>BSBM01000007.1:5100000-7660000 GCA_027924585.1 Larix kaempferi
ATCATCATCATCATCATCATCATCATCATCATCATCATCATCATCATCATCATCATCGTCGTTTTCATCACCATCTTCATCATGATCATCATGATCATGATCATCATCTTCATCATCATCATCATCATCATCATCCTCATCATCATCAACATCATCATCATCATTGTAGGATATCCGTAACTAACTTTAAAACCCTCAAGGAGTATTATAATTGTTTATCAACTAATGAACAATTTCCTCACATCAAGATGGGGTCGAAGTAATGTTCTGGTCATATTTCTATTTATTATTGATTTCTATAGCTTAGGTGAATTTTTTCGTGTCACGAGATCTCTGTATTTTTTTTTTTTAAACTTCCACATCTTCGTCGGATATCCAACTCCCCATTCCGAGATATCCGATGAAGTTGCCATACCCATAATAGCTAAAAATGTCGGATATCTAACTTCTTACAATGCAAGTACCGTCGGATATCCGACATCCACTTCTGAGATATCCGACGACGTCGCCATACCACCATTGGCTAAAAACATCGAATATCGGACATCTTACAATGAAATTCCCATTGGATATCCGACATCAACTTCCAAGATATCTAATGCCATCGCCATTTCACCGATGGCTAAAGGCGTCAAATGTTTGATGTCAATCGTGTCGGATATCTGACACCTCTATTGTCAGATATCTGACCACCTATAAAGTGAGATTTGTTGGATATGTGACCAAAATATTAAAAGAGGAGTTGTCAGACATCCGATATATACCTGTCAGATATCTGACACGTTCATTTTACTGTCGGACATCTACCAAAGTGCCATCGACATTTAAAAAAGAATATGCTTGTCGTATGGTCGACAACATGATGTCGAAAATCGGACATCTATGCGGTCGGATTTTGGGTTCAAAAATGCTAGTGCCCTCACACATAGGACTCAACTTTAGCTTCCATTTAAATTCATATAAATGGTCTCTAGCACTCATGGTTCATGCGCGGTACCCCAAAGAAACAAAAAATCCCTACATAGGGAATATTTACTCTACAAGTGAGGTATGGTCATCATTTTGAGGATTAGTGCCTCAAGGATGGTCTTTGGGGCCCATGTAATGGTTCAATGTCACAATTTGTGGTATTATAACACAAAATGTTATCTCAAGGGCTCATGACTCATGTATGCTATCCCTCGACATCAAATAGATATTTGTTGTGAGGGAAATACACCTATAGTTCACGGGAGAAAATACCAACTTCAGGTATGAAAGATAGACATACAAATGTTCTGCAAGTACAAAAAGTAAGCAAAGATATTTAAGGTTAGAAAGATGAGTACCTTATTAAGAAGGTTGATCCCAACCTTCTTCTTCCTCGCTCTTCAATGCTATTCAGTATCACAAGGCCCACACATGCAAAACAACTTCATACCTTTCTCAAATACATTTGACTACATATATAAGAATGATATTCATAACAGAAGAATACATCAAACTATAAGCAAACTATAATCAAATCTAAGACACACAAAAATAAGTCATATTTGGAAAGAGAAGAACATCTGATCTTTATTGATGAATGAAGCAAGTACATAAGATTATGCCTTCCTTCAAGCTTGGCACTTCACGAAACCTAGATTCAAGGTCTCCTGCTTCTGTTCTCCAAGGATCCCAACCTCTAATCAATTGTGCTAGGGTTTATCAGAAACTGAGGCACAAGAGAGGGGGATGAGGGTCTCCATTCCACCAGCATAACATTGTTATGGGATTGGTCCCTTCTCATGGCCCTTCTACCTTCCTTATATAGTCAATGAAGGAGAGGAAAAGCAGTTATAACCGATCAGGAAGTTCCCCAACTAACTCAAATTGAGCAAAATTCGAGATTTTGAATGTTTCAGGAAAAAACTCTACTTTTCTACTGCAAACCAGTGTTTGTACTCTACTTTTATGAAGTATAGTAGAGTTTTTTAAGGGAAAAAACGCTACTCTTCCATACAATACCAACGTTTTTGTGGGAAAATGGCCAAAAACAGGGTTTTCTGATGGTTTTCAGGAGGTGGTTTGGTCTAGAAAAGTGTTCCTAAGGGTTATAACCATCAAATGGGCCAAGAGTGAGGTAATTTCAACCATATTCAGTGTCCCTAATGACCCTTCAATCCACAAATGTCCTGTTATGTGACTAAACTTGATCTCAAGAAGTGTCATCATGTGACCAAGCGATGCAAGTGTCGTCACGGATGGAGAAGTGTCATTTTAAGCTATAACAGATGCCCCCTAATGTATGAGGTTAGAGGGAGTGAGGGAAACGATAGCCGAAATACATTATAAATAATAAAGAGTTGAATCATGGAAGTGAAGGAACTAGAGAAACCAAGAATCATAGGCTCAAATGAAGTACCTGAAAGCAAAGGCAATGTCAGACAAACTCATACTTTGAGTAACTATCCATGTTCAAATAGTGGAACATGACCTCCAAAAAGATACAATAATGATCCAAATGCTGATGCATATATCATGGCCACTAGAATACAATCATGGATCCATGAGGAACATAAGTGTAAACATAGCCACATAAATACAAGGTGGATCTATGTCAAAACTGGAGAACATAGCCATAGAGAACAAGCTGGATCTATGTCTCATCAAGAGCCAAAAAAGAGTGTGGCTCAGTCTTGCGCAACTTGGGCGATAACATAAATAAGGTGATGCTATCGAGGATCCCAAGGTCTTCATCCAAAAATAACCCACGGTACAAACCTATCCATGCGAATAAATGAGTTGATGTCGAACATGGGAGGAATTCAAGATTACCGGTCATTGATGTATACCATTAACAAACGCAAGGGTGTCCACCAATAATTAAAATGGAACCCAAGGTACCTAATTCATTCAAGCAAGTACGAATAAATGGTCTTTCCATTGAACAATTGAAGAATCTATCGGATAGGAGACATTGATGTATTCCCATCTATTCAATAGCGAGGGAAACTGCCACTAATGACTGCAATCCCCAAGGTGCTAACCGAAACTCTAAACTTCATTCCCAGAGAAAAATGAGCTGAAGTCGATGGGAAGAAATCCATTGGAAAGGAAGCCTTAAGGCATCCTCCATCATCCAACATGAGGGACACTCAACAGGTATGAGATAATTTGGAGTAGGACTGAACACATGATGAAACATACTGACACCAAGGAATGGCCGACACATGAGGTCAAGGCAACTGCAAAATGGCTGACACAGGTTATATCCTTGAACAGTGAGCATGACACAAGAGTGACTTAGGTAGCTTTTAACACAAAGAGACCACGATGCAAATATGCAATGTAGGAGACATTAACAGATTCTCCATATGATTGGAAGACTAACCAAACGGAGGAGTAAGAACCCTGAGATCAGGTTTATCCTAAAGCCAACACTAGAACCCAACTTTTTTGATAGACTCAAAATAGGTGCTTTGTTCAAGGAGATAGTTGACTTGTTGCCATCATATTGAAAGATATTTTAGCATTCTTCCCTTCCCTTACCTTTTTCATTTTTTAACGAGCTTGACAAAGAACTAAAGCATGCTCGACAGTGTTTTCATATTTAAGGAGACTGAAAAACCTAGAAGAAAACTCCATACACCTATCCGTGGATTTTATATCGAGCCCGGATTGGTCTATGCTCAGCGGTGTTTTCTTTCTTATAGAGTTGAAAAACTTAAACAATACTCTATCAACCATCTCGTGGATTTCACATTGAGCCCGAGTAGGTGAATGCTCGCTTGGTGTTTTCACATTTCGAGAGTCTGAAAACCCTAAAGATGACTCCAAAGGTCCTTTTTTGTAAAGTTAGTCTCCTTCCCCGAAAAAGTGTAAAATAATGAAAGAAGAACTCTTCTAGCCACATACCAGAGTATACCTAGAGTATACCTTTTCCGTAAATTATCCACCAAGGCCCGGAAAAGGGGTAATTCTATACCTAAGAGGATGTCGGTTCAGTTATTTAAATGAGCCCAAAAAGACAACTATGCTCGGCAAACTTTTCCTATTTAAGGAGTCTGAAAAGGGCTTAAAAGAACTCCATAGGGATTTTTTCCGTAAAGGTTTAACGAGCTTGAAAAAGTAAACTCCTGACCTCCTTACTGTTTTTAATGAGCTCAAAGGAGATACAGAAAAATGCTCATAACTTCCTTACTTTTTTTAACGAGCTCGAAGTGAAGATGAAAGAAATGCTCATAGCCTCCTTACTATTTTTAACAAGTTTGAAGTAAAGGTAGAAGAATGCTCGTAACCTACTTACTGTTTTTAACGAGCTCGAAGTAAAGGTAGAAGAATGTTTGTAACCTACTTACTGTTTTTAACGAGCTCCAAGTAAAGGTAGAAGAATGCTCATTATGGGAGGAGATGAGTGTCAGGGACATGCGAAACTAGCTCCAAGCGCATGGAACAAAGCTATGTCTAATGCAAGGAACACGAGCAAAATAAGGACACTCAGGGTGTGTCTCCTCCAGGTAAAAGGTGTCAAATTATGAAGGAAAAATGATATAGGGCTTAGCGGAAATGAGATCAGAGATGGAGACTTATACAACGAGCTAAAAGCGTGAAAGCAGGCATCAGGCTCATTAGCGCAAGCGGGATCATAACAAATGCATATGCAACTTGAACACAAATATGGGAGCCTTATTAGGGATGGCCAGAAATATATGAGGAAGAAAGATATGAGGCTTCTTCTCAAAGTCATGGTAAATCTAGAAAGGATCCCGAGCCTATGAGGAAAACTCAACATGGGCACCAAAATGGCATAAGGGTGCTGACTAGGGTGACCCATGTTAGGTAGGCTCTGCTGTCGGATTGGTGCACAATGCATAAAGAGATGGCTAACACACCAATATCCAACAGGTTTGACCCTATGGCGAATTTAGATGGAAAAAGGTTCAAATGCAACATAACAATAGGGAATCCTAAACCTATATGCAAGGTTCTGAATATACCTGACATGGTCACACAAGGTGTCGAAAAGGACCAGTAAGAAAGTATAAATCCAGCTAAGAATCCTGTCTCCAAGAAACATTAGTACCAAGATCATATCTAAAACATATGTAAAGAAAGACCTGATACAAGTCACTGTGGTAGAAATAATTTCAACTTCACTATCATCAACAAAAGGCATGAACAAGGCAGAGTTTTCAGATAAAAATTCTATAGTACCCAAACCCGAGGACTTACAATCAACAAGATTGACTTCAGGATGAAGATCAAAGTCAAAGGACATGATGGAATCTGCAGAAACAAATTCATCATCACAGGAGTCGAAAATTCTAGAAGCAGAATCAAACTCGGCAGGAACACCGATTTGCGGATCTATAGGAGAGTCCAACGACTCAACAGTAGGAAGATCAAACTTTAAGGTCAAACCAAGGTTGGACATAACTGCGACTAGATCAACATCCAAATGAATGGCAGACTGTACTATGGACTCTAGGAAAACTTCATCGAAAGGAAGTATATCATCCCAGATAGAACACATATCTAAACATTCAGATGGAGGTGTCACTTGGTCAAAAGCTGGGACTAAGTCCCGAGAAGGTAAGCATGAACTCAGAGACTCCTTCTCCGTAGCAGTGGAACTCAAGGAACAATATGCCACATAAATTCCATGTGACATAGTAGTGCCTAATGACCAGGGATCTGACTGGTCTACAGTTGGGTAATAAGGAGGATCAATGAATGCAAGCTGGTCGATAGTGAAGATGCTTTCGTTATGAGGAAAATATATCACATGAAAGAGTGTAGACACCATAGCATGCATAGCATAAACGTAATCACTCCCAAGGATCATATCAAAGTCCACATGGTCCTTTAAAATGATAAAATCAACTAAGACTGTTTTTCCACCCAAAGTAATAGGTACTTGACGAAGGAATCTGATCAGTTCACTAGGTCTTCTATCGAAGGTCAACGGCTAATTAATAGCTGGAATAACATTAAGGAAACCTAAATCTCTCCAAGCATAAGTGGATAAGATACTGACAGAAGCTCCTCCATCTACAATGCATCGATCAACTGCGTGGTTCCCGATATCAACCTTTATCTGGAAAGGTGTCGAAGAAGGAAGACGAGGTTCGGCTAGACTATTCCAATCAAAGGAAACAATCCTAGGGCTTGGAAGGGGTTCACATGACACAGATGAAGTGCCCCCTTTTTCAGGAACATCCAAACTGGTAATGCAGAAGACTTCTGCAGTAGGTGCATCAATCTTTGCAGGACTGATGGGATCGTTCGAAGATTGCATCGATTCGATCACTTCACTCTCCGAGAAGAGTGGGTCGAACAAAGATTGCATTGGTTCAACCACTTTATCAACCAAAGGTTGATCTGATTGTAGGGAATCTATAGACAACTTAGGAACAAAGATTCCTTCAGACATGTACCACACTCTTCGTGCCTTTGGAATGGAAGGGCATCGGTGAGTAAGGTGATATCCCTTACAAATTTTACAAGGGAACTCTGGTTTCCATCCTATAGGTCGAGAATCATTTACAACATCAGTACTCTCAACATGACTAGCATTGACTGACAGTTTTCCCCCAGCATGACTAGCAGTGGCTAGTTGCTCAGAAGCATAAGACTTTTGAACTAAGGACCACACTTTTTGCACTTCTGGAAGTACAGGGCACAAGTAAGTAAGATGGTCTCCCTCACAAAACTTGCAAGGGAAATTATATTTCTGTTTATTGGGTTTGTCAACAATGTCAACTCCCTCAGCATGAATTGCAGTGGCTGATCTGGTGTCTCCAGTATGACTCACAGGAATTGGTGACTTGTCATTAATATGACTAGCAATGATCAATGGCATGTCCCCAACATGACTGACAGTGGTTGAAGAAAAACTTTCAGTGTAATTTTCGGTGACAAAAATTTTTCTCCCAGCATGACCTCCAGAGGCTGGGTAGGTGCCCCCATCATGATTTGCAGAGGCAGGGTGTTTTCCCTCGGCATGACTTGCAGTGGGTGGGTTGCTGCCCCCTTGTTTTGGCATCTTCTTCCTATTCTTCCTCCGTCTATTCCTTTTAGACTACTGGTTATTAATATTGCTACTTTCGCCACATGAGGTAGAAGGAGGAGGAGAAGATGTTACTGGCAAAGAAGGCACAGGGTTTTGATGCTCTTGATTTGATGTGCTTACAAAATAAGCATCAGGATCATGCAAAGCATTCGGAGTGGAAAACAAACAAACCGACAGCCCTATAGTGAATCCAGGAAGATTCAGAGTAGCCATTAAGGGAGTACCAATGTTTCCAATGAATGGAACAGCACAAGGATCCCCTGGAACAGGGGTACCTTGATTGGCACTCGTCAGAATGCTAGACATAGTTTCCTGCTCAAATGAGCAAGAAGTTCTCTAAGGAAAACTATGACAAGTAGCACAAAGAGCACACCACTAAAAAAGGTCTTAGGTAAATCAAACTAGGAAAACAGATGCCTTCCGGAGAAGAGTCTGGGATGACGAGGGCCCATAACAGATCAACAAAGGAAGAAGGACAGTTACCCGGGGTCCACAATACAATGACTAAGGGTGCAAGCACTGGAATCACCCAACCGCCCTGCCAAAGACCTACAAGGGATTTCCTCCCACATCTGTCCTAGGTACAATAGATATAACCCTCCGCCGTCACCTGTGTATGATCCTATGGTCAGATACTAAGGATACCACCACACCGAAAACTACTGGGGGAACAGTCGCTGGTCGAATCAGAAGGCGTGGGCAGGGTAACTGAACCCGAAACTCAAAAGAGTCCCCAAACGTGATCTGATCCTAGTATATGCTCGAAACAGAAAGTAGGAGGCTTATTCCCGACAATCTAATCTCACAAGACCTACTGCATACATCCCAGGCAAGTTTTGAATGAGGTGGGTTTACCTGTGATAGTCGAACTACGATTTTTGCGTAATGTGTGATCTTGGATGGTTTAAGGTGTTTTAAACCCAAGATCCTAACCAAAACTAGTTGGTGAATAGTGTAACCTAGAAAAGAAAATGTTACTAGTACATTTTATTAGGGTTCATTTTAAAGGTTACTTGGTTGCTCAAAAAGGTAGTGGGTGTGTGAGAGTGGTTATAACCAAGATATAATACTGAAATGAAATGCTTACCACTAAACAAATATTTTCTTTTCAATGCAAGTCTTAAGGATACGATCTAGAATGCATATGCAAATGCAATTTTTAGTCTTTTAGAATGCAAAAGATAAAAATAAAGTCTAAATGTACAAAATTAAACTCAAAACCTAAGGATGCAGCTACTCAAACAAATAAGTATGCAAAAGAAAATTTCTTCTTTTTGATGCAAAGCACTCTTAAATCCTTTAAGCCACTTGCAAGGTACTCTACTAAGAAAATAGATCAATTTTTTTTATGCTTTTCAAAGGTAAGAAAAACTGAAATTGAAAGTAACCTACTATCAAAGCAAAAGCAAAGAACTTTCAGGTTTCTTTATTGAAACAGTAAAAGCTACCAATACGACTTTCAGATTCTTACTAATGTAAGCATGGCAACCATTGGGAAAAGCGTACGAAACTTACTTTTAGACCCAAACAAAGCAAATGAGATACAAAGAAGTATGGTTTGGTAAAGTCAGGTCTGCACATAAACAGTGCAGTCAAGGTCCTGAACAGTAGCAAAGACACCTGAGCTTTCACTACAAAAATAAAACTAAAAGCATAAGGGAGGATAAGAAGCCAATCTAAAGAGAAATTTCACTCAAATAGATACAAATAGGGTCAAGTAGACTCAGTAGGTTTCAAATACAGTGGAAATGGAGCGAGCACATTCAATTAGACTCAAGTCAGGGTACAAAACACCAAACTGGTCCACAACCCCCCAACTTGGGTCAACAAGCCCCAAAAATTTCCAAAGAAGCCCAAATTGATCAAAGAAGGTCCAAATCATGAACATAGGATCAGTACAAAGATAGGAGACCACTTACAATGGTTTAACTCAGACCTAGGGTCATCAAGGACCCCAAAAAATGTAGCCACAGCCCCCCCAAACAGATCAAAACTCAAAAACTCAGCTCCAGGATGTGTACTCTACTATGCAGAGGCAAAGTAGAGTTCTTCTAGAGGTGTACTCTACTGTGCAGAGCAAAAGCAACATTTTTCAGGGGAAAAAAGCTATTGTGTTAAGCAAAAGCAGCATTTTTCAGGAGGAAAAAGCTACTGTGTTAAGCAAAAGCAGCGTTTTTCAGGGGAAAGAAGCTACTGTGTTAAGCAAAAGCAGCGTTTTTTGGCAAAAGTTAAAAAAATAGGGCTAAAACCCCCACACCTAAGCCACTAAGGGTTTGGAAGGGTCTGTAAGAGCCAAGGTGGGTCAAACAGAGCTTAATAACTGATCCTAATCAAGAAATTGAACAAAGACCATCAAACAAAATTGAAGAAATGACCTTGGATTCCCCTAAGCAGATAGGCTATCCCTAGCAGAGTTGCCAATCTGTTATGAGGGAAATACACCTATAGTTCAGGGGAGAAACTACCAACTTCAGGTATGAAAGATAGACATACAAATGTTCTGCAAGTACAACAAGTAAGCAAAGATATTTAAGGTTAGAAATATGAGTACCTTATTAAGAAGGTTGATCCCAACCTTCTTCTTCCTCGCTCTTCAATGCTATTTAGTATCACAAGGCCCACACCTGCAAAACAACTTCATACCTTTCTCAAATACATTTGACTACATATATAAGACTGATATTCATAACAGAAGAATACATCAAACTATAAGCAAAATGTAATCAAATCTGAGACACACATAAATAAGTCATATTTGCAAAGGGAAGAACATCTGATCTTTATTGATGAATGAAGCAAGTACATAAGATTATACCTTCCTTCAATCTTGGCACTCTACGAAACCTAGATTCAAGGTCTCTTGCTTCTGTTCTCCAAGGATCCCAACCTCTAATCAGTTGTGCTAGGCTTTATCAGAAACTGAGGCACAAGAGAGGGGGATGAGGGTCTCCATTCCTCCAGCATAACATTGTTATGGGCTTGGTCCCTTCTCATGGCCCTTATACCTTCCTTATATAGTCAACGAAGGAGAGGAAAAGCAACTATAACCGATCAGGAAGTTCCCCAAGTAACTCAAAATGAGCAAAATTTGAGATTTTGAATGTTTCAGGAAAAAACTCTACTTTTCTACTGCAAACCAGTGTTTGTGCTCTACTTTTAGGAAGCAGAGTAGAGTTCTTGAAGGGAAAAATGCTACTCTTGCATAGAATACCAGCGTTTTTGTGGAAAAATGGCCAAAAACAGGGTTTTCTGATGGTTTTCAGGAGGTGGTTTGGTCTGGAAAAGTGTTCCTAAGGGTTATAACCATCAAATGGGCCAAGAGTGAGGTAATTTCAACCATATTCAGTGTCCCTAATGACCTTTCAATCCAAAAATGTCCTATTGTGTGACTAAACTTGACCTCAAGAAGTGTCGTCATGCAACCAAGCGATGCAAGTGTCGTCACGGACGGAGAAGTGTCATTTTAAGCTATAAAAATATTGAATAGGTAATCCATATCCCATGAGTTCAATGTGGTGGTTATTTCAAGGTTACATGCACTTGGGATGGTTGTTGTAAATTAATCCATCGTCTCAAGGATCAAGGGCCATGTGCAGGCCCCTAGACTATCATATTATGACCCAATGAACACTAACCCCTCCCAACCCTTACAAAGTATCGCTCTAATTCCTAGGATCCCAAATATTATAACAAGCCCCTAAAACCCTTTACCAATACAACCTCAAGCACTCATTGCCCCATTATCCCATCTTGATTATTGATTAATTTATTCCTTCAAGAGTCTTGTTTTGAATGCTAAGTGGTTAACTTGTATTTTTTTTTTAAATGGTTGTGTTTTAATAATGTTTAAGAGTCTTGTTAGGTATGCAGAATCTTGATCAAGAAACTTAGCTCATTCGAGCTCCTCTTCCTACCAACCATGAACAATAGCAAAAAAAAATTGTGTATTTGCAAGAGCTCCATTGAGATTCATAGCTCAATCAAACTCCTTAACATGCCAACTCTCAGGTGGTTACATTCTTTACAAGAGATCAATATATCTCTTTGTTGCGGTCAAGCAGGATTCTTAATCGAGTAATTTTCCAACTTGCATAAATCCTCGATCAAGGATTTCCTTAACCCTCAATCAAGTTATTTCAAAAATCATGAAAATGGCTCAATCGAGCATTTTTCATGACAGATTAAGCTATGTAGATCAATGGAGCACTTAATTTCCAACAATCTAACTCACTTGCTGCAAAATTTTCTACAATTGGAACTTCCAAAAACTAAATTGTCTCCATGTCTTCCATCTTAAGTGGCAGAGTTAATTCCTGTGGGTTCCTCAATGAATCCTCTATCGAATTGCATATCATTTTGACACTTTTGATTTCATATTATCTTTTTTATTTAATTTATTTAAAAAAATATACATAAATCTTTTTCTCATAGTTTCAAAGGTGCTTAGAGAAAAATCAGTAACATAAAAAATACACAACCAAAAAATTATGAAACACATATGGGGTCCCCATCGATCTTTCCTCTTGAAAACGGTGCTTTCAATTTTTTAATTTATTTAAACACTTGAAAAATGGTTGATGAAAACACAAATATGTATCAAATGAGATTCAAATATTTATGGGTCAACTTAAAAAAATAAAAATAAAAATATAATTTAAAAAAAATGTGGGATCTACTACATTTTGTGTAGATCATCGTCCTATATATATTTTTAAAATTATATTTTGGTCATTGAATTATTTGATGGGAACAAAAATCACTTGTTAAATATTTCATAAATTTGGAAGGCCAAACATTTAATTAAATGTAAATTTGACACATTAAATGACACTAATATTTTTTGAAAAAAATACAGTTAGAAAGAAAACGCAATTTCAAACAAGTTTCTTTTTTACTACACATCAAATTCACAAGGATTATATGAGTTTTGGCAGTTTCAATCTAAAAAAATATGTAAAATAGCAAATTTTCATCACCACATTTCATTGAAAAGTGTTACCCATATTAATGCATTCACCCATTTAAACAAATAAATAATTCAATTAGGCATGGAAGTTGAAGAAAGACCCATTACCTCTAATGTTGTTGATCATCAATATACCCTTAGTAAATCATTGACATATAATAAACATAATGAATCTTTTGTGAGTCCTTCAAAATCTATAGAAAATGTATATATGGCAAACAATCTGTCTTTGTGCAAATTCACATAAGAATGTGTTGGTGGTAATAGAATTGGAAGATTTTATTTAGTCGGAAAGCCTCCCAAAAGGGAAATGAAGTATATGAAAGTGTTGAACAAGATAATGGATTTAAATAGAAGTCAAAATTGTAACCATATGCATTTGAAAATTCCAAGATGAATTAATTTGGTAAACCAAAAGTGGAAGTGTGATGAGATGTATTTATTTAGAAAATTTATTGGATTAAAAGAAAACAATTTCAAATCAAATTAATATTTTTTAGTTTACTAATAAATGTTCTAAAGTATGGAAGATAAAAATATCAAAAACTTGTAAACATTTGGGATGAAGTTTGTATGAACACAATAATGATTATTTTCAAGAGTGATGAAGTAGAAGGGATGCCATCTAAAAATATTGCATTGTGGAGAAGCCTCACAACATATCCTTTAAATAGGATAATAATCTAATACTTAAACTATGGAAATGTCTCATGAAAATAAATCCAAAATATGATTTGAGGGACTTTATAGTATCATTTAGGTTTGAAAAAAATATATAACAGACTTAAAAAATTAAATGATATTTTATTACATATATATTTTATGGTATAGTTTTATTATGAATACTTACATTTAGTTTAATGGTTTAAATACATTTTTTTTTGTTATGTATTTATCATTTTCTAGTAACACTTTAATTTAATTACATATTCATTGTGAATAACATTTTTTATTTAATTACTTATATATCATTGCGTAGATACATATCTAGTTATTAGCATTGGGAGTAGAGGGATTGCTAATTGGAGTTCGAGTGTTTAAAAAAAAGACTTAAGTACAAACAACTTGATTTTATGTACAATTATCACCATTATTATGCACAAATGTTTAGTCTTAACATTGTCAATTTTGCACAAGAGATTTTTGACATTGCTATATGGTTTTCATATTTAGATTGCATGAAAACAAAAATCATGTGTAAATTTATGAAAAGTTCTTATTTATTTGGAGTCGCCTTAAATGTATACATACTTTATTACCATTCACCAATGTATGCATATATTGGTGGAGCACTACATATTTACAAGAAACTAGTGAAATATGTATTTATCGAAGATGTAAATAGATATGAAAAATCAAACATATTGATTATAAATGAAGGTCAACACCAATCAAAAGGAAATATCAATGAGAAGTGTTTGAAATTACTATCAAGTTGGACATTTGGTGGTTTAGATGAAAAGGGAATATATATATATATATATATATATATATATATTCGAGTTATATAGGGCCTTGTCCAAATATGAGGCATTGGTTGAAAACATTCAAATTCATAACACGATAGTGAGGATAACTTATTTAAATTTAAGTCAAGTTGGACATTTAATGGTTCATATGAATGACATTAAAAAAAATTATGTTCTTTATGATAATTTTATTTATTTTAATAGATGGTTTTTGGCAAAAATAAAGAATGCTAAGTGATGACATTTTTGAAAATTTTCATACCATATTAGCACTAACTATACTTATAATTTTGCAATGTACAAATAGCAATATTAATAAAGGTGTGTTGTATTTCTTTTCCTAGAGATATAAGAGATGTATCAAAGAAATTGTTCATTATATCTTATATGAATGGAGCCTTGCTACATGCAATTCATAAAATGTCAGTATAAAACAAGTGATTTCCAAGAAATTCAAACATTGATAAAATTACAAAAAAATATTTTATACACCCATAAGTTAGAGAGTTATCTAAACAATAACTTAGTATTTTTGAGGTTGGTTTATGGAGATTTGTGCAACAAAAAAATGTGAATCAGTTTTTGTCATTTTTATTAGATAAAAATGGATTGAAAGGGAGCAATTTAAATTCATTGTAGTACAAGATAAATATGACACCATACCAAAAAGGGGTTATGTTGGTGTTGGGATCCACGTGTATATCTCAAACCTTTAAATACAAAATTTGTGAGATACTGAAGGATGTTTATGATGGTAGAAATACAGTGTTTGTATATGATTTGAAAGCAGAACATGTTTGTAATAATAAAGGGAACTATGTAATTACAAAGTGCTATAATTGTGATGATGTGAATGACACACACTTATTTGATCGATTGTGGCACTTGCTTCTTACACTTGAATGATGTTTGTGATGTGATATCTATTGTAAAAGACATGAAACTAGTTTGTCAAATAATGTAATTAGTTATTTTTCCTATATATTTTCTTTGTGACAATGTTTTTGTGGTTAATAAGGTATTTGGATTTTTATATATCCAATGGAATTTGATTAGTTTAGTAGTACAACTTGTAGATAAGGTGTAAATAACTTTTAAATCTATGAATGACATAGATTAAATTCAATTGAAAATTAAGTGCAAAACTAAGGTTTAAAGGTGTAGAATTCAACACTGAATGTGCCCGTATTGGATTCCAAAAGTGTAAAATAATATTCCTAAAGTGTCAATATTGAATTCAAAAGTGAAAAATCATATTCTAAAAGTACTAATATAAACTTTGAAAAGTGCAAAATCTTGGATTCCAAAAGTGTAAATTAATATTCCTAAAGTGTCAATATTGAATTCAAAAGTGAAAAATCATATTCTAAAAGTACTAATATAAACTTTGAAAAGTGCAAAATATGGGTTTTAAAGTGACAATATTGAATTTCAAAAGTACAAAATCAAATTCCAAAAATGCAAATATTGAATTAAACTTTTCAATTTTGGAATATGATATTGACACTTTTGAAATTAAATGTTGTGCATTATAAACTCCAATGTCTACTTTAGAAACACTCATTTTGGCATTTCTTCAAAAGGTATGAGATTACAATTAATCCAAGTTTAATAAAATCAAGGTTAATTCCTTGTAGTAAATTTTTTCCAAATATATTGAAATAAGTGTTAAACATACATTTCCATTATAACACACCTGTAAAGAATCCATATCCTATAGCTTATAAAAAATCTTAATACATCTTAAAGATGATGGTAAAAATGTGTGGCTTCAATGCAAATCTTAACTCCAATGCCAACTTGATAGCTTATTGATCATTCAAGCCCAATGAATTTAAGTACATAATGGATTCCAAAGTGTATCCATCATGCATCTATTTCAACCTTAGATTTGGATGATGAAATCTGATAGAATTGAACCTCTTTTGGATGAAAAAATAGCATTTTAACTACAAACTATAGGGGTTAGCAAAAACATTATGGGCATGAAGCTAACATCTTTATTCAATTGTGGTTCAATTTTACAAGAAGACAAGATGAATGCCTTAATATTTCATGGTGAAGGTAGGATCTTACCCTCACCTTCATATTTTCCTCCCCCTTCACCATTTTGAGTTTGTATTGGCCTCTAAGTTGAAGAGAATTTTAATGTGAACATTTACTTATCTTTGATAACTATATTTCATTATAGTTAATTGGTGATTAGTTTATAAATTTATTAACTTACAACATACAAGATACATACACTATATAGAAAAGAGAAAGGAGCAATACATTTTTAGCTTGATCCATTTCTTTGTGTGTATTTTAATGATTATGTGGAAAAATCTCATCATAAAATTGGAAAATTATCTCTCTCCTTTTTTATTTTGTTTATTTCATTGTAATATCAATATATAAATGTAATATTGCTTTCAATTATGTAAATGATAGTTCTTAAATGAACATATTATTTGTTTTGTTTATTTGATTTTTAATATATATATATATAACTATTTTCAATTATGTAATTGATAATTCTTAAGTGTACATATATTTAGTTAGCTTCATTAATAAATAATTAAAATATATATATATAAGAAAAATAATTATGTAATAACATTGCCAAAGCTCTTTTCTTTTCATTACGTCAATATTTCTTTATGAAGCAGACATTTTATCATTTGATATAATGGGTTGAAATACATAATTTATTTTTTTACATAATGGATTGATGTGAGGAACCTACAAAAATTAATTGATAAAATGTACAATATATGAGATCATAGAATATTTTTATTGATTGTAGGCCACTTCGAGGGGGCAACCTCCTTTGAGCAAGCTCAATAAAAATAACTTCACGGTACCTTCATTGGCCTCAACACACACTTATATACTAAGTCTATGCCCAATACTATGGGTCAATACCATGGAACATATAATACTATGGGACTTATTATAAAGCATATACGTCCAATACTATGGGTCAATACCATGGGATAATATAAACTATGGATCAACAAATACTACGGGACGACTTACAAAGCATATGCGCCCAACAACAATGTACTAACAAAGTAAAGAGAAGGTTTGACACAGGTTCCTAAGAATTGAAACCTTTGGGACTAGTATGCTGAGATTATGCAGATTATGTATGGAATCTATATACCCCAAAAAATGGTCGTGGCACATTTGGAGGCATCATCCAATGTTTTAGCTCATTCCCATCCCCAATGCTCTCAATGACATTTTTTCATCCACATAATTTAGCAATCTCACTCTTACATTACTACTCTTACTATGATTATCACCTTTTCTCACATGTCCTTCATTTTCATTGCATGAATCTAAAGGACAACCCCATAAACACTTATTACTTTGAAATAAAGATACACTGAATGTGGAAAATTGTGTTCCTGATGGAATTTTCCCACATAGAATATTTGATGAAACATTCAAAAATGCCAAATCATGTAATTTAGAGAGCTCTTAAGGAATCAGTCCACTCAAATTATTTTTTGCCAAGTCCAACTGCTCCAAAGTAGATACCCTGCCAAGAGATTCAGGGATTCTTCCTTCTAGTTGATTCCTAGATATATTCAACAATTGTAAGCTACTCATTCTTCCTATGCTTACAGGGATTCTTCCTGTAAGATTATTTGAAGACAAATCAAATATAGTGTTTGTAGGCAACAAATATGATAGATTATATGCACTTCCTTTTATGAAAATTTCCATTTCATAAGGAAACCCATCATCATTTGACACATTTGTGAATCCAAAGAGTCTCTCAAGGTGTGATGATATTCTTCCACTAAATTTGTTGTTGGATAAATCCAACAAATGCAACATGGTGAGATTTGTGATGTCTTGAGGAATACAACCATGGAAATTGTTATAACCAATGTTTAAATCTCTCAAGTTCTAAAAAAATATGAAGTACCAAGGAAGCTTTCCTGTCAATCCATTTTTACTTAAATCCAGTAGCTGAAGTTGGGTGCAATTGGACAAAGATAGGGGTAGTGCACTGGATAAGTTATTGGAATGTGCAGAGAAAACTGCCATAGAATTGCATTCGCGAATGTCCTTAGGAATTGGTCCCTCTAAGCGGTTTTCTGATAGATCTAAGAATGAAAGTGAAACCAAGTTGGTAATACTATCATGAATACTCCGAGAAAAACTGTTATTATATAGGATTAGCGTCCTCAGATACTTTAGTTGATCTATGCTATATGGGATATGCCCTGTTAAATTCTTTGAACTCAAATATAAATAATTCAATGAATGAAGCTTTCCTATGGCTTCAGGTATGCTACCTATGAGCTTATTATTATCAAGAAATAGGTCAGTCAACTGAGTCAAATTGGCAAGGGCTATAGGGATGCTACCAGTGAGTCTATTTGAAGAAATATCTAGTGCGATCAACTGTGTCAAATTGGCAAGGGCTACAGGGATGGTACCAATGAATTTATTTGAATAAAGATATAGTGTAGTCAACTGAGTCAATTTGGCAAGGGCTACCGGGATAGTACCAGTTAGTTTATTTGAAGAAAGATCTAATAAACTCAAGTGAGTCAAATTGTCAAGGGCTACAGAGAAGGTACCACTTAGTTTATTTGAAGAAAGATCTAATGAAGTCAAGTGAGTCAAATTAGCAAAGGCTGTAGGGATGGTACCCGTGAGTTTATTTGAAATAAGAAATAGCAAGTGAGTCAAATTGGCAAGGGCTACAGGGAAGGAACCACTTAGTTTATTTGAAGAAAGATCTAATGAAGTCAAGTGAGTAAAATTAGCAAAGGCTGTAGGGATGGTACGTGAGTTTATTTGAAATAAGAAATAGCAAGTGAGTCAAATTGGCAAGGGCTATAGGGAAGGTACCACTTAGTTTATTTGAAGAAAGATCTAATGAAGTCAAGTGAGTCAAATTAGCAAAGGCTGTAGGGATGGTACCCGTGAGTTTATTTGAAATAAGAAATAGCAAGTGAGTCAAATTGGCAAGGGCTACAGGGATGGTACCAGTGAATCTATTTAAAAAAATATCTAATGCAGTCAAGTGAGTCAAATTGGCAAGGGCTACAAGGATGGTACGAGTGAATCTATTTAAAGAAAGATCTAGTTCATTCAACCAAGTCAATTTGGCAAGGGTTATAGGGATGGTACCAATTAGATTATTTGAAGAAAGATATAATACAGTCAAGTGAGTCAAATTAAGAAAAGCTTTAAATATGTTATTTTCATGCCATAATAATCATAAATGTAACAATATCAATTATGGAAAATACGCTAGCATATAAAGATCTGAATATTCAAGTCTGGTTATAATTTGACTTCCTTTAATCACTCATAACCATATAGCAAATATGGAATAATTCTAACCTTGTATAATGCCGATAGAAAGATAAAAATGTCTGTAACAATTGTAGATGGTACTCGAAATGATGTAGAGAGTTGGCTGTAGGTGCTCGTCTGTTATAGATTCTAAATAGGTGGAATAGAAACTCTTAATAGGAAGGTTGCTTCTTCCTTTTGATGAGTACAACCCCCTATAATGAAATTTGAATTAATTCAACCTTCAAGCGGCCTCCAGGCATGAAATCGTGACCTCTCTTTGAGGTATAACTTCAACAAGTACCAAGTTCCTCCTTAAAATAGACCTGGTCTTCTAATTTGATGCACTGCCACTGGAGACACATGTTTACAGATCTGATATACGTAACCACTTCCCAACGTAGGTATTGAACGTCTCTCTTGCTGCAGGTATTTATTGACAAAGGTAACTCGCTGCCATATAGTAATGCATGCCCCAGAAGTAGGATAGCTGGCTCCAAATTGATAACAAGACCTCCACGTAAAGAATATGCATCCAATAAGAAATACGCACTCCCTAGATCGTATGCAGTATGGATCTCTTCCCACAGTTGTATTAATTTAAACCATCAATGAATAAAATGCTCAGCGGTGATAAATAATGACCCACGGTATAGATCACGCTCCTCTCACAAGGAACACTGTCATAATTAATAAAGCTCTTCTTTCCTACACTGATACGTGGCTTCCATAGAAGTCAATAATCCTAGCTTGGATAGTTGAGTAAGTTGGATTCAAGAGGCATGCATGCCATGCACCAAGTATAAGGAAGAAAACGTGCTGCTCCTACACTCAATTCGCCCATTCAAGTTAATACTCCCTCTGTTGCCTTCAAATATCTTGCAACTACTCCATAAAGGTGAGAGAGATCTCCAGAATCAACGAGTAGGATAATATTGGCCTTCTGAAGAGAATAGGTGAAGCATGCAGATAATATGGCCACTCCCAGCTACAATACGAATTGCTCTTCTAGTGGGAAAATCTCCCATGCAAGGTTACGTCCTTCTTCTGCTGCTAAATATCAGAATTGGTCTCCAGCAGGATGAAGATGTGATCAAAACATTGTAAGATAATGGGTAATAGATCTCTATAGGTATTGGTTGAATATTTGACCTTCGAATTTAGCTGGAGGAACTCAACTTAGAGGATCATGCTCTAAAACCTTGCGCCTTCTCTCATAATGAACCCTGTGCCTTGATGAGATGATCTTCTCGTAATGATTGAATGATCTTTGAAGTATTATGATAGATTAGAGTGATCTATCCTTGAAGTGACTAGGGAAGATAGATTTCCCTATCGAAATGCACCAGTTGGTTAGGGAAGTGTGCCCTCAAGCCTAATCTGCTCTTAGATCTCTTAACATGAATCTCAATGATCAATAATAACAATGGATACCAAGTAACTCACTTTATCTTTCTTTTATAAACTTGACATTGCATTCCCTATACCTAAGTCACCTTTCTCTTCTATTTCTCAGCTGATTTGCATGCATCTTATCTGTTGCATGCATGCATCTCACTTTTGCATACATGCATGATTGCATGCATCTCACTTTTTGCATGCATGCTTGCATAATCTTGAGCTAGGGCTCGCATGCTTTGCATGTCCTTTGTTCCAGTTTTACCCAAAACGGAACATTACAAATGAAAATTGCAAGTCTGAATCTCTCATAAGTTTTCTAATATATTGTATCTCAAAATTTTCTTGTTATGTTTTTATTTATTGGGGATGGCAAAGGATATGTGTCAATAAAGGGTGGGCATTGCAAGTTTGAATCTCTCAAAAGTTTTTCTAATATATTGTATCGCATAATTTTCTTGTTATGTTTTCATTTATTGGGGATGGAAAAGGATATGTATCGGTAAAGGGTGGGAAAAATGGCCCTGAGAAACATAAAACCTTTCATTAAGAAAAAAAAATATACAATAAGATAAATTCATGTTAGAAAGGAAACGCCTGGAAGTCTCTCCTAAAAGGCGTGCAGAACTATTTTGATCCGCTGTCAAATTAAGAAGAATATTTGATAAAATTCCAATGGCTACAATAGACAACGGCTCAAGCATTACCTCGAACCACTCAAAAACTGAGTTATGCACTATCCACCACCACAATCAGCAACATCGCAACATTGTGGGAGAAATCATTCTCCAACACTCCATAGTTCCCGATTTGTCCTACCACACTCAATGGTTCTTTACCCATAATTTGAACATAATGTTATTTTTCGGTCGGTATTCTCCCATCGATTCCTAATATGTTGTCTCCCATATTTAAAGTGGTGCTTTGAAAATGTTCGACAATACTTCCACTAGCAAGAAGGTATGGAATGTTATTACAACTAAAATATATACATGATTTAGAGACATATTAAATGACTTTCGAGTTTGATAAACATGCTTGTTGTTCTCAGTTTGACATACAAAAAACTCAAATATAAACTGTTAATGTTTAAAAAGACAATGTATAGATGGGAATTAAAATCTGGTGCGATTAAAGTAAAAAAATAACTTAAATTTAAACTATTATTGTTTAAAAAACAATGTATAGCAGGGAATTAAAATATGAGCACGAGAAAAGGCTAGTTCTCCTCCTCTTCGTCCCGAGAATGATAATGACTAGTGTGTGGGAAAGGGCACCAGATCCTTCTCTTCAAAAGGAAGGGCAGCGACTCCTTCTCTTACTTGCTTGAATTAGGAAACTTGTTATTTTTTCCATACCGATATATTAGTTTTTGGAATATGACAAGTTAGATGACTAGTCACGTGTGAGAATGGGAATCCGCTCATTCTCTTCAAGAGTAAGGGTAGTGGTTCATTATCTTGCTTGCTCAAATTAGGGAACTTGTTAATTCTAGCTTTTGCTACACTAGGGAATCAATGGACTAATGTTTCTAAGATATGGTGGTAATTTTAAGTTTTGCAATACCATGAATGGTTCTTGGAGCCAATGTATGGCCTAATATCAAAATACAAGGTTAAGTACTTATAAATGGTCTCTAGGGATCATGGTTCATGCATAGTACCCCAAAGAAACACTCAATGTCTACATAGGGAATATTTAGTCAACAAGTGAGGTATGGTAATCACTTTTAGTATCAATGCATCAAGGGTGGTCCTTGGGTCCCATGTAATGGTTCAATGTCACAATTTATGGTATTATAATACAAACATTTATCTGAAGGGCTCATACAACATGTACAGGTTCCCTAGCCATCAAATAGGCATTTAAGAGGGAATCCATGTCCCATGAGTTTAATGTAGTGTTTATTTCAAGGTTAGGTCCATTTTGGATGGTTCTTTTAAATAAAACCATGGTTTTGAGGACCAAGGGCCATGCGTTGGATATTGAACCATCACATTATTCTCTAAGGCACACTAACCCCTCCCACCCCTCACATAGTATCTCTCTAAGCCTTGGGATCCCAAACATCATAATAGACCCCCAAAACTCTTTACTACTATGACCTAAAGCACACATTTCCCCATTATCACAATGAAATTCTAGCACATTTATCCACCCCCACACACTTATCCTTGACATATCATGGTTCGAGGCCTTGACATATCATGCTTCTCTAACATGTTATGCACCAATATACAATAGTTACTTCTGCACCTCACACACTACACCCCTAACCCATAAGACCCTATAAATGAAAGTAAATTGCTTAAACACCTTAACCCTTGAATATTATGATCTTGAGCACACATTATACCACGACCACAATGAACCCCTCACACATAGGACTAAATTTTAGCTTTCTCTATACTAGGGAATCTTTGTACTAAGCGTTTTAAAATATGGTAGTAATTTCAAGTTTTTCAACACAATTTATGGTTCTTGGAGCCGATGTATTTCCCAAGATCAATATAAATGGTCTAAATTCCATATAAATGGCCTCTAGGGGCTCATGGTTCATGCATAGTACCTAAAAGAAACACACAAAGCATACATATGGAATCTTTAGTCTACAAGTGAGCTATGGTCATCATTTTGATGATTAATGCATCAAAGATGCTCCTAGGGGCCATTATAATGGTTCAAGGTCACAATTTGTGGCAATATAATACAAAATGTTATATGAAGGGATCATGCATCATGTACAGTTCCCTAGAAATCAAATAGGAATTTAATAGGGACTCCATGTCGTAAGATTTTAATGTGGTGTCTATTTCAAGGTTAGTATCACTTGGGATGGTTGTTGTAAATTAAGCCATGGTCATGGGGAATAAGATCCATATGTTGTCACATACCAGGGGACCTCATGGTGAATTTGGGGCATGGGTAATGAATATGCTAGTTGAATTTGCCTCTGATATGTAATTTTGTTCTTCTAATGATTTCAATTATACATTTACAGTAAAATAATCATCAAGGATAATTTTAGGGGTGAAATTTAGACCATGGGCTATTTTCCCATGTTTTTTTCCATAAAAATATTCGCCAATTTGCATTTTTTGAAGCCCCATTTCTGCCAATTTTGATAGGGTAAAATTTTTTCAATCTAAAAATTGCCAAATTATTATATAACTATATAAAATCTTTAGAAATGGAAATAATTTTAGAAAAATATCGCCAAATATTTTATAGTTGACATTTTAAGAATTGGTAAGATTCGCCAAGGTTTATATACTTTTAAATAAGTATGGGTCCTTAAAATTATCCCTGATAATCATGTGTATAATTACTCATAAAAATATATTAAATCTCTACCAATTATTTCCATAAGAAGGCATTTACATAGCCATTATTTCAATTCCATAATTCATATGATGGGAGTGAGCAATACAATAAAAAATAAATACCATACATTTATTCATATAATAAACTTATATAAAATATTGCCAACTGGTTGCAAACCAAGAACATTCCTCCCAGTCAGAGGCTCTATCAAGCCATATATTTCTTTGATAGAGCCACCCCCGAGCTGGGGATACCCATCCACAAGAATGCACCTATTTTCTACTATATCTACCCAATCCTTTATCCTCGGTCTAGCTTCCATTCCCATTTTGGTGATGGTGGTACATCCATTGGTGGTATAGGTCTTACATCAATGAAGGTTTAGACATGGAAGAATGATGGGAAAATGGTCTCCAACCAAAATGGGTGTCTCTGAGCTGAATGAATGATCCATGATGGGATAGCTCTCTCTTTTTATATGCATGGGTGAGACTATCCAAGTGGCACCAAGGTTGATAAGAACTATCCACTTGGAATCCATGCAGTTGGACACTTTTTCGCCCTTCTTCTAAGGAAAGTTGGACAAGTGGCATATTTGGGTTTGGGACATATTTCCCCCCTCCAATATTGGGCTTAGGATGATCACTCTCCCCATTGTGGAAAGATACCCCCCCATCTCTTCTTTGTCCTTCTCGATTCTAGTAGTCGTATGTTATATTAAATATAAAACATACATAATTACATCACTCATGTTGGGATTATATCCATATCATCCATATTTACATAATTACATTCTGGAGTAAAAAACAGGGTGTTACAAACGTGGTCTCCCAAACCATCACATTATGCCCCAATTCACACTAACACCTCCCACCCCTTACATAGTATCCCTCTAACCCCTAGGATTCCAAACATGACAATAGACCCCCAAAAACCTCTATCAATATGACCTCGAGCGCACATTTCTCCAATATCAAAATTACCTTCCAACACACTTATCCGATACCACACACTTAGTCTTGGCACATTATGGTTCAAGAACATGCTATGCAGCATTATACAATAACTACTCCCACCCCTCACACTACACCACTAACCCATAAGACCCTAAAAATGGAAGTACACTACTAAAACACCTTAACCCTTGCTCATTGTGATCTTGATCACACCTTATCCCATGGCCACAATGAACCCCTCACAGATAGGACTCAACTTTAGCTTCCATTTAAATTCATATAAATGGTCTCTAGCACTCATGGTTCATGCACAATACCGCAAAGAAACAAAAAATCCCTACATAGGGAATATTTAGTCTACAAGTGAGGTATGGTCATCATTTTGAGGATTAGTGCCTCAAGGATGGTCTTTGGGGCCCATGCAATGGTTCAATGTCACAATTTGTGGTATTATAACACAAAATGTTATCTCAAGGGCCCATGACCCATGTATGGCATCTCTCGACATCAAATAGATATTTAATAGGAAATCCATGTCCCATGAGTTCAATGTGGTGGTTATTTCAAGGTTACATGCACTTGGGATGGTTCTTGTAAATTAATCCATGGTATCAAGGATCAGGGGCCATGTGCAGGTCCCTAGACTATCACATTATGCCCCAATGAACACTAACCCCTCCCACCCCTTACAAAGCATCCCTCTAAATCCTAGGATCCCAAATATGATAACAAGCCCCTAAAACCCTTTACCAATATAACCTCAAGCACTCATTGCCCCATTATCCCATCTTGATTGTTGAATAATTTATTCCTTCAAGATTCTTGTTTTGAATGCTAAGTGGTTAACTTGTATTTTGTTTTTTTAAATGGTCATCTTTTAATAATGTTTAAGAGTCTTGTTAGGTATGCAGAAGCTCGATCAAGAAACTTAGCTCATTCAAGCTCCTCTTCCTACCAACCATGAACAATAGCAATTTTTTTTTGTATTTTCAAGAGCTCGATTGAGATTCATAGCTCAATCAAATGCCTTAACATGCCAACTCTCGGTTGGTTACGGTCTTTACAAGAGATTGATCTATCTCTTTGTTGCAGTCAAGCAAGATTCTTAATCGAGTAATTTGTCAACTTGCATAAAGCCTCGATCAAGGATTTCCTTAACCCTCGATCAAGTTATTTCAAAAATCATGAAATTGTCTCAATCGAGCATTTTTAATGACTAGATTAATCTATGTAGATCAATTGAGCACTTAATTTCCAACAATCCAACCCACTTGCTGCAAAATTTTCTACAATTGCAACTTCCAAAAACTAGATCATCTTCATGTCTTCCATCTTATGTGGCATAGTTAATTCCTCTAGTTTCGTCAATGAATCCTCTATCGAATTGCATATCATTTTGACACTTCTAATTTCATATTATCTTTTTTATTTAATTTCTTTTATAAAATATACATAAAAAATTTTCCCATAGTTTCAAAGGTGCTCAGATAAAAATCAGTAACATAAAAAATACACAACCAAAAATTATGAAACACATATGGGGTCCCCATGGATCTTTCCTCTTGAAAAGGGTGCTTTCAATTTTTCAATTTATGTAAACAGTTGAAAAATGGTTGAAAACACAAATACGTATCAAATGAGATTCAAATATTTATGGGTCAACTTTAAAAAATATATATATAGATATATAGTTTAAAAAAATGTGGGATCTACTACATTTTGTGTAGATCATCCTCCTATATATATTTTTAAAATTATATTTTGAACATTGAATTATTTGATGGGAACAAAGCTCACTTGTTGACTATTTAATAACTTTGGAAGGCCAAACATTTAATTAAATGTAAATTTGACACAATAAATGACACTAATATTTTTTCAAAAAAATACACTTAGAAAGAAAACACAATTCCAAACAAGTTTCTTTTTTACTACACATCAAATTCACAAGAATTGTGAGTTTTGGCAGCTCCAATCTAAAAAAATATGTAAAATATCAAATTTTCATCACCACATTACATTGAAAAGTGTTAGCCACATTCATGGATTCACCCATTTAAACAAATAAATAGTTCAATTAGGCATGGAAGTTGAAGAAAGACCCATTACTTGTAATGTTGTTGATCATCAATATACCCTTAGTAAATCATTGACATATAATAAACATAATGAATCTTTTGTAAGTCCTTCAAAATCTGTAGAAAATGTATATATGGCAAACACTCTTTCTTTGTGCAAATTCACATAAGAATGTGTTATTGATAATAGAATTGGAAGATTTTATTTAGTCAGAAAGCCTCCCAAACGGGAAATGAAGTATCTAAAAGTGTCAAACAAAAGAATGGACTTAAATACAAGTCAAAATTGTATCAGCCACAACCATATGCATTAGAAAATTCCAAGATGAATGAATTTGGTAAGCCAAAAGTGGAAGTGTGACGAGATGTATTTATTTAGAAAAGTTATTGGATAAAAAAAACAATTTGGAATCAAATCAATGTTTTTTAGTTTACTAATAAATGTTCTAAATTATTGAAAGTAAAAACTTCAAAATCTTGTAAACATTTAGGATGAATTTGAAGATGAATGTTCTATGCACAACACAACAATGATTATTTTGGAAAGTGATGAAGTAGAAGGGATTCCATGTAAAAATTGCATTGTGGAGAAGCCTCACAACATATCCTTTAAATAGGATAATAATCTAATACTTAAACTATGGAAATGTCTCATGAAAATAAATCCAAAATATGATGTGAGGGACTTTCCAGTATCATTTAGGTTTGAAACAAATATATAATAGACTTCAAACATTATATGATATTTACATATATATTTTATTGTATAGTTTTATTACGAATACTTACATTTAGTTTAATGGTTTAAATATGTTTTTTGGTTATGTATTCATCATCTCTAGTAACTCTTTACTTCAATTACATATTCATTGTGATCAATAGTTTTTATTTAATTAACTTATATATCCTTGTGTAGTTACATTTCTAGTTATTGGCATTGGGAGTAGAGGGATTGCTAATTGGAGTTCAAGTGTTTACAAAAAAAAGACTTAAGTACAAACAACTTGATTTTATGTACAATTATCACAATTATTATGCACAAATGTTTAGTCTTAACATTGCTAATTTTGCACAAGAGAATTTTGACATTGCTATATGGTTTTCATATTTAGATTGCATGAAAAGAAAAATCATGAGTAAATTTATGAAAAGTTCTTATTTATTTGGAGTTTCCTTAAATGTATACATACTTTACTACCATTTACCAATGTATGCATATATTGGTGGAGCACTACATATTTACAAGAAACTAATGAAATATGTATTTATCGAAGATGCAAATAGATATGAAAAATCAAACATATTGTTTATACATGAAGGTCAATACCAATCAAAAGTAAATAACAATGAGAAATGTTTGAAATTACTATCAAGTTGGACATTTGGTGGTTTAGATGAAAGAGGCATATATATATATATATATATATATATATATATATATATATATATATATATATATATATAACAATGAGAAATGTTTGAAATTACTATCAAGTTGGACATTTGGTGGTTTAGATGAAAGAGGCATGCATATATATATATATATATTTTGAGTTATATAGGGCCTTTTCCAAACATGAGGCATTGGTTAAAAACATTCAAATTTGTAACACGATAGTGAGGAAAACTTATTTAAATTTCAATCAAGTTGGACATTTCATGGTACATATCAAAGACATTAAAAAAATTTATGTGTTTTATGATAAATTTTTTTTTTTAATAGATGGTTTTTGGCAAAAAAATAAAATATGAATGCTAAGTAATGACGTTTTTGAAAAATTTCATACCATATTAGCACGAACTATACTTATAATTTTGCAATTTACAAATAACAATACTAATGAAGGTGTGTTGTATTTCTTTTCCTAAAGATATAAGAGATGTATTAAAGAAATTGTTCATTATATCTTATATGAATGGAGCCTTGCTACATGCAATTCATAAAATATCATTATAAAACAAGTGATTTCCAAGAAATTCAAACATTGATAAAATTACAAAAAAATATTTTATACACCCATAAGTTAGAGAGTTATCTAAACAATACCTTAGTATTTTTTAAGTTGGTTTATGGAAATTTGTGCAACAAAAAAATGTGATCAATTTTTGTCATTTTTATTTGATAAAACTGGATTGAAAGGGAGCAATTTAAATTCATTATAATACAAGATAACTATGACACCATACCAAAAAGGGGTTATGTTGGTGTTGGGATCCACGTGTATATCTCAAACCTTTAATAAAAACTTTGTGATATCTTGATGGATGTTTATGATGCTAGAAATACAGTGATTGTATATGATTTGAAAGCAGAACATGTTTGTCATAATAAAGGGAACTATGTAATTACAAAGTGCTATAATTGTGATGATGTGAAAGGCACATACTTATTTGATCGATTGTGGCCCTTGCTTGTTACACTTGAATGATGTTTGTGATGTGATATCTAATGTAAAAGACATGAAACTAGTTTGTCAAATAATGTAATTAGTTATTTTTCCTATATATTTTCTTTGTGACAATGTTTTTGTGGTTAATAAGGTATTTGGATTTTTATATACCCAATTGTAATATCCCGATTTTGACCCCATTGAATTAAAATTGTAAATGATGTAACTATAGTTATTAAATCATGGTGAGGAGCTCAAGGCCAAGGCCCCGCCATCGATTTAGTGTTTTATGTATTGGCAATTAAAAATCAGTGCATATGGTTCTTGTGCTAGACAAGCACAATGTAAATTAAGACATCATGTAACTACGAATTTTGATGAAATGCCCACAACTAGCTATGCAATGCAACAAAGAGATGGGGGCATGATTTTTACAAGGAATATGGAGGGAAATTATTCAAACCCTTGAGCCAATAGTGTTAAGCCAAATTTCATGAGAAAACCCATAAACCACCAACTACCCATTTTGACTTATGCACCCAATCATTTAATTCTTCCAAGAGTTGGTTGAGGCAGTTAATGCCTTGGGAATGGAGAGGTATGGCAGTCAATTTCGTGTATGGGCAAGCCATCAACCTGGAAAATCGTATTTTTCTTTCTTGGACAAGAAAACACCAACGAAATGGTGCCCAAAGCCATTCTTGACCCATGGACTTTGCTCTCACATGCAGTCTGAACTAGCTGGGCTTTCCCCATCACGTTTTTCATCATTTTCCTGCATTTTTCCATGGCTGGGAGCTCATTTTTGTGTTACACAGTGGCTGGGAGAGGAGGACCACGATTTGGGGTTGTTATGGAGGTCGTTTTTTCCCTGGAATGTCCATGGACGTTTTTCTGAAAATGGATTTGTCTTCCTAGGGTTGTTTCCTCATTTAGCTTTTCGTTTTGGCTGCCCACATTTTTCTGAATCTGATAGAAACCCCATTTTAGGCATCCCACTTTAAAAACGCTTTTCTACATGCCCAGTACTTGTGATTTTGTTGTTAAGTGCATCCCTGTTTTGGTTTGAACCCGTGACTAAGAAATTTGGAGTGGAAGTGGACAGAATTGGCTTGATAAACCTAGTGAGGAAGGTAACCTCTCAAGAATATCAAAAGGGCTGGCTACTCTTCTATGCACACCTTGAACAACACTAGAATGGAAGGTTTGGCTTGAGGGACTGTGTATTAGTGAAGGGAATACTTCCTTGTGTGGGGTGTGTAGGCATTATGGGTGCCAAGCTAGATAGATCTTATAGAGGTATCCTTGGATCTTTGTTTGAGCTCACTAGCTTAGCAATTTATTCCCTCCCCTTTGCCTTAGTAGCCTGATAAACCCAACTGTGGATTGGCTTGGCTAATTTTGGTGTATTTTGGCTATGTGTGAGTCTATTGTCCCCTTTTCCTTATAGAAATCATGCCCAGCTCAGGGGTGGCAATTGTGCTGAGAGATTGATGAGCACAATTAGCCTATGGTTGGGCGGAATGTTGCAGCAGCATAGCTAGTTGCTCGGGACTACTCTGTTTTAAGATAAGTACTCTCTTGTGTTAAAGTCTGCAATGTATTTATTTGATGTTTACCATGAATATCTTGAATGTATTTTAGATATGTAGATGATTTTAATTTTGTCATGTTTAATTACTATATGCATATGTATGTGTCTTTTATTATCAATGAGTTTTACTTAATGGATATGGGGCTACATGCCCAGTTTTAGTGCCATGTTCTCTCCCTAGCTCGGTCTAATGGGAGGGGACTTGACACCAATGCCATTTTATTAGTTTAGTAGTACAACTTGTAGATAAGGTGTAACTAACTTTTAAATCTATGAATGACATAGATTAAATCCAATTGAAAATTAAGTGCAAAATTAGGGTTTAAAGGTGTAGAATTCAACGCTAAATGTGCCCATATTGGATTCAAAAGTGAAAAATCATATTCTAAAAGTACTAATATCAACTTTGAAAAGTGTAAGATCTGGGTTTTAAAGTGGCAATATTGGATTTCAAAAGTACAAAATCAAATTCCAAAAATACAAATATTGAATTTAAATTTTCAATTTTGAAATATGATATTGACACTTTTGAAACTAAATCTTGCGCATTATAAACTCCAATGTTTACTTTAGAAACACCGATTTTGGCATTTCTTCGAAAGGTATGAGATTACAATTAATCCAAGTTTAATAAAATCAAGGTTAACTCCCTCTAGTAAAATTTTCCAAATATATTGAAATATGTTTTAAACAAGCATTTCCATTATAACACACTTGTAGAGAATCCATATCCTATAGCTTATAAAAAACCTGAGTACATCTTAAAGATGATGATAAAAATGTGTGGCTTCAATGCAAATCTTAACTCCAATGCCAACTTAATAGCTTATTGATCATTCAAGCCCCATGAATTTAAGTACATAATGGATTCCAAAGTGTATCCATCATGCATCTATTTCAACCTTAGATTTGTATGATGAAATGTGATAGAATTGAACCTCTTTTGTATGAAAAAATAACATTTTAACTACAAACTATAGGGGTTAGCAAAAATATTATGGGCATGAAGCTAACATCTTTAATCAACTGTGGTTCAATTTTACAATAAGACAAGATGAATGCCTTAATATTTCATGGTGAAGGTAGGATCTTACCCTCTCCTTAATATTTTCAATTATGTAATTGATAATTCTTAAGTGTACATATCATTAGTTAGCTTCGTTAATAAAGAATTAAAATATATATAAAAAGGAAAAATATATTAATATTGATAATATATATGTCAATGAGATAAATTATTAAACATTAATTTTAAATAAGTTAAAATAGAATTTAAATATATATAAAAAAAAGAAAAATATATTGATATTGATAATATATATCTTAATGAGATAAATTATTAAACATTAATTTTAAATAATTTAATATCCATAACCATTATGTAATTATGTAATAACATTGTTAAAATTATTTTCTCTTCATTATGTCAATATTTCTTTAGGAAGCTATAAATCTTCTTAATTCAAGACATTTTATCATTTGATATAATTGGTTGAAATACATAAATTTTTTTTTACGGATTGATGTGAGGAACCTGCAACAATTAATTGATAAAATGCACAATATATGAGATCACAGAATATTTGTATTGATCATGGGCCACTTCGAGGGGGCAACCTCCTTTTACGGGGGCTTCACTCAATAAACCGCTATCATAACACGTTCGTTCGTGGCATATGAAACAATACCCCTAATTTCACTCAATATTGGAAAATACCTTCCAAAATCATTTTTTTTAACCCCCTCCCAATATGCCTTCCCAATTTAAAAAAACCCCTATTTTCACTAAATATTGTATGTATCAATTTTTTCGTTAACATTTTTTATACCCCTTTATATTTCTACCTAGTATATTGATATGATACCCTTCTTATGACCCCACATGCATTCTACAATGCACCTTGCTTCTTTCGATGTATATTGTGGATGCACATTAATTCACCCACAATGCAATTACTCAAACACATATCATTATGATTTGCAACATCTAATGGTCTAATGAAGAGATAGGAGATCACTTCTTGTATGTCACTAGAGCCAATGCACATAGTACAACATTTCGATTGCATGTTGCAGTTCCCCAATCGTTGACTAAGCTTGTTGTGGGCTAGGTATCCAATCCCCCAGGGCCTGTAACAAGCTTTAGGAGGTTGACTAAACCTCCCAAGGCCTGTAATAGGCACGAGTGGTTGGGTATTCAATCCCCCAAGGCCTATCAAGGGCCTATAACAGGCCCTGGAGGCTTAGAGCCTCCCAAGGCTACTGGTAACAACTGGCTGAGTGCTATTGGTAACAATTGGTTGTCAATGACCAATGTCTCTTGAATATGATCGACTGGAAACCTACTTCACCACGAAACCACCTGGCCTCAAGCATGCCTCAAGATGTGATTTCCCTGTGTACTGGTAAGCCCGAGCCTTTCCTCAACCTGATTTCTCATCTGGCCGTGATCCTGCTATCTCCATTTGGCGGATATTTGTTAGCCTGCCCATATAAAAAAGACCCCAAAGTATTTTTGTATTGTTACATTAAATAAAAAAAAACCATTTTCCCCTTAATATATAAGCAATATAATTTTTAGGTTTTCATGAATATTTAATACCGCAATATGAATGAACGTGGTATTTAATTGCCTTCTAGTGAATCCCCCGTGCCTCCTTTGAGCAAACTCAATACAAATAACTTCACGGTACCTTCATTGGCCTCAACACACACTTATATACTAAGTCTATGCCCAATACTATGGGTCAATACCATGGGATAATACAAACTATGGATCAACAAATACTATGGGACGACTTACAAAGCATATGCGTCCAACAACAATATACCAACAAAGTAAAGAGAAAGGTTCACACGGGTTCCCAACAATTGAAACCTTTGAGACTAGTATGTTGAGATTATGCAGATTATGTAGGGAATCTATATACCCCCAAAAATGGTTGTGGCACATTTGGAGGCATCATCCAATGTTTAGCTCGTTCACATGACATAAAGACAACAATCACTCCTCCAAATCCAATTCCCATTCCCATCCCCAATGCTCTCAAGGACATTTTTTCATCCACAGAACTTAGAAATCCCACTCTTGCATTACTATTCTTACTATGATTATCACTTTTTCTCACATGTCCTTCATTTTCATTGCATGAATCTAAAGGACAACCCCATAAACACTTATTGTTTTGAAATGAAGATACACTGAATGTGGAAAACTGTGTTCCTGATGGAATTTTCCCACATAGAATATTTGATGAAACATTCAAGATTGCCAACCCATGTAATTTAGAGAGCTCTTGAGGAATCAGTCCACTCAAATTATTTTTTGCCAAGTCCAACTGCTCCAAAGTAGATACCCCGCCAAGAGATGCAGGGATTGTCCCTTCTAGTCGATTCCTAGATAAATTCAATAATCGTAAGCTACTCATTCTTCCTATGCTTACAGGGATTCTTCCTATAAGATTATTGGAAGACAAATCAAATATAGTGTTTGTAGGCAACAAATATGATAGATTATATGCACTTCCTTTCATGAAAATTTCCATTTCATAAGGCAAGCTATATTCATCATTTGACACATTTGCGAATCCAGAGAGTCTCTCAAGGTGTGCCAGTATTCTTCCACTAAATTTGTTGTTGGATAAATCCAACACATGCAACCTGGTGAGATTTGTGATGTCTTGAGGAATACAACCATGGAAATTGTTATAACCAAATTTTAAAGCTCTCAAGTCCCAAAAAAATCTGAAGTACCAAGGAAGCTTTCCTGTCAATCCATTTTTACTTAAATCCAGTAGTTGAAGTTGGGTGCAATTGGACAAAGATAGGGGTAGTGCACCGGATAAGTTATTGGAATGCGCGGAGAAAACTGTCATAGAATTGCATTTGCCAATGTCCTTAGGAATTGGTCCCTCTAAGCGGTTTTCTGATAGATCTAAGAATGAAAGTGAGACCAAGTTGGTAATACTATCATGAATACTTCCAGAAAAACTGTTATTATATAGGCTTAGTGTCCTCAGATACTTTAGTTGACCTATGCTATATGGGATATGCCCTGTTAATTTGTTTGAACTCAAATCTAAATAATTCAATGAATGGAGCTTTCCTATGGCTTCAGGTATGTTACCTATGAGTGTATTATTATGAAGATATAGATTAGTCAACTGAGTCAAATTGGCCAGGGCTACAGGGATGGTACCAGTTAGTTTATTTGAAGAAAGATATAGTTCAGTCAACTGAGTCAATTTGGCAAGGGATACAGGGATGGTACCATTTAGTTTATTTAAAGAAATATGTAATGCAGTCAAGTGAGTCAAATTGGCAAGGGCTGCAGGGATGGTACCAGTGAATCTATTTGAAGAAAGATATAGTTTACTCAACTGAGTCAATTTGGCAAGGGCTACAGGGATGGTACCAGTTAGATTATTTTTAGAAATATCTAATACACTCAAGTGAGTCAAATTGGCAAGGGCTACAGGGATGGTACCAGTGAATCTGTTTGAAGAAAGATGTAGTTCAGTCAATTGAGTCAATTTGGCAAGGGCTACAGGGATGGTACAGTTTAGTTTATTTAAAGAAAGATCTAATACAGTCAAGTGAGTCAAATTGGGAAGAGCTTTAAATGTGTTGTGACTTAGTCTATTTCGAGAGAGCTGTAAATAGTTCAACTTGGTCAAATTGGCAAAATTGACAATGTCTTCATGGATGATAGTCACTCCAATTTCGGAAAGAGCTAAGTGGGTCAACCTCGTAAAATTGGCAATGGCTTTAAGTGTGTTTCGTGAGAGGTTAAGATTAAGAGATAGATAGGAAAGCGGAAGCCTAAATATTTGGGAAGGAATAGAACCTGAAATATTATGGCCAGAAATCGACAGGTGTGTAAGCTCTGTCAAATTACCCAAGTGAGGTGGTATACTTCCTGAGAATCCGTTGCCCTCTACATGCAGGTACTCTAGTTTCTGCAACAGACCCAACGCGACTGGAATAGAGCCGCTGAGCGCATTCCAACGGAGGTCAAGTCTTCACAGTTTTTGCAGCAGGCCCAACTCTGCTGGAATAGAGCCGCTGAGCGCATTCCCCCGGAGGTCAAGTCCTCGCAGTTTTTGCAACAGGCCCAACTCTGCTGGAATAGAGCCGCTGATGTATTGATTGTGGCTCAGGTCAAGTACTTGCAAGGCTTTCAGCTGGCCAAATTGAGGTAGAATACTTCCAGATAAATTATTACCAGAAAGATTGAAAGTAGAGAGCAAAGACAGATTACCAAGAGACTGGGAAAGGGTACCTGTCAACATTCCTTTGTAAGGGTACTCTTCAGGAAGGTCAATGGCCACCACTCTTGAGGTGTGTTTCCTGCAGCGAATACCGAACCACGAACAAATGTTGTGGGAGTTCTCGGCCGTCCAATTGGATAGCTTTCCAAGTGGATCCAATGTTATGGCCTTTCTGAAGGCCAACAGAGCATCCAGGTCCCTTTTCTGGTGGGCGTGGGTGTCCATTGATGAAAATATGAATTCGGAATGAGAGTGACGTGGAAGCCAAGTTAATCCAGCAGGCTTCTGGTCTTCTTGCCGAGAAGAATAAAAATTGATAGATGTTGCTGCAGGAAGAGAGGCAGCAATGCAGAGAAGCAATAATGTCATAAAAAGGAGATCCATTTCTCCGTCTCTCACTAGACGTCGATGAAAGCCTGTGAGTTGTGTGTTCACGGTGGTTCTCTTTATAAAGAAATCGCATTTGGGAAATAAGCGCGTGGGGCAGAGGGATGAAAGGAAAGGGTGGGGAAATAATTGAAAAGCTTCTTTGAAAATAATTGAAAAGCATGTCGGTTGTCTGCCATGAGAGGAAGAAAACTTAGAAAGAGTCGTCGTCATCGTCAAAGAAGCTGACTATCTATATATATATGATCAGCTATTTAAACTAAAATAATTAATAATTCAACTAAATAACAGTTTACTTATTAACCGAAAAAATATTTACATTATTAACCAAAAAAAACTCCTTTCTGTGACTCCACCAAAGTCAAGTCAACATAACGACTCACTGTAAGGCACTCAATACATATCTTCTTAGTTACGATCATATAAGTGTGTATTATTCTTAATACCTACATAAGTTGTATCTTGGAATCTTGGAACTTTAAGTTCGTACTTATTAAATAAAAAAAATGTGCCTCGTAACAAAATGTCAATTATTTACAAATTAAAAATATTGGCTTAAGATTTTTTTATTTTAATATTAAGTAATATAAAATTAGTGATAATATATTAAAATATTAACTCAATTATAAATAATTTCACCCCATTGATAACTAGTATCTTTGTCAATCATGCATTTGGTATTTGTTTCTCAAGGGACTCCTCTCTCTCTAGACTAGTATTTATTACTCCTTCCTTTTGACTTCTTGATATTTTGGATACCATTGTCAACTTTCATTTTTCAAAACATATGTATGCATGAACTAATAAGTGTAACAATTAAATGAATCATAATGATTAATCCCCTCCCTAAGTTGTATGGTATCATTTCAATATGGGTCTTATGTGCAAGCATGGTATTCTATAACAATATTGGGGAGAGTGAAACGTTGTGATGTCACATAGTGAGGAAGGATTGACTAGAGAACCCCATATCATATCCATTTCACATGAAATTGTTGTGTGCAATGTTTTACACTTTTCTTATTTCTTAGGATTAGTTGCAAGTTCACTTGTGAAATTTTAAGGTTATGTTTCCTCAATTGGGATCAAGGAATGAAACACATTTGGTAATGGGGTACCAATAGATGGGGTATTTAGCGGGACTGCTGAAAATAAATTCAAAATGGGGTTAGTGCCTAGTCACAAATCTTCTATCAAGCTTTCTATCGTGATCAACCCTAGGGCCTTCCACAATCATGGAGAATGGCATTAAAATACATCGGGTTTTAAATATTGGAGATAGGTCAGTTCATTTGGCTACTGATAGATCATCCATGGTGGTCATTGATGTCAAGTTGCTACTAGTTATGCACTGCCTCTGTAAATGCATACCCATGTTTATTTTTATTTTAATTTCATTTACATGAATTAAAAAATCAACAAGAAATGGGTAAGATCATGACTTACCCATCATTCTATGGTTAAAAATCCAAGTGGGTTTGGATAGAATCGACCTCGGTCTGACCAATTGATTAAATTTCCCCACAACGCTCATGATAGATGTCATGGGTTCGATCCCCATGGCCTCGTTGGGATCGTTGAAAAAACTCTCTACTTTTTTAAAATGACTTGTGAATATGCAATTGTTTTTTTCATTGAACATTTATTTAGATATTCTATCGGTAATCACTAAGAGGGAAAGACTTTAAAGGTTGTGATGCATCGTGAGGATGAATGAATGAATTGGATGATGCAACTTATCGTGTGTAAAGAAATATTTGGAGTTGAGAAATATCACAATGATGAAATCTTCCCAGAAAAATCGCGACCATAGGAGACATTAGAAGTCATAATGAATATAAGCAGGTATACTCCCCACCAACGACCAAGATTAAACCATTCATCTCACCAAAACAAATATCAACCGTCAGAATTGGGTTATGATTAAGGCGCCTTGCCTACCCTTGCTCTGATCTTGCTTTATTTGGAATTAGTTGTTAGCAAAAAGTAATTAACTCATGCTTTATCTCGGTCCTATTATTGGAAGTAAAGCTAAATTCAATTAAATCATAAAGCATGTACATAAAGCATAAATCTAGTTTAGGGTTTTAGCATGTAGAGATGTTTAAATACAGACCTCCAGGGTCCAATGTAATCATGAAGTTTCACATGAATAGAAGAGCAGCAACTCGTTCCCATAAAATTCATCGGTTATGATTCAGACGCCTGAACTATCGTTGCTTTTAGATTGTTTTATTTTGGAATAGTTGTGCCTCTTTTTAAAAATTAAACACTCACATTTACTCTCATGGCTGAGATTTCCCCACACACCTCAGATTTTAGCTACAAACCCAGTCAAGTTTTATGCATATTTGAAAGGTACTTTGGTGACAACCTAGGGTTTGTAACTCCTACCTTTTAAGGGTTATCTCCATTGGTGAGCTATAGTTGGAACAAATAAACAGAAAGATATCCTATCCGGTCGATGAACAAATCTTATTGAAAAATAGCCATTAACACCTTTGATATAGTTCTGTTATAGATCAGTCTTCCAAGTACATATAAAACGGTGTTGTAAATTTCTCCAACACAATAATACAAAACATTGACTAAATTGCAGTCACCGGGAGCAAATTTTAATTCCCAGTGAAAAGGCCATGTGCTGCGTGGAGAGGAGTTTATGCGCCATTTTTATGAAGCACGGTTTACAATGAGGGACACGGATAAGGCCGCTGCATGGTATGGGGCATTATTCACAGTTCTTTATTGTATGTTCCTTTTCACTACTATGCACTTGGAAGACTGCGGCAAGATATGATTTATTCTTGCGGAAAATGCATAGCACATTGCCTCTTGTTTGGTAGTCGTTTGAGGCTATGTGGAGCCGTTGGTTCCATGGACCGGTCGTGGAATTATAAAATCTACCTTATAAAGTGATAACGGTTCACAGATTCAATGTGTTTTTCTGACTGCTCTATCGTGCAGTGCTTTCCCAGCTCCCAAAATAATCCAGGTATAATCTTTTTTGTCTTTAATGAAATCAAGTTAGGTTCCTAGGCCAATTGCCCTATGTGCTTTGCAGCGTTTAAGACATATTTCAATAGAAAATAGTTTCCATAGATGCCAAAATAAGTTGTTGGGATTCAGCTTCCAATGAGTTACTATATGTAATTTACGAAAGTATTTCTAGATTTCCAGGTAAATTTATTATATTTATTATTGTTGTACCATTATATATTTATCATGTTATATTTGTACTAATTAGTCTTAAAATCAAATTTATTGTGGGAGTTTCAATGGAAAACCTTGGATCCTCTAATATAATTGTACCTAGGCTTCAAGTCTCTTCGGACAGTGTTTGTGAAGAGTCCAATTTAAACTGGTTTTTAGAGGTTGCAGAGCTAGCGAATGGATACCCATAACTGTATGTTCACACTGAGAGGGGGGATAGTGTGAAAACCATAGGAATTGTTTTGAATTTGATAGTTCCTAATGATCACAAACTTATGAATCAATTTGAACGAATTGTAGATGCCAAAGAAAATGATTCTACTGTTAAAGATTGCGTTGTAGAATAATGCACCTTTAAGGAAATATTATATCAACAACAACGTATGCAAGCCTCTATGGAAAGGAAAGATGTGTCATCATACATGTATGGGTGGAAGTTGGGTAGCTATGCTGAGAATCCAGAAATATTAATAAATGATAATGCAATACATAATGGGATTCAAACTGTTTTGAAATGTGTATACCTTAAAAGAAAACATCATATGTTGTGCACTACATGAATATTAGAGAGGAGATCAATCCAAATAGCGGTGTGAAAATTACATACTAGAGGTGCAGGTATGCACACAATTTGGAAAAGGATATGAAAATGTCCCTTTTCAAATCATTGTGACAGAATCTAGTTGAGGCCAAGATGGAAACGGTAGCAAAAATATTTAAAAAAACAGGGGGTGAAAACAAATCAAGTGCCTCCGCTTTCTTATTTGATGGCAAAATTTTCAAAATTGGTATCCATAGTTGTCACGTGGCACTTGAAGAGTACCAGTATAGATAAATCAATGAGAATTGGGTGCCTGAATTGATGAAGTTGGTGGTAGCAAATACAAACACCTTGAATATAGATGGGTTATTGATTCCTTTTACAAAAGGGGGTGTCGGGATATCATACAAATTTGCAGGATTTGGAAACAGAGGAGGATGTTTCAATGGAAGATGTACATTTTTTTATTCTTGATGGGAAACACACAATAGAATCTTGTAAGGAAATCCAGATACTCTCTACTCTATCCTGAGACGAGGGTGGTCTGCCCTAGTCTGACTAGATAATCCTGCTCTAAATCGTGCGACTGGATATCCAGATACTCCCTCCAGTGTCTCGTCATATCATACTTGAGATCCTTCAAAGAGAATCTCTAATATTCTAACAGGTTCTGAGGTGTCTCTCTAAATGTGTCTCATGTATAGTTCGCAAGATCTTGGTCCTAAGTGCAGAATCAAAGGTGAGGTATATGGTGTCTATGTAGTAGATGATGTCGTCCACTACCCTGTACTGGTCATCCTGGATGCGCCCATCCATCAACTCACATGCGAATCAATCCTTGGAATATTCCACCAAAAGCTGGGACTTCCGATCAGGGATAATCATAATGAGCCAATCCCATGTGTCTTAATCCAAATCCTCTGTGTCAAATATCTCCTCAGTCACCTGCAACTCTGAGTGCTCCTTGTGCAGAGTACCAAACTCCAAATGCTCCTCGTGGAGAGTCATCACCAGATGCTGTCTTCTCAAACCATGAGTGGCACTCCTACTCTCATGTGCCACAACTATCCCGTATCTTGTGTGTGTTTCTGTATCCTCTCGCATGCTCACTCTGTTGGTGTCATCTGAACCAGGATCCCACACATCTATAATATAATCATCCTGAAAAGCACTGTGTGTATCTATGTCACTATCGAATGGTCTTTGGAGTATGTCTCCCATCAACACACTCACAACTCTATGTGGAGCCATCAATGGCCCCTCCACAAGAGGTGAATCATAACCTCCATCTGGCCTAGCATGTATAGAGTCAATCCTCTCCGAGTCATGCCTCTCTGCATGTATCTTTCATGTCATAAATTTTGGGACTCTTGCTGCGGATGATGAAGAGTGTACCAACTCCAACTCACCACATGGATTTCCCTCAATCAATCCCTCAATTGTGTTGGTGTCGCTAAACTCAAAATACAGCTCTAATGTTAACTCTCCATGCCCATCCTCATCAGGTACCTCCAACTAAATGTCAAACTTATCATCAACCGATATTGCATGATCATCTTTCTCCACTTTCTCTTCAATATTGTAACCATATGGAAGTGTTATGTGTTCCTCAACTGTAGATGCATGGATATATTCATCTTTAGGGTTTCCATATGTGTGACTAGGTGTCCAATTATCCTGACATGTGAGACATGGATCGTCTCTTCTAGGTTCATTGGTGGGATGAATAATGACTTTTGACTCACTATTCACAGAACCAAACTCATCATAGAGACTTTTGGATGCTTCCTTTAGGAACACACTCAACCTTCCCTTCTTTCTTTTAGATAAGGAAGCTTCAAACTACTACAAGTTATGTTCTAACCTTTGTTGTGTTTTCGCAAGGGCCTTCATTACCTCTTCCCAACCAGGCTCCATTTTCTCTATCCTTACTGCCATGGATGTAACCATTGAGGCAATAGTTGTAATTGCTAGATTTATTTACCTACTTAAAGATGCATGTTTCCCACAAATGGCGAGGAACATGTTGTAATACCACTGTCGTATCCCAACTACCAATGATTGCCTTGAACAGTGTTCCAAGATACTAGTTTATGTAACTGATTTTATTTTTGATGTAATTGCTTTTCAAAGTTTGTTTAACCTAGGGTTATTTTCATGCCATAAATAATCACAAATGTAACAATATCAATTATGGAAAATATAGTAGAATATAAAGATCTGAATATTCAAGTCTGGTGATAAATTGACTTCCTTTAATCACTCATAACCATATAGCAGATATGGAATAATTCTAACCTTATATAATGCTGATAGAAAGATAAAAAAGTCTATAACAATTGTAGATGGTACTCGAAATGATGTAGAGAGTTGGTTGTAGGTGCTTGTCTGATATAGATTCCAAATACGGGGAATAGAAACTCTTAATAGGAACGTTGCTTCTAATGAAAATTCAATTAATTCAACCTTCAAGCAGCCTCCAGGCATGAAATCGTGACCTCTCTTTGAAGTATAACTTCAACAAGTACCAAGTTCCTCCTTAAAATAGACCTGGTCTTCTAATTTAATGCACTGCCACTGAGACACATGTTTACAGATCTGATATAAGTAACCACTTCGGAACACAGGTATTGAACGTCTGTCTTGCTGCAGGTATTTATTGACAAAGGTAACTCGCTACCATATAATAATGCATGCCACAGAAGTAGGATAGCTGGCTCCAAATTGATAACAAGCCCTCCACATAAAGAATATGCATCCAATAAGAAATACGCCCTCCCTAGATCGTATGCAGTATGGATCTCTGCCCATAGTTGTATTAATTTAAACCATCAATGAATAAAATGTTCAGCGGTGATAAATAATGACCCACGGTGTAGATCACGCTCCTCTCACAAGGAACACTGTCATAATTAATAAAGCTCTTCTTTCCTACACTGATACGTGGCGTCCCTAGAAGTCAATAATCATAGCTTGGATAGTTGAGTAAGTTGGATTCAAGAGGCGTATAAGGCAGAAAACGTGCTACTCCTACAATCAATTAGCCCATGCAAGTTAATACGCCCTATGTTGCCTTCAAATATCTTGCAACTACTCCAGAAAGGTGAGAGAGATGTCCATTATCAACAAGTAGGATATTATTGGCCTTCTGAAGAGAATAGGTGAACAATGCAGACAATATGGCCACTCCCAACTACAATACGAATTGCTCTTCTAGTGGGAAAATCTCCCATGCAAGGTTACGTCCTTCTTCTGCTGCGAAATATCATAATAGGTCTCCAACAGGATGAAAATGTGATCAAAACATTGTAATATAATGGGTAATAGATCTCTATAGGTATTGGTTGACTATTTGACCTTCGAATTTAGCTGGAGGAACTCACCTTAGAGGATCATGCTTTACAACCTTGCGCCTTCTCTCATAACGAACCCCTGCGCCTTGATGAGATGATCTTCTTGTAATGATTGAATGATCTTTGAAGTACTATGATATATTAGAGTGATCTATCCTTGAAGTGACTAGGGAAGATAGATTTGCACTGGTTGGTTAGGGAAGTGTGCCCTCAACCCTAAACTAACACTAATCTCAATGATCAATAATAACAATGGATACCGAGTAACTCACTTTATCTTTCTTTTATAACCTTGACATTGCATTCCCTATACCTAAGTCACTTTTCTCTTCTATTTCTCAGTTGATTTGCATGCATCTCACCTCTTGCATGCATGCATCTCACTTTTGCATGCATGCATCTCACTTTTTGCATGCATGCTCTTGAGCTAGGGCTCGAATGCTCTGCATGTCCTTTGTTCCAATTTTACCCAAAACATTCCAGTTTGACCCAAAACGAAACATTACAAATGAAAATTGCAAGTCTGAATCTCTAATAATTTTTTCTAATATATTGTATCTCAAAATTTTCTTGTTATGTTTTTATTTATTGCGGATGGCAAAGAACATGTGTCAATAAAGGGTGGGCATTGCAAGTTTGAATCTCTCAAAAGTTTTTCTAATATATTGTAGCGCATAATTTTCTTGTTATGCTTTCATTTATTGGGGATGGAAAAGGATATGTATTGGTAAAGGGTGGGAAAAATGGCCCTGAGAAACATAAAACCTTTCATTACGAAAAAAAAATATACAATAAGATTTTCATGTTAGAAAGGAAACGCCTGGAAGTCTCTCCTGAAGGGCTTGCAGAACGATTTTGATCTGTTGTCGAATTAAGAAGAATATTTGATAAAATTCCAATGGCTCCAATAGACAATGGCTCAAGCATTACCTTGAACCACTCAAAAAATGAGTTATGCACTATCCACCACCACAATCAACCACGTCGCAACATTGTGGGAGAAATCGTTCTCCAACACTCCGTCGTTCCCGATTTGTCCTACCACACTCAATGGTTCTTTACCCATAATTTGAACATAATATTATTTTTTCGGTTGGTATTCTCCCGTCGATTCCTAATATGTTGTCTCCCATCTTTAAAGTGGTGCTTTGAAAATGTTCGACAATACTTCCACTAGCAAGAAGGTATGGAATTCTATTACAACTAAAACATATACATGATTTAGAGACATATTAAACGACTTTCAAGTTTGATAAACATGCTTGTTGTTCTCAGTTTGACATACAAAAAAACTCAAATTTAAACTGCTAATGTTTAAAAAGACAATGTATAGCTGGGAATTAAAATCTGGTGCGATTAAAGTACAAAAATAACTTAAATTTAAACTGTTATTGTTTAAAAAACAATGTATAGCTGGGAATTAAAATATGAGCACAAGAAAAGGCTAGTTCTCCTCCTCTCCGTCCCAAGAATGAGAATGACTAGTGTGTGGGAAAGGGCACCAGATCCTTCTCTTCAAAATAAAGGGCAGCAACTCCTTCTCTTACTCACTTGAATTAGGGAACTTGTTATTTTTTCCATACCGATATATTAGTTTTTGGAATATGACAAGTTAGATGACTAGTCACGCGTGAGAAAGGGAATCAGATCGTTCTCTTAAGGAGTAAGGGTAGTGGTTCATTCTCTTGCTTGCTCTAATTAGGGAACTTGTTAATTCTAGCTTCTGCCACACTAAGGAATTAATGGACTAATGTTTCTAAGATATGGTGGTAATTTCAAGTTTTGCAATACCATGGATGGTTTTTGGAGTCAATGTATGGCCTAATATCAAAATACAAGGTTTAAGTACATATAAATGGTCTCTAGGGATCATGGTTCATGCATAGTACCCCAAAGAAACACTCAATGCCTACATAGGGAATATTTAGTCAACAAGTGAGGTATGGTAATCAATTTTCGTATCAGTGCATCAAGGTCCCATGTAATGGTTCAATGTCACAATTTATGGTATTATAATGCAAACATTTATCTGAAGGGATCATACAACATGTACAGGTTCCCTAGCCATCAAATAGGCATTTAAGAGGGAATCCGTGTCCCATTTTGGATGGTTCTTTTAAAGAAAACCATGGTTTTGAGTACCAAGGGCTATGTGTTGGATCTTGAACCATCGCATTATTCCCTAAGGCACACTAACCCCTCCCACCCCTCACATAGTATCCCTCTAAGCCTTGGGATCCCAAACATGATAATAGACCACCAAAACCCTTTACTAGTATGACCTCAAGCACACATTTCCCCATTATCACAATGAAATTCTAGCACATTTATCCACCCCCACACACTTATCCTTGACATATCATGGTTCGAGGCCTTGACATATCATGCTTATCGAACATGTTATGCCCCAATATACAATAGTTACATATGCACCTCACACACTACACCCCAACCCATAAGACCCTAGAAATGAAAGTAAACTGCTTAAACACCTTAGCCCTTGAATATTATGATCCTGAGCCCACATTATACCATGACCACAATGAATCCCTTACACATAGGACTAAATTTTAGTTTTCTCTATACTAGGGAATCTTTGGACTAAAGGTTTTAAAATATGCTAGTAATTTCAAGTTTTTCAACATAATTTATGGTTCTTGGAGCCGATGTATTTCCCAAGATCAATATAAAATGTCTAAATTCCATATAAATGGTCTCTGGGGTCTCATGGTTCATGCAGGGTACCTAAAAGAAACACAGAAATCATACATATGGAATCTTTAGTCTACAAGTGAGCTATGTTCATCATTTTGATGATTAATGCATCAAAGATGCTCCTTGGGCCCATTATAATGGTTCAAGGTCACAATTTGTGGCAATATAATACAAAACGTTATATGAAGGGCTCATGCATCATGTACAATTCCCTAGAAATCAAATAGGAATTTAATAGGGAATCCATGTCGCAAGATTTTAATGTCGTGGCTATTTCAAGGTTAGTATCACTTGGGATGGTTGTTGTAAATTAAGCCATGGTCATGGGGAATAAGATCCATATGTTGTCACATACCAGGTGACCTCATGGTGAATTTGGGGCATGGGGTAATGAATATGCTAGTTGAATTTGCATCTGATATGTAATTTTGTTCTTCTAATGATTTCAATTATACATTTACAGCAAAATAATCATCAAGGATAATTTTAGGGGTGACATTTATCCCATGGGCTATTTTCCCATGTTTTTTTCCAGAAAATTATTCGCCAATTTGCATTTTTTGAAGCCCCATTTCTGCCAATTTTGATAGGGTAAACTTTTTTCACTCTAAAAATTTCCAAATTATTATATAAACTATATAAAATCCTTAGAAATTGAAATAATTTTAGAAAAATATCGCCAAATATTTTATAATTGACATTTTAAGAATTGGTAAGATTCGCCAAGGTTTATACACTTTTAAATAAGTATGGGTCCTAAAAACTATCCCTAATAATCATGTGTATAATTACTCATAAAAAAAATATTAAATCTCTACCAATTATTTCCATAAGAATGCATTTACATAGCCATTATTTTGATTCCTTAATTCATATGATGGTAGTGAGTAATACAATAAAAAATAAATAGCATACATTTATTCATATAATAAACTTATGTAAAATATGGCCAACTGACCGCAAACCAAGAACATTCCTCCTAGTTGTAGGCTCTATCAAGCCATATATTTCTTTGATAGAGCCACCCCCGAGTTGGGGATACCCATCCACAAGAATGCACCTATTTTCTACTATAGCTACCCAATCCTGTATCCTAAGTCTAGCTTCCATTCCCATTCTGGTGATGGTGGTACATCCATTGGTGGTATAGGTCTAACATCAATGAAGGTTTAGACATGGAAGAATGATGGAAAAATGGTCTCCAACTAAAATGGGTGTCTCTGAGCTGAATGAATGATCCATGATGGGATAGCTCTCTCTTTTTATATGCATGGGTGAGACTATCCAAGTGGCACCAAGGTTGATAAGAACTAACCACTTGGAATCCATGCAGTTGGACACTTTTTCTCCCTTTTTCTAATGAAAGTTGGACAAGTGGCATATTTGGGATTGGGACATATTTTTCCCCTCCAATATTGGGCTTAGGATGATCATTCTCCCCATTGTGGAAAGATACCCCCCTATCTCTTCTTTGTCCTTCTTGGTTCCAGTAGTCGTATGTTATATTAAATATAAAATGTACATAATTACATCATTCATGTTGGGATTATATCCATATCATCCATATTTACATAATTACATTCAGGGGTAAAAAATGGGGTGTTACATATGTGGTCTCCCAAATCATCACATTATTCCCCAATTCACACTAACACCTCCCACCCCTTATTCCCCATATGTGGTCTCCCAAACCCTCACATTATTCCCCAATTCACACTAATAGCTCCCACCCCTTACATAGTATCCCTCTAACCCGTAGGATTCCAAACATGACAATAGACCCCCAAAAAACTCTATCAATATGACCTCGAGCACACATTTCTCCATTATCAAAATTACCTTCCAACACACTTATCCGCTATCGCACACTTAGTCTTGACACATTATGGTTCAAGAGCATGCTATGCACCATTATACAATAACTACTCCCACTCCTCACACACTACACCACTAACCCATAAGACCCTAAAAATGGAAGTACACTACTAAAAAAACTTAACCCTTGCTCATTGTGATCTTGATCACACCTTGTCCCATGGCCACAATGAACCCCTCACACATAGGACTCAACTTTAGCTTCCATTTAAATTCATATAAATAGTCTCTATCACTCATGGTTCATGCACAATACCCCAAAGAAACAAAAAATCCCTACATAGGGAATATTTATTCTACAAGTGAGGTATGGTCATCATTTTGAAGATTAGTGCCTCAAGGATGGTCTTTGGGGCCCATGCAATGGTTCAATGTCACAATTTGTGGTATTATAACACAAAATTTTATCTCAAGGGCCCATGACCCATGTATGGCATCCCTCGACATCAAATAGATATTTAATAGAAAATCCATGTCCCATGAGTTCAATGTGGTGTTTATTTCAAGGTTACATGCACTTGGGATGGTTCTTGTAAATTAATCCATGGTCTCAAGGATCAGGGGCCATGTGCAAGCCCCTAAACTATCACATTATGCCCCAATGAACACTAACCCCTCCCACCCCTTCAAAGTATCCCTTTAACTCCTAGGATCCCAAATATAATAACAAGCCCCTAAAACCCTTTACCAATACAACCTCAAGCACTCATTACCCCATTATCACATCTTGATTGTTGATTAATTTATTCCTTCAAAAGTCTTGTTTTGAATGCTAAGTGGTTAACTTGTATTTTTTTTAAATGGTTGGTTTTTAATAATGTTTAAGAGTCTTGTTAGGTATGCATAAGCTCGATCAAGAAACTTAGCTCATTCGAGCTCCTCTTCCTACCAACCATGAACAATAGCAAAATTGTTTTATGTATTTGCAAGAGCTCGATTGAGGTTCATAGCTCAATCAAACACCTTAACATGCCAACTCTTGGGTGGTTACGGTCTTTACAAGAGACTGATCTATCTCTTTCTTGTGGTCAAGCAAGATTCTTAATCGAGTAATTTGTCAACTTGCATAAAGCCTCGATCAAGGATTTCCTTAACCCTCAATCAAGTTATTTCAAAAATCGTGAAATTGGCTCAATCGAGCATTTTTAATGACTAGATTAAGCTATGTAGATCAATTGAGCACTTAATTTCCAACAATCCAACCCACTTGCTGCAAAATTTTCTACAATTGCAACTTCCAAAAACTAAATCATCTTCATGTCTTCCATCTTAAGTGGGATAGTTAATTCCTTTGGGTTCCTCAATGAATCCTCTATCGAATTGCATATCATTTTGACACTTTTGATTTCATATTATATTTTTTATTTAATTTCTTTTATAAAATATACATAAATTTTTTTCCCATAGTTTCAAAGGTGCTTAGATAAAAATCAAACATAAAAAATACACAACCAAAAAATGATGAAACACATATGGGATCCCCATGGATCTTTCCTCTTGAAAACAATGCTTTCAATTTTTCAATTTATGTAAACAGTTGAAAAATGGTTGATGAAAACACAAATATGTATCAAATGAGATTCAAATATTTATGGGTCAACTTAAAAAAATAAAAATAAAAATATAGTTTTAAAAAAATGTGGGATCTACTACATTTTGTGTAGATCATCCTCCCATATATATTTTTTTAAATTATATTTTGAACATTGAAGTATTTGATGGGAACAAAGCTCACTTGTTAAATATTTAATAAATTTGGAAGGCCAAACTTTTAATTGAATGTAAATTTGACACATTAAATGACACTAATATTTTTTGAAAAATATACAGTTAGAAAGAAAACACAATTCACAACAAGTTTATTTTTTACTACACATCAAATTCACAAGGATTATATGAGTTTTGGTAGCATCAATCTAAAAAAACATGTAAAATATCAAATTTTCATCACCACATTTCATTGAAAAGTGTTAGCCATATTCATGGATTCACCCATTTAAACAAATAAATAGTTCAATTAGGCATGGAAGTTGAAGAAAGGCCCAATACTTGTAATGTTGTTGGTCATCAATATACCCTTTGTAAATTTTTGACATATAATAAACATAATGAATCTTTTGTAAGTCCTTCAAAATCTGTAGAAAATGTATATATGGAAAACAATCTTTCTTTGTGCAAATTCACATAAGAAGGTGTTGTTGATAATAGAATTGGAAAATTTTATTTAGTCGGAAAGCCTCCCAAACGGGAAATGAAGTATCTAAAAGTGTTGAACAAGACAATGGACTTAAATACAAGTCAAAATTGTATCAGCGACAAACATGTGCATTAGAAAATTCCAAGATGAATGAATTTGGTAAGCCAAAAGTGGAAGTGTAAACATTCAAAAACTTGTAAACATTTGGGATAATGGGGAATAAATTCATTATAGTACAAGATAACTATGACACCATACCAAAAAGGGGTTATGTTGGTGTTGGGATCCACGTGTATATCTCAAACCTTTAAATAAAAAATTTGTAATATCTTGATGGATGTTTATGATGCTAGAAATACAGTGATTGTATATGATTTGAAAGCAGGACATGTTTGTAATAATAAAGGGAACTATGTAATTACAAAGTGCTATAATTGTGATGATGTGAAAGACACATACTTATTTGATCGATTGTGGCCCTTGCTTGTTACACGTGAATGATGTTTGTGATGTGATATCTAATGTAAAAGACAAACTAGTTTGTCAAATAATGTAATTAGTTATTTTTCCTATATATTTTCTTTGTGACAATGTTTTTGTGGTTAATGATTTTTATATACCCAATGCCATTTGATTAGTTTAGTAGTACAACTTGTAGATAAGGTGTAACTAACTTTTAAATCTATGAATGACATAGATTAAGTCCATTTGAAAATTAAGTGCAAAATTAGGGTTTAAAGGTGTAGAATTCAACGTTGAATGTTCCCATATTGGATTCCAAAAGTGCAAAATAATATTCCGAAAGTGTCAATATTGAATTCAAAAGTGAAAAATCATATTCTAAAAGTACTAATATCAACTTTGAAAAGTGCTAAAGTGGCAATATTGGATTTCAAAAGTACAAAATCAAATTCCAAAAATGCAAATATTGAATTAAACTTTTCAATTTTGAAATATGATATTGACACTTTTGAAACTAAATCTTGCGCATTATAAACTCCAATGTTTACTTTAGAAACACCGATTTTGGCATTTCTTCAAAAGGTATGAGATTACAATTAATCCAAGTTTAATAAAATCAAGGTTAAGTCCTTGTAGTAAAAAATTTCCAAATATATTGAAATATTTTTTAAACAAACATTTCCATTATAACACACTTGTAAAGAATCCATATCCTATAGCTTATAAAAAATCTTAGTACATCTTAAAGATGATGGTAAAAATGTGTGGCTGGAATGCAAATCTTAACTCCAATGCCAACTTGATAGCTTATTGATCCATGAATTTAAGTACATAAGGGAATCCAAAGTGTATCCATCATGCATCTATTTCAACCTTCGATTTGTATGATGAAATGTGATAGAATTGAACCTTTTTTGGATGAAAAATAGCATTTTAACTACAAACTATAGGGGTTAGCAAAAATATTATGGGCATGAAGCTAACATCTTTATTCAATTGTGGTTCAATTTTACAATAAGACAAGATGAATGCCTTAATATTTCATGGTGAAGGTAGGATCTTACCCTTGCCTTCATATTTTCCTCCACCTTCACCATTTTGAGTTTGTATTGGCCTCTAAGTTGAAGAGAATTTTAATGTGAACATTCACGTATCTTTCATAACTATATTTCATTATAGTTAATTAGTGGTTAGTTTATAAATTTATTTACTTACAGCATACAAGATACATACACTATATAGAAAAGAGCAAGGAGCACTACATTTTAATGGTTATTTGGAAGAATCTCATAATAAAATTGGAAAATTATTATCTCTCCTTTTTTAATTTGTTTATTTCATTTTAATATCAATATATAAATGTAATACTATTTTCAATTATGTAAATGATAGTTCTTAAATGCACATATTATTTGTTTTGTTTATTTGATTATATATATATATATATATATATATATATATATATATATATATATATATATATATATATATATTCAATTATGTAATTGATAATTCTTAAGTGTACATATCATTAGTTAGCTTCGTTAATAAATAATTAAAATATATATAAAAAAAGAAAAATATATTAATATTGATAATATATATATGAATGAGATACATTATTAAACATTAATTTTAAATAAGTAAAAATAGAATTTTAATATATATAAGAAAAGAAAAATATATTGATATTGATAATATATATCTGAATGAGATAAATGATTAAACATTAATTTTAAATAATTTAATATCCATAACCATTATGTAATTATGTAATAACATTGTCAAAGTTTTTTTCTTTTCATTACGTCAATATTTCTTTGTGAAGCTATAAATCTTCTTAATTCGAGAAATTTTATCATTTGATATAATGGGTTGAAATAAATAATTTATTTTTTTACATAATGGATTGATGTGAGGAACCTGCAACAATTAATTGATAAAATGCACAATATATGAGATCACAAAATATTTTTATTGATCGCGGGCCACTTCAAGGGGGCAACCTCCTTTGAGCAAGCTCAATACAAATAACTTCACAGTACCTTCATTGGCCTCAACACAAACTTATATACTAAGTCTATTCCCAATACTATGGGTCAATACCATGGAACATATAATACTACGGGACGACTTGCAAAGCATATGCGTCCAATACTATGGGTCAATACCATGGGCTAATACAAAATATGGATCAACAAATATTACGAGACGACTCACAAAGCATATGCGTCCAACAACAATATACTAACAAAGTAAAGAGAAGGGTTGACACGGGTTCCTAACAATTGAAACCTTTGAGACTAGTATGCTGAGATTATGCAGATTATGTAGGGAATCTATATACCCTAAAAAATGGCCGTGGCACATTTGGAGGCATCATCCAATGTTTATCTCATTCACATGACATAAAGACAACAATCACTCCTCCAAATCCAATTCCCATTCCCATCCCCAATGCTCTCAATGACATTTTTTCATCCACATAACTTAGCAATCCCACTCTTACATTACTACTCTTACTATGATTATCACCTTTTCTCACATGTCCTTCATTTTCATTGCATGAATCTAAAGGAAAACCCCATAAACACTTATTATTTTGAAATGAAGATACACTGAATGTGGAAAACTGTGTTCCTGATGGGATTTTCCCACATAAAATATTTGATGAAACATTCAAAATATCCAACTCATGTAATTTAGAGAGCTCTTCAGGAATCGGTCCACTCAAATTATTTTTTGCCAAGTCCAACTGCTCCAAAGTAGATACCCCGCCAAGAGATGCAGGGATTCTCCCTACTAGTTGATTCTTAGATAAATTCAACAATTGTAATCTACTCATTCTTCCCATGCTTACAAGAATTCTTCCTGTAAGATTATTGGAAGACAAATCAAATATAGTGTTTGTAGGCAACAAATATGATAGATTATATGCACTAAATTGGTTGTTGGATAAATCCAAAGAGTCTCTCAAGGTGTGCCAGTATTCTTCCACTAAATTGGTTGTTGGTTAAAGCCAACAAGTGCAACATGGTGATATTTGTGATTTCTTGAGGAATACAACCATGGAAATTGTTATAACCAAAGTTTAAAGCTCTCAAGTTCTGAAAAAATCTGAAGTACCAAGGAAGCTTGCCTGTCAATCCATTTTTACTTAAATCCAGTAGTTGAAGCTAGGTGCAATTGGACAAAGATAGGGGTAGTGCACCGGATAAGTTATTGTAATATGTGGAGAAAACTGTCATAGAATTGTATTTGCCAATGCCCTTAGGAATTGGTCCCTCTAAGTGGTTTTCTGATAGATCTAAGAATGAAAGTGAGACCAAGTTGGTAATACTATCATGAATACTCCCAGAAAAACTGTTATTATATAGGCTTAGTGTCCTCAGATACTTTAGTTGACCTATGTTATATGGGATATGGCCTGTTAATTTGTTTGAACTCAAATATAAATATTTCAATGAATGAATCTTTCCTATTGCTTCAGGTATGCTACCTATGAGCTTATTATTACCAAGATATAGTTCAGTCAACTGTGTCAAATTGGCAAGGGCTATAGGGATGCTACCAGTGAGTCTATTTGAAGAAAGATCTAGTGCATTTAACTGTGTCAAATTTGCAAGGGCTATAGGGATGCTACCAATGAGTATATTTGAAGAAAGAGTTAGTGCAGTCAACTGTGTCAAATTGGAAAGGGCTATAGGGATGTTACCAGTGAGTCTATTTGAAGAAATATATAGTGCATTCAACTGTGTCAAATTGGCAAGGGTTGCAGGGATGGTACCGGTGAGTCTATTTGAAGAAAGATATAATGTGGTCAATTGAGTCAAATTGGCAAGGGCTACAGGGATGGTACTAGTGAATCTATTTGAATAAAGATATAGTTCAGTCAATTGAATCAATTTGGAAAGGGCTAGAGGGATGGTACCAGTTAGGTTATTTGAAGAAAGATCTAATGTAATCAAGTGAGTCAAATTGGCAAGGGCTACAAGGATGGTACCAGTGAATCTATTTGAAGAAAGATATAGTGTGGTCAATTGAGTCAAATTGGCAAGGGCTACAGGGATGGTACTAGTTAGTTTATTTGAAGAAATATATAATGAAGTCAAGTGAGTCAAATTAGCAAGGGATACAGGGATGGTACCCATGAATCTATTTGAATAAAGATATAGTTTAGTCAACCTAGTCAATTTGGCAAGGGCTACAGGGATGGTACCACTTAGTTTATTTGAAGAAACATCTAATGCAGTCAAGTGAGTCAAATTGGAAAGGGCTATAGGGATGGTACCAATTAGTTTATTTGAAGAAAGATCTAATGCAGTCAAGTGAGACAAATTGGGAAGACCTTTAAATGTGTTGTGACTTGGTCTATTTTCAGAGAGCTCTAAATTGTTCAACTTGGTCAAATTGGCAAAATTGGCAATGTCTTCTTGGATGATGGTCACTCCAATTTCGGAAAGAGCTAAGTGGGTCAGCCTCGTAAAATTGGCAATGGCTTTAAGTGTGCTTCGTGAGAGGTCAAGATTAAGAGATAGATAGGAAAGCATAAGTCGAAATATTTGAGAAGGAATAGAACCTGAAATATTATGGCCAAAAATCGACAGCTGTGTAAGCTCTAACAAATTACCCAATTGACGTGGTATACTTCCTGAGAATTCGTTGCCATGTAGATGCAAGTACTCTAGTTTCTACAGCAGACCCAACGCGTTTGGAATAAAGCGGTTTAGCACATTCCAACAGAGGTAAAGTCCTCGCAGTTTTAGCAACAGGCCCAACTCTGCTGGAATAGAGTTGCCGATGTATTCATTGTAGCTCAGGTCAAGTACTTGCAACGCTTTCAGCTGGCCAAATTGAGGTGGAATACTTCCAGATAAATTATTACCAAAAAGATTGAAAGTAGAGAGTAAAGACAGATTACCAAGAGACTGGGAAAGGGTACATGTCAACATTCCTGACCAAGGGTACTCTTCAGAAAGGTAATGGCCACCACTCTTGAGGTGTGTTTCCTCAATGAATACCAAACCACGAACAAATGTTGTCGGAGTTCTCGGCCGTCTAATTGGAGAGATTTCCATGTGGATCCGATGTTATGGCCTTTCTGAACGACAACAGACCATCCAGGTCCCTTTTTTGGTGGGCATGGGCATCCATTGATGATAATATGAATTCGAAATGAGAGTGATGTGGAATCCAAGTTAATCCAGCAAGCTTGTGGTCTTCCTAACGAGAAGTATAAAAATTGATAGATGTTGTTGCAGGAAGAGAGGCAGCAGTGCACATAAGAAGCAATAATGTCATAAAAAGAAGATCCATTTCTCCCTCTCCCACTACACTTCGATGAGTTGTGTGTTCACGGTGGTTCTCTTTATAAAGAAATCACATGTGGAAAAGAGAGACGAAAGGAAAACGCTGGGAAGGTATGGTCATCATTTTGAGGATTAGTGCCTCAAGGATGGCCTTGGGGGCCCATGTAATGGTTCAATATTACAATTTGTGGTATTATAACACAAAATGTTATCTCAAGGGCTCATGAGCCATGTATGGAATCCCTTAACATCAAATAGATATTTAATAAGCAATCCATGTCCCATGATTTCAATGTGGTGGTTATTTCAAGGTTACATGCACTTGGGATGGTTGTTGTAAATTAATCCATGGTCTCAAGAATCAGGGGCCATGTGGAGGCCCCTAGACTATCACATTATGCCCCAATGAACGCGAACCCCTCCCACCCCTTACAAAGTATCCGTCTAACTCCTAGGATCCCAAATATGATAACATGCCCCTAAAACCCTTTACCAATACAACCTCAAGCACTCATTGCCCCATTATCCCATCTTGATTGTTGATTAATTTATTCCTTCAAGAGTCTTGTTTTGAATGCTAAGTGGTTAACTTGTATTTTTTTTAAATGGTTTGTTTTTAATAATGTTTAAGAGTCTTGTTAGGTATACAGAAGCTCGATCAAGAAGCTTAACTCATTCGAGCTCCTCTTCCTACCAACCATGAACAATAGAAAAAAAAATTGTGTATATGCAAGAGCTCAATTGAGATTCATAGCTCAATCAAACTCCTTAACATGCCAACTCTCTGGTGGTTATGGTTTTTACAAGAGATCGATCTTTCTCTATGTTGCGGTCAATCAAGATTCTTAATCGAGTACTTTGTCAACTTGCATAAAGCCTCGATCAAGGATTTCCTTAACCCTCAATCAAGTTATTTACAAAAGCATGAAATTGGCTCAATCAAGCATTTTTAATGACTAGATTAAGCTATGTAAATCAATTGAGCACTTAATTTCCAACAGTCCAACCCACTTGCTGCAAAATTTTCTACAATTGCAACTTCCAAAAACTAAATCATCTTCATGTCTTCCATCTTAAGTGGCAGAGTTAATTCCTGTAGGTTCTTCAATGAATCCTCTATCGAATTGCATATCATTTTGACACTTTTGATTTCATATTATCTTTTTTATTTAATTTATTTTAAAAAATATACATAATTTTTTTTCCCATAGTTTCAAAGGTGCTCAGAGAAAAATCAGTAACCTAAAAAATACACAACCAAAATATTATGAAACACATATGGGGTCCCTATGGATCTTTCCTCTTGAAAACTATGCTTTCAATTTTTCAATTTATGTGAACAGTTGAAAAATGGTTGATGAAAACACAAATAAGTATCAAATGAGATTCAAATATTTATGGGTCGATATAAAAAAATAAAAATAAAAATATAATTTAAAAAAAATGTGGGATCTACTACATTTTGTGTAGATCATCCTCCTATATATATATATTTTTAATTATATTTTGAACATTGAATTATTTGATGGGAACAAAGCTCACTTGTTAAATATTTAATAAATTTGGAAGGCCAAACTTTTAATTAAATGTAAATTTGACACATTAAATGACACTAATATTTTTTGAAAGAATACAGTTAGAAAGAAAACACAATTCCCAACAAGTTTCTTTTTAACTACACATCAAATTCACAAGGATTATATGAGTTTTGGCATCTTCAATCTAAAAAAATGTGTAAAATAGAAAATTTTCATCATCACATTTCATTGAAAAGTGTTATCCATATTCATGGATTCACCCATTTAAACAAATAAATAGTTCAATTAGGCATGGAAGTTGAAGAAAGACCCATTACCTCTAATGTTGTTGATCATCAATATATCCTTAGTAAATCATTGACATATAATAAACACAATGAACCTTTTGTAAGTCCTTCAAAATCTATAGAAAATGTATATATGGCAAACAATCTTTCTTTGTGCAAATTCACATAAGAATGTGCTGATGATAATAGAATTGGAAGATTTTATTTAGTCAGAAAGCCTCCCAAAGGGAAATGAAGTGTCTAAAAGTGTTGAACAAGACAATGGATTTAAATACAAATCAAAATTATTTAAATACAAGTCACAACCATACGCATTAGAAAATTCCAAGATGAATGAATTTGGTAAGCCAAAAGTGGAAGTGCGATGATATGTATTTATTTAGAAAATTTATTGGATAAAAAGAAACAATTTGGAATCAAATTAATTTTTTTTAGTTTACTAATAAATGTTCAAAAGTATTGAAGGTAAAAACATCAAAAATTTGTAAACATTTGGGATGAATTTGGAGATGAATTTTCTATACACAACACAACAATGATTATTTTGGAGAGTGATGAAGTAGAAGGGATGCAATGAACAAATTTCATTGTGGAGAAGCCTCACAACATATCCTTAAATAGGATAATAATCTAATGCTTAAACTATGGCAATGTCTCACGAAAATCAATCCAAAATATGATGTGAGGGACTTTCCAATATCATTTAGGTTTGAAAAAAATATATAATTGACTTCAAACATTATATGATATTTACATATATATTTTATTGTATAGTTTTATTATGAATACTTACATTTAGTTTAATGGTTTAAATATGTTCTTTTGTTATGTACTCATGAGCTCTAGTAACACTTTACTTTAATTACATATTCATTGTGAATAACATTTTTTATTTAATTACTTATACATTATTGTGTAGTTACATTTCTAGTTATTGGCATTGGGAGTAGAGGGATTGCTAATTGGAGTTCGAGTGTTTACAAAAAAAGACTTAAGTACAAACAACTTGATTTTATGTACAAATATCACCATTATTATGCACAAATGTTTAGTCTTAACATTGTCAATTTCGAATAAGAGAATTTTGACATTGCTATATAGTTTTCATATTTAGATTGCATGAAAAGAAAAATCATGAGTAAATTTATGAAAAGTTCTTATTTATTTGGAGTCACCTTAAATGTATACATACTTTACTACCATTCACCAGTGTATGCATATATTGGTGGAGCACTACATATTTACAAGAAACTAGTGAAATATGTATTTATCGAAGATGTAAATAGATATGAAAAATCAAACATATTGTTTATAGATGAAGGTCAATACCAATCAAAAGTAAATAACAATGAGAAATTTTTGAAATTACTATCAAGTTGGACATTTGGTGGTTTATATGAAAGAGGCAACTATATATCTATATCTATATAGATATATATATATATACATATATACATATATATACATATATATATATATATATATATATATATATATATATATATATATATAGGGCCTTGTCCAAACATGAGGCATTGGTTAAAAGCATTCAAATTCATAACACGATAGTGAGGAGAATTTATTTCAATTTCAATCAAGTTGGACATTTAATGGCTCATATGAAATACATTAAAAAAAATAATGTGCTTTATGATAATTTTATTTGTTTTAATAGATGGTTTTTGGAAAAAAAAAATATGAATGCTAAGTGATGACGTTTTTGAAAATTTTCATACCATATTAGCACTAACTATACTTATAATTTTGCAATGTACAAATAACAATATTAATGAAGGTGTGTTGTATTTCTTTTCCTAGAGATATAAGAGATGTATTAAAGAAATTGTTCATTATATCTTATATGAATGGAGCCTTGCTACATGCAATTCATAAAATATCATTATAAAACAAGTGATTTCCAAGAAATTCAAACATTGATAAAATTACAAAAATTTATTTATTACACTCATAAGTTAGAGAGTTATCTAGAAACAATACCTTAGTATTTTTGAGGTTGGTTGATGGAAATTTGTGCAACAAAAAAATGTGAATCAGTTTTTGTCATTTTTATTTGATAAAAATGGATTGAAAGGGAGCAATGTAAATTAATTCTAGTACAAGATAACTATGACACCATACCAAAAAAGGGGTTATGTTGGTGTTGGGATCCACATGTATATCTCAAACCTTTAAATACAAAATTTGTGAGATCTTGAAGGATGTTTATGATGCAAGAAATACAATGATTGTATATGATTTGAAAGCAGAACATGTTTGTAATAATAAAGAGATCAACTATGTAATTACAAAGTGCTATAATTGTGATGATGTGAATAACACATACTTATTTGATCAATTGTGGCCCTTGCTTGTTACACTTGAATGATGTTTGTGATGTGATATCTACTGTAAAAGACATGAAACTAGTTTGTCAAATAATGTAATTAGTTATTTTTCCTATATATTTTCTTTGTGACAATGTTTTTGTGGTTAATAAGATATTTGGATTTTTATATATCCAATGTGTTTGATTAGTTTAGTAGTACAACTTGTAGATAAGGTGTACCTAACTTTTAAATCTATGAATGACATAAATTAAATCCAATTGAAAATTAAGTGCAAAATTAAGGTTTAAAGGTGTAGAATTCAACACTGAATGTACCCATATTGGATTCCAAAAGTGCAAAATAATATTCCTAAAGTGTCAATATTGAATTCAAAAGTGAAAAATCATATTCTAAAAGTACTAATATCAACTTTGAAAAGTGCAAAATCTGGGTTTTAAAGTGGTAATATTGGATTTCAAAAGTACAAAATCAAATTCCAAAAAAGAAAATATTGAATTAAAATTTTCGATTTTGGAATATGATATTGACACGTTTGAAACTAAATCTTACACATTATAAAATACAATGTTTACTTTAGAAATAGTGATTTTGGCATTTCTTCGAAAGGTATGAGATTACAATTAATCCAAATTTAATAAAATCAAGGTTAAAAGCTTGTAGTAAAATTTTTCCAAATATACTGAAATATTTGTTAAACAAACATTTCCATTATAACATGCTTGGAAAGAATCCATATCCTATAGCTTATAAAAAATCTTAGTACATCTTAAAAATAATGGTAAAAATGTGTGGCTTCAATGCAAATCTTAACTCCAATGCCAACTTGATAGCTTATTGATCATTCAAGCCCCATGCATTTAAGTACATAATGGATTCCAAAGTGTATCCATCATGCATCTATTTCAACCTTATATTTGGATGATGAAATGTGATAGAATTGAACCTCTTTTGGATGAAAAAATAGCATTTTAACTACAAACTATAGGGGTTAGCAAAAATATTATGGGCATGAAGCTAACATCTGTATTCAATTGTGGTTCAATTTTACAATAAGACAAGAAAATTTTAATGTGAACATTTAGTTATCTTTGCCCTCGCCTTCATATTTTCCTCCACCTTCACCATTTTGAGTTTGTACTAGCGTTTAAGTTGAAGAGAATTTTAATGTGAACATTTAGTTATCTTTGCTAACTATATTTCAATATAGTTAATTAGTGGTTAGTTTATAAATTTATTAACTTACAACAAACAAGATACATACACTATATAGAAAAGAACAAGGAGCAATACATTTTTAGCTTGATCTATTTCTTTGTGTGTATTTTAATGGTTATTTGGAAGAATCTCATAATAAAATTGAAAATTATTGTCTCTCCTTTTTTATTTTGTTTATTTCATTTTAACATCAATATATAAATGTAATATTATTTTCAATCATGTAAATGATAGTTCTTAAATACACATATTATTTGTTTTGTTTATTTAATTTTTAATATATATATATAATGTAATTGATAATTCTTAAGTGTACATATCATTAGTTAACTTCGTTAATAAATAATTAAAATAAAATTTAAATATATATAAAAATAAGAAAAATATATTGATATTGATATTATAAATATGAATGAGATAAATTATTAAACATTAATTTTAAATAAGTTAATATCCATAACCATTATGTAATTATGTAATAACATTGTCAAAGTTCTTTTCTTTTCATCACGTCAATATTTCTTTATGAAGCTATAAATCTTCTTAATTGAATACATTTAATCATTTGATATAATGGGTTGAAATACATAATTTATTTTTTTACATAATGGATTGAAACCTTTGAGGTTAGTATGTTGAGATTATGCAAAGAATCAATATACGCCAAAAAATGGTCGTGGCACATTTGGAGGAATCATCCAATGTTTAGCACGTTCACATGACATAAAGACAACAATCACTCCTCCAAATCCAATTCCCATTCCCATTCCCAATGCTCTCAATGACATTTTTTCATCCACATAACTTAGCAATCCCACTCTTACATTACTACTCTGACTATGGGGTGAAATCGCGAACCTGGGAAACACTTTGGTGACAAACATAGTGAAAAAAACAGAGCGCAGGCGGATAATCTCACGAAAAAAAGTCAAACTCAAACTCTAGGCCGAGAGTTTTGAGAGTTCGAACTCTGGGCCAAGAGTTTAAAAAAAATCTAGGCTGAGAGTTTGAACCAATCGCCGCGCTGTATTTAAAAAAAAACTCTCGGATGAGAGTTTGAACTAAACTTTGGGCCGAGAGTTTGGAAGACATTTTCTTTCCCAAGAGTTTTTGGTCAACAATTCTAGCACCATTTCTGCAGAATTCAGAAATGTGTCACTTTAACAAGGTCGGACCACTGCAAAACATGAGAGTTACATGTTGGATTTTATACCAGTAGATTCACCATTCAATATACTTTCTAGTAATTTTTTTTTTTCAATTTCAATTAGGATTACTATTTTTTTCTATTTTTTACTAAACTTTATCATTAAAAAATTAAGTGACTGAAAAATCAATCACAATGAAAATTCAATATCATCACAATGACGAAGCCAAAAAAATTTAAAAAAATACAAGGATGTTCCTTGAAGTGTCCTCTTCAATGGATGGTTTTAGTTTGTTTGATAAGAGTAACATTTAAAAGAAAATGTGAATACAAAAACATGTGTCGATAATGCACCATTTTCTGAACATATGATGTTTCGATAAATAATAAAAAATAGTTCCCAAGTCTTAAAAAACTCGAAATATAGTCCAGGATCAATTTTAGTGTGTGTATATTATGAGCATACAAATGTTTTCCCTAAAATGAATAACCATCTATCAAAAAATCGTCGTCAACACAGGTCACTCATTATCCATACCTAAAAGTTTCAAGTATATGCCGTTGGTTGACAACAAATTTGTCCCATGATATGTTCATAAAAAAAATTAAAAAAAATACAAGTAGGAAGCTAATTAAATTCTGTAAAACCTTTGTGTTTACTTCAAGTTGAAATTCCTAAGGGAGATATGGGTTTGAAGAGGTCGAAGGTGAAAAACATAAAATTAGCATATTTTTTTGTCAAAAACAAGCCAAAATTGTTTCCCAACTTCATGTTTTCACCCTATGATTATCACCTTTTCTCTCATGTCCTTCATTTTCATTGCATGAATCTAAAGGATAGCCCCATAAAAACTTATTATTTTTAAATGAAGATACACTGAATGTGGAAAACTGTGTTGCTAATGGAATTTTCCCACAAAGAATATTTGATGAAACATTCAAAAATGCCAACTCATGTAATTTAGCTCTTGAGGAATTGGTCCACTCAAATTATTTTTTGCCAAGTCCAACTGCTCCAAAGTAGATACCCCGCCAAGAGATGCAGGGATTCTCCCTTCTAGTTGATTCTTAGATAAATTCAACAATCGTAAGCTACTCATTCTTCCTATGCTTACAGGGATTCTTCTTGTAAGATTATTGGAAGACAAATCAAATATAGTGTCTGTAGGCAACAAATATGATAGATTATATGCACTTCCTTTTATGAAAATCTCCATTTCATACAGCAAAGTATCATCATTTGACACATTTGTGAATCCAGAGAGTCTCTCAAGGTATGTTGGTATTCTTCAACTAAATTTGTTGTTGGATAAATCCAACAAATGCAACATGGTGAGATTTGTGATGTCTTGAGGAAAACAACCATGGAAATTGTTATAACCAAAGTTTAAAGCTCTCAAGTTCTGAAAAAATATGAAGTACCAAGGAAGCTTGCTTGTCAATCCATTTTTACTTAAATCTAGTAGCTGAAGTTGGGTGCAATTGGACAGAGATAGGGGTAGAGCACCGGATAAGTTATTGGAATGTGCGGAGAAAATTCTCATAGAATTGCATTTGCCAATTTTCTTAGGAATTGGTCCCTCTAAGCGGTTTTTTGATAGATCTAAGAGTGAAAGCGAGACCAAGTTGGTAATACTATCATCAATACTCCCCAAAAAACTGTTATTATATAGGCTTAGTTCCCTTAGATACTTTAGTTGACCTATGCTATATGGGATATGCACTATTAATTTGTTTGAACTCAAATATAAATATTCCAATGAATGAAGCTTTCCTATGGTTTCAGGTATGCTACCTATGAGCTTTTTATGATCCAAATATAGATAAACCAACTGAGTGAAATTGGCAAGGGCTGTAGGGATGCTACCAGTGAGTCTATTTGAATAAAGATATAGTACATTCAGCTGTGTCAAATTGGCAAGGGCTATAGGGATGCTACCAGTGATTCTATTTAAAGAAAGAGATAGTCCATTCAATTGTGTCAAATTGGCAAGAGTTGCAGGTATGGTACCGGTGAGTCTATTTGAAGAAAGATCTAGTGTGGTCAAGTGAGTCAATTTGGCAAGGGCTACAGGGATGGTACCAGTTAGTTTATTTGAAGAAAGATATAATGTAGTCAAGTGAGCCAAATTGGAAAGGGCTACAGGGATGGTACCGGTGAATCTATTTGAATAAAGATCTAATGCAGTCAAGTGAGTCAAATTGGCAAGGGCTACAGGGATGGTACCAATGAATCTATTTGAATAAAGATATAGTTTAGTCAACTGAGTCAATTTGACAAGTGCTACAGGGATGGTACCAGTTAGATTATTCGAAGAAAGATCTAATGCAGTCAAGTGAGCCAAATTAAAAAAAAAGCTTTAAATGTGTTGTGACTTAGTCTATTTTCAGAGAGCTTTAAATAATTCAACTTGGTCAAATTGGCAAAATTGACAATGTTTTCATGGATTATAGTCACTCCAATTTCGGAAAGAGCTACGTGGGTCAACGTCGTAAAATTGGCAATGGCTTTAAGTGTGTTTCATGAGAGGTTAAGATTAAGAGATAGATAGGAAAGCGGAAGCCGAAATATTTGAGAAGGAAGAGAACATGAAATACTATGGCCATAAATCGACAGCTATGTAAGCTCTGTCAAATTACCCAATTGACGTGGTATACTTCCTGAGAATCTGTTTCCCTTTAGATGCAGGTACTCTAGTTTCTGCAACAGACCCAACGCCACTGGAATAGAGTCGCTGAGCGCATTCAAACGGAGGTTAAGATAATTAATATAAAAGTAAAAAGCTTCTAAGCAATGTAACATTAATAAATAAATATAGAATAAGAGGAAATTAATGTAATATAAAACAATCATTATAAATAAATATGAAATAAGAGGAAATTAATGTAATATAAAGCATCATTGGCCAACTCAAACGATTATTTAATTATCTTTCATTTATAGATAATTGTAAAAAGAAAATTAGTATTGGTAAAACAATAACATCTCTCATTAGTTTTATAATACAAGAGATTGGATAAGTCTTTAAATGTTATGGAAAGAAAAAAATAATGATCTTAAAAAAATCTATAGAATGAAAGTCACCTTGAATGCCCTTCCTATAAGTGCATTTAAAGCTCAATTTTATAATAATTATAACATTAATGATCTTTATATAGAAAAGTTTCTAAAAACAAAATGTTAAAATAAATTTAATAATCATCACTTAAAATGATCTCATCAATAGTAATTATCACTATCATTAATTAAGTAAATAATACATACAATATAAAAATATATTATAAGTTTATATTAAAATTGCAATGTTTATTATTATTAAAATTAATAATTTACTTTCACAAAACAATATTCTATTAAAGTATTAAATATAAATAAAATTAAAAATATTAAATACATAATTTACCTTTTATTAATATATCAAATCTATTAAATATAAATAAAATTAGAAATATTAAATAAATAATTTACCTTTTATTAATATATCAAACCTTGGCCAATGAAAGGTAATTGGCATCATGGGTAGGAAGAGATAATTCCATTAACAAAATTTCTCAAACCCTAGATAATGAGAGACAAATGCCATCATGGGCTCAAAATAGGAGGAGCTATCGAAAAAACATAATGAGAAATGAAGGAGTTTGAAAACAGGATTAGAAAACTAGGTGAAGAGTTACAGGATAAGCCGAAAGAAATTAACTATCATATACTATTCATGTGAGCATGTGATTGTCTCGACTTGCACGTGTATTTCCCCACATGCATTTAACTTATTCAATCCATGGATGGGGATCATAGAGGGGTCATTTCCCCACTCTGAATGCTAAGTCCTTAGCCTTCTAGGCCCTTGTGTCTTCAATCCAAAAGATCTTCGAAGAACTCAGTTGGATCGATTTGTGAAGAAGATTAACATTATTCGTGAATTTCCCCTTATGTATCATCATCTTGGCATATGTATCTAGTAGTGGTAGAGAGAGGGTTGATAGGTCAATTTACAAAGATACGGCCCTCATCAAGATCCATGGAAATTTGGGTACACAAGAGCTAGTAGGTCTTGATGAAGGAGAAACTCTCCCAAATTTTTTGCAAGAGAGGGTTTCATGTTTCTCCTTTTGAATCTAAGGATGATAGAGATCCGATCTTAAGGAATCGACCTTGCTTTTTTTGCACTCAGGGAATGTAATTCAACCATTGGACCCTTAATTTTGGTCTCATGTTCGATGCCGACTTCGTCCACACTTCGTCATCTCAATATGGGTCCATTTACCCCATCTCCCTCTTCATTGCTAGAGAGAAGATGCACTAACAAGCATTAGCAACATTTTGGGTAAGTACATAGATAAATTGGATCTAAAGGATGTAATGAATAAATTGGATCTAAAGGACGTAATGTATGCATGTGCATAAATATATATTGAGGTAGATCTAAAGAAAGGATTACTAGAAGATATCCTTCTTACTCTTGACAATTTGAAACGTGTTCAAAAGATGGACTATGAACAACTTCCCTTTAAGTAACAATCCTATCATGATTATGGACATTTTATGAAAAACCGTAATCAAAATTAAGGCTCTAATAAACCATTCCCAAGTAAAGATGATTGATGGTAGATGATCAAGAAAAAAATAAATAGAAAACAATAAGAAAATGGAACATTTCAATTTGACCCTTCATCCATATTAAGAACAAATAATTTCCTTCATCCATATTAATAAAAAATAATTTACAAAAATTATTTATAAATTTTAATTAAAATTTGATTTTCATCTTATTTTATTTTATTGTTATTATTATTTTCTTAATTATTGAATTGGAAAATTTAATATATATGTTATTGAATGGTATGGTATGGATTAGAAAAAACTCTCCTTTCTTTATTGACTCCACTAAGTCAAATAAATACAATAAACCCTTTTATGGATCATGAATGTTAAATGTATGAGAATAATGAAATTTGACTAATCTTCCAGATTGACGAAAATTAGCGTTAATTAACCATATTTATAATCATAAATAATGCGAGTGAAGAAATTTCCCGTCTTTCTTAGCTGCTCTGCCCCACGTTGTAGTTTTCAGCGAAATTTTCTATTTTTAAATTGGAGGAAAGGAAGTCTCCATACGACAAAGTGTTCTCTCCCTCCAACACACGGCAAGATGTCTATTTATATTTCTCCACTCAACAAAGTGTTCTCTCCCTCCAACACACGGCAAGATGGGATGGGTTTTCATAGGAAATTATTTCTGGACGGGATGGGTTTTCATTTATTTATCCTTCTCCAGTCAATAGTCAAGTCAATACCAAGATGGGTTGCAAGGTTTTGATGGAAAAAAATATTCAGGATCCTATTAAGTCAAGTTAATAATACATTCAAAAATTTTGTTATAAAAAATATGGCAATGTTCAATATGTTCAATATCCACCTCAGTAGTATAGTATATTATGTAGTATTTAATATTATTATTGTGCAAATATCAACCATTGAATTGAAAGTTGGTTCAAATCCAATTAGTAAATGCAACACTGTCGGACCAAGAAGTTTTTTTCACAGAAAAATATAACTTACTATTAATATTAATACCCGGACTAAGAAGTTAGAACATGAAATAATGAATTTGACCCGTCTGGCCAAGTTAAGTCGATACAAATTTTCTCGTGTCCAAAGTCATTACATTTTCATTTCAATGTCTCGATTCTCCATCTTCCGTTTTTTCTCTACATCTCACAGCGAAACGTCAATGTCTTGACTCTTTATGCCACACACGGCAGTATGTCTTTATAATTGCCCCCTTAATGTATTTAATTTATACGTATCCTATCCTTTTATGTTACAAAAGACATTTAATATTTCTACCTGCCTCCGGGTACAGTACGGTCAATTTACTTTCGACTTTAATGTTTTATAAACATTATGTATTAATTAAATTTCAAATAAAAAAAAAATTTCAAAATTTTGAAATGTGATATTTTAATTTATTTTCAATAATGTTATTTAAATTTTTTTATATAATTTTAAAAAAATTATTAAAAAATAAAAACAAAATTAAATGGATCCTTTCTAGTTTACAAAGTCCATGAAAAATCCATTTCATGCATACATCACTTTTGAGAATCTGATAAAGAACATGAGAAATGACAACCTTTCCAGTTTACAACATTTCTTTTGAGTTTTTGATAAAGAGCATGAGAAATGACAAAGTTTATGAAATCATGCTTTTTTACTCCATCTTCCAAAGCTAATGGATAGCTAAATATTAACCTTCTGTATTAAGCCTTTTCTTTCTTATATAGGAGTTAAATATTTATCTTTCTTTACTATTGAGAAGCTGAGCTAAATATTTATCTTGAAACTTTGTATAACCCCAAAATATCGCAGATTTCGAACTCAAGTCTCCACTTAATAAAAGCTAGCTAAATATTTATTTTCACAAGTAAATATTTATTTTCATGAGTTAATGCAACTTTATATAGCCCTAAAATATCGCAGATTTTGAACTCGAGTCTCCACTTAATAAAAATTGAGAGCCCAATCACTTTGGAGTTTGTAGTTAGACCACATTATTTGTATTTTTGAATTTCTTTAGGATAATTTTTATTCTTACTTGTGAAGTTGTTTGATTTCCTTCCATCTCTCTTTGTCTTCATGTGTTGTCTTTTGCATAGTACATTATCAATAATTGCAATTTTTTTTTATATTATTTATATTTCACAATTGTAACAAATTCTAGCTTATAATGTCATTTTTATGTGTGTCTTATACACATTTTAATTATTCTTTTCATAGTAATTTAATCTGCAGAAGTTTTTAAAAAGTGCATCATTACTTGTTTCTATAGCTCATATCATTTATCATGTTATTTATGCATTCAATTCAACGGATAATTATTTAACCCCTTGAGTCCTCATCAACATCTTAGAAAAATAAGAACCCATTGATATGTCAAAATGGAATATATACATCTAATTTACACATAATTCATCCTCTCTTTTGCGAACCTTCAACCAATGCTTAGAAACGCCTAAATAAATAATGAAATCTTAACAAAATAATTAAGATTAAACATATTCAAACTTGATTGGGGATTTAAGGGGATATTTGTTTATTACAACATTTGAAATGACTAATCTTAACGATAATGAATATTTTTGTATTATCTAAAATCAAACATTCTTAAACCCATTCCTTTTTTTTTCTAAAATTTAATATGAGGAAACAATCTACGAAACAATAGCTCAAGCTATTGAGTTAGTTTTGATATTGTTGATATTATAACTCTAGCGATTAGAGTAGTTTCAATACTACTGATACTATGAATGACTTACACTCACAGTAGGGGTGATGTAAACTTCTCTATAAAAAAAAATCTCTTTTAGAGCCTTCCATACCAAGGCCAACATCCATGCTATAGATACCAATATATTCTTGTAGTATCAAGAATTTCTTGAAGCTTTTACCCATGAATACCAACCTCATCAACATTGACACTCCTTATAGATTCATGGCTAAAATTTCTAAACTGATTAAGCCTGATTATAGGAGAAAGTAGTGTTGTAGCCACAACAAATCCCATCTTGTTTAAAAAAAGCTGAAAGCCCCTACTGAAATTTTATTTTTATTCACTAAGTCTATTCTTCTTGAAAGCACCTTGTTTGTTTGTTTAATTTTGTTTAAATCTTGCCTAATGATATTTCACAATAAAATATGAAACAAATCGAGCCTTTCGTCCTTCCAATCCACTTAATTAAGTCAAGAAACAATCGAGTCAGAATTCGGAAGTCGGGAAACTCACATGTATGTAATAACGATGTCGATGCTCCGATCCTAACTTCTTTTATTTATATCTGTAATCAAAATTCTACACCCAATTCCTTAAAACAAATTTAACTTCGCTGACTTCTCAGCCCGCTTCTTTCGGCTTTAACATTGGCAATCAAAAGTCGAGGAAGCTATCATTTTAATCTTTGATTTCACTCCCAGCCATCGAATCCTGAATTTATCGAACTTATGACTAATCGTGGAAGTCAGAAGTCGAGAGATCATCAATCTCTGTATCAAATTTACCTTGACTCCCAACTCTCGACTCTTTCTAACGTAAGACAATTTGCGGAAGTCGGAGGTCGGGACATTAACAACTTTTGTATTAATTTCATCCCCAACTCTCGACTCCTAACTTTTTCCAATTATCACCCACTGCAGAAGTCGGAGGTCAGAATCATTTTTATCATCATATTAATTTTCCTCCCAACTCCCAAATTTTTGGAGCCTCGTGCCGACATTTCCATTCCATGTTCAAAATTTATGTTTTACACACACCAAAAGCATTTTGAAATATGAGCCCAATTAATGAAATCATTCGACGATTAAACTCTAACCATCGATTTTAGGGAAATTGGCCTACAATTAATGTGCATTTGATTCGATCCTAATCCAAGTTTTACTTAATCGAAATTTGAATTGTTTAGCCATTACAACATAGTGGACTTGGAATTCGACACCTCAAATTCTCTAGTTTCCGCGAGTGAATTGTATCAATATCGTTCAATTAGTTTTAGAATTTAGTTGATATATATCATTTTGATTAAGGTTTTATAGATTATTTATGTCCTGAATTTTAATTGAAGTTTTTATCATTTGCAGGACCATCCCTCTTCCTTCATGGCTAAACAAACCAGGTCCAAAGATGGCGCAGAGGAATTGAAGCTCAAGGACCCTAATTTTGGCTTCTACTCAAGCACTGATGCACATGTCACCGATACCCTTTTCCTATATTGGGTTAGGATCTACAACATCTTCGTTGGGGATGAATTTTTAGAATTCAAGGATGAGGCTCCAATTTATCCAAACATAAGCAATTTCTAGTTCCATGCTATTGTTGCGTGGCCTACTGTCATGCCATACATCGATATGGTGAAATGGATGATAGATTATGCAGACATCTTGACTAGAAATTTCAGTGATGCAAACCAGGTGGTCTACTCCTCCTTCAAACCAGACACATTTGCCAAGATTTATGCTCTAAAGGCCCCGCAACAGCTACTCACAAAAGAATTCATAAGGGCATTCAACAGCAAGTATGAACATGATGTTCTCCTTAAAACATGGATGGATGAACCTAACACCTTCATCCTGAAGCTGAACAAGCAATATCCAATTCTCTTTCTCAAAGAGCCATACAAACTGCTAGCGGCCATGTTATGTCCATTCTATGGTGTAGATAGCTGTAAATATTTCAAATTGGAATGGGTTCCTATGGCCCATTTCATATCTACAACATGTAAAATATTCAACTGGGATCATATCTTTTTTGTTACTTCTAGGGATTCCATATCCTAGGCACAAAAGACACTGGCTATCAAAAATCCCAAATTTTGAATGTCTGCATACCCAATAGATATTGTATGTGCTTCTTTTGCTTACCCGGCTATGAGCTCTCATTGGAATAGGGAAAAGGCCCCTATCCACATTTACTGCTCGATCATGTGGGAGGACAACTATGCTCCTTACATTTAGGATATATGTGATAAATTTATCAGTTTTGTATATTTTTCCATCTTCAAGAAGAACTCACCTAGGTTTTCAAAGAATGTCATTTCCTCAATTTCTACCATGGGAGATTAGTACATTGGAGAATATTTTACCTACATCAGAATTTTGGGAAACAAATCAGTTCACCTGCTGCCAAGGATTGTTCCTAATAGGTTGGTCATGTATGAGGTAGCTTTCCAAACTGTGATGAACCTGCAATAATTAATTAATGCAAATACACGAGATATCAAAAATAATAGAACTCAGAATCACTTTTATATTGATCACGGGCCACTTCGAGGGGGCAACCTCCTTTGAGCAAGCTTAATACAATTAATTTCACGGTGCCTTCATAGGCCTCAACACACACTTATATACTAAGTCTAGGCGCCAATACCATGGGTCAATACTATCTGTCAATACAAGCCATGGACTAAGTCTAAGCGCCAATACTATGAGTCAAAACCATGGGACATATAATACTATGGGGCGACTTACAAAGCATATGTGTCCAATACTATGGGCTAATATAAACTATGGATCAACAAATACTACGGGACGACTTACAAAGCATATGCGTCCAACAACAATATACTAACAAAGTAAAGACATGGGTTTCCTAACATCCCCTCTCCCTTAGAAAAAGCTTTGTCCTCAAAGCTTTAGATGTGGAAATTGATGCAGAATCTGAAGGAGTGGGTCCCCTGTAGCATCCTCGGGTTGCATTCCTAGCCACTGGCGCCTTTGGAGTTTCAGGGAAGATTGCATGGAAGGTTGTAGACGAAGAAGAACCATATCAGCGATGTGAAAAGTGCACTCAGAATGGTGTTGATTGGCTTGTTGTTTCAGTTGAATTCTTGCCATGTGAAAATTGTCCTGCAGAATGAGAATAAGCTAATCACGGTTTCGAAGAATTGAGTCAATTGCCTGAACTGAGGAGCTGCTGAAGGTGTATGGAAGAAGAACTAGTGATGCCTGTCCAGAGACTGCTTCATATGGTGTCCTTTGAGATGTGGTACTATACCACTGAAGCGCTTCTAGGAAATCCATAGAAATAGTTGTCCAAATCTGTGGAGGGATGGGCAAGGGTTCGAGCAGTCCCGAAAGGAGGCTCGTTTCACCCTTGTTGACCTGGAAAGTATCACAGTCAACCACCATCCATTGAATTGTCCTTTTGAGTCCCTGCCAAAAGAAGTTACATTGTTCCTGGTCATACGTTTTGAGGAACCCAAAGTGCCCTAATGATGAAGAAGCATGGAGTTCATAGAAGAGATAGCCCCGTTGAATAGATTGCAACCAATTTGGAATAAGCAGAGAAATAGCTGTAAGAGAAACTGGGTCATCAAATGTGCGAGGAGGAGCATCTTCCACCATATTATCCTTACCCTTCTGGTAAGTGGTCGCATAGTCATAACCCATGAGTTGGATAACCCATTTCAGGTGTGTTGGGGAGGAGACCCATTGTTCCAGGAAAGTTTCCAGACTTTGGAGATCAGTCTTGATGCAGAAATAATTCCCCAATAAGGATGGCTTCCACTTCTGTACTGTATGAAAAATAGTCATCATTCCCTGCTGAGAGGTAGATGCGGCTAAATTCTTACCGGAAAGGTCTCTTGAAGGCAACAAGCTCATTGGTTCAGCAAAGACACCTGCATATCTATCCAAGGAAGTAGTGGAGACTGTTGATGGGTGCATCTGAATGGAATGGAGCTGAGCGATGACACCATGTGAATTCTTCTTAAGTATTTTTTCCAGACGATGTGAACTGATGATGCAAAGAGACCCTGGTTGTAAGCCCATAAATTTTTGTTGTGCCCCATTGACTGAAAACTGCATCCAAAGTTCAACAAAATCCCATAAGACGGGGCCAAGTGTCCGTAACCATTGAATGCCCAAAACCACATCGCATTCGCCTAAGGACAAGGCAAACATGTGAGAGCGCAGGTTATTATCTTCCATAGAGATACGCACATTGTGACACTTCCCCTTGCAAGGTAAGGTGCCCCCATTAGCAACCATGACTTCAAAGTTGGAGCAAGGATGGACAAAACAATCAGCTTGTTTGGAAATCCAAGGATCAATGAAGTTATGAGTGCTACCAGAATCAATGAGTATGGTAAGAGGGAGCTTCTTGAAGTATCCCCTGACTCGCATTGTTTGTGGGGTGGTGACGCCGGTTACAGCATGGAGAGAGATCTCGGGTGGGTCGTCCCGAGATGGGGTGTCAACAGGCGGGTGTTGAATGTCAACCTGATCATCTACTGTATCTAGAGCTTCTTCATCAAGTTCTAAGGCAGGCGGAGAATCCACATGCAAGAGATAGAGCTTTTGTTGAACACATCTATGTCCCCGAGTGAATTTCTCATCACAATTATAACAAATCCCTTTTTCTTGGCATGCCTGCATCTCTGTTTCAGACAATTGCTTGATATGAGTTGGTTGAGGAGTAGGCATGATGGGAGGTCGTTGGGAACCCATATTTCTGAAGGGAACAAAGGTCGGTTTGGAGCGTTGTTGAGCTGCGATCTTGTCCTCGGCCAGCTTAGCCAACCCTAGGACTTCCATCATTGTGTTGGGACAAAAAATTTTGACCTCTGAGCGGATTTCATCCTTGAGACCACTGATAAAACAACTCCTATAGAATTCATCAGACAATCCTTCTGTGTGATTGGCTTGTTTCTCAAATTCCGTCTAATACTCTCTCACTGTGCCAGTTTGGTGAAGTTTAGTGAGTGCTCCTGTGAAGTCGTCAAAAGCACTAAGACCAAATCGTGGCAAAAGGAGTTGGCAAAAATCTGTCCAGTTTGGCTCGGGATGAGCTTTGATGTACCAACGGTACCATTGAAGGGCTTCCTGTTCTAAATGAAAGGATGCAAGTGGAAATTTCTAGACATCAACAGTATTATGTAGACTGAAATATTGTTTTGCTCGGTATATCCATCCAGTCGGATCAGTACCATTGAAGCGAGGAAAATCAAGCTTCGGCCCACGAAAATTGCTGGAAGAAGAGAACCCGGTGGCTGCAAAAGATTATGGCTGTCAGTTATTGTTCATGGTTGAATGCTGAAGATGGAGGCTGAGAATTTTCTCATCCAAATCTTGGAGTTTGGTTTGGATGGCTGCAAGTGCTTCCTCCATGGTGTTTGCTCATGTGCGAGTGACAACCATAACCAATAATTTTATTTTATTTTTTGTGGGGGGGGGGGGAATGGATAGAAAAACACAAACACAAGCTTATTTAGTAAGGGAAAATTTGGATTTGGGAAAAAATCGGAGGGGTAATTGGGGTTTGACTAGGTTTTCAACACTTTCTGAGGGACAAGGAAGCAAAAAATGGAAATTTCAGAAGCGAAAACTCTATGGTAAAATTTGAAGGCAATCAAGTGAAAATTGAATAAGTTATGGCAAACCTTAAAAATAGACAAATGTGAGATTTCTGGTCTTGGGAAGTGGAATTTGGGATAGGGTCTTCAGGAATGAAATATGCAGAATGGGATTTTGGGGATGTCAGTGAAGTTTTAGGGAAAACAGAGTTGAAACAAGGGAGATATGGCCGAAAAACCTTTCTTTTCTTTTTTTTCTTTTTTTTTTTTTTTAGAAATGGATCGGCAATAGCGGCACAGAAGGGATCTGCAACAGATGGATCTGCAACGGCGCAGAAGGGATCGAAAATGGCTAGATATGAAATGGCGACTGGATTTGGAACAACTTTCAGAATAGATCTGAAATGGCTGGATCTGGAGTGGAAGTGATCGGCAACAGTTCAACTAAAAATAGATATGGACCCCAGGTATGTATGGCTTCCTAACAATTTAGGTGTTTCACTCGGCCACCAGTGATGTCTGACGGCTTGCGTATTGGGGCAGTACCCCTCACTCCACGGCTCAGGTAAAACAGATACCGCTTTGCCACAAACGACAGCTCTTGGTTTACCTCACGGGTGGGAACTAGTCAATTAGGTAGGGGTCGTTACCCTTTTCACTGGCAGGTCCTCTCAATGGGATAGCTACTTTGGGGTTCCTGTGGTACTCCTCACAATGAGTTTTAGGGCTTATGCCCAAGCACTTCCCACAGTTAAGCGAATAGGGATTATTCCCAAATCCGAAGCTGCAACAGATGCGAAAAAAAAAAAATTGGCAGAAATTCCACCCAACGAGCCCAAGAAAGTGCTCTGATACCAGATGTGATGAACCTGCAATAATTAATTAATGCAAATACACGAGATATCAAAAATAATAGAACTCAGAATCACTTTTATATTGATCACGGGCCACTTCGAGGGGGCAACCTCCTTTGATCAAGCTCAATACAATTAACTTCACGGTGCCTTCATAGGCCTCAACACACACTTATATACTAAGTCTAGGCGCCAATACCATGGGTCAATACTATGTGTCAATACAAACCATGGGCTAAGTCTAGGCGCCAATACTATGAGTCAAAACCATGGGACATATAATACTATAGGACGACTTACAAAGCATATGTGTCCAATACTATGGGTCAATACTATGGACTAATATAAACTATGGATCAACAAATACTACAGGACGACTTACAAAGCATATGCGTCCAACAACAATATACTAACAAAGTAAAGACATGGGTTCCTAACACAAACAGTCTATGATGGATTTCATGGTTAGTTCCATTCTTCAAAGAGGAGGTCTTGGCCTAAGTTCCCTTTATATATTGGGCATTTGACTATTCAAAATGCTACTCATGACATCACTCTTGCTAAGGAATTCGTCCGATTGAAGCTAGATTTTTTAGAGAAAAGAATGCATGACCCCAAAGGCCTTATAGCAGAACATTTCTGATGCAAGAGAATCGGGGCCTAGGTAGATCAGTCGACATTGATCAACATGAGAATTCGACGAGGGGGAGTGCTGACGACCACTGGTGTGAAGGAAGATTGGCTGTCGAAGTCAATGAGTCGAGCAGGAAGTAGTTAATAGGCGATCGACGAAAGGAGCGAAAGGTCGAGGGTTGACATGTCAAAGGTCGACAGACGACAGGGTTGCAGGGGAAGGTCAAGAGTCGACATGTTGTCGAATCATGACACCGAGAGTTTTGGGGTGAAATCCAAGCATGGAGGAAGGGGCAGACTGGCGAAGCCTTAGAATCAAAGTGAAGCCGACGGGTAAGTCGAAGGCTAACGGAAGACATTTTGGTAGACACATAGGGACAACTACTATGGTAGTGTCAGAGAAGTTTAGAAGTCGAGGCGAGTACTTGGTAGTCGTTCGGGGTTTCTAAGGAAGTTATGAGCAGTTATTGATGGTGGTTGGGATCATGACAGATGTCACCACAGGAACAGGTTGTGGAGAACGGTAGAGGGCACTGGCAATTGTAGGTCTGTAAGACATGGAGGATTCAGCGGACATAGGAATAGTGTCTCGGGGGTTGGAGTGGACCTCAGGATGAGCAACAGAGCACTAGGAGGGTAGAAGACTAGTGCGAGGCATAGAGGAAGGGGGACTCGAGAGTTGATCAATAGATTGGAGAGAACAGTCACTCATCAAGCGAACGCAGCAGAGATCTGATCCATAGCTCAGGGAGGTCATGCTTTCAGCAGATGCCATGAGAGGGTGAAGATCGCACACAGAGGGAACACACATTTTACTTCTGTATATTGTAAAGGTTGAAGTCGATTAGTTAACTATTTACTTTTCCTTGCAAATTTCTCATTTTAATTGATTTGAAGTAATAGAAGCCACTTCTGGAATCCTGTTTACATCCAGTCTGTGTAAGCGTTGTGTGTGTCGCGTGTTTTGTTAAGCAAGAAGGTCCAACCGAACTACCTTGCGCCAGTTGGTATCAGAGCTGGTTGGAAATCTAGTTGAGTCTGGTGAGTCAGAAGAGCCTGCGAGTGTGTTGAATAGCTCCAACTATGGTTGGGTAGAGTTGTGCACGACTTGTGAATGTCCGATTGCGATTGGACGAGTGAGAGTTTCAGCTGCAATTGAAAATGGCTCCCAGAGGCGTTAATGTCCGAGGAGTTGGACGAAGAGCACGTAGCGCTATAGTCACAGTTAATCGTGAAATGTTCGATGAGTGCATGCGAACAATGGGAAGTTTGACGAGTGAAGTCGCAGTGATCAAGGAAAGACAAAGACGTGGATGCATTCCCGTTGCAGTAGACCACAACGATGAGGAAGTCAAAGAAGTGGAAGTAGGGGAAGAAGCAGTCGAGGAACTAGAAGAAAAATTCATCAAGCTTCTGACGGAGATGAGAGGTCGAACGAAGATAAATGTATGTACCTACTCGGGAAGTTTGGATCCAGAAGACTTGATCGACTGGTTCATAGAAATGGATAAATACTTCGACATAGAGAAGATCGAGGATCCCAGATGGGTTAAGACTACATATCTGAGGTTGAAGGGTCACACCTCATTGTGGTGGGATAATGCACAGGCTGACAGAGTCAGGAAAGGCAAGGAGAAAATCAAGTCTTGGGACAGGATGGTCTCCAAGTTGAAGGGGAAGTTCTTTCCTGGTGACTATGTGATTTCCTTGCTCTTGAAGTTGCAAAAATTTCAACAGAAAGAGATGACCGTGAAGGATTACACGAAAGAGTTCTAAAGACTATCGATTTGGTTGGGACAAACCGAAGAAGGAGAAGAAGTTGTCGCTAGATACGTGAACGGCTTGAAGTATTCCATACAGGACGAGTTGAGCCTATGAAGGTTCAAAGCGGTTGGTGCATCCTATCAACTAGCTCTTAAGGTATAGGATAAATTGTCGAGGAATCCACATTGACCAAAGGCAGGATGACTAGTCATGGTGCGAAGACTGTTTCCGTAAAAGGACAAAGTAGCAGAAGCAGGAGAGAATCTATCGAAGAAAACCACCATATGGAAGGGACATTGACTAAGGAGAAAGCGAAGGAAAACCGATGCGATGGTGATGAGAACCGCGGTCGAGGTGCGTATGGTCGAAGTGGTCCATCCGATAGAAAAGGATCTAACAAACCATCCATAGTTGTTTATAAGTGTAAAGGAGTTGGACACAAGGCATATGAGTGCCCAGAGAACCTACATGCTACAGAGGAGTCAAAACCCAGACATCGAAGAGATGAGCAAGTCGACGAGAGGGCAGAGTCAGCATCTAACAACAATGAGGATGGAAAAAGGAAAAGTCGAGCCATGAAAACTAGGAGAACGTTGGTTCAGGACAACCAACGCAACGAGAAAGAGTCGGCACAATGAAAGGCTATCTTTCAAACTAGAGTGCAGATCAATGACTGGTATTGCAAGACCATAGTTGATGGTGGTAGTACGGAGAACCTTGTGTCGACAGAGGCCATCGAAAAGGTGGGTTTGAGATGCCGGGAACACACAAATAAATACAATATATCTTGGTTGCAGAAAGGACATCATGTCAAGGTAACCAGATAGTGCCTAATTAACTTCAAGGTCGGGAAGCTTGAAGACAGTGTACTGTGCGACGTAATCCCAATGTATGCATGTCATTTGTTGTTAGGGAGGCCATGGAAATATGATAGGCAGATTATCTATGATGGTCGAGCCAACACAGTCACTGTGTGGAAAAATGGGACGCAGAGAACTCTAAAGCCGAAGTAGGAGGATCAAGTCGACTGCAGGCAAGGCGAGAGCAACTATTGGGAGAAGCAAGTGCTAATGTGATCAACCAAAGAATTCTTCACAGAGGAGGATAAGCAATTGGGATGTTTCACCATCATTTCAAAGGGACCATGTGTCGAAAGGTCGACAATGGAGAGGATTCCAGTCGAAGTTGAAAAGATGCTCGACGAGTTCAGGAGCATAGTAGTCGACGAAGCGCCAACGGGATTGCCAGCAACAAGAAGCATATCCCATCAAATCGACTTGATTCCAAGATCGAATTTTCCAAAGAAGGCACCTCATAGAATGACTTTGGCAGAGGGTCAAAAACTCAATCGATAGGTCCAGGAGTTGTTGGATAAAGGATTGATTAGGGAAATTCTGAGACCTTGCATGGTACCAACGGTATTAGCGCCGAAGAAGGGTGGAGAATGGAGGATGTGTACAGACTCCAGAGCTATCAACAAGATCATGATCAAATATCAGTTTCCATTTTTTAGAATGGACGACTTGATGGATTGCTTGAGTGAAGCGAGATACTTCACAAAGATCGACTTGAAGAGTGGTTATCACCAAATTCAGGTTAGAGAAGGAGATGAATGGAAAAAAACCTTTAAGGAGAAGGAAGGACTGTATGAGTGGTTAGTCATGCCATTCAGATTGACTAATGCACCTAGTACGTTCATGCAATTGATCAATGAGGTACTGAATCCATTCTTGGGAAAGTTTGTCATAGTCTACCTAGACGACATTTCAATTTTTAGTCGAACCAAGACAGAGCACTTGGAGCACATTCGACAAGTATTACGGAAGCTGTAGGAAGAGAAGCTGATGGTGAGCCTGCAGAAATGCTTCTTCATGAAGGAAGAGATGGTGTACTTGGGATTTGTAATCTCAGGTAAAGGGTTAGTGATGGACCCAGAGAAAGTGAAGGCAATATTGGATTGGCCAGAACCGACAAGTGCGACTGGAGTGCGAATTTTCCATGGACTTTCCAGTTTCTACAGGAAGTTCATTCGGGGATTCAGTCGGATATGTGCACCTTTGACAGAGTGCACGAGGAAAGGGGAGTTTAAGTGGATGGAAGCTATCAAGAGAGCTTTCGACAAGTTGAAGGAAAAGGTCACTGAGAGTCTGGTGTTAGCGCTCCCATATTTCGACAAAGTTTTCCAAGTCGATTACGGTGTGAGTGGGATGGAAATTGGAACAGTGTTGAGCCAGAAGGGCTAACCAATTGCATTCTTCAGTGAGAAGTTAGATGATGCGAAGCGAAAATATTTGGTCTATGACCAGGAGTTCTATGCTATTTTCCAAGCATTGAAGAAGTGGAGGCATTATTTGTTTCCCAAGGAATTTGTGTTGTACATAGATCATCAAGCACTAAGGTACTTGAATACTAAATCAAAGTTGAACCAACAGCACATGAAATGGGTCGAGTTCTTACAAGGATATACTTTCATGTTGCGACATAAATCGGGCAAGTCGAACAAGGTTGCCGACGCACTGAGTCGAAGAGTTGCATTGATGAACATGACGACAGTTCAGGCAACAGGAATAGAGTTGGTGAAGACAGAGTATGAGACCGATGAGGATTTTGCGAAAGCATGGAAGGTGAGTAGCAAACCATGGAGTGTCAACATAATTCCATACTTGGATTATTTTTTCCAAAAGTGATACCTGTTCAAGGGACAACAGCTGTGTATTCCCAGAGGATATGTAAGAGATAACCTAATCCAAGAACTGCATAGCTGCGGATTAGCCGGTCATTTTGGCATCGACAAGACCAAGGAGTTGGTTGAAGAAAATCATTATTGGCCAGGAATGATGACAGATGTCTGTAAGTGGGTATGACAGTGTCGAGTTTTCTAGTTGGCAAAAGGAAGAAGTTAGAATAAGGGGTTGTATACATCGTTACCAATGCTGAATACCCCATGAGAGCACCTGAGCATGGATTTTGTGCTAGGATTTCCGAAGACACAACAAGGAAGCGACTCAATATTTGTTGTAATCGATAGATTTTCGAAGATGACACACTTTATTCCGTGTCGGAAGACAAGTGACGCCACAAGCATTGTTGTACTATTCTTCAAGGAGATAGTCATATTGCATGGGTTTCCAAAGAGTATCACATTGGATAGAGATACCAAGTTTATGGGACATTTCTGGAGAACCCTATGGAAGAAACTGGACATGAAGTTGTAGGTTAGCTCGGCATATCATCCGCAGATAGATGGATAGACCAAGGTGGTGAACAAAATTTTGGGAAACCTTTTGAGATGTTTGACGACCGACAGACCCAAGAAGTGAGAGAACGTGGTGGCACAAGCAGAGTTCACGTACAACAATTCTATGAATCAGTCGACAGGTTTGAGCCCAATCTAGATTGCTTAAGGATGAAGCCCACATTGAGTGGTATATTTTGTTGAGTTATTGACAGAAATCAGGAAAAGCGCAGATGCAGAATCATTCGCAGAAAACATGAAAGAAGTGCATGAATATATGTGAAAGCACATAGAGAAGAGTAATGCGGCATACAAGTTGAGAGACGATAGAAAGAAGATGCTACAATCGTTCAACGAAGGAGACTTAGTCTATGCACATTTGTGAAAGGAGAGATTTCCGACAAGAACATATAACAAGCTAAAGCTGAAGAAAATTGGACCATGTAAGATTCTGAAGAAGATTTCAGAAAATGCTTATGTGTTGGAGCTGCCGAAGGACTTGAGCATTTCACCAACATTCAATGTCTCATATATGTACAAATTCGAAGAATGTTCAAGCAGTGGAAGCGTAGAAGTGTCAAAAGTCATGAGAATTGAATTCTTTGAGGCGGTTTTTAGCAACCACCTCTAAAAGTTTGATTTTTATGTTTTTTTTTTAGGGCGGGGGGGTTGAAACAACTACCCCTAAATGTGACTTTTAAGACAGTATTTTGACAACCCCTCATAAATGCCATGAGAACTTAATTTTTGGAGGCATTTTTTTAATAACCACCTTGAAAAGTTCAATTCTCATGCCTTTGGGGGGGTGTTAACAAGACCGCCCAAAATTATATTTTTGAAGGCATTTTTTTGACAACCCCCTCCCTAAATGTCATGAGAATTTAACTTTTGGAGACATTTTTTTCAAACCCCCCCTAAATGTCATGGAAATTTAACTTTTGGAGGTGATTTTTTAAAACCCCTCCAAAAGTCATGAGAATTGAACTTGTGTCGGTAGTTGTTTTACAACCACCTCGAAAAGTTCAATTCTCGTAATTTTTTTTGGGTGGGGGGGTTAAAAAAACCTCCCCTAAATATATATTTTTAATGCAATGTTTTGACAACCCCCCTATAAGTCATGAGAATTTAACTTTTGGAGGTAGTTTGTTAAAAACTGCCACCATAAGTCAAATTCTCATGACTTTTGGGGGTGTTAAGAAATACTAACCCTGGCTATTTTCAAGGTGTTGTTTTGAAAACCCCCTTAAAATTAATGGGAATTGAACTTTTGGAGTTGATAGTGCTATAAAAAACCATGTCCAAAAGCCCTGTTTTAGAGATGGTTTATATATGTCAGTTTTTATTGTGGAAGTTCAATCATGTGTTTGGTGTTATAGGGGGAACTTATATATATATATATATATAGCAATATTGGTTTATGTTGGAAATATCACCAATATTGAGGGGGGGTGATTCAGTATTAGAAACTTTTTAACCAATTTATCCTTCACTTTATATTATGTTAGCAGCATTCGTTGTTACTTATCATTCATGTATAAACATACCATTAAAAAAAAAAAATGCATATAACACAAGGATTTTACGTGGAAACCTAGTGGGAACAAAAACCACGAAAACTTATCTTCAAAGTTTCAATGTTTACAAGTTAAGCTTGAAGGAGAGTGCCACCCCCTGAATTTCAGGATCCAACTTGAAGGGATCTACAACTCCCTAGATGTTATAAATCCATCTCCAACTGGAAGTGATAGTGTTTAGGAATCGTAAATCATTCACAATCATTGCATGTCATTGTCCCTGTCAGTTCCTAGCATTGTCCCTGTCATTTCCTATCATTGTCACACACTATCACTGTCACACTATCACTGTCATACCATCACCATACTTCCATGTTTTCATTAATAATTCCAAAAACAATCATCCATATTCTTCATGTAGAAATATTAGGGTAAAACTCTATTCAAGCCCAAAAACTCAAACCCTAGGTCATGAAACAGTGAGTTGATGGATTGTTGTGTGGAAACTTAGAGTTTCTAGGAGGTGCAGCGGGACACCACTCTAGCATGCAATTGTTGCTGTGGGTTATTGTTTGGACCGTGGGGTGTAGCAAGCACTCAACCCAACCATTTTCTCAATTCCATGTGTGTGGTCCCAAACCACCATATTGGCCCTATCCATAGGGAATATTTGGCCTAGAAGTGGTATATGGTGCTCATTTTGAAGTTTAGAACACTAGACATGGTTCTCGGTGCCTGTGATATGGTTCAATGCCAAAATCTAGGGTATTATACCATAATATTTGTCTACAGGGATCGTGAAACATCCCTATGTCCCTTGGACACCGCAAAGGTCTTGCAAATGGAATCTTTGTCATGTGATCATGATGTGATGGACATTTTGATTTTGGAACATCATGGAATATATTGGATGTTATCATGACTTTAAATACATTCCAAGGCTAAAATATAGAGTTTGAATCCAACATTTTCCTCTAGGACTCATGGGCTATGTGTGGGCCCCAAGTTATCATATAAGCCTTTGTATATGGAATTGTTAGCCTACAAGAAGAATATGGTGTCCATTTAAATATTTGTGATACATCTTCCTCCTATGTTAGGTTCAAATATTCCATCCTTACGTGAGCCTTCAAGCATACCTATAGCAAGGAAAAGACCGAAAACAATGGTAATGTGGTGACCAAAGTGACCAAGGAGGAAGAGATATTGAATCCACAAGGTAGCACATGGTAAAATTAATACAAAAGACTATAAATAGTTTTACAAGAACAGTCATTGGGATCCATGGCCTTTGCACCAAGCACCAATATACTCTATGATTCTCATAATTTGCTTGCAGACATTTAATGTGTCAATTTTATAACATGCAAATACACCATCGTGACAAAGATTTATCCCCAATAGTGGCCTATGGCCTGATAGATGGATTATGAACCCTAAAAACAAATGTTATGGTCTAAGACCATTGCTTTTCACATCAAACCATGGGACATGTATTGAGAACCATCCCTAGTATTTTAAACCTCAAAACATTTATAACAATATCACACTCAAAAGCCAAAATTCCTTATGGATGGCATGTATGTTAGTTTGGGGCCCCATACATGGACCATGAACTCCTTACACAAAATTTTAGTGTGAGATTATATATAGGGACCTATACCAAGGAATGGGCCTTTAGAATCATCCCTAGTTTGTTAATCCTCAAAATGATGACCATATATAACAAGGTTAATCCATGAAGGTGGTTCACAATTTTTGGCAAGCGAAACGACAAAAATTTGTGCCATAGACCCTCTATCGAGGTCTTTTAAAGCCCTCGATCGAGGTATTAAAACCTAAATCAAGGGTTTTAAAAGACCTCAATTGAGGTTTTAAAGAAGACCTCGATCGAGCTATCAAGGTATTTAGCCCTTGATCGAGGTATTTTAAAAACATCGATCGAGCAAATACCTCGATCGAGGGCCTAAAAATAGGCCCAAATCCCTTTTCACTGCAGAAAGAAAATTTTGTCTTCTTTTCAGAGCCTTAAACTATGTCATTAAATGCACATTAATAGGCGGACTTGATACCATTGGATTCGTCAATGAATACCCTATCCATATAAATATACATATAATTTATGAATTTGTATCTTCATATGTCATTTGTTTTTAAATTTCTACTAAAGATTACCCTAAAAAACCTTGTCAACAAATTCGAATGAGCTCAAAGATAAATCAACGACATTCAAAATACACATCCAAAAGAATTGAAAAAATATACAAGCGCTACATCAGTGCGTCCTCTTCAAAGGGGTATTTTTAGTTTTGCAAATTATTTAAACAATCAAAAGATTTGGTGCACACACGCACATGTGTGCAAACTGTAACTGAAAAATTCACTGTTCAGTTTCAAAAAATAATAATAAATATAATTTTTTGAGAAAAATTAAAATAAAAATATGTACGCACTAGTGCATTCTGTCTAGATCATTGTCACCTACCCAAATTTCTGAAATTATTATTTTATTAGCAAAATACTTTATGTTAAATTTAATTACAAAGTTTTGTAATTATGATCAATTTTGATCAAGGATGAATGTAATTATTGATTATTATTATTTAAATTAATTAATTAGGAGACAAACACCCAAGGGGACTGTTAAATGAGTGTTCACTGACCCACTAGGAGGAATGGAATCTGTTGGAAGGTATGGGACAAATGGCAGCAATTGCACCACATCACTAGCTATTGGTTATGGGAAAACTACCCCTAACAATGTGGCATTATTCCCCAGGTGGTGGGAGTGGGTAGGCAGCTCATTTAATGACCAAGTAACAACTAAAAAGGCCTAGGCAGCCTACATAAGGCAGATTCAAATTGAGCAGGCAGCTCTTACACAATATTTTCTGCAGAAATATTTCCTCATGTGCATTAGGTGATCACTGAGAGATTCGAATAGGGAGGCTAGTTGTGAGTGCAATTATAAGTCTGCATACTATTGCTAAGAAGAACCAGAGGTGCTGGTGCAGGTCTTTTGGACTGCTAGTTCTTGAAGATTCCACAGTTAGTGCTACTGCAAGAGGAGATCCTAAATTCCTAAGTTTCTTCCTCCTGGTGGTTCAGTGAACAGGCTCGAGGGTCCTAAGGCAAGTACTTGACCGTCTTCAGGAAATTGGTTGGGTCGACCAGTCTTCTTGGGTTGTTTGTTCCCTATAGATTTATCCAGGTTTTACTGTTTCCTATTTTATTTCAGTTAATAGTTCTGTTAGTAAAATTGGTAATCTTTGTTTTTTTCTGTTTGGAAGAAGAATTTATTTCTAATTTTGTTTAAAGTCTGAATGTTAAGTTTAAATGATGATCTGGAATTGATAAACCAATCTCTACATTTTTCCATATGTTGTTTATGCATCGTACTCTAGTGTAGAGAAGCAAATTAAGTATAGATGAAAAGATAGGCAAACCACCATTGATTCGATAAATCAGAACAGTGATTGAGTTGTGTTCCATTTTCTGCCCTATAGTTAATAACAGTAGTAATTACAATATAGTATTTAAAATATTATAGAATACTTCATTGTTTCCATAAAAGACAAAGATGGTTGATCTTCTTTACAATTATATTCTTTCCTCTTTTATCTCTAATTATTACATAGATAATAAATGTAATTCAAAATTTCAATACATTATATCTGCAATAGAAATAGTGATGCAGTAAATAAATAGAAATGCTAACGATGGACATAGCTGCAAATCACAGTCATTTTTCATAGTCTTCACATTTTCACATACACATTGTTTCATTCTTGTTATAACAATTTCATAAAATATTTTATTTTATCAGAGAATGAAAATAATGTAAACCCTATTTTTTTTTCGTCCATCTTACTCTATATATATTACAATCTTTATGTATTTCTCAAAAACTAGTTTTTGTATCAATCCTGGTAACATTACTATATCCTTATCATCGTTTTGCAAAAATGAATAAACAACGATATATACAAGTTTCAGATTAAAACCCAATTTTGGCTCAACAATTCTTTTCTAGAAATTTTCATTTAAAATATCTTTTATATTCAAAACAAGACTCGAACTAGGGTGTGGCCCTGTTCTTTTCCACTTACAAACGAAAAGAAAAACCATTTCATCATTGCATATTACAGATTTTATCATCTACAACAAAGCATATAGAACTTACATAGCTCGATAGTCACATTATCTACCTACAATACTCAAACATATAACACAGACGAATAGCACAAAAAGAAATAGCATATTTTAATTGTCGAGAAGAAAAGAATTGTATCCACAGTAGACGAGCCTCGGCTCTACTTCTCACTCCTCATAACATAAACCAACAGGTTGTGGCTCAAAGTTTTAAACCAATACAAGTTCCAACTTCAAGAAGGGAAATCAATGTTCTCAGAAACAAAAATTACAAAATGTTTCCAAACGAAAATCGCATAGGGTCTATTCCCAAGCTCAAACATTTTAAAGCGAGTTCAAAAACCCTCAGCATTGACGAGTATTATAACTCCCAGTTCGATGAACTAGGCATCAAAATATAAGACCAAGTATCATACAAACAAACGAGGGTCACATCCCTGTACAGACATCACTTGAATAACAAAAGGTTCTTCAAAGTTTTTCAACTGACAGACAACGCCGAAGCATGGAAAAAACCCGGTTGCTCATCTTTTAGAAACCACATCAACCAAAGTCGAAAGGCACCTACGAGGGTTTGAGACCCAGAGCTTACCAAGAATGGAAGCATGCCAACCTTTTTCCAAACCCTTGCCCAAGTCGTTCTTCGAACCCTGCAACTGACACAACAACTTCCTAGAGTTAGACAAATACTATATTTTAAACTGCAAGTCGAAGTTCAACTAAAGAGCCACTAACTTTTAAGAATGTTTAACTTCTCAACAAGCGACCGAGCTCTTTACATTCTCTAGTAAAACGACGAGCTCCTTGCTGTAGACAAGACCAGGATACCCTCTATCATTTTTGCAGCTTTGTGAGTTCCACTCAAACTCTAAACGAAAACTATAAAACTATCAACTTGATAGCAATTCAAACCAGAGACCCAGCATTTTAGTACAACGCCATTATAGTGAGAAAGAACCTGCAACTTTAACCTAACCTACAGGTCTCGAGGTCGAAACCTCTTACAAATGCCTTCTAACCCTAAATTTCAGCAGCCTGTCGGCAAAACAAAACAACAGTAACAATGAACACCATTCAATCTTCATTAACCAAGACGACGACAAAAAGCTAGGGTTACATCCAACGATCCAAACTCATCAAAATCAACGATCATAAGAGTGCCAACAAGATTTCATCAGGACGAACAGCATCTTCATTTAATGTCCCATTCATTAGCACAAACATGGCAATGCCACTTTTGCACACAGAGGATCGATTAACAACCAGCTCGGAGGAGTTCAATCTAAAAACCATTACACAGTGGCTGTCGTAGTTACTATTACATTGTTATCATACTGCGTGGATTGTTAACAATCCTTGTCAACTGGAGTTTTGGTTCGAGCTTTTAATGCAGGATCTAGACACTATCTCCACGACATCCCAAGGCTTATGCCATTTTAATGGCCCGTCAACTCCTCCATCTTGTCGACATAAATACATGTCAGTGCCATAAAATCAAACGATATAATTTTCAAATAGATGTTTACAATTTAAAAACATTATTGTTATAATCATATAGTGGTTATTAGTTCTAAGTCTATAATCACGATTTCGATTTAGTGATATTAATGTTTTATGTAGCCACATATTAAGTTCCATTTTCATATGAGTCTAATAATGTGAACTTTCATATATATCGTGAATAGTTTACAATTGTCAAACTATTACATAGGATAGTAATCTATAAGAATTATATGCTTAACATTATAATCATAGTTTTCATTTTTGCAACTATTAAAAAGATAAGAGTTCGCATTTTGGAATCTCAACAAAACCAATAAATAGATATTAGCATGAAAACCATGCCAGTGCTATGTACTTCATACCCTAACTCTTAATGCCATGCATTTGATGGTTAGCAATACAATTATGACACTAGTATTATACAAGTCTTAATTACCTTAAGACGATGACCAAGCCAAACTATAGCAACGTCATGGGTTTACGACAACAAACTTAAAAAGCATGTAGACTTTCTAGATGTCATTACTTTCAACATTGTTAAAAGGTAAGGCAGTGTCGAAAAACTAGGAAGGCACTAAACCGTCATACCTGCAGATACTTTGTCTTCGCAAGAAGAATTCACAACATTTTATTATCCGACGTTGAATTGAATTATATACGTATTGTTAAACTATACAGCCATGGAACTTCTTACCTGTCGTCTGCACATAGAACATTCAAATGCTTTAGCGTTGCAGCAAAGTAAACTCCAGGGTACCTCGTAGGACACCCTTGTTCATCAAAAAAAATCAAACTGTCAGTATCTTTCAAAAAAAAATATATCGCATCATATTTCCGACCTGTTAGTTCATTTATTACCATAATCATGTTCGTCAATTATGTGCTAAAGTTGTCATTGTTACATTGCTGCTAAACATAAATTAAATTATGTTTAGTGCTAACAACTTTTAATTAAAGCTATCGTAATCAAACAATTATTATTTCCGCAACTATAATTTTTGTATTTAATGTCGTTTTCAAAAGTTTTAATTTTTTATGAAAATACAGGATGTTACATGTGGTATCAGAGCTCATGTTCGAACTCTAGGCCTGAAAGAGGTCCAAAAACACGCAGCAGAAAATTTTACTAATTTGAAATTTTAATTATGATGTTATAGAGAAATTATTTTAAGTTACAGGTATGGAGAACTCAGCTGAACATTTAGAAGACGGGTTTCAGCCAAACAGTCACAGCTCGGGACAGCACTATGAAGAAGAAGGTCACAGTGAACTAAATAACAGTTCGTCAGAATTGTTACGTGCTTTTCATGAATTAAAGGCAGAAATTAGATTTGTGAAACAAGACAATGAAAGAATTCTGCAAGCACAAGAACAATTAAACCAAGTGTTGTTTGAAAGGTGCCCAACTGAGGAGCAAGAGAGAGATAATGAAGATATCTCCAAAGTTGAGGATCTGCCTCATGCTAATAAAAATAAGAAAATGAATACTAGTGAGGTGAACAAAAGCTCAACCTCATCAGGAGATGCTATTGGAGAGCATAAAAAGAAATGTAACTATACCAGTGATAGCAGCGAAGGAGATTTCAAACCCGGAAGGAAAAATCATAAGGAGTATGAGCAGATTTCTGGGGAGTTCAAAAAGATTAGACCTCCAACTTTCAATGGAGAAAATGAGAAGGGCGAGACAACAAAAGCTTGGTTGTCCGGTATGAAGAAATACTTCCAAATTTATAACTATTCAGAGTCCTTGAAGGCAAAAATGGCTATATATAACTTGATCGGAAAAGCGGATATTTGGTGGTAGGACATCAAGAGAGTAAAGGGCATCAAGGATAAAGATGTAAATTGGAGTACTTTTAAACGATGCTTTAAAAAGAAGTATTTATCTTAACAGTACTATGAATAAAAATCCAAAGAGTTCTACGATTTGAAGCTAGGAGGTATGAACATGAAGGAAATGAACAGTAAATTTCTGAACTTACTGAGATATGTGCCATACCTCATAGAAGAAAAACCAAAAATTCAAAGATACTTGAGCTGTCTACCTTTCAATATTAAGGACAGAATCGAGTATGACAGTCCAAAAACCTTGGAAGAGGCTATGCGAAAAGCAATTTTCTATTATGACACCAATCGGAAAAGAGAAGGAATGACAAACTGGAAAAGTCATAAGCCCAGTAATTTTGAGCTGAAAAAGAAAAATTTCAGATTCAGTGGAAATTCCGCTTTCCAAAAGAAAATTTTCCAAAATCAAAATTTTCAAGGGAATAACTTCAGAAACAGTCAACAACAGAATTCTACAACACCCAGAAATGCACCTAATAATACCAGAACAATGAGCAAAAGGCACCCATCAAATGTTTCGAGTGTCAAGGTCCCCATTATGCATCAGAAAGGTATGCTACAAAATCATCCTGTTACTATTTTAATTGACCCAGGTGCTAGCTTAAGTTACATATCACCAGATATTGTGGAAAGTCTTAAATTAAAAACAGAAAAGTTTAGTAAATCTTGGTTAGTTAGACTAGCAACTGGAACAAAGAGGAAAGTATCAGATTTTATAGAAAGTTGTACCTTATCCATGAATCAGTTACAAACACAAATCAAGCTGAATATTTTACCTTTAGGATCCTATGATATTATAATCGGAATGGACTGGTTAGAAGCCCATCATGTCATTTTGAACTGTTATGACAAAAGTTTTACATGTTTAAGTGACGAAGGAAAAACTATAGAAGTCAAAGGTATTCCAAGAAAAGTAACCCTTAGACAGATTTTAGCCATGCAAGTTAAGAGGGCAGTTAGGAAAGGATGTCAGTTGTTTGCAGTAAATGTAGTAAACGATGAGTTTATCTGTAAAGAGGACAAGTTGGAATTAGAAGACATACTTGTCCTAAAGGATTTTAAGGATGTATTTCCTGAGGAGATTCCAAGATTACCTCCTAAAAGAGATTTAGATTTTACCATTGAGTTAATACCAGGAGCTGTACCAAATTCTAAAGCTCCATACAGAATGAATATACTGGAATTAAACGAATTGAAATCACAGTTGAAGGAACTGATTGATAAGAATTATATAAGACCCAGCATGTCTCCTTGGGGAGCACCTGTTATCTTTGTGAAGAAGAAGGATGGAACCCTAAGACTGTGCATAGATTATCACCAGCTTAATAAGATGACAATCAAGAATCGGTATATGTTGCCCCGCATAGATGATTTATTTGATCAGCTACGTGGAGCAACGATATTTTCAAAGATTGATCTAAGATCAGGATATCATCAAGTACGGGTTAAGGATGAAGATATTTTAAAGACAGCCTTCAGAACTCGGTATGGACATTACGAGTTCGTAGTCATGCCATTCAGCTTGACTAATGCCCCGACTGTATTTATGTGTTTGATGAATAATATCCTGCACAAATACTTAGACAAGTTTGTTGTTGTGTTTATAGATGACATTTTAGTGTATTCAAAAAGTAAAGAAGAGCATGATGAACATCTACGGATTATCTTACAAGTTCTAAGAGATCATCAACTATACGCTAAGTTTAGTAAGTGTGACTTCCACAAAGACAAAATTCAGTATCTAGGACACACAATTTCTAAAGAAGGAATCTCGGTTGACCCCGATAAGATAAGGGCCATTAATGACTGGCTGGTTCCTAAGGATGTGTCGGATGTAAGATCATTTATGGGAATTACTAGATATTACAGAAAATTTATAGAGGGTTTTTCAAGGATTGCCAACCCCATAAATTCCTTGCAGAAGAAAGGGAAGAAATTTGTGTGGGATCAGAAATGTTCTGACAGTTTCAAGAAGTTAAAGGAATTATTGACTATAGCACCTATCTTGTGGATAGCAGATCCTAACAAGGATTTTATAGTTTGTATAGATGCATGCAATGACGGACTCGGTGGAGTCGTAACACAAGAAGGGCATGCGGTGACATACGAATCAAGAAAGTTGAAAGTACATGAAAAGAATTACTCCACTTACAATTTAGAATTATTAACTGTAATCCATGCCTTAAAAATGTGGCGTCATCACCTTATTGGCAAAAAATTCACATTGATGACAGATAATATGGGTCTGAACTATTTATTAGATCAGACAAATCTGAACGCTAGACAAGCTAGATGGTTGACCTTCTTAAGTGAGTATGATTTCGAAATTCAGCATATTAAAGGGAAAGAGAACAAGTTTGCAGATGCCTTCAGTCGTAAGGCAAAACTGAATTTTATTTCAGCCATTAGCACTTACTCCACATATTTGGAAAATCAGATTCTTGAAAAGAGTGAAACAGATGAAGAATACAGAAAAATAAAGGAAAGGACAGCAAACGACAGTTCTGAAAATTTTATGACAGATTTCAATATGAAAGAAAATGGATTATTACTGTATAGAAACAGATTGTATGTACCATACATACCAGAAATAAAAATTCTGATTTTAAATGAGATGCATAAAAGTCATTATTCTGGTCATCCAGGTTATCAAAAGACCATTACTATGCTAAGGAAGGAATATTATTGGCCCAAAATGAAGGATAAAGTAGCAGAGTATATAGCTAAATGTTTGGATTGTCAAAAAGTGAAGGTTGAACACCAATATCCTGCTGGATTGTTGCAACCATTACCTATACCAAGTTGGAAATGAGAAGTGATAAGCATAGATTTTATTACTGGACTACCTAAAAACCAGAAACAAAACGACTCTATCATGGTAGTAGTTGACAAACTCAGCAAAGCAGCACACTTTATACCTGTGAAGACTACTCATAAAGCTCCAGGCATTGCGGAGATCTTTATGAAATGGATTTTTCAACTACATGGGATACCAAAGGTGATAATTTCATATCGCGACTCTAAGTTTACCGGAAACTTTTTGAGGTCACTGTTTAAGGGGTTGAATACAACCTTAAATTTCAGCACAGTATTTCATCCGCAAACGGATGGTATTTCATCCGCAAACGGATGGACAGACAGAAAGGGTAAATCAAGTTTTAGAAGATTTATTAAGAATGTATGTTAAGGATCAACCTGGTAAGTGGGAAGACTACTTGCACTTAGCAGAATTTGCTTCTAATAATCATTATCATGCATCAGCCAGACTTAGTCCTTTTGAAATTCTTTATGGTAGGAAATGTGATACACCTGTTTCATGGAATGATCCAGTAAATAGAGTTGTTTTAGGACCTGAATTATTGCAGGAGTTAGAACTAATTGTGAAACAGGTACAAGGAAATTTAAAAGCTGCCCAAGATAGGCAAAAGAGTCAAGTAGATTTAAAAAAGACTCATAAAGAGTTCCAGGTTGGTGAGCATGTATTCCTCAAGGTAAGACCAAAAAAGAGTTCATTAAAATTGGGAAGTTGTGCCAAGTTGGCACCCAGGTATTGTGGTCCTTTCGAAATATTGTCCAAAGTTGGACCAGTGGCATACCAATTGGATTTGCCACCAAACTTAAAAATACATAATGTTTTTCATATATCGTTTTTAAAGAAATATATACACGATGCTACTCATGTTGTAAACTGGAATGATGTACAGGTGGGACAAGACGGAGATTTTCAGGTCGAACCGGACTGTATCCTCGAAAGGAGGGAAACTCTGCTCCAGAATCGCACCATTGGGCAAGTGAAAGTGCAATGGAAGCACCTTAGCCCGGAAGAGGCAACCTGGGAGTTGGAGAGTAGTATGTAGGCAGCATACCCAACTCTATTTCAGGAACACTGAAGGAGTGATTAACCAACATCGAGGACGATGTTGAAACTTAAGGGGGGGTGTATGTCACCTACCCAAATTTCTAAAATTATTATTTTATTAGCAAAATACTTTATGTTAAATTTAATTACAAAGTTTTGTAATTATGATCAATTTTGATCAAGGATTAATGTAATTACTGATTATTATTATTTAAATTAATTAATTAGGAGACAAACACCCAAGGGGACTGTTAAATGAGTTTTCACTGACCCACTAGGAGGAATGGAAGATGTTGGAAGGTATGGGACAGATGGTAGCAATTGCACCACATCACTAGCTGTTGGTTATGGGACAACTACCCCTAACAATGTGGCAGTATTCCCCAGGTGCTGGGAGTGGGCAGGAAGCTCATTTAATGACCAAGTAACAACTGAAAAGGTCTAGGCAGCCTACATAAGGCAGATTTGAATTGAGCAGGCAGCTCTTACACAATATTTTATGCAGAAATATTTCCTCATGTGCATTAGGTGATCACTGAGAGATTCGAATAGGGAGCCTAGTTTTGAGTGAAATTATAAGTCTGCATACTATTGCTAAGAAGAACCAGAGGTGCTGGTGCAGGTCTTTTGGACTGCTAGTTCTTGAAGATTCCACAGTTAGTGCTACTGCAAGAGGAGATCCTAAATTCCTAAGTTTCTTCCTCCTGGTGGTTCAGTGAACAGGCTCGGGGGTCCTAAGGAAAGTACTTGACTGTCTTCAGGAAATTGGTTGGGTGGAACAGTCTTCTTGGGCTGTTTGTTCCCTACAGATTTATCCAGGTTTTACTATTTCCTATTTTATTTCAGTTAATAGTTATGTTAGTAAAATTGGTAATCTCTGTTTTTCTGTTTGGAAGAAGAATTTATTTCTAATTTTGTTTAAAGTCTGAATGTTAAGTTTAAATGATGATCTGGAATTGATAAACCAATCTCTACATTTTTCCACATGTTGTTTTATGCATCGTACTCTAGTGTAGAGAAGCAAATTAAGTATAGATGAAAAGATAGGCAAACTGCCATTGATTCGATAAATAAGAACCGTGATTGAGTTGTGTTTAATTTTCTGCCCTATAGTTAATAACAATAGTAATTACAGTATAGTATTTAAAATATTATAGAATACTTCATTGTTTCCATAAAAGACAAAGATGGTTGATCTTCTTTACAATTATATTGTTTCCTCTTTTATCTCTAATTATTACATAGATAATAATTGTAATTCAAAATTTCAATACATTATATCCGCAATAGAAATAGTGATGTTGTAAATAAATAGAAATGCTAACGATGGACATAGCTACAACTCACAGTCATTTTTCATAGTCTTCACATTTTCACATACACATTGTTTCATTCATGTTATAACAATTTCATAAATTAATTTATTTTATCAGAGAATGAAAATAATGTAAACCATGTTTTTGTTTTCATCCATCTTACTCTATATATATTACAATCTTTATGTATTGCTCAAAAACTAGTTTTCGTATCAATCCTGGTAACATTACTATATCCTTATCATCGTTTTGCAAAAATGAAAAAACAACGATCTATACAAGTTTCATATTAAAACCAGTTTTGGCTCGACAGTTCTTTTCTAGAAGTTTTCATTTAAAATATATTTTATATTCAAAATAAGACTCGAACTAGGGTGTGGCCCTGTTCTTTTCCACTTACAAACGAAAAGAAAAACCATTTTGTTATTGCATATTACAGAGTTTATCATCTACGACAAATCATATAGAACTTACATAGCTTGATAGTCACATTATCTACCTACAGTACTCAAACATATAACGCAGATGAATAGCACAAAAAGAAATAGCATATTTTCATTGCCGAGAAGAAAAGCATTGTATCCACAGTAGACGAGCCTCGGCTCTACTTCTCACTCCTCATAACATAAACCAACAGGTTGTGGCTCAAAGTTTTAAACCAATACAAGTTCCAACTTCAAGAAGGGAAATCAATGTTCTCAGAAACAAAAATTACAATATGTTTCCAAATGAAAATCGCACAGGGTCTATTCCCAAGCTCAAACATTTTAAAGCGAGTTCAAAAACCCTCAGCATTGATGAGTATTATAACTCCCAGTTCAACGAGCTAGGCATCAAAATATAAGACCGAGTATCATACAAACAAACGAGGGTCACATCCCTGTACAGACATCACTTGAATAACAAAAGGTTCTTCAAATTTTTTCAACTGACAGACAACGCCGAAGCATGGTGAAAACCTGGTTACTCATCTTTTAGGAACCACATCAACCAAAGTCGAAAGGCACCTACGAGGGTTTGAGACCCGGAGCTTACCAGGAATGGAAGCATGCCAACCTTTTTCCAAACCCTTGCCCAAGTCGTTCTTCGAACCCTGCAACTAACACAACAACTTCCTAGAGTTAGACAAGTATTATATTTTAAATTGCAAGTCGAACTTCAACTAAAGAGCCACTAACTTTTGAGAACGATTACCTTCTCAACAAGCGACCGAGCTCTTTACATTCTCCAGTAAAACGACGAGCTCCTTGCTGTAGACGAGACCAGGATACCTCTATCCTTTTTGCATCTTTGTGAGTTCCACTCAAACTCTAAATGAAAACTATAAAACTATCAACTCGATAGCAATTCAAACCAGAGACCCAACATTTTAGTACAACGCCATTACAGTGACAAAGAACCTGCAACTTTAACCTAACCTACAGGTCTCGAGGTCGAAACCTCTTACAAATGCCTTCTAACCCTAAATTTCAGCAGCCTGTCGGCCTCACTGCCAAAACAACAGTAACAATGAACGCCATTCAATCTTCATTAACCAAGACGATGACAAAAATCTAGGGTTACATCCAATGATCCAAACTCATCAAAATTGACGATCATAAGAGCACCAGCAAGATTTCATCGGGACGAACAGCATCTGCATTTAATGTCCCATTCATTAGCACAAACATGGCAATGACACTTTTGCACACAGAGGATCGATTAACAGCCAGCTCAGAGGAGTTCAATCTAAAAACCATTACACAGTGGCTGTCATAGTTACTATTACATTGTTATCATACTACGTGGATTGTTAACAATCCCTGTCAGCTGGAGTTTTGGTTCGAGCTTTTAATGCAGGATCTAGACACTATCTCCACGACAGCCCAAGGCTTATGCCATTTTATTGACCCGTCAACTCCTCCATCCTGTCAACATAAATACATGTCAGTGCCATAAAACCAAACGATATAATTTTCAAATAGATGTTTACAATTTAAAAACATTATTGTTATAATCATATAGTGGTTATTAGTTCTAAGTCTATAATCACAATTTCGATTTAGTGATATAATATTTTGATATTAATGTTTTATGTAGCCACGTATTAAGTTCCATTTTCATATGAGTCTAATAATGTGAACTTTCATATATATCGTGAATAGTTTACAATTGTCAAACTATTGCATAGGATAGTAATCTATAAGAATTATATGCTTAACATTACAATCATAGTTTTCATTTTTGCAACTATTAAAAAGATAAGAGTTCGCATTTTGGAATCTCAACAAAACCAATAAATAGATATTAGCATGAAAACCATGCCAGTGCTATGTACTTCATACCCTAACTCTTAATGCCATGCATTTGATGGTTAGCGATACAATTACGACATTAGTATTATACAAGTCTTAATTACCTTAAGACGACGACCAAGGAAAACTATAGCAATGTCATGGGTTTACGACAACAAACTTAAAAAGCATGTAGACTTTCTAGATGTCATTACTTTCAACATTGTTAAAAGGTAAGGCAGTGTCGAAAAACTAGGAAGCAGCACTAAACCATCATACCTGCAAATACTTTGTCTTCACAAGAAGAATTCACAACATTTTATTATCCGACGTTGAATTGAATTATATACGTATTGTTAAACTATACAGACATGGAACTTCTTACCTGTCGTCTCCACATAGAACATTCAAATGCTTTAGCGTTGCAACTAAGTAAACTCCAGGGTACCTCGTAGGCTACCCTTGTTCATAAAAAAAAATCAAACTGTCAGTATCTTTCAAAAAAAAAATATCGCATCATATTTCTGGCCTGTTAGTTCATTTATTACCATAATCATGTTCATCAATTACGTGCTAAAGTTGTCATTGTTACATTGCTGCTAAACAGAAATTAAATTATGTTTAGTGCTAACGACTTTTAATTAAAGCTGTCGTAATCAAACAATTATTATTTCCACAACTATAATTTTTGTATTTAATGCCATTTTCAAAAGTTTTAAATTTTTATGAAAATACGGGATGTTACAATCATGTTCACATATTTCATTTTTTTTAATTATTAATTTAACATTAACTTATTTTGCACACACACAAGCCACTTGTTAATTTCTCTTCAGATTTTTAAGGACACACGTTTCATTAAATGAAAATTTGACATGGTAAATGACATTGGTATGTTTTTAAAAAAATATCATTGGAAAGCCAACATAATTCTCTACATTTTGTCTTTTAACCGCATGTCGGAATTCATATGGAAAATATGAGTTTCGAGGGATTCAATTTAATACTTGGGTAAAATTTTCATTTTTCATCACCATATTTGGACAAAAAGAGTTACCCATCTTCATGGAATCACCCAACATGTATGCTAAAGATTCCTTACAGAAGCTCTATGTGGTGTCCTAGAAGATTGTGCATGGACCATGAGCCCTATATGGAATTGGTAAAGACATAGAACCTTAATTTAAATCTTGGTTCGTAACAACCATCCTTAGTGTTACAAATATTGATATGGCCACCATATTCCTCTTGCGGGTTAAAACTTTCCTGTGTAGGGTTTATGTGATAGCTAAGGCCCTACACATTTCCCATGAGCCATAGAGGAAAATATTGGTGTAAGGATTTGTCTTTTGGAATTGTACCACTGAATGGGCAATGAGAACCACACTTAGCATCCCAATATTTAAATGAGCACCATATCCCTCTCACATGCCAAAGTATGGTGGCTTGAGGCCCCACACATGGCCCATGAGCCTCAAGGACAAACGTTACAGCCAAACAACAATGCACTCTAGTTTTTCTTTTAATGTACAAACATAGCACTTTAGTCAACTATCCCTTTGCACCCCCTCTATTTCCCATGTGTGTGTGAATGCATTTTGCAGTGTACTATGCACATCCTTTTACATAGCACACTCCCTTTGCACCCCCTCTATTTCCCATGTGTGTGTGAATGCATTTTGCAGTGTACTATGCACATCCTTTTACATAGCACACTTCATAGTCATTTCTACAAAGCAAGTCCTGACAAATAGTTGAGAACATCTTTATCTATGTTTATGAATTTTCTCCCCTTTGTGTTTGCAAGGGGGTTTGAAAGAAATATTTAGTGTACTGCTTTGTGAGCATTAATGTAAACCTTCATCCCCCACCACTGATTGTTGTTATGCATTTGTGTTAACAACTAGCATAGTCCTCCATTTTAAAATGATAAAGACCTCCCTCCCTCCTTTGTTTTACTCTGAAAATACTTCCATTGGAATCCATAAACTAAATCTATTTGAAAAACCCCTTTTATCTTTCCTTTTCATAATCATAGTAAAAAAAAATTGTCCTATTTTATCCCATTCAACGTCCCCTCTACCCTAATCCCTTTGATTAAATTTTATTGTTACCTCCTTAAACCTTCCCATTCCATTTTCGTCCCTATTAATACATTTGCCATTTTATTAAAAAATCACAATTTTTTTCTTGTATCCCCCTCAAAATCAAAATAATAATTAAAAAAAATCATTTTTATTATTGTTAATTCATTTTTCCCTCCTTATCGCAATACCCTTTCCCCAATTCATCTTATCCTTTAAAGGCCCCTTTTTTACCCAAAACCATACACACTCTCAATATAAAATAAAAAAGATAGGAAGAGTCTATCTATTCGACGTTTTCGCCCAAACGTCTGTCTCCTCCATCCCCTCCCATTAATGGCGCCCGGACGTTTGCCTGCTCTAGTGGTCTTCTCTTGTGGTCTGACTCCTCCCCACGACCCCCGCGGTCCCACATGATATTTCATGGATCCTGGGCTGCCAATCCTCGTCCCCTGTCCGGATGAGCTCCTCCTCACGGCGACATCGTGTCCATGCATTAATGCATGCTACCAACCCAGATCCTAATTTTTTTTGAACCAGCTCGTTCGCCCCCTCCCGCTACACAGGTGCTCTGTTCCCATCTCCCCTGTCTCTGCATCCCCTCCACTGTGAGCTTCAACTGAGCTGCATTCGTCCATCCTCGCTGAGCTACGGTGGGTCAATAAACTCTGGATCCAGGTAACCCTGCACGAATTTTGAACTTGTGGAATTGGCACTTGTTAATGTTTCACTTGTTAATGCTTCAATTCTTTCCATCTTTCAAGCATTTCTCAGTCTTCATTGGCGGTTCTTCTGTGAGTCTTCATTACTTCATGACTACATTGGTTTTTCTGTGAGTCTTCATTACTTCAAATAGAAACTCGTTATCATTAACCGCCATCATTTACCAGATTTGGAAACGGTATCCCAATCATGGTTGGTTTATAACTCCACGCACTGAACTTGCATTCAACATTATAGATTTCCAAGTAGTGTCAATCATGATTTGACTTGTGGATTTTGTAATCCTTTCAAGCAGTGTGATGACAGACAGTATGCTTTGCACTCATATATTTGTTTTACATTTTATCAATCTCTGTTCTTAATCTAATATTATACCTATAGACACATGCAAACAAGGATTTACAGCGATAGTAATTTTTTGGCATTGGACGTCTGAAAAAAAGACATGTTTCTGTATTCACTGAATTTCAAACACCAAAAAAATTATAACAAAAGAGCATATCCATCTCAGAGAGGTGTAATAGTGCCCACCAACAAGTTTCAATGGAGTAGATGTTGACACCAGTTCATCTTTGACACCCTCCCCTAGAGTAGTAGTCAACACCCCGGACAGCAAATCACTAGACATTCTCTTAGTATCCGAGTGGTGATTTATGGTAAAACAATTAAATTCACCCGCAACGGTTCTCGCTTCTCTATGGAGAACTTTTAAATTCTCTTTCCGAACTTGATACACCCCTTTCATTTGGTTGCATAAGAGCTCAGAGTTGGTGAAGACTGAAATGTCTTTTGCACCACAGATTTTCGCTGCTTTTAGCCCTTCAATAAGGGCAAAGTAATAGGCCTTGTTGTTCGTGGTTCTCCCACGTATATCCCTCCTTTTTTGTAAAACCTCATGCAAAAAATTGTTGTATAGGACACACGCAATTATTGCGTGTCCTGGGTTGGGATAGCATGAAATGTCGATGCACAATGTCCATTTTTGCACCATCGAGTATGATTTCAATGACCTGAAAAAACCAAACATAAACACTAAAATATTAGAAGAATTATCTATAAGTACTCACAAACATAAACAATAAAATATTAGAAGAATTATCTATGATTCTATAAGTACTCACAAACATAATATTAAGCTTCAGAAATTTTAGGCTTCCATGGCTTTTTGTAAGTCATGTCTTTCATTGCCACTGGGGCCAAATCTATTATCTTCTGCAGCCAACATAATTTTGTATAAAATGTTGATGAGTTCAAAACAACAATTTTCAGTACTTTTTAAATTGCCTCTAGATCTGCTTTTGCATAATTGTTTACCTAATTTTCTCAAAAATACAACTAGACTGGGAGTGCGAAAGAATCATGGTTTAGGCAATAGGGTAGTGTTTTCAAGCATGACCTTTTCATACGCTGAAATAGTTGGTTTAAAATACTCAAGAAACAAAAAGATCTTCCAGAATTTTTTGATTAAAGGTGGTGTCCACCAAAATTGCCCAAAACTTACATCTGATCTGGACTTATACACAAACCCTAACCCCAAGAAATTAAAGCCTTAACCTTCATTTAAAACTAATGCAACTTAAATACAAATTCTACTACACATACTGCTGGGAATTACTAACAGCAACACACAGTCAACATGCGCAGATAATCTGAGTTCTGATCTGCAGCTCTGTTTATTCATGAACTGGAAAAAGTAAAAACAATAAGCTACTACACTCTCTTAGTAATAATAGTCACATGCTTTCAGTGATCCACCCTCTACCTCCTTTATATACTTGGAGAATGGTGAGTTCATTGAATCTAGACACATGCACAATGTCAAGCCCTACTTGATCCCAACTGCAGAATCGATTTCTCCATTCGTGTGGGTAAATATGAACTAGGACATGCATGAGCTTGGTGAAGGAATGTTTGCCAAGGTGAAAGTGGTTGGGAATATTGAGACAGGCCAAAATGCTATAGCCAATATTATAGATAAGCAGATGATATTCTGCTACAATCTTATGCATCAAGTAGAATTTTATTTGTGTCAATGCATGATCAAATTCCCATTAAAAAAAATCCCAAGTTGTTATGAGATTTTCTATTAGATTTTCAATTTGGTAATATAATCCCCCTGTTATGCCTCTAAGTCAGTGGACTAGTTGTAGAATTGGCAGCTTATCTAGTTAGACCCATCGATTCTCCGTTAACGGCGTCGGGACTCGACTGCAATAAGTTGCCATAGGGTCTGCAAATTCAGTTCTTTTAAATGCTTCTAATATGGCCTTCATGAATGTTGCTCCGGGAAAATATACTGAACAGAGAGGAAATTGATACCCCAATGCCCCTGAATTTGATACCCCACGAATGGAGTTGGGACAGGTGGAAGTTCTGGGTGAGTTGAACAAAAAAATAGTATCCTAGCTTACGGGTTCAGTAGTTTACTTTAGGCTAGTTGCAATGATTATTTTCTCTCTGAGTTTAGAGAAATACGTTAACATTAGCAATAATAATTAAGCATCCAGGAGATACTCCTCATTTTTTTTACAAGATGCTTCAAAACATACTTGTGCAGCTCCTTAATCCTTAAGCTAGGGAATTTGAGGATGAACTACAGCCACTTAAAATACTCTCAAAATATCCTTTAAGATGATAAAATCAATAAGATGCATATTGTGCAAAATGGAAATAGAAACTATAAATCACCTCTCAATATCTTGTACATATTCTTGTAAAGTCTAAGCAGAGATGGATCCTATGGCAGGTGTCCAATTTAGTTGGCAGGGGGAGACAGTTGCAAAAAGTTTCAATATCTGGCAGCAGAAAAATTAACTAAAAAGGTACAAAGCACTTCCTTTGATTGTGTCTTGGGGCATCTGGCTAGGAATGTAGACATTTTCGAAGACAAGTATATTCCTTTTCAATGTGCATCTCAACTTTATACTATCAGATTGGGGTATAAATCAATGTTTCTAAATGCAAACCAAGGAGATGATCTAGGATAGTGTAAGTCTTTGTGGAAGATAAGCGCACCTTTGACGAGGAGGGTGTTTATGTGGCTAGCAATTGAAAATAAAGCTCTAACATGGGAAGTCCTACAAAATAGAAATCGGCATGGCCCTGACAGATGCACATTGTGCAAAATGGAAATAGAAACTATAAATCACCTCTCAATATCTTATACATATTCTTGCAAAGTCTGAGCAAAGATGGATCCTATGACAGGTGTCCAGGGTAGTTGGCAGGGGGAGACAGTTGCAAAAAGTTTCAAAATATGGCAGCAGAAAAATTAACTAAAGGGGGACAAAGCACTTCCTTTGATTATGTCTTGGGGAATCTGGCTAAGAATGTGTCTTGGGGCATCTGGCTAGGAATGTGGACATTTTCAAAGACAGGTATATTCCTTTTCAGTGTGCATCTCGATTCTCAAATAAGAACAATATGTGAAAGTTTTAAAGCTAATCCAAAGATACAGATTCAGAGACAGTTAATTCATGAACCAATTGACAAATCAAGCGCATAGGGGTACTTTCATGGTGCTAGTGGAGGCACACCAACTATCTATGGGGCAGGAGGCATCATTTTCTTTAGTGAAGTACATTTCATAAAATTCAAAGCAGGATCAGAGAAAATTCAAACAATTATGTTGAACTCCTGGCCTTGAAGTTGTTATTGTAAATAGCAGCAGATAAAGGTGTGTCAAAGCTCTACGTGTTTGGGGACTCTTTGGTGGTTATTAACCAGATGAATGGCAAATTCTATTAGTGTATTCTGGGTAGTGGGTTTTGGATTTGGGTTCACTTCATAGTTTAGTAGCTTTGTTCTATGTGTGATTCTAGGTGGTTTTTTGGGTCTCTAATGAAATTAACCATATTACATGCCTTAACAAAATGGCGAGATAACCATATTTCGGTTCATTGTCTTTGGCCATTATACATGCCTTAACAAAAATGGCGAGATAACCAAACTAAAATTTTGAATAAAAAATGAAAGATGAATATAGAAATTAACACAGAATTTCAACTGCTCAAATTTGAATTATGTGCATAACCATATTTGAGAGCAAAACTGTAGATGCAGAATCATAAGCCATAGTACAATGTAGGCATTTATGAGAGCACAGTTTGGGAATTTTGGGATAGACCATGGCAGAGCAGTTCATTTTTTTAAAGAATTTGTTTACAACAAAGGTTTCTGTCCCAATTCACTACATCTCAACATCTGCTACAAGTGATAATATAGCAATCAATGGATACATCCAACGTGACTGAAAAATATAGATAGAGATTTAAGATGATTCAACCATTTATTTAAACTCAATATCCCTAAAAATAACCCCAATATCATATTAATGCAAAATCCATACATCTATTAAAAATCCATATTAGTTTATTCATAATTCCTGTTCATTATCTTTCTCATGAGTTGGATGATATTACAAATTGAGTGTGGTTCTCACGTCTATTAGTTTTATATGGAAGAAGTAATTCGTGCATATTGATAATTTTGTTGTATTTTAATATCTCTACTGCCATATGAAACAACTCATTATATAATAATCCTAGCAGCAATGGCCAAAAGACAGCATATATAATTCCTATTTCAGATTTGTTTGCTTAAATTTATCCCTAAAAGAAACCATTGACACGAAGAATAAGAAAACATTCAACAAATATAGAGAGAGATCACAAACAATTTGACACAAGAATCCTGTGAACAATCCTGTCTTATTACTGGTCAATCCTTTGTAAAGTTTACACAATATCTCCTGGGTGCAAAAATCAACCCTCGATACTTCGAAGAAAGAAGTATTTATACAATTATTTACATCTACTCCTGTCAGCTTGTATACATCACTTTTGGTCATCCTACACGCTATTGGGTTGGCCTTCCCAAGAAAACATCTTCATATTGCAACAAAATTCGAAGAACAAAAATTTGGATAGAACTAGTCAACCTCGCCTTGGATTAGCAAACTACCTGTCAAAAGAAACCAAAAAAAATATTTGTAAATGTAAAAAATTAAACAAAATATACAAAACAATGTACTTAAATTTGAAAAAATAAACACAAAGTACAGACAAAAAAACACTTCACACCTATTTATCTTCATAGTGCATGTGTGTGGCCTTTTTGTTTTGGCGATAGATTGTGAATAGAATGAAGGGTGATGATATTTCGATTTCTTATCCTTTGTTTGATTTGGGGTGAGAAAGGTCCGTTTGTGACCCCTGCATTGTGTATTTTCATTCTGGACCTTTCCATGATTTACAACAGTATTGTCCTCCCCATCTCTGTCACCTTCTTCATTTAGCACATTTTGGACATTTTCTTTTGGAGTCTTTTGGACATTTTTGGACATTGGCGGACCTAAAGGAACACTATCGGGTGTCCTATCAAACATTGGTGAGCCTAAAGGAACACTATCGGGTGTCCTGTCAAATATTGGTGGGCCTAAAGGAACACTATCGGGTGTCCTGTCAAATATTGGCGGGCCTAAAGGAACACTATCCGGTGTCCCATCAAATATAGACCTAGAAGATTTATCAAATGAACACTGAACGACATCCACATCTTCACCAACATCAGGGGTTTGACTCATTCCTTCCCCTTGTTCAATACATTCATTCATATTTGATGAAGATGAGTCACCAACAGGCACAATATTTCTCTGCCATTATAAGAAAACAATGTCAATAAAATGGGTTTTCAATAAAGTATTTCCAATGTGTAACAATACAAGGAGCAGCTTATAAAACTTACACTAAGTGTCTCTTCAACGGACATGATATTGTCCTCAGGACTTTGTGAAGAGTTGCATACATTTCTCTGTTGCAACGAAAGAATGTTTGAAAAAATTTAGTTCTTTTAAATACCTTGCAATATTGCTATTATATTGCAACAAAACAAATATAAATTTGAATAGCAATTGAAAAAAATTACCAGTGGTGACTCGTTGAATATTTTGCGTAACATACTCCAGTCTTTGTTTTGTATAATTTTCTTACGAACAACCTTTTTTAGCGCATTTTTTTTCCTTTGAGTGTGCATCATATTCAAATACAATTATTCTCACGCGCTCCAATGCATCTGCACTCAACTCTCGCACACATTTCACCCCCCTATAAAAATAAAAACATAACAAAAATCATGAGTAAAGCATAATCTTGTGAATACATCTAGAAATAAAACATCAATAAAAACAACTTACTGCTTTTTTTATCTCTTTTCGGATGGCAGCAGTTTCAACAACCTTCCTATTCTTCTTGAACCGATATTCAATGTCATATTTTTTTCTCTTACGATCCTTTTCCAATTTTGTTGCAGATCTCAACTTGTAGTTATGTCCTCGCGGTGCACCAACATGCAATTTTATGGCTTCCCAAGAATGTACTTCCTCTCTATGTTTATTGAACATGCAACACTTTCTGCGTCGCAGACCATTACATTCAGTAGCCAAGCAACAGAAGATGTTGCGACCGTTATTGTCCTTTATTACTTTGTAAGTTAGATCCTCCTGAAATTGTTACCCAATAATGCATTTAGTACATGTAATGCATCACATCAATAAGATTCAATGCTTCAGATGTTTAGATAGAATAAAAACCTATAATGTGGCTATCTTATTCAAAGATGTGATTATAATTAATGCCTCCAACCAAACAAAACCCTGCACAAAAATAATGGTATCTTTTAAACATTAGCTTTAGCACTATTCTTCATAATTCTAAGTTTATAGCAATAAAATGTTCAAAGACAAGTTAGCAAGATACAATTGTTTCAGAGCAATAAATGATATCCTTCAAATGTATAAGTACCAACCATATGTGTTTGGCCATGTGTGTCAACAAAACAAGTATTTGCACGAGTAGCTAATGATTGAACCATTAGATCAATGATTGAACGATCTCTTCCAGGACAAAGTGTTAAAACGAGTAAAGCAAACCACAAGATTATGTGATGTGGTAAGGTAGAGAGAGAATTTCAGACTGTGGAAATGGAGCCTCAAAGAGACTGTCATTAGGCCTTTAGGAGAAAACGTTGAGAGAGTGACCCTACATCCTAAGGGTGTCTCCAGGCTCAGCATTGGAAAGTCTTTGGTCTAGAATGGCAAGATGGGGTCCTAGGGTTATGAAGGTAAGCTAAACATAAAGCTGGACAGTTCCTGTTGGGAAAATTTCTTATCAGGCACAATTCCTATTGGGCAAAGTTCCTATCATGCACAGTTCCTGTCAGGCACAGTTCCTGTTGGGCAAAGATCCTGATTGGCACAGTTCCTATTGGGAAAAGATCCTGTTAGACACAGTTCCTGTAGGGAATAGTTACTATTGGGAACAATTTCTGTCAGGCACAGTTCCTGTTGGGAAAAGAACCTATCAGGCACAATTCCTATTGGGAAAAGTTCCTGTTAGGCATAGTTCCTATCATGCATAGTTCCTGTCATGCACAGTTCCTGTCGGGCATAGTTCCTGTCATGCATAGTTCCTGTTGGGCAAATTTCCTGTCATGCATAATTCTTGTCAGGCACAGTTCCTGTTGGGCAAAGTTCCTGTCAAGCACAGTTCCTGTCAGGCACAATTCCTGTGGGGCACAGTTCACAGTTCCTGTCGGGCACAGTTCCTGTCAGGCACAGTTCCTGTCAGGCATAGTTCCTGTTGGGAAAAGTTCATGTCATGCATAGTTCCTGTAGGGCACAGTTCCTGTTGGGAAAAGTTCCTGTCGGGCACAGTTCCTGTCAGGCACAGTTCCTGTCAGGCACATTTCCTGTCGGGAACAGTTCCTGTCATGCACAGTTCCTGTGGGGCACAGTTCCTGTCATGCATAGTTCGTGTTGGGAAAATTTCCTGTCATGCACAATTCTTGTTAGGCAAAGTTCCTGTCGGGCACAGTTCCTGTCAGGCACAGTTCCTGTGGGGCACAGTTCACAGTTCCTGTCAGTCACAGTTCCTGTCATACACAGTTGTTATCATGCACAGTTCCTGTTGGGAAAATTTCCTATCATGCACAATTCCTGTCAGGCACAGTTCCTGTTGGGCAAAGTTCCTGTCAGGCACAGTTCCTATCAAGCACAGTTCCTGTCATGCACAGTTCCTGTCAGGCACAGTTCCTGTTGGGAAAAGTTCATGTCATGCACAGTTCCTGTTGGGAAAAGTTCTTGTCGGGCACAGTTCCTGTCAGGCACAGTTCCTGTCATGCATGGTTCCTGTCAGGCACAGTTCCTGTCGAGCACAGTTCCTGTCATGCACAGTTCCTATCGGGCATAGTTCCTGTCATGCACAGTTCATGTTGGGCAAATTTCTTGTCATGCACAATTCCTATCAGGCACAGTTCCTATGGGGCACAGTTCCTATTGGGAAAAGTTATTTTCGGGCACAGTTCCTGTCAGGCACAGTTCCTGTCAAGCACAGTTCACAGTTCCTATCGGGCATAGTTCCTGTCATGCATAGTTCCTGTCATGCATAGTTCCTGTCGGGCACAGTTCCTGTCATGCACAGTTCCTGTGGGCAAATTTCCTGTCATGCACAATTCTTTTCAGGCACAGTTCCTGTTGGGAAAATTTCCTGTCATGCACAGTTCCTGTCGGGCACAGTTCATGTCAGGCACAGTTCCTATCATGCATAGTTCCTGTCAGGCACAGTTCCTGTCAGGCACAGTTCTTGTTGGGCAAAGTTCCTGTCAGGCAAAGTTCCTATCAGGCACAGTTCCTGTTGGGAAAAGTTCCTGTTATGCACAGTTCCTGTTGGGCACAGTTCCTGTCATGCACAGTTCCTGTCGCGCACAGTTCCTATCATGCACAGTTCCTGTCAGGCACAGTTCCTGTCAGGCACAGTTCCTGTTGGGCGAAGTTCCTGTCAAACACAGTTCCTATTGGGAAAAGTTCCTATCAGGCACAGTTCCTGTCAGGCACAATTCCTGTCAGGCACAGTTCCTATCAGGCACAGTTCCTGTTGGGCAAAGTTCCTTCAGGAAAGGTTCCTGTCAGGCATAGTTCTTGTTGGGAAAAGTTCCTATCAGACACAGTTCCCGTTGGGCATAGTTCCTGTCAGGCACAATTCCTGTTAGGCATAGTTCCTGTTGGGCAAAGTTCTTGTCATGCACAATTCCTGTCAGGCACATTTCCTGTCATGCATAGTTCCTGTTGGGAACATTTTTTGTTGGGCAGAGTGCCTATCAGGCATAGTTCCTATTGGGCAAAGTTCCTAACAGGCATAGTTCCTATCATGCACATTTCTGTTGGACACAATTCCTGCTGAGCAAAGTTCCTAACAGGCATAGTTCCTGTTGGGAAAAGTTCCTAACAGGCATAGTTCCTGTTGAGCAAAGTTCCTGTGAGGAAAAGTTTATTGGTCACAGTGAGACTCAAAGGTCTACGAGGTCTTTATTCCAGAGCTGAGAAAGACAATTTTAAACCTAGATGTAAAGTTTAAGGAATAATTTGCATCTAGTAAATCTCTTGAAACTCCCTTAAGTTTAACACCGAATCAAGAAACTCCCTTCTAAACTTATATTTGAAGGATGCTTTTACCGTGCTTCCCGTTATATATTAGGTCGATCAAAGTTCTTATGTAGGGCATATCTCAAAATTTCCTTTTACACCTTTATTATTCCCTTTCCTCTCTCTGTATGTGGGGAAATACTTGGACACAAATTATAGACAAAGATCATATGCAAAACAATGCTTAAAGTAGATATACCAAAACTTTGCTCAAGTTAAACTATTTCAAAGAGTAATAAACCGAAATAAGGAAATAACTCAAGGAAATTACCAAATAAGAGATCAAGGACACAAGTGTCCATGGAACAAAGCCCATGTGAATGGCTTAATTTAACACAAGTGTGCAATGTCAAAAATAAAACTTTTTAAGTAGGTGAATAAAAAATATCATTCTAAAAGCTTGCCAATTGTGTTTCTCAAAAGAGGTATCAACTCCAGCTCAGTCAAGCAAGTTGTGCCTTATTCTCCTTCCCATATTCCATTGATTTCTAGAATCCATATTCATTTGGTATTTTACCACTCATATTCTATATAATCATTGTCCAGTATAGTCCATATTGGAAAAATACTAAGTTGTTTCTTAAGTTGCAATAAAGGCATGTGATCAGGTCTTAGACACAGTACTTGGAATTTGAAACCAATTTTTGCTTTGAAAGCACTCCAAACATACTAAGTTGCTTTTACTCTATTCTCATACTGGTCCCACACATTTTTTTCAATAGTAGCATTTGTCTCACCAACCCCATTCTGACAAGCCCCAAACCATGCCTACAACTACCCCCTAATAAGCTATCAACACTGTGTTCACGTTATTCCACATGTCTTTCTTAAGGCATAGAATAGATTTATTCCCTTCAGATTGATGTTTAGTTGAATTGACAATCAAATCAAATAGCAACTCTCAAATTATGTTCCATTAACTGTAAATCAATCAATCAATTATTGCTTTAAATGTTATCTGCTTATTCTGCTGTTGTTTCCAGTTTACACCCTCAAACAATGGTTTTTCCCCAGTCATTGAACTTCTATCTGCAATTACAACCAACAGTTTGCATATTGTCAAATTATATAATATCCTAGATTTCTAATAATAATCTGCTTACAACTGTTATTTTGAATGGCTTTTGGAAGCTATGTTTTACCTAAGACCGTTATCCTCACTTATAACTGATCCATGGAAGCTTAGAATTGTCAATTAGTATAATGTCTTCCATTCATTCCTGTACAACTACGTCCTTCTAAGTTCTAACTATAAAAAATGCAATAAGTCAACATTGCTAAATATAGATATACATTTATTTTCTTGTTTCTATCATGTAATAATCATTTGACCTTGATTGACAGCAATAATATTAAGATAGTTACTCCGTTAAATAAAAAATAATTGAGAAGAAGGAACATTGATTATTCAATGAAGATTAGACTCTATTTGCTTCCACCTTGTCATCCAATACTTTTGGCCTTCAGGACACAATGTTGAATACTAAAGTGTCAATATAAATCATTAATATTGTTCTGAACCTAAGATCACAAGTATTTGGGTGAATAAGGGTTCCAACGGAGTCCTTTAAATCCCAATCTTTACATCAAAAGCAATGGAGATGATGTAATTATTTTGATAATAGATGTGGATGACATCATCATCACATGTGGCGATGCAAGGGCAATATCACAAGTGAAATCTAATTTATGTTCAGCTTTTGACATGACTAACTTAAGCCTCCCACATTACTACTTAGGTGTAGAAGTTTGGAAAACAAATAAACATATTTGTGTTTCACAGAAAAAGTATGCCAAAAGTTTGTTAGACAAGTTCAGAATGGTAGATTGAAAAACAAGATTTACACCTACGAAGAAAAGGATGAAACTTTCAGCCAAGACTAATTCTAAGGCAGTTATGAATTAGTCTATAGGAAACTAGTGGGGAGCTTGATCTATCCTGTGACCACTAGACCTTACTTGAGTTTTGTAGTCAACTACATCTCTCAATTCATAACCGCTAGAATGCTACAATATGTGAAAGAACATTAGATTTTGGCATTCTATATGGCAAACATAGAGAACCTCGATTCTATGGCTATACAGATTCAAATTGAGCATGATCGGTGGATGACAAGAAATCCACATTAGGCTATGTTTTCAATCCTGGCAATTGAACAATTACATGGACCAGCAAGAAGCAACATGTTGTCTGCCTTTCTTCAGCTAAAGCAAAATATCAAGCAGCAGTGGAAGGAGCATGTGAAGCAGTTTGGCCAACTACCTTGCTTGTAGATATGAAGATTCAACAAACAAACCTACACATAAGTCATTTTAGGGTTTCTATAATTAGGGTTAGTGTCATCTAATTATTATAAAGAGAACATTGTTCTCTTCATTTGAGAATACTTCTCTCATTCAATCCTCTCTTTGTGTTCTTGGTTTCTTTGTGCATTCATTTTTTGTAATAATATGTGCCAACTTCCTCTAAGTGGAAACTCCGCTACATGGCCACGACACAATCCACTGCTACCTATAATCATATATTCTTGATCAATGTAGCATTGATTCCCATGAGGTATTTAAACTGTTGAGGCACATAATCCCTTGTTTTCCACTAAAACAATGAACAATGTTAAGATTGTGCATCTCCAAGGGTTTAAATACCTACACTGATCAAAGGTAGTTCTTTAAAAGTAAAATGTAATAAGTAAAAGAACCTTTAAGGTTTAAAGAGCTTTGAAGTTAACAAAAAAACACTAACTATCAGAATTGTTTTCTTGTTATCCCCTTCCTTTCAGGAGTAAAACAAATTAAAGAGTATCGTACTTCGAAGGTTAGATGTAATAAGTAAAATTTCTTTCAAAGAGCAACAAAGGATTTTAAATCAACACAAAAGACACCAATCCAAGCTCATAATCACTTATATACACTCAACAACTCATGGTGACAAGTAGATATCTACATAGCTTTTGTCTTTTTAACCAAAATTGAATTGTTTCATGCATACTGCAGGGAAGTATTTGAGATTGGTAAGGTAGTAATAGGCATTCATGTTTTTTATTTGTATTGCAATTGCGAAAAAAGGCATTCCCTAGGGATACTAAAAAGGCATTCCCTACAGCTCCCCCTCTGGATACTAACACGGAAATATTAAATTGCTATCTCCTTCCATGATCAATGCCCAGGTCTCTCATCACATCTAACTTTAAAAGGTCTACAAGGAAGTAAAATAATAAATGGCTTTCAGTTAAAGATTCGTCCAGAATGGCACACACTAGAAAACCCGATACAGATCTATTTCCTCGGCCATATACTATGTTAGGACTAATTAATGGTATCCTTGCTCAAATTAGGATTCTTTCGGAAATACATTTTCTATGATGGAGACAGAGGAAAATCTTTTATTCTCCTTCCCAAGCAGAATTGTCGAATTAGATTTTAGTAACGGGTGCCTGGATAGGGTGTCCCTAGAATGGAAAGGATCTCATTCGATTCAAGATTTAGTCTATGAAAACACTACATTTTGCTATTGTATATACCGAGAAACTATGCATTTAATGGTGACATGACTTAAGAAAAATGGAGGTATGTTTACCTCAGGGATACTTTGCTAAGGGGACTAAATCCAAGAAAATGAGGTCATTTGTGCTCCCACTGATGGTTTTCACTTGGTCAAAAGGAAAAGAAGAAGGTTTAGATGGGGAGGTGTAGATAGTATCTCCAAAAAATCTCAAAGGAAAAGACAAGAACAAGCCCTTAAGAAGATGAAAAAATCCCCCCAAGTAAAGAAGATGTGTTGTCAATGGCGACGATCTCAATTGAGACAAAATATTGATGATAGTATAGCAAGCCCCACCCCTTGAAACCATGGAACTAGAAACCCCCTCCCTAAGGTTAACCAACACAAGCATTGGATAAATATGAACAAACACAAAGAAAGAAACATCTCCCATAGAAAGTGGACAAACGAATTGGAATTGCCATATGAGTTATCTTCTAAAAAAAGCCCAAACTAATTGTAAATCAAACTAGACATTGTCGAAACTAACCAACAAAAAAGATCTACATAAAAAGAGGCATAATTAAGGTTGGAAAATATATTTATACTCCTTAGCATGTAGTGTTTCCACTCTCTTAAATAACTATCTCTCTAAGCTCTATTAATGTCTTGAATCTACTTCATCTTATCTTTGGAGAGGGCACAATGTTAAATATGAAAACCTATCTTTTTAAGGTTTGTTTAACAAGAAAAGCTGCATCATTTTCCTTTAATACAAATGACAAAAGTCACCGTGATTTTTTTTTTGAGCATTCAACTACACTTATTAAGCATTGTTAACATTGCATCTCTATAACAATGATGCACCAACGAGATGCAATGTGAGTCAAAGATTGCCTCCCACTACCACCGTTCATTGTCTTTTGGGGTTGCAATGTGCCCATATCTGAAAGAAATAGGCTTTACTGTTGTGTTGGGTTGCCTAGACTCATCCTAGCTTTGCCCAGAATTGCTCCTTGAGCAATATGCACAGGTCTGTCCTGAAACTCAGCCCAGATGAAAATTGACCGTCATGCTTGCTATAGCTTACTGTCACCCGCCAAAGATACCCAGCCCTGCATTAGGGCATCCCTTGCACGAATGAAGGTAACACACCTAATGGGCTCATTTTATCAACATTGATGGAGGAAAAGAGGAGAAGAATCTGATAGAGATCGAGGAGACGAAAGGGAAAATGATGTTTCAGTTTTAAGAACTTAAAAATGATGTTTCAGATTTTTTTTTCAATTGGAAGAGGATTGACACCTAGGAACACAACCTAATCTCCCAACCACCCAATCTATTGTGTTCCTAATCTCCCAAACACCCAATCTATATTCACTTATCAGTCATTCAATTTTATTATTTTAGGTTGGCAGCCACCAATAGTTCTGTTTAACTCTATTTTAAACAGAACTATTGGTGGCTGCCAACATAAAATAATAAAATTGAAATGACTATTAAGTGAATGACTGGTGCAGTGTCACAGTTGCTTATCATGCCTTTCTTGGGTCCCTACTTTCGAGAGAAGCATGGATTGCAAGGTGGCCATCACACAAGATAAATAAAGTGAACCGGGATTTGAAAGAGCTCCAAGGTGTTATTGACTCTGTACAGGGAGCAGATGGAATTTCGAAATTAAAGGGATCACGCCTTGAGGAGCAGTTTTCTGAGGAATTTCTTAAAAGATTAACAATGCTCCTGATCAAGCACAGCCTAAAACATGAATTAAATCTGATAGTAGGAGTGTTGTGATAATGGTGTGATTGTGCATTGACAAAATTAAAGCATTCTTTTTATATATATCAGCTAATTTCTGTGCAGCAGAGGAACTCGGCAGGGTTTTCAACAGAGGACTGATAGAGTTGGAATTCACTCCTCCTATCATGTGCATTATCGAAGACCAAATTTTAGATCAGAATGTAGCTACTCTCATTTTATAGAATATGACCCTGTGGGTATGATAGAAGTGAAAGTTGGGCAGCAATATGAGGTAGTTGGGCAACAGTATGAGGAATGGCTTTTAAGACACTATATTTTTTCATGTGATTTATTAAAAAAATTATTAGAATAATTGAGAATATGCTGCATTTCATGCCCAAGTTATCCCCCTAAAACACCTTAAAGGCATTAAACAAGCTGCTTTGGCCTTAGAACGCTTTAGAGTCTGTGCCTAATATGAAATGCAATGGTTACATTCCAAAGTCCAAACACCCATTATTCCCACATGTAACCTGGGAAAATTATTTCTTAGTCACATTACAGAGGCATAAACTGCAATGTGAATATCTATTTCCAAGCAATGCCCAGATAAAAGAGAGTAGGAAGTTTAGTGCTAGATTTCAAGAATTTGTTTTATGTGAACCAACATTGCCTTACAAGCTGTTAAACAAAATTTTAGATGAGGGTACCTATTGAGCATCGAAATATCTGTCTATAAGTATTCCTAGCTTTTAATAAAACGGTATTAAACACATTTATTAAGATCTTGTTTTCTTCATTCTAGTTATAAATTTTCTGACATTACTTTGGATATGCAGGTGGCATTTTGTTATGCCTCAGATTCTTGATGGTTCTATAAATATTTATCAGATGCAGGGATTGGGATGGCCATGTTTAGTCTAGGTGAGTTATTTTTAGACCTCAGCCTAATCTCTGTCTTGTTTTCCTAATTTGAAAGATAAATTTTTTGTCTATCATTGAAAGCCCCGAGCCATTAAAAAAATTGCTTTCTGAAAAATTTAAGAATTGCCAAGTCTATAATTTACAGGCAATTTATGTAAAAAATAACTATGAAACCGCCCCTTTCTCATTTAACTCGTCGGATTATGAATGAGATATTCATATGTCAGCTTGAAGGCTACGATTTCGTTATTCTGTCTAGGTTCCTTGTTGCAAGGCTAGGTTTAGGCATTTTAGGGCCTTTGAAACTGCCTATAATGGGGGACCTAATGAGACGCCTTAAACTCGAATAGATTAACTTGCCACAAGGTTCCATTACCATATCATCTTTCATTAAACACTGAGCAGTAACCTATAGATATTTCATTTTGCATAAATAGAAACTGACCATTGTTTTAGTCCCAAATCCAGAAAATATTACAGGCAATGGTGTTTGGCTATACGGACTTTAGAAATAAAATTAGGAATGACACTGTGTTTGTTGCTGTGGGAATTCTGAATCTTCTCAGTTTCTCTTGATTATTGCAAATGAATCACATAACTTTTTTACAGCATCTTTTGTGAGTGTTTGAGACTAACCTTGTTAAATCCAAATGGGTATTAGGGCTTCACCTCGCTGGTGGGTGCTCTGCCAATCGTTCGCTAGTGGGTGCTCTAATTTTCCTTCTTCCTCTCCTGCAATCGACAAGGCCGAAGCTTTCAGCGTCTACAATCCTTCCATCGCAATATTATTGGTTTTCTGTTGACTGCCTCCGAAGTTTAACTCTGCATCACCTAATCGCCACCTTGCCCGGTGCTCTGCCAATCGTTCGCTGGTGGGTGGAATGCAGGGATGTTTGCACAGGAACAGGGGAGAGGAGATGGGGAGGCAGGAGCGCAGAGCTGGTTCGAATCGGTCAGCTGCGGGGTTGGTAGCTTGCATTAATGCATGGACGCGACGTCATCGTGAGGAGGAGCTCATCCAGACAGGGGACGATGATTGGCAGCCCGGGATCCACGGAATATCGTGTGGGAGGGGGTCGTGGGGAGGAGTCAGACCACCGGAGAAGACCACTGGAGCAGGAAAACGTCCAGGCGCCGTTAACGGGAGGGGATGGAGGAGATGGACGTTTGGGAGAAAATGTTGAATGGATAGACTCTTCCAAAAAGATACAATGCAAACCCTAATGCACTCAAGCCACACGAATCACGTAGGAGAGGTTGTAGGCTCTCATACACAAATATGGAAGAGGAGAGGGAGAATGGAGGTGATTTCACACTAGGCAGCCACGTCGACAATTATCAAAAAAAGACACCACGCGACCGAGAGAGAATATACCTGGGAGGTGTTCCTTCAAAGAAATTTGTTTTGTTAAAACCCCCACAATACAAGAAACTAGACAGATGAAATAAAGTGATATGGTGGGGAGGGTTTCAAGTGATAGCTTACAATAATTGCATGACGTCAAAACCACTGTTGAACAAATAAAAAATCCCACTGTACATTTTGAAATTGTAATTATGGAGAAACCCCAACCTACAATGAGGAAGAGAAGAAATGTCCACTTGGTCGAAGAATAAATCGCAGCATGGTCCATAAGTAGTTGTAAAAAAATGGGAGAGCTCGTTGTCATTCAAATATGAGATTCGGATAATGATAACTATTGTTGCATACTATTGAGAACAAGTCAACCCTCATTTGATATAATGTTTGTGCTTCATTGCGCAATTGAGACACCAGTTTTCTTTTAGATATATGGGATTCAGGATGAGTTTCAGTTATTTCTACTGAGGAAGGCACACTTGGGCATAAGGGCACATCGGTTGTGGGGGAAAACCAAGATACATTTATCTTTCTCATTGTATAAATGTGTTGTTGTTGTGAGGGGGGGAGTCACTCATATTAATTGTGCTTTCAGTGGAAAACACCAAATTTGAGTAGGAGTTGTTAGAGGAAGGGTGTTTTTGGTATTTTGAGGAGGGAGGGGATCACTGTGGAGGAGAACAAGCAACAAGCCAATGCTAGCCACTACATTCTCTGCCACTCTATGCATAATAATGGTGCACTCAACATCTTGAAGGGGGAACATCCACCGTGGGGAAGTTAAGATAATATTTAGCGCTAATATCTTGGAAAAATACTTTCGATTAGAGATTGTTTGAAGGTGTTGGTAACTTATGTGAATTATACTATTGTATATTCCAGTTGATAGTGATGAACTCAATCCAAGTCGTGGTCCTTGATAGCTATATATCACCACAAATTTGAGCTGCTTATCATTGAGCCTTGATTTACCAATGATTATTAGTTTGTTGGGTGCACTCCTTTGCAAAAGGGAAGACCGAGTCACTGTTGTACGAATTCTCGATGGATATAGGTTGGATGTACCATATTAATACTCATTCGTGTGCCTTAAAAGAAGGTTCTAACTCATACGAGTAGGCTTCCATCCTACAAGACTGAGATCAGGTTAGATTTATGGGGCCAAATAAATTGTTATTATAGTATCTGAGTTTTAATGTCATCTACAACATTCATATAAGTCTAGACATTGCCTTTGATTGCTCATTGTTGCTTAACATATTTGTGAAAATTTTAGTGGTTGTTAAGTTTTAGCATTCTAGCTCTATTGTATATTATCTTAGCATTGCTATTTGTAATAAGATCTTAAACTTAAATGAAAATACCATACAAACCCAACCAAGAAAATCAATACAAGAAGTTAAGAGTAGACCTGCACAAAGCCTTCATTTGTAGGTTATTAACAAATATCCTTAATTTCTTCTCTTTTACAAGAATCATTTATTTAGCCTCCTCCTAATACACTATTTTAATAAAAAGACTCCTTATTTTCAATAGATATATTAGGTATTGTTTACCCTATTTTCACTACATCTCTTAGGTATTGTTCTTTTTAGTGAAACTTTTTATACCCCTTTTATCTACCCCTAGTATGATGGTCTCAATGTATTATCCAATTTTCACCTACTAATCCTCCTCATGCTTCATTCTTCCGAATTTACCTTTAAACTATTTTGAATTTGGAAACCTCCTTCCAATGCCTTTTAAAATAACTACATCTTTATCCATAACGAAATCAAAATAACCCCCTCAACACTTATATCCATAGTTATATTAAAATAATCATCTCACCCCCTTATTACTAAGTGATATAAGGCTTAGGTATTCTCACCTAAGAAATCCCTTGCCACTATGACACTATAAGAAGGGAAAATTAAAGGGTATCCTTGGGAAGAAGAAACCAAAAAAGCATTGCTCCTTCTGCCCATGCTTCCTTAAAATATCTCACACCAACCTTTGACATATGTGTATTGAAGTACAAATTGTCACATCCTCGGGAAGATGATGTTGTGTCCCTCAATCTTGAATGAAATGGTGTTTTTTTAAATAAAAATAGCATAGCATAAGCAATAACAATGGGGACACCTACACAACTAAGAGTTGGACATCACATGCTAATCCAAATAAACGAAAAAGGTACATCTTTATGAATAACAACTTAATGTTGGATGTTATATTGAGAAAATGTAATAAGATACATAATATAACCAGAAGCCCCTATTTATAACAATAAGGTGCATAAACATATTAACTCAAGCTTATGTCACATGTAGGCTAAGCCTTTATTATAGGCATGACCTTATTGCACCGAGTGAAACGAGGTGCTCTACAACCCAGTATGGGGGAGATCTTCTAACGTTGATGTAGCGTTATGTAGCGTTATATCTAATCAAACGTAAAAAGTATTTAAAAAAAGATCCTATAACCATCTAATAAAACGTAAAAAGTTTTTGGAAAGTATTTTAAAAAAATCCATGTTGGTTCATAAAATAAAATGTTATGAAAAGTAATTAAAAAATAGATGTTCGTTTATAAAATAAAAACTTAAAACTTAAACCCTGATCTATCAATCAAGAGAGATCAAATTTCTTGAGTTTAAATTTAAAAAAAGAAATACACCTCAAGAAATTGGATCCCTCTCGGTGCTTGATAGATACGGGTTTAAGAGGGATCTATGCCGGTTATAACAAATATATTACCTATGTTGTGATTAGTTGATACCATGTTGAAATTTGGTTGAGTTGTCCCCCAACTCTACCATGCATGTGAATTCTTTATCCTTTATATCTGTGATGGCACTCTTGTAACCAGTCATATGTTTGGATGCACCACTGTCAATCAACCATCTATCTACACTTATGATGACGGATCCCAAAATGAATAATATCATATGTTTGGATGTGCCACTATCAATCAACCATGTGTCTGTCTACACTTATGATGACAGATCCCAAAATGGAAGATACAAGGTAATACTCCCCTCTTGTCTCCTTTTTCTTCCAACCATGAGATCTTTGTCATATTATGAGCACACATGTATAGAATTCATGCGCAAGATATCCTTCATCGCCTAAGAGTATACAAGTTGGCCTCAGCATGAAATGTCGATCTGATGATTCATGCTCCATCCTGAGTCATATACAGAATTCCGAGGTGATGTTATTGTCTACGGAAGTTAACAAGAGTTACTGTCTACTATCATATCATCCAAGGATAGGTCAAGCACGACGGCAACTCAGGCATTGAACCAATCATTGCTGATATGATTTGAGTTTTGAGATTTTCATACCTACACTAGTTTGTTTTTATTAATGAACTTGGTGTTGCAGCAATTAGTCTCGTTGTGTGTTGGGTTGAAGATTTTGGAAAACCTAAACAGATTGTTTTGGATTAATGAACTGGATATTAAAATAATCGAATTACCGATATGAGCTAGGTTTTCATATTTGGCAAAATTATAGATTGCAATTCTCTGGAATTGTGGATCTGATAGATTGCTTCAAAATTATAGATCGTAGTTCTCTGGAATTGTGGATCTGATAGATTGCATGTCTGAAACTATCCGATATCAGTGAATATAATTATCACTGAATATGCATCTATCATTGGATTGCTTTGTGGGTTGTGCACGCCATTTTAATATATTGCCACTGAATATGCATCTATCATTGGATTGTTATTCATAAATGCTTAAAGTAAAGTTTCATTTAAAAATATTATTTGTTTTTATTGTATAGGATTTTCATATCTATGACTCTTAATGGTAGAAAATAATGGGTAAGGGTGTACTTGTATTTCATAGAGAAGCTCTTGGATATGTATTTGGAATTTAATATAGGAACCTTAAGCCATTGAGATATAGTCGATATTAGTTGAATGAATATGATGATATCTAGAGTTGGGATACAAAGATGAAGTGTTTGCTAAATGAGGAATTGCAACTCCAGAATTATGCTTGTAGTCATTACTCCCGAATTATGCTTGTAGTCACTATCCACAAGCTTATTCTAGTGAAATGTTGTAGTTGTTGGTGAAATCATGCAAAAACTCTCTTCCCTTTGAAATCTTGGTTGTTGTTGTTATGTTCACTTTAAAATGATGAAAAATAGAGAAATTAGGATTTTAAAACCATATTTGTTAATTTGAGGTGTGCATGGACCATGCATGAAAAGTGTCCTGAGACACAAATGGTGCCCCTTGTGTTTCAAGGACATTGGGGTACTTGTGGGGCATGTCTACATGCCCCTTTGATAGGTAATGTAGGATACACATCTCCCAGCCTAGTGAGACAAGCTCCCATGAAAATATTGCTTATACTATCATTTGTATGCTCAACTAATTATGATTGTTGTATAAATGATTGTTGTATGATGGATAAAAATTCAATGATTTATATGATTTACAATAGGTTACTTATACTACATTTTAGTGTCATAGGGCTTTTTATACAATTTATTGTTGTACAAACCCTTTTCTGTCATTTGTTGAATTTTTGGTTGATCGCAAAAATAGTCCTATCATAATTGATTTTTTTGTCTAATGGAAAAAATTTGATTTTTTTTTGCTTTATACATCGACTTCTGAGTTTCTCCTGCCATTTTTGTTAAAAAAAAATTTAAACTTATTTGTCATTTCCTTACTCTAAAATAAATCACGCTGTCAGACACACCCAATCAAATATGGTTGGTTAAAATCATGATTATGAGTCAATTCCACTAAAAATTGGTTCTAAAAAAATCATTAGTGTAATGGTGATTAAGTTCAACTTAGTGGTCATTAATGTCATTTTTTTTCCAAGGAACAACCTCGTGGAAAACCCTCCAAGTACTTCCTCATAATTCATGGATGGTAAACCTGGTAAACTGTCATCTCTGATTTTGGAGCCTAACCCTAGAAACTCATTATACAACCAAGCGATAATTCTAACTAGTTCTCGTTTCTTTATAGGCTACATTTAGTGGTTATTTTTACCCCCAAATCAAAATGTGGTGCTACTGATAGCACAACTTTTTGGGGGGGGCTAAAATTAGAGCTTTTTTTATTTGATTCTAGGGTTGCTATAGGGTGTCACTCGTCGGCACTGACCCCATTGGGTGGCCCCCTTGGCTAAGGAGGGTGGTGACTTGATAATGAGAATCGAGCTGTGACCTCCACAGCCAAAATTTCACCCTTTTTTATTTTTTAATGTTGTTTTTTTTTTCGGGTTTTTAATTGTTTTTTTAATTTGTTTTTTTGGTTTTTTTTTTTAATGTTTTAAATTCTTTTTTTTAATATTTTTTAAATCTAGAAAAAAAATATTATTATTTGAAAATTTTAATATATTTTTATTTATTTTCTAAAATCAAATTTAAAAAATAATAATTTTATTGTTTTTTTAATGACTTCCATAATTATATTTTTGTTTCTTTTTTACTATGTTTTTTAAGGAAATGATTAAATTTAAAAAATAAAAAAGTCAAATTTAACAAATATTAAAACAAATTAAAAATAAACAATTAAAAAAATAAAAATAAAAACCAAAACAATCAGGTAAAAAAAACAATTAAAACAAATAAAATTAAAAAAAAAACGAAACGAAACACTTTAAAAAAACATATCAAAAAAATGAAACATAAAAGGGTAAAAAAAGAGCCTTTGAGGAGAGCTCGAACCTTCAAATCTACAATAAATTGTTATTTTTAACAGCAAACAATTTTATACCCTTCAATGCTCTCACAGACATGTAATAATGTCTAAAAAATGTCTTTATTAGACATTATTACATAATGTCTTTATGAGATACAACTTCTTGAAAGAAAATTACAAAACCTCTGACATGCAACCCTAAAAGATGACCTGTTAATATAGAACTACTTGCATGTCGATAAAAATATTACCCTAGAATTATGAACTCTCCAGAACCATGAATATGTAAAAATCTTTGCCATGCAAGCCTTGGAACTAGGCCTACCAAAAAATAGGAATATTGCTAAAAATTGTGGTTTCTCCAAAACTATTGAAACTGAGCCTGTAACAACCCCGAACCCTCATGATCATCTAAAATCACCTATACATGGATGGAAACTGAATGGAACTTGACCTTTAGATTGCATCTGCAAAACTAGGGGTTAACACTATGTCAAAGAAATTTTAAGAAAAAAATATCAAACATGAATATATATATACATACAAATTTCCCCCGTAGGTTGCTATGAGGGGGCATCTCAATCACCCTCATAAGTTGCTATGAGCGTGATTCTAAACCATCCACGTAGGTTGCTACGAGGGGGGTTTCAAGATGCCCTAGTAATTTGCTATGAAGGGGGTTTCAAACCATCCTTGTATATCGTTATGGGTTCTTCCACAACGACTCAATAACTTGCTACGAGGGGGATTCTAAACCGACTCCACGAGATGTTACAAGGGGGGTTCTAAACAATCTCCATAGGATGCTACAAGGGGGGTTCTCAACCGTCCTCATAAGTATCTACGAGGGGGGTTCTAAACTACCCTCATAGGTTTTTATGAGGGGGGTTCTACACTGCCCTCGTAGGTTGCTAGGAGGGGGGTTTCTAAACCACTCTCATAATTTGCTACGATGGAGTTTCTAAACCACCCTCATAGGTTGCTCTGAGGAGGGTCCTACACCACCCTCATTAGTTGCTATGATGGGGGTTCTAAATCTCTCTCATAAGATTCTACGAGGGGGGTTTCTAACTATCCCCAAAAGCTACTATGAGGAGAGTTCTAAACCACCCTCGTAGGTTTCTACGAGGGGGGTTCTAAACCGCCCCCAAAATTCAATCCTTTTAGCAACAGTCCTTGAATAGATATAAACCACCCCTATAAGTTTCTACTTAGTGGGTTCTAAACCACCCCTAAAAGGAACTTTTCAAGTGGGGTTCCAAACCCCCCCAAAGGAAATGCTACTAAAAATCAACCCTTTTAGCGGTGGCTTTTGACGAGATATAAACCGCCACAAAAAAGTGACATTTAGGGGCGGTTTTGAACCACCCCTAAAAATCACTTTTTGGGGCGGTTTATATCTCTTCAAAAATTTCCATTAAAAGGGTTAATTTTAGCAGCGATGCCTTTACTAGGGGGGGTTACAAAACCACCACTAATGCTAAAACCCCTACCAATTCCACTTTTGGAGGTGGAAAATGACCACCTCTAAAGGTCTTTTTTCTAGTACATAATTTTAAACCCCAATCAAAGCATTGAATACTAAAGACTCAGTAATTCAAGTAATAAGAAGCTACAGCAACAAGAGATCAAAATTAGATACAAAGATCAAAGATGGATTTGGAAGAAGGATAGATATCGTTCATCCCTAAAGAGGAGTTTCGAAGAAGAGAAACTAGGACAAATGGACACAAGAGAAGCAGTGAACCCTTAATTCTGGAAGATTCAGTAAGAAAGTGCAGATAAGATAATGAAAGGATCATTCACATTCAAGAACAAATCATGCATGATCTAAAACAATTGCAAAGAACCCAAAGAATAGCTCCAAGAAATAATCAGGATGCCAAAAGACATGTACAAAGAAGAGATTATGAAATATCTAGATCATTCTCAAGAAGACCTCATCATATGCCCTCTGCAGTGAAGAAGAAAGGGTATTCATCAAGCATCTTAGAAATCAGCCCTGAAAGATCCCCAATAAGATATGAGAAGAGAAGGTTTGCATAGATTTAATTGGTGGGAGAACTAAGAAGAATCAAACCCCCAACCTTTGATGGAGAAGCGAAGCCGGGTGAATATGTAGAAGCTTGGTTGTTGGGACTTAGAAAGTTATTATAGTTGCATCAGTACATAGAAAACATGGAAGAAAGGGTATCCATCTACCATTTGAAAGGTAAAGCATCCATTTGGTGGGATCAACTGGTCAAGCTGAAAGATATTGATGAAGATAGAATCTCTTAAAGAAAGTTCAAGAAATATTTCCAGAAAGAATATCTATTAGAGCACTACTATAACAAGAAGATGGAGGAGTTCTTTGAACTCAAGTTGGGAAACATGACCATGGAAGATTATGAGAAAAGGTTCCTAGAGCTCTTGAAGTATGCATATTTCATAAATTATGAGAAGGTGAAGATTCATAGGTTCCTCGGTGGTCTACCAGACTCCTATAAAGACAAGATCTAGTATGGCAGATCAAAGACCCTTAAAGATGCCATTTGGAAGGAAAAACATCTACATGATCATAATAAGAACAAAGCTCCATATCATAAGGATTGGAAAGATAAGAAAATATACAAGCAAGAAGAAAGAAAGAAAGGATCCAATCCTCCATCATTCAGAAACAGTAATAATTCCTATCAGCAAGAGCAAAGCAAAACCAAAGGAAAAAATTCAAACAGAAATCCAAGACAACCTATTAAATGTTGGATATGTAAGGAGAATCACTATTCCAAGAAGTGTCCACATAAGGGAAGTACCATTAAGAACATTCAATAAGCCTCAACTATTTGTGATGTTGGAAGAATTATTCCAAGAATCTATGCAGCCCTGGATGGCAAACAGGTTGATCATCAGTCCCGGATGATTGAGGTAGAAGGAAGATTTCTAATATGCCTATAACTATTCTAATTGATTAGGGATTTATCCAGTTACATTGCACCTAACATAGTTGAGAGATTTTATTTGAAGAAAAGTAAGCTTGAGACAATAAGTCTAGTGCAGTTGGATTGTGATGCACCTGCAACAATTAATTAACAAGAATATGCGAAATAGCAGAAATGACAGAACTCAGAATCACTTTTATATTAATCACAGGCCACTTCGAGGGGGAAACCTCCTTTGAGCAAGCTCAATACAATTAACTTCACGGTGCCTTCATAGGTCTCAACACACACTTATATACTAATTCTAGGCGCCAATACTATGGGTCAAAACCATGGGTCGTTACAAACTATGGATCAACAATACTACGAGCGACTTACAAAGCATATGCGCCAACAACAATAACATAAACTATTGATCAACAAATACTACGGGATGACTTACAAAGCATATGCGTCCAACAACAACATACTAACAAAGTAAAGACATGGGTTCCTAACATCCCCTCCCCCTTAAAAAAAGCTTTGTCCTCAAAGCTTTAGATGTGGAAATTGTTGTTGAATCTGAAGGAGTGGTTCCCATGTAGCATCCTCTGGTTGCATGCCGTGCCACTGAATTAAGACCTATGTGATAGAGCAAGAGCGAAGCTAACGCGTGCGCAGATTGAGGATGGCCTCTGGCTCCAAAAGGAAGGATCCTTCATTATCCAGTTCGGGTAAAATCGTTTGTCCACTGATGTTGGTGCCAAGAACTTTCTTCAGACAAGAAACATGAAAGACTGGATGAATGCGGGAAAAAGGAGGAAGTTCCAATTTATAAGCAACGGACCCAATCTTATGAAGAATCCGATATGGCCCATAGAAATTTGGAGTGAGCTTATGACGCCCTTTGAGTTTCAAGGATGATTGTTTGTACGGATGGAGACGAAGAAAAACCATATCGCCGACTTGAAAAGTGCGCTCATAACGGTGCTGATCAGCTTGTTGCTTCATGCGATTTCTTGCCATGTGAAGATTGTCCCGCAAAATGCGAAGAATCTGATCGCGGTTTCAAAGGACCGTGTCAACTTCCTGAACTAGTGAACTGGTGGGGGTGTATGGAAGAAGAGCTGGAGGTGCCTGACCATAGACTGCTTCATATGGGGTCATTTTAGAGGCAGTGTGGTAAGAGGTATTGTACCACCATTTAGCGAGAGGGAGCCATTTTTCCCACTGATGTTGTTGTTCCGAGGTGAAGCAACGAAGATAAGTTTCCAATCATTTATTGACAATTTCAGTCTGACCATCTGTTTGTGGGTGATACCCTGAACTCATCTTCAATTTGGTGCCAGTGTGGCGAAATAGTTCTGTCCAAAAATGACTGGTGAAAGTCGCATCACGATCCGAGACAATGGAAGAAGGGATGCCATGAAGACGAAAGATCTGGTCCAGAAAAATTTGAGCGACGGAGGAGGCTGTATAGGGATGGCTGAGAGCACAAAAATGACTATATTTGGAGAGGCGATCAACCACAACGAGAATCACTGTCTTCCCGCCAGATTTAGGGAGCCCTTCAATGAAATCCATAGAAATATCTGTCCAAATCCGTGTAGGTATGGGCAAGGGTTCAAGCAATCCTGGAAGGAGTGTTGTTTCACCCTTATTGCACTGGCAGGTATCACATTCGGCCACTATATGTTGAATTGTCCTTTTCATGCCCTGCCAAAAGAAGTTACGCCATGCTCATTCATACGTTTTGAGGAACCCAGAGTGCCCTGCCGATGGAGAAGCATGGAGTTCATAGAAGACAACATGTTGAAGATCTGTGCTCTGGGGAAGCACCAGACAACCCATGTATCGCAGAGAAGCACCATCCCAAGAGTAATGTGGTACAGCAGCAGGGTTGTTGGTCAAGCGTTGGATGATTTGAGATAAGGAGGAGTCATTGACATAACCCTGTTGAACAGATTGCAACCAATTTGGAACAGGAATAGAAATAGCTGAAAGAGAACCTTGGGCCTCAAATGTGCGAGAAAGAGCATCTGCCACAATATTGTCTTTACCCTTCTTGTAAGTGATCTCATAGTCATAACCCATGAGTTTTCTAACCCATTTCTGTTGTGTCGGGGAGGAGACACGCTGGTCCAAGAAATATTTCAGACTCTAGTGATCAGTCTTGATGCAGAAATGATTCCCTAATAGGTATGGGTGCCACTTCTGTACTGCATGCAAAATAGCCATCATTTCCTTCTCATAGGTAGAGGCAGCTAGATTCTTACCTGAAAGGGCTTTGCTGGTGAACGCAATGGGGTGTTCATCTTGAAGGAGAACAGCACCAAGTCCATTGCCGCAAGCATCACTCTCAATAGTGAAGGGCTTGGAAAAATCAGGCATAGCTAGCACAGGTGTAGTACACATAGCTTGTTTAGTTTGTCAAATGCACACTGAGCAGCAGGTGTCCATGTGAAGGCATCCTTTTTCAATAGAGCAGTTAATGGAGCTGCAATCTTCCCATAATCCTTGACAAACTTGCGGTAGTAGCCAGTCAACCCCAAAAAACCACGAAGGCTCTTGAGTGTCTGAGGATGCGGCCAATTGTTCATGGCATCGATTTTGGCAGGATCCACGCGAACCCCTTGTGCTGAGATAATGTGCCCGAGATACTCAACTTCCTTCTGTCCAAAAACACATTTAGACTGCTTGGCATGGAGATGATGGTCAGAGAAAATTTGCATGACAAGATCCAAATGCTGGAGATGTTCATCCCATGTTTTACTGTAGATGAGGATATCATCAAAGAATACCAGAATGAATTTCCGCAAGTAGCGTCGAAATATTTTATTCATTAAGGCCTGGAATGTGGAAGGAGCATTAGTGAGGCCAAAGGGCATGACCAAAAACTCATAATGGCCATCATGTGTGCGGAAAGCTGTTTTAGGGATATCATCCTCATGAACCCGAATTTGATGATACCCAGAACGAAGATCCAACTTGGAGAAAAAGTGAGCCCTGTGAAGCTCATCAAGAAGCTCATCAACAACAGGAATTGGAAACTTATCCTTGATGGTGAGGTGATTAAGTGCTCGGAAGTCAATGCAGAGGCGCCATGACCCATCTTTTTTACGGACAAGAATAACTGGAGAAGAAAAGGAACTAGTGCTTGGGCGAATAATACCTTGCTTCAATAAGTCCCGAACGAGCATTTCAATCTCCGTTTTTTGGTGAAGTGGGTAGCGATATGGCCTGATGTTGGGAGGAACGCTGCCAGGAAGGAGCTGAATATGATGGTCTTCTGGCCTGGAAGGTGGCAATCCCACTGGTTCAGCAAAGACACCTGTATATCGATCCAGAATTTGTTGTAGATCCAAAGGAGTAGTGGAGACCACTAATGGTTGCATCTGGATGGAATGGATCTGAGCGATGACACCATGTGAATTCTTCTTGAGGAGTTTTTCCATGCGATGTGAACTGATGATGCTGAGAGAACCTGGTTGTAATCATGTCAATGTGTGTTTGTGTCCATTGAGGGAAAACCGCATCCACAGTTCAGCAAAATCCCATAAGATAGGGCCAAGTGTGCGTAGCCATTGAGCGCCCAAAACCACATCACATCCGCCTAAGGGCAAGGCAAACATGTCAGAGCGCAAGGTATAATCTCCCATAGAGATACGCACATTTCGACACTTCCCTTTGCAAGGTAAGGTTCCCCCATTGGCAACCATGACTTCAAAGTTGGAGCAAGGATGGATAAAACAATCAGCTTGTTTGGCGATCCGAGGGTTAATGAAATTATGAGTGCTACCAGAATCAATGAGTATTGTAAGAGGAATCTTCTTGAAGTAACCCCTGATCTGCATTGTTTGGGGGGTGGTGATTCCAGCTAAAGCATGGAGAGATATCTCTGGTTGTTCATCCTGAGACAGCGGGTCAATAGGCGGTTCTTGAATGTCGACCGGAGCATCCAATGTTTCTGGATCTTCGTCACCAATTTCAGAGGCAAGCGGAGACTCCACATCCAAGAGATAGAGCTTTTGTTGAACACATATATGTCCCCGAGTGAATTTCTCATCACAATTATAGAAAAGCCCCTTTTCTCTGCGTGCTTGCATCTCTGTTTCAGAAAAATGCTTGATAGGAGTCGGTCGAGGAGCCTGCGATATAGGTGGTCGCTGAGAACCCATATTTCGGAAGGGAACAAAAGTGGGCTTGGAGCGTTGTTGGGCTGCAATCTTGTCTTCTGCCAACTTAGCCAACCCTATTGCTTCCATCATTGTGTTGGGACAGAACATTTTGACCTCAGAGCAGATGGCATCCTTTAGACAACTGATAAAACAACTCCAAAGAAAGTCATCAAACAATTCTTCGGTGTGGTTGGCTAGATTCTCAAATTCGGTTTGATACTCTCTCACAGTGCCAGTTTGGCGAAGTTTAGTGAGGGCTCCTGTGAAGTCATCAAAAGCACTAGGAACAAATCATTGCAAAAGGAGCTGGCAAAAGTTTGGCCATTTGGGCTCTGGATGAGCCTTGATGTACCAATGGTACCATTGAAGAGCTTCCTGTTCCAAATGAAAGGATGCCAACGGAACTTTGTTGAAGAGCTTCCTGTTCTGCACGATAGATCCCATTGTCTGCTAAAGACTCGGACTGTCGTTTGTTGTTCATAGCTGAATGTTCAAGATGGAGACCGAGAAATTTTTCATCCGGATCATGGAGTTTGGCTTGGATGGCTGCAAGTGCGTCCTCCATGGTTTTTGCTCCTGCACGGGTGACAACCATAACTAGGATTTTTTTTTTTTTCGGTTGACTGGATAGGAAAACAAAAACAGAAACTACTTACCTTTTTTTTTTTTCTTCGGTTGACTGGATAGGAAAACAAAAACAGAAACTAATTCAGTAAAGGAAAATATGGACTTGGAAAAAAAATCAGAAGGGTAATTGGGGTTTGACTGGGTTTTGGACACTGTTGGATAGATAGGGAAGCAAAAATGAGGATTTCAGAAGCGGGGTGAAAGAATGGGAAAATTTGGCAGAGGGGAACAAAGAAGCAGAATTCAGAAAGGAACTCTGTGGTAAAATTTGAAGGTGATTGGGTGAAATCTGAGGAAGTTATGGCAAACCCTAAAAATAGACAAATGTGGGATTTCGGGCTTTGGGAAGGGAAATTGGGGATAGGGTCCTCAGGACTGAAATATGCAGAATGGGATGACAGGGGTTCCCCAAAAATTTCAAGGGAAACAGAGTGAAAATAAGGGAGATATGGAGAAAAAACTGAATTTTATACCCTCTTTTTTTTTCAGCAGTTCAGACTGGAGCGGCTACGGCTCGAAAGGGATCTGGAACAGCGCCGAATGGATTGAAAATGGTTGAATCTGGAACAGCGTGTAAAATGGATCTGAAATGGCGCAGCAGTGATCGAAAATAGTTCAGCTGAAAGAAGATATGGACCCCAGGTATGTGCGGCTTCCTAACAGTTCAGGGGTTTCACTCGGCCACCAATGCTGTCTGACGGCTTGCGTATTGGGGCAGTACCCCTCACTCCACGGCTCAGGTAAAACTGATAACCGCTTTGCCACAAACAACAGCTCTTGGTTTACCTCACGGGTGGAAACTAGTCAAGCAGGTAGGGGTCGTTGCCCTTTTTGTTGGCATGTCCTCTCAATGGGCCAGCTACTTCGGGGTTCATGTGGTACTCCTCACAATGAGTTTTAGGGCTTATGCCCAAGTACTTCCCACAGTTAAGCGGATAGGGATTATTCCCAAATCCGAACCTGCAACAGATGCGAAAAAAAAATTGGCAGAAATTTCACCCAGCGAGCCCAAGAAAGTGCTCTGATACCAGATGTGATGCACCTGCAACAATTAATTAACAAGAATATGCGAAATAGCAGAAATGACAGAACTCAGAATCACTTTTATATTGATCACAGGCCACTTCGAGGGGGAAACCTCCTTTGAGAAAGCTCAATACAATTAACTTCACGGTGCCTTCATAGGTCTCAACACACACTTATATACTAATTATAGGCCCCAATACTATGGGTCAAAACCATGGGCCGTTACAAACTATGGATCAACAATACTACGGGCGACTTACAAAGCATATGCACCAACAACAATAACATAAACTATTGATCAACAAATACTACGGGACGACTTACAAAGCATATGCGTCCAACAACAACATACTAACAAAGTAAAGACATGGGTTCCTAACATGGATATAGGCACCAAGAGGAAGGTCACAGAAGTAGTAAGAAAGTCACCTTTGGAAATGAATGGGGGAAGCATTTGCAGACTTGAACATCATACCTTTATATTCATATGATGTATTTATTGGCATAGATTGGTTGGATTCGTATCATGCCATGATTGACTATCACAATAAAACTTATACTTGTAGGGATGAAGAAGGAAACCAAGTGATAGTGAGAGGTATACCTAGACCCATATCTCTTAGACAGATCACAACTCTGTAGTTGAATAAGTGTTTTAGGAAAGGTTGCCAATTTTATGCAGCTCATGTGGAGGAAGGAAAAGAACCAGAGCTACAAGACTACCCAGTGCTCCAAGAATTTGCAGATGTGTTTCAAGAATTGCCAGGAATGCCACCTTAGAGAGACATTGATTTCACTATTGATTTGGTACTAGGTGCAGTTCCTTCATCTAAAGCACCTTACAAAATGAGTACTCTAGAATTGAAAGAGTTGCAGATGCAGTTACAAGAGATTCTGAAGAAAGATTGCATAAGGCCCAGTGTGTCACATTAGGGAGATTCTGTGTTGTTTGTAAAGAAGAAAGATGGAACTCTAAGACTTTGTATAGATTACAAATAGTTGAACAAATCAACAATCAATTTCAAGTATCCCTTTCCAAGGATTAATGACTTGTTTGATCAGCTAAGAGGAGCCAAAGTATTCTGAAAGATAGACCTGAGATTAGGATATCACCAATTCAGAATCAAGAATGAATACATCGGTAAGACAACATTCAGGACTAGGTATAGTCATTATGAGTTTGAAATGGTACCTTTTGGATTAAAAAATGCACCAGCAATATTCATGCATCTGATGAATGGAGTTTTCAGAAAGTATTTGGATAAGTTTGTAATTGTATTCTTGGATGACATCCTTATCTATCCCAAGTCAGAAGAAGAACATGAAGAGCATCTAATATTGGTAATGCAAGTACTCAGAGAGAATTAGTTGTATGCCAAGATAAGTAGGTGTCCATTCTATCATAGTAGAATTTACTACTTAGGACACATCATATCAAAAGAAGGCATATCAGTAGATCCTAAGAAGATAAGAACTATAGTGGAATGGTAGACACCAAGGAATGTATCATAAGTAATATCTCTTATGGGGTTAGTAGAATACTATCGAAGATTCATTGAATGTTTCTCAAAGTTATCTCATCCCATTACATCTTTGCAAAAGAAGGGAGTGAAGTTTGAATGGACTTCTAAGTGTGAAGATAGCTTTCAAAGACTCAAGGAAATGCTTACCAGTGCACCAATTCTGAAGATTGCAGATACTGATGAAAGCTTTGTAGTATGCATCGATGCATGTAAGCAAGGCATTGGTGGAGTGTTGACTCAAAATGGCCATGTAATAAGTTATGAATCTAGAAAGTTGAAAGAACATGAACATAATTATGCCACTCATAATATGGATCTTACAACTATTGTTCATGCCTTAAAGATGTGGAGGCATTGCTTGATGGGTAAGAAGTTTGAATTAAGGGTTGATCATGATGGTTTGAAGTACTTGTTTGAGCATCCTACTTTGAATGAAAGACATACAAGATGGATGGAATTGCTATGTGAATATGAATTTGATATCAAGCACATCAAAGGCAAGGAGAATAAGGTAGTTGATGCACTCAGTAGGAAGATACATGCGATGCATGTAGCAGCTATAAGTGCTAGTACATCAAATTTGAAAGATAAGATCATTGAATCCAATGCAACAAATGAACAATACCAGCAAGTAAGAGATGGATTGTAGCAACAGAAAGTACCACAAAAGTTTGAAAAGTATAGGTTAGACAAGATTGGAATCCTCATGCATATGGACAAAGTTTATGTGCCAAAATCTAGAGATATAAGGAAGATGGTTCTAAAGGAGATGCATAATGTACCTTATGTTGTGAATTCATGTTATCAAAAGACAGTAGCAGCTGTGAGGAATTGGTACTATTGGCCAAGAATGAACATTGATGTTGCAAAGTACATAGCTAGATGCATGGAATTCCAGAAGGTTAAAGTGGAGCATCAGCATCTAGTTGGTTTGTTGCAGCCATTACCAATACTTGAATGGAAGTGGGAAGTAGTGACAATGGATTTCATCACAAATTTTCCTAAGACAAGACTACATAATGATGTCATCATGGTAGTAGTGGATAATTTGACTAAAGTTGCACATTTTATTCTAGTGAAAACAACTCATAAGTTAGCCAACATAGCATACATCTATATGAAAGAGGTTTCTAGACTACATAGAATTCTGGAAGCTATAGTGTTAGACAGAGATGCAAAGTTCACTTCTAACTTTAGGAAAGGCTTGTTCAAAGGATTTGGCACATATATGAACATGAGTACAGCATAACATCCTTAGACAGATGGTCAAACAGAAAGATTCAATTAGGTGATTGAGGATATGTTGAGAATGTATGTGATGGATCAGCCATCCAAGTGGGAGGATTATTTACATTTGGTAGAGTTTGCCTATAATAATGGATATCATGCCTCTCTAAAGATGAGTCCTTTTGATGCATTGTGTGGAAGAAAGTGCAATACTCCTATCAGTTGGTATAAGCCAATAGACATAATCATTATTGGACCTGAACTACTGAAGGACATGGAATATTAGATGATTAAAATCAAGCAAAATCTGAAAACAACTCAAGACAGACAGAAAAGTTATGCAGATCAAAACATAATTGACAGATGGTTTAAAGTTGGATATCGTGTCTTTTTTAAAGTTAAACCCAAGAAGAGCTCCTTGAACTTGGGGAACTGTTCCAAGCTAGCTGCTAGATGTTGTGGGCCCTTTGAGATCTTAGCTAGGATAGGTCTCGTTGCATATGAGCTTTCATTTCCTGCTTGCATAAAAGTGAATAATGTATTTCATGTATCTTTGTTAAAAATGTATATACATGATGCTAATAATGTGATTGATTGGAATGTGATTCAGGTGGAACCGGAAGGGGATTTCCTAGTACAACCAGTTACCATAATGGGTAGAAAATTCAAGCTACTCTGGAATCAAGAGATCAAGTAGGTAAAGGTCCAACGGGCCCACTACAGTCCTGAAGATGCTACTTGGGAGCTGGAAGATGCTATGAGAGAGGCATACCCTCATATTTTTTGAAATTTTGTGTTGCAACATATATGTAATAAGTATGCATCGAGGATGATGCATTGTTTTAAGGGGGGGGAGATGTAATACCCCGATTGTTAAGCCCCGAACATATGTTATTATTTTGTTTATTATTGTGGAACTAGGTGCCGAGACTATGGAATTTGATATTATTATTTTTTAATTAAATAACTAGCTCAACATGGACAACTTATGAGAATGGGGGGGCATGGATTATGCATGTGAGGGGGTTGGGGACTAGGATTTGTTGCTCTCTCTAACATTTCTTAATGGGACCTATTTTTTATCATTTTGTTTTATGGAGATACTATTACACCCTCTTTGATGTTTGGTGGGACCTTCTTAGCTAGTGCACCCTCCTTGTCTATTCCATGCCTCTTGTGATATTCCTCATGTGATAGTGCACGCTCACTGGTTATTTTTATCCTACACTCCTTAAAAAGGTATAACTCCCCTCTCTATTTCACCTTTTTATTTTCTAGGAAAGGGAATATCTAATTGTTACCTCTCTCTCATGAATTGAGTAACCCCTAGTGAATTTGAGTCACCTCCCTTGGGAATTCGAATGGCTATAGAAGGATTTGAATTGGCTCTCTTGCACTCTTATTCTCTCTATCTGAGCTCTCCAATGCAATGTAATGCTATCTTGTATGGGAAATGCATGCTCTTGAGTAGGAGATGCATTGTATTGCAGGAATATTGAAGGCCTTGTGATGAGGTTTGAAGACCCTGTAATGGGGATTGAAGATTGATCTATGCTTACACAAAATGAGACCTTCTCCCATTGCTTGTATCTATCCAATCTAGATCATAAAGCACGGGTGATGGTAATGATATCCTGAGGTCTTGTTTAGTGAGGGGATTCACAACTCACTAGGTAGTGTAAATGGAAGGCAAAGTTGATATGGTGAAGGTGTAGTTGTGGTATTCTCACGGTGTTGAGAAGAGTGCAACCATATGTTTTGGTTCAGATAATTTTGAGCTTTTTTTAGTTGTGAGACCTATTCCATTGATTCTGAAACGTCATTTCCAATAAGGAATACTTTTTGTTTCACTGAAAAAGGTTTTTTTATGACTTAGATACAGTTGTTTTTGTGTGGCAGTGTTCTCGGTGTTGAGATGAGCACACCATACCTTTTGATTTGAGAGTATCTCTCCTATGGATTTATGGCCTTGGCTTGGAAGTGATTGTCATGTTGAAAGATGCATGATCATGGAATTTCTATGGCTGGGTGGAACATTGTCCTGTTGAAGCTGGTTGCTTTTCATTGAGATGAATATTTTGCTATATGATTTTTTACTACAATGATATATATATATATATATATATATATATATATATATATATATATATATATATATACTCATGGATCTAATTTTGTTGTCATTTACATGGTTGTAGGGCCATCCATGGGACCTAATATATTTATAATTTATATGGATTTGTTTATGTTAATATGGTTGTAGGTGGCAGTCATTAGATCTTATTTTTAACATTGTTAATATGGTTGATTGTGGTTGCCTGTAGATCTATTTATTTACATTGTTTATGGTGGCTTGTAGATATGATTATTTTATTTTTATATGGATGTGATAGATCTGATTTTAATGTTTGGAATCATGCTAATATCTTGCTCAGATCTTGTTGCATTCCTTGCATGACATGTGTATTGGGGAATGATCTGCATTGTATTCTTGCATTTCAAATTAAAGAGGCTAAATGTTGTATTTTATGTTCTTTTTGGCATGTTTTCCTAGCCTTAGTTACCCTTATTCCATTGTGCATCACCCTTATTCAGCCTTCCCCTTGGGTTCCCAAGTGACCTTGGCCTTTGTTTAGGGGCTGGGGACATCACATATAAAGCTGAAATCACAGATATGTCTACCAGAATTTAGCTATTGAAAACATAGAAGAAAGATGGCAAATTTACATGAAATCTTAAAAGTGAGAGATAGAAAGGTTTAAGGCTTGATATCTCAATTGTCTGAGAAATATTCCAGCATAGAGACATTAACCCAAGAATAAGAGGAAGTGAAAATAGCACTTCAAGATACATTGAAACAAATACCATGAAAGTAGCTCTTTGTAGATACCAAATTAGCTCTTTGTAGATACCAAATGTATTGATCGGATGAATAAGTTCAAACCTGTGTCTACTTTCTACAATCTTGCAAAATACATTCTAGTTAAAAATGCACGATTGGATATAAACAAATGATAGTATGATGTCACTAACAAAGAGGATATTCTAATCACGTTATTGAATTTCTAAATTCCATGCCATAGGAGCATCTATCTACAATTGGGTTCAAAGGAAGATCAGAGATAATCACCGAGGCCCAAATGGTGCACACGAGAAAGAATTAATTTTGGCAACATGGGAAAAATGCACCCAATTCAATAAAGTAGCACGAGAATTCAAGGATTGGTACTCACCCACTTGTAATATTTTCCTACCATCACCTCGGACCGAGGATATTAGATTGATCAAAGATGAACTTTATTACAACAACCTCGAAGCTTTCCAGGGAGACATGTAGAAATTCGAAGATCAAGATGACAATATCTCGAGCAAAAAGTTGATTGATTTATTATTTATTGATTTAAATATATTGGCCCAACTCAAAAGTTTGTTTAAGAAAAAGCATATCTTTCCTAATCAACTTTAGTCACAATTGGACATTACATATAGAAATATATTTCACTTCGTTCATCCTACAGGCTACACCTAGAGTAATATTAAAAATTATAAAGCTAAGCGAGAAACACAACCAAACAAGGGATCCTAGTCTTCAACATCACAAAAATAATCGACCTGCAATAGATAGGAGCTAAAGACTAATGAAGGAAATAAATTGACCTGCAATAGATAGAAGCTAAAGACCAATGAAGGAAGGACAACTAACATCTGAAAGCCCCCATTTGAATATGGATCTAAGACATTTCCGTTTTAAAGTTGTATAAATAAATCGTGTTTTAATTGTTTATTTTGAAGGAAAATAGTTATGGATGGCTAACTAAATGATAGTTATAACCTTTAGCTATATAGATTGGGAAGATGATCAAGGAAGGCTCGACTTAGGAAGAACTAGAACTTGCTTTTGATTTGTTGAAAGACTATTTTAAATTATTTGATGTGATTATGAAATACATTATTACATAGTTTTGGGAATGAAAAGAGGATTCATCCCTATGTATTTTCCAAGTTTGTAATTGTTATTTTGTTAATCAATGATATCATTTCTCATTTATTCTCATTGTGTTTGATGAAAATTGATGGAAAGTTATGTTTGATAAATGCTTAACATCCTCAGTGTTTTACTTTGAAATTGCTTCCCAAATATATTTGAAGTTCATGTTCTATATGATTTACTTATGAATGATATTTAGTATATCACGGTGCTATATCAATATAATCAATGATTTATAGTGAATTTTCCTGCATTTATTCGGTATCTAATACTCCAATGTGCATAATCTTGGTCATTGATTTCTTCAAGTTTTGTAATTCATATTTGAATAGCTGGCACATTGCAATATCACGTTCATAGTTGTAATATTTTCTTATGAAGTTATGAATGCTTTTGACTACCTTCCTCCATCGTTATTTTAGCTTCTATTGTACATTTCAAATATTACTTGCTAGTATTTGAAATAACTCTTTTATTTCTTTCATCTCTTTAAATTTGATATCTTGGAATACAGGGATAAGGTGCCCTCCTAGGTCTAATAAGTTGTGTGGTCGTTTTCTTATCTTTGACATACTTTAATGAGGCCTTTCATGTTTAATTCAATTTTCTTGATGTAATGAGCAATATTGAATATTTTTACGCATGAGGGATACCCCCTCTGGCTGTTGGATTTTTCCTCTTAGCCTAAACCAAGGAAACAATATTAATTACATAGGGTGCCTTGGCATAGTTCCCTAGCCCGTAACATCGCAAGGAACAACAAAAGCAAACAAAGAATGATGCCAACTCACTAATGTGATGTGTCCAAGAGAAAATCAATGGGTTGGGAGGTCAGTTTGCACTCCAAGGAAAGAGATTGCCTTATATTGTTAGTGAATTAATAGTTTTGGGTGTTTGATGGGCTTGGAGGTAAGCAATAGCTCCCTCATTGGCCAATTCACTAAGGTAGAGGGTCAACCTACTTTCCTAAGTGGTTGATTTGTCCTTTATGGGAATTTTCCACTAGTACATCCAAAACTAACCACTAATTCATTGTAGTATAAAAAAACTCATTGAGGTTGGGCTCGTAATGTTAATTTGATGGTTTTGAAAACTTTTTTAACTCCAAGATGAGCCATTCAATTGTTGGAATCCCACTAAATTTTGTGGAAGCCCAAAACACCAAGTTATGAAATTGATGGTTCAAGTGCTAAGTTATTACAATGATTTGACTTCAAGCATACCTCCATTGGATTTACTCAAAATAATCAACACCACTATCTCTAGGGTGTTGATCATTCTCAACAAGCTCCAAAAAAACCAAATTGCCAATAAATCCTACAAGAAAACCATTAACAAAAATAATTATTTGCAATTAGAAATGGACCCCTAGATTTTTAACTTCATAAAAGCATAACTCCTACACACAACCTTGAAAGTGCATTTTGTCTACAATAGTGCATAGAGGACATCAAGATCTTTCCAATTCCTAGTTAAATGATATAGTCTACACTCAACATGGTACTTTTCATCAAATATGAAGCAGAAAATAGTTCACTGAAAAGGAACTTTTTTAATTGTGGGGCTTATAATTGAACTATTTCAGTTTCGTCACAATCACAGACCCAACAAAACCTTATTCTTTCCTCTTCTAGGGTTGTCATACGTGATTTTGTCCGATCGCAAAAATATGTGCAAACATGCCTTCTAGGCTATGTTTGGTCTTTGTACAGAGTATTGCTTCGAAATTTTGTGACAATTCCACATGCAAATATCTTCTATGATAAATATTATTTGATACACCTTATTAAACATGCTCCCATTTATTACAAAAAAAAACAATTATGTCGCACTTAGTATCTCCCTAGACACTAACTAAGCTGGCCAAAACATAAATGCCTCCAAATTTAATTGACTTGCCTCAAAACTTGAGAAAGTGATTGTTAGTGATAGGATACAATCCAAATAATCACCAACAATGATTAAAGTGTGGTATTCATAATTGCGATCAAAATATATTTTTCCTTTCCTTTCCACCTACAATCCCTAGTATGCTTGAAATTTATCCTTCAGAGCTAAGAAGTGAATGATCTCCAAAAATAAATGTATGAAACTCTTTTGTGTGATCTCACTTTGTCTATGTACCATAATGTCATTGTGAAAACCTTGTATGCATTACTTGTACTTATTACAATTTATCTTAGCATATAAAATCACCTTGAGAATTTGCATATCCTTGTGAATGGCAATCACTATCTAACTTGCATCTTTCCATCAAAAATATTTCCTCACTTCTAACTTCCTTGGTTTTCACCTTTGCCTTTCATGATTATGTCAAATGAACATTAGCTTCAAAGTAATAAGATTACTCTTTGCTACTTCAATCTCTTTTTGACAATGATTGGATGTCTTGCACACTAATAGAACTTAAACATATCAGATCAACTTCATTCATAAATCATATCACAATAATCGTAGAACATAAGAAAGCACAAAGATTACTAGAATTTCACCAAGCAAGAAGAAAACGCATTGAACTTATTCAAAAATTGAGACACTAAATCAATTTATAATTTCACATAATGAAAACATTAAACAATCTACAATCAAGAGCATACTAGGATTCAACACTCCATCAAATAAAATAATTAGCACTCAAGAATACTTCAAGTCATAAAGGCAGTGCTAGATCAAAATCATTTTATGAACATGGATGGCGTACAAATAATGAACCACAAAGATATCAAAACTTAGTCAAAAAGGCTTTATAAAATCATTTAAGGTGACCCCAAGTCTAGGACTTGGGGCTTGTTGAGGAACTAATCAAGTGGTGACACACTATATGAAGCCAAGAATATATTATAGGAACTATTGAGCTAATAACAAGAAGCAAGGATAATGCTATGAACAAGAAGCAAGGATAACTTCATATAGTATTTGTAGAAACCCAAGTATTTTGTTATGACCCAAGGGGGGCACATATGGAGTTAAATGTATATGATATGACCCCAAGGACGGGATACATGGGGTAAAATGTATATGTAATAGTGGTCATCCTAATGAAGGGCCCACATGTGCAATGAGTTGGAATATGTATATATAGAAGACATGCAGTCATTATGGAGGGAACATGTGAATTGGATGTATGAATGTCTCGAGGTATTTGGAGGAGGTTCTCTTATTCTTTAAGGATTTAATGTGTAACTCATCTCTCTTATCTATCTTGGATTTGTGATTCACATTTACATTTATTGTACATGTTAGATACTCTTGTCTCTTATGATAATTTAAGGGTTTGTTACATAACATTTGGTATAAAGGCATCAAAATACCATTATTCAATAAGATATTATTAGAGACCATAAACTACAACAAATTGGAGAAGTCGCAATAACAACACATGGAATCAAAGGGGAAAAAATTATGCAACAACCAATTATCAAGGATTAAAACCGAGAAAAAAAAAGAATTTGGATGGATGGATCATCATCAATAGCAACAAGAAAGTCGGAATATAAAAAACTCCTATTACTTGGTTTCATCACATGTAAATCCCTTCACTACAAAGCTTTGAGGACAAATATTTTTGAAGGGGTTACTATGGCATGACCCAAGGGGGCATATATGTAGTTAAATGCATATGATATGATCCCAAGAGGGGCATGTATGGGGTCAAATATATATGTAATGAAGTAAGTGTATATTTAATAGTGGTTGGCCTAATGAAGGGCCCACATGTGCAATGAGTTGGAATATGTATATATAGAAGACGTGTACTCATTGTGGAGGGAACAAGTGGATGAGATGTAAGAATATATTGGGGTATTTGGAGGAGGTTCTCCTATGCTTTAAGGAGTTATTGTGTAACTCATATCTCTTGTTTATCGTGGAATCGTGCTTCACATTTAAATTTGATGTACATGGTTTGTACTCTTGTCTCTTATGATAATTTAAGGAATTGTTACAGAACATACCAATATGACAACGGGTCAGTAAAAAAAATTATTTAGGGAATGAATGATTGCTCTTGCAAACTGGCGTAGCAAACTCATCAACTATACTGAAAGAAAAATTGATGAGGTTTATTAACTTTAGTGTAATAACCCCCATTTTGACTTGGAATGTATTTAACCAAAATTATGTAAAGGATGTAAATATGCTAGTATGGATTCCTAGTGCGCAGCTCAAGGCCAAGGCCTAACTAGTGAATGGTTAGGCATGTATGATGTATATATTTTATTTGCACTGTATGGTTGGTTTGTCATGCTAACTCAAAATATATGTAAATATTATGTGCATAAACAATAAAATGGTCCAACATGGTTGTGTAAAGAGCACTAGAGGGGCTATGATTCCACCAGAGGGGGAGAGGAAAGGGGGCCTATGGGAGACTAAATCCTTGTTGTCAAGCATCAAACTTAGAACTCATCCAATTTCTTCCATGCGCTTTAATCCAAATACCTCCTTTTGTCTCTTTCCAATATTAATTGAATGCATGTGTGAGTTTGGTGGGAAAAGTCAACTCATGTAGTTATTGAAGCATGGGGTTGAGTGCACTTTAATGTCAGTTCTATCAGCTGCCATAAGTCAGTCTGCAGCTACCAGGAGTCCTTTCTTCTATAGTTAGAAGCTATGTCAGTTGTATTTTCATCATTTTTCTCCTATCCCTTAGATTCAACTCTCATTCTCTCATTCTCTCAGAAAGATATACACTATGCAGAGCTCTCCATTGTTGTTCATGACCTTACAAGATTGTGTTTTAACCTAGAAATTTGAATTTGGAGACAGAGAGGAAGATTTGGAAGGGAAAGATAGATGGTTGTAGGAGATCAAAGAGGTTGGGAAATCTAGGAGCCCTTATCCATTGAGTTATGGTGTTCATAGATGCTTGAGAAGCCATGAATTGAAGCTACAGGTGGTTCTCCAACAACATATATCATATTGGAATTCTTCTATGCACACATTGGAAGTACCAAGAAAGATGGATTGCCCAAGAGAACCGTGGATCGGTGAAGGGGATGCATGATCCCAGAAGGGTGTTGTGTGGGGAAATTATTGTGGGAGCCAAGGATGTGAGGGCTGAGTGAGACCCCTGTAGAGCTCTGTATGAGAATTTGGCTAGGCATATAGAGCAGAACAGGTTGTGGGTTGAGAGAGAGAAGTCAGTAGGTGTTTATTTTTCCCTAGTGGCCTCATAGCCTAGCTTGAGGGTGGCCTCTTAGTAGAAAGAGTATATGTTGGACAGAGAGCCTACGGTTGGGTGGAAAATCACTCTTACATAGCCAACTGCTTGGATCTCCATTGCATAAAGATAAGTATTACTTTCTATTTCAATCTGCGATGTTTTTATTTAATGCCTGTAATGTTTGAATTCGTATATGCCTGCTAGATGTGTGCGTGGATAGAGTTTATTCCACTATGTATGTTTGTTTATGCATCTGTACATGTCTTTTAAATATTATGGAATTAGTAATATGGCTTTGGGGTGAAATTTGTGAGCCCAAAATCAGTTAATTTCCGCTCCCATTGGTTGGATTGGGTGAAGGGGACGTTACATTTAGTGTGAATCAATGATCTAGATTATAATCACAAAGCTTATTTATATATGGGATGAATTTTTTTCATCGATCATGGAGTATAATATTCTTCAAGTGTTTCTCCACTACCCATGAGTGTTTACAGCCCCAAAGGAGTCACCATGCGATCACAAACATTTCTCCATTGTAAGCCAAGCATTCATATCCCTGGTGGAGATTGTTCACATCATCCCACAATTAGCTTTACTTCCTTTCTCGACCATTTTTCTATTCAAAATATGTTTCTTAGTAATTGATGGGTGTGGGGAGCCATGACCCTTTATAAGATGGATCGAGGTTAATCACATGTTGTTGGGTTGTATTCAATATTTTCCATGCTTAGGTATTAAATAATCCCCTTTAAATATTTATCCATGGACGTTTGATTTTCACCTTTCACGTGATAAACTTGTTAAGTATGTGTGCATGGTTTCCTTCAATAAATTGTCTTGTTCAATCAAGTTGAAGTATGGTAACAATAAAAGAGTTATTCACTCAGAAAATTTCTAGTCCAACTACTAATCAAGATTACCCTATGACATCCATGAATTAAGTCTAAACTCATCTCCCTTCTAGTTCAAAACCAATAGAAATACATTTAGAATTGTTCATGATTGATCTCTAGATGCATAAGGTTAGATTGCAATATGACGAAAAAAATAAAAGACTTGAAAAAGATACATTCTACTAAAGAAAAAATGACATCATGATAAGTAAGCCAATTTAAGATAAACATAAATTCTAAAGGAAAAATAAAATGCAAGTAAACTATTCTATAAAAGCAATCGATTGAAGAAAGTGATAAAGAAAGAAAAGAAAAAAGAAAAAAACTCTATACTACCCTACTTGCATTAGTACACAACACCTTATGTGTAATCATATAGTCAATTCAACCATCAAATAAAATAATCAATTCCCCAATGAACCTTGATGCCTAGCATAGGCAAATTGGACCGGTAAACATAGCAATGCAATATGGAAAAGCAAGAAAATGTGTTTCTTTTGATTATGAATAATAATAAAAAAAGCAATTAATGACTATTATGATTTTACGGTAATGATTAACTAAGGCATGAGTCCATCCATGATGCAACCATGTCAAAAGTTTCAAATTTGATAATGCCTTCAAAGGAAATTTATTTTACCTCAATGTTAATGTTTGGCATCATAGTTACCTTTGTGTTTGCATGGAATTTACCATGAGAAAAAGTGACACGTTTTTATATTGTTTTAGTGTGTTCTTTTCCTGTCAAAGCTTCACCACTCGTTGTTTGAAAACTCTCGCCATCAAAGCTTTTTTATTTCATTCTTCAAATAGATGGTTTTCAGGGGAAGAGTGGTTGTCAACAAACGCAAGGAAAGTGTCAATGATTTCCTCTTCTTCATGGAAGAGACTCTAAATAGGATTCGTTGCCACCTTAGCTTCTCCCTTGAGTGATGAGTCTATATATGAGAATGATAACTCTTTCAAAGATCACAAGTTTATCTCTTCTTGATACATTTCACATGACTGCACACAAATACACTTATTTTCTAACACTACGAGGCTTGATATCCAACAAACAACCTAGCAATGTGGCCTATTTACAATGTATTTGATTACTTATTGGCATGCTATGCAAAATGGTATTGAAAACTATTTTGCCAATGTGATCATTTAGGGAATTCTCTAGCTTGCTTTTCAATGAATTTCTTGTGTGGCATAGAAGAAAATTTAGCTTGCTTTTTTCATTGACATTAACTTTTCTTCACAACATTTTGTACACTAACATACACTATCATTTATTTATCTTTGCAAAATTTTGGAAGAGAGGAGAATGTTCTCTCTTGTCATATATCCATGAGATTGGAAAAGTACTTTTCTCGCCCATGTAATCATCGAAATACAAAGGTAGAGATATGGGATACATATGCAATTTGGTTGCGATTATCTATGCTTCTTCACATGCCAACTCTACTTTGTATTTCCACATAATGAACAAAATAATTGTGAAAACAAGAATCATAAATACAACTCACAAATCACTTGCAGTCTATAATACATCTAACGAAACATTGCATGAAATCTTGTGCAAACTCTTCATCTTCTTTGCACATTTCACACAATTATTGTGTGAATTGGCGCTTCTACAGACCAGTATGGGGGAGATGTTGTCACGTTTTTCACGTTACATTATGTAATTTAACTTTCCCAACCACTATGAAGGAGATGGTGTCATGTTACATGCTATGTAACATAACGTTCCATCATAGTAATGATTGAACCAACATAAATTTTAATTAAAAATTTAATAATAACTTTTAAAGAATAAGAAAATGTAATAAGTAAAATAGTTTAAAAAAAAGTAAAACAATGCAGAAAAATTAAAAAGTAAAACAATGTTGAATAGTAAAAGTACCTATTTACCCTAGTAGATTGGGATGAGTTTAAAATGTGTGTTTTTAACTACTCAAAATAAATTTTATAAGAAAAATAAGAAGTAAAACAATGTAGAAAAAATAAAATGTAAAACAGTATTAAATCATCAAGGATAATTTTAGGGGCGAAATTTAGCCCATGGGCTATTTTTTCATTTTTTTTCCAAAAAAATATTCGTCAATTTGCATTTTTTGAAGCCCCATTTCGCCCAATTTTGATGGGGTAAACTTTTTTCACTCTAAAAATCGCCAAATTATTATATAAACTATATGAAATCCTTAGAAATTGAAATAATTTTAGAAAAATATCGCCAAATATTTTATAGTTGACATTCTAAGAATTGGTAAGATTCGCCAAGGTTTATACACTTTTAAATAAGTATGGGTCCTTAAAATTATCTCTAATTAAATAGTTAAAAGTATATACACTAATAAAGTTAAAAAGTACCCCACGACAGGTGACATGAAAGACTCAATGTGTCGCAAGGACATGCCAACTCATAAGGCAAGCTGGGAAGAGTGGAGAGACGGGGCTTTAATGCTTGTCGCCGCTCGATCCAGTGCAATCAAAAGAAGCAGCATTACAAAGGTCGCATCACTGAGGAAGGAGTTCAATCATACGCTGGAGACGTTCTATCGAGAAGGTGGTTCATCGTGGCTCAAACAAGACGGAATATGGGGGCATGTTTTCATCATCAATGGAGCTGGCTTCGGCTCTCATCCCGCCGCAAGTGTGTTTTTTCCTCCTTAACATTTCAAGAATTACACCCTGCTTCTCATCGCTTCAAACTCATTTGCTTGTTTCAGTTCACCTTCTCCTCTTGTCGCCCCGACTCTGGTTTCATCCTACATTTAGGCATAATGGTTAGAACCAAAACCACCCGCAAACGCATGTCCTCCGGTCCCAGGCGGTCTCATTTTCCAAGGGTCGTGAAGGACTTGGACAAGTTGCATGGATTCTTTGGCTCGAGGGTAAGCTAACAGGCCCGTGACCAAATTGAACACTAGGAGAATCGAGCGAAGAAGAGGAGTTGCGGTAATTCACCAGAGGCCTTGCAAGATAGTTTCAAGGGTATCATCGAGGACTCTGGGGAACCACAAACCAGATAGACTAGGCACACCAAGAGCCTCAGTATTTTTTGGAGCATGAAATCCGTGATGGGTATGACTCTCGATGAAGGCAGGTTGAAGAATAGTAATCAGGAAACGGGCGAGACCTCAGGAGCTTCCACTCAATGGGAGAAATTGATGCAAACGATGGAGAACGGCTTCAACAGAATGGAAATGGGCATTGGGAATTTGGCTAAGAATCAAGTCACAATGAATGCCAACTTCAATGAAAAATGGACCAGTTGCTCAAGCTTATGGAGACTTGGGATAATCCCAACTATAATGTCAATGATGAACCTGTTCAACACTCGGGTGACATGTCGAACCAAGTTCAACCAGGTCGCAATCATTCCCTAGCCCATGAGGGCATTTAACTGTTAAGTCATGTTATGCTTCATCTTTATCTGTTTGGTATTTTGATTATGATTAGGGTCATAACCCCCGGCCTGTGGGGGAATAGGAAAACAAGGACCATATTGGTTTCAAACTCATGAATCCGATATAGTTTCTCGCAACCGCTTTGCTATATGGATACCTTGAACAGGATGAACTGTCTAACGAATTTTGTAGATATATGTATATTCTTCTTCTGTTTCTAATATAAATTTTCGAATCTTACTAAAAAAAAAGTTAAAAAAGTAAAATAATGGTAAATAGATCAATAAAGTTAAAAAGTAAAATACGGGGGGGTAATTTTTTACTCCAAGGGGAACAAGCAGAAGGAGTTTGCCTAGGCATAGGAAGAAAAAACAATAATGGAGCGGAGTGGTTTGGTCTCATCAAAGGACTGGAGATTGCTATCAACCTGGGAATAACGAAACTTATGGTCTTAGGAGACTCCTTAATCATTATCAGAGAAGCTAAATGTATAGTCGGAAAAAGAAAAGAGCCCACCTCAAAAATGCATCATCTCCTACTCTGCATCAGCAAAGATTTTCATGAGCTTACCTTTCAGCATATTCTGCGAGGACTAAATGGTCAAGATGATGAAATAGCTAATATCGGAGTCAGACTATCCTATGGCGTTCTAAGTTACAACAATGATGCCTTGGAAAAGTCATGGATTCCCTAGACTAAGGTTAGTCTTAAATGTTTGGGCTCATGCCCCCTCCTATGGGCTCCCTTTATTTCATTGGGTACAATACTATGGAGTGTCAAAAATTTTAAATTTTGGGGAATTCTCCCTTGGAATTTCGACGGCTCCTTCACTCCTTGTATGCCGCTCTCGCATGCTTGAATTTATGGCATTAAACCAGCTCGCCAGTTGGCCGGCATGCGGGTTGGATGCTGTGGTATATCATTGCTTCTAGATGCTTCCCAGACTTCATTCCATCGTCTTCAGAACTCTACATCTGTTGCTCGTTTTTTCGTTTTATTTTTGTGTTGGCAGGATTATGGAACGTCACGATGTTGGACGTCCTCAGGGAGGGGGTGACTTGCTTTACCATTGTGTTGGGAGCCCTCATGGAAGGGGCGAAGTGATCCAGAAATGTGGAAGGTGCTTCAAGACGGGGAGAGACCCTAATGGCGGTTGCAGCTGGGGTTTGCAGTCAGAGAAAATGAGGGGAGACTCAGCAGAAGCAGAGAGCAACCCTAGGCTCGGTCCTTGTTGCAGGCACGTCGAGGTTGGGACTTTGCATGGACAGACTAGGAATCACAGCATTTCAAAATATGAAATGTAATTCTTGGACCGATTGCAGGAGCTAGAGCTGCAAGTCAAGATGATTTAAAGTGAAAACCTGGAGCATAAGAAAATATTAACTCGCCTACTCAATCTGGCATATGCTACTCACTCCGAGGTAAAAGCTCAGAACCAGAACATTGCTGAGAAAGTTGAACACCTGGAAGAGACCCTGGGTCTAGCTTATCCTCACAAGGCTCACAAGCACAAAGTCTCTGGCAGTGATCTTGAAGACATCAACAGGAAAATGGAGAAATTGCAGAAGTCATGGCAAATGCAGGAAACTTCGTGGACCTTAGCACAAAGAAGAACGGGGTAGCGAACTCTGTTGGGGCTACCATGGATATTGTTCTGCAGTAGCAGCTCGTCGATTTTGGTCATGGGTTGGACTATTTCTAGTTCTATTATGTTTTTAATGCTTTTTAGTATTGTGTATAAGGTTTCTGGAACTCTTAGAATAGGCACTAGCTGCAATTTTGGCAACCTGGAAGGTTTAAATTCCAGTTTTTGTATAAGGCAGTATCTTAGCAATGTTTTACTTCTGCATACTCCTCCTAAGGCAGTTTATAAGATGTTACAGTTTTCATAGGACAAGAAGATACAATGATAGTTATCAGCTAGAACATGATGAACTTGGTGTGATGGATGTCTTCCTCTTATGGGAGAAATCTGATCAATCTCCGCTATGTATTTTTCTCCTTTTTATATAATCAAAGATGGTTAGTCGTTTCTGCTAAAAAAAAAAGTTAAAAAGTAAAATAATATAAAATAGTTAAAGGTTTATAGATCATTAAAATTAAATAGGTCAAAATATGTCATGAATCATTTGAAAAATAACATAATTTGTCACCACTACACTTAGGAGACAACATGAAAATAGTTAAAATAATTAATAATATAAGCAAAATAAAGGGTCACACTTGCCATTCATGTGTGTTTTAATATAATAAATTTAGTTTTAAAAATATAATATGTGTGTCTGAGATTAATTATCCAAAATAATCCAAGTACCCTGAAAATCCAAAGCAATATGAGTTCACTTGAATTGCATTGATTTAAGTAACTCCACTCTCTGATATTAAGTTTAAATTACAATGAATTTATTGTTTGTTGCATTGATATTAATAATTCATTAGAGGAAATTTCAACTTAAAATGGGCCTTACGAAAATCCTTCTCATAATGTGTAAGCCAAACAAAATCCTTTAAAATTTAAAATGGGTGTCGTATGACTAGGCACTTTAATATTACATGGAAATTTTTAATTATTTAATTTGAGTATAGGTGTAATTTTTTAATAATATAATTCAACTACCCTAAACAGGAATGTGGGACAAGTAACCCAAAATTATATTAATTATTAAAAATAAAATTAATGTTTTGGCCCTATAAAAGTCAAATGACCCAAAATTATATTAAATATTAAAAATGAAATTGATGTGCTAACAAATTTATATGATTAATTTAGTCCCTTATATTTATATTTATGATTAGTTTAGTCCCTTATATTTAGCAATTTATTTAACAAATTTGAAATAGTATGTTAAAATTTGGGTTAGCAAATTTTATTAAATCTTGTGCTAATAAATTAATTTAAATATAAAATAGATAGATAGAGACTTTTTATAAAAGAATTTGGGTGAACGAAATTTATTAAATTTTGTGCTAATAAATTAATTTAAATATAAAATAGATAAAATAGTGCCTTTTATAAATAAATAAAAAAATGGGTTAACAAATTTTATCAAATCTTGTGCTAATAAATTAATTTAAATATAAAATAGATAGATAGGGACTTTTTAAAAAAGAATTTGGGTTAACGAATTTTATTAAATCTTGTGTTAATAAATTAATTTAAATATAAAATAAATAAATAGGGTCTTTTATAACAAATTGGGTTAGGAAATTTTATTAAATATTGTGCTAAAAAATTAATTTAAATATAAAATACATAAATTGGGTCTTTTTGATAAAAGTGGGATATATTGTGCAACTTAGATAAAAGTAAAATAATACAAAGATATATTAAAATATTGTCTACATGGCATTATTTTATAAATGCAACAAACAGTAAAATTCACTATAACTTAAACCTAATATCAGATAGTGGAGTCAAATTGCTTTGGATTTTAGGGGTACTTGGATTATTTTACTATTTGTTGCATTGATATCAATGATTTCTCTCTTCGGATCATTGATACCAGTGCAACAAACAATAAAAATTTAAAACTATCTAACCTGACATGTTTATAAACACAATAAAAATACAGTATGATAACAGTGATTCCTCTCTTTGAATCATTGATATCAATGCAAATAGTAAAATTCACTATAACTAAAACATAATACCAGCATAGATCCATCTTAAACCCGTATCTATCAAGCACCGAGAGGGATCCAATTTCTTGAGGTGTATTTCTTTTTTTAAATTTAAACTCAAGAAATTTGATATCTCTTGATTGATAGACCCTGGTTTAAGTTTTAAGTTTTTATTTTATAAACGAACATCGATTTTTTAAATACTTTTCATAATATTTTATTTTATGAGCCAACATGGATTTTTTTTAAATATTTTCATTAATTTTTTATTTTATGAGCCGACATGAATTTATTAATGGCCGACATAATATAATTTATTACTTTTTGCTATTAGATGTAATGCTACATCACACATGTAATGGGACACATACACGTTACAACATCTCCCCCATACTGGGCTGTAGAGCACCTCGTTTCACTCGGTGCAATCAGAGAGTGGAGTCACTGATATTCCAAGTGAAATCAATTTGCTTTGGATTTTCAAGGTACTTGGATTATTTTATTGTTTGTTGCATTGATATCAATTATTCATCTCTTTGAATCATTGATATCAATGCAAAAAAAAATTAAAAATATTTAAGCCGACATGTATATAAACACAATAAAAATATAGTATGATGTCAATGATCCTGCTCTTTGAACCACTGATATCAATGAAATAAACAATAAATTTCACTATAACTTAAGCATAATATCAAAGAGTAGAGTCACTGATAATCTAAGTGAAATCAAATTGCTATGGATTTTCAGACTACATGGATTATTTTACTATTCGTTGCATTGATATCAATGATTGCTTTCTTTGAATTATTGATATTAGTGCAACAAACAATAAAATTTTAAAAATATTTAAGCCGACATGTATATAAACACAATAAAAATACATATGATATTAGTGATTCCTCTATTTGAATCAATGATATCAATGCAATAAACAATAGAATTCACTATAAATTAAACATAATATCAGAGAGTGGAATCACTGATAATCCAAGTGAAATCATATTTCTTTGGATTTCCAGGGTACTTGGATTATTTTATTGTTTGTTGCATTGATATTAGTGATTCCTCTCTTTGAATCATCGATATCAATGCAACAAACTGTAAAAATTTAAAAATATTTAAGACAACGTGTGTATAAACACAATAAAAATACAGTATGATATCAGTGATTTCTCTCTTTGAATCACTAATATCAATGCAACAACAAGTAAAATTCACTATAACTTAAACCTAATATCAGAGAGTGGAGTTACTAATAGTCCAAGTGGTATCAAATTACTTTGGATTTTCAGGGTACTTGGATTATTTTACTATTTGTTGCATTGATATGAACGACTCATCTCTTTAAATCATTGATATCAATGCAACAAACAACAAAATTCATTATAACTTAAACAAGTTCAATGTGCATTGCTATCAGTGATTCATCTCTTTGAATCATCGATATCAACTCAACAAACAATAAAATTCACTGAAACTTAAACCTAATATCAAAGAGTGGAGTCACTAATAATACAAAGCAATTCAATTACATTGATGTGATATGACGACATCTTCCCCCAATGTGGTTATTTTTTTGAAAAAGGGTTTTATTGCATGTTGCATTGATTTCGGTGACTCCACTCTCTAATATTAGGTTTAAGTTATAGCACTTGCATTTTACATACATAATGATAATCATCTACAAAGTTAATGTGACCTCCTCGGACTGCAACCATCCTAGATCCATCTAAACTCATGATCTACCATGCATTTAGAGGGATCAAATCCCTCGAGGTGAAAATCTATCCAACAAGATATAAACAATAAAAAAGGTTTGCACCTCTACGAATTTTATCCCTTTTGCGCATGGTAGATCTAGAGTTTAGATGGATTTAGGCTGGTTGCAATAACTCAATCACATGATGAGAATTACCATAAGCAAGTTTTTAAAGACTTCTTTGAATTGTTTCCAACCTTTAATCTATTGATTAGATAAAGCACTATACCAAGTATGTACTTTTCCTTCAAGAGTGAGAGGGAACAACCCCAAACAAGATCTTCTTAAATAATGTTAAGTAACCACAATTTAGGCTCAAAATTTTTAATATGATAAAATGTATTGGTTTCCCCCTCACAATGAAATTTTGGCAAGAGACCAGACACAAATTCGTATTGTCCTCCCATGCAGAAATTCCGAGTACAACCATGAACTATTAATGCATGTACAAAAAGAATGGCTCCATGCAAGTTTGCTTGTAATCCACCGACGATTTAGCACCAAATTGTTGACATGGTCAAAATGACTCTTGTTAACTGCATAGGCTTACTCAACAAAAGGACCCAATTAAACGTTTCTCTATCGAAATGCCAAGGCCTCCAATTATGGCTTAGTTGTCGTAATCTAGGGATGATGAGTTTTCAATGGAATGTAACTAATATGAAATGTTGGAATGCAATATGAAATGCATATGACTAAATTCTAAATGGCAGTGGTAACAAGAGTTGGCAATGCAACTGGTAGTAGGCATAATAGTCCACTACCGCCACAAAAAAATGAACTTGAATTGGACCCTTCCAACTCCCTTCTAAAGTAGAATTGTCCAACTTCTAAGAGCACTTCCCTGGCATAAAATTAATGAACTAAAATGAAACAAGATTAGGCATATAGTGTTAGGGAGAATGCTCCACCAATGAAAGAATATGTAAAATTAGAGGTTCTAAGTAATCGGAAACTGCCCACAAGCTACTAAGAGACTCCTTCCTTCACATTAGTTGTTAGCAAGTAACAAATCAGTGATAATAGTCCACAAGTTAGAATACCCATGCTCACAAGCACCAACAGAACTAGTTAAAGAAAAAGTAGTCCATGCTAATAAGAGTTATGCAAGAGTGTTGTAACACTAGCTAACAATGGCCACTTTATCAACATACGAAGATAGATTACAATGCCAAAAATAACCCACCTTTGCTTGAAGTCAAGCACTATATTTATTTATAAGTTTATATTGAGGCTCTTATCCATCCAAGTATTTAACTCTTTTACTAGCCTAGACTATTTGGTTGACTTGGGATCTTAAGCCTTCTACAAATTTTGCTTTTACATGTTGTCTATTCAACTCAATGTGAGGTTAATATTCAATTAAAATTATATATAACTATAAATTTTCTCACTTAAGGTAAGCCTCATTAATAAGTAATGTTTGACTCTTTTTTGCAAACATGTCGAGCACAAGTCCTTTGTCTTGGAAAATAATGCTTACTTGCTTGCTTCGTGCATACAAGTCACTTTTATCTATGGGAGGCACTTTTATGACATTTAGGCTCACTGCTTGTAAATTTTTCTCTTCTCCTGTCCCTACTTGGCTCTTTACTGAAAATTAGACCTTCTATTTGTGATGAATAGGATTTAAGATTTCATTATTCCTTACATTGTTTTGCTATGTCTTTGGTAATTGCTCTGAACTTCAACTCCATCCTCCATTTGTCTGGAAGACTTTTATTTGAATGGCATTGTAATGCTCCAAACCTCTTTACTTCTTTTCTATCATTGTATCTCTTCTTACAAACACAACATTGATTAAACAAGAACATGGGATGAGAGTAATAAGATATAAGACAAAGGGGTAAGAAGTAATACCTGAATTTACCAACACCAAAGAAAATATAACTTTTTAAAACTCTAAATACAAGAATTGTGGCTTTAATTGAAATGAATCAAGTGTGAATGGTAGGAAAGCTCAGGAAGACATTTATCCTAGTATTGTGTATGAATTTTCTGCAATCAACCTCTCATACTACAAATGTAACAAAGCCACTTAAACTTGAGTATGATATAGCATTTGTTAATTTACTACATCATCAATAAATCAAAGTAATGTCATCATGATATCAACAAGAATTGTCATGGATTCAAACCCAAGTGAGTAATATCACTAGTTATTATATGTGATGCACATGTTATAAAACTTAAGTTCTACCATCAACTTTCAAGTGTGAATGGTAGGAAATCTTAGGGAAGGTATTTATCCTAGTATTGTGTGTGAATTTTCTGCAATCAACCTCTCATTCTACAAATGTAACAAAGCGACTTAACCTTGAGTGTGATATAGCATTGGTCAATTTACTACATCGTCGATAAATCAAAGTACTGCCATTATGCTATCAACAAGAGCGGTCATGGATTCAAACCCAAGTGAGTAATATCACGAGTTATTGTATGTGATGCACGTGTTATAAAACTTAAGCTCTACCATCAACTTTCCGACATTGGATAGTGTTTATACATAACATTATTTGCCTACAAAATACAAGAAAATAGATATTTCATAATAATTACATTGTGAAAGAGTGTGTAAAGGTAGAAAAGGCCAAACTAAACATACAAAACAATGGTATCATACGATATGTATCTCGAAAGGATCCATGGCTTCCTTGAAGTTTGACCATCTATGAATTTATTCAAGTTATGGAATTTCTATGCCAACCATGCGGACCACTATAATGAGTTGAGCGATAGAATGGAATATTATGAAAATTTAAGATATATTTTGTAATTGTAGCAAATGAGATATTCATATCCCTATTATCAATAAACTTTCATGTTTTTCACCATTACCCTTCAGCCATTTTCGAAATACCAAGCCTCTTCTAAGTTCAAGTGTGGCGAATCAATCCCAATATGTTGTTATATTTCTACCTGGATTGTATGTAAAATGGATTGATTTCACTTGTTGCCTAATATCATTATAAGATCTTTCTAGATTGTGGTTGTAGCTACATGAACACAATGGTACTAAATTGTTCAGCTTTATTAGATTAACCACAAGTGCAAAACATTGTTTCCCCTTGAGGGTTCAAATGTGTTTGTCCCAAAGGCTTGATGAAGACATCCATCGCTTCAGCTAGTTCCTTTAATGAATGATAATAATCCTAAAAGCCATGGTGAAATGTAGACCTGTCCTAGGATAGAGATAGTTGTGAGAGGCAAAAATCACAAGGTTGGAGTGCTAAGTAGCCCAAATCATAGAGTTTGAGGCAACAATTATCTAGGTATGTGATTTTTCCTTTAGTGAGAAAGATAAAATAAATTGCTTAGTGTTTGCATGTATTTGATTTTGGCCTTTAGTGGAAGGAGTTTCCCCATAAAGGAAAAATTGAAAAGGTTGAGGGTCTCTGCACCCCAAGCATGCAATTTTGGTAAGTAAATTTACGTCTACCCCTCCAAGTATGTCATTTTGTCCTCTAGTGGTGCTTTGTTTGATGGAAAAACCCATTGGCCTCCTAGCTCTATGAGATGTCTTCCAATACTAGGCGTACATCCAATACAACCAACAACAAGTGCAAATCTGCCGGAACATTAGAAAATCTTGTTGGTTAAGAATATACAAGAAAAGTCATTTTTCAATGGCATCTTCATTACTTGTTAAATGTTTGTAAGTTATAATAGGTTGACCAAAGATCCTCATATGCAGTAAAATATCATTTTCTCATGAGAAAACCGATGAACACAATGTTATGTTGTGCATTTACTAATTTTTTAGGAACTAAATCTTCTACCCATTCATGAAATGCTTTCTCCAAATTTTTTAAATTCCATAGTTCCTGACTATGTAACTTGAACCTTATTGGAGAATATGTTGCTCAATAGACATTACATGTCATCTCTTCACACCTCCATCTTTGTTAATAAAGAAAATACTCAAGTCTCATATCCTTTCTACCTTCACCTCCATTTTTATTAATCATGGAGAAAGTAATTTCCTTATATATATTTGCCACCTTCATCTTTGTAGCTCACCCAAATATTATCTTCAAACAAAATTGGGTGACAAGACATATTTGACTTTTTGGATTGTTTAATGATGAATCTTTTACACCCGCCCCATTTGTTGGATGAAATATGGTGTCAAGGCTAGCAAAGAGAAGTTCATGCTTACCTAAGTTGTTAAATATGCAGCATCAAGAGACATTCTCCAAACCAATCTTGTACAACCAAGATTGATCCTCCCATATAGAGGTGAGCACTTTGATTTCCTTCTGTGTAAAGGTTATTCCTCTCGTATAGAGGTTCTTGATCAAAGTAATGATGTTGTAAAGTCTTGTTGGACAAGACTCCAAACTTGCATTCCAAGTCATGATTCTCATGTGAACCTTTTGTATAAAGGTATCCATGGGATGGACCTCCCATATAGAGGTGGACCTTCCGTATAAAGGTCATGCTTTACTTGTTAAAAGCATTTAATGTTGTGTGATTTATTATTAACCATGATCACCAGTTGCTATTAAGTCTCCTTTAGAGATTGATCACCTCTAAAGTGAATTACTTTAGCATATGATCATTTGGTCCGGAATAATATAATATGATCACGGCATCCAATAATTATTCTTAGTATAATGTAATGTGATGGATAATTAAAGTTAACACATATTGACCATGCAGTAAGAGATAAAGAAATAAAAGATAAATCATAGAGATCAAGAGAATTTGAAATTGCCCATGCAGACACTTCAGCTAATTACAGAGAACTCGAATTGTTAAAGCTTCAGTTATAAAGCTTCAAAGTATCAATGTATGCCTCAATCAATGCTTCAGTTAAAGCATCAGTTAAAGATATGCCTCAATTACCTGATGAACTCACAGTGGTCACTTCAAATAAGCCAATCAGCATGATTTCAGTTAATTAAGTGTTAAATAAGAAGGACTAGTTAACTAAAGTGTTTTCGCTTTAGTTAAACTAAAAGACAACACTTTAGTAAATCAAGGAGAACTCGAATTGATCACTACATTGATGTTACCAAGAATTAGTTAAAGAGATTTAACTAAGTGACAACAAAGAATATCTAGTTAACTAAATATTATTGCATGACAACACTTATGTTAAACTAAAAGATGACACATTAGTTGCAACACTTGCATGTAAACACTTAAGTTATCCACCTAACTAAGTGGGAAATATTTCAGTTAAGAGGTGAGTTCATCCTAAGTGACAGTTCAGTAGATAAGGCACTGCATGAGAAGTGGGGCACACCTCTTCATGCAAGATTGATACATCCAGTTTGAGGGCGATTTAATCATGAAGTTAGAAGATAAAAATAGAAGAGAATAATGTATAAATATGTTATATGGGACTGATGAATTCAGTGTGAAGTGGATTCTCTTCTCCTTTGAAGGCAAGGTGCTTTTCTTTGTGTGCAAGATATTATTATTGAAGGCAAGGCGCTTCCCCAATTGATCTCTCTTCTCTATTGCTTTTGTATCTTCACCAAGAGTGTTTGGTGATCTCTTATCTTTTGAAAGCAATCTACTATGTTCTAAAAGAAAGACATTCTTTGTTATCCATTATATTATATTGAGAAGAGTTGTTGGGGTTTTTGTTGAGTGTCATAGTTTTGAGTATTTTCCCCAGGGTATCTCTTGTGTTATGGTTGTATGAATTTTATGTGATTGAATTGTCTCATTGCTTCAAGTTTCAGCATATAAAAGAATTAAAGATCAAATCTAAACCAAATTTCAACATGGTATAAGAGCTCAGGGCATGAAGGAGCTCAGTTTTACATGCCATCTAGAGCCTACATTGATCCTAAGAAGTTGATCACAAGGTTTTAAGACTACGGCATCAATCTCTGTACAACTGGAAGATCGTCTTGAGGGAACCTCAAACTTCAACACTTGGAAGGATATGATTCTCAACATCCTAGAAGAACATGACTTGGATGGCTACGTACCCACTATGGTGGAGGATCCTACATCTAATGCAGGGCGCATCAATTTCAAGAAGAAACAAGCTAAATCCAAATAGATCATCTATGATTCTGTAAAGGACAATTCGATATCCTGTTGATGCATGGAAAATTCCTTGCATTGATAGTGGGGATTCTCCCCAATGAATAATCCCAATTAGATCATTCACTATTTGGAATAGGAAATCCGTCTGGTTTATGGTCCATCCACCGTAGATGTATTTTAATAATTTTTACCATTTGCGGCCCGACCCACCGTTTAGGTTTATATTTAAGTTATGAATATGCAAGTGCCCTAATCTAACCGATGCATACCTATAATTGACAGGTAGAATCCTCACAAATGATGCGTAGGTTCTTACCTCCCGTCTTATCACTTCTACCTTACCAATTAGCTAACATGTAATACCCCTATTTTGACCCTTAGGGTTTATTGGCTTCAATGTAAAAATTGTATAAATGCAATGTCTGTTGCCCTAGTGTGGAGCTCAAGGCCAAGGCCCCACTAGTGGATGTTTAGGTTTATTTGCATATGAAAGTATTTAACAGTTTGATTATCCATGTGTTTTTAATCCATGAGAGAATGCAAATGATGTACTTATTAACTATTGCAATGAAATACCAAGAAAACTGGCTAAGGAGGCAACCAATGAGAAGGGGCCATGTTTATCCACTAGGGAGAGGTGAGGGGGTTATGGGATCGGTACCCATGCTTCCACATGTCCATTTGTGAACACATTTGACTCCCCATGCTGACATTGATGCTATTGTAAGAGGGTGGTTGAGAAAACCAGTCCATGAATTCGATTGAGTATGGGGCATCCCTACGAATCTGTATGGCAGGGTATGGCTCTGTTTTACTTTTCCCTTAAGCCACTCTACACCTGGGAATTCGCTCACCCTGATCGCTATCCTATGGTGGACTAGCAACCCAATTCATTCACACATTGTAGAGCCCAGTCGTGAAGCAACAAGAGAAATCGTGATTCTATCTGTGTGCGAATTTGCAGAGCTAAGAACGCACAAGAAAACCATGTGTAGGAAGCGAACCGGTTGGGATAGCCATGGATCAGACCGTGGGGATGAATTACAGATCTTGAAAAGCTTAGAGAACTCGTGAGAACACTTAGATATGTTTTGCAAAGGACTGAGTCATGGGGCAGAGCTTAGGACGTGACCCTGTGAAGAACCCAGCTTGAATAACAAAGAAGAAGGTCAACCTAGGGTTGGATATGCTTGATAAACCCAGTGAAGGCTGAAAGTCTCATGAAAAAATAGTAGTTGAACCTTTCTATGCCCACCCTAAATAGAACTGGAGGGAAGGGGCCTTGAGGGACTGTGCAGCAGAGAAGAGGGCCTTCCTTATGTTGGGTGAGGTAGGTAATGTGGGTGCCATGTTTCCTGAGTGATATGAGATGCCTGTAGCTCTGTGGGTGAGCTCAATGGCTTAGCAGCATCCTCCTTGTTCCCTTGTATTCTTGATAAAGCAAACTGTAGTTTGTATTAGCATTGGGATGGAACCTTGGTTGTGAGAGAGCCTAGTTATCCCTCCTTAGTGGATACACAACCTAGCTCGGGGGTGGTCTCTCAACTGAAAGAATATAGGCTGGACAGACACCTAAGGTTGGGTGGAAATTTGTCCTCACTTAGCCAGTTGCTTGGGCAGATTCATTCCAAATATAAGTGTTCCTTGTGGTGTTTAAATGATGATATCTCATGTGTTATGTTATGCTTATTATGTTCAAGTTATTGATTGAATAATTACATGAAATTGATCATTAGGGAGCTATGTATAAGCCTGAGCATGACGTTGAATTTGTGTCTACATGCTTCATCATTTGCATGAGTGTAATGTATTGCTAACCTTGCAGGTTGTTGATGTGTTGACTAGCTTAGTTTCATAAAATGTGTTTAGTTATGCATTGCATTCACCCTTAAGGGGGGTGGCTTCACCTCACCTGGACTTGGGGAAGGAAGTGGATAGCCCCTGTGGTGTTTTAGGACCCCTTTGTGGGTCAGTTGAAGGGAGAAGTCATGGCAGGAGGTAGGCAGAGTTCCTTGCAGAAGGGTAAAGTCACCTAGGGAAGGTTATGGACATAATTTCAGTTGGAAAAATGGAAAGGTTAGAGTGCTCAAATGGGGTGGGGATTCCACCAGTGGATAGATATCTCCAAGAGCTTTCAAACGGTACTGACCTTGTCCAATTTGGACTAAGGATGAGGGAGTTATATCCCATAGAAGTTTGCAGGTGAAGTGGTTGGTACAGGGGTATGTGGTTCCGACCTTCTCCATCTGCAATGTGGATTGCGGATTGCGAAGGTTGGGTACCGACCATTGCAGGGGCGTGGTTGTACTTCCGCCTTTACGTATCCGTAAAGCGTATTGAGGATTGCGGAATTTGGAAGGGAAAATTCCATGGGATGGATGGCGCGTGGGATTTCTGACTTTTCCAATCCGCAAAGTGGATTGCAGATTGCGAAAGTCAGAAGGTCAATTTATGCGGGTTGGCGCATTGGATTTCCGCATTTTCGCATCTGCAAGTAGATTGCAGATTGCGGATTGCGGGAGGTGACTTTTCCCAGGATTAAGGAATGAGGTTTCCATGTTCCGAAATCCGCAACACAGGTTATGGGTTGCAGAATGGCAAAGGAGTAAGGCCTTCGGGATGGGGATTGGAGGGTTCTGATTTCCGAGTTCCGCATGCGGATTACGGAACTGCAGAGTCGGACGGGTAATTCCAAGGTCGTCGATTGACTTCCGACTTCTGCATTGTGGATTACGGAAGTCGGGAGCGCGATTTTGTCGGAGAAGCAAATTTGGCAATCTGATTCCTGACTTCCGCATGCAGATTGTGGATCGCAGAATGGGGATTGCGGATCGAAGGCCATTGCGGCTGTGTGCGAAATGGAAGGAATTTGGAGGAAAAAAATGTATCAATGGGTCTCCCATGGCCTCTGAAGGCCACCAGGGAGGACGGGGAATGTGACATAACATTTATTCTAATTAATTAATCTATCCTTGCAAGGAGAAAAATTTAAAGAAGAGTAATATATGAGACAACTTGTACAAATTCAATAGATAACCATTGAAATAAATCACTCACAATCACAGCAGAAAATACACAAAGATAGCTTTGGTTAAAATTGAAATGTTGATTATTACTCTTAATTAAACAGATATTCGCATTAACTAGCAAAATCATTCATTACAATTAGAATAATCCAATAAAGTAAGAAAGATCTCATGGCATGAAGATGAACACAGGAAGAAATAATTATGATCTGTTATCCATCACAATTCCACACAAATCCCGTGTAATATTTGTTAATTTTTTAGCATTAATTCAACATACTCTAGGATCTTTATTGAGAGAATAACATGTACATCATATCAAGCATATAAATCGCAACAAGCAATCACATGAGACAATAGACACACAGAGTTTCCTTGGGGAAAACCATAAAGGTGAAAAACCCCAATAACTTCCTCAGAGATAGATAGAGCAATGATACAAAACCCAAGCATAAGAGATAGTCTCCTAGCAGCAGCTTCTCCTCCTCCACTAGTGCGCCACTCTCCAATGAGAGTATGAGTGAGACAGTGAATGATCAAATAGAGTGCCTCCCGCACTCTATTTATACTTGACTTGACTTGCCTAATAACCTTTACTAGGTCGGCCTTAACTTAACCACATAACATAATGCTGACAAGGCCGACCCCCAATAGGGTGGTCTAATAACCCTTTTACCCACATGACTCATACAGGGATGACCCCATCAAGGTGGTCTAATAACCCATCAAGTATAAGTTACGACACTTATAATATAAATGACAACACTTCTGTATAGAGGAATAATAACATCTCTATAGGAATACAATATACATAGGTGAAATACATTCCGAAGTTACAATTACATCAACAATCTTTTCCCAGCAAAATAGTCTCTTATCATTAGCAGAAAAATAGTTTTCATAAGAATGTCTTCAACTCCTATTACACCAACAAAAATCCCTCCCTAATCCCTTTTATCCTCTATTTATATTACAAGAGAATTTTTGTTTACATGACCAATCATTTCACCTACCCTCCAACTCTTGGATTGCTAATTTTTTGTCATTTGTGGCTGCTCAACCAAAAATAGATAATTATTTATAAATTAAATTATTCTGCCGGTGGGTCGTCTAAACTAGAAATGTAACTATCCTACAAGTCAGTTTCATAAAAAATTACAATACACTGTTGGGGCTCCAATAATTTTAAAGAGAATTCATGAATAGATAATTATTTCCCCGCATTAATTATTCCTTTAGTGGCTACTTTAAAAACTTTATTCCATAAAATAAGCATTCACATATGCTTGCCCTATATGTTGTTTCAGATCCTCTTCAATAAGTGCGTCGAATTTCTTGATGTACTCCAAGTCACCCTTTAAGTTGCCTTTCAATTATGTTAAATGCTAGTCTTTAGTGGGTAGCTCGTACATATCTTGAGCAATTGAGATATGGCATTTCTCGTGCACCTAACATATATCTTTATAAATTCCTTCACACTTTGAAATTATATTTGGTACTTCTGCTTGTATTTTCTTGGCAGTTGTCCTGCAACTATCTAGAAGAGCTATATCCAATTTTAGCTCAGCAATTGTTTTATTTGGCAAGTGATCAGGAAAGTTTGGATTTTTACCTTTCCAAATAATCAACTTTTTTACCTTGTTGAATGTATTTATTATTTTATGTTTTGTGGTGAGATCATTTGCAGCAATTTCCTTCATCTTATCTATCATATTTCTCATTTAATAAATCTCCTATGTCAATAATTCTTGCGAGTGACTAATTTGTTCTTTCACTTTGCAGGCATGTCCATAGAATAGTGTCATGTCCTGCTTCTGATTTTGAGCAGCTTTAACCTGCTCCATCAAAGATTCATTTTCATTCTTCCATTCGTTGACTTGAGATTGCCAATATCCCTTTTCTACAATCAAGGATTCCACCTGCTGATTTAATTTCATTTCACTCTCTTCCAACTCATTTATCCGACAGCGAAAATCCTCTCATTCCCCTTCCATGATTATAAGTTGCACGCTCAATGAATCCTTTTCATTTTCCAACTCTTGATAGTCTAACAACATTTTTTCTTTTTCAGATTCCACGATCTCCCATTTTCTTTTCATTTCAATTCCTTTATTTCTAGCTTGCACTAAATTATCCTTTAGCTTCAACATCTTCACTTTGCTTCATTCTAGATCATTCATCAACTTATCAACATTGTCAACGTTAGCCTGGGCAGCTGCTATATTTACTGAAGCTGTGAATATAGTATCTTTATGGGTGCCTTCTACCAAGGTGCTTTCTTGGATAGTTACTACATCTGGATGTGTACCCATTTTCAATCTTTTTCTGCTCTTCTCATAATTGTATTATGTTTAGGATCGAAGAAAATGGTGTCTAATTTTGCAACAGAGTGTTGTTTAGAGGGAGTGAAAGGTGTGAGCCCGAGCTTAGCAAATGGGAGATGTCCCCCTGTAAGTGGAACTCTTGAATCGTCAAGTGGATCTATATCCATATCTTGTAAACTTTTCTCTTCTTCTTGGGCCCTCTTATCTTCCACGGCTTTCTTGACCTTGTCTTCTTCTTCCTTTTTCTTTTCCAATTCAGCTGCTCTCTCAGATGTTTCTTGTTCTTCTTTTCTTCAAGATTCTTCTTCTTGTTCTTCTTTTCTTCATGCTTCTTCCTCTTGTTTCTTTCTTTCTGCTTCTTCTCTTTGTATTATCTCCTCTTCGTGTTTCCTTCTTTCTTCTTCGGCTTTTAAAGCTTCTTCTCTAATCCTTTGTTGCTCCGCTTCTTTTGAAGTTTCTTTAGCTTGACTAGAGCTTTCTCCGTTTTTCCGACCAAATATTTTATTTAAATCTTCCATATTGTTGGCCCTTCGATAAACTTCCTCATCCTTTAAGAAGTGATTCGTGTATTCAAAATGAATTTTACAGGATGCACAATGTTCGGTTGCTTTCTGTAATTTGTCGTTTCTAATAAACACCTTCTCTCCAAAATGGAATGCCTCCAAGTCCTTTATGAAAGCCTCTGCTCCTTTGACTTTGGTGAATTTGTATGCCCTGATGGTGAATGGTAACGGGGGGTACAAATCCTTCTTATTCTCGTTCAGAAAATGACCAACTCCGTTGACAAAGACTTGCCTCATCGCTTCCTTATGCACTACATAATCTGTGGCATATCTCGACATCAGAGAAGGAGCCTTAGATCCTCCATACATTCAAATATGTGTGCCTTCTGGCGTAAAATAGTAATATCCATACTCACATATTACTGCCATGGCGTTCAAACAATTTGGTTCTTTGTTAAATATCAACCTATAAAGAGGCATTATAAATTCCTCGCATAGAAGCTTATAGAAGCTTGCATATTTGTGAGCCCGCATTATTTGATAGGATGCATATTCCTCGACAATGAGCTGGAAAATTGTTCTGTCTGTTTCGTTCTGTTGTGGATTTAATATCTAGGTTTTTCTCTGCTGATAAATTCTTATTATTAAAAACTTGAATGATAGGGTTCGATTTGAACACCACATTCGTGCTTTTATTTAGTTGTTTGTTCGGTTGTTTTGATTATGACTCTGTCGAAGAAGTGAGTCTAGTGAAAGTTAATACTAACAGTTTGGAGCTCGATAATGAGCTAAGATACAATTCTGTTAATTCTATTGTTCCTAAAACAATAACTAGTTTATTTATCTGTTAATAATTCCTGTGTGATGTAGTTCTGCTAGGGTTTCTGTGCAATCGTTTTGTTTGATAGATAATGAATGGATAATCTTTAGCTAGGGTTTGTGTTTGATTTAAATAATAGATTTAAAACTGATCAAACTTGACTAGGGTTTGTACTCTGTTAAACATAACATGACTATGGCTATCATTCTTCTGCAATATTGGTTATCAGAGTGTAAATACTGAAATTTTTGATTGTTCAAAGTTACTATTGTTCCTATTATTGTTTATTTAATTTTATATTATACAGAGTACAATTACTTATATGCAAACTCTGCTTATCTGTTCAACAAATATAAATAAACTAGGTTTATAACTATAACTCATAAATTATTACATAAAGTATTAATAGTTTTCTGTCTTAAATTATAAATACATTAATAGTAATAAAACAGGGATATTACCTCATACTAACAATACAGAAAATCACAGTAACTTTTAACAATCTTACTACTGATATTCTGGGATATTCAATCTACTAACTAATTAATTACTACTCAGACATATTAACAATAGATACAACATGCATTCATTCATCCCTAATAAACATAAAAGAATAAATGGCAGAACCTGTCTTGGTCTGTGGACAACAACAGCTATGGGAGGCTGTTCCTCCCTACCAACTCCTGGAGAGTGCTCAGACAGCACTTCCCAGGACCCCCGAGCTTGCTCTGGTCTCCCTGGTTGGAACTAGGTGCAGCAAATAATTCACTCAGCCCAAACAGCTACAATGGAACCAAGTTACTGCAGCATTCCTCTCAAACAACTTCCTTACTGTATATTTCCCTCTTCCTCAATGGGACTCCTGAATAACATTCACCTGAATGTATTCTCCCTCCAGAACAATTCGAACCCCCAGCTCAGTTCATTGAGTACTATTTAAAAGATTGCCTAGGTCTTTGTTGGGTTAACTGTCATTAATGAGCCACCTGCTCAGATTCCACTTTCTTGGGGAATCATGACCCCAAATATAGGGAAGTTGCCACCTGCAACTTAGGAAGTGTTTGAGGATGCTGCCACTTGTCTTTTGCCTTTCCACCTAGTTCCATCCACCAGTTTGACCAGTAACCTCTTTTAACAGCTCTCCCATGCTGTTGTCTCCATAATTTATTTATTAATAATAAAATATTCTGATTTACATTCCATTTCTAGTGACTCTGTTGAGTCATCAATTCCTACTTAGCATTAAATTTAACATAATGTCTCAGGGATATAATAAAATAATTACATAATTTTTACAAAATTGGGGTATGTGACAATAGGGATTTGATAAATGACCAGAATCCTAATATGGTCAAAGAACTAGGATAAGAGAAACTCTGAGTTGATGGCTACTAGTCGAATTAGGCAACTGCAACTTCGCGTTGATACTAATGGTATGAACCAAGATTGTCCATATATGAAACTTCCAATCTAAATACGACAGCCCACAATAGTCCATAAAGGATAATAGAAATTGCATAATGAATAATTGAATTGATAATAATTTACAATGTGAGTGCCATACAAATAATATCCCTAAAGGCACTTTGGAGACCATCCATGAAAGGATGTGTCCTTTTAAATAATTTACTAATAACTATTTATGAATTTATTATTATTCATTATTTATATTGTATATAGTTAATGTTTATTTATGTTTATAACACCAGTTGGAATCAAGCAGTCTCCTTGTGCCTTGTTCGGAAGAAAAACACCTAGTTTGAGAAATTTCGATTTCTTGAGTTAGGGGTTGAGTTAATATATCCATCTTTCATATTAGTGACATTACATTCCATGAGGTGTTTCAAATAATTTTTGGATAATAGGTGACAACTGTAATTAAATCCAAATAAGCCAGTTCCCTTGATGTGTTAAGAAAATACACCAAATATGTTACATAAACCCATCTGAAGAATCTGGCATGCCAACTTGAGTGGCTGAGTGTTGTGAATTACAAGTTGGATGTCCCAAGGTCAAGTCCCTATGCTAGTTTCCTTTGTGAAGTTCTTGATATTGGGGGCCTCACTAGATGTCCCTACTAGGTTAAGTGCACTAAGTCTACACTGCCCACTTTACACTAGGTACTATCCTCAAAATGAGGAGAAGTACCCAGGGATATATATTCCAAGGGAGAAAAAAAACAAAATAAATCCATGAGAAGGTAACAAAGAAAATTGGGAACCATTTGGTAAGCTTAATCCATATTGGATTGGAATATCAATGTCCAACCTCTGTTGATTTGCAAGAGACCTTATAAGAATCCTTCCAGTGGGAGTAGTGTCAAAGAAAGATAAGGGAGCTTGAAAGATATTTTCCAACATATATATTATGATAAAATCAATGTATTATTCTAAATATAGAAATAAAAACTAGTACAGATCACATGAAAATGAAAAGGAACCAATTCCAATTGTTAAATATGAATAAACACCACTAAACCTTCTCAAGTTTATACATGTTCATTGTAATGTGAGCAAAGCTAGTCAAAAGTCACTCAATATTTGAAATTCTTACCAACACGATTGAATGAATGATAAAACAACTATATGACGCCCCTAGAACAAATTATCCAACATGTATAGTAAATAGACATATTTACATGTCCAATAACTCTCTCTTCTTCATTGATTATGTTAGAAGCACAAATTCGTGCATCAAATTCATTCTCCACAATTAAGTATTTTGCATAAGTTATTGTATCACAAAAAAATATAGCTCACCATCTAATTTACTTAAACTTTTCACACTATGTCACGGATAATTTGCCATTTGATTGAATGATGGGTCCATAGCTATATGTTTTTCCAACTCCTTCATGCTTGGATCAAAGGGACGGAGAGATTCGTTGAAAGGGCATATCCTCATAGCATTAACCCACACTTTCACTTCTCTCTTCGTTGTCCACAAATGAATTCGATACATTAGTATATTGGTGAATAAATCAATCCATCTACAAGTTAGAATTATCTTAGATAGTTCCCAACCTATAATTAAACAATATAAAATAATGAAAACATTCACTTGCAACCAAGAAAGTTGTGGAGAATTTTTGAAGGTAAATGGAAGACAATGAATGAAGCAAAAAACTAACCTAGGGCATTTAAAAATAAAAGGATTAGTGATCTTAGCATGCATGCACCCTAACTAAGTGTTTTCAATTTGGGGAACTCTGTCATTGGGGAAGGAAAGAAAGAATAATGTCAAATTGTTGCGTTGAGAGATCTATGAGCAAAATGTTGGGTTGGGAGGTTAGCATGCACTATGAGGTAAGGGATTCCCTTATCTTACTGGTGAATCATTGGGTTTGGTTGTCTGATGGATTTGGAGGTGAGTAATATGTCCCTTAATGCCCAATTCACTAAGGGTTAACTTGCTTTCCTAAGTGGTTGATTTGTCCTACTTGGGAACTTGTCACTAATACATCCAAAACCAACCATTGATTCACCGTAGCATTCCAAAATTTGGTGAAGTTGTGCTCAAAATGTTGATTTTCTAGCTTTGACATCTTGCTTTCCTCCATGGTGAGATATTCACTTGCTAGAATCCCACCAAACTTGGTGGAATTGCAAAACACTAAACTATAATATTAATGGTTCAAGCGCTAAGTTATTGAGGTGTTTCAGTCTCAATCGAAGCTTTGAGTAAAACTAAGCCTTTGAATCTAAGAAGTAGATGATCTTCAAAAATAAACCCGTGAAACTCCTAGATGTGTGATGTTGGCTTGACTATGTACAATAATGTCACCCACTAATCCTCGTATATATTCCTTGTACTCATTACAATTTCTCTTCATGTACAAAATCACCTTGACCACTTGTATATTATTATGAATGATAATCACCATCCAACCTGCATCTTTCCATCAAGCATCTTTCCTCACTTCTAACTTCCTTGGTTTTCACTTTTCCTTTCATGATTGTATTGGATGAGCATTAGCTTCAATGTAATAAGCTTACTCCTTGCTTCTTCAATGTCTTGTCAATGATGCTTGGATATCTTGTGAACTTATGGTACTCAAACATATTAGATCAACTTTAGCGATAAGTTACAACCCAACAATCATGGAACATAAGCAAGCACAAAGATCATTAGAATTTCACTAAGTAAGAAGTAACCAAGCTAAACTTATTCATCAAAAAAGATGCTAAATCAATTCTCGATTTCATTTGATGCAAAGCATTAAACAATCCACAATCAAGAGTGTACCAAAAGTTAACACTTCGTCAAATAAAGTAATTCACATTTAAGCACACTTCAAGTCATAAAGACAAACATGGATTGAAATCATTAAGAAAATTGATGACATACAACGAATGAGCCATAAAGAAAACAAAACTTAATCAATGAGGCTTTATAAAAAAGTTTAGTGGGACCCCAATCCATAGGACGTGGATTTTTCGAGTGCCTCAACAAATTGTTGATCAAATCTCTCTTGTGATTGAAGAAATATCAACACTGCTAATTCTGCTCATTTCAAATACTTTGAATGCTATCACACAACAAGTCAATTTTTTGTACTTTTCTTAGACACACATTCAACTCAAAGTTATGGATTGAACAAGATATTCAAATATATTGGGAATGTACTATGCAATCATTTATAATGTAAAAGGACGAATTTAATAATATTCACTTAAACTTCTAGGGTACTCAAATCTTAGTAAAAATTCTCATTTATATAGCTTGAGAGGGCCTAATAGTTAAGAACATGTGTTCCTTTGTCAAAGGTCATTAGTTTGAATGTAGAGGGGGTTAGGATATTTACAACTTTGTAAACTAAGCAGTCATATTGATGTAAGTAGGGGTCCCTTGTCTCACTTAAAGGGGTTCTAGTATGACCATTTGATGTTTGACGACATTGTGACCTTAAATTAAATTATTATTATTATTATTATAACATAATTTTATTTAATACTATAATTTTTTAGGTGTTTTTAAACAAAAACACATACTTTTGTATTTAAAGGGCATTGAGACTAAACTATCCAACACATTAAATACAAAAAAGGGCAATAAAATTATCTTAAGTACTTCAAAATTCTTCAAAATTTATATAAAAGTATTGCTTGTTTATCTCATTCGCACAATTATAGTACTGGATATAGTTAGATGACTTGTATAATGCTTAAAATATTAGCTTAATAGCACAACTATCTTTACAAACATTAGAAAATTCACATAGTTTTGGGCTTGTATCTACTAGGGACAAACTTTTGGCTTCTTGTCTTTGAGGATAGGATTATTGATACTTCATCCATTTCTTGTTCCAAGTTCTGTTGAACTATGTCCTCTTCTTTAGCTTCCAACTATTCTAGACCAAGAGATCCAACTGACATAGTTGGGGTTATTGATTTCCTGCTTTCCTCAAATCTAGGTCATTGGGGTTATTTATTTCCTGCTTTTCTCAAATCTAGGTCATTGTTCCAATTCCAACTACACGACTCCATCCTTTAACAATATAGTCTTCTCACATGTTTCTTCTATTTTTTCATTGTTCTTTTTTCCCGATTTCTACTTGTATTTGTTTTCTGTAATACATTGCCTCTATACCACTTGGATGTCCTTGCAATGCTTGTGTCCCCATTCTTTTATCCAAACTTCCCACCTTCTCCCATACAAAACTTAATATTCTTCCTCGTACACACAATTCCTTTCACGTCTTCAAACTTCCCTTCTAAGATCATATGTTTCATATAACGCACACTTATTAGGGTGTTCATGATAGTTGGTCACCCCCCTTGACTTCAAACCTACAATAAAACATTAAAATGTTTGTTTGAATTTAAAACTACCTGAATTCCTCATGATGAACAAAGTTGGCCAACTCCAAACTCTGGAATTTTCCAAATATTTATTCTCCAGGAGACAAGACTTAATAGTCATCAAAGATAGAAGACAATTATGTGCAACATCATAAGACAACATAATATTATGCTTAAAACAACCATGATATGGGGATTAAACCTCTCCCCATGAAGATAGATTACAAACAGAGTGAATGGAGGAATTCTCTAGAACCCCTATAATGACCCACACACCTATGTCCATCCCATTAGGGGAGATTTGAAATGAATTTCGTTGCGATGCAATGAGTGAGTATTTGCAAAATCTCTTGGGATATACTTTAAGGTATGAAACCTATGTACAAGAGATGCCACTTGTCCCTTGGTGCCACTATATATCCAATATAAATATTAATTTTTATGGGAGGTGGCAGATTGATAAATCCCTCACTGTATTGTGTATTAAACCATAGTGTAATGGGCATGCTTTGTTTGTGTTTTTGTTTGCTAAGGCATCAAGACTGCACAAGACATGGAAAAACTCCACATATTTGTATCTCTCTACTAATAGTTGAACCATAAGGACCATCCTTCTCAATTGTGTATCTTGAGACAATGCATTGTTGACCATATGGTGAATGATTGCCATCGAATCACCTACCATTGTGATATTTTTTATTCCAATTTGTTTCATTATTGAAACACCTCGTATAACGGTAAGACTTTGTCCTGGTCATTAGTGGGTTTATCGATTCCCCATGCAAACGAAATTTCTTGATTTCCTTCGGGGTCAACAATGACCTCCTATGCACTTGCCACCGATGGATTTTCCTTCGAATCCCCATAAAAAAGATGGAGCATTGTCACCTTTCCCTAGTCCAATTTGAAAATTCATCCCTCGGTATTCTCAATTTCCATGCTAAGAACTTATTTTGGTTGTTGATGTTGAATCTAAATGAATGTGGTCCTTTTACGAGAACATATTTTATTCACTGCTTCTTTTCAATCTCCAAAGTTGCAGGTTTTTTACCCTTTTGCCTCTTTGATAAAATCACCTCAGTTAAGATACCTCTAGCTTGAGATGCCACCTTCTTGGGATTGACAACTTCTTAATGAAATATCACTTTTTATGGATAACCATACCTTCCAATATAAATACAAGGGATTTTCTATCTATACTTTTTCAAGTAATGGCTTGTTTTGGAGGGATCCTGGGTAATTGTTGTTCCAAATATATAATGCTTCCTTCCAATTTTGGGGCATGTCAATTTGCTTTCCTAATTCTAGGAATGTAATACTCTATAATTATTTTGTGAACTCACTTTCCAGAAAAAAAATACGGAATGAGGATTCTGCATTTGTTTGCATAAGAAGGGCATCTAAATGGACCTTGAGGCTTGAATCCCCCTTCTTTTCAAAATTTATGTTGTCAAAACCTTACCATGAATCAAGATCCAACAAAAGATCTTAAGTTTGGGAATATTGTCTCCTTTCCAGGAAGTATACCAAATTGATAATCTTGGAAGTTGAGTTCAATATTCATTATGGACCTTATGGCCACTTATGACTGATAAAGATTCCATGTGTTTACCCCATCCTCTATTATCTATAGAGTCTTGACTAATTGGAGTTTCTCCTCTAAGATTAAGCAATAATGCACCCAAGAGTTTCTCCTTAAAGGTGTCCTTCTAAGGATTTTGTTGTACCAAATCTAAATATGTCAACAATTTCTTGGCACCCATGAGAGTTTATCTTGGATGATATGGGATAATGCCTTACAAAGTTTCCAAATTGGGGATCCCATCACCCATGACATCTAACGATCCAAACTTCCAATTAGGTCACTTACTTGAAGGTATTTTTATGAAGGACTAACTTCCACCTTCTTTCCTGAGATTAATCTCCAAATGATTTTATCCCCCGTTGCCATGTTCATCAAATGAGAATATTTTATTGCAAGCCCCCCTCCATCCATTGTAGTTGTAAAAATACTCCAATTAGTAAGGTAGAACATCTTACTATTGTTATTCCCCCCTTGCTACAAAAAATTTCAAAGTGCCTTCCCAGTGAGCATCATTATACTAGAAGGGGATAGCATTAGGCAACTTTGAAAAAGAGGGAAGGAGGAGAGAACACATTTTAGAAGAACTAATATTCCAGCTAGGCCAACCACTAAGTTTTCCATTGTTTCACTTTCTTGTGGATTTTCTAATTTATAAATTGCTAGTCTTCTACCTTAGGATATCCAAGCATTAATGGAATCCCTATATATTTGAATGATGACCATTGCAGGATGTATGAGATCTATGGAATCTTGACAAGTAGAAATCATCAAGTGGGGGGTGGTATTCCATCCATGTGAATTACCTTTCCTTTTATTTATGCAACCTCTTGAAGCATTCAGAAAAGTGTAAAGTATTTCTTTAAAAGGCTCGGCAATGATGATCAATGCTCCACCTAAGAGAAGAGTGTCATATGCAAATTGAGAGTGACTGATTTCTTTTACCTTTCCAACCATTGATATTCCTTGGAGGGTGCCAACTATTTTTCATGTTCAAGTATTCTAGTAAGAGAATCAACCATTATGATATAAAGAAGTGGAGAGGGGGGGCATCCTTTCCTAAGACCTCTCTGGCATTAGAAAAAGGAGGTGGGCTTGTCAATGACCATATATAATATCCAGGGGCATCCTATGCATAATTTAATCTAGCATATAAAATAATATGCAGAATCAAACCTTTTTAGAACAAAATAAAGAAAAGACTGGCGCACCCTCTTAAATTCATTTTCCATGTCCAAATTTATTATCATTATTTTCTTTTTTTTGTTTCCATTGGAATGTGTTGCTTCTTGAACTAGGAGAATGTTATCAATAATCTGCCTTTTTCTAATAAATCCCCCCTGATTTTCCAAGACTATTTGAGGAAGAATATTGTTTCATCTATTGGAAATCATTTTTGTCAGCATTTTATATGAATTGTTACACAATGAAATAGGTCAAAATCTAGAAAAAGAGGAGGGATTTGATTCCTTGGGGATGATAACTAGGAAAGATGAGTTTGTGCCTTTGCCAACTTTGAGTTTTCTACTTGTCCAACTCAACATTTTGCACAAGTCAATATTGATAGTGTTCCAATAGGTGCAATAATAAAAGATACTAAAGTCGTTCGGGCTAGGTGCCTTGTCAGGCTCTAGTCCCCAAATTGTGGCAGTGACCTCTTCTTCCTTAATCTCCTTTCCAAGATCTACATTTTCTATGGTTGAAACAAGGCATGGGATTCTTTGCAATATTGTGTTGATAATATCCATATCAGTTACTTTCTCATATGCATATAGCCCCTTGAAATGTAGGAATGTCTCCTTCTTTATTTATTCAAAATATGTTATTTTTATTTCTATTCTCTTTATGAATTTTAGATACATTATTTTGGTGTTTCTAGAGATTTGATTGCTTATGGAAGAAACATGTGTTTTTGTCTCCATAATTTAACCATGGGATTTGAGACTTAATCCTCCAATGTTCTTCCTCCTTAAATGCTAATGAAGTTTTCCATGTAGACTTATTTCTTCATATATCTATTGTTGTGTCACTTCCTGTTGTTCCAATCGATCTTGGAGCTTTGTGAGTTGTTGATGAACCATTTCCTTTTATATTGTGGGATTTAGGTAATGCTCCTTTCCCACTATTTTCAAGCCGCTTTAGTAACTTTTAGCTTTGATTCCCAAATGAAGCAAGCAGATTCTTCCACTTTCATTTTCCATACTTCCTTTTCAGATCTATTACTTTTTTATCTTGAAGCCAAATATGATTAAAGTTGAACGAGAGTGGACCATAGTTACACCTTTTTGCATTAAGAGTGACATTGGCCTATGGCCTGAAGTTGCATAAGTGATTATATTGGATGTTATCTCCATGCAATCAACTGATTACCCTCTACGAATCAAGAGCTTGTCCAACCTAGTTGCAATATGGATAGATCCAAGCCTTTTATTTGTCAAAGTATATTTTCCCCTCTTTTATTTGATATCTAATAAGAACCAATCCATAATGATATCTTCAACTTTTTCTTTGAATTTATCTCGAATAATACTTCCTCCCCTCTTTTCCTCTTGATCCAAGACTATATTACAATCCCCTACCAATATACTATTCTCAACATAAATAGTTTCTTTCATGTCGTATAATAGATTGCAAGAAATACTATAATTATCTAGTCAAAGGAAGCTTCTTTGCAAAAAATAAAATTTGCAACTAATATATTAAATAGGGATTTATGAGTAAGAAATTTTTTGGAAGATTGAAGAGCACTTTCCCAATTAATACTTGTGTTTGTTGTTATTTTTCTTAAGTTTTTTGTACATTTTGTCATTTTAAGTAGCTCAATCAACACTTTTAACATATCATTATAACCTATATTTTTTTCCAGAGGTGGCAAAGACTATCATAACTCAGTTGTCAACTTGTAATGAGGAAAACAATCATTGGATCATTGAATGCGGGTTGTTATTCAAGAAAAACCATGCCACTTGAAATGAGTTGTCGATAGTCCATAAGGGGCAGACTTCCACTATTGCTAGATGTCTTTAAGGCCACTAACTTGTTTCCTTAAGTACAAGGAAGATGAAATCTTAACCAATTAAAAGAAATTTTAGATATTACTCTAAAGCCACACCTATTTTGAAAATATTATTAACTCATTATTTTAAGAATATTAAAACTTTTTGTTTTTATTTTTATTTTCTAAAATCTATATAAAAACAAAAGGGGCTATAGAGCAAGAAGTCTTTGCCTTATGTGTTTAAACAATTATGCATGTGGTTTTAAAAAATTGTTTAAAGTTTTTATTAGTTACGCGTGGAGTTTTGGTGCTATGTTGAAAATCATGTGTCAAGTTATGATGCTAAGTCTAGAGTGGTTCCTTTCTTTCTCCCTCGGTTGATGGCGATCGAGAGTCATAGCTCGAAGCTAAAATACGGTAGTTTCTTGGGGCTCTTGGACTGCACTATGTCACCTTCGTCAAGAGACCAATCACCCTCAACCATGAGAAACACCTAGAATATGATACATAGATTATTGTTGCAAATATCCCTCATTTCTCATGATTTTCCATTTTTTTTCTTTTTTCAGGTTGTCATCTATTCTAAGTTTTTCAGGTCCAAGTTAATTCTTAACAATATTTTCAATGTTTATGATGAGTTTCTTCTCAGACCAATATATTGCCCAAAATTGTATTTGCAAAATTGGCAGCGGTGGAGAAGATGCACAAAGAAACAAAACCCACAAAGAGAGTAATGTGAACAACAAAAATAACATGATACAGTTTCAAACCAAAGCCCTAAATGCATGATTCAGACAATATATATGCCAACAGAAGAAAAACAATTTAGAATCAGAGCCTAACCTCACTGTACTATCTTCACATTGGGCCTACTACAATGCCTCAATATTGGTGCCAACAGCAACAATCCTCTTGTTGTATGGCCCCCTCTGTCTTTGTTGTACGACCTTCAATAAATGATGAATCCTCCTTGGAATATGTGCCACTTCTCTACCTCGAAAAGTGTGCCCAAACTCAGCTGTGTATACTGCAGGCGATTTCCAACACTATTTTCGTGCAATGCAAGTTGAATCACTTAGTTGGTGCATCCCCCTCCTCCTGGAAAATAGTGCCCTCTTCTAGAAATTCGTTCTCACCCTTTGAGAAACTCTACTCTTCCCTTCTCTTGCTCAATCCCTTACTTTCTCTTGCATATAGACTTCTCACCTTCCTCACTCAACTTCTCCTTGAAACTCGTGCCTCTCTTTCTCTCCAGAGACTCTCTCTTTGAATGAATAGAAATATCTCATTAAGTTTCATTTTATTCATATTTTAGGGTAACTCCTTTTGTCTTTTCAACTTCTAGGGACTAGATTAAATATTGGCCACAAGATCAAGGGCTGTGTTTAATCTCAAGTTCACTTAAATCACTTAAGTGAAACAATATAAAAACACTTTTCTTTTCGAAAAGTCACTTTCACCCTAAAATAATAAAAAGTGCACTTTACATCATAAAGTCAATTTATAAACTTTTTTTACATCTTACTTTATAAGTGTGAATCAAAGAACAACTTACTTTACTAAAGTACATCTCACTTTAAAAATATAAAGTCACATCATAAAGTATTTTAAAAACACATTGTATAAAGTCACTTTATGTCTTTAATGAGCACCCTTGTTCTCGGACCCCTGCACCAAGGAATCTGATGCAGGAGTACCTCCGAGCTACCAAAACTAACAAAAGAGAATCCCTCTTATTGTATTTGATGACTCCATTCAAAATAAAGTTCATATTATACAACTCATATGTATCTCATGTGTACATTTGTTAACATGCTCAACCTAGTGTATGTTGGGTTAACATGTAGTAGCAAATCAAAGGAATAAATCAACAAGACTTATAAAAGGTGAAAATGGATCAAGAAGTGATTAGAATGAGTCCAAGTTGAGGGAAAGGAACCAATACTTTAAAAAAAACTAAAAAGAGGACATAATCATATCAACAAATAAGAGAGCGACAACAAAAGCTAGAGCTAGAACTGCTAAAATAGGTTACGGAAGAAGAACAACGGGTTCCTCAAAAGAAGCAAGCAATAGTTGTGTCTAAGGAGGCCAAATTGTTGTAAAGGAAAATGTTGTACATGTTGACATAAACGTTTAGTAAATACATAAGTAGATATGCATTAGGTAATCAAGATAACTAGATAAAATCCAAGTAATTAGACTAAAAAGTATAACCAATGCACGGCTCCAGATTATGCCAAGTATACAATGAAGTGAATGTATTGTATGTGGCATGATATAGAACCTCGAAATTCCATGATTTATGAAAATGCATAGATTATCACTCATTCATACACATGTTGGGTCTCATACCATGTGTGGCACAATTTTTTGACACTTTTCGGCTTGAATTGCTCCCACTTAGCGCTAGATGGAAAAACTTATTTTGCATGGAAATACATTTGTCCACCAGATGGTACTTGTAGATGTAGTTTTATAAAATGTGATCATTTTCGGGTATGCCCAGGTCAGGCATGTTGCAGAGACTTTAAAGCTTTTTTAACAAAGCCTTGTGAGACTGGTCTATATCTATAGTTGGAGCTTCTTGCATAAATTTTCTACCTTTTCATTCTTTATCTGATTGGGTTTCTCCATAAATTATGGGATTATATGGCCTAGAGGCATCTTTCTGTTAGAAAAACAGGATCGCAGAGAAATAACAATAAACAGAAATGAAAATATAATCACACATACACATTACAAGAGAGACACAAATATATTGTGGTTCACCCAACTTGGGCTACGTCCACACTGAAGTTGCCAGTCCTTATTATTATTTTGTCCAGCAAAGTGAAGGGATACAACCTGCAGCACAGCCGCTGCACTTCCTATTCACACTCTCTCACAGTCTCTCTTCCGATCTCAGAGATCTTTATAATGCATATTACCTAATACATCAACCCTAACCGTGTTACAATGACTTTCTTTTATAAGGGAAATACAATGGGAAAATACCACGGATTACCCAAAACCAGGGGCCCGTAAAACAACCCCAAAAATTTCCTTCGGGGGCTTCGCCCCCAAACCCCCCAACTAGGGTGATTATACAGTCGTTTTACATATCATATAAAGCTGGGGTACAAACACGGTTGAATAATAATGTCTCTGAATCTTGAGATCAGGCTCCACAACCAACAATCTCCCACTTGGAGACTAATCACAACAACTCCACCGCTACTGCACTTGCTAGACCTTGGACTTGGCAGCTTTCTCATCTTCACCTTCATGCTAGAAGGCCAACTGAAACCGAGCAAGAACTCAGTTTCTCTCTGGTCACTACCTTTGTGAACATGTATGTAGGATTCTGGCTAGTATGTATCTTTTCCAGCTTCAACAATTCATCTTCGAGAACAGAGCGTATGAAATGGTACTTGAGCTGTATATGTTTAGTCCTAGAATGGAATGTTGAGTTCTTTGCAATATGAATGGCACTCTAGCTGTCACTATACAACCTGCTATCCTTCTGCTTCTTACCCAATTCCTCCATAAACCTTTGCAACCAAATAATCTCTTTACTAGCCTCTGTAACAGCAACATACTCTGCTTCCGTTGTTGAAAGTGCAAAAACCTTCTGCAGTTTCGAAATCCAACTTACTGTTGTTCCACCTACAGTAAACACATACCCTGTGGTGCTCCTCCTGCTATCCTTATCACCTGCCATATCTGCATCAACATATCCCTGTAGAACAATATCTGAACCTCCAAAACATAATGCTTGAGTGGTAGTACCTCTCAAATACCTGAGAATCCACTGTACTGCCTTCCAATGTTCTTTACCTGGATTGTTCATATATCTACTCACAACTCCCACTGCTTGTACAATATCTGGTCTTGTGCACACCATGGCATACATCAAGCTGCCAACTGCTTATTGATAGGGAATCTTGGACATGTAATATGTCTCTTCCTGTGTCTTGGGACACATTTCCTTACTTAGACTAAAATTGATGGCCAAAGGTGTACTTACTGGTTTTTCATTATGCATTCTAAACCTCTCCAACACCTTTTGTATGTACTCACTCTGAGACAATGTCAATTTGCCATTTTTCCTGTCTCTCGTTATTCTCATACCAAGGATTTGCTTTACAACACCCAAATCCTTCATCGCAAATGAATTAGCTAGCTTCCTTTTGAGTACATTTATATCCTGCATGTTAGACCCTGCAACAAGCATGTCATCCACATACAATAACAAGATAATATATCTTTCATTGTCTAGCTTCTTGAAATAAACACAGTGGTCAGAATGACATCTACTATAACCTTGTTCTGTCATAAACCTGTCAAATTTTAAATACCACTGCCTTGGAGCTTTCTTCAAGCCATACAAACTCTTTTTCAACTAGCATACCAAATCCTCCTTCCCTTTGACCTCATACCCTTGTGGTTGCTGCATATATATCTCTTCCTCCAAATCCCCATGAAAAAAGGCTGTTTTTACATCTAACTGTTCAAGATGCAAATCTTCTACCGCCACTAGACTTAAGATAGTCCTAATTGAAGTCATCTTAACAACAGGAGAAAATATTTCATCAAAATCTATACCTTTCTTCTATGCAAACCCATTTACAACAAGTATGGCCTTATACCGCTTCTTACCTCCTTCTGCTTCCTTCAACCTATAAATCCATTTGTTCTGCAATGCTCTTTTACCAGCAGGCAAATGAACCAAATCTCAAGTCTGGTTTCCTACCATTGAGTCCATCTCCTCATTCATGCCTTGCTCCCACTTCTTTCTAGTTTCCACTTGCATTGCTTCTTCATAACACTCTGGTTCACCAGCATCAGTGATCAATAAATAATACATTGAAGGAGAGTATCGTTCAGGGAGTCTACTTAACCTGGTAGATCTTCTTGCAGTAGCAGGAGTTTCGGGTACTTGCTGCTGTTCTTGATTTTCTGGCACCTTTGGAACTTCATTTTCTTTAATTTCATCAAGTACTGTGTACTCTGTGTTTTCCTTTTCCTGTTTCTTTCCCTGCAACTGATCTTTATACATGACCTTTTCATTGAATATGACATCTCTACTTCTAATGATTTTGTTATTTTCATAATCCCATAAGCGATAACCAAAATCATCAACCCCATATCCAATAAAGGTACTTTTTTGGATTTAGCTTCAAGCTTTGTTCTATTATCTTTATCAATATGGACAAATGCTTTACAACCAAACGTTCTCAGAATTGAGTAGTTTACCTTTTTACCTGTCCATGCCTCCTATGGAATACCACCATCCAAAGCACTTGAAGGCCCTCTGTTTATTAAATAAAAAGCAATATTTACAGCATCTGCCCAAAACTGTAAGGGCAACCCTGCATGCAATCTCATACACCTTGCACGCTCCATAATCGTTCTGTTCATCCTTTCAGACACACCATTTTCTTGTGGTGTTCCTGAGACTGTCTTCTCTCTACGAATCCCATGGTATGAACAGTAACTATTAAACTCCTTGACGCAGTACTCACCTCCATTATCAGATTTGAGACACTTCAACCTTTTTCATGTCTCATTCTCAACCAAAGCTTTCCACTTCTTAAAAGTAGCAAACACATCAGATTTATGTCTAATACAATAAACCCAAGTTTTCCTAGTTGCATCATCAATAAATGTAACATAATAATGAGAGCCACCAAGAGATTGTACCTAAGTTGGTCCCCATACATCTGTATGCACAAGCTCTAACTTTTCATTCTTCTTTTGTTTCCCAACCCTGAGAAATCTGACTCTCTTTTGTTTTCCATAAACACAGTTCTCACAGAATTCCAAACTTACCTGCTTCAAATCTGGCAGCAACTTCCTTGAGTGGAGAATCTACATCCTCTTCTCACTCATGTGGCCAAGCCTATGATGCCACAATGTTGTATATGTTCCTGTGGAAGCTAAAGAGATAGAATGGTCAGTATTATGAGGACATAAATACAATGTACCTACCATGTCTCCTTTTGCTATCACCATTGATCCTTTAGTGATCTTCCACCACTTTTCTCCAAATGTAGATAGACAGCCGCCATCTCCCAACTGCCCTGTTGAGATCAGATTTATTTTCATAGCAGGAATATGCCTTACATCTTTCAGCAACCAATAAATTCCATTCTTAACTTTTATCCATACCTTACCCATTCCAACAATTTTACATGGCTCATCATCACCCAATAAAACATGTCCAAAATCGCCTGGAACATAATCATGAAAGTATTTCCTATGGGGTGTAGCATGACATGAAGCCTCTGAATCTACTACCCAATAATCACTAGTATTATCTAATGCAAGAATCAAAGCATCTTGTAACACATCACCTGCTACATTTGCTTCCTGGGTAGTTTCCTGCTGTGCATCTCCTTTCTTCTTTAGAGATCTGTAGTCTTTCTTCAGATGTCCTTTCTTTCCATAGTTCCAGCACTCTATTTTTCCCAGTCTGGACTTGGATCTTCCTATTTTAGACTTGCCACGATTATCTTGGCTCTTTCCTCTCTCCTTTTGTCTTCCCCTGCTCTCCATGGTCAACGCATTACCTGATGTCTCACCTGTGCTTTTTCTTTGCATTTCCTCACTAAGAATAACACCAATAACATCATCAAATTTCAAGGTGTTTGAACCAAAGACAGAGTTACTTACAACCATGACCAAGCTATTCCAGCTTTCTGGCATTGAACACAAGATTAGAAGAGCCCTAACCCCATCATCAAAGTTCACACTTACAAAACTTAGTTGATTTGTAACCTTATTAAACTCATTTAAATGATCAGTAACAGATCCACCTTCAGACATCTTCATATTAAATAAACGCTTCATTAGAAATACCTTGTTGGAGGCCGAGGGTTTTTCATACAGCTTACCCAGTGCGCTCCTCAAACCCTCCATTGTCGTTTCTTTTGAGATATTGAAAGCCACTGACGAAGCCAGGGACAACCGTATTGTCCCTAGTGCCTTTCTGTCAAGAACCTCCCATTCTTCATCCTTCATCGTTGTCGGATGCTTTGCTCTTCCTCCCAATGGCAGGAATAGATTCTTCTGGTACAGATAATCCTCCATTTGCATTTTCCATAACTAGAAGTTTTAGCCATTAAACTTCTCGACCTTAAACTTTTCTTCTTCTGCCATTGCTCCCACTCGAACCAGAAACCCTAGCTTCCTGTAGGTTTATCTGCCAAATAGACCTTTGGCTCTGATACCAATTGTTAGAAAAACAGGATCGCAGAGCAATAACAATAAACAGAAATGCAAATATAATCACACATACACATTACAAGAGAGACACGGATATATCATGGTTCACCCAACTTGGGCTACGTCCACACTGAAGTGGCCAGTCCTTATTATTATTTCGTCCAGCAAAGTGAAGGGATACAACCTGCAGCACAGCCACTGCACTTCCTTTTCACACTCTCTTACAGTCTCTCTTCCGATCTTAGAGATCTTTACAATGCATAATACCTAATACATCAACCCTGGTCGTGTTACAATGACTTTCTTTTATAAGGGAAATACAATGGGAAAATACCACGGGTTACCTAAAACCAGGGGCCCGTAAAACAACCCCAAAATTTTCCTTCGCAGGCTTTGCCCTCGGACCCCCCAGCTGGGGGTAATTACCCCCACACACCCCCCCCCCCCGCTGGGGCGAGTGTACAGTCCTTTTACATATCATATAAAGCTGGGGTACAAACACGGCTGAATAATAATGTCTCTGAATCTGGAGATCAGGCTCCACAACCAACACTTTCATGTGATCAGGTTTTCATTTTTCCTTTTGTTGGGGTCATCATCATCCATGTCATCATATCCTCCTGCTTTGGCCACATTTTAGACTATCTTTATTTAATGTTAAGGTAAGATAAAGTAGATTTGTTTATGTTAAGAACTATTTGATGCTAACATATAGGCTTGATTACAATACATTAGTAGCACTCTAGGTCAGTGGCCTTGTACATGATCACTATGGGGGTAGGAACATAGAATATCTTGTTTATGCTTTCCATTCCAATCAATTTATTTAGGATCTTATGATCAATAGATAATCATTAGACACACGATTTGAAAGGATTTATTTGCCAGTACCAAGAAATCACATGGTGAGACTACATATGAGGGACGTCATCAAGCTGGGACAAGAAGGTTTGTATGAGAATGACTTCTTAATCGAGGAAGATAGAAAGCGCATAGAGGGGGAAGAAGTAGGGAAGAGACCCTAATTCTTGCTATGGATATGGGGTAGTTCTATAACATATATGGTAACTATGAATGATGGTTTTTGATATCTTGGAAGGTTCCTTTGAACCCCCAAATAGAACCGCCTCCTAACATATGACCCTATTGGGCTCCACCAATGAAATTGTTGAAAGTACGTGGACCACTTAGAAATAGTTTTGCAAGTTGCCCTATAATTTCAAAAATTGAGGAGCCTCTGAGTAATGTGAGTAGATGGAATGAACCGCTCATGAAATGCACTATGGGCCTTCCTCAAAGCAGTACTAAGAACCTAAAGATGTAGGTTGTAGTGTGTAGATGAAAGTTGTAACGCAGAGGGGTCTTTGCTTAACAAGTGGGATAAAGCGATAATACCTTCATTCACACCTATAGCCCCATCAGCCATGTTTCAATGATTTCAGGAATGATTCAACATGGTAGTAAGTTCAAAGCTTTGATCCATCGACCTTGTTGCTTTAATGATAGTTTCTTTCATTTGATCCCAAGGCTTGCGCTAAGGTGCAATATATACATTATGAATGTTTGGTGCACCTATTTTGGGCAACCAAACATTGGATTGGCTAATAAAGACATGGAGCTTGACATTGCTCTTGGTATCCATTTTGTCACTATTTTTTATCATCAAATCTACTCTGAATGGCGTTAATTTCACTATTTTTTATATAATAAGTTATTCCTTCTGCCATTCAACCCATCAAACAGACCAGGTATGCATGTATTCGTTTATCATATGAATTTTGGCCAAATCTCGTTATATCATAATTTATTAATGATTAAATTAACAATTCCAGACATGCATGGTGTTTAGTTTTGATTTACAGGCTGTGGTTTTTCAAACGACCCTTCATTCAGACTGCGTGTTTATATTGCCAATGTTCAGCCGCGTCCAACTCATCATTCATCCTTGCATTCAGCTCACGAAATCCACAGTTGGCATGCTTCGGGATATTAAAGTAAAAAATGGGTACGTGGGTTCTGTTAGCCACATGATGGTCATGGTTAATGAGCTCTCGTTCTGGAAGATTCGTCCCCAGGCCTGCTAAACTTGACAACACATCCTACCTCCACGTCGACTCTCCACACGCCATTTTCCTTGCTTGTTCAGCCTGGAATCACACACGCCCATTCACGCCGGAGTTCTGGAAGAGTTCGTCCGTCCACGCTCGGTCCGCCAACACACTGCCCGCTCCACATTAAAGGAATATCGACGCTCCAAATAGCAGCGTGAAGGAACCGACCCCGTGAAGACTGATTGATGCTCCTTGCACTGTCACGCATCACTCAAAGCAGCCAGTTACAGCCATAAACGCATATATTTTTAGAGAGGTAAACTCTATCGACCTTCTCATCCATTGTAATTTATAAATAGACGCTTTATATAGAGAAACAAGTTAGTCTTTAGTTGGAAAATATCATTAGATTAGCAAATAGTTTGTAGAATTTGCAGCAGATAGCAGACATTCTGTAATTTTCTCAAGTTAATGGAAGTTCCAGTTTGTTGATGTTATGAGTACTAAACCAATTTAGTTTTCCATCTCTGATTGCTGGGAAGGGCCCCTCATCAACAGGAGGTTTTGTTCTTATTTTCTGCATTTTCTTTTCTGCAAATAATTAGTTTATTTTTCTGTATATGTAATTAATTTCGTTTTTCTATACATGATATTTCTTTCTTCTCTGTAATTTATATTGTGCTGCTAACATAGTTTGTGTTTACAGAGTTAGTAAATGATCGACCAAAGCATAGCTTTGATAGTTTAATTTCAGTCTTTTGTAATTAGATAGTTTGTTTTCTAATCTCCTGCAATTAGATAGGACTTAGTTAGTTGTTGTTTCTAGCTTAGTTTACAATTAGAATTAGTTTCATTAGCTTCTTCTCTGTAGTTGTAGGTTAATTCGATCTCTCATCTCAATCTTGCTTTAGTATATCATAGGAATAGTTTATCTCTCCAAAAATGATTAGAATAGGTTGCTCTCTATTATCGTAGCTTCTCAACAAGTCTTCTCACTGATTTCTTTGCATTGTAGGTTCATCGGCATTCGCCAGCTGACGTTAAGATCATCGAAACTCTCCTTTTCCTTAGTTTAATTCGTTTTTCCTCATCCAGACTATCATTCAGACAGTCATCCGGATCGTAATTCGGACTTTCATTCTTTCTGCGTTGTTTTATGCTAGTTTGAATTCAGTTTCTTAGTTTTCTTAACTGTAATCCTTCATGCTTTTAATTAGTATTCTTAACCATAATTAGGCCCCTGTTTTACATTCCATAACGTTTTAATTAAAGTCTTGTTATCATTCTTCGTTTGCTTTAACTGTCTTTCGTATTTAATTTGCTAACATGTTATTGTTTCAGAACTTATCAGTCTTATTCCTAGTCTAGTTTATTGCATGCTCTTAAGATTTAGTTTAGATCAGAATTAGTAATTTTATTTTTCAAGTATTCTAGTTTTGATAGTTTCCTTCATTAGGATTAGGATCAGTTTCTTAGTTAGACAAATAATGAAGATGTTTATGGAATATAATTTGGATTCATAAATTAATATCTTTATCAAGTTTTCTACTTGCTTCTATATAAATATCTTTATCAAGTTTTCTACTTGCTTCCAAATCAAGTTCAAAAGTAAATATATTTATCAAGTTTTCTACTTGCTTCTAGTTTTCATTAGTTTCATATTATTCTATACATGGATAGTAGATAGATCAGAATGTTTAAAGTTAACTGTAATTGGTCTCTTTTTAGTTTACATCTCTTTGTTGAAATTAGATTAGATTTACTTCTGTTTTGTTTTGCTATTACATTTGAAAGTCATTACGATACATTTACTCCAGTTCCTCTTACTTTTGACGTACAACATCAAGGAGAATGGAATTAGAATCATATGCTTTAGTGTAGTCTTGAATAGTTATTGAATTTATTACATAGTCTATCCTTTTTTCTTTTTTTTTTTAAGATAGAAACGGATATATTTTTTTGGTATTAGTGGCCGGCAAAACAGCTGCCGGGTACTTTGACACCCTAATGGTTCATCTCTTCTATACAGCTATTCATAGCAAAGTGGTTGGCTGGCAGCTTTACAAAATTCTGGATGGAGGATCCCCCGGTTAACAATTATCTGTCGCGTGAGATAAAGGCATAACTTAGCAGGAGAGTAAAAATAGAATCGTCGTGGAAATGAAGGAAGTAGACTTGTCAACATAATAGACAACATAATGAAATAAAGGCATAAACAACAGCTTAGTCAACATAATGAAATCCTGTTAACGGTCCAGCTTATAGACTTGGATTTCCATCGAGCACCATTCGAGTTTGCTTGGGCTTAGAACTACTCCTCCGACGCCTTAGGAAGCTCGATCCCCTCTTTTTTTGTTTCTGTAAACTCCTCTCGACTCTCGTAATGCTCTTTGATGAGCGAGTCCCAACATGAATCTTGCTCTTTACCCTGAAGATGAGACTAAACTCAGAGTTCACTTTTCTGGAAGAATAAATGCTCGATCGGTGCCAATTGCATCCAAGGTTAATGCTTTTAACCTCAGAGAGTTCACGAGTGTTCTGCCTATTTTGACTTTGAAGGGCGTTACTGTTGTTGACGTTGGGACCTAATCTTGAAGCAAGAAGATATCGCGTCTACACGGGGATATGGAAATGATTCTGGCGATCTTGAATATACTGCATAGGATTTGATTCCTTTGTGAGCATTAGAATCTCAGGATCACGAGGAGTTCTCTGGGCCAACCAATCAAAAACACCCCACCTGTTAGGGAATATTACAAAACGATACTTTTCCATCGATTGATAATTGACTTCTGCCCAGAAGCGTGCCCTTATTGGCTTCCAGATCGACCAAGGTATTTAGGCCCCTTAGGACGTGGAAGAAGCGAATCTTTTGGAACTTGGAGACCAACAGCTGAATTTTCTTGAGTAAAGAGGGTAGATGAACTTGGTCCGGATTCCTATTTGATATCAGTGCTTGGATTATAATCCTTGAATCACGAAAGATCACCAGCGAACTAAGGTTTTCCCTTAAGGCTTGCTTCAGACCCTACCACAGAGCAAGTGCCTCAGCTCTGTTATTGGAGTCTTGGCCTAGCCCCCGGGCATAACTCAGAGCGATACCTCCAGAGGGACTCAGGAGTACCCCCCCACCACCAGCCTCTCCCAGTTTCCCTTTTGAAGCTCCGTCGAAGAATAGACAGTGATCCTCCATATTCGATCTCCACTTGATGAATTCTTGCTCCCCCAAACGGATTTCCTAGGAAGCAATTCGAGGAATGATGGGGGCCGACTTGAGATGATGGTTTGGAACAAAGTCTATCAGCCAATGGTTTTCTTCAGCATCCAGAGCACTAGCATTTCTGAGATTTACTTTAGATTCCAGCACTTCTCCCATCATGGCTCTGGCTTTTAACGCTACCCTGGATGAGCTGCATCTTTCGTCTCTGAAGATTCTATTATTCCTTTCGATCCAAAGTTTCCAACAGGTGAATTTTGGAATCCACATCCAGCAAGTCTTCAATAGCTCTTTGTTAATGAGGCGGAATGGAGAGCTAGCGGCCCAATTCTTTAGCATGCCCTGAAGTTTATCTGGCAAGCCGATCCTGTCCGGGCTCATCCTCAGGACTGCACTCCAAGTTTCTTTTGCGAAAGGGCACAGCAAGAACAGATGATCAGCATTTTCCTCTTCCGTTAGACACAATGGGCATCTAGAGGGCCCTTCCCACCCCCTCCTTCTTAAATTGTCACAGGTTAGGATGCTTTTGTGTGCCAGAGTCCAAGTGAAGAAGTCGATCTTTGGAATGGAGTTGATAGACCATAAGGATTTCCAAAGGGAGGGGTCTGGAGGTACATATGGGATCACTTGGAGGGCCTGATATCCTTTTGCTACCGAATACTTGCCCGTGGTGGTTCCCCATCCTCTTTTATCTTTTGCTAAAGCCTTTATTGGGGACTTCCCTTGGAGCAGATCAATGAGTTTACAACCTTCTTCTTCTAAGATTTTAGGATATCCTCCTAGATCCCATGACTCCCAGCTTCTATCCACATCGGACCCCCACCTGGAAATGTCCCACAGGGTAAGAATATTTCTGCTTTGCATCCACTCTTTAATGTTCTCCAGCTCCTCAGTCTGGTTCAGAGGTAGATCTCCAAGGATCTGGTCTTCCCAGATTCTTATAGATTTTCCATTGCCTGGGATCCAATACAACTTATCTTTGAAACCCTCCAGAGCTCTTAGGCACAACATGAAGATAGGGGACCCTCTTGGGACTCTCGGTGGCTTGTCTAAGCATCTTGTTCTCTGCCCTTGGAAATATTTCTTCCAAAGCACTCGTTTGCTCCAGGATGGTTTGCTAGAAACTATGTTCCACAGCGGCATGGCGCCCAAAGCTAAGTTTTGGCTGGCTATGTCCCGGATTTGTAGACCTCCTTCCAGAAGAGGCTTTTTGACTTTCTCCTAGCTCGCTAAGTGGAGCTTTCACTCATTAAGTTTCCTCCCTTCCCGCAGAAACCTCCTCAAAATCCCATCCAACTTTCTTATGAAATTTTTTGGGGCCAACAAGATGGAATTTTGAAAGATAGGGATACTGATTAGCACAGATTTCAACAGTACTAACTTTCCTACTGTGTTTAACCAGTTGGCAACCCACGCTTGAATTCGGCTTTTCAACTTTTCTAGCAGTGGCAACCAATGTGCAAATTTTGGATTCTTATTGAAGATTGGTATTCCGAGATATTTGAAGGACTCCTAGGCCATCGTTCCTTCCATGTCTAAGATTCTTGCAATTTCAGTCATCTCCCTACTGGAGCAGTTCCACCCATAAATCATGCTTTTTTGAAAATTTATCTTGCTGCCAGAGACTTATTTGTAACTTTCTAACTCACGCTTGAAATTTCTTGCAGTGTTCCTGCTTGCTCCTCCCAGCAGTAGGGTGTCGTCTACAAACTGAGCATGGTTAATATCTTCAACATTATGAACAATCCTGAGTCCTGAGAGAGATTGAATCTGTTGAAACTGGCCTAGTTGGAAGCTAAGCACTGAAGCTTGGATGGCATAAAGGAGAGGCGACAATGGGCAACCTTGTCTTAGGCCTCTTAAGACCTGGAAGAAAGCAGCTGGGTGACCATTCACTAATGGAGATATCCAAGGGGAGGCAATGCATGCTTTCACCCAACTTGTGAATTTGGAAGAGAAGCCAAATTTTTCCATGACTGTGAACAGAAACTCGTGCCTGACTCTATCAAAGGCGTTGGCAAGATCTAACTTAATTACCATTCATTTTTCTTTTCTCTGGCAGCTGGAGTGAATGGCTTCTTGCACCAGCACGAGATTGTTTAGAATCTGGCGCCCTTTTATAAAGCCTCCTTGATTTATTGGAATGATGGCTGGAAGAATTTTTTTGAGTCTCATGGCTATGACTTTGGAAATTATTTTGTAGCATGTGTTGCACAAGGAGATAGGCCGAAATCTACTAAATCTAAGAGCCCCTTTCTCTTTTGGTATCAAGGCTAAGAAGGCCGAGTTGGTGCTGCCTCCAATCTTAGCGTAATTCTGCGATTTCCTTACCATTTTTAGAAGGTCCTCTTTTATGGTTGACCAGCAGGCTTTGAAAAACCTCACTGTGAAGCCATTGGGTCCTGGAACCTTATCTGCCTCCATTCTATCCAGGAGTTTTTTAATCTCATGCAGATTGATCGGGGTCGTCAAGTTCATATTTTCCTCTTCCTGTACAAGCTTGGGGATAAGATTTAGAGGATGGGAGTTTGCATCTAGAGGAGGTACTTCCGGGGCAGAGTACAGATCCTTAAAGAAGGATTGAGCGGCTTTCTTGATCCCTTCAAAGTCTTTAATTGAGTGATCTTGGAGTTGGATTTCATTAACAGACTTGAAGTGCTTCCGGGCTTCGACATGCTTGTGGAAATAGCTCGTATTTTTGTCACCAGCTTGTAGCCACAGACTTCTGGACTTTTGTCTCCAGTATTCCTCCTCCAATCTGCAGGCTTTGTGGAGCTCTTTTTGAAGGCCCTCTTCTTTGGATAACAGATTTTGGGTGACATCAGAATCCTCCATTGCAATCTGGTGAGTCTCAATAGCTTCCTGTTGTTGGCCCGGTTTTGCAACCAGGCTTAGTGCTATGGGCACCTGCTAACTAGTAGCAGCAGTTTCAATAGAAATAAAAACAATAAACTAAATAAACAATACTATTCATGGATCTAAGCAAGAATCTAAGCAAATAATGTAAACATTTCAAAATCAAGAACAAGAAACATAAGAAATAATTTTTTGTATTGAAAAATGGGGGGGGCAAGCAAGTGCTTGCGATATTACCTTCAATGGTGAAGGTTGATGTTGAGCAACTCCCAAGATGAGTAGCTCCAAACTCCAAGAGGTCTCCTTCTCCAAGATTGCTTCAATGGCTAAAAGTGCTCAGGGGAGATTTCAGCAGCATAAGGATGAGATAATGGATGAATGTGAAATGAGGAGCCCCTACCACCTTTTTATAGGTTTTGGTGGTGGGAAATACCATTTGTGGTTTTGTGGAAACCAAATGGTATTGACCAACATGGTTTAGGTACTTTTCCCTCCTTTTTCCTTTTTTGAATAAAAATAATATTTTAATTCCCTTTTTAATATTTTTGGGAATTTGGACCCTTTTTGAGGGTTTTTTATGATTTTCTTGGAAAAATAATCTTTTTTAATGGAAAAAGGGGTGTACTAAGGTCTTTTGGTGACCTTTTGTTGGTTTCAGAGGCTCAGATGGTGGAAAAGTGGACAAATGGGTCATGTGAGTAAGGGAATGAGCTAGTGAGCACTTTTTAGGTGTTAACAGATTGCCCCCTGATGTGTGAGGGCAGGAGCTCATCATATGGCCGATAGACATCATAGTTCTTTTGTCCTTTTTCTGGGGTTTAGGGGAGAGAAGAGACCGGTTGGAGACGGGAGCCACGGTCCTTGGAAGCTGCAAAAAACAAAAAATATTACATGGCCTCAATATGAATGAGGTATAATCTCTGATAAAGGACGAGGCGGGCATTCCCATGCTCGTATCAAGACATATACAAAACAATTAGTCCCAAGAAGGGGGATCTAATACGTAAAGAAATATAGTGGTACATCATAATGGTCCAGAGGGGACATTATTGTGGGATATACTCATGATCATGGCTGATCTCAATAACTGATACACTGGAATAACTGAGGAACTGCTGAAACTGAAGGTGTCCAACATCTGTAGGGACTCAAAGACTATGAGTCATCTCTGAGAAATAATGTAACTGTATACTCAAGGGAGTATGAAACCGGGGTAAATCTGAATATTGTCGCCATGCGCAACCCGGATATCTATAGAAAAAGTGAAACTGGTGTTATCCATAGGAAGACTCTCAAATGTAGAGGAGTCAGGAGGTATCCGGGGTCTTTGACTAATAACTGAACGGACCAATACCCTGTGCGAGTCTCAACGATGCGATCAAGGTGTTGAAGTCGAGCATGTGAGAAACAACCATTTGGAGAGGCGCTGAGGATTCCTCTCGAAATGATTCGTAGGCACTCATCATAAATGGTAATGAGTCCAAGACACAGGGACCTCTAGGTCTATCCTCTGGAATCAATGTGGTTGTCGTCGACAGAGGGAGACCAGCAACTAACAAGGCAATGATGTTTCCTTGATAGGAGTACGAGGTGTATAACTGAAGTGATGTAATACTGCTGGTAGGACTGACGTGCTTGTGGGGATGGGAAATAACTGGGTCAAAAAATGGGTAGACTCAAACTTCCTTTGTTCAGAGCATGATGACATGGTTGACCTGGAAGCGTAGGGAACTGACTTGTAGGTGCAGGGATCATAGCTTTTTTAGGGACTGAAGGGTATGTACTGACTCCGGGGGGGGTGAAGCTGATGGTAGCTGTCGAGGGAGTTTTGGAGTTACATACTGCAGAATACTCTGAACAAAGGCGACCAAAATGGGGAAGCTGCCATATGAGTAGACATGATCTGTTGTGGCACCAAGAGGCACCATTGATTCCTTCTTCGTAGTTTTAATGAGCTCCAAGAAGGGATAAAAGTGTGCTCTGAAATGGTACGGTCCTGTGGATTTTGCGAGCCCAGGACGACTCATGCTCATGGTTGTTTTCATGTTTAGAGAGTCTGAAAGCGGTAAGTGGACTCTATTGGTGTTTCTTTTTCGTAAGTTTAGTCTCCAAGGCCCGAAAAAGCATAAAATGATGCGGATGGAGAACTCTTCTAGCCGATGTGACTAGAGTATACCTTTTTCGTAATTAGTCTACGAGGTCCGGAAAAGGGATAAACTTATACCAGGTAGACGCCCTTTCAGATACGTTTAGCGAGCATGAAAGGAAGCAAGATTGCTCGGCGATCTTTTCATTGTTTTAGGAGTCAGAAAAGAGCTTAACAGAAACTCCCTAAGTGCCTTTTTTCGTCAAAGGGGTTGCTCGGCCCGAAAAAGGGATAAAATTATACCGAACAAAAATGGATTGATGAGGGCGAGAAAAGGTCTCAAGCATCGTCATCAGTGCGGAAAACTGGATCCGGTGACATAAAGATTGTCGGAAACGGAGAACGACCGATGTGGCACGCAAACTGAGGTGACAAGGGGGGCATGGGAAAAAATGCCCGAAAAATCTAAAGGTGAGAGCGAGAAATGATCTCAAGCATCATCACGGGCACGGAAATATGAATCCGGCAGTGCAAATGGTGCGAAAAAACGGAGGTCATAAGGACTCCGGAATGGTTAAAGGAAAGGACTAGGTTAAAAAATGGCTACAAATAAAGGTGATCCCACCAAGCGAAGGATGCAGTGGTGGGGAGAAATGATGACCCGTGGGGGCAAAATACTATGTGTATCAAATCAACTGAAATATACAAGTGACACATGACCTCAAAAATGGTTGAGATCACGAATATGAAAAAGTGAGCAGGGTTAATGACCTGCCCCCATGCTATGTGCATGGGGTTTGTGATTGTGGATCACATGTGTGTTGGTTTGAACGATGGGCTCATTGAGGTGTTGAGATAGAGATGATGGGGAAGGTTCAAAATGATTGATCATGCCCCCTATCCCGGGGTCGAGGTAATCTATTATGCCCCCTAACTCAGAGGTGTCAATGTGGTGCAGATGTTGTCTCAGAGAGAGATCAATAGGGCATTGAGCAACTGCTGGCGGGGTGTTATACCATGAGGCTGTGGGTCGTGGTGGCATACTGAAGTGATGATATGATGATGGGGGATTCCCTTTGTGGGGTGGATGCCCCCAGTATCTCCGACGAGGATCACGATGATGATGAGTAGGCAAGATTTTGGGCCTGCCCCCATGTTGTGGACGTGTGGTTTCCTGGTCGATTTGAAAGGGTTGAACCTGTGTGTCAAAGGGATCAATGGAAGGGGTTGAGCGAACAGAGGGGTATCCAGTGGAGATCGTATAAATGGCAAGGTCAAGGCCAGGCATTTCGGTATCTGACCAAGTAAAGACATCAGTGAATTCTTGGAACAGTTGTTGGTATTCTCCGATCTCATGCTCACTGTGGGAGGTTCCTAATGTGATGGTATGAAGGGCACCAAGTGGGTCAGAGATGTCAATGTGGATGACGGGAGAAATATCGGCCATGGGATCCGTTAACCAGTCGATTTTAGTAGGAAGGAAATCCTTGGACTCAACCACAGATTGGGTAGCGGTGGTGGATGAAGTCTCTTCCAGGAGGAAGTATGGACGATGGTGCATGTCTTCCCTGGGATAATCAAAGGTAGTAGGAGTCTCGAGAACCTCTTCATCATTGCGGGAGCTTTGAGTGGTCAAATCGAGTGATGAGGTAGTGGTAGTCGAAGAGATCATGTAGATGGTGTTAATCTCTCCGGATGATGATGATGCGGGAGGGTAGATCTCCTCGATAGTAGGGGGTGCCGTCTCTAGGTCCAAATTGTTCATCTCGTAGAGAGCTGCTCTATAGTCTGGGATGTCAGGACAGTTGTGGGAGTAGTGGCCGTAAATACCGCATATCGCACATGGGTGGTTGGTACGCAGTGATTTATCACGAGGCATGGGGTTTGGATCGAGCTTGACCACCGGGATGTTGGGGTCGTCGTCCAGCATTTGCATGTGTTCCTGCAATGCAGGTAACTGTGGGCACTGATGGGTTGGATGGCCTAACTCATCACATAGTGAGCATTTTGGAGGAGCACGAAATACGGAGGGAGGTTTAACTGCCTTGGGTGGGGGAACCGCAGTGTATGGTTGTGGGCCTCTGCCCCCAGTGGGCCTGACGAATGGAGGGGGATTCGTCGACGACGAAGGAGTCGTGATACCGGGAGGTGGTTGGGTAGAAGTAACAATGGGTTGCACCGGTTGCAGGATGACATTTGGTGTCGGTGGAGGAACGGGAGGCGTAATATACCACACGGGTAATCCCAATGTTAACCCGGGGAGACTAAGGGTAGCCATAGCCGGGGCGCTCACTACACCCGAAGGAGGAAATAGAAAGGGGATTGTGTGGATGGGTGTAACCCCAATGTGACTAGGGACTAATGGTGGTTTGGGTAACAAGGAGGGTTGATTACCGGTTGTTTGTGAAAGAGTGCAGAGGTTAGCGACTTGGGTCTCCGGTGACGGTGGTGGAATGGCCTGGAATGTAGAGGTCATCGGTGCCTCGGAGTAAAGTCCGGGTCCTACTGAGGAAATGAATGAGGTAGTTGCACCACAAACAGGTTGTTCAACCATGGGGAGAACATTTTCAGGTGTGGCGGGGGCTTTGGGATCGTAATAGGTGAGTTGGTTGACCTTGACCACGCGTCCCTCATGGGGGAACTGCATGGTGCGAAATACAGATGAGGCAACAGCCCGCATGGCATACATGTAGTTGCGACCAAGTAAAAGGTTATAGTCTAGTTGGGCATTGATGACCTCAATGTCAATGAGGACGGTTTTACCCGCCAGCTGGACGGGGACATTAGCTAATAAACCTTGGGGTTGTGCTGAACGGCCGTCATAGGCTTGCAATGCAGTGGTGGACTGTTGGAGAGTAGGGGATCCCAAGTTTTGCCAAACGAAAGTGGACATGACGCATGTAGAGGCCCCTTCATCGATAATGCACCGATGGATAACAAGATTCCGAACAGAAACGGAAACTTGGAATGCTAAAGAGGAAGGCAGGCGTGGTTCAGACTGGTCTGAATCGAACGCGATCAGCTGTGAATCATTGGGGTCAATGGCGCCAATGGCAGAGAGCAAAGTTTTGCGCTGCGAAGGACAGTTTTTCAAAACTTCTAAAGCAGACATGGCTGCAGGAGACTGGGCTAAGTCGTCTACGATGTTGTAATTCGACACAGCGCGAGCATTGGGATTACTGTTGATGCGACGAAGTGGGAAGTGAGGTGCTTTAGAAACACCATCAAGTGGAGCCGGAGGTATACGTAACGTTTGATCTGTGGGATTAACGTTAGTGTTTTTGTCGGTGGGAGGGGCTTCAGAGGTGGAGCCATATTGGTTCCGACGGGTTTGGAGGTTGGCAGCAGCAGTCGACATCATCAACAAATGGTGAGTACCTGAATCGAACATGGGTTGATCGGAGGCTGCATAAGTGATCTACTGTGGTGGCACGTTGCCCTGAGGGGGGGCTAACGGCTGAGTGTTCACTACACCCTGGTTTGGAAAGGGGTTTTGTAGCACCAAGGGTTGATGTTGAGGTGGTGGAGGGTTGGGTGGCGGCTGAGGAGCCGCTTGCCCTTGACGATGTGCATCGTCGGTCCAAAGTTTCCGAGCTCGCTCCAAATGTGGGCAAGAATGCATGTAATGACCATAGACTCCGCAGATAGAACAAGGGTGGTTTGTTCTGAGGTTATTATTTCTAGGCTGCTTAGGATTCCGATCCGGATTGCGGTTGGGAGGAGCAGCATTGTTATTCTGCGGAGGATTGGGAGGTGGAGGACCTTGCTGATGTTGTTGGTTATTTTGGTATTGGGGCTAGTGTTGTTGTGCGTACACATGCCCTTGAGCATTGGGGGGATTCTGGGGAGCCGCAGGTGCGGGAGCAGGTTGCGGTGGGTAGTATGCAGGTGGAGCTGGAGGTGGTCCAGTTGCCTGTTGGGGTTGTTGGTACCCCTGAGCTATTGGATGTGGTGGATTAGCTGGTGCAGTTTGCTGTGGGTACTGCAATGGTTGTGGTGAGAACTGAATGGGGGTCTGTACCGTAGGTTGAGCATAGTATGTAGGAGGTACATATGCTGATGGCGCTTGGCCATAACAATGTTGTGGACAAGAGGGTCCATGAACGTGATGGGTCTGGTTTGTTGGAGCATAAGAAGTTGTTGCTCCGGAACTAGATGTAGCCATAGAAAGGTCTGGGGCGGGCATGGTGCTCACCATACTGAAAGGTTTTGCTTGCGGTGTAATTTGGCCAATAATGCCATCAGCGGCATGTGATGCCCCCGGTGTGTCACCGCGTGCAGAGTCACCTCGTGGGGCGTCAGGTATGATCGTGTATAGGTAACCTGACTGGGCGTAGATAAGATCAAACTGTTGGGCCTTGAGGATGGCCTCCTCCTCAGACTGGGGTCTTTCAGATGCTACATCCTTCGCAATGAGAGGAAGGAGGGATTTAAGGAACCAGTCTAGGAAGATTCGGTCGTCTAATTTTATTTTGCATAGGCTTCGGCGCCGGCGCCAATCATGAATATGGTCAGTGATATGCGTGGCCGTGTTCTGTCTGCAAGACAGTAGGATCTCGACGCCCGCATCGTAGCGGACAGGTAACTGGAAGAATTGTAAGAAAGTCGAGGCAAGGGAGGTAAATGTGGCATGCGTCCCATGGGGCTGCTCGATATACCATTTGGCTGCAGAGCCAGTGAAGGTGCGTTGTAAAAGCCGTAGGCGGATTGAGTCATCCACTATGGAGTTAGAGGAACACCATAAATGGAAGGACATGATGTGATTCTGGGGGTCTTCTCCTGCCTTACCCTCAAACTTAGGGATGTCAGAAGGGAGTTTGGTGGGCATTTGAGGCCACGCCGGATCATGTCTAATGGGGTCATTTGTGAGCCTAGATAAATCTGGCAGGTTCAGACTTGCCATGTATGGTAGACTAGCATATGTGGGGACTGGAACTGGGACATGCCTAGCCACTGTGGTATGGTGTAGGGGTCCAGTAACGCCTAAAGGTATGCTAGGTATGGAGGGAATGTGCCCTCCAATAGGTGTGGTATGGTATGGGTTAGTGCTCCCAAGTGCAACATGGGTTACACTTGGGTTAGGAACCGCACTAGGGATTCCTGGTATAGCACTCCCAAGTGCAACATGGGTTACACTTGGGTTAGGAATCGCACCAGGGATTCCTGGGATAGGGTTTGTGGAAACCGAAGGGGGTATGACCCCCATGTTGGGTATACCCATGACAGGTGGTGGCCCTGTGTTAGGCATTCCTGAATGTGGAGTGTTACCCATATTGGGCATACCCAGGGGGGTGGTTGTTGCCGTGGATGGTACTACAGCAGAAGGGTCTGCAGATGTCTGACCTATGGTAGTTGTAAATAGTGGATCAAATGGTGTTCCAGACATAATGGTGGTTGGTGGTAACTCTGTGGGGTTTTCGGATTCTACCTCCAAATCAAAGGTGAAGTGAGGTGTGTCAGAATCGGATGACTGTCTAGTTGATTGACGATGTGTCGAATCAAGGGATAGGGCTCCGCGTCTGTGACGTGGAGAGCCAAGTGGACTAAACTCTGGGAGTTCGCCCTGTAGACGACGAGAACGTCTAGAATTCTCAATGGTGAGAATATAAGTTTTTGATGTAAAAATTTTGTTTAAGTATCAGGTGGTGATATATATATAAAAGACTCAAAACCCTAATGCAACCAAGGGTGCAAGAAGGGGAGTGAAAAAAGAAGGCTCTCAGGCCAAAAAATCAATCCTCAAAAAAGGCACTTATTCTAGCAGCTGTGCTACAATAAGTGGAGGAATGCAACAACTGGTCAGAATACCAACATGCAAGCGGCTCCTAGAAAAAATAGGTGTAACTAGACCACAGGTAGGTTGAAATCATGCAAACACCTAATCTAAAAGTATTGTGACTCAAACAGACGATATCCTTTGCAAGGTGATGAAATCCAAGTCAGACAATATGAATGTTGAGACAACGGCTAGATATCCCCCTACCGGGAGGGACACCGGGTAATCAATCCTAAAGACAGGCTACTAGGATACTCCGTTCATGACGCATCGAGAAAAGGTAAATCTGCCATTTGGTCCTTTGATCGCAATATCCCAATACAGGGATATCCCGAGAACTGCGAATGGTAGCCCTTCGGTTACTGAATGGATTTCGGTATTCCACTTAGGCTTCCGGAACCATCCTCGCGACTTCAACCCTCCTAAGGGAGAGGCCTTCCCACAAACCGGTTGTGACCGCGCCAAAAAGTACTAAGAGATTTTAGCTCCCTAATTGGACAACTTCTATGTCTCAGATGTAAGAACTGAGGGGTGTTATTGGAACACCTATCCCCCCAATACTACCTAGCTACAAGAATTCTTTTAGTGTTCCCCAAGTGGGGTTAAAAGTGTGTTCAAATTAGGGTACGTTTTAAGGCTTAGTTCAATTAAGTGATCGTGTGAGTGCACGTGAGGTGTTGTAAACTGAACTTGAAAAAATTAAATGCTTTACAGGAAATTTTCAAAAAATAAAGGATTTTTCAAAAATAAAAAGCAAATATTTATGACTTTTTCACTAAAAGGAATTTAAATGCTTTTCAAAACTCAAAAAACAAAGGATTTTTTGGATTTATGAAAGCAAATAATAGACTTCTTTTAAAAGAAATAAATGGATTTCTTCGTTCAAGAAAATTGCTAAGGGCAAGATTTTAAAGAAGTAAACAGGAAAAAATTTGAATCTAGATGAAAATGCAATAATGAGTCTTTCTTTCACTTTCTTGAAAATTTTTAAAAAGATTTCTAGATATGCACTTTAAATAGTAAAAAAAATTTCTATGGCTGTAAAATATGAAGAATCTAATACTGTAAAAAATGAGCCAAAATGGGTGAACTGAAGTGATAAATAACACTAAAATACAATATTAGATAAATTTCTATGGAAAATTCTTAAATCTAATAGCATATTTGGATTCCTTAATCGAAAACACCCAATTTGAAAAAAAAAATCGTTTCAAACGGAGTTCGGGAGAGGGAGATATGGTCGTTTGAAAATTGAGCTGCGCGGCCAAAAAATGACATGGACCGCGCGGGTTTTGGGCTAAAAGTCGCGATGGACCGCGCGGGTTTTGGACCAAAAGTCACGATGGACCGCGCGGGTTTCTGTCGCACAGTCGCGATGGACCGCGCGGGTTTCTGGCAAAAAGCCGCGATGGGCCACGCGGAAAAAACGTAGAAAAGTCGCGATGGACCGCGCGACTATCTGGAAAAAAGCCGCGATGGGTCGCGCAGAAAAACGCAGAAAAGTCGCGATGGACCGCGCGACTGTCTGGCAAAAAACCGCGAGGCGGAAGCCGTGCACGGAAACCGAGAAACGAACCCAAAAATTGAAAATTTCGGGCTGTTTATGGGGCCAAAACTCAGAACAGCAATGGATCTGCTGTCTAAGATGGCAGATCTATGGATCTAAAGGTTAAAAACTCATAAAAAACTAAGATTAAAGGCAAAACTAGAGATCTATAGTTCAAACCAAAGCGGAGTCGCCAAAAACTGTTGGCCCGGTTTTGCAACCAGGCTTAGTGCTATGGGCACCTGCTAACTAGTAGCAGCAGTTTCAATAGAAATAAAAACAATAAACTAAATAAACAATACTATTCATGGATCTAAGCAAGAATCTAAGCAAATAATGTAAACATTTCAAAATCAAGAACAAGAAACATAAGAAATAATTTTTTGTATTGAAAAATGGGGGGGGCAAGCAAGTGCTTGCGATATTACCTTCAATGGTGAAGGTTGATGTTGAGCAACTCCCAAGATGAGTAGCTCCAAACTCCAAGAGGTCTCCTTCTCCAAGATTGCTTCAATGGCTAAAAGTGCTCAGGGGAGATTTCAGCAGCATAAGGATGAGATAATGGATGAATGTGAAATGAGGAGCCCCTACCACCTTTTTATAGGTTTTGGTGGTGGGAAATACCATTTGTGGTTTTGTGGAAACCAAATGGTATTGACCAACATGGTTTAGGTACTTTTCCCTCCCTTTTCCTTTTTTGAATAAAAATAATATTTTAATTCCCTTTTTAATATTTTTGGGAATTTGGACCCTTTTTGAGGGTTTTTTATGATTTTCTTGGAAAAATAATCTTTTTTAATGGAAAAAGGGGTGTACTAAGGTCTTTTGGTGACCTTTTGTTGGTTTCAGAGGCTCAGATGGTGGAAAAGTGGACAAATGGGTCATGTGAGTAAGGGAATGAGCTAGTGAGCACTTTTTAGGTGTTAACACCTGTGCTTCTTTCCTTTTGGAGGAGGGGGACTTAAGGGACTAGGCCCATCTTTTCAGCTCTTTTTTGAGGCCTCTTAATTTCTCTTCCCAAACGTAGAAGGGGGATCCATGGATTTGTCTGTTCCAGGCTAAGGAAACTATATCCTGGAATCCATCTTGTTGAATCCATAGCGGGCTAAATCTGAACGGAATTGGACCATGGTTTTTTTCAACAAAGAGCTCCAAGAGGATAGGTTTGTGATCAAAAACATAGATTTGTAGAATCTTTGGGGAGGACGAGAGGCCAAAGGTAAGAAAGGTGGATTAAATAAGGAATCTGTCCAGCTTAGCAGCAATGTGACCGGGGCCTATCCGTTTGTTGGACCAGGTGTATTTCCCCTTGGTGGGCTTGATATCTTCTAGATCCCAATCTAGAATGATGTCCTCCACCCAATCTCTTGCTGGATCTTTGACAGGGGACCCACCTTTCTTTTAATCAGTAGTGAGAGTTAGGTTGAGGTCTCCTGCAATGATTACATTCTCTGGGTTGTGCATGCTAAGAAAGGACTTGAGGGAGTCCCAACAAGATCTTTTTTTCCGAAAACAGAACCGGAACATACAAATTAAAAAGACTTACTTGATGGCCTGACTCTTTATGGATTAGCTTGGTGAAGATCCAATGCAAATTGTAATCTTCGAACGCTAGCTCGTACTTGGAGGTGTCCCAGAAGGTGGCTAGGCCTCCTGATGCTCCTCGAGAACTTACTGCTTTGACTTGACCTTTTTTCCAAAATATTTTACTAGCTTGAAGGAGAATTGCATCCTCCAACTTGGTCTCTTGGATGAGGAGAAATTCGGGCATATACATTCTTACAATGTCTTTTAGGGCTTCTTCTTTCAGATCGTTGCTGAGTCCTCTACAGTTCCAGGAGATGTATTTCATTATTTACCTTGGGATGGGGTGGCTCCCTTTGGAGCCGAGCCATGCTTTTTGGAAGATCTGGTGTTGATCATTCCTTTGAGCGTTTGTTGAGAGCCTTGAAGCACATCCCGGTAGGTTTTTTCTTCTCTCTCTTTTTTCCTGGACTTACGGCCCCTTGTGATCTTTATCAGTGTAGCTTGAGAGTTGTTTGACTCGGTGTCTCCGTTTTCTGAGCTACCAAAGTCCAAGTCCAGGCTAATGTGTTTTTCTTCTGCGTCTTTCTCCTTCTCAGCAAACTCTGGTGGAGGTGGTTTGAATATTTTCACCGGTTCTTTCTCTTGGCTTATTGCTACCTCTTGGGATTCCTCTACCACAACGGTGTTCCCAGAGGATGATCCTTCTTTTGGCGTCTCCTTAGGGATTGGAATCGATTGGGGTTTCACCGGCGGCTCTATGCTTTTCTTCTTTGATGACTTCGTGGTTGTTTTTCCCTTCTTGACCTTCTACCAGCCTTCTCCTTGTTCTTTATCTTCAGGTTGGGCCTTTGGACAATTTCTTTGGAGGTGGCCATGTTCGTGGTAGTTCCTGCATTTGAACGGGAGTTGCTCATAGTCCAGTTTTTTATAATGATGCTAGTTTCCCACTGTGAGTTTTATGGCTTCAGGCAACCCGGCTTCTAGATCCACTTCTACACAGATCCTTTCACAGGTGTACTGGTCTTTATTATCAGCTCAGTCTATAAATCGACCTAGCCCATTTTCGATCTTCTGAAGAGATTGAAAGTTCCAGCAGTGGACCGGTAAGTTGGGGAGCCTGACCCAAACTAGAACCTCTTTTGGCATAGAACCTCCTGAAGATTAAATCTTTGTCTTCCTTGGAAATAAATTCGAAGATGAAGAATCCCCTTCCCACAGCGTAGCAGGTCACGCTGTTCTGAAGCTGGGGTCTCCAGTTTCTTTGGATCCAATCATCGGTCTTTTTTAGTTCTGACAAGCCAAAAATCTTAGGTACCATTCTACCTTAGCATATACTTTGCCTCAACTCTAAGATTACCAACCTCGGTCGATAATTAAATATTAGGTGTTTTCTTTGAGATAGCTCACACACCCAACATTTTGGCGCCGTTGCCGGGGAGATGTAGAAGATAGGTAGAATTCAGTCATAGATAAGTTAAACTCTCTTTTGAAATTTAGTTATATTCTTTCCTTTGAAAATAGCTGGTGGCGGGTGAGCGGTAAGATGAGAGGTAAGAACCTGCGCATCTATTATAACAGGCATCCCCAAAACCCAGCAATAGTAATTATGCAGTTAGAACTTATTTCAGTTATAACTTGTTTTCATGAATAGGTCTAGAGATTCACAAGGTAGATTTATAGATTTATTAAAACTAGCTCTCTTACTAAAATTCCTACTAACCTATACGGGGGGCGTGCCACCCCAACTATTAACTCAACAGAAAGGTATCGGAAGACACCTAAAGGGGATAGTCCTACTTGGAAAGCAAATGAAATCCTTTCTGGAAATCAATTAGGGGAAAACATAAGGACATCATAACAGTCTATTCATAAAGAAATTCCACTAGAAGAACCTCAAGCTCATATTGAGACTGAACTTAGACAAGAGAAAACTCAAAAGGATAAAACTTCAGGACCTCTCAACTCTCCATTAGTCCAAAAACCCAAAGACACTACTTTTTCAATAGTAGGTGGTCCAAACTTAGTATATTTTGTCGATCCTGCACAAGTAGACGTTCTTTTTTAGATTTCTGTGAACATAGTTATTTCACATATTGATACAACAACAGTAGGACCTCCAGAACTGGATTCCCACGTAGATGGTAATTCTCCTCCTAAAAAGAAGAATACTCTTCCTGAAACAGAACATTGGGACATCCCATATTCACCAAGAAATGAGCCACCTATATTTTCTCTCTTTGGCAATAGAATCTTCATGGGGGATGAAAATGAAGATCGTCTCTGTCAAGATGAAGAAGATGGAGAAGTTAGAACTGAAGGTACCTTCAAGTTCCCTATCTTATACACTGCACAAGATGTTACTATGAACAACATTCCTCCCTCCTCGCTACCAACCTTTTATGGGAAGAGTAGTGAGGATTCGGACACATTTTTATTCGAGTTTGACATTTTGTGTAGGAGTTATAATTACCTACAAGAAGGTCATAAACTAAAACTCTTTCCTGCCACATTAAAAGATTCTTCTCTTCGATGGTTCATGGGATTAAAAGAATCTAGTATTAGAACTTGGGAAGACATGAAGAATGCATTTCTTCGAAAATATCAAGATTACTGTAGACCTAAGGACTCTCGCAATGATATTTTTAAAATTCAACAACTTGAAGATGAGAGCCTAGAAGACTATCTCGAGAGATTTCACTATGTGTTACACAAATCCAAGTATAGTGATCTTCGAGAAGATGCAGTGAGAACACTCTTCCTCAAGGGAATCTTAGAAGAATTCTTAGATAACCTTAATCTCATGGAAGCAGGAGACATTTCTCATAAATCTTTTGCAGAGATTTGTGAACTATGTAGGAATTACTCTAGGAGTAGAGGGAAAGGTGGAAGACACTTTCGAAAATCTTATGCTAGGAATACCAAAGGAAACACATCCGCCCCTGGTGGAGTTACAAGGGTAGAGTTGGGAAACCTATGGAAAATTTCAAAACAGATATTTTAGGAGCCATGGGTTCTCAATTAGACACACTACAAGCTAAAAAGAGACAAGATAAAGAGCGTGCAACAATGAGTGTTTTCTGTCCTAGGTGTAGAACTAAACATTCTCAACGAGAATGTCCATTAAATAATGTTTCAGCCTGTCACCTATGTACAGAAGAACAGCCAACCAATGATTGTCCATCGTTGCCTGGATTACAAGCTTTATACAAGAGTGGAAATTTTGGTGAAATACCTAGGAGTCCTTGGCAACCTAGAGACCAGCCATCGTATCAAGATTCATCACAAATTCCACCTTATTACTATCCTTATTAAACTCCTCAACAATGGAATACTTCAAGTTGGCAGAATTGGCCACTGTAGTACCCTCCTCAGAATGCTCAACAGCAGCAATGGCCACATGGATGGAGAGGGAAAGCTTATGCTCAAACACCTCCTCCTATGCCTAACTATCCTTACCCACCTAATATTCAACAACTTTTGCCTGGATTTGTACCTCCTTCACTACCACCTATCCCGAATCAACCTCACCATTTCCAGAACATGAATCCTCCAAGACCCACAATATTACCTGCACAACCGATACCGAATCCTAACAGCAAACCAACCCAATATCTTAATAACATTGGGTTGTTACCTCTTCCATCATATGCCATTTCGACCGCACCAATACATGAGATTCAACTGCGGTCTAGAAGAGTTTTGCAAGATAAGCCCACGATAAGCCCAAGTCATCAGTTGTTATTCAAGAAGAGAATAAAGAAGACATACCTAGCGAAGTTTTAAATGATACCATTCTTGAAAATGTGGTCGTTCCTAAACCTTCACCACACAACCATCCACGTAAAGAAGTAATTTCAGGAGAAAAGTCACCCCCATATCCGGAGTGTCTAGCACTAGAAAAACCTGTAACTTATCTAGAGTATGATATCATTAACGAATTGAAAAATATTCGCATTAAGATCCCTTTGTTACAGGCCATTAAGGATATACCAATCTATAGTAAAGTAATAAAGGAACTCTATATTAAGAGACCGGGGAGAAAACAAAAATACCCTCCGATGATTCATGTAATAGGAGAAATATCAGATTGCATAGCAAACCAGCCTAGAATACCAAAATATTCAAACCTAGGAAACCCTGTGGTGACTGTTATCATTAATAACACCGCCATAGGAAACACACTTATTGATCTAGGAGCTGCTATCAATTTGATGACTACCACAGTTTTAGAAACTCTCAATTGAGGACCATTCCTCCACCCTACCCCAACAATGCTAGAATTAGCAGATCGCGCTATGGTGCAACTTGCAGGGACCTTAGATGATATCATTGTATCAGTAGCTTCATGGGAATATCCCGTAGACTTCATGGTCATTGAATCAAAAGACCCTTCCAAAGGTCACCCCATTATTTTGGGAAGACCTTGGTTGGCTACTGCCAATGCATTTATAGGATGTAGGGATGGAGAGATGATTATCTCTGATGGGTTATCTACAAGAAAAATAGCTTTATACCCATCAACTCAGCCAATAGCTGAAAACCTATTTTGGTTAGATTGTCCTTTCGGGGATGAGAACTTGGAAGAACTTTCCCTTGTCAGTGATTTCTCCTGGGCACTTCAAGAACAGAATACCAAGAATGCGTTGAACCAATTTATCTCTTCCACAACATGTATAGATTTTCCTCAATCTTTTTCCCAATTTGACCATATCTTTGAAGATGAATTTCAAGAAAATATGAGCCTCTCAATATTCACGAGTACACCCTATGTCTTCACAATCGAAGAACATCTAGGATCCTATACCATACCATGTGAGGTTAGTACCGACAAATTTCTACATATAAATGTAGTTTTAGATGAGAGTCAGCAAAAGCAATTACTAAAAGTTCTCAAGAGTCAAACTGGAGCATTTGCATGGGAGTATACCGATATGAAAGGTATACACCCAGATACCTGTATCCATCACATTTACACAGACCCAAACATACCTCATGTTAGGCAGCCCCAGAGAAGAATGAACCCGACACTAAAGGATATAGTAAAGATGAATTGCAAAAACTCCTTAATGTTGGTTTCATCTACCCAATTTCCAACAGTAAATGGGTATCTCCTTTGGTAGTGGTTCCAAAGAAAGTCACAGGAAAACGACATATCTGTGTTGACTTTCGAGAACTGAACAAGGCCACTCTTAAGGACTACTTTCCCTTGCCTTTCATCGATCAGGTGTTAGACACCTTATTAGGGAAACGATATTTTTCATTTCTTGATGGGTATAGTGGTTACAATCAAATATTGATAGCACATGAGGACTAGGATAAGACAACCTTCACTTATTCTTGGGGCACTTATGCCTATCGAGTGTTACCTTTTTGCCTTTGCAATGCACCTGCTACTTTCCAGCGTGCAGTAATAGGAATCTTTACTGATCTCATACATGATTGCGTAGAAGTCTATATGGATGATTTTACAGTTTATGGTAATACCTTCCAAGAATCCCTTGATCATCTTGAAACAGTTCTTATTCGGTGCCAAGAAACGAACTTAGCTCTTAGTCATGAAAAATGTAAAATGTTACTGACTGAGGGCATAGTTTTGGGACATCATGTCTCTCTTAAAGGTATCAAGGTAGATCCAGCCATGATCGAAATAATTGTTAATCTTCCTCCTCCAAAAACTCCAAAGGAAGTAAGAAGTTTTCTTGTCCAGGTCGGCTATTATAGACGTTTCATTGAAAATTTCACTAAGATAGCCTCACCTATGTTCAAACTACTCATGAAAGACACAGAATTTCAATGGACTGAACCGTGTCAACAAGCCTTCGAAAATCTGAAGGCCAAGCTATTAGTGGCACCAATACTTAGGGGCCCCAATTGGTCCCTTCCTTTCCATATATCCACTGATGCTTCTGACATAGCCATAGGGGCAATTTTAGTTCAAAAAGAGGGACAAACATCACATGCCATATACTTTGCTAGTAAAAATTTGACTCCTGCAGAATCGAAATACACCGTTACTGAAAAATAGTTTCTAGCAGTAGTCTACGCCATCAACAAGTTTCGTCATTATATCACAGGATACGTAATTTTTATACACACTGACCACTCCGCCATCATATTTTTTATGAATAAACCTATCACCAATGGCAGAGTGACTCGGTGGCTTCTTTTGTTACAAGAATTCAACATCACCATTGTTGATCATCCCGGTCGAGAGAATGTAGTAGCTGATTTCCTCTCTCGAATTCAAATTGATGATAATGCCTGCCCTGTCGATGATAGCTTCCCAGATGAACATTTGTTCGTTGTATTTGTTCAAACCCCATGGTTTGCAGACATAGCCAATTATTTAGCAACTGGAAAGCTACCTAACCATCTCTCCTCACCTGAGAAACGTAGGATTATAGTTCAAAGTTCCAATATTCTTGGGTAGATAATGATCTCTTTCGTACTGCTCCTGATCTTATTATTAGACGATGTGTACGAGAGGATGAGATGGCAGAGATCATGCATGCATGTCATGGTGGACCCTGCGGTGGGCATTTTTCTGATAAAAGGACAGCATACACATTATTGCACTCTGGGTATTATTGACCAAGCATATTTAAAGACGCTGCCAAATATGTCAAGGGATGTGACAGTTGCCAAAGAATGGGTAGACCTACACCATCAGATGAGATTCCTTTGCAACCCCAAGTTATGATTGAGCCTTTTGAAAAATGGGCTCTAGATTTCATTGGTCCAATTTCCCCTATGTCTCACAAGAAGAAGTACATTCTAGTCTGCACATATTATGTCACCAAATGGGTAGAAGCCAAAGCTTTGTTTCGAGCCACAGAGAAATCTGTGGTGGAATTCATTTATGAAGAAATATTTACCTAATTCGGTGTACCCAGGGAAATTGTAACCGATCAAGGATCTAAGTTTACCTCCAAATTAGTGAAAGAGCTTATTGACAAATATGGTATTAGACACTGTAAATATTCACCATATCACCCGCAAGCCAACGGTCAGGTAGAATCCACCAACAAAGTAGTAGAATCCATCCCGACTAAGACTATCCAGTTACACCACAAAGACTGGGCAGATAGGCTTCCTGAAGCTCTGTGGGCTTATAGAATAACATGGAGGAACACCACTAGCCACACACCTTATGAACTCGTTTATGGTAAACACGTTCTTCTACCTATTGAATTTCAAGTCAAAACCTTTCGTATGGCTGCACAATTAGGGATGAATCTAGAAGAAGCACAAAGACAACGAATCCTACAAATAAATGAATTAGACGAAATTAGGCAAGATGCTATTCAACGCACAATCTTAATACAAAACCAACGCAAAAAGTGGCATGATAGATACATTAAACAAAAACAATTCAAAACTGGAGACTGGGCACTACTTTTTTATTCAAGATACAAAAACTTTAAAGGTAAATTAACTACTCGTTGGATGGGTCCATATGAAATTGTTACATGTTTTGATAATGGATCCGTTAAAATTAAGACAATTGATGATTCGCAAATTTCTTTTGTTGTAAATGGACATAGACTTAGACTTTATCATCAGCCAATATCTAAGCAAGATTTTGTGCAGAATGCTTTACAGCAAGAGGAAATGGAACTGGTAGAAGAGGAAGTCATTCCTCCTCCTCCTAATCCTTGAATTATTTTGGGTTATCTTCTTTTGTATATATGTAAATATGTTTTTGATTTTCAATAATAATGAGTCATTTCTAACAAGTGATTGTATTTTTTACAGGAAATCTACTATGATCAATTTGTAAAATATTGTCAAGAAAGCAGGAAGACTCTTTTTCCTTTCGTTAATTTGAAAATTTTACATAACTTGTTTTGTACATATGTTTTTGTTTTAAATAAAATTCGAATCATCTGACAAGTGGTTTTGCAGCTTAATCACAAGAACCCTATCTTTTTAATCAGCTCATGTGATATTATGCGAAAAGGGAAGTGCTCTAAAAAGAAATACTTATAGTTCCCCTTCTCTTTCGGTTATTGTTAAAAATTGGAAATTTATAGTGAAAGGATAAAGCATTCTTGATATCATTTGTAACCACTTTCTTTTATGATTCTGTATATGGTATTTGATTCAAACATGCACATTTCTGATTTATCATTGGAACAGTTGCTCAAAGACCTACTTTAATTATTATGATCTCCATAAAACTCTATCTTACACTTATGGATTGATAGTTCATCCTGGACTCATTATCAAAACTTGTCTCTAAAGCACCTTTAAAAGGTAGCCTAAAAAGTGGGTGATATTTTCTATTTTGTGGGGAACGTTATTGACCTTTTATGAAGAAGATAGACTGTGAAGTCAAAGAACAGCTTTAGGTTATTATCTTTTGGCATGATCTGTAATTTAGGCCATTATAAATAAAGTTACTCACAAGGTTTATGCTAAAATTTTGAATTATGTGTTAACAGGCTTAGCACTCTCTAGTGCCAACCGGCTTCCTTACAAAATATATATATATATATATATATATATATATCATTATACGAAGCAAACCCGTCGGGGTACTGAACAGGCTCACTAGCAGTAGGTCCATGCTAAGTAAAATCTTAAACAAGGAAGCTTGGTAAATGTAAGTAAACCCATCGGGGTACTGAACAGGCTCGCTGGCAGCGGGGCTATGCTTGCATGGCACCAAGATAAACCCGCCGGGGAACTGAACAGGCTTGCTGGCAGTGGGTCAATATTGGGTTAAAGAGGTTTGGTTAATGTATTCCTATTCACATAACTCATAAAAAACCTGAGTATACAAACACATGTTTAGGCTGATTATTTATACTGTCATTAGATAATGGTTGTAAGTTGGACTTGGACTCTGTCATCTAATTCAAACAATACCTAGGATATGACTATCCTAAAAATGGGACCCATAATTATAGCATATCTCAGAAACTTTATGGTGAACCTTATCTATATTCTTTGGATGACAAGAGATCTTTACAATGAGTCATGGACGACTAGTTTTCCTATGGCATTTTTCGCATCTCTTACACTATTATTCTTCATGTGGTCTTTTAAGCACTATTGTATTCTTTTTTATGAATGTACATATCTGAATCATCTACATTTATTAGTTAATATTTCATTTCCTTATGAAAATTATCACAATATTTTCAAAGCTATCTGTAAGATTTTCAATTGAAAATTTGTAATTCTAATCATTTTCTCTTTGATGGCTTGAGGACACGACATATTTTTGGTTTGGGGGGAAGATTATAATTGTTCTTACTCTCTAAATATTTATGAAAATTTTATTTATCTCTAAATATTTATGAAAATTTTATTTATCTCTGATACAATGACAGGTGTTTTCAGGTTAATGCAAAAGCAGAAGAAAATTGACCTAATCAAGAACAAAAAGAGGAAAGCAACTAAAAGATCAAAAAAAGCAAAGTTTCCAACATCTTTTGTGCACTAACAGCTTCAGAAATTCTCTGCAAAATCAGCTTCGGTCAGCATCAACAATAAGATATTGTATAAACAAAAGTCTGTACGAAGGATTGAATGACGGGATGAATGCCGATCCGAACGAGGCAAATAAACAATGTTTTGAATGGAGTGTTGAATGAAACCATAGCCTATAACAGCTTTATTTAATATGCCAAGATGTTCAAGTTTGAATGTTATTGATAATTTAATTGGCTAATTATGACAGGGATCAATCAAATGTCAATTTTACACATGGCTTCATTCTCTTATCCATCTCACCTCCATTAAATGAATGGATTATGCATCATTGTGAATCATTGCATGGCCGCCATTCGGTCCTACTTATCCTATTGTACGACCTGCCACCATATTAATCGAATTATGATCTTTCACGTGTAATCTATTTTCATTACGTGAATTACATTCAACCTGTCCAAAGCTCGGCTTTGGACATGGTTGAATATATTATAAACCACACGTATTCATTGGATTCACGCACCTCTACGCTTGCACTTAACTCAAGATCTTCGAATGGCATGTGCGATTTTTCAAGCATGCCAAGCCCTCATCCATTGTCATTCAAATAATCAAACGGACCTTAGTTTAAACTGGTGATCGCGTGAATTCTGCCTCAGTTTGTCCGCTCTCCATCTTTGTTGAGCCGCATCCTCTGCAAATTCTTGCACCTCTTGTATCCATTCGCATCCCCCCATCTTTTGTCAACGATGCCAATTCGTTACGAGCCTGGTAGCTACCAAGACCTCCACATTTATAAGTTTAAAGCTTGTCATGAAGTGTTTTTTCCACGTTTTTGCGAGCAGGTTGGGGACTGTTTCTCCGCCTTCTCCAAGGCCACGACCATGAGATTTCATTATTGTTCGCTAAAGGTTTTGATGGCAAGACGACCAAGGTTGGCCATCTTGTTTTCTCCATGACAGAAGAGTCAATAACATTAGCTACCAAGATCCCGAGGGAAGGTTCCCGATGGCACAAGCACCTCTTCCTTCCACGGAAGGATCATGAATTTGCCTTGAAGACCGATTTTCAACACGTTGTTGGTATCAAAGGTTTTCACAGAGAATGGATCAAGCCAGAGTACTTAGATCCTCTGACCGTTATCATCCACTTAATCACTTGCGAGGGTAAGTTCACTGTCTTTAAAGCTTGCCATTTCAGATTGTTAGCGCATTTTGTTAATAATCAGACCCTCAACTTCCCATTTTATTTCCCGAAAATTTTGGAGAAGATGTCTAGCCAAGTCAAGAAGAATACTTTTAACCCTTCTGGCAGCTTGTATCACCATTGTCTTATTAAGCTTCTGATCATTCACCAGTTAGAAAAGAGAGGGAAAACCTAGGACCGTTTCGTTTTTGAAATACTGAACCCTCATTTGATTGAGAAGCCTATTGCCGAATCCTCTCCCTCTCGAAAACATTGTTTCCAATTCGGTGTTAGTGAGCCTACCCAATCCTCTACGCAAGCAGAACGAGACACTAAGTGTGTGCGATTTGATGAGGATCCCTCAGGAGATGAACACCTTGTCCAGTCATCACCTTCTCCTGAACTTACCCTTGGTGACCCTACTTCGGAACCTCCTCTCTTTTCAAAGCCCACTAAATCCACGAGAACAAATTGTGACCAATCTATCATTCAGACTATCGTTTAGCCCTCATGTTCAAATGTCCAGTCAGACGACCATACCCTTGAATCACCCCTCCTCACATTGGCCAATGCATCTGCTCGAATGAGTGAAGCCTTTGCTGCTGAAAGTCCTCCTGCACACAACAAAGACAAAATTCTTGAAGATCATACTGTTGAGTATGGAACATTTTCAAAAGAATTGAGTCCCCCAAAGAGCCCTGAACATCATAAAGAATAGCTTGTTCCAACTTAGCAGGAGATGGATAAGTTGATCCAAGTAATAGCACGGTTGACTGACCAGAATCAAAGCTATGTGGAGACAATTTCTGAGCTTCATGAAGTAAACAAGGCACTGCGTACACAAGTAAAAGACATTGAATGCTTGGTTAACGCCAAAACAACATCCCATACTGCCCTAAGGATGAGATATAATTACTTAAAGAACCAATTCAAGAAGCTCAAGGCCAAATCTGCTACCGCAACTCAGCCTTCTTCCTAATTTCTCTCTGTTTTGCTCAGTGGGACCTAGCATATCTCCAGTTTGGGGGAATGTTGGTATCCATTTTGTCACTATTTTTTATCATCAAATCTACTCTGAATGGCGTTAATTTCACTATTTTTTATATAATAAGTTATTCTTTCTGCCATTCGGCCCATCAAACAGACCAGGTATGCATGTATTCGTTTATCATATGAATTTTGGCCAAATCTCGTTATATGATGATTTATTAATGATTAAATTAACAATTCCAGACATGCATGGCATTTAGTTTTGATTTATAGGCTGCAGTTTTTCAAATGACCCTTCATTCATACTGCGTGTTTATATTGTCAATGTTCAGCCACGTCCAGCTCGTCATTTAGCCTTGCATTCAGCTAGTGAAATCCACGGTTGGCATGCTTTGGGCTATTAAAGTAAAAAATGGGTACATGGGTTCTGTTTGCCACGTGATGGTCATGGTTAATGAGCTCTCGTTCTGGAAGATTCATCCCCAGGCCTGCTAAACTTGACAACACATCCTACCTCCACGTCGACTCTCCACACGCTGTTTTCCTTGCTCGTTCGGCCTGGAATCAGGCACGCCCATTCACGTCGGTGTTCTGCAAGAGTTCGTCCGTCCACGCTCGGTCCGCCAACACACTGTCCACTCCACGTCAAAGGAATATCGACGCTCCAAGCAGCAGCGTGAAGGAACCGACCCTGTGAAGACTGATTGATGCTCCTTGCGCTGTCATGCATCACTCGAAGCAGCCAGTTACAGCCATAAACGCATTTATTTTTAGAGAGGTCGACTCTGTCGACCTTCTCATCCATTTTAATTTATAAATAGACGCTTTGTATAGAGAAACGAGTTAGTCTTTCGTTGGAAAAGATCATCAGATTAGCAAATAGTTCGTAGAATTTGCAGCAGATAGCAGACATTCTGTAATTTTCTCAAGTTAATGGGGGTTCCAGTTTGTTGATGTTCTGAGTAACTAAACCAATTTAGTTTTCAATCTCTGATTGCTGGGAAGGGCCCCTCATCAACCGGAGGTTTTGTTCTTGTTTTCTGCATTTTCTTTTCTGCAAATAGTTAGTTTATTTTCCTGTATATGTAATTAATTTCATTTTTTTGTACATGATATTTCTTTCTTCTCTGTAATTTATATTGTGCTGCTAACATAGTTTGTGTTTATAGAGTTAGTAAATGGTGGACCAAAGCATAGCTTTGATAGTTTAATTTCAGTCTTATGTAATTAGATAGTTTGTTTTCTAATTTCCTGCAATTAGATTGGACTTAGTAAGTTGTTGTTTCTAGCTTAGTTTACAATTAAAATTAGTTTCATTAGCTTCTTCTCTGTAGTTGTAGGTTAATTCTATCTCTCATCTCAATCTTGCTTTAGTATATCATAGGAATAGTTTATCTCTCCAACAATGATTAGAATAGGTTGCTCTCTATTATCGTAGCTTCTCAACAAGTCTTCTCACTGATTTCTTTGCATTGTAGGTTCATCTGCATTCGCCAGCTGACGTTAAGATCATCGAAACTCTCCTTTTCCTTAGTTTAATTTGTTTTTTCTCATCCAGACTGTCATTCGGACAGTCATCTGTATCATCATTCGGACAGTCATCCGTATCGTCATTCGGACTTTCATTCTTTCTGCACTGTTTTATGCTAGTTTGAATTCAGTTTCTTAGTTTTCTTAACTGTAATCTTTCCTACTTTTAATTAGTATTCTTAACCATAATTAGGCCCCTGTTTTACATTCCATAAAGTTTTAATTAAAGTCTTGTTATCATTCTTAGTTTGTTTTAACTGTCTTTTAAATTATGTCTTTCATATTTAATTTGCTAACATGTTGTTGTTTCAGAACTTATCAGTCTTATTCCTAGTCTAGTTTATTGCATGCTCTTAAGATTTAGTTTGGATCAGAATTAATAATTTTATTTTTCAAGTATTCTAGTTTTGATAGTTTCCGTCATTAAGATTAGGATCAGTTTCTTAGTTAGACAGATAATGAAGATGTTTATGGAATAGAATTTGGATTCAGAAATTAATATCTTTATCAAGTTTTCTACTTGCTTCCAAATCAAGTTCAGAAGTAAATATCTTTATCAAGTTTTCTACTTGCTTCTATTTTTCATTAGTTTCATATTATTCTGTTCATAGATAGTAGATAGATCAGAATGTTTAAAGTTAACTATAATTGGTCTCTTTTTAGTTTACATCTCTTTGTTGAAATTAGATTAGATTTACTTCTGTTTCATTTTGCTATTACATTTGAAAGTCATTACGATACATTTACTCCAGTTCCTATTACTTTTGACGTACAACATCAAGGAGAATGGAATTAGAATCATATGCTTTAGTATAGTCTTGAAGAGTTATTGAATTTATTACATAGTCTATCGTTTTGTTTTTTTATTAACATAGTTCTTTGTTTATATAATTTATCATCGAATTAATTCATTTCATAGATAGGTCTCTAATTTATTTACAGTTGTTTTCTAATTCCTAGATTAGAATCTGAAGTTAGGTAGTTCCCATTTCCATAGTTAATAGTTCGTTTTTTATCAAGTAGAGTAGTATGATTTGATACTATTCTAGTCTGTTTGTTTAACTAAGTTTGATTTAGTTCTTTCTATTGTTTTTATGAAGTTTGACTCGGTTTTTCATTTTGAAAGATCTTTCGATCTTTTCTTTATTAAATATTTTTTAGGTCTGACAAGCTGAAAATCTTAGATTCCATTCTACCTTAGCATATACTTTGCCTCAACTCTAAGATTACCAATCCCGATCGATAATTAAATCTTAGGTGTTTCTTAAAGATAGCTCACACACCCAACAATTGCCTTGGCAAATAAAGACTTAAAGGTTGTTGTAGTGTGCATGGAGGCTAGTATTGATAGGAGGTGAGCAACACAAGCATCAATTGTTATGCCAACTCTACAGGCAAATTTTAGAACATCATGGCATTCACTAAAAATCACTTCATACACATACTGTAATTAAAAACCAGACCAGAAATCTAAGTAGAGATTGTCAAATTGATTTAAATCTATGGATTCTATATTGGAGCTAGAGCATGTTAACTCCTAAAGAATTGCGAAGAAATTATCCATTAGTAATTGGAAACAAGACTATTCATATGCATTCCATTTTTTCAACATTTAGATTTCTAATGATGTACTCGTAGCATAAAAGACTAACATTGACTAGAATAAGGTTAAAAACTGACTGGAGGAAGGACTTTTGAAGCTGTAGATGATGGTTATGGTATTGTTTTCCAGCTATAATGGTTATTCAGCTCCAGTAAATCCAGATGCCGCTCAAATCCAACATATATAGCTCTAGTGATTTTAAAGCTATCAAATAAGATGTTGTGAGACATGTCAAGTAAAGAACATCCATTAAGCTGTTGGATACATGCGCCAAATAAGATGTGAGACTTGTCAATTAAAGAACCTAATAAATCAACTTAGGGAATCAAGGTAGCGTGAATGATGGTCAATGTAATGATATCTAACTCATGTTGTAGTCGTATAACATTATTTGACCTCCGAACTCTTACATTAAAATTTTATATGTTTACGAGTTGCAAACATAATAAATAACCCAGAGTTTTAATCAAAAATCAAGTAGACGCCTCAATAAGAGGCCAAATAAGAGGGAAAATAAGGTGATTGGTCGAAACAAAGTGATTTATATATGTTTCCATCAAAACATTGGTTAAAAAACTTAAACGTATATAGATTTGCATGCCAATTATTTATAACGACAACAAGCCGATTCATAGAGTCCCTACCAAACTTTTTTTTCCAGAAGAAAAAAGAGCTTCTTGTTATTCATACTTGAATCAAAGAATCTACACTTTTGAATCAAAGAATCTACACTTTTGATCTTGTCCACTCAGATAATCATCTTTTAAATTGTTTTACATATTTTCCTTTTCAATACAAAATATAAGTCATAATATTGTTTTCTAATTCTCAAAACCTATCTGGATCGTATTATCATATACTATTTCATAGTCTTGTCGATTTTACCTTCTAAAATCTATCATTCTAACTAAAATAATATATTACAAAGATGTCTTCTATTGAAGATTCAATATACTATATATATGTGCAAAAAGTAATACAAAAACAAAAAAGTATCTCGGCTCAGTAGATGCAAACATCTAATTCTTCAATAACTTGCTTGTTCCAAAATTTGCAAATGTGAGCCCAACCCTCCTCCCTATCTAGTCCCTTTTTCGACAATGAATCTACAATCTGATTATACATCCTGACCACATGAGTGAAATTTATATCTACGAATGCATTTAGTGAATCATGAATCCTTTGTTTCCAATATGTCAAAATTGGCACTTGTAGCCTGTGTTTCCCAGAAACCCACTTAATAATGGTAGATGAGTCACTATATATCTGTATCTTGCTTATCCCATTCCTGTTAGCCAAAAATAAAAGTCCCCAAAGGGAAAGTAATTCCGCCCGAGAATTATCGCCACCCGCCACATCCAAAATACATCTCCAAATGATGTACTTGATCCATAATTAACAAGCAACCAACACCACAACTTCCCATATGTGCCGCTCCATCAAAATATCCCACAGGAGATGAGTAATCCATGAGCGGAATCTCACTATGTGGTTTTCCAATGGATGAAGTATGTCCATTGTAATCATTCATATATGGAATGATGAATGATACCACCCCACTCAGTGTATAAAATTTATCAACAAATAAAACTGAATTTCTAAGATGCCACAGACCCCATAAGTAAAATAATGGGAAGGAGATCTGACTTTTATGATGATTGTACCAAAGCGACAAACAAGACTGTAATGTTTCTCCATACCATGTCTTCGTAAACTTATACCTAGAATAGATCTCGTCCCATATCTGTAATGCGAAAGTGCATTGTGAGAATATATGATCTATTGTCTCCTCTACCCCAAAGCATAAAGAACATACAGTTGGACCAATGGCACCACACAATCTGTAGCAATCCCCCGTAAGAAGTATGTTATTGAGGGCCAGCCACAAGAAAAATTTGATCTTAACAGGGATATTCCATTTCCACAAATATTTACAACACCGACCGGGCATTCCTAGGTGCGAAATAGAAGCAATTGCCTCATATGCTAACTTTGTCGTAATGGAACCATCTCCACAACCATATGACCAGTAAATTTGGTCAAGCTCATTTGAAATTTGAATTCATACATGCACAAGACCAACAATATAATGATCCCATTCACTTTCCTCTGTCCCCGAGAGGTTTAAATCCACAACATTTAACCAGTAATTGTTTTCTTGTAGAACCATCGACCGATTCTTAGCCTGATTTAAGAAGGTAACCCCATTTTGTTGGATGGCTTGTAGATTCGGGGTTGATAGTAAGCATATATGTGGAAATCCAAGGATCGGGTCCATGCCAACCCTAACCTGAAATCCATTCCCAACATACCATGTCAACCATCCATTCAGATTTGAAAAGACCTCCACCAATCTAGACCAAATCACAGAGCATTGATTCACTTTCTTATTCACCCGTCTAATCCAACAAATCACCAAGCAATGATATAGGAATTTGTCTTGAATAATCAAGCCCCAAATACCATCGTCTATAAGGCCTCTCTATAGGCTCTTAAGATGTAATGCCTTGTAAACCCAGTATAAATTCCTAATTCCCCATCCACCACTGCATTTTGTTGTAGATAATCTTTCCCATGAGACCAAGTGAGAACCTTGATATTCATGTGAACCCTTCCAAACAGTATTGAAAAGGTATCTCCCGATCCTGCAAAGTATGGAAGATGGAATCCTAGCAAGGGATAACCAATATATCGATAAGTTAGTCAGGACTGAATTGAGTAAAGTTAATCTACCCCCCATAGTCAGTTTCCCGTGCAACCAACACGAGATTTTTTTCTCAACCTTTTTTACCAGCCACATCCAGTCTGAAACCAAATATGCATTTGGTTTAATGAAGTATCCTAAATAAGTCAAACCATTGTTAAGATCCTGAATATCCAAAGGAAATATGTCCCACAAGTGACCCGTGACCTCTTCCTCCAGATATAGAGAGTATAAACAGGACTTTGGATAGCTTATCAACATCCTCGATGCTAGGCAGAATGTATCCAAAATAAATTTATAATGGATCCATTCTTGTTCATTCCTAATGCCAAAAATAAGGACGTCATCAACAAATAACAAGTGTGTAATGAAATGAATATGTGAGACTTTTATACCAGTAATCTTATCGAATGCCTTTGCTTGGAGAATAAGGTGGCTCAGCCCTTCGATGACCAGGATAAATAGAAGTGGAGACAATGGGCATCCTTGATGTAGTCCCTGAGTGGCCTTGAAGAAAGTAGTAGGACAACCATTGAGAAGTACTGCAAATTTGTCAAAGAGATACATCCCATGATCCACTCAATGATGTCGTAATCAAGTCTAGCATTTAATAGCAATAGTCTGAGGAAAGACCAATCTACTAAGTCGCATGCCTTGACCAAATCGAGTTTTAAAATTAGTGAATGGATTTTCTTAATCTCTGCAATATGCATAGTTTCCTGAGCAATCCCAATTACATCAAAGATCAGTCTTTGATGTAAGAAACCGAATTGTTCTTTCGATATACCAAGTGATAGTCCCACTATGATCCTAAGAGAAGTAGTTTTGGATATAATTTTTTATATAAAATTGCACAATGATATAGGCTGATAATACCAAAAAGTAGAAGGATTTGATGTCTTTGGGATCAAAGCAATGAACATGACATTTACCCTCCGGTAACCTTACCTGTGCGCCGAGCTTCTTCAACCAACTGAACAAGTTCAACCCCCGTGATATCAAAAAAATGAATGAAGAATTCACATGTTGATCCATTCGGGCCCGGACTCTTATCCTTCTCCATACTTTTTAAAACGTCCTCAATATCTGATAAAGTAATCAGACTAGCAATAGAAATACAATCCTATTCAGAAAAATATTCTAGGCATCACCTGAAGTATCTGCATCTGAGCTTCCAAATTATTAGATATTGGGCTTTTAAAGAGTTTGGTAAAATATTTTGTAGCCACACCCACAATTCCAGCAAGGTCTGAAACCCTGTTACCCGATTCATCCAATATGTCCCAAATTTCCCTCTGCTTTCTCCGATTGTTAGCATAAGCATGGAAGAATTTGGTATTTGTGTCCGCGCTAGAGAGCCAAAGAGCCTTGCTCTTAATAAGCCATAATTCCTCCTCAGTCTTAAGGAGAGTCACTTTCCTATTTTCAAGATCTCTGATAAGATCTATTTTGGGACTAGTGACGGTTTCTTCAAAAGCGCTAGAATAGATGGAATCAATTGCAGTATTGATATCCCTCAAATCTGTATGCAATAAATAATTTTTACCCCTGATCCATGGGGCCACTTGTGCCTTCAGTGTTCTTAGAAAAAGTGGAAGTCGAAACATTGCAATATCTGAATTCTCGGCAATAAAATAAAACCAATGTCATCGAACAAGAAGAATAAAATCCCGTGATTGTGACCAAAGAATGCAGTATTTAAAGGGACATTTTGAAGGAAAAATACCTTTACCAATATTCAAAATAATTGGCTGGTGATAAGAAATCTTAGCAGCCTCCACCCATGAAAAGCATTGATCCAAAGACCCCCGTAAATATGAATGAAGGAAGAATCAATCTAAATGCTTGGCCACCGCGTCATCCCCTTTAATCCCATTCCTCCAAGTAAGCAAGAATGGCCTAGGCTCGATACCAACAAGACAATGTCCTTCAAACAAGTCTCAGAACCAATAAATGTTTGTAGGAATGATGGAATTTGTGCCCCATGACTCCCAAGCAGCTAGAGTGATATTAAGATCACCCGTAAATATCAATGAGTTGATATCCAAAAGGCCAGTTGCAGAGAGATCATTCCAGAAATTAATTTTGTCCAGATTCGGCCCATAACAATTAAAAATGTGTAAAGGAGAGTCCAACTCCCCGCTCTTCCCAACTAAGAGTATACCCCCCCCAACCCCAAAAATTCGAAAGTCTAAGAGGGTAGGGTCCCAAGCAGACAATAACCCCCCCCCGATATCCCATCAGGGGCTATTGCATAACATTCCCATGTAGGCAAAAAATGCCATAGGAAGGCCCGTGCCTTCTGATAGTCCACCATTGTCTCCTGAAAAGGTACCATATTTGGTTTAACTGAACTCAATAACCTGAGGAGGGCATTGTGTTTGGGCGTGCCCCCAACCCCGCGTATGTTTAAAGATAAAGGATCATGGAGTAACAACCGAAATGGTCATCTGTGCTCTAAAGGGATAGAAAATAGTGGATAGCAAGGACTGTGAATCCCCACAATTGGTATGTTGTGTAGATGACCCAGCTTCCAAAAATAAACCATCAAGAGTCCCACCTAGTGAGGATCTTTCCAGTTCTTTCTTACGCCTACCCCCATTCCTCTTCCTAATAGTCACATTGGAAGTAGATGGTGCATCTTGAACCGGAATAATGGCATCTACAATGTGTACTGGTATAAGGTTAGAGAATAATCCAATATTCGCACCGTTAATAGGGGATAGGTCAACCTCTTGGTCCAACACCGATGGAATCGCAACATGGCTTGCAATAAAAGTTTGAAGAAAGGCCTACTCATCTCGCAGGAGCTGAAGTTTCGAATCCAGAGACAGTCCTTCCAAAAGCTCTAGAGAAGTAAAACCCGAAACCACCGAGATATCTTTATCAGCCAAAGGGGAATCAATACTTACAACACTATGTCCCTCGTAATGCGAACAATTCATGGACTTCGTCCCCCAACCCTCTAGGAGTTCCATCTCAGCAACTGAAAGAGAGTTAATTAAATTAGGGAAGTGTGACTATAACTTACTATTTAGAGATGATAAATCCATATCCAACCGGGGAGTCTCCACATCAGGAACCAAACCTAGAACCTGACCCGATTGAGTGTCATTACCTATGGATCTCTTAAGAGACCGAGGCGCCAATGACCGAGTGCATGACTTCCGAAGGTGTCCCGCCTCACCACATGTATAACATCTGAAAGGAGTGCGCCAATAATATATTTCCTTAATAATAGTCCTTTCACCCCATTGAATCGTGATAGATTCTAACAGTCCTAGAGATATGTAAATCACTATAAGAACCCACACCATGCGCTTGTCCTCATGGAATAATGATTTATCATCAAAAAATACGAACTTACCAATCTTGTTTTCCAAGGTCATGAATACATCTTTGGACCAAAGAGCAAGGGAAAACCCTTTCACAATACCCAAAAGTGGTTTTGTTGTAAAATCTCAGTAGCCAGGTTAATATCTATGTGCCATCTCTTCAAGCATAGAGATCCCCTACCAATAACCCATTATCTCCCTAAAATACTTTCAGTATGTGCCACATCCAAGAAATGGAAAACAACCCAGTTATTAAGCATCATATGTACTCTTGGAGCATATTGAAGAATCGACTTCCACTATTCATTAACCCAGGTCAATAGTGAAGAGTGGCTAACACTGGTAAAGCAGCGTTTACCCACAAGGGCTCTTGCAGAGAAACTTACTACCCTACTAAGCTAGACATCCCAGCCTAAGGTCATCTCAATACCCTCACCTCATTTTTTCAGGGCTTTAATGGACTGGTTTCGCTTTTCCTTCTCACTAGAGCTACATGACTGTCCTCCACCTCATCTATGAATAATGATGGGCTCATAATACTCCTTATCAATGTCAAACTCTTCTTCAAAAGGTGAACCATCTGAAATCCCACAAAGAATAGGATCCCCATGATCAGTGATTTATCCAAGTAAAGAAAACAAACCCAATTCCCATTCAAGAGACTCGATAGGTGAGCCGGGCATTTCATTAGCCATGTGAAACTCTGACTAGATAATGATAAAAAAATGGACTAAACCCTATTGATCCCAGAGTAAAACACTTGCAGAGAATGAGACGTGTCCCCGAGATAAAAACAAGTACAAAGGTCAGAAGAACATTGTGTAGTATAAGCCAAAAAACATGAAGAACTCACTAAGAAAAACACAGAGCCCAATATCCCAACACAAAACCCTAGAACATGGATAGTGATATAAGAAAAAAGTGGGTAGATAAAGACATCAAATGGGTCAAACCCATTTGATCACACAGAACGCCAAAGACAGCCTCAAGCCAAAAAGATCCAATGGTTCAATAAATCTCAGCATCTCCCTCGGCACCTCGGCAACGCTGATACTATAATAACATAAGTCCCTACCAACCTAAAAGGTGAGGAATAATAACAATAACAATAAGGTCGATGCTTACTACTCATCTCATCTCGTAATTTTAATAGCACCTCGCCACGTTTGTAATATTATATTGTTTAAATAATATTCACTTCAACAATAACATGGTAGAAATTTGTCTTCATTTTTTGCTTTTTGCGCGCACATATATATATTGTCTTGAAAAAAATTTGTTTGGTCTATTCTCCGGCCTCTGGAAATTACCAAAAGTTTGTAATCATCAGTCCATATTATATACTATAAAAGTATAGAGCTTTTTCAGTGTGAAAAAAAATTGTCTTGAACAAAATGATACTTAGCAATGACATGTAGAAATGGTTTCCTTGAAATTACCGAAAGTTTGTAATCATCAGTCCATATTATATACTATAAAAGTATAGAGCTTTTTCAGTGTGAAAAAAATTGCCTTGAACAAAATGATATTCGCCTTAGCAATGACATGTAGAAATGGTTTCCTTTTGCTTGCGCGTGCGCGCGCACACACACACACACACACATATATATATCGTCTTGAACTAAATGATATTCACTTTTTTTTTTCAATTGTAAATGATATTCACTTTAGCAATGACATGTTGGAAGGTTTCCTTTTGTTCTTTTGCATACATATGATATGATCTCCTTTTTCGAGATAATGGGTAAATATATTTTGGAGATGGTGGAAGAAACCGAACTCACTTTTCAAGTTTCGGTGGCCCTAAATTTGCCCTTCATAACACTTATACCAAAATCATCGATGCCTGCATCCTTTGATGACTTCCACCCTATAGCACTTTGTAACTTGGTTTATAAAGTTATTGCAAAAGTCACTGCGAATCGATTGAAGCCTATTCTCTCAAGGACTATATCTAGTGAGCAGTTCGGTTTCCTGGAGAACCGACAGATACTTGACGCCATTGGTGTGGCTGAGGAGACGTTTCGCAGCATCAAGGTAAAAAATTTGCAGGGACTTGCTCTACAGCTGGACTTGTCACGTGTTTATGATAAGGTGCATTGGGGGTTTCTTAAGTTGGTTCTCATCCAAATTGGATTGCCATGGAGTACTACTAAATGGATCATGGCATGTATCAACTCTGTCCATTATGGATTCATCATCAATGGATCTCCAACGGATTTTATTGCTAGCTCGCGTGGCCTCCGCCAAGAGTTCCCACCGTCACCACTTTTATTTCTGATTGTAATGGATGGTTTGAGCAGACTTGTAAACAAGCCACTATTGAATGCTAAGATCAGTGGTATAAGGGTTTCAAATCACACAGTAATTACACATCAGCTCTTCGTCGATGATGTGATGTTATATGGCAATAACATCTCGACATAATGGCAGGCTATCAAAAATTTACTTGACTTTTTTGCAGGGCCACTGGGATGGTCATAAACTCGACCAAATCCGTTTTGTTGCAGCACAATATCTATAAGATCAATATGGAGGAAATTGCTCTGAGCTTTCCTATAAAGGTAAAAGACTTGATTGACGGTACAATTTATTTGGGCTACTGGTTAAAACCAAATAACTATAGGACCAACGACTGGGATTGGCTCCTTCGTCGTTTTGACAAAAGAATCCATTTATGGAGCTGGAAGTGGTTATCAATCGGGGGTAGGGTTACTCTGGCCAAGTCGGTTTTACAAAACCTGGCTATTTATTGGATATCTCTCTGCACGGTTCCGAAATCGAGTCTCACAGGTATTAGAAGGAAAATCATTAATTTCATCTGGTTAGGCACAGATAAGAGGAAAATCCATCTCATCAACTGGCAGAGAATCTCTTCTCCAAAAGCTTTTGGAGGTTGGTCACTAAAAAATATTTTTGTATTTGTCGATGCCCTTAGAGCCAAATATTTGTGGAGGGTACTCTCTATGGATTGCCTATGGAGGTCCATCATCAGGGATAAATACTTCCACAAAAAGACGAATGCCCAGTGGCTACGCTCTACAAGAGGAAAATGTAAAGGATCTTCTAGTATTTGGTCTGGGCTGGTCTCTGCACTTCCAGTGATTAACAGATGGATAGTTTGGCAATCTGGAAACGACCGATCTATTGTTCTCAGGGAGGACCCAATCATTGGGGGTTCGTTACCTTACATATTATATTCTCATCTGCTTTATTTCCTGCGGGTTAGGGGCTACAAAAATTTGTACCATATTGCAAAATGTACTCATTCATAATATGCTCCTACGGCCTAGCTAAGTGCGGATCACCTGGGTTTATAGGGCAACATGGTTGTGGAATGGACGTGTTACATTGATAGCCTGATCCATGTCTTTGTCAAGCTATGCGATCATGATGACGTTCTCCTCTGGTCCTGGAACACCCAGGATGGCTCAGTGACAACGAAACATGCTTATGACTCTATCATGTCTGTGACCCAGGGTAATATATGATGGTGGTATATTGTATGTTGGAAATGGCATTTACCAAAAAAATTAAAGATATTCATCTGGCTGGTCCTGGAAAACAAGATTTTGATGTGGGATAACCTTTTAAAGAGAGGATTCACTGGCCCTAACATTTGTTCTTTATGTGGGAATGAAGCATAATCTTGCAATCACCTATTTACTTCTTGTTCGTATTCTGCACGTCTCTGGCTATCTGTTGGGCGCATTTTTGTCAGTATTGGAGCTTGGAATGGGGACTCACTACATACCTGTATGCAGAATTGGATCCGACACAATTCCGAGCATATTCCATTAGCTGTCTTTATCTTATGGGAAATTTGGCTTGCTCAGAACTTACTTATCTTTGAAGATAAGTATACCTCTCCGGAGTGGCATGCGAGGAAAGCAACATCGACATACATGGAATTCTCATCCACTGACAAATTCAGTATTGATATATCAAGGAGCACTCGCTCCAACATACCTCAGAGGCTCGATTCCATGGCATTTTTTGATGGGCTTTTCAACATGGGGGTGCTTCATGCGGTGCTGGAGCAGTCATCTTAATTGACCAGTTTCAACATTTCCATGTTTGGATGAATGGGGGTATGGGCTCAAATACTCGCGGAGAACTTCTGGTTCTCTGGTTGGTTCTTTATTTTGCAAAGAGAAAGGGTATCATTCTTCATCATATTGTTGGTGATTCTCTTTCTATTATCGAGTGGGTGTGTGGTCGTGGATCCCTTCATTCCTTGGCTCTTTCTCTGTGGATGGAAATGGTGGAATTACTGCTTAATGAATTCCCACTTGTCTCGATAGAACACATTTATCGAGAGCACAATATGCAAGCTGACCATTTGTCAAAGTTGGCTCTCACGGCTGACGGCGAATTTATTCATTTTGAGTTTTGGTCTCATTCTATGCTTCTTACAAGTGGGAGTCTGCTCTTGTCATCCTCCTCATGCTGGTGACAGGGCTCTATTTTTTTGCTTTTGGGCGATTGATATCTCTTCTTGTAGATCTCTATATCTCTATTTTTTGCCTCTGATATCTTTCTCTTTTTTCATTATGTCCCTTTTGATGGTGGACTTCGACTCATGTGCCTATTCCATGAGTGTCTTTCGGCTATTTTTGGTCATATGTGTGGGGATCTTTTTGGAGTATCTATGCCTCTTGGGATTGGTTTTGTGTAGGCGCCTTTGTTTGGCCTTCTCCTGTAAATGGTTGATTGTATTGACACATTTACATATATTTTTATAATGGAAATATAACATATTTTCTGGATGAAAAAAAGATCTCCACGATTCGTTTTGTATTAATTAAAAAGTGTAAGATGTATTAAGTTGTTGTTTTATATTAATAAAACACATTTTATAAATTATAGTTTAAATATGTTATGATTTGGATTTTTTAAATTGTTTTTTAAGATATTTCTTATATGTATAGAAAATATTTACATTAGCAATTAAAAGAAAAGAAAAAATGAAGGGTATATATAGAGAGAATCTTGTATTCTCTATTTGAGAGTAACTAAAACAACTATAAAATTTGAATAAAAATTCAAATCTAACGATTTAGCATCCTTAATCAACGGAGCTTCTTTTGCTAGGAGTTGCATACATACCTCATCACACCATAATTGAGAAAAATCATATAATGAACTAACCTCATTATCAAACACATACTTGCAATGTAACTTCCAAAATGTATATAAAGTAGGAACTCTCAAATAATGCCAAATACCAGATAGTGAATCCTGAATCACTGATATGGAGCTCCCTAGTAAAACCGCATGTCGATGCAAATATCCCTATAGAATGTCTGCCATATGAGATTGAGCCTAAGCGCAATAAGAACGAGGAAAGGAGCATTCCCATAAAGCATGCTTCACTAACTTAGACCTCTAGTAACGAGGGAAAAAGCAATAAAAAAGACCGCTTTTGGCTAGTCGGGCCTTGGAATGAAGACCTTGATATATCACCAACCAATCAAATACTCGAATCTTATAGGAAACTCTAAGACCAGACACCATGCAACCGTCGAATCCACTGACTCTCAGCATCCGTAGAGACCCACCAGGCTTTAAGGATATGAGCTAAATCATGCTGCTTATGTAGGATGGAGTAGAGTTTACGATAATCAGACTGGGACAAACGCTGCTCGAAACTCTACTCCGAGTCTCTCCAAAAGGGACTTGCCATATCAACATTCATCTTAAAAATATCGTCCTAATGAATAAGCCCAATGATTTCCATAAAATAGGATCGATCCGCATAAGACAAAGCAAACTCCCAAGCCACGGTTCGCCAGTTTTTCCAAGAACAAGCGCTGAAGTCCCAAAGTTCCCTCCAGAGGAAAATGTGCTTTCTACTAAACCTTCTTGCCTGAAAATGAGGCAAGTTGGAGATACAAGTACCTTCCTGCTTCCAAATCTGATTCTACTTCTTCGCTAGATCCCAGCCCGCTCTACTGCCAAACATTTTGCTAACAAACTAGACCTACCACCCTCTTCCAGGCAACCCAAATACTCTGGAAGATGAAAGACCCTACAATTTGAAAATTATGAGGAGCATAAATGATAGCAAAAAGGCCAAATTGACCCCTAAACTTGCCAACATGGGGGCCTGAAAGCAATTTATACCACAACAAAACTTGCCAAGAGGAGGAGCAGTCCAAACATCTAGCCACACATTTAGTAGCCAAAATGTTGCCTCAAGTCGCTGCATCGATCAAACCAAGGCCTCCCGCATCCTTAGGCATAATCCATACATCCCAAGGGACTTGTTTGGCAGTGCAAGGATTTTCCTTTTGCTGGCAAGTTGACTATCTTGAGCAGGATTCGGCAGGCCTCCCACATCTATTATGTGTCTTGTTGGCTCCCTAACAAGACTCGGTTTTGTCGGTTGGAGAAAATTCGATTTTGTTAAATTGTTTTGACGTTTTTATTCGAAATTTGATAAAAACAATTAGGAATAATTGATGGAATTGCAAATATAAGCTGTTGAGTATGAACAATGTGATCGCAATAGGGATGTTTTGAGAGTGTTGAATCTATTTATGCATTTAAAAATGCAATTTAACAATGAAAAATAACAATTTAACCAAAAATTATATAACTTGATTTTGGTGATTATAGTCGACAAAAGTCCAAATAATATAACGTTCTCATAAACATGTATACCTTTAGTGAAAGGTTTAGATGATCAATAACCCTTTAACAAATCATATAAAACAACCAAATAGATATATAACTTTTCATAACAAAAATATATAATTAAACTTTCACCATCAAATTAAAAAATAAACATTAGATTATAATATATACTGAAAGAAAAACTTTCTAACAAATCATATAACATAACCAAATCGATATGTGCCCTATTGGAAGAAAAAAAATATAATTAAACCTTTAAAATTAAATCAAAAGATAAGCATAAAATATCCAACCTTGACTACAGTCCAAGAAATGAAAATATGCATAGACACATGTAAATTCATGTACAGTTTGAAATAATCATTTCACCTTCTTACAATATGAAACTTTTATTACCACATTCTTACCATATGAAACTTTTATTAACATTGTTGTGAATAAAGAAAACATATTTATAACTACTCCTAAAATATTTTTTCCAAAATTATTTAACAAGTAAGAAACATTAAAAACCTTTCCAAACATTGGAGGCTAAATATCTATAATCAACTTAGGAAGCTTTTGTAAGAAAAACAATGCTGATGAAGACACATTGATTAATACATTACAAATTTATAATAATAATCATGTCAATGTTAATGAAGATACATTAGACACATTGTATTAATACATGATAAATATGATAATTATGTTTTTTTTAAAGTAAGTATGTATGAGGATTTGAACTTGTGATCTTCCATTTACAACTTATCAACTCAATTACTCGTTACCAATTACTCTATTCTCCATGGGAAAATATGATAATCATGTTACTTCAAACATCAAACTATAAATAAGACTAAAATATTAATGTTAATTTATATCACTTGGTTTACCAAATATGTGCTATGTCTTTTTCATGACAGAGAAAAATAAATTTTGGAAAGTTAAATATCTTTCCCCACATACACGAACACATAAAGACCTTATGCTCACTATGATTTGAACATGAATTGTTTAGAATGGTAATTTTTTTTCTAATCACTAAGCTACAACACATGTAGGTGTCAAGTGAATGAGTGAATCAACATAACATTGATGTAGTTTTCCATATTAAAATAATAATATATTTTGGTGATAATACTATTTAGAAGGAAAGGTTTACACCTTGAAAGATTTGATTCCTCTCGATATTTGATAAATCCATGATTAAGATGAATCTAGTTTGATTTAAAAACAATAAAAAATATCACATAACCATTAAACATTATGATTAGACAAATGAAAAAACAAGCTTCATCTCCAAAGCTTATAGTAGAAGTAACACATAGTATATAAAAAAAAGAAGATGATTAAATATTCTACAATTTTTACCCTTTTTCGGTTTTCCATCATAAAAATCTAGTGAGACGATCTTTGCCAAAATTGCAATTTTGAAATCATGAAATTGTTGATTTTAATGAAAAATAGATTCAACACCCTTAAATATCCCCACTACAACCATATTGTGCAATGTTAACATTTAATATATAGCGTTTCATTAATCCAGAACGCTCATCTTTGGGTTTCAAAGCAAAAATACCAATTTCCCTTCTCTTATTATAGCAACAAAACAATTCTAACATAGTAATTAAACCAAAATAACATAATCTAAACAAATAATTTCGCAATAACTTCCTTAAAATAATAATGTATGGTTTAATTTTTTTTTGGATGCAAAATCCTTCTTGTTACATGATATTGTCTTTTTTTTTTATAAATTCAAAATCTATTAAAAACCAGAAGAATATACATGGATAGTTGGAGCCAAGTGTCTCCTGAAAGCTAGTGCCAAATGACTATTAGTGGCAGCTTTAACCCATTATCTAACAAAAGCTAACTAACAAGTCGATCGACTGAGAACAATCAAAATGAAGCAATAATCTAAGGCCTATAGCTTAAAGAAGTCCCCCACAGGCTAGGGGTTATGGCCACAGGTTTCCAAACTAGGCTAGATGCAAATTCTTCAGAACATAAACAAAAATGAAACTTGAGGAGCACAAAGCTCGAAGCCTGGGCTAATCATCATTTGAGAGAAAGATGGGAGGAGAGTTGAATTGCTCGTCACCTGGAATTTCCTTCTTGGCTCCCGAAGTCTCTCTCGACTGATGAAGATGCAGATAGCGACAATAGACTAGTTGAGAGGCATTGTGGTTGGTTGGGGCCCTACTGAAAGCTTTGTCTGTCAATTCCCAAGCCATAACGTTGAGCTTGGCATTGAGACGAGCAGCAGAGTCGATTTGAGCCTAAGTCAATTGACAGAGCCAACCTTCCATGCATTCCATTCGCGTGTCCAAGCTCATTCCTTGAATCCCGCATTTCTGTGCAATCCATGATGGCTTGATCGAGTAATGTCTTGGTATACCAGAGAAGGCCAAGATTTTTGATATGCCTCATTTCCCTGGTGCGAGTTGAACTCAAGTCATCAACTAAGTTTCCTAGATCCTTAACAAGTTTATCTGGAGTGGTTTTTTTGGAATTGCCCTTGAATTCGATTTTCCATGTCCTGAATATGGCTCCTAGAAGAGGGATGAACCATTCCGACGAAACAAGCCCGAGTGTCCTCTTGGTCTCGGATAACAGAGGGCACATGGGAGCGGTGCAACCGATAGTGGTTTTACGCTCTATGTGCTTGAAGCAAACCATGGCTGTATCAAAGCTAGAAGGAGGGCAAACAGAGGCGGGGTAGTGCCAAAGACGGCAAGGACGTTGCAGGGAAGGGATGATGAGCAAATGAGAGAGCCAATAGAAAAGGCAACAGAGACCAAGACGGATATAACTATTTCTTTTGTGAAGCACAACCAAAAGCCATATTATTTTCCAATCTGGAGCAGTATGGGAGCTGGATTTGGTTAAAGGTGCCATGAAGTCAGGGACGATGACAATAAGATATGGAGGAGGTCTGGACATGAGCAAAAGATTCGTGCGGGTGAAGCAGACATTCCAATCCATCCCATGATTTCATCAAAGTTAGAACCGTATTCCATTTTATACATACAAACATACCACCCACTAGGTAGTTTTCCTTTCAAAGCCTTACAAATTATCATGCCACGATGCATGGGTTGGTACAACACCCAACCCAATGTGGAAGATAATGTTTAGTTTACTTTAAAATCAATATTAACAACTCAAATAAACACCTTAAAAAACAACATTACATCAAATACAATTACCATTAAAGAATCAAAGCAAATTACCATTACTTTAATATGTACAATGAAAGTGAAAGTGTAAAGGAAATCTTCCCACCCCCACCCTAAAGGTACTAACAGAGTAAATGCAATCCCACCCCCACAATGAAAGTGAAAGTGTAAAGGAAATCTTCCCACCCCCACCCTAAAGGTACTAAAAGACCCCACCCTAAAGGTACTAAAAGAGTAGATGCAATCTTTAGGTCATGCCCCGGACCCCTAATCCCCACTCTACACCTTGATTTGAACCTCGTCAAATCGTTTGTCTTTTAGCTAAAGCCCAAATGACACTATATAATTAGTGCTCGGTGAACATTTGAGATTACTTCTATATACACATACATATCTATATTTAGTGCCAGGGCTGATCAGTTTAGTGTTGTTTCGCGGGAGATGGCGAGCTCTTCGTCATTAGAGTTAAGGCATCGTCGCCCTCAATCAACTCCAGAACCTTCAGACGCAGACGATCTTCCTCCCGATCAAAGAAAATCTGCAAATGGCGAGCCATCCAGGGAAATTGGATGGGGAATACCATTCATTCTCCTCATATTGGCCAGAATCGTCAGCGCCAGATCGAATCTCATCCACGACTGCGATGAAACTTTTAACTACTGGGAACCCCTTCATTATCTCCTCTACAAGTCAGGCTTCCAGACATGGGAATACAGGTACAAGTACACCCACTACACTACTATCTATATATAAGTTGTTTCAGTAATTAATGGTGCATTTGCCAACAGCTGATCATGAATCCCACTCGCTTCCCATTCTAAAGCAAACAGTAGATACTCAGACACACAAATGTATAATGTATAGACTCGTGGTCAAAATTCAAGGATAAAACACAAACTCATATCCACTCCCACTCACAGATGGGGCTATGTGTCCAACTAGCCCTTACAAAAAGATATATGGTTACAATTTCAGTCATAAAACTGTTTTTAGGGTATTCGCATGAAACGACATTATATCATAATGCAGAAGGAAAATCCTCGTTTCCTTCGCCGTTTTTCTTGGGTTCCTTTCTAAACGATTTTTTTGCATCTCCCACCTATTGAGCTTCATCAAGGAATATCATGAAGCTATTTTCAAAATTTAAATTCTCCAGTTTAGCAAAAACTCTTTAAAACGTTAGTCCAGATTTTATATTATAAACATCGTATCTTACTATAGAGAACAAATGAACTGTTTTTTGATTGGAAAAATAATTCATTGCCATGTTTGAACTTATTTCTCATTATTAGTTTTGTTAAGGCGATTGACTATTATTGACTATGAGGCAAAGGGCTTACTAAAGGTCTCAAATTGAATCTCTCTTTTGGTTTCTAGCTAAAACTGAATATTGTGTGGAATTCCACTCACCCAGGCACACACTTATATCCGTAGGCTAAACTCGAGTCCTTCTCATGCAGTTATTGTGAGAAGGGGGCACTGTTTTTTTTTTGTAAGCTAGAGCCGCACTGTTTTTTTGGTAAGCTAGAGTCCTTTCTATTAATTCGATAAAAACAGAGATACAATGTTCATTTTGTTGTGCATATTCATCCTCCCACGAGAAGAGACCAAACTAAAAAACCTGGTTTGCATGCCAAGTTTGTCCACAAAATTATGTATGCAACTAGCTGGGGATTGATCCTGCAGTCTGTATCTGTCATGCTTTCTAGTGGGGCCAGAATAACATCTAGCAACAATTCAAAAAACACCATCACAGGCATAGAGACTTAGAAGTCTGAAATATAACGTAAGGAGAACCTGGTCATTCTGATGGTGGAACTGCATCATCATCGATAATGATTGGGGTGTTTCTGGTGGAACCAAGCTTTGCTGAGAGCCTTGCTTTCTGTTCGTCCAGACGGTCTGCCATGATTATCATCTTCCTTGCCATAATCTTGTTTAGCATCCTTTGATCTTTCGCCACCTCAAGCTTCGCCCTGAGAGCTGCCACGAAAGGACTCCCCTCTGTCAACATTCTGGGAATTAGTGTTTTGAGCACCCAGTGGAAAACCACTAAGTGCTCATAGAGCATAACCTTCTGTTTGTCCCTCCTGGATTATGAATCCAATCTTCTAATGGGTTGAGCGAGCCTTCGTTCTGCAAAATACGGCTATTTTGGACTAGGATCCAATTGGCTCTACCACCAAAAGCCTCATCATCATCTTCCCCAAGATTGGTGCACGGAGACAGAGGCCGAGGGATGAAGTTTATATTCATGCGGTGGGAGAGCTAGGTCAAATTTGAGTTGAGAATGTTCGCATCCTTATGGAGCTCCTCTAGAATCTTCTAGCTGCTGTTGAGGGCGTCGACTTTCTTCCTCTGGTCTTGCAGCATGAGTCCAAGAGTAACTTTTCCCAACCAAAAGGAGACCATAGTGTGCTCGTATAGAGCCTGCCTAGCTCGAGAGGTCCTGGGTTTGGCACCCATTAAGCTATCATCTGGTGCTCTTCCACATGCTGAAAAATTATTGATTCCTGCGAAATCTCTGCTTCCTTCTCTTCAATCTTCCTTCTCAGATCCCTTGAAATGAGACTTCCGTAAGCATTTGCAAATTCGGTCGCCCTTGACAAGTTCATCGTTATGCTCTGTTGCTCTCCCCCTTCATTTGGGCCTTTTGGTTCTTGCCATGCTAACGTTCATAATTGTGGGTTGACAAATGTAAGTTGCTCTGCCTTCTCTGTCGATATCCAGAACAAGAATGTAAATAGACCTGTCCCTTGCCAACTTGATAATCCCGCAGATTGCCATAATTGAATTGTCCGAACTCACCTCAAAGCACTCATCATACGTCATTGAACTATACCTCATTCTCGTCTTCTGCCTTCCATCGGATCCTCCATAGTAGTCGTCTGTAGGATTAATTTGCTCGAGCCCGTCCTGCATTAATAGCTATTTCCTCTTGCCATTGTTAAATTTCATACATTCATAGCATAAAACATAAATGCATTACCAAGATCACTAGAAGTAAGACAAAGCACAAAACAACAACACAGAGTTTACCCTGGGAAACCCAAATGGAAGAAAACCCAGCAACCTTTGCAGAGAGATGATAATTCTGAGATTAGAGTACAAATGAAGAAAGAGAAAGAATGTGAAAGTATCTTTCACAAGTAGAAGCCCCAAATAAACCTTCTTCTTCAAGTGATGCGAAAATCTCTTCCTCCAAGTGATGCGCACTTCCTAAGTGAGTGAATGAGCTAATGAGGTGCATGAGCCTCTTATTTATACAAGTGCAAACAGGAAAATTCCCTTATGGGGCTGACTTCACCTGGGGGCAATAAATAATTTATATTTAATCTTTTTATTTGTTTCTTTTGCACCCCAAGGCTTACATTGATTCTTTCATGTGTTTACATAATTGATTACATAAAGTTCTCCTCTTAGGAGGTATAAACAAGTACAATGAAAGTACAATAAAATATAATGAATAATATCTTTCGAAGTTGTACAAAATCCAACAGTCCCTCTCAACGAGGAAGGTATTCTTCGGTCTTCATCTGCATCACGATCATCTGGGTTTCATCTTGTACATCTATTCTGTCTCCATCATCTTTCTGCATACTGAAGGTTGTCCACACAGTCTCTGTGCATCATCATCACCAGTCCTTTGGTGAGTCCAAGAGAATCACTCAATCCTGGATCCAGGAGAATCACTCAATCCTGGATCCAGGAGAATCACTCAATCCTGTATATTTGAGATTATCAGCTGTACCATCTCTGCTATACAATTTGCTACCTGTCTGTCTCATCTGCCAATGGGGTCCTCCCATACCTGGCTGAGATCTCAGATGAACAAAAGGGCACGACCATCTACCGACTGTACGACTCTTCTGCCTATGGGATTTCTCCCATATCTGGCTGAGTACCTGGATTGTAGAGGCACCTGTGAAACCACACGGCCAACTGTTGACTGTCCTACTCATCTGCCTATGGGATTTCTCCCATATCTGGCTGAGTAACTGGATTGTAGAGGCACCATTGTGAACTCGACCAACTGCTGACTGTCCTACTCATCTGCCTATGAGATTTCTCCCATATCTGGCTGAGTAATTGGACTACAGAAGGTACTTGGGTGAGCCCAGCCAACTACTGACTGTCCTACTCATCTGCCTATGGGATTTCTCCCATATTTGGTTGAGTAACTGGACTGCAAAGGCACCTGGGCAAAGCAGGGCAAGCATCTCCATGTCATCTTTCCTTCTCACGGAGGGATATGTTCTCTTCAACTCCAAGTCTTCCGCGAAAGTATTCGAACTTCACCCTGGGAAGGGCCTTGGTGAGAACATCTGCAGTCTGGTCGTCTGTCGGCACGTACTGTAACTCGACCACACCTTTCTGCACCATATCACGAATGAAGTGATATCGAATTTCGATATGCTTCGACCTGTCGTGAAATACAGGATTCACTGACATCTGCACATAGCTCTGGTTATCACAGTGAATCACGGTCGGCTCTGGAATCTGGCCGAACAATCCTGCCAGGAGTTTACGAAGCCAAACTGCTTCTCGAGCTGTTGTGCTAGCAGCCATGTACTCGGCCTCTATAGTACTGAGTGCTACCGAGTTCTGCTTCCTGCTGCACCAGGAAATAACTGCAGAACCCAAACTGAAGCAACATCTAGAAGTACTCTTCCGATCTGCAACACATCAGGTCCAATCTGAGTCTGTAAACCCTTGCAATATTAGGTTACCATCTGAAGCATACTTCAATCCATATCCCACAGTGCCACATAAGTATCTGAGCACATGTTTTGCAGCAATCTAGTGAATCTGCCTCGGTTCGCACATGAACTGACTGAGGGCAGTCACAGCAAAACATATATCTGGTCTGGTGTTGGTCAGATACATCAATGACCCAATCAACTGGCGATAAATGGTGGGATCAAACAAATCAGGATCTGAAGTAGAATCTCTCAACTTCTTCCAATTCGCATCCATCGGAGTAGCCATGGACTTGCAGTCCAACATTCCGAATCTCTCCAATATATCAATGTTGTATTTTCCTTGTCCTAGGAAAATCTCTTTCTGCCTCTGCCATACTTCTAAACCCAAGAAGTAATGCATCAATCCAAGATCTTTCATTTCAAACTCAGAGGCGAGATTCTTTTGACACCATACAATGAGTTTCTCATTTCCTGTGAGAAACAAATCATCAACATATGATACCAAGATCAGTGGCTCATCATCTACAACCTTGTAGTAAAGGTTGGGGTTTGCATCACTCTTGGAAAATCCCAAGCTCACCAGGAATTCGTCTATCCGTCCATACCAAGCATGAGGTGCTTGCTTGAGGCCATACAATGCCTTCTTCAGTCTGCAAACATGAGACTCCTTTCCTTGGACAATAAACCCATCTGGCTGTTCGATGTAAACTTCTTCCTCAATAACACCATTGAGAAAGGCTGTCTTCATATCCATCTGATGCAACTTCCATCCCATAGTTGAAGCAATTGCGATAATGGATCTGATGGAAGTATATCGGGCCACGGGAGCAAAAGTCTCATCATAATCAACTCCCTCTTTCTGAGAGAATCCTCTGGCTACAAATCTGGCCTTGTATTTCTCAACACTGCCATCTGCTCCATGCTTGATCTTGTATAGCCATTTAGAAGTCACTACTGACTTCTCCTCAGGTCTCGGCACAACTTCCCACACATCATTCTTCAGGATGGATTGATATTCTTCCATCATGGCATCCGTCCAAACTTGATGTTTGGATGCTTCTTCGTAAGTAGTGGGTTCTGAATCAATAATGTTGCTCATCAGTGCCACATAACTAGAGAACCTTTGAGGTCTTTTGCTTTCTCTGAAAGCGCCATGTGGAGCTTCATGCCCCTCTGTATCCTGCAGTGTCTGTTGTGCCCATCTAGGTCTTTTTCGACCTGCAACATTTTCGGGGATATCAACTGGATATATGGGATCAATAGGTTCATCCTTTTCTGTTGTCTCCCTCTGATCTGGAGGGGGAGATGATCTCATCTCGTTAGGTTCTAGCATTTCTTCATCATCGATTTCCATGTCTGATCCTCTTCCTTTCCTGACAGCCATTTCCTCTTCAAAGGTCACATCCCTACTGACTTCAATCTGTCTGGATCCTGGAATGTAAATTCTGTAAGCCTTTGAAGACTCACTGTATCCCACAAAAGTATCCTTTTTGCCTGAAGGTTCTAACTTAGATCTTTTCTCTTTGGGCACATGTATGTAGACTGGACAACCAAAGATCCGGAGATGGTCCACTTCTGGTTTCACACCTGTGAACGCTTCTTTCGGAGTCATGTTCTTCAATATCTTATGTGGACATCTATTCTGTACATATACAGCGGTTCTGGATGCTTCTGCCCACAAGAACATTTGAAGACTCTGGTCATGTATCATAGCTTTGGCTGCCTCCACAATTGTACGATTCTTTCTTTCTGCAACCCCATTTTGTTGAGGGTTGTAGGGAACTGTGAGCTCCCTCTTAATTCTTGCTTCCTTGCAGAAATCATTGAATTCTGTAGAGGTATATTCTCCACCATTATTGGATCTCAAGATCTTGATCCTCTTTCTTGATAGATTCTCAACTTGCGCTTTAAATTCTTTGAACTTGCTGAGTACTTCCTCAGATTCTTTTGACTTGAGAAAGTATATCCAAGTCTTTCGTGAGTAATCATCAATAAAGGTGATATAGTAATGATAACCACCTAATGACACAACTGTCATGGGCCCGCACAAGTCAAAGTGTACTAGATCCAAAATCCCTTTGGATCTACTCTCGCTATCTGGAAAAGACTTCTTGGCATTCTTGCCAAGTGCACATCCTCTACAAGTTCCATCATGGTTTACCTGGAGCCTTGGCAAACCTGTTACAATATTCTTCAGAATTGGGAGAGCTCGATAATTCAGATGAGCTAACCTTCTATGCCATAACTCGCCCATACTTGCAGCATTATGTATTAGGGCTTGGACTGGAGAAGTGTTTAGTCTATACAAGCTCTCTTCTCTTATGTCAATAACCTTGGCTGTGCTCATGCTTGAGTTCTTGTGCCAAGCAAGAACTTTCCCTTCTGAGAAATCCACTTTATAACCTTGTCCTCCAATGCTGAGATGGAGACAAGATTTCTTTTCAAACCAGGTACATAGAGTACATCACTTAAGTGTAATGTATCATTTGATTCCAATTGAAGGGTGGTGGCTCCAGATCCCTTCACACTGTAATTTGCATCATCTCCAAGTGCAACACGGAGATGTGAATCTTTCTCAATCAATTCTGAAAGATTCTCTATATAACCTGTCATGTGTCTAGATGCACCACTATCTATGACCCAAGTGTCACTAGTGGTAGGAATAGTACCTGATAGTGCTGATATAAATAGAAATTTTGTGTGATCTTCATTCTTTTGCTTTTTGTGATGATGATCTTCTTCTACATCAGCAGTGGATGCTTCATGCTTCCTTTTGATTTGACTTCGACAGCTACTGGCGTAATTTCCATACTTCCTGCACCGATAGCATTGAACTTGAGATACATCCTTCTTCTTCTTTTGTTCTTGACGGGGACTTGATCTCCTTTCTTGGTGCTTGTGTTTATGGAACTTCTTTCCTTTTCTCTTACCATTCTTGGTATGAGAAACAAATGCTTGAGTCTCTTCAGTTTGGTTGCCATGGATTCTTTGACGTGCTGCGATCCTTGTCTCCTCATGAGAGCAATCTGCCCAAAGCTTGTCAAACTTTGGTAGTTTAGATCTACCACTTATGCTTTGGATAAAGGACTCCCATGATGGTGGAATACCATTTAAGGTGTGGAGGACAAGCTCCTTATCGCCAATAGGATCTCCACTAGTGCTGAGCTTGTCTCTGAGTTCTGCGATTCTCATAAAGTATGAGGCAATGGATTCCGACTTCGCTATCTTCATATTTGAGAGTTGGTTTCTCAAAGTCATGGATACATTTAGGCTAGTGTGTTCAAACAACTTCATAATTGTCTTGAACATTTTTCTAGCACTCTTCTTACCTGAGATCCGAGGAACCAAATGATCTCTCACGGAATCCACAAGAATCCTTCTTGCTTTAGCATCATTCTTCCTCCATCGAGATTTATCTTCTTCGGCTTCTAGTTCAGGGACCTTCTCATTTACATATAGTAAAAGATCATTTTTTTCTAGGAGTAGAAGAACCCTAGACTTCCAGGAGATAAAGTTGGAGGCTCCTTCCAATTGATCTTCAACCTTCATCCCAATCATCTTGATTTGCGGATCTAGATCAGAAACCCTAGCAGGAGCTAGGTTAAAAATGAAAGTTCTCGGAATTGAATTCCGTCTTCACCAATGGATTAGTCCAGCCAAAATCGAAATTCCTATGGCTCTTTTCCTCCAAAATAATGGGTGAAGACTTCACAAGATGAAACCCTAATTCCGACAGGGTTCCAACAAGGTTCCGACAATGCTTCAGTAATGGCTTCTTCTAGAATTGCTCCGATACCATGTTAAATTTCATACATTCATAGCATAAAACATAAATGCATTACCAAGATCACTAGAAGTAAGACAAAGCACAAAACAACAACACAAAGTTTACCCTGGGAAACCCAAATGGGAGAAAACCCAACAACCTTCGTAGAGAGATGATAATTCTGAGATCAGAGTACAAATGAAGAAAGAGAAAGAATGTGAAAGTATCTTTCACAAGTAGAAGCCCCAAATAAACCTTCTTCTTCAAGTGATGTGAAAATCTCCTCCTCCAAGTGATGCGCACTTCCTAAGTGAGTGAATGAGCTAATGAGGTGCACGAGCCTCTTATTTATACAAGTGCAAACAGGAAAATTCCCTTATGGGGCCAACTTCACCTGGGGGCAATAAATAATTTATATTTAATCTTTTTATTTGTTTCTTTTGCGCCCCAAGGCTTACATTGATTCATGTGTTTACATAATTGATTACATAAAGTTCTTCTTCTCTTAGGAGGTATAAACAAGTACAATGAAAGTACAATAAAATATAATGAATAATATCTTCCGAAGTTGTACAAAATCCAACAGTCATGTGCTCTGCATAGTTGCGGATTGCCGCGTGTCATAGGTTATCCACTCGTCCTGTGCGGGAGGTTTGATTCATGATGGCGCTATTATTGTCTTGATCTGGCCTGATGTAAGAGGGCCCCGTATCCTTGCCATTCAACCCACGTGGGCGGATGACAGTGTTTCTGATATCCTCCGTTGCAAGTCGATGGTAGTCTTGCATGAAGACTTCTCCTGCCAGGATGGCAGGTGAGTCATTGATGATTCTTGATTTCAATTCTATCTCCGTGTTGGCCAAGTGGTCTGCCACTTTATTGGCTGTTCTTCTTACGTGGAGGGGAATTTGGATTGGTATGTCCTTGACTATAGTTTCCAACGTCCTTATTTCATCCTCCAATCGCCAATTGGAGCTTAGATTTTTGATTTGAGCCCTGTTTTGGATTTTGCTTATTGTATTGATGAGAATTTGCGAGTCTCCCTCAATAATCACCTGTCTGAAATCTTTATTCTTGGCTATCTTTAGCCTGCATGTTTGAGCCTCTAATTTCGTTGCATTGTTGCTATTAATTCCCATATAGCCGACATACACTCTTATTATAGTGCTTGCCTTGTCCCTGAAGACCCCGCCATAATCAACTTGACCTAGGTTGTCCTTGGACGCCCCATCGAAGTTAAGCTTGATAAAATTTGGTGGAGGGGGGCTTCATTCAGTGGGGCTAGAGATTTTGGGGTGAGCGTAGGGAGGTAGGGTTGAGAGAGGCCCAATGTTGAGATCCGATGCTTTGAGGATGGTGGCTTCATGTGGGTTGAGCTGCTTGTCATGATCTGTCCAAGTATGGAGCTGGATTGTTTCTTGTATGTTGGTTTTAATTTTTCTCCATACGTCTTCCGCAGTTCTTGCTTTGTCTTGGAAGATCCTTCGATTCCTTTCTTTCCAAATTTCCCACAGAGGAATGGTGGGAAGAGATGCTATATTTTGTTGAGAAGGTCACTAACAAAAGGTTTTTGCTTCCACTTGTTGAGAGAGTTGTTGATGCTTGTCCTATCTCTTTTTGTGGTGTGGAATAGAGATGTCCCTTTGTCCTAGAGTTTTGCAATGAAGGTGCATGTATTGAAGAGGTGTTCCTTGTCTTCCCCAACATTAAGGCAGAGATGGCAAAAGGAAGGTCCCACAAATCCTCTCTTCTCCAGACTGTCCCATGTGAGGGTTCTATTATGGACCAAAATTCAAAGGAAAGTTGCCACCTTTGGCTAGAGATTTGTGGTCCATATTTGGGTCCAAACGGGTTCTTTTGGAAGATCCTTGTATCTCGTTGCAATTGCATAGCCCTCTTTGATGGTGAAGCTGCCTTTTGGCCGATGCCCCCATCGAAATTTGTCTTCGTCATTCTTTATCTTGATCCTTCTATTATTGAGTTCATTTTTGAGGGAAGGAATAAGTGCTGGTGGGGGTTGAAGAGGCCATCTATCCATTGGCAACCAATGCCTCCATTCTCCTGATCCCAGAAGTGATTTACTTTGTAGAAGTTGAGCTTTTCCAATGCCTCTTAATAGTTTTGATTGGGGTGGATTTGTGTAGCTGCTCAGCTTGTTGTCAAGAGTCTTCCCAAAAGAGGGCCGTAGCTCCATTCCTTATCTCCCAGAAGCTGTGGTTTTGGATTAGCCCTTGGTTCGCCCAAGCCAAGTTCCAGACTAATGGTCCTGGGACCTGATCATCAAAGCAGATGAGATCTTGTTTGTCCATATTTGGTGTGTGTTGTCCGCCGAGATGCACACCAGTAGCGGAAATCTTTCGAAAGCTGTTTCCCTCACTGGAAGCGGGGAGAAGTGTGGCCTTGGGGGCAAGCAATGAGCTAGGTACTGTCACCTAAATCCCAACTCCTTCGTTTAGGCTAACTCTTAACGAAGCCAAGGGGGGTAGTCCTGTCACCTAAATCCCAACTCCTTCGTTTAGGCTAACTCTTAACGAAGCCAAGGGGGGTAGTCCCTACAAAGATTTTCACTAAGGCTCTTATGTTTTGTAATGTTCTTTGATGAAGTGATGCGGATGGGTGTTAGGAGTTTTTATGATGAGACCAAATTATAAATGAGATAAACAAGATAAGACGCAATCCACGTTGCTAAACAAGATATCGAAAATGACAGTACTTTTCAAGACTTGAAGTTTGAATAATGCATCCACAAGATAAAGTAAAACCACAAGGACAAATGGTCCTAATCAAGATATAATATTAAAATAACCAGTGCCTTATGGAGTCAAAGAATAACAAGTATGTGATGTTGAATGTGTTGGTCTTGAAAGGTAGTTGTTCGTGAGATCGTTGTGCAAATTATCTTGGTAAATTATAAGTTTTTAGTGGTCTTGATTATTAGGCTAAGAACAAGGATATCAAAAGTCCATAAATAGTACTGGTAACCTCTTAGATGATAGGTCGAAGCCACCCAGATTTCAAGAGGGTTATTGTTCAATTGGCTTGACCACCCTCGACTCTGACAGCGGGATTTTGGCACCACCTGTTTCAGGAAACAATCTTAGTAACTCTCGAAAGCAACGCCGATTCGTTGGTTGGGGTAAAATTTTATTAAGTTATCACTTGTGAGATTAACAAGTCCAACACCTTTCTGAGTACTAGCCCAACCCTTTCAGGTTGGCAGAGCATACGGGTGTTGGATAACGACCAAGATAAATTAATTGATGGGGTGTGAGTTGGAATGATTTTAGAAATTGTTAAGAGCACACTTGTTCAACTCTCTGACAGAGAGTGCTCTTGACTTAGTCTTAAGACCAAAGTTCAAGAGACTTTATTTAATCTAAATGCCTAATGCAAGGGAAACGCAACAACTAAAATGCTCTCCGACAGAGAGTGCTCTTGACTTGGATTTGGCCAAGTTCAAGAGGCTTTAGTTCTTTTTAAGAATAGAAGCAGTTATAACTTGAAGAACAAATATGAAGCTTAAATAATTGAAAGTGAAAAGATGATAACAAGATGTAACAAGATGCTTGAAACAAACTGAAAATAAAACTAGTGTTCTACCAAACAATATTAATCTAAAAGTGAGATCTACCAACGAACAAGGTTGATTACTAGAACCACTAGTCCTTGAGACTTTCCAGCTAGCTGAAACTTCGACAAGGAGGCTAATGGGGAATGAGAAGCTACCACAAAGCTATATGGCCTTTGGGATGCAATCCAAAAGTTTGCTTACTCTAGTCAAGACTTGGAAATGGAGTATAATGAAATAAAAAAAAATTAATCTAAAGCATGAAACAAGAGAGATCTAAACTAGCAAAGCACAACACTCTTCCCCAAATGGGGAAGAAAAACCCAAAGGTGTAGGACTCCTCCACTTAGCCTTTTATTTAAACTTTTACAAATGCCTTTGGAAAAATCCTTGAAAAGGTCTTTTAAGTGAAAATGAAACTAGCTCTTAAGAGCCATTACAAAGGATAGTGAATGGTATATTCGTGTATTGAATCCTCCTCGTATTTTATTGAAGTTCTTGTTACTCTGGGATTGGATCCCTTCACTTCGACTTTTTCAAACTCCTTTCACTTTCAATCACCTACAACAAAGATCAAACTCAAGGCACCCTTTAGCATTAATGAAACAAAAATATGAGATTTGCACTAAGCATGAACTAATAAAAATGGATGAAAGACAATGCAAATCTAACTTTCAATGAGATCTAGGATGCAAATATTAAAAATAACATGAGTGCAAATCCTACTATGAAGTGCAACTAGCTAACAAAACAAGGAAAAGCTAGACCCAACGATGCCTAATTATCAATCTTCCAAAGCATAAAACTACTACAAACTAACCAAACCGTAAAGTGTCCATTCGTTTTTGTACTTTTATGTGATTTTTAGGGTAATTTTAAAGATGGACGAGAGGAGCTAAGAGAGGAAAGATGAGAGGATGGAGGGAAGAAAGATGATGGGGAACGAAAGGAAAGAAGGGAGGAGAAATGGTAAGGAGAGGAGGGATGGACGAGAGCAAAAGAGGAGAATGAAAACAAAGGAAAACAAATGGAGAAATGGCAAGGAGAGAAAGCAAAGATGAGAGCAAAGAGAGATGGCAAAAACGAGAGCAAGGATAGATCTAGGGTGAGAGGAAAAGGGCTAGCATATCAAGGTAAAGGAATTTCAAGGAGAAAGTGGAAGGTTTGAAGAAGTAAACCCTTAGGAACCAAGGTAACCAAGTAGAAAATTGTTGAATGTTGATGGGAAAAGCTAGATCCTCTTGTTTCTTAAATTCACAAAGCTTGAAAACTTCTTAGCCTTATGCGGAGTGAAGACGTACCTGCAAAAAGCTTAAGCTTTGGACAATATACGTAAAACAAGAATACTTAAGCGAAAAGAAATAGATACATTGTTTACTTGTGCTAGATTGTTAGCCCTCTTGAAACAAGATCTACAACTTAAGAATCCTAAGTACAAAAGCAATACAATATCACCTCGTTTATAAGGTGAAGCATGGCCACCAAGAGCCTCCACGATTTGACCTCGTTTATAAGGTGAAGCATGGCCACCAAGAGCCTCCACGATTTGACCTCCAAAGTCTCAACTTTATTAATAATCAAAATAGCTTACAAAATCACCAGAGTTTCTTTGCTCAAAATTCCATGAGGAATGAGGAAAAAGAGCCTCATTATATAACAATAGACAAGAGCCAGTCTACCCTAATTCTAATTGGCATTGAGAAGGGAGCCAATGGTATGAGTCACCAAATCGAATTCCATCTAATATCTATCAAATCCATGTTAAGCCAAGCTTGGAGTGCAACTCCACCAAACAATTCGAGTTGTATTGAAGGAGGTGAGGAGGTGGCCTCCACCTAGGCAAGGCACCCCTCACCTTTCATTGGAATAATCACCAACCAAATGGTAATGTGCCATGTGGTAAACTCGAGCTTCAAAGAGGTTGACGTGAGCTAGTGAAGGATGGCGTGAACCCTTGTGTGGTGAGGCTTGTGGTAGTTGCAAACTTGAATTGCTTGGAGTTAGAACCCGAGATATGCCTAAATTTTAGCAAAGCACTCACTCTCCCATCAATGCAACATCCACCAATCCATTTATCACTTGACATATCACCCAATTCGCAGATTTGAGGAAGGTGGGCGAATTCACTTGGAGGGATCCACTTGTGCTGACTGTACGCTTGACTAGATGATGACTGAGATGATTGGAATCTTCATTAATGCTCCATGCCATGTCAATTAGCCTTTTATTTTAATCCATTTGGATTAGTTTGGAGAGATTTGGATTATCTCCAAATATTCAATTTTTAATATTTTAATTAATAATTTCTCTGTAAATGGTATTTTTAAGAAATTATTAATTATGAGGCTGAATTGGCATCTGGAACTTAGGATAAACTGGTCCGAGGATCATGAATGATTTTTGGCTTAAGGTTGAAGCCTTCAATCACTGAATTCGGATCCCGGATGACTGACATATTACAAAATGAAATTTCTCTATTTAAACTATAGAGAAATTTATTAAAACTTAAAAATAATTAAAAACCCAAATCCGACGCCTCCGGTAAATTTTTTTCGAAATTTTTTTTGAGGGTCCTAGAGACTTAGGACATGACCAACACCTATTCTAATAGTGTCTAGTAGGCTTATATACATCAGTTGGACTCTAATAACCCCCCATGGCTAAAATTTTCAAAATCGGGCATTATAGCTTTGGAGGAAGCGGGAGAAAACCTCATCGATTATATCTCGGCTATAGGCAAAGTATAATTGACAAGGGAAAAAACTCCCTGGAATACCTTAGTTGCTTAATCAAGTCATGGGGAACCGAGACAAAGTATAATTGACAAGGGAAAAAACTCCCTGGAATACCTTAGTTGCTTGATCAAGTCATGGGGAACCGAGACACTCAGAATCCTACTAGCACACTTTATTACAAACCCCATGGGGCCATGGTCATGTTGACTGAAAAACAAAACTGACTAGCCAAAATTGGCTAGGCACAAATGCTGGATCATCTGATACACTGGAGTACAAACATTCATCATGTTTGTCAAATGGCGGCTCTTCAAATAATCCAACTATGGTACAAAAAGTTGGTAACAGTGTGTATTTGGCCTGCCATAGAACTTCCTTGGGTTCTTGATTGTGGGTGATCCAATTCCACCAGAGTTTGGATCCCATCACCCCATTGATCATCTCCGAGTCTCGCAGATCAAGCCCGCCCTTCAGCTTGGGCTTGTAGACTTCTTCCCAGCTAACGAGCGCCCATTTTCTTTAATGATCATTACTTCCCCAAAGGAAGTTCCTTAGAAGGTTTCTGATTTTTTTTGAGAATGATCTTTGGGGCGGCTAAAACAGAAAAAGATAGAGGGGCATGGCTTGAAGGACAAACTTTACTAAGATAAGTCTACTAGCTATATTGAGGGAGCGAAAGGACCAACTAGAAAGATGTTTGTTGAGGAAGGCTAAGAGGTCTTCCCAGTTAGCTTGTTTGAGAGGTTTGTCCAGGAGAGGGGCTCCTAGGTACTTCGAAGGTAGAGAGCATCTTTGGAAACGAAGTAACTACGTGATGCTTTGCTGAACAAGGAGAGGAGTGTTGAAGAAGAAGAGCTAGGATTTTTCCTGATTAATAGTGGCTCCTGAAGCTTCCTTGAAGTGATCTTGAATATCTTTGAAGATGCAGGCTTCTTTAAAAGAAGGATAACCCATGAGAAAGGTATCATACACAAATTGCTGGTGAGAGCTATTGGGGGAGTTCCTATGAAGATTAAGACGTTTGAGGCGATGGGCTTGGATTTCACTTGAACAGTTCTCCCCAACCCCTTCGCCATTAAGATAAAAATGAAGGATGAAAGAGGGTCTCCTCGACGGATGCCCCTTGAGGGGAGGAAGGGAGTAGCAGGGGAAGCATTTACTAGGATGGAGATGAAGGTCGAGGAGATGAGGGAGAGGATCCAATCAATCTAGATTGGGCTGAAACCGAAAGCATGAAGAATTTTGGCAATATAATTCCAGTTGAGCTGGTCGAAAGCTTTGGACATATCCAGTTTCATGAGCATCCTTGGTTTTTTGGTTGTTTTAAGAGAGTGGACGACTTCGTGAGCTAAAGATTATGCCATCCAAAATTTGTCAGCCCTCCACACAACTAGATTGCTCTAAGAAGATCAAAAGGGGGAGGAGGGGTTTGAGACAATCCGCTATGACTTTGGTGATGATTTTGTAGATGATATTACAAAGGGCGATGGGTTTGAACTTGTCCGAGGAGGTGGGATTGTTGCCTTTGGGAATGAGGGTGAGAAAAGTAGCATTAAAAGCAGAGAGAATGCCAGTGGTTTGACGAGAGTTTTCAACTATGGCCCAAACCTCTTCTTTGATGATGTCCCAACAGGCGTGAAAGAAGTCTATAGTGAAGCCATCTGGACCAGGTAATTTTCCTGCTTGCATGGATTTTGTGGTTCTCTCCACTTCCTCCAAGGTGATTGTTCTCATCAATCCCGTGTTGTGCTCCTTAGTTATGATATAGGGGATGTTTTGAGCAATGTTGTAGGTGGCCTTTGAGCAATCCCGTAGAGGTTTTGTGAGCAAATTTTTGAAGGAGTTTAGCTCCTTAGAAATCTTCTCATGCGCTTGTAGTTCCATGCCGTGGCTATTCTTGAGGGTCACAATTTTGTTGTGCTGGCGGTGTTGTATCATTGAGTTGTGAAATAACTTGGTGTTCTTTTCTCCTTCCTTGAGCCAGTGCACTCTTGACTTTTGTCGCCATGGGATTTCCTCTTGCTTGAGCCTTTCTTCCAATTGATTGTTGAGTAGTTCTCCCTGTTGGGAGAGAGCTTCTGAGCGGCCTGAAAGGATCATAGTTTGTTGGAGAGTCGCCATTTGGTCCTCGATTCTTTTTTTGTCCTCGAAGATGTTGCCAAAGATTGTTCTGTTCCACACTTTTAATTTTTGCTTTAGGTTCCTAAGTTTTTGTTGGAATTTGTACATGAGGGATCCTGAAGGACGTTCTGCTTCCTGCCACCATCTTGTAATGTTGGTTTTGAAGTCTGGGTGATTAAGCCATAATTTTTCAAATCGGAAAGGCCTATTCTACCTTGTTCTTTCTTGAATCCAACTACGACATACTGGCCAGTGGTTTGATCCATTGGCTGTTAGAACTTAAAATAGTAGTAGGCCAATCTTCTCCTCTGGTGTAGAGGTTTTCCGAGATTAAAAAATGGTCCAACCTGGAAGCTATCTGATGCTGCCCTCCTCTTCTATTGTTCCAAGTGAAGAGTCCATTTGACGTTGCAAGGTCAATCAGGTGGTTGTGTTATGAACTGTTTAAAGGCTACGCTATCTTTGTCAAGCCGCCTGATCCTTCTGTTATCAACTGATTTGTACAAATAGTTGAACTTCCGATGAGCCGCCAGTTTATTGAACATGATTCATGTTCATCATCAGCATTCAGAAGTTCAGAAGTCAATTTCAGGGCAATTTTGCCCCTTTTGTAATAACTGCATGTTCATACCCCCATGGGGAATTTGTAAAATGTTGGTCTAAACGGGGTCCTTTTATAAAAGACTCGGCTATCCGTAGGTTTAGCCATTTGGGGGATACTCTAGAGTGTTTTTTCCTTAGGAATTATGCGCTACTCATCAGTGGCGTATAATCCCCGAGTTTTTCACTCAAACCTCCAAAGCTGGAGTATTTCCCATGGTGGTCAAAACCTAAGGTGGTTATTAGAGTCTTGTGTCTAGGATTTTTTATGTGTTAGCCACATCGATTGAGTCGTATGAACATGCACTAGGTCCCCTAGGAGTTTCGTTCCATTCCGACAAAAATAATTTTTTCATAAAATTAGACCATTTTTTTAATGGTTTAATTAAAAAATTTCAAAAAATGATAAAAACCTCATCCGGAGGCGGAATTGGGCGTGGGGAGGCTCGTTTTGACGCTCAGAGCATCCTCTTCACCTTGGCACCTTCATTCTTCAATTTCCGGGCAGTAACATCACCCCAGGAGCAGTTTTGGCTAAAAATGCATCATTTTGGCTAAAAAATGATAAAATACACTAAAGGACAAAAATTAAAAAAATCAAAAAATGTTTTTTTTTTAACTTTGGAAAGGGTTAAATATGAATCTCATGAGGAGTACGATTCACTTAAAAGATATAAAGCATATGTTAAATAAAGATTAGAAGTGCGAATTGCTTTGAGAGGGTGACGTAAGCATGGCTCACGTGGGCTTCTTCACGTGGGAGGCTTCCATTTGTTTGAATGTTGGGCGAGATTTCTTATGGAGAGGGGCTCCACCTCTACGACTCCACCAACCAAACGCCATCTCTCCTTCAATCAACGCAAATCACCACTTACCTCCCCACATGGCTCAATCACTCACGCCATTCTCACGTGGGGGTTTCAATCAACCGGTTGGCGTCTTGTGGTTGACTCGTTGTTAATTCCAATGCTGGATGGTGGGCTCTTGGCTTATGTGGAGGCCATGTCGCCCATTCCCATCTACCAAGCTCCAGTTAAACTTTCAATCAAAACTCCAAGCTCTTCAATCAAGTGGAATTCGACTTCTATTTGGCTCTCTTGGATGCCAAGTTCGATGGAGGTGATTTGAGACTCCCTCATTGTATAAATAAGGGGCCTTTTGGCTCTCATATCATGGATGAATTTTTGGGCAAACTTACTCTGCCAGATTGTAACTGTGTTCTAGCTATTGCTATTTTGGAATAAAAGGAGACTTTGGAGGTCTACATGGTGTGCCATTGTTGTTATGAGGAATGATCTACAAACCTTGAGGTGATATTGTGCTTTTGCATTTGTTTACAATTTATGATTCTTAATCTTGCTTAGCTTAGAATTCTTTGTTAAGAACATAGGATGGGTATTTGATGGTCCAACTTACCCATTGATATTAGGCTTGATGCAATATAGGAGTACAAACTGTAGTCGGTTCTTACTTATGTACTTCTTATTTCATTTCGTTTGATATACTAAGCATGATCTAAGTCTTGTCTTGTAAGTGGTGCATATGTGCAGATCTTAAAGGATAGAGTGGAGGTTTGAACTCGGGTGTCTCTTCCTCCCATCAAAGATTTTCTCTAACAAATTTTGCATTTCAGGGTCTCCTAAAAGTCTATCTTCAAATCTCAGTTGGGCATGAGAAATTGGTTCAAAGTTTCATCTTCAAAATTATTTTAAAACTTGTTTTGGTTACTAGAGTTAGGCCTTTGATCTTCATCCCATTGGCTTTCTCCCATCCGCCTTCATCCTCCATCTCCTAGCCTTCCATTCGCTGCCCATTTCACTCAGTCATCTAGCTTTCCATTCGCTGCCCATTACACTCAGTCATCCAACCTTCCATTTTCATGCCATTGCTAGTTAATTTTTTAATGTGTTTCAAGTTTTAAGTAGTAAGTTGCATTGTTAAAAGTGATTATCATAGAGACTTATCTCCTAGTTATCATCTAGTTGCAAGTTTCATAACACATACACCCTTTGGCCTTCATTTTCATAAACTTTGAGTGGGCTGCCATCTCTATAGGTTGGACTGTCCCCAACCCTTATTGGCTGCCCTCTTAAACTTTTAAAAGACTGTCATAAGTGCGTGGCTGTTATAACTCTCATGCGACTGTCCCAAAACCTTTGTTGACTGCCCTTTTGGCATTGTGAGGACTGCTTAAAAGACATTTTGGAACCATATGCACCTTGTGGGCTGTCATTACCTTTGTCGGACTATCAATGAACGCTTGTGGGCTTCCAAACTAGGACATTTTTTGTTGACTGTCCCATCAACCTGTTGGCTGCCATCTACATTCCTTTTTGGACTGTTAGAACATCATATAACTATTTTAAACTTCATACATGTGGCTGCCATCTTTAAACCTTGTTTAACTGTCCTATAAAGTTCACACGTGTGGTTGCCACTTCATTTTGGTTGATCCAACATTTGCAAGTGGTTTAAATTTCAAAATAGTTGCATCTCAAAGGAAGTTTTTGGTTTATCATTGCTTGCATATAGTTTTTTGGATCTAGGACTTAGTTAGTTTCAATTTTGTTTTGATTTATCTACCGTCTAATGGGTATTGGAGTTGTGTGTTGGTGATAGGGTTTTCCAAAATAGAAGTTAACACTTCTAAAACCAAGAAGCTATCAATACAAGAGGACAAAAACAAAGCAAGATTAATATTATCCTTTTGTAATAGATCCTAGTTTATTTCAAGTGTTTTACAAGTTATTCATTTCGAAGAAGTCCCTACAAGGGTTTTCATTCCCAAGGGCAATTGTATCTCCATAATAAAATTTGCAAGTGGGGTTTTTAAGCCCCCACATTTACTTCCCCATTTGGGGAAGCCTTGTGGTCTCGTCTCATTAAGTGGTTTGACTTTTAGCGTTAGATCCGTTATATGCTTTTTTTTATTTTCAATAAGTTATCTTCCATATTCACTTACCCCCATGCTTTCCCGAGTAGGGTCTTGAACCTGAAAGAGATTCTTGGGTAGTTAGTTTTATTTCTCATTTATTCGTATTTTGTTTCTCTTCCAATCCTTGACCAGAGAATAGCTAACTTTGGGATCGTATCCCAAAGGCCACATAGTTTTGTGGTAGCTTCTCGCTCCCCCATCAACTTCTTGTGGACATCCAGCTAGCTGGAAGGTTTCCAGGATTGGTGGCTTCTAGTGGTTGATCTTGTTCGGAGATCAATCCCACCTAGTAGATTAAAGTTTGTGCGGTAGAACACTAGATTTATTTATCTCGCAAGCATTATTGTTAGTGGAAGTTTATATCTTGTGATCAATAATATTGTTTAAATCTGTTTCAAGTTAAGATATACTGCTACTACTTTACTTTTGCTTCCTTAAAATAAACCAAAGTCTCTTGAACTTGGCCAAATCCAAGTCAAGAGCACCCTCTATCGGAGGGCATTTTAGTCTTGCATCATCCCTGCATTAGGCATTGTCAATCTAGCAAGTCTCTTGAACTGTGGTCATAAGACCGAGTCAAGAGCGCTCTCTGTCGGAGAGTTGAACAAGGCCTTCTAATAAATAAAAATTTTCCACTCACACACCCCTAATTAATTTATCTTGGTTTGTCCTACACCCGTATGCTCTGCCAACCGGAAACGGTTGGGCTAGTACTCAGAAAGGTGGAAGACTTGATAATTACGATCGATGAACTTAATTAAAATTTTTACCCAAAACCTCAACCAAGGCAAAATACTGTTCTTCCCACGAGAGGTGACGCCGGGAAATCACTGTCAGACTCAGGGGCGGTTTAAACATTGGACACCAATCCTTATCGAATCTGGGTGCTTCCGACAGGTCACTTAGGGTTGCCAGTATCTTTCTTGGGTAGGGTTCTACCATCTTTTGATACCTTTTGGTCTTAGCCCTAATAATCAAGACAACTAAAACTTTGAAATTTACCAAGATAAGCTGCACAACGTTCTCACAAACTATCTATTTCAAAGCATTTGTATCAAGTTTTTACAATCACTTTTATTTTTTGACTCCATAAGGCACTGGTCCTTCATCATATATCTTTGTATGCTTAAATATCTATACTGGAGTACTCAGCTTAATCTGTGTGAAAAGTGATTTATTTATTTGTTCAAGTGCATCCTTTATCTTATGTTGCAACATGGATTGCACTATCTTGTGTCACATTAAAGTTTTATATTGTCTCTCATTTCAAAAACTCCTAAAAAACACCCATCCGCATCACTACACCCAAAACATTTAAATACACAAAGAGCCTTAGACAACTTTTCTTTTAGGGACTACCCCCCTTGGCTTCGTTAGGAGTTTGCCTAAACGGAGGAGCTGGGATTCAGGTGACAGTACCTGGCTCATTGCTTGCCCCCAAGGCCACACCTCTCTCACTTGTAGTGAAGAGACAACTTTCGAAAGATTTCCGCTGCTGGTGTGCATATTGGCGGACAACATCTTTGGCGCCGCTGCCGGGGACAAATCTTTTTGTTCCTGGACGACCTTAGTTTTTTCTAGTTTGTTTTACTTTTTGATAGATTCTCATATCTATCTGTCGACTCCACTTCACCTTTTTTACTTTGGTAGATTTTTAGTTTAATCACTCTCTGAAATTAGACTTGGATTCACCTGGCGACTCCACTGTCAGTTAACACATCAAGGTATTCAACTAGAAGAAACTCTGAAGGCTTGCTTAGTTTTATTCCTGAGCCTGAAAAGGTTTATAGGAGGAGACTGAACAAGCTTGCTTCTCGTAGAATTCTTGAAAATCTTAGATCCGAATCTATTTTAGACATCCACTCTTTGTTTCAAGAAAATCTAGAAAATCAAACAAATTCTGAAAATAATAATTGTTTCCTTTCCACAATGGGTGAGTTCTTTACTCAACTCAACTTTACTCAGATACCAGGTCAACCTCACGACATTCCCGAGAAGGCTATTGATAAGATCACAAATTTCAATGGCACTGATGCCTCATTATCTGCTGAACAACATATTAGAAACTTCACCAAGTTGTGTAGTACTCATGTCAGGGGAGCTGATAAACATGAAGACGTTTACATGACTCTTTTTGCCTTATCCTTGGAGGGTAAGGCAGGGAATTGGTACGACAATCTACCTGACAATTCTTTTGCCACCATAGCAGCCTTCAAGACGGCCTTCCTCAACAAGTTTGGTTGCAGAAAAGAACCTAGACATTTAGTTGCATCTCTAACTAGTATGAAGAAGACTGAGAACGAAACTATGGATGAATTTAACACAAAATTCATGGAGTTGTCCAATTCCATTCCTGAAACCTATGTGCCTCCTGCGGCTTCTTTGTTGGACTACTACATAGAAGCATTAAGTGGCAAAGTCCAATACCAAATCAGGGACAAAGAACCAGCCACCTTGCTTGATGCTCAAGCTTTGGCCGTAAAGATTGATAGGAACATGAAGTCTTCTGGAGAGTCAAACATCCAAGGATACTCTAGATCTCAACTGCTTTCAAAACCAACTGAGCATAAAGACAAGGAGCCTATGAAAGACTCTTATGAAAAGAAAATGATAGAAATATGTGAGAGAATGGAGAAAGCAGAACAGAAACATGTAAGTCAGATAAAAGAATTGCAAAACAAGATCATCAACATGGAAAGAGCACAGGTTCAACAGGTTCAACATACACAACCAGCTCCTAGAAATTTTCCTGCTAAACCTACTTGGCAAAGAAGACCTCCCAACCATGAACAGAGGCCTCCTCATCAACTAGAGGCTGCCAACATGGTTGAGCATGCCAAGCCCTTTTGTAGAGCATGCAAGGATTTCCATGAGGAATCTGGTTGCCATTATGCCTGTTTTGTTCAAGAGCATGGATATCCTGAGGGATGCGATCCTAGTACTTCATCAGACGAGCCTGTTTTTATCAACCATGTGGGAAATGATTATGAGAACCTTGATATAACTCGAACCAACCAGGGTTATCAGCAGATTGACTACATGACTCAACTTTATGGAGAGATGCCACCTAGTATCAACAACAGCCAGAGATTCAAAGGAAACACTTATCAAAAGAAACCAAAGGAAGGACCTTCTACTGAAACTGCTCCTAAGGTAACAGTTCCTCACATTGCTCAAAGAATGAACATTGAAAAGGAACCTGTTGATTTAAATTTTGATTTAAGTAATTGGTTGTCCAACACCAAAGTTCCAGTCCCAGTACTTGAACTATGCAAACTTCCTGGTCAGAGAGAGAAACTGTTAAAACTGTTAGAGCCTCATGCTAATAATATTCCCCCTCATACTCCTAAACCTATAGATTCTGAAAAGCCCCTTGCTGTTCCTCATACCATTGCATCTGAAAAGCAACCTCCACCTGCAAAGTACCCTACCCCTAAAAAGGTAGCGTTCGTGGAAACTAAAGAGCAACCTTCAACAAGTTGTGTGAATGAATATGAAGATCCCCCTATAGTCCTACATACCAGGGAAACAAGAAAAGAAGCTCACCCGCCTTTCTACATATCATTGATGATAGGTGACCTTCTTCTACATAACTGTATGTTGGATTCAGGATTTGGTGCCAACCTTATGACCAAGAAAGTCATGCAAAAATTAAATCTGAAAACTACTAGACCTTATGGAAATGTGTGTGCCATGGACTCTAGACCTGTCGAAGTTGAGGGGATGATTCAGAATCAAACCGTCAGATTAGCCAAGTACCCAGACATCCATGTCACTATGGATATCCTTGTCATAGATGTGCCAGATAAATGGGGTATGCTCCTTTCCAGAAAGTGGGGTGCTTCTTTGGGTGGATCAATACAATTAGACTTATCATATGCAACTGTCCCTGCTTCCGAAGATACTCAAGTCAAACTACATTCAGAAAAGGAAAGGAGGTACCATGTTGAAAATCCCCACAAACCTTCAAATGAGTACATTTACAATTCAGATGACATGGGAACCCACCAGATCAATTCCACTTTCTTAGATCCAGTTCATAGGGAAATGAAAGACAAGAAAATTGATGGGCTATGGAAAATGGAATTTGATGGAGCTTTTTCTAAAGCTGGCAAGGGTGCCGGTATAGTCTTAATGTCACCTGAGGGTAAAATCTTCAATTTTGCATTTAGACTTGAGTTTGAAGCCACCAACAATGTTGCGGAGTATGAAGCACTCTTACTAGGCATAGAAATTGCTAAAGATATGAAGATCAAAATGCTTAGTATTAAGCGAGATTCTGATTTAGTGGTACAACAGATCAAGGGTAAATTTGCATGCCATTGCAAAAGGCTTAAGAGATATAGAAATGCAGTGTGGGACACCATGGAATATTTTGATGCTCTAAATATACAAGCAGTCCATAGAGAAGAAAACAGTATGGCAGATAGGTTAGCTGTTGCAGCATCTACACTCCAGCCATCAGAGGAAATGTTGAAAGGAAAGTGTACACTTGAGATTAACTATAGGCCATCTGTCCCAGACAACATGAACCATTGGCAGGTTTTCAAAGATGATGAACAAATTCTAAGGTTCATAAATAACTTAGATGAGTTTGCTAATTTCAACATTAATGAACAGGAAGAAGGCAAACAGTATAAAGATGAAAACCAACCCATGAACCCAATTTCACGTGGTTTCACTAAGTTAGAGAACATCTTTGATAGGCATGATGGAAAGAAGAACAGCATTGACCAGATGAAGCCAGGGGATTACATTGAGGTTAACATCGGAACAGAAACAGATCCAAAAATCATAAAAATTGGAAAAGGAACATCAGAAAAAGAAAGAAATGCACTAATAAACCTTGTCAGAGAGTTTAGAGATATATTTGCCTTTACTTATGACGAATTGAAGGCCTATAGGGAAGATGTATTCCAACATACCATTCCCCTTAAACCGGAAATGCAAAATGCCAAGCCTTTTCGTCAGAAACTAAGGCAAATAAATCCTAAGTTGGCTCCTATTATCAAAAGAGAACTAGAAAAGATGTTAGCAGCAGGCATTATAGCACCCACCCGACACACTTCATGGTGCTCCAACTTAGTTGTCGTAAGAAAGAAGAATGGAAGTATCAGGATATGCATTGAATTCAGGAACCTTAACATGGCCTGCCAGAAAGACAATTATCCACTTCCCAACATGGAGACCCTCCTCCAACGGGTCACTGGATCTAATATGATGTCCATGCTTGATGGATTTTCAGGATACAACCAGGTTGTCATCAACCCAGAGGATAAACATAAAACTGCTTTTACAACTCCTTGGGGAACCTTTGAGTATCTGAGAATGCCCTTTGGCCTTACAAATGCAGGAGCCACTTTCCAAAGGGCCATGGATTATGCTTTCAAGGAATTAATAGGAAAAATCATCGAGATATACCAGGATGATTTAACTGTCTTTTCAAAGGAAAGATCCAGCCATGTTGATCACTTGAGAAAAGTTTTTGAACGATGTAGAGAATATGGTATTTCCCTAAATCCGGCAAAGTCTGTCTTAGGCATTGAAGAAGGAAAACTCTTAGGGCATATTATAAACAAGGATGGGGTCAAGATTGACCCTGAAAGAGTAGAAGCCATCAAGAAGATACCTCTTCCCAAAAATGTGAAAAGCCTTCAATCTTTCAATGGGCACATAAACTTTATCAGAAGATTTATTCCAAACCTTGCAGAGTTGATGAAACCCATGCAGCGGTTGCTTAAAAAAAATGCTAAGTTTGTGTGGACTGACGATGGGAGGGAAGCTTTCAACACTATTAAAGATGCCATTACTAGGTCACCTGTGTTGGTTAGTCCGGATTATACCAAAGATTTCATGATTTTCTCTTTTGCTTCTGAGGATACTATAGCTGGGGTTTTGCTCCAAAAGAACTTCGAAGGGTTCGAGCAACCAATTGCATTCATGAGCAGGGCTTTACAAAATTCAGAATTAAAGTACACAATAATGGAAAAACAGGCTTATGCTTTGGTCAAATCTTTGAAACATTTCAGAACATACATTGGTTACAATAAAGTTATAGGTTATGTCCCCCATGCTGCAGTAAAAGACATCCTATCCCAACAGGATTGCTTAGGAACAAGAGGCACATGGGTCTCCAAGATCCAGGAATATGACTTGGAAATAAAACCTACCAAACTTATCAAGGGACAGGGACTGGCCAAAATGTTGACCCAAAAGAATGAGGAAGCCATTGACATAAACTGCACTGATCAACTTGATTGCCCACGTATGACACCTGCCTTGCGGGAATTAGATATCCATTGGTATTCTGATGTTATATATTTCCTCTTACATATGACTTGCCCTGACCACCTTAAAGGACACAAACGAAGGGCATTAAGACTAAAAGCTGCTAGGTATTGTCTTACTCAAGAAGGCTTGGGTTGGAGAAGCCCTGATGGGTTTATCCTTAGATGTGTCCATGAACAAGATTCCAAAAAGATCTTGATTGACCTTCACTCAGGATTTTGTGGAGGACACTATGCAGCGAATACAACTGCTCACAAAATCCTTAGGGCTGGATATTATTGGCCGACCATATTTGCCGATGTGTACAAACATGTCAAATTTTGCCAGGAATGTCAGCTATTCACAGGAAAGCCCAAATTGGCCGCCTTACCCCTCAATCCGGTTGTTGTCATTGCCCCTTTCCAGCAATGGGGCCTGGACTTTATTGGCAAATTTAAAGATAATTCTAGTAATGGATTTTGCTGGATTCTAACAGCAACTGATTACTTCACCAAGTGGGTGGAGGCTATTCCTACCAAGACAGCTACTGAGAAGGTTGTTATGAATTTTATTGAAGATAAAATCATCACTAGATTTGGTACCCCTTTGAAGATAACCACCGATAATGCCAAGGCTTTTAGTTCAACAGAAATGACTGATTTCTGTTTCAAATATGGCATTGTTCTATCTCACTCTTCCGACTATTATCCACAGGGTAATGGCCTTGTTGAATCCTCAAACAAGAACCTGATGACTATCCTTAAGAAAACTGTTGGTGACAACAAAAGATCCTGGGATAGCAAGATCAAATATGCCCTTTGGGCGGACAGAATCACAAAGAAAAACTCCACTGGAAAGTCCCCCTTTGAACTTGTTTACGGCATCACAACAACTTTACCTCTTAGCATGCAGATCCCCATCTTCAGAATGCTAACTGATTATGATTCTGAGAAATTAGAGTTGGAACATAGCGCTAACCAAATCATCGAGCTTGATGAAAACAGAAGAAATTCCTTGGACAAAATGTTAAGACAAAAGGAGAGTATGAAAGCCACATTTGATAAGTCAGCCAAGCCAAGAGCCTTTCAAGAAGGAGACACTGTTCTATTATGGGACAAAAGAAGGAAAAAACCTGGGAAGCATGGGAAATTCGACAGCCTTTGGAAAGGCCCCTTTATTATACGTTGCACAGTTGGAGATAATTCTTTCGGCCTCAACACTATGGAAGGAGAAATACTGCCTCTTCCTATAAATGGGCAACATTTGAAGCCCTTTTATCGGAACAACATACAAGATGACCAAGAGGCCATCTCAGGATCTCCCTAAACTCTTATCTTTGTACTTTATGTATCATTATTTCTGTATCATAGTATATTTTTGTACTATAGTTCATATATATGCTGAAAAAGAAAAGATTTCTATTTCTGTACTTTAAATTTGAAAAGAAAAAGCAAAAAATAGTTTCATAGTTGATATTTCATTTTGGCATTATTTATCATGTACATGGGAAACTAAGACACTTCTCTTTCTGTGCAGGAAAATGATATTCTGGGATTCTCGAACACCTTCTTTGACTCCTAGATCAAGCAAGTGTCCGTCCCGCAGTTGGAGCCAGATGTTATCAACTGATTTGTACAAATAGTTGAACTTCCGATGAGCCGCCAGTTTATTGAACATGATTCATGTTCATCATCAGCATTCAGAAGTTCAGAAGTCAATTTCAGGGCAATTTTGCCCCTTTTGTAATAACTGCATGTTCATACCCCCATGGGGAATTTGTAAAATGTTGGTCTAAACGGGGTCCTTTTATAAAAGACTCGGCTATCCGTAGGTTTAGCCATTTGGGGGATACTCTAGAGTGTTTTTTCCTTAGGAATTATGCGCTACTCATCAGTGGCGTATAATCCCCGAGTTTTTCACTCAAACCTCCAAAGCTGGAGTATTTCCCATGGTGGTCAAAACCTAAGGTGGTTATTAGAGTCTTGTGTCTAGGATTTTTTATGTGTTAGCCACATCGATTGAGTCGTATGAACATGCACTAGGTCCCCTAGGAGTTTCGTTCCATTCCGACAAAAATAATTTTTTCATAAAATTAGACCATTTTTTTAATGGTTTAATTAAAAAATTTCAAAAAATGATAAAAACCTCATCCGGAGGCGGAATTGGGCGTGGGGAGGCTCGTTTTGACGCTCAGAGCATCCTCTTCACCTTGGCACCTTCATTCTTCAATTTCCGGGCAGTAACATCACCCCAGGAGCAGTTTTGGCTAAAAATGCATCATTTTGGCTAAAAAATGATAAAATACACTAAAGGACAAAAATTAAAAAAATCAAAAAATGATTTTTTTTAACTTTGGAAAGGGTTAAATATGAATCTCATGAGGAGTACGATTCACTTAAAAGATATAAAGCATATGTTAAATAAAGATTAGAAGTGCGAATTGCTTTGAGAGGGTGACGTGAGCATGGCTCACGTGGGCTTCTTCACGTGGGAGGCTTCCATTTGTTTGAATGTTGGGCGAGATTTCTTATGGAGAGGGGCTCCACCTCTACGACTCCACCAACCAAACGCCATCTCTCCTTCAATCAACGCAAATCACCACTTACCTCCCCACATGGCTCAATCACTCATGCCATTCTCACGTGGGGGTTTCAATCAACCGGTTGGCGTCTTGTGGTTGACTCGTTGTTAATTCCAATGCTGGATGGTGGGCTCTTGGCTTATGTGGAGGCCATGTCGCCCATTCCCATCTACCAAGCTCCAGTTAAACATTCGATCAAAACTCCAAGCTCTTCAATCAAGTGGAATTCGACTTCTATTTGGCTCTCTTGGATGCCAAGTTCGATGGAGGTGATTTGAGACTCCCTCATTGTATAAATAAGGGGCCTTTTGGCTCTCATATCATGGATGAATTTTTGGGCAAACTTACTCTGCCAGATTGTAACTGTGTTCTAGCTATTGCTATTTTGGAATAAAAGGAGACTTTGGAGGTCTACATGGTGTGCCATTGTTGTTATGACGAATGATATACAAACCTTGAGGTGATATTGTGCTTTTGCATTTGTTTACAATTTATGATTCTTAATCTTGCTTAGCTTAGAATTCTTTGTTAAGAACATAGGATGGGTATTTGATGGTCCAACTTACCCATTGATATTAGGCTTGATGCAATATAGGAGTACAAACTGTAGTCGGTTCTTACTTATGTACTTCTTATTTCATTTCGTTTGATATACTAAGCATGATCTAAGTCTTGTCTTGTAAGTGGTGCATATGTGCAGATCTTAAAGGATAGAGTGGAGATTTGAACTTGGGTGTCTCTTCCTCCCATCAAAGATTTTCTCTAACAAATTTTGCATTTCAGGGTCTCCTAAAAGTCTATCTTCAAATCTCAGTTGGGCATGAGAAATTGGTTCAAAGTTTCATCTTCAAAATTATTTTAAAACTTGTTTTGGTTACTAGAGTTAGGCCTTTGATCTTCATCCCATTGGCTTTCTCCCATCCGCCTTCATCCTCCATCTCCTAGCCTTCCATTCGCTGCCCATTTCACTCAGTCATCTAGCTTTCCATTCGCTGCCCATTACACTCAGTCATCCAACCTTCCATTTTCATGCCATTGCTAGTTAATTTTTTAATGTGTTTCAAGTTTTAAGTAGTAAGTTGCATTGTTAAAAGTGATTATCATAGAGACTTATCTCCTAGTTATCATCTAGTTGCAAGTTTCATAACACATACACCCTTTGGCCTTCATTTTCATAAACTTTGAGTGGGCTGCCATCTCTATAGGTTGGACTGTCCCCAACCCTTATTGGCTGCCCTCTTAAACTTTTAAAAGACTGTCATAAGTGCGTGGCTGTTATAACTCTCATGCGACTGTCCCAAAACCTTTGTTGACTGCCCTTTTGGCATTGTGAGGACTGCTTAAAAGACATTTTGGAACCATGTGCACCTTGTGGGCTGTCATTACCTTTGTCGGACTATCAATGAACGCTTGTGGGCTTCCAAACTAGGACATTTTTTGTTGACTGTCCCATCAACCTGTTGGCTGCCATCTACATTCCTTTTTGGACTGTTAGAACATCATATAACTATTTTAAACTTCATACATGTGGCTGCCATCTTTAAACCTTGTTTAACTGTCCTATAAAGTTCACACGTGTGGCCGCCACTTCATTTTGGTTGATCCAACATTTGCAAGTGGTTTAAATTTCAAAATAGTTGCATCTCAAAGGAAGTTTTTGGTTTATCATTGCTTGCATATAGTTTTTTGGATCTAGGACTTAGTTAGTTTCAATTTTGTTTTGATTTATCTAACGTCTAATGGGTATTGGAGTTGTGTGTTGGTGATAGGGTTTTCCAAAATAGAAGTTAACACTTCTAAAACCAAGAAGCTATCAATACAAGAGGACAAAAACAAAGCAAGATTAATATTATCCTTTTGTTATAGATCCTAGTTTATTTCAAGTGTTTTACAAGTTATTCATTTCGAAGAAGTCCCTACAAGGGTTTTCATTCCCAAGGGCAATTGTATCTCCATAATAAAATTTGCAAGTGGGGTTTTTAAGCCCCCACATTTACTTCCCCATTTGGGGAAGCCTTGTGGTCTCGTCTCATTAAGTGGTTTGACTTTTAGCGTTAGATCCGTTATATGTTTTTTTTTTTATTTTCAATAAGTTATCTTCCATATTCACTTACCCCCATGCTTTCCCGAGTAGGGTCTTGAACCTGAAAGAGATTCTTGGGTAGTTAGTTTTATTTCTCATTTATTCTTATTTTGTTTCTCTTCCAATCCTTGACCAGAGAATAGCTAACTTTGGGATCGTATCCCAAAGGCCACATAGTTTTGTGGTAGCTTCTCGCTCCCCCATCAACTTCTTGTGGACATCCAGCTAGCTGGAAGGTTTCCAGGATTGGTGGCTTCTAGTGGTTGATCTTGTTCGGAGATCAATCCCACCTAGTAGATTAAAGTTTGTGCGGTAGAACACTAGATTTATTTATCTCGCAAGCATTATTGTTAGTGGAAGTTTATATCTTGTGATCAATAATATTGTTTAAATCTGTTTCAAGTTAAGATATACTGCTACTACTTTACTTTTGCTTCCTTAAAATAAACCAAAGTCTCTTGAACTTGGCCAAATCCAAGTCAAGAGCACCCTCTATCGGAGGGCATTTTAGTCTTGCATCATCCCTGCATTAGGCATTGTCAATCTAGCAAGTCTCTTGAACTGTGGTCATAAGACCGAGTCAAGAGCGCTCTCTGTCGGAGAGTTGAACAAGGCCTTCTAATAAATAAAAATTTTCCACTCACACACCCCTAATTAATTTATCTTGGTTTGTCCTACACCCGTATGCTCTGCCAACCGGAAACGGTTGGGCTAGTACTCAGAAAGGTGGAAGACTTGATAATTATGATCGATGAACTTAATTAAAATTTTTACCCAAAACCTCAACCAAGGCAAAATACTGTTCTTCCCACGAGAGGTGACGCCGGGAAATCACTGTCAGACTCAGGGGCGGTTTAAACATTGGACACCAATCCTTATCGAATCTGGGTGCTTCCGACAGGTCACTTAGGGTTGCCAGTATCTTTCTTGGGTAGGGTTCTACCATCTTTTGATACCTTTTGGTCTTAGCCCTAATAATCAAGACAACTAAAACTTTGAAATTTACCAAGATAAGCTGCACAACGTTCTCACAAACTATCTATTTCAAAGCATTTGTATCAAGTTTTTACAATCACTTTTATTTTTTAACTCCATAAGGCACTGGTCCTTCATCATATATCTTTGTATGCTTAAATATCTATACTGGAGTACTCAGCTTAATCTGTGTGAAAAGTGATTTATTTATTTGTTCAAGTGCATCCTTTATCTTATGTTGCAACGTGGATTGCACTATCTTGTGTCACATTAAAGTTTTATATTGTCTCTCATTTCAAAAACTCCTAAAAAACACCCATCCGCATCACTACACCCAAAACATTTAAATACACAAAGAGCCTTAGACAACTTTTCTTTTAGGGACTACCCCCCTTGGCTTCGTTAGGAGTTTGCCTAAACGGAGGAGCTGGGATTCAGGTGACAGTACCTGGCTCATTGCTTGCCCCCAAGGCCACACCTCTCTCACTTGTAGTGAAGAGACAGCTTTCGAAAGATTTCCGTTGCTGGTGTGCATATTGGCGGACAACACCTTCCTTTCTTTTCCAAAAGATCCGTGATCATGTTGAAATCCCCTCCAATGATCCAGTTTCCATGATCGTGAAGGTTGTGGAGTCATTGGAGTTGATTAAGGAGTTGAAGTTTCTGATCTATGACTTGAGGACCATAGATGTTGGTTTCCAATCCTTTTCTTTTTGTACCAATGATGTGAAAACTTGTCGATAGGGTTCTGGGAGTAGCTATGAAGTTGTCCATCACTATTTCTTGAGGATTACAGAGAAGAGCCAAGCCTCCCGAGGCCCCCATGGCATCCACTGTAGTCCCTTTGGAATTTCCAAATCCTTTTGGCTGTAGTTTCCATTGATTGGGTTGAACACTTGGTTTCTTGCAACATTAAGATATTGGGTTTCTCCATAACAATTTTATTCTTTAGAAGTCGTTGCTTTGAAGGGCTGTTTAGCCCTCGTAGGTTCCATGAAATTATCTTCATTTAGAATGCGGGGGAGAGGGGGGAGTGTAGAAGAACTTTGTAAGTTGATTGTATTGTCCTGAGTCTAGCATCAGATTGCGCACTTCATCCAAACGTTGGCGATTGGTTCTGGGACCCTTCTTCTTGTCCTCCTAGTGCTGTCTCTTGAGATCTTTTTTGTCGCTAGCCTTGATTCCTAGCCCTGCTTCTTTTACCAGATTCAGGATTTTTGGATGGAGTTGTTCTTGCCTTTATGATTGCCTTCTTAAAGAGTTCTAGTTGGGGTTCAAGAATAGGGATTTTTTGTTTACAAGCCTCCTCAATTTCTTGAAGATCGAGGTCCCCCAGTTCAGAATCGCCCATATCTTCCGGAGGTTCTTGCATTTCCATTTTTGGTGATCCTCCCTCCTTACTGATGTCCATTTGTTCTTGAGGAGTTCCTTGATCTGCTGATTTGAAAGTCTCTCCCTCCTCTTGATGGTTGGCCAGACATTCAAATTGATTAGCTGTGGGGATGGACGAGGTGGTAGGAGGGTTTTTGTTTCGTGTTGTTCCTCTTTCTGCAGTAACTCTTGAGAAGCCAACCGCATCTTTTTCTTTCATTGGATCTTGTTGTTGCATAATTTTGTTAAGAGGGCTGTTTCTGAAGACGTGGCCATGCTCATGACACTTCCTACAACATAAAGGTATGTGCTCTTAATCTAGGGTTTGGAGCCATTCCCTATCCTTGTAGTTAAGGCAGATGGCCTCTGGGAGAGGCTGAGAGATGTTCATATAGACATAGATTCTGACATATGAGGTGTAACGCTCCTGTTGAGTGGCTTCTGAGATCTTGACAAAGCGTTCTAGGGTATTACCTATGCCTTCATGGGTTTCCATGTCTTAGTATTCCCGAGGTAGGGGGTAGAGTCTCTGATCCATACAGGGGCTTCTTTGGAGTCTTCTCTGTTTGGGATGAACTTTTCAATCCAAGGTCTCATATAGAGACCAATCGAGTTGAAGAAGTCAGGACCTCCTTCAAAGGAGGCTATGTAATCCTCAGTGTGATTACATAGGATGATTTAAAGCTGGGAAAACCTTTTGACACCAGCTTTAAATCATAATGACCTTTGGGGTTCCATTTATGTTTGATCCATCCAGTCAGTGCTTTTTCAGAGGGCCATAGACCCATGAATTTGCAAATGATTGCATGATCATGCATGTATTGAATATTTTCAGAAACACAAATGGATGTGATCTCATACCTTGGAACTGTAGCTGCTTTTGGGATGCATTTTCATGCACTGTGCTGTTCCTAAGGCTGCTTGATTCCAGATGTCTTTTTGCTTCATTGGGAGAGCCTTTTTCCTCATTGGTCCTGTTTGATGAAGACCCTGATGGGTCAGCCTTTGCGTCAGGGTTGACTGTCGTATCCTTTTGGATTGCCGCTCCGTCGATTGTACCAAACTGGTGGGGATTTGGCTGTTGGCCCCCTGGTGGGGCCATCGAGAAGGTTGTCAAGACTTGTGGGCCTAGATAATCCGAGGTTGCTTGCTCTTAAGGATTAAGTTGATCTCCAGACCCTATATCTGTTTCATATGATTAGCTCACAACAAGAAAACCGGATCCACCCGCTTTCATTTCGTGAGAAGGGGGTGTTGTTCGCCAAATTGCACACCAACAGCAGAAATCTTTCGAAAGCTGTCTCTTTACTACAAGTAAGAGAGGTGTGGCCTTGGGGGCAAGCAATGAGCCAGGTACTGTCACCTGAATCCCAGCTCCTTCGTTTAGGCTAACTCCTAACGAAGCCAAGGGGGGTCGTCCCTAAAAGAGAGTTTCACTAAGGCTCTAGTGTTTTAAGTGTTTTTTGTGTGGGGTGATGCGGATGAGTGTTGTTTAGGAGTTTTTGTATAATGAGGAGAACACAATTAAACACGCAATCCACGTTGCAAATTCCACAAGATACAATTTTGGAAGATGACAATATACTTTGACTTAAAATTAAAGCAAAGCATCCACAAGATAAAGATCAAACAGATGACAAGGACATATGGTCCAGACAGAAGATATATAAGAACTTTTAAAGACCAGCGCCAAATGGAGTCAAATGAAAAACTTGTGATGCTGAAAAATGTAAGCCAAAAGTAGCTGTTTGTGAGATCGTTTTGAAATTGTTCTTGGTAAATTTTAAGTGTTTTAGATGTTCTTGATTATTATGGCTAAAACCAAGGATATCAAAAGAGTGTTCGGAAAGACATTCTAAGCAGCTCCTTTAAGAGACATGTCGGACTTGTCTGGAATCACAGCGAGGCGCGCAATGCTAACCAGCCACTGTGTCGCAGATTGGGCAATCCGGCGCCTCCCCTGAGAATTGCTTTGAATACTTTTGAACAACGCCCGTTTGTTGGTTATGGGGGTGAAAGTTTTAATTAATTATCACTTATGAGCTTATCAAATCCTTCACCTTTCTGAGTACTAGTCCAACTGTTTCCGGTTGGCAGAGCATACGGGTGTTGGATAAACGACCAAGACAAATTAATTAAGGGGGAAATGTGGGTTGAAATATTTTATTAAACTTAGAGCACTTTGTTCAACTCTCTGACAGAGAGCGCTCTTGACTTGATCTTAAGACCACAGTTCAAGAGACTTCCTACTTTAAAATGCCTAATGCAGGGGAAGATGCAAGTCTAACAATGCTCTCCGACAGAGAGTGCTCTTGACTTGGATTTGGCCAAGTTCAAGAGACTTTGTTCGTTTTAAGAAGCAAGAAGCAGTTGTGATAACAAGATATTTCAATTTATAACATTTAAATCATGTGATAGCTCAAATAGATGTGAAATACTGCTAGCATACTACTTGCAAAATAAAATGAAATAACTGAAAGATCTAGTGTTCTACCAAGCAATTCTACTCTAAAGGTGGGATCAACCTCCGAACAAGGTCAACCACTAGAACCGTCAGTCCTGGAAACCTTCCAGCTAGCTGGATGTCCACAAGATGCTGATGGGGGAACGAGAAGCTACCACAAAACTATGTGGCCTTTGGGATACAATCCCAAAGTTAGCTTACTCTGGTCAAAACTTGAGAGAGAAGTGACAAGATAAAAATAAACTACTCTAAAACATGAACTGAAAAGATCTAAGCTAAGCAAACCCAACACTCTTCCCCAAATGGGGAAGAAACCCAAAGGTGGAGGACTCCTCCACTAGAAACTTTTATTAATTTTTACAAGTGCCTTGGGTTTTTAAAACCTTGAAGGACTTTTCGAGAGATAAGACTTTAAACTTGAAATGAACTCTTGAAGAGTTTTACAAAGGATAATAAGATCTTGTATGTTCAATCACTCCTTATGGCATTTATTTGATTTTGCTTTGATCTTTTGCTTCAAGATCTACCAAGTATCTCCCTCTCAAATCACTTACACAAGTTCGAAACAACTCAACAAGGCACCCTTTAGTGTTAGAAAAATTCAAATAAACTTTGAAACTAAGTCTATAAATGAAAACTAAGGTCTAAAACATAGAAAGCATGAGATTTTAACTTGAAATTATTAAGATGGTAAAACGGACCAGCAAGCTAAAACGCTCCAAAAACAGTGGGAATGAGAATGTAACCACAAAATTTCACACTATCCTATATGCCAACTTTTCTTCTTTTGAAATGAAACTATAAAACTTAAGAAAAAAGACTAAATGCAAGCCTTAAATGAGCTTTTAATATGCCTCAACTGACTCTTTTCAAAAAAGAAAAACTTACTAACTTTAACAAATCTAAGTCTAACTTGTCTTTTTGGGCTTTTGTGAAGGTGGATGGGAGAAGGAAGAGGCTCAACGAGGAAGGGGAGCGAATGGGAGAGAGAGGGGAAACTTGGAGTGGATGGAAGATGGGTAAAATGGAGCGAAAAGAGAGGAAAAACGAATGGATGGAAATGGGACTCAAGTGGAACACATGAGGGCTTGAAACACTGCTATGGAAATCCTCCGGTTAACCGGTGATACGCCAAAAACAAGTGTTGAAGAGAGCACAAGGGAACAAATCCCAAGTTATTCCCCAAGGTTGAAGGAACTTCAACCTTATGGCAAACTAATCTAAGGCTTTAAAACAAAAATAACTTCAACTTTGGAATAAGATCTGGAAAGGGTTTCCACAAGGATGAAGGTAGATCCAAGTAACCAGTAACTGGGAAAGTGTTTGGGTGTTTGATGGAGAAGAGCTAGATTCTCTTGTTTCTCAAATCCATAAAGCTTGAAACTCCTTTGGCCTTATGTGGAGTGAAGATGTACCTGCAAGAACCTTAAGCATGGGATAATATATATAAAACAAGAATATTTAAGTGAAAAGAACTAGATACATGCTTGCTTGTGCTAGATTGTTAGCCATCTTGAACATGATCTACAACTTAAAAGCCTCAAATACAAATGCAAAACAATATCACCTTGATTCTCAAGTGAAGCAATGAACATCAAGAGCCTCCACGTTTTTGACCTCCAAAGTCTTAACTTTATTAACAATAAAAATGCTTACAAATTCTCCAGAGTTTCTTTGCCTAAAAATCCATCCTAGAATGGCCAAAATGCCATCTCTTTATAACAAAGGCTAGCTACCAAAACCCTAAGTCGAATTGGCATGATGGAAGCCAATGGCACCTAACTAAAGTCGATTTCCAATCAATAACTAGTCCAACCAATCGAATTTCAAAACTTGGAGTTCCACCTAACAACAAGTCGTGTTTGTGGATGATGTGGATGGGGAGGTGGCCTCTACCTTGGCAAGGCGCCCCCCATCTCGCTTTGGAGACATCACCAAGCTAATAAACATATGCCATGTGTAGAACTCGCCTTTCCAAAGGAGATTGACGTGAGCTGAGGTAGGTGGCGTGAATTGAATTGGTAGAAGCTTGGAGTTTGACTACCAATCGTGGTAGTTGAGAGTGGGAGGTGGCCTCCACCTAGGCAAGGCGCCCCCACTCCTCATTTAATGCAAATCACGCCAACCAAAACTTATTTATTATGAACTCCACCTCACCAATTCGCAGATTGCATGAAGGAGGGCGAATTCTCTTTGGGAGATAAGCTTGTGCTGACTGTACACTTGATTGAATGTTGACTGAGATGATTGGAATCTTCATAAATGCTGAGTGCCATGTCATTTAACCTTTTACTTTATTCCATTTGGATTATTTTGGAGAGATTTGGATTATCTCCAAAATAATCATTTTTATTATTTTAATTAATAATTTCTCTGTAAATGGCTTTTTAGAGAAAATATTAATTACAAGGCCTAAATGACATCCGAAACTTGGATTTAGCTGGTCCATGGGTCATGTGTGATTTTTGGCTTTTGAAACGAGCCATCAATCACTGAATTCGGACCCCGGACGACTGACATATTACAAATTATTATTTCTCTATTTAAACTATAGAGAAATTTATTAAATTTAAAAAATAATTAAAAACCAAAATTCGACGGACCCGGTAAAATTTTTTCGAAATTTTTTCTGAGGGTTTTATGGACCTAGGACATGACCGACACCTATTCTAACAGTGTCTAGTAGGCTTATATACATCAGTTGGACTCTAATAACCCCCCATGGCTAAAATTTTCAAAATCGGGCATTCCAGCTTTGAAGGAGCGGGAGAAAACCTCATCGATTATAGCTCGGCTATAAGCAAAGTATAATTGACAAGGGAAAAAACTCCCTGGAATGCCTTAGTTGCTTAATCAAGTCATGGGGAACCGAGACACTCAGATCCTACTAGCACACTTTATTACAAACCCCATGGGGCCATGGTCATGTCGACTCAAAAAACAAAACAGGCTAGCCAAAACTGGCTAGTCACAAATGTTAGATCATCTAATATACTGGAGTCAAACACTTATCATGTTTGTCAAATGGCGGCTCTTCAGATAATCCAACTATGGTACAAATAAGTTGGTAACAGGGGGCACTGTTATTTAGTCAGAAACTGGTGCATTAATTTTGAAATTGACCATTTGGGCCATCAAAAAGTTTTGAAGGACCCTGGAAAGGCAAGAAGATGGATGATATGAGAAATGGAGTTAGTCATGGCACAAATTTCAAAATGGGCGTGGATAAGATGAAATAAGAGTAACAAAATTGCACCAAGGACAAGCGAAAATGACATGAGCTATCAATAATACATACAAAGTGTTGTCCCATCTCATTTAACAACATTCTCAAAGGCAAGGTGAGTGTGCAAAAAGGAAGAATTCCATAATCACTCACTACCTTGAACAAGTGGATGGGCATGTTATAAATACGTGGGACCTTATTTGCAAGATTCCATGGCTAAGAACTAGTAGTGAAGTCCATATGTTGTAGAGGCTCATGTCATAACAAAGAACTCAATCAATCCTACGACCCCAAAGGATGAAATAACCAATGAAGTAAAAAGGAACAATGGGGAAGAAAGTAGAACTCATAATACACATGTCCTGGGATATCCATGGTGACTTAGAGTATCTTAAGGACTCAATCAATCCCATGTCTCTAAAGGATGATGACCAATTGAACATTCTCCTACTAGGAGGATGCAACACGAGAGAATCCTTGATATCGTTGAGCACAAACACTTGGTTGGGGTGACTTTGTACATAAAAAACATATGGTACAATGAAGAAGTGAAGATATATATCATGTTGATCTAGGCAACACACTTAATATATTGGACAAGAGGATGACCAAAAGATTAGGATTTCAGTTGGACATAAGTGTCAAATGTTAAAATTAGGGTTATGTTAGGGTTTTAAGCAGAAAATTTAAAATTTGTACTTTAATGCAAAAAATAAACTACAGAACTAGTACTAAAAAAACAAAAATAGTACAACAGTAGTACTAAGACCGATTTAGATTAAGACATAATTTTCATCTCTTTCAACTTTAACACTCCCAAAGATCACTGTGTTAAAGTTGAAGCACACATTTAACAACTGCAGATATATAACCAAGAGAGCAACAACAGTAGTAAGACTAATTAGACAAAAAATTATAGCAGTAGTAATAGATCTAATGAACAACACAAAAGAACAAGTATGATAAATTACTTGGTGAGTTGGAACCTTCCGTTATACTCAGAAATTTAGCTTTCAGAACAGACTTTGCCTCTCAGAGGCAAGTCAACAAATGAAACACAAACTGACCCTTACGTGAGGGTATGTACAAACCTGAGAGAGAGAGATAAAGTGCTGTAGGATAGTATTGGACAGTAGTAGCTCATTGAGGTTACAGTATATCCCAGATCAGTCCCAAGATTTTAACCAAGGTAGTCAACAAGTGTTCAAAAGAAAAAATAATAGTCCCAAAACCCTCACAACAATGGGAGGACACCTCACAAATGGCAGTAGCACTCTTAGGTGACAGCGGAAGCCCTAAACAGGTCTCAGCAAGGTAACGGTGGTCTCCAACAAGTCCTAACAGACCTCAATAACCACTGGCAGCCACAACAGTCCCTCATGCAAAGTGGCGGGGGTCACCTACAAGCCTTAACAAGCCTCAAACCAGCAGCTGTAGCCCTATCAACCCCTTAACAAGGGGAACGACTGCCTTAGCACACAACAACCAACAATGGCAGCCCCACAATGGGCAGTGGAAACCCTCATAACAGTCAGTGACAGTCCTAGTAGGCCTAGAATGACAACAAAACTCACAAACTAGGTGGAGGCACCCTCAACTAAGCAGCAACAGACCCTAAACAGATCCTGGCCCCCTTTGAATTAGTCGAGTAGAGAACAACAACCCCTACACAAGCCTCGACCTCCTCAAGGCTTTCAACATAGGGAGCAGGCAACCCTAAGACAACAAAAGAAACCCTCAAAACTATTCACACAGTCAACTGGCAGCCCTAAGACAGTCCATATCAGCAGCGGCCTCCTTTAACAGTCCACAAAACAGTCCTCGGATCACACGTGTGGGACAACCATGTGAAGAAGAGCAGAAAACAAGAGAGCGCCGAGGCAAGGGAGCACTTTGAAACCCTAGACGTCACCCAAAATAGGATTGCTGAAAACCCTAGACAGTTATAAAAAATCAGAGCTGAGTTATGCCTTCAAGATGCTCACACAATGAAGAATTAGACTTGAATTTATAACCTCTTAATGGCTTCTAGAAGGATATCCCTTCTAATTCTTCATTGACTTAGGGTTACTCAAGACATCCTTTCTTTTAGGAGGGTTATCAAACATAAAGTTATAATTTAATGTTATGATGTCTTTAGGAGTGGGTACTAGGGTCAATATAACGGTTAGCTTGACATGCTTAAGGTGGGCACTAGCACATAGGACCAACAAGGAAGGGTCAACACAAGACAAGGTTAATACAAGGCTAACCACCACAAATCAAGGATGGGTAAATGCCCCTTCAAACCACAAGACCAAAGGTGGGAAGACGACCCTTCTAACCACAAGACCAAGGGTGTAATAGCAAGGTGAGAAAACAACTCAATTATCTCTCTCTCAAATGTACAAGTGTTCCATATAATAATTGAAAGTTCTATCATCACCATATAAGGAAGGTCCCCACTGGATGATGTGATCCTGTGGTCCTCTTGATTGCTCCTGAGGTCAAGTGCTAGTGACTTCATCAAGGGGTGGCTTGTCCCTTGATGAAACAACCTATCTCAACCATCTCGAAGACCCAGGAGAGGAGGGAATCACACATCATCATCTTGGTTAACTGACCAAGATCCACTTGGTTAACTGACTGGGTATGTACCTACAGGAACTGCTTGGTCCCAGACCAAGAATCTTGCTGGTCCCAGACCAGGATTTCTCTGTCTCTGCCTGCAGGTTCTGCTTGGTCCTCGTGACTAAGAAACTGTCTGGTCCCATACTAGAATGCTCTAGAGACAGATAGGGGCCCTAGCCACATGCTAGGGACTTTGCCATGGCTCCAACCTGCTTGGTCTTAGACCAAGAACCCCAATAGACTGTTGGGGGTCGTAGGGTACCTGCTAGGGACTTACTCTGTCTGGTTAACTGACCAGGAACCCTAGTTACTCTGCCTGGTTACTCTCGCAGCTGCATTATCTTTAACATCAAATTCTCTTATGCTCCTCCATGATTGTACAACTAGGTTCCTCTAGTCTTGGTCACTTCCTAGAGGATATCATTCGCCTTTACATCGACCCTTTCACAGTGATCAACGACTCCATATAGTGAGCTAGCATCTAGGTCCCCTCTTGCGCCCTAGGCCTCCAGGTTCAATAGGTATTGGCATCCTTTCTCTTTCTTGCTCAATGTCAAGATCCCCAGTCTCTAGTAGTCTTATTGTATAATTGTACTCACATTATCTTATCTTTTTGCTAGACTGTTAGTTTATGACTATTTTCTTTTTGCTTGTCACTTAGTTTGTTATCATTAGTTTTTAGCATTGATAGGAGCTACTTTTACACTTCCACATTGTATTTACAGTCGCTGTACCTTTTAGTCTCATTGACCTAGTTCCATGGTCATTTGATGGACACTAATAAAATTATCTTATCTTATCTTGATCTGTAAATTGCTGTGGATATTCCACTAGAACAATTTGTGACAATAGATCTTGCAAGTTTTTGCAAACTCTTTGTTATGCAATTTTTTACTTAAGATTTATATTTAATATTACTAGCTTATGCATGAAATATTGAAATAAGCTGAGACTGAAATAAACAAAAGCTAAAACAAATACCAAACTATTAACAAAGTGAACACAAGATGTACCTTATGAAACCCAATACGGGAAAACCCAACCAAAAGGTGAGGACTATGCTTTGCTCTTTTCTTCTCAGTTATGAAATTAAAATGCAAAGAAAGGTGAACTCACAATGGAGTTGCCATGGACATTGTGGTCTATATTGTTGCTATAGTGTCTCTTACTTCCTCTAATATGCTCCAGTATCCCACTCCTTTGCTCTACTCAACTATGGAATTATAAATTAATGCAACAAGAATAGAACCCCTTCCTTTCCTAGCGGTGTGGTATTTACTATTTATCATGTCCTGTGGGGGAGTCTCTACTTTCGGTGAAGAATATCTACAAATCACTTAAGCACAAACAAATACCTTTCACAAGCAACCTCTTGACTAAGACCAATGCCTTATGGGGTCAAAACAAGGAAGCATAAATCTACGCTGTTGGGAGCGGGGAGCAGGAGCAAAGCAAAAAGCGAAATTTTCAAAAGCTTCCATTTCGGGAGTGTTTTTTTATATAGTATATATTTTATTATATTTTGATGGATTTATATCTAAAAAACATGTAGGATGTTGAATTAGCTATAGAAAACATGGATTAAACCATATAACATGAATCATCTAGTAGTTATAACTTATAACATTGTCATCAAATGATCAATCATAACAACTTTTATAGGAGCTTGGCAAAGAAGGGAAGTACCATAACATTGTCATAAAATGATCAACCTAGTATAGGATCTTTTAGTATAGGAGAGGTAGGGAGCGCGCTCCCAAAATTGGGAGCATTTTGGGAGCGAGCTCCTGAAGGGAGTGAGCTTCAGGAGCAGGAGTGAGGGGAGGTGGTGCTCTTCTGCAGCAGAGGCATAAACCACTTCAAGAGGATAGGAGTTATAACACTTTATTATCAATTTCAAGATCAACAACTTCAATATCTTACTGCTGTTATAAGATTACAACAGTCAATAACACTCCAGAAATAGATGAAAAACCAGCCAAAACAATGGCAACTTACCATAGAAGATGTACCTTGAGGATTAGAGTAAGGGACATACCTCAAGAGGGTACAAGAAGCCACTAAATCAGATCTGGAAATGACTTACCAGATCTGGTTTAAGCCCTAACCAACCCTCAACATAGATGGTGGACTTGCTTACTCTTCCACTTAGTGCTCAACCCCCTAGGTATCAAACCTAGGCCTTATTCCATCTTTATTAGGCCTTCAAAACTTGTTGATTTGACTACTGTACCTGCTGTACCAGATCTAAAAGTACTAGAAATAATACAAAACATGGCATATCTCTCAATCCCACCACAGGAAGGAGATGCCCTCAACGATCCTCCAAGAAACCTAGGGGGCACACTTTTTGGGTGGATTAGAATTTTTAACATTGCAATATTTTTTGAGATATGATTTTTTATATTTTTAGGGTTTTCACAATATTATATTTTGTTTTTGTTTTTTTGGAATATGTACAACAAAAAATTGGTAAAAAATAGAAGAAGAGAAGGGGTTAGATCTTAGTCCTTAACCCTAGGGCAACAAGAGATCAAGGTTAATGCCCTTCTCAGTTTGGCAATTCAATATTTACAAATTAGGGCATAGACTAGTAACCCTAGATAGGTCAAAGTAGCCTTAGCCTAATTAAGACAAATAATGAATTCCAAGGCCCACCTATGGAGAGCTCCTTCAAGAGGAAACTCTCCTCAAACAAGATTGACAAGATGCAAGCAAAACCCTAATTTTCCTTGCTTAAGGTGCATAGTAGCAATGTCAAACAAGAAAACTGAAAAGATCTTACTAACATCCACCAATAAAAGAGCAAGATAGATCTTATGTCCTTCCTTATCCTTGAGTTATAACAACCATTCACTTGGATCAACCTTGAGAGAGATATCAAACCCTAGAACATCATCATTTATCCTTCACCAGAAGAGAAACATGCCAAAGAGAGAGTGCACATAGCCTCAAATGCTCATGTAGACTAAGAGAAAAAGTAAAATGATCATATTTGAACCCTTGTCTTGTTATCAATGAGAGGGAGCTGCTCTTTATTTATATGGAGCAACCTAACCTCTTTAACTTTAGAGCCTACCTTACTAAAAGATAAAATATTTCAAAATTAGGGTTTGTCACCTACAAGCGGGGGCTAAACCACAAAATGATATAAAATAACAAAAATGATGCAAATGGCTTCAACCAAGTGAGATGTTGATCCTAAAGGAGGATGCCATGCCCCATCTAGCCCCAACGATGTGCTTGTCCCTTAATGTCCTCCTTTTTAGTAAGGTAAGGCTTTCTTCAAAGGATGACATCATCATCATTTTTTCTCTAGGAGACCAAGGGGAGGGGTAATACATTAAAAGAAAGGTCCAAGTGGGCATAGATGACGTGTGCTAAAGTGGGTGTGACAACCCTTACAAGCATAAGCACCTCAATATAGCAAAAACACAAGTGTGGTTGGGAGGCCCTAAGCCATGTGTCCAAATGGGTTCATCCCAAGGTGCACCAGACACCTACCCGGGGCATAAATGCCCAACATGATGAGGGAATTCCACTCATCAAGGGGTAGTCAGTAGAGCCAATTGGCCAACACTCCTTAAAATGAGAACCAAGAGGACTTGCCATGACTAGATCAAGGGTCTTGAGCCCTGCTAGACCAACACTTTTACATAAGAAAGCCCAGACTTGGCCTTTTATATTGGCAAAACATCCCCTCCCCTTGGTACATCGAAGGGTACAGTGCAAACAATTTGGGGCGTAATAGAGAACCGCTAATCCGGACCATGCCAAGTGGATGAGAGGAAACAAGTGGACCACTTTGCTAAGGTAGATCATGTCAATGCCAAGTAGTGGAGGAATCAAGTGGGCACATGCAATGTATCTTCCTCTAGTGAATTCTCCCTCCTTAGTGATGCGCTTTCCTTGGTCAATTCACCCTCCTTTAATAGGCCCAAAAATGCCAAGTAAATTTTGAAAGTCAAAGAGGCTTCCACACAGACTTTGAAGATGAGTCACCATGTCAAATCATCAAAAGAATATCCCTTTTATGGCTTAATTAATTGATCAAACCATACTTAGGCATTTTTTAAATCAGAACCTTAGGAAAAACTTCAATTAAATTCTATTAATCCATGAATCCTTGTGAACCAAGAAGGGAAATTGCTTGTGATGAGTCCTTGTAGCCTCTGAAGATCATATATACCAAAATCCATGCTCAAGCTACCCCAGAAATGCCTCAAATGCTTTGCTCCAAATAATTAAATCTAGACTTAGGCTTTTTTAAATCAAAACTTAGGGAACAGCTTTAATTAAAGCTTGTTAGTCCATAAATGACACAAACCAAGGGGAAATTGATCCGAAAGGCTTCCAAAGCCAAAGTATCTGACAATTGAGAGTGGCACCTGTATGAGACTTGCTGTATGGTCCTGTTGACCAATCATATTTCCCTATTGACCAAGTCAAATTGCTGAAAACGTCAAACTTGGTCAAACTGTCTAACCAAATACTGTAACCACTGTAGACATTTGAAGAACATATGATGATGTCTTTGATGCTCTATAACTCTAAAATGATGTTTGCGCCGAGAGGCGCTCTACAGCCTAGTATGGGGGAGATCTTGTGAGTCGAGTGTTTGTCGATACAAAGTAAACAAAAAAAGAATAATACAAAGTAAAAAGTAATAAATATTATGTCGGCCATAAACAAAAAAGAATAATACAAAGTAAAAAATAAATATGAGACTTAAACTAGAGACTTTAGAGCTTAGGTTTAGGTGATAAATATTATGTCGGCCATAAACAAAAAAGAATAATACAAAGTAAAAAGTAAATATGAGACTTAAACTTGAGACTTTACCTTTTACTTTTAATACAAAGTAAAAAGTAAATATGAGACTTTAGAGTGTTTGTCGAGTGTTTGTCCAATAACAAAATAATACAAAGTAACCAAAAAATAATAATACAAAGTAAACAAAAAATAATAATACAAAGTAAAAAGTAATAAATATTATGTCCGCTATAAACAAAAAAGAATAATACAAAGTAAAAAGTAAATATGAGACTTAAATTAGAGACTTTAGAGCTTAGGATTAGGTGGCTCAGGTATTGCACTCAAGGAGCTATTCAAGGAGAGGTTTGCACCTCGAGAGATTTGATCCCTCTCAGTGCTTGATAGAGCCTAAGATTTGGATCTAGGCTGGTGTATTACAAGTCCAAGTGTAATGGATACATGCAAATTGATCAAAGTGTGAGTCATCATATAACATAACTCATGTAAACATGATTATATAGCCCATAAGTATCTTCACAAGATTTGTGAGATAAATGATTTAGAAACATATCATAACCATAATAACGTCTAAGTACTTGCAACAATTAGTTCTCCTTCGGGGTGGAGGTGACTGACTCAACCAAGGTTAAACAGGTGAAATGGTTCTCAATCAATTTAATGACTATGTGGGGATTAGGGTACCTTTGTTGTCTTCACCAATGTACAAAAAATAGGGATGTGTCTCAACAAGGGATTATGTTATGAGATATTTCCCCCTTTGACCTTAGCATTAAGACTCCCCTTTATTATTTTCTTTTTCTTTTATCTGCTCCCTTTTCTTCTTGTACTTTGGACGAGGAGACCTTAGCCTTGATTTTATTGAAGGCATATGCAAGTAAGCCTTGCAAACATTTTTTTGATGGTTGGATTTTGCAATTTTCTTGGCCCCTCTTGATTTCTTTAGGATCTGGTACTAATTTTTCTTCTTCACTAGCTTTTGGTACATGATTCTTGGATTGGGACCTTGTCTTCAAATGCCCTTTTTGAGGCATTATAGGGGAACCACCTTGTTTCATATCTAAGGGGAAACGTTGCTCAATGGTTGCTCTTCCTGGTTAATAGCAGCCAGCCTCAGGGAGCATACCTGGGAACCTCCTGAATCATTGTAGGGTTCACTACAACACAAGTGGGCCTGAGAGTCGAGACATAGGGAAAACATAGAGGTACTTGTGGTGAAGTGAATACAAAGGGGGAGATCAAGAGTTCATCAAGTCAATTTAGTAACCATAAGGATGCAAAATCAAAGTGAAATGGTGATGGATGATGGAAATGGCCAATTATGAAACCGAAGAAGGGAGAATAATTGTTGCAAAACCAAGGGTCATCCTTGCCCATGGTATATAAATAAATAACATATCTTTTGCCCATGTCAACCTATGACTGATACTACTAGATATACTCATCAAAACAACCATGTGTTGCACGATCATGTGGAGGCAGCAAAATACATCTTGTAGCATATCATCATCATAGTAGATCTTTTGGCATGGCAGAGCATCATACAATGGCATTATATCATAATAATCACAACACTGATATCATCTGTAACCATAGCAGTCTGGAATGCTGAAGCAAGCTGAAAGCAAAAATAAGTAGTAGTATGCCAATACAATATATGGCATAACATCTAGCTCCATGGGGGATAGGTGCTCTAAGGAAGAGAGTGTTTGAGAATCTCAAAATCTCTGGTATGATGGGAATCGTCGACAAGTACCTACAAAACACAAATATACCTTCCCCATAGACCATTATTAGTAATTTTATTAAAAAGCAAATCATAAACAACAAATAAATTAACAACATGAAAGGAAATGTGCCAAAATGTTTAAATTAAGCTACAAGTTATAAGTAAAGGCTCAAAATTTTCTAAGTCTAAGCTATTCTAAACTAACGAAGCATAAATGAAAAGTGCTATGTGTTGTCGCCTAAAACATACTTGACCATAGATAAGTCTCCCAACCGCTATGTGTGTTTTTGAGGGCAACTATGAGTGTGGAACCCACTATCACCTCGATTCCTAACTCCTCCGTGTAGACCCCAACTCCAAAAAGTCAAGGGGGGTTGTCCCTACTTACTAAGTTTCTCTAAAGAGTTTCTTTGGGAGTTGCAAATTATTACTGTTCAAATGACAAGCATTCGTGTAGAGATGCAATAATTTAGATGACAATCAAACCTTCTTTAACAATAAACCATATACAAATGCAGGAGAGAAATAACAATTCACTAACCATACTAGTGCCTACTTTACTTGGGTTATGGAGTCACAGATATAATAAAAGTAAGATTACCAAAGACACTCAAATTTGATTAAACCATTCACTAATCACAATGATCAAAACATCACATTTAACATATGAAGAATACTTGTAATAAATGATCAAATGAATGAAAGGTGCTTGTAGTGAGTTTGAACCAAATTCAAATGCTTCAAAGTAAAGTACTAAAAATGAAATAACAATTGTAGTGTTTTGCCAATGGTTCTGTAAATTTTAATTATTTTTAAGTCTCTCTTTAGCTTAGGGGAATTAAGGTTTGTGCAAGAAAATTAAAGCTACTCTATGTGTCTACCTCAATAATTTATCTCTTTCGATTTGAGAGAGATGGTTGGGTGCTCAACAAAAGAACACAAGGATCTCAACTAGTTCCACGGGTCAACCCCAAAGCTTGCCGGGTGCTCAACAGGAGGACACTAAGTGCCACGAGGCTCCCAACAACCTCTACCCCTCTAGCTCCACGGGTCAAACTTCATTTTCTCAATGTCTAGTAAAGATAAATTTATGAGTGCCTATTATTCTAGCCAACACTAATCTTTCCCCTTTCTTGTCACCCAGGATCGGTTGAACCGGCAAGGGGAGTGAATACGGGGTAAAGATTGGGGCACGGTTTATTTAACTTTTAAAAGAATAACAAATAATCAAATACAATGCAAGTCGACACGATATTGCAAAGGTGGCAAAGCCAACTCACTTGTAGGGTGTGGGCAAATAAACTAAAACAAAAATGACTTGAAAACAAATTTACTAGCCAACACGATTTTGCATGGATGGGCAAAGCCACTTCTCATGCAAGGTGTGGGCAAACAATATTAACAAATGCAAATAAAAACATAAACTAATTCCCAGTCCTTTCAACAATTGCTATGCAAGGGTGGCAAAGCCAACTCACTAGCAAACAATCGAATAGCCAAAATAACTTAAGGAAGTAAATGCTATCCTAGCCACACAACTCTCTTCCTAATGAAGAGGAGGGGCATGCAAACTAACAAAATGGAAATAACATAAAAAAACTAATCCTAGCCCTTCTACATTTGCAATGCAAAAGTGGGCAAACCCAACTTCTAATGCATGCAAGGGATGGTTGAAAATTGAAAGAGCATTTGCAAGAAATAGAGAAATAGAGAACCAAGCCCAAGAGACTCTCTTGGGCTTGTTACAACAAGAAAGATTTCAGCCTTTAGAAATACAAGAAAATGGAGGTCAAGAACAAGAAATTTGACCCTTTTTTGATGAAGAACTTGAAGTGGCCACTCTTGGATGATCTTTGAGCTTACTTGTGACCGAATTTGGGCATTCCCTTCCCCTGTAACATCAAAAAACCTGCACAAAACAACAAGCTATTCTTTTGCAAATATGATGAAAATGAGTTTGAAATCAACTTGGAAATTTTACATATAAATTTTAGAAATTTGTAAGTGCAATGTAGCATGTAAAAAAGCTTGAAAAAGATGATTTCTTAGAGCAAAATAAGCAAATAAAAATCTGCAAAAAAAATGTTAGTTAGAAGATGCCAAGTCCTTCAATAGTTGTTGAACAATGGGGTATCCCACCCGAGAATCCCACTCTCCAAGCTTGAGTAACCTGTAACAAATTAGCTTCAAATGCACAAGGAGTGAGAGACCGAACAAAGACTTGAGAAATCATATATTCAAACTAGAAGTCTATGATATTCTCAAATGCTAAGAAGATGACCCACATAACATGTAACAACAATATTACAATATTATTCTCAAGCAAAACAATTTGCTTGAGATCCACAAATGCAAGAATGAAACCAAAATGCAACAATGTTACCTCACACAATGCCAATAACCGAATTTCCTCCAAAGATTTCTCTTCGTTCACATCAAAAGCTGGAAATTACAATGGTTCTTTTCTTTGGACAAGAATGGAAGCAAGAGAGCAAGAGAGAAAATGAAAGAGCAAGAGCACGAGTGATTGTGGAAGAAGGGAGATTGTAACCCAAATGAGGAGGAGGAGCCTCCTTAAATTGGAAAAGAGGGGAGAATTCTTTTGCATGAGTGACATTTGTCACTTGGAGAGAAAGGGGGCCCATGAAGGGGGGTGCACTTCTTTGGGTTAAAAATAACAAACAATGGGGGGGAAAAAACCCCATCCATGTTTTATATTTCATTGCTAGGTCAAGGGGAGGGAATCATGAAGGTGGGACCCCCCCTTTTGGCTTATTTCAATTTTTCTCATTTCCCATGGTGAGAGAGGGTTTCCCCCTTAGGGAGACAACTTCAAACTTGAAAAACACTTGCTTGGGGGGCCCCTTTTGGTCTTTAATTTTACCTTAGGGTCATAACATAACACTTAGGAGCATTAGTTCCCCTCCCTAAGTGACTATAGTCACTTTACAAAATTTGGCCATTCTAATTAATGGCCAATTTTCCTGATTTCTTTGATTGACTTAGGAGAATCCATCAAAAACTTTATCCAAACTCAACATAATGACTTCAAACTTGGTCCAAGGGTGTAGGGGGTCTCTTGCCATTGATTTTGAGTACCCATACCCCTGTTTATGGGCATTAGGTGCCGCTTATCCCTCTTTTACATTACAACAATTTATGTCGAGGGACATTTTTTAATTACCAAAAATTAAAAAATCCTAAGTAAAACTTAACGAAATTCCGCAAGACTCTGGATAATGTCTAGCATAGTAATATAGAACATTCCTAGGCGCCAATCACCCCATGGACTCGATCATTAGAACACCTTTCACCACTTTGGAGGTATTTTTGAGTGGAAAACTCAAATAATTAAAATCACTAAAAATGAATTTTAATTATTCAAGGGAAAAAACACTCGATGAAAGGAATTCCCTAATGATAAAGTCTTAGGCAACTAAGTTATACAAAAACTGACCCTCATGCTTACATATCATTACAAAATCCCCCGAAGGGGTGCGGAAATTTCATGGAGAAGAGATGAGAAGAAGAGCTGCCTCGCTTGAAAATTTTCATAAGGTACTTCTTTCTCATCTTCAAGGCACATGATACATGTGCATGGTACATGGTTGCCCACCTAGTTGGCTTGGTGGTCAACACTATGTTCCACTAGGTATATAATCTTTGATGAAAGCCTAGTGTAAGGGAATATCAAATCGATGACCATTAGTTGAAGACAAATAATAATCATTTTCATTAGCAAAACCTTCAATTAAGAAAATACCATCCAAAGATCAGAAAAAGGTTTGGCCATGTACCTATAAGCTTGATTCTAAATCATAACGGGATCTTGATAGGTAGATTTCCTTTTATTTATGGTTTCCTCATGACATCTTTTATCATGAAAACTATCTAGCTCAATATCCAAATGGGTGATCCATTTTTTCTTTCAGATTTTGACTTGGGATACTCATAAATTTCGGTTTGTCATCTAAAATGATAGGAATTTCCCCTATCATGATTTCTTTGGGGTATGACAGATTCATCCCCATTTCTTCATTCTCTCTTGAGATTTGAGGGTCCCCATCACGACCCCTTCAGGTTGCTCACTTGGGAGAAGCATATCTCTTATGAGGTCATTTGGGTCTATAAACTTCTCATCCCCCTTTACAGGCCAAACTTTCTCAATTGATACTTCTTTATGGCTTGTTGATCTCCTTTCATGGATGGTCAAAGGTGCAACATGCATGTGTTTCTTTCCGTTGTCTCTTTCTTCCTTGGGTTGGGCAGGTTCAATAAAATCTTTTTCATGGGGTAGTTGAATATCATTAACCATGCACAACCTTTCCACTTCATCAAAGGCACAATCATAAGCTTTACTAGGCCCGTCAGTAGGCTCTTCCAAATGGCTTTTGAAGAATGGATCATGGTAGATCTGAACCATTTTCCCCTCAGAATTGGGAATATATGCATTGTATATGACCTCTCAATCCTGCAACCCATTTTCTTGATAATAACATGCCATAAGGAGGTAAGTTTATAACTACTACATCCATTAAGGTTGGGATATCAGGACAAGCAAAAATATCATCTCTTAAGTTTTTTATAAGACCATGGACTTTGATTTCTTTTGAGTCTATCCCACATACATTCCCATATGGATGAGAAATTTCTAGACCTAAAGCTTTCTTAACATGAAGTGGCATAACATTTGTGGCTGCTCCAGAATCCAGCACACAATTGTGCAAGAGCATTTCTTTCACAACTAGGGTGACATAGAAAGGCTTGTGACGTCCATTTTTCTTTTCCTAAATAGAGCTTTGCAAAATAATAGGAGGGTCATTCTTTAACTATTCCTTCATACTATCTTCGCAATTTTTTTAACCTTTTCATTTTGAGAAGGAAGTTTGATTAATTCTCTAAGGGGCATAGGAATGGTGATCTTCTTAAGTATTTCTTCAAGATCAATTTCAAGATCCACATCATTGGTCCCCTTAAGACTTGGTTGGGCTTCATTAGGTTGCGATAAAGGGTAAGGAAGATTTTCCCCATGGTTTCTTTTCATTTGGGATTTGAGCTTGATTGGTTTTCTTCCTTTGATATGTTTGCCATCTTTCTTTCCTAAGCCTCTCCTTTGCTTCTTCATCCATGGATTTCATCTCTTCAAGTCTCATGTTATTGATCATATTTTGCCTGAGTTGTTCCATGTCTTGGGTGAAAACATTGTAAATATTATGTTAAAGCTCATCCTCCTGGTTAAAGACAACAACAAAATTAACACTACCACTTGCCCCATCCCCATTTCCATTCAGTGGACACTCCTGCTCATTGTGGGGTTCATCACATTACGAACACCAATAGGCAGAATTTTGATTATTTGAAGTTTGAGGAGCTTTGGAATCTTCAGCCTTCCTTTGTTGATTCCAACTTGATTGGTTTTCTTCCTTTGATATGTTTGCGATAAGGGCAAGGAAGTTTTTCCCCATGGTTTCTTTTCATTTGGGATTTGAGCTTGATTGGTTTTCTTCCTTTGATATGTTTGCCATCTTTCTTTCCTAAGCCTCTCCTTTGTTTCTTCATCCATGGATTTCATCTCTTCAAGTCTCATGTTATTGATCATATTTTGCTTGAGTTGTTCCATGTCTTGGGTGAAAACATTGTAAATATTATGTTAAAGCTCATCCTCCCAGTTAAAGTCAACAACAAAATTAACACTACCACCTGCCCCATCCCCATTTCCATTCAGTGGACACTCCTGCTCATTGTGGGGTTCATCACATTACGAACACCAATAGGCAGAATTTTGATTATTTGAAGTTTGAGGAGCTTTGGAATCTTGAGCCTTCCTTTTGCTGATTCCCGTTATATTCAGGTCTTCTTGGAGGGTAAAATGCCCTAAGCTTGTCTTGAGTTTGGGATTGAGATAACTTTAAGTTTTCTATTTCTTGGACTAAGTTAGTTTGGGTATTCATGAGCTCAGCAATAACAACGTCTTTAGGATCAAGAGCTTGATTAATTGCATGAAAGCCTTTCATCTTTGATTCACTCCTTGAAGTAGAAGCCCATAATGATTCAAGAAGATCAATTTTTCCTGAGGAAGACACATTCAGTTCCATTTACCTAGCTTTTGATTGGGCATCTTCCAGGGTTGATGGATTCTTCTCCTTAAGCATAAATCCGAAAGTGCCTTGGAAAGCGTTAAGGTAATGGTTGAGGATTACAACATCCTTGGTCTTAATTGGCTCAGGAATCCATTTGACGATCCTTTCAAGTCTTTGATTAAATTACTGGATGGTTTCATTATCTTTCTTTTTAATCTCATAGAGTTGGTTTAAGAGGAATTTATTGTCATATATCTCTCCCCATTCTTCTAAAAATTTCTCCTGAAAGAGATCATAACTGGTGATACTTCTACCTCTTAAGTTTTTGTACCATCTGTGAGCATTCCCTTCCAAAGTTGCAACAAATAATTTCATGAAAACATCCTCATGCTGAACCAACTCATTCATGACCTTCTAGAACTTGTCAAGATGTTCATATGCAGAGATGGCATTATCTCCACTAAAAGTTGGCAGCCTTTGGTGGGCTTTATTTGGAACATCATTGAGATAACCAACTATAGCTGAAAAATCAAAAGGGTTCTTAAGATTCCTTCCAATTGTCCTTGTTAATGTAATTGTAACTTCGGAAGATATTCACTTATGTATTTTATATTGTATTTGTATTTTATTATTGTACCTCCGACAGAGATGTTTATTCCTCCGGTCGAGAAAGTCATTATTGTATTTGAGTCATGCAAAGTCATTGAGGTTAACCCTCCATTGTATGTTGGGGCATTAGACCCCAGAGTTAAGTTGTAATTGGCTTATTAGACTCTCCTAGAGAAGTTGGCTCAGTTAGGTACAACTAGGGGCCGACCTAGTTGGGGTAAAGGTCAAGTGAAAGTGAAAGTATAAATAGAGAGGGTGCCTCTCTCATTTGGATCATTCATTCACTCAACAAGTTCGCATAAGTGAGAGAGAGAACAAGTTCGCACAAGTGGAGAAGAGAGAAGCTGTTGAAGACCATCTCTATATTTGGGTTTTACTTTTCTACTATTGTATTGGTGCTCATTCTATCTCTGAGGAAGTTGCGGGGTTTTTTCCTTTATGCTTTCCCCGAGGAAAATCTTTGTGTCTCTTGTCTCTTGTGTTTATTGTTGTGCATGTTATTCTCTCAGATAAGATCCTAAATAATATTGAATTAAATTGTGAAAAACTAACATGGTATCAGAGCTAACCTGAGAAGAAGACACTGTGCATCTACAGAAGCTAGGGCTTCTTAATTTTTGGAATTCTCTCCATAGATCATCAACAAAAAAAGGCTAGGCTAACTCGCCTTAGGAAGGCGCATCTTTTTGTCAAAGCAGAAGTTGATTCTGAGCATTTTCATTTTTTGGCCTGTCACTACTGCCGAAAATTAGGGCTTTTCACAGAAGTGGAATTTTGGAGTGCCATCAGCATAGGGAAGTGCGCCTCCTCAAAATCGAAATTTAGAGACCAAGATCGAAATTTTTGAGTGGGTAAAACTCCCGGAAAGTCAAACCCTAATTTGACTCTGGACCAGAAAAACTAGAAAACCAAAAAGGACCAGAAACTGCAGATCAGAATTTCGCAAGTCAATTTTCAGGGGTGAATTTTGGAATCTTCAGAAACCAAGTGTACCAGCATACTCGCCTCAGTCAAGCGCATTTCTCCATCTAGTCAGAAGTTTCAAATTCCAAGTTTGAAAATTTAAGGTTTCTCCGACAAACCCTAGGACCAACCAGCTCCAGAACCAGTTTCAGCAAATCAAAGTGGTAAGACCTAAAAGCTTTTCTATTTCCATTTGAAGTTCTCATTAAAGATGTCTCACCACACCAAGCTTGAGGATAAGCTTGAAGGGGCTGATAACTTCTGAGCATGGAAGTATAGGATTACACTAATCCTTGAAGAGAATGAATTGGACACATATGTAAATGAAGAAGTTCCAGTTCTAGAGGGAGATGAGGCTAAAGCCTTACACAAGAAGAACTTGGTAAAGACCAAGAGGATAGTTGTTGATTCTATTAAGGATCACCTCATCCCACATGTGTCTTCCTTAAAGACACCTAAAGAGATGTTTGATTCCTTGACCAAGCTATTTGAAGAAAAGAATATAAATCAGAAGATGACCTTGCGAAACCAGTTGAAGAATGTGAAGATACAAAATGTAGAGACCATGCAGTCCTACTTTACAAGGGTCTCTCAGATAAAGGAACAACTTGAAGTTGTGGGAGAAATTGTAGAGAATGGAGAAATAGTGATGACCACCTTGAATGGTCTCCCTAGGTCATGGGATTCCTTTATTCAAGGGATTTGTGCAAGAAGGATGTTGATCACCTTTAGTAGACTTTGGGAAGAGTGCTCACAGGAAGAGGCTCGAATTGTAGCTCGAGAAGAAAAGATGGGTAATGAAGACCAGGCTCTCACAGCACACACCAGGAAGAATAACAACAAGAGGGAGCATCCTTATCACAAGAAGGAAAAACACCACCACCAGAATCAGAGGGAGAACTTTAGAAAATCCAGGAGAGATATATCTAACATTCGGTGTTATACTTGTGATGAGAGGGGACATTATTCCAAAGATTGTCCCAGGAACAAAAGTGGCTTCCACAAGAAGAAGAACAACAAGAAAAGACATCATGCTCACACTGTAGAGGATGATGAACCTCCAAGGAAGAGAACCAGAGAAGACAGTGAAGATTCTTCAAGTGATGAAGAGTATGTTCTGATTTCAGCTCTCACAGGCACTGTCATACATGGAAGCAATGATTGGCTTGTAGATAGCGAGGCTTCCAAGCATATGACAGCATTTAAAGAATCCTTTGTGAACCTATTTGAACATGAGTCACCCCACAAGGTGAAACTTGGGGATGATTACTAGTACCCCCATAAAAGGAAGTGGTGAAGCCTCTTACAAGCTAGACTTTGAAAAGTCTCTAAAGATGAAGGATGTCCTGTATGTACCAGGACTCAAGAAGAACCTTCTTTCCATACCGACATTGGATGCAAAAGGTATGAGGGTTGCATTTATTGATGGCCAAGTTCTTATGTGGCCAAAGGAAAAGACCATAGATGATGCAGTAGTGATTGGAGATTAAGAGGGAGGTTTATACAAACTGAAGGGCCAACCTGAACAAGCCTTGGTCCATGACTCCATGGAACCAAGTGAACTATGGCATAGGAGGCTTGCACATGTGCACTATAGAGCACTACCACTTGCAAGCAAAGCAGTTGAAGGTCTTCCAGAAATCCAGGCAAAGCATGAAGGCGTTTGCAAAGGATGTGCGAAGGGAAAGAACATAAAAAAGACATTTCCAAGTAGCGAGAGCAAGGCAAAAGGAATCTTGGAAATCATCCACTCCGATTTATGCGGTCCAATGTCATCCAGTTCATTGAGTGGGTATGTATATTATGTTTCTTTCATTGATGATTTTTCTAGGAAGACACGGATATATTTCTTGAAGAACAAAGATGAAGTATTCAGAAAGTTCAAGGAATTCAAAGCCTTGATCAAGAACCACACAGAGAAGAAAATCAAGACCTTTCGATCAAAAAATGGCGGAGAGTTCATATCAAAAGACTTCAAGAAATTATGCAGAGATTCAGGGATTAAGAGGGAGTTGACCACTCCTTACAATCCGCAGTAGATTGGAGTTGCAGAAAGGAAGAATAGAACAATCATGGAAGCAGCAAGAGCGATGCTTCATGACCAGGATCTTCCTATGCATCTATGGGCAGAAGCTGCGAGGACAACCGTGTATGTACATAATCGTACTCCACATAGAGTACTTGACAACAAGACACTAGAAGAAGCTTTCTCCGGCAAGAAACCATAAGTCAACCATCTCAGGATATTTGGTTGCTCGGTGTACATACATATCCCGAAGGAGAAGAGGACGAAGCTAGATCCTTCAGGAAAGAAAGTCATATTCGTGGGATATAGTGAAAGCTCGAAGGCTTTCAGAATATATTTTCCAGGGTTCAAGAAGATCGACATCAGCAGGGATGTGACATTTGATGAAGACTCAGCCTACAACAAATCCAGAAAGCTACCTATTGAAGAACCAAAAGCACCCAGGATCAAAGATACAACAATGAATGAAGCAACCCCAAAGGAATATGAAGACCACGAGATGGAAGACCCACAAGAACTTGGAAGACCCACAAGAACTTGTAGATCCACCCCGTGGGAAGAATTCTCACAAGAGGAAACCAACATGGGTACGAGAGGCAATTCAAGATGCAGAGAGATATGGCACTCTAGAGGGAATGCACAAAGAAAGCAAGAGACCGAGGCCATACTCCAGTTATGTAGCCCTACTGTGCGACATCATTGACAAGGAACCTGTCAACTATGAAGAAGCGGTAGGGAGGAAGGAATGGAAGGATGCCATGATCGAGGAGTACCAATCAATCATGAAGAATGATGTTTGGGATGTGGTCTTGAGACCAGTAGGGAAGTCTGTTGTGACTTCCAAGTGGATCTACAAGATCAAGCATGTTGCAGATGGCAGCATAGAGAAACACAAGGCAAGATTTATGGCACGTGGCTTCTCCCAGAAGGAAGGGATAGATTATGAGGAGACATTTGCACCTGTAGCCAGATACACTTCCATCAGATCAGTACTTGCTCTGGTTGCAATGATGAAATGGAAGGTACACCGAATGGATGTCAAGACAATGTTCTTGAATGGTGTAGTGGAAGAGGAAGTGTATGTGGAGCAACCACTCGGATTTGAGACACATGACAAATAGACTCATATGTGCAAATTGAAGAAAGCCTTGTACGGTTTGAAGCAGGCACCCATGACGTGTTACGGCATAATAGATAGCTTCCTGACTAGTTTGGGCTTTACCAAGAGTAAAGTAGATTCCAACCTTTACTACAAGGTTGAGGACCTATTTGTGACAGGTGAGGATGGGCTTATTGTAGACACGAAGAGGAAGCTTGCCGCAAAGTTCAAGATGAAGGACCTGGGCATGATGCATTATTTTCTAGGTATGGAGGTGTGGCAAAGTGTAGATGGAATCTTCCTTGGACAAGGGAAGTATGCAGTAGAGATCTTGAAGAGGTTCGGGATGATGGACTGCAAGACCATGGTCACACCTATGGCATCGAACATGAATCTATTGAGTGATGCTTCATCAGAGTCAGTTGATGCCACGATGTATCGTCAGATGATTGGATCCTTGATGTACCTGACGAATACAAGACCAGATATTTGCTTTGCTGTGAACACATTGGGCCAGTTCTTGACGGATCGGAGACATGTTCACTTAATTGCTGCAAAGCATATTTTGAGGTACCTGAATGGTACAGTTGATTATGGGCTCAAGTATGATGTGGATTAGAAGATTAACCTGGAAGGTTATGTTGATTCGGATTGGGCAGGCAATGCCGCAGATAGGAAGAGCACTTCGAGGTACTACTTCAGTATGGGATCCGGTATGATCTCCTGGTTTAGCAGGAAGCAGTCTTGCATGGTGTTGAGTACAACCGAAGCAGAGTATGTCGCAGCTTGTTCAGCTAGTTTTGAGGCAATATGGCTTAGGAAGCTATTGTCCGATTTGTTTGATCTCCAGTTAGATGCGACTTGTATATTTTGCGACAACCAGAGTTGTGTGAAGTTGTCCAAGAACCTAGTGTTCAACGACAAGTCGAAGCACATCGAGATCAAGTATCACTATATCAGGGACATGGTGCAGAGAGGAGCAGTGAAGCTCCAATATGTTGCGACGGACGAGTAGATAGTCGATGTGTTGACCAAGCTGCTGGCCAGAGTGAAGTTCGAGTACTTCAGAGAAAAGCTTGGTGTACTTCAGATTGAGCTTCCTTCCAATGGGAAGTGATGAGTCCGGAAGGTGCAGATGCACATGAGCCATTCTCACATGGTGGTAGGTGTGTCCTCCCATGGTGCACATGTAAGGGTTGGAGCCATTCTCACATGGTAGTAGGTGTGTCCTCCCATGGTGTAGATGTAAGGGCTGGGCCATTTCGGCATGGTGGTAGGTGTGTCCTCCCATGGCTGTTGATATAAGTGTCGGGGCCATTCCAGCATGGTGGTAGGTGTGTCCTCCCATGGCTGTTGATATAAGTGCCGGAGCCATTCCAGCATGGTGGTAGGTGTGCCCTCCCATGGCTGTTGATATAAATGCTGAGCCATTTCGACATGGTGGTAGGTGTGTCCTCCCATGGCCGTTGATGTAAGTGCTGTGCCATTCTGACATGGTGGTAGGTTGGTCCTCCCATGGTCGTTGATGTAAGTGCCGTGTGATGTGCATCTGGGCTGTGCTCTGTTGACGATGAGATGATCTAGACGTGATGAGGCGATAGTAGGAGATGCAGGTGTTTGCAGAGGCAATGTAATAACTAGTCCTGGGCTGTACCTACTTGATGGCTTGCTCGCAGAGACGATGAGGACCTACATGGAGGCTAGGCCTACATCCAACATGAAAAAGGGCTGGCTCTGTAGAACTTCCTATGACGAGTAGATTCGAGAGATGTCACCATTTGATGATCGAGATGATGAGGATAGCAACAGTAGTGATGATGATGATCCAACGTTGAAGACTTGTGTCTATATGTATTGATGTCTGTGTCAAGAGAATACCTTCCTAGTTAAGAGGGAGTGTTAATGTAATTGTAACTTCGAAAGATATTCACTTATATATTTTATATTGTATTTGTATTTTATTATTGTACCTCTGACGAAGATGTTTATTCCTCCAGTTGGGAAAGTCATTATTGTATTTGAGTCATGCAAAGTCATTGAGGTTAACCCTCCATTGTATGTCGGGGCATTAGACCCCAGACAAAAGTTGTAATTGGGTTATTAGACTCTCCTAGAGAAGTCGGCCCAGTTAGGTACAACTAAGGGCCGACCTAGTTGGGGTAAAGGTCAAGTGAAAGTTAAAGTATAAATAGAGAGGGTGCCTCTCTCATTTGGATCATTCACTCACTCAACAAGTTCGCATAAGTGAGAGAGAGAACAAGTTCGCACAAGTGGAGAAGAGAGAAGCTGCTGAAGACCATCTCTATTTTTGGGTTTTACTTTTCTACTATTGTATTGTTGCTCATTCTATCTCTGAGGAAGTTGCAGGGTTTTCTCCTTTATGGTTTCCCTGAGGAAAATCTTTGTGTCTCTTGTGTTTATTGCTGTGCATGTTATTCTCTTAGATAAGATCCTAGATAATATTGAATTAAATTGTGAAAAACTAACAGTCCTAACCTGATTTGGATTCGAGTTTGGGTTTGGGTTTGGGTTAGGATTAGGATTTGGATGTTGGTATTTGCCATTGAAATAGATTTGCTTGAAGAAGGTTAATTATTTTTCTTGGGAGTTCTAGTGTAAACAATTAGTTGCTTAGATGAATTCCTAAGATTGTATTGATGACTAGTGGTTCTTTCCTCAATGAAGTCTTTGTGTGGAGTCACCAGGTAAGAGAATGACTTCACCAAAAGATTTTTCGTTAGATAAACCAAGGAACTCCTTGCTCCTTGGCAACGACGCCAAGATACACTCTCAATTTGACTAGTATTTGTGAAAGCTAGCAACTGCTGGTTAGTATTAAGGAAAGTCATGGGGTTTCCTTTCGTTAGTGACACGTTGGGTGGGAAATCTCGTAATTTTCCTGGGTTAGGATCTTGTTTTCCTTGCAATCATTTGGCTGCTAGGTTGTGCAACAACACTCCTCAATCCTTTAGGGAGAGCCCTGTGAAGTAGAAGACCTCACATCCTCATCAAACTTCACATCTATGCCTACCACTGTCTTTTGTTGCACTGGAAGATTGATCTTGTAAGTTATTTATATAGGACATGTCCTATATAAATAACATCTATGTGTACCATGTCATTTATTTATTTATATACCCTTAAGGTCTCATCGTGCCTTTTCAAATGTAAAAGACATGTCCTCTCGCATGGTTCCATAAAACCATGGTATTTATTCATTCATTTATTTATATACCCTCAACTATTCTTTAATATACATGTAACCATTATTTATTTATTTGCACATACCCTCCATCCATGTCCAGGAGAATGTCTGCCCACAGCTGCCCCAAACATCAACACCTTTGCTTAAGAGAATCCAACAACTCCGTCCTTGTACTGTACAACACTCCCATCAATTGCAAGTATGAAATTAATCCCTAATTTCACAATAGGGTTTGACCTTGTTTCCATGGCATCCCACCATACATGCTTTGCATATGCCTTCTCAGGACTAGAAGGCTCATTCAACTTATCGCTGGAAAGTACAGGTGCCACATGATCAACAAGCAACTTTTAAAGGCTACTGTTGTGCACACCAATGTTACCAAACCCGGAATCAACAAAAATCGGTGAGGCAAAAGAACGAACAGTTTGAATCGGCTAGGGAAAAAATCGTGAAAAAATTGGCAATTACAAAAAAATAATTTAATAAATATATACACATTTTGAATTAAAAGAAACTTTTTCCATTGATATTAATTAAAGCCATGTGCATACAATACAAAATATCAATAGATGTCCAAAATTTTAAAGATGAATAGGTATTTCATATAAAATATGACTCTAGACTCCAAATCGAGCGCTGGAAGAAGTTAATAAGATAGTAAATATTTAAGTTAGATACTAAATAGCAAAAAAACCTAAGTGGATTCTCCCATGTCTTCAGCTGCTTGAGCCTCAAGTTCTCCAATTCCTCAAGCCGAAAAAGAGGAACCTCCTCTAATAGAAGTCAATCGGATGTTGACTCTAAATCTTCCTCTTCCATGTTCAAGTCAATAGGAGAATAATCCAAACCTATCATACATTGAAATGTGAATTAAATTTTAAACTTTAAAATTTTAAATTAATCCTTCAAAATTAAAAAATTCAAACAATTAAGTATTGTAATCTAGAATCTAGATAAAGTGAGCTAAGTAAGTCTCATGTTTCTCAGTGTTTTGACTCTCATCAAGTAATTGTGTGTTGCGAACTCGAAGATTGTAATGGACAAAAACAAGGTCATTTAAGCATTTTTGTGTTAATCAATTGCGCTTCTTGGAATGTATTTTTTTAAACATGCTCTAGTTGCTCTAGCAACCTAAAGCACTCTAGATATGATTTAAGTTTTTGATGGAAAATCTCTTAAGATTTGGTGTATCACTACCAAAGTTTTGCCACTAAAGACCTAGCACGTGGCAAGTGTTCAAGAGTTGGTCAAAATTGAAGGTGATAAATATTAAAAGTTAAAAAATTAAAAGAATTAAGATAATAAAATAAGGAAAATTTTATGAATTTTGATCAAACCTTCAACGATACCTGGCAACATTTTAGTCTTTTCACGTATCTCACTAGCATAGCCAAACAATTTTGCATGTGCCCTGTAATCTTGTAGTTGAGCAATTACATGACTTTGGGTATATGGATCAGGGATGCACATTTCAATCTACCAACCTCCCCATCCTTATTAAATTTTCTCTTATCATAAAAATATGCTGGGTTTAAAAAGTAACCAGCAGCATGTAAAAGGGAATGTAATTGCCTATGCTAATGCTCATCAATAATATCCTAAAGAGAAATATACTTGGCCTCATCATCCCTATATCTTCTTTTGATGGCCTCATTGGCGAGATCCATCACCTCATAAATGTAACCCCTAGCTTATGCTGTGTGGAAGCGGCCCCCCCCTCCGCCCCCGCTTCCGAAGGAAGTTTCTAGGAAGCACTGGGGAAGCATGCTTCCTAAACGCTCCCATGTGGTAGCGTTTTCAGGAAGCTCGCTTCCTTGCAAAAAAAATGCTCCTTCCTTTTTCTTCAATTTTTCTTAAAAAAAAACCAAAAAGTCAAGTGATGGGCAGGGGAACTAACCCTAGGCCCATATTAATGCTATATGAAGGAGGAAAAGCCTACTCTAATAGCACAAAAGTTAAAAACCTAACCTTAGTAATCATCAGTAGCATTAAATGGTAGTATTAAATTCTTAAAGTAAAAGTTGACATTCTCCTTATCTTTCATTTTCTATCATTTCACTTAAATTTTTAACATTACCATTAATTGTTTCAGGATGTTTGAGAGTGGTTCCAACCTCATCGGACTTCAAATGCAAAAAGTAGAATTTTTGATCCCATTCAAAATTCAACAGGCTTAACAGTTTTTAGGATTTTAGGATTGCAATGTTTCCACTGGATTCTGTCATGTACGAGGGTATGGGATTGACATTTAATCAAACACATCATCCCCTCTATGTACCTTGATGTTGGTGGTGCTGATTGTTCAGATTGATGTTGGTGGCCTCAAAACTAGTTTTTGAAGAATCCCTAGTTTATGGTGTATTTATTGATGTACTTTGGTTCATATATGGATTGCACTCGGTGCTATTTTGGTTGTATGCACTCTTACTTGCGATGTACATGAGAAACTTTGCATATTTGTGTATAATGGTTTGAACACTGATGGGTGCACATGGTTTTGTTGACATATGCATCAAAATATTAAAAAAAAAATATATTATATAAAAAACGCTTCCAAACCAAAAGCTTTTGAAAATTTTTCTTTTCGCTCCCGCTTCCTGCTTTCGCTCCCACTCCCAAGTAACCTTGCCCATAGCAGGTTTGTCACCATCAACCATCTTGAAATATCAAATAAATTTTTTGATAGTTGATACAAAGTTACAAGTATAAACTCAATTTTAAATTTTAAAATGAAATTATAAACTAAAATTTAAGTTTTAAATGAAATTATAAACTAAAATTTAAGTTTTAAATGAAATTATAAATTAAATTAGAAAAAAAAATTAGATATTCAACAAAATAGAAAATAGAAATTAGAATTAACTTTTAAGTACCTAAGCACTTTCACAACTGACTCTGTGACAACAATAATCTCCTCAGCATGTTTCCAAAAACCATCATTAGACACAAGAGCAATAGTTTCAAGGCCTCAAGTGTTTTGTCATGTTTATTACAGTGTTACACGGGTATGCATTTCCTCGCTCCCACGCGTTTCAGAAACTAGGAAACGAGTTTGGGTACGTTTCCATCGCGTACCCAAATCCGGAAACGACGGGAAACGCACATAGGGGTCGTTTCCTCAAAAGGCGGAAACATCGGCGAGGTTGTGGCCCAAAAATAACCACGTGGCGGCTTGGATTTCCTCGTTTTCCCTCCGATTTCAGTTTCCCTCAGATTTTCTTCACCCGACGTCTTCCACACAACCCATTCGCAAGGGTTTCTGGATACAACTTCGTCATTTCAACTTTCGTGCACCGCATTCACTGGTTTTCGGGTCGGGTTTGCACTTTGCAGAGGCCGCGTGAAGGTTTTCTGTTTGCTGGAGCTTCCATCAGCTGTCCGCCGTCGTCGCACTATCAAATGGAGTCCGTGTGCACTGATTTTTCCGAGCTTGCGGGTTAGTTGAAGTTCCAAGTTGAAATTTAGGGCTTGCGGGTTAGTTCTGGACCTCTGGATCCCATTGATTTTTTATCAATCCCGATTCCTTTCGCAGGTGTGTCGGGTCTGTCCCATGCTACTGTTAGCATAACAGCAACACGGTTGTGTTACTGTTATGCTAACAGTAGCATGGGATAGACCCCGACCCACTTTGCGAAAGAAGGACAGACCCGACCACATTCCAGTTTTTTTTTTTAAATTCCATTAAATTTTTAAACATTCATTTTAACTTTTAAATTTTAGAACAGTCATTTAAAATTTAAAATTTTAAAAATTAAAAAAACTCTAACAGTAAATCAATTTTAAGTTTTTAAGTTTTTAAAAATTAAATAACATTATAATTTATATTATATAACAGTCAATTTTAAATTTAAATTTAAATGTTTAATAAATTTTTTTTATTAAACAATCCAACTGTTACAATTGTCAATTAGTATTAAACAATCCAATTGTGATTTAGTATTTAGTATTACTATTTACTGATTTATGAATACATGATGTTAATGTTTCATGTTAGTGGATTTACTGATTTATGAATACATGATGTTAATGTTATAATCATAATGTTATTGTTTTGTTTCTATTTAGTTACTACTAATCTTTAAACTCTTAAATTATAATTTTAAATTTTTTTAATTTTGTAGTATTCTGGGTGGGGTCCCCTATAATTTAAAATTTTTCCTATGTTGAAGACCTAGACAAACCCTTCGGCGTTTCCTAAAATTTGGGGGGTACTTCTACATATGTCGTTTCCGCGTTTCCCCGCTCCCGCGTCCCCACGTCCCGGAAACTTGGTGGAACATTGTGTTTAGATGCCATCCACTCCTTTCCCAAAAACATCCTCTTGAGATTTACCTTTTGCTCAACCACGAATTGAAAGGAAATGAAATTTGTAGCAAATCCGGTCATTGCAAGTCGATTAAGTTCTTTGCTATCACTGTATATTCTCATTGTGTGGAGGACATTTGTGTGGTTGTAAATGTATTTGGGTATGGTTTTTGCCTTATCCACAAACTCTTGTATCCAACCAAGCTTACAAATGTCCTCAAACATTAAATCTATGCAATGTGCAGCGCAAAAGGTCCAAAATATAGTGGGGTGCCTAAACTCCAAAAGTCTACTAGTAGAGATATAATTCGGTACATTGTCAGTAACAATTTGTACAATATTTTCTTTTCTCACCTCCTCAACAACTTCCTCGATCATTTCAAAAATCAGCTGGGCACTGTTAACTTTGTCCGAGGCATCAATTGATTTGAGAAACATTGTTCTCTTTGGACAAGATACAAGGAAATTGATCAAAGTTTTGTTCCTCTAATCTGTCCATTCATCACTCATGATGGTGCACCCTGTTTTTGACCATGATGCACGAAACTTAGCAAGTACAAGGTTGAGGTCCTCAACACTTTCTAACAGTAGTTCTGTCCTAAGGCTCTCGGATGTGGGGGCTTTGAACCCTGGACCCGCAACAACAACTGCATCAATCATAGACTGCTAGTAAGGGCTTCTGGTATAGTTGAAAGGGATGTCAGAATAGTACCAAAAGTTAGCAATGGCCTTCCTTGCTTGCTTATGGACATTTTTTTTCCAATTCCTGCCATCCAAGTTAGGTTGGGCATAGGGTTGTGTGTGGGGAGCAAAAAAACTTAAAAGTGCTTACATTTCCACCTCCACTGCTCAAATTTGTAGGAATAGGAGGAGGTGGCTTTTGGCTTTGATTTTGAGTTTGACCCATGCAGGGAATATGAAAACTTGGGCCAGGCATTGAGGATTTAACTGAAGGAGAGGTGACAAGGGGATATTGGAGGATGTCTGTCCACTTTCAATATTTCCCATTTCTTTGTTTATTCTTGCTTTTTTCATTTTAACTTCATTCATGCAATCAATGGCCAAGTTGGTCTGGTGCTTAACATCATCAGGAACACCTTTGCAAGGGCTAATGTCATGGCCAGGAGTCTTGGCATTGTGGTATTTGAATCTGAAAATGCCACCTCTACAATGATCTTTGCAAAATTTATAGAGCAACTTAGCTAAACCTGGAATCTTTTCACAGTAAGACCAAGCAAAGTCCCTCTCCCTTGGCATTTTCACTGTTTGTTGCTAATTGTTCATTCATTGTTTACTGCTAATTGTGTGGATTAGGCCCTAGGGTTTAGACTGAAGTTTTTGTGGTTTGGAACTTTGTTATGTTGACTAGGCCCTAAACCCCTTGCTGCCTACTGTGTTGACTAGGCCCTAAAGCCCCTGCTGCCTGCAAATAAATGGCATAAAAAATATTGAAAAAACAACCTAAATAATACCAAAACACAAAAAAACCTAAAATATTTCTAAGCAACACACAGTAGTAAAAGAATGAGGTAAGGATACCTCCAAACTTTAGAAAATAACCTAAAAAGGGTTGTAAGTTGCCTGTAACAGTCACTGGTTGAGTAAAAATCCTCTCCTTTTTGTGCCCTAGTTTCCCAGCAGTGTTGGTGGATGGCCTTCCTTGGATGCTTTCTTCCTCCTGTAGGCTTCTTGGTCACTGTTCCTCACTGTTTTTCATTATCCATAATCCAGCAGAGGAGAAACTAGCTAAACATACTAGTAAAAATGAGAAAAACCCAGCAAAAATCGGCTTTTAAAGGCACTGGGCCCTTGCATGTGTGGAAATAGTGAATCAAAATTGCTGATCTGAGTCAAACTCGGTCAACCTGAGTTTGACTTGAGACGAGTTGGATTGGCGATTCAGTGATTTAAATGGTGAATCCTGTTTCACTGGTGCACACCTCTAGCCAAAGTCCTCGAACTAGCTAGACTACAACCACTGATAGTGCAATGCTGTCCTTCAAATGCAACTCTGCATCAATTATTTGCCATAGAAGAAACTGAAATGAGATTTTTCTTCAACCCAGGAACAAATAAAACATCACTCAGGTCAAGAACATCACCTAATGGCATCTGGAAGGAAATGGAGCCCGCTCCTCTCACAGGATAAGTAGCAGCATCGTCCAACTCCACACTCATACCTCCCTCTTGCTCCTAAACTACGCTCAATAATGTCATATCATAAGTCATATGTCTCGATGTCCCCTTGTTGACATACCATCCAACACTAGACATAGTGTTGGAAGATAAACAAGAGACCATGGAGAAGGTGGTCTCAAACTAAGATGAATCCTCATCTACACCTACAATGGTACTAGCTGCAACCTGTTTCTTTGTGAACACTGGCTGGCATAATGTCCCATCTTGTGGCATTGGAAACACATCACCTTACTCAAGTCCTTCTTCCTTGTCCCTGAGCCTTCCTTTTTCTTGTAGCTTTTCTTGCTATCCTTCTTCGTCCTCTTGATTGTATCCTATTAGCCTTGTGAGCGTTTTGGCTCTCCATAGGTTCACTACCTAATGTGATTGATGAGGTCTGAAAACTGATTAATAGAAATATAACCTATTTAGATAGATCAGAATGCCTAATGGAGAATGAGGAAAGTGGGACTACAAGAGATACAATTTCATTTCCCTAGTTGCAGCTGTCGATCCTACAAGGAATTGGTTATTAAATTGTAGAATGTACAGACACCTGTCCTTTAATCTTCTTTAGTGCAGAAACATCTTCTCTTCCCTCCTTAGCTGAGGTTGAAGGTCTATCAGACATCACTCTGCTTTACTTAAGCCCATCTCAAGGTCTAAAGTTTCTACCAGATAGTTCATACCACTAATTATCTTCCATTGGCTTTCAGATAACAGGATAACAGCATGTTTTATATTTTCGTCTTTCACTGAGTTGAAAGTAATGAGAAATCTTACATATTCAGAATGGTTTGTCATTTAAAATCAGCATCGATCAAAGAAATGTTTAAACAATTGTACATACGGGGAAGTGGATTTCATTGCATGGTTGAATGCATAGTAAATCCCAATTATTGGTCATAGTATCCAAAACTGTGGTGTCTGTTTACTTCCTAGCATCAGGCTATAAAATCTAAGGTGAATATGTGCAGCAATAGATCTTGAGCTTCTATTTTGTTTAACTCAAGCACTAGATATTTGAAACATCAAGGGCAGTTTTAACTGAGATCTGGGTCCCTAGTAGGCGGTAATTTACTTATGAATATTGTATCTACTGTCTTCGGAAAATTGACTCCTCCAGGGAATTGTGTTCTTTAATCATGAAGATCAATAAAATTAAGTTCCATCTCTGTAATTGAATGTACTACTAAAGATGGATGAATTGTGATGCATGCATTGCAGCTCTGAATTCGCTCTTCGTTCATATTTGTACGTTCTTTTGCATGCATTGCCAGCTGCTCCAGCTTCCTGGTGGTTTGGTGCAGAACAAAAGGTGACTCTCTTGGGCTTTTGAGCAGTGAGAGAGCAACTGACACACATTGGATTTCATGAATTTCACTTGAGAATGATGGCATTTGACCTTTTGCTTGCTTGGTAGGTTCAAGTATTCTATCTTGTGCGGTTGATCCTTGGTCTTGCATCAACAATTTCGGAGACAGCTCTTGTTGTAGCTGTATCATTGAAATATGGTAGAAGACTGGCAATTTCCACCCTGCTTCTTCTTGCATTTACAAGTGGTTGCTTTATTGCTAATACAAGTAAGCATTATTTTTAATTACTGTTTCCCAACATTCATTGAATGTAGCAACTTAGCATGGATTCCAACACTTGCTTATGTTAAAGCCAATCTGTGATAATAGTGTACTATGTAGCTTAACTCATTTGTAGCATTTGTAGTGAGATTCTTTTGAACTATGTCAAGATAGAGTATAATGTAAAATGCAAATGGCTGTTACAAACTTTCAACACATATTTCTATTTTGTGTTGAACTCCTAATTCTTTTCTTTTGGCTAGGCTTCTTGCCCAGCACGTTCTCCATGTATGCTATTACCCTTGCATCAGCTGCACTTCTTCTTGAGAAGCCTGCCATATCTGTTTCAGTGGCTGCTATTGGTGTTCTTCTTGGTTGGCCATTCTCTGTCCTCACAGCAGTGCCACTTGTTATCTATGCTTTAACCACTGGAAATTTTAAGAGGGTTTTTTGGTCTGGAGCAACAACTTCAATAGGTGTGATGGTAAGCATCTCTTCAGAGGATTCCATCACCGATTCAAATTTGTATGGTGGATTTTAATTCTTTTTGTTCCTGCAACAGTTCTGCACTATTAAATTAGGTGGATTGTATGCATATAAGTAGGTGTATGCTTATGTTATCAAATTTGAATTATGTTATTACAGGTGCTATCCATATTGACGGATTATTACTATTATGGAAGGTGGACATCATCAGTGCTCAATCTGCTAGTATATAATGTTTCTGGAGGAGGTGGAAGCCATTTGTATGGGGTAGAAGGACCATTGTTCTATTTGAGGAATGGCTTCAATAATTTCAACTTTGCACTTGTTTTTGCATTGCTGTTTTTCCCAATAATGCTGATTACAAAGAAAAAGGATTCTGTACCTTTAATGGTTGTGGTTTCACCAGTCTACTTATGGTTGACGTTCATGTCTCTACAGCCTCACAAAGAAGAAAGGTAATTGTCTCCCAGGTACTTGGAAAAATTTCATTTAACATTGGTTGAAATCATTCCAAATAATGTGTTCAAAATTCAAATGCTTTAGTATGGTGGTTAAGACTGAAGATTTTACAAACTTTAACAAGGTTCATCATCCATGTATTAGGGGTTTTAAATTCAATTCTTTTACTAAAATCAAAGATCACTAGGGGCATTTGCATAGAATCAATTGAATTTGCTTTGGTTGCTTTTTAAATCCGTAACCTTCCTGCTCTTCTTCTTAATACTTCTTGATGTATTTTGTATCATGTCCCTACTCAATATTAAGGGGGATGTTAGAATGTGAAATATTGCCTAGTTGCAACTTATATAATCTAATTCTGGATGCAAGCCTTAATGGCACCTTTTGGGAGTTGCCTGTGTAATTATTACCTCATTGTTGTTGTCTTATTTGGCCTCATGGGAGTTGTCTTATGATTGTAGAAAAATCACTTCTCAAACAAGCTTCAAGTTAAACTCAGATTATCAATGTTTAATAACCCATCTCATTCAACCATAGACGGCTGAAAATGAAATTTAACTCATAAACACATCTGAACTGGAAACACAAGTGAAGTCTACCAAAATACTGAGAACGGAATTAAAACAACAGCCATACACTTGAAAATTTCAGACTCAGATATTTTAGCCAAAATGGCCCAGGCAAAACCCCAACTGGGGAAAACCTGTGAGAGAGAGTGAGAGTATTTTTATTTCTTTTAAAATGGAAATGTACAGCAAATAAATGACTGAGAGAACACTTATCTCAACCCACTGAAGACAACCACCAATTCTGGAAATTCTATGACAGAATTTCTGCTCATACTCAGCAATGCACCAGCATTGGAAACTGTGCCCAACACAGGCTATACGGTCAGTCAAAATACATAGTCCACTCCTCGATTTCTGTGCATAAAGAAGCTGTCCTCCTCCTTGGTCTGTGTGCTCTCTGTAACAGCAGCACTTTACTTGGAAAATCGTGCCCACTCTGTAAGGAAACACGTGCCCTCCTTTTGCCTGGAAATTTGTGCCTCTAACAGAGCTAAACCAGAATTAAATGCAGCAGTCAATGACCTCGAAATTTGTGCCAAACAATTCCAAACTCATGCCCAGCATCTTACTTGAAATTCGTGCTCATTAAATGCAGCTGTACAGTTTGGTCTAAATACTGTACCTGCGCCTTGGGATGTGTGCCAATGGACTTCTTCCTCTCCTCTCAAGCTCGACTTGCTCCAACCAAAAGCTCTCTTTGGATGAACTCGACTTCTCCAACTCTCTTGGGATATGTGCAAATGAAAGAGGGAAAGCCAATTTAATTCAAAATTCTTGTCTTTTGGTTTGCCTCCCAAGGATAACTGAAGAGTCATCTAATCCAAGGGCCTACAATAGATTAGATCAATGGATGAGAATAAATGCTCATAATTGTCTCCATAAATTAAGTTCATTCACCTACCACTTAAATAAACCAACAATCACATTAAAGTGAATTAATTGCTCATCTCAAGCAATTAATACAAGGGTCATGTCCCCTTTTCCCTCATTAATTACTTAGACATAAAATGACTAGGAGAACACTTCTTAGGTACAATTTCAACACTCTCCCTTTCCAGGGAAGGTGTTCTCCCATAATACCAACTCATCCCTGAAGAAGATACACTGCGTCCCCACCAAAGTTGGTAAACCGCTCATGTGCTTCTTGCACAATATCGGAATCTGCTCATGTGATTCTCGCACAATATCAAAGTCTGCTCATGTGCTTCTTGCACAATATTGAAGATGCCCACCCTTTCTAAAATATGCTCTAGAAAGGTCAAATCAAGTGTCCCTTCATGTTAGACATCATCACATGAAGGACATCCTGAGCTGCAAGGCTCAGTGCTTCCGCTTCGCGCGGGAAGACCTTCTGATATATTCTCTGCCGGAACCACACTCCAGTCTCACACTGTCAGCAGTAGAAGCTGCCCCTGTCTCTGGAAGGTGTCCTGCATCCTGCACTAATGCCTCATGTCGGGACATCTCATCTCGCCCATCCATCAATGTCAAGTCATACTAGCTGACCCTCTTGCCAGCACTGGAGAAAGTAGCCTCTCGTCGACTCCTTAGAATAGAAGATGAACTACTAGGTACCACAATAATCTCTAGAGCATCTCGCTCTCTCCTCTGAACTGCGGACTGACTACTTGGCGCCACATCAATCCTCGAAGCATCTCGCTCACCGTCTATCTCAGACTTAGGATCTGATATCCACTCAGATCCTCCTATTGTAGGATGACCACGCACTACATACTCTCCATCTCTCCGATGACCTATCAACACATAGTCAATCAGATCCACTCCCAATACATAAATGAAGATATGTTCATTCTTGAACAATATTGCAAATCCTGCTCCCTCCAAGGCTGGAATTGATAGCCTGTTGTCCTGCAGCCCTAGAATATAGCATACTCCTGAAATCTCTAGAATCTCTCCAAACTCAAGCTGGAATCGTACTCGTCCTAATCCTCTAACTGCATGTACTATCCCATCTCTATTTTGTACGAGCTGCTCTGGAATAGTCTTAAAAGTGAGGAAGGCATCTCGCCTCCCAGTCATGTGACTGCAATAGGAACTATCCACAATACGCTTCCCAGTATCAACTGGTCCACTACTACCGCAACTCGAAACAGCAATGGCAAGAGAGAACTCTTTCTTGAACTGTGGCATACCTCTCAATCTGTGTTGTAGCTGTAACATGCTCCTCTTTCTCATGCTTTCCCTTCTTCTTCTTAGGACATTGGCCAACATAATGACCAAAATCATTGCATGCGTAGCAAATGACTCTGCTCAGGTCCTTCTGCTCACCCCTTTGTTGCTTAGCCCCTCTCGGACCCTTCTTGGACTTCTTGCCTTTAGCTGATAAGGCAACGTTCTTCTCATCCTGCTTAATATTTGAAGAGCTCCCTTGCACAAATCCTCTCTGGGTCTCCTCTTGCACAAAGTCATCCTAGAGACGATCCCAGGAAGGCATGTTCTCTCGTGCAACAATTGTCTCCACAAAGACAACCCACTGCTTGGATGCTCCATTAAGTGCTGTCTTCACTAGGTCACTGCCCTGCACAACCTCCCCAACAACTGCTAGCTCATCTCTCACCTAGGTGATCCAAGTAAGGTAAGTAGTCACATTCTCAGATTCTGCCATCCATATGCCTTTGAGTTTCTCTCTCAGTACCATCTTTCGATTTTCATTCGAACTTTGGTATAGCTTGGTTAAGGCATCCCACATTTTAAACGCACGGTCTTTACCTAAAATATGAGGGATTACATGGTCCTTCATTGCATCAAGTATGATCCTTTTAGCCTTGATGTCCTTTTTGTTGAAGCCTGCTAGTGCTCCTGCATCAGTGGATGCAGGAACTTGAATAGGATTTGCCTGTGTGCTATTCACCAGTTCACTCCAAAGTTCATTTTCCTCCAAAATGAGCACTATCCTAGACTTCCATGGAACAAAATCCCCTCTTCCATCTAGCCTATCTTCCAACCTTAACCCAGTGGCCATCTTACTGAGAATAATAGTCCAACAACTTTGCTTGGTGAACAAAAACTAAGTCTCCCTCAAGTCTGAAACTCACTGTCAGTCAATCTGCCCTCAATAGGGCTCTGATACCATGTAGAAAAATCACTTCTCAAACAGGCTTCAAGTTAAACTCAGATTATCAATGTTTAATAACCCATCTCATTCGACCATAGACAGCTGAAAATGAAATTTAACTCATAAACACATCTAAACTGGAAGCACAAGAGAAGTCTACCAAAATATTGAGAACAAAATTAAAACAACAGCCATACACTTGAAAATTTCAGACTCAGATATTTTAGCCAAAATGGCCCAGGCAAAACCCCAACTGGGGAAAACCTGTGAGAGAGAGAGTGAGATTATTTTTATTTCTTTTAAAATGGAAATGTACAGCAAATAAATGACTGAGAGAACACTTATCTCAACCCACTGAAGACAACCAACAATTCTGGAAATTCTATGACAGAATTTCTTCTCATACTCAGCGATGCACCAGCATTGGAAACCGTTCCCAACACAGGCTATACGGTCAGTCAAAATACATAGTCCACTCCTTGATATCTATGCATAAAGAAGTTGCCCTCCTCGGTCTGCGTGCTCTCTATAACAGCAGAACTTTACTTGGAAAATCATGCCCACTCTGTAAGGAAACACATGCCCTCCTTTTGCCTGGAAATTCGTGCCTCTAACAGAGCTAAACCAGAATTAAATGCAGCAGTCAATGACATTGAAATTCGTGCCAAACAATTCCAAACTCATGCCAACATTTTCCTCGAAATTCGTGCTCATTAAATGCAGGTGTATGGTCTGGTCTAAATGCTGTACCTGTGCCTTGGGATGCGTGCCAATGGACTTCTTCCTCTCCTCTCAAGCTCGACTTGCTCCAACCAAAAACTCTCTTTGGATGAACTCGACTTCTCCAACTCTCTTGGGATATGTGCAAATGAAAGAGGGAAAGCCAATTTAATTCAAAATTCTTGTCTTTTGGTTTTCCTCCTAAGAATAACTGAAGAGTCATCTAATCCAAGGGCCCACAATAGATTAGATCAATGGATGAGAATAACTTCTCATAATTCTCTCCACAAATTAAATTCATTCACCTACCACTTAAATAAACCAAAAGTCACTTTATAACATTAAAGTGAATTAATTGCTCATCTCAAGCAATTAATACAAGGGTCATGTTCTATTTTCCCTCATTAATTACTTAGACATAAAATGACTAGGAGAACACTTCCTAGGTACAATTTCAACAATGATTAATTACCCCATAGTGGTTTTCATAATTCTCTCCATAAATTAAATTCATTCACCTACCACTTAAATAAACCAAAAGTTACTTTATAACATTAAAGTGAATTAATTGCTCATCTCAAGCAATTAATACAAGGGTCACGTCCCCTTTTCCCTCATTAATTATTTAGACATAAAATGACTAGGAGAACACTTCCTAGGTACAATTTCAACAATGATTAATTACCCCATAGTGGTTTTCTTATGTGGCCTCTTGGAAAGTTGTTTATTACTTAAACAACTCTATAAGAGTCTAAAAGTGCCATTAAGGTTTTCATTCAAAATTACATCACATAAGTTGCCACTAGGCAATCCTAAATCCTCACAAAAAACTTACCTATCAGAAACATCCATATGAACAACAAAAGTCATAAACATATTAGAAGTTGATGGCATGGGAATGTCTATCTTGCAATATACATAAGATAACGTTGTTTGGTGCCCTTGAGACAAATCATTGGGACACATGGCCACACTCATATTTTACTTTGTAGATGTGATTGCATGTGTAAGGGTTGTCATACCTGTCTTAGCACACCTCATTTTGCCCACTTGGACCTATTGTTTTGATATAAAACCCATCCTCCTGGTCTTTAGATCCATAAATGTCATTCCTTAAAGAAGAACCTACATTGTTAAAAAAAGAGGGCGTTGAGGGAAAAGCATCAGTTGGGGTTAAGTTGGGGCATGACATCCTCCTTTTGGCTCACCTTGCACTTGGTGGAGCCTAATTGCACATTTTTATTGTTATTTTATGTCATTATGTGGTTTAGTCCCCAACATGTGGGTGTACAAACCTAAAATTTTATAATTTGTCATTAACTTTGTAGGCTTGAATTTGTAAAAGGTTGAGGGTTGTCTCATATAAATAAGACAACCTCACTTCATTTGTAAAACATAGACAACGGTTTAAATATGAGATCTTTTCTTTTTCTCTTGCTATATTGGAGTACTTGAGCTATGCGCACCTCTCTTGGGATATCTTTTATTGCTTTAAGGATGAATGGAATGTCTTCTAGGGTTTTGATTTTGCACATGACAAGTTGATGCTAAGACTAGTTGTAATAGCTCATGCTCAAAGGTGACCTAAGACACACTTTCTTGCTCCTTGATTAATGTTGGTAAGTTTCTCTCCTAACCCTAGTTCAAGGCTCATAACGGCTCCCTTGGCTCCAAAATTCAAACTGGATTCATCGCATGCTTGGGAGCCTTCAATAGACCCCTTCATGTACTTGGAGAACCAGGTCACTAGCAAGGGTGTTCACATTTGGATCTAGATGTTTCTTGGCCTCCATTTGGCCTTTAAAAGGAAGCCATGGGCATGCATTCTATAGGAGAAAATTAAGAGCAAAGTTATGCGGAAAGAGTTGCATTGAGAGCTCACCTTTCAATCCACTTCATACCTCAAGTTGGCATGCAAAAGTTGCCTTGCATTCTTCCTCTAAGAAGCAAGAGTTTCTCCCTTCGTTCTTTTAGTTTAGTTTAGTTTTGTTGAAGTTGCTTTAGCTTATGAGTGCTTGGTCTACCTAACCCACAACTAACATTGTTTCCTTGGCTGCAAGATGCAAGGATAGCAGGGAAGATTGCTCACTCTTGTAGCATTTTCCCCTTAACATAATTTATGGTGACTCCACTCTTATTTTTGTTCATTTCATTATAGATAGGTTGCCTTTTGTTGGATAACTTATTTAGGGTGTTGTGCATGTCCAAGAGCTTGTTGTTCAACCTCTCAATAGTCGGAATTCGGATGCCCACAACCCAAGTTCATCAAAATATCAGTAGCGTAGTTCTAGACGTCTTGGGTGCACTAGAGGGTGCCTCCATTTGAGCAAGTGCATTGGGATACATGAAATTGAATAAAACCAATAATTACTTGCTGTTTAGTATTTCTGGTTCATCCTAGGAGTCTCCTTGGTGTGGAGATCTTCTAACCCTAGGGAGCGCACCTTTTTGAGGACTTGCCTTGGGAAGTGTGAATTGTCTTGGGATTTGTGATATTTTTTTGGGAATTGTGATAAAGAGGAAACTCCATTATCGTATTATTGTGTCTTGTTTAATATTGTTTGACTTTGATAAGGCATTGATCATAGCCATTAGGGCTTGGTGGAAGGTATTTTTGGTTTGTTGGTGGTTGCAGGTATCTTTCATTGAGTACGGACTACCCCTGGGTTTTGGAGTTACCTGAAGTGTTGAGAGGTTAGAGTCTCATAGTTGAAAAAATCGACATTGGCAAAAAATCAACGAGGGTTTGGAATACAAGTTCTCGACAACATTGGCAAAAAAGGGGAAAAATCAACAAACCGCGGTAAGCATTAAACAAAGCAAAATTTGTGCATTAATAGGGTCAAAATTTGCTTTTCGATTTTTCCCCTATTTGCTGAATTTTCCCAATTTTTCTCGATTTTTGCTAGTGTTTGATTTTTTTAAAAAATCACGATTTTTTTGGCCCGAAAAATTGGTAGCTGAAAAAATCGCTTTTTTTCGAGACATGCCGATTTTTTCAACTATGGGTTAGACTGTGGCGACATTGGGTTTAACCCCTCTCGAGCTTACTATCACTAGCACTAGGTCTACATAGCCTTGCTTTGCAAAGGGGTGTTAGTTCAAGCGGTAACATTTGGCGCCGTTGTCGGGGACCTCAAAGAACAATGGCGATATTCCATTGAAGAGGGATTCCCGGGTTGAATCCATTTATCTTTTAGATACATCCAACATCTTTCGTCGTTCTTGTTTTGTACTTTGGTGAGAATTGTTTTGATCTAACTTAACAGGTCTCACACGACGACTTCACTAAAGAAAAATAAAGAGGTACTTCATAAGAACGAGTCCAAGAGGTAAGTTTTGCTATGTGCTTTGCTAGGATTATTGTTAAGGGCTAACCTTGCAGGTCCTATTTGGCAACTCCATAGAAGAAAATAAATTAAAGAAGTGCAATTCAAAACAACAAACCCCAACTATTAATAAGAAGATGATATGGCGTCCTTTGATGAAACACAGATGTACAATCGGTATGGTCCATTGGTTTTCTCAAATATTTTGGGATATCCAAATCAATTAGATAAATGTGGTTGGATCAAGCCCATCCCAAAATTTCATGAATATGAAGATAAAGTTACAGAGCATATTTATGATGTTCAGAGAATTTCTTGTGGCATGGGATATTGTGGACGAGGATCTTAGAATGAGAAGGTTTGTAATATCTCTTGATTTGTAGAATAACAAGGACGTGAGAGATTGGTATGATGAGCTTCCTTATAAGGGGATACCTTCACTCTTACAATTGGCCAAGGCATTCAGGAAAGAATGGGATCCTAATCTTGGCGTAGAAATTATGGAGGCCACGATTTCCCTTCCCAAGAAGGAGCATGTCCACGAGGGGATCCTTGAAGATTCCGATCCATTCATTGTTGCAGGGTTGGAAGATTGTATTGCTCCTCTTAATTTGTCAAGCATTCCAGATGAGTTACCAAGCACGTTCATGGATGAATTCTGTGATCGAGGTGATTATTCTGCAGACCATGTCCAAAAGTTTTTGGCAAATGCTCCAGATTTCGGTATCAAGGATGAAGATGCTTACATGTAGTCATTTTTGTTGCATTTGGAAGGCAAGGCCCTTGCTTGGTATAAAGGCCTGGACAAAGGTACAATATCCCCTTTTGCAAAATTGATAGAGGTATTTTGCAGCTATTGGTGCCTAGAAAAACGCAAGAGATGGATGCCTTGCATCGAAGAGGTGAAGGGCTTGTTTAAGAAAGGAAGCTAGGTAGAAGACCAAGCCCTTAAGGAAAATATTGAAGAACATAGTAAAGATGATAAGATCATCCCAAACCTAGAAGAGCATGAAGCAGACCTTGTCCAAGAAATCCATGCTGAAGATCAAGCCTTGGAAGGCTTGCTTGAAGAAACCATTGTTCAATATCTTGTCGATAACATTCTAGGCCTTATGTTCGAAGATGAAGGTACTCCTAAAGACAAAGATGACGAGGCTCATAAAAATGAAGACGAAGAAGAACTGATTGAAGAAATTGAAGAATGCAAGGAAATGATGAGTAGTTCTCCTTACCCTCATTTCGAAAATTCTTATGATATGTTGGGCCTCTTGAAAGAAAATGGCAGGATTCTTGAAGACAATGATTATTGGAAGTTCCTTGGTCCTCCGATCTACGATTCTTTGAGGGTTGGCAATGTTATATCAGAAAATTTAGAAGAAATCTACGAATCTTTCCTGTCATTCAGAAGAGTAGAAGGGGGCAGTCTAGATCAGGTTGAGCCGGATTTTCATACAGGTTTCAAACAATATGAAGTCTTTGTCAAAGAATTGCTTCCATCTCGAAAGGATAACGAAGATATGGTTGATGAAGGTGTGGCGGATGCTTCTCGTTTTCCTTTTGATGATGACGGTTTGGTGAACTTTCCTTTATCTTTTGCTTGTAAAGATAGATCTTTTGAAGATGAGGTTTGAGGATATTTCAGTTATAGAAGATGGTTTCCATGGATATAATTATGCACATTTCTCTTATGACGATGATGATGTGGGTATGGATTGTTGGATATTGGTTGAAGAACTCATACATGATTCCTTCAGTAAGGGAAGTCTAAATTCCGAAGACCTTGAGAGACCTACCTTTGAGATCCCTCATGATTTGGTTCGACCATCCTCGTTCACTACTGGTGATGCCATGAGGTTGCGTATGGAGGGCTCTATTGCATATCTTGAGCATCCAGGTTTACCCTCTCCTAGTGTGGATCTCACTCATCGGTTTCAGCCATGTCTCTAAAAAATTGATGCAAGTTTTGGATCGTAAGAAGGTGGTCTTATTGCAGGGTTAGAGCAACATGGTGTACCCTCTCCTAGGGATTTGAGCCCTCTTTGCCAACCATATCTTTCAGGGCTTCTTGCTGATTTTGAAGGTCATTTGGGGCAAATAGATTTTGGAAAATAGGTATATGATCGAGGCAGTTTCTACTTGAGCTTGATTTAGGCATGGATAGAAAAAGCTTGTGAAGGTGATCCTTCCCTGTGGCAAGAGCTTGAAGGTTTGCAGGTTCTTGATATTTTCCACCATTCTAGCCCCATTTCGATGGAGGTAGTACCATCTATTCAACTCGTCATTGATGTGGTTTTGTCTTGGATAGTTTCCAAAGACAAAGGAAGAAACCTTGGCATGAATAATATGCTCAGGTGGTTGCATTGGTGTTATGATTTCACTTGACCCGTCTCTGTTATCATAATTAGGGTAGGTAGATATAGTTTTATTTGATTTCGACATTTGCTCTTACCCGCGCATTGCATTTGTTGTGTCATTTGATTTTTATTGCATTTCATTTTGAACAAGGCACGATGGAAGTGTCTGCATTCGAAGCATTTAATGTCTTTGTTGTTAGATATGTGTGTAGATCTATAGGTACCCAGGAGATTTTAGGGGGTTCTCATACACTCTCAAGAAGAGCACATGTCCCACAATTGGAGCTAGCTATTACGCCTCAGAGTGTCTGAAGCGTTCCTTCTAGATGTACCAGAGTAAGGGGTTTCTTTTTTCTTTTTTAAAGGCCAAGTTTTTGGGGCTATATTGTGTAGAGTATAAATTTTGGGGCTAAATACCCCTGGTCAGTTCATGGCAGGTCCCCTTGGTTTCTACCTCAAGGAGGTGTTGGCCTTGTGGCTCTGTTGACTACCCTTTGGGTGCGTGTCTCATAAGTTACAATAATGTCATCGATGTATAGGAGTGACCAAAATAGGTCAATGGGACTAGGGAGTACAACAAGCTACAATAGTAGTGTTGAAGTGCCAAGGCAACTAGTAAGTGCTGATAGAAAATAAATACAAAAGAAAATAGAAGTAAATAAAGTAGCAAGTGAGAGGGACATTTTGTTGAAGACTGTACAAATGCTGGTTAAATGAAACATTTTTTGCATATGGCTTGGTCTCAAGGACCACAGAGATAGGAATTGCATGAATATACAACTGATAGTGTAAATTTTATTCAAACAAAAGTTGACAAGGACTCATACATAGGGCACTTATAACTAAGGCATCGTAATACTTAGTGGAAGACAATAAATGCACAATGAGTCATGAGCTCTGTGCAATTTTTATTTACTTATTATCTTAATCGTTAAAGTTGACTACGTCAAATAATCATCAGATTGATCCTTTGTAAATCCATATAAAGTTATTGCTGGAGAAATAAAGGATAATAAATCTGTTTTGGATCTTCAGGAAAACGAGAGAATTTTATTGGAGTTCCTATATCACTAGCTGAACTCCGATCAAGTTTTGCACTGTTGTGATTCCATTCCATCATTCCATCATTGTCCACTCGCTATTTCTCTAATCCATGTAGTATGTCGACATCCTTCCAATTGCTTGAGGAACTTAGTTACCTCTCTTCATAACAAATAAAAGTTTTTGTATACCAGACTGCGATTATGATCTATTGGAGTCATGGTCGAAATTGATCGCTAACATCTCTGCTTGATTCTACTTTGAGGAAAAGCATCCTGAGTAGGGGGGAAATGTAATGAACACATATATAAACATATAATAATAAATAAACCAAGTCCCAAAAATCATGTCTTTTTATACTCTAGAGTCTAGACCATTCAACGGTATTTATTATGCCAGTGACAAGTAGTTTTATCAATCATCACTTTTAAGTTTTATTATTATCAATTATATTTCATCCTTGTATATTTCTCTATTTTAAGTTTTAACCTACTAAAATTTGATATTTTTATACTTATTGAACAAGATTGTATGTAACAACAGTGGACAAGAACAAATCTATCTTGGAAAGGTGATACACTTTTAATCCAAAGCATGCAGTTGGGAGTCGGGACCATATTGGGGTTGAGAATCTCAAATCATTGCTTGAAGTTTCTGGATTACAACCCATTTGTTTTCATTTATTGTTGCCATTGCTTGTGCTTAGGCCTTCTCGAGTTCTTCAAATTGTAACAGTATAAGGTCTTAATCAAGAAAAACCTTGCTCAGGAGGGGGAAAGGCTTTTGCTTAGCTCTTGAAGGCCCAAAGGTGGTCCCTGATTAACCTAAAGCTAATAATGAGAATGGATTTAGAGGTGCCCCAGGGCCCAGGGTCTATCCAAATTAATATCTTTCAAGTCCAGTGTATAGTGAATGGAAGTGTACCCAACCTGTAAGGGTTGAAGGGTCTAGGGTGTCTACAAACTTGAAGATTGAGCTCCATTCCTTGTATAGCCTTCCTTCTCTTCCTCAAGTTTGTGCTACGAGCTCATCACGTGGGGAGCTTTTTCCCCATTTCACCCAAGAGTTATGTTCATTGATTTATTTTTGAAAAGATTGCTACTGAGGAATGCTTGTCCTTGAAAGTTTCTTGTTGGGTAAAAATATCAGCTTGCTTGTTCTTCAATTCTAATATTTCATTCTAGAACTACCACACCTTCAATTGGGGAGGTTGAAGGCAAGACTCCAACACCAAGATCTTTGATTCAAGGTTGCTATCTGTTTGTGCTGGAATAAGAGAAATGACGTAAGTGCTGAGAATTATGAAATGAGGCACTCTTTTTTGGTAATGAGTTGTTCTTTCTCATAAATGAGGAGTTCATTCTCAGCTAGTAGACCCTCCTTTTTAGTTAAATGCTATTGCTGTTTTAAGAATAAAAGTAGTGCTTCATTCATCATCTTCTCCAAGTTATGCATGCTGTTGCTGTCTCTTATAGAGGAAACAAGGGGTTCCAACTCAAGGGGTCTTGATCTTAAATGATGTTTGAGAAGCTGCCATAGGCCTAAATTAGAGGGACAAACCACAAACAAGTTGTTCCAAGACTGGTTGAAAACTTGTCTGCAAGTCTGCCACAAATATTTGATGAGAAAATGTACAATTCTGGATGAACGTTTAATTCATGTTAAAGATTTGTCATTTGCAGATTTGCAGTTCCAATTTCCAACTTCATGGCTTCTGAATTAGAGAGGCAAGCACAAAAATTTAGAAATTTGTCTTGTAGTGTTTGCCCTAGCTCTTGAATCACGGCTTTGCTAGCTTCAAATTCATAGAGGTAACTTCCTAGAAAAATCGTTGAGGAGATTGCTATAAAAACTGGACGAGATTGTTGGAAAGATGCCCATGAACTTTCTGAAGATAATGACCATGAATTTGTTGGAAATTCGGTGAGAAGCAAGTGACAGAATCTCCCTCAGAAAGTGCCTATAAATCTAAAAAATTTCAGTTAGAAGAAGCACTCAACTTCACTGTTAAAGCTCTGGAAGTCATAGCAATCTCCTCAACTTCACTGTTGAGGAGATTGCTATACAAAGTGGACGAGATTGTTGGAAAGATGCCCATGAACTTTCTGAAGAGAATGACCATGAATTTGTTGGAAATTTGGTGGGAAGCAAGTGACAGAATCTCCCTCAGAAAGTGCCTAGAAATCTAAAAAATTTCAGTTAGAAGAAGCGCTCAACTTCACTGTTAAAGCTCTGGCAGTTTGATCAAGCAGCGCGACTCATGAACATCCAGGGATGACTCACGAACATGCAAGGCCAATGTCATGTTTAGGCAAGGAAAATTCACTCAGGCAGGGTTGACATACATGCTCAAAAAAGAAATACAGGCAGGGCTGACTTGATTTTGTTCAAGCAGGGTTGGCACCACAAACAGGCAGGGGTTTAGGCAAGGCCTACTCATGACAGGGCCAACTGTGATTTAGTATTTAGTATTACTATTTACTGATTTATGAATACATGATGTTAATGTTTCATGTTAGTGGATTTACTGATTTATGAATACATGATGTTAATGTTATAATCATAATGCTATTGTTTTGTTTCTATTTAGTTACTACTAATCTTTAAACTCTTAAATTATAATTTTTAATTTTGTATTATTCTGGGTGGGGTCCCCTATAATTTAAAAATTTTCCTATGTTGAAGACCTAGACGTACCCTTCGGCGTTTCCTAAAATTTGGGGGGTACTTCTACATGTCGTTTCCGCGTTTCCCCGCTCCCGCGTCCCCATGTCCCGGAAACTTGGTGGAACATTGAAATAATGTTACGGAATAGTCTGTTACTGATCAAGACAAGTAGTTATAGTCTGTTACTACCAGGGGTCACTCACAAGTCATGTGGTAACAATTGTTGAGTGTCTGACCTTGAGCTAATTTGAGTGTCTGATGATGTTGTCATAGAGTTGCTGCCATTGGGATTGATTGTCAGATGTCCACTGGTGTCATATCGTGTATCTAGTGCTGGGATCAGTCAAGTCATATTAGATGCAGGATGGCTTTGACATATAGGTTCTGAATGCTGCTTTGATCAAAGTGAGGGGCCTCTGTTGGACAACCACATACAAGATGTAATGCTATACAAAATGAGCCAAATCTATCGTAAATTACATTGCTTGTGAACAATTGTGCAAAGAGGATCATTATTTTTTCTTATGGAGGATACTTTGGAGTGGTGAGTACTTGACAACACCTCCAAAGATATTTCCACTAACTAGTTATGTGCAAGAAAGTGGAAGACTACATTTACAAAAATTAACTTTTTGTACCCAGCGGGCCAGCGCTAGCCTTCCAATCAGAAAATTGGATTGAATCAGCCTCTGTCCATGCCGTGACATCTGTAGGAACATCTCTATAGAATTCTGTAGAGGCTCACTAGTGACCAATGGGGAACATGATTACATATTTGTTGTAGTCTGTGAAGTTTCCAAAATGGCAGTCCTCATTCCTTGCAGGAAAACCCATGATGCCTCCAAAGTTGTAGAATTATTCCTCAAACACATTTGGACACTGCTACCTCCCAAACTAGCATGTGTGTTTAAAGTCCCGAAAATGCAAGCTAGCCAAGGGGAACAGAGGGAAAAGGCCAATGTCACCACACTGATCCCCTCTCTCTTTCGGTTGGCTCTTCTCCAACTTAAGGGTGGTAGCCCTAAGATAGGATTACTAGGGCAAAGACAATAACTGTAAAGGGTGATTCTGAAGAGTTTGCCCTAGCAAAATGTTGTTTTTGTAGTATAGGATTTTTAAATGGTGATGGGAGGATAAGGAAACCTCTCCAAGGACCAGTGCCAATCCAATCTAGGCAAATGGATTGAAAGGATCACTAACTTAGAGGGCCCTGTTTCAAAGACCATCCAGGAAATAAGAATGCTCTATGCTACCCTTACCTCAGTGGGTGTATTAGAGGGTTCAGTTTCAATCATAAAGGGAAGGAGAGACTCCCTCCTTGACTTCCTTCCTTGGGTGTATCCCTACAGAAAGGGGGTTAGAATTGCACCATCCGAATGAAAAACAATGTAGGAAGAACCTTTCTTTAATGCATGATGACAAAGGAATCCAAGATAGATAAGCTTACCCTTGATCCAATCCAACAAGACAATACCATCTCTTCAATGGCCCAAGAGAAATAACATGGACAATGCTAGCAATATGATCTCCAATAGATAAGTATAACAGCAAGAATAATGCCACACATTAACAAGATACCACACATTAACAAGAGAGAAACCCTGAAGACAAAATTTGATCCAAAAAAAAGATTTCTTAATTAGTCTCAAAAGAAAGCAAGCTCCAAAGATCCAAGCATGAGTTTAAATGAAAGAGAGGCTCTCTTTATATAGGAGAGTAGCTCAACTTCCTTTACAATAAAATATTCATTTATTCCTAGATTTAGCCTAGGGTGGAGTATACAAATACAAAAACTGCACTACGCAACTAACAAGCTCCTAACAAATAAATGTTAGTTTTGTACCTAGAGAAGTGTTCCCCAAGTGACAATTGCCTAATGTCACTTAGAAGGGGGAAAAAGGTGACCCTCACATTAAATGCAATTAATGAGACTTTATAAAATGAAAGTCACTTTTTGATAAAGTTAAGTGGGTGAGTGAATTTTATTTAAGTGATTTAAATAAAAGTGATTTTCATTCTCATTGAATCTCATCCATCGGATTAGATCTTTCTCCACCGTTGGATTAGATTCACACTTAGGGTTAGATCAAAAAGCATGAGGGAGGCAATTTCTAATTCATTCTAGAGAAAAAGAGGGAAGAGAGAAGAGCTTGGAGACTTGCACGCATTTCGAGGCAGCCATTCTACTTTGGCACAGAAATCGAGGTACATGTTGAGCATTTACTCTTGGCACAGGTTTCGAGGAGATACTTTCAGCATCCATACAGCACATTAATGAGCATGAGTTCCAAGATTTGACTGGGCATGAGTTTCAAGGTTTGACTGGGCACAAAACCCGAGAAGGGCACAGATTTCGAGGGTGTGACTGCTGGGCACTAATCCCGAGATAGATTCACGGTTTTTCTGAACAGCAGCAGTGGGCACGATATTCGAGACATCAGGCCCAGTTATTTGAGCTGTACGGTGGGCACAAAACCCGAGGCAGATTTTCTGCTGCACAGTTTTCTAGGAGGCACTATTTTCGAGGTACTGTTTGCTGCATATTTATTGCTGCACACAAATCGAGGATATGCACAGATTTTGAGACTGTATTTCGGGCACATTTCCCAAGGAAGATTTTGTTGCTGTACAGTTTACGAGGAGGGTGTTGGGTTGACTGTTTGGTACTTCCTGGCACGTATTTCTAGGCTCTTTCAGTACTGAAATCCAAGCAGTGATTGCACAGATTTCGAGACAGCTCCTGGTGGTGAAATTTATGGTTGAGATAAGTACATGTTTGACTGTAAATTTCTGATCTGAATATTCTCTGAAGAAATAAAATATCTCTCTCTCTCTAACTGGTTTCCCCGTGGGGGTTTTTCCAGGGCACAGTTGCCGAAAATACTGAGTCTATCTTTTATGGTGTGAATGCTTAAATTTGTTTTTCAGCCTGTCATTGTGATTTTACTGCGTGTTTAATTGTTACAGTAAATTTCATAAGTAGTTTGCAGCCTATGCAAAACCGGCTGCAAATGAAAAACACTGCAATGTTGACATAAACCAGCAAGCAGCAAAAGCCAGAAAATCTACAATAAATAAAAGTGGTGGTCAATGCCACATGTACAAAGCACAGTATACAAAGACCCCACAAGAGAGGGGGTGCCTCCTCCAAATGAGGAACAAATGCTAAGAAACATCCACATATAAGCTTCCAAAAGCTTCTTCAATGTAGCGCTCCAATGGAAATGTGTCCACATAGCAATCCATCCAATCAAATGATGCCCTCATGCAACTAAATCCGACCAAATGGTGTCCATATGCATCTGATTAGGACCAAATGATCTGCAAGATACAAGCAAGCCCTAGAAGAAGGATGTCCAACCCACAAATGAGAAAGAGTCTCTTGTAAAAGCTAGCGCTCCACAAACAACTGCAATAGGCATGGGCTAATATCCCAAAGAGGTGCACCAAAGCCATCCAAATGGCCAACATTCTAAGGGAATAGGTCTCCACATTTGGCATAAAAAATCCTCCAAGTAGTAATAGTGCAAATTCATCTCCAAGAGTATGGACTAAAGTTCAAGCAACCCACAAGAAGGAACGCTGCTCCAAAAATGGTATATCAAATGCCAAATACGAAAACTTCAAGGTGCGGCGCCCCTCCAAGATAGGCATGGACGGTGCTACCCCCATATTTGTATGGGTGTGCCCTAATGTAGTTCTGTGCACTCTTTCATCTCCATGGAACAGTAGGAAGGGACAAGTCAGCTTTCTGGGTACTTTGCAGCAGAAGAGCGCCACCTACAGGAATTCTAGGCAGCCTTGAAGGTCATAACAGCAGCAAATCCACATCATCCTCCATTTTGGATGGTCAGAAGTAATGAACAGCAAACTTTGTTGAAATCTGGGCTGTTATGATAAGGTCCTTGGCAGTCCTAGGCATCAAACAGCCATACATTCATCAACAGCAACAAGATGTAGTCACCAACAAGTAGCATTTGTTTGAGCATATGGTGAGCATATCGTGGAGTTGTCTTTTCATCTATACAGCCAAAAATACCTGTGCTCAGACTAACATAAACAAGTGTGTTTTCAGCTCAGCATGAAAGAATACATTTCCAGCCAGAATGTCTGAGTTCTATGTGCAACATGTAGGATTATAGAGCATGCAATGAGCCATTCCGAGCCTATTGAGGAGGCCACCAGCCTTGGAGGAGGGTTATTTCACCTGTGGCGAATCTTGTAGCCCAAAACAACAGACAAATCAGCAGTCTCCTGTAGTGGCAGCACTCTCCTAGCTTCAGCAAGACTAGTTACAATGGTGAGTCACAGTAAAAAGAGCAGCAAAATAACGTGGTTAGACTAAGAGACGAGCAACAGTTTAAGATGAGCCATTATAGAAGCATATGTGTAACATCTCATGCTAACATGCTGTCATATCAGAAAACATGTTTAGAAAATATCACATCACTAGAAGATCAGGCATTGTCTCTGACTGGGCACATGAAGGCACATGGACCATCTGACTAGGCTGAGGACCTCTGACCAGTGACCTATGGTGAAGCCACAGATCTCATCTAGAGCAAAAACTGATCAAAATCACACGTTGCTGAAAAAGGGGTAACAGAGCACTTGATTCACATATAAAAGAAATCGAGACATACTCACCAAAATACAAGTGAGGAATAAGTTGTTACGAGATGAATACAGGGCTTGACATCATCCTATGGTTATGGGCAAATAATGGCTACATCTAGCTACACAGAGGGTCAAAAGTTAAAACCATCAACACCATAAGCTGAAACCATCTGATATCACCCTGCAATATTGTGCAGGCTATAGAATGTAATGTCTGCCATCTCAATTTTTGTCCTCATCTTGATATCCAAAATGTAATAAATGCCAAGATTCTAAATATGAGGTGCAAATTGTAAAGCTATAGGACATCATTTGTTGATACAGGGTCATTACTTTCAGGAGATAGTTTATTTGGTACCATAACTCGCACCTTCAGGAGATAGTTTATTTGGTACCATAACTCGCACCACCAGCTAGAGGCATCTCGTGACTCGTCTTTGTTAGTTTTTACCTAAGTAACATGACACTTCAAAAGGGGGCTTGTGTTGCGTATTCCACGTGTCGGACACAACACGTGCCCTAATACGCGTCCGACACGAAAATTTACGTGTCCAAAAATCGTGACACTATCTGGCATGTGTCGCACATGTGCCATGATCATGTCACGATTTCTGGACATGTGTCCTGTCAAAAGTTCGCTCCTGCGGGTTAACACATGGCTTTCTTCTTTTTGGGCCCCTTCTTTGTTGACGATTTAAGAGAGCTGTCGTGCCCATGAAGAATAGAGCTCGTGGTTGCAGAGATCGTGACTGTTTCCGACTCGTTGTTGCTTGCTGAGAGCTTGCCGGTGGAGTGGAGAAGTGAGGTCGTGAGGGTGTACCATGTAACTGCCCATTTGTTGAAGCCACACAGCAGCTACAACAGTTGTTGTAGCAACAAATAATTCGTGAGTTGGGGCAAAGGCATATTAGGGCAGAGTGCCGTGAATAGAGCAGTCTAGGGAAGAGGCGCGTGAATAGAGCACAATGCACATGCAGCAGCTACACCCGCGGCCCTATGTAGCAGCAAGGAACAAACATTTGAGAACAATACATTTTGATTTTGATGGTTTAATATGAAATATGTAGTTTATGGTTCAAACTCAAAGTTCATGATTCAATGTTATTGTTCATTGTTCATTGATAATTTTATTATTGATTCATCATTGTCAAATTTCAATTGAATGATATTATGATTCAGATTGATGTATAGACTTTTAGTTTTTTAAAAATGTGGATCTTTATGTATTTTTAATATATATATATATAAAATGTGTCCCCTGTGTCCTGTTTTCGGGGTCGTCGTGTCCCGTGTCAAATACTCGTATTTCGTGTCCTCCGTGTCCCGTGTCCTCGTGTCATGTGACTTAGGTTTTTACATGTTGCATTAATCAGTGTTCTCTCCCACAGTGGTGCAACAGTCTTCTAACAGCAGCAGAGGGGCACCAGTAGTAGCAGCAATAGCAGCTGGGATTCCTGTGTAGGGTACTTGTGCCGTCATGATGAGGGTGCAACTGAGGAGAATGAGGGCACAACACTAAGTTGTCTGGGGTACTGTGCTGTAGTTATGTAGGAGAGAGATTGAGATGGCACATGCATGCCTCCAGCATGCATGCACCAACCTCATCCACTTCCAGTTTTATAACTGTTGTACATGCTTTTCTTCTTTTGGAGTCTGATTTCTAGATTTAGAATAGGCTTCTTTTTTATTTTCATTTAGATTTTGTTTTAAAGTTAGCTTAAGTGCATGAGCGAGGGAAATTTCCAGTTTTAGGGAGGGTGCACTTCCCTAGACAGACTTAGATTAGGGTTTTGCTTTTCTAATTTTGGCACCCACAGAAGTGGACTGTTTTTGTCTTCTCCTCTAGCCGCCTTCATCTATACAGAAGCTAGGCTGCAGCCGCAGGTGGTTATTATTCAATATTTTGTGAGTGAGATTAAATTGTGCTAAAGCTTAGCAGATTATTTTTGAGCTATGGTAGTGTACTGTTTTTCCATATGTAATGAAAAGTAGGTTGCAGGTTTGAGAGTTCAGTTTTGTACTTGTCTTATATTTTCAGTATAATGTATTAGTAGATTAGCACATTCAGAATTTACAGTTTTGATAACCCTTAAAGTTTTCTGTTTTAGCTGTTAGGGCTTTCTGGGTGCAGAATATACCTACCATGATCTGAAATGCCTACCACGATCTGAAAATTTAACATGCTATCAGAGCATGTTGTCTAAGATTTCTCATATTCGTGTATGGAGTGCACTGTTCCCTGTGAGAGGGAACAATTGGAGGATCTCAGTGGGTTTGATGCCCTTGCTTTATTAATTGAAGCAAATTGGGACCTATGATAGGTTGTTGGGTGTGATGCCCGAGTTAACTCTAGTGGTTGGATTGTTGATCTGTACATATTGTAGGTTGTAGATTTGACTTTTCTTCAAGCTGATCTGTTTGGTATAGTTGTGTTCCAAGGGTTGTAGGAATGACTACTCTTAGTCTCAGAGAGTGTCACATGTTGGAGGGTGCTTCCAATTTTGTATCGTGGAAGTTGAGGCTACATAATCTATTGGAGGAGTTTGATCTTTGGAGATTCGTGGAAGGAAATATGACTGCCCCTATTGATCCCGCACAATTAGTTGAGCATAACAAGAAGATGACCGAGGTGAAGGGAATCATTGTTGATTCAGTGAAGGACCATTTAATCCCTCAAATTGCGGAGAAGAAAACAACAAAGGAGATGTATGAACTATGATACGCCTTGATCACTCTGTACCAGTGTGAATATCTTGTCGAGATGTTGCCGAAGAACAAGCTCATTGCCACATGCATGGGTGATATAGACATAGTGGCTAGCTACTTGATGAAGATCATTGAGTTAAAAGATCAACATGCTGCTATAGGAGAAAAGATTGAAAGTGAAGACTTGGTGTCCATAGCACTAAATGAATTCTGTTTATCTTGGGAGTCGTTTTGTTTGGGATGTCTATGTTCGCGAGAAGCTTCCTAACTTTGAGAAGTTTTCAGATGATTTCGTTGAGGAGGAGATCAAACTAGAGACTGTTTCATCTAAAGTGCAGGAGATTGAGAACCTAGCTCTCACCAAGAAGATGATAGGAGACAAGAAAGGAGGACCTGTTGCCGCCGGATACACACCTGGGGTTAACATGGTAGAAATATTCAAGCCACTGAGTGTGTCCTTGGGGGCAAGTCACGAGTCAGGGTTGTCACCTGATCTTGAGTCCTCCATTTAGGCTAACTCCTAACGAAGCCAAGGGGGGTAGTCCCTATGAAAGAGTTTCTAAGGCTCATTGAGCTAATTAGTTTTGGTGGATGAGTATGTTTTTAAGGAGTTTTTAACAATGAAATTGATACAAGAGATTTGCTATAAAATTAAAGCATAACAACATAAAGATTAAAAGTGTTCCCCAACCATTCAACACATGATAAAATTAAACACAGATTATAATGATAAAGCAAAAGACCAGTGTTGATAATGGAGTCAAATAAAGTGTTGTTGTAATGCTTAAAATAAAATGTTGTGCGAATGCTTTTGGTCAATTTTAAATTATTGCGGAGATGAGTGGATTATTAGGGAGGGGGATTTCCGATATACCGTGAGGTACTGGAAATATGTCCGGATTCTGACAAAGGTGGCTCTTCACAAGGAAATGTTTGCTGGAACGGAGTCTCTGGGAGGTGTTCAACACTACACCAAACGAGGGTGCAGTCTAACGGTTTCCCGAGGTCACTACCTAGTGGTTCCCGCTTCCTTTGAAGAATTTCCCCACACAATATCGATAAACTGATATGCCGGATTTTCGGAATGTATTGGGGAAGTTGTTTTTATTAAGGTGAGTTGTTTATTACATGTGGAAAGTTAAAAAAGTGCACACTTCCGCTTTTGGTTATCCCAAAGATCAGGGCGAACCTGCGATGGGAAAGAGCATACATAAAAGGATGGATTGTTTATTCCAATTGAGATTGAAATGCAAAAAGGAAATGTGAGACTAATTACTACGAAAAAGAGTATCTTTTCCCCAATCGAGCAAGCTCTCTTGGGTAGTTCGGTAGAGCAATCGCGGGTTAGTGTTCGTTACTTTACAAAAACCATGCAAGAAAACTTAAACTAACCAAAATAAGAAAAATGAGACTAATATAAAGCAAAAAATAAATAATGATACAGAAAAGCAAACCATCAAGGAGGCGACACGAATCCCCCCAGGGGGGATGGGGTGCGGGCGCTTGGAAATCCCACTTGCTCTTCTTTTTATTATTATATTATAAGTGAAAAAAGGTGGCTGCCTTTGGTCTTTACAGATCTGGATCCAAAGGCTTACAGGTTTTTAGAAATGAAGAAGAAGGAAGAGTGTTGCTTTGGGAAGCCTTGGATGGCTTTAGATCTTCGATTTTCCGGCAGCACCTCCTCTTGTTATGGCGATAAAAATGCAAAACTAGCCACTTGAAATGCGCCAAATGTGCCCAAATAAATGTTAAAAGTATAAATTTTTTTAAGTACTAAAGATGGGAAATAAGTGCAAGTACTTAAAAATAAACTAGATCTACAAATGTAAGCGTTTAAAAACATAGATTTAGCAGCGTACTCAAATAAAATCAGCCTTTAGATATTCTTTTAAATCAAACTAAATTTACTTAAGCACGCAAGTAACCGTAACCAGAAAAGCTTGAATTTAAAATGAAGGAAAGAGAGAGATAGAAAGATTGTTGGAATCCTGGGAAATTTCGAGCTATGGAGCCTGTTGGTGGAGAGTTGAGGGACTGTATCCTAAAAGTACTTGAAGAGCAGTAGATTCAAACTAGATCATCTGCACCTTTAAGCTTAGGCAACTTGCAGAACTAAAACTACTTGCACAAAGCGTCAAATCCGGTGCTTCTCATGCCAGAAATCAGAAGAGTAAGCATACAAACTAGTAATAACATACTACTTATCATGGTATCATTCCTTTCCACTCATCGTTTTTGTTGTAGGGTGGTGGGGCACAGTGGAGCATCTAGACACATGACCTTTGACAAGAAGGATTTTAGCAGATTGCAAGAATAGGAGGATGGCGTATAGGTGGAGTTGGGCAATGATGTCGCTTGTCCAATGGTTGGAATTGGCTCTGTCTCCTTCCTCAGGCCTTCAAGTGATGTTATTGAGCTAGATGATGTCTTGTATGTCCCTAGTTTAATGAAGAGTCTTCTTTGAGTGTCATGGATGATAGCTTTGGAGTGCATGTATGAGTTTGATGGTCAATGAGTGACCATTACAAAATGCACCTCTAAATGTTGTTGAGTTTTGACCAGAGGCGTTCAAGATGGTGGACTTTACAAGCTACATATTGGCCTAGTGGAGCAATTATGGCAAGAAGCCATGATGGAGGAGTATTCTTCCAAATTTGTGGAGACAGTTTCAAAACCTATTGTGGAACTAGGAATTGTTCCCATGCATGTAGTTGACTGGATTATTGAAGAGTACCAAGACATGTTTGTTGCCGGAGGACTATCTTAGAAAGAGAGAGTTGACCTTCATGAGATTCTTACTGTAATTACTAGAGAATTCTCTCAGAAAGAGGGATTTGATCTTGTTGAGTTTTCTTTTCAATTGTGGAAGGTTTTGAGGGGTGCATGGGCGAGATACCCATGATTGCATATAGGAGATGGCCCTCTATGGGTTGATGCATGCACCGTGAGTTTGTTATTTCAGGAACGATGAGTTTTTACTCAAGTTGGGCTTTTCTAAGTTTAGTGCAGGTTTTAATCAGTGTTGTAAATATCTCCCATTTCTCTTGATATTTTTGATTTCTCTCAAGTTTTTTAAGTTGCTGATTTTTCCGATATTTTCATAATTCTTCAAGTCTAAGTTTTTTCTTGGCGATATTTTCCTATAATTTCTGATTTTTTCCCTGATATTCCCGATAAACTTATTTGCAGACCCTCGATGATATATTCCTTGAAATGATGTTTGCAACATTGATTTTAATTCTTTATTTGATAGATTTGATCCACTTATCTTGGCCTCGTATACAGAGGATTTTAGCATTGTAGGAAGTCCTAAACAATTCAGCTTGCGGTGAAGGAAGATTTTGACTAGTGAAGTTGACAAGAAGGGCATTGTCGATGAAGTTTTCCTTGTGCATAGGGTTTGCATCTTGGAGATTCTGAAGAGGTTTTAGAGTACAAAAGGGAGCAGTGATCTAGGGATATATTTCTTTAGGTTCATAGATGTTCAACATGATGATGAAGTGTCCCTAGCAAAGGGGAAGTTCGAGATACAAAGGAAGAAACTTGGTTTGGTCAAGAACGCTTTTCTCACAAAGAGGGAATGTTAGTTTCTACTTGTTGCATTATAACTATTCTCCCACAGTGTGCACAGCAGTCTTCCTCAGCAGTAGAGGTGCACTAGCAGCAGTTCCAATTCCTGTGCAGGGTATTTGTGCAACCATGATGAAGGGGCAAATGAGGAGAATGAGAGTGGAGTACTAGGTTGCTTGGGGTGCTGTGTTGCTGTTATGTAGAAGAGAGATTGAGAAGGCACATGCATGCCTCCAGCATGCATGCGCCGACCTCATCCACTGCCAGTTTTATAACTGTCGTTCCAGATTTAGCATTCTAGTTTGATTTAGCATCCCAGAATACATACTTTTCTTCTTTTGGAGTTTGATAGCAGTGTTATCGGAACCGGACCGGAACCGAAAAAACCGGCCGGTCTGACCAGTTTATAGAGGTAACCGGTCCGGCCAGGGACAAAAACCGGTTGAACCGGGTACTGAACCGGCCGGAATCGGTCAAAACCGGCCGAACTGACCGGAATCGGTCAAAACCGGCCCAAACCGGCCGGTCTGTACAGTGGACCCATAAAACTAATTTTTATTTTTTTTAAACACAAAAGAAAGTTTTCTATGCTTCTATGATTAGTTTGTTGTTATTCATTAGTACTATGGTTGCCATTTTGAGCCTCTTTGTTGATATACTTTGGTTCAGAACCTCAGAGATGTATTGCACTGGGTGTTGTTTTGGTTATTTGCACCCATACTTGCTATATATATGAAAAACTTTGCATATTTGTGTATTAATGGTTTGGATTCATATGTATGCACATGAATACATATGTTTTTTACAAAATATGAATATTTTATGTATTTTTTAGTTGACCGGTTTTTTTCCCGGTTTTTTTCTGGTTCCGGACCGGTTCACATTTTGGGCTTCGCTGGTTCGATGACCGGTCCGGTTCCGATAACATTGTTTGATAGATTTCGAAGTTGCCTGCTCTTTAATCTTCAGTTAGCTTTTGGTCTGAAGTTAGCTTAAGCACATGAACTAGATAAGATAAGATAAATTTATTAATATACAACAAATGACCACAAAAGTAGCTCAATGGGACTGTGTGGTACCATGATATCAATACAAGGTGGGAGCGCTAAGGCGTCTCCTATAAAAAGCAAGAAGTAAGACTCTAACCTAAAAACCAAAAAGAGCTAACTCCAAAGATGGAGAGCCAATCCAAAAGAGATATGTTCTAGGAGAGCCGATCCAAAAGAAAAATGTACAAGGAGAGTGGATCTGGAATCTGTGATACAAAAATGGTAAATATGTCATCGTGCACTGGAAGCATCTCTCCTAACATCCGAAGCTAAATGAAGGAATCTCAAAATAGTATTCTGTTTGGAGGAAGAAGTGGAAGAGCAGATATAATGGTTAGTGTGTCGCTTCATGGAGTGGGGAGTCTGCTGTGTGATTTGAATGGGGTTCGAGATTGGCCATGTCGCTGGTGTTGGGCGGAAGTGGAGGTGGTCCTCTGTGTCCTAACTGATCTGCTGTCAGAAGCATTGCTGTCATCTGTCTGTCTCTTGGTGCCCCTAGAGGAAGGGAGCACCAGAAAGAAGGAAGTAATCCATTGAGTGGAGCCTGGTCCTGACTGGAAATGTCGTTGGAGGATGGACGAGTGAAGCCAGAGGGCTTCTTGCAAGTATATAAGGCCAGGCATCTCTGATCAAGTATCTGAAGAAACTAGTCAGATAAGATAAGATAAGATAAGATAAGATAATTTTATTAATGTCCAACTAATGACCACAAAGTAGGTCAACGGGACTGTCGGTTACAATGATGTTCGTACTATGCGGTAGGGCCAACCGGTCCCCTATTAAAAACAAAGCAAATGCCGAAAATTTAAAAGAAAAACATGGACACACTTCAAGTTTTAGGAGGGGCACACTTCCCTAGACAGAATTAGATTAGGTTTTTTCCTTTCTAATTTTGATGCCCATAGGGATGGGCTGTTTTTGTCTTATTCCATAGTCTTTCTCATCTATAAAGAAGGCAGGATTGAGGTGGTTATAAGTCCATGTTTCTGACTGTGAGATTAAGTTATGTGCTAGTGATTAGCAAAGTATATTTGAGTTGTAGAACTTGTAGTGGTGGTCTGTTTGTCCAGGTTTAATGAAAAGCAGGTTATAGGTTTGAGAGTTCAGTTTTGTTCTTTCTGTACTATATTTTCAAGTGTAATTTGTTAGTAGATTAGCATATTCAGAATTTATGGTTTTGATAGTTCGTACAGTTTTCTGTTTTAGCTGTTAGGGTTTTCTGAGTGCAGAATCTGCATACCATTATCTAAAAATTTAATAGCCTTCACAAGTCAAGTGGGTTTCTCACTCCACTTTTGGCAAGTTTGCTCAATGAAACAAACTCTTAAGATGCTTTAACTCAGTGCTGTCCAATCAACACCTCAAATGTTGGAAAGCTGCTAGAAGTAAGGACCTGGATCTCTGTCCATCACCATGCCCAGCCTGCTTGTGTTGGTCATGACAATCATTCAAATGTCTGGTAAAAAGGGTAAGAATACTCCCCCACAGTGAGAGGGCTTAACAGGTCACTATGCTTGGGGGGAATTGAACACCGGTAAGGGGAACATTACCACCCCTGCTTGAGTAACCAGTCAAGCCCTCAGTGACCAAAGTTTCCTCATTTAAGAGTGAAATTTTATGGAAAATTTCCTCCTTAATCTGGGAGGAAATGATAAGCCCTTGTTCTAACTAGGACATTAGAGTTAGTAGTCTATTGTGTTATAAATATTATACAACTTCGTATTTAATTTAACTTTAGTAGAATCATCACTTACATGATCAACGAGAAATGGAAGTCCATTTAGAGTATTCCATTTTTTTTTAAAGTGCAGTTAAGGGCCACCTGTTGGGCATTTGTTATATTCTTTGCATGTGTGTGTGGGCATTGGCATCTGATGATTCCCACCCATCTAGTGCTCTGCCGTATGTGTTGGGCACTAGCTCAAGGGGGTCGGGGGCGCATCGTTGTCCTCCCTCTTCCATGAAGTGGAAATTTTTTGGGCAATTTTTTGGATTTTTCCTAAAAATGTGTAATTTAATCCCGGTTAATGGATTGGGGTCTATTTCTAATCTGGGTTAATGGATTAGGGTTTTGGATGCTGTGGAATACGTACATATTGTATTATGGGTGGTGGTCATGGGGGAGGGGGGGCGCATCGTTGTCCTCCCTCTTCCGTGAAGTGGAAATATTTTGGCCTATTTTTGGATTTTTCCTAAAAATGTGTAATTTAATCTCGGTTAATGGATTGGGGTCTATTTCTAATCCGGGTTGACGAATTAGGGTTTTAGATGCTGCGGAATACCTACATATTGTATTGTGGGTGGTTAATAATCATAATGAGAAAGATAGAGGTGCGGCTCTAAGTTTTGCTGGTTTTGCCCTTTAAGGGTTTCCAGGGTAAATCTCTGTGTATTATGTGTATGCTGTTGTGTAATCTCTATTTTGCTTAAAAGAACCTATATGCTTTGCTTCTCTTCACAGTTTTAAAACTTACACCACCGCCATTCGTTTATTTTTCAATCTGTTTTATTTATTTATTTTCATTTAAGAGAGTTTATGGATTCAATCACTTTTGAGCATGTTTTGCTCTGCTTCTTGTAGTTAGAAGATTTATGACTTATTATCTTGGTATGATATCACTAACTATAGTTATCTTATGAACCAAGATTGGTTAATCAGAAATCTGCACCTGTAATTGGGTTCATAAAAATCTCAGCTATGGGTGCTTGAGCCTGGAATTATTTTAGATATGGGGAACCATAACAAGGGCAGCTACTTTATGGGTAGTGGGGAAAGAACCAAGGATACACTCAAAACGAACTCAAGATGCACCCTGAAGCATCCACATTTATTGTCAGACTCCAAGTCAGATCCACATCCACAGAAGCATTATCCTAGAAAAACTTTTCACTAACGATTGTTTGGCTGCAAGAAACCCTGAACAATGTGCATTGATATGACATAGAAATACAATGTTTTATCCACAAAGCTATATGGTTCCAATTTTCTTTTTTAAATTTATTTCAAAGAAAACGAAAGGTAAATGTTTATCTCAACTGTTAGAGGATCAAAAGGTTGTTTGAGTTGCTCACTATTTGCAAGCCAAATGTTTTTGGAGAGAAACCCATTAAGGTGATTTTATAGCAAACTTAAATAGAGATAGCAAAAGTGCAAAGATACTCATAACAGAGAATTCAAAACAGAACAGAAATAAAAAATGAATTTAACAAAGAATAAATATAGTAATCCAAAAGATATACATACAACATCTTAATTCCTATACTTGATCAAGCTTTCACAAGTGCTCAAATTGATTGTGAATATTTTAGAAGGGGGAGAAAAATAGAAAAAGTCAAATGAGTTAACCCATAAAGTCTATGCAAGGTTGGTTTCTTCATCATAGCATGGTTCTCTCTCTCTCTCTCTCCATTTTTTATATGCTCTTCTTTCATTTCAGCAATTAAAATTTCAGCCTGCGTCTCTGATCTTCTACAAAGGCTTTTGTTAACACATTCCATTGCATCTACAAAGCTGAAAACACAAATTTTAAAAATTTCTCACCTGCAGTGGCACTTGTATTTATACCTGCACACATGCATCCTGGTAACCATGTTCTATGCCATTCTATCCTGTTTTGTCTTAGAACCATAAGGTCCTGAGTCCTACTCTTTAGAATCAGTAAATAAAATTTTGGCACCTGCTAAAACTCACTTGCGTCCCTAATGTTATATGTATAGATCAGTCATTCTATGGTAATGTATTGCACATAAGAGCACATGCATATCAGAAACTTTGCTAGAAAGAGGGCATGTATTGTGGACTGTTTAATTCTGACTCTCATTTTGAGATATCATTTTTTGGGATTATCTACATAGAGTAAGTCATTAACCTATGACCCATATCCCATGAGTCTCAGTTGTAACTGTACAAATTTCTCATGGTTTTGAATAGTCGACTTAGTACTTATTGCATCAATTGATGTTCAGATGGGTGAAGAAGTAGAATTGAGACTAGCAAAGTGAATCACATAGCATCAATCATCACCTCCGGGGCTTGTACTTGGTAACCAGGACTTCATGAGAGGTCACCCATCCTAAGACTCTGTCTCAAGTGTGCTTAACTGTGGAGTTTTTCCCACTGTCAAGCCCACTTAGCTTGCTATTCCATTTGCAAATCCTTAGCAAGTATTGTACATTATGAACTATTCAGTTAGAGCACCCTTGACTCTTTTTGTTTAAGTATTGTGAGGCTTTCACAGTCCAGCATACTCAATACTTAAACAGGTGTGTAATGCGTTCTGGATGTCGATGGTCAGAGTGGTTAGGCTCGACAGGCTTTCCATTTTGTCTTGCGTGGATTTGTCTTGTAGATTGATCATGTCATGGCCAAATAGTTTCATTTTGTCGTCAGCAATGGAAAGAAGTCTATGGAGGTGTGGATGAATCATTTCAACTTTGGAGAGGCTAACTCGAGCTTGGTTGATCCATTGTTCCTCTTGTTTCTCCAGCTTTGCGATCTTTCTGTTCTCCAAGATAATTTGTTTGTCGACGGTTTCAGTGAGTACTTCGTCGGCATTTTGTCTTTGCTGATGGAGTGTGTCGAGAAGCTCTCGCGTCCTTTGCATTTCTTCAAACACTTTTCCGTAGTAAGTATACCAATTACGCAAGACTTCAACTAGTGTGGTGGATTCTTGGGTATATTGTGCGAGTAGGCTGTGAGCTTCAGTGAAATCCGTGTATTGATTTGTCATTAAGATAGATGTCTCTGCAGCCTGATCCCTTCGGTTCTTAGCCAGTTGGTCTCTCAGAGTCGACACGACACTTTCCAGTATTGTGTATGCTTTATCGAGAGGATTTATTGTGTCGAAACTCGACGGTATCGGTATGACCTGCTGTGCTAAGTCCTGGCACTTAGTAAAAAATGTCGCTTGTTCTTCTTGCAGTTTTTGTAGATGCTCGCGAGTTTCAATTCTTCTGTGTCTTTGCTCTCTGGTGACTGCGTCTGCAAGGATGTCAAGTTCTTCCTCATTTGCTTCATGAGGATCATACGTAGCAATTGGGCCAAACTGGTCTAAGTGCACAGAGAGGCGACTTTCCTGCTGGATGTGCTGGAGGTGCTCCCGCTGCTTTTGCTGTTCTTTCTCTTGTCTTCTCTTTTCTTTCCTCTGCTTTCTCTTTCTTTTCTCTTGTCCTTTGTCTGTGGCCTCTTTCTGGTGGTCTGGTCCCTTTTGCTGGTCGACAGCGTCTGGTTGTTTTTCTGCATCCGTCTATTGTCGGTGGCTTCTTGTTCTGCATGTTCTTTGTTTGCTGTTTCTTGCGCTATCCTTGCTTCGTCGACTTCTTCTTGTGTTGCTGTGTTGACTTCTTCTTGTGTTGCTATGTCGACTTCTTCTTGTGTTGCTTTGTTGACTTCTTCTTGTGTTGCTGTGTCGATTTCTTCTTGTGTTGCTGTGTCGACTTCTTCTGTGCGATCTACTGTTTGTTGTGTTGCTGAAGTTGTGTTCATGCCATCGGCAGGGGTAGGGGATTATAGACTGGCAGTAACTGGGGAAGAGGGTGGAGTGGTCGGTAGTGCGGAAGGGGCTTCTTCTGTCGGAAGTGGGTCGGTACTGCCTGACGGAACCATAATTTCTTGGGATAAAGTGGCTTCAGGGACAATCGTTTTGACTGTTTCGTCGACCGGGCTAACTGTGGGTGGAGTTTGGGTTGGGTTTTCCATAGTTGGGTCGATTGAGAGGGGTGTAAAAGATGAGGTTTCTTGTGTAAAAATGTTACTTGTTGGATCCGTGTCTTTTTACAGCCTAGTTTGGGTGTATCGACAACTCGAGGTTCTGAGATGGTCGGTGGGGATGGTTGGTCGGTCATGGGGGTGTCAAGCGGGGCTAAATAAGTCGGGAGGCTTGGGTCGGTTACGACTGGTTTCTTGGTGATTAATGTTCGCCAGTTGGGGAAAAGTGAGGGGAGCTGACTGATAAACGCGTTTAAGTCATTGTCAGATTGAATCTTAGCTCTTAACGGTTGAGGAAGTGTCTGTACTAATTTTGGGAGAGTAGTTGATGGCGCAAGTGAAGAGGCGGTGGCGGTTGGAGGGGTTGGAAAAATTTCTTCTTCCATAACAGTGGTCGGCGAAGGTGGAGGTGGACTTTGGGTGAGGTCGACATGAGGTTCGACCACAAGCTTGGTTTTCTTCCGTGGAGGTGTCGAATATTGGATCCTTTCTTCTTCCAGGAACTTCTTGAATTGTTCTTCGACGGGGACCTTGTTTTAGCTGCATCTGCTAAAATTTGTGTCGCGCTGTCAATGAGTTCCGTGTTATCCTCTTCTGTCGGCTCTTGTATAGCAAGCTTTCGTTTCCTTTTTCCTTGAACTTTAGCCTTCTTGTTCTATTGGGCTTTGGATATTTCTTCGGCCATTCGACGGATGTTTTCTTTTGTGAGGGCATACTCCGGGAGTGGCTGTATGCCCTCAGGTCCTGCACTCGAATACTGACTTTATTTTTGTGCGCCTCTCAATGACCACTTCAGAGTCCAGACCTTCCAAGCCACAGTGAGAATGTGAGCACTTGACAAGCACAGAGTTATATGCTTGAGCCCAGAGCTCACCAGCTCGAAATCAAAATAAAAAATTTAGTTGTCCAGATCAGTGATTTCCCAGTTATGCCTTCCTGGCTAGCAAAAGAAACTGCACAGTGCAAACCCAAATTTTAAGAATGTTATTATCTGCCCTCGCACTCGTATTCTTATCTGCACACATGCACCCTGGTAACCATGTTCTATGCCATTCTATCCTGTTTTAGCATAGAACCATAAGGTCTGGACTTCTACTCTTTAGAATTGGTAAACAAAATTATGGTGCCTGCTAAAACTCACTTGCATCCCCAATGTTGTATCATGTATGTATAGATCAGTCATTGTAAGGTCATGTATTGCACATTGGAGCAAATTCATGTAAGAAACTCTGCTGGAAAGAGGGCATGTATCATGGACTATATAATACTCTGACTATATTGGGTGCACCTCCCAACAGCCAGTTCAGACCTCCAAGCCACAGTGAGAATGGGGGTGCCTACTAAGCACAGAGATACGCTTGAGCCTAGAGCTTGTGAGCTCAAAATCAAAATCAAATTTATTTGTCCAGACCTGTGATTTCCTAGGTCTGACTCCTAGCTGGCAAAAGCTGTTATTTTTAAGAAGGCCTTGCTATCGACTCTAAAATCTCTGGTATCCAGGCCATATTTTAGTGTTTGTTTGATTTGAAGTACTGAAGCCTGAAATATTGCTAAATGATTTTCTTCTAATCTGAAAGTACAAAATTGAGATGAAACCTTTCTACAGAGAAGTTGAGCAAAATCAAAATTTAGAAAGCATTATTGAAGAGGGCCAGGAGTTTCTTCACTGTATAGAGAATTTTGTGCAGTGAATTTTGGGAGTCCTGGTCCACTAAGTACAAACATATTTAATATGAAGAGTGGTATAAACTGTTCGAGTTTCCAAATCTTATACTTGGTTCGCATAATTATAATATTTTTTGCAGCATATGGAAGAACTAATTAACTGATGTATCTTCTATGCTTCAGTGTTGATAATGATTTTTGTTAAGTGTTTAACTAAATACTATGAGTATCTTATTTTTTTCATTTGCCCTCCTGGACTAGCTGGAAATGTGGTTTCCATGAAGATGATTCGTGCCTAAGGTCCATAAAGTCCAGGTCCATATTTCCTCGTCTATTTCCCAGCAATGTTGATCTTGTATATGTAGGTGGGGAACATGTTGGACTTCAAGCAAAGGTCCTTACTTCCCACTCCCTCTTTGAACCTGTGGCATCCTTTCAAAATGTGAGATGCAGGACTGGAATAAAATCCTCTTAAAATTGGATTTCTTAAAAAAAAAATCTCAGGGTAGAAGGTTAATAGACTACAAGTTTTCTTGGTCTTGGATGCAATATGATGGCTTCAATTCATCTGTGCTTTGCAAACAGATTTTTATATCCCATATATCCTCTTATCTGCCTTGCTGCGGCATCTGTCATAGAGAGATTTCCTGATTTAGTCCAGAGGTTTCAATCAGTGCATGAAGAATCGATTCTTATCCAGGTAAACTTTGATTCTTCCTTGCTATATCTATCATCTTCTTATTGTGATTAATAATGGTCAGCTTTTTTCAAATATTTATATGGAGCACTTGTTAGACACAAGTTTACACTTCTATTTTTTAGAATTAAATATTAATCTTTTAGCTGGTAAATGGGAGCAGGTTGCAAAAGTTCTTAGGCCTCTCACTCTGGGTCTTATCTTGGCCCTTTGCCACAGTAGGACTAATGCATTGCTGTATGGGTATTCTGCTCCTATGGATGTGTATAAACACCTGGCTGGTTTGAGAAATGTTCCCAATGGTAAGAAGAAGCAGGCTTGTACTCGAATGGTTCTCAACTCATTTGCAATAAAACTTGAAGACATATTCTTTCAGATATCTGTTAGAGATAGGCATAGCAATTCTGTATAAGAGAACCAATCAAATGTCTATGGAAAATCTGTGTTTCATCTTCTATGCTGAACATTTATTCGTCATGGACAAGATTTAATTGATTTGTTATGGAAGTGTTGATATGTTTATTCTATAAATAATATCTTACAAGTAGATGTTCAACTGATAATTTTGCAGAATCTGTGCTCTGTGTTGGGAGTGAATGGCACCGATTCCCTTCATCTTTCTTCCTGCATCCTAATGTGTCTGAAGTTCAATGGATTGATGATGGTTTCAGAGGACTCCTACCAATTCCCTTCAATGAAACTTTGGGTGGGGCTGCATCTGCTCCATCATATTTCAACAATCGGAATAAGGCATCTGATAAACAATATGTAATCATCTTTCCTTTGCAAGTTGTTTTTTCTCTGCACAGGAGCATGTTGTATTAAGGAGGAATCATGCATGCAGTGGCCATATCAATTTAGGACCTCTTGATTGGTAGAAACAGAAAATAATTCATATCTAGCTTGTGATTCCAGAAGAGCCAGACACATTTTCTGCATCTTCTATTTGTGAGACTACTTACTTGGTGGCGATGGTGATGACAGCTCACGGATCTAAGAACTTGTACTTTCCTTGTGGAGCTTGACGTGAAAAGGGAGCACATTTCTCGTGGATCCGATTCGTCAATGTGGGAGGTATTAGATTTTAGATATGTTCTTTAGCACCTATTCAATATGATAATGGTGAAATATCTGCAGTGATGTTGTAAGTTAGGTCTTAGAAAATGTGGTATTTACATTAATCTCTATTCATGATGAGATGATTTTTGGATGCAGATAATCTTTGAATTACCATTCCTAGATAAGGACAGGTCACCCATCCTCTATCGTGGATTTGCAATACCAGGAGCATGGGAAAGTAGGAACGTGTTTGGCAGTTATAGATTGCTTAAAAAGAAGCCCCATTTATCTGGAGAAAGTTAGATAATTTCTGAAGGGTCCTCAGCACTGTCATTGAAGCTATCTGGACAAAGCTAGGATCGTTTCTGGAAAGTAACCAAAACTGTTTTGTATGACAGTTTGCTTCTCAGGGGTTTTAACTAAAGTTGGGGGTGTTTTTTAATTGTACTGACAACTGGTTTCTGGTATTAGAAGGTAATATGAGATGAAATAATCCAAGAATTTTTAGGGATGGTTCATTTTAAATCGATAACTCTATGCCTTGCAATTACTTGCAAAGAAGGTAGGATTTGCCATATTTTCCTCATTCAGCTGATGTCAAGTAGAGTTCAATTTTCTTGAGAATGGCATTTAGTGTAACAGATATCGAATGAGTATGCTTCCGAATGAACTGAGAATGGAAGGATCATGGCATATTACATATTTGTCTCTTGCATTCTAAAGTTTTGGATAATGTTTTGGGTGGAACGGTGGAGAGGTTTCTTTGGCTGGAATGGTACCATTTTTTATCATTGAACTGTGCCATGCAGTTTATTGAGGTGGTTTGAAAGCTGTCTAGTGTTTGTGGGCTATAGTGCTAGTTCATTTCCTTAAAACCACTACTCTTGTACTCCGGCTGTCCTATTTTCCATTTGTTACTGTTACATGTTCCACATACTGTACCCTAGCTATACTGTTTTTTGGAAATGGGAAGAAAGATTCCAAATCAAATTGTCGTATGATTTACAATTTTACTGAAAAAGAATATGAGAATTTTCAACTCCATAATTTAATTTAGATATGAAGAAGCAAAACAGAATTTATAACTGGAATAACAGTGCATATATAATGACATTCTTCTATGTGAACTGAAATTTTGCAATTTCATATCTATATTCAAGTGCAAGGAAACAAAATGTCAAAATGCCTAATGGCAACATCATAAATTATAAATGACTATTTTAAATATTGAATGCTGTAGAACCTACCGGTATGTTCCTAGTCCTCAAGTGTATTGTCGCTCTTAGGGAATGGATCAAGATGAAGATCATCCCTATCAACATTATCATCATCTAGTGGCAGTCACTGATACACTTCTATTGGCAAATGAACAATATTAAACAGTCCATCTCAATCCTCCGTTGGGTTTTGTTGCCGCCTGATATGCACCTTGGGTGATGTGTCAGAAAGCTTCAAGCCACGGGGTGCATCCTAGGGTGCAAGCCACGAGTCAAGTATTATCACCTGACCTTGACTCCTCCGCCTAGGCCAACTCCTAGAGAAGCTAAGGGGGGTGGTCCCTAAGAAAATAAACTATGGTTTTTAAGCTAAGTTATGAAAATGAAATTAATTCTAGGAGTTTGAAAAATAACATGAACAAGAAAGCAACAACCACGAATTTAAAGATAGCAGCATATTGTTGATGGATGAACAGAATTAGGTAGACATTCACGAGAAGTGAATGGCCCAGAGACTGTGATGATCCTACATGCGAGCAACGAACATTCACGAGAAGTGAGAAGTGAATGGCCCATACACTATTATGATCCTACATGCGAGCAACAGACATTCACGAGGAGTGAATGGCCTAGGTATCGTGATGGTTATAAATATGAGCAGTATGGGACAAACATTCACTCACAAGGCTATGCTAGTGGTGAATGGTCCAAACATACAAATAAGCAGCAACAGGGCAAACATTTATTCACGGGGCTATGCTAGTGATAAATGATACATTCACTCACAGGACTTTGCTAGTGGTGAATGGCCCAAGATACAGTATATATCCAAGATGGATTACGACATTCTCACCAAGTGAGAAGCTTGGCAGTAATACAAAATGTATTCCAAGTGCGAAGCTTGATAGTGACAACACTCTCACCAAGTTAGAAGCTTGGCAGTGATGTAAAGTGTCTTCTATGAACATTCTCACCAAGTGTGAAGCTTGGTGTGATACAGAATGTTCCCCTCACTAAGAGGGAGTGTTGATGTCTCTCCATGGTTACAACATCCGGCAACATTCTGCAGAAATTCTCCCAAAAAGGTCATGAGAAGTGACCAATGGTTGGTAGAGGATGGCCCTAAGCATAGCCTTGATTAGTCATGAGAAGTGACGAAAGAGTAAACAAGGCTTGATTTGCTTACTTTGAGAAAGAGTGCTCTGAGAAGGAAACTTGAGGTCACATTGCATTCTCCGAGGAGTGATCTATTCTATATTAGAGTGAGTTGACTTGTTTATTTTGATAGAGGATTTTATCCCCTTGTGTAATATACAAGTCTAATCTAATGTTGAATTTGACATAGGCTCTAAGAAGTGTCCGAGACTTCTTAGAGTGGGGTCAAATCAACATTACAGCTCTATGGGTGAATTTGATCTACATGTGAGGAGATGCACATCAACGAGAACTACTTTTCTATGATGAAGAAATAACCAAGAAGTCAAGTCAACCATTGAAGAAGTCCCAGAAGAAAAATAAAGACTAGAAGACAAGTCAGCGTGAAGATAAATGAAAATTGAAAAACCAAAAGAACAAGTCGGCCCCAGTGAAAGAAGACAAGTCGACCCCATTGAAGAAAAATTCAAGTGAACAGAGAAATATAAATAGAGTGCTCTCACACTTCATTTTCATCATCACAACACTCTCTTCTCTCTCCACTTGTGCGCACTTTTCAAGGAAGGCTTAGCAAAGGCAAGAAGCAAATATTTTCTGGGTTCTTATCATCTTTGGTGGTTCGCTATCTATCCCTAGAGATTTGCTAGGGTTTCTTGTGCAAGAAGGGCACACTCTCATGTGCTAGGGTTTATCTTCATGAATGGTATTGTACTTGAATTAGACTAATTTTTTCTAAGAAAAGTTGGCTGGGTTTTCTCCCTGTTGGGTTTTGCAAGATAAAATCTTTGTGTCTCTTGTACATGGTTATCTTTTAGTGATCCTTGTTTTATTTCTGTTGCAAATGAATGGTGATATTTCTTTCAAGTGTAAATGTGGGATGAAATGAATTCTTGAAAGATCTGAAAATGGTACTGCTAAGTTAAAATTCAACGCCTATGAGATAGTTTAATCCATGAAACATAATTGATTTAAGCAAATATGAGTGTGAAGTAGACCAGTGCTAAAATAGTTGAGTAATTACTACTAAACAAAAATGCTTTGCTGTGCTTCTGTCAGTTTTAATTATTATGGATGAGTTGATTAGAGTGGGTTTATTGATGCTGAAATTATAATTGTACATGTAAATTGTAGAAAAAAACCAAGAGTTTGGCCCACTTAGCCTTTATTCTCAATAGTGAGTGCAAAAACCACTATACTAGGAGTCCGATGGGGCGAGACATAAAGTCTGCTTAGAGTAGCCCCCTGATTCCGTAGTAAGTTCTTTGCGAACCCCTCACTTTTATAATAAAAGTTCTGGTGGATTTTCCTAATAAACCAGTCACTCAAATCCCTTTTTGATAGTTAACCACATATTAGGCAAGCTTGTGATGGTCACTAGAGCATACGGGGATAAGAGCCAAGATTTGTTACTCTCTATTGCAAATTGAAAAAGAAACTAACTTAAGTGATATGTGTGCAAATATGTGATTAACTATTCTAATCTACGCAAAGAAACTAACTAAAATTATTAATTGAAAGCATAAAGCAAAAAAGAGTCAAACCACGAAAGTGACATAGATCCCTAGGGGGGATGGGGTGTGGGAGTTGGATAGCCCACTTGCCTTTATTATTAATTTTACAATTTTTAAGGTGGGTGCCTTTGGTACTTGACAAATCAGGATCCAAATGTTTACAAGTTTAATAAAAATGATTCCAAGCAAGGTTGGGTGCTCCTGGGGTCCCAGATGGCCCGAATCTTCAATTTTTTGGCAGCACCTTCTCTTACCTGTTCATCAAAAGAGAAAAAAAAGCCACCTATTATGCACCAAATGTGCTAAATGAAACATTAAAAGCATACAAATATTTAATTACTTGAAAGATGTGATCTTAAGGAAGAGCTAAGTACTTGAATAAGAATTAGATCTACTCTGAAAATATTGCTTTACTCTTCTAGATCTAGTTACATACTTAAACATATAAGCCTCTAGATATTCTTTTAAAAGAAAACTAATTTATTTAAACATGTGAATAACCGTAACCAAACGAAAGTTTAATTGGAAGTGAAGGAGATAGAGATAGAAAGAATGCTGGATGCCTAGGAACGTTGGGCCGTGGAGTCCGTTGGTGGAGAGCGGAGGGACTATGCTCCTCGGAAGTGCTTGAAAGGTGGAAGAGTCTTACTCGAGCAACCACTTGGTCAAGCTAGATACTTGCATCAACTTAGAAATCCTTGCACAAGAAAAGGATAAACGAAGAGGTGTTTCTAGAAACAGAAACTTGGAAAACATTCAATTTATACAAAAAATACATGTAAACTAATAGATCTACAACCATCAAACAGTGGGAGCATGAATCAAGCTAGAACGATCTCTTATCCTACCGGGAGATAGCTCCCTTTGCAGGCCCACAACTAACAAAAAATGCACAAAGAAAACAAGCAAATATCGGTTAGCTCATAAGTAAAGTAGTATTCATCCACACACATTGAGCCATACGCCACAAGTTTGTGTCCAAAGCTTTTTATTCCAACAAATATTCCAAATTACAAGTACAAAGCTTGAGCAGCCTTTCGGTCCTCTGACCTTGAGAAATGAAGAGGTTGTCACTTGCGTAAATAGAGAGAGGAGGGGCGCATTTTGTTGACGTTCTCCATGGTTCTAGTATTGGGCAAACATTCTGCAGATCATTCTCCCAGATGGGTTCACAACCCAGATAAAGAATGGCCCCATTGTGGACCTAATTAGTCATATGTATTGACTAAGTGTCTTGGGGCTCATATGCTTAGCCTTTGTCCAGTCATGTGGATTTGGGTAGAGTGATAGAAGGCTAGAGGTCACATTGCATTCTCCTAGGAGTACTCTTGATGAGTGATCTATTCTTATAGACTGAGATGACTTGTCTATGTTACAAAGGGATCTTATCCTTTTGTATATTAGACAAAGTCTAATCTAATGTTGAATTTGACATTGACTCTAAGAAGTGTCCGAGACTTCTTAGAATATGGTCAAATCAACATTAGAGCTCTATGATGAAGAAATATCCATGAAGTCAAGACAATTCATTGAAGAAGTTCCAAAGAACATTGAAGAAGCTCCAAAAGAAAATGAAGATGAAAAGTCAAGTCGGCTTGAGGATAAATAAAAGTTGGTGGGCAAAAGTGCAAGTCGACCCCAGCGGAGAAAAGACAAGTCAACCCCATTGAAGAAAGTTCTAGTGAATTAATGAATATCAATAAAGAGCTTCACCTTTCATTTGTTCACTCACACAACACTCTTCTCTCTCTACTTGTGTGCATCACCTAGGAAGGCCTAGCAAAGGCAAGAAGTATAATTTTAGGTTTATCTTATTCTCTTGGAAGATTCACTACCCTTGCTAGGCTTTCTTGTGAAGGAGGGAAAACCTCTCTTGTACTCAGGTTCATCTTCATGATTGGTATTGTTCTTGTATTGGATTGATTTCTTCTGAGAAAAGTTTGCTGGGTTTTCTCCCTATTGGGTTTCCCGGTATAAAATCTTTGTGTCTCTTGTGCATGGTTATCTTTTAGTGATCTTTGTTTTATTTCTGCTGCAAATAAATGATATAATTGTGGGATGAAATGAATGATGAATTAAAAGTTGAAAGAGATGAAAATTATACTACTAAGTTAAAATTCAACATAGTATAAGAGCAGTACTGAATATAAGCCATTGCTAGAAATTGTCTATGTCCTAATATGGAAACTAGGGCTTCCAAGATTATACACATCTCTCCATAGTCTAGACTGAAAATGAGCATTTTGGAACTCGCCCTAGGAGGGGGCATTTATCTATGGAAGGAGATCTCAATTTTGTGAAGATTCAATTTTGACCTAATTTTTGTTGGAATCAAGGAAGTAGGGTTTCTGGTTTCTAACCCTTCTAACCTCACATTGGGTTCGATCTTAGTACCTTGGAGCTCACCCTAGGAAGGCACATCTATCAATGGAGACAGATTTCAATTTTGACCTAATTTTTGGTCTAGGGTTTTTGAATCAAATTTTCAGAAATGACCTCTAGCTCCAGCTTCAAAATGTTGTCCAAGAACACCTAGAAAAATGAAGGAAGACAAGCACCAGAACACAAGAAGGATCTTACAAAAGTTGATGACAAGTTTCAAAAGGATCATTCTCTTATCTTCGCTCTTACATACTATTACAAATAATAGTGATACTTGGTTGGCAGACAGTGGTGCCTCTAGGCACATGACAGGTTACAAAGACTCACTTACAAACTTGTCGTAAGAGAACTCATCATTGCAAGTAGAACTTGGAGACAATTCCAAGTATGTTGTAAAAGGAGTTGGAACATCATCAGTCCAACTAGATTATGGAGACTCTACATATGATGGATGTACTACTTGTACCGAGACTAAAGAAGAACCTTCTATCCATCTCAGCCTTGGAGGATAGAAGTTATAGAGTTGCATTTGTGGATGGTCAAGTCCTTGTATGGCCAAAAGGTTCAAGCATAGACTTAACAGGAGTGATTGGAATTTGAGAGGGAGGACTATACAAAGTGACAAGATGACCAACCCAAGCATTGATACATGATAGTATCAGTACATGTGAATTATGACATCGAAGATTTGCCCACATACCCATATAGAGCCTTGCCAGCATTGAGAAAGATGGTTACTGGCTTTCCAAAACTTCAAATAGAACATGATGGAATATGCAAAGGTTGTGCACTTGGCAAGAATGTCAAGGGTTCCTTTCCAAACAATGATAGTAGATTCAAGGGGATCTTGGATCTTGTGCACTCAGATGTTTGTGGACCAATGTTAGTACCATCCTTGGGTGGATTCTTATACTATGTAACATTTATTGATGACTTCTCCTGGAAAACTTGGATCTACTTTATGAAAACCAAAGAAGAAGTCTTTAGTAGGTTCCAAGAATTCAAGGCTCAAGTAGAGAACCTGACAGGAAAGAAGATTAAGATTTTGAGATCAGATAATGGAGGAGAATTCACCTCCAAGGACTTTAATGATTTCTACAAAGAAGCAGGGATCAATAGGGAGCTGACAGTTCCCTACAATCCTCAACAAAATGGGGTTGCGGAAAGGAAGAATAGATTGATTGTAGAAGGTGTGAAAGCGATGATACATGATCAAAATCCACCTATGTTCTTATGGGCAGAAGCCACTAGCACAACATTATATGTTCAGAACATAAGTCCTCATCAAATATTGTAAGACAAGACTCCAGAAGAATCATTCACATGAATTAATCCAGAAGTCATCCACTTAAGGATCTTCGGTGTCCAGTATACATCCATGTGCCATAGGATAATATGACAAAGTTAGAACCCTCTCAAAAGAAAGGTATCTTTGTGGGATAAAACGAAACTTCGAAGGCTTACATAATTTATATTTCATGACAACGCCATATTGAAGTCAATAGAGATGTTACCTTTGATGAAGAGGCAACCTTCAAAAAATCCAGAGACACATATGGAAATTGATGATGAGGAGCAAGAGGCTCCAAGAAATGAGGATACACAACCCTTTGGTCCAACTACCCATTCCTCAGCCTATCAGGAGGAATATATAGAGCCTGCAGAACCAATAGATGTACCCAGAGATGTTGCCATGACCAGAAAGAGGCCAAGATGGATTCGTGATACCTTGTAGGATGTAGAGAAACATGCAACTCCCATTGGCAGCTTCACGAAAAGAAAAAGACCTCAGAAATTCTTGAGTTACATGGCCCCGATGAGTAGCATCATAGATTCCGAGCCTTCCTGTTATGAGGAAGCAACATACCAACATGTATGGAAATATGCTATGATGGAAGAATATCAATCCATAATGAAGAATGATGTGTGGGACATTGTGCCAAGACCTAAAGGGAAGTCAGTGGTAACTTCCAAATGGATATACAAGATCAAGCATGCAGTAGATGGCAGCATCGACAAGTTCAAAGCAAGATTCGCGGAAAGAGGATTCTCCCAGAAAGAGGGTGAAGATTATGAAGAAAATTTTCCTCAAGTCGCGAAGTACACCTCCATTAGAACCATCATTTCTCTTGCTTCCGTGGTGGGATGGAAAACATATCAAATGGATGTAAAGACGACATTTCTCAATGGAGTAATTGAGGAAGAGGTGTACATAGAACAACCTCAAGGCTTTGAGATACATGGGAAGGAGTCCTATGTTTGCAGACTCATGAAGGCATTGTATGGCCTCAAGCAGGCACCCATAGCTTGGTATGTCAGGATTGATAGATATTTGATGAGCTTAGGTTTCACCAAGAGTGATGTAGATTTTCCTTTACTACAAGGTTTTTAATGGTGATCTGTTGATCTTGGTGCTATATGTCTATGATCTATTCCTTACAGGAGCAGAGAAGCTCATTGTCGAGTATAAGAGGGAGTTGGTCTCTGAGTTCGAAATGAAGGATATTGGACTAATATATTACTTCTTGGGATTAGAAGTATGGAAGAGGTTAGAAGAGATCTTCCTTAGTCAAGGAAAATACACGATCGAAATACTGAAAATATTCGACATGATGCATTGCAAGTCCATGGCCACATCGATGCAGGAAAATCTGAAGAAGTTGAGTGATTTCGCTTCAGATTCAGATTTGGTGGATCCCACAATTTACAGACAACTGATCGGATCCTTGATGTATCTGGTTAACACTAGACCATACATTTGTTTTGCAGTAAACACCTTGAGCCAGTACATGGTTGAGCCGAGACAGATACATTGGATTGCAACAAAACATGTATTAAGGTACCTACACGATACTGTTGGACATAGATTAAGATATGTCTCAGATGGTGAAGTGAAGTTGCAAGGTTATGCAGACTCTGATTGGGAAGGAAGTGCAGTGGATAGGAAGAGCACGACAGGGTGCTGCTTTACCTTGGGATCAACAATGATATCTTGGTTTAACAAACTTTGCAAACTTCTGTCGCACTCAGTACAACGGAAGCAAAATATTATGCAACTAGTGTTGCAAGTTGCAAAGCAGTGTGGTTTCAGATGTTTCTTGCAAGACTATTTGATCAAGAGCTAGAGACTACTGTGATACATTGTGACAATCAAAGCTGTATCAAGCTTTCGAAAAATCCAATATTCCATGATAGGTCGAAGCATATTGAGATCAAATATCATTTCATTAGAGATATGGTGTAGAAGGGAGTAGCGAAGCTCCAGTGCATATCCATGGACGAGCAAATAGCCGACATTCTCACCAAGCTTCTATCCAAGGCAAAGTTTGTATACTTTGGGGACAAGGTTGGTGTGATGGAGAATGCCTCTCTGAGTGAGAGGGAGCGTTGATGGATATGTGACATCATGATGATGAGCAAGCATACATTCATGAGAGAAGAATGGCACAGACATCGTGATGGTCGTACAGATGAGCAGGCAGACATTCGTGAGAAAGAAATGGCCCAGACACCGTGATTGTTGTACAGATGAGCATGTAGACATTCATGAGAAATGAATGGCCCAAACACCGTGATGGTCATATAGATCGGCAGGAAGACATTCATATGAGATGAGTGGCCCAAACATCGTAGTACATATGTAGTTGAAACACATACATAATAGTACAAATCCAGTTGCAGTACAAACATATTATTACAAATGAATTGCAGTACAGACACTGTAGTATAGATACAGTTGCAGTACATACATAGTACAAATGCAGTTGCAGTACAGATATAGTTTAGATCTTGTAGAGATGTATATGCAGTACATGTACCGTATAGATGTAGATGCAATACCGATATAGTACTGAAGGACATTCTCACCAAGTAAGCGACTTGGCGTGATGCAAAATGTCTCCCTCACTAAGATGGAGTGTTGATGTTCTCCATTGTTCTAACATCGGGCAAACATTATGCAGATCATTCTACTAGATGGGTTCGCAACCTAGGTATAGAATGGCCCTGTGGTAGCACTAATTAGTCATATGTATTGATTGAGTGTGTTGAGGCTCGGATGCTTATCCTTTGTCCGGTCATGTGGATTTGGTTGGAGTGATAGAAGGCTAGAGTTCACATTGCATTCTCCGAGGAGTACTCTTGATGAGTGATCTATTCTTATAGAGTGAGATGACTTTTCTATGTTACAAAGGGATCTTATCCTTTTGTATATTAGACAAAGTCCAATCTAATGTTGAATTTGACATTGGCTCTAAGAAGTGTTCGGGACTTCTCAGAGTATGGTCAAATCAACATTAGAGCTATATGGAAGAATTTGATTTGCATGTGATGAAACATCAACAAGGAGAACTTTTCTATGATGAAGAAATATCCATGAAGTCAAGACAAGCCATTGAAGAAGATCCAAAGAACATTGAAGAAGCTCTAGAAGAAACTGAAGATGAAAAGTCAAGTCGACTTGAAGATAAATAAAAGTTGGTGGGAAAAAGTGCAAGTCTGCCCTAGTGGAGAAAAGACAAGTCGGCCCCATCGAGGAAAGTTCTAGTGACTTGATGGATATAAATAAAGAGCTTCACCTTTCATTCACTCACTCAATACACTCTTCTCTCTACTTGTGCGCATCACCTAGGATAGCCTAGCAAAGGCAATAAGTATAATCTTCTGTTTATCTTATTCTCTTGGAAGATTTGCTACCCTTGTTAGGGTTTCTTGTGAAGGAGGGTGAACCTCTCTTGTACTCAGGTTCATCTTCATGATTGGTATTGTTCTTGTATTGGATTGATTTCTTCTGAGAAAAGTTTGTTGGGTTTTCTACCTATTGGGTTTCCCAGGATAGAATCTTTGTGTCTCTTTTGCATGATTATCTTTCAGTGATCTTTGTTTTATTTCCGTTGCAAATGAATGATGTTATAATTGTGGGATGAAATGAATGATGAATTAAAAGTTGATAGAGATGAAAATTATACTGCTAAGTTAAAAATTCAACACATTTGTCAAGAGGAAGTGAACTTCCTTTGATTGAGGGTGCACTGGGGTGAGCAAGGAGTGAACTGGAGGTGATTGAAGATGATCTAGGGAGAATTGTAGTTAAACTGGATACCGTTTGCAACAACCCACTCATCAGATACCACATAAGCCTTGGGAAATGTGCCCCTCCTCATAGACAATGTGACCCTCTTGATTTAGATCTCAATATGATATTTGCTCAATCCTTTCGGCTCCCTTCTAACTTCTCTTTAACTTGAGACTAGATTGCCACCACTCCTGCCGACTGAAACATGTCCCAGATATGTTCCCTGATTTATGGGATTGTTGATTTATCCCATTTATTTAATATTTTTGTCTTTTTCGAGAGAAAATCAATTTTAGTGATAAATAATCACTAATTTTCTCTCAAAAGTGGGTTTAGGGTTTAAGTGGGTGCTCAGGGTTAGAAAACGAACACCCCCATGGCAAAATCCACCTCCTAACACCACTTTTATGACTTTTTTGATTTTTACATTAAAAATTATCTGTTTTTACGGGAAAATTATTTATTGACAGAAATTAAAATAAACCTAGGGGGACTTGGTGCATGTTCATATGACTTAGAAATGATGACTAGCATGGTAACATACATTGACACTTAGATTTTAATAACCTCCTAAGGCCTAACCACAAAGACAATTACTCCAGCTTTGGAGGTTTGAGTGAAAAACTAAAAAATGATAAGTTGCTGAAAAACAAGAAGTAATTAACAACGAAAAAACATTATAGAGTAACGTATTGATGGCTAATTCCTAGGAAAGTCGAGTCTTTTACATGAATCATCATGCTACATCACTTATTACAATTTCTCGTGGGGATATGAACATGCAAAAATTAAAAAAAGGGGCAAAAAATGGCCTGCATGGACTTTTGAACTTCTGAGAATTGAACAATTGACTTGTTCATTCTTTGGTTTGCTCAACCAAAAATCCAGTTAAGCTTAGGTGGTTCAGGTTCATCACATGAAACCTCCTCGTCAACAAATAGGTACGCATTCTCTACATTGACTTTCCAATGAATTGCTATACCTTGCAAATAAATTGGTTTCTTTTAGTCTAGTAGGATAATATGCTCTCTATGTAGACAAAAAATTCCACCTTTGCAAGTAGCCTATTCCTCTTCATTTGCTGAATAAAGACATATGGCCTCCAATTCCTCATATGCAAAGGAGCAATAACAAGTTATACGACTTGGCGAAAACTTTATACTCAAAATGAGAACTTTAGTCATCAAAACTCATATTTTTGCATAAAAAACACCAAAAAACAATCATGAATCAAAAAGTGGTGCTACTGGTAGCACCACTTTTTTTGGTGGTTAAAAATATAGGCATGGACCAAAACAATCATTATTGTTGTTTACAAAAACCTTAAAATCAAGTCCTGAATTGAAAACTGATGCTACTGGTAGCACACGTTTTCAGAAAATGACATAATTATCTCATTGTATCATAATTTAAAATTGTATTTATTAAATCTCTTATTAACACTATAAAACTGGCACCGAGTTAAACACAAATTATTTAAGAAATTATTTCACCTCTCTTTCCATATAAAATAAAAGAATTTATGATATTATTCATAATAAAGCCATATATTAAACCATAAAACGTAGAAGTTATGATGAAATATAAACAATGAGAACTCTAATGTTATAAAAAATCATATTTTTGCATAAAAAACACTAAAAAACAACACCAAAATGAACCATGGGTGGTATCATTGCAATCAAAACCCTAAATTGACTCCTAGATTGAAGCACAACCTTCGATCGCTTCACGTCCTATAGCCGCTGCGCAAATTTTGGCCGTTTCGCAGCCTACGACCGCTACGTGGCATAGAATCACTATCATTTTTATTCGAGGATAAAATTAAAAAAAAACAATAACTTACAAAAAAACAGAATTAAATAAAAAATTCAAAAACAAATTATTATTTTTTCAAAAATTATTTACAACTTCAAAAAAAAATTATAAACAATTTAAAAAAAATAAAATAAAAAAGAGTAAAACAATAAAATAAAATTTACAAACAAAAAATTAAAAAAAAGAGAGTAAACAAATACAATTAAAATGAAACACCAATTTCAAAATTTCAAAACAATAATTTTTTTTTAAATTAACATTTAAAAAAATCTTTGAACAAAATTTTCAAAAAAATAAAAAAATTTCAATTATTATTTTTTATTTAAAAAAAAATTAAAAGAAAATTTAATAAAAAATGGAAAAAAAAACTAAAAATTCAAAAATATAAACTTAAAAACAAAAATTAAAAAATATAGACATTTAAATTTAAGAAAAAAAATTAAAATTGAACTCACTTCCCCCTCTTGTCGCCTCCCCTTGTCCCCTATCCACGTCCCTATCCCCCTCCCCTCCCCCTCCCCTCCCCCTCCGCGCCCTCGACTCGCTGCCCATACAACCCCCTTTCGCCCTGGCCGCAATTCTCTGAATTGCGCTGCCGTGAAGGGGTGGCACTTGGGCAGAGCAAGGATTGGATTCGCTCCTTGCTCTACCCAAGCGTCTCCCCTTTGCGGCGACGCGATTCTGAGAATCACGACCAACCGGAAGGGGGTTGCATGGGAAGCAGGCGGTGGGTTGCATGGGAAGCGGGCGATGGGTAGTAGGCAGGGGGCGTGGAGGTGGAGGGAAAGGGGGGAGAGGTGGACGTGAGGGGTGGGGGAAGGGGGAGCAGAGGGGAGGTGGGGGGGGGAAGGAGAGGGGGACGGGGAAAGGAAGGGGAGGGGGAAGGGGGAGCAGAGGGGTCCGCTCCTTACTCCGCCCAAGCGTCGCCCCTTTGTAGCGGCGCAATTATGAGAATCGTGACTGACCAGAAAGTGGTTGCATGGGAAGGGAGCCGGGGGGCAGGGAGGGGAGGGGAAATGGGGAGAGGGGGGATAGGGGGACGAGGGAGGGGAGGGGAGGGGAGGGGAGTGAAGTGGGGGAGAGGGGGATGAGGGAGGGGAGGAGTGGGGGACGGGGAAGGGAAGGGTAGGGGGAAGGGGGAGCAGAGGGGTTAGGGGGAGGGGTTTTATAATATTTTTTGTAAATACAAAATTTTTATTTTTAGTTTTAATTTGTTATAATTTTATTTTTTAAAATTTTTTTTTGATTTTTTTTTTTAATTTTGTTTAAATTTTTTTAGTTTTTTTAATTTTGATTTTGATTTTTGTTATAAAATTTTTAATTTGTTTTTTTTTTAAAATTTGGTTTTAAATTTTGTTTAATTTTATTTTTTCATTTTTTAAATCTTTAAAATCTTAAATTATATATTTAAAATAGTTTAAATGTATTAAAAATGATTTAAAATATCTTTTTTTTTTTGCAAATTTGCCTATAAAAATGACATATTTAAGATAAAAGTTTTTTTTTTTTTTTTTTTCATTTTAATTAACTTTTGAAAGTTAAAAAAATTGTAAATGTATATATTTTTTCATTATAACTAGTTACTAAATGTATATATTTTTGTAAAATTTGAAAAAACGCATTTCGAAATAAAAATGATAGTTTTTTAATGACCAAGAAGTTTGAAAATCGCAAAAAAATGGCTCAAAATGAAAAATGGTGCTACCAGTATACACACTTTCTGAAACAGAGGTAAAAACAACTACTAAAATTGACCCCCCAAAAAATGAGAACAATGTCGGGTTCTTGTCAAGTTGTTCCCTGATAGAGCTCACTATTACGTTTCACAATGGATGATAGCTCCTATCATTACAATCGCCAATTATGTTTGAATAACCACACTTAATCCAAACCTGTTTATGCATGGTGATTTTTTGTTCCACTCTGCTTAAAGCTATATCAATTAAGGTGGTTCTTAGCTTATTATGATGAGTTGGATTTCACCTTATTACGTCTCCATTATTGCTTTTACCATTTTCCTACAATGGGGTGGTGGTCCCGTATTGAACGGAATTCCATTTGAATAAAATATCAACAATTATATTTTACTTACTCACATGTAGTGTTCTCTTAACTCGCTCTGTAACTCCATTAGGGAATGCAGTGCTTACAACTCAAATATTTACCACAAGTACTAATAATGATGAATTGTCATGACACAGTGTAAACAAATTGAAGTAGTGTTCCACATGACTTAACTATGGGTAATACAAGTTGAATACACATTTAACTCAAAAAAAATTTAACATCTATGCTTAAATTAAGTGTGCATATTAGGAGCAAATATAAAGAAACTAAGCCATTCTTTTATAAACACTTTGTGAAGATTTCAATCAAACATGCATATTGTAGAATTTTATGAATCTAGCAAACATATTTTAGACTTGACATAAAGTAAACACATCAGAAATTGAACTTTAACATAAGTAACCCACCACTTATATGAATGGCGTTTGCAAGGAATCCAATGGTTAACGGGGAATGATATCCACTAAGCCGCAGTCAATTATTTGCCACTACCCTTAGTCGAGGCTATTGTTTGGCACATGTGAAAAGGCTCTCACACTTGGGTGATCCCAGTGTTGCAACAAAATCTTGTCATATTTTCATGACCTACACGTTAGCATGGGAGAGCATGACAACTCAAGTAAATGTTACTTGTGGGAGCAAATCAAGACAATTAGCCAGTTGCTTAGTAGCCTATGTGCTAACAAGCATTCCTTCACTACCCTAGATGTTGGTCAAAAACCCATATCTTGCTAGCCTACTTGTTAAAATGAGAGGCCATGAATGTCCATATGGTTGCCCACTTATACGCTTCTTTTCCTTCTCTCCTTGGAAGCAAAGAAATACATGTTATAGAGTATTATCATCCCCAAAATTACCTTTCGTATGATTAGAAATATATAGAGAAGTCCTCATGTGACCATCTCTCTTTACTAAAGTCTGCCCCAAGCTCCTATTCCTGTGGAAGTAATTTGGCCCTTATTTCTCACTATATCTATAGATGGAGCGCACCAATTTGGAGAGCCAATGGATATAGGAGGAAAATATGTAATATGTAGAATGATGTTTACAAAAGAATTTTCATCTTTTATATATGCTTGCATGCAATGGCTTAGGTGGTGGCTTCATAGCATGAGTAGCTAATTTCCCATGGTTTCAGTTTTGCTTACTAAGAATAAGTTGCGTCCTTCTCACATGTTCTCTTGCCCCTTTTTTGCCGCATGTAAGCTCATAACTCCTTTGTTCTCCATGTCTATTCCATGCTTCACAATTGTTTTATTTCACTAGGAACATATATGTAGACCATTCTCTTAAGGCTTTAGGAAAATTTGGTTAGAGAGCCTTCTTACTTTTTACATGCTTACCAGCAAGGTCCCGGGCATGGACTCTTATTCACAATTTTAACATTTGCGATCATTGGGGCTAATTTGCAGATTAGATTTTGGAATCCATTCTCATATGATTATATTTTAATAACAAACAAAATCCATATTGATTTTATGATCATGAATTATTTTAAAACCTCTTAATCTCAAATTGATTATTTTTTAATATTTTCTTATTAATTATTTTTTAAATGACTAATTAAGAATGACATAATTATAAACGTTTTAAATTTTAAAACATAAAATTGATTATTTTTATTATTTCTTATTAATTAAAACTTTTAAAATTAAAATGAACTTTTATTTTTATTATTTCTTATTCATTAATATTTTTAAAATTACAATTAACTTTTTTTTTAATTTGTAAATGTTTTGATAACAACCAAAATTTTCAAATCTTTAAAATATAAAATTCTCTTTTTATTTTTTCTTTTTCTTTTTCATAACTATAAATATTTTTAAAAAGTTGCTAAAGGTTACATTCTACATATTTAAAAATTTTAAATAAACAATTCTATAAAAATTACAAGAATAAAATAAAATTTATTTAATAATTTTTTTTATTGAAATAAAATGAAATATATACTTGTATTGAAATATATTAAAATAACTAATAAAAATGGTGTTGATGACTTTGTCTTAGTTGATGCTAAGTGAGGGGATCATTGTGTGGATTTGGATTGAAATGTTGACAATTAAAATGTCTATTGTGGATTCTCTAAACGATCCGATTAACAACACCTACCAGAGAAACCTTATAACTTAAAAAGTTTTGGTTCATTAGAAAACTATTGCCCCCTTACTACCATTTTCCTTGATAACCACCCTTTACCTTTTGAGTGAGGATGTATTTGTTATTACCTAGTAAGGGGAGACTTGCTAAACTTTGTGTAGGCAGAAATGAATCAGTCCCCTCCTTGACCCCCACAACACGGTGGGTTTGGAGCCATTGGCAAGGGGATCCCATGAAGCTTTGTCATTGATCCACCATTATCTATTTTTCCGTGCCCCTTCACCCTCCTTTCTCATCCTCTCACCTTACTAAAAACAAAGTTTTGAAAGTTACAAAAATTAAAACCAAAAAATAAAAACATAAAATTTTTTAACTTAACATCAAAATAAAACAAAATAAAAACTAAAGTTAAAAAACCCAACATTAAAATATTTTATCACAAATTGAAAATTAAAAAAACACATTAAAAAAGAGGGCAAAACCATATTTCCCCTCTTCCCTCTCATCTCCTAACCCCCCTTGTTACCCACCCTTAGCAAATGCGTACCCTTTTTGCCACAACTTGACCCACCTTAGCCAACCTATAATCCCCCACCCATAATGTTCTTGTCCCCTTCCTATGGGCCAAAAACAACATAAACATGGGTTGATGACATATCTTGGTTGTAAAAACTAGGGATGCCATTGACATTTTTCTGGTGGGGTCCTCCCTTACCACTTGATCATTGACGAGTAGGTGGTAGGAGAAGGTCATAGGGGTCTTGCTAGCCACCCTATTGTCATTGAGTAAGAGGTGAGGAAGGGCCCTACTAATAAAAAACATAAACCACTATTGAAGGATGTTCACATTATTTTCATGTCAAGAAGGGATCATTGGAACAAATAGGGAAGGCAACTCGAGGTTGGGAAAGAGATGGGGTAAGAGAAGGGGGGTTTGGTGGGGTGTGAAAGGGATGGGATGGGATTGGTTAAGGGGTTTGGGGGTTGCAAAGGGATGGGATGGAAAAAAGGTAAGTTTGTTTTTTATTTAGTTAAAGTTATTCTTTTGTTTTGTTTATAAATTTTAGGAACTTGATTTTTCTCTCTTTTTTGTTTTTAATATTTTTTTCTCTCAAAATTTTGTTATTAATTTAATTATGCTTTGAAGTTATTGTTAATTTGAGGATTGAGGGGGCAACAAAAGATTAAATATGGTGAGAATGAGGTATTGAAGAGAGGGTTGGGGGCATGGGTGCCTTTGTGTTTTATTATGTCTTTTGTGTGTGTGTGTGTGTGTGTGTGTGTTTAATTTTAATTTTATATTCTAGTGAGAGTCTAAGCTCAATGGGTATGATGTTGCTACTCTCTCTCTCTCTCTCTCTCTATATATATATATATATAAAACCAAGCTCCCACCCTCCAACTCTTAGGTGAGAATGATATTGTTGATAGCTTGCAAATGCTAATCAATAGTTAGCTCAGAAAAATCCACATTCAACAATGGGCTCATGAAAAGCGAACATGAAAACTTATCCCCTCTCTTTCTCTCTCTCTCTCTCAATACTTGTTAATATTTTTGTTTTTATTTTATTTTTAAATTCCAAACAATATTAGAGAAAAGTTATTAGCACACAATAGTTGTCCTAAATGAAGAAGAATTTGAAAAAGAATAAAATTTGAGCACATTGATTTTCATATATTTGAATTAATGGATAGTAATTTGAAAAAGAAGACTAAAATTTGAGTATATTGATTTTCATATATTTGAATTAATGGATGGTATTTATGAGCCACTAGTTTATCAAAATGGATGAATTTTGTATTTAATTGTATTATTTTTTAATTTGAAAATTTTGAAATTTATATTTTTTACATATATTTTATTCTTGATTGACAAAATATTTCGTTATTTTTCAAAATAATATTGTTTTATTGGTTACTACTTAAATTTGAGTATATTGTTTTTTCGTATATTTGAATTAATGAATAGTATTTATGACCAATAGTTTATCAAAATGAATGAATTTTCTATTTTGATTATATTATTTTTGAATTTGAAAATTTTGAAATTTACATTTTTTACATATTTTTATTTTTTGATTGGATAAAATTTTATGCCCTTTTATATGAAATTATATCAATCATTTCTAAAATGAATGTGTTTTCTTTAATTTATTTTTTTGAAATCATAAACATGTCATTTTTATAAATTCACTTTTTTCTTTTAAAATTACAATGGAAGTAAGATTACTTTTTAATACTTTTTAAAATTGACATCTTTTAATGTATTTTATAGGTAATTTAGAAAGATTCCACTGGATTCCCTCAAGTTATAGTTTTACTTGCAAATTAGTTTCAGTATTCATAACAATGTTTTTTATTTATAGAAAGATAAAAATTTCCTCATATTTCTATCATTTATATGGTGGTTGTACTCTCAATTGGATGCTTGGACAAAATTACATGTAACATCACATAATTACACATTTTTTTGTGCAATATCCCATATAAAAAAATAATTAGGTCGAGTGAGGTATTACATTTGTTTCCCCATAGGGTTAACAACACCCTTAGTGACCCTAACTTGAATATAAATATGTACTTTGTCTTCATGGCACCCTCCAATGCTCAAGTTACCTCATCTAGCTCGAAGTGCTGTCATTGTACATTGACTTGAGTGTAAGCTTGATCTTGGAGCGTTGCCAACTTTTTGTTGAAGAACTAACAAGTAACTCTCCTTTTGGTTCCACCTAGATCAAAGACCAATAATTTAGATGAATAGGATTTGGCACACATTTCTTGAGCGAAGATATGTCAAATACATTAAGCAAATACATGTGAAATACATTATGTGCTCTAATGCTAGTAGACAATGCAACACTATAACCCATATTGTACTTATTTATGTCAAATCCTTTTTAAAGATAGGTCAAAATCAATGTTTCTAAAGTGCAAATTAGTGTTTCTGAAAGTACAATTTCAAAATTTGAAAGTGCAATATTAAAAATCTAAAATTGTGAACACCCGATCTTAATTTAGTACTTGAATTGTCGTTAACATTTTTTCCATAAAATGTATAGTTTGACAACAATGCACAATTCTTTCACCACATATTGAAAATAACAAATGCATAGTTATTGGATTTCAAAACTAATATCATCAAACATCAATACTTTATAAGTTTTCATCATTTATTTTTAATTCAGATACTAATCATAGAAAATATCAAACACTATTACTAACTATAGAAAATATTAAACTCCTTTACTAACCAGATAAAATATTATATGCTTTTAGCTAGAGAATTCAACTCTTTTAACACATATACTATAATCACATTTAATGGCCTTCTTTCAAAGCTTTTACAATCAGCTGCACATTATCTACAACTTTTATGACTAAGAAGTTTGGTCACAATTGATTTAACAAGTACTTACTATTCACATTTTCATAATTATAAAGCTGCACATTATCTACAACTTTTAGGAACAAGAAGTTTGGTCACAATTGATTTAACAAGCACTTACGATTCACATTTTCATAATTATAAATATAATCATTATGGAGATAATTTTTCTCTAAGTCAATTATAAGCTTAGTGTTTCTACAATCATAAACACAATTAATTTTTACCCATACTTTCTTTAAATGCTTGAGTTACACATGGATTTTTATTAACAACAAAATCATTTTTATGTATATGCTTGCAATCCTCTTATGTTAGAATGGATTTAAATTACTTGTGTCAATCATCTGCATTTCTATGTTGGGATGATGTCCTCTTCCCAACATCAAATGTCTTTGAGCAATGTTTGTGGAACTCTTTAAAACCAAGTTGCATGAAGTAAATCGTTGCATGACAATCAATGTGTGGACTTATTTGTGATGATCTTTCTTTCGATGCATTTTTGTGAATAGTATTCATTAACACCCCATTTATATTGAAAACAATCAATGTTTTATTTACAAGAAAATGTGCATTTCAAAGAGAAAAATGCAATGCAATTATTAATATAGCAATTTTATAAATTCTAATATTTTAATGAAATGTAATTTAATCCATAAATGAAATGTAAATTAATCCAAATGAAAGTTAAATAAATCCTAAAATGAACGACAATTTAGTCCAAGATGAAAGTAAATAAATCCCAAAATGAAGGACAAATTAATCCAAGCTGAAAGATAAATTATAAGCACACAAATTTAGCCTCTTACTACACCCATCATGCATCAACCATGAATTATACTATTATTTTAATAAGTAATATATTTTTAGAACAATACCAATGTACACGTGGAGGGTATGTATGCATAGCTAGCAGACAGATCGCTTGAGTGTGCACTAATAAAACAATCACTACCTCTAATGCTTAGTTTATGTATGCTCACAACCAATCATGCAAGAGGTAATTCATATAAACATAACATTAAATGATTTTATTAACTAACCCACAATAATTCAATATGAATTGAACATTACACCAAGATTATCATAAATTAATTTATGCAAGTGTTTTAAACTTATAAGGAACTTTGTACAGAACTAAGGTGTCATATCTAATTCCCAAACTACATTTTAAAAACTCCTAATGATCCTTCCTCCCTAACCTATTTCCATCTTCCAATATTATCATTTCCTTTGGTAGAATATGCTAGAGTGGCAACTATATTGACCTATTCTAGATATAATGTGTAAGTGGAAGTATTGACTATATCGACCAAGCATCTTCCCTAGTAAACAACTGATAGTCACCATCACACAGCTAGGGGAGCTTGGTTTGACACGATACTCCCTCGACTTTAGGTTTCATAGGATAAAATATGTGTAATACCTCCACCCCTCTTGATAGAACTAGGATCAATACACTATTAGAACCATACTGAGTTGTTGTTTTTATTCTTAGAGCTACATCATCGAATGACATATTTGGGAAACTATGTATCTTGTCAAACTTGCATTCTCCCACATATCATAGCAATGCATTGAACCAATCATTAAGTCACGAATTAGTTCTTCATAACATACCATTTCTCTTTCGATGTCAACGACAATGGTGCCATTTTAGTGCCACAACTATTTTGCTGTCACTTAGCTCATTTAACTTGTAGATTAGTTTAATAAGTCCCAAGATCATGCATAACCATATAACTATCTTCAAGTGATTACTAAGTTGTTAACCAATAACAATGTAAACTAGCTAGTTTATTTATCAAATGCATTGCATTAATCATCTATTCACCATAGAATTCAAGCTAGTATCCATTCACCATATTTTTCCTATTCAATTTGCATGTTGGAAGTAAATAATACAATTGTCATATTCAACAACATAAACAATGTGACTTATACATAACTTCCACATATAGATAGGTCCATATGTCCACAAAAGATAGTCCTATCAGTATAGTTGAGTTTAACAAATAACAAGCAAAAACATACAAAATACGTCATCAATTAGCTTATCTATTGAAGTCAAATGGAAAACTTGAGGGTAGTTGGAAGTAGTGTCCTTCATTGTTTTATTTGTAGTTGTTTTACCTTCATTTCTAAACTATAAATTGGATTTACAATATTTATGTATGCTTGCTAAAACATATTGCAGATGCTTCTTACAAATATGTAGAATTCCTCCATTGTGTGCATACATGGGCGATTGCTTAGCACTATGTATACTTTGTTGACCCAAGTAAATATAATCATTTCATCCCTCCATCGATCAAATTTCCTCAATAATTAATTTATTTTTGCAAAATATAAGTATGTAAACCACATAACAACATGAAAATGTTTGTGTGAAACATCAATAACATCGAGATTCAAAGGGGTGGTAGGTGTGGGGGTGTTTAATAATGGTCAATTATGCAGAAATTTCATGAATCGAGGTTTCTTTTGCAATTCAAAAATTTCACCACTTCATTGAATATTTTGCTCATGAATTTACAACATTAGGGATGATACAAAATATAATAAAACAACAACAATGGAAAATATTTCACTTCTTAACAATTGCAATCCACTAGTTAATTTAGATGAAAAGATACCAAAACTTATGCCCCCAATTTCAACTCTCTAGGGAAATATTATCATGCATAAACCATATATGAAAATTACTTTATGACAACAATAATTACAATAGTAAATTTTGTCTTAGTGTCTCTAATATCAATGCTAAACCCTTAACGATTTTAGCCTCAACTTAAGTTATATCGACAAGACTTATACGTGTTGGAAATAACCAAACCATACAGACAATGGAAGCAAAAAATAAAATATGCAATATTATTATTTTGGACAATAGAACACACACACACACACACACACACATATATGAGACGCTATGAGATAAAGTTCAAGTACATAAACCCAACTTCAGATAAGTTGGCAAAACCTTCCAAGATCTCCAAAACCATAGCTCCACCAAAGATACATACTCCAACAAGCTCGAGTCACACTAGCAAGTCATCCTTGGCCTCATGCAAGGAATTTACTCTTCTCTTCCTCCTCAAGAAGTACAACCTTGATTTTATCCATAAATCCAAACTCCAATGCCTCCTTAAGGATCAAGCCTTAACCCTAGACATCAAGAATGCTCAAGAAACCCTAATGCCTCAAGACATGAGAGATAAAGTGCAATGAAGAATGAGCATGAGAGAGAGAGAGTATCGTTCCTACTACATCTCTAAACCCAAGATATATGAGATGTAAGCTCTCCAAGCACGAATGATAATATCATCTCCAATGTATCGTTCCCAAGATCACGGGGGGTTCACTGGCAAGGCAATATCATATCACGTCCATTCATATTGGGGGTTTGAATACTCCTAAAAACCTCAAAAATATATTTCCTTGTATCAAGGGGTCAAGGGGAGTTTTTAATTTGACATAGTAATATAAATATTGGGGGTTATTTTATTTGGGTGGGCTGAGGAATAACATTCAAATCATGGGATGGATTCATATATATAACTTATTCTTCATATATTTGGAGGCCACCCAGAGAGACCTGTTGTAATGACTCTCATACTCTAAACCAACAAACTCATCAATATATATATATATATATATATATATATATATAAAGAAGATTGTTCCTAGTTGAAAAATTCACTGCATGTGTTTTTTGATGTTCAACACTTACATGTATATATACATATATATTGCGATTAATTTTTCTCTTTGGACCAAATATCCAAAATGGTCTCTTAGCTTGATTAAAAAGGGTCCGTAGTATGTTAAAGTATGATTTCCAATCCATCAAACTTATAAAAAGAACAAATGGTCATGCTTAAAAGTTTTATTAAAGCTTCTAACATTTCTTGTTGATGGCTTAACATGTTTCAGCTTGTTCCAATTTCATAGAATTACTCCAAAATTTATGCTTTTAGAGCTCAATTACTAAATCAAGGATGTGGTATATTATATATCTCAATGGGGTGACCCTTTGAGTTTTCCCCATTTCTTGTAGGTCATACATGGGTGTTATGCAACTCTAGGTCGAGCAGGTGTTGACCCCGGAGTGTTGTTTTCCCATTTCACTACATATTAAAGTGGACTAAGGAGAGGGAAGCGTAAATTCACTACTACACTATGTCTTGACATATTACATAGACATTTAAAGCACTAGCAATCTATGGGGATTGTATCTTTCTATATGTTGACAGTTGGCCACTCGTATAGTGAACAGTGAGGGTTTCATACCCATTACAACTAGAAGGTCGATCTCACTTGGTTTTGGTGAAGGTTCTGGATTTTTCTTGGCCCTTTTGTGTTTGGCGAGAATTTAAGGAAGATGGGCTCAACTCTTTGGGCCTTGCGTTTTCAAGGGAGGGAGATTGAAACAGAGTTGGAAGTTACTGTGTGTTAGAATAATCTTTCCTCTTCCCAGTTAGTTCATTAGGTAAACGATCCGAGAGGAGAGACATTAGTAGGGTTCAAGTGAAAACAAAGGATGTAAAACTAGATAAGAATCAACATATGAAAGAATGTAAAACTATCTAAGCTAATATATGTTAACATATGTTAACCTTGTAAGTCCTCTTGTATTAACATGTTAAGATCCACTTAATTGAAACTATAATTGGTTTGAAGAGGGGCATATAAACACTTAGTTCTTTTGCATTTATGGCAATTTTAAAAAATGTTTAAATACAATTTGGTTAATTGGTCTTTCTGATGGGTCAAAATAAAAATAATTTGAAGATATTGTAAAAGTTAACAAGGTTCATTTTCAAGATATTTTCAATGATCCAAAATCTCCAAACATAGAAGAATTATGAAGGTGACAAGGATTTTCCTTAGAAGTTTTGAACAAGGGATGAATGAGAGCATAAAGGTATAAGTTACCAAGGAGAAACCATCCACCCTTAAAAATATAGGTAATTTATGATTTCACACAAGTTCTATTATAAGGTCAACCAAATATCCTAATCTCCAACATGATTTAGGAATCGTATGCATTCTTTAGTAAATAATGATTTAATTTATAAGAAATTTGTAGAAAATCTTATCACCTTTAAAGGAAAACCTCTAAGTTTAGTCTTATTGGCTCTCTTCTATCTTGAATCATCATATCTAAGGTTTTGTTGTGCAAAAGTGTTCCATTTGAAGGAATTTGATTGAGATAAAATATGAGGGCATAGTAGAGCATGTAAGTCTTCAACAAAGGCATTTATGTGTGGTCCTCTAGTGTTCTATGAGACATAAACTTGCCATAAATGTGTATCATATATAGAGCATGTAAGTCTTCAACAAAGGCATTTATGTGTGGTCCTCTAGTGCTCTACAAGACATAAACTTGCCATAAATGTTTATCATATATATCGATACCAGACATACACTTGCAACGCTTCATGTTCTTCTATACACAATAACTTTTAAATTATATAAATGAGCTTAAATCCCTAACCCTCATAAAAGGAAATGTAAATACAATATAATATAACTCACCTTCTAAGAAGAGTGCTTGATAAGTCTAACCTAAAGTATGCATGTCTTTGTCATATAATCAACCTTATGTCTTATATAACATGGTTTAATGATTTTTTTTACATGCCTGCGTAGGTATGTAGCAATTGTTATTGAGCCAAACTAGCTTGACTTTTAAATAATTTAAAATATTTCAATGAGGTTTTTTATACCCACTTGAGTGAGATATATAGCAATCGCTATTGAGCCAAACTAGCTTGACTTTGAAATAATTTAAAATATTTATAGTTTGTAATGTTTGTGTAAAATATATAAATTAATTTTTATTTTTTGAAAGTTTAATTTTTTTTTAATTATATTAAAATCTAAATTTCTAATTTATTATTGATTGATTCATTTGATTTGATTATTATTATTTACTTATAAAAATCATTGTTAGAAATTTAAAAAAAATATAAATATAAATAACTTTAAAAAATTGGATCCGCCATCCATATAGTCATTTATTTTGCATTTAAGATGAAGTAGACTGATGTACTCATCACTCTCTTGGTGCATTGAGCATCGATCTCGTCTTCATTGCTGCATTTAAACAATTGTAAGAAATTAAAAAAAAAATAGTAATAACTTAAAAAATGGGTGGATTTGTCATCTGTAAAGTCCTTTAATTAAAATTTAACATGAAGTATACTGATGTACTCATGTTCATTGAGCATCGGTCTCGTCTTTCACGCTTGCTTCTCTGTTAAAAAATTAACAATAGGTCACGTGTGTCATATATTAAATACAACATTCTAGGTAGTGTGCTTACGTTATGTGAATATTTATGTTTGGGGGTTGGTAACTTGATTTCTGCATTTAGTGTCGTGTAGGAGCTGCTAAACCATCACTTCGATTACTTCGGGATTTGAGACCATGCTTTTCGGTGCTTTTCCCGTCTGGACTGGTCTTTATCTAGCTTTCTCGAGTGGAATTCATTGTTCTGAACTGAACATAGTCTTCAATTCTCTCTGTTAGTGTTCCGGGCACTAGTGTTTTGTTTAATGCATCTACCACAAAGATTCAGTAGAGACAATGTTAAGGTAATATATATATATATATATTCTTCATTTCTTCTGTGTTGAATAGGAATGGTTGGCTTCAATAACCATGGCTAACTTATAACTGATATCAAATTGAACTCCGTTCAGAAGGTGAATAGTGCGACTAGGAAAATCAAGCGTTGTTTGAAGTCACAAGAGAGCACTTCGAAAAATTCAGGTATTTCTCACAACATTCCATGTAAAATTATTTGTACTTATTATTCTACTCGGTAAGATTTCCTGAAATATTTATGGGTAAGAAAATTACAGAATGCCCACTATTTTTTCTTGAATGACTAGTAATTAATATATGTGCGTGGGTAAGAAAATGACAGAATGCCCGCTATTTTTTCTTCAAATATGTGCAATTGGTGCAGGTGGATCGTATGCTTACTCAATTTCCTTACTCATTGCTTTGGCATTTGTTGTTGTAGGCGTCACATTTTTGTTTTCTAGATATTCTTACAGGGGGTCATGTTGTTACATATTGATATCCGTCCCGGCATACCATTGGCCTAGAGTCTGGGTGGGGTATCTGGAAATAAAAGTGCCACCAGGGAGAGAGAACGGTGTGAGAGATATTATATATAGAGCCATGTCCAACATCATTGCAATGCACAACATGATAAGGGACACTCTGCCTAGCAAACACATTATATAAGCAGAGCCCGACCATACCAAGAATGAGAGGCAACATCCCCTTGCTCGGTCCGAGGAAAGGCGGGGAAGGGAAAGGTAGGAACATAGCATTGCGTTTCATAGCCAATCAGATTTCATGAGCCATAACTAGCCCATTAACAAAGTGAACTTTTCTTGGTTCAGTAGATTAAGGAGGGGATGGCACCCCAAAGTCTATAAAAAACTACAAGGTTTAACATTTTACATCCATTTTGAATTGCAAAAAATCGGGTTTTCTCTGCGTAACAATACCACTGTAAATGAAAATTGAGTATCCACGCCCCACTTTGGCTGGAATTGGGGGAAATGCATCCTTGATCCGAGTGGAGGTCTCCCTAGGAAACACTGCCATCTATACCCGTAGGTTCTATGCTAAGTTCTTGATGAAGGAGCATCAACCCCCCTCCAAAATCATTATCGAGATTAAAGTGAACCTGGTTCCTCGTGTGTTTGACCACGTGGGCATCTAAAAGATTAAGATTTCTTTCAAAATTTTCCATGTAATCAAAACGAAGTTCTATTTTGGTGATGTTGTTGCATAGATTTAGGATGTAGTTTTAATAGCTTGTGTTGAACCGCCTTAGATAGAGAGTCGATTAAATGTTTTTGTTGAGGGTATAAATAAATGGTGCAAGTATGATGTAAGTGTGTGGAGAGGAGTTAGACAAATAGAGGAGTCTGAGAGAAGGGCCAAGTGTGGCCAAAAGGGTCAGGAAGGGGTCGATGTATTGTAAATCAGGTCAAGAACAGAGTGTTCTCTATCAAGTATTTGTACAGGATTTCATTGATAGAAATGGTTGTGCATTATTGTGTGAATTGAAATCCATTCCTTTGGTGTTAATGTTCCTCTACAAATTCTATATGGTATATTGAGCTCTTGCAGTTGCAATCCAGATCAAAATGTTTCAAAGGGTTTATGCGAGTTCCAGAGTTCAATTGGATTAGATATGGAGTTCTTGTCAGTTTCCAAAAAGGAAATCCCAAAATTGTTGTCAAATCTAAGCCTGTAAGAGACTATTAGAAGTGCGCTAGTAGTAAAGTGCACAGTCAAATCTTTAATGTAATGAGTGAGATGGACTCTATGTGCAGAGTTGGATAGTCAGTTGAAAATATCATAACAACAGGTGATTGAGAGGATGATGGAATCGTGGTTAGTTGGTTTTATGGTTTATTCACTTTTTATGGCTCTAGAATTAGGATTTTATGGGTATCCAATGATTAGTCAATTTAATTGCGGGGATTTTCTTAGTGTGGTTGTGTTACAGGGGTATAGATTTACCCATATCTATTTGTGTTTTAGGTTTTTAGGAATTGAGGAAAACCATTGTGGGTCATGGCTAGATTTTAAGAAATGGCTATCCAAATCTTAGAATTGAGCTCAGGAGCTTAGAATGGCTAATGTGTTTGGTCCTATTACTAAGTTTATGTTGCGAAGGTTAGTAAGATATTAAATTACGTGCATTTTGCAACTTGTAAATCTCCAATCTGGAGGAGTATCTAAAATGACATATCCTCTGAGTAACTATCCTTAAAATATTTACCATCTTTTAAAATTGTCCTGCTCGTGAGAAATTCTATACAATGTTAAAAAATTTGGTTCTTCAAAGCTGGATGGTAGGAACTCATACTCGCAACGACCTGGAAAATACTACAGAGCAGAAATTGTTCAAAATGAGGGGTTAATTTCCTTCTTGAGTCAAAATGATGGTCTTTTATCTTTTTGGCATTTATACTTGATGTAGACCAGTATTCCCATGAATCAATTTGTCTATGGGTTGGACTTGCTGGGTACTGAATAACCCGCAAGTTACACGTGGGTCAGGATCTGACCTATAAAGTCACTTTTTGGATTCACTTAAATGGTTATTTGGACATGTTGTCTTGGGATTAAGCTAACTCATCTTGACAGTATTTCCAATTAGATTTGGACTATGGAGTACTTCGAAGACTTGATGTTTAATAACTAGGATCCCAGGATGTCAAAGGGATAATTAATTCCAAAATTTTCAGCACATAAATATCAGCTGAAATTTTCAGCACATAAGTAAAGTATCCGATGGTCAATAATCTTCTTATTATTATTGAGGAGGTAACAACTTTTGATCAATGACCAGCTTCCGTCTTCTTTAAGCAGTTTAAGACATTTTCCTTTCTATTTTGTTATTTAATTTTATAAAAGTTCTCTTTAGTTTTCCTTGAAATAGCCAGTTTCTTTTACTATTAGCAATCGTTGTTGCATAATGGATTGGGAGGAATGTCTGAAGGGTGCACCCAAACAAGTCGAAATATTGTTTCCAAATGTCGAATGAGCAATTTTTTAAACTCCGAACCTTCGTTCGAGTGGTTTATTATTGTTATATGTCTACTTCCAGAAATCCAACCTCATAATATAAATTCTTATATAATAAAAGGTTTACAATAAGAATGTGACATTGAAAAAAAATTAAACAAAATTGTAATTGAAAAAACATTTTTACACATATGCATACTAAAATCCAAAAGTCAAACTTTCACGAAATAGTGAACTAAAATTGATGGTGAAATTAATGAGCTGAAACACCATATAAAACAGTGTATTATTAAAACATAATTTGAAGATTCAAAAGTGGTGCTAAACGACGCCACGAAGATAATTGTTGAGCATCGTTGTCCATGTCATGTTCATGGCCATGCAAAATTGCGCTTATGGATATCGTTATTCGGTGTTCTTCTCATATCGTCCATCATTAGCCTTATATTTCCATTTTTGGCTATCCCTACACCTTATCTTTTCTTTTTGGGTTGGATGTCGTGGTTGAACTCTTGTCAACAAACAGACAAAGAAGTTGTGAGAATTTTCTGTTAAATTAACAGCTCGTAACATTGAAAAATATAAATAATTTCCCATCAATAGATGTTGACCTACTATAGACATTCCAGGAAATATAATCTATTGTTGGCCGGGAATTTGATGTTCCTCCATCCAACGACTGCCAATGAGGAGGAAAAATGTGGAAATCTTTGGAAAATAAATGAAATATGATAAGACGGTCAGATTCGCTAAGATCGATATTGGCAAAAAAAAAATATTCCATCTTTGTATGCAATGAAGACTCCATGTGACGGCGGGTTTCTACTTTTAGAAATAAAAATACTCATATGATATTAAAGTCATATGATTTTTTTAACTCTATATAAAATTAAATATTGATATACGTTATCATTTGTGTCAATTTCATTTTTTTTATATGTTTCTTTCCCGTGTCTATGCTCACTGAATTTGGTATCATGTAAATTATATTAATGAATGAGATATATTATTTAATAATTATAAGAAATATAAGTTGGATTACTATATGTTATAAATTTATATGCGCATGCCTCTCACTAGGTGTAGATAATTTATTTTCTTTATAATATTTAAAATGGTTTTTTCATATACAAAGAATGATGTGGAATCACTTCAATAATAATTATATATAAGAGGGAAACAACACAGTATAATAATGTATGAAAATTAATTTGGGAACACATTTACTTTTTCTTATATTAAGGAATGAGATATATTATTTAATAAATTATATTAATGAATGAGATATATTATTTAATAATTATAAGAAACATAAGTTGGATTTCTATATGTTTGTAGTATGAGGTATCTTTATGATAAATAAATAATAAAATGTTTATTAACGAAGTAAAGAATTTTTTTAGTAATTATTTATTTTAAATGGTAGTTTTAATAAAGATACTTCCGAGAGATCAATTGAAAATGTCAACTAAATGTCACTTTGCTCTAACTATATAATTTTAAAAATACACTAGAGAAAGAAAGTATATAATGATTGTTTGGAGTATTAATAGTTAAAGGATAAAAATGTCCCATATTGGACATTAAATAAATTATAATAAAAATAACTTATGGTTCACTCATTTTGAAGTTAATTTTAGCATATATAGAGTAATAACTTGATTAAATTTCTTATTAAGTTTAATATAAAGATTTGTTAATAGGCATGTTAATAAAATTGTGAAATTTTTCCAAAAGCAATAACATTGTAATTATGATATTAATGTATTATATTCACAAATTAAAAGATAATATGTGAAATGAAATGGATCAACTTGAATTGATTTGAAGTTGATAAGTGGAGTGGTTGCCAACAATGAAGTCGCTTCAATGATCAACAAGTCTACTTGTTGATCTCTCTAGCAAGTCTATTTGGCATCTATACTCTACGATAGAACAATGGAACATTTGGTAAGTTAGTTTTAGATAATATTTTTCCATCTCAAAAACCTCATTGTGGAAATGGTAGTATTCTTACAAAAAGTAAAGTTGATGCTTTCAAACAAAGTAGGGTTACCCTCCACTGCAATTTCTTATTCCTTTTGTGGTTCAAATCCCTGGGATATATTCTGGGCTTCAATGTTCCTTACCCTTTGAAATGACAAGCACAAGCTAACTAGGAAAGTGCTTAGATCTGATCTTTGGGCCTCTCACCGCTAATATTTATTCCTAGAATTACTGTAGGATGGATGGAAATACCCTAGAACTCACATCAATTTTCCATCCAAGACATTATTTGACACCCCAATGGAAAAAACTAATAAGGGGGTAACAAACTCTACAATGAAGAAGTGGTAACCACTCAACCTCTATGCTTGATGCAGACAAGAAATACCAAAGTTGTGTATCTTTAACCATCAAACCAAATCGCGAGTTTCACAAAAATGTCAATTATCTTGGAGTTAGTTATTTAAAGAGTCAATTAAAGAATCATTTTGGTGGTGATGGTAGAAGACTTGATTATCAATTTCCATATCCCCATTAACAAATTAATTCATTCTTCTATATGTATTGCTATTATCTCTTTAATCCCCTGCAGTAACCCCTTGGTTCTCCTTTCTTTGGTAACCATATCTAAATTATCTTTAGGTTGTTCATATAATGTCTTTATGGCCAATGTTTGAGTAAATAAAGGTTTAGGAATCAATGTCTAGATTCTATTACTACTATATTATTTTTCAATTTGATGTTTTCCTCTAATTACTAATGGACATAATATTTAAGCATGCCCCACGTGGCATCATGTAATGCAATTCGATGCGTTATGGATAATAAGTTGCATAGGTAACATTATACCTTTTTTTGTTCTATACGAGGCCAATTTCCAAAGTGTGTTGGTTTATTTTCTAGATAGAAGTCACATTGTAGCCTATGAAACTGTTCAGTATGTTTGAATATGGATTTGGTTCCTCGTCAACTCCAAAGTTAAGAGATGTAGCTAATAGAGAGTTCTAGAGTTGAACAATTATATTGTATTTTTTGTATTCATTCGTCTCAATATTGTATTGGAACCACATTGCAACTGACATGAACATAGGTAAAAATCTAGTGAAAATCTAAATCCTTGTTTACATACTTTATGTGTTATTGGTATCGTGAAATGGTATCATATAAGTTTCACCATCTGTGTATCTTTATATCTATTGCATGCTTGAAACTTAATAATGGATATTTTTCCCTCTCTCGTAAATACAAAAAAAACTAGATATATTAACCCAAGAAAAGGTAACTAAATGTTGTTAATTACCTTGATTCCAAGAATAAATGTAGAGGAAGTAGAGGCAATTCATTGAATATTGTGAATGTCCCAAATCCAAGATATGCACATGATCATATGGTGTTATTGGAAAGTAAGAGGAAGTTTTATATGTTCATTTGGGTTCAAACATCAATGATGTTTGTTTTGATAGGAAGGTAGGGAAGTCCATCCACGAAAGGGTTTACATTTTGTATTTTATGGAGTTTAATTTATTAAGCTCATAGAGAACATGATATAAAATTGGTAGATTGGTAGGTTGTGGTTTGAAACATATGCAATTCTCGTCTTTTCTAAGCATTGCACTGACTATTGGACTATTAGTCTTTTACATTCTTTGTTGCATTGATCTCTTGACGGGTTTCCTTTTACTCATTTTACCTTCCCCGTTACTATTTCATTGGGTCTTACACTATCCAATGCTACAAATTGATCAGTTAGCCCTGCAATCCCACTGGGATCGTTATTAGCATTATACTACTATTTTCTTTAGCATCTTGTTTGCTTATATTAAGATGCATTAAGGCTCTTGTTTGTTACACATTGATAATATGATATAAAGGGGATATTAAAAATGGGTTGATAAAAATGGATACCTACAATATATGGTGAAAATAGGGGTTTTCTTAATTGGAAAGGTATATTGGGAGGGGGGTTCAACAATACAATTTTAGGAGGCATTTTCCAATATTTAGTGAAATTAGGGATATTCTTTAATATCCTGTGAACGATCGTGCTATGTAACAAGTTCAGTGAGTGAAGCCCCCGTGCCCAAGATCAAGCCCTAACATCACAAAAGCAATATTCCAACTAAGATGTTGTTTTTCCTCTTCATAAATTCTCCTAGGGTTTCCTCATAAACCCTATTACCATACTCCTATAATATAAGGACAAAGAAAATAGTATAATGATGATATGAAAAATGACTCTCTCCTTTATCCTTTTATATGAAAAGTGAAGGGAAGTCTATAGGTTAAGTGGACCTAGTCCACTATAAGAAACTTACAAGGTGCAAGTAGGTCCACATATGTGAAGTGCTCCTCCTATAATTGACACACGCCAAGCTCCAAGCTAATGTTGATCCACAAGCAAGGTTCCAAGACAAGTAAACTCCTCATCCAAGTTCCAATGCTCTTTGTCCAAGGGATCCATTGCTCCAATGCCTCTCTTAGGCCATGTGCTACTTTAGGTCCACTTCACTTACATGATCATTGTTGCAACCTTAGCATTCCTAAATCAACTCCAAGAGTCCATGCAAGATCCAAGCAACTCAAAGATATATAGGGCTCAATTCCCTTGTCTGGAATGACAAATACCACTCCTCCAATGTAGAGCATTGGTCCAAGAAAGCAACCTCTCCATGTGGCCAACATGTAGAATGTCACCAATTTGTTCGAAGATATCCAATGCTTCATGGAAGAATACCAATTAAGCATCCATATGAGGTCTAACAATAAGCCACCTCCAAAGTGCAAGTCGATCATAGATTAATCAAAGGCTTACCATACACCATGCACCCCACATCCCATGAAGCACCTACTCATGTACCTCCTGTAATGTTTGGGTAAGACATCTTGGATTTGTATGCACTAATTAGAAGGTTAGAACATATCCATACCTAATTTTACCTTGTCCACCCTTGAATTTGAGTCATATTGAGTATTTGAATCAGTGTTTGGAACAACAATATCCTCATTTCCTTCAATCATTTAAGTAGAACCCTAGGAAGTAGGAGGTCTCATGTTCTTGCCAAATTTGACATATTTAGTCACTATTGTCTTCCGCTATGCTAAAATATTGATCTTGTAACTTTTAGAAGTATCACTGTAACCAACAACACAATATGACATCACAACAGTTTATATCTCTGAAGAATGTTGACAACCTATGAATCTCCCTCTTGCTTTTGAATTTTGATGAAGAGTGACCTATCATAAGTCATATGTCTCAAAGTTGCATTGTCCACATGTTCCATCCAACACTAGATGATGTTAGAAGACAAACAAGAGGTCACAAGAAGGAAATATCAAACCGAGAGTAATCCTCCTCTACTCTTGCTACAATCCCAACTATAACTTGTTTGGATTTACCCTTCTTCTTCTTTGGACATTGGATAGCATAATGTCCCATCTCATGACATTGGAAACACATCACTTTACTCAATCCCTTCTTCTATGTACCTGATCCTTCCTTCTCCATGTTGCTTTTCTTGCTATAGGTTTCATCGCCCCAACAAAAACAATCTCTTCTACTTCCTCTTACTATGCTAAATATGACAACAACTTGATCTCTTCTTGTACAAGGTCATCCTTGAACTTTGTAAAGGTTGACAATGTCTCTTGACCACATACAACCTAAGCAAAAATACTCCAAGATGGTAAAATTCCATTCAAGGAAATGGACACCAGCTCCTTGTCTTACACCTTCATCCTAATGGCACTCAATTGGTCTCTCAAATTTTATGATTTTGGCCATGTAGCTTACCACATCATATATCTTTCTCATGTGAATTGGTGGAAGTTTGTTTTGGAGGAGCATCCTTTGAGAAACACAAGATTTGAAAAAAATTAACTAAAGCTCCAAACATGTCCTTACATGTCATCTTTGCAATGTGAGAGATGAAATGATCCTTCACGAAATAAAGAACAATTCTCTTTTCCTTGGCCGCCTTCTCACAATGAGTGACCAACTACATTGGTGTTGAAATATTGTAACCTCGAAGAATATTCTATTGTATTTTATTATTGTAACTTATTCAGAGATGTTTTATTCCTCCATCGGGATGTTATTATTGTATTTGGTCATCATAGAGTCATGAGGTAAAACCTCCTTTGTAACTCGGGTCGATAGAACCCTCCAGAAAGTAATATTATATTGTTTTGAGTATTCCTAGGTAAGTCGTCCCAGTTAAATTTGTTGGGGCCGACCTAGTTAGTGAAAAAGTCAAGTGGAAGATAAAGTATAAATAGGAGTGATGTGCTCCTCATTTGGACACACACACTCACTTGTGTAATTCACATAGGAGAGAGAGAGAGAGAGAGAGAGAGAGAGAGAGAGAGAGAGAGATATCTGCAAGGATAAGGAGCACTTGTTTGGGATTTTTAATTTGTACTTTTGATCATCTATATTGAGGAATTTTTGCTGGGTTTTCTTCCCCTAGAGGGTTTCCCGGGATAAATCTGTGTCTATCTTGTGATTGTGTTTCTTTCAGTGATCCTGTATATGCTATTGTTGTGAAATTGAATTGAATATTGATGTTATCTATCTTAGCATATTGAATCTTAACATGGTATCAGAGCTAGCTTGAATAGGACAACTTTAACAAGGTGAAACTCTCTCTCTTCTCCATCCGGCAAGAAATTAGGGTTTCTGTCAAAGTTGGAATTTTGGAAATATGATCACATAGAAATTTGCGCTTCCATAGGGAACATCTATTGAGCCCTAGATCAAAATTTTTGAGTGGGTAGATCTTCGGGAAAGTCAAACCCTAGTTTGACTTTGGACCAAAAAACTGCAGAAAACGAGAAAACCATAAAACTGCAGAAACCGTAGATCAGAATTTTGCAAGTCAATTTTGAGAGGTGAAAATTTGGAATCTCCAAAAGCAAGTGTACCAGTCAATTCTCCTCAGTCAAGCACATCTCCTGGTAAGGTCAGTTTTGCATTTTGTGAAATTTCATTTTTTTGGTGACCTCCTAGATACGATGGCCCCAAGCACTAAGCTTGAGGATAAGCTAGAAGGCATAGAGAATTTTCGAGCATGGAAATATAGGACTGGCCTCATTCTTGAAGGGGATGATATTGCAAAATAAATCAAGGAAGAAGTTGTATAACATGAAGAGGATGAAGCTAAGGAGAAGCACAAGAAGGACTTGATTAGGGCAAAGAGGATCATTGCTGATTCTATCAAAGACCACTTGATTCCTCAAGTGTCATCCAATAAGACCCTGAAGGATATGTATGATGCCCCAGCCAAAATGTATGAAGGAAGAAACATCAATAGGAAGATGAATTTGAGAGCTCAATTAAAGAGTACCAAGATGTGCCAAGGAGAATCCATCCAAGACTATTTCACAAGGGTCTCCCAGTTCAAGGAGCAACTAGAAGCCATTGGAGACTCCCTTGATGAATATGATCTAGTTATGACTGCTCTCAATGGTATCACTAGACCTTGGGATTCATTCATCCACACCATGTGTTCCAGAAAGGAATGCATGAAATTCAACATTGTATGGGAAGATTGCATCCAAGAGGAGGTTAGAGTAGCCAATAGAGAAGCTCTACTTAAAGAAGATGATCAAGCCCTATCCACCCATACCAAGAGAGGAAGAAGTCAATCTAACTTCAAGAAGTAAAGCCACAAGGAGTCTCAACCTCCCAAGAAGTTCCAAAGGACAAGAGGAAACAATCCAAGAAGACACTACTCCAACTTTCAATGTTTCAATTGTGACAATCTAGGACACATTGCCAGAAATTGTCCATTGAAGAAAGATGAATACAAGAAGAGGAACAACAAAAAAAGACATCATGCACACCTAGCTAAAAATGAATATGAAGAAGAAGAAGGAGAAGGACCTCGAAGAAAACAAGCAAAAGAAGAAGATGCATAATAGTATGTATTATTCTCTGCACTCTCTGGGTCCATGACACCTGGAGAAGATACATGGCTTATTGATAGTGGTGCTTCAAAGCACATGATGGGACAAAAGAAAACTCTGTCAAAACTTGAAGAAAAGAACTCTCCTCAGAAGGTATCATTAGGAGATGACTATCAATATCCTATCAAAGGAATTGCTGAAGCAAGCTACAAGATTGATTCTGGAACCCCTATGAATATGAAGGAAGTATTATATGTACCAGGTTTGAAGAAGAATTTACTTTCTATCTCAGCATTAGATAATAAAGGATATAGGGTTGCATTCATAGATGGAAAAGTACTTATGTGTCCCAAAGGAAAACCAATTGAAGATGCAATTGTCATTGGTGAAGAAGAAGGAGGCTTATATAAACTCAAGGGACATTCATAAACAACCCTTGTTCATGAGACCACTAGTCCAAGTGAATTATGGCATAGGAGGCTTGCTCACATCAACTACAAATAACTACCCCATGTGAGCAAAGTAGTGACGGGATTACGATATTTGAAGATCGATCATGAAGGCATTTGCAAAGGATGTACAAAAGGAAAGAATATCAAGAATCCATTTTCGAAGAGTGAGACAAAGACTAAAGTTACGTTGGAATTAATCCATTCACATGTATGTGGTCCAATGCCCTCCACATCTTTGAGTGGTTATGAATATTATGTTACATTTATTGCTAACTATTCAAGAAAGACATGGATATATTTCTTGAAAGCAAAAGATGAAGTATTTGGAAAATTCAAGGAATTCCAATCCTTGATAGAGAATCACTCAGAAAGAAGAATCAAGACACTCAGAACAAACAATGGTGGAGAATATACTTCAAAATATTTTGAAGCCTTTTGTAAAGAAGCTGGAATCAAGAGGGAACTAACTACTCCCTACAATCCTCAACAGAATGGTGTTGCGGAATGAAAGAATAAGACCATTATGGAAGCAGTGAAGACAATGATACATGATCAATATCTTCCAATGCATCTATGGGTTGAAGCACCAAGGAAGACAATTTATGTACTGTTGCTGCTGCAACCTGATCCCCATAATTTTCTGAAACTTATAGGGCCCCTCCTTCTTTTTTAGAATGTTTTTTTGGTCTCCTGAAAGTTTGGTTTTTCCCCTTTAAGTTGTCCCTTTTCTTTTCCCCAAGAGAAGTTGTTTTTTGACTAAGGAAAAACTTCAAGTTTTTCTCCCAAAGAGAGGTCGCATCTTTTAGTTTATTTTTCTCTGACCGGTGGTCTTTGTTGACAAAGCGGTCGCAACTTTTAGGCCTAACTTCGCCAACCAGTCGCAATTTTAATTTTGTTTCTGCTGATTGTTGCGTAGCTTTTAGGTCTAACTTCGCCGACCGTTGCGCAGTTTTTAGGCTTATCTTTTGCTGATCACAGTTTTTTTTGGGCCCTTTCAACGTTCCGGTCGCACCATTTAACGCTATTATCGCCAACCATCGCGTCGATCCCGACCTTATGTTTCGCCGACCGGAAGCCTTACCGAGAGCCTTGTTCTTCCCATTGTCGCAGTTTTTAACTCTTTTGAGCCGATCGTTGCGCAAGAGTTACGGTGAAATCACCAACCATCGGCGCAGTCAGTTTTGGAAAAATTAAAGGCTGGTGGTTGGAGACTTTAAATCTAACCCCATGCGAATTTATTGGCTAACCCATTGAGCCCCGTGCACCTTAAATACCCAACTGCCAACCCATATGCATTAAGTGCTCGACATATATATATATAACGGGGTTGGTGGTCCTTTCCCCACCATTTGCATTGTTAGAGAAGGTCCGTTCACGCGCCAAAGGGAGAACGCCGATTTGCAGCCAGTCAGAGCACACTTACCCCACAACAAGCCTCTCTGGTATTGATAGGTAGGTCTTTGAACCCACTCCATTCGCTTTGTCCGCTTGGTTTCTTGTTTTAACGTTTGGGGCATTTTAAGCTAGTTTTTGGGGAGTTTTCGAACGTAAACCTTTAAAAGGCTAAACCCTCCTCACCTTTTTTGACGCCGTAAGGTTCAGTCGTGCCCCAACAGGTTTGACCCACATTTTTCCTCCAAACCCGGTTTTCCTGTCAATGTAGACCCTATATCTAGGCCAAGCATGTCGCTGTTGTTTTCCTTGAAGAGTACTAAAGCCTCAAACTTGGCATCCCACTCGAAATCCACTTCTATCCTCAGCCTTTGTCTTAGACCAGTTTCGACCCGCAAGCCCGTTGTCCCTAAGCTTCACCGAAGCCTCAAAGCCCCGTTAACCGTGTTGTCTTTTTGTCCCGTGTTGAGCCTTTTATCCAAGCAAGAGTTGCTTTGTCCTCAAATACCGGAAGCACCTTGCGAAGGACGTTTTTCATGTAGTCACTTATGTTTTTGTTTCTTTCGCCCACTCACTTTTGCTTCTATCTGTTTCAGTTAAATTTCAACTACTTGCATGGCTTTTTTTGTTTTCGTAAGAAAGCTTCGTCAGCCACTTTAATGATTGCTTAAAAGATGGTTTTGCACAAACGATTAATGCACTGGTTTGCTTGAGATTTTGCTTCTTCCCCGGTATAGATATTCCGCATTTTGAATTTCTAAAATAGTGCTTATAGTACTGGCTTGCTCACTAATTATGATGCTAAGATGATGTTAAATGACCGCCAGCAGTGCTCATTTTTCTGTTTAAATCACACTCATGGAATTGCTGCATGGATGTTTTTTGTGTAAATAATGGTCTTCGTTGTTTTCATCCTTAATGGGCAAGTTTAAATGGAAGCTAACGTTCATGTTAATTCTAGTTCTATTTTAAATACCATGAATATGAATACTGTATTGCTCATAAACAATTGGCATCCCTCATTTGTCCCCCCATTGTCATCACAGGTCTGATATGCATAAGCGGTCTGCCAGAAAGAAAGCCAAGTTAGCCGAGTCAGACTCAGACGTGGAAATCCTCTTAGACACCTCGCTCGAGATGATGTTCGGCGACATGAAAGCTATCACAGGAGCTGCCCCAGAATATCAATGGGGCGATCTATACAGAGCTGTAGAAGACCAAAATTTCCCTGAAGCCTCCTTGGAAGAGCTAATGGTTTATAAGAACGTAAAAAGGTCTGGTCTCCACAAAGAGGCCACTCGCCCAGAGTTGTTCCCATGCTCGGAGGTTATTGGTTGGATACTACCCCAAGTGAATACTGACACCAGATTCATCACAGATATCGACGGGATGAGTCTTGCATCTTTTGCACCAAATTTTATCACGACGACATACAAACTACCCTACCCTAAAAACCTATTGAATGATGAATGGGTATCCGGGCTAAAGATAGACCCTTTGGAATGTGCTAGAAAGATGACAATTTTCGAGAGGCAAATAAGGAAAAGAAATAGTGGAGAGTATGAGAGCCAGCTTCTCAGGACTCCGTACAGACTCATTGCCCTGATGTTGAGTCGGGTTTTCAGCATTCCAAATGGAAACGTTTACAAACTCAGCTGGGTTCCTGTGATGTTCCAGGTGGCCACACATGGAACTTTTTTCAATTGGGTAGACATCATCTTAGATTACATGGCCTCACTTATAACAGCTGCCCAGGGAGGATTGACTCAAAATAAAGACGATTTCTTCATGTCCTCTTATCTGGTGGACTGCTTACTCATCAAGCACCCTTTCCCTGATCTGGGATGCATCTGGAAGAGCAAAGAATCTCCCCTCCATGTAGCTTATCAGATAACATGGGAAAACAAGTACACAAGCTACTACACTCAGATTTGTGAAAAGTTCATCATGTTCATATATCAACTACTCTTTAAGGAAGAACCAAACTGCCTATCAGAGAATGCTATGCCAATCATAGAAACATTCAGAGATTACTACTTCTATGTGGAGGGAACATACATCAGAATGTGTGGAGGTAGTCATGCCCCGTCCCTATTGTCCCGGTATGCCACAGATTATGTAGTGCATAAAGAAGTCGTAAGGAAACTCTTTATCGATGGAGTCAGTAGGGTGCTCCATGACAAGAAGAAGGCTGCATACCTGCCAATTCCTTTTACCATTGGAGCATACTAGCTCCCCAAGGAAAAAGATGGTATAGAATTCGCTAAGGAATTAGAGGCCTTCCATTTTGGGACAAAAATATTTAGGAGGCATGACCCCGAAGGCAAAGCTGCTGCTCACTGTAATAACCTCAAGGTCACTTTTGATTATGCGCACCATTTCGACAAGGACGAAGAGTTATTTTGAAGTGCCAAAAATATGACCGATTTAGGAAAACGCTACCGCCCTAAAAGCGGACCCAGTTCTAGTTCCAAGCCTGTTGGGTTAAAGCAAAAGGAACAGGAAGAGAAGCAACGCCAAGAGGCAATTGCAGTGCAACTAGAGGAGGTCGAGAAGAAGAAAAAAGAGGAGGCATATAGACTCTAAGAAGAAGAAAATGAGAGGCTTCAAAAGGAGCTAGCAGAGAAGTAGAGGGAAGAAGTAGAAAGGCTTCAGAAAGAAAAAGAAGAAAAGCAGTAGCAAGAAGCGGAAGCTGCTAAAATTCAGCAGGATCAAGATCCAAAAATGCAGGAAGAAGCTGAGAGAACGAAGGAGAAAGCAGAAGGGGAAGCAGCGGAACTGTAGAGGTAGGAAGAGGAAGCAGAGAAGTCCAAGAAATATTTGGAGCAAGGTAACTCAATCCCACAAGCCATGGAAATAGATGTATCAACAACAAACCCACCGGAGATAACCATTGAAGGGGATTCCTCATTACAAGAGCTCGCTATCACCCCATACACCCACTCAAAACAACGCTAAGTGTCAAAGATGGATTCTGTCTTTTACGATAAAAAGAAGAAGGCTATCATAAGTAGGTCGGAAAAGAGGATGAAAACTCAAGACGACCAGGACGAAGTCGGAATAACACAAGTTCCGATCTTTCAAGGGACTAACATCGACCCTCAGTTCATGGCAACATGCAGTGTGGCTTCAGCGCAGGAAAGTGCTGATAATGTAGATCTGCTGGTGGAAAAAGTAAAGAAATACCAGGACAAGTGCTTCAAGGTTAAAGATAGTCTTTTGAAGGAGGTGCACTAGGGAAATGAGCTGAAGAGAAAATATAGTGAGCTTCAAGACGAAAAGAAAGAAATATATTTGCAAACCCAAAATCTCGAGGATGAAAAGAGTGCTCGAGATGTGCAACTAGCAATTGCAAAAGGCGAAAAGAAAGGGTTAGAAGCCCGCATACAAGAATTGGAGCAGCATGAAGCCAACAATATACAACAGATTGAGTTTCATAAGCCTCAGTTTGAGAGGTTGAAGAAGGAAAAAGAGCAGTTGTTAGAGCAACTAAAGGATGCAAATGAGAAGAAACGGGACTTAACCGCGTTCCATGAGCAAGCATGCGATATGCTGAGGAAAGTTCATCAGTCACTAGAGCTTATCACGTTGGAGGTGTGTAAGGTAAAAGGAATGATTGAAAGGATGAAGGTAATTGAAGCTGATTCTCTGAGACTCAAGAGAAATTATGTGCACAACTTAGAGGAAATCAATAGACAGCTTGAATGGAGAAAAGGAAAATCAGGGTTCCCAGGGCACGTACCTATCAAGTCCGCAGATGATTTAGATCTGGATATAGGGCTCCTTGAGTTTTGTAGAGTCTTTGGTACAAAAATAAGTAGTGGAATCCAGAAAACCATCGGGAAATGTACTGACTTCTACTCAAAGTTCCGGGATGCCCATGAGAAATGTCATATGGTTTTACCTCAAACCATAGATGATTTTCCTGATAGAGAGCAACGTTTGTCAGACTTGCAGGGAGACCAGAATTTAGAAATAGCATACCTGAGGAAGATAGATGTCCTAACACCAAAAGACCTCCACTGATTTATTGGGAAGACTTCTATCCATGCTTATTTTATGGAAGACATTGCCCAGGTGACAATAGTAGGAGCAGCAAACATTTAATCAGATTGGCGTAAGCATGAAATATCACTAAAGGTGATGATTTCTACGTGGGGAAATTTTATCTTACGAGAAATCAGCTAGTGGACCAGCTACATTGCTGAAGTGGACAGACCTGCTAAAGTGGACAGATCAACTGAAGTAGAAAGGCCAGCTGAGGCAGCATGGCCAACTGGGAATTAATTTTTTTTATTGTAAAATTAGAAAAGATAGCTAGAGGCTGTTATATTGTATAAATGTTTAAAAAAAAACTGGAAATTACTTTTGTCTCATTTAGGCACTAGAAGACAAACTTTTGTGCTTCCCTAGGGTTAGGGTATGAGAAGAGACAAATTTTGTAAAAGTTATAAATAGAAGAATAAAATGGAAGAGAGGGGACTTTTGGCAGGTGAAAGGACCAACTTGTTCTGTACGTGAATTATTTTGCTGCATTAATAAAGGACCTACTTTTCCTGGGAAAAGCTAGCACTACGTTTTTCTTGGGAATGTGTTGAATGTCTGTTGAATTATTTCTGCACCTTTCATGCATATACTGTGAGATCATTCCTAACTGTTCTGAATTAATTCTCTGTTATGAATGCTTTCATTTCCTGTGTAAATATGCCGTGTTAAATGAGTAATGGAGTGTTTTAATCACATCAGAGCTATCTCTATTATCTTTTACATTCTGCTGTAAATGTATCTTTAAATTGAACAGCTAATTGTGAAGTTTCTTAGGTATACTTCCAGCATATTACTCATATTTCAGTTTTGGTCCCTGCAGGGATAGATTAATTAGCTTAGATAACTTTATATCAGATTTGCTTTAATTGCATGCATTTAGATAGAGCACTTGCATATCATCTTTAAACACAAAATACATAAACGGTGGATCGGGCCGCAACCGGTGAAAGAAAACAATTCTTTAAATCACATACGGTAGCCGGGTCGTTAACCGGACGGATTCCCCACACCAAACGATGAGAAATCTAATTGGACTTGCTTACTGGGGAGAATCCCTTGCTGATTGGTGCTGCGAATTTTAAGGCATCAACATGTACACAATAGATTATCCCATAGTGCCCTTGGATTCAAGACTCCAGAATAAATGTTCACAGGAAAGAGGCCTAAAGTGAGCCACCTCAAGATATTTGGTTGCCCAGTATATGTTCACATACCAAAAGAAAAGAGAACCAAGTTGGACCCTTACAGAAATAAGGGAATATTTGTTGGATACTGTGAAGTCTCTAAATCCTTCAGAGTATACATTCCAGGATTCCATCACATGGATATTAGTAGATATGTAACATTTGACGAAGAAGCAGCTCTCAAGAGATCCATAAAGTTCCAGCATGAAGAAGTATATGAAGAAGATGTACATCCCAGAAATGTAGAAGCTGCACACTCCCTCGAAGATGAAACACCAAAAGACCATGATATGCTAGAACCTCAAGAACCTCCCACTATGAATATGTCACGAAAGAGAAAGCTTGCTTGGGTAAGAGAAATTATACAAGAAGCAGAGAAGTATGGATCTCCAAAAGGATCCACAAGGGTAAGCAAGACGCCAAATCCATTTTCCAGTTATGTGGCTTTGATGTGTGATCTTGTAGATCAAGAACCTACAGTTATGAAGAAGCTATACATAATAAAGAATGGGTAGAAGCAATGACGGAAGAATGCCAATCAATAATGAAGAATGATGTTTGGGATATAGTTCCCAAACAATAAGGAAAAAGTGTGGTATCTTCCAAGTGGATCTACAAGATAAAGCATGCAGTTGATGGAAGTATTGATAAATACAAGGCAAGGTTTGTGGCTAGAGGATTCTCTCAGAAAGAGGGAATTGATTATGAAGAGACATTTGCGCCAGTATCAAGGTACACTTCCATTAGAACCATAATGGCACTTGCATCCATGATGAAGTGGAGTTTACACCAGATGGATGTGAAGAGAGCTTTCCTGAATGGTGTGATTGAGAAAGAAGTGTACATAGAACAACCACATGGATTTGAAGTTGAAGACAGACGGATGTTAAGATTCAGTATGCTAAGATAGATAACATCAGTATTCAATTCAATTTCACAACAATATCATATATAGGATCACTGAAAGAATAACAAGCACATCATAAACACAAGAGACACAGAATTATCCTGGGAAACCCTCATGGGGTAGAAAACCCAACAAAAATTCCTCAATATAGATGATCAACAAGTACAAAGATGTAGTCCCCAAACAAGAGCTCCTTCTTCTCCTTTGCAAATCTCTCTCTCTCCTATGCGAGTTCACAAGTGAGTGTGTGTGTGTTAAATGAGGAACACAACTCCTCTATTTATACTTTATATTCACTTGAATTTTACACTTGAAAGGTTGACCTCAATAGGTTATTCTCTTGCTGATTGGGCTGACCCCTCTAGGGGACTTAAACACCCCATTACAAATGACTCTTAAGGGATCTATTGCCCCGACTTACATGGGAGGATTTACCTCAATGAATTTACATAATAATAACATCCCGACGGAGGAATAAAACATCTTCGGCTGAATAATAATAAAGTACAAATAGAATATTCTTTGAAGTTACAATATTTCAACACTCCCCCTTAACGAGAAGGATTTTCTAACAACATCTGCAGGAGCAAGGAGTCATCAACTACATCACAGTGATACATCTATAAATCATTGGAAGTTTTCTTCAATCATCATCAGTAACTCAAATAGCTACTGGAACATCTTCAATATCTTCAATATTGGAACATCAACATCTTCAGTATTGAGTCTTCATCTTCTGCAGCACTCGATCACCTGATTAGCTACAACAACAACAGCATCATCTGGATCTCCCGATCAACAACATCATATGGATCTCTCGATCAATAGCATCATCATCTGGATCTACCGATCAACAACATTGTCTGAATCTCTCGATCAACAACATCATCATCTGGATCTCCCAATCAACAACATCATCATCTGGATCTCTTGATCAACAACATCATCATCTAGATCTCCCGATCAAAAAAATCATCTGGATATCTCGATCAACAGCATCGTCATTTGGATCTCCTGATCAACCGCATCATAATATGCAATACACATGATCCAATTACGGGATGATCAATCCCTCTCACTTTAGGACATAAGTCCAAGGATGATACAATCCTGATCCACTTACAAAATGATCAATCCCCATCAATTTAAGACACCATATCATGTCTAGGGATGATGCAATCCAGATCTACTTACGGGATGATCAATCCCTATCAATTTAAGACACCATATCATGTCTTGGGACGATGCAATCCAAATATACTTACGGGATGACCAATCCCTCTCACTTTAGGACATAAGTCCAAGGATGATGCAATCCTGATCTACTTATGGGATGATCAATCCCTCTCACTTTAGGACATAAGTCCAAGGATGATGCAATCCGGAACCACAGTGCTAGTCCTTTTTCATACTGGATGTGACCTAGATCAAATCTAGGATTTACCACCACAGAGCCAGTCCTTTTTCATATTGGATGTGACCTAGATCAAATCTAGGATTTACCACCACAGAGCCAGTCCTTTTTCATACTGGATGTGACCTAGATCAAATCTATGATTTACCACCACAGAACCAGTCCTTTTTCATATTGGATGTGACCTTGATCAAATCTAGGATTTACCACCACAGAGCCAGTACTTTTTCATACTGGATGTGACCTAGATCAAATCTAGGATTTACCACCACAGAGCCAATCCTTTTTCATCCTGGATGTGACCTAGATCAAATCTAGTATTTACCACTATAGAGCCAGTCCTTTTTCATACTGGATGTGACCTAGATTAAATATAGGATTTACCACCACAGAGCCAGTCCTTTTTCATACTGGATGTGTCCTAGATTAAGTCTAGGATTTACCACACAACATCATCACATTCTCGAAGACAAGAGTCTACGGATCTCTTTTAGGACATATGTCCAGGGATGATACAATCCCACTGCAACATCATCAATATCTTTCATGGAGACAAGAGTCTACGGATCCCTTTAGGACATGTGTCCAGGGATGATACGATCCCACTCGTCAACTTAGATAAAGTCTAAGGACCACTCATCGACCTCATCGTCGATACAAGTATCCTCATCATCGACCTCATCGTCGGTACATGCATCCTCATTATCGACCTCATCGTTGGTACAAGTATCCTCATCATCGGTACATGTATCCTGATACAGGTATCCTCATAATCAATACAAGTATCCTCATCATCGATACAGGTATCCTCATCATCGATACAAGTATCCTCATCATCGATACAAGTATCATCATCGACCATATCACTCCTCCTTTCGAGGAGGGTCCTTCTAAACTACGTCAAGCTTGTCTCGGAAATACTCAAACTTTACTTGAGATAGAGGTTTCGTCAATATATCAGCAACTTGTTCATCAGTGCTCACATACTCGAGCTTTATAGCTCCTTTCTGCACCATATCCCGTATATAGAAATATCGGATCTCTATGTGATTTGACTTATCATGGAACACTGGATTCTCCATCATCTTGATACAACTCTGGTTGTCACACAGGATCACAGTCGGGTCCATATCTAAGTCAAATAGTCCTGATAACAAATTCCGAAACCATATGGCTTCACAACTAGCAGAGCAAGATGCTATATATTCTGCTTCAGCTGTGCTGAGAGCCACACTAGACTGCTTCCTGCTAAACTACGAGATCATAGCAGATCCTAGACAATAACATCCATCCGATGTGCTCTTTCTGTCTGAGACACTTCGAGCCCAATCTACATTTGTATAACCATACAATCTGAAGTCATGATCTCCAACCTAGTATAGATCAAAGTCTATCGTACCTTTCAGGTACCTCATCACATGCTTTGCAACTACTAGGTGAACACGTCTAAGCTCAACTAGATACTGACTTGGGTTGTTCACATCAAAGCATATATCTAGCCTGGTATTCGTTAGATACATCAATGAACCAATCATCTATCTGTAAACTGTAGAAACTACCGTCCATCATCACATATCTCTACTTCACATTTTCCTTGGCTAAGGAAAAATCTCATATGATCTTAGCCACATATCTAATCACAGAATCATGCCAGGATTCTTTAACTATGAGATCTACTCCCTTTGAAGTGGAGTCTTCTACATCTGAGTATTGTCCTCCTTCTGTGACTGAACATCATTCACACTCTGCATTGAGTGATCTTCTTCATATCTATCTGTGCCATCTCTTGTCAGATGGTTCTACTGATATGAGCCTCAAGATCACTCGAACTCTATGGTGAGTTCCTTCTTTCTTCCATCTGATAGAATCATGTCATCTGTATATAGAAACCATCTTCAACCTTGTAGAAAAGGTTGAAATCCGCATCACCCATGGTGATCATCAAGCTCATCAAATGAATATCGATCTTGGGTACCTATTGAACCCGTATAGAGCCTTCTTCAATCATTTGATTCTCTATCGAATTCTAGGAGTTTGCTCGATTCACACTTCTTCTTCAATTACACCATTCAAGAGAACAGTCTTGTCATCCATGGGTGTAATCTATCTCTGGAAGTGTGTCTAGTCACTTGGAAGAAACATCTCGTCATGATCCTTTCCCTCTTTATAAGAGAATCATCTAGCCATGATCCTTCTATAGTACGTTTGATTTGTAAGTCTTCTTGTTGAACATCCATCACTTGTTCTTTGGAGCAGGTGTTCATTATCCTTCTTTTGTAGATCACAGCACATGATCTTTCCTACAAATCAATTTTAATTACATGATTAGTAACAATTCATAATCATCAAATCATGTTGAGATTTCAATGATAACCTATTATGCATACTGATATGATTCACATAGTTATGCAACTATCTTGACCAATACTTTGGCACAACACTTTTCCATATCATATATGCATACAGTGGCTATCTATATGCCTTCCATCTCTACCAAAACATACTATCAAGAGCATGCACAACTCTAACCATGTCAACAAAGAGGCTTCATTCTAGACAAGCAACACTGGAATGTTTGTCCAACTTACCCATCATATGCATATTAGTAGTATACTGTTCAATGCTATATGAATGCATACACTATGCAAGATATATTCTAGGAATAACATATGAGCAATATCATTTCAAGAAGTAATTCAAATAACAACTCAAATACTTATCTTTTATGCTTGTGTCATTGCCTCCCTCTCGATCTCTATTTTCCCTTTATGATAGCATCATGATTATATGTCTTTGAACTTCTATCCATCCTGGACCACTATGCATGCTTAAGTGTGCACTAGTTTCATCATTGTGTCATCCTCAAAATCTCATACATAATCATAAATTCATTAGTATAATCTCAATACTATCAAAACATTATGATTCTAAATAATCTTAAACATGTATGGTCATGATCATTTCATACACAAGTATACTTATCTAAGATCCTAACACAAAGTAGGATTCTAACTCGATATAGGAAAGCATACCTGGATTAGCATGCTTGCTAGTTATGTCTAAAACATTATCTTCTTTGTTCTCGTCAATGATTTAGAGACCTTGTGCTAGTAACCTACATATCTCATAAGTTAAGCATATCAGAACCAAACCATACATACCTCGTAAGTAGAGCTTCTATGTGATCAAAGACTATGGATGAGTCTTTGTATTCATGTCATCATGGTCATATAGATTTGACTTACTTGATGTACCTTTCATGTTAGCAGACAACATCATCCTCATACAACACCACAAGTGCATTAGTACAATCATAAGTGTCATAACCCTAATCAATGAATGCCTTATATCATTCACATGCATTCATACTTTTACTATGGTGATCAGACAATCTAAAATTAATCATGATTTTACTAACCTTAGTAATATGAAGACAAACATATTATGAACTTAATCATGAAACAGATTTCAAAACATACCTATATCTTCTCAAGTCATACCTGTCGAGTTGTCTTCTCTATAAGGGTAAAACCCTAACCATCCAAGGTATATCAATTGTAAACATCTTATATAGGTTCATTGCTTCCCTATGAGTCTCCCAACTTTGCTAGGGTTTCTTCTTACTTGGAAACCCTAATTTTCAATCTCCTTCCTCCCACAACATTTTGATGGAGGATTAATATCTATGATGAATGGATTCCAAATCCACTTTCAAGTTTCCAATGTTGCATCAGGTGTCTCCAACATTGTATCAGGTCATGCCATACCTAAAAACTGAAAACCCTAAGTGAGAGCTTCTTCCTCTTCTTCTTTAATTTCCTCCGTTGAGCCATTTCAGATGTGCCGTATTGTTTCTGGTGCATCCCTGAAATTTCGGATCTGTAGGGCCTGAAACTTCGGCCTGTGGTAGCCTGACCTGTCATATTTCTAACCCCATAGGTTTGAACTTCATTGGATTCTCCATTAGATATATATGCTCAGTTTCCCAACATGACCTGTTTAAGGGATGAAACAACATAGCGAACTTGTATGGAGTTCCATGTGTCACTGTTTCAACTTCGGCCTCTGAAACTCGGACTTGTGAAGCTACAGTCCGTGCCCTAACTTTCAGTTTTTACGGAATTCCATTTGGAGCTTCCTAGCTCGAGATATGAGCTTTTTACCTAGGTCACCTGTTTAGGGATTCATTCTGGAAGAATGTTGACTGCTTTTCTGGGCAGACCCGGGTTTTAATGAAGCGCAGCAACAAAACCCCTTGGCGCACTGGCCCTTTCGGCAACGAGCTGCGCAGCAGCTCGAGGTCTCACCCGAAGTGGCTATGGGGGGTTAAGGAATCAGGTTTCCTTAACCGTGGTGATGCGGAGATTGTTCTGTATATCTTCCTCTTCCTCAAATATCGGCGGTCGGACCTTCCCGCAGGCCGCTCGGCGCAGCTGCGCGGATTCCTTCCTAGGCCGGCCTACTGCGCGGTTTCTCCTCTCTAGCGCAGAAGGCAACTATTCCTGGCGTTGACGCGCTAAATACTTCCTTTCCCTTCGCATCCGGCGCAGTAACGTATTCTTCGCTCACTGCAGCGACAGCGCGTTACTACTTCCTGGTACTTAACACTCATAGCTATCAAGAGACCTTTCCGACTCACTTAAACAGTCACAAAGATGATGCAAAAGATGTTCACACAGGTAATGATCTTAAACAGTTATCATTCATGCAAATATTATAACAAGAAGATATATGTGACGCTCATCTCCTCGAGGAAAACCACATCCACGGGAGTTTCATATTAACCAGAAAATGATAGAGTTATACAATATGCTGCGCACACAGCTGCAGCCTTAGATCTTACAGGAAACTCCACGCACACAGCTGGGAGCCCTTCTCTCAATCTCGTCTCCTCTCTATGGAGATTACAAAGGCACAGACGTCGACTCAGACTGTCTGGCAACTCAGGGATTAGCTCCTCGGCTATCTGATTTCCTCTCTAGTTCTACGCACCGGGTAGAAAATACAGTGAAGGATAATCAACACATGATCTATCCTTTAGACTGGCTCTCTAACAGTCTAGCATCTAACTCTCTAATCCTCCAAAAGGAAAGAACTGAAGGAACCTCTACCCATTACAATGATTCATATATATAGGTGGCCATGACGGTCACACCTTTACAAAACTGTGGGCCTTTCCCAACAGTAATTCCCAAAAACCCTAACCACGCACATGGCTAGGTGTACTGTAGGCGCCGCTTGCAGTCACGTCGCCGCTTCCTGCAGGCTCCGTGAATTCCGGCGCAGATTGTGGGTATGGGCGATCGTCCTTCGCCTTCAATGCTCTGGTCCGTTGCTCCTCCTTGATCCGAGCAACCATAACTTCTGTACTAAGCCTTTAAATGAGGGTAGCTGAGCCCTCTACTCCATCGCCTTATTTATTATGGTAGCTGAGCCACCTTCATTCCTCGATGACGTGCGCGCGAGCTCCGCAATTTCCGGTCCGTGATCTGCGCTGAGATCATCCATCTGGCACCGTACTGCGCACCGTCTCCTTCTTACCCAAAACTTAGTGCTTGTCCCAAAATTAGCACTTTCCTTCCATACTCGTGCTTTTTCCCAAAATTCGCAGCTTTTACTATAGCTGCGACCTTGGCCCCAACAGGCCCCCAACACTCACTTGTGGCTCGTCCTCGAGCCACTCGCACTAGCGCGTGGTTGTTTGATTTGCGCATCTGCTTTTGCTTGAATCTCCGCGAATGTTTTCTGCCACTTCGCAATAGCGGAGTCCAATTCCTCGATACACTCATCAGCTGTTTGCACTGTTTCTGCGGTCGCTTCGTCTTTAGTGAGTGTATCAATGATCTCCTGAGACTCGGTAATCTCTTTGATTTTTGTCTCAACCTGGCCAACAATTTCAGCATACTCATCCATGAATGGCTGAATGCTGTTGGTGAGCTTCTCATCTTCAGTTCTGAGCTTGTGCAGTTGCTGCTGCATTTTGCGCACTTCGCCCATTTTCTTCATCTTTGGCAAGCCTGTTAAGGACTTAGCTTCTTCATTCAGAACAGTGAGAGACTGTTCTGCAGCTTGCACCTGTTCTGATAGTCCCACTTTAAAAGGGAGGTTTACAAGCTCTGACCATGCTTCCATAGCCTGGTCCATCAGGTTCTTGGCTTCCTGTACTCGGTCTTTCATTCGTGTGGAAGCTCTGCTCAATGCTTCAAATTGTACCTGCGCATCATCCGTAAGATGCGCAGCAACGCGAGCTTCTAGCTCAGCAATCTGGGTTCTATGGCCTTCTGCCATAGCAATTATTTCTTGCTCCAGGGTTTTCACCCTTCCTCCAATAATTTGAACTTTTGCAACCAGAGGGAGGTCTGGTTGAATCTCGCAAGCCGGCAATTCCTGGGCAATCTCTTCTATTGCGTTTCTGATGCCGGTGTCTTGCGCCTCATAGAGTGCAAGCTTCGCAGAGATATTCTTATGACTTTCCTTCAGCTCTATCTCCTGCGATTGCAGTCGTTGGTTTGCCTGGAAAGTAGAGAGCTCTCTAGCTCTCAACTCAAGAGAAACTTTCTCCTGTACAAGCTGTAGGGTTTCTATAGGAATCATAGACAAATTTATTTCTACAGGTCCAACTGTGCTTACCTGTAGTTCAGCTAGAGGATCTGGAAGTGTCATGCTGGTAGGCGGAATATGTACGACAGTGTGCCTTTCTGTGAGTTCTTCAACTCGCTCATCAGTTGGAATTTCTTGTGGCGCCTGCGAAGTAGATGCTGGCGCATGGGTCTGCGCAATCCTTCCTGCGAGACCTTTCAGTTCTACAAATTGTAAGTCTAGAGCACTTCGGATGTGAGCATGCATGTTCCTCATCTCACGAAATTGCTCTTTCAAGTATTTGTCAACCTCCGAGGGAATGGCCTCAGTGGGATGCGACACTTTCTGCTTCTTTGTAGCTGGTTCTGTTGAGCCTTCATCGCTTCTTTGCTCAGGGGCTTCCTTGCCCTTATCCTTTTCTTGCCCAGCGGCGGGTGGCATCGCAGGTGCGATGTCAGCTGCTGCTCTCCATTCGTCCGACCACGACTTAATGGTTTCTTCGACATCTTCTGTGGTCATCCTGTAAAGACCTAGCGCCCAGTCACCTGGAATGTCGCAAGGCCGAAGGTAGAGTTGATGGATGTCGGCAGTAAAAGCCAACTTTCCTTCATACAATGTGGCTGTCTCCCCGCTCAGCCTCGGCATATCTTGTATGGTATCTCGGAGGAGATAGTAGTACTCACAAAAGACAGCGCGATTCATCTTGCGCTTCGCGGGATTAGGGGAATCCCAGAGGTTGATGTAGCGCATGCCGGCAACCTCTCCTGCGCGGCGTGGAAGGAACTGAGTATTCGGGGGCTCCTTCCACCCGACGAGAGCGCATAAAATTAGAAGCCACGAAAAATGGAATGATTGGCCTGCATTGTCCTGCACATTCAGGCAATCAGCCAAAAAAGAATTCAGCAGGAAGAGAGACCAGTTGTACTGTTCTCCCTCCGCAGCTGCGATAGCGAGCTCGACGACAGCTCCAGTAACTTCTTTCGGTCGGCACTTTGTGAGAAGTCTGCCTGCAAGCAGACTTCCTGTGAAGCGAAGTGCCTCATCTTCTACTGTCGTGAGGTCATAAGCCCGACCTCCTCTTGTCAAGTTATATTTCTGGACCAGCTTTGCAGCCAATTTTCGGTCCTTCTCCTTTCCCACAAAATGGATATTGGGATCCTTACCAACCTTAGATAGACCGGTGATGCGGTGTATCAAATCAACATTTAGATCAATTGGCCTCCCGAGCCAAAGGTAACCTCCATGAACGCAGGATAGCAGTGTTTTAACGACTGCGTTCACTTCATTGCTACGCCCAAAGTGCGGTAGCTTCAACAAATTCAAGAGTCCAGGGCGCTCAAGATTTGCTGCAAATCCCTTCGGGACAAACTCGTCAACCTGCCTGGTGGGATTATGGACGATATCCAGATATCGGTCCAACTGGAACTGAGGATATGTCTTATAGTCTCCAAGGTTAAAATCAGAGAATTTAACCAATGGGATGTTTCCCAATAGTTGGCCTTCTACCCGCACACTAGCCGGTAGTGGCGGTAGCGGAATTGGATACTTTGCATTCTTCGGAATCTGTACATCCGGCGCATCATCTGGACGCGGCGGAATATAGTTCACCATAGACGCAAGCGGCTCTGGAACAGGTTCCTCCGGCTGCTGCTGAGATGCTCTTGTGCCTGGGGATGTTCTGGGATCAGTAGCACCGGGGTGTACGTAGGTCGAAGCCGTCACCGGAGTGGCCATGCCGAAATCTAAGCCTCGGCGCAGAAATTGACGAACCACTTCTTCAGTTGATAAGTTCTCCGTTGTGAACCAATGTAAATAACAAAACTCTGGACAGCAAATGGCGGAACTGCGTAGGGTATAGACTCTGAAAACAAGGGGAAATACTCTGCACACTCGGCTCTGAAAACAATACTTTGGGTCTTCAAACACAACTATGCAACTCGAGACAGTAACCCGAAATTGATACAAGTGTGAGGTATTTATAGCCAGCGGGGATAGTAAATGCGACCAAGTGGGGTAACGTAGCTATAGGCGGCTACAGATGAGTTGACAACACGCTATCCTCCTTGCCGTAGCGGTGCATTTAGTGTGATTGACGGGTTCTGACAGCCTTCCGGGAGAAGCTAATGCTTTCGGCGCCTGAGTTAAATGCAAATCTTTCGGAGATTAAGCCGAATCCGTCGGAACAGCTAGACTTAAATAGCGGCCTTATCCTTCATTTATTCAAACGCGGCTACATAACTGCTGTAATTCAAAATTTCCGGCGGGTCATTTCAACTTAGGAAACTGTGCCTCTATGGGTCCATGACAAATTTTTTTTTTTTTTTTTTTTTCAAGCGGCAACAGAAAGGGAACTCCGCAGGAGCGATAGTTCCATGGTCCAAAAACAAAACTTCGCCAGAGTGCACCGATAAGCTCTCTTCAAGCAATTTTTATTCAGGATGCGCGGATATTTCGAGGAACTGCGCAGGAAGCTGGAAACTGAGGGTGTGTCGCAGCTTCCGTGTAGACTGAATGCGATGTCTCTTTCAACTACACTGGGCATCTGCATTCTTGAGTAATATATTATGTCGACAGGGCGGAGTGGCCGTCTGCTGTGGGGTTGACATAGTCACTGTGGTTAGTGGTCATCTGGTACAAACTTTCCATGTGGCGCGCTTCCTCTTCTGCGCGAATGGGTTCTATATATCTTGGTCCTTGAATAGGATCAAGAGGTGCGATGACCCTGATCTGGTCATCCTCAAAGGTCATCTGTCTTTTCTTCAAGTTAATGACAGCCAAATTATCGAATGCCCAGTCTGTTCCTAACAGCGCTGGGTATGGTCTACTATCATCCATAATTTTGATTACTTCAAAATCTGCAGAGCTTCTTACTCCTTCAATATCAATAGGTACATTGGGTAATATGCCCAATGGAGAGACTCGTTGCTGATTTGCGAGTCTTAGCTGGATAGGGGATCTTGTAAGCTGAGGGCTTCCCATCTGTTCCCATGTCTGCATAGTGAGAACATTGGCTTCTGAGCCCAAATCTAACATGACTTCGTCCATTTCAAATGCTCCAATCTGCGCTGTAAGCCTCATCTCTTTTCCAGTTCTAATGTGACTCCTAATCTGGTGAACAGCACGCTGTGGTGTGTTCGTCGAAGCAGAGTGTTGGCACCGATCCAACAGGTGTTGAAGTTCTAGAGTTGCTTTTTCATTGCGCAACAATTTTAAACATTGTCGCAGGAATGCATGGACACTGCCTAGTGCATGCTCCTCATCATCATCATCATCATCATCATCATCATCATCATCATCATCATCAGGCCTTCCAGCTGTAGTGGCCTGTTCTTGCACCAGGTTGTCTTGTCTTAGCGCTTGCGATCTAATATTGTTCTGCGGAATTGCGGCAGAACTTGAAGCTCTCGGATCTGAGAAATACTCTTGAGCTTGCTTAAATGCTTCTTTTTGCTTCTGCAGGTTAAGTGGGGCTGGTTTAATGTTAGCGCGGCGCACCCATTGCGTCGCTTGCTTTCCCGTTCCCATCTCTTGCGCACCAGTGGTTGCTCCACTGCGTGTCACTATATTAACTGTAGGGTCCGGTTCTCTTTTTTCTGCTCCAATCAACTGAATATTCTGATTTACCTGTGGTGTCTTTGCTTGCATCTTAGCCTGTAACTGAGGGCATTCTTCAATGATATGGTCAGAAGATTTACAATACCTGCAGAGGGTTGTAGGATTTTGGCAATCCCTAGCAAAATGACCTTGTTCTCCGCAATTATAACAAGTGATCTGTCCTCTTCCGCGACCAAAGTTTGTTGTGCGTCCACGTCCTCTGTAATTTGCTGCTCGGGCGTCCCGAGTTTGGTCATAAGGTGGACCTGCTGTGGGTCCTTGTGTCTCTGCTTGTACCTGATAGACATCATGCTTTCTTTCTATCATAAGATCATATGCTCTACAATTGTTCTCATCATGACCTACTGATTTACAGAAATTACAATATAGATTCTTTGGAGTTTGTACATATTTCTGAAGTAAGTGGCATTCTTGTGGTCTATGACCTCTAGTTCTGCAGATTTCACACCAAGGCCCTTGTGCCTGTGGTAAAGGGTTAGGTGCTCCAGTTGCAATATAGTCTATGAAAACGGGACAATGGTCCTTTGAATGACCTTGGGATTTACATTTTGTGCACCAAATTTCTTCCTTAATCTCCTTGCCTTTCTTAATATCATGCACTTGCAAGGTTAAGTTTGCTAATTGGTTCTGTAAATGCGCAACATCGTTGCTTGTCCCTGCAATTGGCGAAGCTTCTAGTTTCATAGCCATTTCTAGGGCTTGTTCCTGAGTATTGAGATTCTGTTGCATAAGGGGAAGTCTAATGTGTGGAAGTAGTGCAGCAATAAACCATTCTTTATGTTGCTGTGGTGCAAACTCGAAGCTTACTTGATCTATCAGGGCTTTGAACTTCTGGTCAAAGTCCCATACTGATTCTGTAGGTAACTGTTTGATGTCTTTGAGCTCTGTTATACACTGTGATTCTGATTTAGGTTTCTTGAATTCTCTAATCATGGCATTTCTTACCTCAGCAAGCGTCCTATTCTGTGCTGCTGAGTATTTCATGAACCAAGTCAAGGCTCTTTCTCTTAGTGTGGTTGCTAACTGAACCAGTTTAACAGCATCGTCATTAATTTGCTTAATTGTCCAAATGGCTTCACATAAGAACCAATGCTGCTCAGGGTCCTCTATCCCTGTTCCTCTAAAAGTTGGTAGCTTCATGTCATCACCCATCCTTCTTGCACGGGTTTGAGGTGGAGGTACTGTAGCAGTGCCTCTGGGATGGTTAAACAAAGGTGGTAGAGAGGTACTAGAAGTAGCGTGTGGGCTACTAGAAGGTGTTACTGTAGGATTATACTGAGCTCCGTCTGGTTTTTGCGGTGTAAAGGGGTAATAAGGGATATGAGCACTCCCTTGTCTTTCTATATGGCTTGCTCTAGGGACTTGGCTATTGTCTGGGATAGACTCAAAAGGATATTGGTCAAGGCCTACTTTATATCGTTTTCCACTACGAGTGCAACCAATAACTTCAGGATCACTATCAGAATCTACGGACATTACTTGTCTATGCTATTCATCAGAAGCAATACATAGCTTTCCTTTTTCATACAGAAGCATTTTAATCCATAAGTTCAGAGAATTTAAGAACTTACCTCTGTGCACTTGGAAGAAACTCCTCTCAGCTTCACTGAAACTCTTTCTTGTATCGACTGCAAATTCGGTAATGAAACCTTCCAGTAGACTATTCAACCAAAAGTCTACTGCGCGGGACACAGGGTTGTCTATCTGCTTCACAATACTGACTAGCTCAGGCGTCCACGTGACGGGTCGATCAACATGCAGCGTAGGTCTAGAATCTGCTAACTTGGCTATCCAAGCGTGTAACTCCAATGCAAACGTAACAAAGAAAATTTCGTAAAGGTCAGCATAAATATACTTCTGTAACCAATCTTCTGTTTGAAGCGTAGGGCTTCTATTTTCTTGTTCAGCAAACTCTTTAGCCTTTAAATCAAACCAATCTCCAATTTCTTTAGCTGTAGGATGCCAGTAACACATTTGTTAGCTGAGCAAGTCTCAGTGTAACAGAACCTTATGTTGTCTTCAGCAACAGTCTCAGATGTCGCGTGACTAGTAAGTCTTACAGCAACAAGTCGCAAGGCAAAGGAATCATTTGTTGGCTCAATCAACAGGGTTCAAAGCCATGGAAGTAATGTGATCAAAAAGTCATAAGACAACAGAACCATTTGTTGGTCACTAGGCAACGGAACCATTTGTTTCGCTGCTTCCTTTCTCTAGGTTGCGCGTCAATCTCGCACGTCACTGAAATAAGAGGTCTCCCTCACGCGGCAACGGAACCATTTGTTGACTCCTCAATCTCGCGCGTCGCCAAAATAACAAGTCTCATTCGCGCGGCAACGGAACCATTTGTTGACTCCTCAATCTCGCGCGTCGCCAAAATAACAAGTCTCATTCGCGCGGCAACGGAACCATTTGTTGACTGCTTTTCTGGGCAGACCCGGGTTTTAATGAAGCGCAGCAACAAAACCCCTTGGCGCACTGGCCCTTTCGGCAACGAGCTGCGCAGCAGCTCGAGGTCTCACCCGAAGTGGCTATGGGGGGTTAAGGAATCAGGTTTCCTTAACCGTGGTGACGCGGAGATTGTTCTGTATATCTTCCTCTTCCTCAAATATCGGCGGTCGGACCTTCCCGCAGGCCGCTCGGCGCAGCTGCGCGGATTCCTTCCTAGGCCGGCCTACTGCGCGGTTTCTCCTCTCTAGCGCAGAAGGAAACTATTCCTGGCGTTGACGCGCTAAATACTTCCTTGCCCTTCGCATCCGGCGCAGTAACGTATTCTTCGCTCACTGCAGCGACAGCGCGTTACTACTTCCTGGTACTTAACACTCATAGCTATCAAGAGACCTTTCCGACTCACTTAAACAGTCACAAAGATGATGCAAAAGATGTTCACACAGGTAATGATCTTAAACAGTTATCATTCATGCAAATATTATAACAAGAAGATATATGTGACGCTCATCTCCTCGAGGAAAACCACATCCACGGGAGTTTCATATTAACCAGAAAATGATAGAGTTATACAATATGCTGCGCACACAGCTGCAGCCTTAGATCTTACAGGAAACTCCACGCACACAGCTGGGAGCCCTTCTCTCAATCTTGTCTCCTCTCTATGGAGATTACAAAGGCACAGACGTCGACTCAGACTGTCTGGCAACTCAGGGATTAGCTCCTCGGCTATCCGATTTCCTCTCTAGTTCTACGCACCGGGTAGAAAATACAGTGAAGGATAATCAACACATGATCTATCCTTTAGACTGGCTCTCTAACAGTCTAGCATCTAACTCTCTAATCCTCCAAAAGGAAAGAACTGAAGGAACCTCTACCCATTACAATGATTCATATATATAGGTGGCCATGACGGTCACACCTTTACAAAACTGTGGGCCTTTCCCAACAGTAATTCCCAAAAACCCTAACCACGCACATGGCTAGGTGTACTGTAGGCGCCGGTTGCAGTCACGTCGCCGCTTCCTGCAGGCTCCGTGAATTCCGGCGCAGATTGTGGGTATGGGCGATCGTCCTTCGCCTTCAATGCTCTGGTCCGTTGCTCCTCCTTGATCCGAGCAACCATAACTTCTGTACTAAGCCTTTAAATGAGGGTAGCTGAGCCCTCTACTCCATCGCCTTATTTATTATGGTAGCTGAGCCACCTTCATTCCTCGATGACGTGCGCGCGAGCTCCGCAATTTCCGGTCCGTGATCTGCGCTGAGATCATCCATCTGGCACCGTACTGCGCACCGTCTCCTTCTTACCCAAAACTTAGTGCTTGTCCCAAAATTAGCACTTTCCTTCCATACTCGTGCTTTTTCCCAAAATTCGCAGCTTTTACTATAGCTGCGACCTTGGCCCCAACAAAGAAGCATAAACCCTAACCTGTATGGATCATATATCAGAAAGTACAACGAATCTGAGGCTGAAACTCGGACACAAGGTATAGGAAAATTTCATCTTCGGCCTATCCAATTTTTAGATCCTGAACCTTTTCCAAAATTGATTTATAGAGAAAGTTCCACGATGACTAGGTTTTTCTATACAAAACCCTAACTTTCAAATTGTCACAAGTGAAACAAGTGTTGTAAGTGCCATACATTGCCTTCCTTTAGGCTAGCTCTGATACCATGTTAAGATTCAATATGCTAAGATAGATAACATCAATATTCAATTCAATTTCACAACACAAGCATATACAGGATCACTGAAAGAATAACAAGAACAACATAAACACAAGAGACACAGATTTATCCTGGGAAACCCTCATGGGGTAGAAAACCCAACAAAACTTCCTCAATATAGATGATCAACAAGTACAAAGATGTAGTCCCCAAACAAGATCTCCTTCTCCTCCTTTTCATGTCTCTCTCTCTCCTATGCGAGTTCACAAGTGAGTGTGTGTGTTAAATGAGGAACACACCTCCTCTATTTATACTTTACATTCACTTGAGTTTTACACTTGATAGGTCGGCCTCAATAGTTTATTCCCTTGTTGACTGGGCCGACCCCTCTAGGGGTATTAAACACCCCATTACAAATGACTCTTAGGGTAACTGCGAAGTTTTCTCTTTACTTCGATGACTATGAAATCAGCTGGGTATTCCCAGTATTCTATATTGATTATTATATCTTCGAGCATTCCTTCAAGTCTCACTATGGATGTGTCAGCTATCTGGAGGACTGTAGTTGTTGGTCTGACCATTGATTGGATTCCTAAGTGTATCATAGTATCCTTGATCATCACATTTATAGCAGCTCCTAAATCAATTAAGCTTTTGTCTATATGCATGTTATTGATTATTACATTGAATACTGGGCTTCCTGGATCAAGATATTTGGGGTTTACAAGGACACCTAGCATCAAATCTACCAATTGGCCTACTACATTTATCGTGGGTGGGTCTCGTTTTCTTCTTCCAGGTCTTTTCAAACAATTCTCTTTAATGAATTTGTTGCAGATGGGTACATCTCAGATGGCCTGCAAGATTGGAATTTGGATATTCAAGTGTTTCAATTCGTTCAGAATTGCATTTTCCTCTTCTTCTTTGGTACTTCGTACAAGTTTTTCAGGGAATGGAGGGTTTCTATTTCGTGTGAGTGGTCGGATTTCTTCCTTCTGAGGGCTTGGTTCATCCGGATGCTGAATATGAGGTTGTGTTGTTTGTTCGTGAGCCTCATCTTCTTGGTTACTCTGTGTGTGTGTATTTTGCAATGTCTTCCCAGATCTTAAATTAATTTCATTTATCTCTAGCGTATCTACAACGTAGGTTGGGAACTGTACCATTTCAGTATTGTAGGCTTGTTGTTGTGGTGGCTTGTTGTTGTTAGGGTTTGGAATTGGTGGAGGTCGGGGGGGTGGTGGATTTGGTGGTGGCAGCATGATGAGTGGTTGTTGTTGCTGCAATGGAGCTCTCCATTGCGATGAATACGGGTATGGATTGCCATAACTCGTGGTTGGATGAGAAAAAGGTGGGGGTTATGGAGAGTAAGATTGTGGGTAATAAGTTTGTTGATATGGTTGGTTTTGCTGCCACTGGTTTGGATTTGGATGAGATGGCCTTTGGGATGGTACTGAGTTCCAATTCTGCTGGTTATTTCCCTGGTTGTAGTAGGTTTGGTTGTTAGGTTGGTAAGGCCTAGGAAAATTATTCCTCCTTTGATTCACAAAACAGAGCTGTTCTATTGCACCTTTAGTTGTGGGATCTTGAATAGAAGCTTTACATGAGGGAAACATATGACATTTATCAGTGAAGTGATCGTTAGTGCAGAGACCACATATTTCTATGGTGTTCAGTGTGCACTGCCCTTTCTCATGTTTTTTTCTGCAGCGTGGACAAAAGATTGCCGAGGCTTGGTTGATTTTGTCCTGTTTTTTCTTGATTTGAAGTGCATCAAGTTGCATGGCCAGAGATTGTAGGATATCGGTCTTCATGTCATCTAACAGGTTTCCTAAATCAGATTTTGTAAGGTTTGGTCCTGAAGATGTTGATCCCCCAGTAAATGGGTGTGAATCCCTGGTCCCATTTTTACTTTTCCTAGATCTAGAGTAGTTTTTGAAGATTTGTAGGATTTGGTCATAAGTCTTCTGGAATATATCTCCATCCCCCAAAAGGTTTAAGACTTCAAAATTTTCTTCTTTTATACCTCTAAGAAGGACAAGTTTTAGTGATTCAGGATCTAAGGTGCAGTGACGAGCTCGTTTGTAGCTGAGTTGAAATCTTTGGGCATAATCTTCTAATGATTCTCTTTCTCCTTGTTGCATCCCAAAGATCTCATCTCTTGTAGCCTTTGCCTAGCAGTAGTCCCTATATTTTTCTAGAAATGCCTGTTTCATTTGATCCCAGCTGAAAATACTGTTTCCTTCAAGGCTCATGAACCACCTAAGTGATAGATCTTTTAGTGTGGAAGGAAAAAGCCTCAGCTTTTGTGCATCAGTAGTGTAATCAAAGGATCTGCAAACTACCTCAAACTCAAACATGAATGTGTCAGGGTCTTCTGAAGTCAAACCATGGAAGTTTGACAGATTATTAGGGTTGATATTCTTCATTTTGGCATCTCCAAGAGGTATACTGATGGGAAAGGTGAACAATTCTCTAGGTTCTTCATCTTCTTTTGCCATAGTAGTGTTTGAGCTAGAGCTAGCAAAGAAGTTATCTAAGTTTGGGTCGTATCTAGGATCAGTTCCTTCCTCAGAATTAAGGAATTCAAATTGAGAGTTATCATAACTATTGTTGCTCATAGGACGGGAAGGTAGGAAGAGTCCAAATCTATCTCTCTGTCGTCTAGGCATTCATGGTAAAATTTTTATGTTTTTGGTTGTTTTTCTATGTTTTTTTTCTTCAAAGATGTCTCCTAAAGATTAAGCACGTCCCCGGCAGCGGCACCAAAAATTGGCGAGCTCTTAGAATGGATGCCTAATGAGGGCAGCTAGACCAGGAGCCTACTTTAATTATCAACCCGGGGGACGTACAAACTTCAGAGGTGATAACACTATATGTGCTCTAGAGGATAGTCTTCGTTGTGTTTGGGGTGTTGGTATATATCTTATATGTTTATCTAATCAAGAAGAAGGTGAGCTAAAAAGACTGTAAATCTATGAATGACAAATTCCTATGTTAAGAAGTTTAAATGCTGAAAACTGGAAATCTACACTAAGAATTTAATTGCTGAAAACAGTAAATCTGCACTAAGAATTTGAATGCTGAAGCTTGGTAAATTTAATCTATGAATAAAATGCTAAAAGATGGAATTCTAATCTGAAATATTCAAATGCTAAAAACCAAATCCATAACATAAATATCTACTGCTGAAAATTAACCAATCTTATCTTTTGGATTAAACACTACAAGTGATCATTGTTCTAGAACAAATATGAAAATATATGAAAACAAATGTCAAAACATGCGTGCTCAAAACGCAGCTACAGGACTACGGAATGTGTCTTACCGAACTACAGAATGAGCGTTGATTAACTACATAAAATACGCTGAATGAAAATAATCTTTTAACTGAAATAAAACCATACTATTCAAATGCCATCAAGGTATCTTCATACACGATAAGAAGTAAATCGATTCACAGCATAAATGGAAAATACCTGAAACAGAGTAAAGCTCCTGACTTACGTGTTAGAGGGGCCCTCTCCAACCCATACTCGGGAGTATAGAAAAATTATAAACACAGATTGGAAAGCAACATCAGTCTTCTTATTCAAAATAATAACTTCATGGTTCAATATAAGTCTGTAACACAAACTGTCTTCGCAGTAGCATAAATGTAAAAACAATTGATTCTCAAAAATGGTAGCAGGATCCCCTCGCTACCCGAGAGGTCCATATATATATGCCTCAAATTCTAACCTAACTATTTGCTTTAATCATTGATCCTGTTGAACATGAGTTCTTCTCTATAAGTTAGGGAAAAAGAGCGTTGATCCTCGTATGGTCTTCCAATCCTCGAGCTAGATTTGCGTGTTTCTTCTTAGTGTGTCTGCGCCTACTCATTCATACTCGTTTTCATGTAATTAGTTTATAGAAGACGCCCTTTAAGCATAACAAGAATAATCTTAAAACATCTTCATTAAATAATCAAAGTAAATCATTAACCCACAAAACAAGTGTATTTCCTTCATCATATCCTGTGTTTTACTATGGAAAAAAGGCTATAGGATACCTATAATTTGGGTTCATCAGCTTTACCTCAATGACTTTACATAATAATAACATCCCGATGGAGGAATAAAGCATCTCCGGATGAATAATAATAAAGTACAAATAGAATATTCTTTGAAGTTACAATATTTCAACAACGAACTCACGTATGCAAGTTGAAGAAGGATCTGTATGGATTGAAGCAAGCTCCTAGAGCTTGGTACAAAAGGATAGATATATTTTTGATGAGCTTGGGATTTACCAAAAGTAAAGCTGACCCTAACGTTTACTTTAAGGTTATGGATGATGAATCTATCATATTATTGCTCTATGTGGATGATTTATTTCTAACAGGAAATGAGAAACAAATTGTAGAGTGCAAGAAGAATCTTGCTGAAGAATTTGAGATGAAAGACCTTGGATTGATGCACTATTTTCTAGGTCTGGAAGTATGGCAGAACCCAAAAGGAATCTTTCTCAACCAGGCAAAGTATGCTGTGGAAATCCTAAAAAGATTTGATATGTTGGAATGTAAAGCCATGGCCACACCCATGGATACCAACCTGAAGTTGTTAGCCGATGAATCGTTAGAGTTAGTGGATGTGACTCAGTATAGACATATTATTGGGTCGTTGATGTATCTGACAAATACCAGGCGAGATATATGCTTTGATGTGAACACGCTGAATCAATATCTAGTTGATCCTAGACGTGTTCACCTGGTAGCTGCAAAGCGTGTGATGAGGTACTTGAAAGGTACGATAGAATTTGGTCTATACTATGTTGGATATCATGAATACAGATTGTATGGTTATACAGATGCAAATTGGGATGGAAGTGTCTCAGACAGGAAGAGCACCTCAGGTGGATGCTATTGCCTGGGATTTTCCATGATCTCATGGTTTAGCAGGAAGTAGTCCAGTGTTTCTCTCAGCACAGCTGAAGCAGAGTATATAGCATCTTGTTCTGCTAGTTGTGAAGCCATATGGCTTCGAAAATTGATGTTAGGTCTATTTGACCTGGAGTTGGATACCATGATGATTCTATGTGAAAACCAGAGTTGTATAAAGATGACGGAGAACCCAATGTTCCATGACAAGTCAAAGCACATAGAAATCCTGTATTTTTACATACAGGATATGTTACAGAAGGGAGCTATAAAGCTCCAGTATGTGAGCACTGATGAACAAGTTGCTGATGTGTTGACTAAGCCTCTGTCTCGAGTGGAGTTTGAGTAGATATGTGACAAGCTTGGTGTGGTTCGAATGGACCTTCCTTGAAAGGGGGAGCATTGATGATGATGTTGCAATGGGGTTGTATCATCCCTGGAAATTAGTCCTAAAGTGATCTGCAGAATTTTGTCTCCGTGATGTGGTTGGTATTGTATCATCCCTGGACATTAGTCCTAAAGTGATCCGCAAAATTTTGTCTCCGTGATGTGGTTGAGATTGTATCAACCCTGGACATTAGTCCTAAAGTGATCTGCATACTTTTGTCTCCGTGATGTGGTTGGGATTGTATCATCCTTGGACATTAGTCCTGTTGATGTATATGTAACTTCGGAATGTATTTCATCTATGTATTTCATATATATTTATTGTACCCTTATTAGAGATGTGTTATTCCTCTATAAAGAAGTGTCGTCATGTGGATTGACAAGTGTCGCAAGTGTGTGTACTTGTCGATGGGTTATTAGACCACCATGTGTGGGGTCGGCCCTGAAATATATATATTATAATGTGGATGTACCTAGCTAGACAAGTCAGCCCCATAAGGTCACTGGGCAAACAAGTTAGTATAAATAGAGATCAAGTGATCTCTATTTAGATCATTTGGAAAGTCATCTCTCTCTCACTTAGAAAGTGGCGCACTAGTGAGGAGGAGGATCATCTGCTACTAGGAGACTATCTCAGTGTATTTTGGTTGTACTTTGGTTGAGCCATTTCTCTCTCTATCTCTGAGGAAGTTGTGGGGTTTTTCACCTTAGGGTTTTCCCCACGGAAACTCTGTGTCTCTTGTCTCTCATGCTTTTGATTCTTGTGATGCTTGTCATGCTTATTGTGATTGTCATGCATTGATATACTGTATATGTTATTCTCTCAGTGAAGATCCTAGAGTATTGTGAATTAAGGAGAATCTAACCTAAGAAGAAGACATTTTGTAGTGACAGAAACTTGAGTTTCTTGTTTATTGGGTTTCTCTCCACAAATTTTGGAAAAGCATTATAGTAGATTGACTCTACTCATCAAGGAGAATCTATCTGTCCAATCAGAATTCAATTCTGAGCATTTTCAGATTTGGCCCTAAACATTAGGGTTTCCACAAAAAATAGGAATTTCTGAAATATGAAGACATAGCTGGAAGCTCCTTGCAAAAATCGAAGTTTAGAGCTTTGGATCGATATTTTTGGCTGGGTAGATCTCTGGGAAACTCAAACCCTAATTCAGGGCTCTCCCAGTGAACTCGGGAGGACAAGAAGGCAAATTTGAAGGGTAAAACTTTGCTGATCTCAAATTCTGAATGCACCGGGCTGATCAACTCATCAAAGCGCATCTTTCTATCCTTTTAGAAAATTGAAATTCACATTTTGAATTTTTAGGTTTTTTCCAACAAACCCTAATCCGGGACCAGATCCAGTTTTCAGCATTTCAAGTGGTAAGACCTAAATCTTTTCTATTTCCATTTGAAGTACTCTTTAAGATGTCTCACCACACCAAGCTTTAGGATAAGCTTGAAGGGGCTGATAACTTCCGAGCTTGGAAGTATAGGATTGGGTTAATCCTGGAAGAGAATGAGTTGGACTCGTATATAAAAGAAGACATCCCTATCCCAAAGGATGAAGAGGCCAAGGTATTGCATAAGAAGAACTTGGTCAAGGCAAAGAGAATCATTGTTGATTCTATCAAAGACCATCTCATACTCCATGTGTCTTCTCTAAAGACAACCAAGGAGATGTTTGACTCTTTGACCAAGCTATTTGAAGGGAAGAACATAAATCGGAAGATGACTCTGCGGCATCAATTGAAAGGGGTCAAGATGTTGAATGGAGAAACCATTCAATCTTACTTCTCCAAGGTCTCTCATATCAAGGAGCAACTTGAAGCTATGGATGAAGTAGTGGACAATGGTGAAGTTGTTATGACCACTCTGAATGGCCTACCTAGGTCATGGGACTCTTTTATTCAAGGAATTTGTGCAAAAAAGAAATTGATCTCTTTCAGTAAACTATGGGAGGAATGCTCTCAAGAAGAAGCTAGACTTGTAGTTCGTGAAGAAAAGATGGGAGGTGAAGATCAAGCTCTCGCAACTCACAGCAAAAGAAGCAAGCCCAAGAAGGAGCACTCTCGCTACAAAAGATCCTATCAAAAGAATAAGAAGGATCTAAGATGCTTCACATGCAATGAGAACGGTCACTTTGCTTTAGATTGTCCCAAGAACAAAAGGGATAATAACAACAACTTCAGCAAGAAGAAGAAGGGTAGCAAAAGAAAGCTCCATGCTCATGCTACCGAAGATGATGAACCTCCAAAGAAGAAGGCTAGGGCAGAAAGTGATGATGACTCATCAAGTGAAGAAGAGTATGTTCTAATCTCTGCTCTCATAGGTACTATCTCCCATGGTTGTAATGATTGGTTGATTGATAGTGGAGCTTCCAAACACATGATTGGGTTTAAGGAATCTTTTGTGAATCTATTTGAACATGAATCACACCATAGGGTGAAACTTGGGGATGATTATCAATACCCAATCAAAGGAAGTGGTGAAGCCTCCTACAACCTAGATTCTGGAAAATATTTGAAGATGAAAGAAGTCCTTTATGTACCTGGGCTCAAGAAGAACTTACTCTCCATATCTGCATTGGATTCAAAAGGTATGAGGGTTGCATTTGTGGATGGCCAAGTCCTAATGTGGCCGAAGGGAAAAACCATAGATGATGCAGTAGTGATTGGAGAGCAAGAGGGAGGATTGTATAAATTGAAGGGACAACCTGAACGTGCCATGGTGCATGAATCCATAGAGCCAAGTGAACTTTGGCATAGAAGACTTGCTCATATGCACTATAGGGCACTTCCAATTGCAAGCAAGGCTGTAGAAGGTCTTCCTGAAATCAATACCAAACATGAAGGTGTTTGCAAAGGATGTGCAAAAGGTAAGAACATTAAGAAGGCTTTCCCAAGCAGTGAAAGCAAGGCCAAAGATATCCTGAAAATCATCCACTCGGATGTATGTGGTCCTATGTCATCCAGTTCTCTTAGTGGGTATGTTTACTATGTCTCATTTATTGATGACTTCTCCAGGAAGACTTGGGTATACTTCTTGAAAAACAAAGATGAGGTGTTTGATAAGTTCAAGGAATTCAAAACCTTGATGGAGAATCAAACTGACAAGAAGATCAAAACATTCAGATCCGACAATGGTGGAGAATTCACCTCAGGTGACTTCAAGAAGCTTTGTAGTGATTCAGGGATTAAGAGGGAGTTGATTGCTCCTTATAATCCTCAACAAAATGGAGTTGCAGAAAGGAAGAACAGAACTATCATGGAAGCAGCAAGGGCAATGCTGCATGACCAGGATCTACCTATGCATCTATGGGCAGAAGCAGCTAGAACAGTTGTATATGTGCAGAACAGAACACCCCACAAGATATTGGACAACAAGACACCAAAAGAGGTCTTTTCTGGTAAGAAACCTGAAGTCAGCCATCTCAGAATATTTGGTTGTCCAGTATACACTCATGTCCCAAAGGAAAAGAGGACTAAACTAGATCCTTCAGGAAAGAAGGGTATCTTTGTGGGTTACAGTGAAAGCTCGAAGGCTTACAGAATATACTTTCTAGGGTTCAAGAAAATTGATGTCAGCAGGGATGTAACATTTGATGAAAACTCAGCATTCATCAAATCAAGGAAGGCACCTATCGAAGTTTATGAAGAACCTAAGGAAACTAGATTTCAAAACACTACCATGACTGAAGCAATTCCAAAAGTTGTTCGTGAGTGAGGGTAACTCTCACAAGAGGAAACCTGCATGGGCTAGAGAGCTCATTCAAGATACAGAAAGATTTGGCATTCCAGAAGAAGAACACAGAGCAAAGAAGAGAACCAGATCACATACCAGCTATGTTGCTTTACTCTGTGACATTATGAACAAAGAGCCTTCCAGTTATGAAGAAGCAGCGGAAAAGAAAGAATGGAAGGATGCCATGGTTGAGGAATACCAATCAATAATGAAGAATGATGTTTGGGATGTTGTCCCAAGACCTAAAGAGAAGTCTGTTGTGACTTCCAAATGGATTTACAAAATCAAGCATGCTGCAGATGGCAGTGTAGAGAAATACAAGGCAAGATTCGTAGCTCATGGCTCTCTCAGAAAGAGGGAATAGATTATAAAAAAACTTTTGCACCTGTAGCCAAGTATGCTTCCATCAGAACAGTACTTGCCCTAGCTGCAACAATGAAATGGAAAATACACCAGATGGATGTCAAGACTGCTTTCTTGAATGGTGTAGTTGTTGAGGAAGTATATGTGGAGCAACCACTCGATTTTGAAATACATGACAGGGAGTCATATGTGTGCAGATTGAAGAAAGCCTTGTATGGCTTGAAACAAGCTCCCAGAACCTGGTATGGTAGGATGGACAGTTTCCTATCTAGTTTGGGCTTTACCAAGAGTAAAGCGGATTCCAACCTTTACTACAAGGTTGAGGAAGGGAATCCTATGATTCTACTCCTGTATGTGGATGACTTATTTATAACAGGAGATGACAGATTGATTGCAGATACGAAGAGGAAGCTTGTTGCTGAGTTCGATATGAAAGATTTGGGAATGATGCATTATTTTCTAGGTATGGAGGTGTGGCAGAGTGCAGGTGGGATCTTCCTTGGTCAAGGGAAGTACATAGTAGATATCCTGAAGAGATTCGGGATGAAGGATTGCAATGCCATGGCCACACCTATGGCATCGAATCTGAAGCTTCTATGTGATGCTTCATCTGAGCCGGTTGATGTCTCTATGTATCGTCAGATGATTGGGTCCTTGATGTACCTGACGAACACGAGACCAGATATTTGCTTTGCGGTGAACACATTGAGTCAGTTCCTGACAGATCCGAGGAGTGTTCATCTGGTTGCTATAAAGCATGTTCTGAGGTACCTGAAGGGTACAATGGATTATGGGCTCAAGTATGAAGCGAATCAAAAGTTTAACCTGCAGGGTTATGTTGATTCAGTTTGGGATGGCAGTGTTGCAGATAGGAAGAGCACATCTGGGTGCTGCTTTAGTATGGGATCAGGTGTGATCTCTTGGTTTAGCAGGAAGCAGTCCTGCGTAGCACTGAGTATAGATGAGGCAGAGTATGTTGCAGCCTGTTCAGCTAGTTGTGAGGCAGTATGGCTACGGAAGCTACTGTCTGAGTTATTTGATCTCCCGTTGGATGCTACTGGTATCTTCTGTGATAACCAGAGTTGTGTGAAGCTATCTGAGAACCCAGTGTTTCATGATAGGTCGAAACACATAGAGATCAAATATCACTATATCAGGGATATGGTGCAAAGAGGGGCTGTGAAGCTCCAGTATGTTGCGACAAACGAGCAGATTGCAGATGTGCTGACGAAGCCACTAGCCAGGGTGAAGTTCGAGTACTTCAGAGAGAGGCTTGGTGTTCTTCAGATTGATGACACTTCGAGGAAGAAGTGATGGACACATTTGCTAAATCCATTCCAAGCATGTTGGAAGGAGGATCCTTCACATGGCTGTGGATGTAAGCGCTGGATGATGAGCATCAGGATGATGTTCTGGTTTCTGCTTTGTATGATCAGTTGGATCATTTTTATGTATGTATGTATGCATCATGTTGGATGCTGGATATGATCAGTTGGATCATTTATATATGTATGTGCGCATCATGTTGGATGCTGGATATGATCAGTTGGATCATTTATATGTATGTATGCATCATGTTGGATGCTGGATATGATCGGTTGGATCATGTGTATGTATTTTTGTATATGCATCATGTTGGATGCTTGGACCATGTATCTGTATATGTATCAAGTGGATCATGTATGGTGATATGTATCATGTATTTGTATTTGTATCAGGTGGGTACACTGTATGATCAGGTGGATCATGTATGATGATATGTGTCAGGTAGATACTCGGTATGCATTAGGTAGATGCATTATATGATCAGGATGATCATGGATGACGAGCTTCAGGATGTTTCTCCAGATGACATGCAGTAGGATGTTGCAGTGATGATGATCAGGATGATCATGTGTACATCAGGATGATGTATGGTGAGTATCAGGTTGATACTCTATGGCCGTGGATCAGGTTGTGCAGATGAGCATATAATTTGGCCATGGGATATTTGCAGATAGTCTTTCGAGGTTTTTCCTATGGCATATAATTTGGCCCTGGGATATCTGGCAAATGCTCTTTCGAGGTTTTGCTCTGGGAGGACATATAATTTGTCCCTGGGAGATCTACAAATAGTCTTTCGAGGTTTTTCCTATGGCATATAATCTGGTCCTGGGATATCTGGCAGATGCTCTTTCGAGGTTTTGTCCTATGGCATATAATATGTCCCTGGGAGATCCAATAGGTTGGGCTGTGTGCCCGTAATAAGTCCTGGGATGCTCTTGAGAGGTTTTGCCATGACCACATATAATCTGTCCCTGGGAGATCCTATAGGTAGAGCTGTGTGCTCATAATAGCCTGGGATGCTCTTGCGAGGTTTTGTGGTGACCACATATAATCTGTCCCTGGGAGATCCTATAGGTACAGTTGTGTGCTCGTAACAGCCTAGGATGCTCTTACGAGGTTTTATGGTGAGGTCACATATAATATGGCCCTGGGAGATCCTATAGGTAGAGCCGTGTGCTCGTAACAGCCTGGGATGCTCTTTCAAGGTTTTGTGACGCACGTAATAAGTCCTGAGGATTCCACAGTATGGCCAGTGATGACGAAGACCTGCAGGTGGTGGGCCTACATCCAGTATGAAAAATGACTGGCTCTGTAGAACTTCCTATGACGAGTAGAGTCAGAGATTGGTTGAGATAGCAGCAGCAGTGACGATGACGATGATCCCGAGAAGAAGACTTGTCTAGCATATCTGTGTCGAGAAACACCTTCCTAGTTAAGAGGGAGTGTTGATGTATATGTAACTTCGGAATGTATTTCATCTATGTATTTCATATATATTTATTGTACCCTTATTAGAGATGTGTTATTCCTCTATAAGGAAGTGTCGTCATGTGGATTGACAAGTGTCGCAAGTGTGTGTACTTACCGATGGGTTATTAGACCACCATGTGTGGGGTCGGCCCTGAAATATATATATTATAATGTGGATGTACCTAGCTAGACAAGTCGGCCCCATAAGGTCACTGGGCAAACAAGTTAGTATAAATAGAGATCAGGTGATCTCTATTTAGATCATTCGAAAAGTCATCTTTCTCTCACTCAGAAAGTGGCGCACCAGTGAGGAGGAGGATCATCTGCTACTAGGAGACTATCTCAGTGTATTTTGGTTGTACTTTGGTTGAGCCATTGCTCTCTCTATCTCTGAGGAAGTTGTGGGGTTTTTCACCTTAGGGTTTTCCCCACGAAAACTCTGTGTCTCTTGTCTCTCGTGCTTTTGATTCTTGTGATGCTTGTCATGCTTATTGTGATTGTCATGCATTGATATACTGTATATGTTATTCTCTTAGTGAAGATCCTAGAGTATTGTGAATTAATGCTCAAAATTTAACAAGTCCTAAAGTGATTCGCAGAATTTTGTCTCTGTGATGTGGTTGGGATTGTATCATCCTTGGACATTAGTCCTAAAGTGATCCACATACTTTTGTCTCTGTGATGTGGTTGGGATTGTATCATCCCTGGACATTAGTCCTAAAGTGATCCACAGAATTTTGTCTTCATGATGTGGTTGGGATTGTATCATCCCTGGACATTAGTCCTAAAGTGATCCTCAGAATTTTGTCTCAATGATGTGGTTAGGATTGCATCATCCTTGGACTTATGTCCTAAAGTGAGAGGGATTGATCATCCCGTAATTGGATCATGTGTGTTGCAGGTTATTTTGCTACAGATGATGTTGTTGCTGATCAAAAGATCAAGTGTTGCTGTAGCCAATCGAGTGATCGAGTGCTGCAGAATATGAAGATCAAAGATGAAGACTTAGTGTTGTAGAAGATGACCTCCAGTACTGAAGATGTTGAAGATGTTCCAGTAATTGTTCCAGTTGTTGAAGAAAAATTTCGATGATTTATAGATGTATCACCTTGATGTTGTTGATGATGCTCTCTCTCCTTGCTCCTACAGTTGATGTTGTTGTTGTCAGTAGAATACCCTTCTCGTTAAGGGGGAGTGTTGAAATATTGTAACCTCGAAGAATATTCTATTGTATTTTATTATTGTAATTTATTCGGAGATGTTTTATTCCTCCGTCAGGATGTTATTATTGTATTTGATCATCATAGAGTCATGAGGTAAAACCTCCTTTATAAGTCGGGTCGATAGAACCCTCCAGAAAGTAATATTATATTGTTTTGAGTGTTCCTAGGTAAGTCGACCCAATTAAGTTTGTTGGGGCTGACCTAGTTAATGAAAAAGTCAAGTGGAAGATAAAGTATAAATAGGAGTGATGTGCTCCTCATTTGGACACACACTCACTTGTGTAATTCGCATAGGAGAGAGAGAGAGAGATCTGCAAGGAAAAGGAGCACTTGTTTGGGGTTTTGTCTTTGTACTTTTGATCATCAATATTGAGGAAGTTTTGTTGGGTTTTCTTCCCCAAGAGGGTTTCCCAGGATAAATCTGTGTCTATCTTGTGATTGTGTTTCTTTCAGTGATCTTGTATATGCTATTGTTGTGAAATTGAATTGAATACTAATGTTATCTATCTTAAGATATTGAATCTTAACAATTGGATCAATAAGAACCAATGTTATACGACTCAGACTCGACAAAGAATTGGTTGACATGTGACTCGTCGACTCAGGAAAGACTCGAGACAGACTCGGCAAAACTCCGTAAAAGAAAATTAAAATATGATAAATTTTGTGCAAAAAAAAGAGGTTAATGGCATTTTTTGTTTGTTTTAAATATCATTAATTTAATTAAAATATAATTAAATTAAATATAAAATCTAATAAATATAAAACTCATTACTTAAATCTAATAAATATAACATTGAATATAAATAAAAAATTTAATATATATATATATATAAATAAAAAGTTAAATTACTTATAATTTATAATTTAACAATTGTATAGTGTTCAAATATAATGGCTTTAAATTAAGAAGGGCGCCATACTTGTTTAAGGCTTAACCTACCCGCCGCCAAGTATTAACCCTAGCCGTGGGCCGGGACAATACAATGAAATCACAAGGTAGATGCATGGTTCAATAGCTACCCGTAGTCTCCAGTGTACCCATGCGAAACATAGACCCTACCCACGACAAGCATGGAAACCCTCGGTCGATGCTAACTTCGATTGCTGTTGGAGGCACGCATGCTGGAGGACACAATTTCACGGGATATGTTCTGTTCTTGTCGAGTCTCTCTACCAAATTCGTGCCAAGTATTTGCGAGTTTTCTGAGTCCAGTTTGTCGAGTCGTTGTGAGTTTGCCGAGTCATCCACGAGTCTTATGCGATTACCCAACTTGGAGGTTGACTTTCCCAGACTCGCGAGTCTTCGGCCAGTGGTGCTTCATTTCATTTTAAGAACCACTTTACAACATGCTCCCAAAGATTGACTTTCTCCATAAAAAATGTAACCTAAGCTTCCAAGGAACAATATCATAACCTCCTCCCAACTTTTCACATTTTCTGAGAGTGAGAGTCATCTTACACATCTTGAAACAATCCTCAAATTCAAAGCCAATAGTGAATGAAGTAGACAAAACCCTTCTATGGATAAAGCACTTCTCTCAAGTGGCATGGGGTTTTACACCCGTAACCTTAAACAATTGAAGTGACAACCTCAACAAGGTAAAGCACCTCTCCTAGGTACACCATAATTGAAATATCAACTCCCTCTTTCACCTAGAGACTGATTTAAGCAATAAAGTTATGATACCATGTAGAAATTTCATGAATTGATGTTTCTTTTGCAATTCAAAATTTCAATCTCTTTACTAGAGTTTTCTAGGATCTAAACCTTGTGAATTTCACACCTTGGGGTTGATTTGAAACATAATAAACAATAACAACAACAACGAACAATATTTCACTTTATAATAGCCCCAACCCACAAGGTAGTTGAAGATAAAAGATACCAAACTTGTGTTACATGTTTCATCCCTCTAGGACAATTTTATTATGTATAAACTAGATTTGAAAATCACTTTATGGTAGCAATAATTATAGTAGTGAACTATTTCTTATGTCCCTGATATCAATTTTAAATCCTTAACAATTTCAACCTCAAATTAAATTAAGTCAAATTAGCAAGACAAAAGTGTGGAGCAAATTATATGACATAATTTGTTACATTTATTATCAATCCAGGGTGTTCACAAACTTGTGAGGTACTGTGCAAAGTATATGCAGAGATAATGCCTTAAAGTGCTTCTAAAAAATATGTTAATCACACTTCAAACCCTAACCTCTATTCTAAACGTACAAAAACTAATATTTATTAAAGGTGACACTATCCCACATGACTGGTAAGCAGAATAAAAGACTATCTATCAGTCCTTTCTTGTGGATGCCAACCTCATAAAACCTGTAACAAACCCAAACAAAAATTTCACACAACAGTCCTATTTCCTTTAGAGTCAAACACTATCCAACATGGTTTTGTGAGCCGAGTGCTGGACTCTCTGTGAACCCTTGAGCTATTGATGTTGATTCAAAAAGAATATTAAGGTAAGAAGCAACTCAATTTTCATCAATCAAACTAATCACACCGAGGCCCCTTTAAAAGCAATACAACACCAGTAAATTGAAAAAGGAATGAAACCAGGTCTTTTAACAGAGTCCTTCTAGAACTTAGCACATTCCAACATAGTCAGCATAGTGAAAATTCCTTCTTTTGTTCATTAAATTTTAGACCTATCCCATCATCTTCAAATTCTAGCTTTAAAGGTTTTGCACAAGTTCCTTTATGACTAAAACATCTTTATCTTCTTCCTTGGATTCCATTGCTGAACTACGTGCTCGAATTATTTTTATCTTCACCCCCTGTATCTACTGCAACTGTGGGTTCATTTCCTTCTCTTAATACATTCTTCTGTTCAAGTACTCATTCTATAACATCAACCCCAGGAAAAAATCGATTTCTGGCTAAAAATTCTTCCCAATTATCCTTCCTTTTGTTCAATTCTCCCATAACTAAGATTTTGATAAGGCCATGATGAAACATATTTTACATACATGATTCTTCCCCGAGATTCTAACGTCATCTTAGAGAGTGACATCTTCGGAAAGTATGGTAAATATAATCTCTATCTCTTGAAGTATGCTAGGAGTCTGATGTGAAATGAAAATGTTGAACCAAAATGCTCTTCACAAGTAATGGTCCTCTGTAGAATAAAGAGAAGATCACGTTACCTTTTCTTGAGCCAATTATGAGGTAAACCCTTTTTGGGGATATTGGTTGCTATGGCAATTGAATCCTTTGTTATTTGAAACTACAAGTCTCCTATGCACACACGATCATTATGAAAACTTCATGAAAAAACCTTGGTGACCTGTGTGCCATACCCTTTTCATGAAAAATGGCAACCATCCTACTTTCTCCTACACAAATATGGGCATGATTTATTACCTTTAAGCATGGGATGACATTATTGATCAAAATATGGTCTTTTAAGCTCACTAGGTTGATAAATAGGATAATTATGGAGGAGAAAAGGTCAGAAATAGGGTCTTTAGGCAAAGAGTCAAAAGAGAGTCTCTAAAATAAGTGTTGGAAATTAGCAAACCATGGAGACAATTATAATTGAATATCAAATATGTAATAAGAGAATTTCGGATAGTTGAAAACTTTATATCTATATAAGACATGAAGTTTAGGTACATACTCTCAACTTAAGATAAGTTGGTGTAAACATTCAAGTTCTCCAAAACCCTGGCTAGGAGAAAACATGAAAAACCCTATCTCCACGAAAGATACTCCAACAAGCTAGAGTTAGTTGCAAGTCCTCTTTGGCCTCATGCAAGGTGTCTCCTATTCCTTTCATCCTCAGGAAGTACAACCTCGGTTTTTTCCACAAACCCTAACTCCAATCATTCCTTAGGGATCAAATACTAACCCTAGACTTCAAGAAATTCTTAAGAAATCCTATGTCTCAAGACAAGAGAGATAAACTTCAATGAATGAATAAGGGAGAGAGGGGCTAGCACTCATCCTACATCTCTACACACAATATATATGAGATGTAACCTCTCCAAGCATGAATGATATCATCATCTCCAATGTCATGTTCCCAAGGTCCAACCCTAGCATGTCATAAGAGAAATATCCCAATAAATATACCTTATTTCCTCTTCATAACTTCTCCTAGGGTTTTCTCATGAACCCTATCCCCTTACTCCTACAAGTACAAAGAAAATAATATAATAATGATATGAGAAATGACCAAGTCTCCTTCCTCTATTCATAAGGTAAGTGAAGGGAGGTCTACAAGTTAAGTGGACCTAGTCCACTACAAGCAACCTACAAGATGCAAGTAGGTCCACACATGTGAAGCGCTCCTCCTACACCTTCCTCTATTCATAAGGTAAGTGAAGGGAGGTCTACAAGTTAAGTGGACCTAGTCCACTACAAGCAACCTACAAGATGCAAGTAGGTGTGGACATGTGAAGTGCTCCTCCTACATGTGACATATGTCAAACTCTAAGGTGATGAATATACACAAGAAAACGTCCAAGAGATCATGGGGATTCTGTACCAAATTACACTCTGCATCTGTGTTGATTCAAGCTTCTTAAGCTTCAGTAGGCTAGCATTCATGATCATAGCGTGTGATTTTGTTCATTCTGATCAACATTCAGGTGTGCAATATATTTGAGATCTCCTTTTTCATGACCTTTTGAAATAGCAAATAATTCTATCAATGGGATAGCAAGAAGAACTGATCTTTTCAAATGTTTCCAACAGCAAAAGTGTCTTAGTCTCGATATCAACACTATCATTCTGGTATCTAGTTTCATGGATGAATTATGGAAGAGCTACAAGAAAACCTGTAGCTACCTTCATGAATTGAGGCAGTTTTGACAGCAGCTAGTAGTTTGCAATTTATCCTCTGTTTTTCAGCTTAGAATGTACAAGCTATTTTCAAGTATCTGGGCGAAGTAAGATCTTTGAAGTGATCCAGGAAGATCATGTAAATATGTTTTTAAAGACTGGTTCAAAATTAGAACTAGTACCAGAAATGGTATGGGAAATTCTCTGCACATTGCATCAGCTAGCAACATCTTCAAAGCAATGATTGGAATCCTATAAGAGTAAGTATTGGCACATCTGGAGGTAAAAGCATTTAAATTCTTGAATTATTAAGACTTAGGAAAAGTATGAATATCTAACTTCTTTTGTGCTTGCCAACTATCCTAAGGATATCTATGTTGCACATTCTTCCCTTCATTTTAAAAGAATGGCTACCTCGTGCCTTACTAAAAATACTTTGACTATCATCTATATCATATCCTACTATTGTCCTCTCGTATTATGTTTCTTATATTGACTTAAATCATTATATCTTATTTTGAATCACTGCAAGGATTTGAAATAAGGATTTGTGTAAGCCTTTTATCCACATGACTGTTTGCATTTCCTCATCCAGATTTCCATTATCATTTTCTGTTTAAGATAACAAATCTCTCAAGCTTTGGCTTCACAAAATGTAGAGCAGAATATGTGGAAACTTAAATATCTCAGTCACTATTTCAGGATTATGTAAACAACCAAGGTAGCATTATTTTGTTTGATTTTGGAGAAGAATCCTCTTTGCATGAGGACATGCAAAAATTTAGGCTTGGGGAGTGTTGGGTTTGAATTTTGTCATCCTTTCGTCTATCACATTAGCCTTTTACTGCTCTTATGATTCTGTATGCTTGCACTTTTGAAGCCACAACTTCCTCTAGACATGCATAATGAGACCCAACTATTTATTTATGTTTATTCCTCTATTTTTCATAAATTTAAAGGGTTTTAAATTATCAATTTGACTACTGATGAATGTCCAATTCTCATGGCTATTTCCAGCACTGATTCCGATACTAACTTCGGCACTAGTTGTTTTAGTTTTCCTATGAGAAATTGAGCATATGGTTTTATTTCTACGATCTTCAATATGGATCCATGTTCTTTAAACAACATTCAAGTTGTTTATATGCAGCTCCAGCCTCCAGTCAAGATTGTGCTCAATGCTTTTATAAAGATTGCCAAACATAGATTTAGTTAAAAGATGAAGTTTCTGTAACATGAATTCCATCTCATTAATCACCCTATGGTTAGTCGTTTCAGTATTTTGAACAGCTGTCTTGGCATGCAAATTGTGAATGTCAGAGAGAGTGGATCACACTATCAAATTTCAACTCAATGATTTCATATTATTCTTTAGTATGCAATCTTCATAAAAGAGGGAATGCACTCTACCTGCCATTCATTCATATTGAATCTCTGTTCAATTTCAGCACTGTTTCTTCGATAATAGTTGCAACAAACTCACAGTCAAAGGGTGCTCAATTCAACAATTTCATATATTCTATTTTTATGGTTAAATTGGGGGAATAATGGACAATTTGTAATGTGTGTTCTCTTTATCATTTGATGGAAAGTTCGAGATCTTGAACAAAGAAAGTATGCTCAGAGCATTTGCATAGAGGGAGCCTACCATTGTTGATTTCTTTACATCTTGCCAAGCTGGATATATCATTCTATTGTTGAGGCAATCGTTTGGCCTTGTTTAGTCTATTACATAGACTCAATCTTGATCCAAGTATAGGAAACAAGTGTATTGTTGGAGGGGAATGTTAGACATAATTTCAAAGTTCTTCGTTCCATTGGTTATCACAATCCCCCTTCTTATTTGACCAACGTGGTTTGCAGTCGGCACGACATATTTCATATTAAAAAACGGTGCGTGGCCAAGTATTTGAAAGCATGGACAGAACTTGGCAAAGATATTTGTGATAATTTTTTAATGAGAAATGAATAAAACTTAAGGAATTTACTATAGATTTGCATCACATTCACCAAATGTGTTCCTACAGAAAAATCTCCTTTACAAAACTGTTGCTCAAATATGTAACAAGTCAAGAGAGATAGAGGAGGTTACTGACTTTTCATTGTAATCATAAGCTTCCACGATCATCACGAGACCACCACGAGTCCTGCTATATTGTAATGTATGGAAATAGGGAATTCTTTTCTTGGCAGGTGGTAGAGGAGATCCTTGGTCAAAGCAACAAGTCTTAGGCTTCATAAATGTAACCATATCAATGAATATTTAGCTCACGTGGAGGGAACGAAGGGATTCTCATTACTTTGGTCATGAGAATATCTCTATTTATAAATAATCTTATATGATGACTCATATGTATTATGTTGAGTCGTTGACAGATGTAAATGAAGATTGAGAAATAGGGGAATTGTTTCTCATGAGAAGTCTCTATTGCTTTATATATACATCCAGATCTTTGATTGTAAAGGGAGTGGGGAGAGTTATATTAGCAGAGGTAGAGATTAGAGAACAAGGTAGATAGAATTTGGATCAAAGATGTTATAAACTCTGTTTTGTGCTGCTGGTATTTTTAATAAAGAAATGATACTTTTTCCTGCTTTGATGTAGCAACGTGACCTTGTTTAATGGTAACATGTTTTGAGTTGGAGGGCCCCTTCTTGGGCATGTGCAACATCAAGTTTTTATGCATTTTAGTATTTGAATACCTTATGTTGATTTCAGACTATGCTTTCAACACTTCTATTTCTGTTAATGTAATTAGTGGAGTTCCATGTATTGTGTAGAGTTGACATATTGATGTTATTTTCCATTTGGAAGATTAGAAGCTTGTTTATGTTTATTTGATGAAATTGGGTTAGATTAGTTGCAGCTTGCAGCTTATATTCAGTTGAGGAGAGTAAGCCATATTAGCCACATTTTAAGAGATTCCTTGGTAATTCATTTTCAATAGCTTACATTCAATTGGCTGAATTAAGTTAGATTAACTGCTTTACTCCTGCACATATTGTGCTTGTGCCTCAAATTCTACGACACCCTGGTTGATGATTTGATGACGGAGAGTTGTGCATATAATTCTCTCAACAATACTGTTAGAGTGCAATACTTTAATGCTAATTACCACAAAAATGTGTTAGCCTCGGGGCATCATCAAATGTTCATGTAAATATTCCATGGAATTGAAATTGTCTTTGACCTATTGGTTTGGAGATGTCGTACATAGTGATGCCATCCCATAACTTTAGAAGTTCATCAATAAGAGGCTCAATATATGCGTCCATATATTTAATGTCATACGTTCATATCACATTGAAAGTATAATAAATTATTATATCTAGCAAACAACTAAAGTAAAATTGAAATGATATGTATTTGAAAACAATATTATTAATTTGAATATATACCTAGAACAATCATTGCCAACATTGTGCACTCCCTCTTTATTGACATCCAAGGAGGAAGGTTATTGTTTATAACAAAAATAGGCCACTAAGTAAATAGATCTCATCTCCCCAAATGGATTAACACCATCAACTGCCAATGAAAGCCTAACATTATGAGGTTCTCCTTTAAAAACTACCCATCTTTCTTCGATGTCCCTAAATGTGGTACCATGTACAATAATTCACATAACACCATCTTCACTCCTGTTCTGTGCATGGTAATCCATAAATTGTGCCATGTTTTTGCACCTAAATAATCATTGAAAACGTGGAATTATGGGAATATGACGAAGAACCTTGCAAGGCACCTTATTTGTTACTTGATCGATCCAATATATACTAATTCCACTTTGAGGGAATTTTGACTTTGTTGCATGTTGCCCATAATATATAATATGGTCATTAGGACATGCATCAATGGCTTCGTATTCCATTCCTAAATCTTTCATAATGAGATAAAATTATGGGTATGTGAGGTAAATGATTTGGTGATGGTAGGAGAATATCACCTAACAATATACAACATTCAAACAAAAATTTAGAGTAATGAATATTGCTAATCAATTTTGCATCAACCTTTTTACAATCTAATTAACACTTATAAAAATAGAAAGAAAAAAATGGTATTTAGTATATATGAAGAATGATATTGCATACCTTTGGATCTATGTGAGGCAAGTGTTAGATAAACCATTCAACACTTTCAAGTTCACCAACAACAAAATCACAGAGATAATATTTGTCTTTGAGCCTTCATATAAGGGTTTTTCTGCTTTCTCAACGAGAGGTACATCTTCAACATATCCATCAAAGTTATCATCCATCGATGAAGCATGAAAGGTGTCGTTGATCAATCTATTTATCCCATCATTATGAATTATATCAATATCATCATTTTCCTCGGCCATAGGATTAACTTCATGATCTCCATTATCTGCTCCAAGATTATCTCCATCAGCTTGTTTACCAATATTTCTACTACAATTTGGAACATCCTACTTTTTGTTCGATCCAATACTAGGATGCTTTGTCTTTGTAATTAAAAATTACAATAAAATATTTTTAGTATATATAAATCAAATATTAAAACAACAACTTAATCAGAATAAAAATTAAACATGTAACAAAGAAAGTTGTCCAGTACATCTTACCATTGGATGATATTCATGCCCCCCTTCAAAGTGTCCATATTCACAACAATGGTTTTTAGCTATAGACCTAAGAAATTATTCTATTCAATCCCTTGCAATTTTTGTAAGGGCGCCGACATTTACCATCACCAAGTTTCTCCCTTAACTTAGCAAAAGTCCTCAAAATTTCCTTGTTTGAAATTTGCATTGTTAACTATATAATTTAGTTAATGAAACTATAAGTAGATAGGAAATTGTTGCAATGATGTTATAGTTTCGTTAATACTTTCACAGGTTGCAGTTATTTTCATGGGGAATTGGAGCCCTGTGTGGAGTTTTTGTTCTCGGTGCGTTTCAGACTCCATAGTTGAGTCCATCTTCAGGAGAGAAGGTATCTCAAATGAAAACTCCACGAATTTACAATTTTTATATTATTTGTTTTTGTTAATGTTCTTTAAGAGAGAGTCAACCTAATTAATTATTGTTCCTATGTATATTTTTTATTAATAATACTCCACAAATTTTATTTTTATTTTTATTTCAATTTATCATTAATTGTTACTATCTTATTTTATTCCAACCTATCATTCTAAATTTATTTATGTTATAATTATTAATATATTCTAGTTATATTTCTAAATTTTTAATATTCTTGTATATATATATATATTATATTTATTATTCCTAAATTATTATTATTATTATTATTATTATTATATAAAACAAAATTAAAATAAAACTTATATGTTATTAGTTAGTTATTAAATCTTTTCTAATATTAATTTTAATTATTTAATTATTTTTAATTTTATTTTAGAAAGTATAACCTATAAGATCTTATTAGTTCTTTTTATTATTTAAATCTTATATTTTCTCTTTTATATATTATTTTTATTAAATTTTTAATTTCATCATTACTATATTTAAATTTAATTCCTTAATTTTTAATTTTTATTTTTAATTTTATTTTGCAAGGAGTGAATGATAGGTTTCCAAGAATCACATAGGGTAAGGTCGTCATCTCTATTGAAGTTTCTTGGTTGTTTCTCAATTTCTATTGCTTCATGTATGCGTCTTCTATTGTAGTTCTCTTCAAGTGCTATGACGTTTGCTTCTTCAATGCATACATGGTGGTTTGTCATTGATGAATGCTCAACCACGACTGATTTCTTAATTCTTTCATGAATAACGATTGTGCAATGCTCTTTTAACCTTATCTGAATTGAGGGTCCCGTCTCACCTATGTACACATCTTTGCATGAGCACAGAATCGAATAAACACATTTCCTTAGTTTTGGGTTGATGGGGTCTTTTGCTTTGTCTAACAAATTTCTTAGGGAGTTAGGAGGGAAAAGTATTGTTTTGATCTTCTTCTTCTTCAAAACTTTGGCAATTTAATTTGTTGTTCCTTGGATATATGGGAGAAATGTTCTTCCTATGTCTTCTTGTTTATTGTTACAATTTTTATTTTCTATGCCTCTTGCTCTTCTGAATGCTCTGTTGATATCTTTTCTTCTGTAACCATTGTTTTGGAGGGTTTTTTCAAGGTGTTTTAGTTCATCGTCAAAGTGTTCTTTATCAGAAATTCTGATAGCTCGTGTAGCGAGTGTGTGCAATATTCCTAGTTTTTGTGAAGGGTGATGGTGTGAGTTGGCATGTAAGTATGTGTCTATATGGGTTTTCTTACGATACAACTGGTGAGCTAGGGAACCGTCTTCCTTCTTAGTGATCAGTATGTCAAGAAAAGGAAGGGAGTTGTTTTCTTGGATCTCCATGGTAAATTTTATGTGTTCGGATTGATTGTTCATGTGCATTAGGAAGTCATCTAATTTCTCTTTTCCATGTGGCCAAAAGAAGTTGGTGTCGTCCACAAATCGTTTCCATTCTTTTGGTTTTAGCGGGTATGAATCCAATGCTTTCTTCTCAAAGTATTCCATGTAAAGGTTGGCTATCACTGGGGAAAGGGGAGATCCCATTGCAACACTGCTAGTTTGCTCATACAATCCTCCACGAAAGGTGAAGTAGGTAGATTTTAAACAAATTCTTACAAGGTTGGTTATTTCTTTACTAGTGATCTCTTCCACCACATTGATTGCTTCTTCCACAGGGATTTTTGTGTAAAGTTGAGTTAAATCAAAACTCACCAGCATGTCGTTATCCTCAATTTGTATATCCTTTATGTTTTCCACAAAATGTGTTGAATCTTTGATGTATGAAAACGTGTGTCCAACTAATGGTTTTAGGGTTTTTGCAAGGTATTTTGCTAGATTGTAAGTTGGTGACCCAATGGTGTTCACAATTGGTCTTAGTGGCACACCATTTTTATGAATCTTCAGGAGTCCGTAAATTCTTGGGATGATAGGGTTCTTTGGGGCCAGTTTCTTTTTTAATCTATTATCTAATGAAGACTCATTTATGACTTTGTTAACCTCTCTAATAATCTTGGTACTTGGGTCTTTCACCAGTTTTTTATAGTAGCCAGTTGTTGTGAGATGTTCTTTCATTTTAGCTTCATAATCCGTGGTGCTCATTACTATTGTTGCATTTCCTTTGTCCGCCTTCATAATCATAATTTCCTTGTTAGTTTTTAAGTGTTTAATGGCTGCTGCTTTATTCTTGGTCAAATTGTGTTTAGGAGGTTTTGCTTTCCTTAATATCACTGCACAATCCTGCCTTATTTCTTCTGCGGTGTCTTCAGGAAGTGTCATCACTGAATCTTCAATGGCGCATACAATGTCTTCATCTAGAATATATTAATAATTATAACATAAATAAATTTAGAACGATAGGTTGGAATAAAATAAGATAGTAACAATTAATGATAATTGAAATAAAAACAAAATTTGTAGAGTATTAATAATAAAAAATATACACAGGAACAATAATTAATTAGGTTGGCTCTCTCTTAAAGAACATTAACAAAAACAAACAATATAAAAATTGTAGATTTGTGTATTTTTCATTTGAGATACCTTCTTTCCTGAAGATGGACACAACTATGGAGTCTGAAACGTGTTGAGAACAAAAACTCCACACAGGTCTCCAATTCTCCATGAAAATAGATGTTATAGTTGTCAAAACTACGAAACAATGTATTGTAGACGTTGAGAACATCACATAATTGTTTCCTTAATATGAAGCATTTATATATAATTTACATAAATTCCAGAACTCCAACGACTGTTGAATATGCCCACTTTGAAATGCAAGTGTTGAATATGCCCACATTACAACCTACTATTGTAACAGTCCAATTATTTTATGTACACAGTTGTTAGAATTCCGACGATAGTTGTCTAGGTCAACAAGGGATTTAATTGACCAATTGAAATAAAAATAATCATTTGATATATGTAGAGATGTCGTTGTTCTGACGTATTGACATTAGAATATCGAATTTGGGGAAGACACGTCAAAATCATGACATAGATTACAGGTAAATTAAAAAATTCAAAGGAAATTGCAACAACACATACGATTTTCGTCATCATTGTTGAAGAAAATGTTGGAATTCACACCCAAATGTAATAGTGAGAGGTGTTAAGAGTTGTTTGGTTCCAAGGAGTTCGTATTTGAATTTGAGGATAGGTGAAGAAGACAAAGGAGGAGACTATCATTTCACAATTTGAGGTAATATCATTTACTCGCACTTAAGTACATAATTATTTTTTGAAGTAGGGAAAAGTATACAATACTTAGGGCTACTAGCCTAGTCTCTATTGATACAATCTCAAGACCCAAATGTGAAACTACATAATTGTGCTGTAACATCCCAAAAAAAAGCACTAAAATTTAAAAAATTTAAATAGGAATAAATGCTAGTGTTGCATAGCTAAAGATGTTAATATCAGCATGACTGAACATTAAATTGCGTACTTAATGATAGCATCCAATAATGACGATCATTAGTGACTACTAAATTAATTTACTCATAAGTCACTTAACAACTGTTAGATTAAAGAACGTCTTTAAAAGTCGTAAGTCCTTATCACGTCAATAACGAATGTTAAACGTATGTGTTGTATGTAAAAGTCATACTGTCCTATGTTATGCATTTTGTTTTCTAGAGGCTAAAGATTGTTTTTTTGTGATGAAGGGGTCCTTGAAGAGCCCCACTGCTTACTTAGCTAAAACTAACTAACGTTCCTGAAATTCTACTTGCAGAGAACAGGTAAGAGATAAGGTTTTCAATAGAGATCTTCTATCCTCATAATCAGTTTAACATGACAGCATCGCAATGACCTTTTTAAGTTATCACTATGGATGTGTAGAAGATTGTCTACTTGTAAATCTACTCAGGTATTTTATAAATATTTTTATGTAAAAGTCTTTACCTCTCAAGTCTGGTTTTCATCTATTGAAGGGAAAACAAGTGAAGACCTATTTTACTCCATTCATGGTGAGAAAACCTAGCAAAAGTATTACATGGTGTTTTTACCAACTATGGGATAAATAATACTTAATATGTATTTAATTACATAGACTAAAATCGATAATATGGTATCACCATCCTATTGCAATACTTAAACCTTGTGGTCATGGATAAAATAAGCATGCATAGACTATACAAGCACGATACTATGGCATTAAACCTAAATTATGAAACCATATCATATTTGTTACCAATATAGTTCAATATCCTAACTCTAAGTTTTACGAACTAACAATAAAAGAATATATAGTAATTAATTTTGTAATGATTCGATGCGCTGACAAGTTCTCCAACCCAAGACTAGTATTAATGCCTCCATAACTGTTTGTCGTAGTAGTTTGCTTGTTGGCTGGTGTCGTGGCCAATTTCACGTGAATCTGAAGTGGATATCGCTGAGCTGTACATCGTTTTACATAGATGAATTTATGAGTTGGCAAGTTGTGTTGGAGAAAACTCACTATGGCTTGGGGTGTACCACAACAAACAGATGACTACCAGAAATCAACTCAATTCTCAGAACTATGCTATATAAATGACAAGCTAAGATAATGAAGAAGATAACCAACCTCGATCCAAACATTTGATGTAGATCCCCGTTGGAGCTTTTCAATCCGTGCACTTGAATCTGTAAATTAGTCTTGACAGCCAATATACAACAAGTACATATAATATATAAACGGCATTAACATCATCAATAGCAATGGCCCATGATATAATAAGTAAATGCAACCCAATGTAAGATAAACAACATTTACAACATTAATGGACGAGAATATGAGTATTTCTATTAATAAACAAGAAGAAGTACAAAGTGATACGACCTCTTGCCGGCAACCAATCTGAACCAAGATCTGGATCAATCCACTTGTGCCTCCACCACTTCAATCCTCCATGAATGGAAAACTCAAACTAGATAGGAGTTTGGAAGGTGAACATAAAGGGTTCACAACTACAAGGATCAATGAGTGTAGACTCAAGATAGGGAAAAAATCCACTAGAGTTCTCTTGCTCTTCTTTCTCCTCCTGTCCATAAGCCATATGTGCTCAATATATAGTCCTCTCAAAGGTATGTGAAAGGACACATCGAGACGTTACTTGGGAAGATGGAGAGCCAAAGGTCACCCAATGACCGCTTTTTGGGAGTAAAAAGTAATAAACTAGTGATTTTTACCATTTTACTTGATACTCGTGGGCTATAGTGATGCAACTCGCAGGTACGCATGCTATAGTGATGCAACATGCGGGTCAAAGGAAAAATGAGGAAAAATATGTCTGAATGATATAAAGTGAATCTGAGTCAGTGAAATGGATCCTACGGGCCAAAGAATGTTGATGCTCACAGGGTGGAAGATTACGTTGTAACAGATGCCCCCTAATGTGTGAGGTCAGAGACTGATGCTACAATGGCCAAAATATATTATAAAACTCAGAAGTGAAGTGATGGAGACAAAAGTGGAAAGAGCAACTCACTCGTCATAATACAATAGTATCCCTAAATACATGTCGGTAGTACAACAATCTGATACAATGGCCATGAATAGGTAGTATATAGTGAATACATGTCATAAGTGATCATAGCCATGATCCTTCTATAGTAAGATATGGTCTCATGTTGAAAAGGAAACAACTGGTGCAAACTAGAGGTACAAACTGCTGATATCTGAGAGGTGATATCTCGGATGTAAAGTCGAATTCATAAGTAGCATACTGAATGCCACTATTGCCTAGGGTCTTATACACAAGTCTTCGACGGTGCAAGTCCCATCAAGTGAATAAAAGAGTTGGGGTCGAACCTGATGTGACATCGTCTGATTACCGATCAATGATGTATACCGTTAACAGACGTGAGATAACCCATCAATAATGAAAATGGGCATCAAGGCACAGAGTAAAATCATTGGAGTGTGAATAAATGAGTTGAATTCGAACACTAGGATGAATCCATTGATCAGGGGACATTGATGTATTCCCAAAACTGTCGATGGCGAGAGAACCTGCCACTAATGACGGCAAGCCTCAAGGTACTCAACTGAACTCTAAGCCTCAAATCCCAGAATAAATGGGTTGAAGTCGATGGAACGAGACTCACTAGAAGGAAGGCATTAAGGCATCCCCCATCAACTAGCACAAGGTACCAACTACGCTGAAAGATTTGGAAGAACTTAGGTGGAATGGACTAACTCAAAAAGGATGTCTGACATGCAATAGTTGAGAGATCTGAGGAGTGGCCGACACTGGTTTCAGGACTTCCTTTGAACAAGAGCATGAGCAGATGGATAGACTCAGGCAGCATAGACTTGACATAAAGTGTGCAATGCAGGAGGCATTACAGAGGGCTCCATAATGACTGGAAGCTTAACCAATCGATGGAGAAAACTAAGAAACAAGTACAGCTCCTAAGGTCCAACTATAGTCCCGACTCATAATGTACGGATTGGAATGAATGCTATGTTCAAAGGTGACAAAATAGTTCCAACAAGAAGTAGTAACCATAATCTCATCCAGCTTTTGGAATATTTGATTTTTTTGGTCTTTTTCATATTTGGGAAAAGCTTGGAAAAGAATAAAATTGCTTATAGTACAACAAGTGAGGGAACGAGTGTCAAATAGCGAGCAGACTAGTTCCAAGCAGTGGAACATACCTATGATCAATGCAAGGAAGTGCATGCAGGATGTGGACACTCGGGGGGGATTTCCCTCAGGGTCAAAAGGTCATCAAATTGTGAAGAGCAATATAAGCTCTGTAGGGCTCGACAGGGAAAAGTGCTCAGGCACCAGGTTAACAACTGAGTAAGCGGGAACTGGCACAAGGCTCAAGCGGCAAGCAGGATGATGCAATGCAATCACAACATGATATAACTGAGGGGAGTCCTTAAGGGAGATGGCTAACATAAGACAAAGTAGAGTATGAGTCTTTATCGCAATTTCATGGCGTAACTACGTAGGACTCCCAAACCTAAGGACAAACAACGGCATGGGCACCAGAATGCACAAAGGGGTTCTAACTAGGGTACCCATGTTCGGAAAAGCCCTACCACTGCATAACGACACTTCTATAGCAGTTTGAAGGTTCCATGTCAGTTACGAAGCGGGGTCGCACCTGGGGTTTATGAAAATGGTCAATAGGTCAAATGCATAATGCACATGGAAATGGAATCTAACCCATATGTCAGGTGTGAAACGTACCTGCCGTAGGTGTTAAATGGTTCAGACCAACTTTCGCTGAAGAAATCTGATTAAAAAATACTACTCCAAGACATTATATTAGTCCATAACGGCACAAAACAGTAAAAACTATAGACAAGTGGGTCCTGAAAATTATAAATAGTAATAAAAAATTACAATTCATAATTCATTTTTACTATTCACCCATTTGGAGCTTTTGGTTAGTTTTCACCTGAAATTTCAGTTGCCGATTCTGGGAGCTAGGAGCGACCGTTCATCGAACCGTCTGGAGCAGGTTGGTAGTCTCATCCATACATTTCATTTCAATACTTTCATTTTGATTTTCAGCGGTGGGATTTTTTGTTTGGCCAAGCCCTAAATGGCTTCAGCACTACCCATGGGCTGTAGCTATGTGGGTCGCGGGTAGGGTACAAAACACACAGTCAACGCAAAAGTTGACCGCGAGTGCCCGCACCTGTATACAAATTAGCCCGCGGGTACAGTCGTGTAGTTGGTTTTTCAAAAGAATTTGACTAAAATGCTTGTTTTTCTTCACTCCAGGATGGTTCTAGAGTGGAGGGAGGGGGAGCATGACCAAGTTGATGAGGTCGTGCACAATGATGTGCAAGCACAGCAGGCATTGCAAGCATGTGGGTTGTACAAATTCTGGAGTATAGGGGGTTTGAGGGCCCAAAACCTATTACTCCAGTGCTTGATCGAATATTTGGATGTTGATGCACAAAACTTCAATCTCAATGGGAAAATCCTCACACTGGAAGTGGACGACATCTACTTCATTACTGGTTTGTCTCGTCGAGGTGAGGAGGCTAGTCTTCAGTCTCGTACTGTGGGTGGTGGGATCACCGTCCTTGACTACATAGCACGGTATTGCCCCGCAAACACACTCACGGTGGGAAGTCAGGTGCCCATCAATGCCATAGTGAATCTGAGCATGAAGATCATTGTGGCTACCTTAGTGCGGATCATGGGATCCAAAGCTCTGCACTGGGAATCCAGGTTGGTGATGTTTTATGCATCACAATGCATGCAGCCTATAGTGTTTGACTGGTATAGTGTTTGACTGGTGTACCACACTGTTGGGGTCTATGAAGACCCAACTGACAGAATGCAAAGAAGGGAAGGCCAAAAACTTCAGGTATGGGAGTATCCTATACAGCTTCTTCTTTAAGAGGGTTCCAGGGCTTAGTCCGAGGGTGGATGTCCCTCCTCATAGTCTCCGGGATCCAGCCCTGACTCGGTGGTCTGAGATCTTGACTCGACAGGGTGGTGGCCATCTGGCATGACCATATACTGAGGAGTTCTTCCACTGGTGGGACCGGCAGGTCATTGCCATAGAGGACTACCGCTATGCAAGGATAGACTTCCGCCAGGATAGGGACATGCCACTCCCACCAGACGCCGTGTTCGGAGACATTGGTGAGTACTCTTTTTGGTTTTTTTTTGTGTATTAATTTTTTATGGATTTTTTATTATAGATGTAAATGCAAAAATCTTTTTGGTGGTAGTATCATATGCTAATGGTTGACTGTTTGCTCGCAGACAAAGGCCTAGTGAGACCTGATGGCTTCCCGAGACATGGTCGTTGGGGCAGGGGTGAGGAGGCAGGTGATGCTGCAGCAGGACGCACACTACAGACCTTGCGGTGCAACCTCACATGGATGGTTGCGAGAGTTCCGCAGATAGAGGTGGAGAGACTACCTGAGGCCATGCAGTGCCAAGTAGTGGGGGTTCCGAGTGACTGGGTGCAGCTACTGCAGCGGGTAGCCAATGCAGTACAGTATTTCTACCAGACACATCCTATCGGGGCGGCATCTAGGCCTCCTCATAGGGATTAGAAATCGCAGGATCTCATTTTGTATCGATATGTATATTTTTTAGGGCTACGGGCTCCAGTTTTGTATGACACTACCATTTTGGACATATTTATATATATAAAACTTTGGATCTCTGGTTCTACTATATGTGTGTATGTACAAATGTATGAATGTCTTCTTATATTTGTGTGCTTCATAATGAATGTGACAAATGCCAATCTAATACATAGTTAGCGTATGCATCAGATATATGATTAACACTTCTCAGAACATGTATGTATGTAATTGAAACAAAATATCGTTCCTAGAATCTTACCCTTAGGAATTTCCATAGTAGCGTAGGATCTCGCACATGGTACTGCCCATTCAGCTGAGACACAACTAGTTGTGAATCCAGGCGGACTTCTAAAGACTGGACGCCATGGAAAATGGCATCCCGAAGTAGCTCAATGACGACACTATACTTAGCCACATTATTAGATGTAGGACCAAGACAAGCACCTCCTGAGGACACAACTAGGTGGTCAAGTGAGAAAATAACCCAGGCAGCAGAAGCAAGCTGCTGCATATGACGGCTAGCACCATCCGTGAATCCTAAGAACATAGGAAACTCTGCTGACATCTGTCAATCAAACAGAAGCTAATCAGCAGACCCGAAAACCAAAAGAAATCTAAACTATGTACAGAAGCAACTATACAATAGTATACAAAAGTATCAGCCTGAACCAGAGGTTCAAGCGTAATATTGCTTGAGGTAGAGCCCATTTCTAGGCTCCTTCAAGACAGTCCCCTCATAGTCTTCTAATTCATAGGCTCCTTTTTCCAGGACACGCCTCACGATGTAAGGACCATGCCACATGGGGTTGAACTTGCCTGCCCCCAGGGGTTCTTTAGCTTGGTCATATAAGAGGACCAAGTCACCTTCAGCATATTGCCGGGGATGGACAGACCTATCATATTGAACCTTAATATGATGTTTGTTGGCATCTATAGCCACAGTGGCATCTCGACGTTGCTCGTAAAGTTGCTCAAGGTGGATTAAACGTTGCTCAAGACCTGTCGTATCAGGGAGGAGCTCTATGGCCAGTTTAAGTGAAGGGATCTCGCATTCAATCGGTAAAAGTGACTCCACACCGTGAACTAGCTAAAATGGTGAGAACTCGGTGGCAGTCTTGACTGCGGTTCAATACGCCCACAAAGCAGGATATAACATGATGTCCCAATTGGTCTTGCTTTGTTGGATGGTACGTTGGAGAATGGTCTTCAAAGACTTATTGACTGCTTCTACTTGACCATTCGCTTAGGGATAATAAGAAGATGAGTGTTCTTGACGAAACCCAAGCTTGAGGGACAAATCCTCCATCATCTTGTTCTGAAAGTGACTACCATGGTCAATGACAATCTCTTTCAGAATACCGAACCGAGTTATAATTTGATTGAATACGAAGTGGGCTACTGTAGCACCATTGGATTTAACGGTAGGCATGGCATCAGCCTATTTGGAAAAATATTCCACGGCCACTATGATATGGTGATGCCCCCTAGCCGAAGTTGGTTTGCAATCCATGAAATCTACCCCCCACTTGGTGAAGGGATCGACAGTGACGACCGGATGAAGGGGCGCTGGATGCGAGCCTATGTTCCGAGAAAACACCTGGAAAGGGTGACATCTCTTTACAGTATTAACACAATCCTTAAAGATGGAAGGCCAAAAATAACCAGCTCGCATAATACGTTGGGTTGTATCAAGCCCGGATAAGTGACCGCCAAACGCCCTAGCATGGAAATCATTAAGCACCCGCTCCGCTTCTTCGTGAGTTAAGCAACGACGGAGGATAGAATCCTTTCCTCGGCGATACAAAGTGTCACCGACGATAGTATAATCTTTAGCGTGATGTTTCACACGTTGTCGCTCATCTCGTGAATAGTGTGGAGGAAACTTCAAAGTTTGGAGATATACAATGACATCCCCATACCAAGGGTCCTCTGACGAGATAAGAAATAAGTGCTCATCCACAAAGGAATATTCATGAATGACATCCTCATCAAGTCTCGGAAGGTCCGACATAAGCTCAGCAAATACCAATGATTTCACCGACTTTGCCGAAGCAAAATCGAGATCAAATTCCTGAAGGATAACAATCCATTTATTATACTTCCCCCCGATAAGGCGTCGTGATAGCACGAACTGAAACGGATTGCTATGCGCAACAACTATGGTGGTTCTAAGCAAAATGTAATTTCGTAACCGCTGGACTGAATGAACAGTCGCAAGCGCCAGCTTTTCCACATGAGTATATCTTAGCTCAGCATCTACTAGATTTCGACTAAGATAATAGATTACATGCTCGACCAGTGGATCATCCACCTGAACCAAGACCATGCCAATCATCTCTTGAGACACGGCCACATTAAGGATAAAATCTCGTGCGAAGTCTAGTGGACTAAGCACAGGGGCCAATACCAAAGCTTTCTTAAGGAAGTCGAAAGACTGCTGGTCTCGCTCATCCCAGATAAAAGGTGTGTCCTTCTTCAATAAGCGCGCGAAACCTTTGGTAAGATTAGCATAATTGACTACGAAACGGCGTAGAAAAGTGGCTCTCCCTTGGAGGCTCTGAAGTTGTAACAAATTACACGGAGGTGGCAACTGAAGTATTGCTTCAACTTTTTAGAGGATTGACTCTAATACCTTGTTTCGAAACTATGAAGCCCAGAAGGTGACCCATCCTTACAACAAATATGCATTTGTTAGGATTCAATCGAATCTTGTATCGTATATATCATTCGAGAATCATGTGGAGCTGCTTGGGGTGGTCCATCCTCTTGCAGGAATGGCCAGCAAGATCATCCAAGAAAACCTCCATAATCTTTTTAAGATCATGAAAGGCGTAGGTCATGGCATGCTGAAATGTAGCTCCGGCGTTTTTAAGGCCGAAAGGCATTTTTCGATATGCAAATGTTCCCCAAGGACAAATGAAAGCTGTCTTATGTTGATCCTCGGGTTTGATTTGAATTTGGTTATATCCAGAAAATCCGTCCATGAAGGAAAAAATCTCACTTCCAGCGCAAGCATCCAAGATCTGATCTATGAATGGTGTGGGGAAGTTGTCTTTCGGACATGCACGGTTCAAATCCCTAAATTCGGTGCATACACGGATCGTTCCCTGCTTCTTATCCATAGGAACGGGGTTTGACACCCATTTGGTAAGGGGAATGGGGTAGATGAAACCAGCTTTGAGCAATTTCTCCACCTCTACCTTGATAACGGCTACTTTTCTAGGGTTCACGGCACGTAAGCGTTGTCGAACCGGTTTAGCGTTGGGATTACGTTCTAATCTCATGTTCATCAATGCGGGGGTCTATTCATGGAATCTCCTCATATGACCAGGCGAAAGCTTCCCAAAGTTCTGTAAACAATTCAATGTAAATAGCAATCTCCTCAGGAGTGCAATCGTCACCAATGTAGACATTCTCAACTATTCCGAGAGTACGAGAGATATTGATTCGCATAGGTGGGGAAATGTTAGCCATATTCCCTTCCGCGAAAACATCATGCGACTCCAAAAGAGCCACAGGGTGACCAACCATCTCTGCCAGAGTCGTCCTAAACTCTTCTCATTCTGCGAGCTCGAGATTGGGAAGGAAATAAGAGCGATGGTGCATATCTTCCCAAGGTCTCTCACTACCACACATGGCCTCCATAATAGCTTCATCAGAAGGCAAAGTATCATCGAGGCAATCATGGGAACAAGACAAGTTGGCTGCCCAAACCGGCAGTGTAACGGGATCTTACTCGACTGTCTGGGAAGAAGAGAGATCCGGTTCTGCAGTGGCTTGTTGAATATGCTAGTAAGCAAGCTCAGCTACAGACAGTGGCATAGAAATCCCGACATGCGAAATGTTTCCAGACGTGGAACTTGTGGAAGGTAAAGTCCATGGATCATCAAAATAAGAAGTCCGGAATGACATATTACGCGAAGGAGGAGACGCATCGTCGGTAATGGTTCTAATAAAATTCACAGGTGCGGCAAAATCATAAGTTCCCATCAATGAAGGGTACATGCCAACACCCATGTTCCCAGTTTCTAGCTGAGAATGAGTAACCTGCAGGACTATGGATCTCGTGGATGCTGTGGAAGAGGAGTAAACGTAATCCAGCTGATCGATGGTCACAATCTTGCCTTCGTGAGGAAAGCAGATAACTCTAAATACAGTGGACGCGACAGCTTTCATGGCATACATCCAATTCCGACCCAGTAAAACGTTGTAGTCGATGGGCGCATCAACCACCTCGACTTCAATAGGAACAGACTTACCTCCCAAGGAGACAACAAGGGAAGGGATAATTCCATGCGGCTTAAATGAACGACCATCGAATGCAGTGAGTGTGGTTCTAGATGCGAGTAGGGGAGGAGAGCCAAGAGCTTTCCAACAAGCTAACGACATCACTGACGCAGAGGCACCTTCGTCAACCATAGTACGTTTGACAAAACTCTGAAGGCACACCACCTGGATTTGAAAAGCCACATGGTAGGGTAAGCGAGGTTGAACATCAGTAGTATCGAACTTGATAACAGTGGGACTTCCCCCATCCCGAACTCCTAATGCACTCAAAAGAGCATGCTTCTGAGAAGGACAGGCTTGAAAAACTTCAAGAGCCGACATGGCACACGGAGTTTGGCCCAAATATTCTACTATGGAGTAGTTGTGGGAGGCTCGAGCATTAGGATTATGCGTAGAGCGCTTAAGAACACCTTTCGGTATCCGCGGCATAATAGAGGGCTTCTCGATATGCAAGGAATTGTCAGGAGGAGGGGAGGCTCACTCCCCAAATTGGGTTGTGGTGCATCATAATCGCACTGACGAGTGGCAACACTAACCTCTGACTGAACCATGTTCACACATCCATAACCACTAGTATTGGAAGAAGACGTTTCCATCTCAGTAGGTCCATAACCAGTGGTGGGAGCATGTGAAGCCATGTTTTAGTGATGAGGTAGGGGATCCTTCAACACAGGGCTCTGTTCCAATTGCTTCGATGCTTCTTCAATACGAGGACATAAGTGAGTAAGGTGGTCTTCCCCACAAAGCTTGCAAGGAAACTTCACCTTACGCCTAGGTTTACAGTCCTCACCAGCATTTCTGCCTTCCCGAGGAGGGTTGGCATTATCCTTACAGGGGGTATTGCGATTGCTATGGTTATTCCCATTGTTTCCACCCTTACAATTATTTCTCCCCTTTTTCTTACCACTAGGTTGCTGGTTACCTGACTGGTTTGTCGTTTGCACACTGTGTACATCGGACAATGGGGTGGAAGCGGACAAGGTGTGAACCTGTCCGGGAGTAGACTGGTTTAGCGACAAATTCTGCATTTGATTAGCTACCAAATCTACAGGGCGAGTGCTTGCATATCCAACAATGCCATCAGCATGCGGTACAGGAACTGACATAGGCTCATGACGTGTGCATGGTGCATCAGGGATGATGTCATACAAAATGCCAGACTGAGAGTATAATAAGTCTAACTGCTGGACTTTCAAGATAGCTTGTTCCTCAGTCACAATGTCGGACATCGAAACATCCTTAGCAATGTATGGGAGTAGAGACTTGAGGAACCATTCCAACAGGAACTATGGAGTAATGTTAGCTTTCACTAACCTCTTCCGTCGACACCACTCTTGAACGTGGTCAGAAATATGTGTGGCCTTGTTCTGACGGAAGGTAGATAAAAGTTCAGTGCCAGTATCATAGCGAACCGGCAACTGGAAATGATCTAAGAAAACCAAAGCGATCTCGTTAAAACCCCTATAAGTGTTTCCAGGCAACTCAACGTACCACTTCGCGGCTGCCCCCGTGGGGGTGCATTGAAATAGTCACAATCTAACAAAATCGTGATTCAATGAGTTGGAGGAGCACCAAAGGTGAAATGTCGTGACATGATCTCCCGTGTCCTCACCACCTTTCCCTTCAAACTTAGGAATGTCTGAAGGGAGCCTGGTAGGGACCGGGGGCCAAGTAGGGTCATGACACACCGGATCATTCGTGAGCTTCGAAAGATCTGGAAGATTCAAGCATGCAAGGAACGGGAGCTGAGACTGGAAAGCTTGATTATAAGCCCCCATAAAAGGTTGGTTAAACAGAACCATGTTATAAGATGGACCAAAAGCTTGACCATGAGGATTAAACTACTAATAATAAGGACCTGACGGACCATAAGCTTTCCCATGGCCATAGGATTGATAACCTCCTCCTGCCTAACCCATTTGAGAGTAAGCAAGTATGTGCGTGTTTTGGCACCATATTGGGGTGGTGGGTTATACTGGTGGCCAACACCGACTGTGTTGTAGTAAGGGTTTCCACCATGAGTATGGGGCATGTATGTACTATTCATAGCAGGAACCGTGTTGTAATGACCATAGTGGTATGGTATGTTCCCACCCCCAGCATTAGGATTAGCTTGAGCAGTCGTGTGGTGACCAAAAGCATAAGAAGTATTCCCAACTCCAATATTGGTGTGACTAGTAGCAGGGATGGTGGCGTGATGTCCATGTGGGTAGGAGATATTCCCACCCTCTACATTAGCATTACTAGTGGCGGCAGTGGACGCAAAAGTATGCGGCATATGTCCACCCCCGTGGTTGGGAGGAGCATTAACATCCGTAAAGGTAGTCCTGGTTTGACGAGTAGCGGCACGTGTATTAGGTGGTGGATGGCGAGTCGTGTTTCGAACAACGTTCCTATTAGGTTGGGAAATCCTAGGAGGTGGTCGTCTTCCAACATTAGGATTGTTAGGAGGAATGTGACCAATCCCCATACTATGTGTGTGAGTGGACAACGTAGTGCCCCCAACGACGGTAGTGCCCCCAGTGGGTATAGTATGGCTAACACCATGACTAGTGCCAGTGTGGATACCAAGAGTAGTGGAAGGTTCAACTATATTATGACTAGGCATACAAAAAGAGAGTGCTGTCGAGTTGATCGTAGGACCAGTGTCGTCATGTAACTCTGGCACCCCGTGTCTATAACTGCGTGGAAATGAAGGAACAAATGGATCATCCTATTCTTCGTCCTCGGGTAAGTTTGGCATTCCGTAAATATAATTATCTGGATTCAAGGGATCGAACGGATCTCGTTCAAGTGGATTAGGCCAAATAGAACCAGGTTGAGTCTCAGGTGGATCACCTCCCCATTCCTCACAAGGAGTATGGGGATCGGAAGTGTGGTCAACTCTACCCGATGGAGTCGAATGTTTTTCCTCAATATCGGAATGTGTAGCAGTCATGATGTCTTGGACGTAAGCCTTGTAAGAATCCGAAGACTCAAAGGGAGCCCTCCGGCATCCTCTAGCAATACGGCGTGAAACCTCAGCGGAATTTAAACCAGCCAACCGGCGAGATCGGTGGAGAGTAGGGCTCCGCGCCACGATATCTCTGGAGAGAATATAAAATCAAAATGTCCCCTAAAGGCCAACTATCGTTCAAAAACAATAAATCAAAAGCACACACCTAGAGAAACTACAACCAAGAGCAGACAAACAGAGTGGCTAAATGAGCTCCCGACACTAGAGCCAGTATGTCTCGCCTAGGAGAGGCTTGAGACTCCCAAACTATAGCCGGAGGTAACAGAATCAGTTATAGAGACACCTAGGCTTCACTGCGTGTACAGGGTCAAGTCCACTGCACAAACACAATTGTGTTGTCCAATCCCTATCTAACTCAAGACACAAATAGTATAACCACTGCAAGTACCCTGTGTGATACCTAGGTAAGGCAACTATGGTCACCACAATATAACCAATGCTCAAGGGGATAGTCACAGGTGGGATCCGTCGTATGGGTAGGGTATCTAAGCCCAAAGCACAAGAGGACGAACCTCCGGTACCCCCAGATACGAGCAAATCCTGGAAATATCTCCCACGTTCAGCCGGTATCAGAGGGATATCCCTTCAACCAACCTCTTGTGACCTCGTGCTTAACTCTAGCTTGAGTAGAGCTTCCTGAGAACACCGATCTATACCATGGATTCCTCCACTCCCTGGTCAGACACTTAATGTTTCATCTAGTAGTCTTGGATTGTTAACTCACGATGATCTATTCCAATACTCTAAACCTATGCTAGTTGGTGTACCCTATAAATAAAATCGATCTAATCAATTTTTAAGATTAAGCTTTAATTTTAATGGCTGTGATTACTCAAGGGATATGATCGTGAAACTAGTGATGTGTAAGACTCAATGGTATGCAAAATCGTCAAATCCTAGACTCATCTATCCAATGAATACAATGCCCCTAATATGCACAATCAAACCAACGATTTCGAAATAAATATGCAATCCTTTTATATTTCTTTCAATGTACAATCAAAATATAAATGAAGGCAGAAAGCACTCAATGCAAGATGCAATACATAAAAGCAAATTTTTTTGTATTTTCTCTTATAAACGAAAGGAAAATGCAAAAACTATGTATTTTTTTGTATTTTCCAATATATGGAAATGAAAAATGCAAGCAAAATCCTACTATCTAGTCACTGATATGCCAAGGAGATCACTAAGACAACCAGGCAGATACCTAATAGTAAGACTCGGCCAAAGGAATGAGCTCAAAAGGAAAAAACCAACAAGCCTAAATCCAAAGATGGGTAAAAAACCAACAAGGCTCAACCAAGAGAAACAAAGAGTTCTGGTCACAACCAAGGCATGGAACAGTCAAGAAACAGGCCAACAAAGACTCAGGATCAACCAAAACCAACCCAACAACAACCAAAGGTCATAAACCAACAAAAGTCGAAGTTGTACACTACTGTCGAAGGAATACCTGTGGGTACCCACGAGCAGTAGAGTCAATAGAGGCGGGTGTACACGGGCAGAGCTAAGCTAGCCCGTGGGTGAGGAAGGGTAAAATGGAAAACAGAGAGTCCAATGGCTTAGAAAAAGCAAGTTTTCTATAGTGTATCTCAATGGCAGATAAGTGACATAGAGCTTCGACAAACAACAACTCTAATTATGGACTAATGCTCAAAAAATCCCCAAGATGGATGTTTTCCCCAGCGGAGTCGCCATTTCTGTGTTGGAGAAAACTCATTATGGCTTGGGGTGTACCACAACAGACAGATGACTACCAGAAATCAACTCAATTATCAAAACTATGCTATATAAATGACAATGCTAAGGTAATGAAGAAGATAACCAACCTCGATCCAAACATTTGATGTAGATCCCCGTTGGAGCTTTTCAATTCGTGCACTTGAATCTACAAATTAGTCTTGACAGCCAATATACAACAAGTACATATAATATATAAACAACATTGAAAGCTTTCAGCGGCAATTGATTTTTTTGAATTTTGGGCGGTCTGCAACTAGGGTTAGGGTTCTGATTGGCGGCCACTGAAGAAGGTTTGGCGGCCATGGCTCCTTCCATGGCCGCCTTCCTCTATCTCTCCTGAGTTCTGATTCCGTCAATGGTCGACTCAGGTTTTTTTCCGCTCCGGGCTGATCGACAGAGACTTAGCGTGGCGACCCATAGGGCAGCTGGTTCAGCGACTCCCCTGTGGCGGCGACGATGGCTTATGCATTCATGGTCGCGAATGGTGGCTTCTGGAGACGGTTCCTTCTGTAGGTTAGCCGGCGGCTGTGTGGACTGTCGAGCTCGTGCTCCAGTTCCCTCGATGGTGTGGTGGTTCCGCAGAGGTGGACACGCAGGGAGGTCCATTCCCCTGTTTCGTTGAAGGCAGGCGAGCTTCTCGGTGGGCATTTGAGGACGGTGGAGCCGCAGAGGAAGACGCACGGGGCTTATGGCGGGCATGGCTGCAAGACGGCCGCAAGATCCTCTCGGTGGTACTCTCTCTTGGGCGGTCGAGGAGAGGCCTTCTGTCATTGTTTTTTTGGCCGATGAATGCAGATGCTAGTGGATCTGTTCTTTTTTTCTGGGGTTTCTGGAAACGTTCTTCTCTCTATATCATTTTCCTTACTTCTTCGGCATCTTGCTGCTGTTTCTTGTAGTGATATCATGGTTGCCCGGGTGGGTTTTTAGCTGTAGTATTTTTTCTGAGTTTTCATTAAATTAGTTTGTTAATGTGTATGAAGTGGAAAAGCTTGTAGTCTCTACAAATTTTCTCGGTACTGCTTCGCAATATAGACACTCTTCAAGAGTGACGCAGATCAATGTAATTTTGTACTCGCAAGATGAAATAAAATTACGCTTTTTTTTCGAGGAAAAAAAAAAATATATATATATATATATAAACAGCATTAACATCATCAATAGAAATGGCCCATGATATAACAAGTAAATGCAACCCAATGTAAGATAAACAACATTTACAACATTAATGGACGAGAATATGAGTATTTCTATTAATAAACAAGAAGAAGTACAAAGTGATACGACCTCTTGCTGGAAACCAATCTGAACCAAGATCTGGATCAATCCACTTGTGCCTCCACCACTTCAATCCTCCATGAATGGCAAACTCAAACTAGATAGGAGTTTGGAAGGTGAACATAAAGGGTTCACAACTACAAGGATCAATGAGTGTAGACTCAATATAGAGCAAAAATCCACTAGAGTTCTCTTGCTCTTCTTTCTCCTCCCGTCCATAAGCCATATGTGCTCAATATATAGTCCTCTCAAAGGTAAGTGAAAGGACACATCGAGACGTTACTTGGGCAGATGGAGAGCCAAAGGTCACCCAATGAACGCTTTTTGGGAGTAAAATTTAATAAACTAGTGATTTTTACCATTTTACTTGATACCCGTGGGTTATAGTGATGCAACTCGTGGGTACGCATGCTATAGTGATGCAACATGCAAGTCAGAGGAAAAATGAGGAAAAATATGTCTGAAGGATATAAAGTGAATCTGAGTCAATGAAATGGATCCTACAGGCCAAAGAATGATGATGCTCACAGGCTGGAAGATTACGTTGTAACACAAGTGAATACAATTTTGAAGTTTGTAGTGATTAATGTAATTTATTGCAGTAGGTGATTGTAATGTTGGCAACCTCGGTGGTTGGATCTTAACCGTTGATCTGCATGTGTTCTCAGGTTTTGGGAATCAACCCTACCCTTTCCACTATACCACTATCGAGATTTTTTTGGCATTCATTTGACAAGAGTGAGTGGGGAAGGAGGCCGACAGGCTCTCCGATTCTCCAGGGTTACAAGTTCTTTATGTTTTATGTTCTCGCCAAGGTTCGATGGCGTGACCTCCATACCTACAACTAGTTTGTAAGAGCGTGTGTCGAGGGTTTACAGTGCAATATTTACCTTGTACTATTGAAGTTGTAATAATGTAATTTGTTCTGCCAGTGTTTCGATAGTTGCATTGTTTAAGTTTTCTGGTTTTCCAAAAGGATTACAATGGGAAACTGATTTGTAAACCCTGAGTGTTTTGTAGGTATTGAATGTTCAGTGGTTCTTCTCTAAGGCCCAATGATTAGCATTGAATGCCTCTGGTGCTTCAAACAGTGCACTTAAACACATACTGAGGGTGACACGAAGACCTGTGCCTTAAAACAACTGTCAGGTAATGTTTCTAGTTCTAAGGTTTTTTTTTTTTACAGTAGTTATAAATGGAAAAATACTTGTAAGCTTTATGTATCAGGTTTTGATCCTTTGTTAATATATTGTTGGAAGGTGAAACTCGGCGAAGATGGTAGTGATGCTGGTCTTCGTGGGAGAAGGTTTCTTGAAAACCGGTAAGCCTCGGTGGTATCTCATCGGCTCTTCATGCTGAAACTCTGATGGAAAGTGATGAATGTTTAAGGCTATATTGCCAGTTTGTAAACCCTTAGAAGTTTTAGTTTTTGAAAAAAATATAAAGCTCAGTCGATACTACTTGTTGATACTGTTGCACATGAAAAGGTGCCGAATCTTAAACTTTGGTTGGGAGGGTTTCGCTCTCGAGCCTCTTGGCTCTCATTGGATTTGCAACGATTTACTTTTATCTAATGTTTGTGTAAATCTATAAGTTAAGAGATTCAACTTTTTCAAACTATGTGCAATGCATGGCTTAGTGTTATGTTAATGTAAATAATTAGGGCATGGCCCGATAATGATATTGTAATGTTTGTTTTACAATGAAATGAAATGGAAATAGCGGTCAGTTCTAGGTGTGCAATCTTTGCTATTTTACTTCGTTTTTCCTGATGTGGTTTAGGGTTATCATTGAGGGTCGAAACCCCAATTATATCTAGCGATACAGTCATGTTTAAAGAATAATTTAAGGATGTGGTTACCTCCTAGTTATGATATGATGGAAAACTCAATACTAGTTTTGAATATTACTATGTCCAGTGTCTAATAAAACAGTAGGTGAAAGATACGTTTGGCTTCAAGTCTAGTTTGCTCTTCGAAATGATATGAATTATAAATAATAAAATACATGTATAATATATAGTATTTGTACAAAGGGATAGTATTTATAATACATTTCTCTAATGTATGAGTACTATTTCTATGTCGAAAATAAATGACTTGGCTTTGTTTTTCGAAAGCTTAAGTTTTCCATGTTTAGCCTATATTGGTTTATTATGTTGTATCAATAATATAAGATTCCATCATGCCACTGTACAGTAAGTATAACTGTTCTTATATAAAATATAGGATTCAATCATAACTACATTATTATGGTTTAAACATTCAACATGAAGCATAAAGGAGCGATAGTCGAAATAAATAAGAGTTAAGCTTGTTTAATGAATACTATTGTAACCCTAAAAAGCTTTTGAGATATAAGTATATGAAATTTAAAACAATAGTACGGTACATAAATTTTATAAAGAATAGTCATGAAATAAATCATTTTGATTTCATTCATAAAATAACATCATTCTGATCTACTCTAATTTTATCTTTCCTGTACTAGAGTATGGCATTAAACCATGTGTGGAAAAATGCAAGGAAGAAATTTCCAATTATCATCATTAAACAAATTTGTACTAATCAAGCATAGAGTTCTTAACAATTGTAAAATATTTCAAATAATTAAATTTGCAAAAACACAATGTTACTAATAGATTTAGAATATAAGGAAAAGAAAATAGAAAACTGATATCATAAACATTCAGATTTAATTACTAACTTTGGCAGAAATAAATAAGATAACACAATTGAACCTGGTAATTTGTAGAAGAAACAAATAGCCAAAGGAGCCCGTTCCACCCAACCAACTCCTTAAGACAGCCAAGCTACTTGCCTTAGGATCCCCGAGCCTGTTCACTGAACCACTAGGACGAAGATGCTATGTGGAATAATGGAATAAATTCCCTTGCAACTCAACAGTAGTACTTAACAGTAGCACCTCCTTCCTTTAGAAATATTGAACTCAGCAATGTGGCTGCACTAGTTCAGAATGCAGCCTTATTTCCCTCAAACACTTCTAACTTTCCCCTCATCAAATCTCTTGTGCTCAGAAATTATCACAAGGTAAGAATGAACAACCTCCTGCTAAATTTGATGGATAGATAAATAGCATGCCTAGGTCTTTTGGTCAGTTTATTTCAGTAAATGAGCCACCTGCTCAGTTCCACATTCTTGGGGAACGTGACCACAAAAGTAGGGAAGTTGCCCCCTGCAACAGTTAGAAGTGAGTTGAGGATGCTTCCAAGTGCCAATCTGCTCTCCACCACAGTCCATTCCCCTTAGTGGATCAGTGAACACTCATTCAACAATCTCCTTTGGATATTTGTCTCCACTTTTATGTATTAATAATAAAATATTCAAAGTAATTAATTACAGTATTCCATGACCCCACTTGGTCAATAGTCATACAACTTTACAATAAAAATAAAACATAATGTTTTGTCAATAACATAAAATGTCTAGAACTTGGGTATGTGACATGTGCACACACAAAACTTGGAAATCTTAAATAGTCCACTAATGGTCCACAAGAGGGTATATTCCCAGTCCTTCGATATACTTCTCAGTCTTGGGTTATTAACATGTTTCTTTACATCCACTGACCAATCAAAAGTAGTTTAAGGTCATACTTAAGGACCAAAAGGTGATTTTAGATAATCACTAGTATCCATTAGGTACCTGTATCACATCTGGTCATCTTTAAGTCTACCAGAGAGGGATCATGTGCTATCCAGAAGCATATAACCTTTAACTCCATACATGGATACTAGATACTATAACGGGATTTCAATTTAAGCGTGGAATTTATCTTTGTTTAAAATATTTAATTAAAAATCCACCGTGAAAGGGAAACATATATTATTGTGAAAGGGGCTTATAGTAAAGGTTGTAATGCAAAATGTATATGGGTATGACATTAAAATTGAAAATGCATATGGTTCTACAATCATATAAATTTGTAAGGTACAAGTAAAAGGGATTTTCCAAACATAAGGGAAATAAAAAAGGGCATGGTGCTTTTAATTTGAAATCCATGCTCCCGTCAAGGATTTGAGTTAGAAGGATGTATAAGGCCATTTTTTTTCGCGTGGTTCACAGCCTCGACAAGTGTGGCTGGGACTTGCTATATCCACAATAATAATTCTAGGGGGGCCACCCAAAGGGGCCTCTCCCTATCGGCTCTAGTTTTGGGAGCCTAACCTCGAAGGACCCATAAAGTTGGATTCATGAGAATTGAACCTTCGACCTCAATATCAAACGGTCTTTGGATTTGGGCTCCAAACAACTGAGTTACCCCTAGGGGCTATGTGTAAGGCCATATTAAAAGAATACAAAATCATTTATATCTTTGTCAATGATTTGTAATAGATTGTATTGTTTACATTGACAATTGAAAATGAGATATGAAGTGTTTATGAGTTATATGGTGAACTTGAGCCCTTTTGTAATTGTGTGGCTCATATAAAATTGATTTTAAAGGGATCCTATCTAAATATTCAAAAGTTTGGCTATAAAAAGGACAATACTACTTATTAAATTTTTGAGTAGTAGTCAATACTGACAAAAACCTTACCATTGCGACATGAGGAACTTTATGTGTGTGCTATGGTGACTGTTGGTGCCTCATGGTAGAGTTGGTAAACTTTGCATACATTATGATTTTTTGGACAAGCATACACAATATAAGGACATGTAATGAAGGTAAAAAGGGACATAAATACTTAGGATAGAAATAAATTTATTTTTACAATTTGAATCAAATCAAAGGATAATTTTCACTAAGGACATATCAACACAAAATTCAACATTGAACTATTTTTTTATAATAAGGAAGGCAACTTGCAATAGCCATTTTATAATTTTTCAAGTCAAGTTTGATTGTAATCATGAAGTTTGGCCTTCATTAAATCTAAGTCTCTTTGGGTTTTTAAGTCAATATTAGAAGAAAAGGAGAGTTAAATAAGCCCATTATTCATAAGGTGGATAATATTTTCAAGGTCAAATTGAATTTCATAAGGAAACCTTGTATAATTCCATAAAGAGGAAGTCAAAAATTTATTTGGAGGTCAAAGGTCTTAGAAGGATTGGTGATTGAATCTTGTTATGAATGGTTCGTAAAAGTTCCTTTCTTAAATAAGGTCTAGGAGGTTTTTTGTGAGTTACTAAAAGAGAGTTTTGTAAATGACCCACCTGAAATTAAATAAGGGGGTCAAAGTTAGAATTTTTTAGTCTTAGGAGTTTTCCTTTGAAAAAATTGCATCTTTATGGTCCTAAGATAACTTGAAACAATTATACATTTACTTGCACTAGTAACATTTTTAACAGAAGTAAATAATGATAAGAATTGAAGGGAATTTTATTTTGCTACAACTATTGATAAATATATCTCAAAGATCAACAGTTCACATTCACATGAGAACTCTCACTAATGTTCTTACCCAATTATTCGTAATGCGTGAAAATTTGAATAGGATTAAATCAAAATCAAGGTATGATTGAATCACAAGTTGACTCACTTAGAAATCAAGTAGAACTTGAGAATTCTAAACCAATTCTTGCTCATTGTATTCCATTGTTTGGATTAGAAATCGTTGATAGTGAAGAAGAGAAAATAAAGCATCCATGATCTATACACTGTCGTGGATATCCCACTAGAAACATTTGTCACAATAGATCTTACAATATTCCACAATCTCTTATTCAATAGTGTTTTACTTTAGCTTTCAGATTTAATATTACTAGATTAGTGCACAAAATACTGGAATAAATTGAAATTGGGATAAAAAAAACTTAGAAAATCACACATTATACACACAATATGTACCTTAGTAAATCCCAACTATAAGGTGAGGCCTATGCTTTGTTATTTTCATCTTAGTTATGAAATGCAAATACAAATAAAGTGCACTCATTATGGAATTTCCATGAACACTATGGCATGTATGGGTGCTACAGGATCCTACCTCCTCTGTTATGCTTTAATATCCCACTGCTAATTATCTTCCCTATTATAGAATAATACTCCATACATTAAGAATGGAACCCCTTATTATCCTAGCAGCCCAATATTTAACATGGCTTGATATCCTTCTAGGATTATGGTTATGTTTTTGTGCATGCCTCAACTCCTTATTAGGGTTAGGGCATTGTACCCTATAGAATCTTCTTGAATTTCCACACATGAATAGCTCCACATGTGTAATTAATGAAATATGGCATGTCACACACTTAGTATCATGGTGGTAAATAAGATAGGTCAACTTAAGGGAGGCATAACTTCCTCATACAAACTTTGATTGAGTTGATCTTTGCACAATTAGAAAACTCTCAATCTATAGAATTTTTTTGAGAGGTTGAAAACTTTCTTCACAAAAATTTGACCCAAAATGGTCATATAAGTCCTCACATAGGCTTCAAAATTTTCTCAACCATAAATCACCAAAGAAATACCTACCCATAAAATGGGACCTGCAAGCCAATAACTCCTTTTTTCACCCATAACGTAATAAAATAGATGAAAAATTATTTAATGATACTTTTTGGCTCATACCCCATTTAGGAAGGCTTTTGGTCCCCAAAATATTTTACTAAAGGAGGTGAAGAAACGTTTCCTCTACCTTACCCTACCCATTTGGCCTTGCTTGGATGTTGTTCTTTCAACCCAACCTACTAGATCTCATGCTACCTCGTTTAGTTGTTTTAGGCTTCTTTTGCAAATCTATATCGTCTACTAACTTTTCCTAAGCTCATAGAGTATAAAATTGTCCACATTCACTACTAAGTAAATTCATATATCAAGGTAGATTGAGTCTGTATGCATGATCACCCGCCTTCACCAACACTTCAAAAGGACCATAGCACAAAGCCTTAATCTCCTTACCAAGATTATGTATCCTTTTTTTGTTCAAATGAAACCCTACTTTGTGTCCCAACTTGAATGTATTATCAATTATTTGTTGATCATGTTGGGTCTTGTAATTTCCCTATGACTTCTGCAATGTCCCTTGTACTTGCAAATGGATTTTCCCAATCTTATCAATAGATTTATTTTTTACTTCCCCCTTTTACTATCGTGTCTCTTCTCACACCTCTTTCTTGTCCATATAAAACATATAAGGGTGAAGGTGTACAATATCCAAAGAAAGTTTCAAAGTGCGACTTACTAGTAGAAGTGTGGACAACTATGTTACAAGGGTCTTGAATATAAATCACTAGGTCCTTGGATGATTTTAATTGTAACCGTGCAAAATACAAACCAATGTCATGTAAATTTTTCCAAGTCCTTTATGAAATCAATGAATTCTAAAACATACGATTTGATTCAAATTTCCATTTTAAAACATCAAATAGATAATTGGTTTTAAATGCATATCTAGCATATTATATCACCAATGCATCAACTCTATTTTCATTATTTTTATATCAATTCTTTGAGCATCAAAAACCCCATAAAAAGTTCTATAGTTTTGGTAATTAATTCATCGCTTATAACATATCTTTTCAAATTTTCAAAATTTGGTTTTGTTTGTCACATAGGAATTATGCTATTTTCAAAATTCTGTATGTTGATCAATTTGAAAGAAACAGAGTAAACACAATTATCATTTCTAAATTAGTTGTTTATAGTTCTATCTACAAAATAGTAAAATGAGCATGTCTCTATTTTTAAAAGTTCTTTAAGATAAAAAAAATAAAAAATAAAAATAAAATAAAAAAATAAAATAAAATAAAATAAAATTGTGAATATTTCCTAAAGGAGACCCATTACTAGCCCCTAAGCCTTTTCCCAAAGTGAAGAGAAAACATATCGATATTATAGAAGTATCATAAAATGATACCAAAGAAATGGTATAGGTTTATGCTTTTGTTATTCAACTTGATAAACCTGATATTGAACTTGTTAAACTAGAATTTAAAGACACTAATGCATCCATTGGTCCTCAAATTAGTTTTCCTTCTTGGGAAGAAATTTTTAGGAGATTCAAAGACGAAGAATATCCTGAGGTTTTTCCTCCTAATGATCCAACCATGAGGAACATTGATGACCATGTTTTTTCTAATATTAGAAAGTCTCATTTATGTAATGTTGTTGTCAAGACCCATGTTTTTCCTTGCTTAGATGTCCTTGAGTGGATTATCCAACATGCTAATCATGAAACTAAGATTGTTATTATTGATAAAGAGAAGCGCATTAAATCATTTTAGCCTTAAAAACTTGAAAAATATTATAATATTTCCCATCTTGAAGTGAATTTGACTAATGAATAGGTAGAGCAACTACACAAAAGGCATGATGTCAAGAGGATTCTTGCTCGATGGTGCAATGAGGGTAAAAATATGACACAAATCAGACCTGAATGCTGAAATCTAACATATATGACATTTCAGGGCTAAAAATAGCCTCCAAGAGGGCTCTCAAGGGAGTTAGGGAAGCCAAAGAGACACCTATTCGAATTTGGTGGAGGAGGAGGCTAGAATTGGAGGGACAAGTGGCACACATTGGAATCTCTTCCCAACTTCAGTTGGCATTAATCTCTTGGAAGGAATTTGACCCATGGAGGACCTTAGAAGTTTAAAAAAGACAATAACAAAGAAGGATAGTGGCTTTTGATCATTTTCAGAATTTGCATTTTGCATTTGGAGAGGAGAGCTAGTGGAGTGCTACTCTACTTGCCTTAGCACCAATTTCGAGGGTGAAAGATTCCCATCCTAGTTGGTAATTGGAAAGGCAATTCAGACCTTTAATTGGGAGCTAAAATGGAGTCTTTTGTTACAGGTTTAAGCTACAGGGCAGCAAATGGTCATATCTCTTTCATCTTCCTTCTACAACCATTCTTCTATTTCTTGGCATATTCTTGCTCCTTGAGGAGAGGCACACTTGTTGAGGTGATGAACTCTTTGGGATAGCTCTTGAGGAAACATCTATTTGTAATATGATATATATACTCTTTTTTAACTTCTCAAAAGACTTTCAGGTCGAAAATCAAAGAGATTTGATGTAAAAATGCTAAGCTATGAACAAACGGTGTCATTTCCCCAATACCTTGTTATTTGCTCTTGAAGTGGTATCAAATTCGAATGGTTCAGTCAATGTATGATGTATTAATGTTTTATGGAGTTCCATTAATATTCTGAAGAAGTTTCATGTTCATTATGCAATCATTTGGAGCAATATTCTTAAGTTTCATAACCATTTGTGAAGATTTACTATCATTTCCCCCTATGTCGAAACTAGTCTTTTTGTATCTGATTTAAGAGGGTTGTATCAGAATTAATAAACTGAATGGTGATTCATATGAGACTATATTTATTTACCCTATATATCCAATACCTCTTTTCATAAATTCGAGAGGTTCCAATAGCATTTGGAGAGCCATTTCCAGCATCTACCCCATGGGGAATCGAACCCCTAATTGCTAGTCAAATTCCCTACATTGGCCAGAATTCAAAGGATAGTTGTAGAATCATTTTTAATACTCTAAATAATCCATGAACCTAATAATAATGTCCTAATACCATCCATATACCATCTGTAACAATTTGGGAGCATTTGGAGCTATTTGGAGATCAAGAAACCAATACTAGTTAAGAGAAATTGCTAGTCAAATCCCCTACCTTTGCCAGAATCCTAAGGAGAGTTGCAGAAGCCTTTTGAAGACTCTAAAGAATCCATGAACCTCATAATAATGTCCTAATACCATCCATATACCTGTTGTGACAAGTTGGGAGCATTTGGAGCCATTTGGAGATCAAGAAACCAATACTAGTCAAGGGTCGAACTAGTGGAAAAATTGAAAAATTTACCATTTTAATAAATTTCAAAAAAAGGACATTACAACATCATGCCTAGAAACTACTGGAATTTCTAGTTTGATAGTATGGGATCCTTTCTGTTCATTTTTAACAACTCTTCTTCCACATCATGCAGGAAAGATTTCATTTCTTGTCTCTCAGGTCATCAAACATCCAAGAGAGGTAAATGTTAGGATTAAGCTTGACTAGGGAATGAGTCAAAGGTGGTTTAGGTATAACACATGTTTTGGGAACATATTTTCTTGTATCCCATGGTATTGGCCCAAGGTATTGCATGTAATGGATTGTATAAGAAGGCTTGGCATACTCCATTGTAAAGTGGCCTGGAGGTGAGTGGGTGAGCTCACTTGGCCCGGTTGGCCGGTTTTGGCCATGTAATGAATATCTTCATTGTTGGTGGTTTTTCCCTACATGGGGTTTTTCAAGGTAAACTATGTGTCTATATGTATGTTACTTATGATTGTGTTTATTTCTCTCATTGTCATTGTTATATATGCTCATCTAAAACCTAACTATAAATTTGGGTAAGCTATTTTTATTCTTGAGTAGTCATCTTATATAGAATTCATGCACATAATCGTTTGAAGTTTGATTTCCTCTTATTATTTTCTTAGTCCACTCCCTTACCTTTTATGTTCCATATTCCGCTACCCATTCATTATCATTCACTACCCTAACCTTGACAAACTCTGAAGAGTTGAAGGCAAAATAAACCTTTCCCACTCAAATGTCTTGGAACTTACAAAACTATGCCGGGTTTCTAAATCTCCCCTCTTTGCACATAAAGAATATCATTCAAACACAAGCTTAGTTAGATATTTGCAGTTTGACCTCATTAGATTGTAGATCCATACTTTGTTCTTTCCTCTACCTTTCCAAGAAGAAAAGAAAAATAGTAATGAAGAGAGAAATATAAAAACAAATTGTAAAGAATAAGTGTATGTAAAACAAAAGCAAATGAGAGTTCTAAAGAAAAAAAAAGAAAAAAAGAAGGAACTCATTGACAAGAAGGCAAGATGTTATCAACATGCAGGGAATCAAATCTATGTACCGTATCCAGAAATCAATTCATATACATCTTTGTTGCAGGAGGACATGCAAGACCTTGAGCATGGGGGAATGTTGAGCCCCGGTTTTGACAAGTAAAGGTCATTCTACCTAATATATTATAGTTTCTCCTTTATCCTTTGCAAATTTATACCATCATTACCATACTTCGCCTTAAACCACCCATTCTCATTCATATAAACTGAAGAGGCATAAAAATGTTAATGTGGCCAAATTCCCATGTTTTGATGGTTACTTGGATGGATATTGTCTTTTCGTAATCTATTATGAAGTTGTAGCAGGTTTTGTGACTACTAGACTTGCAGATTAGTGACTACCAAACTTGCAAAATAGTGGTTACTGGAATTGCAGGCTAGTGACTATCAGAATTCCTATAGGTGGTAGTTTTCAGAGGCCAACTTGCCATGTCATTTATGAATAGACAAATAATAAAAAAAAAAAATTGGGACATGGGTTTTGTGCGGAAAATGATTATTTGAGAAAATTGCAAGCAAATCTATGATAAAATGTAAAACAATGGTTATTTGGGTGAGATCTTAAAATGGCTTTTTATGATTTTCCTAGAATTCCAGTAGTCAATTACTACCAGAAGTGAGATCATTGGTTTGAATGATTCCACCACTTCAAGGTAAAAGAACGAACATGAGTAATGATCCAAACAACATTAAGCTAAGTCAAAGATGTGTTGGTTGTAGATCCACATATTTTGGGCTCATAGATCCACTTGTTTAGGGATTGGTTTTACCCATTGTAACCTATTTCCCTCTTATGGAATGTAAGGTGCATGTATAAATACAAGAGGAAATTATCATATCTATGTTAGAGAGTAGTGTGGGGATTGTAGAAGCAAGGTTGAGACTATTGAATCATATTCTATGTAATTCTAAATCATTGATTAATGAAAAGACTTGTTATTGAAGCTCTAAGTTAGTCATGTGATATTCCTATAGCGTTATCCATCTAGGAGGGCCCCTTGATCTAGGTATGCTACTACAGAATTAGCTTAGAAGTTTGTTTTTTTTTTTTCTATGTGTATTTCCAAACTTAGTTAGATCATTGTGTGTGTGTGTTTTTAATGCATTTGGTTCATTTCCAATTACAAGTTGTAGATTAGATTTCATTTAAAAGGTTAATGCTTTCTTGAATGTTATTCATTTATGATCTACTTTATTTTCTTTTCATGCTTTCCAACATTTACATTCTAAATCTCGAATCAAGTTTTGATTGAATATTGGGATCCCTCGCTTGGTGTGCTCAGATTTACTACCAGAAATACTCACAAGTTGTTATTGTAGGAATTATAGTAAGACCAAAAGTCACAAGACTAGGGATAACAGTTGAAAGTTTTTTGGGTTTGATTTTACAAGTTTTTCATGATTTGGTTTATGCTTGATTATTTAACACGGATCAAAGTAAGATATTGAGTAGGCTATATGTGAAGATATTACTGGAATACTCACTCCTAGAGTAAAGGGTCCAAAGACTGATTTTATGAGCAGAGCATATATCTTACACTTACCCTCCAATTTATGGAATCAACTAATCAAATAGTTTGTGTTTTGAGATTTGATTTTATGTTTTGTCAACCTACAATATTATGTTGAATAATTTAAGGAACTAACTAAAGGTGTTGCAGGAATATTATTTACAAATGGATAAAATATTGTGACTGAAGTAGACCACATAACCTTACTGTCTCATTCTAATTCCTAATCATTGGTTTACTCAACAATCTACTTTTTGAATTCAGTAGAAGTACTTTAGTTTCCTATTCCTACATATATTTTTTCGGTGTCTCATAAGTTTACGAACAACTCAGATTGATAAACTTATGTTACCAATTTAAGCAATTAAATTGACCAGCAGTCATTCAATGGGATGGGATGGGAAGGAATTTCTCCCAATGACTACTCATCTTCTTTGTTTATTGTATCATCCTCTAGAACCATGTATGATACTTGAAAAACCTATAGAAGGATGTGATACTTCTCATTTAGCTATAGAAAATCCTCTATAATGGCTTGTGGGACCATATTATTCCTTCTTCCACAATATCCAAGTGACATGTGATAAGTTATTTAGTGTTCCAATACATTTATAATGTGAGGTAGTATTTGGTATTCCACCTTCTTATGGACCACATATCAAGCACAATGTTGGATAATTACTCATTTATCTTGGAGATTTTAGTGATTACTCTTCTACTTGACTTTCCCTTCCATTTTGCAAAGGAACCATATTGTGGAAACTTTATGCCTTTCAATGAAGTCCCTGAAAACTCTCTAGGATTTAACCTACTTTTGAGTTGACGAGGACCAATGTTGGTATTTTTTAGTGGTATATAGGATTGTGAGTGACCTCAATGTGTCATTGAAGCCTTCTTTTTATAATCTACCATATATGTTTCACTCTCACTATTGGAGGTCTAACCTCCTTCCTCATTTGGAATTTGCAATGCTTCATACACTAATATGGGCACCCTATACTCCATAGTTTTCAATTCCTCTAAGTGCTCCTCTCCCTTTGTATTTCTCTACCAGGTGCGAATCCTAGAAGCAATTGGAGTTTCCATGATATATCTAATGTTGACTATCATGGGAGAAAGTAGCCCAAGGATGATCATTTTCCCCTATTCTATAAGGTTTAGTGTCTCATTACCATGTTCTCCCCTACTCAACTACTTGAAAGAATTGATTGAGAAATGGGCCATATGCATGGCATCTTATACATAGATTTTCTATCCCATGCAGACTATGATTGTTTTATGTTAGATATGATAACTAATAGGTAGTGGAAAGAGGTGGGATTGACATGGCCCTAACACCCCATATGGGTGAGGCTTACCTGTTTCATATTAAAATGATATATTTTTACTACATTTTTTACTGCTTAGTTATTTATACATGCTTATAACATGAAATGCAAAATGAAATTCATAAGGATGATAAAAGCATTTTTTATATAATTATTCTCTAGGAACTTGAAAATGACCATACATAGTAGGGCTACTTTCAACGCTAACAGACTACAATTCTTTGGGGATAAGTATGTCGGAGTTTTTAAATAGTGTAAGATACAAAGACCAATGGTATTTTTTTTATTTAGGTCCTTATTTTCATTTATGTTAGACACATGACATCAAACTAGTATTTGAATCAATTTACTTATTTTCAAAATCTTGATAACTTTGGTAAAATTCATATTTCAAACTAATTTTAGGATATGGTGTTGGGATCCTCCCTAGGATTGCAATAGGGGACTATGGGCCCATTTGAGATAAGAGTAGGATAATTATGGTGGTGATTTAATGTAAAGTGGACTAGGTATGCAATCTTAGTCATTATTAAATAAAGCCCCATTAGGTAGTTATCATTTAATAAATGTAATGTGGCTTCATTAAAGAAGGTCCACTAGGTAATTAGCAATTGGTAGGATATAAATAAAGATGGATTCCTCCTTATTGAGCGTGTATGATATTATTGTTGTATAAGAGGTCTTAGCTCATTGGGGGGTTGTCTACTCAAAGAGGTAAGTGAATCGGAATTGATCCTTCCATAAAGGGATATTTGTAAGGTGTTTCCTTACATTAAGGGTATTTTGGTATATCAATTATTAATTAATTGCTTGCCCATGAAATGGTTTGTATTTCTTTTATATAGTTGGATATTTAATCAATTGTTTGTTTGCTCAAATTTATTTAATTGCATTAAAAATGAAAGAATTTCACAATATACATGTATATATGGTATTCATTTAACATGCAAATATAACATTTAGAAGTTAAATTGTCATTTGAACATTATTCATAATACAACACTCGCTTTGATAATGTTTCATTTATTTATTTATTTTAAAACAATAGTACATGTGTTCTAATACTTAATATCTTATTCTCAGATCACCTTAGGCCCCTGAAAGATTGCCATAGAAGAACTAATGCAATTCCTTACACAAGAGCCACAATATTGGATCTCAGCAAGTGGTCTTCACCTAAGTATAGTTTGTTGAAATAATGTAACTTCGAAGAATATTCTACTTGTACTTTACATTATTATTATTATTCCTCCTTCGGGAGATGTCATTAATGTAAAAGGTCATGTAAAATTCACGAGGTAAATCCTCCATTGTAAGTCGGGTCAATAGTACCCAAAAGAGTTTAATATAAATATTATTTTGAGTCTTCCTAGGTAAGTCGACCCTGTCAGTTTGATAGGTCGACCCAGTTAGGTTAAAAGGTCAAGTGAAAAGTTGAGTATAAATATGGGAGGTGCCTCCCTCATTCTAATCATTCACTCACTCAAGCATTGTGCAAGAGAGGAAGAGGAAGGCTATCGAAGGAGGAGGAGGATGTTCTTGGCTCTTGTATTTGGGTTTGGTTTCTCTTTATTATGAGACTTATTCTTTGGGAATTGTACTTTGGTAATCTATATTGAGGAATTTTTTGTTGGGTTTTCTTCCCCTTGAGGGTTTCCTAGGATAAATTATTGTGTACCTTGTGATTGTGTGTCTTTCAGAGATCCTCTTTATGCTGCTATATGAAAATGTATTAAATTCTCATGAAGTTAGAATTTAGTCTTTAGTAGCATATAATATTAACATGGTATTAGAGCTAGACTGAAAGGAGCAGATTTCACCAGGATAAATATCTCTCTCTTTCTCTAGGCAAGAAAATTAGGGCTTCCTACTGAAGAGGAATTTTTTAGTGAAAGTGACATTGGGAAGTGCGCCCCTCATAGGAGCATCTTATGGCACCTAGATCGAAGTTTTTCAGTGGACATAACTTTCATAAATTCAAACCCTGGTTTGACTTGGAACCAGAAAACCAGAAACTGCAGTCCAAAATCTCGCAAATTCAGTTTCAAGGGTTAAAACTTGTATTCTTCAGAAACTAACTATACCAGCATACTCGCCTCAATCAAGCGCATCTTTTGGTAAGTTCAGTTTTCATTTATGAGAAATTTCAATTTTGGTCTTTATTTGTTCTCCGCGATAAGATGGCTCCAAGAACTAAGCTTGATGACAAGTTGGAAGGCATATAAAATTTATGTGCTTGGAAATACAGAATTGGACTCATTCTAGAAGAGATGATCTTGTGAATTTTATTAAGGAAGTTGTGTCGAAACCCAAAGAATATGAATCAAAGGAAAAGTGCAAGAAGGACATGATTAGAGCCAAGAGGATCATAGCAGATTCCATCAAGGATCACTTGATTCCTCAAGTGTCCTCCAAGAAAACACCTACAAAGATGTTTGATGCCCTATCAATAATGTATGAAGGAAGAAACATTAATCGGCAGATGAATTTGAGAACCCAACTCAAAATACATCATGCTCATTTAGCCAAAGAAGAAGAACCTCCCAGGAAGTTAGCAAAGGAAAAAGTAGAAGAATATGTTTTATTCTCCGCTCTCTCTAGGTATGTGACACCTGGAAATGACACATGGCTAATTGATAGTGGTTCTTCAAAGCACATGATAGGTCAGAAGAAGACTCTCTCCAATCTTGAAGAAAAGGACTCCCCTAAGAAAGTTTCACTAGGAGATGATTATCAATACCCCATTAAGGGAATAAGAGAAGCCACTTACAAGCTTGATTCAGGAACCCCGATGAAGATGAAGGATGTACTATATGTACCAAGCCTGAAGAAGAGCCTACTTTCTATCTCAGATTTAGATAAGAAGGGTTTAGGGTTTCCTTTATATATGGTGAAGTTCTTATGTGGCCTAGAGGAAAATCTATAGAAGATGTAGTTGTTATTGGGACAGAAGAAGGAGGCTTATATAAACTAAAGGGTCATTCAGAAGCAGCCTTGATTCATGATACTACAATTCCATGCGAACTATGGGATATAAGGCTTTCTCACATAAGCTATAAAGCCTTACCACATGTGAGCAAGGTAGTAACATGGTTACCTGATCTAAAGATTGATCATGAAGGAATATGTAAAGGATGTGCAAAAGGAAAGAAAATAAAGAATCCATTTCTGAAGAGCGACACCAAGACATAAGGTATATTAGAACTTGTTCACTCATATGTATGTGGTCCAATGCCTTCAACATCTTTAAGTGGATATGTATATTATGTCACATTCATTGATGATTACTCTCGAAAGACTTGGGTTTAGTTTTTGAAATCAAAAGATGAAGTATTTGGAAAGTTCAAGGAATTCAAAGCCTTGGTAGAGAATCTTTCAGAAAGAAAGATCAAGACACTCAGGTCAGATAATGGAGGATAGTATACTTCAAAATAATTTGAAATATTTTGCAAAGATGTCGGGATTAAGAAGGAGTTTACCACTCCCTATAATCCTCAACAGAATGGTGTTGCTGAAATAAAGAATCGAACTATTATGGAAGCAGTGAAGACTATGATCCATGATCAAGATCTTCCTATGCACCTATGGGCTGAAGTAGTGATAACAATAGTATATGTCCAAAACAGAATATCCCATAGTGCACTTGGGTTCAAAACCGCCGAATAGATGTTCACAGGAAATAAACCAGAAGTAAGTCATCTCAAGATATTTGGTTGTCCAATGTTTGTTCATATTCCAAAAGAGAAAAGAACCAAGTTGGATCCTTCTGGAAAGAAAGGAATCTTTGTTGGATACTGTGAAGTCTCCAAGGCCTTCAGAATTTATATACCATGTTACCATCACATGGAAATTAGCCTGGATGTAACCTTTGATGAAGATGCATCTCTCAAGAAATCCAGAAAGTCCTAGCTTGAAGAAGTATATGAAGAAGATGTAGCTCCCAGAGTTGCAGAACCAATGAAAGAAATTGCACCCTCTCCTGGTGATGAGATTCCGGAAGACCATGATATGTTGGAGCCCCAAGAACCTTCACACATGAATATCTCTCACAAGAGAAATCCGGCTTGGGCTCGTGAAATTATTCAAGATGTAGAGAAGTATGGTGCTCCAGAAGGATCATCAAGGCAAAGCAAGAAGCCAAAGCCATTTTCCAGTTATGCGGCTTTGATGTGTGACCTTGTAGACAAAGAGCCTACTTGTTTTGAAGAAGTCGTTCAAAAGAAAGAATGGGTAACCAGAAGGTAAAATTGTGGTATCTCCCAAATGGATATATAAGGTAAAACATGGAGCTGATGGAAGTATTGAAAAATACAAAGCTAGATTTGTGGCTCGAGGATTCTCTAAAAAGGAAGGAATCGATTATGAAGGGACATTTTCTCTCGTAGCAAGTTACACTTCCATTAGAACCATCATGGCACTTGCAGCCACTATGAAGTGGAAGTTACACCAGATGGATGTGAAAACAACTTTCCTGAATGGTGTCATTGAAGAATAAGTGTACATAGAACAACCACAAGAATTTGAAGTTGGATACAGAAATATGCATGTTTTCAAATTGAAGAAGGCTCTGTATGGGTTGAAGCAAGCTCCAAGAGCTTGGTATGGAAGAATTGATAGTTTTTTGATGAGCTTGGGCTTTACCAAAAGTAAAGTTGATCCTAACCTTTACTTCAAGGTTATGGATGTTGAACCTGTCATATTATTGTTATATGTGGATGAATTATTCTTGACATGTAATGATAAGCAAATCTCAGAGTGTAAGAAGAAGCTTGCTGCAGAATTTGAGATGAAAGACCTTGGCTTGATGCATTATTTCCTAGGTCTTGAAGTATGGCAGAGCCCAGAAGGGATCTTCCTTAACCAAGGGAAGTATGCAGTAGAAATCCTGAAAAGATTTGATATGTTGCAATGTAAATCCATGGCCACACCCATCGATACATGTATATTCCTTACAAAGTGTATCTACAGAATGTAATTTTGTTCTCATCGGATGAAATAAAATTACTCTTTTTTTCCCAGGAAAAAAAAATGTAATTTTACACTCAGATTTTACTTGTAATTTAACACTTGTAATTTTACACTCAAATTTTACTTGTAATTTTACACTCTAAGTAACGTAATGTTGTGAAACAAAAATTCAAATTTGTGTCATTTTGCACCCTACCAGAAAATCAGTTCACTCTACCATTGACTACTTTTTGAGACAAAGTCTCTGGTCAAGGAGATATTTTCCATCCAAAACAACCATTCGGACTGCTTTGCAACCTCTGAGAAAAATTCTCACCATTGGAAAAATTGGCTAAGTATTGGAAAAAGGGCTTAAGTAGACTTGGGAAAATGCCCACCATTTCCCACCTGTGAGGGATAAATTTTTTAGGAAAGCATCAAATTGCAGGTGGATGAATTATGAACATGGCCACTGGATCATTTTTGAAAAAGGGTCTCTGGTAAATAAAATATTGGCCTACCAAAACAACCACTCAACCTGTTTTGTGTCTAAAACTGGACTCAATGGCCTTAAGAAAATGCCTGCCATTTCTCACATTTGGTGGATAAAAAATTTATGAGAGAATAAGTTGGTAGGTGGATGATTTATTCCCTTGATCGTTGACTTATTTTTGAAACAATGTATCTAGTAAAGGAGATATTTTCCTGACAAAACAACCATTCTGCTTGTTTTGCACCCTCCCAGAAAAATGATCGCCATTGGAAAAATTGGTTAAGTGTTGAAAAAAGGGCTTAAGTAGGCTTGGAAAAATTCCCACCATTTCCCACTTGTGAGGGGTAATTTGTTTAGGAAAGCATCATATTGAAGGTGGATGACTTATGAACATGACCACTGGCTCATTTTTTAAAAAGGGTCTCTGATAAAGAAAATATTGGCCTGCCAAAACAACCACTCAACCTGTTTTGCATCTAAAACTGGCCCAAATGGCCTTAGGAAAATGCTCGCCATTTCTCACATTTGGTGGATAAAAAATTTATGAGAGAATAAGTTGGTAGGCGAATGATTTAGTCCCTTGATCATTGACTTATGTTTGAAACAAAGTCTCTGGTAAAGGAGATATTTACCTGCCAAAACAACCATTCTGCTTGTTTTGCACCCTCCCAGAAAAATGCTCGCCATTGGCAAAATTGGTTAAGTGTTGAAAAAAAGGGCTTCAGTAGGATTGGAAAAATGCGCACCATTTACCACCTGTGAGGGATAATTTTTTTAGGAAAGCACCATATTGGAGGTGGATGGCTTATGAACATGACCACTGGCTCATTGTTGAAAAAGGTTCTCTGGTAAAGAAAATATTGGCCTGCCAAAACAACCACTCAACCTGTTTTGCATCTAAAACTAGCCTAAATGGCCTTAGGAAAATGCCCGCCATTTCTCACATTTGGTGGATAAAACATTTCTGAGAGAATAAGCTCGTAGGTGGATGATTTGTTCCCTTGATCATTGAATTATTTTTGAAACAAAGTCTCTGGTAAAGGAGATATATTCCTTCCAAAACAGCCATTCATCTTGTTTTGCATCCTAAAAGAACCATGCTCGCCATTGGAAAAAATGTCAACTATTGAAAAAAAGGGCTTAAGTAGGCTTGGAAAAATTCCCACCATTTCCCACCTGTGACGGCTAATTTTTTTAGGAAAGCATCAGATTATAGGTGGATGACTTATGAACATGACCACTTGCTCATTTTTGGAAAAGGGTCTCTGGTAAATAAAATATTGGTCTGCCAAAAAAACCTCTCAACCTTTTTTGCATCTAAAACTGGCCTAAATGCACTTAGGAAATTGCCCACCATTTCTCACATTTGGTGGATAAAAAATTTATGAGAGAATAAGATGGTTGGTGGATTACTTATTCCCTTGAATATTGACTTATTTTTTAAACAAAGTATCTGGTAAAGGAGATATTTTCCTTCCAAAACAACCATTATGATTGTTTTGCACCCTCCAAGAAAAATGCTCGCCATTGGAAAAAATGGACCGGTAATGTTGGGCACATACATTCCTGGCGAAAAAAGAGTAAAAGAATAAATGGGAGAATGGTATTCGTGATTTAATACTTCCGAAGTGGACGGTAAAGGAAAACACTGATGCCTTACATGTTCTCCAAGTATCCGTAAGTGGGATACAGTATCTTGAAGTGGTCCGAAAAATTCTTCGTTCGAGACGTATCTAGTAGGACGCGGAGGTGGAGGTGTCTCCTCGGTCGATGGTGAACTAAAATTGGAAATAACTTTCCCTAAGGAAGTTCCCCAAAATGAATCAATTGGAACGAAAGCAGTCGCTATCAGGTCATCTGGAGGTCGATTAAGTATCTAATAAATGGCTCCAAGGTGTCCTTCAAGTGAATGGTGAAAAGATGTATCATGCGAAGAAGGTTGTTCTACCACTAATGGTACTATAGGATCGATGATAGGTGGATTTACAGGACGAGAATAATTTCCTCCTGATTCAGTAACTAGAATTCCTTATTCATGTGAACCAGATGTATTGGGTTGATCCATATCTGCCCCTGTGCTTCCCTCCCCGATGAGGGGATATTCAGGTGTAAAATTTTGTATTCTGCGAGACCTCCTTAAAGGTTGCTCAGCCAAAGTGTATAATGAAAATCTCTCCCTAAAATTATTCTAATCAAAAGAAACACCTCAAGTCCTACTCAAACTAAATCTGCAAGCAAACTTATGTGACATGTGGGATTAAAAACCCGATCCTCACTAGAGTGTCAAGTCATCGCAACTCGCAATATACCACAAGGTCCAATAGTAATACTCGGTCCAAACTTTCAGAGCACTAAAAAAGGAGGATTAGGACCGTACCTCTAACCCTATTACCCGACTACCTAACAGTATGTGCGTAGTAGCTCCCCGAGTGTTGTTCTCAGTGTATTGCAACATCAAGACGGACAATGGTTGACTCATATGGTTTCAAGATCCTAGTGGGGTCTCCCGATATATGAAAGGTACGTCGGAGCTCCAATTCGTAGTAGTGTTTTCTAATGCACAACCGTTCGACTGGAGCCTTCCTATATACCGTCGAGTACGTGAAGAACCTTTCTATATACTGTTAAGTACGTGAAAGTCCATTTGATATACCGACTAGTACGTGGAAGAACTACAAGCCCTCGAGGGTCGAGATACAATGCATGCAAAGAATGACATCTCCTACGCTTAAATATGTTGGAACACGTCTCTAACCTATGACTCAATTTTCTAAATATTTTAACTTAAAATAGCACTTGATTTTATCTTAGAACGCCAATTTCATTAAACTTGGACATATTATAGTCCAGGTCACTTTCAAGACGGGTCAAAAAAACCTTTCTAAACCCCAAAATCAAGGTTTCTAAAGTGCAAAATCTGGTTCCAAAAGTGCCAAATTCGATTCCAAAAGTACCAAATCCAGGTTCCAAAAGTGTCGAATCCAGTTCAATAAGTGCCAAATCTAGTTCCCAAAAGTGCCAAATTCAGGTTCCAAAAGTGCAAAATCCAATACCAAAAGTGCCAAATTAGGTTCCAAAACTGCCAAATCCAGGTTCCAAAATTGTCAAATCCGGTTCCAAAAGTGCCAAATCCGGTTCTAAAAGTGCCAAATACAGATTCCAAGAGCATACTTTTGCTTTTGATATCCCCCCTTTTGAAATTGGTTTTTGTGCTTTTTCGATATGATAAATATGATAATGGCACTTTTAGAACCTGATTTTGCCCTTTTGGAAGGCTACTTTTGACACTTCCAATACTTAAAGTTTCAATTTTGAAAACCAATTTAGGCACTTTCAAGCTCTGATGTTGCATTTTTGAAAACCAAACTCGACACTTTACAAGTATTATAATCACAGTGAAATTGAACATAATTGTACAAACAAACATGAGTGTATTATTTAACAAAATACTTTCATTTTCATTTTATTCACAATTGGCCTCACATCAGTCACACTATTCAGGTGCATCAATCAAGGCCATAATCAATCTAACAAGAATGTGTCATTGACATCTTGGCAAGTATACGTTTTTGTTATAATGCAGTTCCCTTCCTCATTAGAAACGTGTTTTTCTTTCGAGTCATCTACAATCACTGTATTTGTAGCATCCCAACCATGGATCAAAATTTCCCAAACTTTGTTTAAATGCTTCAGAAATACATAAGGATTTCCATCACCCTGATAACCCTCTCTGGCTATGCAAGAATAATATTCTTGTGTTAAAATTACTCTAAATTATTCCCTTTGGAATCATGTTCTTTGTAATAATGTTGGCAGAAACTCGTTAACGTTTTTTTTTTTGTAGATGTCCATACCCCAACTTCAAATATAAAATGTTACAAAAGCATTTTTCAAAAAAATCCCTAAATCCTAGACCTATTAAATTATAGTTTGTGGTTTATTCGATATCTCGTGTTCGTGGCAATCCGAATTTCTTTTTTTTTATGTACTGCGTCTAAAAAAAACTTCATTGAAATAAAAAATAATCAATGGTTTACTAGTAACCAATCTTCTAGTATCTGCAAACCAAAAAAACACACACACAACACAGTCAATAAAATATTTTGTTTCAATGTTTCTAAGTATATTGCTTTCATGATCTGCAATTTTTGAAACACATCACCAGATACATGATACGATGTCCATAAATAATATGAGAATTGTCTAATAAAATTTGCATCAATTAAATGTAGAAGTTATCAAAAATATAAAAATCACTAAATGAATTATTTTATGTATAATATGATGGTCATTTGAAGTTGAATGTCTTTAACCAATGCCCCATTTTTGAACGAGACCCGAGATAATTCAACAGAGAACACAACATTGTCTTTATAGTTATTTCTCTACCTTGTGAACCGTCAAATTTCCAACTAGTTGGCATTTTCAAGCAGTTTTCCTTGCTATTATCCGTTGAATGATATTGCCCTTCATCTATAAACAACATGTCTGTTGTTTTTTATGTATCTCCATATTGTATAAGTACATCCTTGAACGACTTTTTGTATATGTGCAGTACTTCATCAACATTATAAATAGTACTATGTTTACACTCCTCATGACCCCAAATAAATACAAATTATTCCTTCTTCAACCATACAAATTTACCAAGGAATTTTATAATTTGCATGTTGTTGAGTGTGGAAAGCCACAGATCAACGTCAAAATGTTCTCTAGAAACACTGATAATATCGGGGTTGAACATCCATGCATAATAATGATAACAATTATGGAAAAAATGAGGTTGTTGGGAAAAATCTTCAAAGTTGGATAACATCCGAACTCCAAAGAGAAATCCCTCTACTCCCAGGACCAATAGTTTATTTTGCGGTGATATCCGGACTGCATACAAAAACATAAGACATATTTAATTATTTAAAATATCCATAGGTTACATCTAGTGTTTCCCGCTCTTGAAAGAGGAAATGATAGGTTACATTATATGGTTGTCACTCAACTAGAATAAGGCAGTGAAGGGTCTGATATCAGTTGATTCATGCATTTTACTAAGACCCTGCCAAATTTGATGTACCAATTCACTATCTGTCCTAGCGGACAATGCAATAAAGGGCTTACTCAAAATACAGTTTTTACATGGATGTGCTTTCACATCATCGCCCTCCAAAACAGTCATTGATTTTTTACTTTGCGAAGATTGCATTGGGAACTCCTCCCACACACTCTCCAATTTTTTTTGTGTATTTCCTTCTTTATCGTTGGTACGTCTCTCTCGAAACCATAAAAATAAAATTTGATCCCCATATGAGTTTTCTGCAGTACCTTCCCTCAACATTTTTGTAAACAATGACTTCCCCTCATTGACCCCACCTTTAGATGACCAAATCCCAACATCGAATTTGGAAAGACATAATCTGAAAAATTACATGGCATATGTTCGCGACTCACATGAAGTTTCTTTGTGTTTAAATTCAAATTCACCAACAGTACTTTCTTCCCCCTTTTTTACTTTTTTCCCTCCAACAATATTTGTTTTATTTCCCTTTTTTCTCTTTTGGAGTCATTTTCTGTGAATTTATTGTGAAATAGAAAACCTTCCATTTCTAATATCAATAACATTTTTGTATGGGGAGATGCACAAAAATATTGCTTGTTATTATATATTTTGGAATAAATTTGTTTTATCAATTTAAGAAGAAAATATTCTTTGTCTTTTACCTATCAATGTGACTCCAACATTTGAGTGGTGAGTAACATTGTTGGAGATACCGTGTTTTGACACCAAGCCCTAGCCTAGTTTATTATTATCCAAGCTCTCTCCTGGTTCATTATTATCCAATGTGATTTGTTGGCTAATATCCATGGACATCATCGATTCCAGCTCTGCTTATCCTTCTTGTCCATCTTGTTCTACAGTTTGGTAGTTCTTTGTGGATTCTCTATCACATTCAAGGTCGTCATCGGATAGTATAATTTTATTGGACGATACCTGAGTGTGCTCTTTATTTGAAGCCATAGTAGAATAGGAATTTGAAGAATTTATTGAACATAACCAACCGAGAAAAGTAAAATACAATGAAATTAGACATCTGAAAATGTTAATACAAATACCTTGGTTATACCCAATTCATGATAGAAATTGTTCATAAACAACTCTTGTTGTACTGTCTCCACAATAGAAATAACTAATCTATCGAGCGACCTGATCATTGAACGAATAACTCTACCTCCTGCATCCAACGAAAGAAATGTACCTCGAGAAGAGACCAGTCTAGAAACTATGTGATCCCAGAATTCCTGTGTCCTTTCTTTTGCAAAAACATGGCTTCTCGAACTATCATTGTTAACCTTGGGCAAAGGTAAATCAATCATTGGTAGACCCTGATCCTTGCAATCCATATACATTTGAAAAGTAGACAAATTATCCTCATCCCTTCCAATTCTCCAAAACTATATAATAGAGAATCCTATAAATAAGACCTTGGAGAAATCTCTATAAACTCCCTTGGTAGGATTCCACATTACCTTTTTTTTATTTCTTGTTGAAAAGTGTGAAAGCTTTAGAAATCATACAAGCATTTTCCATATCAGCTAAAAAAATACAAGTACATGTCGCTTCATTTTATTCTAAGTAGTACAACAACGCAAGCATATCTTCTTTTGTCCAGGGACTATCACAATTACACATATCAACAACAACAAATTCACAGCTAATTGTCGCACCAAAAAATGCAATGGATCTTGGTGTGTTGACCAAAGATGCAGGATAACAACATTGACAACCAAACTATGAACTATCTTTGTCGACGTCAATGGACAAACCTATCCCCTCTTTATTGATATATATGTTCAATATTTTCTCAGCATCATTTGGTAATTTGGTACCATTATCCTCTTCAGATTCTTTCTTTCTCTCCTTACCCGAAGATTTCGCTTGTTTTTCAAAGCATAAAATACTGCACAGTTGCTGGAGATGATTTGGTGCAATTTAATAGATTTTAATGACATTATCGATAGTGATAATCTGTGATCGAAAATTTTGAACATCATGAACTTTGAAATATTCAACGATTGAATGCCTGGTTGACCTAACGTCCTTGATTTGCTTGCAATATTGATATAAAGTCTCTGCACAAACATTCTTGTCGACTGATGTGCTCAGCCAAATCGATCTGTTGATTATATTGTCCACCATTTCAGTCAATTCATCTTCATCAAGATCATGCAATGGTCTGAAAAAATTAGATCCATGATTATTTATTTTATTTTGAACAAAATCAACCTGAGTGATGATCTTGGGTGAGCATGGAAAGGAACCACTTTTGTAAATCTCGAATACATACATCCATTTACTTCATAGTGGATCTGATGTCATAACAAGAGTTAGCTTGTATTTAAGGTTTTCCTTTGTTTGAACAACAAAGATATCCATACATTCAGCTTGGAAAGACTGCAAAGATATAAAATTAAAGATAATATTTAATTCTCTAATTTCATAGCACAGGCAGCAATCTAAAGACTTTGATTGATAAGAAGAAAAATTCTATACCTGCCAATCATCATTGGAAGTGTTTCCCTTTCCTGGGCGAGATGGCCTACTGGAGGATATCCATTTCTTCCTTGCTTTTACAACTTGAGAAATGAATGGAGTGTATGGAAATTCCTTGTTTGATAAATTTTGTTGTTTGCATAATTTGTTGATGATGTGCTGAGGAACATCTTTATGTAGAATACGAGTTATTTGATGCTGATATCTTGAATGGACCGATTGATATTTATTAGTTTCAATGATATTTTTCTGTGTAGAAATAGTATGTTTCCCATTCAATATATAAAAATTTACTGAAGGCAAATTAATTCCGTCTTCATTTCCAAGAAGAAATCCCAATGTGGTCTCCTTATTGAAAGAAAATAGAATAGCATCTCTCAATGTTGTTGTAAAATTTGAGAGAAGAGATAAAACCATCTTTGCCACGACCTCCTCACCAACTTTTCGATATTGCAAATGCGGAGGTGCAACAACACATCTTGTTATGTCAATAGAAAAAACTTTCTCATTGAACAAAAAGTATTTGATCTGTTCTTGTTGAACTTCTTTTGAAATTTCGAAGCTCTTTGTTGCTTTCCGCATCATCGCAATAGAAGGACTTAATTTGAGTGCTTTGAATCAATATTTGGTCACATCTTTTTCAATATGATTGAGAAATGTTCTTCTAAGGTAGATAAGAATATTTTCATGGCCTAAATTTGTCAACTTCTTTTCAATATTCATGTAATGCAATACAGATGAATTTTTCGAAGCAAGGATTCTTTTCTTCCATACCGAAAAAATTCCTTTGTTCAAAGATGATGCGGTATTAATTCTGGACCGATTAGAATCATCATACGAGGGAAAAACCCACCTTTTCTTTGCACAGGAAACCAGATCAGAATCGGGACCACTCTTCATTAGATCTAGTCGAAAATTACAAACCATAAGATCAACCTGTAGAAGGAAACACCTGTCTCTCTCGACCACTTCAACTTGAACACACAATAAATCGTCAGTAATGGAATCTGCAGATGTCAATATTCCAAATCGAGTTGGATCTCCTTCCTCATCCAAGCATAATATATATAAATCTAGATACATATTATCTGGTTCATCCATCTCAACATACCATCCATGTTTGAATAAACCAAGCTTGTGATATTTTAACAAATCAAGGAACGATATTTCCTGGTATTGACTAAGGCTCAACAACGCAAACATGTTTTATCTGCAAAAAACAGTAAATATTGTCTATTTAATATAAGAATGCATACAATGTTTATAATTATCAATTAGTGTTTTAATATTAGATGTATACTTGCAAATGTTCAGGCTAATGATCGATTGAGAAGGAACGACCACTCATTTTCAAAATCAATTGCTTGATGAAGAACAAATAGCAAGATTATAAACATAAAGTAGCATTTCATTGGTGGTTTAAAACAAGATGTTCAATGTAAACTTTATAAATAATAATAATAACTCAGAACAGAACCTCAAGAATATACTCACTTCATGGCTGTGATCAATTTGCTAGTAGTGGGTGAAGATGGATGGATGAAAGGAAAGGATAAGGGATGACTATACTAACTTAACACCATGATACTTTGGATGTGGGGACACTCAATCGTATGTCGTATAAAAAGAAAACCGGGGATGGCAATGTCTCACAAATGGGATAAGTTGTTTGGGAAGTGCTTATTCAACCTTGGCAGAAGTCTACAACTCACATCCAAGCTGACTCGGCTCCGTGAGGATCTTTTCTGGAGCCACCATGACTAGGTATATGGAAAACCATAACTCGAGACTCTAGGGGACACTTAGAATTATCTCTCCCTCACTCCATCTCATATCACAACCCGTAGGCTCCATGATGAATAAATCATTACAGTCTAAGGCCAAAGTCATTGGATATAGCATATATTTAACCACTACTTTTTGGGCCTTTCATTCATTTAATTTCACTGGATAGGAATATTTGGATTTAGCATACATTTAACCATTTCTTTTATTAGGCCTTTCATGTCCCTTCATTGGGGAGTTTACATTTCATTCATTTCATAGCCCTTCTTTCATTTTGTTTAGAAACAGAGGTTTTGAATTTCATTTCAATTGGATTTCACAATAGATATACAATAGTTTCCACAGACATGTAATTATGGTAGTTCTATCTACTGCAGGTTTTAGCCAACACAAAGTACACAACTCAGAGCTGAGACACAACTAAACAGGGATGCTATCCAACAAAGAGGCAAGAGTGATGGAATCCTCCATATCATAGGCTAAGGTGTAGGTCAAGGAAAAAATGAGACTAGATGGTGACGAATGGATGGAGATAGTGAAGAATGATGCCAAAACTAGCAAGCCATAATATGGTGGGAATGATCACTTCCATTCTCCCAGGAAGGGTGAAACCAATGAGTATAGACAAGAACTTCATAAATTCTGAGCAAGCAGGACTATATAGATATAAGTTAACAACCATGTCCATAATATATAAGTAGACTGCCAGGTCATGACCACTAAATTCTAAACCAAGCTACAAGAATAACCAACAAATCAATAATAAACCAATACACAACCATATACCTACCTGGTCATATACCTGTACGAACTACCTGAACCATCTGTCAAGTGGAAACCTACTACTGCATATCTGGGAACTGCATATTGCTCTGTATGGCATAAATGGCTACATCGGTCATCAAATCTGAGTTCCTAAGACTCATTCATGGCATAAGGATGAATAAACTACTAATAGGTTGCTCTGAAATCACAAGTGATCTTGGAATGAATATTCATATGATGTTGATCTCAAGCATCTTAGTGTAAAGGACTGGCTGAAAAAAGGATTAGAATGTGATCAAAAGATATGGTAGCCCCAGCTACTATAAATGTGATAACATCTAGCTCCAGCTAGGACAAGTGCTCTGCTGAAAAGAGCGCTTGAGAACCTCAGAATCTCTGGTCCTCATCACTCTGCTACTCGTATCCCTGATCATGCTCTCTAGCTCTACATCATCTTCAAAAATTGTACCTGCTATCTGCAAAATGCCAAGAGCTATACCAAACTCACAGACCGGTCATCAGAAAACATGCGTGTATGTACATAAATATCAAAATAACATAACTGGAATGAAATGCTGAAAGGAAACTAACCTACTAACAGACTTCAAATTTTATTATTTGCAAGAACGGAAGAAAATAAAAATACTCAAAAATAGCTACTAGCTTCAAAGGTGAGCTTAAAGATGAAAAAGGTGCCAGACTCAATGGCAAAAAATACTAAGCTACTACTCAAGTGAGCTTATTCAGTTCCTACCTACTCTATCTTACCATGCAAGCAAGAAGTCCAGGACTAAGTCAAGTCAGGGATATAATCCCTCAACTGTCTCTAGTTAACAAGAAGCAAAATACGTTGTCCACTACCAGTAGCTAAAAAGCACATGTCTCCAATACAACTCTCAACCGTGAGAGGTCCTACCCATATGTCATCAGCCTATCCATATCTAATATATAATAAGTGATTTGGGATGATGACTTGATTTCCAGAAGAAAATCTATTCATGTTTACATATTCAAGGATAAATTCGATATTACGAACAGGAACTGGATGAATCTCAGCACAATTGCGAGGTTGTGGGGTGACAATTCTCGAGTTCCTCCTAGAAGGAACTGCATCAAATCTAGGTGAACCACCATCGATGTGAATAGCTACACTACCAACCAAGACTTATCTATTATATCTTCTCGTCTCCTGAACACCTACATTAGGATCCTCATCTTGAGAGCGAGTTATGTACTTTGGCGTTTCCCCTACAGTCCAAAAATAGCTGTTTTTTTTCCAAAGGAGGCACATGAGATATATCATTACTACGACTACTGCCTTCCCCTAAAGGAACTGGAATGCTCATATCTTATAACCTGTTGGCTGGAGACTCTAAGTGAAAACTTGAAGAATTAGGAATGTGAGAAGGATCATGATTTTGATAATTAGGCAATTCAGGTGGCAATAAAAATCTAGGGATGTTAGGATATGCAGATAAAAAATTGACTTGATTGTGATAAGAAGATTCTTGAAAATTAGCAAGATTGTTTAAAGAAAAATCTCCTTTAGGCGCATTGTTAATTAAAGCCTCCTCTTGCCAACTCATAGAGTTTTCATGGATTTGCATCAAAACACCATCCTCCAAAGACATGCGGGATAACTGATCAGGAACATTAGAATAATAAGACTCACTAGATTCATTATCACTTTCCCTTGCAGGATAAGGATGGATTCCCTCAGCGGGGTTTGTCCATGGGAGAATGGGGTCAAGGCCTTGCCCTTCTCTAGCGAGATTATGACCATAAAGAGCATTGAATTCCTTAACTGTTCTTGGAATGCGCTCACCACGTCTTATGTCATCCAAATCATCCACAACTTCAAGTGTTGGATTTTCATTAATTAATTCTTGATTTATTTCATTATTCAATTCTTGACCTTGAAGTTGATTTTCACTTCTTCTTCTCAATTCCGAATTTCTTCAGATACTTCACTTAAGTGCATTTCCAAATTTATTCTCCTAGCAATTTCAGCTATCCCCTCCTCTTCTTCCGAAGAGTCATTTTCTCCCATTACCGTGAACACATTCTCTGATTGAGATAATTCCCAAATTTCATCATCATTTCTAATCATGCTAGCCTTAGCACTATTCAAAATATCATCCCCATAAGTATTTTTTATCCCATCTTCTAAAGTTTCTAAATGTTTGCCAATGAATGGCTCTCTATTGATTCGGATTAAGGCACCATCAGAATTAGGGACACAGATATAAGATAAGTCCATCATAAGATATCCACCTAAGCCAGCTGCCCACTTCCTAGATAAAAGCATTCCATATGCTCGGGGGAAATCTATTACAATAACATCAATCATGGTGGATATGTCTGAGCATGCAAAAATATCAGCTCTCAGGTTTTTAATTAAACCATAAGACTGTACACGTCTTGAATCAATGCCACAAACATTTCCATAAGGTATAGTGACCTCCAAACCCTTTTCCTTCATGACATGCAAAGGCATAAAATTCATGGCGGCTCCAAAGTCTAACATGCAATTGTGAAGGAGCAAATTTTGAATGTGTAAGGTAAGGTAGAAAGGAGGGTGACCACCATTCTTTCGTTCATAAATAGCAGATTGAATGTTGATGGGTGGATCCTTTTCAACTCTTCTAATTTATTTCCCACTAAGACTTTGTATATGACATGATTCCAAAGCAATCTCAGGAGTCTTCTTTTGGTTGATACCTTCAAAAAATTCTTCTACGTGGCTTCTTATTGAAGGGAATTTCATTAATTCAACTATAGGGATATTGTACATGATTTTTCCCAACTCCTTTTTCATATCAATATTCAGATTATAATCACAAGGGGAAATTTTATCTTCTTTAGCAACATTACGTTTGTCAAGGAAAGAAGGTTGTTGAGGTTTAACACTACGTCATTTATAAATTTGAAGCTTGGGTTGTTCATTTGGCTCGGGGAGGTAAATTGCACAACATGAGGAGTTGTGTTCATTATTTCATTCATATTGCTCTATTTCTTCTTCTTCTAGGAGAATTCTTCCGAAATCATCATCATAAGATAAATCTTCAACCAAATTGATGTTTTCGGGTTGATCATCAAGGTAAGTGGTGTCTAAAGGTTATCCTTCTACTTCGTCACACCAATTTACATTCTTTCTCTCAGATTTTTCTGGAATTTCAGGATGCCTTCTATCTCTCTCTCCCTCGGGACTTCTATTGTTGTTCCAGTAAGGTTTGGGGCCATAAGGATTCCTATATCGCTCAGACTCATGGTTCCTCATTACACCTTTAGTTAGGACAGTCAATTTCCTCATCATTTCTTGCATTGTTTCTAACGTGTCCTTTGTGTCCTTAGGCTCAGTCACAGGTTCTTTAGCTTTTCAGAATTTAGGATCATATCTAGAAGTGGATGGGGAATAATGATAAAAAAAAAAATTGTTTCCCCATGGATTCCGTATTTGATTCAACAGTTTTAGCATTTAACTGTGCGGTCTTTAGGTCATTTGCATTCTTATCCTTCAAATGATATCCAAGCCATCCTTTGAAAGAGTTCAAGTAATGAGTAAGGATTGTTGGATCTTTTGGTTTAATGTCATATGGGATATTAGCTATAGCCTTATCAAATCTAAGGTTGAATTCATGGACTGTTTCATTCTCTTTCTTCTTAATGTCAAAAAGTTGATGCAAGAGAAACTTCCCATCTAACTGACATGACCATTCATTGTTAAGCTTCGTGATGAAATCGTCATATCCATTAATGGATGAAGCACGTAACCGATCAAAACACTTCTGAGCATCTCATTCCAAAGATGCCAAAAGGCCCCTCATGAAGACATATTCATCAAATGCTCCATATGCTTCCATATGTTCCCAGACTTTGTCTATATGATCTTCTATAGTTATAGATGAAACTCCATCAAACTTAGGAACCTTTTCAAATTAATTTCCTGGCATATCATGGGGGGATCCCTGGATTTGGGAAAAATCAAAAGGAGAATCTTGATCCTTTCTTCCAAAAATCATAGGATTCTGTGGAGGATTGTTTTGGTTTCCACCAATGTTTGTTCCGACCATTGGAACAGATGAAGATGAAGGAGATCCTAAAAGATGACTCGATGGAGAATTAGGATTAGAAATATTCCAAAATAAATTGGATGAGTTCTCTTTAATGTGTCTTTGGTTCCGAGTATAAGTTGCAGGGATTCCTTTAGGATTAGTCGGATGATTTAAGAACTTAAGATTTATATTTTGGGTTTGGTCCTCAGTAGATTCGCGGGGTGGAGTCTCCAGGTGAACCACACAATTAATTCACCGATAAGGTAAATGTCGTAGGAGAGGTGAGATGAGTGAATTTAATATGGTGATTGTAATAATTAAGGAATGACAAATGCAATCACCAACCCAAAATACCGGATGCGATAAGATATGAGATAACGCACGGACACTCGCAGACACCGAAGGTAAGCCTCTACCTCCCCGGCAATGGCACCAAAATGTTATCACCAATATTATAGTTGCCCCTAATGGTGGATCCTATATATGATGGTAGAGGGTATAGGAAACCAAAGTGGCGAACCCAGAGGGCCTCGATTCCCAAGATGGATTGGTTGTCACGCCAATCGAGGCACTCTTATCTTTATGTCATCTAAGCCCAAGACAACAATGGGGGAGACCCTGATCAACTCCCGACTGGAGATATCCAACCAAGACACTAGATCAAATCATATGAGTGAAGTACTTAAGGTGTTAGGTATGATAAACCCTATATCTATGGATGAATTCACAAGATGAGTTATAAGTTGGATCAAGAGGTTTAAAGGATGTAAGTTTGGTCCAATGTGAAATTAAAAGTGACTTATTATCTTAGTTATAATATCTAGGATCAAGGCGCTATTAAATGATAGAAAAATCCACTACCTTGGGAACCGTGTCCAAGGTAGAGGGGTTAATATTAGGATTGGGGATTTCTAGTACCTTTTTTTAGAATTGATTAAGATATATGACGGTATCAACACACACAATCCCAGCACAAGCATTAAACAACTGGAAAACAATCCACAACAAGGAATGCGCAAGGGTAGAGAGATTAGTGCCTAGGGAATTGGGCCACAAGGAGTACCTGAATGATGACGTCTTGGAGAACCCACCTTGGGTTATGCCTAAGGTGAAATACCGAAAAATGGTTCACTAGTAAACCAAGTTGTTTGAGCTAGGTATTTTTCCAAGGAATTTAGAGTTACGGTTTTAACAGTAAATGAGAATGTCCAATGGATTGGAACCCAAAATGATTGAATCAAGAGTAGATCTTACTTGGATAATCTTGTGGATGCCTTGATGATGATGATCTATGCCTTCCTGATCAATTTGAGGTGATTTGAGTGAGTTTCCAAGTGAAATCGATTGTCCCAGAGAAGCCAATGCACCTTCCTCTCCTGCACAACAAACTACCTAAGTTAGATTTAAAGCATCAAGAGAAAATGACTATAGCAACAAGAGACATATCAAGATGAAATAAAATATCACAATGCTACTATTTAAAACCCCCTGATATAAGCAAATTCAAACGAGACGAGTTGAGGAGCCCCCTACAAAAACGCCCAAGTGAAGTCGCCCTCCTGTAGACAAACACAATTTCCACAATATATTTGGATTCGCCACAAAATCTCAAATGATAGGTGAAAATAGACTTTAAAATCAACATCTAAGAACATCACATCAAAGAAGATCCAAGAGTCTCTGCAAATAATTCTTCTATTATCAAATTCCAAGAGCCACAGGTCCTTTACAATGAGGGGGGGCTCTCATATAAATAGCAATGGGAGAGACCAAAACCCTAACCACCTTTTTAACGAGTGGTCGAGATCAAAATATACATAAGTTATAATCAACGGTTGAGATGAGCTCAACATAAAGTACAAGGATCAACTCAAAAATATAAGAGGGCGTCTTAGCTAAATCACCCTAGGGGAATCTACCACCCAAAAAGTGAATTTAAGTCACAACATAAGCTCATGGTGGGTCTAGGAGGTGAAATATTCCTCCTAGTGTGTCCCCATGGAACAATAACTAGATATAATATCATCATAGTACAATATTGTGACCACAAGGCCAAATCGTGGCCCCTCAGAGACACCATAAAATCATGAAAAAAATCCTAGAGAGTGTGTGGGCCCCATTAAATGTTGTAACTACTCTGGAAGGTGTGGGATACATCACACACATCATCAGAATCAACCTCATGCCATTTCCTTGCCTTGGTATCCCAACTCGAATTCCTCTGTATCCATTTTACCATTTTGTATTCCTTTGTAAATCACCTGTAAAAGATAAAAATGCATGTAGCTCACTACATGGTCATCCGGGGCCAAATTTTTCTGCACCAAAATGTCTGGGAGTATGGAAATATAGTAAAAACAAGTGGATGGACCCCATACTCCCTCTGTAGCGCCCTAGGTGAACCAAATAGAAAACCAAACTGCTCTGCCAGGTCATTTTTAATGGCAAATCTTCACCAGAATGATAAAATGAAGAATACCTCAACTGAAAATGCCCTAAACTGCAAACTGAGTATCCTAATGGCCTCAGAAGATCCAAATGCACTAAATATGCATACTCATACACCATGTGGACAACTGTATAATCATATAATGTCATAACCATGCCTAGACAGATAAAAAATAATAATCTGTAAATGATCAAAATAATAAAAATATCACAAATCACCATCTGAAACTTGTAACTGCTGCATGGAACCACCTGGTGTTCAATGAAATACCATATATCATCAATCCCTAACATCACCGGTCTAATACATCTCATGTCATGGTGGTTTGACCAGGTCAAACATGACCAAAATATGACCCAGGCTAAAAATGCTGCAAGTGTAATTGGATATGACATGCTTCCTAAGTTATTCAAATAACAAGATTATAAACATAAAGTAGCATTTCAATGGCGGTTTAAAACAAGATGTTCAATGTAAACTTTATAAATAATAATATTAACTCAAAACAGAACCTCACGAATATACTCACTTCATGGTTGTGATCAATTTGCTAGTAGTGGGTGAAGATGGATGAATGAAAGGCAAGGATAAGGGATGACTGTACTAACTTAACACCGTGATACTTTGGATGTAGGGACACTCAAGCGTATGTCGGATAAAAATAACACAGGGGATGGCAGTGTCTCACAAATGGGATAAGTTGTTTGGGAAGTGCTTATTCAACCTTGGTAGAAGTCTACAACTCACATCCAAGCTGTCTCAGCTTCGTGAGGATATTTTCTAGAGCTGCCATGACTAGGTGTCTAGAAAACCGTAACTCAAGACTTTAGGGGACACTTGGAATTAGTTTTCCCTTACTCCATCTCATATCACAACCTGTAGGCTCCATGAGGAATAAATCATTATAGTCTAAGGCCATCAGTCATTGGATATTGTAATATCCCGATTTTGACTCCATTGCATTAAAAATGTAAATGATGTAAATATGCTAGTGTGAATTCCTAGTGCGGAGCTCAAGGCCAAGGCCCAACTAGTGAATGGATAGGCATGTATGATGTTATTGGATTGTTTGGTTGGATTTTATGCTGATTTAGAGTATTATGTAAATATTATGTGCATAAATAATAAAATGGTCCAACAATGGCTGTGTAAAGAGAACTAAAGGGGCTATGACCCCACCAGAGGGGAAGAGGAAGGGGGCCTATGGGAAACCAAATCCTATGCTGCGAAGTGTCAACCTTAGAACTCACCCAAAATTCTATCATGTGATGTGAATAAGCCAATTATCTACTTTTTTGACCATTTTTCCAATCATTAATGCATGTCTGTGGTTGGTGGGAAAACTCACCTCATGTAGTTGTTGAAGCATGCGACTGACTGCACTTTTGTGACAGTTATGTCAGATGTCCTATTTCTTCTATGGTCAGAATCTATGTCAGCTGTCTTTTCACCCTTACCACATATCCTTAGAGTCAACACTCTTTGATTATCATTATTTCCATTCTCATTCTCTCATGCAAGTTGCTACTCCACATAAAGTTATTCTATTGATTTTGATGTCCATTACTAGACTGTATGCTTAACCCATAAATCTAAATTAGAAGATAGAGAGCAGAACAGATTGTGGGCTGAGAGATAGAATCCTGTAGGTGCTTCCTTCGCCCTAGTGGACTCATAGCGCAGCTTGGGGGTGGCCTCCCAGTAGAAAGAGTATATGTTGGATGGAGTGCCTATGGTTGGGTGAAAAAGCACTCTTACAAAGCCAGTTGCTTGGATCTGCATTGAATAAAGATAAGTACTCTCATGTATTTGAATCTGAATTTTTTTAATTGATGCCTGTAATGTTTATGCCTGCATTTGCTTGCTAGATGTGTGTGGAGAAATTTTAAATTCCACTGTGCATGTTTATTAAGCTTCTGCAGACACTATTTATTATTGAAAATTGTATTATGCATTGGGGTGAATTTTTAGAGCCCAGGATTTGCCAACGTCCCCTCCTGATGGTCGAATTGGGTGAGGGGAATGTTACAGAGTGGTATCAGAGCTTTTGGTTGCAATATCGGAGTAGTATGGGCCATAAATCACAATCTACAGGTAACGGGATCAGGAATGGCTATGCAGGGTGAAGTTCTGTTAAATGGCAGCTAACCGAGTTGGAGTAAGTTCGAAAACAGCTTCGAAATTCCCCATCATTGACCAATGAAAACCTTGCAAAAACCCAAAATTTTGAAATTTGGGAAAGATTTGGTTGGGCCCCACCCATGCTAGGTGGCAGGATGATGTGGAGGAGCCACATCGGCAGGAGTTCATATGTGGAGGAGCCACGTCGGCAGGAGTTCATACGTGGAGGAGCTTCATGGGTAGAGGCTACAACATGGACCATCCACATCAGCTTTGGGTGCGCAGGTAACCATATGGGAGGAAGTGCGAAAGCAGTTTCCCAATGGGCGAAGGCAGTTTCCTTTACCACTCTTCCAACTTGCGAAATCATACGGTGCCGACACGTGGAAGGTGGTTTAGGATTTTGCAACCACCCACCACTCCCTCCTAGCGTGCATGTTGGCGATGCGAAACGGCTGTGGGTTGTTGATCTTTTTTCCACCCGTTCAAAGAGCGTTGATATTTTCCACTGTTTAACCGTACTCGAACGTTCACTTTGCGGTGTTATATCCCGTGCTTCTTTTTCCGGCGGAACGTACATCCACCGTAAATCTCACATGCCACTCCAATTTGAACCATTTATCTTTTCCACCATTTAACTGTGAAGGTGGTTTCGCAGTGGTGGAAGGTGGTTTCCATTACCACCCTACCAACTTGCGAAATCATGTGATGTTGAAACTTGGATGGCGGTTTATGATTTCGCAACCACTTATCAATTTACTCCGGCGTGCATGTTTGAGGTGCGAAATGGATGTGAGTCGTTGATCTGCTGCCAATCGATCGACCGTGGTTGATCTTCTCCCCTATTTAAGCCCCCTTGACCCCCATCATCCCCTGGAGACAACCGTTGATTGTGAGAGAATTCTGTGGCTAACAGAAATTGTCAATATGGATTGTCTCCATCATGCATAGAATTTATTTTGTGTATTTCTGAGAATGTAATGAGGCATCCCATGTGTGAATCAGGTATGTGGTTCATAATTGTGGAAAATATTTCCATGAGAAAGGGAAGAAAGTATCACATTTGAATGAGGTGCAAGGGCATATAAGGGGCCTTGAAAAGACTCCTTATGATGTTAGAATGGAATCAATTGTAGTGCTCATAAGTGCAGGGAAGTTAAGAAAGGTCAAGTTGAAATTGGCCATAATTTCTGAAAGCAATTGGAGCAGTAAAGCAATGTTGATAAGAGGGAAATTTCTCACCTTAAGTTAATTTTTGTTTATAGCATAACAATTGTATGTTTGGAAAATAACAAGTAGGAATGTTATACATGAGTGTATGCATTGAATTGTTGGTTGGTTAGAAATCATAGCTAACGATTCCTTGTGTGCTTGTCAAGAGGCCATGAAATTGGATCATCCATGATGTGGAAGAGGAAAATTCCATGCTATGATTGGAAAGGGAGAATTCCTTAACTCCTCTCTTGATATTGTACTTATATTTTATGAGTTTTATATACTGAGAATTATGGCATAGGAATGCTGAGAATGCAAGAGATTAGATAGATGAAATGAATATGCACTAGACGGCATATTAATAAACATTGCACAATGCATGTGAGGATGTTTGTGCACATATATGTGTTGCATATGGGTAAAGGTAGTGAAGTTACACATGAAGTATCCATTGACGGTATTGCCTATGGTTGATGACAATTAATATTGTTGATAATGGTTGTAGGAATCATACCATAGAAGCATGGCTGTAAATGCAAAGAAATCACAGCATGTGACCAGCAAACCTTGAGAGGGAAGGTTGGAGTAATGATTCATCATCAAAAGGTTGGAAAAGGAATGTGTAGCCTTGGTAAGAGGCCAACTGATCAGGTAACATCAAGCAATGTTAATGAAAACCATGCAGGCAATGGTTATTTGTGCTTAATTGCATGGATGTTGAAAGAGGATTTGGTAAGAACCCTTCAACTATGTTTAAACTATGTTGACTTGGTTTACATGTGGTATTGAGTGCATGAATGTGAATGTCATCCTACCGAGTATGGTGAGATGTGGGTAAGTGAAGGTAAGGAGCATTACACCCTATAGTTTCTTAGAAACCTCAATGCATTCATATGAAATTATATCATGCCATTTGTGTATATTGGTTATGAGTTTAATAACCAAAGCAAGTAAGGACTTATGGCCCTGTTATGATAGGATGAATGACATGACAGTATAGTATTCATGAATCAGTGCAAGGTGGCATTGACTGGTTATGCATTAAGAGATTTTACAAATCTTGTGGTTGCATTGAGTGAATGCACGTGAAAAGATGATGTGAGTGGTGTAAATGTGCATGCATAGGTGTAGGTGCACATGTTGAGATGCATTGTCTAAATGCATGGTTGTGGTGTATGTGTCATTGCAAACTAAATAATGGATGAGATGATGAATTGATGATAACTCTGGGATCATTTCATGAGCTACTATGAATGTAGGAGAGTAATTGCACGAAGAAGGTAGTCAGGATTGATGGACTGGCAAAATGCTCTGTGGAAGGGAAGAGTTGTATAAATGATAGGGTTGTGATATAATGAGTATCTAAAGTTTCATTTAAATTGAATAAATGATGTGATTGTAGCTTGCAATTTTATTATGATAATGATGCATATATAGATATGTATATTTCATTGCATTTAAAATGTTAACATCTAAAGGTGTTTGAATTATTGAGTGTTATAATTCTGAGATCACTTCAATGACTATTGTAGCAATGAAAAGATTATTTGCATAGATACTCACAACGTGTTTGGTTGATTGAAAGTTTCAGATTTTAGGTAGAAATGTCTTGAGTATGGCAATGAGGATAAGTCCATATTAAAGACCGAGATCTACCATGTGCAGAAGCCAAGGGTTATGAGAAGGTTCTCATGGTTGTGAAATTTAATTTATGCATGGAACAGATTTGAAAATTTTCTAATAATTGCTAATGACTATTTGGCTTATATAAAATTGTGTTAGGAGGACATGTTGTAGGTGGATGTTCATGTATGGTAGCAAGTGTAAAACCATAATTGGCAGAGTGATACCACTTACGAGAGACAAACATTATGAGGATGCCCTCATGGTTAAACAAATCAATTTCTGTAGGAGATAGAATTGTAAATTCATGTTTGAATTTAATTATTAATGCCATTGTTATGGAAAGACCATATTAGAATTTATTGTTAAATTCCAATGAATGTTTGGTTGTTTGAGAAGTGTGTCAGGAAGACACATTGCAGGAAGACCATGTGTGATGGCCTGCAGAAGCCAAACTCCATGGGAAGGATCCCATGCTTTGGAAATGGGTTTCAGGTGAAACGCCATTGTAAATTTTGATAATATCTCAATAGCACTGCATGTTGGAAAACCATGTGAGTGAGATGGTAAAATCATTCCAAGAAGGCATATGTGGGTTATGGAACGTGAAAATGTTGGGGTGGAAAACTGAAGGACTGTTGACTCAGAGAAGGGAGCCCCCATTCTTTGCAAATGAAGAGAGAATACATCTGAAAAGGGATGAGTATTATGTAATCCTAGCTAAGAATATGCATGTCTGGTTACTAGAGTTAATATGCAGAACATGTTTATTTTTTTCATTATCATTTTCAATTGCTTAAAGTGTGATTAGGGCCTACATGGCTCACATCAAAGAGGGGTGCACACCTTTCTGGTGATGAGTTATGATAGGGTTGTCAATATTGACTACACCCTAAGGGAATGGACGCATTCCTGGTGTTTTAATACTTGATAGTGAATGTTATGAAATATGGTTACAATTTTGGAACAACAACACTGATGAGTTGCTTATCCTTCTTATGTTGTCAGCTTACACAGATGTGATTTGGTGCTACACATTAAGAGGCAAATTGAAGAAAGGGTACTCAGGAGGACTGTATGGGCAGTGGTAACCTTTCTACACTCACACTAAAGAACACTAGAAGGGATGGATAGGCCCGAGGATCTGTGTGGTATTAAAGGGGTATCATCCTTGTGTAGTGTGAGTAGATATTGTGGGGCCATGCTAGTCTGCAATCAAGAAAGTAACCTATAGAGTTCCTAGAGGGAACCACTAATTTGCATCAGAGAAGGAGTGCCATCCTTGTGTGGATGAAGAGTTGATGTGTGTGTGAAGGGTTGTGGTGTGTAAAGGTGTGGTGATATTGATGAAGGCATAAAATATCTATTGGTTCAGCAGTAAGGTGCGGTACCGAGACTGAATGGAAACCCTGAGATTCCTATGGCTCCGTAGTAGATCCTTGACCTAGAAATGGTCATGGTGCAGTCTCCTTCCATTGGCTGATGACCCAGATGGATCTGCTAGCTTGGAAATGGAGAAGGAAAACTAGGTATGGGACTGGTTTGGCACCACCAATGCTTGGTAAATCCAGTCGGTGAACTGGTTGGGCATTAACTACTTGATTTTGTGGAGCAGCATGTGTGCTGGCCAAACATCCACCCCACAGGTGATCCAAGGCTTGCAAGCAGAGAAGGGAACATGTGGAGTAGCGAGGAACTGCCCAATACAGATAAGTATTTGGTTATCTTGCAGTTTCTTGCTTAATTAATATGAAATACATGTGTACATGATTTCTTAAACTCTTGTTTAGAGATAAATTATGAAAATAAACTAAACATGTGAATTGATTCAATGTTTGATTGTAGGTATTGCTGGAAGCAAGGACTAAGAAGGAATCCTAAGGATGCATGTGGACATGTGATTGTCCTAAAAATTTCAGCATGAGCGGTAAATAAAGATGGTTCTAGTGGACTTGTGTAGGTCCTAGCAGCCAAAGGTTCTGTAGGAAACAATGGGGAAGGGTTCCCTAGTTGAAAAACCTTAGACAGACCTTAGACACTAAGTGTCATAGTCGAGAAAGGGAAATTCAAGCATTCACATTGAAGTGAAAGAGGCTAAGGAGCATGGAACCACATTGGTGGTGTGGCTTCGGATTGGCACAAGACTAAGAGGGGGAAACTCTTACTCTTCTCTTTCCTTTTTGATTGATGCATTTTAGAAAACAAAAAATTGTGGAATGCATGTTATGAATGAAAGTTGATTGTGTTTATTTGCTTGAAATAAATTGTGAATTTTGAAATAGTTGATTCCATGTGAAAGGATGAACATGAATGAGTTCATGTGTATGTTGGGAAAGCATGAAAAGTGTGGAAGTATCATGAATAGAGCATGGGATCTCCATGTCAATTGGGAAAATAATTGAATGATTTTAATGTTTATGTTATGTTTGGCCTAACAAAGAATTGCCATGATGAATTTCAAATGTAAGAAATTGAAGTAATTGGTTGCAGCTGATACAAGCAAGTGTTACTAGTAAGCAAAGTGTGGTCAGCTGTGCACATTGACCATGGCAACAAACCAAAATCTATTTGATTTGGATAAAAGTCTTCTTCAAACAATTTCCAAGACCCAAGAAAATCTTGGAGAGATGCTCAAGCTACAGAAGCAACAAAATGAGATGAACCACAAGGTTTTATAGGACTCTATTTGTCTGCAAAGGGAGGTAAAAAGCATTCTAGGGGCAATAAGTAAGGGAAAGGAAAGTGGATCAATGAAGAAGCATTCATCCAATCATCCCATTAAGAAACGTTCTAGGTGGTGAATAGCTATGTATATGACCCTTTTTGTGTTAATATTCAATATGATAAGACAAAGAATATTAGTATTACATTCCATTTCACAACAATAGCATATACAGGATCACTAAAAGAACAACAAGCACAACATAAACACAAGAGACACAGATTTATCCTGGGAAACCCTCATGGGGTGGAAAACCTAGCAAAGCTTCCTCAATATAAATGACTAGCAAATACAAAGATGTAATCCCCAAACATGAGCTCCTTCTCCTCCATAGAATATCTCTCTCTCACCTATGCGCCAATCACAAGTGAGTGAATGTGTGTTAAATGAGGAACACACCACCTCTATTTATACACAACTCCAACTTAACTTTTACACTAACTAGGTCGGCCCCAACTTAACTACTTAACATAATGTGACAGGGCCGACCCCACTAGGGTGGTCTAATAACCCTTTAACCCACATAACTCATACTGGTCCGACCCCACTAGGGAAGTCTAATAACCCAAGTTACCACATTCTCCACGGAGGAATAAAACATCTCCGGATATACAATAGGGTCTCCACGGAGGAATGAAACATCTCTGGAATAATAAAGTACAAATATAATATTCTTAGAAGTTACAATATCTCAACACTCCCCCTTAACGAGAAGGATATTATAACAACATCTGTAGGAGAAAGGAGTCATCAACTACATGATACATGATACATCTATAAATAATTGGAAGCTTTCTTCATAAATCATCAGCAACTCAACCAGTTACTGGAACATCTTCAAGATCTTCAATAGTGGATCTTCATCTTCTGCAGCACTCGAACAACTACAATAACATCATCATCTTGATCAACAGCATCATCATCTGGATCCTCTCGATCAACAACATCGTCATCTGGATCCTCTCGATCAGCATCTGGATCCTCTCGATCAACAACATCAACATCTGGATCCTCTCGATCAACAACATCAACATAGAAGCATACTCTGCAATGTACAAGATCCTATTATGGGATGATCAATCCCTCTCACTTTAGGACATAGGTCTAAGGATGATACAATCCTGATCCACTTACGGGATGATCAATCCCTCTCAATTTAAGACATCTCTCATGTCTATGGATGATGCAATCCAAATCAACTTACAGGATGATCAATCCTTATCACTTTAAGACACCTCACCATGTCTAGGGACGATGCAATCCTGAATCAAATTATAGGATGATTAATCCTTATCACTTTAAGACACCTCACCATGTCTAGGGACGATGCAATCTCGAATCAACTTACAGGATGATCAATCCTTATCACTTTAATACATCTCACCATGTCTAGGGATGATGCAATCCCAATCTACTTATAGGATGATTAATCCTTATCACTTTAAGACATATCACCATGTCTGGGGACGATGCAATCCCAATCTACTTATACGATGATTAATCCTTATCACTTTAGGACATAAGTCTAAGGACGATGCAATCCTGATCCACTTACGAGATGATCAATCCCTATCACTTTAGGACATAAGTCCAAGGATGATGCAATCCCACTAGTCCTCTTAGACAAATTCTAAGTACCACTTCATCAACCTCATCGTCAGAACAGGTAACCTCATCATCAGAACAGGGAACCTCATCATCGACCTCATCATCAGAACATGTAACCTCATCATCGATATATGTATCCTCATCATCTATACAAGTATCCATATCAACAATACAATATCCACATCATCGATACAATATCCACATCATAGATACAATATCCTCATCATTACAGGTATCCTCATCATCGACCTTACCGTCGATATAGGCAATCTCATCATCGATACAAGTATCCACATCGATACCAGTATCCAAATATCATCATCGACCATATCACTCCCCCTTTCGAGGAGGGTCCTTCTGAACGACACCAAGCTTGTCTCGGAAATACTCAAACTTTACTCGAGACAAAGGTTTGGTCAATACATCAGCAACTTGTTCGTCAGTGCACAATATCCCATATATAGAAATATCGGATCTCTATGTGTTTTGACTTATCATGGAACAATGGATTCTTATTCATCTTGATACAACTCTGGTTGTCACACAAGATCACAGTGGGGTCCATCTCCAAGTCAAACAATCCTTATAACAACTTCTGAAGCCATACCACTTCATGGCTATCAAAGCAAGCAGCTATATATTCCACTTCAGTTGTACTGAGAGCCACACTAGACTGCTTCCTTCTAGACCATGAGATCATGGCAGATCCCAAACAATAACATCCACCTGATGTGCTCTTCCTGTCTAATACACTTCTTGCCCAATCAGCATTTGTGTAGCCATACAATCTGAAGTCATGATCTCCAAGATAACATAGACCAAAGTCTATTGTACCCTTTAGGTACCTCATCACATGCTTTGTAGCTATCAAGTGAACACATCTAGAATCTAATAGATACTAACTCAAGGTGTTCACACCAAAGCATATATATGGCCTGGTATTCGTCAGATACATCAATGACCCAATAATCTGTCTGTACAGAGTCACATCCACTAACTCTGATGAGTCATCAGCTAACAACTTCAAGTTGGAATTAATGGGAGTGGCCATGGCTTTTTCATTCCAACATATCAAGTACTTTCCCTGGTTGAGAAAGATTCCTTCTGGGCCTTGCTATACTTCTAGGAAGCAATGCATCAATCTGAGATCTTTCATCTCAAATTTTGTAGCTAGCTTCTTCTTGATTTCCATGATCTGTTTCTCATTCCCTGTCATCCACATATAGTAATAGTATGACAAGTTCATAACCTTAAGGTAAAGGTTAGGATCAGCTTTACTTTCGGTAAAGCCCAAGCTTGTCAAGAAGCTATCAATTCTCCCTCTGTGACTGAACATCATTCACACTCTACATTTAGTGATCTTCTACATATCTACCTGTGTCATCTCTCGTCAGATGAGTCTACCGATATGAGCCTCAAGATCATTCAAAATCTGTGGTGAGTTCCTTCTTGCATCCATCTAAGAGAAGAATGTCATCTGTATATAGACACCATCTTCAACCTTGTAGAAAAGGTTGAAATCCACATCACCCATGGTGATCATTAAGCTCATCAAATGACTATCGATCCTGGGTACCCATACAGAGCTTTCTTCAATTGAATCTTGGGAGTTGTCTCGATTCGCACTTCTTCTTCAATTACACCATTAAGAGAACGGTATTATCTAGCCACTTGGAGCAAACAACTCGTCATGATCCTCTTCCTCTTTCCAAGAGAATCTTCTAGCCACGAGCCTTCTATAGTATGTTTGATTTGTAAGTCTTCTTGTTGAACATCCATCACTTGTTCGGTGTTCATCATTCTTAATGATCTTTCCTACAAATCAAAGTTAATTACATGATTAGTAATACTTCATAATCATCAAATCATGTTGACATGATAAACTATTATGCATACAGATATGATTCACAGAGTTATGCAACTATCTTGACCAATACTTTGGCACAACACTTTTACATATCCTATATGCATACAATGTTTATCTAGATGCCTTCCATCTCTACCAGAACATACTATCAAGAACGTGCACAGCTCTCAGCATGCCAGCAAAGAGGTTTCAATCTAGACAAGCAACAATGGAATGTTTGTCCAACTTACCCATCATATGCATATTAGTAGTATACTGTTCAATGATATACTATGCATGATATATTCTAGGAATACAAATATGAATACAACTATTACGAGCAATATCATTAACTATTCAGAGATTCAAATAACAACTCAAATACTTATCTTTTATGTGTGGTTGTCTCCTGCTTGATCTCTATTTTATGATAGCATCATGATTATAAGTCTTTGAACTTTGATCCATCCTGGACCACTATGCATACTCAAGTGTGTACTAGTGTCATCCTCATGATCTCATACATAATCATGCATTCATTAGTATAGTCTCAATACTATCAAAACATTATGATTCTAAATAAGCTTAAGTATGTATGGTCATGATCATTTCATGCATAGGTATACTTACCTAAGATCCTAACACAAAGTAGGATTCTAACTTGATATAGGAAAACATACCTGGATTATCATGCTTGGTTATGTCTTAACATACCCAAACAATATCTTCTTTGTTCTCTTCAATGATTTAGAGACCTTGTGCTAGAACCTGCATATCTCATAAGTTAAGCATAGTAGAACAAAGTCATACATACCTCATAAGTATATCTTCTATGTGGTCAAATACTATGGATGAGTCTTTGTCTTTATGACATCATGGTCATAGAACTTGATTTGTCTTTCTTGATGTACCTGTATCTTGTTAGCAGACAACATCATCCTCATACAACACCACAAGTGCATTAGTACAATCATACGTGTCATAACACTAATCAATGAATGTCTTCTATCATTCACATGCATTCATTATGAAGACAAACATATTATGAACTTAATCAAGAATCAGATTTCAAAACATACTTGTATTTCCTCAAGTCATACTTGTCAGGATTGCTTGTAGTCTTCTTATGTAAGGCCTTAGCCTCATCTCCCTCTGGAACTGGAACTTCTTCACTTAAGAAGGTGTCCAATTCATTCTCTTCTAGGATTAACCCAATCCACTTTGATTTGCTGAAACTGGATCTGGATCTGGATTAGGTTTTGTCAGAGAAACCCTAAAAATTCAAACTTTGAATTTCAAACTTCTGATTGGATGAAAAGATGTGTCTTGCTGAGCTGATCAAGCTGGTATACTTCAATTTTGAAATCTCCAAAATTTGACCCCTCAAAATTGCCTTTGAAACTTCCGGATCTTCTGGACAGGATCCCAAAATAGGGTTTGATCAAGCCCGGTCTTCTACCCATCCAAAAGGTTCGATCTTGTGTTATAAACTTCGATTTTTCTGAGGATCTTCCATCCGTCGTCACAGATTTCAAAAATTCCAACTTTTGCAGAAGCCCTAATTTTCCACCTTTCCGATCAAAATCCTGAACTAGGGTTTGATCAAGCCCGGCCTTCTGCCCAACCAAAAAATTCAATCTTGGTCTCTAAATTTCGATTTTGATGAGGAGCATTCATCCGTGGTCTCCGATTAAAAAAATTCCAATTTTCTCCGAATCCCTAAATTCCCGCAACAGTGACAAGCCAAGAATGAAGGTGCTCAGAATCCAATTCTGTTTTGACATAAATATGCACCTTATTTTTTCTGGTGCATCTCTTAAATTACGAATCCACAGGGTCTGAAACTTTGACCTGTGGTATCCTGACCTGTCTTCTTTCCAACCCCATAGGTCTGACCTCAATTGGATTCTCTAAGAGAGATTTATGCCAAGTGTCACAACGTGACCTGTTTATGGGATAAAACCGAAGAGCAAACTTGTATGGTGTTTCGCGTGTCACTATTTCAACTTTGGCCTCTAAAAAGCGGACATGTGAAAGTACAGTCCGTGCCCTACTTGTCACATTTTACAAAATTTCATTTGGAGCTTCCTAGCCCAAGTTGTGACCTTTTTTCCTAGGTCACCTGTTTATGACTGAGATCTGGAAGAGGCAGAAACCCTAACTTGTACGGATCATAAATCACAAAGTACAACGAATATGAGGTTTTCCTTTGGACATAAGGTACAGGGGGATGTCATATACGACTTGTAGAAGTTTTAGATCCTGAACCTTCGCCAAAATGGATTTATAGAGAAAGTGCCATGATGACTGGTTTTTGCTATACAAAACCCTAACTTGCAAATTGTCGCAAGTGAGACAAGTGTCGTAAGTGCCATACATTGCCTTCCTTCAGGCTAGCTCTGATACCATGTTAAGATTCAATATGCTAAGATGGAGAATATTAGTATTACATTCCATTTCACAACAATATCATATACAGGATCACTAAAAGAGCAACAAGTACAGCATAAACACAAGAGACACAGATTTATCCTGGGAAACCCCTCATGGGGTAGAAAACCCAGCAAAGCTTCCTCAATATAGATGACCAACAAATACAAAGATATAATCCCCAAACATGAGATCCTTCTCCTCCATAGCAGATATCTCTTTCACTTATGCGCCAATCACAAGTGAGTGAATGTGTGTTAAATGAGGAACACACCTCCTCTATTTATACACAAATCTGACTTGACTTTTACACTAACTAGGTCGGACCCAACTTAACTACTTAACATAATGTGACAGGGCCAACCCCACTAGGGTGTTCTAATAACCCTTTAACCCACATGACTCATACAGGGCCGACCCCACTAAAGAAGTCTAATAACCCAAGTTACCACATTCTCCATGGAGGAATAAAACATCTCCGGATATAGATTAGGGTCTCCACGGATGAATGAAACATCTCCGGAATAATAAAGTACAAATATAATATTCTTAGAAGTTACAATATCTCAACATTTTGTTCTCATATTTTGCCTTGTTTATGAACCTTTTTGACTTGATCCCATATTACCACTTTGTAATGTCCCCATTCAAATAAGTGCATAGTAAGACAATCCCATCAATCCTACTAGTTTCCTAGGTTGAATGGGAACATGTGGGATGGTAATAAGGAAGCTAATAAATGATATTTAGACATTAGAAGGGTTCAAGTATTTAATAAATATGATGAATAAATAAATTCAAGAGAAATTCTAGGTGGCAAGTGGTTTTGGAGACATATGGAGGTGGTGGGACCCACACTAGCTTGATTTTTCAATGACACATGGCAGCTCTCTCTTGCCAATTCGAATTCATGGGAAGGTGAACACTCTTGGGTGAGTTGGTAAGTCATAACACATGGCATTGAGCATCTTAGGTCGAAATGGGATGGAATAGTAACCTCCATGGGAGAGGAAGAGTCAAATTGGAGACTAGTGGACACTTGGGCTAGATTCCCTAGTTTTATGACAACAATAATGAAGCATCTATGACATTTATGACAAAATTCAGACCTGACTTCTTACACCTGACCATTATGACATGTCAGCCCCAAAAATAGGCTCAAGGAAGGCGCTCATGGAGTTGGAGGAATCCAAAGAGACTCAAATTCGAATTTGGGAGAAGATGGAAGGTTGGAACTAGGAGACAAGTGGCAAATGAGGAATATTTCCTAAATGGAAAATTATTGAATCTATTGAGAGGATTTCGACCCCTTGAAGGCTAATGTTGGTTATAAAATGTAGAAATCAAGTATGAGAATGGCTTTTGATGATTTGAGAAAAATTGCATTTGTGAAGAGAGAGCTAGTGGATGACTAGTTTCTTGCCTTAGCCAATTTCGAGGGTGAAAGATTCCCATCCAAGTTGGTGTTTGGAGAGGCCACTCAGGTCTTTCATGGTGCTTTAATGGAGTTTTTATTTGCAGGTATCAGCTACAGGAAGTTTCATGGTTTGGTTTAGTGCAGCACTTTCTCTCCACCGTTTCCAGTTTTGAAGGCATATTCATGCTCCTTGAGGGAGGGCGTTTTTGGTGAGCACTTGTGCTTCTTGAGAGAGCTTATCATTATATATTTATGATTGTAATAGCTTCATATCCTCTGTTATTCATATTCAGAAAGTCTCAGGTCGAAATACCCACTGGTTGTATGCAAAACTATTGATTAATGAGCAAACAATGTCCATTTCCCCAATGCATTGATGTATGACACTATAATGTTGATTATTTCGAATGGATGGATGATTCTCTGATATATTTGTGATCAATATAATGCCATGGATGTCTTCTACAAGTTTCATGTACTGTACTTGAGCATTTGAAGCATTTTTACTCAGTTTAGTTGTATTGGGAGATGAAATAGTGCCATTTCCCCAAGGGTCGAATTGGGGGTTTTTGCTGTTGAATGTGAGAGAGTTATAACAGTAGTAAAAATCAATTAATGGTGCATATGAGACCTCAATAACATACTTAACACATTATATACCTCTGTTCATAAATTTGTGGGAGTTTGGAGGCATTTGGAAGGCCATTTTCAGTGTTACCCGGGGGGGATTTGATGCACAAATTACTAGTCAAAATTACCTATATTGATCAGAATACAAATCAAGTTTGCAGCAGTATTTGGAGGTCCATAAAACATCCCTGAACCTGATATTCAAGTCTAAATACCATTAATACACTCATACAGAAGATTTGGGAGCATTTGGGATGATTTGGAGGTCAAAACAGTTAAACTAGTCAAAGGTCGAAATTGGGGAAAAAGTTGAAAAATTGGCATTTTAATAAAATTTGAAAAAGGGATATTACACACTTGCTCTCTGGATTACATTTGGCAAAAATTTTCCTTTGGTAATGATTGATCTCATTTTCCTTGTTATTTGTCAATTGCTGATAATTTGGATAGAGTTATGATGCCATGATTTCCTACTAAAGAAGTGGCGTTTCAAGTTCGATATCATTTCACTTTCAGGTTGCAGAATGAAGGAATTATGGAAGTTGGACAAGTTGCATATCAGTCTCAAGTATACCAAATGAGTATCAAGTTTATATATTATGCTTCTACTCGTCATTATACATCACTTTGGTCAACTACCCAACGCATATATGATGATGCAATCAATCCAGGGATCAGTGATTCTGTGTCCAATTCAGCACTTTAGGTCTTTAGTGACTCATAATTCGTTGGGTTATCCAACAAGTTTGTTGACTACTCCAATAAATTCCTAGAATCATCTCCACTCTCCACGGTACTAACTCTTGGGTTGGCTCACGAAATCTTTTGAGAATTAGTAGATGAGCCTTATTTGGGAATTTGTTGTAACTGTACGCTCTTTCATAATTTTCTTATGAACGTTGATGTATAAGAACTCTGAATCTCTTCCGGGGTAGTTTAGCCATCATCTTGCATAGATCTGTTGAACACTTCTGTGATCAGACCTTTTATATAAAAATCTATTTTTTCCCGATTTTGGATTTGTTAATCAATTTCGTGTGAGTGAGTGGCTTGTTCAGCTCCTGTCGCCGAAGGCAGGGCCCCCTTCTGTGACAGGTGTTGTTGTAGTTAGGATTTCTTTTCTTTATGCATGTAGTTGATGTTTGATGAAATCGATGTTTGATACAGTTGATGATTGATTTAATTGTTTCGCATTCAGATTTGGTGTGTTGATCATAGTTAAGTGTGAATGTTTAAATAGTGACACGACTGGATAGTAAAATCATTCTTATCATTATTAGTGAATACAGAGGAATGTATGGATTATGAACATTGAATCAGGATTACTTATGTGGTGAATAGTCGCATTAAAATTGTTGTTGGGATTCTGGTGCTAGTTGATAATGGTAGAAGCAGGTTGTTAAATTAAAATTAGCTCTTTACAATTCCTTTGATGTAGTTGTTGCTTATTGAATTGCTTTCTTGTGAAATTCTCAATTTGCTAAATCAGATTCAGGCATCAATTTCTTTCCACAGCACAACAGAGTGTTTGCAGCATAGCAGAATAGTTGTTAAATTTGATAGTCATTGCTTCTGGTTTGATTACAAGATTCTTTTTGTAAATTGTGATTTCCCTAGAAACCTATTCACCAACAGTTGCATCTTAGGTCTAGTTTAGCAATCCTTCGACCTCCTCTGTGTTAAAATCATTCAATTTACAGTGTGTGGCATATACCTTGTCAAGTAGCTCATAAGCCTTCGTGGCCCTAGGTTGATAATTTATAAACAAATTTCGATTGTATTTTATTAAAAGGTGAAAAAAAATCTCGTCATTTTGGCGTTGTTGCCGGGGAGCTGCCAAGGACACTACAATTTTGATTGGTTATTTCGGTTCTGCAGTTGTGATTTTTTTTCTCTTGAGTGGATTGGGTATGACATTTTATTTTCTGAAAATAGTCTGGTGTGATTTCAGAGGAGGGACAAGTAAGACGCACAGACAAATTCATTAGAATATTGCCCGCCGCAAGTCCCTGTGATCCTGGATCATGAAAATTATTCATGCATAGAATAAGAGATAGTACGGGTAGGCTTGTATATGAATATGATACCCCCCAGGTACTAACCGTGCAGGAAGTACAATAAGAGGAGAACGTGTTCAAGGGAGGTCACCTTCTACTAGCATTCCTAAGAAAGAAATTGAAAAACCTAAGCATTCTACCACTCTTATCGATAGAACGGTCTTACCAACACATGTTGATGAGAATTTTCCAATGACAGAATTCGCTCAAGAAAAAGAGTTTGTTCAAGAAGGAGGGCTTCCTAATCAATTCAGTGTTAACAATTAGTTGAGTGAGGAACAATTGTTTGTCGAATCTCCGTTGTCAGCCAGATCAACTACATTGGAATATTTTTGGGTAGATATGGATGGCAAGGGAGAGCACATTCCCAATAGAGGGGAGACAAACCGAGGAAATAAAAATGGAGAATCAAGTATCGGAACGAATACTTTCGAATTCCCAATCCAAAATCCCAGATCTACACTTACAAACCATATGAAGAACATTCCACATTTGACATTGCCTAATTTTCATGGTATGGAAAGTGAAGACCCGAATACATTTCTGTTTGAATTCGATGTCCTCTGCAGGAGCTATGATTATGTTACAGATCAGCAGAAGTTAAAGAAATTTCCAGCCACATTGAAAAGTCAGGCACTAAGGTGCTTCATGGGGCTGGGAGGGGACAATATAGCAACTTGGGCTCAAATGAAGAAGGTCTTCGTGGATAAATATCAAGAATATTGCAAAGATAAGGATCAGAAGGAAGCAATTTTTAAAATGACCCAGCAAGAGGATAAGAACCTAGAAGATTATGTGGAGAGATTTCAATATAATTTGCAAAGGTCAAGACAGAATGGGTTAAATGATGATACATTGAAAATTTTGCTCTTACGAGGGATCAAAGATGATTGCATTGATCTGCTAAATTTGATGGGTGCAGGGGCTGTATCCCTACTAAAATATGTAGAAATATGCGATCTCTGCAGAAGGTATTTAAGGAATGCCTCCAGATCAGGAAGAGGGATTCAAGACACAGTAAACAGAACCACCAAGACTTCCAGAGAAGGAGTTTCAAGGATGGAAATTGGAAACCTCTTGGAAAGTTTTAAAACCGATATACTCAGTTCTCTGAGTTCTCAATTGGATGCACTTCAAGCAAAGAAAAGGAAAGAGGAGGAAGATCGATCTTTGGCTATTTTTTTCCCTAAATGCAGGAAGATACACCCTCTCAAGAGCTTCCCATTAGACATAGTGGAAATATGCCTTCTATGCGACCAGGAACATCCTACGAAAGACTGCCCTTCGCTGCCAGGACTCAAGGATATATATGAGGAAGCAAGGACAGATGTATAACCTATTTTTTTTATATCTCAAAAGCACCCATGGAAACCCCGACCCTCAGGTACAGTACTAGACCCCATGCAAACATTTAATCCTTATTGGAATAATGCTCAAATACATCAATCACAAGTATCACAAGCTCCACAAGTTCAACAAAAATCTCAGCCTTGGTACCCACCTATGCCACAACAAACATGGGCACCTCCATATCCACAAAATATCCCTTGGCAATCAAACTGGAGGAATTCAAGCTTTGGGAATCAACAACAAATTCAACATCTACCCCTCAAATACAGAATCCTCAATTCCCATTTGCACCAGTACAACCGTTAATGCAACCTCTTCCACAACCCTAGTTAACACTGCCATTGAACAATCCACCTCCCAAACCACTTATTCCTGCACAACCCACTCCTAACCCTAATAATAAGGTTGGACAACCTGTAATGGATGTCGAATTACCTAATTAGCCATCCTATTCCATCTCCACGGTGGACTGCCATGACATTCAATTACCCTCTGGAAGAAATATCAATAAAACTACCTCTCCCATAATTACAGAGGAAGAAGATGAAGAGACACCAGAAATCTTACCGGTCCAGTATGAAGAGACACCAACGTGATCTGAAGATAATTCCCCACCCATCCCACCCAGGAGATCGCCACAAGCAGAGCAAAAGAAACCTCCACCACACCTTGAGCGTTTAATCATAGACAAACTAGTGCCTCAATCAGAATTTGATCTCCTAGGAGAATTACGGAATGTCTGTGTGAAGATTCCACTATTCCAAGCTATCAAAGACATTCCCATTTACTCCAAAGTTTTCAAAGAGTTATGTTTAAAGAAATTGGGTAGAAAGAGAAAGGATCCCCCAATAGTTCACATGATAGGAGATTTGGCCGAATTGATGATGGGTAACACTCTTACTGCTAAGTACTCTGACCCTGGTAGTCCCGTTGTCAAAGTACAAATCAATAGCATTTATCTCTCTAATACACTGATAGATTTGGGAGCAGCTATTAATGTCATGACTAAACAAACAATGGATAGATTAGGCATTACAAATCTTCGACAAAGTTCTACTATTTTATAGTTGATTGACCAATCTCCTGTAAGACCAGATGGCATTATAGAAGATGTTTTTATTTCAGTGGATTCATGGGAATACCCGGTGGACTTTATGGTTCTACAGACAAAATCAAACTTGGGAGGCTATCCTCTAATTCTGGGTCGACCATGGTTGGCCACAACGGATGCTTATATTGGTTGTCGATTAGGAAATATGCGCATATCCCATGGTAATGTTGTTAAGGAGCTCACATTGTATCCTCCTGCGAAGCCAACGATACAACAAGAACTTCCCTTGTGGCTAGATGAAGAGGAAGCTGAACAAACAAATGAAACCCTACAAATTTACATGATTGAACAATCGTTCGCAGCAAAACAACCAACTGAGGATGATTTGCTCAATCAATTTATTATCAATTCTAGTCCTTCGGGAGACTTTATGGAATTGTTTAGTTTAGTCTGCGCTACCCAACAAATTGACAACATCCCAATTTCATCTACGGCACCTGATATTAATTCTACGCTCCATGGTGATTTTGCGATTAGGGAAGTGGAAATTGAACCTGGTAAGATCTTAAAGATCAGTTCAACATTGTCGAAGCAACAAACTGAAATGATTACCTCGGTATTAAAGAAACATACAACTGCATTTGCCTGGGACTACAGTGACATGAAAGGTCTCCACCCTGAATTGTGTACACATCATATTTATACAAAGGACGATTGCAGACCTATCAGGCAACCCCAGCGCAGGATGAATCCGACACTCAAAGCGATGGTCAAAGAAGAACTTCAAAAGTTGTTGGCTGCAAATTTTATTTATCCTATCTCTGACAAAAATGGGTGTCTCCGTTGGTCATAGTTCCTAAGAAGAACGGAAAATGGCGTATTTGTGTTGATTACAGGGAATTAAACAAAGCTACACATAAGGACCATTTTCCGTTACCTTTCATTGATCAGGTGTTGGACACGCTAGCAGGGAAAAAGTATTTCTCTTTTATGGACGGCTTCAGTGGTTACAATCAGATCAGGATATCATCAGAGGATCAAGAGAAAACGACATTTACATGCCCATGGGGTACCTTTGCATACCGAGTCTTACCTTTCGGATTATGCAATGCCCCTGCCACATTTCAGCGGGTTGTTCTCAGCATCTTTTCCAATATTATTCATGACACTATGGAAGTTTTTATGGATGACTTTACCTCTCACGGTGAAGATTTCACAGAAGCTTTGGATAATTTGGACAAAGTACTTACGCGATGCAAGGAAGTAAACCTCTATCTCAGTAGTGAAAAATGAATAATGATGCTCACTTAAGGCGTCGTTCTGGGTCATCATATATCTCCCGATGGCATCAAAGTAGACCCAGCAAAAATTCAGGTGATCTTTAATTTACCAATCCCATGCACACAAAAAGAGGTATGCAGTTTTATTGGATGTGCAGGTTATTATAGAAGATTTGTTCAAAAAATTTCAAAGATTGTTAATCCCTTATTTCTGCTTATGTCCAAAAACAAACAATTTGAGTGGTCGGATGCTTGCCAACTAGCTTGGGAAACTTTAAAACAGAAACTGTCTACAACACCTATCCTACGAGGACCAAATTGGTCCTTGCATTTCCTAATCTCCACAGATGCCTCTGATACCGCCATAAGAGGAGTCCTAGGCCAACGGGAAGATCAAAAACCCTATGCCATATACTTTATTAGTAAAATTCTGACTGTGGCTGAACTTAATTATATAGTGACTGAAAAAAGAATTCATGGTTGTCATTTATGCTATAAATAAATTCCACCATTACATTACAGAATACCCAATGATTGTTCACACTGACCACTCTACTATCAAATATCTCATGAAAAAACCTATCACAAATGGTAGAGTCACTTGGTGGCTGTTGTTGTTACAGGAATTCGATATTTCAATAATGGATAGGCCAGGTAAAACTAATGTGGTTGCTGATTTTCTTTCAAGAATAACTAGTAATGAAGAATTTGAACCAGTGGATGATGCTTTCCTAGATGAACATTTGTTTGCTATTTCTACTAATGTACCTTGGTTTGCAGATGTAGCAAATTATTTGGTTGCAAGAAAACTCCCGGGGCATATGACATCAAAGGAAACAAAGAGGATTATGCAGCGCAACACCAAATTTTCATGGTTTGATGGCTATGTGTTCTATACGGGACCAGACTTGGTGATCTGTCGATGTGTTCTGGGAGGATGAGATTTATCCAATTCTAAGAACCTGTCATGATGGCCCGTGTGGGGGACACTTTTCCGACAAATGAACAGCCCACAAGATTCTACAATTAGGCTATTATTGGCCTACAATATTTAAATATGCCCGAGAGTATGTCCGGAGCTGTGATAGCTGCCAAAGAATGGGACAACCACTGCAGTCAGATGAAATGCCACTTCAGACTCAGCTTATGGTGGAACCAATTGAGAAATGGGCATTGGATTTTGTTGGCCCTAGCAAACCTCAATCCAGGTAGAAATCCTATATCTTAGTATGTACAGATTATGTGACAAAATGGGTGGAGGCAAAGGCACTCCCACGGGCAACAGAGAAGGCAGTTTTAGATTTCCTATATGCAGAGATTTTCACAAGGGTTGGAGTTCTGAGGGAGATTTTCACTGATGGAGGATCGCAATTCACATCCAAACTCATCAAAGCTCTTACAACACAGTACCATATCAAGCACATAGTAACTTCACCATATCACCCTCAAGCTAATGGGAAAGTGGAAGGTACAAATAGAATTCTGGAATTCGTGCTCACAAAGACTGTTCAGCTTCATCAAAGGGATTGGGTTGATAGGGTGCTTGATGTCTTATGGGATTACAGAACAACATGGAGAAGTACCACAGGTTTGACTCCCTATCAATTAGTCTATGGTAAGCAAGTCACCCTACCAATAGAAGTTGAGATTAAAACATTAAGAACTGCATTTCAATTAGGCATGGATCTATCATAGGCCCAACATACTCGCCTGCAACAGCTTAATGAGCTTGATGAATTACGATTGGCCACCATAGAACGTACAACCATTGTGCAACAACAACAAACCAAGTGGCATGACCAATTCATCAAAACTAAGTATTTTCAAGAAGGTGACTGGGCTCTCCTCTATGACTCCAGGTTCAAAAAGTTCAAAGGGAAACTTCACACTTGCTCGCTGGGACCATATGAGATTGAAACAGTTTATGATAATGGTACAGTACGACTCAAAACCATTGATGGTGAAGGTGCGCTTCTTATGGCCAATGGTCATAGTCTAAGGCCATATAAGAAACCATTGTCCAAAGAGGCGTTCATCCGCAACATTGTTGCATGCTGGTGTACCAAATATTTCAAGATCATTATCTTGACCGCTAAAAAGTAAAAAAGAAAAAAAGAAAAAAAAAAGAGAAAATGGACTGTGAAAATCCTTTAGGGACGCAGCCCTTAAAAAAAAAAAAAAAAAAATATATATATATATATATATATATAAGGACTGTGAAAATCCTCCTAGGATGCATCCCTTAAAAAAAAAAAAAACTCTATTTCGAGACTAATAAATCTATCTCTGAATTCTTTGCAGGGACATTCTATAGCAACTCCTTCTTCTTATCCATACATTTATTTCTTTCATATCCCATTTATTGTCACTTCACTCCACCCCCCTCCTTGGTATCAATTGCTCATTGATGTCCCTGGTCTCTAAGATATAAACACTTTTAAGACTATTTTACAGAGATCTCATCTGTTATTTTATCCGGAACACTACGGAAACCATTTCCATTTCATTACATACCTATTTCCGACATCTTTCGTTTCATTGCAGAACACTTTTTGTGCCATTACAAAACCTCGTTTTGTTCCATTACAGAACCTTTTCCGTCACATGGTAGAACCTTTTCCGTTCCATTACATAACCTTTTCCGTCACATGGCAGAACCTTTTTCGTTCCATTACAGAACCCCTTATCCGCTTCACATACCTTTTCCATGATGTTACGGAATCCCTTTCCGTTCCACCCCCAATACTTTTTCGCAATACCACGAAACCATCCCACACAATATTAATGACTCTTTTTCTGACATATTCCCGCACTTTATTTGTCACATTTCCAGTCATTTTTCGTGTCACAAAATGCCCCTTCCACATGGCATAACCTTTCTTTTCTGTACGGGCCCAGCATCATTGACGTCACTAGCATGTGGAGGATTGGAATCACACGCAGTATTGATCTGCAGCATCGCGGATTCAGTTTCAACAGCTAAATCGGGTCATATCAATTCTTATCCGACAGGACGCTATCCCGGAATATCATTTCAGCTTGTCAACCACAAAGGAGAATGATCGCACCTTATTACACCCATCAGCACAGAGAGTGGAGAACCTTTTGTCCTTCTTCTCACCACCGCAATCAACCAGCCATTGAACTCCATGCATCTCTTCTCAGGTAAGGCAGGTAAGTAACCATCCTTCATTCGCTTTTGGTAAGTACAAGAGGACGGATCATGACTTATTAAGCCGTTAATACCACATAGGGTCATGTGTCGAGTTGGTTGGGGGGGGAGAATTTAGAGGTACCTCTAAATATAGTAGCCACTACTGTGAAACCAAAGGAAACTTACCAATCCCGACTGGTATTAAATACACCTCCCACAAGCTTCTAGCTAGACTAGTATTGATAACACCACGATGCCACCTTATGATAATCCAAACCCATCTTTTCTTCAGAGAGTCGACAGGAAAATCTGAAGCATTGCAGGAATCTGAATGGAAACAAAGAATGAAGCACAATGAGGGGAGCAATCCGTAGTGAACCTGAAAATATAGATATGGTCTATGGATACAGAGAAGTGAAAACCATTTTTCAACAAGCAGGGTGGTTGGATTATTTTGATAAAATGAAGAAGGGAGATGTTGCGATTGCAATGGAATTCGCACTCACATATGACAATGCAGTTGCAGAGGTACGTGGGTTGAAATTTCAAGCGGATGAGCTGACAATTGCAAGAGTCTCTGGATTACCACAAATAGGCGAAATATGGTTCAAGAGACGTGTGCCAATGAAGTCGCTCAGAGATGCGTTTTTGGAACCTGGTGAACTAGTGCAAGGAACAGAAAAGGGGACACGACGAGCTTCATTGCTAATTCCATGGAGCGAGGTGGCGCTCTGTGTGTGCAAATTCATTACATGTGAAGGTCGGTTTCGTCTAATATTTGCTTATCACTTTAAGATTTTGAACCATCTAAGACATCAGAAATATATCAATATGTCGTATTTCCAGTGGAAATCTTTAGAGTTGATGAGTAGAATGGTTAAGGGTAGTAAGAATCCAAACACTAGTCTGGCACACCATGGTTTGACCAGATTATTGGTGGAAGATGCCCTACAAAAGCAAAACCAGACATGGGAATCATTCGTGGGCATATCCTCGAGCACCAGGCAGACAGTGAAGAAGAGAAGGAACACATTGGAAAATACTCTAGAAACCCCAAGGAAGAAATTAGTTCATACGAGAAATAGGAGAAGTCTGCAAGCTGAAACCCCAACCAGTTCAATAGAAGGACCCCATACCCGGTCAAGATCAAGGGATAAAAAAGAACGACAAAATCAAGAAAAATTGCTCAGTCAAAACGATGAATTTGATCAAGGACGAGAAGCATTCACCATGCCAGAAAGCACCAGTGAAAACCTGGAAAATCAAGCTGGGTTGTAGAACGTAGAAGAACAACAGAAACGGTGGATGGCTACATTCAAAGGGACGCGAGGTAACAGGCTGAGGAAATTTTAGCATTTTCTGCTGTGCAAATACCGAAGAGCATATGGTAAGCTGAGGAAATATTATTGGAAATTGAAAAGGTCTTATCAAAAGCAAACAGAGGAAATGGTAGCCTTGCAAGGGCAATTATAGAGATTAGAGGAACATAAGATGGATATCCTATTGGAATCCGTGGACTTGGAAGGCGAACAGAGGGAAGATTTCAAGGAGACATTTAGTGATGAAGGGGCAGAGGTTAGCATGCAAATAAGAAGTATAGAACTTGAGGAGGGTTTTGAAGCAAAATAAGCAGAGGATCTAGAGATTTACGAAGACACCCCTTCAAATGAAGTCCGAATAAGGAACCTGGAAGGAATTGTAGCTCAGCTATAGGAAACAACAGAGGAATTGGAAGAACAACTAAAATTGGCCGGTGACCAAAGGAAAGGGAAAGAGCAGGAAACAATTACATAACAACTACAGAAACACGATTATGCCCTGGCCATAAGGAGGCTTAGTCAAGAAGTGGAGAAATTGAAATTTGAAAAATAATACATGAATTATCTGGCTCATTCTATGAGGAATCTAAGACCCCCTTCGAATCTTTACTTTGTATTTTTGAAGGAACAACTTATATATTTTAGATTGTCATTGGTAACTATGGGGTATAATGATTACATTGAGACAGAAGATCAGGTCATTCTTGTTTTTTCCAGAAGTAATGACAAAGAACATGATTTTTTATTTGAATTATATATGCATAATTTGGTTATGAAAGACTATGAGGATTGGGACCCAAATCCTCATGTAGGGGAATTACAACTGAGGGCATTCATGTCCTTCATGAGAAATCATTTGAGATGGAACAATGCTACCACCACTGTAGAAAATATCCAATGGGAAGATGCTCTTTGGGTGAGAGGTTCCCCCTCAGTTGAAAAATTATTCATAGCCAGGAACTGGGTTATGCAAGATCAAGCATTCATTACACTTCTAGAGACTTCCCAACTTAAAGTTGTTCAGGAGCACAGGAATTGGATTTCCTTTCACAGGTTGGAGGCTTTGCTCTGTGTACAAAGGAGGATTAATGCCCTGAGTTCTGAATTGAAATGAAAAGATCCCTTCTCTATCAGAATGTTCGAGCGAGCCCTAGACAAAGTACAGGCCTATCTTGATTGTCAATGTGCATAAATCCAATTGGATCGGGCTTCGATTCCACTTTCCTATACTTTGGTGTCTTGCGATGGATGGAGAGGACAGTGAATTTTGGAAAACTGTTAATGAACAGAGGGGCTTTTATAGTGCAACGGAAGGTGGCTATTCTTCCTATAAGTGGAGTGATGAGTGCCTAAACAACTCTCCGAATACCCCTGTTAGTGGATCACAGTCTTAGTTTGTATGAGGACATGCAAACCTTTGGGTTGGGGGGAGATGAAGGGTTGTGTATATGACCCTTTTTGTTCTCATATTTTGCCTTGTTTATGAACCTTTTTAACTTGATCCCATATTACCACTTGCTCTCTGGATTACATTTGGAAAATTTGTGGCTTTGGTAAGGATTGATCTCGTTTTCCTTGTTATTTTTCAATTGCTTATGATTTGGATAGAGTTATGATGCCATGATTTCCTACTAAAGAAGTGGTGTTTCAGGTTCAATATCATTTCACTTTCAGGTTGCTGAATGAAGGAGTTATGGAAGTTGGACAACTTGCATATCAGTCTCAAGTATACCATATGAGTATCAAGTTTATATATTATGCTCCTGCTCGTCATTATACATCACTTTAGTGAACTACCCAGTGCATATATGATGATGCAATCAATCCGAGGATTGATGATTCTATGTCCAATTCATCACTTCGGGTCTTTAGTGACTCATAATTTGTTGGGTTATCCAACAAGTTTGTTGACTACTCCGATATATTCCTGGAATCATCTCTACTCTCCACGGTACTAGCTCCTGGGTTGACACACGAAATATTTTGAGAATCAACATATGAGCCTTATTTGGGAATTTGTTGTAACTGTACGCTCTTTCATAATTTTCTTATGAACGCTGATGTATAAGAACTTGGAATCTCTTCTGGGGTAGTTCAGCCATCATCTTGCATAGATCTATTGAACACTGTTGTGATCATACCTTTTATATAAAAATCTATTTTGTCCTGATTTTGGATGTGTTAATCAATTTCGTGTGCATGAGTGGCTTGTTCAGCTCCTGTCACCGAAGGCAGGGCCCCCTTCTGTGACAAATGATGTTGTAGTTAGGATTTCTTTTCTTTATGCATGTAGTTGATGTTTGATACATTTGATGATTGATTTAATTGTTTCGCATTCAGAGTTGGTGTGTTGATCATAGTTAAGTGTGAATGTTTAAATAGTGACACGACTCTATAGTGAAATCATTCTTATCATTATTAGTGAATACAGAGGAATGTATGGATTATGAACATTGAATCGGGATTACATATGTGGTGAATAGTCGCATTAAAATTGTTGTTGGGATTTGGTTTCTAGCTGATAATGGTAGAAGCAGGTTGTTAAATTAAAATTAGCTCTTTACAATTCCTTTGATGTAGTTGCTGCTTATTGAATTGCTTTCTTGTGAAATTCTCAATTTGCTAAATCAGATTCAGGGATCAATTTCTTTCCGTAGCACAGCAGAGTGTTTGCAGCATAGCAGAATAGTTGTTAAATTTGATAGTCATTGCTTCTGGTTTGATTACAAGATTCCTTCTGTAAGTTGTGATTTCCCTAGAAACCTATTCACCAATAGTTGCATCTTAGATCCAGTTTAGCAATCCTTCAACCTCCTCTGTGTTAAAATAATTCAATTTATAGTGTCTGACATATACCTTGTCAAATAGCTCATAAGCCTTAATGGCCCTGGGTTGATAATTTATGCACAACTTTCGATTGCATTTTTTTAAAAGGTGAAAGAAAAGCTCGTCAGGTGGGAAGACTCAAAGGAAATGGAGCAAGTAAAGAAAAAGCAACCTGTTGAAACCAAGGACTTGGTCCTGGAAGGTCAAAGTAAAAGATGAAATGCAGGATAGACCTTCCACATTTTGTGAATTTTTGGACATGTGTAAAGTGTGTATGTATTCCTGAGTATTGGAACATCAAGGACAGTGTTATTCCAAGGGGGAGGGGATTGTAATATCCCGATTTTAACCCCATTGCATTAAAAATGTAAATGATGCAAATATGCTAGTGTGAATTCCTAGTGTGGAGCTCAAGGCCAAGGCCTGACTAGTGAATGGATAGGCATGTATGATGTTATTGGATTGTTTGGTTGGATTTTATGCCGATTTAGAGTCTATGTAAACATTATGTCCATAAATAATAAAATTCTCCAACAATGACTATGTAAAGAGCACCAAAGGGGCTATGATTCCACTAGAGGGGAAGAGGAAGGGGACCTATGGGAAACCAAATCCTATGTTTCAAAGTGTCAACCGTAGAACTCACCCAAAATTATGTCATGTGATGGGAATAAGCCAATTATCTACTTTTTTGACCATTTTTCCAATCATGAATGTGTGTGTGTGGTTGGTGGGAAAAGTCACCTCATGTAGTTATTGAAGCATGGGACTGACTACACTTTTGTGACAGTTATGAAAGCTGTCCTATTTCTTCTATGGTCAGAATTCATGTCAGTTGTCTTTTCACCCTTACCACATATCCTTAGAGTCAACACTCTTTGATTATCATTATTTCCATTCTCATTCTCTCATGCAAGTTGCAACTCCACATAGAGTTATTCCATTGCTTTTGATGTCCATTACTAGACTGTATGCTTAGCCTAGAAATTCAAATTAGAAGATAGAGAGCAGAACGGATTGTGGGCTGAGAGATAGAAGCCTGTAGGTGCTTCCTTTGCCCTGGTGGACTCATAGCGCAGCTTGGGGGTGACCTCCCACAGAAAGAGTATATGCTGGACAAGGTGCCTATGGTTGGGTGGAAAGCACTCTTACACAACCAGCTGCTTGGATCTGCATTGAATAAAGATAAGTACTCTCATGTATTTGAATCTGAATTATTTTGATTGATTCCTGTAATTTTTATGCTTGCATTTGCTTGCTAGATGTGTGTGGACAGATTTTAAATTCCATTGTGCATGTTTATTAAGTTTCTGCACACACTGTTTATTATTGAAAATCGTATTGTGCATTGAGGTGAATTTTTAGAGCCCAGGATTTGCCAACATTCCCTCCCGATGGTCGGATTGGGTAAGGGGGACGTTACAGATATAGCATATATTTAACCACTGCTTTTTGGGCCTTTCATTCATTTAATTTCACTGGCCAACAATCTTTGGATTTTGCATACATTTAACCATTGCTTTTATTATGCCTTTCATGTCCCTTCACTGGGGAGTTTACATTTCATAGCCCTTCTTTCATTGTGTTTAGAAACACGAGTTTTGAATTTCATTTCAATGGGATTTCACAATAGATATACAATAGTTTCCACATACATGTAATGATGGTATTTCTATCTGCTGCAGGTTTTATCCAACACAACTTACACAACTCAGAGCTGAGACACAACTAAATAGGGATGTTATCCAACAAAGAGGCAAGAGTGAGGGAATCCTCCATATCATAGGCTAAGGTGTAAGTCAAGGAAACAATGATACTGAATGGTGATGAATGGATGGAGATAGTGAAGAATGATGCCAAAAATAGCAAGCCATAATATGGTGGGAATGATCACTTCCATTCTCCTAGGGAGGGTGAAACCAGTGAGTATAGACAAGAAATTCATAAATTCTGAGAAAGTAGGACTATATAGATATAATCTAACAACCATGTACATAATATATAAGTAGACTTCCAAGTCATGACCACTAAATTCTACACCAAGCTACAAGAATAACCGACAAAGCAATAATAAACCAATACACAACCATATACATGCCTGGCCATATACCTATATGAACTACCTGAACCATCATCTGTCAATTAGAAACCTGTTGCTGCATATCTAGGCACTACATACTGCTTTGTATGGCATAAATGGCTACATCGGTCATCAAATATGAGTTCCTGAGACTCATTCATGGCATAAGGCTGAATAAACTGATAATGGGATGCTCTGAAATCACAAGTGATCCTGGAATGAATACTCATCTGATGTTGATCTCAAGCATCTCAGTGTAAAGGACTGGCTGAAAATAGGACTCGAATCTAATCAGAAGATATGGTATCCTCAGCTACTATAAATGTGATAGCAATACCGATCCATACTATTTAATGCGGAAGTCGGAAGTCGGGAATTGTCGTAAATTAAATATTTGTACATCTCTCTCGTAAATGAAGGGTCGACCGACCCTTCTTGTGCGTAGTATTCTTCCAGTGTTCACCATTCTGCATATATATGAATTGAGGGCCTAGTCTTTGTAGGTTGAATATTTTTACAATTCCCTCTTAAATGAAAGGGTGACCGACCCTTCTTGTGCCCAGTATTTTTTTCATAATAGTTCTAGACTACAAGAAGGGTCGGTCGATCCTTCTTGTGTTCACCATTCTAGATATAGGTGAATTCACAATTCTCTACTAAACGAAGGGGCGATCAATCCTTCTTGTCATATGTCGGAAGTCAAGATCAATATTTTTTATATGTTATAACTCAGCCAATGTTTCGATCCCTACTATTTACTGCGGAAGTCGAAAGTCGAGAATTGTCGACCTGGACTTCGCAAATTAACTATTTTTACATTGATCTCGTAAATGAAGGGTCAGCTAACCCTTCTTGTGCGCAATATTCTTCCAGTGTTCACCTTTATGCATATACATGAAATGATGGCCTAGCCTTCGTAGGTTGAATATTTTTACAATTCCCTCTTAAATGAAGGGGTGGTCGACCCTTCTTATGCCCAGTATTCTGTTCATAATAGTTCTAAACTGCAAGAAGGGCCAGTTGATCCTTCTTGTGTTCACCATTCTGGATACAGGTGAATTCACAATTCTCTACTAAACGAAGGGGCAGCCGATCCTTCTTGTCTGATGTCGGAAGTCGGGATAAATATTTTTTATATGTTATAACTTAGACAATGTCTCGATCCATACTATTTACTATGGAAGTCAGAAGTCGGGAATTATCGGCCCAACATTCATAGATTAAATATTTTTAGATCTCTTTGGTAAATGAAGGGGTGGCCATTTGGGAGATAAGTATGTTTCACGTGTAACAAATGATTATCATGATCATTGACTGTTATGGCAAGAATATGTACAGTTTCTTTGATTCATAATATGAATAGCAAGAGGCTCTTTTTCTTCTGGGAAAAAGAAGAAAAAAAGCATCTAACTAGGATGAATTCTGCACTAATTTGGAAGAAAGAACATTGACAATATTTAAATGTGTGAACCAGTGCATATATAATGAATTCTAACTCACATACTACAGTCAAATACAAGGCAAAGCAATAAGATGGTGTAACACTAAATACATTCACAAAAGAGAAATTAATAGATTGAAGAAAGTGACAACATATGAATCTCTGTTTCCGATAGACTTGTGCTTCTGCTCTTCATTAAAGTCTTCGAAAAATATTACATCACTATATTTTTTGCTCTCGGATCCAACCCCGATTACTTTGTAAAATCAAAATTTATACAAAATGTTCTTTGAATAAACCATGCCTAATTCTTCGCTAAATAAAGAAATTTCAAAGAAATCTCTAAACTTCAGGAACATTTGTTTTGTTGTCGACCAAGTTGGTATAGTGTTGTTTTGATTTGGGCTAATGTAACACTCGGGTAGTTAACAAAGGAACCACAACTTAATTTCAAATTAAGACACTTGTATATTCATTCTTGATATAACCTATATTTTGCTTTCCCAATTTTTTCAACAATTTTCCATTGCTCTTGATTTGGGATTTCATAATCCATCATTTTTTTCAGCATCACCTCCAATTCTATGCATGTTGTGTAACATACAGCTGGAAGATCCTTCTTCTTAATCAGCTGGAAGATCCTTGTAATGGAATCCTACCTATCAATCTATCTTTTAATTCAACAACTTTATTTTGCAACTGTTTTCTATCACTCAAAGCTTTTTTCATTTCTTCAAAATTTTGAATTACTTCCTATTTCAACTCCTAGTTTTCCACTTTCAACTCTTCTATCTCTACATCATTTAGACTAATTTGTGACATGGCACTGGTTAGTTCCTCTGTGGAGGACTTTTCCATTTTTCATTCATCCGTACATAGATATTGATCCCTTGGATTCTCTGGCACTTGCACAGTTTCAATCTGATTGATATTTAACACTGGAATTTTTGATAACAATTTTCACAAGCATGATTTTCATCTTGTAACCTTAACATTTTAGCTTTGTGATCCATCATTTCTTGATATATGGATTCTTTTTCTTGTCGTAATACTGTCAACTCTGGATATTGCACATGTTGATTATTTGGCACCTTCAATTTTTTCTTGAGAATTTGGATGGTATTTTATTTTTCATCAAGGAGCCTTTTGGTACACTGAGTGTTCCCTGGCTCGACTCCCACAGTCACAAGGTCCATTTGTAGTCTTTTAATCTGGATCAAATTTGCTTTGTTTTCTTCCTTCTCTTACCTCAATTAACTCTCCAGCTTTGCTATCACGGACTGCAATTTATAAAAATTTTAAGTGAATTGTAATAAATCGGAGTACAAGACGTCTCATGTTTGTCTATGCAATTGAATCTTATCGGGTATATTAATCTCATCAAGCTTAACTTCCATTTCAAAAACTTTCTCATTGTTCACCACTGCAAACCTTAGACTGTGTTTCTTTTTGGATCCTTAACTATAAGAAGGGAAACTTTTTTTTCTTCCAACTTTCTTACTCGAGGGAACAATTTTTTAGATTCATCCAAAGATTGCTTCCTCTTTTCTGTATATTGTGAAAGGAAATCAAATCTGGACTTATACTGAGAGTTACTTCCAGATTCCTTAATTTCTGAAAAAGAATATTGTTGCATATTTACAGGTGGTTGCGAAATCAAAGTAGTTTTTTTTTTGAACAATTAAATCTCGTTCCTCCATACTAATAATTTCCTTCTGTTGTTCCACTTTTGATTTCTTGCTTGAAACTTCGTCATTGACTTCAATACTATCAACTTTTGAAATAGTTCTCTTATTGGTGATATCAGATTTAGCTGGTGTCTAAACCAACATTGCCAAATTGCTTGTTTGTTCCATATTCACTTCCTTCTTATCTTGTTCAAATTTGAATATATTTTCCATTTCTTTTAATCCTTCAACTGCTTGATGATCAAAAGCCTTGTTTCTATTTTGTTATCTCCTTTGCAATATAATTTGATGAGGATCATAATTAATCCTTTATGCCTCTTGGAAATCCATGATCTTCAATCATTTTTCTATTGTAGATAGGGTTGTCTTAGTCTTAATGATGAATGGACCAACTTTAAGAGGGATTTTCACATTTGATAATTTTTTTAAAACACTGAAATGTTTTTCTTCTGAATGCAACCTTTGTCTAATAAATTCTAAGGCGAAAATCCTAGGTGTTAAAAAGGCTGGCAACATATATGGTGCTCCATTAAAACCATACACTCTAATTATAGTATTGTTGATGCCTCAAAAATCGTAGCATCAAGCAGCAAGGAATTCTCCCCGGTAAACAGTCCCAATTAGATTGTCCACCGTTTGGTGTGGGGAATCCGTCTGGTTAACGGTTCTGGCTACCGTAAGATTTAAAGATTCTTAATATTTGTACCAATTGCGGCCCGATCCACCATTTATGTATTTTAAAATTATGTATGAGATGCAAGTGCTGTAAACTAATTTAATCTAAATGCAAAGCTGAAACAAATCTTAATCTAAAACAGTATAAGCAAATCTAATCTATCCTTGCAATGAGCAAACTGTAAATATGAGCAATACGCTGAAAGAAACATTTAAATATCATATAGATAGCCATTAAATCATAAAGATGCAATATCAGCAGAGGATAAAAGATATTAAAGATAGCTTTAATTCACTGAATACATTCCATTACTCATTTAAGAGAGACATCATTGTACAGAAAAGAGAGCCAAATCGTCCATTACACAAAAATAATTCGTACAACGAAGAAAGATCTCATAGGTATATGAATGATGCAAGAGGAGTCCAGCAAGCATTCAATACACATTTCCAGACAAAAACGTCTTCTCCGGGCTTTAATTAGGTGAAATTCCAGTTCGTAGAGCAAGCAGCAAAGTAATTCGCACCAACCAAAAAATTTCTTTCACCTGCAAAAAGTCTGTCTATCTTCTTCTGTTCTGCTATTTATAAGTTTACAAATTGCTCCTTGAGCTGACAGGTGTACCCTAAACTCTAGAACCTTCTAATTTGTCCTTTAGTGCACATCTACAAATCGTGGAAAGGCTTCCATATAAGACAAAAATAAGAGCCAGCTGTCTCTTAAAGCATTTATACAATAAGGAATTTTAGCTTTTCCTCACATTAAGACAAATAAGAATTCTGCTGATTTATATATTATTTGGCTTCTTTTGTTGACTCCCTGACTCGTCCCAACCAACTAGCTTGCTTGTGGTTGCTGGGCCATCAACACTTTGGCTATGGGTGGCCCATTGACTGGGCTGTCTCAAGATAATTTTGCTCCGAACAGATATTGTTGCCTTTGATGCAATCTCATGCTTGCACAGATCTGATTTGACCTGTGCTGCTCCTTCTTCCTTGCAGACATCCTATGCATGACAAAACTGCGGTGAGAAAGGCAGTACAAATAAGGAGTATGTAGAAATTAGCAAAAATTGCAAAGCTTCCTACAGATTTGTAAAAGAAATCATGACAGAGTTGGCTTTAACTAGATGACTTTCAAGCATTAGCAAAACAATTATGAAAAAATTCAGAATATGCCAATGACTTCAGAACATGGGAGGCTGTTTTAACAAAATGATCAACTAATTCACAGTTGCAGCTACCATTTCACAGTTAAAAATCATGAGAAAAACTAGACGCAAATGCCAACAAGCTATACAAGCCACTGTGGATTTTATGTGGCCTTGGTGCGAATGGTGGTTCAGAGTTATGAGCACGGAGTTCAAGAACTTGTGCATTTAAAATGACACATGGGCACATTCATGACCCTACCAACTCCGTGGTTGCACGCACACCAAAATAAAACTTTGCGCCAAAGTGGCGATCATAACGTTAAGTCCTGCGCCAAAGCGACGATTGCAAGATTAAGCTCTGCGATGATAGCGCTGCGCCAAAACTAGACTTCGAGGAAAGATGAGGCATGGATATGGAAGCGGGAGCTATATGGATAAGCTTTGATCCTTTGGCGCAAGTTTTAGTCACAAAATGTGCACTAACGGGAACTGCGCCAACGAGCCAAAAAGACGTAAGGGATTTTTGTGTCGGCGTTTTTAAATACAAATCTTGTGCCAAAGCGCCCGTCCTATTATTAGTAATTGCACCGATGGTGGTTGAGTTAGTCTCAGACTCTGCGAAAGAATCATGCGTTGATATAGCACAGGTTTTGGACCTATGGCTTGCGCGGGGAGAAAATTTGCTGAAAAGCCAAGATTTGGCAACAAGGCGAAAAAAGTAAGATTTAGAAAATGCGCTTTTAACGCAAGACATAAGCTTGAAGTTTGCGCTTCAAAGCATGCAATTAAACCTTTTCCCTTGCGCCTTTGGCACAGAAATATAAGCTTTCAATCTGCGCTTTTGAAAGCGCGCATAGTTAAGCTTTAAAATAGCATGTTGTTTTCAAAAGGTAATAGAAGGAAAAAATGCCTTAGTCCAAAACAAAAGAACTAGAAAGGGCCAATACTTTTAGGAAGAGTTGAAGATTCAATGAGAAAGATTTGACCAAAATCAAGTCCTAAACAAAAAGAATAGGAGGGACCCAATATTTACAAAAAAAAATTGGGGGGATGTTGTAGCAACAACAAGTATGTTCCTTGTACAAGAACCAATCACCTGTTTGGCCTTCTGGTGTAGGTTGCAACATTTATTTCATTTCTTCTAACACTCGAGGCAATTCAGCATTAAAAATAATTTTGTAAACTTCTGCCATGATTGTATTGGTGAACTCAAACATATTGATGTGTTTAGCAAGGTCATGAGAAAAGAAGGTACCAGGAAACTTCAATTCGGAAATATTTGAACACGAGAATAGGTTCAGGAGATATGACTGATATATGAAATGCTTTAACTCATGGAAATTCACCAACTGGACATGAATTGCTTCATCTAGGAGTTCATCAAAATTAAAACAACACACTAGACTCGACGTGACTCAAGTGAAATGAATTGCAGAAGGAAACCTAACATAACTTCCATGATTGACTTATCACTATCTAGACCTAAAATTTGACTTAACAAGGACAAAAATAGCCGGATATCTCGCTGAAAGACATCAATACTCAAAGGGAACAAGAGGTTTCCATGTGACTGGCCATCTTTCAAGACTTGTAATAAAAACTTGTATTTTTCTTCCGGACTGCAATTTCTATAAAAATTTACCAATTTTTCTTCGTTAAATGACTCAGGGCTTTCGGGAAATGTTTTAGGTAATCCTAGAACCTCACGGACATGTTGCACATTGACTGTGCATAGAATTTTGGTTGTATTTACATTAATGATTACCCTTTCGGCCTGCGAATAATTCTCCGCACACCAACCAACAAATTCAGGGAAGTGTAGGGTCTATTCGACACAAAAATAATACAGAAAAGAACCAAAAACATTAAATACACCATTTCCCTGCGAATTAAGCTCCATTAATTTCTCTTTAGACTGTGAAATACTATACACAAACAAAACAGGGTCGAAAATATCCCTTTCCCTATCAACTACAAGCTCCTCGTTTCCATCTAAACTTTCATTGAACGGAACAAGTTCTTTAGTTTTCTCCATTTGGGAAACAAACTCTGAAAAGTGAGGGTTTCAAGCTACCTGTGAAGTGAGCTTGTTGACTTATGTTCTTGTTGACGAAGACAAGTGACCTATTTCCCATGGCTTCTTTTCCTCCAGGAAACAATCAACAAATGCATTCGTTCAAACTTCGAACAAACCTTTTATATAACATATGAAGCCCTTGAAGTTGACTTGCAAAGAACACCGTCGATCTGGGAGGAATCAAATCCAACGGATCACACGCATTTCGTTGGGTTAACATGCACGAAGTTCAACCCAATAGTGTGACCCAAATTCCACTTTTAATTGGGATTATAAACTTTTTAGGTCCACTGTCGATCTTGGATGGGGCGATCCAACAGTACATGTCAATTTCGCTGGGTTAAGTTGTTCATATTTTAAAGCTCACGATGTGATGTGAAATCTTTATGAAATCTAGCTAAGCGAATGTTGAAGTCCACCGTTGATGTGGATTGACGAATATCCAACGATTTTGAATCATTTCGTTGTTCAAAGATGCTCGAGGATTAATTAAAATGATCGGACTCTAAATATTTGTAAATCTTAGTTGGTCGCCGGTTTGACATCCACTTTGTTGAATGGAGGTTTAGAAATGGTATATTTGGAGAATAATTTGGCCAAATTGCCAACTTTGGAGAATGAAAAAATTGGTTAACTCTACAAGATAGTAATTCCTTATTAATTAAAACAAGATTGAAAGACTATGAAGATCAATGATGAATTGATGCCATTAAAAGGATACAATTTTTTTAAGAAGAGGCATGATTTTCCTAAAAAGACACAATGTTTCAAATAATAAAGTTCTTTGAAAAGATATATAACCATACAATTCAAATGTATGAAGAGGACCAAAGGTGTCTCTAAAGTTTTGGTAATTGCATATCAGAAGCAAGAAAGAGGCCAGTGAGATAGATGAAGCATTACAAAAGCTCGAGCTGCCATTGAAGATCTAAAAAAAAATTGAAGTTAAAACTATTATAAATTAGAGGGTGTTTGGGTGGTGCTTGGGGCAGGTTGAGGCCTGCTAAGGGGGTTGTTGTCTCCTTCCATTTTAAATTTTGAGCATTAATTGACAATACTCTAGGATCTTTACTAAGAGAATAACATCTACAGTATATCAATGCATGACAATCACAATATGACAAGCATCACAAGAATCAAAAGCATAAAGACAAGAGACATAGAGTTTCTATGGGGAAAACCCTAAGGTGAAAAATCCCACAACTTCCTCAGAGATAGAGAGAGCAATGGCTCAAGCAAAGTACAACCAAATAAAATTGAGATAGTCTCCTGATAGCATATGATCCTCCTCCTCACTAGTGCGCCACTTTTCAAGTGAGAGTGAGTTGCTTTTCCGAGTGAGTAAAATAGAGATCTCCGATCTCTATTTATACTAACCTTTTTGCCCAGTGACCTTATGGGGCCGACTTGTCTATCTAGATACATCCACATTATATTATATATAATTCAGGGCCGACCCCACATGGTGGTCTAATAACCCATCGGCAAGTACACACACTTGCGACACTTGTCAATCCACATGACAACACTTCCTTATAGAGGAATAACACATCTCTTATAAGGGTACAATAAATATATATAAAATACACAGATGAAATACATTCCGAAGTTACATATACATCAACATTCCAGTCGTGGCTGGAGAATTAGGGTATTGGGGCATCCTTGTCTGTTGAGAAGGTATAAAACCAGGGGTGTAGGTGCATCCTTTCTATAGTGGCAGAAGAATCTAGGAGATTAACTTCTCCATCAAGTTGGTGCTTGTAAAATAATTTTGTATAAGATTAGCTTATTAATAAGAAAACTTTGTTGGTTTTACCTTTGAGGTTTCCATGCTAAATCGGTGTGTTCAAATTGTTAATTGTCTTATTCATGTTACTTATGATTATTTAACTTGTGCTTAATACTAATTGTTTATAAGAGATTTGAAAAAGGCAGTATTGGTTCGCCCCCCACCTCTCAGTATTGCTAGATAAACCAACTATCATCCGCCGCCTAAAGCCCTGGTCATCGGCTAGGGTCATGTGTAGTTGATTCTCTAGCGCCTATGCTTAATATTTTAAGCACTTGGGCCTATTGGCATAACTTTCTAGGCTCCCTAAGGTAAGCTTACTTCCCTTATAATTTTTAAGCCTTCTTTGAACTCCAAACCTCATGAACTATTTACCCGATCTTCTTAGGTACTTGGGACAAAAATAATGCTAACAATGGGGTCCCTTTGTGCAAAGATTTTGTACCTTGTCCCAGATCTCTTTAGCTGATTAACACTTTCCAAATTTATCTTTCACATGATCATATATTCCATGCAAGATGATATCCATTTCCATTGCATTATTATTTCTTAGCTCCTTCATGGCTGCAGTTTTTTGTGGTCTTTTTGGAGCCATGTAACCATTTACAACAGATTTCCAAATATCAAAACCTTATGCATGTAAATGGATTCTCATTCTTATAATCCAATGATCAAAATTTGATCCATACTGAACAGTCGAACCCCATCTGTAGAGTAGAGACTTTCATGTTCATCCATGTGCTCTTAATATCTTAGTTCCAGCTATCAGACTCTCTTGAAGGAATTGACTCTAATACCAATTGATTGTTGGAAAATTATAGTAAGAGGAGGGTGAATTAGTATTTAGCACTTTTTAACACTTTTAACCTTATGTGCAACATGTAACATTAACCATTAACAATGTCATTCACCATCACATAAAGCCAACACATAACATCATCCACAATGCACAAGAGATTTAACGTGGATCCTAAACACAGACAAGGGAAAAACACATAATGTTTTTCTTAGATAAAAATAACAAGATTGAATTCATAGGAAGCACCCTTATGTGCAACATGTAACATTAACCATTAACAATGTCATTCACCATCACATAAAACCAACACATAACATCATCCACAATGCACAAGATATTTAACGTGGATTCTAAACACAGACAAGGGAAAAACACATAATGTTTTTCTTAGATAAAAATAACAAGATTGAATTCATAGGAAGCACCCCAAAACCAACTAGAAGTAGGCACCAACCACCTATTTTACAAGATCCAACTCCCTGATTTACCTGCACCAACTAGAAGGAGGCTTGAACCCCCTAATTTATAGGCTCCAACCTGAAGGAAACTCCAACTCCTCGGTTTACAAGATCCAACTAGAAGGAGGCTACAACCCCTTGGTTTTCATAATTTCCAACCTATAGATAGGAATCCAGTCCTTAGTAAACTCCAACTCAATAGTTTTACTAGCACCAACTAGAAGGAATCCCCAAATCCCTAAGATCACAAGCACCAACCTAAAGGAGACTTCAATCTCCTATACTTTCCCCATCCTTCCAGCCTGATATGAATAAGAAGAACAATATTCCCCTGCCATTGTATCACCATCTCTATCAACCTTAATCTGTAGTTATGCCCTTGTACCTATATCACTGTCCCTATAGCTATATGTATCATTGTCACATCATTGTAATGTTGTCACTATCGCAATCCCTGTTCGTCACAATGACACAATCATTGTCTCTATCACAATGACACAAAAACTATCTCTGTCACAATCTCAACCTGTACATGCCTCAAATATGTCCTCCAAGAATGCCAACAACTTCTTCCAAGATATACTTCAGATGTGTGGCAAGACCAAAAAGATGTCTCCAAAGAGTGTGATCAAATCCTAGAAATAATCACCAATAGACTTCATCTATTTGCACCTTCAAACCCTTACATCATAGACCTCATAGTACATTCCAAAATCTTAGAGGGATATCATGCCAATAACATTACCATGAAATATTTCAATACAATTACCAATAATATATATGCCAAGATCATCATAGAATGTGCCAAGATAATTACCAATATCATCATTAAGTATGCTGATCCAATGTGCCAACAAGTTTTTGCTTCTGATACCGTATGATAAATTTATGCAAGATTTTGTCAACCTTCTTCTCTTGAATTGTCATTGTCACAAACCCTGTGAAGAACCTGCAATAATTAATTAATGCAAATACACGAGATATCAGAAATAACAGAACTCAGAATCACTTTTATATTGATCACGGGCCACTTCGAGGGGGCAATCTCCTTTGAGCAAGCTCAATACAATTAACTTCACGGTGCCTTCATAGGCCTCAACACACACTTATATACTAAGTCTAGGCACCAATACCATGGGTCAATACTATGTGTCAATACAAACCATGGGCTAAGTCTAGGCGCCAATACTATGAGTCAAAACCATGGGACATATAATACTATGGGACGAATTACAAAGCATATGCGTCCAATACTATGGGTCAATACTATGGGCTAATATAAACTATGGATCAACAAATACTATGGGACGACTTACAAAGCATATGCGTCCAACAACAATATACTAACAAAGTAAAGACATGGGTTCCTAACATCCCCTCTCCCTTAGAAAAAGCTTTGTCCTCAAAGCTTTAGCTGTGGAAATTGAAGCAGAATCTGAAGGAGTAGGTCCCCTGTAGCATCCTCGGGTTGCATTTCGAGCCACTGGCGCCTTTGGAGTTTCAAGGAGGCTTGCATGAAAGGCTATAGACGAAGAAGAACCATATGAGCTATGTAAAAAGTGCGCTCAGAACGGTGCTGATCGGCTTGTTGTTTCAGTCGAATTCTTGCCATGTGAAAATTGTCCTGCAGAATGAGAAGAAGCTGATCACGGTTTCGAAGAATTGAGTCAATTTCCTGAACTGGGGAGCTGCTGAAGGTGTATGGAAGAAGAAATGGTGGTGCCTGTCCAGAGACTGCTTCATATGGTGTCCTTTGAGATGTGGTACTATACCACTGGAGCGCTTCTAGGAAATCCATAGAAATAGTTGTCCAAATCTATCGAGGGACGGGTAAGGGTTCGAGCAGTCCCGAAAGGAGGGTCGTTTCACCCTTGTTGACCTGGAAAGTATCATAGTCAACCACCATCCATTGAATTGTCCTTTTGAGTCCCTGCCAAAAGAAGTTACATTGTTCCTGGTCATACGTTTTGAGAAACCCAGAGTGCCCTACTGATGAAGAAGCATGGAGTTCATAGAAGAGATAGCCCCGTTGAACAGATTGCAACCAATTTGAAACAAGCAGAGAAATAGCTGTAAGAGAGACTGGGTCATCAAATGTGTGAGGAGGAGCATCTTCCACCATATTGTCCTTACCCTTCTAGTAAGTGGTCGCATACTCATAACCCATGAGTTGGATAACCCATTTCAGGTGTGTTGGGGAGGAGACCCGTTGTTCCAGGAAAGTTTCCAGACTCTGGAGATTAGTCTTGAAGCAGAAATAATTCCCCAATAGGGATGGCTGCCACTTCTGTACTGTATGCAAAATAGTTATCATTTCCTGCTAAGAGGTAGATGCAGCTAAATTATTACCGGAAAGGTCTCTTGAAGGCAACAAGCTCATTGGTTCAACAAAGACACTTGCATATCTATCCAAGGAAGTAGTGGAGACTGTTGGTGGGTGCATCTGAATGGAATGGAGCTGAGCAATGACACCATGTGAATTCTTCTTAAGTATTTTTTCTAGGTGATGTGAATTGATGATGCAGAGAGACCCTAGTTGTAAGCTCATAAATTTGTGTTGTGCTCCATTGACTGAAAACTGCATCCAAAGTTCAGCAAAATCCCATAAGATGGGGCCAAGTGTGCGTAACCATTGAACGCCCAAAACCACATCACATCCGCCTAAGGACAAGGCAAACATGTGAGAGCGCAGATTATATTCTTACATAGAGATATGCACATTGTGACACTTCCCCTTGCAAGGTAAGGTGCCCCCATTGGCAAACATGACTTCAAAGTTGGAGCAAGGATGGACAAAACAATTAGCCTGTTTGGCAATCCGAGGATCAATGAAGTTTTGAGTGCTACCAGAATCAATGAGTATGGTAAGAGGGAGCTTCTTGAAGTATCCCCTGACTTGCATTGTTTGTGGGGTGGTGACGCCGGTTACAACATGGAGAGAGATCTCGGGTGGGTCGTCCTGAGATGGGGTGTCAACAGGCGGGTGTTGAATGTCGACCTGATCATCTACTGTATCTGGAGCTTCTTCATCAAGTTCTGAGGCAGGCAAAGAATCCACATCCAAGAGATAGAGCTTTTATTGAACACATCTATGTCCCCGAGTGAATTTCTCATCACCATTATAACAAAGCCCTTTTTCTCGGCGTGCCTGCATCTCTGTTTCAGACAAATGCTTGATAGGAGTTGGTTGAGGAGCAAGCGTGATGGGAGGTCGTTGGGAACCCACATTTCTGAAGGGAACAAAGTTGGGTTTGGAGCGTTGTTGAGCTGCGATCTTGTCCTCTACCAACTTAGCCAACCCTAGGACTTCCATCATTGTGTTGGGACAGAACATTTTGACCTCTGAGCGAATTTCATCCTTGAGACCAGTGATAAAACAACTCCTGTAGAATTCATCAGACAATCCTTCGGTGTGATTGGCCAGTTTCTCAAATTCTGTCTGATACTCTCTCACTGTACCCATTTGGTGAAGTTTAGTGAGTGCTCCTGTGAAGTCATCAAAAGCACTAGGACCAAATCATGACAAAAGGAGTTGGCAAAAATCTGTCCAGTTTGGCTCGGGATGAGCTTTGATGTACCAACGGTACCATTGAAGGGCTTCCTGTTCCAAATGAAAGGATGCAAGTGGAACTTTCTGGACATCAAAAGTATTATGCAGACTGAAATATAGTTCTGCTCGGTATATACATCCAGTCGGATCAGTACCATTGAAGCGAGGAAAATCAAGCTTTGGCCCACGAAAATTGCTGGAAGAAGAGAACCCGGTGGCTGCAAAAGATTTTGGCTGTCGGTTATTGTTCATGGTTGAATGCTGAAGATGGAGGCTGAGAAATTTTTCATCCAGATCTTGGAGTTTGGTTTGGATGGCTGCAAGTGCTTCCTCCATGGTGTTGGCTCCTGTGCGAGTGACAACCATAACCAGTAATTTTTTTATTTTTTTTTTTGGGGGGGGGAATGGATAGAAAAACACAAACACAAGCATATTTAGTAAGGAGAAATTTGGATTTGGGAAAAACTCGGAGGGGTAATTGGGGTTTGACTAGGTTTTCGACACTTTCTAAGGGACAGGGAAGCAAAAAATGGGGATTTCAAAAGCGGGAACTCTATGGTAAAATTTGAAGGCAATGGGACAACTTACAAAGCATATGCGTCCAATACTATGGGTCAATACTATGGGCTAATATAAACTATGGATCAACAAATACTATGGGACGACTTACAAAGCATATGCGTCCAACAACAATATACTAACAAAGTAAAGACATGGGTTCCTAACAAACCCTAACATTCAACAAGTACAAATATTAACATGTAAAGAATAAAGATATGAAACTTTTACCACATATTCTTCAATATCTCTACGACATCTCCTCTAAGGGTCATTCTCTGGAATGTCATGGAGCAAAAGTTATAGTGAAAATGCCAAACTAACTTGTTTAAAGATTTTTTTTAGTCATTTAAAAGCCCTGTCTTCCCAAGTTCATGTCTTCGAAAAATATAGCGAACCAAGATCTGAAATTTTAACCATATGTTCTTAAAGATATTTTTTTAATATCCTTCAAAGGGCACTATTTGAAACATTATGGATCAAAACTTATAAGAAAAATGCCAAATTGACATGTTTGAAGGTTATTCAAAAACCCTAACTTTATGAGGTCATATCTACGGAACTATAGAAAATCAGCATCTGAAATATTTACCATAGTCACTCAAAAGTCTTGACACATTGTCTCCATCCCATAAACATTTCAAGGTCTGAAAATCCCAGAAACAAAGATATACTAAAAATTCCAAGATGACCTAAAACCAAAAGACCCAAGTAGAAATCATCACAATATTTCATCTTCCACTAGAATTTCAACCTTCTTCACTTCAACTTTCCCTTAAATTTGAACCTCTACTCTTGCATCTGAGCTCTTCAATTTTGGATGATGAAGATGAAAATTTTCCTCTCCTATTTATACTACTCTAAAAACATGATTTAACTTAATATTCTATGGTTACACTTTAAGAGCCTTTAGCTTTAGCTTGAGTAACGCTTGACCCTTGCTCGTGAACTTGAAAGTGAACAAAAAAGTGCAAAGGTATTGATGATCAAGAGTCAAAGATAAATGAATTAAAAAGTCAAATTACCAAGATGCAACTAGATGTCCAGGGTGAAGAGTTGTTGAGAAGAACTATAAAGACCCTTTGGGACAAAATATTAGTTGGAATTCTAGACAGATGGGATTATTTTGATCTTATACAAGATGAGTTAGAGATGTATGAAACATGTCAAAAGGAAATCAAAGATGTTGAAAAGAAGCTTGAAGAAATGACTGAGTAGGATGCTGAAATAATAAATTTCCTGAATACTAGTATAACTAAGAAGCAATTGAAGGACGTGTAGGTTGATAACATGACTCAATATGATAAATATAGCCAACCAAATGATTACCAAGGAGGTATTGATGTCCATAACTCAATTCAAAGCTAAAGCATTGGCTGAAGAGATTATTAGAGTCAAAGGTCTTTCTAAATAAAAGTCTTGCATTAGTCTCAGTTTACCTCATCCATGGGATGGGAATGGTGACATGTATAAGAAGGATGAATACAAATCCAACCTATTAACTCAAAAGAGAGATGATGTTTCATAGTTTTATTATTTAGAAGGAATCATAATTGGTTATGCAAATTTGGTAGATAGCTTGAGTTATGGATAAATCTTAAAAGCACACTCAATTTAAAGATTAAATCCCATATCTTATGAGAAGATTAATAATGTTGAAATAAAATTATAACACTTAAGGGACCACCAATTCCCAATTGGTAATTTGTAGCAGTCATTTTCCAAATACCTTTGCACTTTGTCGTCCACTTTCAAGTCGCCAAAGGGATTCAAAGGAGTGAAGTTTGTTATTGAAGTGTAATATCTCAATTTTGACCCCATTACATTAAAATGTAAATGATGTAATATTGTTATAAAATCGTGGTGAGGATCTCAAGGCCAAGGCCCCGTCATCGATTTATTGACGCATATGGTTTACGTGCTAGCCAGGCACAGTGGAATTGCAAATATCATGTAAATATGCATTTTAATAAAATACCCACAACTAGATATGCAATGCAACAAGAGATGGGGGCATGATTTTACAAGGAATTGGGAGGGAAAAAATTCAAACCCTTGAACCAATCAAGTCAAGCCAAGTGTCAATGAGAGAACCCATAAAACCCTCAACTACCCATGTTGACTTTTGTACCCAATCATTCATTTCTCCCAAGAGTTGGTTGAAATAGTTAACGCCTTGGGGAATGGTAGGTATGGCTGTCCAAATTCGGGTATGGGCAAGCCACCCTGCATAGAAAATCATTTTTGGCTTCCCTAGCAAAAAAAGAGCCACGAAATTGCTCCCCAAGCCATTCTTCACCCATCAGTTTTTCTCTCTCACGAGTTTGGAGTTTCCTGGGTGTTTTCCTCCATGGTTTTTATGTGTTTTCCTTCATCTTTCTAGCTGGGAAGGGTGTTTTTGTTTTTGGTTACCAGTGGGGAAGAGAACAAATCGATTTGGGGTTTTATTGGGGCCGTTTTGGCCATTGGAATGCTCCTAATATGTGGGAGAAATCGGTTTTGCTCCCTATGGTCGAATTTCTCTTTCCACAGTTCGGTTTTGGTGTGCCCACGATTTGGGGGAAACCCATGGCCATCTTGTTGTAAATCCCATTGTTAAAATGTGTATCCATGCCCAATGATGGAGTTTTGCTGTGTGTAAGTAGTGTATGTTGGGGTATGGGTTATGGGTATCCATTGATTTGGCTTGAGCTTGAGTGCAAGCATCCAGAAATGAAGAGGGTTCAGATTTAGCCTGATAAACCCTGCTGTGGACTGGCTTGGCTTAGATACAGTGATTATTTGGATGTGTATGATTATGAATGTTCCATTTTTCTTATAGAAATCATGCCCAGCTCGGGGGTGGTCTCTAAGTGATGAAAGAATACAGGCTGGGAAGAGACCTATGGTTGGGTGGAACGTTGCAGTGACATAGCTAGTTGCTGGGGACAATTGCACAATGAAGATGAGTATATTCTTATGTGTATTTAATTATGCAATGTTTTAATTTGATGATTGTATTGATATGTTGTATGCATATGAAATGTGTGTGGATGATGTTTTATTCCGCTGTGCATGTTTGCTCAATTTGCATCTGCACACATTTGTTTTTATGAATCTAATGAATCGGGCTGAGTTTTATGAAAAGCACCAGACTTTGGTATCATGTTCCCTTCCTCAAATTGGGTCCACGGGAGGGGACATGATAGAGTGGTATCAAAGCGAAGGCTACAACATTGGGCCTACATGGACCAACTTGAACAACTTGCAGAGGTAAGTATGCTTCCTGCTTAGCAATGATCATTAAAAAAAATTTCAAAATTTCAAAAAATATTATAAGTGTTTTATGAGTTTCTTCCAAAGACTGTGTCGGCGAAGATAAGCCAAAAACACTGAAACTGTCGGCGAGTTTTGCTGAGATCGCAGCGACACGGTCGGTGATTTTAGTCCTTTTTGCTGCGACACGGTCGGCAATTTTATACCTTTTTGTTACGACATAGTTGGCGATTTTAGTCCTTTTTGCTGCGACACGGTCAGCAATTTTATCCCTTTTTGTTACGACACAGTTTGGGATTTTAGTCCCTTTTGCTGCGACACAGTTAGCGCCGATTTGTGAGTTTTCGGTGAAATGGTCGGAGGTTTAAGGCTCGGTCGGCGGTTGGAGGTTTAAGACTCGGTCGGCGGTTGGAGGTTTAAGACTCGGTTGGTGGTTAAAGGTTTAAGACTCGGTCGGCGGTCGGAGGTTTAAGACTGAGTCGATGGTTGGAGGTTTAAGACTCAGTCGATGGTCGAAGGTTTAAGAATCGATCGACATTCAGCGGTTGGCGAGCCACAAGGGGGCAAACCCCCTTGACCCCTGGTGTCCCCTAGAGACAGTCGTTGAATGTATGAAAGGCATTCTCTATGCTTGGAATGTGCACTATGAATTGCATAAAGGGGTTGCAGAATCCTCAGTAAGAGTAATGGGTTGTAATATCCATTATGGAGAATGAAAAAGGGGAAGCCAAGAAAAGGATCAGCTATGATGTGGAGGAGGAACTCCATGTCATAATGGGGAATTAGAAAGGGAGAATTCCTTAACTCCTCTCTTGCTATTGTATTTATATTTCCTAAGTTTTATATACTGAAAATTATGGCATAGGGATGCTGGAAATGCAAGAGATTAGCAGATTAAATATGAATTAGTGGGCATGATTAAAGAGTCATTGCATAGTGCATGTGAATTGCTTATGCATGAGCATGATGTTGCATATGGGTAAAGGTAGTGACAGAGTTGCATGAAATGTGAAGTAATGAGTATTTACAATTTATTTAAATTGCACGGATAATGTCACTGTGTCTTGCAATTTTATGATGATAATGATGCATATACAGATGTATATATATTTCATTTCATTTCAAATGTTAACAACTAAAAGTGTTTGAATTATTGAATGTTATAATTCTGAGATCACTTCAATGACTGTTGTAGCAATGAAAATATTATTTGCATAGATACTCACAACGTGTTGGCTAATTGAAGTTCATATTTTAGATAGAAAAGTCTGTGTATGGCAATTAGGATAAGTCCATAATAAAGACCAGGATCTACCATGTGCAGAAGCCAAAGGTTATGAGAAGGTTCTCATGGTTGTGAAATTTAACTTATGCATGACATAGATCTAAAAATTGTCTGATTTAAGTTTATGAGAATAATCTCATGGTTGCAAATCTAATTTCTATAGGAAAACAGATTTGTAAATTTCAGATTTGAAATTTTGCTGATAATTGCTAATGATTATTTTGGCTTATATAAAGTTGTGTCAGGAGGACATGTCGTAGGTGGATGTTCATGTATGGTAGCAAGTGTAAAACCATAATGGACAAAGTGATACCGCTTACAAGAGCCAAACAATATGAGGATGGCATCATGGTTGAACAAACCAATTTCTGTACGAGACAAAATTGTAAATTCAGGTTTGAATTTAATTATTAATGCCATTCACTGATTAGGGAAATCAGATTTGAAATTGATTGTTAAATGTTGCTGATTGTTTGGTTGTTTGAGGAGTGTGTCAGGAAGACCATGTGATGGCCTGCAGAAGCCAAACTAGATGGGAAGGATCCCATGCTTTGGAAATGGCTTTCGGGTGAAACGCCATAGTAAATTTTGATAATATCCCAGCTGCACTGCATGTTGGAAAACCATGTGAGTGAGATGGTTAAAGTATGCCAAGAAGGCATGTGTGAGTTATGGAACGTGAAAAGATTGGGTGGAAAACCGAAGGACCATTGACTCGGATAAGGAAGTCCCCATTCTTCGCAAATGAAGAAAAGATACATCTGTAAAACAAATGAGTATTCTGTGACCCTAACTAAGAATATACATGTCTGGTTATTAGATTCAATATGCAGAGCATGTTTTATTATCTCATTATTATTCCAGACTGCTTGAGTATGATTAGGGACTACATGGCTCACATCTGAAAGTGAGTGCACACCTTTCTGGTGCTGGGTTATTATAGGGTTGTCAATATTGACTACACCCTAGGGAATGGACGCATTCCTGGTGTTTCAATAGTTGATAGTGAATGTTATGAAATGTGGTTACAATTTTAGAGCAGCAATACTGATGAGCCTGCTTATCCTTCTTGTGCTATCAGCTTACACAGATGCAATTTGGTGTTGCACGTTAAGAGGCAAAGTGAAGAAAGGGTACTCGAGAGGACTGTATGGGCAGTGTTAACGTTTCTATGCTCACCCTAAAGGACACTAGAAGGGATGGATAGGCCTGAGGAGTTGTGCAGAAGAAAATGGGTATCATCCTTGTGGGTATTATGGAACCATTCTAGCCTGCAGTCAAGTGAGTCACCTACAGAGTTCCTAAAGGGAACCGTTGGTTTGCATAGGAGAAGGAGTGCCATCCTTGTGTGGATGAAGAATTGTTGCATGCCTGATAAACCCAGTCGGTGTACTGGCTTGGCATTGGTTATTTGGATGATGTGGAAATATTGGTGAAGAATTGTTGTATGCCTGATAAACCCAGTCGGTGTCCTGGCTTGGCATTAGTTATTTGGATGTCGTGGAGGTATTGGTGAAGGGTGTTACTTCCTGACAAACCCATTCGGAGAACTGGTTTGGAAATGGTTGTCGAATGCTTGATAAACCCAGTTGGCGTACTGGCTTAGCATACTGATTTTTGAAATTCTTGATAAACCCAGTCGACGTACTGGCTTAGCATACTGATTTTTGAAATGATTGATAAACCTAGTCGACATACTGGCTTAACATACTGATTTTTGAAATGCTTGATAAACCCATTCGACGTACTGGCTTAGCATACTGATTTTTGAAATGCTTGATAAACCCAGTCGGCGTACTGTCTTAGCATACTGATTTTTGAAATGCTTGATAAACCCAGTCGGCGTACTGGCTTAGCATACTGATTTTTGAAATGCTTGATAAACCCAGTCGGCATACTGGCTTAGCATACTGATTTTTGGGATACCTGATAAACCCAGTCAGCGTACTGGCTTGGCATTGCCTATTCAGATGATGTTGTGGAGTAGCATGTGTGCTGGCCAAGCATCCACCCCACAGGTGATCCAAGGCTCGTAAAGTAGAGAAGGAAACCTGTGGAGTAGCGAGGAAATGCACAATACAGATAAGTATTCATTTTCATTTATTTCTTGCTTGGAATAATGAATATTTCAGGTATAAGTTTTCTAATAGCTAAGTTGATACACTGTTGTTTCTTTGTTGGAAACCTTGGTCATTGCAGGAAGCAAGGACCCTGAAAGAACTATAAATGATTGGTAAATCCAGAGAGTAACTGGTTGGGTGCTATAAAATTCTTGGTAAATCTAGAGAGTAATTGGTTGGGAATTAACTCCTTGATGTAGTGGAGTAGCCTGCGTGTTGGCCCATCATTCATTATTGTATCCACGGGCAATCCAAGGCTTGTAAAGCAAAGAAGGAGCCTGTGGAATAAAGTGAAGACATCCAATACAGATAAATATTGCTGGAAGCAAGGACTATGAAGGCATCATAGGGGTGCATGTGGACATGTGACCATCCTAAAGAGCTCAGTGTGAGAAGTAATAAAAGATGGTGCTAGTGGACATGTGTGGGTCCTAGCAGCCAAAGGTTCTGTAGGAAACAATGGGGAAGGGTTCCCTAGTTGAAAAGCCTTAGACAGACCTTAGACACTAAGTGTCATAGCCAAGAAAGGGCAAGTCAAACATTCACACTGAAGTGAAAGAGGCTAAGGAGCATGAAACCAGAGTTGTGGTGTGGCTCTGGATTGGAACAAGACTAAGAGGGGGAAACTCCTACTCTTCTCTTTCCTTTTTGATTGATGCATTTCAGGAACAAAGGATTGTTGAGTGCATGTCAAGATGCAAATAGATTGTGTTTAATTGCTTGAAATGAATTGTGAATGCTGAAATAGTTATTTCCCTGTGTGTATGTTGGGAAAGCATGAAAAGTGTGGAAGTCTCATGAGTGAAGAATGGAATTTCCATGTCAATTGGGAAAATAATTGACTAATTTTAATATTTTGTTATGATTGTCCTAATAGGAATTGTCATGATGAATCTCAATAGGTGAGAAATTGAAAGCCATTGTTTGCAGATGTTACTAGCCAAGTGTTGCTAGTGAGAAAAGTGAGAGCCAGTTGTGCACATTGATCATGGTAGCAGACCAAAAGCTATTTTTTTGGCTGAAAATCTTCCTCAAATAGTTGTCAAGACAACAAGAAAGATGGCAGTCGTGAAGTTCCAGACTTGTAGATTAGCTGGAAGGTAAATAAAAGGAAGGGATTGTTGTGGAGCAATGCCCACCTGCAGAGATGGAAGATCAAAGCCAGCAGGAGCAGCTTGTCGAAGCCAAAGGACTTGGTCCTGGAAGTTCAAAGTAAAGAGATGAAACGAATGACAGACCTGCCACCTTTTGTTTTTGTGAATTTTGAGGCATGTGTAAAGTGGGTATTTATTCCTAAGTGTTGGAACACCGAGGATGGTGTTATTCCAAGGGGGAGGGGATTGTAATATCCTGATTTTGACCCCATTGCATTAAAATGTAAATGATATAATATTGTTATAAAATCATGGTGAGGAGCTCAAGGCCAAGGCCTCGCCATCGATTTATTGACGCATATGGTTTAGTTGCTAGCCAGGCACAATGGAATTGCAAATATTATGTAAATATGCATTTTAATAAAATACCCACAACTAGCTATGCAATGCAATAAGAGACGGGGGCATGATTTTATAAGGAATTGGGAGGGAAAACATTCAAACCCTTGAAGCAATCAAATAAAGCCAAGTGTCAATGAGAGAACCCATAAAATTCTCAACTACCCATGTTGACTTTTGTACCCAATCATTCATTTCTCCCAAGAGTTGGTTGAAATAGTTAATGCCTTGGGGAATGGGAGGTATGGCTGTCCAAATTCGAGTATGGGCAAGCCACCCTGCATGGAAAATAATTTTTGGCTTCCTTGGCAAAAAAAGAGCCACGAAATTGCTCCCCGGGCCATTCTTCACCCATCAGTTTTTCTCTCTCACGAGTTTGGACCTTCCTGGGCGTTTTCCTCCATGGTTTTTCTTTGTTTTCCTTCATATTTCTAGTTGGGAAGGGCATTTTTGTTTTTGGTTACCAGTGGGGAAGAGAGCAAATCGATTTGGTGTTTCATTGAGGCCGTTTTGGCCATTGGAATGCTCATAATCTGTGGGAGAAATCGGTTTTGCTCCCTGTAGTTGAATTTCTCTTTCCACAGTTCGGTTTTGGTGTGCCCACGATTTGGGGGAAACCCATGGCCATCTTGTTGTAAATCCCATTGTTAAAATGTGTATCCATGCCCAATGATGGATTTTTGCTGTGTGTAAGTAGTGTATGTTGGGTTATGGGTTATGGGTATCCATTGATTTGACTTGAGCTTGAGTGCAAGCATCCAGAAATGAAGAGGGTTCAGATTTAGCTTGATAAACCCAATTGTGGATTGGCGTGGCTTAGGTACAGTGATTATTTGGGTGTGTATGAGTATGAATGTCCCCTTTTCCTTGTAGAAATCATGCCCAGCTCGAGGGTGGTCTCTAAGTGCTGAAAGAATACAGGCTGGGCAGAGACCTATGGTTGGGTGGAATGTTGCAGTGACATATTAGTTGCTTGGGACAATTGCACAATGAAGATGAGTATATTCTTATGTGTATTTAATTCTGCAATGTTTTAATTTGATGGTTGTATTGATATGCTGTATGCATATGAAATGTGTGTGGATGATGTTTTATTCCACTGTACATGTTTGCTTGATTTGCGTCTACACACATTTGTTTTTATGAATCAGGCTGAGTTTTATGAAAAGCCCCAGACTTTGGTATCATGTTCCCTTCCTCAAATTGGGTTCACGGGAGGGGACATGACATGAAGTGATTCAAGATAATAGTTTTTGTATTCATAAACATATTTTATAAATTCACTCCCTCTTTTGTATTTATCGATCTCTATATTCATTGGGCATTGCATAGATCGTATTTAATTTCCATCCAACCTTGATTTTTCTATTAGAAGTTGGATTACATGTCAATTCAATCTCCATTCCAGGTTACAAATGTTTTTCAAATGTTTTTTTTTCATATTGTCAGGTATTTTTATGTTTATAAAATTTCCTCTATATGGGTTCTTGGTTTATTTGGGTTAGACATTGCTTATTAAAATCTATAGAGTGGAACGATGCAATTTTTGTCGTTTTTTTGAGAAATTGGATGTACCCATGCCCAATACTCCAATTGCATAGGGTGAAACTTGAAACATAGTTTATATTGGGTAATTCATCCCCGTTGTCGTTTCCAGCTCATTTTCCTCACTATGCATTTGTGGTTCGTCCAATGGGCTCCTTACAAACATCTTCTGCAACATTTGCATTCATGATTTGTCTGGCTCCTTATATTACTGGGTTGCTTTGAATTTACAGGTATGTGCAGAATTTTGCACTATGGATTGGATTTTCAAATATATGTAGCATTTTGTATGTGGAGAATAGAGTTAGATGTAGGGTTTTAACTTTCCACAACCAAATTGTTTGAAATTTGTAATGTCTTATGCGACTAGTCTATGGAGGCAAAGTCTTGAATGACCCACACTAATGAACCAACAAAAAATAACACTTCCCAGATTGTACAACCTCATTGCCATTTTTTCGTAATTTTCAAACCTTGAACGGTAGAATTATGCAAATAATATGAAATGGGTTGTGTAAAAAATTAACACCAACCATAGATGTTATTCCTACGACATGTTATCTCTCCTTCTTTTCCTAATTATGTTTCATCTCAGTGCCATCTTGGAAGATTGATCTTGTTGTTTAGACTTCTCTTATCTATTATGGTCATCTCTCCCTCTTCTTCATCGTCTTGTTCCCATGTTACACTAGATCTTCTACAAACCCATCTACAAACAATGTCTAGAATTGGTATAAATGATCAAACAAGTGATTTCTTCATATTGTTAGATTTTTTGTCAATATGTTTTTTAAATTTATTCTATATGGATTCTTGGGTTATTTAACTAGGTCATATTAATATAACATTGCTTATTAAAGTTTATAGAGAGGAACAGTGCAAATATTGTCACTATATAAGAAATTTGTAAAAGCTATAATGAAATTTTGATTTACTATTACATTTTCAAATGAAAAAAATGATTTATTTTTACATTTCAACATAGGGTTCAATATCTAATAGCCCTTAAAAGTGAAATGGGACCCTACCCTTGATTATATATATATAATATATATCATTTTATATATATTACTATTGTATATAAAATATTAATATATATTATACATACAATATTCTATACCATATTAATATATATATATATACAATTATGATATATAATATATATATATATAAACTATTATAACTATATATATATATATATATATATATATATATATATATTATTAATATTTGCGAACCATAGCAGTCAATCTGTCCCATCAGTCACTTCAAAGTTCGATCAGGGTAAGGTCTCGCGTAAGGTTTTGGACTTGTAATGTCATATAACCCTCTTTCAAGTACTTTGATATTTGATTTCGACGCTTGTGGAGATTTCTTCCGATCCGTGTTTAGGGTTTTTTGTTCATTTTCGCTCATTTAAATCGGATATGCCCTTGTTCCTTGTTGTTTGTCGAAAATGATGTCTAACTTAGCTCTATCATTGGCGATTTCTCCCTCCATCGGCCCTCCTCATCGTTTGGTTGTTGAAGTTTCAGAAAAGGGCAGGCACCGGATTCCAACTAGTGCTCTACTTAGTGGCGGAGAGCTCCCATATGGAAAGATTTGTTAAAGCAGTTCTTTAGGGATAGATCCTTGTTATATAATGGAAGAAGGTAGTAGTCGCGGCCCTGTTGGAAGGACTAGCTTCATTGATGCATACACCTGAAGACTGGAGAATTTAGAAAAGGAGATAGCAGAGCTTCGGCAAAAGCTGGCAGGGAAATGGGACAAATAGGACTTGGAGTCATTGAAGAAATCAATCGAGGATACCATGGACTACAAGTTTGGAGATAACAATGTCGAATTGATTGAACAGATGTGAAGGCTCCTTGACGAACAATGCGAAGCCACCCAAGCTCGTGACGTCGAGAGGAGCCCGGTGACTTCGGTAGGTTCTAGATAGTCCCCTCCAGCTGACAGGCTTTCCTCAGGGCCAAAACCAATGGATATTGGATGAGGGAACCACGCGGCCCACCCACCACGGTCTCTTGATATTTACTTGTATGATTAGGTTTACTTGTTTCATTTTTTGTTAGTTTTCCAAGGCCCTTTTGTTCGTCTATATTGATTTTTGGTATGCACACTATTATCCTTTTTGTAAAATAGAAGCTCATGTTATTGAGGTTATAAGGAGTAGGCTTCTACCGTATTAGTGATATAAAAATTTGATGTAATAAGAAGCAAATATTGGTCTATTTGGTATATAGTTGTATATCGGCAATTGTCATTGGAAATATTGACGAAGATATTTTAATGGATATAAGATTTGTGTATATTCCTCGGGCATTTAAATCTATTTCTAAAAATTCTAGATATATTAATGGATATAAGATTTGTGTATATTCCTTGGGCATTTAAATCTATTTCTATAAGTAGTAAAACACTTTGGCCCTGTAAGTAGAACGGTTTGGTTGAACTTCTTCCAACTTCTTCCTTTTCGTAATTTGTAGGATTACTTATTTCTTCCACTTCTCACTTTGCTACAAAGGCTAAGAAGTAAAGCATGACTAGTTTCATAGTTTGCACATGAGTTATTGGTCCAAGAAGAAAGCCTCTTTGAAAGTCAATTTGTAACAAATGGATACTTCTATTTAAATATTGCATTATGAATTCTCAATATTCAAATGACTATAGGACTAGTAACTATTTGTTGGGATTGTGATTTGGTTTCTTAAATGTAGTGCAATATTATTTTATATTATGTTAATTGTAATGTTGTGATTTCTCTGTTATTTGATTCTATAATATGTATGTTTGACTATTCAAATTTGAAGCATATTACTAATTATATAATAAAGTCATTATGGTTCTATAAGTAAATTAATCCTGAATTATTCTGCTAACTCTTAACTCTTAGATCAAACAATCAATATTCTGAGAACTCTTAACTCTTAGATCAAACAATCGATAAAGTCAGTTTGGTTCTTTTCATGATTGCATGCATGTAGGGTTGGAATTTAATTTTATCTTTACCCTTCAAATCAGTTTTTTATGACATTTTGAACTCTTACTTTAACCATCACAAAACGTTTAGTTTCAGAACATGCCCTTCAATAGTAAAGTGTTATTAAAGAAATTGCCTTTCATGATTGAAATCTTTATTAAAGATTTTAATTTTCAATAATATATAGTAATAAAAATATCTATCCATGTTTTATATAGTTAATCTTATATTCTAAATATTAAGACTCATGCATGCAAGATGGATTCTCTCATTGACACTAATTTAGTTGAAGAAAATAAACAATTCAAAAATACACCATTACAAGGCAACTTCCCTTCCAAAAAAAATTTGAATGGAAAATCATCCAAAAACATTATATTAAAGAAAAGCTATATATTAAAAAAAATCCTAGAAGAATTACCTTCCTCATTTATATTAAAGAAAATCTATATATTGAAAAAAAGCTATGCATTTTTAAAGAGGAAGAATTAACTTCCTCGTTGTTCGGAGACATCTTGGACTCCATCAATCACCCTATTTTAAAAATTACTTTAAATTGAATATTCACATATTTACTTTGTATATGTATTGTTTATAATTAAACAAAAAATTCCATTCATTTTACTCTTGTTAGTTAATCCAAACTTTTACTGCCCAATTGATATAATCTAAAGCTGGAACTGCATCAACTGTTGCTATTGAAGTGACTCGCTTTGGAATGGCTACTTCGACGAATGCAACTGGTATTTTAATGAAGCTATACACTGTAACCATAATTTACTAGTACCATGTCGTTTTAAAACTTGTATAACACAAAATAACTTTTTTCCAAATAACTTAGTCATGATTTCCGATGGGAAATAAAAAATTTGGATTGTATTTGACCTTCAAAATGGTCCATGACGGGCATTTTGAATGTCAAAATCCAACCCTGCACGAAGGGGCTTCAAATGCATGGAGGGGCTTCAAATGACCAAGGGCGGAGATGGAAAAGGCTCTAAACAATTGAAAAAATCACACCAAAAGTTGCAAACATGTAAAACTGTGGCGGAATAATGATGCAGACCCACCCAAAAGAAAATCGACAGTGGAAAGGGGTTTCGGCACTAGAAAGTGCACGGTGGTTAAACTTGGAAAGGTGGAGTAGAAATTAAACCACTTACCATGTGGCAAGCGTTGGTGGAGTCCGTTATGAAAAGCGGTAAAAGTTAAACCGCTCATCGCAAGTTCTGAAACCACCTAAGCATATGTTATATAAAAGGTTTGTTTGAAGTTTGAAAAAATTCATTTGTTAATTATTTCCTGGAAGAAAAGAAGTCGCGGGAAACACGTAACTTGTCTTTGTCAACAAGTACAGAAGTCAACAAGTACAGAAGTCAACAAGCTCACTTCACAGGTAGCTCGAAACCCTCACTTTTCAGAGTTTGTTTCCCAGATGGAGAAAATTGAAGACCTTGTTTTGTTCAATGAAAGTTTAGATGAAAACGAGGAGCTTGTAGTTGACAAGGAAAGGGATATTTTCGACCTTGTTTTGTCTGTGTGAGTATTTCATAGTCTAAAGAGAAATTAATGGAGTTTAAGTCACACGGAAATGATTTATTTAATGTTTTTGGTTCTTTTATGTATTATTTTTTGTGTTGAACAGACCCTACACTTCCTTGAATTTGTTGGTTGGTGTGCGGCGAATTATTCGCAGGCCGAAAGGGTAAAATAATTAATGCAAATACAACCAAAATTCTATGTTGAGTCAATTGCAGACTGTCCGTGAGGTTATAGGTTTACCTGAAACATTTCCCGAAATTCCTGAATCGTTTAACGAAGAAAATAAATCCATATGTTTATATTGAAATGGTACCACTTTAGATGGTGCAAAAGTCATTATCTTTACCTTTTTTTTAGGAGTAACCATCTATAATTCTGATAGAACACACTATTTCCAAAAAATATGAATTTTGCGGCAGATTTGTATCGACCCATGATATGCATCTTAAACCTAACTTCTGAAACATATCAGCCACTCCACTATGTCTCTTCATTTATGGAAGCTTTTATTTGAGACCTTGTATGCTTGGGTATTTTTACAAAATATGATTCAGAAATAGAGTCAACACGGTCTGTATCCCTAATAGATATGTGTGACAGTGATGTTATTTTCCTTTGTTTGTGGGCCAAATTTTGAAATGCAGGGTTTCTTTTTGTGATATTGATGTTGTATTCCAACATCAGGTGGGAGGCAAGAACCCAGGGGTGGTTCCGGTGGATCCAAAAAAGTCCCCAACCACAACAATTTTAATAATAAAATATTTATTTGGACAGAGTCGTAGGCATATTGTCTATCTGAGTTCAAGAACTTGTTTTTTGCTATAGTAAACTTGATTCTTTAATAAACTATATCCCTAAAATAGGTTTACCATAAATAAAAACACCTCCTAACCTCCCTCTCAACTCATGATGGCACAATTAAACTTAATCTTGAAGGTCATTTTATCCCTTACATAATAAAATAGCTCCATTGGATGGCTTACACTAAACCCAAGCACTAGAGACCATGAGGCTAATCTCGTAAACAAATGATTTTAAGAATTGAATCATGAAGTAGAAGATTACTATCTACCAACACATTCATGGATTTCCTTTGGATGAATATTTTACTTATAGATGTCCTTTTCTTTTTATCTTCGCCTTCCAAGTGCTCAATCTCTTGGATTTTGTGACTCACTTGGTCTTCTGTCGAGATTTCCGAACCACAGTGGTTTCCTCTTCTTCACTATTATCATCGTATTCATCATCGTCCATGACACATGTCACAATATGAGCGTTCCACGTGTCAACCTGGAAAATAGATATCAACATTTTAACAACAAAATTTATAGAAATTTTGCTTCAAAGAGTTTGCTAGCAAGTCAAAATTTTGATAGAGAAAGAGAGGTCGCTCTTTCCTCAGGTTGTTCTATTTTGGGGTGTTGGAAGTAGATGCTGAGGAGAAAGAGCATCCGATCCTTCCTTGAGGGATGTTTTTTAGGAGTGGAGAAAGTAGATATCGGCACTCTAAACACAAATTTCATAGGAACATTGCTTCGCACAGTTTGCTGACGAGTATAAATATTCTTTCACAAATTTCATTGGACGCTCTGTCTTCAAGTTGTTTTATTTTTACAATTCCCTCATAAATGAAGGGGCGGACGACCATTCTTCTTTCCAGTATTATTTTTCATAATAGTTTTAGAATGCAAGAAGGGTCGGTCGATCCTTCTTTTGTTTTTTATTCTCGATATAGCTAAATTGTTGGATATAGGTGTTCACAATTATCTACTAAACAAAGGGGCGGTTGATCCTTCTTGCCAGAAAATAGAAGTTGAGACAAACATTTTTTATATGGTATAACTTAGCTGATGTCCGGGTCCCTACTATTTACAGCGGAAGTTGGAAGTCGGAAATTGTCGGCCTAGACTCTTTAGATTAAATATTTTTAAATTTCTCTCGTAAATGAAGGGTCAAACGACCCTTATTGTGCTCAGTATTCTCCCAGTGTTCACCATTTTGGATATACATGAATTGACGGACTAGCCTTCGTAGGTTGAATATTTTTACAATTCCCTCATAAATGAAGGAGCAGTCGACCCTTCTTTTTCCCAGTATTATTTTCATAATAGTTCTAGACTGCACGAAGGGTCGGTCGATCCTGCTTGTGTTCTCCATTCTAGATATAGGGAATTGTTGGATATAGGTGTTCACAATTATCTATTAAAGGAAGGGGCGAATGATCCTTCTTGTTGGAAAACAGAAGTCGGGACAAACATTTTTTATATGTTATAACTTAGCTGATGTCTGGGTTCCTACTATTTACAGCGGCAGTCGGAAGTCAGGAATTGTCATAGTAGCCTTCGTAGATTAAATATTTTATATTTCTCTCGTAAATGAAGGGTCGAACGACCCTTCTTATGCTCAGTATTTTTCCAGTGTTCACCATCTTAGATATACATGAATTGATGGGCTAGCCTTCGTAGGTTGAATATTTTTACAATTCCCTTATAAATGAAGGGGTAACCGACCCTACTTCTGCCCAGTATTCTTTTCATAATAGTTCTAGCCTGTAGGAAGGGTCGATTGATCCTTCTTGTGTTCTCCATTCTGGATAAAGGGAATTTTTGGATATAGGTGTTCATAGTTATCTACTAAATGAAGAGGTGGACGATCCTTCTTGTCGGAAAACGTAAGTCGGGACAATTTTTTTTCTATATGTTATAACTTAGCTGATATCCAAGTCCCTACTATTTACAGCGGATGTCGAAAGTCGGGAATTGTCGGCCTAAGATTCGCAGATTAAATATTTTTACATGAATTGACGGGCTATCCTTTGTAGGTTGAATATTTTTACAATTCCCTCATAAATTAAGGGGCATCCGACCCTTCTTCTGCACAGTATTATTTTCATAATAGTTCTAAACTACACGAAGGGTCGGTCAATCCTTCTTGTATTCTCCATTATGGATAAGGGGAATTGTTGGATAAAGGTGTTCATAATTTTCTACTTATCAAAGGGGAGGACGATCCTTCTTGTTGGAAAACGTAAGTGAGGACAAACAGTTTTTATATGTTATAAATTAGCTGATGTTTGGATCCCTACTATTTATAGCGAAAGTAGTAAGTCAGGAATTGTTGGCCTAGACTTAGTAGATTAAATATTTTTACATGAATTGACGGGCTATCCTTCATAGGTTGAATATTTTTACAATTCCCTCATAAATGAAGGGGCAGTCGATCCTTCTTCTGCCCAATATGATTTTCATAATAGTTATAGACTGCACGAAAGGTTGGTCGATCGTTTTTGTGTTCTCCATTCTAGATATAGGGAATTGTTGGATATAGGTGTTCACAATTATCTATTAAAGGAAGGTGCGGCCGATCCTTCTTGTCGAAAAATAGAAGTCGGGATGAACATTTTTTATATGTTATAACTTAACTGATGTCTAGGTTCCCACTATTTACGGTGGAAGTCAGAAGTCAGGAATTGTCGGCCTAGCCTTCGTAGATTAAAGATTTTTACATTTATCTCGTAATTGAAGTGTTAGCCAACCCTTCTTGTGCTCAGTATTCTTCTAGTGTTCATCATTTTGGATATACATGAATTGACGGACTAACCTTCGTAGGTTGAATATTTTTACAATTCCCTCATAAATGAAGATGCGGCTGACCCTACTTCTGTCCAGTATTCTTTTCATAATAGTTCTAGACTGCAAGAAGGGTCGGTCGATCCCTCTTGCGTTCACCATTCTGGATAAGGGGAATTGTTGGAAATAGGTGTTCATAGTTATCTACTAAACAAAGAGGCAGACGATCCTTCTTGTCAGGAAACGTAAGTCGGGACAAACATTTTTTATATGTTATAACTTAGCTGATATCCGGGTCCTTACTATTTACAGCGGAAGTCGAAAGTCGAGAATTGTCGGCCTAGACTTCGCAGATTAAATATTTTTACATGAATTGACGGGCTATACTTTGTAGATGAATATTTTCACAATTCCCTCATAAATTAAGGGGTGTTCGACCCTTCTTCTGCACAGTATTATTTTCATAATAGTTCTAGACTGCACGAAGGGTCGGTCGATCCTTCTTGTATTCGCCCTTCTGGATAAAGAGAATTGTTGGATAAAGGTGTTCATAATTATCTACTAAACGAAGGTGTGGATGATCCTTCTTGTCGGAAAATGTAAGTCGGAACAAATATTTTTTATATGTTATAACTTAGCTAATGTCTGGATCCCTACTATTTACAGTGGAAGTCGGAAGTCTAGAATTGTCGGCCTAGACTTCGCAGATTAAATATTTTTACATGAATTGACAGGATATCCTTCGTAGGTTGAATATTTTTACAATTCCATCATAAATGAAGGGGTGGCTGATCCTTCTTCTTCCCAGTATTATTTTCATAATAGTTCTAGACCGCACGAAAAGTCGGTCAATCCTTCTTGTGTTCGCCATTCTAGATATAGGGAATTTGTTGGATATAGGTGTTCACAATTATCTACTAAAGGAAGGGGTGGTTGATCCTTCTTGTCGGAAAAAAGAAGTCGGGACAAACATTTTTTATATGTTATAACTTAACTGATGTTCGGGTTCCTACTATTTACAACGGAAGTCGGAAGTCGAGAATTGTCGGCCTATCCTTCGTAGATTAAATATTTTTACATTTATCTCGTAATTGAAGGGTCGGCCAACCCTTCTTGTGCTCAGTATTCTTCCAGGGTTCACCATTTTGGATATACATGAATTAACGGACTAGCCTTCGTAGGTTGAATATTTTTACAATTCCCTCATAAATGAAGGTGTGGTCGACCCTACTTCTACCCAGTATTCTTTTCATAATAGTTCTAGACTGCAAGAAGGGCCGATCGATCCTTCTTGTGTTCGTCATTCTGGATAAGGGGAATTGTTGGATATAGGTGTTCACAATTATCTACTAAACGAAGGGGCAGACGATCCTTCTTGTCGGAAAACGTAAGTCAGGACAAACATTTTTTATATGTTATAACTTAGTTGATGTCCGGATCCCTACTATTTATAGCGAAATTCAGAAGTCAGGAATTTTCGCCCTAGACTTCGTAGATTAAATATTTTAACATTTCTCTCCTTAATGAAGGGTCAGTCGACCCTTCTTGTACTCAATATTCTTCCAGTGTTCACAATTTTGGATATACATGAACTGACAGCCTAGCCTTCGTAGGTTGAATATGTGTACAATTCCTTCATAAATGAAGGGGTGGTCGACCCTTCTTCTGCCTAATATTCTTTTCATAATAGTTATAGACTGCAAAAGGGTTGGTCGATCCTTCTTGTGTTCACCATTCTAGATATAAAGAATTTTTGGGTATAGGTTTCCACAATTATCTACTAAAAAAAGGGGCGGCTGATCCTTCTTGTCGGAAAACGGAAGTGTTGACACAAATCTATCGATAGGGGTTCACTTCGCACAATTGTCAACAAAGCTCAGCACAAACTCCGATAGATATCGACCCGGAAAGGGTTTAGCCTTTCTAGCAACACTCGCAGAGTGAGTGAGGTCTCACTCGAGATACCTAGGGGGTCTGCAGGAACCAAGTTCCTGCAGGTATAAGAGGACATGCATCATTATCATTCAATCCCAACGAATCTCAGCGATCGACATAATTACCATTCACATCAGAGCACCATTATCGCATAATAGACATACTAATCATGGATTCGTTCAACCTCCGCTTCAATACTTCTTACATGCCGTTTATAGTTGATCATTTGATCATGTGTTGACGCTTCTCGGTCATTGATTTCTCTGCTCACCGCTGTTGAGACAGATCTGTCGACAAGGGTTCACTTCGCATTATTGTCAACAAACCTCAACACAACTCCCATAGATATCGACCCGGAAAGGTTTTATCCTTCCCAGAAACACTTGCAGAACGAGTGAGGTCTCACACAAGATACCTAAGGGGGTTGCAAATTACAGAGGAATTGCATCATTCACATTCAATCACAATGTAACTCGGAGATTGACATAATCAACATTCCCATCAGAACATAGTCATCACACTCTTGACATATTAATCAGATCTATTCAATAACAGATTATTAACCAATAAAATATATCGAGCATTTATCAATACAACATATCGAACCCTACTGCAACACAAATTCAGTCATACGGCGACATATTACACAGAGGCAAAGACATAAACAACATAATTATTCTCATTATTCATCATCCCGCCTTATACATCACAGAATCCATCCAAAGAGCCAACATAAAGTCAAAACAATATAGAAGCTGCGAACCTTGGATCAGATATCAAGATAAAAGATAGGTCAAGATATGATTCTTCCTCATCCTAGATGCCAAAAAAGATTCCCTTAGGCTTACAATTAATTCTACTCATATTTATAGGCTCACTTGGCCATTAAAACTTGGTCCAATGACCCATTAACTAACTTATTACTTAACCAATTGTTCCACATTATCGACTCTATTGCACTCCGTGATCGGTCCTTTTCCCATGTTGATGACCCTTTCGTCGCTGATTATACCAAACTTATATTCTTTAGACACAAAATTGTGGCTCTCCCTTGAGCCACCTCAGCTGGATGTTGTTGTTGCATTCACTTGCATTCTGAATTCATCGTATGCTGCGTTAATATGGTCGATCGCTTCCTTGGATGTTACTTCCAGTGTTGCGTAGTATTCCACTTCTTGTTATGTAGGGTGCTCACCACCTATCTGTTGTGCCTTCTCCAGATTTTGCTCAATCTGCGTCATTCCGGACATTGCTTCAACAACCATATGCTCAACTTTGTTCTATAGTTCATCCAAGTGTGTCGTTCTTCTTTGTTTCCTTGCTTGTGCCTTGTTGACACGATGCTATAACTCTTTAAATTATGTGGCCTTCATCATTTGCGCCAATAGGGGCATCGCCTTAACCGATCCCCTCAGTGCCTTTATCTGTGCTTCTGCCTCGCTGAGTTGCACATTTAGGTGGTGCAACTGCTCATCTTGGACAAGACTTCCCCAAAATTGCGTCACATCTTTCGCGATGCACTGAGCTTCTTTCTCTAATTCAACAATTTATGTCACAGCCTCCTCAATGGAACTCTTCCTTCCCTCTACTTTCTCTGGCGATGTGCTCGACACTGCCCTTGTCTGCAGTTCCTCATTCTCTTTTCGGAGGTCTGCGATGACTACACCCAACCTCAATACATTTTCTTCCATAAGCATATCTTTTCCTATCTCTGTTGCGTCTTCACATGCCATTGAAATCGCATGTTCCCATCTTGTTCTGTTCTCTACCGCCTGTGCCCTTTCACTCATTACCGGTTCTTTCTCTCCATGGATCCGTTCAATCTCCACTTCAATGCTTTGCACCTACCTGTTGTAGGTGTCCATCTGCTCATGCACCGAAGCTTCATGATCATTGATCTCTTCACTTACTGCGGTGTGAGTGTGATGAAGCATGAACATCGATAGCATGTTTATGTCTATGCTGATCAAATCTCTCCCTCGTAGTGCGACATCCAAATCTTCATCTCCTGTCGTGATTGAATTGGGTACTATTTGCACAATTCGCCATTGAGTGTTGATATCCACATTGACCCTCCTTACCTATGATGTACTCGGCCCCACTTGTCCTTGTGGTAGCCTTGTTTTTATGTATGAATTGCTTAGCGTATGCAGTAGCTGCAATAACTAATGGAAATATTCAGTCGCATGTTGTGTGACTTTCGTGCAGTTCTCCTCCGCCACAGTCGTTATATTCTCTAGTAACTTATTCATTTGTTTGTCAGGGAGACCTACAGTAGTCCTCCCCTCATTTCGCTCCATCCTATTCTTTGTTCTTGCTTCCTATCATTGCTCCTCTAGCTCTGAATCCGTCGGAGTGGGTGATGATGCTCCATCGTTGCTTGCGGTGCGCGATTGTTCATCCGCACCATATTCTTCATCGTCTGAATATTTTGTTTCTTCTTGGGATTTTGGTATGTCTGTTGGTTGTCCATCCTCTGGGTCCGACAGTTGATCCTCATTCACTGGAACTTTCCATTCTTCCGGCCATTCTTGCACAATGACATCCAGTTTCGCTTCGATAAGATTGTACTGCATCGCGAGCCACTGCTTTTGCAGGTCTGCGCGCGCTCAAATGAATATTGCTTGTTGTTCCACATAAACCCTTGTGATTCTCCTATGCTTCTTTGTTGACTCTTCTGTTAGCCGCAGACTCTTCATCGCTTATGTTCGCAGCTCTTCTAGGAAAATAAAAAATTGAATGTTATTACCTTATTGCCTCTCCTTCTCATTTAACGCCCACAAATTCTTATATCGTGCGCCTAAGCACACTTTGGCTACTTCTATTTCCATACCCTGGTACTACGCTTGCTCCATCCATGCAACTAGTGCAATTAATAACAAAATCCATGAGTATGTGAATGGCTTAGCTTTTTCCTAGGTCGTTACTGCATCCTCCATTATCTCATTTAACAAAAATAACGACTAGTTCATTTGAACTCTGACCTCACACTGTTCTGTTGATGCAATCACCCCTGATGTACACTGATTAGGGTGATTCTTCCTTACAATATTGATTTCCAGTAACTTCGATGAGATCTTAACGACCTGATCATTGATCGTGTCGATCAAGTATCCTCGGGTGTTTTTCTCCACCCCATACTTGGTCTTCATCTTCGCAGCTAACTTATTATCATTGTCCTTCCCTTGGAAGTATTGTGAAGGGTCGACCCCGGCCTTGGGCAATCTGGTAATCCACGATATAAGGTCGACAGTGATCAGAATCTTCGTATCCAAACATAAGTATCAACCGTGAAAGCAAACCAACAGTTTCTTTATACATACATTCACTTCTGTTGATCTCCCAAAATGCGGCATGTGAATTATTGATAGGATCCCTTATCGCTCCAAGCCTAATGTCCACTGCATTGGCTCCAGCATGATTGGACCTCCATCTCCATGCTTTTTCTCCATGTATGTGCCATGTATGCATTCTGGATATGCCATAATATCATGGTTGATGTATTGCATTTTTTGCAATCACTGCAATATATCTCTGGTGGTATGAATATCCTCTGGTGTCACTGGATCCTTGATAGTGTACTTGGAATTCTTACGCAGTCTTACTGTTGGTGCCCCTTCCTTTCCCAGTGGCACATACCCTAGAATGTTCGCGACTTTCAGACCTTCTTGTCTTCCCCTTTCTTCTGTCATTTCTTCTTCCATGACCCCTGATGTGCCTGCTTCTCCTCCTGCTGTCGCGGCCCTTGCCGAGGCACGGTGGGTTTTCATTCTTCTTTCCGAACTTGTAGGTCGGTTGGCGCTTCTCTTCTTCCTGAATATCCGCACTAGTGTGGACATAATTTCCGGTTCTTCTTCAACTGGTGCGGTCACCCTGGGTTGTTCCAGTATGCTCGTGCTAGAGATTACATACGCCATTGCAAATTTCTAACTTCACTTATGTTTTTCTTCGCTTGAATCTTCTTCCACAATTCTCACAATGCACAATGGGTTGAATTGTTCATCTTTGCATGTTTTTATAGGTTTGGTTTCTGTGATGTACCTGCAATAATTAATTAATGCAAATACACGAGATATCAGAAATAATATAACAGAATCGCTTTTATATTGATCACGGGCCACTTCGAGGGGGCAACCTCCTTTGAGCAAGCTCAATACAATTAACTTCACGGTGCCTTCAATGACCTCAACACACACTTATATACTAAGTCTATGCCCAATACTATGAGTCAAAACCATGGGACATATAATACTACGGGACGACTTACAAAGCATATGCGTCCAATACTATGGGTCAATACTATGGGCTAATATAAACTATGGATCAACAAATACTACGGGACGACTTACAAAGCATATGCGTCCAACAACAATATACTAACATAGTAAAGAGAAGGGTTGACATAGGTTCCTAACAGTTTCCCACTCTCCATCCATCAAGTCAATTTTAGACAATAATTGCCAAATCCTCCGTTGATTTATCGAATCTTTCGCCCTCTTTGGCCATTAAAGGTTCCTTCATCCACTTGCGTCGTCATGTGTCGTGCCTTAATTGTTGCACCCAAATCCGTCGTCGATTTACCCAATCCTTCCTCATTTTACCCAAATCGGCGCAATGATGCAACATTAAATGGTACCATTTTAGACATGTAGGATAAAAGATAACCAAAACACCTCGCTTTCTAGCGATTTTGGGATAAAAACCGGTTAAAATTCTTGCTGGAAATTGCTATTTTCGCATTTTTGTAATTTCAGCAATTGGGATTCCCTGTTTTAGACTAATTTCCCAACTTTAAAACTACCCAGATCGCCAAAATTGCGATCTGAACACTCCAAATTGCAATTTTTGCAAGAATTGCTCTACCGGATTTCAACTAGTCGGGGGCGTTTTAGTTAGCCCTTATACCGCTCCCCACTTTAGATGGTGCAAAAGTCATTAGCTTTACATTTTTTTGGAGTTACCATCTATAATTTTGACAAAACACACTATTTCCAAAAAATATGAATTTGGAGGCAGATTTGTATTGACCCATGAATCAGCGATAAAAACTGAAGTTGTCATTGCTCGTCAATAGCCTTCTAGCTCGTAATCCATGGCTCTAGGATAGGAAGAAACTCATCTTTGAGACTCTTGTCACTACTATTATCTTATATAGTTGTGGATTTTTGGGTTGTGGCACCTCTACATAACCATGGAAAAAGATAGAGGAAATCCAAAAACATTTTAGAACTTATAATCTCAAACTTAAGGGCGATACACCTATCCTAGCCTCTTCATAGAAGTAGGTATTTCCCCCATTAAGAGCATGACTATGACTAGGTGCCTAATAAGAAGAACAATATAAACATAGGGTAAGAAAGGCTTACTAAGATTGCTCCAAACTCCAATCAAAACTACTTGGGACTCAAGTGGGCTTGACAAAAAGATACCAAATCTTGACTAAATGACTAAGGAATCAAAGAAAATGCCACTCGATAGAAAATGTAAGACTAAAAATACTATTCCATCTAAAGAGAAATTGTGGTACCTTTATTTCTCTTATAATGTACTACATACACCCATATTAAATAAAATTTTAAAATACATACACCCATATTAAATAAAATTTTAAAATATTTAATAAAATATTATTGTCTTTACTCTTTAACTTGTCAAAACTATGTTGACTTAGAAATAAACTTTAAAAAAATAATAATAGAAATTAACGCATGGGTTGAATATTATAACAACTATGGATGAATATTATAAATATTTATTATTAGTAAATCTTAATTTGAATATCAATATCATACCAAAACAGCATAGTCTGAATAGAGTTTCTGGCAATTACTACTTTTCTCAGCCAATATATTGCAACTTTTGGCATAGAAATACTTGTCCAAAAAAATTGGAAGAAATGGAAAGAGATGAAAAATTTTCGTAGCAATAAGATCAGTCGTGGCGTTGCTTGGGAAAAAGGAATACTCTGCATAACGCAGATAACAGCCAACGTCGACAGCCTGTCCCTCTGTCTGCGGAAGACAAGTGATTATACTACGCTCTACTATACCCAGGCATACTCTACAGCATTTCTTGCTCGTCAATTGCTGGAATGCCTTACTTGCTTGTCAATAAATATACTTAGAACCTTATCTCGCTCTTGCAGCATGTCGAAACGTTCTAGTTATCTCGAACTTGCCTTTAAGAATTAAAAGAATAGCTTGGAAGTATATGGATATTAAATTAATAAATACTTTAATACAACTAACCAATTCTTTTCGATACAAGATCCCTCTTTCTATTATTTAAGGAACCTTTCTGTCCGATCACGACATAGACAAAGGTTTTCTATTTTCTCTTTTCAAGCCTATATATACATATATATATATATATAGTTTACAAACGGTTACACAACGACCCGTCGGTTCACTAACCGACGTGAATAACTAACTCAACATGTGGTGGTTGACACGACGGTTTGACATGTTCTCCGAAGTGGTCGAATGACGGACATAGTCGGGCGGCCGAACTAGCCTCCTCCAACATCTCCCCCATGAACAAGATCATTCTTCGTCCCGAAGAAATCATAAAATAATTAGAGCTAGATAAACAGATGAACTTCACTACAGCTTGTCTTGTAACTAAGTGTAGACAGTTGATGACTCTGAGTTGGTACCGGACACTATCGTGGCTAGAAAGGGGTCGTCAAGTCTGGGAATGTGTCCATGCTGGTAGACGAAAGCTGACAACATGGTCTGGTACCAAACAACTTTGGACGACCGGCTACTATCGTGGCTGGAAATGGGTCTTCATGTTTGGGAGCTGGTAGACGAAATCTGTCAATAAGGCCATTCTTGCTGTCAACATGGCTCTTCTTGCTGTCAACATGAGTATTTTTGCAATCAATATGGATATTCTTGGACAACTGTTGCAAGCCTAACATTGACGACAGTGGTAGCTCATGTTGTTTTAGAGAAGTAAGTGTCCAAGAAAACAGGTACATGGACCACTAATATTCTCACGTCTGCTCCAACTTGTACACCAATCAATTAGTGAAATAAGAATGACAAAAACGTGATTGGTGGCAAGGAACATAATGACAAATCCTGGTCTTTGGGCTTTGAGAGTGCTCAAAATTCCTATATATCATGGTGTGGTGAGGATTTGTCAGGGAACTGATGTCGAAATGCTCATATATCACGAAGAGAACTAGGGAGCGACCATAAGACTCAAGTATTTCTGATAAAACAACAAAGGAAAGGGAACAAAGGCGATAAAGAAGAGTGCCATGACTTCCCGAAGATTTCATTTTGCTGCAATATGGGGTATGGTTTAGCCTATATATAGTGAGTGGCTAGTGAATTAGTGAATTGATGGTGGTCATAGATATCATCCGTAGCCACTGTAGATTTTGCTGGAGTAATTGTACATGTATCACTCCAATTGATGCCTTGAGAAAGGATTGTATGATGACATGGCAAGGGTTTATATGATAAAATTATGAAATGGCGGTTATCCTGACTGTGGTAATAGTGAATGATGTTTTGTACCACTTGTGTGAAGAAAATAATCTCAACATGCTTTAGTCGACATTATGTCTTGTCATGAACAATTGATAGTGATGATGATGATTTAGTCCTGACAATTTATATTGAAATGGTACCATTAATATCCTTAATTTTTTTTTATAATATCTTTAGACTAATTTTAAAAATCAAATATGCCATGTGTCACAATTTGAGAGTTCCACATGTCACCCTGGGAAATTAGATGTTGACATTTTAACAACAAAATTTATAGAAATTTTGCTTCAAAGAGTTTGCCAGCAAGTCGAAATTTTCTCAGAGAAAGATTGGTCACTCTTTCCTCAGGTTGTTCTATTTTGGGGTGTTGGAAGTAGATGCCGAGGAGAAAGAGCATCCGCTCCTTCCTCCAGGGATTTTTTTAGGAGTGGGAAAAGTAGATATCGACACTGTAAACACAAATTTCATAGGAACATTGCTTCGCACAGTTTGCTGGCAAGTGGAAATATTCTCAGAGAAAGAGCAACCGATCTTTCTTCAAGTTGTTCTATTTTTACAATTCCCTCATAAATGAAGGGGTGTCCGACCCTTCTTCTATTCAGTATTTTTTTCATAATAGTTTTTTACTGCAAGAAGGGTCGGTCAATCCTTCTTGTGTTTTCCATTCTGGATATAGGTGAATTGTTGGATATAGGTGTTCACAATTATCTACTAAATGAAGGGGCGGTCGATCCTTCTTGCCGGAAAACGGAAGTCAGAACAAACATTTTTTATATGTTATAACTTAGTTGATGTCCCAGTCCCTACTATTTACAACGAAAGTCGGAAGTCGAGAATTGTCGGCCTAGCCTTCATAGGATAAATATTTTTACATTTCTCTCGTAAATGAAGGGTCGACCAACCCTTCCTCTAGGGATGGCTTTTAGAAGTGGTAAAGTAGATATCGACACTCTAAACACAAATTTCATAGGAACATTTCTTCGCACAGTTTGCTGGCAAGTGGAAATATTCTCAGAGAAAGAGCGATCGCTCTTTCTTCAAGTTGTTCTATTTTTACAATTCCCTCATAAATGAAGGGGCGGTTGACCCTTATTCTGCCCAGTATTCTTTTCATAATAGTTTTAGACAACGAGAAGGGTCGGTCGATCCTTCTTGTGTTTTCCATTCTGGATATAGGTGAATTGTTGGATATAGGTGTTCACAATTATCTATTGAGCGAAGGGATGGCTAATTCTTCTTGTCGAAAAACGGAAGTCGAGACAAAGTTTTTTTTATATGTTATAACATAGCTGATGTCTGGGTCCCTACTATTTACAGAGTAAGTCGGATGTTGGGAATTGTCGACCTAGCCTTCGTAGATTAAATATTTGTACATTTCTCTCATAAATGAAGGGTCGGACGACCCTTCTTGTGCTTAGTATTCTTCCACTATTCACCATTTTGGATATACATGAATTGACGGGATAGCCTTCCTAGATTGAATATTTTTACAATTCTCTCATAAATGAAGGGGTGGCCAACCCTTCTTCTACCCAATATTCTTTTCATAATAGTTATAGACTGCAATAAGGGTCGGTCAATCCTTCTTGTGTTCGTCATTATAGATATAGGGACACTTTGGGTAGGAGAAGACTTATGCTCAGTTAAGTTTTGATTATTATTGGACAGGCATAAGGACTAGTGTCAATAAATTTGTGCAAAAAGCGCAGAATTTGTCAACATGCTAAGGGAAAAAGTCAAAATGCAGGTTTGTATAAGCCTTTACCTGTTCCAAGCAAACCTTGGGACTTAACTAGCATGGACTTTTTGTTTGGATTACCCAAGACCCAAAGAAGCCATGATTCAATTCTAGTCATTGTGGACAATTTTTTTAAATGGCACACTTTATACCTTGTTTTAAAACAAGTGATGCCACCCATACGGAAAAATTATTTTTCAAGGAAATTGTAAGACTACATGGGTTTCCCAAAAGTATAGTCTTGGACATAGACACCATATTTGTGGGACATTTCTAGAGGACTCTATGGAGAAATATGGGAACAAATATGGGTTAAATAGCTCAGCATATTACCCACAAGCATATGTCCAAACATAGAGAGTAAACATAAGTTTGGGTAATATTTTGAGGAGCTTGGTGTGTGAATGTCCTAAACAGTGGGAGAAATCCCTTGCACAAACATAGTTTTCCTATAATGATTCTCCAAACAGGAGTGAAAGACTAAGTCATTTCCATTTATTGTATGGTATGCAACCTAGAGGAATCTATGAATTAAGAAATTTTGGAAAATCTAAAATGAGAAGTGTTATTGGAGAGGATTTTGCTACAACAATGGAGAAGCTATATGAGTAGGTAAAGTACTAGTTGCAAGAGAATACCACCAAATACAAACAATGAGTACATTTGAGGAGAACGAAGGTGAATTTTGAATTATGATATTTAGTGCTATCTCACATGAGGAAGGGCATATTTCCAAAAGGAGAGTCTAACAAGCTAAAACCAAAGAAAATTGGGCCTTGCAGAGTCTTGAGAAAATTCTCTACCATTGCATATGAACTGGAACTTCCACGAAACATCGATATTTCTCCTATTTTCATTGTTGCGGACCTATATCCTTATAGAGAAGGTGAAGTGACTAGTTCAACAGTTGCACCTAAAAATATGAATGGACAACCATAGTATTAGCAACAACAGTTACCTACAGCTACACCTTTGTAGATAAAGATATTCTTGGACAAGAAAACTATTAAAATGATCATGAATAAAGTGTATTGTGAATATCTAGTCAAATGGAAGGGTTTTCCAATAGAATATACCACTTGAATGACTATAAGAGAAATCCATAATCATGGTAGCAGAATTGAAGATCTCATGAGCAAGAGTCCATGGATATTATGTTATTTAGGAGTCTAATGTAGGGGCATCAGTTTCAAATAGAGGTTTCAATTTTTCGAATGGTTTCTTATGTTACTGAAGGGAGTGGATTCCCTCAGCCAATATTAGTTTTAATATATATTTGTTTCAAATTTAAATTTTGAATAGAATATAATAATAGTTGTCAAATAGAATAATCAGTTTGTCATGTAGTGAAACAAGTTTTTATTTTGGGCATGCAGTTGAGAATTTGTAGGTGTTTGTTTTAACTATAGTAATCTTGCACTGACCTAGAGGAAGGATCGAGTTCTTTATATGTTCTGGAATAAAATAGGATAGGGTTCGAATGAAAAGCAGCAGTAGAGTAGAGGCAAATTTTTGGGAGTTCAGAAGGAAATAGGGAAGAATTAACGTAAAAGGAGCTTTATGTGTTAATGCAAATGATGGAAAATTCCATTCAATACATGCTATTTTATTTACTTGTTTGAGATTCTAAATATTAGGGTTGATTTTGGTTCATGGTTCTTGATGTATAAGCTTCTGCAAGTTGGATATGATATTGGAGTGCTTTCTACAAGATTTGATGCATTTGAGCATATTGAATGATTGTTGTGTAAGCATGAATCTAGCAAAATTCTCAATGTGAAATGAAATTGATATTGCATACTTTGTTTCTTGGTTGTGTTGAAACCTTGTTCATCAAATTACTTTGATTTTTGTGTGATTTATACACCATGTAAGTTGAACCAGACTTTGGAAATCCCCAATCTACAGAATTTTAAGCTACTTGAACGTAGAAGCGGACTATGGATACAACTCATTGGTTGATTTTCTACTGGAGTTTAATTGTACTATGTACCAGTTATCGAAATTAAATCATGTAGCATACTATGTTCAAGTTACCGGAATTAAATCTTGTATTGTACTCTATTCAAGTTACCATAATTAAATCATGTAGCATACTATGTTCTAGTTATCAAAATCAAATTATGTAGCACCTAGAGTTATAACATATACACAAGATATAACTATATGATTTATATGTTCCTTAGCTCAAAGATTGGCAATTATAAAAAGGGGATCTGGCAAAAACGTTCATAAACCCATAGATGAATGCAATCGAGAGTGAGAGGTAATTCACTAAATCCTATAACATCTAAAATATTTCTTGTAACGTAGGTGTTTTATTTGGGTCTTGGTTTGGAAGAAAACAAATTATTGAGATGACATAGCAAAGGCAGGAGTGCATATACATGGTGTTATTATTCTCACCTGCACCGCCAACACTATGGTGTTTAAACTTCTTCCATGTTGGATAGTTATCTCCAACATATTCCTTAGTAATCTAGTATTGGATACTAGGTTCCATCGTGGTTCCATCCTTCATAAGCAAATACCTCATTAGTCAACCTAAGATTTTCCCCTCTCTAATGGAGACATTTGGTGCTAGGAGTCTTCCCATAATTTTGTTGATTTCCCATCCTTGTATCTTAAAAATTCCACCTTTACATCTATTCAAGTAAGTGCTTCATTATATTGTTCCACATGTATGATCCCATGATAAGTAATTTCATGAAAATGAAATTTTCTTCTTTAATTCTTAGAGTGCACTTGCTTCTCTAAACTCGAGACTAGTTGCTCGTTTCCTTATTCAACTAAAATTAAGTTTTGCCATAAAAAAGTGAAAGAGACCACATGCGAGTTGATGCTTTGATATTAATTTGGTCCATGAGAGGGATTATCAAGAATATGTATGAAAATAAGTCTAGTAACAAAGATCAAAGGAATAAAATTGTAGTACTTACAATGATATCTACAATAACAATTGAACTCATTCATATACAAATCACAAAAACATACTAGCACAATGTTTTGACAATAATAAAACTTAAGTTCCATTAGAAAATCAATTATATAATATACATAGATTTTAAAAATAAAAATAAAAAAGTAAACCAATGTGCAATGAGGTGAACACAATTAATATTATGTTCAAGGAAAATAAATCACTTTCCATACCCACCTATCAAGTTAATTGTTAATTTGTGTCTGCAATTATAATAACATGGGAGGAGGTGCGGGAAAAGAAAAAGAATAAGAAGATAACTTGTTGATTGGTCTACACCAACTTTTTTAATGGTTTCATCTTGTTTTACATGGTTGTTGCAATGCCCAACCATAAATCATTATTAAAAACATGTATCATGGTGTGCATAATTATGTGGTTGAATGTTAGTGCAACTGGGTCACAACACAATGATTGTATGAATAAGTTGAAAGTGAAACCATCTCACAATGTTTCTACTCATAAAACTATGAATGTTAGTGTGAATGAGTTGTAGTGTAATATGTAGGTGACTAAACTAATGGTACAACTACATCATGATGTTTTTACTCGCATATTTATGAAACTATATTGTTGATACTTTTTGTTGTTGAGCCATGTTGTGAAATTTGTACAACATGTTGTTGTAGTTCAATTCTCCATCTTTGTAAAGTAGGCCACAGTTCTTAGTTATTCAACCATTCTATGACCCTAAATACCATAAATCATTAGATACTTATTAACCTTTTTTTTGTATTTAGAGGAATTAACAACTGGGGCGGTGCGCATACTCACATGACATGGGGTTTATTCTTGTTTACTACCACTATACCTCTAGGTGCACCCACATTGCCCTTGCATGGGCACACAAGCTGTTCGAGGATTGAACCCACAAAATCAGAAGGAGTGCCTTACTAGTGCACCCTATCGCCAACTGGTCTACACCCCGAGGGCTTATTAACCATTAAATCTTAATAGTGAATCTTTAAAGACTCTAACCATTGTCTATAAATTATATCCTAATTTAGCAACCTGCAAAAAATTCCAAGAATGAAAGACCTCATTTAGGGCATTGAGTTTTTTAATTTTGAGAATATAGTCTCTTAAATGTTGAAATCTCAAATCTATCGTCTAAATAGTTCTCCAAGAATTGCTTAAAAACCACGGTTATTTTTTTCATTTATATTTAAGTATATCTAATATAAACTTTCCTCCAAGCTACCAAATGAAAAATGGCATAAATGTGTGATTCAATGTTTTTAATAAACACACTCACACACACACATTGAGATAGATAATCTATCAGAACTTGGAGAGAGACAAACAAATGCTTCCTCACATTTAGGAATGCCATGATGCCATAAAATAATGCACCTAACCTAGGGGGATTTGAACTAGGCACCTATTTGCATAAACTAGTCAAATGCCCAACAACATTGACGACAACCAATTCGAGCAATGGACACTAAAGCAACAATTTGACCTTCCTTCACCAATGCTCATTTACAAGTTGATATTATGCCCTTTGAAGTAATTACACCACTTTGTTTTTGAATAGTTGGAATCTTGACTTCTTTTTATTACTTAGCAACTTAATAATAAGAGGATTGATCTTTCCCTCCCACAATTGCAAAATTCTCTTCTATGTGTTGACATTTTTCCATTGGAATTTCGTACAAATATCTACACTACTTTGGACTTTGAATAGTTGGAATCTTGACTTCTATATATTACTTAGCAACTTAGTCATATGTACAATATCAAAACTCTGGCTTATTTTCAATTGAATATGCACATATCAATGATCATGGAAGCAAGCACTAGCATGTCCTCTAAAGATGGAGCAATGCTTATATAAATATTCTATTTTTTATTTTCAACAACTACTATCCTTGCATTCATAAAGGGATGGGCAAAGTACATAAATTAATATATAATTCTCATTCACAACTCTATGTTTAGGTGTCAAAGTGATATCCATCCTTCTAGCGTGAGGCAATTCTTGAATTAAAAAAAAAGGCTATAACTATGACTATGGATATTCTACTCAAATGGTAACAAAGTTTTTTTATTTTTAATATACTCCTTGTGATATTCAACTAGAAGTTATGGTTGTCATAACCTCCTTCTCTTCAATGCTCACAAATGAGGTCTTCATCCTTTCTTCATATTTGGAGCATGCATAAACTTAACGACTCAAAGGTAGCGTTGATCCATTTTGCTCAATTTTTTAAAGAGTAAGCTATTCTTATAGGAAATAGCCGTTAGCTAAAGGCTCTCGTTGCCTCCTAAATTTAAAATTTGATAAGACCTCTCATCATATCAAAACATAGGTATAACGGCCACGGTCGCCGACCTCTTCTTCATTCATTGCAGGTTGGACGGAGTGCTGGGCATTAATTGGTGGTTGGACGGACCGTTGGGCGGGGACGGAGTGCTGGTTATTCATTATTTCCCTGGAGTATGAGGAGTTGATGTGACGTGATGCTGTCCTTGGCTGTTCATGGACGCAGACCAGAGCTCGATTATGTGTCTGCTCTTTTGATTTTGCGTTTTCTTTTGGTTGTTGCCTTTGTTTTTTTTGTGTGTTTCTGCTTTTTTTGGTTGTTATTAATTTTATTTGCATTGAGCATGGCCATGCTAATGTGTTGTTGTCTGGTGTTAGTTTTCCTCTGTGCTTTCATTTTATTTTTCTTCATCGTTTATGCTTTTTGGGGTTTAATGGAGAGGAAATTAAGGCAATTCCGAATGGCCAAGGTGATGCTGATTTCACAGGTTTAATGGATGGGAAATTAAGGCAGTCCCGAATGGCCAACGTGATGTTGATTTCACAGGTTTAATGGATTTAGGTGATGCTGGTTTCACAGGTGCAGTGAAGGTAAGGAAGGTGGAGGAGTTGTATTTTTTAATGCAAAATCTATGTAACAATTCTTATTGTAAGTACAATTGATCACCTCCCTCTTTAGCTGTTTAGGGTTTAAAATTTTGAATCCTTCTTTCATATTTTTTTAAATATATTAGTATATGTTCATATTATTCACGAAATTTTTGTTGTTGTTTTAAAGATTTGTCATAATTTTTTTGATTTTTTTATTTTGTTTTGTTAGATCTCTTATCAGTTTTTTGTTTTTGATAGATTTAGTGGTGGGAAATGAAGACAGCTAACTGCCAGCTGATGCAGATTCCTCATATGCAGTGGATGCAGATTCCACATATGCAGCGGGCACAGGTGAAGGTGAATGAGAATATATGCTTTATTCAATTTAATTTAATTCATTTTCTGCTGCATAATTATGTAATGTGTTGTTTAAAATTGGATATCTATGTGGGAATGGTAGAGAGTGAATCCTTTGGTGTAAAAACCATGTAGTTGTTTTCATTTCAAATACAACTGATATTTCTGTATTAGTATTTTTACCTCTTTTTAGTACTTTTATTTCTTTAGGGTTTACAATTTTGAATCGAATCCTTCTTTCATAATTTTTTTTAAATAGATTAGTATATGTTTCATATTATTCATGAAATTTTCGTTGTATTTTTAAAGATCTGTAAATTTTAATTTGATTTGTTTTATTTATGAAATTTTCTTTACCTTTTAAAGATCTATAAATTTTAATTTGATTTGTTTTATTTATGAAATTTTCGTTACCTTTTAATGATCTGTAAATTTTAATTTGAGTTTGTTTTCTTGGATCTCTTATCAGTTTTTTGTTTTTGATAGTTTTGTTTTCGCGAGGAATGAAGACAGTGAACTACCAGCTGATGCAGATTCCACATATGCAGCCGGCACAGGTGAAGGTGGAGGAGGAAAATATATTCTTAGTTTAATTTAATTCATTTTCTGCTGCATAATTATATAATGTGTGTTTTCCAAAATTAGATATCTATGTGTTAGAAGTGCAGAGCGTGAGCCCTTTGGTGCAAACCGATGTAGTTACTTTCATTTCTATTTTCATTTCAAATACAATTGATATTTCTTTATGTTTTTAGTATTTTTACGTCGAAGAAATAGTTTCATAACACTGTTGCAGTTGCAGATTCCTACTCTTTCGTGCCAATCAAAAAACGGCCACGCGTGTGTACCTTTGCCGCCGCTTTACCGGTAAAAATCTGCACGGTATTCATCCGTCCGCCGTCCAGTGGTCTCGTCCGTCGGAGATCAGCAGGCTTTCCGCCGTTCTGCTCTGCGGAGTTGATTTCTTCGGAGATTGCAGGGAGGAACAGAGTGTTTGAGAGCTACCATTTGCACCTGGAACTCACGCTCAGGGTTTCGGCGGAGGCTTCCTGCGCGGATGATCCTCGTCTCTTTTGCTGAATTCTGGGATGAAAACCCAATGATTTTGGGATAAGCTCTGCCAAATTGAAATTAAGACGCCAGTTGATCTACCAAAGGAGTTCGTCTCATTACTGATTATATATATGCCCAAGTTTATCGTATCCATACAGGGACCTTCAAATGGTAAGTAATGTTCTGATAAAACAAGATGAACATATCTGCAAAACATTTCATGTATTTACATTCATTGTTTAGTTCCATCATGACTTTGTGTATATGGAAATCCTCAAGCTTATTTCCCACACATGTATTTTCATATATTGCTCGGCTAAGAGTGAAGGTGTTTGGCTAGGTGGTAGGTATATCGAATGCAAATTTAAAATATAATATTGGTTAATTGGTTTTTATTCACATGGATGCTGGAATACATTTTTCAAATGGTTACCTGTACACAGTAGACTAAAAGCGCATTTGGCCATATTTTGTGTCTAATTGCAGGAAAGAGTATGCAGTGTTGATTAATACCTGGAGGCGGAATGAGCTTATGAAGCAATCTGTCGCCCACTATGCAGGTTGTAGCAATGTTGATGCGATACATGTTGTTTGGATTGAAATTTAAAAGCCCCTGCCTAGGCCATATCGTCGAATTCGTCGAATTTTTAAGCAGCTTCATTGATAAAGAAGTAACACCAGGCAGAGTTGAAGGCACTAAAAGTGGAGTTACCCCACTTAGCACTTAAGGTAGAAAACCATAACTCACTGATTTATGTTTTGTTTTCAAATGGCACATGTACCCTATGACGAGTGCAAAGGTAAACTCTCTTTCCTTTTATTATTACTGTGAATTTTTTCAAATAGGTTGAATTGAAATCTACATTAATAAATCTGTACTACAGTAATTCTTCATTTTCCATGATATTCCCAGTTTTTCGAATGTATCTTTATCTATATGATATAATCTTTCCAGTGTTTTTTTTGTCTGGTGAGTGTCTATTCAGTATCTTAATGGTTATGAAAACTGCTATACAAGTAGATTTCCTCTTGTGAATTTAAGCTCCAATATAATAACATTAACAATATAGTTTTAAATTTTTTGTTAAGAGGTTAGACTGGAATTGGAGGTTGCTTTTTTGAGCTCAGTTCTTTACCAAGTCTTCGAGTATCCTCGCACATATCTAATTTATTTTTAATTTTAAACTGCATATAATTGCACGATCTGTGCTGGTACTTTGCCATCCAAAGGTTTGAAGGTATCTCTCTCACTAAATCTGTTCGTAAACTTTATACGGTGTTCAGTAAACTTAATGTAACGTGTTATCGTCATCTTTTTAATTTAAATTTCCCCATTTTCAAATTACTGAAATATCTTGATATCGAAAAACACATTTCATTTTCAATCAGGCCATGGTGTGGTTGAAGTGGCAGACAGACGGGATAATAAATGTATCTAGACAGATGGGATAATAAATGTATCTCAGAGTTACATGGTGGAAGGTAAATAAATGGTTGTTTATTTTGACTTGTATTAAATATTCTCTGAAATTGTTGTTTATGTTGATAAACTCTAAAACCACTATGACAGGAATTTGAGAGTTCCAAAATTAAATCTAATTAGAAGGGAGTAAAATTATTTGTCCAATAAGTCTCTTTTAAAACCCCGCAGGAAAAAAGGGCCACTGCTTCATGACAGATTTAGTGAAAGGGATACCTCAACCACCCTCTGCTTCTCTCCAAGCCTATCTCAAGAAAACTGTGCACTTAAAATCTAAAATAGGAACAGACCCGACCTTAGGTTCAACCCCGATGAAGTGGACAACCTAAACAATAGATTTAGGCCAATTGAAAGCCTAAGAACGGATGCAATATTTTCGGTTGATGATGATGTTGTATTCCCTTGCTCCACCTTGGAGTTTGCATTCAGTGTATGGCAAAGTGCTCCAGATAGCATGGTTGGTTTTGTACCTCGCATGCACTGGGTTGATTCAAAGGTATGCACTGCCCATTTTTGCACTGATTGTTTCTGATGAGTATTATAATTTTGTGCATCTGAATTTGAGCTGGCCTTCAATAGTTGGCATTTGACATATAGTTATTGCTATCTTTTACATTATATTTGTGAGTATTTATGAAGGCCAGGATATATTGTTGTTTTCTTTTTGTTTTCATGCGTAAACATCGCCCTTTATAAACAACAAACTAAAGATCATCTTGCTTTTGGTGGCATGTTTGTCATTCTGTTTTTTTATTTTTTATTAACTTCTTTGTTTGTGACAAGTTACAACTCGACATAGGGGAAGATGTTTTTTAAGAGTTTTATAACTTTGCAAGAGTTATACTATTTATGGGTCTCTTACAGCATGATTTTCTAGCATGCAAATGCAAGTTCGATGGAGGTAGATTAAGAGAGATGATTGATGGCTGCTTTTAGTGTTATCTCTTTCAGAAATGTAAGAGTGCTTTTGTAGATCCTGGCATTTGAATTTTGAATGCATACATTGAGTTCCTCAATATTGTGTTAATCACCAATATCTTGGAAACTCATATTGACCTGAGGTTTTGAGAATTTGAAGGCCAGTGAAAGTCATTAATTGGTGAGATCTTGGAAGAGCAAAGCAACTTGTGCTTGAGTGTACTAGACTCTTAAGATTTGTCAATTAGGAAAAGCTCCTTTTTGGTAATTACTTTCAAGTTTCCACAAGTTTGCAGTGTGCACTATTCTTTGAACTGCAACAGTCCATGTAAAATTCCATATAATTATTATGGTATCATTTGTATAATATTGGGCAATGCAATTTTAATGTACTGGACTACCAAAATTTGTCAATCTGGAAATTCCAGATTTTTTCTTGGCCAATTACTTTCAAGTTTGTACTATTCTTTGAACCATTAAAATGATAAACCAACAGTCTCTGTAAAATTCTAAATGATTAATGTTGTATGATTATGGTAGTAAGATTCTAATTCTGTTTCTTTGAAGCATATAGTTTTATTGCTTATTTGTAAATTCTCTTCAATTTGTGTTCCTCATACACTTTTATGTCTGCAGAACCATGATATAAGACGCTATACTTATGGGGGTTGGTGGTCTGTTTGGTGGATGGGAACATATAGCATGGTTCTTTCCAAGGCTGCATTTTTACATAAAAAAAAATCTAGATATGTACACTAATCAGATGCCAGCAGTTATCCGGGAGTATATAATCAAGGAAAGGTTTGTTCCGTATGCAGCATTAATTACTTCAACATGCTCTTTATGAGTGTTCTGTTTATACTAGAGAAATTTCCATGTTGATCACATTGTTTTTTAACTAGTTGTATTTATATGTAATAGGAACTGTGAAGATATTGCAATGTCTTTCGTTGTTGCAAATGCAACTGGTGCTCCTCCCATATGGGTTAAAGGTAAGCAGGGATGTTGCAAGTTCTGTTAATGTGTTTTGACTTTTTCTTGCATTCAAAGCCTTGCATTTCTTATTTATGAAATGATATTTTTACATCATTTCGGCTTTTATTTATGAAATGATATTTTTACATCAATTCGGCTTGTTTCATTTGTTTTTTTTGTAAGTTCTTCAATTATAAGGAACCCTCAAGTTAGCTATTTTTTGATGTGATTAGATTCTGGAAAGTGTGTGATTACACTAGATACTCCGCAGTCATGACTATTGCCCTTTTTAGTAAGGTTAAATGCTTATTTTTTATCCATGGCAAGCTATGAACCCCAACTCTACATAAGTGCAGTAAATATGCTCTAATGTGAGGGCTGTCCAACTCTACATCAGTGCAGTAAATATGCTCCCCAACTCTACATAAGTGCAGTAAACATGCTCTAATGTGAGGGCTGTCCAACTCAAGTTTGAACCAACTCATAATACACATGATCTGGGCTCTTTGCCTGCCTATGTTTGAACCCATCTTAACCACTAGACCACTGTGGATAGACAGCTCCTTACTATTGCATTGTAGTGGGAGTCAAAATGCAACTTGATGCATGATCCTTCTGAGTATATTCCAATAACGACTACTACTTATTTGAGAATGGGTGACGGCACTTCTATAAATTCACTTCTCATTGTCTCTTTATTGTCTTCTATAAATTCACTTCTATAAATATATTTTTATGAATATTTATAATTTATAAAAAATATAGAAAATTCAGATTTAAGAATCAAAACCATTCATGAATCACAACATTGAATGGGCATGGGCATGATGCCATGAACAGTTGTGATCATTTGATGAGGGGCTATAATCCTGCATAATGACATTCTGATTTATTAAACTAAAACACTTCGACCACTGCATTTTTGCAGCACATGAAACTGTCAGACAGAAGCAAGTAAAAATTCACAGAGGAAGATTAAATTGATTAATTTGCAAGGAGGAATATTGTTGGGCAAGAGAAGCAGTTTGTTTTTGGGCCAGGAAAGATTGTGGGTATGACTAGAAACAAATATGAAGAGCTGCAGTGAACAAAATGTTTCATGTAACAAACCTTGCACTATGGCACTGAAATTTGTGAAGGAAGAACAGTTTATTCAAAATCAAATCCATAGACACATATATGGTGAAGTTGAGAAGATGTCCTCCGAATTTCTTGCTATAAAACATATTGATTCACCATAAATAGAATTAAAATTTTAATGTGTAGCTTTTTAATATTTTTGTTTGCCTAGTATTTAACAAATGTCCTCAAATAGCAGAAAAGAAAAATTACTCAAAAATCAAAACAAGCCTGCAATTGAACACTGAAGCAGCGAAAGCTGTGATAACAGAGATAATATGCAAATACATATATATATTTAAAGATAAAAATAATTGTTTTAAAATGAACATGAACATGAGTGTATTTTCTAGCCTAGTTTATATAGGCTTTGTAAGATAAATGTGGGCCCGGAGTAACCGGTAGCAAGCCGGGTGTCTTGTCCTGGGGGATACCATGAGCAAGCACTTGAGGGACACGTGCGGAGTACAACACAGGACCCACGGCATTAGCATGCATGATCAAGGAATTAATACGCGGGCCCAGTTCCCCCCTCGCCCGCCTGATCGATCTTGCAATTACAGGCATATCCTTCTGCACTCGTAAACATCACACCGCTCTGCAAATGGTTGTACGGAATCTGCAATTCCAATATGGACTTGCTATCATGATTTATGTCAACCGCTCCTCTCATAATGGCTCGAGCTGGCGGCACATGTGGAGAATTAAGTGTATTAATGGAATCAGTAAGAAGCCCCTCCGCCACCTTTGGGATATCTCGCTTGAGTCTTTCTCTCTGTTTACTGTGACTATACTGCTATCCAATCTACCTGCAACTCGTCGATTCGTGACCTGCCTCCTGCGTTCGTTGGCATTATGGTGCGCACCAAAGTCACCAAGCGCCGCACGCCTAATGGGCCTCGTCGCACCCATGCTCCGCGTGCCGAGAAAAAAACAGCAAAGCTTCGGGGTTTTTTTGTGAATAATTTGAACAGTCAGGCTAAAGCCCGCACAACGCCAGGCAAATATTTGATGGGATAATTGAAAACACTGGGGCGCCGCGCACCAGGGAAACCCGGCACACCTGCACACTGGGCCTCTTCTGGGATATGTAGTCAATGTTAACCTTGGCCTTCGAAGACTGTATTGTCGGCCACATCCAGCTGGAAGGCTGCCCCTTGACAGTGGATGGCCTCCTGGCTCGCTTGGAAGACAATATGAGACGGTTGGGCCAGAATCAGGTGACTATGAACGAGAACCTAAATACCAGACTGGATGCGTTGGCAAGGGAGCGGATGGGCAAACAGTTCGTGGGGAAACAAATTCTCTTAGACTCCACCCAGACGCGGTGGCTCATGCCTCACTGTGGTGGCGGCCTCGTCCTCGCCTGGTTGCTGCACCGATATCACAGAAGTCCCGGAGTAATTCCTTTCTCTGGTTTTATTTTGCTTTCATGTTTAGTCCTAGTAGTGTCCATGGTCTCTGGGCTTATAATGCAGTCCAGTTTTTTAGGGGAGCTTAGTTTTACTGTCTTTTGTTATCTAGTTATAATCCCCGGCCTGTGGGGAATCAATGGGGTCTATTACAAACTTTGTAAAGACATTCTACCTAGCTCTAGGACATCAACAGTCTTCCAAGGTCTGGTTCTCTGTACTCCTTTGTTTTGTTAATATAAATTCAAACTTACAAAAAAAACATTACCTACTTTAGGTTCACAACATTGCCTCCATCTTTAAAATAGCTTTGTCGTAGAAGCTATTCAACTATCTTCATCTTTGATTTTACTAATGTTTTTTTTTAACTAATATGTTATTCACTAATGTTTTTTTTAACTAATATGTTATTCACAACATCAAGCCCCTTTTTATTTTCATCCTCTTTAACATTCCTTCTTTAATATTCCTTGAAGTAGCCGCCTCTTTGTAAAAAATCACAACCTGATTCACTTAACCTTTTTATAATATTTTTGAACGTATTCGATTTTAATATCTAATTTAAAGTATATCTAAGGGCGGCATCAACTCGATTTTTCCTCGTAATTTCGAATTTTTCCCTTGGAACGACGTGTCTGTTCTGCAAGATAGCTGACAGTCGTATGAAGGTTGCAACGTGACTGTTCTCGAAGATATCCGCGATTTGGTGGTCGATAGCAGGGTAATGTGAATGTGAGACATTCGGCGAAACCGCCCCAGGAGCATTGGGCAGGGACACCCTAGATTTTGCTAGAAAATAATTGATGTTCAGAACCGGTGAAAAAGCAGGCGCGTTACCATTAATTGTTAACGATGACACATTTGCATTCAATTTTGAATGCATAGATGATACGAGAGCTGAAGAATGCAGAGGTTGGGCATCCATGATCTCCTCCCATGAGTCTGGTTCAGTCATTCGAATTCGGAGTGTTTCAGGGTTTTCAGAATTATGTTGTTGCTTTACCCCCATTTCCAGGAATTGTTCTTCTCTCTGTGGTCTATTCTTTTCACCTTCTTTCTGAGCATGGTATCTTGTCCGTGTATCAGAAATGTTTAGTTCTTCTGTTTGGGGGCCATTAGGACTAAATGCGCCCTCACACAATCTCTCTGCTATTTTATTATCTCTATATTCATCATCACCTGGTTCCCAGTAATCACCATTTATTTTCTAAAAAAGAGAATCAATATTAACCTCCTTGTCACCACGGTCACGGTCAAGGTCATCAATGTAATTATATTCCTGAACAGTGAAAATAATACGTTTCTTCTGGTTTCAAACAAGCAGGATCGTAGGCAATATGTGAATGTAACGGTTCTTTCATGGATTCTTCTTCCTCTTCGAATACTTCTTTATGTTCAGATTCCCAATTTTTATTAATTATATATTTGATTTTCAAGCCTCTTTTTGAGGATGTTTCGTCACTACTGAATTCAGAGTCTCTGCAATCTTCATAATTTATCTGTTTGTTGGTTTCCGAATGATTGTTTATAAGTATTTCAACATGTCTTTTGAGGCTGATATCGGATGCCTATCCTTCATTTTCAAATTTATACTGTTTTGCCTCATTATAGTCTATAACATCAGTTTCGCTAAATTCAGGCTCTCGGAGTTCCACCTTTGATGTCGACTTAGATGGACAACGATAGCGTCTCCAGCTCTTCTGGCTATCTATGCTGTTAATTCGTTTTTTCCGTTGACCAGAGTTCCCCTCAGTTGGAATGCTGTAAGCTTTTAAACCTTGCGAATGCCCTCTTGTTACTTCAACGCAAACATGGGAGTACTTTGACCGACGTTTACACAGGAATATGGAAGCAAAAACGTAGACCTTCACCTATTAATGACCTTTCACGCAGGGTGAACCCTTCAAACAGAACTCTCAGCGTCTTAAACCAGTCTCAACACGTAGCCAATTCATTTTTCCTCTATAAATGGAGAATACCCATTAAAACCACAGAGAATACACTTGTTTCAGCAATTTCTGGCTTCTATCATTCACCAAGAAAGAAATCCAGTTCACAACGCCTACATAATGTATTCTAACCCCTAAACAACGAATTCACAAGCTTAAAAACAAAAACAGAGCCTAGCTCTCTTCCTCAAATGAGGGTAACAAACCACTACCAACAGTACATCTGCGATTTGGCCCAAAACTGTTGTAACAAGTAACTGAAATCAGTTCAAATCTTAACCTATTATCCATTATTTCAGGAATCGCTCATCTAGTAAACCAACCAATTCAAATCTTTTGTATTTCTTGCCAGCTGTGAAGATGCTCCTGCATCAGACTCCCAAGGTAGAAAGATTATGACCTCCAGGTCATATGCATTCAATGTCCATCCACCTGATTTCCAAACTTTATGTTTTAATCTGCTATTGCATTCACCTATCACTTCCTCTTCAGTCAAAGAATTTAAACAATTCATCTCTTTCTTCTGCCTGTTGTACATTCCCCTGGAATGTATCAACATAAGTCTCCATAACTCTTCAATTTCCTTATCCAATTTATTTTCCAATGGACAAACATCACTCCATGATAACTGGATCTGCTCTTGAATGCAAGTATTACAATTTTCCATCCAAACTTCCTTCTCATAAACACATGAGCTATGAACACTTCTTCTCCACTGATATCCTTCAGAAATTTCATTTTCTGTCTCCATTTCAATTGTATTTTCTATCTCAGCAATTCTGCTTTGCTTGAGACCTCCATCCTTTCCCATTGCATTCATCATTTCAGGCTTCAATTTACACTTCACAATTTCACCTCTCTTATTATCCTTAAAGACAATTTCCTGTTTGTCTTTCCATACTATGAAGATATCATAACTCCTTCTCTATGAGACATTCTGGCCTCATATCTCTTCACTTCAATCGGAGTTCCAAAAACAATTTCTTGTTTTGAACTCACTTCATACTTTCCTGTATCAACAGACAGATTTTTATCATGATCATTCAAATCTTCAGACACAAATGCTTCACTCCGTTCTCTCAAGAATTTAATATCCTTGGCAGCTCCTTTTTCATGTTTGTCATCCATGACAACTTCCTCATCTCCATTCAATTCTAATTTTGCAACTTGAATGCCTACCTCCTGTTTCTCCAATCTCTGTACCAAAAGATTTAATTCATGGTATAAGCTTACCATCTCTTTCGGAATTTCTCCCAAGTACTCTACACAATCTTCATTATCTTCTTCCCCTGCCTCAACTATCAACCAACTTTCTTTATCTTGACTGTCTTCAAGATTAACGGTCCACAATGACTATGCATCTTCCACGGAGTCTTCTAAATTACCATTCATTTGATACTCTTCCTTGGTATCAACCTTCAAGAATTGTCCATTACCTGCAAAATCTTCTACATCAACATTTAACAATTGCTCTTCCTCCTTCATCAATAGATTTTGTGAATCTCCTTTCATCTCTTGAAAAGCCAGGATTTTGCTTTTCTCTTCTTCTCTGACAACATTAGATAGTTGTCCCCCTTCAATATATCCTGCATTCACACACAAAATATTAGTTTTAAAACTATGAGACTCTAAAGTCCCCTTTGCTGATCTCATCATCAATTTTTCTGGCTGACCTTCATTGCCAGAATACTCCATAGGATTCTTCTTGAGCTTTATATCAATCCCATCAGTTTCTCTGTGAAAACTTCCTACTTTATATTCACATGAATGGACTTCTTCTTGCTTTATCAACCTTTGTTCAAGCTCGGCTTTTTTGAGCTCTCTGTTCTTCCACCAAGTCATTGACTGTTGTCTTTGCCTCCTGCTGCAAAGCATGCCATTGCATTTTCTTCCTATGTTATTGCATTTTCTTCCTTCTCATCATCCATCCACAATATTGATCTTCATTGCTCTCTTGAATCAACCTTTCTATCTTACTGAGCCCTTCCTTGATCTCAGTAAATTCTTTGTCAAACTCCTTTTGACTTGCCCTTTGGATGCCATTCAACTGAACACCTTCCTTCACTTGACTGCAATTCTTCTATGGATTCCTTGTATGACTATGGATAGTCACCTTCTTCGCTAATTTCATGACAGTGTCATGTTGTCTTTGCCTCCTGCTGCAAAGCATGCCATTGCATTTTCTTCCTATGCCATTGCATTTTCTTCCTTCTCATCATCCATCCACAATATTGATCTTCATTGCTCTCTTGAATCAACCTTTCTATCTTACTGAGCCCTTCCTTGATCTCAGTAAATTCTTTGTCAAACTCCTTTTGACTTGCCCTTTGGATGCCATTCAACTGAACACCTTCCTTCACTTGACTGCAATTCTTCTCTGGATTCCTTGTATGACTATGGATAGTCACCTTCTTCGCTAATTTCATGACAGTGTCAAAGGACTGTCTTTCATCTCTCATGTCTGAGCAACCTATAAACACACACCAATCATTAGTTTCAAAATAATAAGGCCTTATAGCCTCTTTTGTTGTCTCAAACATTAGTTCTCTCAACTGATTTTCATCCTCCAAAGGATCCATGAGACCATTAACTAGTCCCATGTCTTCATCATCATCACTACTCTCCCTGAGAATAGGTCCTTGTTCAGGTTCACATAAGTAACCTTCTTCTCCCGCACATATCTTATGTTGCAACTCAACTCCTTTGAGTTCTCCCGTATGATGTACACTTGTCTTGTGTCTCAACCTATCCTGTAACAAACTCCACTTGACCCTTTTCTTCTGAAGAGTCCAACCATATCTATGGTCTTCCATATTTCTTTGTACAAATTCTCTCATCACCTCCAGCTGCACTTTCATTTCAGCTAATTCCCTATCAAGCTTATCCTGACTTGATCTTCTATGGCCCCTCTCTGGACCTTTACTACAACTCTCACTAGTTATAGTTTGCCCTCTCTTATGAGCTTCTCCTTGCTCATTGTGAGCTGCATTTAAGCCACTCCTATAGGTTGACTCCATCAACCTACCTTCACACACCATACTAAGCTTTTCCATGCCTAGTCTTCCCTTGGTATGTCTGCTGACCCCCTCCTCTGGAATCTTTACTTGAGCATTCTTTGCTCCTTTTTAGGCTTTCCTCCTGCAATCACTTCCTCTCTTGAGAACTGCCACACTTCCTTTTCCTCCAATTTCAATTGGAAACAAATACACCACTCTTTGTTGTGCAGGGTCCTTCCACCACAACTTCTTCAACAGTTAATGGCTTTCTTGCTCTTTTTATTACAACTTTCAAGTTGCAATCTGCTATAATACTCTTCCTTCAGCTGCTACTTCATAGAATAAAAACATATCCTATTAGATATGAGAACATAATACTAATGAACTTACCACTTCCTCGAGTGTTACTCCAACTCATATCTTCGGCTGAGCATACTCTCCTTTGCTTGCAAATCTGCTATTGTAGAAACTTCCACAGGTTTCTTACCTTTCTTCTCCAATTCCACTCAACTTCCACTATTGATACTGTCCACCTTGTCTGCAAAGATCTTATTGCAGAATTTCCTTATTCTATCCTCAAACCCTCAAGGCAACTTCAAAACAACTCTGCCCTGTTCTATTCCTTGACTGGAATTACCTCCTTTTGGCTGCAATTTCTTTGTTAGAGGACTCTTGCAGAGTCTCTACCTACCTTCTCACCTTCACCGTCCAGAAACTTCAATCTGGCTTGCTCTTTCTTACTCGGAATATTGGTGCACTGCTTGAACACACACATAATCTTTCTCATTATGTCTTCAATGCCTTTCTCCACTTTCTGTTTGCAGGATGTTTCCTTCTCTGATCAATTTAGATTGAAAGGCAAAACATATTTTACTTGATCTGTACGAACCAGATTTAAAACACTGCTACTAGATCTCTGGTTTTCAACTCCTTCAATCATCTAATCACCAATGTCATCTTTGTGATTGCTGTCCAAATTACTTATAGCTACAGGATTGCTTTCCTGGCATCTACCTTCTAGATATCTCTGCTTTGGATTAAGACAATCCTCTCAATCGCTTGATGACTATCCAACGTTGGCATATAAACTTTAATTCGATCATTACCTTGAAGAATTGGTAGTACACATCACAGCTGGGCGCACTCCTAACTTCTTACAAGCTCGAAGGTATATTGTTCATTGAATGAGATCGCCATCCATCATTCTTTGTCCCATGCTATAGATCTGGACAGATCATCCATAAATCATCTCTCTGGGTGTATTTTCAGCAAGAATTTGATAACATTTCTTCGATGCTCTTCTAGGCGTTAATTCCCACAAATACCCTACTACCAGAGAATGATTTCTCATTCTGTAGAATACACCTTGGTCTATGTTTATTAAATCATATTTGTAATTCCTGTATACAATACATATAATGGAATGAAACCCCTTCAGTCACACCAACGACCTTCACAAATCGACATTCCCATTCATGATTTCAACTTCGCTATTGAATGATTTTGAACAACACTTCTTCTCTACCAATGACCATGCCTTGGTGAAGTCTACTTGCTAGGTTTTTATTACTCACTCAATACATAAACTAACTGGAATCCTGCACAAGATTCTACCCAGTTAATTCCAAAGAGTGTAACTGGCTCTCATACCAAAAATGATGTTGACCTAGATGGACAATGATAGCGTCTCCAGCTCTTCTGGCTATCTGTGTCGTTAATTCGTTTTTTCCTTTGACCAGAGTTTCCCTTACTTGGAATGTTGTAAGCTTTTAAACCTCGTGAATGCCCTCTTGTTACTTCAACGCAGACATGGGAGTACTCTGACCGACGTTTACATAGGAATATGGAAGCAAAGACATAGACCTTCACCTATTAATGACCTTTCACGCAGGGTGAACCCTTCAAACAGAACACTCAGCATCTTAAACCAGTCTCAACATGGAGCCAATTCATTTTTCCTCTATAAATGGAGAATACCCATTAAAACCACAGAGAATACACTCGTTTCAACAATTTTTGGCTTCTGTCATTCACCAGGAAAGAAATCCAGTTCACAATGCCTACATAATGTATTCTAACCCCTAAACAACGAATTCACAAGCTTAAAAACAAAAACAGAGCCTAGCTCTCTTCCTCGAATGAGGGTAACAAACCACTACCAACAGTCCATCTGTGATTTGGCTCAAAACTGTTGTAATAAGTAACTGAAATCAGTTCAAATCTTAACCTATTATCCATTATTTCTGGAACCACTCGTGTAGTAAACCAACTAATTCGAATCTTCTGTATTTCTTGCCAGCTGTGAAGATGCTCCTGCATCAACCTTAAACATTTTATTCACATAAGCTAATTTTTTTTTTCTTTTGAATCAATGTCATAACTTCAGTCATCAATTGAAAAGAAGATTCATCACTTGAGCCATATAATGCCGCATGAACTATTTCAAAGTCATCATCTATGTCTGGCCCAGATCTGTTGTTTTGCAAAACCTTGAGCTCGGGTGGACTAGCAACGTTCTCCTTATTGGATTTATTGTTGAGCTTACAACTGCTTTCCTCCAATTATTTTTTGAATAATCAACATCTTGACCTCCTTCTGACATGTCAGAATCACTGTCTTCCTTATTGTAGGGGTCTTGAAAACCCACGAAGAGATTCTAACTGAACCACTGCTTAGTCAATTATTCTTTAAAAGATTGCTTTTCCTTGGTTAGCGGCACCACCAATGGATTGGCTTCACCATCCTCAGCACTGTCTTCTGAATAGCCTCCGTGAACATTATCCTGATAAGTCTCGTTGTCCTTCCATAGTTCACTATCAATGGCACCATTAACTAATTTTGCACGTTTTCGCTTCTTTGTGCTGCCTTCTTTTGCAGCAATAAACCGCTCATAAGCTTAATCCAGACAAGTTTCAAGTTCTTGATCATACCTCCTCTCTTCATGAGAATCAATATTTGTTGCTTCATTGTCTTTTGACTTTGGGCCAATGGCCTCACCTTCACTTGCAATCTCATTCTTACAATCAGATTGTGTTGGAGAATCCACAACCCATAGGTCCTTAGCCTGATCGAAAACAGTGCTCAGAGTCACAGTGCATTGATATTTCAGAAAACTACCACCATCCTTAGATGTAACGGTCTCTGCTTGTGAATCCAGGGTGGTGTCCTTCAAGCTAGAACTCGCTTTTATTTATGTTTATTTACATTTGTCTTCATTTTCTACCTTATCTGGAGGGTCCTGGTGAGCAGCAATAATTGAATCTAACTTTTTATTAATTGTTTACACCAAAATATGACTCACCCTTGGCCCTAACACAAAGATATTCATCAACGCCCATTGCATCTGTGAAATCTGCATAAACTGGGCTTTATGGGATTGCCTCGCATCTGTAGGGTTGTTTGGGACTGCCTTGATTTCCATACACATTGAATAAAACTGATGTAATCCTTATCATTTCAAATACAATTGTTATGTGCCCTACTTACCTATTTAGGATTTTTTGTCTTTGCATAAGATGTACTTCTGCATACAATATTTGGTTTCTATTTAATATTTTTATAATAACCGTCTATGTTTAATATTGCTTATGAGATTTTTATGTTTTTTAAAAGTTTTTTTAATAAGATTTTCTTTATTTTGTTTTTGTTGGGTTCAATGGGGGGTGGGGAAACAAAGGCAACCCCAAACAGTTCGATTGATGTAGATTCCACAAGCATAGTGGGTGTAGGTGAATGCTAAGGAGAAGGTATGTATAGTTGATTTAAATTATTTTTTGTTACATTATATAATATGTGTTTTTAAAAAAATTAGAGGCATTGTAGGTAAAGGTAGGCAAAGGAGTGTTGTTGAATATTTTTGTGTGAAGGTGCATAAGATCAGTCTTTTTGGTGCAAAACCTAGGTAGTCATTTCTCATGTAAGATACAATTGTTCTCCTCCTTCCTTAACGATTTGGGGTTTGCAATTTTTGGTTTTGCATAAGCTATACTACTACATAAGGCTTTTGGTCTCTGTTTAATGTTTTTTTTATACTATATTGCAGTCTATGGTCCCAAGCTAATCTTAGAAAGTGACCACCATGTTGACGTTGTGCCACACTGATCACAACCATCTGACTGTCATGCCCAGTCTGGAACCTCCACTCCAAAAATTTCTAGTTGAAATACCTATAAGGGATGAGCCTACCCCCATGAATATATTTTTTTGTCTTTGCATAAGATGTACACCATTGCATCCCCCTATACGATCCTATATCTTGTATGTGTTATTGTATTCATTACTCTATTGATGTCGCTTGAACCTATTTCCCGGAGCATGCCTATGTCTCTGTATCTAAAGATGGCCTCCATGCGTCGGTTAGACATAATTCTGGGAATTCCTGTCGTCATGCCTCTCAACCTACATTGTTGGGAGCGAGAGCGAAGCGGGGAGCGGGACCAGGAGCGAAAAGCGAAATTTTCAAAAGCTTTTGTTTCGGGAGCGTTTTTTATATAATATATATTTTAATATATTTTGATGCATATAAATTAAAAAAAAACATGTATTATGCCAAATTAGCTATAGAAAACATGAAAACATAGAATCTAGATATTCATATAACCATTTAGTACACATTGATATAACATTAATCATCTAGATTCTAGGAGCTATAACTTAAACATTGTCATTAAATGATCATCATCAAATCATCAATCATCACTCATCAACAACATCAACCTTCAAATTTCAACATATAATATTTGCCATCAAACTAGGCCATAATGTTTACAAAATAGGCCAACCGCCAAAATAAACATGAAAATGAAATACAAAGTACTATGAATCTACTAAGCTTTCCGCTTGCCACGAGAAACTTCCAATTTCTTTTCTCGTGGTCTAGGTGGAATAGGTGTTGGTGGAAGTGATCGTGGAACATGAGAAGAAGATGAATGGCCCCCATTGGCTGAACTTGGACGTTGTGAAGCTAAAGGCAAAACTCCTGCATCCGGAAAGTTGCTTCTGCTTGGGGGTGGCATCTCTGTACGGGTAGTCTGAATTGGATCATCATGATCACCCAATAGTTCAACCTCCAAACGCTCTAATGTTATGGCTCCATCCTCCACATTAGCCGCCTCTGGATTGTTGTCCCAAGTCATAAATGTTCTATCATTCTTGGCCGCCTCACAATATTGGGACAACAACCTCAAGTTGTAGTGCACATAAACCAAGCTTTCTGTGCGATCTACATTCGGACTGTTTCTCTTTACACTGTGGATGAAGTTGTAGGTGCTCCAACACCTCTTTGCAAAAGAGCTATTAACAACCTGTGATAGCACCCTCACCGCCAATTTATGAAAATATGTGGCTCCAGAGCTATGCATGTTCCACCAACGGATAGGATCCAGTCTGTCTCAATCTTTGGTTGCATACCGGGAACCAAAGGGTCCATGCTCACTAATGTATTCGCTCAATTCATTCCGTACTTGAGCACACTCTTCCTCATCGGGGACCAACTTGTCTAATGCTTGCATATACCCAGCAGCAACCTCTGGATCTGTGTGGGGTTTTTTCCTAACTCCACCCCCAGGTGCAGGTTGGGCCAACAAAATTGGAGAATAGTATTTTGGGGTGAGGACATATGCAAGGGCATGGGGTGGAACATTTAGATTATCCCACCTTTTGACCACATGTTTATGAATATGGTCATACAAGATTGCATCTCTTTGCTCAACAATGTCTTTCATTTGACCAAGCATGCTATCCATCTGCTCATATACCTCCCCAATCACCGGCTGATCTGTCTCTGCAAAACGAATCATGTTATAAACTGGCTTGGTGAACTGCAAAACATACCTAACCTGTGACCAGAAATGACCTTCAAGATCCATCGAAACATGTGATAGACAAATTCCCCATCCTATGCATCATGTGAAAGTTCTGTTGGTACTGTTGCATTTTGTTCCTAACCCTAGGCCTATTTTGAGACTTGATGTTGTAGTAGTCTAGAAAAGATATAGTTTCCTAGGTCTCATGTCCTATTGCCTGATACTCCCTAAGGTAGGGGGTAACATCATATTGTTGCTCCTGAGCTGTTGAAGGCTTCTCCTCAAGGAATGTTGACAATAATGGCCTAGGCATTATTTTGCTCCTCGACTGTGGGACACTATGGTGGAATATGGGTGCAACTACCCTCCACATGAGATCTATTGGATCCAACATGTCTTGCATCAACCTGGTTTCCTCGCTAGCCCACTAACTGAGTAAGCAACTCCATGGTCTTCTATTGGTATTCAGACGATTCCTTTTGTCCCTTTACCAATTCACTTAGCATCTTGAGCACACCCTCTTCTGAAAGATCTTGTTGGTCACCCATCTCCACCTCTTCTTCTGACGATTTTTTTGGGGGGAAGGGTATTCCACCACGTCCCTGAACCATCAATATCTCATGCAATCACAAGCCGACAAGACTGCTATCACACAACTTGTAGTTGTCCCTAAAGGTATCCCATCTGGGATGGTAGAGGAGATGGACAACTAAAGAGGTGACCCAAGAGATGCCACGGTTCCCAATGCAAGCTAGGAGTCACGACAACCGAGGCACTCTTCGCTTTAGATCTAGACAAGATAAGATCAAGGGGGAGACCCTATAGCTAATTGACAGAAGACTAGCCAAAACAATGGTTCCTAGGGAAGTGTGAAGGTTGAGTTACGGAAACCAATGCAAGCTTAGGTGGACCCAAGGGTTTAAGTATGTGGTTGAAGAGGCTTAAGAAGTGACAATTGCTTCAACCAATGTATGAGTTGGGTCACCTAGGGGGATCAAAAGATAGATCTAGTACCATGAAATAAACAAGTGGGACCCACTTCCTTAAAATAGGGAAAATGGTCCAAGATGGGTCCACTTGGTCAAAATTAATGGGAGATGGTACTATAGGGGCTTTAAGACATGGATCTAGGGATTGATGAAGATTTGAGAGCACCCAAGTGTGGGATCTAGGAAAAGCCACTAACCCCAAGGAGTGCGAATTGCCCCAAGGAGGACTAGTGCCTTAGATCAAGGGCCAAATGGAGTCGGATGTCCACCAAAATGTAGATCGGGGTAGTCAAGGTACAAAACAAGGTGGGTTTTGAAGATCAAAGGCATCCAATGGCTAGATCTCAGTAGATCTGAGATTCAAGATGCATCACTCAATGACCCAAGTGGGGCACAACCCTGAAAATGAGGAATGGGGCCCACAATGCAAAAATCAAAGAAGTGAAGCACTAGGGGTAGGTTATCAAGTGAGAGGAGTGCAAATCAAGTGGGATCTCACCTACCCATGTGATGGAACTAGCTTAACTCACCTACCCAAGGTGGGCGACCTCACTCAAGGAAGGCTAAGTGCTTTGGGGGAAGGGTCAAATGAAGTCCAAATGCCACCAAACTATAGATCCGAATTGTCGTGGATACTATAGAGGTGGGTTCTTTTTATTATACCCAAAGCCAAGCTAGATCTTAGTAGATCTAAGAAAAACAAAAATGAGGGTTTTGATTTTAATGGAGTTTGTGACCAATAGGATGGAGAACAAGCGAAATCAATAAATACCTTGTAGATCTTACCTCAAAGCTTGCGGCCTCTTAGCATATGGAGAATTCTTTCCCTGGTTACAATTCCAAGCATGATCTAAGTGTCTTCAACCAAAAACGTCCAAGCCCTAGGAGGAGAGATGTCCCATGAAAACCTGTAAATCAAACTACATCAAGTTAGATTTGATCCACAAATCCATAAGATCTAAGCATGTCATATCAAGAAAGTAATCAATGGACAAAGCACAATTGAAAAACTCCCTCTCTATGAAGACGTCTTGCCCATGGGGGATGTGAGAAACCCCTACAATCTTCCCACAAGGCAAATCGTTGAGCTAGCTTCAAGTAATTCGGCCTCCCTCTCTTGATGTCGATTTCACCTAAAAAGCAAACAATGTCTAGAAACAAAAGATCCAAGAACATATACAAGAGTAACCCAATCAAAGCCAAGAAGTAGATCTCCAAAATATAATTTTCATTCCAAGTTTTCCAGAGCCCAAAGGTGAGCTATACAATAGGGGGTCTCCTCCTTATATAGGATAATAAACACCAAAACCCTAGATCTCAAAACCACTTTACAAAACATGAAGATGAGTGGTTGAGATTAAAAGATCTCATAATCTAATCAATGGCTAAGACGAGCCAATACATAATATCACATGGATCACTCAACATAAATGTGACATCATAGCTAGGAGAGGCTAAGTGAGGGTGATGTCATCCTCTAGAGGGGGCAAAAGTACATGGGCCCACCTCATATGACTAGGACATGACTCATGAAGCACATGGTGGGGCTAGCTCATCCCCATGGCACAATAATATAAAATAATATGTCCAAATAATACAAATGATCAAAATCTGTCCTCAAAATCTGTGAGGGACATGTAGTAAAAGGCCCTCCTATGGCCTCTGTGGACCCCACTGACTGATGAAAACTGGCTGGAAGATGGGGGGTTCACCTTGGAAGACCTCTGTGAAGACCAAGTGCCAAAACCTTGACTTAATTGCCCAAATCGAATTCTTCAGTGACCCTTTTATTCCATTTTTAACCTGCCTCAGTAACTGTGAAGCTGCTGAAACTGCCTCCTAGGGCATTTGCGTTGTCAAACTGAGCCCACCAGACTCTCCAAAAGGGGGGTAATATGGTAACATCAAGTGGTTGGACCACCCCCTCCTCATACAACGCCCTAGGTGAACTGGCCTCTCATGGCCCCTGTTGGTCAGGCTGGGAAAACAGCCCCAAATCTGGTCAACAAGTGGAAAACTACATCTATCACTGTCAGAAGTGACTAGAACTGAATGATAAGTGTCTCATTGGATCCAGAGGACCCAAATCTACTAAGAATGTGTACTCATACACCATGGGTTGCCCTGATGGGCCAACTGTAGGGTCCACCATATATGGACAGTGCATAATCTGATGATCTGAAATAATAATAAAACCTGTTGAACTACATCAATCACCATCTGAATCATATGTCCATCATATAGCATCATCATCAAGAGTATGTGGGGCCATCAATCATCATCAATAAGCATACATGGTCCACATCATCACGGATCCCAAGAAATGACCATAGTCAAACTGGGTTTGACTAGGTCAATATACAACCAAGGATAAATCATATTAATAGACTAAGACATGTTCCTCTAATCATACTCACGGCTTAACTCAAAGTATAAACATCATTTAGTGGCATTAATCATGTTTGCATATTCCATTGTTATTTATAATTACTTGCACAATAGCTTAAATGACAAACTCACCCATTGGACATGGTCTAACTGCTAGCTAAGGATGAAGGCTAGGAACAAGGCTAGGCAAAAGGGGTGACTTGTCTAAACTCAACTAAAAGACACTTTGGACTGGGAGAGGGGGAAGCTACACTTTGTGCTGGACAAATAACACGGGGAAGGGTTGTGCCTCACAAATGGGTAAGTTGTTTAGAGAGTATTTATTCAACTTAGGCATCATGTCTACATCGAGTTGATCCAGGTTCATTAGGATCATTCAATTTCATTTCTTGGCCTTTTTGGCCTACATAACCCTTCAGATCTCAGGTGTGCTAAGAAGCACAACTAATTGCAGCTTGCATCCAGGGCATGTTTATATATATATATATATATATAAGGTCAGCAATCGTTTAGATATAGAGTTTAAGAACCATTGCTTTTTGGACCTGTTATCACCAAACTTGTAGGTGCCCCTTGAGATGGATCCAAGATGGATGGCAGAAGGCAAGGGAAACCTAAGAGGTGCAACCAAGATGGCCTTGACTCCTAATGGATGGTTGTCACACCAATCGAGGCAATCTTCACTTTATGTTATCTAGCCCAAGACAACAAAGGGGGAGACCCAGATCTACTCCCAACAGGAGAGATCAAACCAAGACACCAAATCAAATCAAGTATAAATGAAGTACGTAAGGTGTATGGCAAACCCTAGATCTATGGATAAAGTCACAAGGTGAGTAATAAGTTGGATCATGGGATTTAGACAATGTAGATTTGGTCCAACATGTTTATGCAAGTGACTTATGAGGTTTAAAATAAGATCCAGAATCAGGGTACTAGTCAATTGTGAGAAAATCCACTACCTTGGGAACCGTGTCCAATGCAGGGTAGTTAAGAACCAAATTGGGGCTAACCAGTACCAAAGATGAGCTTGATGAATAGATGTGACAGTGTTTAGGGGTTCAAGCATGCAAGACAAATATCAAATCCTAGCTAACCCAACAATCTAAGAAAGTCGATTTAGCTTGGAGAAGATTAGTGCCTTGGAAAATGGGCCAAATGGAGTCGGATGTCCACCAAATTATAGATCAGGGATGTTGAGGTGTCAAGCTAGGTGGATCTTGAAAATCAGGGTCATCCAATGGCTAGATCTCAGTAGATTTGAGATTGAAATGTGCCACAAAGTGACCCAAGTGGGGCTCAACCCTCAAAATGAGGAATGGGGCCCACAAGGTGAAAATCACTAAAGAGACACAGTAGGGGTAGGTTATCAAATGTGTAGATCAAGGATCAAGTGGGATCTCACCTGTCCAAGAAGTGCAACCTCACTTGGAGAGGCTAATTTGCCTTAGGAAATGGGTCGGATGAAGGCCAATCCACACCAAACTATAGATCCGAATTGCCGTGGATACTATAGAGGTGGGTTTTAAATATTATACCCAAAATCCAAGTAGATCTTGCTAGATCTGAGAAATTGTAAAATGAGGGTTTTGAAATTATGAGAATTTGAAGCATTTAGACAAATGGATAGATCATGGAGAGAGAAATTACCTTGAGATCATACCTGAGTGTTGGAATGAGATGCCTTGTTGTTGAGGAAGACTCTCGCAGAGATCAAATGAGAACTTGTTGAATTTGCTTGTCGAAATGATGCCCTAGCCCACAAGTGCGACCTCCTCTACTTGTCAGACCAAGGAAAGCGATTTCAATCAGTCAGATCAAGTATGGGGGAAATACAAGTAAAATGCAATGATAACAAGAAATAGAAGGTCTTGGGATAGTAATACTCCATGTTACCAACGAAGAGATCCAAAGAAGAAGTAGGGAGGGTCCTCCCCTACCAATACGTCCTCCTCAAACCAAATTGGCCTCCACCTGTAGATGCAAAAACGTGGTACAAAAATATAGCAAGACAAAATCTCCAAGAACCCAGTGCAAAGGAAGAATCAACGAACGAACTCCAAAAGCATTCACCACAACACAACAGATAGATGCAATAATAATTCTCTATTCCAATAATCCAGAGCCAAAAGTCCCCTTTACAATGAGAAGCTCTCTCCTCTAAATAGGAGGGAGAGAGTCCACAATCTAACCACTTTTTGAATGAGTGGCTAAGATTAAAAGATCAAAAGATCTAATCAATGGTTGAGATGAGCTCAACAATACAATACATGGATCAATAATAAAATATAACAATGAGTGGACAAAATCGCCCTAGGAGAGGGGATCCCACCAAATCATGATGACAAAATAGTAGATCTAGCTTATGGTGGGTCCAAGGGGTAATTTTAGACAACCTTGGTCAATCCCCATAGCACAATATCAATAAAATAGTCCTCAAAGTACCAAATCATGCCTCTATGGACAAATTGTGAGCCTTAGGAGGCTCCAAAAATCATCAAAAAATGCCATAAGTGATGGATGTGGGTCCCGATGAAGCTGAAACTGCTGGAGAAGGTGTGGAAGACATCCCACTCATCATCACTGATCATCACATGCCATAACATTGCCTCAGTAGCCCAAATCGAATTCCTCTGTAGCCATTTCTACCATTTTTGAATTGCCTCGGGAAATGTGAAACTGCCCAAACTGCCTCCTAGAGTGCCTGCGCTGTCAAGGTAAGCTCACCAATGAGTCTAGGAGGGAGGTAATGTGGTAATAACAAGTGGCTGGACCACCCCCTCCATGCACAGCACCCTAGGTGAACCAAGTAAATCTCATCAATGCTCTGACAAGGCCTTTGACAGACCAAAACTGCACTAGGATAGCCAACTGAGGCTCAATCATCACTGTAACTGCCCGGAACTGAAAACAGACTATCTCATTGGACTCAAAAGGTCCAAATCCATCTAAGATGTGTACTCATACACCATATAAACCTCTGCATGGTCCAAAATAAATACTCATCATATCCGGCAGACCAAATAATAATAACATGTAAGAGTGCTGAAATGCACAAATCATCATCATAAGCCTGAAACCACTGCATAAGCCCACCAAGGTGACCTGTACCAGACCATGTATCATCTATCTGTAACATGTGAGGTCTGTCATCTCATGTCCTGTGGTTGATTTTTGATGAAACTGAGGTTTGACCAAGTCAACATGACCAAAATATAACATGCTTTAAAATCCATTCAATTAGCAATTATAACAAGAAGTAATCATTACTGGCGATCTAAATCCAAATATAATAAGTCATAATTATTATTTATTACTCAGACTAGACTTTCAAGGTCATACTCACTTCATAGTTGTGATCAATTTGCTAGTGAAGGGTGAAGACTAAGAAAAACACGGCTAGGCTAGAGGGAATGACTTACTGACTTAACACTGTGACACTTCGGAAGTGGAAAAGGGAATACACACCATAGCATATAGTGGACTAGCAACAACACAAGGAATGGCGGTGTCTCACAAATGGATAAGTTGTTCAAAGAGTGTTTATCCACCTTACACAGATGCGCACAATCCATAATACAAAAGAGGCCAGCAATATTTTTGATATAGCATTTAAGTTCCATTGTTTTTTGGACCTAAAGTTTCCATAGCCTTTGATTTATGTGTGTTTACAAACACATTGTATAGATTTACATTTATTTAGGCTTCTTGCTGCAAGTGTGTTTTTAAGGCACTTGTTTACCTGAGCATTTCGAGGTGAGTCACAGACAACTTGTTTACCCAAGTATTTTACATTTCACAAAAGATATAACATTTGATATTTTATAGCCATTTTCATTTGGCTTGCCTTTCATTCATGTGTGTTTAGAAACACATTGCATGAACGGGCTTTTTCATACAAGATAATAACATTTCATTTCCATACTTTGCATTAATGGGAACACTAAAAGTTTCAGGTTTAGCCAACAACAACTTTAGTGACTAGGGGGATTCCACAAGGAAATCCAACGCACCATAGTTAAGTTTTGTCACCAACTCAGAGCCGAGACACAATAAACAGGGAAGCTTATCCAATATAGAGGCTACAGTGGAGAAAAGGTCCTCCATGCCACTAGTCAAGTAGTAAGTCAAGGTAATGAATCAACTGGGTAAGTCATGGATGGATGAAGACAGTGAATAATAAAGCCGACACTAGCAAGCCAAAGTATGGCGGGAATGATCACCTCTATTCTCCCTAGGGAGGGTAAAACCAATGAGTATAGGCCAAGAACTTCTAAGTCTGAGTAGGGACAAGTAAGATATATATATAAGTATAACCAGGTCCACATATCTATATGATCGCCAGATCATGATACTAAATGCTAAGACATGCTAAGAAAATGGAAATAAAAGCAATATAACCACAACACCATAATATACCTGCTGAGTCATATACCTGAAAGATCATCATCTGAACCATCATCTGTCCTTTGAAACTGCTGCTGTAACTCTGGGCACTACTGACTGCTCTGTACAAATGGTTAGATGGCTACATCGGTCATCTCTCTGAGTGTCCTGAAACTCAGTCATGGCATGGGGAATATAACTGTTGTCCAAAATTTGATAGTGATCCATAATAGATGCTCATCTCAACATCTCAATGCAAGGGAACTGGCTGAATAGTGTATTGGAATCAAAAAAATAATGTATGGTAGCCCGGCTACTATATATGTGATAACGGGACCTTTCTTATACTCTTCGAGGAGTATTTTTAGCATTTCATTGCTCTTGCCCTTTACTCACGTGTGTTCAGAAACACATTCTAGAGTTTAAAGTTTCCATGGTCGAATTTACATAAGTTTCCATAAGTAGTACATGAGCTTTTAGTTTTAGCCAACAACATCTCAAGTGACTAGGGAGACTTCGTGTTAGTGCCAAACATCAGAACAACCGACCAGAATGATTTAGGACTACAATCCAACTTGCCAAAGGCAAGTTCTGTCACCAACTCAGAGCCGAGACACTAAACAAACATGGATGTGATCCAAACACAGAGGTAGTAAAAAGGGAAGTCCTCAGTATCAAAAAGTCAAGGAAGACAAGTCAAGGGTAAAAGCTAATCAAGGAAAGTCATGAATGGATGGAGTCAAGTGAGAATGGTGCCTAAGCTAGCAGACAGGTAATGTCAAGAAAGACCATATCTATGCAAGGTAGTAAACCAGTGAGTTTTGTCAAACAACCTAAATGTGCAAGTAAAATGTCCATTTTATAATTCATTATCAAGATAGTCCATTTTAAGTTTACAAAGTTTGTCACATCATGAATCATATACCAAGCTAATGCTGTGAAGATGACTAAAGCAACAAGATAATAATCCATAATCAATGATCGGAAATCCATAGGTCATACAACATCATCATAAGAATAATTATCATAAATCATTTGAAACACTGTTGCAATAACATCTCTAGGCACTGAATTGAAACTATATGGAATAAAGGGTCACATCGGTCATCAAATCTGAACTCTCAAGGCTCATCCTTGACACAAGGTCTAACATAAGTCTGATAAAATACTAAAATACACTGCTCTGATCATGAGTGATCTCATAATATAAACTCATCATAGCCAAGCTCTGAATAATCCAAGCTTTGAAATGTGCAGATATCTGCTAAGCAAGAATAGTAGCCCTGCTACTATGGTGTGATAACAAGGACCACCAACTCTGATACCACTGTAGTATCCCCAAGGCCATGCTAGGCTAGGATTTCAATGTTTGTTGTTTTCTGGTTGTGTGATTTTGACAAACAATTTGTAATTTACATTGACTTATAACTTTCCACAAACGATTTGCATTACGATCACCTCAAATGCACATGAGATAGGAGGAACAACATTGGCATTTTATTATGTATGGATGGCAACAGTACAAATATCTAGAGGCTGTTGTAGCAACTACAATATACTAACAAACACACAACAATAATGAAACCTATAAATAATACCAATATCCTCAAATGCTGCATTCCTCCTTAAATGGCTATGGCCTCTTGATGGATTTGGCCCTTGTAGAGAACTCGGCCCTGCTGAAGTAATTTTTGGCCCCTCCTTTGACAGTCTCAGTTTCCTTTACGTCTTTCAGCATCCTTGATTGCTTTCATCCACCTTCAATGGTTTACAACCCTCCTCCAAGTGTATTCGGCTTCCACAAGATAGATTTGGCTCCCCCTCTAGGTGAAACGATCCTCTATAGTAATTATGCATGTCTACATGGACTTGGCCCTCTCCAATAATCTCACAGACTACCCAAGCATCTCAACCCTCCACGATAACTCGACCTCTCTCACAAGCTTGCGGCCTCCTCCAAATTGCCACAACACTCTTCTGCTACTAACGGCCCCCTCTGAGATCCTTGTGGCCCTACCTCCTCTGTTCCATTTCCTGCCACCATTCCCGTGGCCCTTCTATGGTCTTCATGGTTTTGCAAATTGGTGGATCATCCCCCAAAGGATCCTCCACAAGTTTTCCTAACCTCACGGCTTCCTCCTCAAATCCTCGTTGCCTGCCAATTGGGTGACTCAACCCTCAATGATGGCCCATGGTTCCTTCTAGTCTCGTGTCTCTGCAAGAGAGGGACTGGACCCTCTAACAATTTCCCAATGAGACTCCAAATGCCACAAATCCATAATGAAGTTGTTTGACTCTCCACCAAGGCCCATGACTTTGTCAATGAGGAATCGACCTCTCTATCTAAGACTCAAATGCCACTTCCCCACAAAGGAGATGAATTCGGCCTCCTTAGGAAATTCTCCCAAGCAATTGCTATCTCCACGAAATGGACAATAATTGTCAAATGAAGCTCAACTAGAAATCCTAGATGTATTTCCCGACATTTAGCTAGGGTGGATCTTGCACCACCTAAACCAAACAAAGATGGATGGGTTTTTCCAAACCCAAATGAAAACTTTAGTTCACAGAACACTCCACAAGAGATCAAATAAATTCAACATCATAATCCCAGGTGAGGTGTTGCCCCTCCTTTTATCTTCCTTTGGAGCTCCATACCATGGGTATGGAACACCCAAGACCATCTAGCCACTTTTCTAAGGTGTGAGTGGCTATTAGGCACTTTTTAGAAATAAAACATCTTTTCTAAGCTAAGTAAGTGACATCAATAGTGACCCCCTGTCTTTACCGAATATAGCCTATGGGGTCAAATAGGCTACTAAGTAATCTTGTCCTCTTTGATCAAGGGGAGGGGATGTCACATTTGGTATTGGTTTTATTGCTTGCCTTCTCATATGTTTGTCTTATTGTTGTTCAAAACTCTTGTGTGGTTCAATGGGTTGTGAACTTAAGGCAAAGCATGGATGGCCCATTGGAGTTGATGCAGATTGCACTAATTTAGTGGGAAAAGGTGAGGGAGGCATGTATGGGGGAATTTACTCATTTGTTGTTACATAATATTATGGTTCTATGAAATTTTAATTTAACCCATTTACTGCACCATAATTATATCACGTGTTTGTTTAAATTTAGAGGCAACGTAGGTATACAAATCTACATTTGCATAATATTACTTATAATCAAGGTTACACGAACCGTGGGTGCAATCGGAATCGGCTGAAGAATCCAATACGGGATTCGGCACTCATCCAAAATTAGGAATCGGGGATTCAAAACCCTAACTATATATATATTATACTTTTATAAAAATCACAGATTTCAAATCATACTTCATACATTATAGATTCATACAGCTTAATATTGAGGAGATAGAACGTTGACAATAAAAAATAAAAATAAATAATGTTCCTCTTTCAAATATATTTAAACATAACTAACAATATAGCTAATAACTTAAATTTTATACTTAATAACTTTAAAATTTTATAGTTAATAACTTTAAATTTTAATGGTTTAAAAAGTTGACTATTTATATGCATATATAATCGGCAATCACACATAGACTACGAGGTAGATTAGTATGCTATAAAGGGGAAATATTCACGCAGAAAAAACTTTAAATAATGAGCAATTGAACGCATTTTGAACATAATGACGATCTGAGCATAAATCGCTATGCTAGATAAATTATTTAACAACATTGGTTCTCATCTACAAGTATACGAAAACTTGATCCCTATTACTATCTCGACATTCCACAGTATAATGGGAGTCGTGAACCTAATCACAATGAGGTGTATGACGATGTGGAGCTCTACTTGCCTACCCTCGACGCCATTGAGGGCGCTCAAAGACTGGATGTATTTCGCTCCCAGAACTCCAGCGGTGCAGAGTTTTGTCCGGCTTCTAATGAGGCGGTGGTGGACTCCTACGAGGGAGCCACCATTTGGTGGTCTCACCACATCGATTTTCATGGCAAGGACGGCCGGATCGAGAGGAGTTGCTCTATGGATGAAATCACTAAAGGATGCAAATCACAAGAGGCTGGGCGAAGATCTCTTCACGAACTTGCCTACATTAATCTCTACTCTGAACCTTATCGAATCCGAATCTTGTCTGAATCGAATCTGAACCAAATCTGAACCGAATCCGAACCGATTCCCTAATTCCCCGTTTCCTCTGCGGATCGGATACTAATACGGAGCCTGGGTGGCCGAATCCGGTAACGCAGCTATTATATATATATATATCAGTGTTTGTTTAATCAGTCTCATGAGGTGGTCCACTGATAAAAACTATTGAAATATCTATATAAGAAAGATTGTTGAGGTAGAGTTGAGTTCTCTTTTGGTTTTTAGAAGTTTTGGTGTTGGCATATGATGTACTTGTGCATAAGAATACTCATAAGATTCTCTCATAAGATATTTATAATAATATTTAATGGCATCTATCTAATGCTTATCAAAACTTTGGTGTGCAGGTTGTCCTTGGCTCGCCATGGAATCATTCAGGGGTTGTAGGGTGGAGTCTATGTTAGTTATTTCTCTTTCTTTATAATTTCTTTTTTGATATTGTTTTTTGAAGCTATTGTTGTTTTTTCCTTTTTCTATTGCTATAATTGTTTTTTGTTTGTGTTTTTAGCATGGCCATGCTACTTCCTTGTTTGGTATTTGTTTTATTTCTTGCCTTCTCGTTTGTTTGTCTTATTGTTGTTCAAAGCTCTTTTGTGGTTCAATGGGTGGTGTACTTAAGGATATAGCTCGGATGACCCATTGGAACTGATACAGATTCCACAAATGTAATGGGAAAAGGTGGGGGAGGTAAGTATGGGGGAATTTACTCATTTGTTGTTACATTATATTATTGTTCTATGAATTTTAATTTGACTCATTTACTGCATCATAATTATTTTGTGTGTGTTTGTTTAATTTTAGAGGCAATGCAGCTATAGAAAGGTACGTTTGTGTAATATTACTCATAATATATATCAGTATTTGTTTTATCATTTCATGAAATATTTGGTGTCTTTTAAAGTTTTATAATAATATTTTATGGTTTCTATTTACTATGTTTTAGTTTGGTTTTTCTTAGGTTCAATGGGTGGGGTAGTTAAGGCAGTTCCTAACAACCCATCTTGTGAGTTTAGGGATGATGCAGATTGCATGTTACAATGGGTGAAGGGAAAGGCCAAGCAAGAGGAATTATGCATGGTTTCATGTATGTTTGTTTAAATTAAAGTCATTAGATTATTTTATCATTTCTTTATTTATTGAGTGCATGGGCGTAAAGGAAGGTGGGAGAGCACTAATGATGCTGCTGAAATATTATTTTGTGCAGGTGCAAAGGTTGAGACCAAGGGTGAGTTCTACATTTGTTGATATCGATCCATTTTATAGTTCCAGGGTTGATGCATATCCACATGTACAATGGGAAATGAGAAGGCTAAGGAGTAGTAGGTATGCATTGTTCTATGATAGCTGAACCTAATCCATTTTTTGTTACATAATTATATCATGTGTTTGTGGGTTTTGGGTTGATACATATCTACAAGTACAATGGGCAATGAGAAGGCTAAAGTGTAGGAGGTATGCATTGTTTTATGCTAGTTGAACCTAACCCATTTTTTATTACATCATTATATAATGTGTTTGTTTAAATATAGAGGCAATGTAGTGTAGGTAATGGAAGGTGGATGACTGTCGATGAAAATGTTGAAATGTCTTTGTGGGCGAGAGATATGGGGTAGTCAGTAAACATGGGCGATAAGGTATGCATGGTTTCAATTGTGTTTGTTTAAATTAGAGTCGTTGTATTATTTGTCATTTCGTTGTCTATTGTGTGCAAAGGGGTAAAGGAAGGTAGAGGATCTCTAATGACACTGTTGAAATATCTTTGTGTGCATTTGTGAAGCTAGAGGCAGATGGTGAGTGATATAGTTGTTGATATCAACCCATATTGCGGGTTTAGGGCTGATGCATCTTTATAGGTACGATGGGAGAGAAGAAGGCTAAGGAGTAGGAGGTATGGATTTAAGTTCTAAGCCAGTTGAACTTAACTCATTTGTTGCTACATCATTATATCATTTGTTTGTTTATATTTCAAGGCAATATAGTGCAGGTGAAAGGTTGATGATTGTTGATGAAACCACTGAAATGTATGTGAGGGAGGTATGGGTTAGTTGGTGTAGAGCCATATGGTGAGTTCTCTTTTGGTGCAAAACCCATGTATTATCTTCGATGAAATCATCCTCATTTCAAATACAATGGTTTTGCTCCATCATTAGCTAGTTAGGGTTTGTGATGTTTTGAATTTGCATGACGCTTATTTTTGGATAAGATTTCTCATGATATATTTCAAAATTTTGTTTATTATGTCATGAGATTTTTGGGATATTTTTAAGATTTCTCATGAAACGTTTTGGTCTCTATTTAATATTTTATAGTTTGATTTTTGTATGGTTCAGTGGTTAGGGAAATTAAGCCATGTCCAAGTGCAACGAGTGAAGGCGAAGACAGAAGTGATATATATGGTTTCATTTGTGTTTGTTAAATTAGAGTCATTTTACATTATTTGTGATTTATTTAATTATTGACTATAATGCAATGATGTGGTTCACAATACAAACTATTGAAATATCTATATAAGAGAGATTTTGGTAGAGACAGAGGTGAGTTCTCTTTTGGTTCATAAGTTTTGGTGTTTGCATAAGATGTACTTGTGCATAAGATTACTCATAAGATTTTTTCATAAGATATTTGCTGTGTTTAAAATTTATAATAAGATTTTCTGGTATCTATTTAATGCTTAACAAAAATTTGGTGTGTAGGTTGTCCTTGGTTGGCAATGGAAGCGTTCAGGGGTTGTAGAGTGAAGTCTATGTTTGTTATTTATCTTTGTATGTTTTTTTTTTCTCTCTTTTTTTCTCTCTTTATTGCTATTTTTTTTTAATATTTGCTATTGTTGTTTTTTCAGTTTTCTATTGCTATAAGTGCTTTTTTTTTACATTTTTTTAGCATGGCCATGTTACTTCATTGTTTGGTATTTGTGTTATTGCTTGCCTTCTTGTTCGTTTGCCTTATTGTTGTTCAAAGCTCTTTTGTGGTTCAATGGGTGGTGAACTTAAGGCTAGCGCGGATGGCCCATTGGAGCTGATGCAAATTCCACAAAGCTGGTGGGCAAAGGTGAGGGAGGTATGTATGGTGGAGTTTACACATTTGTTGATACATAATAGTATGGTTCAAAGAAGTTTTAATTTAACTCATTTATTGCATCATAATGATTTCATGTGTATTTGTTTAAATTTAGAGGCAATGCATCTATAAAAATTTACGTTTGAAGAATATTACTCATAATATATATCAATGTTGTTTAATCATTTTCATGAGATATTTGGTGTCTTTTAAAGATTTCTAATAACATTGGATGTTTTTTATTTACTATTTTCTGGTTTGGTTTTTTTAGGCTCAGTTTGTGGGGTAATTAAGGTATTAACAACCCATATTGTGAGTTTAGGAATGATGTAGATTGCACATTGCAATGGGTGAATGGGAAGGCCAAGGAAGATGAGGTATGCATGGTTCCTGTGACTTTGTTTAAATTAAAGTCATATTAAATTATTTGTCATTTATTTATTTATTGAGTGCATGGGCATAAAGAAAGGTGGAAAAGTGCTAATGACACTGCTGAAATATCCTTTTGTGAAGGTGCAAAGGTTGAGACCGAGGGTGAATTCTACATTTGTCGACAACAATCCATTTTGTGGGTATAGGGTTTATGCATATTTACTAATACAATGGGCAATGAGAAGGGTAAGGAGTAAGAGATATGCATTGTTCTATGCTAGTTGAACTTAAGTCTTTTTTTGATACATCATTATATCATGTGTTTGTTTAAATTTGGAGGCAATGTACTGAAAGTGCTGAAATGTCTTTGTGTGAGAGAGATATGGGTTGCTCAGTAAACATGGGCCATCAGGTATGCATGGTTTCAATTGTGTTTGTTTAAATTAGAGTCATTATATTATTTGTCATTTCTTTATTTGTTTAGTGTGAAGGGCTTAAAGGAAGGTAGATAATCTCTAATTACACCGTCGAAATATGCTTGTGTGTAGGTGCGAAGGTTGAGGTAGATGGTGAGTTCTACATTAGTTGATATCAACCAATTTTGCAGGTTTAGGAATGTTGCATCTTTACAGGTACAATGGATGGGTAGAAGGCTAAGGAGTAGGAGGTATGGATTTAAGTACTAAGCCAGTTGAACTTGGTTGATAAGTTTTGGTGTTTGCATAAGATGTACTTGTGCATAAGATTACTCATGTAAGATTTTCTCATAAGATATTTGGTTAGTGTTTAAAGTTTATAATAAGATTTTCTGGTATCTATTTAATGCTTAACAAAACTTTGGTGTGTAGGTTGTCATTTGCTTGCCATGGAAGCATTCAGGGGTTGTAGGGTGGAATTTGTGTTTGTTATTTCTCTTTCTTTGTTTTTTTTATCTCTTTTTTGCTGCTCTTTTTTGTTGTTTTTGTAACGTTTGCTTTGTTGTATTTTTCATTTTTCTATTGCTTTTAAGTGTTTTTTTTTGCATTTTTTAGCATGGCCATGCTACTTCGTTGTTTGGTATTTGTTTTATTGCTTTCCTTTTCGTTTATTTGTCTTATTGTTGTTCAAAGCTCTTTTGTGGTTCACTGGGTGGCGAACTTAAGATTAGCATGGATGGCCCATTGGAGCTTATGCAAATTCCACAAATATAGTGAGAAAAGGTGAGGGAGGTATGTATGGGGAATTTACTCATTTGTTGTTACATAATATTATGGTTTTACGAAATTTTAATTTCACTCATTTACTACATCATAATTATTTCTTATGTGTTTGTTTAAATTTAGAGGCAATGCAGGTATAAAAAGGTAAGTTTGCATAATATCACTCATAATATATATCAGTATCTTTTTAATCATTCTCATGAGATATTTGATCTTTTAAATATTTTTAATAATATTTTATGGTTTTTACTTACTATTTTCTGGTTTTTTTTTTAGGTTCAATGGGTGGGGTAATTAAGGAAGGTATTAACAACCCATATTGTGAGTTTAGGAATGATGTAGATTGCACATTGCAATGGGTGAAGGGGAAGGCCAAGGAAGAGGACGTATACATGGTTCCTGTGAGTTTGTTTAAATTAAAGTCATATTCAATTATTTGTCATATCTTTATTTATTGAGTGCATGGGCATAAAGGAAGGTGGAAGAGTGCTAATGACGCTGCTGAAATATCATTTTGTGCAGGTGCAAAGGTTGAGGTCGAGGGTGAATTCTACATTTGTCAATAACCCATTTTGTGGGTATGGGGTTGATGCATATTTATTGATGCAATGGGCAATGAGAAGGCTAAGGAGTATGAGATATGCATTGTTTATGCTAATTGAACATAAGTCATTTTTTGATACATCATTATATCATGTGTTTGTTCAAATTTAGAGGCAATGTGTGCAAGTAAAGGAAGGTGACTTTTGATGAAAATGTTGAAATGTTTAATATGGGTTACTCAGTAAACATGGGCCATCAGGTATGCATGGTTTCAATTGTGTTTGTTTAAATTAGTCATTATATTATTTGCCATTTCTTTATGTATTGAGTGCAAAGGGGTAAATGAATTTTGAGGATCTCTAATGGCATGCATGGTTTCAATTGTGTTTGTTTAAATTAGTCATTATATTATTTGCCATTTCTTTATGTATTGAGTGCAAAGGGGTAAATGAATTTTGAGGATCTCTAATGGCACTGCAGAAATATCCTTGTGTGCATTTGCTAAGGTAGAGGCAAATAGTGAGTTATACATTTGTTGATATCAACTCATATTGCAGGTTTAGGGATGTTGCATCTTTACTAGTACAATGGGCGAGGAGAAGGCTAAGGAGTAGGAGGTATGGATTTAAGTTCTAAGCTAATTGAAGTTAACTCATTTGTTGCTTCATCATTATATTATATGTTTGTTTAAAATTCAATGCAATGTTGTGCAGGTTAAAGGTGGACAATTGTTGATAAACCATCAAAAGGTCTAAGAGATATATCGAGCCATATGGTGAGTTCTCTTTGTTGCAAAACTCATGTATTCTCTTCTATGAAATCATCATTTTTTCAAATACAATGGTTATGTTCCCTCATAAGTTATTTTGTTTGTCTTTAATATTTATAATAAGATTTTCTTGTATCTATTTAATGTTTATCAAAATTTTGGTGTGCAGGTTGTCCTTAGCTCGCCATGGAAGCTTTCAGAGGTTGTCGAGTGGAGTTTGCATTAGTTATTTCTCCTTTGTAATTTTTTTATATTGTTTTTGTAACTTCTGTTATTGTTGTTTTGTCCTTTTTCATTGCCATAAGTGGTTTTTTTTTTTGCATTTTCGAGCATGGCCATGCTACTTTGTTGTTTGGTATTTATTTTATTGCTTGCCTTCTCTTATGTTTGTCTTATTGTTGTTCAAAGTTTTTTGTGGTTCAATGGGTCTAGTTGAGATGGCCCATTGAAGCTGATTCAAATTCCACAAATTTAGAGGGAAAAGGTTAGGGAGGTATGTATGGGGGAATTTACTCATTTGTTGTTACATGATATTATGGTTTTATGAAATTTTAATTTAATTCATTTACTGTATCATTATTATATCATGTGTGTTTGTTTAATTTTAGAGGCAATGCAGCTATAGAAAGGTTCGCTTGCAGAATATTACTCATAATATATATCAGTGTTTGTTGAATTATTCTTATAAAATATTTGGTGTATTTTAAAGTTTTCTAATAAGATTTGATGGTCTCTATGTACTATTTTTTGGTTTGGTTTTTCTTAGGGTCAATGGATTGGGTAATTAAGGCAGGTCCTAACAACCTATATTGTGAGTTTAGGGATGATGCAGGTTGCACATTACAATGGGTGAATGGGAAGACCAAGGAAGAGGAGGTATGCATGGTTTCATGTGTGTTTGTTTAAATTAAAGTCTTTAAATTATTTGTCATTTCTTTATTTATTGAGTGCATGGGGTAAAGGAAGGTGGGAGAGCACTAATGATGTTGCTGAAATATCCTTTTGTGTAGGTGCAAAGGTTGAGACCGAGGGTGAGTTCTACATTTGTTTATATCTATCCAATTTGTGGGTTTAGGGTTGTGATGCATATATACAGGTACAATGGGAAATGAGAAGGATAAGGAGTAGGAGGTATGCATTGTTTTATGATAGCTGAACCTAACCCATTTTGTGTTAGATCATTATATCATGTTTTTGTGGGTTTAGGGTTGATGTGGACCGTACAAAGGGCAATGAGAAGGCTAAGGAGTAGGAGGTAGGCATTGTTCGATGATAGTTGAACCTGACATATTCTTTGTTACATCATTATATTATGTGTTTGTTTAAATTTAAAGGCAATGTAGTGCAAGTAATGGAAAGTGGATGGTTGTTGATGAGAATGCTGAAATGTCTTTGTGTGAGAGAGATATGGGGTATTCAGTAAACAAGGGCGATAAGGTATGCATGGTTTCAATTGTTTTTGTTTAAATTAGAGTCATTGTATTATTTGTCATTTATTTATATATTGTGTGCAAAGGGGTAAAGGAAGGTATAGGATCTCTAATGACATTGCTGAAATATCTTTGTGTGCATTTGTGAAGGTAGAGGCAGATGGTGAGTTATACATTTGTTGATATCAACCCATATTGTGGGTTTAGGGTTGATGCATCTTTTCAGGTACAGTGGGTGAAGAAAGGATACGAAGTAGGAGGTATGGATTTAAGTTCTAAGCTAGTTGAACTTAACTCATTTGTTGCTAAATCATTATATCAGTTGTTTGTTTATATTTCAAGGCAATGTAGTGCAGGTAAAAGGTTGATGATCGTTGATGAAACCACTGAAATGTCTATGAGAGAGGTATGGACTAGCTAGTGAGTAAGCATACAGCCATATGGTGAGTTCTCTTTTGGTGCAAAACCCATGTATTCTCTTCTATGAAATCATCATTGTTTCAAATACAATAGTTCTTCTCCTTCATTAGCTGGTTAGGGTTTGTGATTTTTTGAATTTGCATATGTCATACCTATTTCTAGATAAGATTTCTCATAATATATATCAAGAATTTGTTTAATATTTTTCATGAGATTTTTGGAATATTTTAAAGATTTCTCATGAGATTTTATGGTCTCTATTTAATATTTTATGGTTTGGTTTTTGGGGAAATTAAGCCATGTCCTAGCAACTCATTTTATGGATATAACAGGTGCAACTCATTTTATGGATATAACAGGTGCAGTAAGTGAAGGCGAAACCAGAAATGGTATATATGGTTTCATTTGTGTTTGTTCAATTAGAGGCATCTTACGTTATTTGTGATTTATTTTATTATTGACTATAATGCAATGAGGTGGTTCACATATACAAACTATTGAAATATCTATATGAGAGAGATTGTAGTAGAGACAGAGGTGAGTTCTTTCTTGGCTCATAAGTTTTGGTGTTTGCATAAGATGTACTTGTGCATAAGTTTGCTCATAAGATATTTGGTTTGTGTTTACAATTTATAATAAGATTTTTTGGTATTTGTTTAATGCTTATCAATACTTTGGTGTGTAGGTTGTCCTTGGATAGCCATGGAAGCGTTCAAGGGTTGTAGAGTGGAGTCTGTGTTTGTTGTTTCTCTTTCTTTGTTTATTTTTTTTTCTATTGTTTTTGTAACTTTTAGTTTTGCTATGGTTTGTTTTTTTCCTTTTCTGTTGCTATAAGTGTTTTTTTTAATTGTTGTTTTTTTCTTTTTTCTATTGCTATAAGTGTTTTTTTTTTTGCATTTTTGAACATGGCCATGCTACTTCATTGTTGGGCATTTTTTTTTATTGCTTGCCTTCTCGTTTATTTGTCTTATTCTTGTTCAAAGCTCTTTTGTGGTTCAATGGGTGGTGAACTTAAGGCTAGCGTGGATGGCTCATTGGAGCTGATGCAAATTCCACAAATTTAGCAAGCAAAGGTGAGGAAGGTATGTATAAGGGAATTTACTCATTTGTTGTTACATAATATTATGGTTCTATGAAATTTTAATTTAACTCATTTACTGCAGTATAATTATATCGTGTGTGTTTGTTTGAATTTAAAAGCAATTGAGGTATAAAAAGGTATGTTTACATAATATTACTCATAATATATATCAGTATTTGTTTAATCATTCTCATGAGATATTTGGTTTCTTTTAAATATTTATGATAATATTTGATGGTCTTTATTTACTATTTTTTGGTTTGTCTTTTTAGGTTCAATAGGTGGGGTAATTAAGGATGGTCCTAACAGACCATATTGTGAGTTTAAGAATGATGTAAAGGAGGTATGGATGGTTCATGTGAGTTTGTTTAAATTAAGGTCATATTAAATTATTTGTTATTTATTTATTTATTTGAGTGTATGGGCATAAAGGAAGGTGGAAGCGCGCCAATGACATTGTTGGAATATCCTTTTATGCAAGTGAAAAGGTTGAAACTGAAGGTGAAGTCTACATTTTTTTATAACAATTCATTTTGTGAGTATAGGGTTGATGCATATTTACAGGTACAATGGGCAATGAGAAGGCTTAGGAGATATGCATTGTTCTATATTAGTTGAACTTAAGTCATTTTTTGATACATCATTATATTATGTGTTTGTTTAAATTTAGAGGCAATGTAATGCAAGTAAAGGAAGGTGGATGACTATTGATGAAAATGCTAAAATGTGATGTGTTTGTTTAAATTTAGAGGCAATGTAGTGCAAGTAAAGGAAGGTGGATGACTATTGATGAAAATGCTAAAATGTCTTCGTGTAAGGCAGACATGGGATATCAGGTATTCATGGTTTCAATCATGTTTGTTTAAATTAGAGTCATATTATTTGTCATTTCTTTATTTGTTCAATGCAAATAGGTAAGGAAGGTAGTCGATCTCTAATGAAACCGTTGAAATATCCTTGTGTACTTGAGTGCGAAGGTTGAGGCAGATGGTGAGTTCTACATTTGTTGATATCAATCAATCTTGCAGGTTTAGGGTTGAAGCATCTTTACAAGTACAATGGGTGAGGAGAAGGCTAAAGAGTAGGAGGTATGGTTTTAAGTTCTAAACCAGTTGAATTTAACTCTTTTGTGGTTACATCATTAGGTCATGTCTTTGTTTAACTTTCAAGGTAATGTAGTGTAGGTAAAAGGTGGATGATTGTTGATGAAACCACTGAAGTATCTTAGCTAGTAGTTAGGGTTTGTGATTTTTTGAATTTGCATATGACATACCTATTTTTGGATGAGATTTCTCATAATATATTTCAAGAATTTTTTAATATTTATCATGAGATTTTTGGGGTATTTTACAGATTTGTCATGAGATTTTTTGGTCTTTATTTAATATTTTATGATTTGGTTTTTGTATGGTTCAGTGGTTGAGGAAATTAAGCCATGTCATAACAACCCATTTTATGGATATAAACAGGTGCAGCTAGTGAAGGTGAAGTCGGAGGTGGTATGTATAGTTCCATTTGTGTTTGTTAAATTAGAGGCATTTTACATTATTTGTGATTTATTTAATTATTAAATGTAATGCAATGATTTGGTTCATATATAAAAACTATTGAAATATGTATATAAGAGAGATTGTAGTATAGGCAGAGGTGAGTTCTCTTTTGGTTCATAAATTTTGGTCTTTGCATCAGATGTACTTTTGCATAAGATTATTCATAAAATTTTCTCATAAGATATTTGGTTTGTGTTTAAAATTTATAATACGATTTTTTGGTATCTATTTAATGCTTATCAAAACTTTGGTGTGCAGGTTGTCCTTGGATAGCCATGGAAGCATTCAAGAGTTGTAGAGTGTTTGTTATATCTCTTTCTTTATTTTATTTTTGTTTTTATGTTTTTTGCTATTGTTTTTGTCACTTCTGTTATTATTGTTTTTTTCTTTTTCTATTGCTATATGTGTTTTTATTTTTTCATTTTTTAGCATGGCCATGCTACTTTGTTGTTTGGTATGTGTTTTATTGGTTGTATTCTCGTGTGTTTGTCTTCTTGTTGTTCAAATTTGTTTAGTGGTTCAATGGGTGGTGAACTTAAGGCTAGCGCGGATGGCCCATTGTAATTGATGCAGATTCCACGAATTTAGTGGGAAAATGTGAGGGAGGTATGTATGGGGAATTTACTCGTTTGTTGTTACATACTATTATGTTTATATGAAATTTAAAGTTAACTCATTTATTGCATCATAATTATATCGTGTGTGTTTGTTTAATTTAAAAGGAAATGCAGGTATAAAAAGGTATGTTTGCAGAATATTACTCATAATATATATTAATGTTTGTTTTGTCATTCTCATGAGATATTGGATGTCTTTTAAATATTTCTAATAATATTCTATGTGTGTTTGTTTAAATTAAAGTCATATTAAATTATTTGTCATTTCTTTGTATTTTGAGCGCATGTGCATAAAGGAAGGTGGAAGAGCACTAATGACATTGCTGAAATATCCTTTTGTGCAGGTGCAAAGGTTGAGACTATGGTGAATTCTACATTTGTTGATAACAATCCATTTTGTGAGTTTATGGTTGATGCATATTTACAGGTACAATGGGCAATGAGAAGGCTAAGAAGTAGGAGGTATGCATTGTTCTATGCTAGTTGAACTTAATTCATTTTTTGTTACATCATTATATCATATGTACAACGTTGAAATGTCCTTGTGTGCAGGTGTGAAGGTTGAGGCAGATGGTGAGTTCTACATTTGTTGATATCAACTAATTTTGCATGTTTAGGGCTGATGCATCTTTACCGGTATAATTGGCGAGGAGAAGGATAAGGAGGAGGTATGGATTTAAGCTCTAAGCCAATTGAACTTGACTCATTTTTTGTTACATCATTAGGTCATGTCTTTGTTTAATTTTCAAGGCAATGTAGTGCAGGTAAAAGGTGGATGATTGTTGATGAAACCGATGAAGTGTCTGTGAAAGAGATATGGGCTATCTGGTCAGTAAACATAGATCCATATGGTGAGTTCTCCTTTGGTGCAAAACCCATCTATTCTCTTCCATGAAATCATCCTTGTTTCAAATTGAATGGTTCAGCTCCCTCAGCTAGTTAGGGTTTCTAAGTTTTTTAATTTGCACAAGACATACCTTATTTTTGGATGAGATTTCTCATAATAAATATATTTCAAGAATTTGTTTAATATTTCTCATGAGATTTTTGGGGTATTTTTAATATTTTTCATCAGATTACTTTGTTTGTATTTAATATTTTATGTTTTGGTTTTTGTATGGTTCAAAACTTCAATGGTTGGGGAAATTAAGCCATGTCCTAACAAGCCATTTTATGGATACAGACAGGTGCAGCGAGTGAAGGAAAAGCCGGAGGTGGTATGTATGGTTCCATTTGTGTTTGTTAAATTAGAAGCATCGTACATTATTTTTTATTTATTTAATATTTGACTATAATGCAATGAAGTGGTTCGCTAATAAAAACTATTGAAATAACTATATAAGAGATTGTAGTAGAGGCAAAGGTGAATTCTCTTTTGGTTGATAAGATTTGGTGTTTACATAAGATTACTCATAAGATTTTTTCATAAGATATTTGGTTTGTGTTTAAACTTTATAATAATATTTTCTTATATCTATTTAATGCTTATCAAAACTTTGGTGTGCAGGTTGTCCTTGGCTAACCTTGGAAGCATTCAGGGGTTGTAGAGTGGAGTTTGTGTTTGCTATTTCTCTTTCTTTGTGTTTTTGTTTTTTGTTATTGTTTTTGTAACTTTTTTTCTTTGTGTTTTTGTTTTTTGTTATTGTTTTTGTAACTTTTAATTTTTCTATTGTTGTTTTTGTTTTTTCTATTGTTATAAGTGTTTTTTGTTTTTTTTTTGCATTTTTTAGCATGGCCATGCTACTTCATTGTTGGGCATTCGTTTTATTGCTTGCCTTCTCGTTTGTTTGTCTTATTCTTGTTCAAAGCTCTTTTGTGGTTCAATGGGTGGTGAACTTAAGGCTAGCGTGGATGGCTCATTGGAACCGATGCAAATTCCACAAATTTAGCAAGCAAAGGTGAGGGAGGTATGTATAAGGGAATTTACTCATTTGTTGTTACATAATATTATGGTTCTATGAAATTTTAATTTAACTCATTTACTGTAGTATAATTATATCGTGTGTGTTTATTTGAATTCAATTTTAATTCCACTGTTGTACATTGTAAAATTGTCACCATTGTTATATAAGAACTCTTTAGGCACGCTCAATTGGGATGCCACCATATATTGGTGTCTTGTATATTTTGTTATTTGGCTAAGTATAAATGTTGTGTGGATAACATGTGTAATGGAAGTGTAACAAGAACACAAACATATAAGTAAATAGTTAAATGTGAATTCATGCAGTTTAAGGTGTAGTCTGTCGATGGTCTAGCCAAGCTGGTCAGGCCCTCAACTAGGCGTCGGGAAAGTACCACGTGGGTCAACAGACGACAGAAAAAAGTCGGGTGTGGTGTGCCTGTGACAAGACCTATCTGCATGGAAGTGTTCTTTGATGATCAAACTCATTAATATACTTGGCCTCTACCACTGCCTATGTAACATTTAGTGAAACTAGCAGTAGCCAATGCTAACACTACTTGCCACAGTCAACTTTAGTTGGCTAAAACATTGCTTAATTCCGTCATCTCTAAATAATCATGCCTTGTTAATTTGATTTGTAAGGATGGTCACTCAGGAATAGTGTCATTTGACAAGCATTCTAAACTAATGGTTATGCAAAGAACACTCCAAATTTGGTCATGTTGGTTGGTTTGGGTCACTCAAGTTAAACTATGTCACTTGGACCCATTGATATCACTCACTTTGAGATAGATTGAATTGAAAAGCTCATTTTGAGTCTTCCACACCTATAGTCAAAGAAAACTTGTCTTTAAGCATTTGGAATACAATTGTGAGATATTCTACATGCTAGTCTAATGTGTTGAACAATGAATTATCATCAAAGCAAATCATAAAAAAATTCTAACGTAGGGAACAAGTATATTGACCATGGTGTCTTAAGGGGTTGCAAGTGCATTTGTGAGCTTGAAAGCTATCACTAAGATTCATCACGATGATTCGTTTCTAAAAGTAGTCTTGGTGAGCATCTTCACCTAACTTGGATTTAGTGTAGCTTGACCCAAAATAAATCATTGATAAATTAGATGTTGCATCTCGAAAGGTTGTTATTAAAAACCTATTCTCAGTAATTAATTTGTCTAGCCCTTATTGATTTGCAGACGTTTACATTTGTGTCCTTTTTTCTTGATGATACTGCCATCACAACAAAGGGACTTTTCTTGAGAATTATATACACTTAATCATGTGTCCATTTCATGGGGCTAGTGCCTCTCATTTTGAGTCTTCCAAACCCACAAGCAAAGAACCTGTCTTTGAACATTTGGAATATAGTTGTGCCGAGATATTTTAACTGCTAGCCTAATGTGTTGAACATTGAAATATCATCAATAAAAATTATCACAAATTTCCTTATGTAGGGAGCAAATATATTGTTCATCGTGGCCTAAGAGGTTGTAAGTGCATTTGTGAACCTGAAAGGCATCACCAAGAACTCGTAATGATGGGTGATTTCTAAAAGTAGCCTTGGTGAGTATCTTCAACCTAGCTTGGATTTGGTCTAGTTGGACCTCAAATCAATCATTACTAAATTTCATGTTGCATTTATTACAACTTGAAAATTTGTATTAAAATTTATTCTCAATGGTTAATTTGTTTAACCCTTATTGATTGTAGACATTCCAATAGTTGCATCCTTTTTTGTTGAAATATTGCCATCACAACAAAGATACTTTTGTTGGGAAATATATACACTTATCTGGGGATCTAGTTTGTTGGGCCATTTTTTGCATATGGTTAGGCCATTCAACCTCAACTTAACAAAGGATATGGCTCCCTCACCCTCCTCGAGAGATGTTCTTCCATAACTAGTTCTAGGACTTCTTGTCCAACATGCACCTCTTGGATACGATCATCAAACCTACATTCCTCTATAATTTAGAGATTCGGGGATCGTGTTTGTTTCAAATCGATTGGACCAATATTGAGAGTCCAGACTAGCCTTCTCGGCGCATCATCCAATGCAAGTGGATTGTCTCCTAATCCATTGTTTAGGCAAAGTTCAGAGCCCATCTTTTTGCCTTGAGGTCATATTTTGTATGGTCTCATTCCTTTAGAGTTCGGATCTTTGGGAACATAGTGTTTGGGCACATTGCGTCGACCAACACCCTTGGGTGTGCTTGCAGTTGGTTCTTAGAGCCCTCTTGTCTTTTTTAGTCTATGACCATCTCTCCAAATACTTTTCCCCTTTTTAGGTACTCACTAAATGTTCCAGGACACCTCTTGCCATCTAAGCAGGACTTGAATCCGGTTATCAGAGAGGAAATTTACAAACAATACATCTAGACCACCTGGATCACACCTTCTAAGGGTCTTGGCTCGAAGATGGATTTATATTTGGATTTTAGCAATGACCTTATTATTCGACCTCCATACATGCAAAAACATTGGATGCATGCCCTCGGGATCCCCCCTGGGTTAGTTTTGAGTCGGTTTTCACAAGCTTCAGGCAGAGATCGATCACCACCTTGCTAGCTTTGCCACTTATAGGAGTCAGATATGGGGGTGCGTGTAATTTTTTTGGTGCCCCCTATACTATAGATTAGAGGTAGATATCACTACGTCTTGTTGGACTTGAGGGACTCCTTTTCGATGCACTTTCACTGTTATGGCTAGAGATCCCTTGCTCACTTCGTGAGAAACATGTTCGGACATAGATCTCAGTATTTGCATGTCTCATCTTGGTTAGAGGCTCTCAAGATGATCATCTTCTACTTCTTAATTGTCTGTCCAATTGGAACGACAAACGACATGCAACGACCCACTATACTTTAAAGGCAGGATTTGTGAGGGCTCTTTTCTTCTTTCAACCTCCCTTGTAGGTGATTGATTGGCCTCTTTGAGACTAATGAGGGGTTGCCTTTCCAGGGCACAAGATGTACACCACTAGAAAAACAGACGAATAAGTTCTATGCGACTCCTTTTCGATGCACTTTCACTGTTATGGCTAGAGATCCCTTGCTCACTTCGTGAGAAACATGTTCGGACATAGATCTCAGTATTTGCATGTCTCATCTTGGTTAGAGGCTCTCAAGATGATCATCTTCTACTTCTTAATTGTCTGTCCAATTGGAACGACAAACGACATGCAACGACCCACTATACTTTAAAGGCAGGATTTGTGAGGGCTCTTTTCTTCTTTCAACCTCCCTTGTAGGTGATTGATTGGCCTCTTTGAGACTAATGAGGGGTTGCCTTTCCAGGGCACAAGATGTACACCACTAGAAAAACAGACGAATAAGTTCTATGCGACTCCATAGTCGAGTTCTGCCCACAAAACATACTACTCCCTAGGTTTAGTGGAGTAGCCAAGCTTTTGTTTGGAGATTCTTTCCCACAACCTTGGATGTCAGGAGATTTGGGCTCCCTCCCTCTTGTGCTCCCCTTATGATCATACAATTGGGCCTCTCAACCTCAATCTTCCCTAAAGAATATCATCTACTAAGGCATCGACCCTTTCATAGTGCTTGATGACTTTGACAATGAGTCTGCATCTTGGTCCCCTCACTCCAACACTTGACAGCCTCTCTCTCTATTAGTACCAAGATTTCAATTTCTAGCATTTTTATTCTACTCACACCTTATAGGATACTCTCTATTAATTAGACATTTAGCATCTAAGTTCTAGCTTGCTCTTAGATGTTAATATTTGTATGCTTTTAGCATTGATCTTCGCACTTCCACTTATGAAGTGAGGGTGAGTGCATACAAATATTCTGGTATAAATACATACCTATTATTTTCCACAATAATATTAATAACCTCCCCTTTCCATAGCTTGCTCTTAGATCTTCATATTTGTATGCTTTTAGCATTGATCTTCGCACTTCCCACTTATGAAGTGAGGGTGAGTGCATACAAATATTCTGGTATAAATACATACCTATTATTTTCCACAATAATATTAATAACCTCCCCTTTCCATAGCTTGCTCTTAGATCTTCATATTTGTATGCTTTTAGCATTGATCTTCGCACTTCCCACTTATGAAGTGAGGGTGAGTGCATACAAATATTCTGGTATAAATACATACCTATTATTTTCCACAATAATATTAATAACATTCCCTTTCCACACACTAGTAATTGTCAATTTTAGTTCAATACCATATAATATTATTATTTTCATAGTATATACTGTTTTAATTTTATTTCGTCAGTGTTTTATAATTCTAATATTTTAATACCAAGTCACCTGGCATTGGGATATAGTTATCCAACATGGGAGATGTAGACTCCAGAAACAGTACACATCTGGACATGTATATATATAATATAATTAAAAAGTATTAAAATTACAGGAATAAAATATAGACATAAATATGTAATCGTTTTTTAACATATTTTGGTGTCTTGAGTGTCAGACATGTGAGAATACTCTGTTCGAGTGTTGGACGTAGGACACGTGTCCCACTAGTGTCCAACACTCAAACATAGTGTCCAAGTGGTCCGATACACTGGATATGTGCAAGCAGGGGGAGTATCCAGTGATCTCATTTTAATATAATTTATTATCAATGCAAAAATATCACATTAATATCTCCTACTCTTCTCTATTCCTCTCTTACTTATCCACTTTTTGTGCTGTAGTATTTTCCACTGCAAGAAACAAACATATGTTTTCATATCCAGGGTAATGGTATGAATGATTAGTTGGTGTATATAATGTTAGCAATCTTACTTACCTGTTTGAAAAGTGACATGAATAGAAACAATCATATGCAGCATTTTAGTCTTCAATTTTTTCAATATAGAATACAGATTTGTAGATCTGTGTCTTAAGTACAATATGTTTCTCTATCTGCAGCCGGAAATGCATTTACTCGACAGTTGAGTTGCAGTTTCATTCAACATATGTGATCTTTATTGACCACAGGTAACTTCTATTAACTCCAGATACATAAAAATTCAACAAAGGGAAATTCAAGCTGGATGCTTAGATTTTTTTTATTCTGGGAATCAAAATTATTATACTATCTTCTCTGAGGCTTTAATTAACTTGTAATTTATCTGGGCGGGCTGGTTTTAGTATGTTGCGTTGGTCAAGGAATTGTCACAAATCAAAGATAAAAGCTTCCTTGATGTAATAGCTCAGAGAGCTGTTTTCAAGAGTATGCCTGGGAGAGATTATTGATATATCTGACCTTGCTTATGGTTCCAGGGTGGATGAACATGTGAGTCTGCAGAGTATATTCGAAAAGCATCTGGCAACTGGTTCTGGGAATCCAACAACACGGAATAAATTAAGACATTTTTGTAAAGAATCTACTGAAAATCTGAAGCTTTTTGTTAAGAAGGAATATACAAAGGTATGAAGTTTTCCTTATTATTCATTCAAGCTTCACAGAGGTAATTTCAGGTCCAACTGTTTTTTAACGACACCGGGCTTTCTAACTTTTCAGGGTACCAAAACTTTATATTCTGAGTTAAATGTTACAGAACCATTGCGTTCTCAGCTTGCATTTAAGACTATTACAGAGTATCCCGTGATTCATGTTGTTCTGCCTGCACATGAAATAGAATTTGAAGTTTTTATAGAGTCGGATCCAGTTTCAAAGAAAGTTGTGAAACCTTCAATTGTTGATGAAATGGAAGATCAAAATCTTCATGATCTTGTTCATCTAGAGGCTGCTCCCTTCAAGAAAGAAGAAATTAAGGAAGTGGAGTTTGAAAGATTTAGAGATGTGGATCCCGTTCCAAAGAAAGTTGGAAAACCTTCAACTGTTGACAAAATTGATCTGGTACCTCTTCAGAGTGTTCTCTTTAGGGAAGAAGCAATGAAAGAAGTGGAGTTTGAAGGTTTTAGAGATGTGAGTCCTGTTCCAAAGAAAGTTGGAAAATCTTCAACTGTTGACAAAATGGAAGACCAAAATGTTGATGATCTTGTACATCAAGAGAGTGTTCCCTTTAGGGAAGAAGAAATTGAGGAAGGAGAGGTCGAAATATTTACAGATCTCAGTCCAGTTATAAAACTGTCAACTGTTAACAAATTGGAATACCAAAATCCCTATGATCATATACATCAATAGGGTGTTCCCTTCATGGAAGAAGAAATTGAGGAAGGAAAGTTTGAAGTTTTTAGAGAACTCGATCTGCTTACAGAGAAAGTTGTACATCGAGAGGGTGTTCCCTTCAGGGCAGAAGAAATTGAGGAAGGAGACCTTGGAATCTTTAGAGATCTCTATGCAGTTCCAGAGAAAATTGTGACTCCTGCAACTGTTGAGGAAGTGGATGACCAAAATCTTAATAATCTTATACATCTAGAGAGCGAGGATGGAGTATGTTTTCCTATCTGCAGATAGATGTGAAAGGTGCTACAGATCAGCGAAGGCTGAGGTATCGAAAATTTGAAACATAGATCCAATGGTTTCTTGGTCAACTTTACGTGATTGAATGAATTCCCAATCGTGAGTTCTGCAGCTGTCTACAGTTCTTAAGCGCAATTTAGAATTGCTTTCTTTCACAATCAACTTGTTTATCTTTATCAGTGTAAAACAGCAATTTTGATAACTAATTATAATGCAGAGCCTTCTTTCAAATTTGACTTTACCAGTTATGTTAACCAATCTCATTTTCCCATGATTCTCCCATGTGTATTTTATGATTTCAAGTCTGGATTTGACATATATCTGAAAAATTAGGAGCATCTCTATTTCAGGGAGTTTAGATAGAAAGTGTTTTTCCTCATAATAGGTTTTTTTAAGTCTATTAATAAAACGCTATGTACATTTTTTTTAAGTCTATTAATAAAACAATATGTACAGAGACTTTATAAAAAAAGTAGGCCAGGCAAGCAGCGTCCAGCGTCCACAACCACTAGCACAATATAAGCAAAACTTAAAAAGTGGGCTGGCTTATGCCAAAAGACCCATTATATACAACCACAAATAACAAAGTGAAGCTCCTGGATTTGAATATGTACCAATTGAAAATGATGACTTTTTAATATTTTGAAGAATTATATTTTTAATATCCATGGCATTGAGATTATATATAGTTGTTTCATTATCTTTCTAATATGTTATTATAATATTATTTGTATTTTATGTGAAACATATTTCAAATAACATAACATTAAATATTGTGATTTTACCAAGAAATATGTTAAAAAAATGTTTTTTTATTTATTTATAATTTTGATCCTTTCTTTGTCATGGGTTCTAAAGTGATTTTATGATTAAGAAGATTTAAAACATATTGGGATTTCTTTGTCATGGGTTCTAAACTGATATTTTATGATTAAGAAGATTTAAAAAATATTGTGATTTTTATAGATAAAAATGTTTTGTTTTCTTTTTCCAATTTTGATAAAAAAAATATTTGCCATGGAACCTAAAGTGATACTTTGTGATCAAAAAGATTTAAAATGTTAAAAAGTTAATGTTATTGATAAAAATAATGGCTAAATGCAATCTCTAAAAAAATCTAAACTATGAGTTGATAACTATGTTTTATATGGGAATATTTATTTTCTTTACTATTAGCAGTTTTATTTGATTTATTGTAGATGTGATATGAACCTTTTAAGGTCATTTTGATAGACATTATATATTACTCTGAGTTAATATTGGTTTATTTTACACATTTTAATGAGATATTTTATTGAGATTTATACCGACATCATTGGTTAGTGGGTAGTGGGTTAGTAGCTAGGGGGTGGGAATTAGGGGTTAGACATGGTCTTAATTTATTAAGAGGATAAAAGGTTTGTAGGATAGTAGTTAGTGTGCTACCATGTAAGTGTGCAAGGCTTCAATGGATTATGGGATTAAAGGTTGAGTTTTTAGTGGGTATTTGTTATGAGTTTGTTGGATTAGAGATTTAGGGTTTGATGTAGGGTTATTCACATGGGTGGATAGGAGGCTTATATCTTAGTGGGTTATTAGGGTTAATGAATAATGGGTTAATGAGACAATATGGTCGAGATGTTAAACCATGGAAAACGTGGTTAATGATAGTAAATAGTTGATAATAACCATGGTCACACATAATGTTCAACAGATTGCCCTGACCTTGGTTGAATGCAGTTAATATGGTGAATGTAGTTAACCATAATTTGGGTGGTCAAAATTATTTATCATTTGTTATATTATTTTACATTGATCCTTGTATCACAATGTGGCAAGTGTGTGTCTCCTTTATATAGTGTTCTTACATTTGGTCCCAACCACACATGACGTCCTGAGTCGACGTCTCGGCCCTGAGTCACAAGTTGTTGGATATACCCTTGTGAGGTTGTTGTTCCCATGGTTAAAAAAAAGATAAAAACATATTGTATAGTGATTTGAACCATGGTTTGGGGAATAGAAACATTCCCAAATTACCAACAAATTAAGATATGCTTGTGAGGTTGTTGTTCCCATGGTTAAAAAAAAAGATAAAAACATATTGTATAGTGATTTGAACCATGGTTTGGGGAATAGAAACATTCCCAAATTACCAACAAATTAAGATATGCGATTAATTGTTTATTATTATTTATTATTTTTCTTTGTATTTGTTAATATTAATACATTTTTGTGTCTAATTATGACTTAATAATGTCTTTTAATGGCATGCTATTCAATAATTGAATTTATCTTACATTATCTAAGATGTTAAGATAGCCATATCATGTTAAGATAGCCATATCAGTGAATGTTAATGTAGTCATTTATAATATATTTCAATGGATTTATCCACCAACTTTTTAATGACCAGATTTAGGACAAAAGGTTCCAAAAATGATCATTTCAATGGGGCGTCATCATTATAAAAAAAATTATTATTGTTTTTGTGTACATCCCCTTGCTTATCATAAATAACCTATTGTTAATTGCTTGGGATTTTGGGTTACCACAAAGAGAGTCTAGGTCCCATCATGGGGCACTTATCCACAATAGAGTTATCTTAGTCATATTTTGGGTGGTAAATCACTCAAAATCTTACAATGCTTGTTAATATAGGGAGATAGTTAAATTACCAAAAATTTAACATACATAGTTTATGTAGAGGCAAGAACATTGTAACATCCCTTCTATCTACTTGCAAATTTTTGTTGTTTGATGAGAAGCATGAAATACTTGGTATTTCTTAAACCATCAACTTATCAACTAGTTCTTATAATGTTTTATTTTGAATTTAACCATACAAAGTAGTTAATATTACATACATATATCTATTGGATGTAGTTATAATTAATGTTAGATTATTTTTATTGTTTGTTGCATTATCTTGGTTGTAATTGTTTCCATTTCAGTTGTACATGCATTTGGTCATGGTTTTAAGAGTAAAACAATTGAATTAGCTAATGCACCGGCATTATTTTGAGATGATCTAGTTCCCTAGTATAATGTCTCCACATTATGTAATTACAAATAACATTCACTAATAATAGGGAGTTGCTTGATAAAAAAAGATGCTATACATGACTTCATTATTGGAAAATGAAGAAATAAAGAGGAAGATTCATGAATTATTGGATAACTGGGATTGCATTCACCTCAACTTGTCACACAATAGATCCTTTGTTAGTTAGTTACAAGGAAGGATGCTATGTGGAGATACCCCCATAAGGTCATAACATTGAAATATTGACTTCTTAACTGGATCAACATTAATAATTAATACCTATTATTGTAGATTGACAAATCAACTTTATGTGGAGATACCCCCATAAGGTCATAACATTGAAATATTGACTTCTTAACTGGATCAACATTAATAATTAATACCTATTATTGTAGATTGACAAATCAACTTTATGGAGTTAATTTTGTCAGTAAAATTGATTTTTTGTTTCATTACCACCATACACATATAAAAGATACTTTGAAGATAATGCGGTGAATGATGTCATCCCATCTTACTAATGAACTTGCAATATCCATGAAAATGATAAGCAAATTTTTGGGACAATATCTTAATTCATTTGTGATCATAATTTCAATGTAATGATCTTGTTTTTAATACTCACCTAATATCCATGAAAATGATAAGCAAATTTTTGGGACAATATCTTAATTCATTTGTGATCATAATTTCAATGTAATGATCTTGTTTTTAATACTCACCTAGGGATTTATTGCACCATCCAAACCTAATATTATAGTGTCGTGTAGAAATAATATTTTAGTAAACATGAAGAGTACATTTGGGCAAATATGAACTCATTTATTCTTTCTCCATGAAAGAGAGGCATCACACCATTGATATAAAGAATATTTTAGTTGTTGTCAAGTAGCTAAAATAGGATGACCTACAAAGTTTTATGGAAATGGCAAATCCATGGAGAAATTTAATGGCATGCACCCTCTTAAGTCATGCAACAAGAAGCATTTGAAGAGATCCAAGATCAAAAACATTGTTCATGTCTTCACATTTGTCGAACATCTATTCTTTAAAATCAAAGCTAATGTTTTTGGGCATTGAAGAGGTGTAATTTTGATGTATCATTGAAGACCTATCACATACCACCACTTTGAGACATGTTTAGCAATCATCTACAATGACCATAAACACCTCTTTGATTGGACAAGAAACTTAGTAATATATATATAAACTCTAATATGATTCTAATACATTGACTAGACATCATCCTTACAAAAAAACTTATATAATGTTGAAATAAATACTTTTATAAATTGTAAAAATATAAAATTTCATACATCATCCTTAAAAACACTTATATAATGTTGAAATGAATACTTTTATAAATTGTAAAAATATAAAATTTCATAAAATTACATATATGGGACTTAGTATAACATCATTATTTAATAATTTTGTATTGTAAAAATATAAAATATATAAAATTTAATATAATTTCATTATTATTAAATATACTATATCAAAAAAAATTGTATTAACATTAATCTACACCACATAATTTTATAATAAATAAATAAGACATAATCAAATACAATTCAAGGTCTTATTAATATTTCAATAATTATCTACACCACATAATTTTATAATAAATAAATAAGACATAATCAAATACAATTAAAGGTCTTATTAATACTTCAATAATTATCATCTTTTCATAATAATAATAAAAAAATGGCATTAATCTAATTATCATCTTTTCATAATAATAAAAACATAATAGTTAAATTTTGACATTAATCTCTTTAGCATGTTTCTCCTTATTACACTATTTCGATCATTTATTTAATTTAAAATATGCAATGTTAATATTCCCTTGATATACAGAAACCACTACCAAACATGCTAAAATCCAACCGGGTACGCAAGATGCAGACTAAGTGAATATACAGCCGGGCTGGACAAAACTGGCTGGTTCTTATTAATAGTTGGATGACAGACAAGACCGTGCGGTGTATACACATTATTGGTTTTCCATAGCAATTCATTTTCACGGCTCTATTTTATTCGTTTTCCATAGCAATTCATTTATTCTTCAGTCTTACGCCGGGGTTGCTTCTTCAACAGCACTCTCTCCAGCAGATGCAGTTTTTTCTTTTGAAACTTCAGCAGGTGCTTCCTGCTTACCCGATGATTCTTCAGCCTTTTCTTCTGCCACCGTTTCAACCTTTTCTTCTGCCACCGTTTCAAGAGCGGCAAGGGCTTCTTCCTTACCCGATGATTCTTCAACTGTTTCTGCTGCATCTTTAACAGCTTTGGCTTCAACAGAGTCTTCTTTAGCGGGCTCGGCTTCTTGGTGCACTAAGGTAACTTCCTCCTTGGGTTTCGCCACTTCCTCGCATTTTACCTGGACTGATTCTGCTTCGGGCTCTGAGTAAATTCCTTTTCAGATTTCTCAACGCTGGCGGGGCGGGGGCTTTCGTCGACTGTTGTCACGGCCACGTGAACCTCCTCAGAAGGACTGGAGGCAAGAACTTCTACGGCTTTAACCTCTTCTTCGGTTGCAATCAATTCAGCTGGCATGGTAGCAACCTGCACAAACAAATAATCCATCACAGGGTTTGTAATCAAAAGAAAAGTTATGAAAACGAAAGAGATACAAAGCTCAACAGTCGCCATATTCTCCTAAATCAAGATCTTTATACAAAGCTCAAAAAGCAATTCGGTCTGCTAATTCAAACCGAAATTCAATCGTTCGAAACAGAAGCTCAATTGCTGGCCTTGTGTTGCTATGCACGGCCGGATCTGGTGGTCCTGGGCCTGCCACTTGGCGCCCATCGGACGGCCAGGTCCGGTGGTCCTGGGCCTGCCACTTGGCGCCCATCGGACGTCCAGATCTAGTGGCCGTAAACCTGCCACTTGGTGACCATCGGACGGCCGGATCTGGTGGTCCTGGGCCTGCCACTTGGCGCCCATCGGACGACTGGATCTGGTGGTCCTGGGCATGCCACATGGCGCCCATCGAATGGCTGGATCCGGTGGTCCTGGGCCTGCCACTTGGTGCCCATCCGACGGTCCGATCTGGCGGACGTTGGCCTGCCACTTGGCGCCCATCGGACGGCTAGATCTCATGGCCCTAAATCTGCCCCTTGGCGCCCATCCCACGGCCAGATCTTGTGGCCCTAAACCTGCCACTTGGCGCCCATCGAACGGCCAGATCTTGTGGCTCTAAACCTGCCACTTGGCGCCCATCCCAAGGCCGGATCTAGTGGCCCTAAACCTGCCACTTGGCGCCCATCGAACGGCCAGATCTAGTGGCCCTGGGCCTGCCACTTGCCGGCCATCGGACAGCCAGATCTCACGGACCTAAACCTGCCACTTGGCGTCCATCGGACAGCCAGATCTGAAGGCCCTGGGCCTGCCACTTGGCACCCATCCGACGGCCAGATATTAAGGCCCTGGGCCTGCCACTTGGCGACCATCCGACAGCCAAATCTAAAGGCCCTAAAGTTGCCACATGGCGCCCATCGGACGGCCAGATCTGAAAGCCCAAACCTGCCACATGGCACCCATCGGACGGCCAGATCTGAAGGCTCTAAACCTGCCACTTGGCGCCCATCCCAATGCTGGATCTAGTGGCCCTAAACTTGCCACTAGGCGCCCATCGAACGGACAGATCTAGTGGCCCTCGGCCTGCCACTTGGCGCCCATCGGACAGCCAGATCTCACGGTCCTAAACCTGCCACTTGGCGCCCATCGGACGGCCAGATTTGAAGGCCCTGGGCCTGCCACTTGGCACCCATCCGACGGCCAGATCTGAAGGCCCTGGGCCTGCCACTTGGCGACCATCCAACGGCCAAATCTAAAGGGCCTAAACCTGCCACATGGAGTCCATCGGACGGCCAGATCTGAAGGCCCTAAACCTGCCACTTGGCGCCCATCCCAAGGCCAGATCTAGTGGCCCTAAACCTGCCACTTGGCGACCATCCGACGGCCAAATCTAAAGGCCCTAAAGTTGCCACATGGCGGAACAGACGGATCTAGTGGCCCTGGGCCTGCCACTTGGCGCCCATTGGACAGCCAGATCTCACGGCCCTAAACCTGCCACTTGGACGGCCAGATCTGAAGGCCTTGGGCCTGCCACTTGGCATCCATCGGACAGCCAGATCTGAAGGCCCTGGGCTCCCCACTTGGCATCCATCCAATGGCCAGATCTGAAGGCCCTGGGCTTGCCACTTGGCGACCATCCGACAGCCAAATCTAAGGGCCCTAAAGCTGCCACATGACGCCCATCGGACGGCCAGATCTGAAGGCCCTAAACCTGCCACATGGAGCCCATCGGACGGCCAGATCTGAAGGTCCTAAACCTGCCACTTGGAGCCCATCGGATGGCCAGATCTGAAGGCCCTAAACCTACCACTTGGCGCCCATCGGACGGCCAGATCTGAAGGCCCTTAAACCTGCCACTTGGCGCTCCTCGGATGGCTAGATCTGAAGGCCCTGAACCCGCCACTTGGTTCCCATCGGATGGCCAGATCTCACGGCCCTTAAACCTTCCACTTGGCGCCCATCGGACGGCCAGATCTTATGGCCTTTAAACCTGCCACTTGGCGCCCATCGGACGGCCAGATCTCATGGCCTTGGGCCTGCCACTTGGTGCCCATTGGACGGCCAGATCTCATAGCCCTGGGCCTGCCACTTGGTGCCCATCGGACGGCCAGATCTGGGCATTGCATTCGCTGTGGACAGAATAAACGAAAACAAATCTGATTTGAGATTGAAGGAATCTGGTGGCTAAGATCAGACATGCATACGAAGCAGTTACTGTGCGCACCGAATCATCTCGATCGAGTTTAATTTTCATGCTTACGAGCCTGAACACGTGCTGATGCAAATCCTGCACCTGCCCAGCGATACGAAGAAAACGAAATCGAACATCTGCGCCGAAGCTCAAGGCGTGGGAGTTTTGTTATCCGCCATTGTTCCCACAGGTTCATATGCCCATGTAACTTTAAAACAAACAAATACCAAACATAACCAGGAAAATCATAGAAATCTTTCCGTTCCACAACGAGGGACACCAGAAGTTTTTTCTTTCTCGAGATTTTATAAAAGATATTTTCCCTGCGTGAACTCAATTCGATGAGAGGGCAGAATTCAAGTCAATGACGGTCCCAATATCCTCCCAAAAGCCGTGGATTTATACATCGTAATGTAATTCAGTCCACGCCACATTTTGTAGCCTTCTTCGTTGCAGAACGTTGATATCATAGATTGAGAATACAAAAATTGCCAATTTTATCTTCATCAATAATCTATACGCTGCCCTTTCAAGCGTGATTATTTTTATCTTCAGAAATAATCTGTTGCATACACTAAGCACTACGCTTGTAAATTACATCCAATTACTGAAATCAGGATATTCCTAGACTATGCTATTTAGTGGGGAAATTGAAGTTTGTTTTTTAAGATAAATTCCATGGAAAACGCCTCAGGGTATTCAAATTCTCCTGCTCTTTTCGTTTATGTGCATGCTGTCAATTTTATGAATTAATCAAATACTTATGGTGTCAATCTTATGAATTAACAATTTCAAATCTTTTCCACCGACTTGAGATTAAAAAAAATGCAGCTTATGTTTTAAGCATTAGACTTCTGGGGTTAATCAATATTAAAAAAAGATTATCACAAGCAATTAAATACTGCCCTGTAACAAATGGATTACAACTTCAAAGCCATCTGATCTTGTCCTAGAATTATTTACATTCCACCACCTGCTAGGGATAAGGAATCATTTGGAATGTACTAGAATAAATCACTTTAAAGAAGCGCAGGAAAGGAGGCAAGTGCCCTTTTAGAGCTTCTTCTCAGTGCATTGTTATTGTCCTAAGGGGTTCAGAGCACTTGGAATTTCTGTGTAGCCATTTAGGCTTCTATCACACAAAATAAACATAATCCTCCATGATTTTCTCAGACTACTTGGAAATCCTGTGCAGCCATTTAGGCTTCTATAACACAAAATAAACACAATCCTCTACCTGAAGCCCAGGCACAAGCAAGACTGCTGTCTAGGTACAATGCAGAAACAGGGCAGTTTGTGGTTACCACAATAGAGCATCTGGCACAAAAAAACATATGGGGAGATGCAACCATAGGACTGGAGAGCCCCTCAAGTCACCTCTGAGACAACAGGAATCCCACCTGAAGACAATGTCTCAATGGCTGCCTTTAATTAATGCTACAGCCACTCATGATTCGAAGGGGACCCGTAGCTCCAGTCCAGCTAGTCATTAATACCCCGAACATGCCTAATAAGGTGGGGTCATAACAGCATCAACCAATGTCCCTAGTCGATGGGGCCTCTTCAATTGTCTCTGCTAGAATCTGTTTCCCTGCTCTCTGTAATTTCTGTGTAGCCATTTAGGCGTCTATCACACAAAATAAACATAATCGTCCATGATTTTCTCAGAGTACTAGGAAATCCTGTGCAGCCATTTAGGCTTCTATAACACAAAATAAACACAATCGTCCATGATTTCAATTTTAACATGAAAAGATAAGAATTTTGACACTATTTTTGCAATGAAATAAATTCTTTTTTTTTTTAAGGAAATGAATGGCATTCATTGTTGAAAATAGCTCTTTACATACTTATTGAGTTGTAAGAAGGTTACATAGTTATTAAGTTGTTAGAGGTGGTTCCAAAAACATTGCATATTCAAAGATCTTTTGTTGTCAAAAATATGTAACATATTACAAAAATATATCAATACACAGATTAATAAAAACTGAAACATACAAAAAGGAAATTAAAAAATAATGACTAGTGATTCTCCTAAGCAATGCAAGTTATTACGTAAGATTAAAGACCCTCCACCTCTCTTCCATGGACCAATATATATTCGTTCCTAAAGGGGAGTTAGAGCTCAAACCTGACTCCTGTTAGAAGACTATGTTTCTTGAGCTTTGTCCTTTACAGTGTCTTTTTCATGGCCTACGTTTTATGAGTGGAAAACAGATAATTCTAGAAAGAAGCCAAAAACCATTCATATTGATATATGTAAAGTTTAAATTGCCTTAAATATTGCAATGGGAAGTTTATCCTAACATATTCTTAAATATTATTTAGCATTCAATCTTATGTGAAATGCTATTGCAATACAACGAGACTAAACTCTATTGTGCAGTGATTTACTCTGTTATATAAGATTTGAGAATATTAGTAACACACTATCAAATCACTCTGTTATATAAGATTTGAGAATATTAGTAACACACTATCAGCAGTGGAATGAAACACCACTGCAATAGGAATGAAACCCCTTCCTCCCCTTGCAGATTAAAACCTGCTCTTAGACATTAGGATCAAGGTTTAGGATACCCCTTTTCAATTAAGGTTGAAGTTTTGGATTCTACAGAATCTTCTTAGAAATCCATCCATGGATAGCTCCTAAAGTGTGAATAACAAAATCCGACAGGGCCTCCACATCATACTCCAGTGGAGAAAGTAATAACCAACTTGACAAGATCATAAATTTACAAAGCAATGACAAATTTGACAAGATCATAACTTTTTCATATAAACTCCATTACAAATGTATAATACACCTTTGGAAAGCTATCAACAAGATCTACACTACAAAAACTTGAGTTGTCCATGTTTTCTCTACACCAATGAAGAAACAAGTCGAAATTGAAATTAATGAGAGAATGCCGAATCCCACTATTACAAACATTAAAAAAGCCAAGAAAAAATTATACTTACAATGAACAAATGAATTGTGAAATTGAAATCTTTGTGTTATTTTAAAATGTAATAACGTATGATATTAAATAAATAGCATCGTGGTAGGCCTTCAAAATCCCTACAACTTACGAACTTACGAGCATGGCAGGCAATCAACCAAACCCAGAACAGTAAATCAATATAGCTAAAGCCTAAGACTTCCTATAAAGCCCATAAAGTACTATTATATTCTTGTGGTTCCTTTAATGTAATCACGAGTATCTCATAATAATGCTGAAAAAGTAGAGCGGATATCAAATTGAAATAATCCTTTAGCACTTGAACTCCCATGCCTATGATCACCTTAAAAAGATTCTATCTCTTTTACTGCAAAAAGGTTGTACAAAATCTCGTACCCTCAACTTACAAGAGGGCTATTATCTAGCCTACCAAAATGAACCCAATTTCCTAATGGCTATATGTTCTAAAGTTTTAAGCACACTAACAATACACTATCTGTAAACCGTAAAGAATTAAAAAACAAATACATATTAAGGAACAATTGCATAATATAATCTAGCCTACCAAAATGAACCCAATTTCCTAATGGCTATATGTTCTAAAGTTTTAAGCACACTAACAATACCCTATCTGTAAACCATAAAGAATTCAAAAACAAATACATATTAAGGAACAATTGCATAATATAAGCAAACAAGATGAAACGATTAATGACCAAATAGTCTCAAGTTGAGACCAAAAAAAACTTGTGGACTATCTCTGACACTGACTCAACATGAGCATCGCAAAATATTCTCTCAAAAAATTTTATCTAGAGACATTATAGAATGCCAGTCTTAATCTTTGGAGACTACCATTTTACCCTCTAGACATTGTATGCTTTGTCTCTAATATCGTCGTTGTACAGACAACAAAGAGACAACAAATACTTTATACATCATCTCTAGTTTTGCCAACTATCGTTTATCTAGAGACTAAATATAGAAGGACTCTGTATATCATCTCTACTATTGCCAACTATTGTTTCTCTAGAGACAATATATTAAACAATGTATAAAAAATAGTTGTTTATCAAGTTCAGTTCACTGCATATGGTTTAATGCCCAGACCTAGCACACCGAGGATCCTTAAAAACCAAACCACAGTCAATTATACCCTACCAAAGTGGTAAATTGATGAGCGAAAACCTGGCCTATCCAAGTGGCATAATTGGGAGTGGTAATTTTAGTACTTAAAGGTGGCGTATCAGTTCTCAATTCTACGACATGACCTTGTAATTTTGAGAGCGTGAAGTTCGCCTATCGGTTTTCAAAATCCAACATGGGAATGATTTAGGCTAGCTTGAACTATGCTTATAACGCAATGTATAAAAAATAGTTGTTTATCAAGTTCAGTTCACTGCATACGGTTTAATGCCCAAACCCCAGTATGCATGTTCATTAAAAATTTAAAATTTAACTTGCAGCTTGAAACACATTAAGATAATTTCAACTTTTAACAACTCATAAATTTTCTTAGTGACCTAACTTTTCAATCTCAGAAAAATAATGACAGCCAAACCATAAATTTAACTCAGAAAATTTTAGCCAAATTGGCTCAGGAAAAACCCCGAAGGAAAAACTTGATAGGAGAGACAAAATTTTATTTTCAGAGACAAATTACAATATTTTCAGCATTACTTATCTCAACCAATTTCTTCTCGAAATTTGTGCCAAACTGTCCCAGTACGGCCTGCTGTAAATTCTGTACTTTTTCCTCGATTTTTGTCCCCAAATTTCTGTTGTACGGCTTCACACTTGCGAGCTGTACGGTCACCTTTTTCTCGATTTCTGTGCTACACCTGTTTCTCGATTTACCTTCTGCCTTAATTTTCGTGCCTGTACAAACTGTAGTTAATGTTGTACGGTCCTCGAAATCTATGGCCTTGCCTCGAAAATTGTTCCCAGCCTCTTGGAATTCGTGCCCTCCTTCCCAGTTTTTGTCTTTTTCCTCTCAAGGTCGAGTCTCTAAAAACCCTTGTCTCTCTCTCTTGCTCACCCAAAAATCTCTTTTGGTGAAAGTGAATAATGGTGCCTTCAATCCCTAACTCCTCCCGTTTTGTTCATGGCAACTTCCTCATCTCTCAAAACCCTTGTCTCTCTCTCTTGCTCACCCAAAAATCTATTGTGGTGAAAGTGAATAATGGTGCCTTCAATCCCTAACTCCTCCCGTTTTGTTCATGGCAACTTCCTCATTTTCATCCAATGGCTTAGATTAGATATGATCAAGAATTCACATTAATTGCTCATTAATAACTCAATAAATAATATTTAATGCTCAAATATCATTTAATTACGTGAGTTTCCTTTTAATTAAACACTCACTTTATTTCTCATAAAGTGAACTGAAAAGAAAAACAACTTAAAAAAGACTTTATAAACATAAAGTATATCTCACTTTAATAAAGTGCTACGGACCACTTTTAATGTTTTTATGTCCACCCCAAGGCACCACAAGATGAACATTTCCTAGGTAACTTTTCAACAGTTTATCTAGAGACAATTTAATAAACAATGTATAAAAAAATAGTAGCTTAGCCAATGAGCTAAACGATTAAATCATCTTTAAAAGCATTTCCTTAAAAATAATCTACAATTTTATCTATTAATTTATGATAGGGCATGGTGGGATCGAACCACCAACCTTCTGCTTGTAAAGCAAATGCTCTTCCATTAAGCTAGTACCCTTTAAATGAATAAATAGGAGAGAGGGGCTGGTAGGCTTCCATGATCTTGTGCATTTCAGTAGCCTGTTGGAATTTTACTTTCGCATTTTACTTTTGCATGTAACAATTTTTGCACTGAAATAATTTTTTTTATTTCTCTTTGTATCTCAAAATTCTAACTTTAGACATAAAAATGTACATAGAACACAACTTTAATCTTGATTTGCATGTAAAAACCAAATATCCTGAAGAAACGATTAATTTGAACTTTTCAGCAGTTACCATGCCTATTGCTTGCATAAATTGTAGAAAAAAACAACTGAACAACAGCATTTTCTGTAGATTACATATTGAACTTAATATTTGAAATCAATTGAACAAGCCAAAACGAGGGTCAGGTTTTTTAAATTTTAATAAATTGAATGCACGCTCTCCTGTCAGCACCCCATGCACTCCTGATTTCAAGGATGGCATCCCCGTTCCTGCACCCACACCCACAATTCCTGGCTACCTTGGCTTCTCTCCACTTTTCAAAAACAAGATTGTATTGATCATGGTGGAATAGCTCCCCCAGTCATACAAATAATTAGTTTGTTCCCTCTACCAGCTTTTCAAGTGCTGAAGGGAAAAAGCAACCACCTATTTTACAGAAAAAATTGAACATTGGAGAAAAGAAAGATGAGAAACTCAATGCTACTGAATTTGGTGTTGTGAAAGGTGCATATCCACGAGTCAATAAACCACTCATGTATTATTTTTAAAATTGTTCAAAATTGGCTTTTCAAAGTTTAAAATAAATCCATGCATTAATGGAAGAAAATTTCCTTGCCTTGGGTTTTGTTACCCCCAAAATACTTTTTCTTTGTGCATTTTGATCTCTCTTGCAGCTTGAGATGAAGGCGATTTTGCTGTTCATTTGTGTAATCGTATTTCTAAATATGTTAGTCATTCAACGGAGATGAAGATGCAGGCTGGAATTACAAGAAGCATGTTTTCCTGTAGCAGTTTGTCAGAGGTAATGTTCCAGGATTTGGAAGGTTTGCAATGCTTTACCACTGAAGGTGAATCAGATTGATATTGTGACTAAATCCATTTAAGTAACAAAGTGTTGAAGGAAAAAACAATGCAATCCAAGTACCAGAACATTTCCAGGGATCTGATCCAAGAACCTTTCTTCAATCAAAAGGATACAAGTTATGCCTGCAAATAAAGGTGTATCTCAGATCCACATTAATGTAGGCTCTGCTAGTCTATGCTGAATGTCAAGCCCTGGATATAACTGTTGCAGTCCTAGTGTGAAAAGATCCAAACATGTGCCCACTCTATGAAGCTTGGATGGCACACTATAGCATTGAGGCCATGTATTGTAATCAAAGTCCAGGAAGATGTTGATTAAAGATAACGGAGTATGTTTCTAGATTGGTATGGTGAATTTCTGGTGCTGAGGATGCAGTTGGTGGTAGATAATGGGGTCCTAGATCTGTGACAAGGAGAAAAGCAGCATTAACCCCTTACATTACAAGGGCATCAAAGGGACAGTAATCAAGGTCATTCTGGGAAGTATTTTGAGCTCTTGTACCAACATCAAAAGCCTGCAGATTTTGCAGCTTGTTTTCATAAATAATCCAGGATATAATGGAGGATAAATTCATAGGAGATACTTGTAGCAAATCACCCAAAGTCCTGTAGGCGATAGGATCTTATTCAAGCATATTGATCAGCTGAGAGTTAAGAATTTTCAGCAGCAAACTAAGGAGAAGTGTCTAACTGTGGTTTATCATATCACTTGGCACCTACTGACAAAGTCAGACATCCTTTATTGAGAGGTCACTTAGTTCATCAAGAGTTTATTGCATTATTGAGGCAGCCATACCATTAGACCCACATTTGAAGAGTGCGTTCAACTTGAAAAGAATTTTTGGATTGGTTTCTTGCTGGATCCTTTGTAATGCTGAAGCATGGTTACTCTAGCACTATTTGATCGATATTTCAGACCTGTAACAGCAGCATCCTCAGGATTTAATAAGACTAAATGAGAAGCAGATCTGACCCATAAATAGTATTTGAAACTGGTTATCCTCATCAGAAGCTTGCTAGAGGGTCTTTGAACCTGTTTCACCATCAAACAGTGACATTTTGTTCACAGTACTACGACCATACACCCTTTTGTCTTCAAAACTGAGACTTATACTAACTGCAACTCCGTGCTTCCTTTGTTCACTGTACAGAAACCATGTGCCCCTTTGTCTTCACGACTATGGCTACAACTTCGCAAGGCTCTGCTCCAGATCAGCTGGTTATTGATCTCCTCAAATCCCCATATATTCCCCATATATTCGTCATTCCTTTTCAGAGCCTCACACTTCCTTCCACGCCCACAAAATGAGAAGGGTGTTCCACTTATTTATACAAGTATCGGTAGGGCCAACTTGAATGTTTTCAATTTACGGTCATTTAGGCCGACTTGACTCGTTATTTGTACTACTTTAAATTACAATGCTATATAGACCATTCATAGAGCCACCATTCCCACTTCATATCCTTCATCTGTGTGGGCAAGTTCCCATGACTTAGACCATTCATAGAGCCATCATTCCCACTTCATATCCTTCATCTACACAAGCAAGTTCCCATCACTTGGTGGGACTTGCACACGTATTCTCTTTGACAACCTTGGTCCTTGTTCTATATACTTCTTCATATTGGCTTCGAAACACAGTCCTTCAAATCTGATCTGGCATGCTAGGTAATACTACACCCATTTGACATCAATGAGAACCTTTTATGTCTAACAGATTGGTCTATCCCTTGATAGACCTACCTCACTTCTTTTGAATTTCTTTGCTCTTGGATCCTTTCCCTGTGTATTTCTCCACCCCCATGTGGTCTCCGGTATTTGAGGTCGAGGGCTTTCCATACCTCGGCATAGATTTCTCCTCTCCTCTTCTCTACTTTACTTTACTTTATTTTGTGCATATTGTCTTTTATAGGAGACCTTTTTGTTGGATTTTGTGCAACTTCGGAAGATATTATTATTGTATTTTTTTTTGTATTTGATTGTACCTCCTAAGGGAGATGAGCTTGATGTAAATGACTGTGTAAACCCTTGAAAGAATCAATGTAAACCTTGGGGAGAAAAGAAGCAAAGCAAAGATTAAAAATAAATTATTATTTGCCGCCAAGTGTAGTCGGCCCAGTCTCCTAGTGAAGTCGGCCCAGTTAGGGTAAAAGGTCAATTTGCACTTGTATAAGTAAGAGGTAAAGTGCACCTCATTATCTCATTCACTCACTTCACAATTTCGCATCACTTGGGAGAGAGAGAAGTTCGCACTAGCTGGAGAAGGAAGTTGTTTTGGGGTTTCTACTTTTGGAAGACATTTTCCATTTTTCTCTTTTAAGATTGTACTCTAATCTCAAGATTATCATCTCTATACGAAGGTTGTTGGGTTTTCTCCCATTTGGGTTTCCCAGGTTAAACTCCATGTTGTTGTTTTGTGCTTTGTCTTTCTTCTAGTGATCATGTTTATGCAATTGAAATATTATGCTATGAATGTATGAAATTTAACATGGTATCAGAGTAGTTCTAGAAGAAGTCATTGCCCGAACATTGTCGGAACCCTGTCGAAACTAGGGTTTCATCTTGTGAAGTCTTCACCCATCATTTTGGAGAAAAAGAGCCTTAGGAATTATTTTTTTTGGCAAGGCGCATCTTTTGGTGAAGACGGAATTAAAGTCTGAGAATTTTCAATTTTTTACCTAACTCTGTGGCTGCAGCATAATTAGGGTTTCAATTTTAACCCACTTCTCTCCACAGATTTGGATCAGCCCTACCTCAATTCAACTCCCCTTGGAAAGGCGCATTTATCTGTGGTTTTAGTTTTTCAAATTATCAACTTTCAATTTTGAACTAGCTCCTGCTAGGGCTTCTGAACCAGATCTGTAGTCAAGATGACTGGTATGAAGGTTGAAGATCATCTGGAAGGAGCTTCCAATTTTATCTCTTGGAAGTCTAGGGTTCTTCTACTAGTAGAAGAGAATGACCTATTACTATATGTAAATGAGAAGGTTCCTGAACCAGAAGCCGAAGAAGAGAAATCCCGATGTAGGAAGAATGATGCTAAAGCAAGAAGGATTCTTGTGGATTCAGTAAGAGAGCACTTGGTCCCACAAATCTCAGGAAAGAAAAATGCTAGGAAAATGTTCAAGACCATTATGAAGTTGTTTGAACACACTAGCCTCAATGTATACATGACTTTGAGAAACCAGCTCTCAAATATGAAGATAGCCAAGTCAGAATCCATTGCCTCATACTTTATGAGGATCACAGAACTCAGGGAAAAGCTCAGCACCAGTGGAAATCCTATTAATGATAAGGAGCTTGTCATCACCACTCCGAATGGTCTTCCACCATCTTGGGAGTCCTTTATCCAAAGCATAAGTGGTAGATCCAAACTACCAAAGTTTGACAAGCTTTGGGTAGATTGCACTCAGGAGGAGACAAGGATTGTAGCACGTCAAAGACTCCATTGCACTCAACCTGAGGAGAACCAAGATTTTGTTTCCCATGCCAAGAAGGGTAAGGGAAAAGGTAAGAAGTTCCATAAATTCAAGCACCAAGAAAGGAGATCAAGTCCCCGCCAAGAACAAAAGAAGAAAAGAGATATCTCTCAAGTTCAATGCTATAGGTGCAGAAAGTATGGACATTACGCCAATAGCTGTCGAAGCCAAATCAAAAGGAAGCACTAAGCATCCACCGTTGATGTGGAGGAAGATCACCAGCACAAGAAGCAAAGGAATGAAGATCACACAGAATATCTATTCATATCAGCTTTATTAGGTACTATTCCCACCACTAGTGACACTTGGCTCGTAGATAGTGGTGCATCTAGACACATGACAGGTTATAAAGAGAATGTTTCAGAATTAGTTGAGAAAGATTCACATCTCCGTGTTGTACTTGGAGATGATGCAAATTACACTATGAAGGGATCTAGAGCCACCACCCTTCAACTAGAATCAAATGATACTTTGTGTCTGAGTGATGTGCTCTATGTACCTAGAATGAAAAGAAACCTTGTCTCCATCTCAGCCTTGGAGGAAAAGGGATATAAAGTAGCTTTCTCAGAAGGGAAAGTTTTTGCTTGGCACAAGAACTCAAGCATGAGCACAGCCAAAGTTATTGGCATAAGAGAAGAGAGCTTGTATAAACTAAACACTCCACCAGTCCAAGCCCTAATACACAATCCTGCAAGTATGGGAGAGTTATGGCACAGAAGGTTAGCTCATCTGAACTATCGAGCTCTCCCAATTCTGAAGAATATTGTGACAGGTTTGCCAAGGCTCCAGGTAGACCATGATGGGACATGTAGAGGATGTGCACTTGGCAAGAATGCCAAGAAATCTTTTCTAGATGGCGAGAGTAGATCCAAAGGGATTTTGGATCTGGTACACTCTGACTTGTGCGGGCCAATGACAGTTGTGTCATTGGGTGGATATCATTACTATATCACATTTATTGATGATTAATCACGGAAGACTTGGATATACTTTCTCAAGTCAAAAGAATCCGAGGAAGTGCTCAGCAAGTTCAAAGAGTTTAAAGCACAAGTAGAGAATCTGTCAAGAAAGAGGATCAAGATTTTGAGATCCGATAATGGTGGAGAATATACCTCTACATAATTTAATGATTTCTGCAAGGACGCGGGAATTAAGAGCGAGCTCACAATTCCCTACAACCCTCAACAAAATGGGGTTGCGGAAAGAAAGAATAGAACAATTGTGGAGGCAGCCAAAGTTGTGATACATGACCAGAGTCTTCAAATGTTCTTGTGGGCAGAAGCATCTAGAACCGCTGTAAGAATAGATTTCCACATAAGATATTGAAGAATATGACTCCGGAAGAAGTGTTCACAGGTGTGAAACCAGAAGTGGGCCATCTCTGGATCTTTGGTTGTCCAGTCTACATACATGTGCCCAAGGAGAAAAGATCAAAGTTAGAACCTTCAAGCAAGAAGGGAACCATTGTGGGATACAGTGAGTCTTCAAAGGCTTACAAAATCTACATCCCAGGATCCAGACAGATTGAAGTCAGTAGGGATGTGACCTTTGAAGAAGAGATGGCTATCAGGAAAGGCAGAGGATCAGATATGAAGATCGATGATGAAGCAATGCTAGAACCAAAGGAGATGAGATCATCTCCCCCTCCAGTTCAGAGGGAGCCAACAGAAAAAGATGAACCTATCGATCCCATAGATCCAATTGATATCCCCAAAGATGTTGTAGGTCGGAAAAGACCTAGATGGGCACAGCAGACACTGCAGGATGCAGAGGGGCATGAAGCTCCACATGGCGCTTTCAAAGAAAGCAAAAGACCTCAGAGGTTCTCTAGTTATGTGGCACTGATGAACAACATTATTGATTCGGAACCCACCACTTACGAAGAAGCATCCAAACATCAAGTTTGGAAGGATGCCATGATGGAAGAATATCAATCCATCATGAAGGATGATGTGTGGGAAGTTGTGCCGAGACCCGAGGAAAAGTCAGGAGTGACTTCTAAATGGCTATACAAGATCAAGCATGGAGCAGATGGCAGTGTTGAGAAATACAAGGCGAGATTTGTAGCCAAAGGATTCTCTCAGAAAGAGGGAGTCGATTATGATGAGACATTTGCTCATGTGGCCCGATATACTTCCATCAGATCCATTATTGCCATTGCTTCAGCTATGGGATGGAAGTTGCATCAGATGGATGTGAAGACAACTTTTCTCAATGGTGTTATTGAGGAAGAAGTTTACATTGAACAGCCAGATGGGTTTATTGTCAAAGGAAAGGAGTCTCATGTATGCAAATTGAAAAAGGCATTGTATGGACTCAAGCAAGCATCGCGTGCTTGGTATGGACAGATAGACGGATTCCTGGTGAGCTTGGGATTTTCCAAGAGTGATGCAGACCCCAACCTTTACTGCAAGGTTGTAGATGATGAGCCACTGATCTTGGTTCTATATGTTGATGACTTGTTTCTCATAAGAAATGAGAAATTTATTGTATGGTGTAAGAAGAATCTCGCCTCTAAGTTTGAAATGAAAGATCTTGGATTGATGCACTACTTCTTAGGATTAGAAGTATGGCAGAGGCAGAAAGAGATTTTCCTAGGACAAGGAAAATACACCATTGATATATTGAAGAGATTCGGAATGTTGGACTGCAAGTCCATGGCTACTCCGATGGATGCAAATTGGAAGAAGTTGAGAGATTCTACTTCAAATTCTGATTTGATTGATCCCACCATGTATCACCAGTTGATTGGGTCATTGATGTATTCGACCAACACCAGACCAGATTTATGTTTTGTTGTGAATGCCCTTAGTCAATTCATGTGCGAACCAAGGCAGATTCACTGGATTGCTGCAAAACATGTGCTCAGATACTTACGTGGCACTATGGGATATGGATTGAAATATGCTTCAGATTGTGACCTAAGATTGCAGGGGTTTACAGACTCAGATTGGGCCAGATGTGTTGCAGATCGGAAGAGTACTTCTGGATGTTGCTTCAATTTGTGTTCTGCAGTTATTTCCTGGTGCAACAAGAAGCATAACTCGGTAGCACTCAGTACTGCAGAGGCCGAGTATATGGCTGCTAGCACAGCAACTCGAGAAGCAGTTTGGCTTCGTAAACTCCTGGCAGGATTGTTCGGCCAGATTCTAGAGCAGGTCGTGATTCACTGTGATAACTAGAGCTGTGTGCAGATGTCAGTGAATCCTGTATTTCACGACAGGTGGAAGCATATCGAGATTCGATATCACTTCATTCATGATATGGTGCAGAAAGGTGCGGTCAAGTTACAGTACGTGCCGACAAACGACGACCAGACTGCAGATGTTCTCACCAAGGCTCTTCCTAGGGTGAAGTTTGAATACTTTCGCGGAAGACTTGGAGTCGAAGAGAACGTGTCCCTCCTTGAGAGGGAAAGATGACAGTGAGATGTGTTGTCCACCAAACTGCACACCAGCAGCAAAAACCTTTTGAAAGCTGTCTCCCTCACTGGAAAGTGGGGAGAGGTGTGGCCCTGGGGGCAAGCAATGAGCCAGGTGCTGTCACCTGAATCCCAGCTCCTCCGTTTTGGCAAAACTCCTAACGAAGCCAAGGGGGGTAGTCGCTATTAAAGAGTTGTCTAAGGCTCTTTGTGTGTTTTTAAATGTGTTTTGGTGTCGTGATGCGGATGGGTGTTGTTTAGGAGTTTTTTGAATGATGACTAGAACAGAAATAAACACGCAATCCACGTTGCAAAATTTACAAGATACAAGTTCAGAAGATAACAGAATACTTTGACTTATAATTTAATTAAAGGCATCCACAAGATTGAAATTTAAACAAATGACAAGGACATATGGTCCAGATTTCAAAGATACATAAATATTAAAGACCAGTGCCAAATGGAGTCGAATAAAACTTGTGATGCTGAGAGAACAAGTCGAAAGTAGCTGTTTGTGAGGACGTTTTGCAATTGTTCTTGGTAAATTTTAAGTGTTTTAGATGTTCTTGATTATTAGAGCTAAAACCAAGGATGTTCAAAGAAAGTCCGGAAAAGACAATATCAAGTGCCTCCGTTCAAGGACATGTCGGGCCACCCAGTGCTCTAGCCAGGCCGCGCAATGCAAGCCAGCAAACTAGAGGCTGAACATGGAATACCAGCGCCCTCACTAAGAGATTACCCACTGAAATTGTCTTATCGATCAACTCCGGATTGGTTGGTTATGGGGGTGAAAGTTTTAATTAGATTTTCACTTGTAAATTATCAAGTCTTCCACCTTTCTGAGTACTAGCCCAACCGTTTCCGGTTGGCAGAGCATACGGGTGTAGGACAGAAACCAAGATAAATTAATTAAGGGGTGTATGAGTGGAAAATTTTATTACTTAAGGACCTTGTTCAACTCTCCGACAGAGAGCGCTCTTGACTCGGTCTTATGACCACAGTTCAAGAGACTTGCTAAACTTAAAATGCCTAATGCAGGGATGATGCAAAGAACTAAGATGCCCTCCGATAGAGGGTGCTCTTGACTTGGATTATGGCCAAGTTCAAGAGACTTTGGTTTAAAGAAACAGAAATTGTAATAGCAGTATGTTTAACTTGAAGCAGATTTGAACAATAATGTTGATCTACAAGATAAAAATTACTACTAACAATAATGCTTGTAAGATAAAGAAATCTAGTGTTCTACCACACAAGTTCTAACTACTAGGTGGGATTGATCTCCGAACAAGATCAACCGCTAGAACCGCCTGCACTTGAGAACTTCCAGCTAGCTGAAAGCTCTGCCAAGGAAACCGACGGGGAGGGAAGAGTAACCACAAATTATGTGGTCCTGCCCTTGAGACGAAGTCTCAAGGATACAACTTCCGGCTGAAGGCTTTGGAAGAGAAGCAAGATAAAAACAAACGAGAAATAAAGCTAAACTACCCAAGAATCTCTTTCAGGTCCAAGACCCTACTCGGGAGAGCATGGGGGTAAGTAAATATGGAATGTAAACAAAATGACTTATTGAAGTAAATTTTAAACTAAGAGCATGAAACCGTAAATCTAAGCTAAATCAAACCACAAGACCCAACACCCTTCCCCAAATGGGGAAGAAGACCAAAAAGTGGAGGCCTCCTCCACTTAAAATTTTTATTAAACAATTACAAATGCCTTGGGTTTATAACCTTGCAAGGTCTTTTGAGATGATAAGACTTGGAAAACAAAGCTAACTCCTATAAGCTATTACAAAGGATAGTACAAGATAATGTCATGTTTTGGATCGTCCTTGTGGTTTGTTAAAGTTTTGCTTTGCCTGTTCAATTTTAGATGGCTCCTCTTCTTGAAATAATCCTTTCTTTTAGATCTAGTTCTTTAGGATCAAAATGCTTGTATCTAGCCCTTTGGCTCTCTTATCCTTCAAGTTCCTACAACAAATATAATGCACTCATACACCCATTAGCCATTAGCAAAATAAATCAAATAGTAAAAGTGCAACTAAATGGATCTAGAAATATAAACAACAAATAATTTTTGGATACAAGCCTTTTCAATCTAATGAGATTTAAAAAATGTAAACTACAAACCTTAAATAGATCTAAGACTGAAAATAAAATGCAACTACCCTAGAAACAAGATCTAATCTATTAACGAAAGTAAATGCAAAACCATGATAAGAGAAGATTTAACTTTTCAAAGGAATTTAAAACTAACTACTAACTCCTTTACAAATTTATGCAACTAACCAAAAGATAACACTTAACAAATTTAATGTTTTTATTTGTAGGGCTTTTGAAAGTGGACGAAAGGAAGGGGCTGCCAACGAAATGGAAGATGGGACAGTCAATGAACAAGGGGAAGAGAGCTGGAAAAAAGGAAGAAAGGGAAGCAAACAGAGAATAGGAGAAGATGGCAGCCAAAAGAGAAAGAAGGTGGCTGCTAGAGAGGTGGATTGGACAGCCAACAAGTGGCAGCAAACACAAAGAAAAAGAACAGCGAACAGTGGTAGAAGGTGACTGAAACTAGGGGCAGCGAGCAGCTAGAAGGTGACTGAGTTCAGGACTGAGATCTGCCCACAAACACAGTGAGCAGAGACCAAGAAATACGGCAGCCAATAAGGGAGCAACAACAAATGAAAAGCAAACAAAGAATGAGAAGAAGAAAGGGAAAGAAGAGGCTGAATGGAGAAAGGAAGAAGGATGAAAGTGGGATGAGGACAAAAATAGCTATAAGAGGAAGGCTTAGCAAGGCAAGGAAAAATAAAAGGATTCAATGGAGAAAACTAGAGAGTTGGAAGAGGTGAACTCATAGATCCAAGTAACCAAGATTGATAGAAAACTTTTGTTGATGGAGGAAGAGGCAAGTCTCTTAGAATTGTTTCTTCTTTCGAAATAAGGAGCTACTTGAAAACCCTGCAAGATGAAGGTGTTAAATGGTAAAAACTCTTGGTTCATGAAAACAAGCTTGCTCCCAAGCCAATCTCCACACCTGGATAATATCTGCAAAACAATAATCTCAAGCCAACAAACTCGATCACGTGCCTATTGTACTAGATTGTTAGTCTTCACAAGGCATAGAATGAATAATAATTTGCAACAAGAAAGATAGAGTAAGAGAATATCACCAAATTACAAGATGAAACCACAATGCCAATAGCTCCAGCATGGACCTCCAAAGTCTCTTCTATATTCAAAACCTTAAACAAATATTACAATATAATTTCGGCAGAGTATTCTTGCACCAAAATTCCATCCTAAGAGAGCTAAAATGCTTCTCTTAAATAACAAAACACACTACCAAAACCCTAAAACGAATTGGTATCAAAGAAAGCCAATTTCCCAATCGAATCACAAGCTTGGAGAGATAATCCAATTACTATCTCGAGTTGCTGGTTGGTGTGAATGGGGAGGTGGCCTCCACCTTGGCAAGGCACCCCCCATCCTTCATTGTTAATATCACCCAACGAACAAAGAGTTGCCATGTGTGATACTCGAGCTCCAAGTAAATATTGACGTGAGCCAAAGGAAATACGTGAGGCTTTGAATGGATATGCGTGACTTTCCAAGAGTTAATGCGTGAGTTGATGTAGGGAACATGTATGGGGGTGTTGAAAGCCGAGCTGTGAGGTGGCCATCAATTGAGGAAGGCGCCTAAAACTTCAACAACCCATTCACCTGTCGCCAAATCATCAAATCGTGGGCTTCATGAAGGAGCCGTACGGCCAAACCATGCTCACGTCATCCCCATTTGACCAATTCGAAATTTAATCAAACTTTGGTTTAAGCATGTGCTTTATATATTTTATGTGGGTCGTACACTTTATGAAAATAATATCCAACCTTTTAAAAATCAAAATTTGGATGATTTTTGACTTATTTGAATTTTTGGACATAGTGCATATTGTCATTTTCTGGCAATTAAATGCCAAAATGATGCATTTTTAGCGAAAATTGCCCTTGGGGTGATGAAACTGCCCGGAAACTGAAGAATGAAGGTGCCAAGGTGAAAAGGATGCTCTGAGCGTCAAAACGAGCCTCCCCACGCCCAATTCCGCCTCCAGATGAGGTTTTTATCACCTCTTGAAATTTTTTAATTAAACCATTAAAAAATGGTCTAATTTATGGAAAAAATTATTTTTGTCGGAATGGAACGAAACTCCTAGGGGACCTAGTGCATGTTCATACGACTCAATCGATGTGGCTAACACGTAAAAAATCCTAGACACAAGACTCTAATAACCACCTTAGGTTTTGACCACCATGGGAAATACTCCAGCTTTGGAGGGTTGAGTGAAAAACTCAGGGATTATACGCCACTGATGAGTAGCGCATAATTCCTAAGGAAAAAACACTCTAGAGCTCCATAGCACGGGAACCGCTCCCGGAGTTCAGGGAACTCGTTCCAGAAGTTCCCGCGTTCCAGGGAGCTTAGGAACGGGAACGAAACGTTCCAAAATCCGTCGGAACGGTTCCGGGAGCTTTGGAACTTTCCGGGAACTTCTAGCATAAAAATTTGGGAGCTTGGGAACTTGTTTTTTGGCGTTCCGCCGGTTGGGAGCTTGCAGCCGTTCCCGAAACTCCCACACGTTCCTCGTTGGTGGCACCACACTTAATCGCTTAATCTCTCCCACCAAACTATAATCAAGATTTGTGGGAGCTAAACCGTGAAAAAAAACTATAAATTGGGACCCCTGCCTGCTCAATTCGCACAGGTGTTTGAGAGTCTTCGCCGTGAGAGTGACTATGATGTAGGTGACTGTGCTGTGAGAGGAGTGCTGTGAGAGTGACGAGAACTTAACTATTGCACTTGTTTTTTAATGTAATCTTCCATGTCTTAATCAAATATATATACCCTTCAAATTGAAAGTGGAAGGGGTGAAAGGGCAGCGAATATTTCTCTACAACTAGTTCATAAGCCATCGCTTTAGCCGCGGCTCCAGATGTCATACCGAATCAAATCTCATAATTTATTCGTGTAAATACTCCTCCCGGGGTTTGTCAGATCCAACATTTTCGTTTGAGCTCTGGCGTGAGGGAGATAGGCACTGAATATCCGGTGCCTGTGTTGTCTTGTAAAATGTCAACTCGTAAAAGTATTTCCCAAACCATCTGTATGGAGGACGACGGATGGCAGACGTTCATACAAAAAGATTGACAGACAGTGTTTTATATACTACCCACATATATGAAACAAGAACTTAACTATTGCAATGTTGAGTTTTTAAGTTTATTTTTTAAATTATTATTATTAAATTATTAATATATTTATTATTTATAAATTTTTTTTTTTTTTTTTTTTATATTTTTTTAATATATATTATTGCCGCTCCCAACCCGCCGTTTCCTACAAATTTTGGGGAAACTTCTAGCCGTATCAGACACCCGTACCCAAGTTCCCAACGTTCCCGCGTTCCGGAAACTCGTGCAACATAGCTCTAGAGTATCCCCCAAATGGCTAAACCTACGGATAGCCGAGTCTTTTATAAAAGGACCCCGTTTAGACCAACTTTTTACATTTTCCCCATGGGGGTATGAACATGCAGTTATTACAAATGGGGCAAAAATGCCCTGAAAATGACTTCTGAACTTCTGAATATTGACGATGAACATGAATCGTGTTCATGGAACTGGCGGCTCACGAGAAATTCAGCTATTTGTACAAAATAGGTGATAACAAGATGCTTGCCCTGCTTTGCCTAGGTGCCTTCTGCAGTCCAGTTACTCAACCAGATATGGGAGAAATCCCATAGGCAGATGAGTAGGACAGTCAGCAGTTGGTCGGGTTCACCCAAGTACCTTCTGCAGTCCAGTTACTCATCCAGATATGGGATAAATCCCATAGGCAGATGAGTAGGATAGTCAGCAGTTGGTCAGGTTCACACAGGTGCCTCTGCAATCCAGTTACTCAGCCAGGTATGGGAGAAATCCCATCGGCAGATGAGTAGGACAGTCAACAACTGGCCGTGTGATTGCACAGGTATCTCTACAGTCTTGGTACTTAGCCAAATATGGGAGAAATCCCATAGGCAGATGAGTCAGATAGTCAGTAGATGGTCGTGCCCATCTACTTGTTTGAGATCTCAGCCAAGTATGGGAGGACCCTATCGGCAAATGAGACAGACAGGTAGCAAATGGTATAGCAGAGATGGTATAGCCGATAATCTCAGATATCCAGGATTGAGTGATTCTCCTGGATCCAGGATTGAGTGATTCTCCTGGACTCACCGAAGGACTGGTGAAGATGATGCATGATGACACTTCTCGATGGACTGAGACTGTGTGGACAACCTTTAGTATGTATAGAGATGATGGAGACAGCATGGATGTACAAGATGAAACCCAGATGATCATGATGCAGATGAAGACCGAAGAATACCTTCCTCGTTGAGAGGGAGTGTTGGATTTTGTGCAACTTCGAAAGATATTATTATTGTAATTTTTATTGTATTTGATTGTACCTCCTAAGGGAGATGAGCTTGATGTAAATGACTATGTAAACCCTTGAAAGAATCAATGTAAACCTTGGGGAGAAAAGAAGCAAGTAAAAGATTAAAAATAAATTATTATTTGCCCCCCAAGTTTAGTCGGCCCAGTCTCCTAGTGAAGTTGGCCCAATTAGGGTAAAAGGTCAATTTGCACTTGTATAAATAAGAGGTAAAGTGCACCTCATTATCTCATTCACTCACTTCACAATTTCGCATCACTTGGGAGAGAGAGAAGTTCGCACTAGCTAGAGAAGGAAGTTGTTTTGGGGTTTCTACTTTTGGAAGAAATTTTCCATTTTTCTCTTTTATGATTGTACTCTGATCTCAGGATTATCATCTCTATACGAAGGTTGCTAGGTTTTCTCCCGTTTGGGTTTCCCAGGTTAAACTCTGTGTTGTTTTGTGCTTTGTCTTTCTTCTAGTGATCCTGTTTATGCAATTGAAATATTATGTTATGAATGTATGAAATTTAACACTTTTGGTACTCTTGCTTTGTAACAACATCATTGTACTCGACAGCCCCATTGGCCTACTTTTGTGGTCATTCGCGGACATTAATAAAATTATCTTATCTACTTCATAAGGTAATATCCAATGTTCACCTTATGAACCAAGGCACAAAAAGAGTGAAGTGCTCCTCTGTTTGGAGAGTATCCAATGGAACTTGGTCAAAACAAGCCTTTTAAGAGGAGCATGTAGCTTTAAGGAATATTCCTAGAAGGGCGATCCACTTTTCAAAGAAGTTTATTCGCATGATTCAAGGAGGGACATCTCGCATTAAAATATATTTTAATCCCTTGGATCCACCTTCTTGGAAGTTGGTTTGTATGTGGGAGAGAGAGCCCCCAAGAAGAACACCCTGCATGAGGAACTTTTGATGAGGAATATTTTAGTTTGTTGTACGATCAAAAATTGTTGGTTGAAGGCATCATTCTCAAGAAGTCCACACGCGCCACATAACAAGGTTGCTTCTTGTTTAATTCTTTGATACAGGAGGGCATCCACTTTGAAGGAGATCTAGGCTTTCTATTTTGGGGTCATTTATTGGTCAAACCCTAATTTGCCCCACCTTGAACTCATTTTGTTGGAGTTTATAAGTATAACCACTCTCATTATTATATTCTTTGTTGACGTGCCATGAGAGTTGGTTAGAAGCAACCATTATTTTATTTGTTTTACTTGAAGAGAAAAGTGGATCTAGACCACTTTAGGCCATTTTTGGAGAGTTTGTTAAGCAAAATCTAGATCTAAGAGAGGAAATCATTATTTTATTGTAAAGGAAGTTGAGCTAGACTCTTATATAAAAAGTAGCTCTTCCTCACTTGCACACATGGTTGATTTGTGAGGATTTCTCTTCTCTTGGAACTTAGTTGAATATCTAATAGAAGGCTTATGGAAATCTTTGGGTTGTTCTCTCGTTTAATGTGAAACAAATATTTTGGGTTTCTAATTGTTGTTGGTGTATGCTAGAGTACTTGCAAAGAACATGCTTGAGAGGCCAAAAAAAAGAGTATATCTACTATGTGGAAGGGGTTTAATGTGAGGAAAGTTTTTGTCTTTTCCCCTTTGATGTCTTATTTCTGAATGTGTTATCTCACATCTATCATCTTTTTAAGAGTTGTTGTTGGCTTAACACTTCATTGTCGGACACACCCTCATAGTTTGGTTTGAGTGTGACACCTTTTAGGGTCCATCCAAGTTATTACTTACTTCAGCATTATTTAACAAGTTAAGGTGAATTGTGGCATGTACATCAGCTTTGTTTACCTTAACAATTTATAAAATAGCTCTCTTATATCGATGACCCTTGACTCCATTTTCCCTATATTGAATAGGCCCTTATCTTCCATCACCCATTCTTCTATACTACAAAAACACAATGTTTTGCTAAGCTATCTCTTCACATCGCCTTAACTCTCGTTGTCATAATCTTAGCAATCCTATCTTAGGAATACCCCCCCTTATGTTGGAGAGGGAGTTACTGAGTTGACAGTGCGTAGGCCCCTCTAAGTCACCCTCGGGTTTGCATTTTGTGCTTGGGACTTTTACACATTTGAAATGCAGGTTCAGAAGGTTACAGATCTAACTTATATGTGACAATCCACTATTTGTAAACCACAAAGAATTCAGAAAAATACATATCAAGGTACCATAGCACAATATAAACAAACAAGTTGTGCAGTGAGAATTGAAGTCCATGACATAAATATCATCCATGTTAGGCCTCTATAAAACTACAGAATTTACAAACAAGGCTACCTACCAAACCCCCTAAACAACAAGTCAATAGTCTTAAGAGCTCCTTGCAAATCCATACAAGAATCCTTTACTTCCAGTATTTCCAGTAATCATGAGGACCTCATGGTAAATCAAAAATAACTCAACAAATACCTGATAAGGAACCCTGACATGATATAAGCAAATAAGTTGATGACTGTCTAACAAGATCCATTATATAAATAGCATCTTAGTAGGCCTTAAAAATCCCTGACTTACAATCATGGATGGCAACCAGCCAAACACAGAACAGTAAATCAGTAAAGCTAAGAGTTCCTAGAAAACACAAAGTACTAAAATTTTGTGGTTCCTTTTACTGTAATCATGAGTATCTCATAAAAATGCTGAAAAGTAAATTGGATATCAAATTGAAATAATCCTTTAGCACTAGGAGTTCATATGCCTATCATCACCTAACAAATATTCTATCTCTTTTACAACAAAAGGATTGTACAAAATCTCATAGCCTCACCATGACTGCCTTGGGGCAATCATCTAGCCTGCCAAAGTAAGCCTGATTTTCCTAATGGCTATATCTTCTAAAGTTTTAAACACTGACAATCCACTATTTGTAAACCAGAAAGAATTCAAAAAAATAAATATTAAGGTACCAGAGCATAATTTACGCAAACAAGTTGTGTACTGAGAATCGAAGTCCATGATATAAAATATCGTCCATGTTTGGCCTCTGCAAAATTACAGAGTGTACCAAGAAGGCTGGCAACCAAACCCCTAAATGCAAGTCCGTAATCTTAAGAGATCCCTTCCTCTCCTTCCATTATTCCCTGTAATCACGAGGACCACATGGTAAATTAAAATAACTCAACAAAAGTAACCCTAGCATTATATAAGCAAACAGGTCAATGATTGCTGGACAGATCCATTATATAAAAAGCATCATTGTAGGCCTGCAAAATACCTAGAAGGCTGGCAACCAAACCCCTAAATGTAAGTCCGTAACCTTAAGAGATCTCTTCCTCTCCTTCCATTATTTTCTGTAATCACGAGGACCACATGGTAAATTAAAATAACTCAACAAAAGTAACCCTAGCATTATATAAGCAAACAGGTCAATGATTCCTGGACAGATCCATTATATAAAAAGCATCATTGTAGGCCTGCAAAATACCTAGAAGGCTGGCAACCAAACCCCTAAATGCAAGTCCGTAATCTTAAGAGATCCCTTCCTCTCCTTCCATTATTTCCTGTAATCACGAGGACCACATGGTAAATTAAAATAACTCAACAAAAGTAACCCTAGCATTATATAAGCAAACAGGTCAATGATTGCTGGACAGATCCATTATATAAAAAGCATCATTGTAGGCCTGCAAAATACCTATGGCGTGCAAGCATGGCTGGCAAGTGGCAACCAACCATCCCGAAAAGTAAAACAGTATAGCTAAGAGTTCCTAGAAATCCCATTAAGTACTAGATACTTTTGGTTCCTTCACAGTTAATTGTGAATATCTCACAATAATGCTGAAAAATTGAAACAGATATCAAAGTGAAATAATTATTTAGCACTAGGAACACCCATGCCTATCATCAACTTACAAAGATTCTATCCCTTCTACTACAAAAGGGTTGTACAATCTAGTACTCTCAACTTACAAGCATTAGATAGACTGACAACACAACCACCTTGACTACCAAGTGGCTATATCTAGCCTGCCAAAATGAGACTGATTTCCTAATGGCTATATGTTCTAAAGTACTATACAGACCGCCTACACAAGAAAACTTATAGTAATGGTATAACAAGGATGTTTTATAACCCCAACAAGGTTTGAATCCCACACAGACATTTTTCACCCATCATAGGCCATTTCACCTGTGCAAGCAGGCCTTCATGCAGATGATGCTAGGAAAAATTCCTAGGCAAATTAGTTGGAGTAGATTCTCCCTGGTAACTGTGCCTTACCAAAAGGCCATTTTTTAGGGTTACATAAGTCAACTACATTTCATTGTAATATTCCTATTTGGCAGAAAGCCATGCCTGTTGCCAGGTTAATCAGAAGCATGCCAAAATGTAATCTCAGATGGGAATCGAGCATGTCTTATACTAATGCAACCATATATTAAGCGAATCTAAAAGACTACAGGCAATGTTGTGCAAAGGATAAATGGTTGTCAAAAAGGCTTGAACAAAAGCTCAAGCATTCCCAACTCGAGCTAAATGAGCGACAACATAACAAGAAAATACTTTTGAAACAAGTGTTTTCTCGAAATCTGATGGCACATTTGCTGACAAGTATTAATATCAAACACCAAAACAGTTTATGAGCATAAATTTCAGTGAAAAATCATTTCATACTAAGAGGAATTCATTCTGAAAGATTCATTGAGGACTTGAAGTAAAACATTCTCTCTAGAAAAAACCATCTCCCTAGAAATTTGTCCAGTTCTTTCTGAAACATTTATTGGATATGTTCTTAAGCAATGAGCAAACAATTTTCTATTTGGTGCCTCGGTAATAGGAACACATTCCCAGCCCACGGGGCGTAGAATAGACGGTGAATGGGTGAACTGTTAAGGCACTCCTTGTGTTAGGTCACTGGTTCGAAACTCCGTGGGTACTAGCTTACAAAAAAAATATAGGAACACATTCCCAAACAATCGCGAGCCAAAGATTTCCAAAAAGGCACCTAAGTATTCCCAAACAACAATGCACTTGGATAAGAGACCACCCATTTTGCATGGAGTCACAAATTACAACACATGCTCTATAAAGAAACTAGGAATCAACACAACTTAAAGTGGAAAACACTAATGACTTAGAATCATTGTTAGCAAATCAACTGCCAAGACAGTATTTAGAAAAATACAAGGGGGAAGGCATCACTCATAAATTTCAAGCCTTCAAAACCCCTCACCATCTAATGAAAAGTAGCTAGAGCCTAGAATCCCATTCAGTTTGATGACGTTAGGAATCGAGAAAAGTCAATGTGGAAAATGCTAATGATTTAAAATCATTTTTAGCAAATAAATTGCCAAGACATAATATTTGGGAACATACAAGGGAAAAGGCACCAGTCGTAAATTTCAAACCCTCCAAACCCAACACCATATAATGAAAAGTAGCTAGAATCGCATCCAATATGATCAGAGAACCTAGAAATACTTTAGAAATGATACATTATTCTAAAAATCTTGTTGGACAGAACTACCTACTGCTGTTGGCAAGATAGAACACAAAAGTAAAAGCAATTTATCCAACATGTTTCAAGTGGCCTTAGTGTATTTACCTTAATGGTCTCCTAGTCTTTAATCACTAGCACATGAACAAGTCATGCCACCAATTCTGTTCTTCCTTAAAATCTTCCTCGTCAACCTAATCCAAAGGCAAAAAAAGATCATTAAAACATTTCTTTACTCATCATAAACCCTTATGCAAGTAAACTTCAGGTGAAAAAATGCATCATTACAGCATCCTTTACAAATCATAAACCCCTCTGCAATTAAACTTCAAGTTGTAACTTGGAAGAAAATAATCAAGCAGTAATCAGCATCATCAGAGATCAAACTTCAAGTGAACTTATGAAATAAATATCTATGGCCTTCACTATATCATAATATTGGCATAATGTTGTTAAATTGAGTACATTTTGCAAGAAGTCCCTAATGCAATTAGGTGTCCACCTTCCCCGAAAGACATATTATCTTGATGAAGAGCATATGTTGATAAAAGCATTTAGGGAACCATAACTATACCTAAGAAAAGAGTAATGGAGATTGAAAATTATAACAAATAATGATGCATGTCACTCACCTTATCCAAAGAGGGTGCTCTAGTCGTGTCCTTGATTAACCCTTTAATCAACTCAAATAATGCTTAAACCTGAGAGGAAATAGCATGTAGTAACATGCAGTTCTAGTCTTCTTTGATCAATTTAGTAGTATTTCACCATATGCAGCGCCAGTCTACATTTTCATATTCATTTGTATAAAAAAGCAAGCCTTATTTGCTGTTGATATTCATTTAATAACTAATAACACCTGCCATCACTTTCTTTGTCACATAGTGAAGATGCTCTATTACTCCATGGTAATTTGTCATCTTTAGGACTGTAATAACATCATTGTACTTCTCTAAGGGAGCACCAAGAAGAGCAACAGTTTGCTTTGTTGCTTTTCTCTCTTCAACCTCGCCTTCACCTGAAAGCTTCTTAACACATGCTCCCTGAAGAAATGTATAAATAACACATATGGACTCTTTAGCATTTAAATGAGGCTATCATTTATAGTCTAGTTTTGTACACAGGTCAGCCAATTATATGACTATTAGGTAACAAACTTCAAATAATAATATAAGAAAGCAAAACATTTGACTTCAATGTTGTTCAAAAGTAAACAACATCATCTTAATTCCCAATAAGAATCCAATTATCGTCTATCTCTTTTCTAAGAAAATAAGAACTGTGAAATGCTCCCAACTACAAGTGAAATTCACATTACAGTCCTACAGTGCTACCAGCTGCTACTGCAGCTGGCAGTTAGTACTGCCCTCCATCCAGAAACACAGGAAAGTGGGAGGAAATACATGAGGGGCTGGTAAAGTACCAGCTTCCTCACTCAGAACACTCGAGTGTGGGAGGGTGAGAGGAATTACTCTCCAGAAGATAAAGTATGCAATATTAACCTGCTCAAGCGATTAGTGTTTCTATTGGACCCCTCATTGACAAGTTTCATGAAATCATATTGGCCAAAACAACAAAAAGTACATAAAAGTGTAAGAGCAGGTGTGGTAGCCTACTGAATGAGCCTACTTCATTCCTTCTGGATCAAAATCTGAAAAAGTGAACTTAGTTTTGTTTATTGCAGTACATATTATTGTCTTTACCAATACTAATATGCAACAAGAATGTTGAGTGTTGTCATTCCTTCTCTTCTTAACTGGCGCAAGAAGAGAAGGTTTGTATTAGATTTACAAATGGAACATTGCCCCAGCCATACCCAGGACAGTTTTTGCTGCTGATGGCAGCTTGACTAAATCTTACTAATAGAACTTTTTTCATTTTTGAGAAAATCTGAATACGAGCAAAAAACAGAAATGTACAATATTATTGAAATTCTAACTGCAAACATGGCTTTTGGATTTCTCGAAACATTATACTGAAAAAAGCTCTGAAGCATATATTGTATATGCTTTCAAAATGAAGGTACATCCCAGCCACATTTACAACACTTTCCACTTTCTTGTAGAAGCAAAACAACTAACTTTATACATATAATTATCTGGACTGCGGTACAGCCAGCATGAGCCTGAAAATTTTATATTTTGATCATGTAATGCAGAAAATATAAATGTAGACAGAAGTTTCTTAGTCCAGACCAATGTGGTGTTTCTACAGTGAGCTCTGTTATTCTATATTTGGCTTCCAGCATTCTGCTTTGAATCCCAGTCATGGAAACTTAACATCAAAATGAGGTTCTATTCACAACTCTTTCAATACAATTACAAGTTTACAACTTTAAGGAATGCAAGAAAATGATCGTGGAGGACCATACCTTGCCAATCCTCATCTTGTTGAACACACTGTTAGCACTTTGTAGTTTCAAATCATCCCACATTCCATCCTTTCCACCAATGCAGAGAATGAATAAGATTAGAAAATGCCAAATCTCCAATGATAACCACTTCATTAAAGATATACTAGAAGTACCCAACAACAATTAAAAAGTACCAGGTCTGTCATTTTGTCCACATGCAAAACTGTCAATGGGGTAAAAGAAACCTATAAAGACAAGTGTCAATGCTAGTTAGGTATCTTAGGGAAATGGTTGCTGTGATCTATCAAAACACTAGTATGAAAGCATGTCTACAAAGATATATGAAGATTTATTATAAATTTTGCATCTTATAGTGACCATAAACATTTTTTTCTTGTAATAAACCAATTTATTTGCAACCGGAAAGATTCAGCATGCAACAATTACCAACTACAATCAAAATCAAAACCTCATCATTGAATTCCAAAAACCCCAAGTCTCACTAGCTCCTTCTCAAAATCCAAAAACCCTCGAACAAAAGATGCCCAAGTAAACACAATGTTAAAACACTAACAGAAAAACCTACAATCTGGGTACAATTACAAGATCATTCAAAACATAAGACAATTGTTTTCTTGTTAAGAGCATTTAACAATTTTCAATTTTCTCTTAGTAAGCTCTAGAGCAAGCTGCTACAGTGTCTAATCTAGTATTGGAAGAGCTATACATAACATTTTCAGTGAGCACTTAGGCGATCCACTCCATGGCATATTATCCATTGGTGGTCTTCACTGCAAAGTCATCACAAAATTGGAGCTCATGCAAACTGCTATGTAAAAGATCAAGGTGGAGTCTCTTGCTGTTAAGATCTCCTTGGAAGAGAATCCCAGCAGCAGAGAAACAGAAGACAAATAATTGCTGTAAGACCTATTTTTGAGATAAGTCCTTTATCACCCTGTTGTTATGATATATCGTATTTAATATAAGAGCTCAAGATATTTATTTTTGCTTCTAGTTTCTGATTTCAACAATCATGAAAAGAAAAAACATCTTTATACTTGCATGTAATCACAGAGAAGTCTAATGATGTAGCTTGCAAAAAAAAAAGAGCTACTATCATGCGATGTATGACCTACATAAATTTTTTAATATAAGTAACGTTCAAGCTTAAATTGTCATCATAGCAAGGATTTGACTTGTGGTGTGCAATAAAAAAAGAATTCTCATCATTCGATGTATGAGCCCTGTAATTTTCTAGATATAATGGTTTCAACTAAACAGCATACTTTCCAGGAAGCTAACACAGGTGTAAGCAACAACAAATTATAAATCCCACATCTTCTCTTCCACAGAACGATAGAAACTATTCCTCTTTGCAGGCTTTTGTCTACCTTCCATACCAAACAACAGATTCCTACAATAGCTCATACTAAAATGCATGCAAAAGATGCATATCATAACCATCAACTTGCATAAGTCAACACTATTGTCTAAAAGAAAAAACACTAAAGATGGTTTCCATTTTGTAAGTCATAACAGTCAAAAATCAGATCATGGTAAGCAGATTCTGCACTCTGGAATCTAACCTAAAACCCAAGATAGTTAAAACTGAAAAACAAAATTACAGCTACAACCTAGAAACACATACTGCTGATGTTATGAACAGCAAACACACTAATCTGAACTGTGTTATGAATATTTAATCATTTTATTTAAATAGTAAATTAGGATATTTGAATAGATGTGACCATTCGTAAATAGTCACTACGATGCCTATAAAATCTAGGTCCAAACATTCATTGTAATCACCATTCATATTTTTATCAATATTTATTATTATCAGATTGAAGATGGAACATCTTCCCCCTTAATATCCAGATACGGGTCTTCCATAACACCGGATACGGTGTTACATTGGTATCAGAGCTCGCTGCTCCTCGGCACCTTCCGCAGTCACTTCACCTCTCCCCACTGTTGAAATATTGTAACTTCTAAGGATATTCTATTTGTACTTTATTATTCCAGAGATGTTTCATTCCTCCGTCAAGACCTTATCATATATCCGGAGATGTTCATTCCTCCATCGGGATGTTGTAACTAGGGTTATTAGACCTCCCTAGTGGGGTCGGCCCTGAGTTAGTTGTTTAGGGGTTATTAGACTCTCCTAGGAGAAGTCGGCCCAATTAGGGTGAAAAGTCAAGTAGGAGTAGAGTATAAATAGAGGAGGTGTGTTCCTCATTTAACTCAGTCATTCACTCACTTGTGAATTGCGCATAGGAGAGAGAGAGATCTGCATAGGAGGAGAAGGAGCTCTTGTTTGGGGATTACATCTTTGTATTTGTTGGTCATCTATATTGAGGAAAGCTTTGCTGGGTTTTCTACCCCATGAGGGTTTCCCAGAATAAATCTTTGTCTATCTTGTGATTGTGTTTCTTTCAGTGATCTTGTTGTGAATTTATGCTAATCTTAACACCCACCACATCCTCGTGCTCCATTGCCTGCACTCATACTCTCTCTTCTCACCTCCCTAAATCCCTCAACGCACCCACCTATTCTCCACGCTTCCCATCACTCCACTCCAGGCCTACTCCATCCACTCACACCTCAATCTGCCTGCAACCGCGTCCCTCCTCCCGCCAGCCTACGCTCTCTATCCCTGCACTCCCTCCATCAATCCACTCCCCTCCTGCGTGCTCTATCCCTGCGCCATCCTAATCGCTTCCGCTCCTGCTATCCCTCAATGCCCCCCCCCACTCCGTTACATTCCTCTCGCCTTCCATTTCACGCCCTACAACCTGCACACACTTGCCCTGGCGTCCCTCCCTCCTTCCGCCTGCATTCTCCTCTCGCTCACCTTCAGCCCCCCGCGCTGCTTCAGCTGCCAACACCCACTTCCCCCCTGTGCTCCCTTCTCTCCTGTGTGCCTGCCATTTCCCCTTCTCATATTCCCCCACGCGCTGCATACCAACCCTCCCTGCCAACCCTCTACCCGCCTTCCCTTCCGCTCTAGCCCATGCACCCATCGCCCTCGCCTTCCACCACAGCCACGCATCCACACCCCTTGTCGCCATACCTCCAGCTCCACGTGCTCACTCCAAACCCTAACCTACAAACCAAAAACAAAAACAAAAAACAAAAAAAATTAATAAAAATAAATATTATAATAATAATATTGTTTTATTAAATTTTTATAATAATTGTATTATTATTATAAAATATTAAAAAAAAAATCTATTAAAAACTATAAAATGTAAAATATTATTTTTTTTTTTTAAATAATAGTAATAATTATCAAAATCTTTTAATAATTAATTGGACTAATTATTACTTCTGGAAAACTTCTACAAGTAGCCATGAGGTCAAAGTGGGAAGAATTGGATATGATTTTTGATGAACAAAAGAAAAAGATGGATGAAATGCTATTGACAACACCTTCAATAAAATAAGCCAACAAAACAAATTGAAGGCTTCTCAAGACAAGGAACCTAAATCTAAAAAAAGCCCCGAAGAAAAACCAGATAAAGAACACAAAAATGACGAAAATGAGGAAGATATAGAAAATGATTGTGGCAAGCAAGATGGGATTAATAATATTCATCAAGATAATAAACAAGACAAGGATACTGAATATCATAGTGCGACGAAAATAACAATGATATATATGATAAAGATGGATATGATATTGACCAAGTTTGCGAGAAGAGCCAAGCCAATGTTGCTAACAATAACAATGATCAATGCAACGCTAAGGGATGGATCCCACGGTGTCCAAAAGAAATCAAATGTTTCAGATTTAAACTATACCTTGACTATCCTCTCACCTCAAAAGAACATCAGTGAGAACAACTATAAGATTAATCAGACACAAGATAAGATTGGCATCAAGTCTGTCAAGTCTCTCCAGTTGACAACAAGAAGAGGTAAGATCTATAACCAAGCAAGCGGTAAAAGCATAATCGAAACTTCACCAAATATATATTTAATGCAGATTCCGAAGCGAAAGAAACAAAATGAAGTAATGGTCGTAATCAAACTTGTATTTCTCAAATCATCAGTTCGACATAGAGCTAAGATAAAAAAAAAAATGACACCATCAAAACTCAGCTTTGAGGACAAAGCTTTCCTTAACAAGAAGGCAATGTTATGAATATTTAATCATTTTATTTAAATAGTAAATTAGGATATTTGAATAGATGTGACCATTCGTAAATAGTCACTACGAGGCCTATAAAATCTAGGTCCAAACATACATTGTAATCACCATTCATATTTTTATCAATATTTATAATTATCAGATTGAAGATGGAACATCTTCCCCCTTAATATCCGGATACGGATCTTCCATAACACCGGATACGGTGTTACAAACTGTCAAACAGCATTACTTATTTTTGTATTAAATCTGAAAACTGTAAATTAAATGCTATAGCTCGAAACTCAAATTCTCGAATTCTCAAACCATCACAGTGGTGCACCCTGATATTCCTTTATAGACTAGAAAGAAGAGAGGGTACAATGAATCTGGATGCATGCACAACAGCATCTCAACTGAGGGTATCAAACCCTAACCTTAGTGCACCTTCCTTGCATGATAGGGGAGCAAAATAAAGTGCGTCTATACTGGAGATGGACTGAGGCATGCAAGCACAATAGCATCTCAACTGAGGGTATCAAACCCTAACCTTAGTGCACCTTCCTTGCATGATAGGGGAGCAAAATAAAGTGCGTCTATACTGGAGATGGACTGAGGCATGTAAGCATGCATCCTACTAAATATCTGCACCCTTATCTGAGGCTGGGAATGCACATGCATGAGCACCTCTACTAATCTAGAAAACTGCGCCCTTTAACTATGCATGCAAATACTAACTACAAAACTAATCTACTAATCTCACTAATCTAGAAAACTGCATGAGCACCTCTACTAATCTAGAAAACTGCATGAGCACCTCTACTAATCTAGAAAACTGCACCCTTTAACTATGCATGCAAATACTAACTAAAGCTAAAAAACAGAAGTAGAAATGAACTGCTAAATATGGTAAAAGCATCTAAAAAATGGAACTGAACTGAGTATGGCGCATGCAAACATTTAGCATGCATGCACCCCCTATATCTCACTCCTCCATAAATGCCATATGCGCCCGCACTACTATTCTAGGAGGGTTGTATGGAACTACAATATGTTGTTGTTGCGTACTTTACCAGAAGAAAAAATGTGCCATAACAAGAAAATAGTCGAAGCTACACACAGGTAAAACTACCACTCCCTCTTAGCGAGGAAAGTGTTCTCCGCCACACCAAGCCTCTCCCCCAACAGCTCAAACTTCCCCTTTGCCAAGGGCTTGGTAAAGATATCTGCAACCTCCTCAAAACCACTGCCCCCTTCTAGACCCTATCTCTGATAGAATGGTACCTAATCTCAATATGCTTTGATCAATCATGAAACACTAGAATCTATGAGTTTGATAAAACTCTGATTGTCAAAGTAAATCACAGTAGTGTCCCAAGTTTGATCTGTCAACTCTACTAATAACCTGTGGAGCCAGGTGACTCCACAACTAGCAAAGCTAACCACCATGTACTTTGCATCTACTGAGCTAAGTGCCATCAAAGCCTGCATCCTGCTGAACCAGGAAACCATACCTAAACCCAAACTAAAGAATCACCCTGAACTGCTCCTCTCACTAGCATTACCTACCTAATTAAAATCTGTAAACCCATGCATCACCTACTCTCCATCACCAATATACCTCAAATCAACATGCATCGTCCTTCAATTATTGGAGCACATGTTTTGCAGCCACCCAATGAACCAGCCTGGCCGCCACCATTTTCTGGCTTAAGATCTTAACTACAAAACAAATATTGAGCCTTGAATTTACTGGATACATGGGGGAACCAATCAACTGCCTGTACACAGATGGATCAATCATATCTAAATCTGAATCCGAAAATGGCTTCAGATTTGTTACCCTAGGAGTAACCATGGGCTTACAGTCCATCCTCTGAAATCTCTTCAATATCTCAACTACATACTTTCCCAATCCGTGAAAACATAGCCTAGACTACCACACCTCTAGACCCAAGTAGTTCATCAAGCCAATATCCTTCGCATCAAATTCTCTGGCCAACTCTGCCTTGCACCATGCTATAAGTTTCTCTAAACTTCTTCTAAGTATAAGATCATCTACATACAAGACTAAAATAAGAAGTTTAAAATCATCAAACAAATAGTAAAGATTGGAATCTACATTTGTTTTAGTGAAACCCAAACCTAAAAAATACACATCAATCCTAGAGTACCATTCACGTCATGCTTGCTTCAACCCATAAAAGGCATTCTCCAACCTACAAACATGGGTCTCACATCCATGCACCTCAAACACTCTTATTTGATTTATGCACACCTCCTCCTTAATCAGACCATTAAGAAATGTTGTTGTTACATCCATTTGATATAAATTGCCAACCAAACGCTAATGATAAAGACATAATGAATATGATGGAGGTATACTTCACAACAAGGGGAAAAGTCTTCTTGTAGTCAATTCCCTCTTTCTTGGAGAACCCTCTAGCCACAAAGTGAGCTTTAAACTTCTCTATGTTGCCATCTGCTACATGCTTAACCATGTACAACCACCTAGAGTCAATTTCTGACTTCCCCTATGGTCTAGGTACAATCTCCCACACATCATTCTTCGAGATAGACTTGTACTCCTCCATCATGGCATCATGCCTAACTTGCTTAGTTGTTGCTTCTTCAAAACTAGAAGGCTCTATCAATGATGGAAGACATCAGTGCCTCATAATTCAGAAACTTCCTAGGAGGATGACCTACTCGAAAAGAAGTCTTGGGAACTCCAACTTGCTAATGTGCATCCTTTAATGTTTGGGTAACCCACCTACGATTTCTAGCTGAATTGGAGGGTAAAGAAGCATCCCCTACACCATCGGAATCTTGCTGATCTTAATCTAATTTGAACCTGTATGTCAGCCTTTGGGGCAGCAAGCTCCTCTACCTCCTTAGTCTATGTTGAAGGTTCCTAATACTTGGAGGACCATGCATCCTCATCAAACTTGACATCTATACTCACAACTACCTTACACTAAGATGGAATGTAGACTCTGTAAACTTTATAGGTCTCACTATAACCCACAAAATACCCTTCAAACTAGAAGGTTCCTACTTAGTCCTTTTCTCAATACGAATATGAATATAGATAGGAAAACAAAAAACACGAAGGTGTGCTACCTAAGACTTCTTACTTGTGAATGCCTCCTCTATTGTCTTGTCCTTCAAAACTCTGTGAGGACACCCATTCAAAATATAGACAGTTGTAAGGCATGCTTCTACCTAGAGACTCATGGGCAAATATTTATCATGAATGAGACTCTATAATTGACCCATCCTTCCTCTTTACAATGCCATTCTATTGAGGGTTGTAGGGCACCATCCGCTCATTGATTCTTACTTGCCTGCAAAAAATATCATACTCCTTGGAGGCATACTCCCATCCATTATCAAATCTCAACACCTTAATCTTTTGTCCTATGTGATTTTCCACAAGAGCTTTAAACACCTGAAAATTCTCGAAGACCTCATCCTTAGTCTTGATTAAATAAATCCAAGACTTCTTAGAGGAATCACTAATAAATGAAACATAATAACGGCTACCTAGTAAAGAACCTAAAATCATGGGTCCACATACATCTTAGTGGAGTAGGTCAAAAATATCTCTTGACCTATGGTCGATGTTAGAAGAAGCAGCCTTGACATGCTTGCTAAGTATACAACCCTTGCACACTCCTTTCTTCTCAACCTTGAAATATGGAAATCCTTGGACCATGTCCTTTGAGATCAACAACCCTCCACAGTGCAAGTGACCTAACCCCTTGTCCCAAAGCTCACACGAGTTGTCATTATCATGCACTAAGACATGTTGTAGGGCCCTATCCGCTCCTTGATTCTTGCTTTCCTGCAAAAAGTGTCATACACCTTGGAGGCATACTCCCATCCACTGTCAAATCTCAACACCTTAATCTTTTGTCCTGAAAATTCTCAAAGACCTCACTCCTTAATCTTGATGAAATAAATCCAAGAGTTCCTAAAGGAATCATCAATAAATTTGAACATAATAATTGCAACCTAGTAAAGAAGCTAAAGTCATGGGTCCACATACATCTGAGTGAGGTAAGTAAAAAATCTCTCTTGACCTATGGCCGATATTAGGAAAAGAAGCCTTGGCATGCTTGCCAAGTATACAACCCTTGCATACTCCTTTCTTCTCAACCTTGAAATCGGGCAATCCCTGGACCATGTCCTTGGAGATCAACAACCTCCGGAGTGCAGGTGACCTAGCCTCTTGTGCTAAAGTTCACACAAGTTGTCACTATCATGCACTCAGACATGTTGCTACCTAGAGAATTGTGGGCAGATCTAGGTCATGAATGACATTTAGTTGCCTCTATAATGGACATGTATTCCTCTCTGCAACACGATTCTATTGCGGGTTGTATGGCACTGTCAACTCCTCGATTCCTACTTGCCTAGAAAAAGTGTTAAACTCCTTGGATGCACGCTCCCCTCCATTGTCAAATCTCAATACCTTAATCTCCTTTCATGTCTAATTTTCCACGAGATTCAAACTCTTGAAACTTCCTAAAGACCTCATCCCTAGTCTCTATAAAATAAATTCAGGACTTCCTATAGGAATCATCAATAAATGAAACATAATAATCGACATCGTTACCTAATAAAGAAGTTGAAGTCATGGGTCCACATACATCTAAGTGGATTAGGTAAAAGCTCTATCTTCACCTATGCTTGTTGCTAGGAAAAGTAGCCTTGACATGCTTGCCAAGTATACAACCCTTGCACACTCCTTTCTTCTCAACCTTGAAATGTGGTGATTCCTGCACCATGCCCTTCAAGATCAACAACCCTCCGAAGAGCAAGTGACCTGGCCTCTTGTGCCAAAGCTCTCAAAAGTTTTCACTGTCATGCACTAAGGCCCTCATCGAATCTCCCTGCAACTTGTACAGACCACCCTCTCACTACCTCTAGCCAAAACTTGACCATGATCTAGGCATCTCTTCAAGATGAGGACTTGTTGACCATCAAGCTCAGCAATATATTGTAGGTTTGTGATTACTAAAACCGAAAGGAGATTCTTGGTTAAAACAAGTACATATAAAAACACCACTAAGATCAAGGATATCACCTGATGGCATCTAAAATGAGATATATCCCACTTGTACTACTAGATACGTGGCATCATCACCAAGCTTCACTTGTATACCTACCTCATGTTCCTAAAGTTTGTTGAAGGCCTTGTTAGAAGTCATTCTTGAAGGCTCCACTATCCAAATACCTTACAACACTAGACACGATGTTAGATGAAAGGCATGAGACCATGGAGAAGTGTGTCTCAAGCTTGGATGAAATCTCATCCACTACAGCAAATGCTTCTACACTCCCTGCAAACTACTTCAAACTACTGTTGCTTGCCCTTCCCCTTCTTTTCATGTCACTGAGAAGCATAGTGGCCAAACTTCTCACACTTGAAAGTTTGAAACACTTGATGTGGTTCAAGTCCTTCTTACTCTAATTAGAGGAAAATGAATCCTCTTTCTTTCCTTTCAAACCCTTCCCAAGTCCTAGTTTCTATCTACCCTTCCTCATCTTTCTAACGAGGACAAGATTTTGCTCTTTCTCTATACTCACAACACTCTCTAGTCTCGTCTCCTCCTAGATCATGTCCTCCCATAGCTTCTCAAAGGTGGGAAGCTTTTTCTTGAGCATAGACCCCACAAACAAAAGGTTACCAACAAGATGAGAGCCCATTTAAGGCTAGGGTACTGTTATCACACAACTTGTAGTTGTCCCTAAAGGTATCCCATCCGGGATGGTAGAGGAGACGGACAACTAAAGAGGTGACCCAAGAGATGCCACGGTTCCCAATGCAAACTGGGAGTCACGATAACCAAGGCACTCTTCACTTTAAATCAAGACAAGTCAAGACCAAGGGGGAGACCCTAGCCAATCAATGGAGATTGACTAACCCAAAGGTCCCTAGGGAAACATGTAAAAGATGAGTTACGGAGACCAATGAGTTGATTAGATTACGTGGACCCAAGAGTTAAGTATGGTTGAAGAGGCTTAAAGGTAACAAGTGTTTCAACCAATGAATGAATAGGGCCACTTAATGGATAGATCTAGTACCATGAAAATACACAAGTGGGGCCCACTTCCTTAAAATATGGAAATGGTCCAAATGGGAACCACAAGGTGAAGTTAGGGGTGAGATGGCACTAAGGGGTATGCAAAGATGTAGATCTATGGATCTAGGAGGAGATAGATGATACCCACATATGGGATCTAGCAAATGACACTAACCCCAAAGAGTGCGAATTGACCAAGGGAGACTAGTGCCTTTAGATGAGGGGGCAAATGGAGTCCAAATGATGCCAAAATGTAGATTGGGGTAGTCAAGGCAATTATCAAAGTGGGTTTTAAGTGGCATGCCCCAATATGAGCTAGATCTCCATAGATCTAAGATTGAAAATGCATCACCCCAATGACCCAAGTGGGGCATGTTGCCAACTAAGTTGTACTTGGTTGGATTATCAAGCGAGCGGGCAGAGCGGAACATGATACATGTTCATTTTTGGTGATTTGATGACCAGCTGGCCTTTTAAAGGGCCCCGTTTTTTATTTTTTTTTCCACATGTCCATGGCCCTGCGGGGTTTGTAATAAAACGTGCTAGCATGGTGTTTTGTAAAAGACTCGGTTCCTTAGGACTTTTTGGCCAAGTCAGGTATTCCAAGGAGTTTTTTCACCTATCTATTATGTCTTGCATTAGTGCATAACATAATTAATTGGTTTTTCTCCTGCTCCTCCAAAGCTGGAATGCCTGGGGAGGCTGACGGGCCTTAGGGAGTTATTAGAGTCTATGGGTCAATGTATATGAACATGCTAGGCGTTAATTTTGAGTCATATGGACATGTGCTAAGTCCCCCAAGGTTGTTTTTTAATTTTCGGCAAGTTTTAATTTTTCCGTAATTTGGGCCATTTTTTAATGGTTCAATTAAAAATTTTGTAATTGGCCTGTAAGGGGCGTCTGGAGGTATTTTTTGCCTTAGGGGTGCTCGTTTTCTAACTCAGAGCACCCCCTAAACCCCTAAACCCACTTTTCCTAATGTTTGGGTGCTTCTATTTTTGTCAAAATCCAAAAAAGACAAAAATCCCATAAAAGTCATAAAAAAATCAAAAAAGTGAAAAAGTGACTTAAAAAATATTAAATTTTTGGAGAGAATTATGGGTCTGATTTCGACCAGCATGTATTTAGGAGTGTTTTGGGCTGCTAAATGTGTCATATGGGCAGCCCATATCATGGGCATAACTCCCCACAATAGGAGGGGCGCATTTCCTTCACCTTGGGCGCATTTAGTAAGTGGGCAGCCCACATTTGGGGCTGTTATGGCAGCTAGTATGGTGCTGCAACATGGGCACGTTTTGGGCTGATTTATGGCAGCCCTATTTCCTCCACCGTTTGTGCCACCATTCCCCCACTCTCTTTTGGCAAGTGCGCCCTTCCTCACTTGGCCATTCTCTATATATTGAGTGCCCTCTCTCATTGTTAGTTAGAGAGAATTGGAGCACAAAAATTATCGTTGTAATACTCATATGATTTTGAATTTGAATAAAGAAGACTTTGGAGGTCAAATTTGTGGTGTTATTGTGTGAGTGGATGAACCATCTTTGGCTTGTATAATGGAGGTAACTTGTGCATAAGCTTTGTTATTTTATTGCATCAATTGTACTCATGGGAAAGATTAATATTAATTTATGAGATAGATTAATGCAATTTGCTTATTGTTTAGTCTATTGTTATATGTTTATAAAAGTAATCATGTTTACATATTTCATTTGTTTATGAATGTCTAACATTGATTTCTTTTCTAGATGTATATCTACACTTGATCTTTGTGTGCAAAGTGTGTGATGTGCAGGTTATCTCAACTGGAAGTTGGTGGATCTTGTTTGTTTCCTCCCTTCTAATCTTTGTTTGCAGATGCAGTCCCTTGGAATATCACAAACACAACTTTCAAAGCTTCGGATTTCAACCAAGATTTGCTTCATCTCTCTCTCAACTTAATTCAAATCAAATTTTCTGGTTACTGGTTACTTGCATTTGAAATATTTCTGATTTGTATGCTCATATTGTATTTCAAATAGATCAGAAATATTTTCATAAAGGATTGGTTTAGACAGTTACAAAGCTTATATTTTTAACTGTTAGATTTTCCTTCATTTAGCATCTACTTTTCAAAAGGCTTGCAAGTAAAATCGTCATATCTCTTTTAAGTCTTGTTGGGTAGTTGTAGTGCTGATATAAAAGATATATTTGTTGTCCTAGAGCTTGAAATTTGCAGCCATTAAAGGGCTAGCAAAGATCCCAAGTAGACAAGCCCCATAGCTTGTTTTACTTGGTTATTTTTCGTCATTTTTACTTAGTTTTTAACTTAGAATTTTTTGGGTTTTTTAGGAGGTGTTCCAAAGACACTCTTAAAGTGTTTTTGGGCATCTTATACTAATCATTGCTTGCTGGTTTGCAGCAAAAGACGAACAGGTAGGAGGAAGTGCTGCCAAAATTTCGAGCATCCAGGCGATCCGGAGGACAAAATTTCCATATTTTTCAAAACCGGTCATTTTTTCCTATAATTTTGTAAGCCACCAAGTCACATTAAGTAGACTGGGGCACTTCTCTAAGTCATTGTAAACATTTTTAAACGAGAGCAAGTGGGCTAGCCAGCGCCCATACCCCATCCCCCCAGGGGTGGCCTGTGTCGTCTCATTTTCATGGCGTGATTTTTAGAGTAGTTTATTTCTTTGTTTTCCGACATTTAATAAAATCAATTAGGATTAAAATAAACCTTGTTGGTCCGTTCCACTGGCGGGCCACAAGTTCACTCATAACATAGTTTTTCACATTTTTTTTACAACTCATAACGCCCCCCTCGCTTTCCTGAAGTAGGGTTTTGTATGAGGGCTTGCCCGAAATACATGCCTGAAAAGAGACTCCTGGGGTTCTAAAAAAGATAAAATTTGGGTTCATAAAATTTTATAAAAATACCAAGGTCTTCTCCCGTATGCTCTGTGGCCAACTTGCAGCTCAGTCTGATCCAGTTGGTACACACCAGAAAGGAGGGGATGACTAGTAATAGGTTCTAACACCGCCCCAATTAAAAATCCTTTTTGTGAAAATCCGGCACAACACGCATTTTGTTGTCGTGGGCAAATTTCCCAGAAGGCTTGGGATAACACTGAATAGTGACCTCTTGGAAACCGTTAGGCTTGCCCTCGTTGGTATAGCATCTGAACACCTCCTCGAGACTCCGATTCAGCCCAAAGCTTGAGAGGGAAGCCACGCTTCAAAATTCCGGACATGTTCCCCCGTACCTTGCGTATATCAGGAACCCACCAGCCTTAATAAAAAGATCACCATCACATTAAATTTTAAAATAAACCAAGAACACTCCACAACATTTACCTTTTCTGTTTATGCATTTGTTATCTGACTCCATTATAAGGCACTGGTCTTGTTGCAAATTTTATTTTATATGGTTGGCTAGTGTGCAGTTAAATGATGGCTATTTTAAAATGAGAGCAAATGATAAATGATTGTTTTATTTGATCAAAGTATATGTTGTCTGTTCTTGGTTATCAAAATTACTTTTCTAACTCCTAGATTAGAGGCCTTAGTTTCTTTTTTATTTTTAGGGTCCACCCCCCTTGGCTTCGCTAGGAAAGCCTAGACGGAGGAGTCGAGTCCCAAGTGACAACACTTGACTCTGACTTGCCCCCAAGGCCACACCAGCAGCTTGAAGACTTTTGCTGCGTTTTCCCAGGTGTGGAACCAGGCGGCAACAGGGCATAACCATCAAAATGAGGTATGGGGCCCACAAGGTAAAAATCAAAGAGGTGAAGCACTAAGGGTAGGTTATCAAAGTAGACAAGTGCAAATCAAGTGAGATCTCACCTACCCAAGTCTTGGAACTAGCCCCACTAGCTTCCCTCAAGGAGTGCGACTTCCCTCAAGGAGGCTAATGTGCCTTGGAATATGTGTCAAATGAAGGCCAAATGCCACCAAACTATAGATCCGAATTGCCGTGGATACTATAGAGGTGGGTTCTTTTTATTATCCCCAAAGCCAAGCTAGATCCAAGTAGATCTAGGAAAATATAAAAATGAGAGTTTTGATTTTAAGGGTTTGATGACCAATGAAGAAGAATAGATGGATCTAGGTACATACCTTGAAGAACTTACCTCAATTGCTTGTGGCCACTTTGCAAATTGATAGCATTCCCCTATGTGTATATTCAAGAGTGAGATCTTAGTGCTCCAAGCCAAAACATCCTCCTCCAAAGATGCCAAATCGTCCTCCTCCTACAAGACAAGATCAAGTGAAACAAGCCAAGTAAGAAAATTATGAAAATGATGAAGAGATGTAATAGAAAGCATCAACTATGTCACAAAGATACAATAATGATACTCCCTGTCACAAAGATCAACCCAAGAGAGAATATGTGGATCCCTCCAACAATAACCCTCTTCAAATCGTCCTCCTCTCCACCAATTCGGCCTCCCTACAAGAAAACAACGTGTAGCCCCAAGATCCACAATGATACATAGAAGAGATACTATATATTCAAAGTGCAAAAGAATCCACAAGACAAGAAAAGTAGCTCCATAAAGAAGTATTCTATTCCAATATTCAAGAGCTCCAAAGGTGCTTTATATAGGATAATAAAGACCAAAACCCAAGATCTCAAAACCATTTTTTGAAATGAGTGGTTGAGATTAAAAGATCAATAAATATAATCAATGGCTAAGATGAGCCTACAATATATCACATGGATCACTCAAAGAGAGGGTGACGTTATCCCTCAAAAAGACTCATGGAGGGTGACGTCATCACTAGGAGGGGGCTAAAACATATGGGCCCACCTCATATGACATGGACATGACTCAAGAAGCTCATGGTGGGGCTAGGAGGCATCAATCCTTACTAGCTCATCCCCAGGGCACAATAATATAAAATAATGTATCCAAAATAATACAAATGATCAAATCTTGTCTCCAAAACTGATAGAGACATGCAGTAAATGGCCTCCCGTGACCTCTGTGGACCCCACTGACTGATGATATCTGGTTGAAAGATGGGGGGTTCACCCTGGAAGACCTCTGTGAAAACCAAATGCCAAAACCTTGCCTCATTTGCCCAAATCGAATTCCTCAGTGACCCTTTTATTCCATTTTTAATCCTCCTCGAGAACCGTGAAGCTACCCAAACTGACACCCAGAGTGCCTGTGCTATCAAACTGAGCCCACCAGGCTGTCTGGAAGGGGGGTATAATGGTAAAAACAAGTGGCTGGACCACCCCCTTCCCATACAGCGCCCTAAGTGAAACTGGCCTCCAATGCCTCTGCTGGACAAGCTGGGGAAACATGCCAAAAACTGGTCAACAGGTGGATAACTGCATATATCACTGTCAGAAGTGCCCGAAACTAAATGATAAGTGTCTCAATGGATCCGGAAGACCCAAATCTACTGAAAATGTGTACTCATACACCATGAGTTGACCTGAGGGTTCAACGGTAGGGTCCACCATATCTGGACAGTGCATAATCCGATGATCTGGAAATAATAATAAAACTGTTGAACTGCATCAACCATCATCTAAGTCATATGTCCACCATATGGAATCATCAATAAGAGTATGTGGGACCATCAATCATCATCCATAAGCATACATGGTCCACATCATCACGGATCCCAAGAATGACCATGGTCAAACTATGTTTGACTAGGTCAAAATATAACCAAAGACAAGATTATGACGAAGACTAAGACATGTTCCTTTAGATCATATTCACAGCATAACTTAAAGCATAAACATCATTCTGTGGCATTTAATACATTTATATATTTCATTGTTATTTATGTTTTACTTTCCCAATAGCTTACTTAAATGACAGACTCGCCATTGGACATGGTCTAACTGCTAGCTTAGGATGAAGGCTAAAGAATCAAGGCTAGGCAAAGGGGATGACTTGGCCAAACTCAACAAAAAGATACTTTGGACGGGGAGAGAGGGAGCTACACTCTGTACCGGACAAATAACAAGGGGAAGGGTTGTGCCTCACAAATGGATAAGTTGTTTAGAGAGTGTTTATTCGACTTAGGCATCATGTCTACATCAAGTTGATCCAGGTTCATTAGGATCATTCATTTCATTTCATGGCATTTTTGGCCTACATAACCCCTCGGATTTTACATGTGCTAAGAGGCACAACTAATTGCAGCTTGCATCCGGGGCATGTTTATACATGTAAGGTCAACAATAATAGATATAACTTTTGAGTAACATTTGATTTTTGGACCTTTTCTATACTCTTCGAGGAGTATTTTAGCAGTGCATTGCTCTTACCTTTTACTCACGTGTGTTAAGAAACACATTCTAAAGTTTACAGTTTCCATGGGCGTATTTATAAAGATTTCCAATACAGGTAGTACATGGGCTTTCAGTTTTAGCCAACAACATCTCAAGTGACTAGGGGGACTTCTGCTAGTGCCAAACATCGGGACAACCGACCAGAATGATTTAGGCCTACAATTCAACTCACCAAGGGCACGTTTTGTCACCAACTCAAAGCCGAGACACAAAACAAACATGGATGCGGTCCAACACAGAGGTAGAAATGGGGAAGTCCTCAGTATCAAGAAGTCAAGAAAGCAAGTCAAAGGTGAAATCCAAATAAAGAAGGTCATGGATGGATAGAGTAAAGTGAAAATGGTGCCTAAGCTAGCAGACAAGGATGCCAGGAAAGGCCATATCTATGCTCATAAGAGGGTAATGAAACCAATGAGTTTTGTCAGAAAACCTAAGTGTGCGAGTAATGGGTCCATTTTATAATTTATAACATTATCAAAAATAGTTCATTTCATTTTAAATAGTTTTGCCACATCATGAATCATAAACCAAGTCAAGGCTATGAATATGACTAAAACAACAAGATAATAATCCAAAGTCAATAATCAGAAGTCCACAGGTCATATCACATCATCATAATAATCATCTGAAACACTGCTGCAATATAATCACTGGGCACTGAACTAAAACTGTATGGAACAAAGGGTCACATCGGTCATCAAATCTAAGCTCTCAAGGCTCAGCCTTGGCACAAGGTCTAACAAAAATCTGATACAATACACTGCTCTGATCCATGAGTGATCACAAATAATAAGCTCATCATAGCCAATCTCTGAAAAATCCAAGCTCTAAAAAGTGCAGATATCTACTAAGCAAGAATAGCAGCCCTGCTACTATGGTGTGATAACAGGTACTAACTATTCACTCTTGACCTCTTCTCCGATGCTGCAAGTTGATCACAAAGTTAAGTAATCTTCATCAAGTAAGTGGCTTTAGTACCTTTCTTTCTCATCCATGTGTCTCTAATCTTATTCCTCAAAAGAATGTTTCGATTGATGTTCTCACTCTGATATAGATTAGCTAGAGCATCAAACATCTCCTTACTCGTGGTCTTTCCAATGATGTGAGGGATCAAGTGATCCTTCACAAAATCGAGGATGACTCGCTTTGTCTTATCCATCTTCTTTTTATATTCTGCCAACTGCATGAGATCAATAGGCTTTACAACCTTGGTCTCCACAAAATCACAAAGATCATGCTCCTCCAACGTCTGTACCAGACACTTCCATGGTAGGAAGTTAGAGGGACCTTCCAAATTGTCTTCATACTAAGACTGAATGTAGTCATATTTTTGTCCCTAAAATACACTAGTAGACAAAATAAATCAACAACCTAAAGACAACTTATGACAGGTCCAAAGTGCTTTTCTCAAGCACAGATCTTGAGCATCCCACCCTTAAAACCCTCCAACAACTCTCCCTATCCTAGGTAGAAGCCCTATCCATACACAGATTCCTGGAAGGTTTAATTCAGCAAATATGCTCTAATATTATCTCAAAAATCAGACCATAGTAAGAAGGTTCTGTACTCTAAAATCTAAGCTAAAATACTAGATAGATAAAATTGACAACACCAATGAAAATCACAGCTATAGAGTACTTTAACCTATGAACACATACTGCTGACATTATGAATAGCAAACACACTAATCTCAACCCTCAAAGCAGCATCACTGATTTTTGTATTAAATCTGAAAACAGTAAACTAAATACTACAGTTCAAAACTCAAACTCTTGAACCATTACAGTGGTGTGCCCTGCTTCCCCTTTATACACTAGGAAGAACAGAGTATATAATGAATCTGGACACATGCACTACATTGCCTCAATCGAGAGTATCAAACCCTGACCCTAGTACGCCTTCCGTGTAAGGATACAAGCCAAATAAACTGCACCTCTACCAAAGATGGACTGAGGAATGCACATCCACATCCTCCTAGATATTTGCACACTTAAGCAGGGTTGGGAATCCAGATGCATGAGCACCTCTACTAATCTAGGGAACTGCACCCTTAACTGTGCATGCAAATACTAGCAAAAGAAGAAAAACAGAATTAGAACTGAACTGCTTAATATGGAAAAGACATCTAAAACTGGAACTGAACTGAGGGTGATGTATGAAGTATGCATGCACCCCCTATCTCTCTCCTCCATAAATTCCCCATGCGACCTCATTGCTGTTCTATGAAACCACTGAAGGAGGATTGTACGGAATTGTTGTACACTGTTGTTGTCTACTTTGCTGGAAGAAGAAAAGTTCCATAGCTGGAACACAGACTGAGCTACACATTGGTAAAACTAACAATAACAGTATCAACGAATATTGAGAGCAGTTGATGAACCGAACTTCTCGTATAACATAGTTTAGGGCCTCCAAGAACTTTGTTAGAGAACTCAAAAAATTGAAACAAACAGAACGAGAAGTTCCTTATCATGTATGTGAGGGAAATTTTACCTGCTGAAATTGGGTAGCATTCAACAAGACTGACATTTAGTAAACATTCTTTGGAAAAAGTCTTCTGAAAAATGTGACGTAAAGTAGTGACAGAAATGAAGTCTTTAAAAGGAATGATTGCTTCTTTTTATCATATAGATCATAGAATACAACATACTACAGATTATGTTTGTTACTATGTTAGCCAACTCTGGCTTTTTTCATATCAAAGATTTTGTATATATTTAACATTTTCCATGATTTATTTCTATGTTTTAACATTGCATATAATTTACTCAACCGAAAGACATTCAACACAACAAGAAGGTGCTTTCCCCATAGCTCTATGGAGCTAGTAACTACTACAGATCAAAATATCAAGCAAAAATTATCACTTGAATAAGTGTTGAATCCTTGTTACAAATTGTGTTGCATTCATTTATCCCTCCATCTAACTATGTATTTGCATATTTTAATAATATACTCCATAATATTCATTTACTAATCCATTGACTAATAAATTGTATGGGTGCAAAAAATAATCCTATCCGTTCCATATAAAATTGTTCAATATAATCAATAGCATCCCCAATTTCCATTTCGATCTCACTTTAAAAAAAACAATATCTTGGACTGATGCAAGACAAATCCCAATCATCATTTCCACTTGGACTACAAAACACCACCAGTTCAGATATGTATACAAGACATTTGCTGATCCATTGACCTGTAACATTTCTCCATGCAAGACAAGCAGTTCATCTTGATCTTCCAACATACTACTATCTTGAACCACCATATTATTAACAAAAAGTCATCTTCCCAGTGACTTCCAGCATTATCAGCCTCGGAAAGTACCTCACTAAAGAGTGACATGATGATTGCAATCCACCAGTAGCTCTGGCTGTTCATATTTCAGCATTTGCAAATTCTAGACACATTAACAGATACATGCTCCATGCTGGTCATCATGTTCTTGATGTGCCATAAAATATATGACACACATGGAATTGAATAAATTTTATGGGTTTGAAACTTTGACTTGTACCTTGCCCTTGAACATCCCAGCATGTTATTGTCAAAATATCATAGCAGACTGAATTTCCATATCATCTGATGGTCCTACTGAAGTTCAAGACAATTGCCTCTTCATGGACCCATCTACTTAACCACATTTTTCACATTATATGGAACCGGATCAGCAGATACACATTACACAGCTTTAGCTACAGGAAAATTGTTCTCATTTTAAGGAAAATTGTTGTCCCCAACTTAAAAAAATAAAAGAAAACCAATTCCTTCCCCAATATTTGGCCTTCATCTTATGCAAAGGAAATCGTAGGGATATAGATGCTTCCTTAGCTTCAGGAGCTTCAAAAAGAATGGCCTCATCACACATTACAACTCTAGATGTTATATTGAGATCTTGATGGAATGATGGTCATCTTCACATGTGGACATTTATGGCTAAGTGCCCTCTTTATTGTATTTTTATATATTAGCCTAGGTTGGCCTAGTCACCCTCTTGGGGTATGTGCCCTTGTTTTGTGTGCCCATAACCGCCTTTTGAAGGGACACCTCACTTGAGTTGTGTATGAATACACAACTCAAGCTCTCATTGGTATCATCTCATCATATTCATTCATAGCGATTGATTCTCTAGCCTATGGGTACTATGACTTGTGTTTCTCAGCCTCTCATCCCTTGACTCTACGTCTGCCAAATACACCTATCTTTTGTCCACCATTTGGAATGTTACACATAAAACCTACCCCCACTCTAACCCACCATTTGTGTGCCCATAATAACCCCCTTTTGAAGGGACACCTCACTTGAGTTGTGTATAAATACAGAACTCAAGCTCTCATTGGTATCATCTCATCATATTCATTCATAGTGATTGATTCTCTAGCCTATGGGTACTATGACTTGTGTTTCTCAGCCTCTCATCCCTTGACTCTACCTCTGCCAAATACACCTATCTGTTGTCCACCATTTGGAATGTTACGCTTAAAACCTACCCCCACTCTACTCAGTCCACCTCCTCTTCCCCTAAAGCTAGAACCTGCCCATGAATCGGTGGTACAATGTGGATTGCAAGACTCACCACAACCAGCTTTGGCACACCTTCACTCATGATCACCCCTCCTACCCCGATCTTAAGGCCTACTACCGCCATCTCCTCCACCACAAGAAACACCTCTCACAAAAGGAGATGGGAGTTGAGGGCTTCCCTCATCCACTCCCCCAAAAGCTTCTAGCAAACCATCTTCCATCTCCTGCTCGACCCTGATCCAAAATCCATGTTCCCCGATACCACATCCCTATATGATGACCTAGGGCAACCCATAATCTAGGTTACCTCTCCCTGCACACCCTCTTGCTACTTGTTCTCTTATCGAATTATCCAAGACGTAGTCTAGGTGATGAATACTAGCAAAGTAGCGAATGAGGAAGAGTTCTAAGCAAAACTCTTCAAGCATGGTCTCCACACCCTGGATTGTCACTTAGTCAATTTGTTCAACCATGTAGTCCATAAAGGTTTCCCACAACCTTGGTCACACCACACTATTCACTCGATCCACAAATCAAGCTCTAGTGCATATCCTAATAACTACAGAACAAGCACAATTGGCTACACTTTCTCAAAAATCTATGCTACAATCCTCCATATGAAGATTTCTGGGAGCTTGAGCGTAGGCAACTTAAAGCTATAGGATAGGTTGGATTCCGATTGACACATCAAACCATTGATTGTTAAATTTTTACCAAGGCAAGTGTTTTTCCACCTTGAGATGCCTAGGGGTGGATAAAACATTAAAAAAGTGGTCCCCAGCACTTTATTAAAGTGAGTTGTACTTTATGTTTATAAAGTCCCTTTAAGTCATTTTCTTTTTAATCCTAAGTCCACTTTATGAGAAATAAAGTAAGTGATTAATTAAAAAGGGAACTCACGTAATTAAATGATATTTGAGCATTAAATATTATTTATTGAGTTTTTAATGAGCAATTAATGTGAACCCTTGGCCATGTTTAATCTAAGCCATTGGATGAAAAGGAGGAAGTTGCCATGAACAAAAAGGGAGGAGTTAGGGATTGAAGGCATCATTGTTCACTTTCACCAAAGAGATTTTGGAGAGAGGAGAAGAGAAGAGAAGTGGGTTTGGAGAAAATTCAACCCAAGAAGAAATTCTGAAAAACTTTGAGAGGAAGAAGACAATCCAGGGCACAAATTTCAAGAAGAGATTGCACAGTTTTCGAGAAGAAGTACAAGTGCATTTAATTCAGACCGTACAGTGGTCCATACAGTAGAGACACAGTTTTTGAGACAAGATGTACAGCAATAAATGCAGGTCGTACAGCACAATTTTCGAGGCACGAAAATCAAGGTGGAGGTACAGCATTTAATGTTGTTCGTAACTTCGTACAGTGATTGTACAAGCCAAGGTTGCGGGGAAGCACCCTCCCCACCCTCGCCCCTACTCCGGAAGCTCGCTCATGGCCAGATCGTTGCGGAATCCAACGTGAAGCGCACTTCCACTTTCGCTTCCATTCTAGAGTGTTTTGTAAAGCGCGTTTCTGGGCAAAAAATAGCGCTCCCTGGCTCTGTCCGAGAGCGATGAGGGAGCGATCGAGAGCTATAGCTCCCCGATCGCTTCCTTATCGCTCACGGGCGCTCTTGCCAATGCTTTCACCTCATTAAATTTTGCTCCGCCATCGCTCCTCAACGCTCCCTTGATCGCTCCCGCTGTAGCTTGACACCCGCGGAGAGGTAAAGCCAAGGACGAGGGATGGGGTCCACTGGTGGGATTTTGGAGGTAAGGAATAGGGCTTTGGGGGATAAAGCCCTCTTCTCCATCTTCATTCTCACTTTCCTTTGCTTGAGAAGAGAATAGAAGAGAAGAGGAGAGATGAGAAGAAGAGAAGAGGAGAAGAGGAGAGGAGAGGAGAAGGCTACCATCCTTGGAGATTGAAGAAGGTTGAACTTGTCACTATGTAATGTCCCCATTCAAATAAGTGCATAGTAAGACAATCCCATCAATCCTACTAGTTTCCTAGATTGGATGGGCACATGTGGGATGGTAATAAGGAAACTAATAAATGATATTTAGACATTAGAAGGGTTCAAGAATTTAATAAATATGATGAATAAATAAATTCAAGAGAAATTCTAGGTGGCAAGTGGTTTTGGAGACATATGGAGGTGGTGGGACCCACACTAGCTTGATTTTTCAATGACACATGGCAGCTCTCTCTTGCCAATTCGAATTCATGGGAAGGTGAACACTCTTGGGTGAGTTGGTAAGTCATAACACATGGCATTGAGCATATTAGGTCGAAATGGGAAGGAATAGTAACCTCCATGGGAGAGGAAGAGTCAAATTGGAGACTAGTGGACACATGGGCTAGATTCCCTAGTTTTATGACAACAATAATGAAGCATCAATGACATTTTATGACAAAATTCAGACCTGACTTCTTACACCTGACCATTATGACATGTCAGCCCCAAAAATAGGCTCAAGAAGGCGCTCATGGAGTTGGAGGAATCTAAAGAGACTCAAATTCGAATTTGGGAGAAGATGGAAGGTTGGAACTAGGAGACAAGTGGCAAATGAGGAATATTTTCTAAATGGAAAATTATTGAATCTATTGAGAGGATTTCGACCCCTTGAAGGCTAATGTTGGTTATAAAATGTAGAAATCAAGTATGAGAATGGCTTTTGATGATTTGAGAAAAATTGCATTTGTGAAGAGAGAGCTAGTGGATGACTAGTTTCTTGCCTTAGCCAATTTCGAGGGTGAAAGATTCCCATCCAAGTTGGTGTTTGGAGAGGCCACTCAGGTCTTTCATGGTGCTTTAATGGAGTTTGTATTTGCAGGTAGCAGCTACAGGAAGTTTCATGGTTTGGTTTAGTGCAGCACTTTCTCTCTACCGTTTCCAGTTTTGAAGGCATATTCGTGCTCCTTGAGGGAGGGCGTTTTTGGTGAGCTATTGTACTCTTTGGGGGAGCTTCTAATGCCCCATTTCTTTTGTAATATGAAGTAAATACTCTGTTCTTCATCTCCAAAAAGTTTCAGGTCGAAATTCCAAGTAGAAATGTATAAATCTCATTTTTAATGGAAGAACAATGCCATTTCCTCACTACCTTGTTGTGAGCTAATGTATTGATGATGATTTCGAATGGATGGATGATTCTCTGATATATTTGTGATAAATATACTGCCATGGATGTCTTCTACAAGTTTCATATACTGTACTTGAGCATTTGAAGCATTTTTACTCAGTTTAGTTGTATTGGGAGGTGAAATAGTGCCATTTCCCCAAGGGTCGAATTGGGGGTTTTTGCTGTTGAATGTGAGAGAGTTAGAACAGTATTAAAAATCAATTAATGGTGCATATTAGACCTTAATCACATACTTAACACATTATATACCTCTGTTCATAAATTTGTGGGAGTTTGGAGGCATTTGGAAGGCCATTTGCAGTGTTACCCGAGGGGGATTTGATGCACAAATTACTAGTCAAAATTACATATATTGATCAGAATACAAATCAAGTTTGCAGCAGTATTTGGAGGGCCATAAAACATCCCTGAACCTTATATTCAAGTCTAAATACCATTCATACACTCCTATAGAAGATTTGGGAGCATTTGGGTTGATTTGGAGGTCAAAACAGTAAAACTAGTCAAAGGTCGAAATTGGGAAAAAAAGTGAAACATTGGGCATTTTAATCAAATTTGAAAAAGGGATATTACAAGTGGTATCAGAGCATGGTCTTGGCACCTGATGGTATTAACAAGAAGCCAAACAAATAAAACACCACCCTTTGAATCAGTAGTTGAAGAAGTTTTGGTTGAAGAAGAGATAGTAGTAGAAAAAGAGTTTTTTTCTAAAACAATGGGTAGAGAGGAGGAGGAAAAATTAAGACATCAGGAGGAATTTATTGAAGCCTTAAAACCATGTTTTGAAGGACTTACCATGGTTATGCTAGATATGAATAAACAAATGATGAAAGGTTTCGAATTGTTGGGTAGCCAACTTTCAGGCAAAGGGATGATAGGAGATAATAGTGGTTCACACTCAGGAGAAAAGATGAAAGGGAATGAGCATATTTTTTCAAGTACAGGACCTCATAATAGACCTGATGAATTTCAAAGCACACAAAGGCATATTGCACCTAAATTTCTCACACCCAAAGAAGAACCCAATCTTGAATTGGATTACAAGAAACTAGTAAATGATTGGAATGATTTGAATGAAGAGTGTAAAAGAGGTGTACCACTCAGTGACTACATTGATGCTATGCAAAAGATTAAAATGAAGGGAGACAATAGGAGTCCATTCCAAAACAAAGAATTGAATAGTGCTATTGGAAAAATGTCACTTCCTACTTTTGATGGTTCTTCTCAAAATTCTGCTAACACTTGGGTGCAAAAATTGGATGTATATTTTCAGTTGAATCCTATGTTGGAAGAGGATGCATTAAAAATGGCCATTTTGCATTTGGAAGGAGATGCCAATGAATGGTGGTTTCATGGGCTGAAAACCTTGGGTCATAATCAGGTTAAAACATATGGAGAATTTGTTGACAGGGTACTAGAAAGATTTGAACAAAAAGATCCAGAATTGCCTTTCAAAGAACTAGCTCAATTGAAGCAAACTGGGTCCCTACCGAATATATGTTGGACTTTCAAAAATTATCAATCAAGGTGGCTGATGTATCAATGGGAAGATTAGTATTGCTGTTCACTGAAGGTTTGGCTGAACCCTTAAGAGGTTTGGTCAAAGCCCACAAGCCAACTACATTAAAAGATGCAATGAGCTTGACTAGGGATCTCCAAAATGTGCTTCCTAGAACGAGATTTCCTCCTAAGCCTAGCTATAAATTTGAAAAGAAACCTTGGCAAAGGGATGGATATGATAAGAAACCTTGGCAAAGAGAGTCATTTGAGAGGAATAAAAAAGAGGGACTAACCAGGGATGAACTTAGAAAAAAGAAACTATGCTTCACATGCTTCCAACCATGGACACCGGGGCACAAATGTACCAAAGGAAAGGCTCAATACATAGAAGTATTTTCTGATAATGAGGGGTATGATGGGGGCATGGATGAAGATGGACATATTTCAGATCAAGAAGAGGCATATGAGACAGCAGTAGAAGAGGAAAGCCAAGAAGAAAATCAGCCTTCACCGGACAAAGCAAGAATGGCAGTGCTTTCAGCAATACCTCGCTATCATACTATCCGATGCAAAGGTGTGGTACAAGGACAAAGAACTTCAATTTTGGTAGATGGAGGAGCCACTCATAACTTCATTGATGCAGAGATGGTAGAGAAAAGAAAGATACCTATTGAACCATTTGATGGCTTCACAGTTGTCATTCCCGGTCACAACACAATGCAATGCAAAACATGGGTTCCAAAGCTGCAAGTCACCGTAGGTAACTATACTTTTGTTGATAGTTTTTATGTGGTTGATGTTGCTGATACTAATGTGGTTTTGGAAGTGCAATGGTTGTATTCAATAGGAGAGCATACAGTAAATTATCAAATTCCCGAAATGAAATTCCAAGATTCAAAAGGAGTACAAAGAGTTGTGAGAGGGCAACACACTTATCCAAATCAAGTAGTGACTTGCAATAGCATGAGATCTATATTGAGGCATGGGGATATAGAATGGGCTGCTGAATGTCATATTACATCTCCCAAGCCAACTATAAATATTGTCAAACACCCAAAGGAGATAGAGAGACTTTTGCAAAAATATGAAAAGGTTTTTAGAGACCTTCCACATGGTAGGCCACCAGATAGGGGGGTTGAGCACAGTATTGTTTTGGAGAAGGGTACTTCACCCATTCAAATACCACCTTATAGACATCCTAAAAGGTTTAGAGATGAGATAGAAAAAGCTATCCAAGAACTCCTAGAGTTGGGGCTCATTAGACCAAGCTCTAGCCCTTATGCTTCTTCAGTAGTGCTAATGAAGAAAAAAGATGGAACATTGAGAATGTGCATAGATTTTAGAGCCTTGAACAAAAAGACTATCAAGAATAGGTATCCTATTCCTAGGATTGATGAGCTCATGGATGAGCTACATGGGGCCAAATACTTCTCAAAAATTGACCTTAGATCAGGGTATCACCAAATTCGAATGAAAGATGAAGATGTGCAAAAGACCGCTTTTCGATGTCATTTTGGCCACTTTGAATTTCTTGTCATGCCTTTTGGGTTAACTAATGCTCCAGCCACCTTTCAAGCATGTATGAATAGGATATTTTGCAAGCAACTAAGAAGGTTTGTTTTGGTTTTCTTTGATGATATTCTCATTTACAGTAAAACATGGGAAGAGCATTTGCAACAGTTAGAGATTGTGTTGAAAATCTTGCAAGAAGAGTCCTTATTTGCTAAATTATCAAAATGTGAGTTTGGGATGAAAGAACTACTGTATCTTGGGCACATTATTGGGCAAGAAGGAGTAAAGGTACACATGGAAAAAATCAGGGCTATCTTGGAATGGCCATCACCAAAAAATATTACTGAATTGAGAGGCTTTATTGGCATATGCACCTACTACAGAAAATTTGTGAAAGGGTTCTCCAAGTTGACTTCTCCACTCACTGATTTGACTAAGAAGGATGCTTTCAAGTGGGATGAAGAGGCTGAAAAAGCATTCCAAAAAATGAAAGAGATAATGAGTAGTTGTCCCATACTTGCACTTCCTGATTTTACTAAACCTTTTGTTGTGGAATGTGATGCTTCAGGTGGAGGAATAGGGGCTGTCCTAAAGCAAGGCCAACACCCCATAGCCTTTGAGAGCAGAAAGTTGCAGCCTCATGAAAAAATTTACTCCATCTATGATAAAGAAATGCTGGCCATTATGCATGCATTGGCCAAATTCAGACAATACTTGGTGGGCAGCAAGTTTGTGGTGAAAACTGACCATAATAGTCTAAGACACTTTCTCACCCAAAAGGATCTAAATGAAAGGCAACAAAAGTGGGTAAGCAAGATTCAAGCTTATGATTTTGATATTGAATATGTCAAAGGAAAGAATAATATAGTAGCAGATGCTTTGTCAAGAAGGCCTTCCTTTTCTCTCATGGATATTTCCAAGGATTGGAAAAACATGCTACTAGTTGAATATGCCAAAGACAAATTTGCTTGTGATGTGTTGGATGGAATCAAAGGGGATGATAATTATAGGATTTTGAATGGGCTGATATATTATAAGGGAAGAATTTATTTAGTTCATAACTCCAAGCTCAAGTACCGAATTTTGCAAGAAGCACATGATTCCCCACTAGCGGGTCATCCGAGGATCTTCAAAACTTATAGACAGTTGAGGCAAAGATTTTTTTGGAAGGGGCTGAAGGAAGATGTTCAGAAGTATGTGAATGAATGTAAAGCATGTCAACAAAACAAATCAGAACTTACATGTCCAGCCGGCCTATTACAACCATTGCCCATTCCGGAGCAAAAATGGGACAGTATTTCCATGGATTTCATCACCGGATTGCCTAAATCCTTAGGTAAGGATTGCATCTATGTGGTAGTTGATAGGTTGACAAAATTTGCTCATTTCTTTGCTGTTACATCATCTTTTAGTGCTGCACAAGTGGCTGATATTTTTTTCAAAGAAATCTTCAGATTGCATGGGCTCCCCAAGAGCATTGTCAGTGATAGAGATAGTAGATTCATGGGTGCTTTTTGGCAAGAACTTTTTAGATTGGTAGGCACTCAATTGACTCCAAGTACCAGCTATCATCCACAAACTGATGGACAAACAGAGAGGGTAAACCAATGGTTGGAAGGATACCTAAGAAACTATGTGGGAGGGCAGCAAAAAGCATGGGCAAAATTGCTACACTTGGGTGAGTTTTGCTACAACACCACTTATCATATGTCAATAGGAATGTCTCCTTTCAAAGCATTATATGGTTATGATGCACTTACATTTGCTGACATTATATTTGGTGATAGTAGAGCCCCAAAGGCTAAAGATTGGGTGGAAGAGAGCCAAGAAATTTTAAAGCTCTTGAAAGACAATTTGCAGGTTGCTCAAAATCAACAAAAACAATATGCTGATAGACATAGAGAAGAGAGAACCTTTCAAGTCAATGATTTAGTATATTTAAGGTTGCAGCCCTATAAACAAACATCTCTCAAAAAGAATGGAGCAGAAAAATTAAAACCAAGGTACTATGGGCCATACAAGGTAGTGCAGAAGGTTGGAGAAGTAGCATATGAACTAGAACTTCCGGAAGGGAGTAAAATCCACAATATATTTCATGTTTCTTGTCTTAAGAAAGCTCTTGGTCAGCAAATCATCACTTCAGAAATACTTCCTCCTTTGGATGATGAAGGTCAGCTCACACTTGTTCCGGAAAAGATTTTGAAGACACGGGAAAGAAGGTTGAGGAGTAGAATCATCAAAGAATATTTAGTGCAATGGAAGGACTTACCAAATGAAGATGCCACATGGGAAGAGGAGAAGATTTTGCAGCATCCAAATTTGAAATTGCTTGAGGACAAGCAATCTTGGGTGGGGAGGACTGTAATGTCCCCATTCAAATAAGTGCATAGTAAGACAATCCCATCAATCCTACTAGTTTCCTAGGTTGGATGGGTACATGTGGGATGGTAATAAGGAAACTAATAAATGATATTTAGACATTAGAAGGGTTCAAGAATTTAATAAATATGATGAATAAATAAATTCAAGAGAAATTCTAGGTGGCAAGTGGTTTTGGAGACATATGGAGGTGGTGGGACCCACACTAGCTTGATTTTTCAATGACACATGGCAGCTCTCTCTTGCCAATTCGAATTCATGGGAAGGAGAACACTCTTGGGTGAGTTGGTAAGTCATAACACATGGCATTGAGCATATTAGGTCGAAATGGGAAGGAATAGTAACCTCCATGGGAGAGGAAGAGTCAAATTGGAGACTAGTGGACACATGGGCTAGATTCCCTAGTTTTATGACAACAATAATGAAGCATCTATGACATTTTATGACAAAATTCAGACCTGACTTCTTACACCTGACCATTATGACATGTCAGCCCCAAAAATAGGCTCAAAAAGGCGCTCATGGAGTTGGAGGAATCTAAAGAGACTCAAATTCGAATTTGGGAGAAGATGGAAGGTTGGAACTAGGAGACAAGTGGCAAATGAGGAATATTTTCTAAATGGAAAATTATTGAATCTATTGAGAGGATTACGACCCCTTGAAGGCTAATGTTGGTTATAAAATGTAGAAATCAAGTATGAGAATGGCTTTTGATGATTTGAGAAAAATTGCATTTGTGAAGAGAGAGCTAGTGGATGACTAGGTTCTTGCCTTAGCCAATTTCGAGGGTGAAAGATTCCCATCCAAGTTGGTGTTTGGAGAGGCCACTCAGGTCTTTCATGGTGCTTTAATGGAGTTTGTATTTGCAGGTAGCAGCTACAGGAAGTTTCATGGTTTGGTTTAGTGCAGCACTTTCTCTCTACCGTTTCCAGTTTTGAAGGCATATTCGTGCTCCTTGAGGGAGGGCGTTTTTGGTGAGCTATTGTACTCTTTGGGGGAGCTTCTAATGCCCCATTTCTTTTGTAATATGAAGTAAATACTCTGTTCTTCATCTCCAAAAAGTTTCAGGTCGAAATTCCAAGTAGAAATGTATAAATCTCATTTTTAATGGAAGAACAATGCCATTTCCTCACTACCTTGTTGTGAGCTAATGTATTGATGATGATTTCGAATGGATGGATGATTCTCTGATATATTTGTGATAAATATACTGCCATGGATGTCTTCTACAAGTTTCATGTACTGTACTTGAGCATTTGAAGCATTTTTACTCAGTTTAGTTGTATTGGGAGGTGAAATAGTGCCATTTCCCCAAGGGTCGAATTGGGGGTTTTTGCTGTTGAATGTGAGAGAGTTAGAACAGTATTAAAAATCAATTAATGGTGCATATTAGACCTTAATCACATACTTAACACATTATATACCTCTGTTCATAAATTTGTGGGAGTTTGGAGGCATTTGGAAGGCCATTTGCAGTGTTACCCGAGGGGGATTTGATGCACAAATTACTAGTCAAAATTACATATATTGATCAGAATACAAATCAAGTTTGCAGCAGTATTTGGAGGGCCATAAAACATCCCTGAACCTTATATTCAAGTCTAAATACCATTCATACACTCCTATAGAAGATTTGGGAGCATTTGGGTTGATTTGGAGGTCAAAACAGTAAAACTAGTCAAAGGTCGAAATTGGGAAAAAAAGTGGAAAATTGGGCATTTTAATCAAATTTGAAAAAGGGATATTACACACTACCATTGGAGAGTCAAAGAGGTAGGGTCTAAAACCTTTATTGCTGATTTCCTTTGTGTTTGAACTTTGATCTATGTATTTAGTCGAATACTTGGAATCTAGTCACTAGAATGTACATTGTAGATGTTCCTCTCCTACTCTTTTCCATGCTTCCTCCCTCATTTTATTGCAGGAAATAAGTTAAATCTCTAGTTCCATCAAACATGATGATGGGTATGTGGTTTATTTTCTTTGTTCCATTTGTTATTTTGATGGTGATGATTGGAAACCGAAGGAGGAATGAGAGAGAGGATGAAGAAGTGGGGAGTGGCACATACCGCGGAGAGGAGGAGGAAGAGGAGGAGGAGGAGGAGGAAAACCGAAAGAAAACCAAAGAGGAACCACACCCTTATGGAAATATGTCACAAAGCAGGGAGGACGTGGAGGGGGTGGAACGACAAAATTTGGTTGCCACCATTGTAAAAAGACATACACAAGTTCATATACCCGTGTGAGAAGACATCTATGTGGGCACATGCCATGTGATGAAAAAAAAACTATAGGAGTTCGTGTTTGCCCACATGTGAAATCAACACAAAGAGCCATCTATAAGAAGGAAGAACTTGAAGCACAAAACAAATCAAAAGATTCAAAACTATCAATGGATGACCAGGACCACTCATTCTCACCGAGAACTGGAGACCCATCAACCCAAGGCAGTGGATTCTCTCCCATGTAGTCACATGGCAAGACAATATCATATTTCCTTGACCAAGGTGGGAGGGATGACATGGATTCAAAAGTGTTTTGGTTTCTCTATATATGTGGCATACCATTCAATGTTCTTCGCTCACTTTATTGGCATGAAATGGTAGCGGCCATCCGCACTGCCCCAGCAGGATACAAGAGCCCCGGGTATGACAAAGCTAGAACTATGGGGCTTGACGAGGAAAAAGCCAAGATCCAAAATGCTTTGGGGCAATTCACAAATGCTTGGAATGAATATGGGGTATCAATTGTATCAGATGGTTGGACAAATGTAAAAGGCAAGCCATTGATAAATGTGCTTGGTGTGTCTGCTACTGGTGCAGTCTTCCTTTCGGCCCATGACTACTCAGATAAATTCAAGACCAACATGAACATTGCAGAACTCCTACTCAAAAACATTGACGCTATTGGTACATGCAATGTCATCCAAGTCATTACCGATAATGCTGCTAATTGTAAGGCAGCGGGAGCAATCATTGAAGATAAATACCCCCACATATTTTGGTCCGGGTGTTTGGTTCACACATTGAACCTTCTGATGCATGACATTATTAAGTTGAAGGAAAATGATTACAAATGGATTGGTGAACTGTACAAAAAGGGCAATCACATGATAAGATTTATTACCAACCATAGCAATGCCCATGGCATTTTCCGCACTTACTCAAAGTTAGAGCTATTGAAGATAGCAAAGACTAGATTTGCTAGCTATTACCTCACCTTCAGGCGTCTTTTGAAGGTAAGAAAGGCATTGGATAGCATGGTATCAAGTGAATCATGGCAAGTCTTGAAAGATAGGGCTACATCCACATCTGATAGGCTTGACTTTCAGGAGGTGGAGGACACCGTTCTTGATGGTCAATTTTGGGCAAGTGTCAAGTTTGTTTTGCAATTCACAAAGCCCATTTATTACATGATTCGGTTTGCAGATACAAATAAGGCGGTGATTCGGGAGGTGTATGAGCAGATGGATAGCATGTTGGGCCAAATTAAAGATATTGTTGAATCGAAAGATCCCATCCTGTATGACCATATTCACAAACATGTGGTCAAAAGGTGGGAACATCTCAATGTTCCACAGCATGCCTTAGCATATGTATTAACACCAAAATATTATTCTCCATCTTGGTTGGCAAAACCAACACCTAGAGGTGGGGTTAGGAGAAAGCCCCACACAGATCCAGAGGTACAGGTCGAGCACGTGGCTGCTATAGACAAGTTGGTCCCTGATGAATAAGAATGTGCCTTACTGCGTAGTGAATTAAGCAAATACCTCAGTGAAATTGGTCCGTTTGGTACTTTGCATGCTAGAAAAGATCGAGATAGGGCGCCTCCTATTGAATGGTGGAACATGTATGGCTCATCATGCCTACGCTTGCATAAATTGGCAACCAAAGTGCTTTCACAGGTGGTTAACAGTTCCTCTACAAAAAGGTGTTGGAGCACCTATAGCTTCATCCACTCAGTGAAAAGAAACCGATTAAATGAAAATCGAGCAGAAAGCTTGGTTTTTGTACATTACAACTTGAGGTTGTTGACTCATTACTGTGAGCGGGCCAAAACTAATAGATCATATGTCACTTGGGACAACAATCCGGAGGAGCATAACTTGGAGGATGGAGCCTTATCTTTAGAGCGCTTGGAGGAAGAGCTTTTGGGCGATGAGGATGACCATGCAGTACCAGCAGCAACAACAAATACAATGATGCCACCACCATCTCCTACCTTGTTTCCAGATGCACCATCTTTGCCTAGAGATTCAACTTCACGATCCTCATCTACATCAATGAGGGGGGGTCGTGCAGTACCAAGTCTTGAACGTGGCTCAACATTGGTGGCTATTGGGGGATGATAGACCCACTCCCATTGTTCATAGACCACGGGAAAAGAAATTAGAAATTTCCCGTGGCAAGAGGAAACATCCATAAAATCTACTTTTCTTGTTTACAGTACTTTCAAGTTTTAAGTTTCTGCACTATTGACTCTTTCATATTTATTATGGTATATTTTGTGAACATTACATGGCAATTCAAGTTTGAAGTTTGAAGTTGAACATACCTTTGAAATTCACTATTTGCAACTTTGCATTATTGAGTCATTGACTACATAAAAGCATATTATGATAAGTTATAACTCTTTGGTAATGAATATGATGCATTGTGAATTGTTTCAAGTTCAAATTTCATTTCATGGTTAGACTCTAGACTATAGTTTGGTTACAAGTACAACTTTAGTGATCACAAAATGTTATATATTGAAAATTTGAAGCTGTAAGGTTGATGTTATAGATATTGGACCTATGGTTGATGACTTCACTACTATATGATTGATGATTGATGAATGATGTTATATGGTATTATGGTTTATTTCATGTTTTTATGCTTTCCAATGAGTTTCCATAACTAATTCAACATTCTTCAAGCATTTATTAACATATATGCATCAAAATATATATATTATATAAAAACGCCCCTGCAACGCTCCCAAACCGGAATCTTTTGAAAATTTCGCTTTTCGCTCCCGCTCCCAAGTAACCTTGGTAGAGGTAGAAAATTGGCATGGTTTTCTAGACAGCAGAAGGCATAGAAAACGAGGTCCGTACAGCCACATGTGTGAGGTTGTACAACACAGTTTTCCATAAATCCGTACAGCAGACTGTTCGCATGAGTAAGGGTGAAAGCATGGCTTCCTACCTTACTAGGATCACACAGGTGAGAGATGAACTTGCAACTGTTGGGGAGGTTGTACAGGGCAGTGAGTTGGTGCGGACAACCTTGAATGGTGTAACACCGCCATGGGATATCTTCGTGCAGACCGTGGTTGCTCATGAGCGTATGCCTTCTTGGGATCGTCTCTGGGACGACTTCATATAGGAGGAGACTCGGAGAGGATATGTACAGGGCAGTTCGTCTCATAATAGGGAGGATGAAGACAATGTAGCATTGGCAGCAAAGGGAAAGAAGAAGAAGTTCAAGAAGGGCCCTAAGGGTGGGGCCAAACAGCACAGTGGCGAGCAAAAGAGAGACATGAGCAAAGTCAAGTGCTTTGCTTGCCAGAAGTTTGGACACTATGTTGGACAGTGTCCGAACAAGAAGAAGAAGGGACAACAGACGGTAGCAGAAACAGATATTGATGATTTTGCTACATGATTTGAGGGAGAGTTTTCTCTCTTTCTTGGTTGTACAAAGAGGGCATCTATCACCAGCAGTGATGTGGAGGATTAGATACATTATCCACCACTTGGTACATTGATAGTGGGGCTTCGAGCCATATGACAGGTGTTCGAGACTTGTTCACAGAGATGACTGAGACTGGCTTGAGTCTAGAGGTAGTGTTGGGTGATGATATTGTCGTGAGAGAAGTTGGGCGTGGGACTATCACCTTTTAGAGGGAGTCCATGCAACCCATGACATTGAGGGATGTCATGTACGTCCCCAAGCTGAAGAAGAACATTGCTTCAATTTCCACTATTGAGGATAGGGATTTGGAGTGTATGTCCTAGATGGGAAAGTGTATGTTTTTCCCAGAGCAGCAGGACCATCTCCTTCATATGCCATTGGAGTTAGATGTGGGAAACTGTACAAGCTTCTCTTCCATACTCATCATGCAAGGGCCCACACTAGCAGTAGCAGCGAGATGTGTGAGTTGTGGCATAGAAGGATGGCCCACCTTCATCATTCAACTTTGAGGTTGTTGAGGGAGATGTCTACAAGTTTATCGTAGTTCAGCACAGAGCAAAGTGGTGTGTGTAGAGGGTGTGATTTGGGAAAGTACACCAAGACTGCTTTTCCGAGCAGTGATAGCATATCAGGAGGAGTACTAGATTTGATACATTCTGATTTATGTGGACCCATGTCTTCTGCCTCATTGACAGGTTTTGAGTACTATATCAGTATCATTGATGATCACTCCAGGAAGACCTGGATCTACTTCCTAAGAAACAAGAAGTCTGAGGAGGTCTTGAATAGGTTCAAGAGTTCAAAGCTCTTGTAGAGAACCAAACAGGGAGGAAAATTCGGGCACTCGAGTCAAACAATGGGGGTGAGTATACCTCCAAGGAGTTTGATGATTTTTGTAGACAGGAGGGCATCAAGAGGCAGATGACCATTCCATATACTCCATATCATAATGGAGTTTCCGAAAGGAAGAACAGAGCAATAGTGGAAGCAACTAGAGCAAAGCTGCATGATCAGAGTCTTCCTTTCTTTCTATGGGTTGAGGCTTGTAGTACTGTTGTTTATGTGCAGAACATGAGTCCACACCATGCTTTGGGGTGTAAAACTCCTGAGGAGATGTTCACCGGGAAGAGGCTTGAGATAGGCCACTTCCGCATATTTGGATGCCTTACATATTCTCATGTCCCTTCTAAGAAGAGGACAAAGTTAGAGCCCATTGCAGAGAAAGGCATCTTTGTTGGTTATGATGAGACTTCCAAGGCCTTCCGCTTATACCTTCCTGCACAAAGGAAAGTTGTTGTGAGGAGAGAAGTGAGATTTGAGGAGGAGCGGGCCTTTAGGAAGTCTTCTGACACTGATATGATGGAGCAGCAGGTTATTACTCCACAGGTGACAGCATCTCAGAGTTCAGCTAGTCAGAGTGCAGGGTCACAGGTTTCAGGGGTGACTGGTCCACAGGTTTCAAGATCTACAGGTTCAGGGACTCAGTCTACAGAGACTTCTAATACAGGGACAGGTTCTCGAGTCACAGGTTCACAGGTTTCACCGTCATGTGATTCGGGTTCACATGGTTTTGGTTCACCAGGCACAAGATCTCAGGCCACAGGTACTTCTTCAAGTAGACAGTTGCCAGATGAGGATGCTCATGAGGAGGGCCTACCACAGGAAGCTACTTCCGGGAAAAGAAAGCCAAGTTGGCTTAAGGAGCTTGTGAAGGACGCTGAGGAGTCTGTAGGGCCACCCAGGAGGGAGGTTAGAGAGAGTAGAGCACCAAAGAGGTTTTCTAGCTATATGGTGATGGTGACTAGCTTGTGTGAGTCAGAGCCTACTACATTTGAGGAGGCTACCCCACATCAGGCTTGGAGAGATGCCATGATGGAAGAGTACAATTCCATCATGAAGAATGATGTGTGGGAGACTGTTCAGAGACCAGAGAGGAAGTCAGTTGTGACTTCCAAGTGGCTCTTCAAGATCAAGCATGCTGATGATGGTAGTGTTGAGAAATAGAAGGCTAGATTTGTGGCGCGTGGTTTCTCTCAGGTGGCAGGAGTTGACTACGATGAGACTTTTGCCCTAGTGGCAAGATACTCTTCCATTTTATCAGTGATTGCTATTGCCGCAAAGATGGGTTGGAGCATTCATCAAATGGATGTGAAGACAACATTTATGAATGGTGTCTTGGAGGAGGAGGTTTATTTGGAGTAGCCTCGGGTATTTGAGGTGCATGGGAGAGAGTCTCATGTATGCAGGTTGAAGAAGGGCCCTTTATGGGCTGAAGCAAGCTCTAAGAGCTTGGTATTCCAAGATTGATGCATATTTGCAAGAGTTGGGATTCCATAAAAGTGAAGCAGATCCAAACCTCTACTTCATTGTAGTTGGAGAGGTTCCACTTATTCTGGTACTGTATGTAGATGACTTGATCATTACAGGTACGGAGACACTCATTGCAGAGTGCAAGAAAGATCTTGCATCGGAGTTTGAGATGAAAGACATTGGACTGATGCATTACTATTTGGGTTTGGAGGTTTGGCAGGAGCCCGGGCATATCTTTCTGGGACAGGGAAAGTATGCCATAGACATTCTGAAGAGATTTCAAATGGAGGAGTGCAGGTCCATGACTACACCCATGATTACCAACTGAAGGAAGCTTCATGCTTCTAAGGGAGAGTTGGTAGATCCGACATGGTATCGTCGGTTCATTGGTTCCATGATGTATTTGGCCAACACCAAGCCAAATATTTGTTTTGCAATGAACACGTTGAGCAAGTTCATGATGGAGCCTCGGAGAGTTCATTGGATAGCTGCAAAACATGTGTTGAGATATTTGCGTGGTACAGTTGATTTTGGTCTGGACTACAGGTGGGGAGATGGAGTGAGTTTGGTTGGCTATACTATTTTTGATTGGGCGGGTAGTGTGCCTCACCGGAAGAGTACATCCGGTTATTGTTTCAGTCTGGGCTCAGCAACAGTGTCTTGGTTCAGTCGAAGACAGAAATCAGTTGCTTTGACATCTGTAGAGGCAGAGTATATGGCAGCCAGTCAGGCCAGTTGTGAGGCCATTTGGCTTCGCAAGTTATTGGTTGGTTTATTTGGTCAGCAGGTGAGACCAACTGTGATACACTGTGATAATCAAAGCTGCATCAAGCTTTCGGAGAATCCAGTGTTTAACGACAAGTCAAAATACATTGAGATCAGATATCACTTCATTCGTGATTATGTTCAGAGAGGTGCAATGGAGTTGCAGTACATTCCTACTGAAAAGCAGGTGGCAGACATTCTGACAAAGTCTTTGGGAAGAGGTAAGTTTGACCATTTCAAGGACAAGTTGGGGGTTGTGAAAAACACCTTCCTCGGTAAGAGGGAGTGTTAAATTTTGTACCAAGGCAAGTGTTTTGCCACCTTGAGATGCCTAGGGGTGGATAAAAGATTAAAAAGTGGTCCCTAGCACTTTATTAAAGTGAGTTGTACTTTATGTTTATAAAGTCCCTTTAAGTCATTTTCTTTTTAATCAGTTCACTTTATGAGAAATAAAGTGAGTGATTAATTAAAAAGGGAACTCACGTAATTAAATGATATTTGAGCATTAAATATTATTTATTGAGTTTTTAATGAGCAATTAATGTGAACCCTTGATCATGTTTAATCTAATCCATTGGATGAAAAGGAGGAAGTTGCCATTAAAAAAAAGGGAGGAGTTAGGGATTGAAGGCATCATTGTTCACTTTCACCAAAGAGATTTTGGAGAGAGGAGAAGAGAAGAGAAGAGGGTTTGGAGAGAATTCAACCCAAGAAGAAATTCTGAAAAACTTTGAGAGGAAGAAGACAATCCAAGGCACAAATTTCAAGAAGAGCTTACACAGTTTTCGAGAAGAAGTACAAGTGCATTTAATTCAGACCGTACATCATACATCTGTACAACAATCCGTACAACAAAGGCACAGTTTTTGAGACAGGTCGTACAACACGATTTTCGAGGCACGAAAAATCAAGGTGGAGGTACATCATTTAATGTTGTTCATATAGTGATTGTACAGGCAGAAAATTGGCACGGTTTTCTAGACAGCAGAAGGCACAAAAAACGAAAACGAGGTCCGTATAGCCACACGTGTGAGGTCGTACAACACAATTTTCCAGAAATTCATACAGCAGACTGCTGGCACGTTTTTCAAGATGAAAAGTAGATAAGTATTGTTGTTATTAATTTTGTAATTTTGTCTCTGAAGAAATAAAATTTCTCTCTCTCAAACAGGTTTTCCCTTAGTGGTTTTTCCTAAAGCCAAATTGGCTAAAAATTCTTGTGTCTAAATTTTTCATGTGGCTGATTTAAAAATTTTGTAAATGAAAAAGTTGTAAAAATCTCATGTGTTTCAGGCAAATTGTTATTTTTTTTGTTTATGAGAAGCTAATGGGGTTTGGGCATTAAACTCTATGTGAACAAAACTTCAAACCGGGTTGGGATTGGAAAATTTACATTGATCGCATTCTTACACTCCAGGACATCATCATGGAGATGCAACATCACCCTTCGAAAGCCTTCTCTGACTTTGTAGACTTTTGGAAAGCATTTGACTCCATTCCTAGAGAGGCTCTAAAGGCTCTGAGACATTGGCATTTCCAAGGCCCTACTTACCACCATCGTCAAAGCATCGAGCATCTCCTTGGGTGTCTTCAAGGATGACACATGGGGGATGAGATGATCTTTAATGGAGTCTGCCATTATTCTCTTAGCCTTGACCAAGTTCTTCTTGTGGATAGCTTTTGCTTCATCTCCCTCTGGTGCTGGAACCTCCTCATTAACATATTTGACCAGATCATTTTCTTCAAGGACAAGAGCAATCCTATACTTCAATGCTCAGAAGTTGTCGGCTCCCTCAAGCTTATCCTCAAGCTTGGTGTGGTGAGTCATTTTGAAATTATAACCTCAAATGGAAATAGCAAAGATTTAGGTCTTACTAATTTGAGATGCCCAACCTAGTTCTGGAGCTGGCTGGCCTAGGGTTTGTCAGAGAAACCCTAATTTTTCAGACTTGGAATTTTGAACTTCTGTTTGGATAGAAAGATGCGCCTCCTCAAGGCAAGTTGAGAAATGTACTCCTTTTCCCAAATTTGTGGATAGAATGGCAAAATAACTGATGCCCTAGTTTTACCCCCCGGCAGTAGTGACAAGGCAAAAAATGAAAATTCTCAGTTTTGAATTTTGCTTTCACAGGAAGATGCGCCCTCCTAGGGCGAGTTGAATTGGCCTCCTTTTCAAGCTGATCTGTGGAGGAAAGTGCCCAGAACAGGAAGCCCTAGTTTCTCCCGGCACCAGTGACTAGGTCAAAAATAAAAATTCTCCAAACTGACTTATGCTACCTCCAAAAGATGCACCCTCCTAGGGCGAGTTATCCTAGCCCTCTTTTTCAGATGATCTGTGGAGAGAAGACTTTAAACTAGGAAGCCCTAGTTTCCCTGCTACTAGATAATGCCTTCTTTTCAGGTAAGCTCTGATACCATGTTAGAGTTTGCACTTTAATTCAATTTAACTAGGATCTTTAACTGAAAGAATAACAAGCACAACAAAACACAATAGACACAATAATTTTCCTTGGGGAAACCATAAAGGAGACAACCCCGCAACTTCCTCAAAGATAGATTCGTCACTAATACAATATCACAAAATAGAAAACCCAAGAATAAGAAGTCTTCTGCAACTCTCTCTCTTTCTCCTCCAAACTTGTCTTCTCTCTCTTGCTTATGCGAACTTGAGTGAGTGAGTGGTGTGTCCAAATGAGAGAGCAAAGATCTCTATTTATACTTTATGTTTGGGCGACCTTTTTCCTAATTAGGTCAGTTTGACTAACTTGACTGGGACGACCTGTCCTAGGGAGACTCAATAATACCTTTTACATTTGACTTTAGGGGATCTAATGCCCCGAATTACAATGGAGGTTTTACCTGAATAATATTGCATGACCAACATAATAATCACATACTCGAACGAAGGAAAAACATCTCCGTCGGAGGTACAAGTAAAATACAATAATAATAGGAATATAAAATACAAATGAATATCTTCCGAAGTTACATTTACAACAATGATGGGGATGGTTGCTTTCTCCACTAGGACTAGATTTCTATCTTGCTTTTTGCTAAATATGTGGTCCCCTTGGCTTCATCTCTAAGGGGATTACAAAGATAGCTAGATGCCTTAGCCCTTTTTTGTGACCTTCATCAATTGATGGTCAACCTAGGTAAACCGAAGGTCATGATCTTCAACAAGTCGAAGAAGACCCTTTTTATCATCGTTTTTTTTTTTCAGAGGGGAGGAGATTGAGATCATTGACACCTAAACTTACTTAGGGGTACAATTCACAAGACCTCATTTCAATCTTCGACATGCCCTTCAGCCCCAAGTCAACAAGGGTTATGGATCCTTAGCCCTCCTCTCGAGAGAGTGTTTCCAAAACCATTTCTAGGACATATCATTTAAGATGTCTCTCATGGACACCCTTGTTCGACCCATAGTTCTCTATGGTTTAAAGTTTTGGGGGCCCAATTTGTTGGAGTCCAACTGGGCCTCAACAGAGAGTGCATATCCTCATCCTCCACTACATCATCAAATGAAAAAAAACAATCCCTCAAGCCATCATACTTGCGAAGTTGGTGCACGGCCCTTTCAAGTTTCGGCTGTATTCATCCTTGATTGAGTCCTACACCACATACAAAGCTTCATTGACAAAGGGGCAGGACCAATATCAATACTTGGCCTATTATTCATTTAATTCCATTGCCTTAGCCAACCTTGCAAGCCATACTAGGCACTGGTATGTGACGGTATCGGATCTTTTGGAGTCTATGGGTATTGCGATGGATCGGCTTCCCTTATTTGGATATTCCCTATATGCACCCGACCACCTCTTACCTACTAGGAAAGAAATGAACAAGATCATCTGAGATGATATCTATAGGCATTTTGAGCAAGTCACCTAGATCAACCCTCATGGTCGATTACATCCGAATATGGCCTTCTACACCGAGCACTTCATGGATCTGAGGGACAAACTCATTGTTCAACCCCATTGCAAACTGCCATTGGGTGCACGTTCTTTGTATTCCCCTACGTTAGTTCAAGGTGGGCTCTCATAAACTTGGGGTGAAAACAGATCACCAGATTGACCGATCTGATAGGTGCACCATCTACATGAGGTTGAGATTGAGCAGCACTTCATTTTCCAGTGCCCTGTTTACTATGACATTAGAGGATGCTTCCAATGTCTTTCAAGGATCTTCTTGTCAAGGAGCTTCAAACTTTAGCCAGTTTCTTTAGGTACCCCAAACGAGAATGTATGGCCTTATACTTGCAAAAGGCCCTCCAGCTCTGCTCTCTCATCCTACAACCACATCCACATTCTGGATCGTTTTCCACTTTGCATATCACTTCCCTTTTTATGATGCTCCCATCTACTAGGGGCACCAAGAGGCAAATAGATAGCAATTTCATTTCCAACCCCAGATCTATGTGGACTCTAAGGACCACTTCCACTTCCACAAGACCCCAGCAGCATTGCCAGCCCTAGTCCCATACAGGAAGTCAATCAAAATCATCTAGATCATAGTGACAGGCCCCCTCCTCTAGGAAACAACATATTACACAATCCATCTCCTCTTCCATTTCTTCCTCTAGACAGCATTCTTTGTCAAGATTCCTCCATTTATCCTCATATGGTAAAAAAGATGGTTTCAGCGAACCATCAAAGGTTGGTACCATTTGTTTCATAAATTCTAAAGCCAATCTCTCGATACATCTCTCTCTCAGATGGACTCTCCATCTTCATAATTGGCTTTCCAAACTTTAGATTTGGATTAGATTCACTTTACTTTTTGCATATTATTTTTCATAGGAGTCATTTTAGTGCTCCCACTTTGTATTAACATCTTTTTGGACTCAACAATCCCTTTGACCTACTTCAGCAGTCATTTGTTGGACATTCATAAAATTATCTTATCTTTCTCATGGGTTTCATCTTCTCTTCCCTTTATGATGTGCCTATCGTTCATGTTGGTTTAGGGTTTGCTAGTGGTTCCATTTGATCCTTCTTTCTCTCTCTCTTGTAATCTCAACACAATATCAAAGCGAGAGTGAACTTCCACACTTCCTCTCTCTTATTCAACCACTCATTTGAAGCCAATTTGGAGTTAAGGCCAATAAAAATTGCCCAAGGGTTATTTTTAGATCTAATATTTAGGGTTTTCATCATTTTTGGGGGCAATGCAAAGTCATCTAGGCTTCTTTCCCTCTATTTTCACCAGCACCCTTCTTTGGCATTTTTGGTCATTTCAACAAATTCCAAGAGACCTTTGTAGATTCGTGCCCTCTTCTAGGGTAGTGCACTCCTATTTTTTTATCTCTTTTAGCCAAAAAAACTGTAGTTTTTTAGGGCAGTGTTGGCTCTATTCATCTAGAGGACAACTTGGTGATGATATTTTCTAGATCATTGTTATCATAGGGTTTCAAACCCCTTCTTAGGCCCTTTTACAAGTTCTTCAAGGTCTTCTCAAAGACTTATCTTTTTTGGAACGAATGGACTGCTTCTCTATTAAACATATGACGGTGTACTTTGCAAATCGAGCTAAACCTGATTCAACGGATGATACTCTTGATATTGACTCCACCTTATTTGGAGATATGCTTCATATTTCGGGAATTGGTACTTCTATAATGGATATATTGCAGTTGGTGGCACAAGGCCTACTCAACTTCCGACAATGAATCATGGTGACTCTAACAAGCCTATGACCATATATTTGCAAAGGGAGAACCCTCTTAACTCCTTCACACTATGATATTTGTCCTTATGGGAGATCCTAAATGTTGCACGATTTAGCGGCTCCTTTCAAATTTCTACCAAAGACCCCCTTTGCCCAGTTGTGGGACCATATTTGTATTAGTACTACAATGTTTTGGGGAGGTTCTATCTTCAAATGGCCCACATTCAACACTATAGGGAGAGGTTGTATCTAATGCTTTCTATTCCTAGCCTCCTATTCATCTTCAAGGATGATGTTGAGCTTAGGGTCAACCCTATGTTGAGATCGATATTCCTTAACCCTCTCAATTCTTTATTTCAACTACAGTCAACCATTTTTCAAGTTGATTATCCACACACCAACTCTTAAAGAAAAAAATGTTCTCTTTATATAAAAAACCCATGAGTTGAAGAATCAATAATGTTGCCATTCTCTTGTCATGGTAAAATTACAAATCGTATAATTTATCATTGGATGCTATTATTCTAATTCCACTCTTATATTAAAAATTAAAAATTAGTGAAGAATTTGAATTTCAAATCAATACAACTTATGTGTTGTATAAACATATAACATGTAAATACCATAATGTCATAAAACATGATGGATAACTCATACTCATTGTTATTCACATTAAAAATACATTGCTCTACATTCAATACACAATAAACACAATCAATACTTCCATTACACAATAAAAAACCATTAATCATAATTTTACCTCCAATACATAAAATAAATGTGTGAACACCGAAGATTGTATCCAACCACAAATAAATGATAGTTAACTTCCATATCCAACATCATAAAATGAAAAAAAATCATCAAGCATAGAACTAAAACTTGATTCACTAGCATTTATCAAAATTGTTGGATTGGATTCCCAAGGCTTAGAAGCATATTGAACTAGGGAAATTTGAGATATCTTGTTATCCAATTTGGCATTGGATTAACTCCTCCTTCTACGTGGTATTGGTGTTTGGAGGGATCAACTATATTAAAATACCGGCAATGTAAATGCCTCTTCTTTGTTTGTAAAATCATAATTATTTCTAAGATGTTGTAGGTTAGCCACATTTCCTATGTGTTTTGTTAGATTTCAAATAAAAAATATTTTGATAGACTAGATAGAATTTTGAGATCTCTATTATGTGCAAAATATGGCAGTGAGATGACTTTGTGTGCTTGCACTTTCCCAGAACCATAGGGTGGTTTGTTGTTGATTGATGTTTTATATAAAGGGAAAATTTTGAAATTAAATGGATTGTTTGGGTTAATGATGGAAATGGTACATGGAATTCTTTTTTAATTCAGTGGTCGCTGTTGGAAAAACACATTTGCACTCTCCAACTGTGCTTTGATTTATGTAACATCATTTAAACCTCACATATGTTCAAAATTCAAGGACCTTTCATCATGAAAAGTATATGGAAGACATGAAAACAAGTACCCAAATAGCTTTCTTGGATGGATTTGGGTAATAGAAGAGGATGGGATCTTTCATTTTTCCCAACAGAGGGGTCGAAGTTTCAACATTAATGTTTTGGTAGATTTTTCACATGTTTGAAACAAATTTACTTTATAAAAATGAAATATTCTTTCAAAGGGAGATTTGAGATTTAGAGAGTAGGGGTGGATTGATAGGATGAGTTTATTATACGATAAAGCTTTATTTTTTTAACAGAAACGAGAAAGGGGTTTTATATTAATTTACAAAAATACATATAGGCCTTCAGCCAAAAAGTATCAGTGTAGAGGAGAGACTAAACATATTAAGTATGATACAAAAATTCCTTCAACCAGCTCTTGCTAGTAAGCAGAATGAAGGTGTTTTGTAGTTCATATCCTACTTCCTTTGATACAGTATACCCTAATAAATTGAAAACATAAATATAAGCATAAATACATAGACAAAAACTAAAGGAGGATTGATGGCATCATTCCTGGGCCTTCTCGCTTCCATCGGCCGCTTGCACAGTGGAGATGGCTTCCATTGGGGACGCCTCATCACGCACATGGACACTGTTCCCTCTTCCAATTTCATCAATCTAAGCCTGCAGCTCATTGAGAATATCCTTCAGCTGGTTGAACCGATTTTCACCTCTTTCATTAAGAGACATACTCTGTTCCCGGTGTCTACAAACCATGTCGCTGATAGCCCTATGAATTTCCTCATGCCCTGAGGCCTGAACTTTCTCCATATCCTGAAGACAACGCCTAATGTGTTCCACCTCAGAATCCTGCACACAAGTATTCATCTCACCGTCGTCCACATGGGTTTCCAGGAAGGTAATGTCCACGACAATTCTTTTATTCTCATCGAGAACCGCCTTCGAAACCTCAAGCACACAGCGCAACATTTTCCTAAAATCCACCATAATGTTTTTTCAGAGACACCACCTCTCCCATCATCTTCTCTAAAACATTTTCCTCTGCGTCCATGATCATGAGAGCCAAACTGCACTCCTTCCTAAATTTGAATGCCTCACTACTAAACAGGAGATGCTCAAAGAAGTGAGAAGGGATTCCAACCTCCCGGATTTAACAGCAAAGACTTCACTTGAAAGATTTTCCGTATCTTGAAGAATGAACTACGCGTGGGATCCAGCAAGCGAAATGCGTAGAGTAGATGGCCCGGGACAAGGGCAATTAAGATGGGAATGCAGAATGTGCTAGCTATCCTCCATCCTCCGCCTAGCCCGCCACGAATCTCGTTGGCAACAACCCCAAGGAGGATAGTAAATGCATACCATAACCCCAAGGGTATATCGATTCCTTATGTCCATGAGTGCTTCACGAATGAAGCAAATGGGGGGAATTTGTGCTCGGAGGCAAGAAATCCATTTAGTGAAAGGGGGAGAGTTGTTATAACACAATTTTCCTTCTTTTAGCATTGAACCCACATTTTCCATATGATCTATGATCTTGTTGTTATGATGTTTCACATGAAAGAAGTGCACCCTTGATATCTCCTGGATGAACACCAGGATTCTTCTTTGTGCTCTCCCTATCTCTTTTTCCTTGCCAGCCTAGATGTTCCACATTGTTTGAATTACAATCCTAGAGTCACCAAAGCCTAGATGTTCCACATTGTTTGAATTACAATCCTAGAGTCACCAAAGCCCTGGAATTCACTAATGTTCAAGTCTGCCACAACTTCTATTCCCTACATTAGAGAGGCCTATTTAGCTTGATTGTTTGTCCTTTTTCCCAGCCCCCATGCAAAGGATAAGATCATTTGTCCTCCTGGGTCAAAGGTAGCCACCCCCCCCCTGCACTTGCCTCCCCTCTACGATAAAGCTTTATTATCGATATACCTATCGATCATGTTGTCATTATATCTATTCAAAACTTTCTCCTGCAGATGGGATTTTGAGGATGATTAATACCATGACAAGGACCAACATGATACGACTAGCATTACGCCGATGGTAAGTTGATTAATGAATATAGAAACAAAAACTTGATATGTAGAAGAAGACACTTTCTAGACTTTATCGAATCCATGATCATATCCTATAGTTCATTGTGAAAGAGATTGCAACATTCATCCCCTCTATCTCATCCGTAACACTTACATAAAGAAAACAAATAGAGAAATAAAACTTAATCAATTAAATAATAACAATAATAAAATAATTCACAAACATTTATGTGTACACACACATATAAACTAGCATAGTAATAATATATTATAGACTAGCATAAATGCATTGTCACCTTGAACTTATTAAGTATGGGAGGGATCAAATATTTCAAAGTGCAAACATTCCCCTAGTTTTTTATTAAAAACATATTAAATTTTAAATGATCATTCAAAAATTTTCTTTTTTTTTTCTTTTTTCATTGGAACATGTCATGGGGAAACCCTTAGGTACTTCCCCTCATATTAAGGATGGTACCCAAGGTAAACCATCAACCTTAATTACGGTGCCTAACTCGGTGGGGACATCAAGTGAGGCCCTTATATAGCAATGTATAGCCACCCAGGGATTTGTCCCCGAGACCTTCTGCTCACAACTTACAGCACTCAACCACTTGAGCTAGCCCACCGGGCTAAATGATCATCCAAAATACTTTGTAAATACAATATTAAAATAGATCTATATTGATTGTAATCAATAACACTATACATTTATATAGATATAACATGAATATGTTAAAAGATTAACTTTTACCATTTTTAGAAACATTTCCATAACTTGAACCTACTAATGTATATAAAAATACATATTTAATGAATTGTAATGAGATGTTAAAAAATATACAAAATATTAAGTGGGTCCTTTTGTTTTGCCATATAATTATGTGGCAAGTTGAGACACTTAATATGGGAAGATTGGGCTTTAAACTTTCATTGGACACATTTTTGTGGGAAAATGAATTATTATTTAACATGGAATATTAGATTGCATGATTTAAAATTTAAAAGCGGGCATAATAAAGTGCCCAACAATTATAGATGCCCATAATAAAATGTCACAACGAGAGCATAAATGTCAAAATAAAACATGTACATATCCCTATTCTTTGTCATCAACTAAATTATCTTCCTCGCTCAACATGATAACATAGTTGTTCTAAAAAATACATTTTGATCTTGGATCGTGTCTTAGTATAAACCACCAATCCATGTCTAACACATATGAGTAAAAGAACACTTGGTTGCAGTGTTTTGGGTAAACACAAGGCATTCCCCATCCCATCTAGTTGGAATGCATTTAATAACATTCCCTCCATGGCATGGGTATCTCATAATAAATCATTTGTACCAACCTTAATATCATTCTTTTTGTCCCCAACCTTTGAAGAACTAGTGTTACTATAGATGTTCTGATTGATGACTCATGATGTAGTGAGAATTGAATAGGTGGTTGATTCAACCATGCTTTGTACACTTCCTCTTCGAGCTCTACTCGTTTAGCGGCCTTCTCTCGATTTGACATCGTATTGGGGTGCAATAGTAGATGGTAGACAGGTTGATCATTGTCAAAATCCTGGTTGCAAAATTTTTGAACATTAAATCGATAATATCAGAAAACAAAATGCATTTAGTATGTTGAAACATTATACTAAACATTTATTAGAAGCATGGAATTTTTTTTCTCCAAAAGTACACATGCATTCAACCACTTTATAACAAATGTGGAATTAAGCCATACATTAACATTAAATCCACTAAATACGTGAGATGTAGAACAGTTGGTGGCGGGGTATGGTTAAGACGCCCCCTAAGCGGAAAGGTTGCCGGTTCTAATCCCGCGGATACCAAAAAATCCAACCATGTTAAGGGTTGGTGTGGTCCAGGCCGGGTGCAATCCCCGGGTAATTTTGACAGCTTAGATGCCCCTAGTTCGTGGTAAATTAGCCAAAGGCAAACTTGCTAGTTAAGGAGGTTCCACCACTTTGCCAACAAAAAAAAAAACATTAAATCCACGAAATTCCAAAAATACTATTACTCAATGGTCTTTTTCTTACATGGTGGTAGGAGCGGGAGGGATCCTCATGGATCCTTATGGAAAAATAGTGAAAAACTATGCTTGGGGACTGGGAAAGAAAACAAATAATCAAAGCAGAATGGTTGGCCCTATTGAAAGGTATGGAGATCTCGGTTGGCTTAAAAATTCCAAACCTTCTTGTTTTGGGTGATTGATGATTTGTTATTCAAAAAATGAGAAGCCCTTACAAGGAGAGCTCTTCTTTCTGCAGCAGAGACCAAAAGCGTATTATAAATACCCCCCTACCAAATCTTGTGGAATTTCTGCATGTTAAGCATGAAAATAATGAGCAGGCAGATCAAAAAGCAAATCAAGGGGCCTGACTCAAACAAGGAACCATTGTATTAGACGATCAACATCCATCAAAAGCCTAGATTCCCCATGACAATTATCAAATGGAGTGATAAAAATGGCAAATTGAATCCTATTGGAAGACTTAGTAATGTGGGGAAAATCATAGCCTATGGTTTTGCAAGTTCTAGGATCCCCCCGAATCATCCTCAAGGTCCTTTTGATAGCGCTTAATCTTGGTGGATGGCCTTCATTCTTCTGGATCCCCCTTCCCATTTCAAGACACGCGTGGCAGCATATTGGTTGCTTGCATACAAAGGCAAGCAGTTGAGTTAAATGCTCTAAGGGGCTCATTGAATCAACATAATGATCTATGTTGTCTCTGGTCTCATCTGTTGTAATCTGAAGCGGGCTCACACAAGTGAGGCCCGACCTTTTGTTCAGCTCCACCGCCCTATGGATTTCATTTCCGGTCAAGCTTATGCTGATGTTCTTACCTAGGAAGGTTACACAGTTGATAAAATTTGCGAAGATTTGGCTCTACATTCCATTATCTCCTTTTTTTTAACAGAAACTGGAGAACTTTTTATTATAGAAAAAAGGCTGTGCACATCCATTCATTACAAAAAACTTACAGGTTGTCTGATATCAGCGAACATCATAACTGAGAAGACAAAAGTTAAAAATGTTTGAAAATTGCAGAAAAAGTTGTTTTTCTTCCTATGTTCACCATACTTGAGGAGGGATAAACCCTAACAAACTGAAGATTAAGCAGTATACAAAAAAACATTTACAGAAAAACAAAGGCCAAGCCTACTTCTTTTTCATGCCTTCCATGCCCGGGGATGGCTTGGAGACCGAAATTTCTTCCATGGGCTGAGCTCTGAAGTTCGTTGGCTCATGGTAATGGCTGCGTTGAGACAAATTTATCACCTTCGACAAATCTTATGAAAGCCTGTCCCTATTTCCCATGAGTTCTCGAATGTCCCTTTCCAAATCATTGATCCGTGAGTTGACAGGTAAGCTGATGAATAACATGACCAATATCAGTGGAGGTTTCCTTATTTTGTTTCAAACCTCCGCAAACTGCCTCGAATACCCTACGCAAATGAAGTTTGAAGTCCTCAATTCCAGCCTTAAGACTGTCGCTCTCATCTTGGATTTATGAACCCACCGCAGGATAATCGCCTAATGACCACAAGCTAAGGGAGAGTTCCAACTCGAAAAAAGTCGAAGCAGTGAAATCTGCGCTGAGCCAGTATCTGAAATCGTCTCGAAATGAAAGCAAGTGATATCCACTCAGTAGGGAATCCATCTTGACAACCATATCACATGTGTGAATACTGAGAATAGAGGACATAGCTAATTGCAAGGTCCCTTCATCATAAAAACCTTCACCTACGAACACATGGCTTGGAGCATGCATCTGACGACGCATCCAGCTACCACCTCGGGAAAGATGACTAAATAAAGAGGGTGTGAACCACGGTCTCACGAAAAATACCAAGGCTTTAGCCTCCCGGAGAAAAGAATCAAGGAATGGCAGGAAAATTGGTTTCTTCATTGGCGTAAATAATTAAACATGGCTCCAGCATGACTCCTGCAAGAAAGTCAACATCCCCATTGTTGCTCCGAAGAACATGGAAGAGAAGGAATTCTATTTTGGCGGAGATATGAGTGATCCTTCGGTATATTCTTTTACATCTGATGTTTCCTTTCTTGTATCCAAAACTCATCTTTTGAATTACCTGTCTTGAGTCACCGATTATGATTATTCTGCTTATGCCTATCCTAGCAATGATTTCAAATCCAAGCATAAGCGCCAACCACTCTGCTTCATTGTTGGTTTTCTTCCCCAATCCCCAGGCGAAAGAATCAACTATATTTCCTCTGGGATCGAATAATATCCCTCCCGCACCTGCCTCCCCTCATTCCAATATCTCCTCTTCGGGGAAGAAAGAAACATTCATCTCCAAAAGTAAGCCCCCAATTTCATAACCGTGTGAGGTATTTTATTTAAGTGAGAAGAAGTTCAAGGATTTCTCTGGTGGAAGCAAAGAATTCATGGCATCCTGGAAGGAGATCTTTGTGAATTTCAAAGGGCACCTTGAATACTTCAAGAAAATTTTAAGAGTGGTGCATTAAGGCATTGGTAGTGTTCTTCATAGCATAATAGTGCTAACAGAGGATGCGCGACATTACATCAGTAGGCTCGCGCGTATGGAATCGTGCATCGAGGATCTTGATGGCAACATGAGGGAGCATTGTATTATTGGTGCACTGTGTGTAAACACATAGCGCACCGGTAACGAGGGCCGAATTTAAACAATCACGCACCACCATCGATGCGTTAGCGAAAACATAATGCACCGAAATTGAAACCATAAAACAATTTTTTAAACACATGCAGTGCTTTCTAAATATAATGATGCACCACTAACAATGCATCCGTATATTTAAATAACATTGTTTAGTTAACAAAAAAATTTAGGGACATGGTGTGTTGGAGGAAATGAAAAGCACCGCCATTGACAGCATTAAATTAATTTTTTAAACAAAGTGGTGCTTTGTAAATATATTGGCGCACTACTCACGGTGTGTCAATATATATACAGAGCTCCATTTAGTAAATAATAAAATTTAAGGTCCATGGTGCGAAACTAAATGCATCGCTTTGAAACCATAAACAATATTTTAAAAAATGCATGCTCTTTATGTTAGGATATTTAGACACTTAGGAGTTAGTTAAGATCAACTTGTGTAATATATCCGTTAGGGATAGTGTGTTTCTTTCGTATGCATTTGTAAATACTTAATCCGATGGTGACGATATGTTCCCGACATAGAGTGATCCGACGGCTCAACTTCTCTTAGATCAAACCTAACCTTGATCCATGGCTTAACACCCGATTGGTCCATAATCTCTATTTAAAGAGCATGGAGGGTCATTGTTTAATTGATCGATTATGAGAAGCTCATTTGTAACTTTCTTTCTTTGCATAATAAATTGTCCCGTAGAAGCTATTTGGTCGGGGCCGTGGAGTGTTTCCCTCAAGAGGGTTTAAATCACGTCAAAACATCGGTGTGTTGATTTGTGATTTGTTTGTGTGAAGTGGTTGCTCTTGGTGTTCGGTCCTTTGATAGTACCTTGTGTACCCGAACATGGTATCAGAGCTTTTATGCAGTGTCGCTTCCGGTTATGATCTAGATCTTGAACTGTTGTTGCCGAAACTCGAAAGGGTTTCTAGTTCTAGTATTTCTGTGCATTTTTGGGTTGTGGGAGGTGTTCCATTGCGTCCGAAGCGTCGTTTCCATTGGGAAATAGTTTTCATTTGATCGAAAACAGTTTTCGGTTGCTCCAGAAATGCGTATTTCATCAAATCTGAAGGTATAATGTTTTTTTAGACAAAAACATTGGGTAGATTTAATTAAAAACCGGTGAAACAGCCACCGTGTGCTTGAATACATAGATATCGCTATCTGAAATAACAAAATTCTTAGGCTTAAGCAGCCCATAAGTTTCAGGATTAAGAAGCAACATTACAGAAGGATGGTTTGTGGAACAAGAAGTAGGATTGAGAATTACAGAAAGAGCACTGGAGAGTTATGAGCAGGGTCTAAGCGTCATTAAGCTTCTCCAGTATTTTCTGGACCGCAGCTTCCAGTGCAGCAATTCGGTTCCCGTAGTTCCCTTCGGTGTTGTCCTGATCCTTGAAGTGGGTGTAGACCACCTCTTCAAAATAGGAGACTTCTCCCTTGGTGTCTTTGATTTCCTCTTTAATGCTCTGTAAATCTTTGTTAAACTTTCTCCATTTGTGGAGATCTTCTGGATTGTGGGCTTTCTGTCGCCCTTCATTCTCCTCAGATTTTGTTTTAAGGAGATCGATTGACTGTTGCAGTTCGTCCAGTCTGTCCTCCACCGATTTGCCTCCTGAAGTTGAGCCCACCGACGCCATGTTGTGCTTTTCAGACGATTCCTGGTCTTCTTGCTTCTGCTTCTAGCGATGGCGCAATGGAGAGATATATTCCCAGTTGGGCTGAATAAGTAGGAAGAAAGGCAAGCAGTGAAGTCACGGGTCACAGTGGCACCGTCCGGGAGTAGCAGACTGATATGGGGATTTTCCTCGATGGCAATCTTGACCATCGTGCGTATCTGATCAGCGAATTTTCCAGCAGTCCAGCAAATATTCGAAGTCAGGATCTTGTTTGTCTTAGGGGATAGAACAAAAAGATTCTCTGTCATTAGTCGACAAAATGCTCTTGCCCAGGAGCACGGCTCTGTTGGCCTCTGAGTCAGCCAGTCCATTATGATCACGGGGAACATGATAATAGTTGATTTTGTTGAATTTGGAACTAATCAAGAAGATTCTTCGCAGGACCCGAGAAAGCTTAAGTTGAGGAGGTGTCTTGTTCAAGTTCATGGCTTGAATAATGATCCTAGAGTCTCCAAATACGGTGAGCTAGGAAATATCATTATCAATGGCTTGCTTTAGCCCTTGCCAGAGGGCCAGAGCTTCCGCATTGTTATTGGTGTCCGTCCCTAAACCCCAGGCATAGGAAGAGAGGATTTCATTATGATTGTTGATGAGGATTCCCCCCGCTCCAGCTTTTCCAGGGTTGCCCTTAGAGGCCCCATCAAAGAAAAGGCAATACTCCTTTATTGACAATCTCCAGTTTTTGAACTCAGTAGCGCTCATCCGAATTTCCCAGTTTTCGTGAGAGGTAGTTGAGGTTGCTTCAGAGGCCTCTTTTAGTTTAAATTTAGCAATCCAGTTTGCCTCCAAAGGGCTAAGACTTCTAGTGTTGGAGATAGTTCTAGAATCCGCCGCTTCCCCCAACAAGGCCACGCAATTGGTAGCTACCCTGGAACTGGAGTTTGCTTTTTCTCTAAAGATTCTGTTATTGCGTTCCAGCCAGATCTTCCAGCATATTACTTTTGGGGTCCACATCCAGATGGATTTGAGCCGGTTTTTTTTATGAAGATCAAAGGGGGAGTTTTTACTCCAGTTGACGAAGAGATCAGATAGGCTCCCAAATCTGTCAAGGTTTCCATGGCTAGGGAGGAGAACCTTCTGCCAGACCTCTTTTGAGTAGGGGCACATTAGCAACAAATGTGTTATTGTTTCTTCATCAGTAAGACACAGGGGGCATCTTGAAGGCCCTTCTATTCCACGTCTCTTTAGCGTGTCTCCCGTTAAGATGCTGTTATGTGCTACCGTCCAACAGAAAAGGTCTATTTTTGGAATGATGGGTGAAGTCCAGATGAAATTCCACTTAGCAGGATTATTGGGGGCTTGATGCACCGATTGGAAAGATCTATACCCTTCAGCGGCTGTATAGCGACCGGATGCATGGCCCCAACCTCTTTTGTCTTTGGCAGACTCAGAGATGGGGGCTTTACCTTGAAGCAATTGTAGCAGGATCTCGGCTTCCCCTAAAAGATGTTCAGGGACCTCGCCTAGATTCCAGTCAATCCAATTTTTTTCTCCTTCCTCCTCCCAATTGGAAATGTCCCAAAGAGTAACTTTGTTTCTGTGCTGCATCCAGGCTTTCAGATTTCCAGTATCATTAGCTTCACCTATGGGCTGGTCTCCCATAATAGAGTCCTTCCATATGTTTATCTTTTTCCCATTACCAGGGATCCAGTAAAGGAGTCTAGCGAAATGATCAAGAACCCTGTTGCAGAGAGTGAAGATTGGGGATCCTTTCTTTCTTTGAGGTGGTTTATCAAGGCACTTTAATCTAGGGCCTGGGAAGTATTTTTTCCTTATGACTTTTTTGCTCCAAGTCTCGCGGCCTGAAACTAGCTTCCAGAGTATTTTTGCTCCCATGGCCATATTCTGTCTAGCCATACTTCTGAAATGAAGTCCTCCTTCCTTGTAAGGCTTTTGTATTTTGTCCCATCCAACCAGGTGAAGTCTTTGATTGTTTCCTTTTCCTCCTTCCCAAAGGAATTTCCTAATTAGTTTCTCCATTTTCCCAATGATCAGGGAAGGGGCGAGGAGGATGGAGGTTTGGTAAATCGGAATGCTCATCAGGACAGATTTTATTAGGACTGTCTTTCCTGCCTGATTTAGCCAGTTTGAGCCCCAGTTTTGAATTCTTTTTTTGATTTTGTCTAGGATAGGATTCCATTGGTTTGCTTTGGGAATGCCTTTAGCAATTGGAACCCCCAGATAGGTGATGGATTCCCAATCATGGACTGCTTCCATTTCTAAGATTCGAGCAATATCCCCCAGCTCTCTTGTAGTGCAATTCCAGCCATAAATCTTACTTTTTTGGAAATTGATCTTACTACCAGAGACCTGTTTGTAGATATCCAGCTCATGTTTGAATCTCCTTACAACATGGGTACTAGCTATGCCTAGCAGCAGTGTGTCATTTGCAAATTGAGCATGGTTGATCTTGTTCACATTAGTTGCCATATGAAGACCTGGTAGAACATTCAGTTGCTGGGCTTTTATCAGTTGGAAGCTTAGAACCGAGGCTTGGATTGCATAGAGCAAAGGGGAAAGAGGGCAGCCTTGTCTAAGGCCCCGGGAGGCTTGAAAGAAATCAGTGGGGCGTCCATTGACCAGGGGAGCTATCCAGGGGGAGCTTATACAACCTTGGATCCAATTTGCAAAGGGTTATGAGAATCCAAGTTTCTTCATGACCAGGAGCAGGAAATTATGATTGACTCTGTCAAAGGCATTTGCTAAATCAAGTTTGATCACCATGCCTCCTTCTTTGGATTGATGGCTGGAGTGAATGGCCTCTTGAACCAGTAGGATATTGTCTTGAATCTGTCGACCTTTTATGAAACCTCCTTGGTTTTCAGGGATTATTCGAGGCAGCACTTTTTTGAGCCTAGTAGCTATGATTTTGGTTACAATTTTGTAGCTCAGATTGCAGTGGGAGATAGGTCCGAATCTGGAAAAATGAGTGGCCCCTTTGTCTTTTGGAATCAGCGTTAGGAAGGCGGAGTTCGTGCTTCCCCCCAATTTGTTGGTTTTTTGCGTATGTCTCACCATTCTCAAAAGATCCAGCTTTATCAGGTCCCAGTAGTTGGTGTAGAATCTTGCAGTGAAGCCATCCGGGCCTGGAGCACTGTCAGGTTTCATTCTGAAGAGAGCTAATTTTAGTTCCTTCATGGATATGGGTGCGGTAGGAAAGATGTTATCAGAATTTTGGACCAGGGTTGGGATGGTATCAAAGGGGTAATCAAGGGGATTCAGGGGTTGTTCAATTGGAGCCGAGAAAAGGTCTTTGAAGGTGTTGTAAGCGGCTTTTTTGATATCCTTGAAATTATTGAATATGGAGCCTTGATAATTGATCTCTTTGACTGCTTTATAGTTCTTTTTGGCCTCCGCTTGTTTGTGGAAGAAGGAGGTGTTTTTGTCTCCACATTCAAGCCACAGGCTCCTAGATTTTTGACGCCAATAGTCTTCTTCTACCCTGCAAGCTTGGTAGAAATGCTTTTGAAGTTCAGTTTCAGCGGCTTGGGTCTGAGGGGTGGGGATGATAGATTCCAGGGAGAGTTGAAGGTCTTCTAGAACTTTTAGGATTCAATTCTGCCTGTGGTAGGTGAGGTGATATTCTTCGCCCAGACTTTAAGGTCCGCTTTCAGTCTTTTAATTTTCTGTTCCCATGAGAAAGAAGGAGAACCAGGGATAGGGACTGACCAGGAGTTGTTGACGACATGGTGAAAGTCCTCTTGGAGAAGCCAAAGAGGACTAAAACGGAAAGGGATCGGGCCTAGATTAGTTTCAGAAGATAGTTCCAACAGGATGGGCTTGTGATCCGAGATGCAGTTAGGAAGGATTTTGGAGGTTGCTAAGAGTCCTAGCATAAGGAAGTCGGAGTGGATTAGGAATCTGTCAAGCCTAGCCGCTATGTGGCCCGGGCCCAGCCTTTTGTTGGTCCAGGTGAAATTTCCTACCGACGGTTTGATATCTAAGAGGTCCCATCCCATAATAAGATCCTCCACCCATTCTCTGGATTGGTCTCTTACTGGGGAGCCTCCTTTCTTTTCAGCAGCTGACAGGGTTACATTAAGATCTCCTGCTAGGATAATATTGTTAGGTTCGTGCAGGGAGAGGAAGGTTTCCAGCGATTCCCAGCAATGAGCTTTGTCAGGGGCCAGATTTGGTACACAGAGATTGAACAGACTTACTTGTATTCCAGATTCAATATGCTGTAATTTGGTGTAGATCCAATGCGTGCTGCAGTGATCATTGATGATGTTGAATTTGGACTCGTCCCAGAAAGTGGCAATTCCTCCCGAGGCTCCTCTAGAACTGATAGCTTTCCCCGGGCCTTTCTTCCAGAATTTGAGAGCAGCTTGATGGAGGCTTAAATCCTCCAATTTCGTCTCCTGGATTAAGAGGATGTCAGGCTTGTTGATTTTTATGATGTCCTTCATAGCTTCTTGCTTAGCTTTGGTGCCTAGACCTCTGCAGTTCCAGGAGGCGTATCGCATTTAAACTTTCTTAGGAGTGGGGGCCCTTTTGCGGCCCTTGCCTTGCTTTGATCTGGTAATCATTGAGTCAATGGTTTGCTGTGCTCCTTTGTTTATATCTTGGATGGCTTTCTCTTCCCTGTGTTTTTTTTTGGATTTGCGGCCTAGAGCTTTGGCAGGCTGATTGGGGGGTAGCATGTGAGCTGCTAGAATCTGAGGCCTCTTCATCTGTGCATCCCCCTGAATCAGAGTCCAGATTGGTGGGTTCGTGATCCAGATCTTTTGGGGTCTTTGGATCAGATAAGATTTTCGGGGAGTCCGGATCTTGGTTGTCTGTTTGATCTTGGGATGGCTTTCCCTCGTTATGCCCTTGGGGGATTTCTCCAGCTTCAAGACTACCTTCATTGTTGGTATTTGTATCAACCAGTCCGATTATTTCTATATCTGAGTCCTGAGAGTGGTTTACCTTGCTCGATGTGGGGACATTGGTCTGATCAGCTGCTTTTTTCCCCGATTCAGTCTCTTTGCTTTTGAAAGGTTCTTTTGACGGTGGATTTTGTCCTGTATTCATGGATCTTTTTTCAGGGATCTTGGCTGATGCTTTTGATTTCTTGACTTGTTTCCAACCCTCATTCTCCTCCTGGGATTGGGCTTTTGGGCAAGCTCTTTGAAAATGTCCGTGCTCATGGCAGAGCCTGCATTTAAATGGCAGTTGCTCATAATCCAGTTTTTGAAAATGACTCCAAGGGTCGATAGATATTTTGATTGCTTCTGGTAGACCTGCTTCTAGATCAACCTCCACACAGATTCGGGCACACGAATATTGCCCCTTTGGGTCAGCTTTATCTATGTACCTTCCCAGGCGGTTTCCAATTTTTTCCAGTGCATCAGGGTTCCAGCAATGAGCAGGCAGGTTTGGAAGTCTTACCCAGACCGGTACCTCCTTTGGGACGTCAATGCTAGGATCAAAGTCCGGGGTCCATCGGTTGAGGTAGAGTCCTTGAGCCCCCATGAAATAGGGCCCGTTTCTGAAGATTAGGTCTCTATCATCTTTTGAGATGAATTCAAAGATGTAAAAACCTCTTCCTACTGGGTAGCACGTTACACTGTGTTTCAGATGAGGCCTCCAATTCCGTTGTATCCAATCATCTGTAGTTCGCGCCGATGGCCACAGGCCCATGAACTGTCCTACCAGTCCACGAGATGAGAGGGCCAGAGCAGTTTTAATGGCGCTCTCCGATGGGATCTCGACTTCAGGAATTTCGTCCATTTTTTTGATGAATTTGGGAATCGTAATGTCCAAAGGTTTCTTACCACGCGGGCGTGTAAGAATTCTGAAGGCCTCTTCCGCAGAGATGGACGGGGAGGGAGGGGGGGACCCTCCCCCAGGCACAGCCATGGCGGCTGCAAGCGCAGGAACCTAAGAGCTCAAACCCTAGATCAGGATCGCGGCCGCCAGTCTTCTATTCGCATCCCTGTTGAAGAGCTTAAGAATGAATGTTAGGAAGTGTTGATATGTGTAATCTAAAGTCTGAAGGTATAATGTTACAGTGACGCATTTTTTTTATTTCCTTTTTTAAAAAGAAAAAATCTCATATTTCATCTTTTTTTTACTGTTAGATTTTTTTTGGGTTCGGATTGTTGCTTTCACGTCTGCGTATGCTCTTTGCCGTGTTCTAGCTCACTTGGTTCAAAGTTGTTTTATTCATTAATAGGTCTTGAGTTCAAGTCTTAGGAAGTTACTTTTAAAAGAAAAAGTGCATGCAATTTCTATTTTCAAGTTATTTTATTGTAAAAGTGCATCTCACTTAAATAATAATAATAATAATAATAAAAAATACAAGTGAGTCACTTAAGCTTTTTTTATTGTTGCACTATTTAAAAGTAATATCATTGTAAAAGTGAAATCACTTATTTTACAAAAGTGGTTCACTTAAAGCAACTTTCTTGTAAAGTGATTGTCAAAAGGTTCATCTTGGGAAGAGAGGGGTTCTTTTTTTTGCTAGACATTCTTTAGCTGCCACGTCACTATTGGGGACATCTTCAACAGTTTCTTTGTTCAAGCATAACTTCATCATACAGAGTCAGTTTTCAGTGCTGTTTTTTTTAAACCGCCTATTTTTTCGAGCTCTTCACATCCAGACTATTGGTTTCTGCTTTTACAGCCATTACTTTATAAATATGGCCGCCCCTTGTGATATTCTACTTAACAGTTCTAACTATTTCTCATAGAAATCTCGTATGGAGGATGTTCTACGAAGTAGAGGACTTTTCAGAATTACATCAGGGAAAGAAAAAGAACCCACTGATGATGATAAGAAAATAAAATGGGCAAATAGATGTGATGAAACTCGTGGATTGATTGGGATGTCAATCTCTACTGATTTGCGATTCCACATATCTAGAATTAATGAACCTAATGCTGCTTGGGACAAGTTCGAATCTGTGTTTGGTAAACACAATGAGATTCGAGGTCACCAACTCGAAAATGAGTTGATTTCTTTAAATCCAAGTGACTTTTCATGCATTCAAGATTATTTATCTAAGTACAAAACTCTTAAACTCTTATGTGCAGAATGTAAGATTGAGAGGGAAGACAAACAATGCATTTATCATATTCTTTCCAAATTTGGACCTGCATATTCTGTTTTTGTATCTACATTTTACTCCATGAAAGCATCCTTGAATGCAGCTAGCTATCAAGAGTCTAGTCTTGAATCATTTTGTGATTCCTTGATTAGAGAACAAGATAAACTCATTCATCTTGGAATAATCAACAATGCAGATACATCTAGGAAAGCCTTATTGTCCCAACAGAAAGAAAAGTCTAAGCCTCCCAAGAAACAAAATTTTCGCAATAATAAGTCAAACAAGGGTCCAAAACCCTCTCAGTCAGCTCCTTCTTTAAAAAATGACAAAGGATCCAAGCCAAAAGGCAAGAAGACTGAGCGTCATTGCAACTATTGCGGGAAAGATAATCATGATGTATCTAAGTGTTTCAAGAAGATGGCAGCCTTGGAAGCAGCAATGAAGAAGCACCACATTAGCCTAGATCCACCTTCAAAATCTACCTCTCATGGACATGCACTTTGTGCTTTTGGTTATTCTTATAATGCATCTTCTTCTTCTACTTCAAATGAATGGCTCATTGATTCTGGAGCATCTTATCATATGGCTAAGGATCAAGCCATCTTTTCTACTATGCATGAATGTAACACCAAACAAATATTTGTTGGTGATGATAGATCTCTAAGTGTTGTAGGAGCTGGAACAGTTCCAATAGATAATGGTCACTTTAGTGATGTACTATGTGTTCCAAGAATTTCCTGCAATTTGTTATCAGTCTATCAGATCACTCATTCTGGTGAAGGTAAAACTGTGACCTTTACACCTCACCAAGTTGTAATCAATGATTTTAAAGATCCTCAACAGGTCCTAGCTACCGGAATTGTTGATGATATTACCAGGTTGTACAAGTTTAACAACTTTGGGTCATCATCTTTCCTTTCAGTTTTTGTTGCTTATAGTGATAACTTGAGCAAACTTTGGCATGAGCGATTTGGTCACTTAAATTATCGCTCATTGCAACAACTATGTAAAGACAATATGGTGATAGGTCTTCCGATGGTATCTTGCAGGGATGGTGTTTGTTTCGGTTGTGTACTCGAAAAACATCATTGGGACAGTTTTGACAAACGTGCCTCTTGGCACGCCTCGGTTCCCTTGGAGCTTGTGCATAGTGACTTGTGTGGTCCTCTTCCATCTGCTTCCTTTTTTGGTTTCAAATATTTTTTAACTTTCATTGATGATTACACCAGACGCACTTGGGTTTATTTCTTAAAACTTAAAAGCGAAGTATTTAACATGTTCTTGGCCTACAAGGCCCTTGTTGAAAAATAATCTGGTCGTCAAATTATTAAGTTAAGATCTGACAATGGAGGAGAATATGTTAACAATAAGTTCATTACTTTCTGCACTGAACAAGGCATCCAACAACAACATACTGTTCCATACACATCACAACAAAATGGTGTAGCTGAGCGGAAGAACCGCACTTTAAAAGAAATGGCTAATTGTATGATCCAATCTAAGGGACTAAGTCTTCAATTTTGGGCTGAAGCCATTAATTGTGCAAATTACATAGTTAATCGCACCCCCACTAAAGCATTACAAGGTATAACACCAGAAGAAGCATGGAGTAAAACTAAACCTGATGTAAGTCACTTCCGTGTGTTTGGTAGTGAAGCATGGGCTCACATTCCGGATGAAAAACAGAAAGCATTGCAGCCTAAAAGTGAAAAGTGCATATTTGTTGGATATTCTGAAGATGTAAAAGGTTATAGACTTGTTCAACCACATTCTCATGATATAATCATTAGAAGAGATGTTAAATTTGATGAAAATCTCTTGGCCTGCGAGCCTAACTCGATGATTGTGCCATCTTTGGCCTGTGAGCCTGATTCGGCGTTTCTGTCTTTTTCTTCTTCTTCCAACTTCCTTGACAGGTTTCCAACTCCAGTTTCTAATGATGATAGTGAGGATGAAAATCCACCTCCGTCTGCTCATGTTCTTCCAGTTGCACCAACGCAAGTGCTTCCTCGATGAGTCCGTTCAACATGTGAAGCAGCTGGTGATCCTAGAGATCAACGTCGAACACGTTCTCAGTTTCAGCGAGCCTCTTCTTTTTTGGCTCAAGTTTCCAAGAATCATGATCCAGAAACTTTTACAGAAGCTTCAGGGAATCCAGCTTGGGATGCAGCCATGGATGAAGAATATCGTTCCTTAATGGCGAACGATACTTGGGATCTTGTACCTCTTCCAAAAGGAAGAAAATTTGTCAGATGTAAATGGATCTACAAAACTAAGTATGCATCAGATGGAAGTGTTGAAAGACTTAAGGCAAGGTTAGTTGCCAAAGGTTTTTCCCAAGTTGAAGGGATTGACTACAATGAAACCTTTGCTCCCGTCGCAAAAATGAACTCCATCCGCCTTGTTCTTTCCCTTGCAGCCTTACACAACTGGGAAGTCCATCAAATGGATGTCAAGTCTGCCTTCTTACATGGTGATTTACAGGAGGAAATTTACATGGAACAACCTCCTGGCTATGTTCAGAATAACTCTAGCCTTGTCTGCCGCCTTAAGAAATCCTTCTATGGCCTTAAGCAATCTCCTAGAGCTTGGTATGCCAAAATGGATAACTTTCTCCTTGACACTAGTTTTTCTAGCTGCCATTCTGACCCCAATGTCTATACCAAGAAAGTAGGAAACCATCTCATCATACTTGTTCTATATGTTGATGACCTTATTCTTATTGGCAGTGACCCTAAGCTTATAACCCATGTGAAATCCAGTCTTAAACAAAATTTTGAAATGTCAGACTTAGGACATTTGCATTATTTTCTTGGTCTCCAAGTCCTGCAAACCAAAGAAGGAATCTTTCTTTCTCAGTCTAAGTATGCTTGTGACCTTCTTCGTCACTTTCACATGGAAGATTGCACACCAGCCCCTTCTCCCTTCCAGTCTGGAGTCAAACTTTATGCCACTTGTACTTCACCTGAAGTCGATGCCACCTTGTATCGTCAGCTTGTTGGTAGTCTCTTATACTTGACTCATTCCCGTCCTGACCTTTCCTTTGCCATTGGTCGTGTTGCCCGTTATATGCAGACACCTCATGAAAGTCACTGGAAAGCAGCTAAAAGAATACTTCGATATATTCGAGGTACAGTTCAGTTTGGGATTCATTACAGTACAGGGGGGAAACCTTTGTTGGTTGGTTTCACTGATTCAGATTGGGTCGGCGATCCTGATGATCGAAAGTCTACTGTAGGTTATGTTTTCAGTCTGGGATATGGACCTATTACTTGGGCTTGTAAGAAACAACAAGCTCTTGCTCTTTCTTCAGCAGAGGCAGAATATCGAGCAGCAGTTAATGCCAGTTAGGAAGCTTTATGGCTTCGACAGATCCTTTCAGAGTTTGGATTCGAGTAGCAGCAGCCTACTCCACTTTGGTGCGACAATCAAAGTGCCATCAAGCTTGCCAAAGATCCAGTTCTACATCAACGCAGCAAACACATTGAGCTACATATGCACTTCATCAGAAATCTTTTTCATGATCGGGTTCTTGAAGTGCTCTTTTGCCCTACAGATGATCAAGTTGCAGACATCTTCACCAAGTCTCTTACAGAAACGAAGTTTTCTAAACTTCGATCTATGTTAGGAGTTCAGGAACTTGTCATTAAGAGGGGATAGGCTCTAATGCCTCCTTCCTTCTCCTAATAGTGTCACTTTTGTAAATCCTTCAATCCTATCCCAAATTGTTCTTAAGGGGGGATGTTAGGATATTTAGACACTTAGGAGTTAGTTAAGATCAACTTGTGTAATATATCCGTTAGGGATAGTGTGTTTCTTTAGTATGCATTTGTAAATACTTAATCCGACGGTCACGATATGTTCCCGACATAGAGTGATCCGACGGCTCAACTTCTCTTAGATCAAACCTAACCTTGATCCATGGCTTAACACCTGATTAGTCCATGATCTCTATTTAAAGAGCATGGAGGGTCATTGTTTAGTTGATCGATTATGAGAAGCTCATTTGTAACTTTATTTCTTTGCATAATAAATTGTCCCGTAGAAGCTATTTGGCTGGGGCCGTGGACTGTTTCCCTCAAGAGGGTTTAAACGACGTCAAAACATCGGTGTGTTGATCTATGATCTATTTGTGTGAAGTGGTTTCTCTTGGTGTTCGGTCCTTTGGCAGTACCCTGTGTACCCGAACACTTTAAGCATATAGATGCAACAATACTGCGGTGCATCAATATATTTACAAAGCACTACGTAGTAAACAAAAAAATTAAATGTCCACAGTGAGTTTGAGTAAACTAAACGCACCACCTTGAAACCATAAACAAATTTTTTTAAACGTGGTGTTTTATAAATATATAGGAGCACTAGAACCGGTGCGCCTGTATATATAAAGAGCACCGTATACATAACAAAAACTTTAGTTCAATGGTGCATTTGGGTGAACTAAATGCACTGCCACTGAAACCATAAAACATATTCTTTAACAAAGTGATGCTATTTAAATATATTGGTGCATCGGATACAATGCGTCAGTATATATAAGGAGCACCGTGTAGTGAACAAAAAATGTTTTTATTTTTTCAACAATGTTGGTGCTCTATATAAACACTTGCACACCGCTATCGATATGTTTATATATATTCAACACATCGACAAAATAATGAGCATAGTGTACTAAGATATAGGTGCTCTATATATATTGATGCATCGAGGTTGTGCGCATTGTTATATACAGCACACAACACTATGCAAATCCAAAAAACAAACATATATTAATGGTAGGGCACCGATGGTGGTGTTCTTATGTTAGAGCACCGTTAACAGTTACATACTTTTATGACATAATGGTTGTTCGATTATGTCATAAAAGTACCGCTAACAACGTGTTACTATTTTTTAGGTGCACCAACTATGTTTATGACTTGTTTTGAGAAAAAAATGTTTTTTCGTTTTTGTTTTGTTAAGTAAAAATATACTTTAATTAAAAAAATTATCTTTTGTATAGGTACATATGTGTATGTGTCTATGTTTATAACGAAAATTATATGTGAATCAAATATAGGAGTGGCGAGAGCATCTGTAAGACGAGAAACAACGCCTCAACTCATACAACGTTGTATGAGAGTGGGAGGCCTAGGAGGGGGAGAGAGATTTGCTCCCTCACCCTATTACACCACATATGCATATCCTTTTACGGATTGTTGGCCTCCTAAAGTATTATGAGGAGGTTCCATCGTTGAGGGGTCGCTCATGACTATTGAGGCTTTTAAACCATCGTTGGGATCAACATTAATAGGAATTTAGGGTGGTCTTGATCTATGGTTCTAGCCCATAGAGGAGGACTCTATTTCATTGTCAGTCTATCCAGGAGAGGGGAATATTTTTCCCATTTCCTCGATGGCCCACCTGACATTGCAGTAGGAAGTCAGCTAGCATATGTTCAAAGATATGTTAGTTAGGTTGCCACTACCCCTAATGACTTTTAGGTAGCTGGTGGATACTTGTGCATAACTTCTTTTGGTGTAGAGGAGGTTAGGTGCCTCATGCTTTTAGTCATGGTAGTGACCCACTACACTATTGATTGACAATGTGTTAGTTTCTTGTTATTATATTACGTTAATTCTTTAGTGTAGTGTCCCTAATACATTAGGTGGCCTGCCATTTGTTTGTGACGGTTTTGTTTTGCTTTGGATTGTTGTCGCGTCATATTTGATGGGAGTACATGATTCTCATTTGCTTCTGAGTTGTTTTGTTTATATTTTGAGAGGTTTTCGGTCACTCATTTGTCATTCGACCACCACCTTCCTAGGTTGATGACCGAGGCACGGATGCACATGTGGGGGTAGACGTTTCCCAAGAGGGGCCATACAGAGTTCCCATATTGGGAGCATCTTAAGATTGTCCACTTATTAGATCCCATGTATATATTTAAAAATGTTTCATCTTCTTTGTGGTGGCACATATCATCAAAAAAAAGTGACATGTTGGTTGTCAAGAGAGATCTTATTTCTTCAAATACTACAAAGAAGCACTAGCCAAGACAACAAAATAGAGGAGAGGTAGCCCCCTCTTGGTCATTTAAAGAAGGCGATGTCCCATGGGTTTTGAAGAAATATGGTCTTTCACTAGCAAAGGAAGTTATATTGGGTGTGAAGGCACATTCTTTATATGGGTCTACTCTACGACGTCATTTCACTGTAGGCGATGATTTTCCGGGTTTGAAATCACATGACCATCTTAACCTTCTAAGGGTACATATAATGCCAAAAAAATGTTTTTATTTTTTATTTATATCTTTTACCACACAAGTTAAAATGCAATTTAATTTTTGTGGTCACTTTGTAGTGTCATTATCCATTGTTCGTGCATGGGTGTGTGAACCATGACTTTCCTAATTACATGTGGCATGACATATATCAACTATCTGCATTTGTATGGTGGATCACAACAAAGGAGATTTACATTGCTAGAATTCCACCGTGGCATCAAGAGATAGCTGAGATTGTTTGTATGTTTGAGAAGGAACAGTCGACAAGTTTCATGGGCTTGCGGGTTCATCTTCCAATTCACCTAGTCGATGAGGTTGAATTAGTCGAGGTGGTCTCATGTAGTTGGATGTTCTTCTTAGAGAGGTACATGAAAAAATTGAAGGTATTTTAAACAAAAGGAAAATCTTGAGGGGTCTGTGGCATATGAGTACATAGTATATGAGTCATTCTATAACGCCAGTGAGCACATCAAGAAAATCGACCACGCACCTAGTGTAGGATTTGGGATGATGAACACGATGAGGACAAAAGGGATGGCAAGCTACTCCAAATGAATGGAAAAAGGCGCATGATAAAGAGTAAGTCAGTTAGATTTCGATCTTCACATCTCCACATAGTGACTATTCACAACAAAATTCAAAATCTATATTTGATCTCATACGTACAATATGTGGTTTTGTTTCTATGAATACAATAACGAATTAAGAAATAGATGCCATCAATAAATTCGTTCTTTACAATGCAGAGGCAACACAACCATGGGTCGCATTATATGAAGAGAAGAGGAGGAAATGTGACAATGACAAAAAATAATCCAGAAGGTTGAACAATAGAAGCATGCCTTTTCTAGATCATTTAAAAGATAGTATTCCAATTATTTGTCCCAACAGTTGGGTTGCAGACCAAGTTAGAGAGAAATATGGTGCATCCAGTCATTACCTTCCTGAAGAGAAGGATGCGCTAAACATTGTGATCAGGTGCAACAACTTGGTAATGATTATCTCTTTTTGTACATTTTTAACTTTATAATGCACCTTTGAATTATAACATCTATGTTTAATATATTAATGGTTGGGTTATTAAACATATGACACCATCATTTGTTCATTTTTTTACAGATGCATTTGTTCCCATCTATGTGGGCTTATGGACATCATTTTCACACTGAGGGTGCTGATGAGGGACATATTACACAAGACTGTGGAGTGGAAGTCGAGTTCGACCAATCTAGTCGTGCTAACCACCGCAATCAGAACCTGATAGGAGGGAAGCTATGTTATGTTCGAAAGATACATGAGATCATTCAAGTGTACTTATCATCTTTTCAATGTGTTATTTTTAGGTTCAAGTGGTGGGACATATTCGACTTGAATAATGTAAACGCAGATCATGATAGTGGGTTGACATGTACCACCTTTAGAAAGATGTGGGATGAAACTAAGGAGGCTTATGTTTTCCCAAAACACTGCAACCAAGTGTTCTTTAACCTGGATGTGTTGGATAGGGATTGGTGGTTCATATTAAGACACGACCTAGATCTAAACATATTTTTGAGAAAAATAGTGCTATCATGCCAACCGAGTAAGATAATGAGGGTGATAGAAACATAGAGTGATATGTACATGTTTTATTTCATCATTTACATGTAGAGATATCATTTTGTTATTGTTATCTTTGATTGTCTAATTATATTGTTTATTTTTCATGTTATGACGATGGAAATTGAAAGTTGATTACCGGATGTTCTATTTACTTGTCAAAATAAGTTTCATGTCTATAAACTAATTTGTGATTGTATGGAATGATTGTATGTCATTGTCTATATAAGTTAGAGATGATCTTTCTTTCTTTCCATTTAATTCATTGTAGTGTGCTTTTATTATTTTGTTGAACTTTGGTTGTCATTGATGTCAACTAATGTCAAAGAGGATCTTAATTTATTCAGTTTGAGTCATTGATGTTAACTGATGTCAAAGTGGATACAACATTCCTATGACAACTTAAATAAGTATATGGAAGCCACTTTGAAGAGGTATATGCACAAAATGGTAAAGAACATGGATTCCAATTTGAAGAAGTATATCTAGAAGTTGCATCCAGTCTGAAGATGTGTGTCCAATGATACATCATGCATAATAAGTTTGAATAAACGCATAAGGAAGGTACATCATGCAGATCCAGTTCAAAGAAGCACATAAGTAATGTATCCTACTACATGTGGTGCCTGTGCATATATGAAGTCCTCCAAGTCATTCTCTCTCATGATAACAGTCAAAGAACTAGTTGGACAAAGGTACATGTGCACAAGCAGCCAAGGAGTTGGCTAAGCAGACGTACAAGTGTGCAAGCATGTTCAAAGAAGAATTTGGAATGCGCAAGCATTGCTTGGTCAAATATCGGGAGTGTGCAAATAGTAAATGGTTGAACAGTCTTGAAAGCGCGCAAGTCTTGCCAATCAAAAGATGCTTTCACTTAGAAAAGGGTGTACAGGTTCCTAGAAGGGTACACCGGTTGAAGTCTATCTATGTGCAAATTCCACAAATGATGATACATAATGTGCACAAGTCCCATACGTGATGATACAAAACTGTCAAATTCCACCAAGTAGAAGTTGGTTTATGCACAGATTTTGTAAATCATTAATACATTAAGTGTGTAATACCCACAAGGGATGGTACAACAAGGGTTAAATATTCATCAAGTTGAAGAGAAAAGATGCGCACATACCTCAAAGCAATGGTACTTCGAGAGCGCAAGAGTACACCACTAAGGTGTAATTCCCACTATGTCGTGGACCATGGATGCTCAAGACCCACAAAGGATGACACATTAGTAACACATAAGATGACATGTGGAAAATGCACAATCCGTGAAGTATGGAAGAAGGGATGCCACAACCAACTTGTGGACATACAATCCGTGCAGGACATGTATAAATAGAGATGCAAGTTGGATATTTGAAGTATGCTTATGGTGAGATCATAGAGCTTCAACTAGAAGAAACGGATTTATATTCGGGGCATCAAGGGCTCAAGGACAAAACAACATGATCTTGCGAGGAGCCGAGTGCACACATGTAGCAGGATGAAATACTAATGGTGCGTAGAATGATGTTGTAGATCTATTATGGATGCACAAATACTGAAAGATAGAAACACATAAGTATGCGCAACTACGTGAAGGTTGAATGACAATATTGTAGATAGCGCGCAAATAGTCACAGATGTTGTAAGTTAGAAGCACAGAGACAGAATCAAAGTATATCGGGTGATGCGTAGATGTTTTGCTGATGCAAGAAGACTGAAGTGAAGTGTGCGAAGTTGAGAAGACCATTTGATGTGCGACGACAAAATAGCAGCAGGATCCAGTAAGCACGTCATTATGAGGATGATCTGAGACAAGTGCGTTAAACTGAAAGGACGAATCAATTGATGCACGCCTTGTCACATATTTTCTAAAAGACTGTGGCACTTAAATAGAACAGAAACATCAATAAGTGTGCAGTTCTATATGTTACTGGTGCATTATTTCAGAGCAACAAACTATCAATTGAAAGCATAGTATCAGTTGGTGAATACAGTTGCGTAGTAGCAGATCAACAAAGCATAGCTTAGTGTGGATTACAGAAACAACGAGAACAAATTACATTAAGTAAGACATCAACATAAGTGTTGAATTTAGAGGAATGAGAAGTCAAGTGGCGTATGCAACACAATGACATATAATTGTCTACATACGAAGGTTGTGCACAACAGAACTCATGTCAGAAGATTAAAAGAGTGCGCGGAGTTAGAAGTTCAACAAGTCAGAATCATATATTGGATATTTGGGTGGCAGGATGGGGCAAGGGGTGGGGGGTTGTAGCCTCCTTTCAGTTGGTGCTGGAGAAACAAAGGGAGTTGGTGCTTCCTTCAGGTAGGTGCCTGTAAAACTAGGGGGTTTGTGCATCCTTCCAGTTGGTGCTGGTAAATACAGGAATCTGGTGCTTCATTGAATGTATTATTTTCATTACAAAAGTGCATTATGTGGTATTCTCCCAATTGGGTTTCCACATCAAAAACCATGTGTGTTATGTGTTCTTTGTCTTGGTGCATATATGGATGAATGATTTTGTTTATATTGGATACATAACTAAAGATCAAGATAAGATACGACTAATCTTTAAAGAAGGTAAAAACTGATGATAACTGCGCTAATATTGATTCACCCCCCCTCTCAGTAATGTCATAACTAGATCAAAATGGAGACCCCTTCTATTTTTGTGTTTTTTTTTAAATTTATTTAAAAATTTAACAAGAGATGAAAAGTGTGGAGTTTCACAATGTTAGTCAAAGTTTTAATATTTAATACTTTACTTGATACCTTGATTAAAATCTAGGTTTATAAGTCATCTTAGTACTTTGAAATAGTCACATAAGCATCAAAAGTTTGAACTTATTATAAAGAAAGTTCATGATCCATGTGTCCATATTGATTAGAATCGAAACTTACTAAATGTTCTCTTAAATGTTTATAATTTTATAAACAACTCAAAAATATTGGGATTCAGAGCAAAAAGTTTCTCACTTTTTATTAATGAAATTTCACAATTCATCTAATATCTAGGCTACGTGTCCATATTCAAAATCGAAACCTACTACATGTTCTTTTAGATGTATAATGTATAATTTTTTAGACAACTCAACAATGTTGAGATTCACAACAAGAAGTTTCTGACTTTCAATTAATGTTCAAATTTCACAATTTATGTAATATCTTAACTAGGTTTCATTTTCATTGATTATTCCAACAAGTAACACTTAAAGGTAACCATAATCATTCAAAAATAGAGTAACACTTAAAAGTAACCATGGCCATTCGAAAGTAAAAGTTGAACTTACAAGATCAAAAAGTCACCATCCATATGTACATATTACCTAATTATATGTACTTTTTAAGTGTTGTTATTTTAATTAATTTCACTTCTACTTAAATCTACTTAAAAAATTTCAAAGCAATATGTCCCATATAAATGATGTTAAGAATTTTTTTTTAAATGTCAAAAATATATTTAATGTTTACAAAATTTAAATAATTAATATAAATTATAGAAAGTGGGAAGGAGTTAAAAGCATAAAGAAAACAATTTGCCAACATAAATGGGGGTGAGGTGGGGTGGTGTTAACACCTAAAAAGTGCTCACTAGCTCATTCCCTTACTCACATGACCCATTTGTCCACTTTTCCACCATCTGAGCCTCTGAAACCAACAAAAGGTCACCAAAAGACCTTAGTACACCCCTTTTCCATTAAAAAAGATTATTTTTCCAAAAAAATCATAAAAAACCCTCAAAAAGGGTCCAAATTCCCAAAAATATTAAAAAGGGAATTAAAATATTATTTTTATTCAAAAAAGGAAAAAGGAGGAAAAATTACCTAAACCATGTTGGTCAATACCATTGGTTTCCACAAAACCACAAATGGTATTCCTCACCACCAAAACCTATAAAAAGGTGGTAGGGGCTCCTCATTTCACATCCTTCCATTATCTCATCCTTATGCTGCTGAAATCTCCCCTGAGCACTTTTAGCCATTGAAGCAACCTTGGAGAAAGAGACCTATTGGAGTTTGGAGCTACTCATCTTGGGAGTTGCTCAACATCAACCTTCACCATTGAAGGTAATATCGCAAGCACTTGCTTGCCCCCCACTTTTCAATACAAAAAATTATTTATTATGTTTCTTGTTCTTGATTTTGAATTGTTTACATTATTTGCTTAGATTCTAGTTTAGATCCATGAAAAGTATTGTTTATTTAGTTTATTGTTTTTATTTCTATTGAAACTGCTACTACTAGTTAGTAGGTGCCCATAGCACTAAGCTTGGTTGCAAAACCGAGCCAACAGTTTTTGGCGACTTCGCTTTGGTTTGAACTTTAGATCTCTAGCTTTGCCATTAAATCTTAGTTTTTATGAGTTTTTAATCTTTAGATCCATAGATCTACCATCTTAGACAGCAGATCCATTGCTGTTCTGAGATTTGGCCCCATAAACAGCCCGAAATTTTCAATTTTCGGGTTCGTTTCTCGATTTCCGTGCACGGCTTCCGCCTCGCGGCTTTTTTCCAGACAGTCGCGCGGTCCATCGCGACTTTTCTGCGTTTTTCCGCGCGGTCCATCGCGGCCTTTTTCCAGACAGTCGCGCGGTCCATCGCGGCTTCTCTGTGTTTTTCCGCGCTGCTCATCGCGACTGTGCGGCCAAAACCCGCGCGGTCCATCGCGACTGTGCGGCCGAAACCCGCGCGGTCCATCGCGACTGTGCGGCCGAAACCCGCGCGGTCCATCGCGACTGTGCGGCCAAAACCCGCGCGGTCCATCGCGACTGTTCGTCCAAAACCCGCGCGACCCATCGTGGCTGTTCGTCCAAAACCCGCGCGGCTGAATTTTTTCATTCGGCCATCCCGATTTTGAAAAATATTTTTTACTGTACTTTCTGCCCATAGCACATTTTTTACAGTACTAAATTCTGCATAGTTTACAGATTTGAAAATTTTTTTTACTATTTAAAAGTGCATACCTAGAAATCTTTTTAAAATTTTATTTTTTTTCAAGAAAGTGAAAGAAAGACTCATTTTGCATTCTTTATCTAGATTCAAAATTTTTTCTTGTTTACTTCTTTAGAATATTGCCCTTAGCAATTTTTATTGAAACAAAGAAATCCATTTATTTCTTTATTTGCTTTCATAAATCCAAGAAATCCTTTATTTTTTTGAGTTATTTTTGAAAAGCATATTAATTCCTTTTAGTGAAAAAAGTCTTAAATATTTGCTTTGTATTTTCGAAAAGTCCTTTATTTTTTGAAAATTTCCCTTAAAGCATTTAATTTTTTCAAGTTCAGTTTACAACACCTCACGTGCACTCACACGATCACTTAATTGAACTAAGACTTAAAAAGTACCCTAATTTGAACACATTCTTAACCCCACTTGGGGAACACTAAAAGAATTCTTGTAGCTAGGTAGTATTGGGGGGATAGGTGTTCCAATAACACCCCTCAGTTCATACATCTGAGACATAGAAGTTGTCCAATTAGGGAGCTAAAATCTCTTAGTACTTTTTGGCGCGGTCACAACCGGTTTGTGGGAAGGCCTCTCCCCTAGGAGGGTTGAAGTCGCGAGGATGGTTCCGGAAGCCTGAGTGGGATACCGAAACCCATTCAGTAACCGAAGGGCTACCATTCGCAGTTCTCGGGATATCCCTGTATTGGGATATTGCGATCAAAGGACCAAACGGCAGATTTACCTTTTCTCGACGCGTCATGAACGGAGTATCCTAGTAGCCTATCTTTTAGGATTGATTACCCGGTGTCCCTCCCGGTAGGGGGATATCTAGCCGTTGTCTCTACATTCATATTGTCTGACTTGGATTTCATCACCTTGCAGAGGATATCGTCTGTTTGAGTCACAATACTTTTAGATTAGGTGTTTGCATGATCTTTACCACCTATTGAGTCTAGTTACACCTATTTTTTTTCTAGGAGCCGCTTGCATGTTGGTATTCTGACCGGTTGTTGCATTCCTCCACTTATTGTAGCACAGCTGCTGGGATAAGTGCATTTTTTGAGGATTGATTTTTTGGCCTGTGAGCCTTCTTTTTTCACTCCCCTTCTTGCACCCTTGGTTGCATTAGGGTTTTGAGTCTTTTACATATATATATCACCACCTGATACTTAAAAACAATTTTTTATATATACAAAACATTTTCTCACCATTGAGAATTCTAGACGTTCTCGTCGTCTACAGGGCGAACTCCCAGAGTTTAGTCCACTTGGCTCTCCACGTCACGGACGCAGAGCATTATCCCTTGATTCGACACATCGTCGATCATTTAGACGGTCATCCGATTCTGACATACCCCACTTCACCTTTGATTTGGAGGTAGAATCCGAAAACCCCACAGAGTTACCACCAACTACAATTATGTCTGGAACACCAGTTGATCCACTATATACATTAACCATAGGTCAGACATCCGCAGACCTTTCTGCGGCAGTACCATCAACGGCAACAGCCACCCCCTTGGGTATGCCCAATATGGGTAACACTCCACATTCCGGAATGCCTAGCACAGGACCTTCACCTGTCATGGGCATGCCCAACATGGGGGTCATACCCCCTTCGGTTTCCACAAACCCTATCCCAGGAATCCCTAGTGCGATTCCTAACCCAAGTGTAACCCATGTTGCACTCGGTAGTGCTATACCAGGAATCCCTACTGCGATTCCTAACCCAAGTGTAACCCAAGTTGCACTTGGGAGTGCTAACCCATATCAGGCCACACCTTTTGGAGGGCACATACCCTCCATACCTAGCATACCTATAGGAGCTACTGGACCCCTACACCATACCACAATGGCTAGACAAGTCCCGGTTCCGGTCACCACATCCGCTAGTCTACCATACATGGCAAGTCTCAACCTGCCAGATTTAGCTAGGCTCACAAATGACCCCATCAGACATGACCCTGCTTGGCCCCATATGCCCACTAAACTTCCCTCTGACATCCCTAAGTTCGAGGGTAAGGCTGGAGAAGACCCCCAAAATCACATCATGTCCTTCCACTTATGGTGTTCCTCAAACTCCATAGTAGATGACTCAATCCGCCTACGGCTTTTACAACGCACCTTCACTGGCTCCGCAGCCAAATGGTATATCGAGCAACCCCATGGGACGCATTCCACATTTACCTCCCTTGCCTCGACCTTTCTACAATTCTTCCAGCTACCTGTCCGCTACGATGCAGGCGTCGAGATCCTACTGTCTTGTAGACAGAACACGGCCACGCATATCACTGACCATATTCATGATTGGCGTCGGCGCCGAAGCCTATGCAAGATCAAATTAGACGACCGAATCTTTTTAGACTGGTTCCTTAAATCCCTCCTTCCCCTCATTGCGAAGGATGTAGCATCTGAAAGACCCCAGTCTGAGGAGGAGGCCATCCTTAAGGCCCAACAGTTTGATCTTATCTATGCCCAGTCAGGTTACCTATACACGATCATACCTGACGCCCCACGAGGTGACTCTGCACGCGGTGACACACCGGGGGCATCACATGCCGCTGATGGCATTATTGGCCAAATTACACCGCAAGCAAAACCTTTTAGTATGATGAGCACCATGCCTGCCCCAGACCTTTCTAGGGCTACATCTAGTTCCGGGGCGACAACTTCTTATGCTCCAACAAACCAGACCCATCACGTTCATGGACCCTCTTGTCCACAACATTGTTATGGCCAAGCGCCATCAGCGTATGTACCCCCCACATACTATGCTCACCCTACGGTACAAAACCCCATGCAGTTCCAACAACAGCCCATGCATTACCCACAACCGGTTGCACCGGCTAACATCACACCTCCACCAGCTCAGGGGTACCAACAACCCCAGCAGGCAACTGGACCACCTCCAGCCCCACCTGCATACTATCCACCGCAACCTGCTCCCGCACCTGCGGCTCCTCAGAATCCCCCTAATGCTCAAGGGCATGTGTACGCACAACAACATCAGCCCCAGTACCAAAATAACCAACGCAACCAGGGTGGGCAACCCAACCGCGGAAGAGGACGCAACCGTGGAAACAATCAAAACCGTAACCAAGCTCCACAACCTACCCATCCTCCGCAAGACAATAACGCGGCGCCCGCTCATCAGAATCCTGATCGGCCACCTAAGCAACCCAAAAATGCTAATTTACGAACAAACCATCCTTGTTCCATTTGCGGTGTCTATGGCCACTATACCCACGCTTGCCCACATCTGGAGCGAGCTCGACAACTATGGACAAATGACGCCCATCGTCAAGGGCAGGCGGCTCCTCAGCCACCACCCAACCCCCCACCACCCCCACAACAACCTTTGGTCCTCCAAAACCCTTTTCCAACACAGGGAGTGGTAAACACTCAACCGTTAGCCCCCCAACAGGGCAACGTGCAACCACAACAAATAACTTACACGGCTCCGGACCAACCCATGTTTGATTCAGGCACCCACCACTTATTGATGATGTCCACCGCTGACGTCAATATCCAAACCCGTCGGAATCAATACGGACCGACTTCTGAAGCCCCCCCCGCCGAAAAGGATACTAATGCTAATCCCACTGATCAGACATTGCGTATACCTCAGGTTCCACTTGATGGCGCTTCTAAAGCACCTCGCTTCCCCCTTCGCCGAATCAACAACAACCCCAATGCACGGGCTGCGTCCAATTACAACATTGTAGATGACTTAGCTCAATCTCCCGCAGCCATGTCTGCGTTAGAAGTCTTAAAAACCTGTCCTACTCAGCGCAAGACTTTACTTTCCGCCATTGGGGCGATTGACCCAAATGATTCGAACTTGATGACCTTTGATTTAGACCAATCTGAACCACGACTGCCTTCTACCATAGCAGTCCAAGTTTCCGTTTCTATTCGGAATCTTGTTATCCATCGATGTATCATCGACGAGGGTGCCTCCACATGTGTCATGTCCACTTTTGTCTGGCAAAAGTTGGGATCCCCTGCCCTCCAGCAATCCACCACTGCATTGCGGGCCTACGACGGCCGGTCAGCTCAACCTCAGGGTTTATTACCCAAGGTACCCGTCCAATTAGGTGGGAAGACTGTGCTCATCGACATAGAGGTCATTAACGCCCAGCTTGACTATAACCTTTTACTTGGCCGCAGTTACATGTACGCCATGAAAGCGGTCGCCTCCTCCGTCTTCCGCACCATGATGTTCCCCCACGAGGGCCGCGTGGTCAAAATTGACCAACTCACCTACTATGATCCCAACGCCCCTGCAGCACCGGAGAATGTTCTCCCCATGATTGAACAACCCGCTTCTAGTGCAGTTACCTCCTTTGTGTCTTCTGTGGCACCCGGACTTTATTCGGATACACCAATGACCTCTACATTCCAGGCCATCCCACCACCGTCACCGGAGACCCAAGTCGCAAACCTCTGTACTGTTTCGCAGAATACGCAAACATCCGGCGGTCAACCACCATTGATCCCCAGTCACATTGGTGTCACACCCATCCACACCATCCCCTTCCTATTTCCTCCTTCGGGTGTAGTAAGCGCCCCGGTTATGGCTACCCTTAGCCTACCCGGGCTAACATTGGGATTGCCCGTGTGGTATATTCCGCCTCCCGTTCGACTACCAACACCAGACGTCATCCTCCAACCGGTACAACCTATTGTTACCACAAATCAACCTCCTCCTGGCGTCGCGATCCCTTCGTCGGCAACGACACCTCCTCCTAACCTCAATATTCCTTCGTCGTCAATGAAACCTCCTCCTGGTCTCACGATTGCTTCAACGTCAAAGGATCCCCCTCTCCTTGCTAAGCCCACTGGGGGCAGAGGTCCACAACCCTACACTACTATACCACCTCCTAAGGCAGCCAAACCCCCACCGGTGTTTCGAGCTCCCCCCAAATGTTCATTATGCGATGAAATTGGCCATCCAACTCACCAATGCCCACATTTACCGGCACTCCAAGAACATATGAATATGTTGGACGATGACATCGGCATCCCAGTAGTCAGATTAGAGCCACCTCTACAGCCTCGCGACAAATCACTGCGCACTAACCATCCTTGTGCTATATGCAGCGTTTACGGCCACTACTCTCACCATTGCCCTGATCTACCTGACTATAGAGCAGCGTTGTACGAGTTAAACAATGCCGACTTAGAGATATCTCCTCCCCTTATCGAGGAGATTCACCCTCCACCATCATCCTCGTCAGAAGAAGTCAATACGATATATATGATTTCGACAACCTCCAAACCAGAACCCCTCGATTTATGGTCTGATTACTTCAATACTGACGAGCAGATTTTGGAGACACTCACTGCACCCGACTACCCTTGGGATGATATGCATCATCGCTCGTACTTCCTACCGGAGACATCTACCTCCACCGCATCCGACCAGCTATCAGTCGAGTCGAAAGACTTCATACCCGCTAAGGTCGATTGGTTAAAGGACCCCATCCCCGCACCAGATGCCTTTGAAGAAGGGAACATGTCAAACATTTCCCCCACTATACAGATAGACATTTCCACAACACCAGGGAAACCTGAGCTCATCTCGTTGGGCGCATCTTGCACTCAAGCAGAAACTCAGGCGTACAAAAAGCTCTTTCAAGAGTTCCGCGATGTCTTCGCCTGGTCCTATACCGAGATGCCTGGTCTCGACCCCGCCATTATTGAACACCACATCGATACATGGCCCGAAGTACCCCCTGTTCGTCAGAAACAGCGACCTATTCACCCTGCCAAGCTCCTCGCTGTTAAGGCTGAAGTCGAAAAACTTCGAAAAGCAGGTTTCATCTACCCTATTCCGTACACCACATGGGTGTCGAACCCCGTTCCTGTCAACAAAAAACAAGGCACCCTTAGAGTATGCACTGATTTCCGCGATCTAAACCACGCTTGTCCAAAAGACAATTTCCCCACGCCATTCATTGACCAACTCATTGATGAGTGTGCGGGCCATGAGGTCCTATCCTTCATGGACGGGTTTTCCGGATATAACCAGATCCACATCCGCAAGGAGGATCAGTACAAGACTGCCTTTACCACCCCATGGGGCACCTTTGCCTATCGCGTCATGCCATTTGGCCTTAAAAATGCTGGTGCCACTTTCCAGCGAGCCATGACCTATTGCTTTCACGACTTGGTCCATATCCTGCGAGTCTATCTTGACGACCTCACAGCGCGTTCCCGAAAACGATCAGACCACCTTAACGACCTCCGGCAAGTTTTCCTGCATTGTCGCAAATATAAAATCCGCTTGAACCCACACAAGTGTGTCTTTTGCATCCCAGCGGGCCGGTTGTTGGGTTTCATTGTTTCCCAAGATGGGATCACTGTCGACCCCCTGAAGGTCAAAGCCATCTTAGAACTTCCCCCTCCTCGCACGCTTCGACAGCTTCAGAGCTTGCAAGGGCGGTCCAATTTTCTTAGGCGCTTTGTCCCTGATTATGCCACCAAAGTCCACGGGTTCTTACGCTTGCTTCGTACCCACATACCCTTTGTTTGGGACGAACAAGCAAACACGGCATTCGAAGCCCTCAAGAAAGCTCTCACACAAGCCCCCTTGATATCCCCACCGGATTTCTCCCAAGACTTCACCCTTTACGTCTCGGCATCCGAACATGCCGTGTCCGGAGTTTTGGTCCAAGAAGATGCTTCCCACAAAGAGCATGTGATTTATTACGTCAGCCAGACCTTATCTGGCCCACCTCTACGTTACCCATATGAGGAAAGATTAGCACTAGCTGTAGTCTTTTCCGTGCAAAAACTGCGACACTATATTTTGCTTAGTCATACCACGGTTGTCGCCGACTCCAACCCCATGGTCTACCTCCTTACCCGGCGGCTCCTTCAGGGTCGTGTCGCTAAATGGGTCATTATCCTCCAGGAATATGACCTTACTTTCAAGACTCCCAAGAGCACCAAAGCCCTCGCGCTTGCTCACCTCATTACAGATCTCCCATCCTCTTCAACATCACCCGTCATCCAAACGGACTTGATTGACGAGCAGATATTCGTCATTTCGTCTGACGACCCTTGGTATGGAGACATATTGACTTACCTGCGTACACAAAAATTCCGACCACACATCGATCGTGATGGACGCCGTCCATTTTTGACCATTTTTTAGCCCCTCTCGTGGCCTCGGTTTGCGTGCCACATCGGCCGTTCTCCGTTTTCGACAATCCTTATGGCACCGGATCCAGTTTTCCGCACAGATGACGATGCTTGAGACCTTTTCTCACCTTCATCAATCCATTTTTGTTCGGTATAATTTTATCCCTTTTTCGGGCCGAGCAAACCCTTTTACGAAAAAGGCACTTAGGGAGTTTCTGTTAAGCTCTTTTCTGACTCCTAAAACAATGAAAAGATCGCCGAGCAATCTTGCTTCCTTTCATGCTCGATAAACGTATCTGAAAGGGCGTCTACCTGGTATAAGTTTACCCCTTTTCCGGACCTCGTAGACTAATTACGAAAAAGGTATACTCTAGTCACATCGGCTAGAAGAGTTCTCCATCCACATCATTTTATCCTTTTTCGGGCCTTGGAGACTAAACTTACGAAAAAGAAACACCAACAGAGTCCACTTACCGCTTTCAGACTCTCTAAACATGATAGCAACCATGAGCATGAGCCGTCCTGGGCTCACAAAATCCACAGGACCGTACCATTTCAGAGCACACTGTTATCCCTTCTTGGAGCTCATTAAAACTACGAAGAAGGAATCAATGGTGCCTCTTGGCGCCACGACAGATCATATCTACTCACATAGCAGCTTCCCCATTTTGGTCGCCTTTGTTCAGAATATTCTGCAGTATGTCACCCTGAAACTCCCTCGACAGCTACCATCAGCTTGTCCTCCCCCCCCCCCAGAGTCAATATATACCATTTAGTCAAAGCAATGATCCCTGCACCTACAAGTCAGTTCCCTACGCTGCAAGGTCAACCATGTCATCATGCTCTGAACAAAGGAAGTTTGAGTCTACCCATTTTTTGACCCAGTTATTTCCCATCCCCACAAGTATGTCAGTCCTACCATCAGTACTACAACACTTCAGTTCTACACCTCGTGCTCCTATCAAGGAAACATCATTGCCTTGTTAGTTGCTGGTCTCCCTCTGTCGACGACAACCACATTGATTCCAGAGGATAGACCTAGAGGTCCCTGTGTCTTGGACTCATTACCATTCATGATGAGTGCCTACGAATCATTTCGAGAGGAATCCTCAGTGCCTCTCCGAATGCTTGTTTCTCACATGCTCGACTCCAACACCTTGATCGCATCGTTGAGACTCGCACAGGGTATTTGCCCGTTCAGTTATTAGTCGAAGACCCCGGATACCACCTGACTCCTCCACATATGAGAGTCTACCTATGGATACAACCACTTACACTCTTTCTATAGATATCCGGGTTGTGCATGGCGATAGCATTCACATTTACCCCTGTTTCATACTCCCTTGAGTATACAGTTACATTATTTATCAGAGATGACTCATAATCTCTGAGTCCCTGCAGATGTTGGACACCTTCCGTTTCAGCAGTTCCACAGTTATTCCAGTGTATCAGGTATAGAGATCAGCCATGATCATGAGTATATCCCACAAAAATGTCCCCTCTGGACCATTATGATGTACCAGTATCTTTCTTTACGTATTAGATCCCCCATCTTGGGACTAATTGTTTTGTATATGTCTTGATACGAGCATGGGAATGCCCGCCTCGTCCTTTATCAGAGATTGTACCTCATTCATATTGAGGCCATGTAATATTTTTTATTTTTGCAGCTTCCAAGGGCCGTGGCTCCAGTCTCCAACCGGTCTCTTCTCTCCCCTAAAACCCAGAAAAAGGACAAAAGAACTATGATGTCTATCGGCCATACGATGAGCTCCTGCCCTCACACATCAGGGGGCAATCTGTTAACACCTAAAAAGTGCTCACTAGCTCATTCCCTTACTCACATGACCCATTTGTCCACTTTTCCACCATCTGAGCCTCTGAAACCAACAAAAGGTCACCAAAAGACCTTAGTACACCCCTTTTTCCATTAAAAAAGATTATTTTTCCAAGAAAATCATAAAAAACCCTCAAAAAGGGTCCAAATTCCCAAAAATATTAAAAAGGGAATTAAAATATTATTTTTATTCAAAAAAGGAAAAAGGAGGGAAAATTACCTAAACCATGTTGGTCAATACCATTGGTTTCCACAAAACCACAAATGGTATTCCTCACCACCAAAACCTATAAAAAGGTGATAGGGGCTCCTCATTTCACATCCTTCCATTATCTCATCCTTATGCTGCTGAAATCTCCCCTGAGCACTTTTAGCCATTGAAGCAACCTTGGAGAAAGAGACCTATTGGAGTTTGGAGCTACTCATCTTGGGAGTTGCTCAACATCAACCTTCACCATTGAAGGTAATATCGCAAGCACTTGCTTGCCCCCCACTTTTCAATACAAAAAATTATTTATTATGTTTCTTGTTCTTGATTTTGAATTGTTTACATTATTTGCTTAGATTCTAGTTTAGATCCATGAAAAGTATTGTTTATTTAGTTTATTGTTTTTATTTCTATTGAAACTGCTACTACTAGTTAGTAGGTGCCCATAGCACTAAGCTTGGTTGCAAAACCGAGCCAACAGGTGGGGTTAGGCAAAGGGAATGTTCTAAAGCAAACCATTCGCTAAAAACACTTGGAGAAGAGAAACAATGGATTTCCTCATGGACATAATCTATTATCTCAATTTTTAAGAAAATATGCAATAAAGATGCACACATCTACACAAATGGAATTTTATAATGGAAATAATTACATAAAAAACATAAAAATAGATTATCTCCATTTTCATAAAAATGTAATTATCTCCATAAGTATTAAATATTTAAACTTTGATTAACAATGTCAAACTCCACACTTTTCATCTCTCATTTAATTTTTAAATAAACTTTTAAAAAACATAAAAATAGGTTATTTAGTCCATTTTCATTTTTATAGCATAAAAGATCTTTTCATTAGATATTTGTAATTATAGCCACATGGTAGAAGATGTCGAAATGATGGTGTTATATATTTTATAATATAAGTTCACAAAATTGTTTAGTACATTAATCGTAACAATTACATGATAGTAACTGCATTGTAAGGAAGAATATATTATACAATTTTTCAAAATAAATATGCATGATATTTTTTTCACAATTTAAAATGCATCTTATATAATACATCAATAATGAGCATCAACTAATGAGCTATGAGATAAAAGTCTATAAAGAGTATCTTTTTATTAATTTGATAAGTGAGTGTGTTATTTGTTGTATTATTAATTTTTATAATTATGTGATTTTAGGCATTCAAGTTCCCAGATGGTGAATGTTTTCGACACAATTTTAATTTTTATGATATTTAAAAGGAATACAACTCTAAGGAGGGAAAATAATGCACCATAATAAGCACATAACTTGACCACTATTACAATATCAACTATAATTATTTTCAATATTTTTCTTTTACAAAATAAAGGGATAGTTCCTCCATGGAAAAAATACAAACTATAGGCAAATTTTTAATTATAACTTGCAAGTTCTCATTGTAACTATAATTGCAAATTGCAACTATAAATTTGTAGTTTGTGATTTCTTGTTGTGATTGTAACTGTAATTCTAATTTGTAGTTGTGAAATTGTAATAATGATTGTAAATTGTAACTTGCTAATATAACTAAGATTTTGCACAATTTGTAATTATAATTATAGCTAATATAAAACACATTGACATAAGGACATAAATAAACAAAATAAATTGCATTGCACACATGGATGATACTCATTGACATAAACAAAATACATCATACACACGAAGATAAATATCATAAAATAATTTCACATCCCATTGAGTTCATAAACAAATAAGTCTATATATACAAAACAATAAAACATACGACAATGTGATCATCAAATCAATGACCACCACCACCATCACTTAACATCATTTAATGTACCATCATCATCATCATTGTGACCACCTACTAAACATAACAATCGTCTAACATACACATCTATAATCACCTATCAAGCAAAAGCACCATCTTACATACTCATAAAAAAACTAAAATAATCAAACATACACATCAAACATCACCTAGCATACACATGTAAACATTACATACCATCATGTAATATATACATTTAAAAGATATAATTAATATCATTTAACACTCAAATCTAATAATAACATCTTAAAAAACACATGATCCATTATCTAAATAGCCATCATGCACACATCTAACAAACACCATGCAACATAGTACACATCTATCAAGCACAAGTAGCAAAGATATATAACTTGACCTAACATACACATCAGCATCCATATATCAATAAACATCAACATCAACATGAAAAATGGAGTATCTATGTGTGTGTATGTGAAGAATAATATCAAATTGATGATACATGCCAAATATACATCTCTAGTCTAATAACTGCTATGAGATATCTATTCTACCTCTGGAACCAGAGACATCACTACCTCTGCCAGCAAAGCCAAAGGCATCGACACCTCCACTAACATAGCTACATAGCACACATCCAGGAAACATAACATGAAAGAGAGCAGAATAGCTGCCAAACTCTCTCGAATGATGTATCTCATCCTCTGCATCGATAATCGTATATGGAACCTGGGATATGGATAGAGTAGGAGATGGTGGATGATTGGGTTGGTGAGGAGGAGATGGTGGTGAGTTGATTGGGTGTGCAGGAATAGATACTAGCTGCTCATCATGGCGAAGTGGAGAAGTAGGAGGAGGTGGATCATGAGATGTGGTCGAGGCTCCGTCGTGGTGAGGAGGAGGAGGAGGTGGAGGAGGTTGAGGATTGGTGTCGTGCTCATCAGATGCGGTAGAGTCATCCTCTGGCCTCCGAGCATCTAGAAGGATGGATGCACCAATGATATATCACATCAAAAACCTCATATCACAAGGAACCATCCTCCATAAATTTGTTAGCTTAGGGTCTCGCATGATCTCTCAGACTCGTACAAGCTGGACTCCTTGACAATCCAACAATGAGAGCAACCTATCAGCCACATCCTGTCGATACCTATCATTTGGACTACGTTGTGGGCCATGTCTATGAAAGGCAGGCATCTTAGCCTCTTGCATATCGTCATCGAATAGAATGGGAGGAGGCCCCTCCCCCTCGAATGTTCCAATGTCTACATAATATATAGTAGACAAGAAATATAATTAGACAAATTCATCAAAACAATTAATAAACCTATTTAAAGAAAATGTTAGAATATATTTCATTTGCATTAAATTAGAGAATAAAATGCAACTCGATTAATTTAAACATAATGATAATATTACCTCTCTCATCAGGTGGCTCATCCTGGGTGAAAAAGATGTTGGGACATCCTCTCCAGTCCAACCCAGGATACGGGTATGGCATAGGGTCCTCCTCGCTGGTGAGCATCTCCAACACCTCTGCTGTGATTCGTGCCAGGAACTCGGGCTGCCCCTTCTAAGGAATCATCTCTCTCGACATGTGCATATTCGCCTCTGTCATCGACCTAGGAGGGTGGTGGTCAAATGATAGCATCATGGTTGGAATACTCTCAAAAAATAAACAGAAAAGCTTTGAAGTAAAAGGGAAGTTGTCCCTCCCATCAAACACTAAATGATATTGATCCAAAGCAAAAAAAACTATCGTATAAAAATGGCGGACCACTTAATTCATCTAGGTGACCGCACTGAATAATCTACATAATATAAAAGAGGGAAACTAATTAATTTCCCATTAGTGGTGAGGTGTGTTATGCTCATAACCATTATTGAGAGGCACCTAATCTCCTCTGCACTAAAAGCATCAATCTAGAGTTATCCACCACGCACTTGAAAAATCAACATGATCAATGATGTCAGAAATGATATATCTATGAGAGTAAACAAGTTGAATCTCTTCTTGAACACCTATTGGGACGTCGAGGAACTGGGGAAAATCCTCCCCTCTCCTAGATAGCCAAATAATGAAATAAATCTACTCCTCAGTGGGATGGAACCACTGATCGAGACCAATGTGAAATGCCTATATCCCATGATCCCAACAACGAATGAACTGCGCCAACAAAGATGAGTTCCCCTTGAGGGATGTAGCCTCTTGATATAACTTCAGAAGGCCTACATCCATCAACAGGTCTTGTGTCTGGGTTGTGATGGGGTGAGGGTACAAATCCCTCTCCCTCTCTTACAACTCCCAATCACACATGCAGTCATGCGGGTCAACTCATGCCTGCTGTTGCAAACCCACCTCTCGTCGCTGATGTCTCTAATACACATATTACATCAATTGGTGTCATAAATAGAGATAAAAAATAGTAAAAACTTCATTAAATCAACATTTGATTTATTAAAATAAAACTATAAATTTATTCTCAAATGTAACGTCCCCAGATCACCTAAGTGTCCTTTAGAGGCGACGGGAGACCCTGATACTTTTTTTTCTCCAAAATGCTTTCATTCACACCTTTCCGCAATTGCATCACCGGATCCGCAATCCGCAACTCTCTTGGATACGTAATCCGCAATTGCGGGTGAGGAAGGTTAAGCTCCACAACCAGAAATCTCACCTTTCCGCAATTCGCAATCCGCAACTGCGAATCCACAATCCACAATCCACATTTGCGGATGCGGAAGTGCAAGATTTTCCCCATCGACAAACTTCCGTTCCGCAATCCGCAATCCGCATTGTGGATGTGGAAACATGGAATTGCCCACCGGGAAAACTTACCTTCCGCAATCCACAATCCACAATTGCGGACGCGGGCATGCAGAACCACACCCTTGTAATGGTAACTCCCACACAACTTCTGAGGGGCATAACTTCCTCATCCTTGGTCCAAATGAGAGAAGGTTGGTATCGTTGGAAATCTCTTGGTGAGCTCTATCCAGTGGTGAAATCCCTGCCCCATCTGAGCACTCATACCATGTTAAATTTCCCACTGAAGTTCTATCCATAACTCCACTTAAAAGACTTAAACCTTATTCCCGCCAGGGTTCTGCTCCACTTCTACCAAATCTTTTCTCCTTCATCTGGTTCACAGGGTGCCTATTCTCCTGATCACAGTCCTGACTGGACTAGACTGCATCTCTTAGCCTTGAACTTAGCCATATTCATCAAGGGGTAACATATGTAAGTACAACATAGTATAAAAAGGCAACATGCAAAAGCATGCTCAATAACTCATGTAGGAGGGTCCATACATCCCTAAACACAAGTATACTGAAGCATTATCCACCCTTCAAAAGGGAATTATACTTAGTCTCTTTCCTCAAGCATGAATATCAATGAATACCAGCATAATACTGAGAAGCAAGGTCCAGGAGTAAAGCAATGGCATGCCCAAAACATAATACATAATACATAATACATAATACATAATACATAATACACAATACTTGGGCATTCAGCCCTATTAACCAACTGAACCAAATCATACACTTGACATATACACACACACTTCTAACATGCATCTAGCATTCATCATGGCACCACATCAACTTAAATACAAGTTTAGATACAAGGCATAAGTATATAGCCCTACTCATACAAAGCTTCCTATTGCTCCACTTCCATATAAATTCATTCAATCCATAATTAGTATGTAATAAGGATAGCCATAAACACATGAGACATCTTTATTCAAAACACCAAAAGACACTTATCTTTTAATAGAAAACCACCAGGAAACCAACTATGGACTGTAATGTTCCATCCCAACCATAGATCTTTGCCTAGCCTCTATTATTTCAGCAATCAGAGATCACCCCTGAGCTGGGGCTATGTATCCACTAAGGAGTATCACTTAGGCTCACTCACAGCATTGGTCCACAGTCCCTCAAGGCATTCAGCACACAGTGGTTGTCAAACAAGTGGGAAGGCAGGGACTGAGTTCACTAACTCATTGAGTTCAACCATAGGGATACAAGCATATTCCTTTGGCCTCAGACAACTCAGGAACCCCCATCACCTCCACTCTCAGTCTGAGTAAGGTCCCCTTCTCTGCTACACAGTCCCTTAGGTGCCCCTTCCCTCAACACTGATCTAGGAAAGTGTGGCTAGTCTTGAATTTTAAACCAATGGATACTAGAACTTGTTGGTTCCACTATCGACCTCTAAGGTAGGGTCTTCTGGGTATTACTCGGCTTTGCGATTCCAATCCCCGGGTTCTCACAGATTCTCTGCACCGTTCAAGCTTCGTAATTCCTCTCAGGTTCATACCGCTTGGTCACGAGTAGACTGGGCTCACACACACCATTTCTATGGCTATCAACTCTCTGGTATTTTTCTATTACATAAGAAAACGCGACTATCTTCAGGATTCCACCCAATTGGCCCTGCGTATGCAGGAATGTATGAGCCTCGTTCCCCCTCTCTGTGGATCAATGGATCGTGAATGGCTAGTGTGTGAATGGATCGCCGATGTCCAAATGAATGTGGTGGATGTTTCCTTCCACCCACGGTAGTCAAACAGGCTCTGCCGGTTTCCAGGTGTTGAGTGCCTTCCAGGACAAGCAACCAGAGTCATGCTCTGCCATACAAAATCGCAGGCATGCTCCATACTCCATCGGCTTCAGCAACAGGGTTCTCAACCACCCTCTGCAACCGCATTAATGTCAGCAGGGAGTTCGAATGAGTTCACAGTCGAACATGTGGCAACATGGGAAACCAATCCCATAACCCCCTCACCTCTCCCTAGTGGATACATAGCCCTATTTCTCACGTTGCCTCCATAGCTAGTCCCTTAGTTGTTTTATTGCAATGTTAATATTTACATCAATTACATTTCTTCATGGCTTAACAACCCATGAATAACCAGCTGTCAATTACTTGCATATGCAACTAAAACCTAAACATCCACTAGTGGGGCCTTGGCCTTGAGCTCCACACTAGGGTGACACACATTGTATACAACATTTACATTGAGGCCAATAACCATAAGAGTCAAAATAGGGGTACTACAACTCCCCCTCCCTTAAAATAACACCGTCCTCGGTGTTCCAATACTTAGGATTACATTTACAATTTATACATGTCCAAAATTACAAAAATGTTTCAGGTTTGCCCCTGCATTGCATCCTTTTACTTCGAACTTCCAGGACCAAGTCCCTTGTATTCCACAAGCTGCTCCTACTTGATTTGATCTCCTAGTTGCTCCATAATCCTGGAAACTCTGTGGTTTCTATCTTTCTTGTTGCTTCTTGTTGGGCGGTTGCGGAGGCAATGATCTCCTCCACATTTCCAACATTTCAGTGGCTGCTTTATCTTCTCCTGCTCAATTTCCTTCGAGTCTTCCTTCCTGGAACGTTTCTGAGTGGGTTGATTGGATGAATGCCTCTTCATTGATCAACTGTCCTTTCCACTGCTGATGGCTTCTAGAATGCTTTTTGCCTCCCTTTGCAGGCAAACAGAGTCCTGCAAAACCTGGTGGCTCATCTCATTCTGTTGCCTTTGCAGCTTGAGCATCTCCCCAAGATGTCCTTGGGTCTTGGCAATGGTTTGAAGCAGACTCTCAGCCAAATCCAACAACCTCTGGTCTGATGCCATGGTCAATGTGCACAACAACCCACACTTTGCTTGCTAGCACCACTGGTCTTATAACAGCTGCAACCAATTGCTTTCAATTTCTCACCTGTGAATTCATCATTGCAATTTCTGTTAGGCCAAGCATAATATAAACATTAAGATCAGTCAATTCATTGCCCAATTGACATGTGTAGTCCATGCTTTATCCATGAGACTTTCACACTTTCCATGTTTTCCCAACATACACATGAACTCATTCGTGTTCATCATTTCACGGGGAATTTATTAATTCAACATTCACAATTATTTCAGCAATTAACACAATCATTTCAAGTCATGACATGCATCAAACAATTTTCTGTTTTTATAAATCCATCAATAAAAAGGAAAGAGAGAGTAGTAAGAGTTTTCCCCTCTTAGTCTTGTTCCATTCTGGAACCCACACCACCACTGTGGTTTTCATGCTCTTATCCTCTTTCACTTCAACGTGAATGCTTGACTTGCCCTTTCTTGTCTATGACACTTAGTGTCTAAGGTCCGTCTAAGGCTTTTCAACCAGGGAACCCTTCCCCATTGTTTCCCACATAACCTTTGGCTGCTAGGACCTACATAAGTCCACTAGCACCATTTTACTCATTGTTGCTCATGCTGAGCTCTCTAGGACAGTTCTAGGACAGTCCGATGTCCACATGCATCCTTAAGATGCCTTCATAGTCCTTGCTTCCAGCAATACCTACACTCGAACATTGAATAAATTCACATGTTTAGTTTATTTTCATAGGGTTTATCTTTAAGCAAGAGTTTAAGAAATCATAATCAAATCACATACACACGTATATTCATATTAAATAAGCAATAAGCTGCAAACCAAATACTTAGCTATATTGGATGTCTTCACTCTATTCCACAGGCTCCTTCTTTGTTTTACAAGCCTTGGATCACTTGTGGGGTGGATGTTTGGCCAGCACACATGCTGCTCCACAACATCATTCAAATAGGCAATGCCAAGCCAGTATGCTGACTGAGTTTATCAGGCATCCCATTTAGCAATATGCCAAGCTAGTACGCTGACTGGGTTTATCAGGCATTCCAAAAATCAGTATGCTAAGCTAGTACGCTGATTGGGTTTATCAAGAATTTGTAGCGCCCAACTAGTTACTCTTTGGATTTACCAAGCATTTGTAGCTCCCATCCAGTTACTCTCTGGATTTACCAAGCATTTGTAATGCCCATCTAGTCACTCCCTGGATTTACCAAGCATTTGTAGCGCCCATCCAGTTACTCTCTGGATTTACCAAGCATTTGTAGTGACCATCCAGTTACTCTCTGGATTTACCAAGAATTTTTAGCGCCTATCTAGTTACTCTCTGGATTTACCAAACATTCGTAGCGCCCATCCAATTACTCTCTGGATTTACCAAGCATTTGTAGCCCTCTCTGGGTCCTTGCTTCCTGCACTGACCAAGGTTTCCAACAAGAAATAATAGTGTATCAGCTTAGTTGTTAGAAGGCTTATACCTGAAATCTTCATTATTCCAAACAAGAATAAATGAAATTGAATACTTATCTATCTTGTGCATTTCCTCTCTGGTCCATAGGGTCCTGCTTCGCTTTCGCAAGCCTTGGGATCGCCTATGGACTTGGATGTTTGGTCAACACACATGCTGCTCCACAACATCAATTAGTTTATAGTTCCCAACCAATACACCTTCACACCGACTGGGTTTACCAAGCACTTCGTGGTTCCCAACCAGTCCCATACCTGGTTGGCCCAGTCCCATACCTGGTTGGCCCTCTCCATTGCCGAGCCAGCACATCTGTCTGGGCCTTCAGCCAATGGAAGGAAACTGCGCCACCGACCATATAGGTCAAGGCTCTACTACTCTGCCTCAGGCTTGCATCAACCTTTCACACGTTCCACAACCCTTCATGCATATAACACCCTTCCCCACAACCCCTCACAACAACCTTTTCACTTTGCTTCTTCAGTGTGCGGCACCAATTGCATTTGTTCAAGCTGTCAACACAAGCTGGATAAACAAGCTCATCAATGTTGCTGCTCCAAAATTGTAAACATATTTCATAACATTCACTATCAACTATTGAAACACCAGGAATGAGTCCATTCCCTTAGGGCGTAATCAATATTGACAATCCTAACATAACCCAGCACCAGAAAGGTGTGCACCTCTCACTGATGTGTGCCATGTAGGCCCCTAATCATACTCAAGCAGTCTTCCATAATGGAAATAAAATCAAAACATGCTCTGCATAGTAAGTCTAACAATTCTACATGCATATATGTATCAGCCAGGGTTACAAAACACTTATCCATTTGCAGATGTAGTCTCTTTTTACTTCTGAGGAATGGGGGATCCCTTATTTGAGTTAACAGTCCCTCGGTTTTCCATCCCATTTTCTTTTTACATTCCGTAACCCACACATGTCTCCCTGACATAATATTTACTATCTCAATCGCATGGTTTACCTCATGCAGTTCAGTTGAGATATCATCAAGATTCACAATGGCGTTTCACTCGAAACCCATTTCCAAAGCATGGAATCCTTCCCATGAAGTTTGGCTTCTGCAGGCCATCACATATGGTCTTCCTGCAATGTGTCTTCCTGGCACACTTATCAAATATCCAAATAGTCATCAGCATTTAACAATCGTATTCAAATATGATTTCCATGTCCAGTCAATGGCATTAATAATTGAATTCAAACATGAATTTACAGTTTGTTCCCTACAGAATTGATTTGTTTACCCAAGAGACCATTCTCATATTGTCCGGCCCTTGTACATGGTAGATTTCAGTCTTCGCTATGGTCTTACCCACATTGCCATACCCAAGACATTTCTACCTGAAATCTTATCCCAACAATCAACTCAAAAATTTAATTGCAGCCATATCATTTTTATGTAACTCTGTCCTTCCAACAAAGCACTCTGGTAGTCCTCTCATCGTGGCTACCTTTGTGCAACCCTTCTCCTGCATTCACAGTAGCTCATGAAATGATCTCAGAATTACCACTAATTTATCATTCCATCTATTATTTATTTGTAATGATCATACATCACAACCATGCATTCACACAATGCATCTCAACATGTGCACCCACACCTACGCATGCACATTTACAACATTTACACAAAATTTTCATGTGCATTCACTTCATGCAACCACAAGTTTACAAATATTCTAATGCACACTTACCATTCCAAACACATATGGCCCTTACTTGCTTAGTTATTAAACTCATAACCAATCTATGCAAATGGCATGATGTAACTTCATATGAATGCATTCTAACATTTAAATAGTAACCTGGTAGAAGGTCCTTTGCCCTTACTACTCCATACCTTACCATGCCATGGTAGTATGGCATTCACATCAAGTGCATTCAACCATACATGCATACTAGCTCATGATTATAAGGTATGGTTCAAGGGATTCTTACCCAAACCCTTCAACACTTGTATCATCATCACAAACAAATCATACTTGCATGGTTCCCATGAGTATTCTTGATGTTACCTAGTCAGCTTCGCTTCAAGGATTACACAGTCCTTTCACCAATCTTGATGATAACAGATCTGCTGCACCAACCTTTGTTCATAAGTTTATTGGTCACATGCAACAACATCATCAACATTTTCAACCAGGATTCAACCACAACAATTGTCATTAGTGGTTTATTGCATATGTAAAACATCACTAGCTTTACCAATCTACAATTCTCATATTCATGTACTATGCAATATCTAGCAATATGTCTACTAGTGTGTAATGTCCCTTGTTAGGAATTTTATTAAAATGGCAATTTTTCACTTTTTTCCCTAGTTAGACCTTTGACTAGTTTTGATCTCTAGGTTCCAAATTTGCCCCAAATAATCCCAAATCTTCTGAGAAGGTATATGAATGATATTAGAACATAAATATGTGTTTTAGGGATGCCTTTGTACCTTTAAAACACTTCTGCAAATACTCTTTCAATTCTGGTCAATGTAGGTAACTTTACTAGTGATTTCCCTTTGACTAGTATTGGTCTCTAGGTCTCGAATTGACTCCAAATGCCTTCAAATCTTCAAGGAAGGTGTATGAATGATATTAGGGATTGAATATGATGTTCAGGGATAACATATGGACACCAAAAGACCTCTGTAAACTCTCTTAAGATTCTGGACCAAGTATGCAATTTTACTAGTAATTTGGGGTTCAAATCCCCCTAAGGTAAGTACTGAAAATGGCTTCCCAAATGCCTCCAAAACCACTCAAATTTATGAACAGAGGTATGGAATGTGTTAAGTATGTTATTAAGGTCTCATATGCACCATTAATGGTTTATTACAACTGTTCTCACCCTCTCCCATTCAACTGCAAAAATCACCAATTCGACCCTTGGGGAAATGGCACTATTTCTTCTCCCAATGCAATTAAACTGAGTAAAAATACTTCAAATGATCAAGTACAGTACATGAAACTTGTAAAATACATCCATGACAGTCCATTAATCACAAATTCATCATAGAATCATCCATTCATTCGAAATCATCATCAATACATTGGTTCACAACAAGGTAGTGGGGAAATGACATTGTTCTTCCATTAAAAATGAGATTTATACATTTCTACTTGGAATTTCGACCTGAAACTTTTTGGAGATGAAGAACAGAGTATTTACTTCATATTACAAAAGAAATGGGGCATTAAAAGCTTCCCCAAAGAGTACAATAGCTCACCAAAAACGCCCTCCCTCAAGGATCAAGAATATGCCATCAAAACTGGAAATGGTTGAAGGAGTGAGCTGCAATAGAAGAAACCATGAGCTGACCTGTAGCTTACACCTACAAATAAAGACTCCATTAAAGCTCCAAATGAAAGGTCTGAATGGCCTTTCCAATTACCAACTTGGATGGGAATCTTTCACCCTCGAAATTGGCTAAGGCAAGAAACTAGTCATCCACTAGTTCTCCCTCTTCACAAATGCAATTGCAAATTCTAAAAATGATCAAAAGCCATTCTCATACTTCATTTCTACATTTTATAACCAACATTATCCTTCTAAGGGTCGAAATCCTCTCAATAGATTCAATAGATTTCCATTTAGGAAATATTCCACATTTGCCACTTGTCTCCTAGTTCCAACCTTCCATCTTCTCCCAAATTCGATTTTGAGTCTCTTTGGCTTCTCCAACTCCTAAATTCGCCTTCTTTGAGCCTATTTTTTGGGGCTGACATGTCATATTGGTCAGATGTCAGAGATCAGGTCTGCAATTTGTCATCGTTGTCATAGATGCTCCATCATTGGTGTCATAGGGGCTAGGCAATCTAGCCCAAGTGTCCACAAACTTCCACTTTGACTCTTTATCTTCCATGGAGGTTACCAATCCTTCCCAATTCGACCTAATATGCTCAATGACATGTGTTATGACTTACCAACTCACCCAAGAGTGTTCACATTCCCATTAATTCGAATTTGCAAAAGAGAGATACCATGTATTATGAAAAATCAAGCTAGTGTGGGTCCCACATCCTCCATATGTCTCCAAAACCATTTGTCACCTAGGATTTCTCTTGAATTTATTTATTCACTCTATTAATTAAATACTTGAACCCTTCTAATGTCTAAACATCATTTACTATCCCCCTTATTCCAAATCCCAAAGCTTCCACCCCAAACCTAGGAAACTAGTAATTTCCCTCCTTGGCAATTATTTGACCCTTAACATCAATTTTACAAACTCTAATGAACATGGCTAATGTGATTAGGCCATTGTGACCCAATTCCAAATTTGGGACATGACATAGTGCATATTCATTCCAATTTATCTAATCATCTTGCATTTTTAGCATCTTCTATGATATTATTTTCTGTATATACAATCATAAAATATAACGCAAGATTAGAATGGGGTTAAGGAATTCTCCCTCCCAATTCCCTTTCATAGCATCGAATTCTTCTTCCATGTAATAGCTGGTCCAATTGCATGGCCCGGTCAGCCTTCCATAGCTCTCTTGGAGCACTGTAACAACTCTCATTGAACCAGGTTCACATGCTTGCTGCTCATGTTGCTTTCAGAATCTGTGGTCAAGTCCAACTCGGCCTCTCTTGGACTAACCTGTAAGCTCGTACTTCGGCCCATGCAACCCCAATGCTGTAACTGAAGCTCTGATACCACTTTGTAACGTCCCCAGATCACCTAGGTGTCCTTCATAGGTGACGGGAGACCATGATACTTTTTTTTCTCCAAAATGCTTCCATTCACGCCTTTCCGCAATTGCATCACCGGATCCGCAATCCGCAATCCGCAACTCTCTTGGATCCGCAATCCACAATCAACAATTGCAGGTGCGGAAGGTCAAGCTCCACAACCGAAAAAATTACCTTTCCGCAATCCGCATTTGCGGATGCGAAAGTGCAAGATTTTCCACATCGACAAACTTCCATTCTGCAATCTGCAATCCGCAATCCGCATTGCAGATGCAGAAATGCAGAATTTCCCACTGGGAAAACTTATCTTCCGCAATCCGCAATCTGCAATTGCGGATGTGGGCATGCAGAACCACACCCCTACAATGGTAACTCCCACACAACTTCTGAGGGGCATAACTTCCTCATCCTTGGTCCAAATGGGACAAGGTCGGTACCATTGGAAAGATCTTGGTGAGCTATATCCAGTGGTGAAATCCCCGCCCCATATGAGCACTCATACCATGTTAAACTTCCCATTGAATTTATGTCCATAACTCCACTTAAAAGACTTAAACCTTATTCCTACCAGGGTTCTGCTCCACTTCTGCCAAATATTTTCTTCTTCATCTAGTCCACAAGGTGCCTATTCTCTTGATCAACTTAAATACAAGTTTAGATACAATGCATAAGTATATAGCCCTACTCATACAAAGCTTCCTATGCTCCACTTCCATATAAATTCATTCAATCCATAATTAGTATGTAATAAGCATAGCCATAAACATGAGACATCTTTATTCAAAACACCAGAAGGCACTTATCTTTTAATAGAAAACCACCAGGAAACCGGCTATGGACTGCAACGTTCCATCCCAACCATATATCTCTGCCTAGCCCCTATTATTTTAGCAATCAGAGATCACCCCCGAGCTGGGGCTAAGGAGTATCACTCAAGCTCACTCACAACATTGGTTCACAGTCCCTCAAGGCATTCAACACACATTGGTTGTCAAACAAGTGGGGAGGGAGGGACTGAGTTCACTAACTCATTGAGCTCAACCATAGGGATACAAGCATATCCCTTTGGCCTTAAACAGCTCAGGCACCCCCATCACCTCCACTCTCAGCCTAAGTAAGGTCCCCTTCTCTACTACACAGTCCCTCAGGCGACCCTTCCCTTAACACTGATCTAGGCAGGTGTGGCTGGTCCTGACTTCTAAACCAATGGATAATAGAACTTGTTGGTTCCACTATCGACCTCTAAGACAGGGTCTTCTGGGTATTACTCGGCTTTGCGATTCCAATACCAGGGTTCTCACGAATCTCTGCACCGTTCAAGCTTCGTAATTCCTCTCAGGTTCATATCGCTTGGTCACGAGTAGACTAGGCTCACACACACCATTTCTATGGCTATCAAATCTCTGGTATTTTTCTATTACACAGGAAAACGTGACTATCTTCAGGCTTCCACCCAATTGGCTCTGCGTATGTAGGAATGTATGAGCCCCGTTCCCCCTCTCTGTGGATCGATGGATTGTGAATGGCTAGTGTGTGAATGGATCGTCAATGTCCGACTGAATGTGGTGGTTGTTTCCTTCCACCCACAGCAATCAAATAGGCTCTGTCGGTTTCCAGGCATTGAATGCCTTCCAGGACAAGCAACCAGATTCATGCTCTGCCATACGAAATCGCAGGCATGCTCCATACTCCATCAGCTTCAGCAACAGGGTTCTCAACTACCCTTTGCAACCGCATTAATGTCAGCAGGGAGTTCGAACGGGTTCACAGTCGGAGATGTGGCAACATGGGAAACCAATCCCATAACCCCCTCACCTCTCCCTAGTGGATACACAGCCCCTATTTCTCACGTTGCCTCCATATCCAGTCCCTTAGGTGTTTTATTGCAATGTTAATATTTACATCAATTACATTTCTTCATGGCTTAACAACCCATGGATAATCAACTGTCAATTACTTGCCTATGCAACTAAAACCTAAACATCCACTAGTGGGGCCTTGGCCGTGAGCTCCACACTAGGGTGACACACTTTGTATACAACGTTTACCTTGAGGCCAATAACCATAAGAGTCAAAATAGGGGTACTACATCAAAGTAAATGAATTTCACATGTAGTGCACCTAACTTACAGTAACACACCATGTACAGTGTGTTTTAAATAGACACACCTACCACGATGCGGTATAATACACTAGTGCACTGCATAGAATGGTAATTTAAAAAAAAAAATGTTCGGTTCTACGGCGCGTCCAGATCTAGTCAGCGCACCGTTGGCAATGCGTTGTAGTACTCTAGAAGCACTGTGAAATTTCTTATTTTAACGATAAATTTACATTTTCTTTTTATGATGCACCAAGAAAATGGTGCATCATAATGTTTCCTAGATGTACCCGATATTTTTTGCAATTAAATGGTTGGTTTGCTACACGACGGGGAACCGATAAAATGGCGCGTTGTTGTTCACCAAAGTCACCGTGAAACATTCTATAATTTTTGAATAATATTTTTCCTGTTTGTCGGTGCGCTTAAGACATATCAATGCACCATAGTACTTTTGTTAATTGATTACGTGTTAACAGTGCACTTAGGACATGTCAACGCACTGGTAAATGTTGCAGTTTTTCCTATAATTTTCATCAATTTATAGTTAATATTTTTTATTTAAAAATTAAGGTTTTCAACGCGCTACGAAAACTATAATGCACCATTTGTGCGGTACTTTTGAGTCATTCGGATAGTATCGCTTGCGGTGCACCCTGTAAAATTTACAGGATGCATCATTTTGTAGTGCAAGCCAAACGATTAAAACACATCGACTGATTTTTTTTAATATGCCAAATTAAGGGTGAATTTAAAAAATTAATCCGTGAAAAAAAAAATTGTGATGTAACAATCAATTTACCTATTCACTTATCCATCGGGGATCCATCGTCGCAATGTATGGAAATTTTGAAAATTTTCCCACCGTTTGGCAAAATTCAAACTATAGTTAGGAGCCAATAGGAATGACCAACATGTCCACGTGAAGCACAGATGTCAGGATGTCTAAGGGGGTGATGTACGGAACCGATGTTGTTGGGTTCAAGAGCATTGTATACAGTTAAAATACTTTTTACCGTGCGGTAGGGTTTTTTTAATAAAACCATGCCCTGGTGCACCTAAGTGTTGGACGCATCGAGGTTGTTTATAATAGAAACCAGACTGGAATTTGTTTTTTCGATTTTTTTTCCCTAATATGATGCGTTTGGGTTAATGATGCACCGATGCTGGCCATACTATAAAACGCACTACAATAGGAATTTAAAATATAAAATTTTAATCCTAAAGCAGTGCGCTTGACTGATATACGCATTGGGTCGATTTCTATTGTTTAATGCACCGATTGCAAAAATTAAGGTTGTTTTCACTTGACAGTTTTTTTGGTCATGATTCAATATTATTTGTGGCAACATCAGTGCGTTCATGTTTTAAATGCATCGGTGCGTTGTGTACGAGGAAATGCATTGAATAAAAATTATCCACTAAAACCTTTGGCCGCTCACCTTCGTTAGTGACCTCCGCTATAAACGGGTATTTAGGCTCTTTTGGGAGGAGCATCCATTATAACCTCCGCTAAAGGGCCTTTTTCTTGTAGTGTAAATTGAAACACACAAGATTGATAAGCAATATTTGTGATACCTAGAGCACGTGATGAGAAGATATTTGGCCCCTTCCCTTATATACTCTATCTTTTTGCATTTTCATCTCACATCTTTACAAGCACAAGCTTTGGCTTCTAACAATAAATGTTATGTAGCTAACAAATATCAGTTTGCACAATTGTACCATAAATGCAACGAAGAAGAAAAAATCTATTGTGTGAACTTTATCTCTAGGATTTGGTGCTTCCAGGGAATAACACATGGGATCCTAATCCTTTGTTCAGTGATGTGCAACTTAGAGCCTTCACATCCTATATGAAAAATCAAATTGTTTGGAGCAGGGCTACCTCCTTGCAAAATGCGGAGAAGGTACAAGGTTTGAAGGAAAGGGAAAAATTGGAGCCACGGGGTTTATATATACAAAGAGGAGAAAATATGGATGATCCTGATCTCATGGCCACCTTTGCAGAGAGACAACATTCAACTGTCACCTCTTGTGAGCAGTGGATTGCAGTCAACCGACCAGAGACCATTTTGCATATCAGATGCAGACAATCAACACTCACCAGTGACATGAAAAGGAGAGATCATCTCTCCCTCACCACATTTAGTATGGATTTGGATAAGGTCCCTCGATATGTAAGTTGTGTGAGGACATTGGGACTTCTATGGTTTGGACTTATATTCCATTTTCAAATTTTATGTGCCACTATGGAGAAAGGGAAAGAGGAGTACTAGACATAGATTGTTACACAATTTGGGTTCTGAGAATAAGAAGGGCAAGGGAAGCCATCCTATGATTGGAGCACATCCTATTGTCTATCTTTACCTCCTATAGATGATGACACTTAGCCTTCAGAATAATTGCAGAGGGACCTGCAAGGTAGCTAGTTGGGGGGAGATGTTGGGAATTTGGAATGAATCCATTTTGTTTGTTAATTCTATGTTTTCCTATCATTTGCGAATTACTATTCACAACTAAGTTTCCTTCTTTAAGATCATTTGCACAAATTATGATATTAGGTGTTTATTAGTCTTGCATTATGTGTTTAAATGGGTTTTGGAGAGAAAGTATGCTTGTTATTTCCTTTATGAGATAGCATTTTTTAATATGAAATTGTAGATCCCCATTAGAATCACAAACTAAAGTTGCAGATCCATTTTGGACAAGAGGAATCAGTGGTATAATTAGTTGCACAAGTCAATTGGATTTCAATAGATATGGTTTGAGTCTTTTGAGGAATTTACAACAATCTTTTGCTATGACACATGCTTGACCATCGCATAGAAGAAACGATTTTGGCTAAGCCAAGGAAGGCATTGTACCGGTACTCTATATTGCTATATTGAAGGTCGTGATCCCTATGTTGGAATGATGATGTTGGCAATGGTATTGGATCTTAGTCAAGGTTCCCATGTTTTTATGATTCTGTTGGGACAACTCAGGATTGTTTTGCTTGATAAGTGTCTCAGAATATCAATGAGCTTAGTCGTAAGGATCTTAGAATCTATCTTTGGCATAACTAGTTAAATTGCTTGAGATAAAGCCAACTTTTTAGAGTTGGCCATGCTCCTCTTTTCCTTGTATAAGTACACCTTAATTGCCAAATGTGAAACAAGTTGGAAATGTTATGACTGAGGTTGTGCTGCACATATTGTCTATTTCCATTATATTAATAAAAATCCTTCTTCCACTTCGCATGGGCATGCATTGATTTGAGCTTGTGTTATTAGAATTTAAAGCATGTTGTGCATGGTCGAAAGAGAGGAGGGCCCCCTCATATAAGGTCAAGTACAATGCTGTAGATAGTTTATTTGATTTCTGAAAGTGGTGTGTTGAATTTAATATATCTAATTCATATTTACTTCATTGTTGTTATAGATGATATTTGCTCTATTCTTATTTATTTAATTGTGATCACGAATAAATTTCCTTTACAAGTACGAGTTTATTTCTGAATGTGTGGTTTTAAGATTTTACCAAACATAGATCTTTCACATAAATTGAGGGATTGAACCTATATCAAACTTAGGTAGATAAGAGTTGGCTCCCAATTTCATGATTAAGTGATATGTGTTCTTTTTAATGTTTGCATTACCCAAGCTCTCATAACCAATCAATATCACAGATTTAAATTCGACTCTACTTAGAAGAATAAGGACAGTATTGAGTTGATGTGACTGATCATTGTAATTGATTAAATTCAGAGATATATGTTGGAACCAGTTAGAGGGGTTAGGGATTCGTGTTGAGAAGGTGTGACTGAGTGTAAGTTGTTATTTTTAATTTGTTGGTGTGAGTTTCCTTTTCTTAGAATTAATCTTTTGAAATTCATGTTAAATCAAGCTTTGACACTTGCACATACAATGTAGACAACCTTTAAAAGCAAAGACTTACCTAGGTTGATAATTAATGGTTTGATGGAATTGATGTCCTGGAAAGAACATTGATTTGCACCAACAGGAAGTTCATGAACATGTACATACAATTGTAGAAAAGCAGTCAACAATATAAGCATAAGATTGATGTAAAAAGAAGGCTTAATTTTTTTAAGGAAGGGGACTTAGTATTGGTGCATTCGAGGAAGGAAAGGTTCTTGAGGGGAACATATACCAAACTAAAAATGAAGAAAATTGGCCCATGTAAAATCCTAAAGAAATTTTTTGACAATACCTGTGTTTTGGAGTTTCCAGCATAATTGGACATTTCACCCATTTTTAAAGTTGTCGAATTATATGAGTACCATGAAGGACTAGCTGAGGAGCCTAATGACTATATTGTTGATTGGAGGGAACAAATTACTGAACATGAAAGAGAAGAAGTTGTAGAAATTAGATGAAAGAACAGTTGGAAGGACAAGAAGCCTGAAAACCAAGGAGTATCTAGTTTGTTGGAAAGACAAGGGGTTAGAGGATGCGACGTGGATTCCAGAAGCTGAGAAGGAACGTGTTACATGATCCACTTGCAAAAATAGTGACAATATTATGAGAAAGATCTCACTTTTATTTTTACCAGAGGGGATTGATGTAGGAGCAGTTGGAGATCACTGTCATTCATTCCACCAATGCGAACGACATAGATTAATTCATCGAACAGATCTGCTTATGAGATAGAACAACCCATTTGGATCCTCCTAAACTCTCTCCCAAAAACCCAATCGCCCAAAACCCTATTTCACCTCCAAATTCAAATCACTGTCCTCATTTGTGTACACTGAAAGCATGGGGTTCACAAACAAAACCTCTGCATATCCCACATATGTGTATATTCCCAAAATCCCTCCCTTCACAAACAAATTCAAGATACTGTCTCATTTCAGTCTTCTCCACACGGGTATATCACACAAAATCCATGTATATCCCACTTATGAGTATATCACAATTTGTACATCCCACTTATTAGTGTACCACAAAAAGTCTTGCAAATCCTCATGATGACAAAAATTATCCTCTTTATGCACATAGTTCCTTCTTTGTAGAATCAAGCTTAGAAGATTCAGATAAAAATACCCTTTATTTGTTATGCATTAAACCCTGCTTGAGGGATCTTTTCTTTGTGAATTAAAAAAATGACAAAGGGTTGAGAATAATTCAAAGTATCCTAACCTTTTAATCCATAAGTTATGTTATGAGGAATCATGGCAGCATGCATATATATTTTTGTCCTCATCCTCTTCCATCCACTCAATGGGTCTTCCTTGATGGTAAAAGTTTTTTTCAAAAGGACATTAACTCTGTCTCTCTCCCCTATTCATGAAAACAACACTGATGGCTTAAATTAGTGGAAATCAGTCATGTAAGAGTCAAAATATACATGGATGCGTGATACATATAATATATTAGTCATGTAGGAGTCAAAATATACATGGATGCGTGATACATATAATATACTACAATCCAAAGAAAATATAGGCAATAGCTAAGCAGACTAGAACCTGTAGCATCACCCCTACAACTCTGAACATGATGGCGAGGAAACTGGAATAATCAGCTAGTAGAACATGTGAAATGGCCGGCGACGCATAGGACTTGTCTTTTAAATGTTGTCTCAAATATGAAGGAATAGTTGGTGCCATTAAACCACACTCAATAATCTATTAATTAAATTAATGCCTTACAATGGCTCTAGCTTCAACGTAAGAATCTCGATAAAACCATAAGAATATAAAACAAGAATAATATCTTGTTAAAAATTAATATATTTGGAGATGGTTTAGTTGCACTCATCATAGGAGCCGATCCCATTCCCGAGTAGTTCCATACGCAGGGCTTACCTGCGACACCACTGGGCAAGGTAGATCCAAGATTGGCCATGTTGTAGGGATCAAGTTGTTCTTCAAAGCCTCCTTGCTTGCTTGCACTACGCCCTCCTGAAGAACAATACGAGTAGCCGTTCATCAAGTAGGACCTCTCCAATGTCATATCGTTGTAGTGGCATGTCGTGAGATATAGTGTAAAGGACGTAATCGTTGATAGCACCACGGTGGCCAAGGGTGCATTAATGGTCATCTCATGCAGGTGCATTGAAGCATGAGATGAGACCGCATGATGAAACAATTGTCAGACACGTGGAGAAATTTAATTGGATTGAGTGACTAGGAATCCCGGAACAGTGATCACCAGATGAGATCTCATAGTGAAAAACGAGTGAATTTGGCACGAAGGGAAAATATGTACGTGGCGTTTTCTTATTTGCTAACACCTAACCAGGAAAATATCATGATTATTAGGCTGAAGTGATCACCTACTTGATGAAGTCCTACCCGGGTGCCCATTCCCACACGATTTTATCTTACGCCATCTGACAGATTCGTTATACTCCAAAGCCCCCGCAGCGGTCATAAAGACTTTGCGACGGGGTGCATATTGGTGAAGGTCCAACACATTGAGGATATTAAAAAAAATTAATATAAACAATAATTAGAAATACAGGCGCCACATCAAAATGAAACGAGAAGAATAAATTAATTTATTCTTATAAGAAATTAGGAAACTAGTGTATCGTGTAATCCCAACCATCCAGAAATACAAGTGGTATGTGGTCGCAATGCAATGGCAACGAGCACCATTGTGTATGAGATCTTTCTCATTTTTAAATAAAACCTTTAAACATTATATTTTATAAAAATAACAAATTATTTTAAAATGTTGATTTTATATTTTAAATCAATTATAAAATAGTTGTTATTTTAAAAAATAAAATAAATAATAATAATATTAAAATATATATATTTTTAAATATTTTAATTTAATTTTAAACTAACTATAATAAAATTTCTTCTTTAATTTTTAAAATAAAATTAGTAATATTTTAAAAAGAATTAATTTTATTTAATATATTAATGAAATATAGTTTTTTCAGCGGAAAAAAACCGTACTACTGGTATTCATTATGTGAATCAAATAGTACAAAAAATTAAGTCCTAAAAAAGACTTAAATATCAAGGGATGCCTGTTATATCTTATATTAATGAAATATAGTTAATAATACTCTTTGCTCATCTTTTCATTTTATAACACTAACACCATTTCTATTACAATATTTACACTCTCATTGAGTAATCTCCCAAATTCCTATCCTCGTTATGATTTAAGAAAATAGTAAATAAATGTTGAACTATTTGATATTCAACATAATTTTTCTAATAACTCAAATTGTTTTATTATTTAATTAATTATTTAATGATTTATTATTAATATTAATGTATTAGGTGTTAATTCCTGCTAGTTCATCTAGTTAATGTGCGGGTTTCATTTGCTAGGTGACCTGAGTTCAATTCCCTAACGATGAGGGTGATTTTGATGGCTTAGATGCCCATGGGTTGTGGTTTCTTATCCAAGGATTGATAAGCTCTGCGGCTAAGGTTTGATAATAACTTAAGCTATGTGGCTAGGATTCAAGGGCTTCAGAATTTTCCTTTCTCATGCGATATACTACTGCTGTGGAGTTGGGCGGGCTCTGCCCCTCCCCCTAAAGTGGAGTCCATCAAAAGTTTGATTGCGACCATAGGGAAGAAACCCTTGGACAAATATCACTCTCACTTTGTCAAACACTTGGATGATATTCTTGAAGTGGCTCTACCCCTAGCTGCGCCTCAGCATGTTACCCTAGCAATGGCTAAAAGGGCCTTGGTGGGTCAATTGATGGGACTTTGACCATCTCCGAAATCAATTGAAGTTTGGATTCAGAAAAATTGGATTATGCTTCTATCAGCCAGGATCTCCTCCTACTCAGCTGGTGAGGATTTTTTTATTTTTCAATTTGAAAAGAAATTAGATCGAGATCCTATTTACATAAATTTGTCATACTTCATGGGCACAAGGGAGGTATATCCGAATAAATCGTGCCCCGACTTCGATCCCTCACTAGATATCCCCTCGACAATCCCAGTCTGGGTTAAACTACCTCATTTTCCCATTCATTGCTAGAACGATGAATCCATGAAAGTAGTTGGAAATGTGCTAGGAAAATATATAGATAGAGCGGAGCCAAAAGATTAGTTTTTGTGTGCTAGGATTGTGTGGAGGTGGATCTAGAAGCAAGTCTGCTAGAGGAAATCAAGCTCATGATGGATAATTGGTCTCACATCCAACAATTAGACTACAAACAAATCCCCTTCAAATGTCATATTTGCCATGATTACGACCATTTTGTCAAATATTGTAAGCAAGCCCAAAAGGAATCGCTTGATTCAGGACCAGAAGAACCTTGGACCCATGTTAAAAAAGTATCAAACCCAAGATCATAGTCGAAAGGAAAGAAAACAACAACAACCAATGCAAGCCGAGGAATCCCCAAGCCCTCCCAACCCTCTAAGAATAACTCTTCTTTAAACCCCTATACGATTATATCTCAGATGGAGAACGACCCGGGCACTCATGAAGCATAAACCACAGAGAAAGGGATGCATCTAGGGACCAAGATACCCCATATGGGGAGGAAGAGACCAACCCCACTTGACTCTAGAGGAAGGAGAATTTCAACCTTCTCATGAAGCCCATTCGGACGATGAGGTTTCTTCGTAAGGAACTCAAGAGGAAAAGGAACCGTCCCCAGATAAGACATCAAGGAAAGGAGGACACACGAATAAGGAGGCTCAAGAAGAAGAAGCAACGAAGGAAAAAACCCTAGGGAATCAACTTACCATAGAAAAAAGCAATGGGTAGAACTAGAAAAAGAAGAGGAGTAGAAAAAGCTAGAACCAATGACGGAAACACCGAGGGGCTCTCATCCTTCACTACAATCAAATCATGAAGATAGTACTGGAATTGTAGGGGGATGGGAATTCAAGGAAAGCAAGAAGCTGTTAAGCCCTAAATATGGGCACATTACCCCCTATTTTGTGTCTCATTACATATTTATGATGTCGGCTTGGGTCTATTAGTGGTAATTGTCATTAGTATTAATATACTAGTTATGTTAGCTTTGGTCCATTAGTTGTAATTATACCTCGTTGTCTCCTATATATCGGAGGGAGACCTTTTCATTTGAATCATCTCATCTTGTCTTGTCTTATGTACTTAGTACATTGTATAAGGAAGTTTCCCCCTCAAAGAGGCTTTCTATTCATCTCTTTTCTTCATTATTAAGGCGTAGATTACTCTTTTTGGTCTCTTTATGCAATTTGCATGCTCTTTTAGGGAATTTGTTGCTTAACAGAAGCATTCAAAAATCTATAAAAAATGGAGAATCCTGACATCCTCCTCATCCAAGATAGAAAACTCGAGGAAAAACAAAGCCTCGATAAAGGGAAGAAAGCATGGAATCAAGTACAAGGGTAGCAATTAGCTCAAGAGGATCCTGTGAGGAATCATGACCCTCTGGGATGAATCAAAGTTCAATATGCAATCTCATGAGATTAACCTGTCTCGTCTGCTCACAAATCTCATTCATCTATAATCAAATATGCAAGTATGTATTCTTAATATTTATGTTTCGATTCTTTATGCTGAAAAATAAGATTGTTGGCAATGGATCAGAGCTTTGCTTGAAAATAACCAACGCCAAAATCTCATTATGGCTAGGGACTTGAATATAACCCTTTCTAGAGAAAAAAAAGGGAGGAACTATCATTAAAGATCCCTTCTGAGAGCAATTGGAAGATCTCATTCAACACTAGGAATTGATGGATATAAGCTAAAGAAGGGGAAACACACTTGGTCAAATAAAAGTATTGGGCCTAAACACATTGCAACTCACCTTGATAGGTTACTAGTCCATTCATCACTCCTGCTTGTAGGGTATTCCCTCTCCTCCTCTATTATTCCTTTTGGTGTCTCTAATCACAATATCATATCCCTAGCTATTGAACTTGCACAAAACTTGGTGCCAATTCCCTTCAAGTTTAACCCAATTTGGATCTCCAAACCAGGATTCTTTTAAATAGTATAGTCTTTATGGGATCAACCAATGATAGGATCCTCTGCCCTTGTTTGGGAGGAAAAGCTCTAGAGAACCAAAAGATCCCTTAAGGATTGGGCCAAGAAAAATGTTAAGGCCCTCCAACTAGAGCGACAATAGAGGAAACAAACCCTCACCCAACATCAAGAGAAAATGGAAAAGAATAAAATCTCCAAGGAAGATCTACTCACAAAAGAACACCTACATACAGAGCTCAACAAAGCATGTAGAGAGGAGGAGGAATACCGACGGATAAAATCTAGGAGCCTTTGGCTAAGGGGAGGAGACAGGAACACATCATACTTTCACAAAAAAACACATGCAAGAAGATAGAAAAATAATGTAGTTGAAATAAAAAATGAATAAGACAAGAGAATCAATGAATTTGAAAGAATTAATAAGGAATCATTTCGGCACTATAAAAATCTGTATTCAGCGGAAGAGAGAGATCCCTCCTCTGAATCTAACAAGCTTCTATCTCACATCTTGAAGCTGGATTTCCAGGAGGATAATGCAGACTTATCTAAAGGAATCACCAAGAAAGAGATATTCCAAGTAATCTGGGACTCTGAACTAGCTAAAGCCCTTGTCTTGAACAAGTTCTCTATGCATTTCTTTAAGGCCTGCTGGCCTATCATCAAAACTGATCTCTACAGAATGAGAAGATGCTCTCAATTCAAGCCAAAGCTTGGAGGGGGGGCTAACTCCTCGTTCCTCACCCTTATTCCCAAAGAATCGTCTCCCTCCTCTTTCGCTAGATTCAAACCTATCTCTCTTTGCAATTCTTCTTAAAAATTAGAACCAAAATCTTAACAAACAGGTTGAAGAAAATTATGCCTAGAATCATATCATAAAATTAGGGGGTGTTGGAGGGGCCTAGGTTGGCCTGTCGACTAGGCCTCCGCCCGACCACTCTGCAGCACATGTCGATAGGTCGTGTCGACTAGTATAGGTCGGGTCGGTCGGTTAGACCGACAGACGGTTATGTATCCATATTGACAGATATATATATATATATATATATATATAGGATGTTGAGCCGATGTAAAGACTAGATTGGTTCTATGACAGTATTCTACTCTTGCTGGTTAATATAAAGGCTTGTATTCTCTCTATCTGTCTTGTCTCTTGAATCTGTATCATTGTGTATGCTTGCTTATAATATGTAATGTATCTATGGTAACCACATGAACCTTGGGACTACAACATCTAGTTCCGTTGCCGGTTGATACATGAAAAACAAATAGCAACATGACCTATGATTTCAGAGCAAGAGATTAGAGATTGGTGGGAGAAGAAAATCGCGAACTATCTGCAGAACTATGCACGACGGAACAAGCTGATGATTAGCCAAGCGAGAGATCGATTCTTCTCCAAGACCCATGAGATATTTGTAGAGTCCGTGCCGACCACATTGAAGAAGCTTCTGGATGAAAAGACCAGTTGATGAAGCAGAGAGGAAGCTGTTGTCGAAGCTGATCAACAGAGGACGCACGAATCTGTGGGAGTGGTGTGAAAAGATTGCAAACGATTTCTGTGAAGAACAGGCGATTGAAGACCACGTCTCGGTTGACGAAATAAGAAGAAAGTTCTTCACCGAATTAGCTGATCAATTTCTGTGTTCTCTGCCGACCTTATTGTTCAAATTTCTGATTGACAGAGGTGTTGCGCATATTGTCGAGACACAATCGTTGCATCCTTTCCGAACTCTAATTGGAAGGAGAAAGAACGTAAGTGGGAAATATTTGTAAAGGAGCGCGAATGGGAATTTTTCTTGAACAAATGATGGTCTGTACTTCCCCAGTGATCTAGAAAACTTCGGGCCTGCATTGGGGGGGTGACGAAGCATGCTCTAATGTACCTAGTTTGATGAAAATCGACATATGACAAGATGACATGGCCAACAGTGGAAGAAAATCCGACAAAGACAAAATTTTGAGTCATAAAAGCACCCCAGATATCCAGAAAATTGAAAGAGAAAGAGGAGGCAACGTCGTGAAGAGCTATGGGAGTAAGCAATTGTGCTCCGGAGGACGCGAGGATCAAATGTCGCGACAGATGCAGAAGGAAATATGCCAGAGTCAAGACGAGCCCGCGATGATCGAGGTGTCGAAGAAGACCTGTCGCCGATGGATGAAGACTTGTGGATAGAGCGTGGTAGAGCTCTCCAAGTTTAGATACCTGAAATGGTAACACCTCCTTCTCCATTTCATTTAACACAAAGCGTTCGGGTGCAAAAAATTGTCGAGGAAAATCTGGGTCTCCATGCTAGTTAGTCGGGAATATAGAGTCGTCGAAGCATAGAAGGCGATAATATTAATAGACTATTGATTCATCGACCGGAGGAATGAAATTGGGTGTCTTTTCAACCCAAATTTTCGAATAGAAGCTTTCATCTAGTGTACTCAGAGCATGAGGGAGCGCCCCCCCTGCCAATACCAAATTTGAGCGAGTCGTCAAGTACGTCAAAAAGCCCAAGATTCAGTGAAATCCCGTTCGAACAGAACTTTAACTGGATTTCGATAGAAGTGGTAGAAGAAGGCAGACCTGGCGATACAAAAGAAGTTATAGTTACTGGTTCTGAAGACAGAGAACCAAGTCCAGAGAGACAGCTAATTCAAATTGACAAAGCACCAAGTTCTGATTGTGGAAATAACCCACCCACACCACCATCAAATTCTCAAAATAATACACTAGCAGACATGGCACACTCAACAGCACACCTTCCATTCTATGAAGGTGATGAAGACTCGATAAGACACTGGTTTGTGTGCGAAGCAATATGGACATCCAATCAAATCACCAATGAAGAAAGACAGTTGCTCAGTTTGTTGGTTCATTAAGGAAAAGAGCACTGACATGGTAAATGGGGTACATAGTAAAGTCACCAAATGCAACCAAGGCACAAATCAAACAAAGCTTTTTGTCCTTTTTCATGATCGAAGATGCGACATACCTGGCAGCAAAACGACTGAAGACGACACTCCAAAAGCCAACAGAAACTGTCAAGGAGTATGACAAGAGGTTGAAAGACCTCATGAGCAAATTAGACTGTGAGATCGAAGAAAAACTATTAATCAAATGGTTTATTGCCGATCTAATAAATAAAATCAGAATACATGTCCATCGACAAAGTGTTAATACTTATGCAGAGGCATTAAAAGTAGCACTAGAAATTGAAATGGATGATGAATACCCTCTAGTATCCATGGATAGACACGTCGACGAACGCCTTGAAAGTATGGAGCAGGCTATTCGAAATATGACTCTAAAAGGGCCAGAATTATGGTGTACAACATGTCGAACTTCAGAACATACCAAAGATTCTTGTCGAATTAAGGATCGGCGACAAGAAGTTAAACTCATTCAATCTAGATGCTTTTGCGATCTGTGCAAAGAATACGACTCGCATACCACAAACGATTATCCATACAATCTAAAAAACAAGAATTAAAAACGGTGTCAAATTTGTGAAGTCAATACACATGCAATTGAAGAATGTCATCTGAACCTGAAAAATCGGCAAAATTATCATGCAGTGTACCAAACAAACTTTGTCGAGCAGCATCACGACAGAAATACAGCAAACGACAGATTTGAGAGAAATGATGGAAGAAATAACCGGTACAATCAAAACATGAACGACAGATACCCAAGGTATAATGACTGTCGGTATGATCGGCGATATGACGGCTACAGTAGATGCGGAGGATACCAGAGTCGTGGTCGTGGCGGTGGAGGTCGCGGTGTTCGACCTAATCGACCTGGTGTGTGTTTCACATGTCTCAGCGAGGATCATCGGCATGCAAAATGCCCTTATAAGGAAAGAACTGATCTTAAATTTTGTACAAAGTGTGGGGTAGGCGATCACTATTTAGAGGATTGCCCTACCATGATTGAGAAAATAAATAATAAAAAGAATGTTCATGTCTTATCTTGTATTTCAAAATATGATGTGCTTTGTACAAAAAACTTGCAAATTGTAACTAGGCAAGGCACTCACATTGGTCAAGATAAGCCACAGATAAGTATAATTGTCAATAAAGAGGATTACCCAAATCCTACAAAACAAAAATCAGTGTACAAAGATGCATCCGACATATTCCGTGACTTAGTAGCACATGAAGACATTGAAGAAAACCGATAAGAAGTTCTTAATGAATTTCTCAGATTAATTTCAAACGAGGAAGGTGTAGGCAAAATGATTGACCTATTGCATAAATTGAAATATAAACACGTCGAGCAAAGACAAACTAAAAACATTTGCCGACTAAATCAAAAAGAGAAAAATGATGCTGACCCATTAGTTGACCTCGACATAAAAGGATATCATGTACGACAAGTCGTACTAGATTTTGGATCCCAAGTGAATATCATGACTTGTGATACCTGGGACCAACTCAGTTGACCACAACTGTAGGAATCGAGCATCTATCTAAAGCTCGCAGATCAAGGATTAATTGAGCCAATTGGAGTATGGAAAGGAGTCGAAACCCATATGATATATAACAAGTAAATGCAACCCAATGTAAGATAAACAACATTTACAACATTAATGGACGAGAATATGAGTATTTCTATTAATAAACAAGAAGAAGTACAAAGTGATACGACCTCTTGCTGGAAACCAATCTGAACCAAGATCTGGATCAATCCACTTGTGCCTCCACCACTTCAATCCTCCATGAATGGCAAACTCAAACTAGATAGGAGTTTGGAAGGTGAACATAAAGGGTTCACAACTACAAGGATCAATGAGTGTAGACTCAATATAGAGCAAAAATCCACTAGAGTTCTCTTGCTCTTCTTTCTCCTCCCGTCCATAAGCCATATGTGCTCAATATATAGTCCTCTCAAAGGTAAGTGAAAGGACACATCGAGACGTTACTTGGGCAGATGGAGAGCCAAAGGTCACCCAATGAACGCTTTTTGGGAGTAAAAATTAATAAACTAGTGATTTTTACCATTTTACTTGATACCCGTGGGTTATAGTGATGCAACTCGTGGGTACGCATGCTATAGTGATGCAACATGCGAGTCAGAGGAAAAATGAGGAAAAATATGTCTGAAGGATATAAACTGAATCTGAGTCAATGAAATGGATCCTACAGGCCAAAGAATGCTGATGCTCACAGGCTGGAAGATTACGTTGTAACACAAGTGAATACAATTTTGAAGTTTGTAGTGATTAATGTAATTTATTGCAGTAGGTGATCGTAATGTTGGCAACCTCGGTGGTTGGATCTTAACCGTTGATCTGCATGTGTTCTCAGGTTTTGGGAATCAACCCTACCCTTTCCACTATACCACTATCGAGATTTTTTTGGCATTCATTTGACAAGAGTGAGTGGGGAAGGAGGCCGACAGGCTCTCCGATTCTCCAGGGTTACAAGTTCTTTATGTTTTATGTTCTCGCCAAGGTTCGATGGCGTGACCTCCATACCTACAACTAGTTTGTACGAGCGTGTGTCGAGGGTTTACAGTGCAAGATTTACCTTGTACTATTGAAGTTGTAATAATGTAATTTGTTCTGCCAGTGTTTCGATAGTTGCATTGTTTAAGTTTTCTGGTTTTCCAAAAGGATTACAATGGGAAACTGATTTGTAAACCCTGAGTGTTTTGTAGGTATTGAATGTTCAGTGGTTCTTCTCTAAGGCCCAATGATTAGCATTGAATGCCTCTGGTGCTTCAAACAGTGCACTTAAACACATACTGAGGGTGACACGAAGACCTGTGCCTTAAAACAACTGTCAGGTAATGTTTCTAGTTCTAAGGTTTTTTTTTTTTTACAGTAGTTATAAATGGAAAAATACTTGTAAGCTTTATGTATCAGGTTTTGATCCTTTGTTAATATATTGTTGGAAGGTGAAACTCGGCGAAGATGGTAGTGATGCTGGTCTTCGTGGGAGAAGGTTTCTTGAAAACCGGTAAGCCTCGGTGGTATCTCATCGGCTCTTCATGCTGAAACTCTGATGGAAAGTGATGAATGTTTAAGGCTATATTGCCAGTTTGTAAACCCTTAGAAGTTTTAGTTTTTGAAAAAAATATAAAGCTCAGTCGATACTACTTGTTGATACTGTTGCACATGAAAAGGTGCTGAATCTTAAACTTTGGTTGGGAGGGTTTCGCTCTCGAGCCTCTTGGCTCTCATTGGATTTGCAACGATTTACTTTTATCTAATGTTTGTGTAAATCTATAAGTTAAGAGATTCAACTTTTTCAAACTATGTGCAATGCATGGCTTAGTGTTATGTTAATGTAAATAATTAGGGCATGGCCCGATAATGATATTGTAATGTTTGTTTTACAATGAAATGAAATGGAAATAGCGGTCAGTTCTAGGTGTGCAATCTTTGCTATTTTACTTCGTTTTTCCTGATGTGGTTTAGGGTTATCATTGAGGGTCGAAACCCCAATTATATCTAGCGATACAGTCATGTTTAAAGAATAATTTAAGGATGTGGTTACCTCCTAGTTATGATATGATGGAAAACTCAATACTAGTTTTGAATATTACTATGTCCAGTGTCTAATAAAACAGTAGGTGAAAGATACGTTTGGCTTCAAGTCTAGTTTGCTCTTCGAAATGATATGAATTATAAATAATAAAATACCTGTATAATATATAGTATTTGTACAAATGGATAGTATTTATAATACATTTCTCTAATGTATGAGTACTATTTCTATGTCGAAAATAAATGACTTGGCTTTGTTTTTCGAAAGCTTAAGTTTTCCATGTTTAGCCTATATTGGTTTATTATGTTGTATCAATAATATAAGATTCCATCATGCCACTGTACAGTAAGTATAACTGTTCTTATATAAAATATAGGATTCAATCATAACTACATTATTATGGTTTAAACATTCAACATGAAGCATAAAGGAGCGATAGTCGAAATAAATAAGAGTTAAGCTTGTTTAATGAATACTATTGTAACCCTAAAAAGCTTTTGAGATATAAGTATATGAAATTTAAAACAATAGTACGGTACATAAATTTTATAAAGAATAGTCATGAAATAAATCATTTTGATTTCATTCATAAAATAACATCATTCTGATCTACTCTAATTTTATCTTTCCTGTACTAGAGTATGGCATTAAACCATGTGTGGAAAAATCCAAGGAAGAAATTTCCAATTATCATCATTAAACAAATTTGTACTAATCAAGCATAGAGTTCTTAACAGTTGTAAAATATTTCAAATAATTAAATTTGCAAAAACACAATGTTACTAATAGATTTAGAATATAAGGAAAAGAAAATAGAAAACTGATATCATAAACATTCAGATTTAATTACTAACTTTGGCAGAAATAAATAAGATAACACAATTGAACCTGGTAATTTGTAGAAGAAACAAATAGCCAAAGGAGCCCGTTCCACCCAACCAACTCCTTAAGACAGCCAAGCTACTTGCCTTAGGATCCCCGAGCCTGTTCACTGAACCACTAGGACGAAGATGCTATGTGGAATAATGGAATAAATTCCCTTGCAACTCAACAGTAGTACTTAATAGTAGCACCTCCTTCCTTTAGAAATATTGAACTCAGCAATGTGGCTGCACTAGTTCAGAATGCAGCCTTATTTCCCTCAAACACTTCTAACTTTCCCCTCATCAAATCTCTTGTGCTCAGAAATTATCACAAGGTAAGAATGAACAACCTCCTGCTAAATTTGATGGATAGATAAATAGCATGCCTAGGTCTTTTGGTCAGTTTATTTCAGTAAATGAGCCACCTGCTCAGTTCCACATTCTTGGGGAACGTGACCACAAAAGTAGGGAAGTTGCCCCCTGCAACAGTTAGAAGTGAGTTGAGGATGCTTCCAAGTGCCAATCTGCTCTCCACCACAGTCCATTCCCCTTAGTGGATCAGTGAACACTCATTCAACAATCTCCTTTGGATATTTGTCTCCACTTTTATGTATTAATAATAAAATATTCAAAGTAATTAATTACAGTATTCCATGACCCCACTTGGTCAATAGTCATACAACTTTACAATAAAAATAAAACATAATGTTTTGTCAATAACATAAAATGTCTAGAACTTGGGTATGTGACATGTGCACACACAAAACTTGGAAATCTTAAATAGTCCACTAATGGTCCACAAGAGGGTATATTCCCACTCCTTCGATATACTTCTCAGTCTTGGGTTATTAACATGTTTCTTTACATCCACTGACCAATCAAAAGTAGTTTAAGGTCATACTTAAGGACCAAAAGGTGATTTTAGATAATCACTAGTATCCATTAGGTACCTGTATCACATCTGGTCATCTTTAAGTCTACCAGAGAGGGATCATGTGCTATCCAGAAGCATATAACCTTTAACTCCATACATGGATACTAGATACTATAACTGGATTTCAATTTAAGCGTGGAATTTATCTTTGTTTAAAATATTTAATTAAAAATCCACCGTGAAAGGGAAACATATATTATTGTGAAAGGGGCTTATAGTAAAGGTTGTAATGCAAAATGTATATGGGTATGGCATTAAAATTGAAAATGCATATGGTTCTACAATCATATAAATTTGTAAGGTACAAGTAAAAGGGATTTTCCAAACATAAGGGAAATAAAAAAGGGCATGGTGCTTTTAATTTGAAATCCATGCTCCCGTCAAGGATTTGAGTTAGAAGGATGTATAAGGCCATTTTTTTTCGCGTGGTTCACATCCTCGACAAGTGTGGATGGGGCTTGCTATATCCACAATAATAATTCTAGGGGGGCCACCCAAAGGGGCCTCTCCCTATCGGCTCTAGTTTTGGGAGCCTAACCTCGAAGGACCCATAAAGTTGGATTCATGAGAATTGAACCTTCGACCTCAATATCAAACGGTCTTTGGATTTGGGCTCCAAACAACTGAGTTACCCCTAGGGGCTATGTGTAAGGCCATATTAAAAGAATACAAAATCATTTATATCTTTGTCAATGATTTGTAATAGATTGTATTGTTTACATTGACAATTGAAAATGAGATATGAAGTGTTTATGAGTTATATGGTGAACTTGAGCCCTTTTGTAATTGTGTGGCTCATATAAAATTGATTTTAAAGGGATCCTATCTAAATATTCAAAAGTTTGGCTATAAAAAGGACAATACTACTTATTAAATTTTTGAGTAGTAGTCAATACTGACAAAAACCTTACCATTGCGACATGAGGAACTTTATGTGTGTGCTATGGTGACTGTTGGTGCCTCATGGTAGAGTTGGTAAACTTTGCATACATTATGATTTTTTGGACAAGCATACACAATATAAGGACATGTAATGAAGGTAAAAAGGGACATAAATACTTAGGATAGAAATAAATTTATTTTTACAATTTGACTCAAATCAAAGGATAATTTTCACTAAGGACATATCAACACAAAATTCAACATTGAACTATTTTTTTATAATAAGGAAGGCAACTTGCAATAGCCATTTTATAATTTTTCAAGTCAAGTTTGATTGTAATCATGAAGTTTGGCCTTCATTAAATCTAAGTCTCTTTGGGTTTTTAAGTCAATATTAGAAGAAAAGGAGAGTTAAATAAGCCCATTATTCATAAGGTGGATAATTTTTTCAAGGTCAAATTGAATTTCATAAGGAAACCTTGTATAATTCCATAAAGAGGAAGTCAAAAATTTATTTGGAGGTCAAAGGTCTTAGAAGGATTGGTGATTGAATCTTGTTATGAATGGTTCGTAAAAGTTCCTTTCTTAAATAAGGTCTAGGAGGTTTTTTGTGAGTTACTAAAAGAGAGTTTTGTAAATGACCCACCTGAAATTAAATAAGGGGGTCAAAGTTAGAATTTTTTAGTCTTAGGAGTTTTCCTTTGAAAAAATTGCATCTTTATGGTCCTAAGATAACTTGAAACAATTATACATTTACTTGCACTAGTAACATTTTTAACAGAAGTAAATAATGATAAGAATTGAAGGGAATTTTATTTTGCTACAACTATTGATAAATATATCTCAAAGATCAACAGTTCACATTCACATGAGAACTCTCACTAATGTTCTTACCTAATTATTCGTAATGCGTGAAAATTTGAATAGGATTAAAGCAAAATCAAGGTATGATTGAATCAAAAGTTGACTCACTTAGAAATCAAGTAGAACTTGAGAATTCTAAACCAATTCTTGCTCATTGTATTCCATTGTTTGGATTAGAAATCGTTGATAGTGAAGAAGAGAAAATAAAGCATCCATGATCTATACACTGTCGTGGATATCCCACTAGAAACATTTGTCACAATAGATCTTACAATATTCCACAATCTCTTATTCAATAGTGTTTTACTTTAGCTTTCAGATTTAATATTACTAGATTAGTGCACAAAATACTGGAATAAATTGAAATTGGGATAAAAAAAACTTAGAAAATCACACATTATACACACAATATGTACCTTAGTAAATCCCAACTATAAGGTGAGGCCTATGCTTTGTTATTTTCATCTTAGTTATGAAATGAAAATACAAATAAAGTGCACTCATTATGGAATTTCCATGAACACTATGGCATGTATGGGTGCTACAGGATCCTACCTCCTCTGTTATGCTTTAATATCCCACTGCTAATTATCTTCCCTATTATAGAATAATACTCCATACATTAAGAATGGAACCCCTTATTATCCTAGCAGCCCAATATTTAACATGGCTTGATATCCTTCTAGGATTATGGTTATGTTTTTGTGCATGCCTCAACTCCTTATTAGGGTTAGGGCATTGTACCCTATAGAATCTTCTTGAATTTCCACACATGAATAGCTCCACATGTGTAATTAATGAAATATGGCATGTCACACACTTAGTATCATGGTGGTAAATAAGATAGGTCAACTTAAGGGAGGCATAACTTCCTCATACAAACTTTGATTGAGTTGATCTTTGCACAATTAGAAAACTCTCATTCTGTAGAATTTTTTTGAGAGGTTGAAAACTTTCTTCACAAAAATTTGACCCAAAATGGTCATATAAGTCCTCACATAGGCTTCAAAATTTTCTCAACCATAAATCACCAAAGAAATACCTACCCATAAAATGGGCCCTGCAAGCCAATAACTCCTTTTTTCACCCATAACGTAATAAAATAGATGAAAAATTATTTAATGATACTTTTTGGCTCATACCCCATTTAGGAAGGCTTTTGGTCCCCAAAATATTTTACTAAAGGAGGTGAAGAAACGTTTCCTCTACCTTACCCTACCCATTTGGCCTTGCTTGGATGTTGTTCTTTCAACCCAACCTACTAGATCTCATGCTACCTCGTTTAGTTGTTTTAGGCTTCTTTTGCAAATCTATATCGTCTACTAACTTTTCCTAAGCTCATAGAGTATAAAATTGTCCACATTCACTACTAAGTAAATGCATATATCAAGGTAGATTGAGTCTGTATGCATGATCACCCGCCTTCACCAACACTTCAAAAGGACCATAGCACAAAGCCTTAATCTCCTTACCAAGATTATGTATCCTTTTTTTGTTCAAATGAAACCCTACTTTGTGTCCCAACTTGAATGTATTATCAATTATTTGTTGATCATGTTGGGTCTTGTAATTTCCCTATGACTTCTGCAATGTCCCTTGTACTTGCAAATGGATTTTCCCAATCTTATCAATAGATTTATTTTTTACTTCCCCCTTTTACTATCGTGTCTCTTCTCACACCTCTTTCTTGTCCATATAAAACATATAAGGGTGAAGGTGTACAATATCCAAAGAAAGTTTCAAAGTGCGACTTACTAGTAGAAGTGTGGACAACTATGTTACAAGGGTCTTGAATATAAATCACTAGGTCCTTGGATGATTTTAATTGTAACCGTGCAAAATACAAACCAATGTCATGTAAACTTTTCCAAGTCCTTTATGAAATCAATGAATTCTAAAACATACGATTTGATTCAAATTTCCATTTTAAAACATCAAATAGATAATTGGTTTTAAATGCATATCTAGCATATTATATCACCAATGCATCAACTCTATTTTCATTATTTTTATATCAATTCTTTGAGCATCAAAAACCCCATAAAAAGTTCTATAGTTTTGGTAATTAATTCATCGCTTATAACATATCTTTTCAAATTTTCAAAATTTGGTTTTGTTTGTCACATAGGAATTATGCTATTTTCAAAATTCTGTATGTTGATCAATTTGAAAGAAACAGAGTAAACACAATTATCATTTCTAAATTAGTTGTTTATAGTTCTATCTACAAAATAGTAAAATGAGCATGTCTCTATTTTTAAAAGTTCTTTAAGATAAAAAAATAAAAAAATAAAAATAAAATAAAAAAATAAAATAAAATAAAATAAAATTGTGAATATTTCCTAAAGGAGACCCATTACTAGCCCCTAAGCCTTTTCCCAAAGTGAAGAGAAAACATATCGATATTATAGAAGTATCATAAAATGATACCAAAGAAATGGTATAGGTTTATGCTTTTGTTATTCAACTTGATAAACCTGATATTGAACTTGTTAAACTAGAATTTAAAGACACTAATGCATCCATTGGTCCTCAAATTAGTTTTCCTTCTTGGGAAGAAATTTTTAGGAGATTCAAAGACGAAGAATATCCTGAGGTTTTTCCTCCTAATGATCCAACCATGAGGAACATTGATGACCATGTTTTTTCTAATATTAGAAAGTCTCATTTATGTAATGTTGCTGTCAAGACCCATCTTTTTCCTTGCTTAGATGTCCTTGAGTGGATTATCCAACATGCTAATCATGAAACTAAGATTGTTATTATTGATAAAGAGAAGCGCATTAAATCATTTTAGCCTTAAAAACTTGAAAAATATTATAATATTTCCCAGCTTGAAGTGAATTTGACTAATGAATAGGTAGAGCAACTACACAAAAGGCATGATGTCAAGAGGATTCTTGCTCGATGGTGGAATGAGGGTAAAAATATGACACAAATTAGACCTGAATGCTGAAATCTAACATATATGACATTTCAGGGCTAAAAATAGCCTCCAAGAGGGCTCTCAAGGGAGTTAGGGAAGCCAAAGAGACACCTATTCGAATTTGGTGGAGGAGGAGGCTAGAATTGGAGGGACAAGTGGCACACATTGGAATCTCTTCCCAACTTCAGTTGGCATTAATCTCTTGGAAGGAATTTGACCCATGGAGGACCTTAGAAGTTTAAAAAAGACAATAACAAAGAAGGATAGTGGCTTTTGATCATTTTCAGAATTTGCATTTTGCATTTGGAGAGGAGAGCTAGTGGAGTGCTACTCTACTTGCCTTAGCACCAATTTCGAGGGTGAAAGATTCCCATCCTAGTTGGTAATTGGAAAGGCAATTCAGACCTTTAATTGGGAGCTAAAATGGAGTCTTTTGTTACAGGTTTAAGCTACAGGGCAGCAAATGGTCATATCTCTTTCATCTTCCTTCTACAACCATTCTTCTATTTCTTGGCATATTCTTGCTCCTTGAGGAGAGGCACACTTGTTGAGGTGATGAACTCTTTGGGATAGCTCTTGAGGCAACATCTATTTGTAATATGATATATATACTCTTTTTTAACTTCTCAAAATACTTTCAGGTCGAAAATCAAAGAGATTTGATGTAAAAATGCTAAGCTATGAACAAACGGTGTCATTTCCCCAATACCTTGTTATTTGCTCTTGAAGTGGTATCAAATTCGAATGGTTCAGTCAATGTATGATGTATTAATGTTTTATGGAGTTCCATTAATATTCTGAAGAAGTTTCATGTTCATTATGCAATCATTTGGAGCAATATTCTTAAGTTTCATAACCATTTGTGAAGATTTACTATCATTTCCCCCTATGTCGAAACTAGTCTTTTTGTATATGATTTAAGAGGGTTGTATCAGACTTAATAAACTGAATGGTGATTCATATGAGACTATATTTATTTACCCTATATATCCACTACCTCTTTTCATAAATTTGAGAGGTTCCAATAGCATTTGGAGAGCCATTTCCAGCATCTACCCCATGGGGAATCGAACCCCTAATTGCTAGTCAAATTCCCTACATTGGCCAGAATTCAAAGGATAGTTGTAGAATCATTTTTAATACTCTAAATAATCCATGAACCTAATAATCATGTCCTAATACCATCCATATACCATCTGTAACAATTTGGGAGCATTTGGAGCTATTTGGAGATCAAGAAACCAATACTAGTTAAGAGAAATTGCTAGTCAAATCCCCTACCTTTGCCAGAATCCTAAGGAGAGTTGCAGAAGCCTTTTGAAGACTCTAAAGCATCCATGAACCTCATAATAATGTCCTAATACCATCCATATACCTGTTGTGACAAGTTGGGAGCATTTGGAGCCATTTGGAGATCAAGAAACCAATACTAGTCAAGGGTCGAACTAGTGGAAAAATTGAAAAATTTACCATTTTAATAAATTTCAAAAAAAGGACATTACAACATCATGCCTAGAAACTACTGGAATTTCTAGTTTGATAGTATGGGCTCCTTTCTGTTCATTTTTAACAACTCTTCTTCCACATCATGCAGGAAAGATTTCATTTCTTGTCTCTCAGGTCATCAAACATCCAAGAGAGGTAAATGTTAGGATTAAGCTTGACTAGGGAATGAGTCAAAGGTGGTTTAGGTATAACACATGTTTTGGGAACATATTTTCTTGTATCCCATGGTATTGGCCCAAGGTATTGCATGTAATGGATTGTATAAGAAGGCTTGGCATACTCCATTGTAAAGTGGCCTGGAGGTGAGTGGGTGAGCTCACTTGGCCCGGTTGGCCGGTTTTGGCCATGTAATGAATATCTTCATTGTTGGTGGTTTTTCCCTACATGGGGTTTTTCAAGGTAAACTATGTGTCTATATGTATGTTACTTATGATTGTGTTTATTTCTCTCATTGTCATTGTTATATATGCTCATCTAAAACCTAACTATAAATTTGGGTAAGCTATTTTTATTCTTGAGTAGTCATCTTATATAGAATTCATGCACATAATCGTTTGAAGTTTGATTTCCTCTTATTATTTTCTTAGTCCACTCCCTTACCTTTTATGTTCCATATTCCGCTACCCATTCATTATCATTCACTACCCTAAACTTGACAAACTCTGAAGAGTTAAAGGCAAAATAAACCTTTCCCACTCAAATGTCTTGGAACTTACAAAACTATGCCGGGTTTCTAAATCTCCCCTCTTTGCACATAAAGAATATCATTCAAAAACAAGCTTAGTTAGATATTTGCAGTTTGACCTCATTAGATTGTAGATCCATACTTTGTTCTTTCCTCTACCTTTCCAAGAAGAAAAGAAAAATAGTAATGAAGAGAGAAATATAAAAAGAAATTGTAAAGAATAAGTGTATGTAAAACAAAAGCAAATGAGAGTTCTAAAGAAAAAAAAAGAAAAAAAGAAGGAACTCATTGACAAGAAGGCAAGATGTTATCAACATGCAGGGAATCAAATCTATGTACCGTATCCAGAAATCAATTCATATACATCTTTGTTGCAGGAGGACATGCAAGACCTTGAGCATGGGGGAATGTTGAGCCCTGGTTTTGACAAGTAAAGGTCATTCTACCTAATATATTATAGTTTCTCCTTTATCCTTTGCAAATTTATACCATCATTACCATACTTCGCCTTAAACCACCCATTCTCATTCATATAAACTGAAGAGGCATAAAAATGTTAATGTGGCCAAATTCCCATGTTTTGATGGTTACTTGGATGGATATTGTCTTTTCGTAATCTATTATGAAGTTTTAGCAGGTTATGTGACTACTAGACTTGCAGATTAGTGACTACCAAACTTGCAAAATAGTGGTTACTGGAATTGCAGGCTAGTGACTATCAAAATTCCTATAGGTGGTAGTTTTCAGAGGCCAACTTGCCATGTCATTTATGAATAGACAAATAATAATAATAAAAAAATTGGGACATGGGTTTTGTGCGGAAAATGATTATTTGAGAAAATTGCAAGCAAATCTATGATAAAATGTAAAACAATGGTTATTTGGGTGAGATCTTAAAATGGCTTTTTATGATTTTCCTAGAATTCCAGTAGTCAATTACTACCAGAAGTGAGATCATTGGTTTGAATGATTCCACCACTTCAAGGTAAAAGAACGAACATGAGTAATGATCCAAACAACATTAAGCTAAGTCAAAGATGTGTTGGTTGTAGATCCACATATTTTGGGCTCATAGATCCACTTGTTTAGGGATTGGTTTTACCCATTGTAACCTATTTCCCTCTTATGGAATGTAAGGTGCATGTATAAATACAAGAGGAAATTATCATATCTATGTTAGAGAGTAGTGTGGGGATTGTAGAAGCAAGGTTGAGACTATTGAATCATATTCTATGTAATTCTAAATCATTGATTAATGAAAAGACTTGTTATTGAAGCTCTAAGTTAGTCATGTGATATTCCTATAGCGTTATCCATCTAGGAGGGCCCCTTGATCTAGGTATGCTACTACAGAATTAGCTTAGAAGTTTGTTTGTTTTTTTTTCTATGTGTATTTCCAAACTTAGTTAGATCATTGTGTGTGTGTTTTTTAATGCATTTGGTTCATTTCCAATTACAAGTTGTAGATTAGATTTCATTTAAAAGGTTAATGCTTTCTTGAATGTTATTCATTTATGATCTACTTTATTTTCTTTTCATGCTTTCCAACATTTACATTCTAAATATCGAATCAAGTTTTGATTGAATATTGGGATCCCTCGCTTGGTGTGCTCAGATTTACTACCAGAAATACTCACAAGTTGTTATTGTAGGAATTATAGTAAGACCAAAAGTCACAAGACTAGGGATAACAGTTGAAAGTTTTTTGGGTTTGATTTTACAAGTTTTTCATGATTTGGTTTTATGCTTGATTATTTAACACGGATCAAAGTAAGATATTGAGTAGGCTATATGTGAAGATATTACTGGAATACTCACTCCTAGAGTAAAGGGTCCAAAGACTGATTTTATGAGCAGAGCATATATCTTACACTTACCCTCCAATTTATGGAATCAACTAATCAAATAGTTTGTGTTTTGAGATTTGATTTTATGTTTTGTCAACCTACAATATTATGTTGAATAATTTAAGGAACTAACTAAAGGTGTTGCAGGAATATTATTTACAAATGGATAAAATATTGTGACTGAAGTAGACCACATAACCTTACTGTCTCATTCTAATTCCTAATCATTGGTTTACTCAACAATCTACTTTTTGAATTCAGTAGAAGTACTTTAGTTTCCTATTCCTACATATATTTTTTCGGTGTCTCATAAGTTTACGAACAACTCAGATTGATAAACTTATGTTACCAATTTAAGCAATTAAATTGACCAGCAGTCATTCAATGGGATGGGATGGGAAGGAATTTCTCCCAATGACTACTCATCTTCTTTGTTTATTGTATCATCCTCTAGAACCATGTATGATACTTGAAAAACCTATAGAAGGATGTGATACTTCTCATTTAGCTATAGAAAATCCTCTATAATGGCTTATGGGACCATATTATTCCTTCTTCCACAATATCCAAGTGACATGTGATAAGTTTTTTTTTTTCCCTTGGAAAAATTCGTAATTTTATTTCAGAAAAGAACAAAATTACATTCAGCACATGTAATAAGATCACTACGATCCCTACATTGTCACAAATTACTTTCCATATTCATAATTAAAAAAATATGCAGTGTCTTGATCATCTCTGATCGAACGTTGTTCTTACTTCCCGCATCAATATTTCATATTAATTCAATATAAGGCTGTCCCAGCCTGTATCTATAAATGCTCCTTATGTGCCTGATAACCGGTTAATGCTGTTCACAGCACTCTTTGTTATCATTTTTTTTTAACTCTGGTTCAAATACATACTTATACCCTGTGGACTCGATCATTGACAGCTGGAGACCGGTCCTCAAAATCATTTAAATCTTCTCCCATCTGGATAATAATAGCGTGCTCTCCCCCATCAAATATCTTAGTAGAGCAGAGCCGAGTCTCCTGATCCTCAAATTTGACTGTGTGGTTAGCTGAAAGTGTGCTGCTGTTTCTCAACGCCCCCAACAAATATATGCTTAGTAGTGCAGAGCCGAGCCTCCAGAACCTCATACAAATGGACTGTGTGGATAGCTGAAAGTGCCAGCCGGTGAGTGAATGGTGATCTTCCATGTACCCATCGCGAAGTCCGTTGCCTCTTTGGATAGCTGGTCTGCCAATACATTCCGCTCTCTGTAAATATGTGTAAATGTGATGTGGTTGAAATTTAATTTTATCCGATTCACCTCTTCCAGGATAGGTAAAAGCTCCATCACATGACACAAAGTAATCTCCTTAGCCCAGTTGATGATTATCAAGGAGTCACCAAAGATCTGAAGGGACAAGCAACCTTGTTCCAGTGCAAATAACATCAACAATTTTAGTGACATGAGTTCTGCGTAGTTATTTGTTCCACTTCCCAATCCCGCCACCAGATGGAAATAATGTGCCTCAGATTTGTAAAGGATTCCCCCCCCTCCACAAACCGATTGTTGGTTTGAGGCACCATCGAAGAATGCCCATGGCATGGAGAGATCAATCTGTTCCACTCTCACAGGTCGTTTTCTGCTCACTTGTGCTGGGGCCACGAAATGAAGAGTGACCGCCACCATCTGAGCCACTACATACTCCACAGGTACCCTGCAGTCCTGGAAAATCACCTTATTGCGGGCAAGCCATATGCCCCATGAGTATATACACGGGAGAGCCCGGAGAGGGGATGAATATTGATCAGTCCACCATAACTGGAATGCTTCCAGCACACACGTTCCCCTCCACCCCACCTTATTAGCCAATATCTTGCTGATCTCAGACCAAACAGTCTGTGAGAATTGACAATGTATGAAAAGATGGGCCAGATTCTCTTCAGCAACCTTACAAAGGGGACAGATTCCCGGACCCTGGAGGAAACGTTTTTGCAGAATGTCCCAAGTAGGGGCCTTATTTTCCAGTATAGCCCAGAAAAGTAACTTAGCTTTACCCGGACATCTCAATTTCCATAATAATTTCCACCACCACACCATCACCCTGTTATGGTTTTCCACATTGAGCTGGATGTATCCATGTTTTGGAGAATATACACCGGATGGATGGTGCTCCCATATAAGTATATCAGCTCTATTGGACAATCTAATATGGGACAGTTTTAACCGCCGTATATATTCATCCCATTCCTCCTGCAGTTCAGCCGAGATCCCAAGTTGTTGTGCCGAAAACCACCCCTGTTGCCATAGAGTAGAAGCTCCCTGATCCGCTAAGTCATTCAGATTATTACAACCTCTAGAAGCCAATAAGGACCTCAGATCCATTGAAAGTACATGTCCACCCCTGCAGCCAACCCATGGGTCCATTCCTATCCGTAGAAGTCTCCCGTCGCCAATCCTCCATACTAAACCCGATCCGACTAAAGTGAAGTGCTTAACCACAGCTTTCCACACCACTGAACAGTTAGCCCTCGACTTGTTTCTCATCCTGATCCATTCGAGAAGTGTTAAAGGGGCAATGTATTTATGATAGACCACTCTAGTCCAGAGACTCCGTGTATGTATTAATCGCCACGACACTTTAGCCCCCAATGCTTTTGCAAACATGAAAATATTCTTTAAACCCCAACCTCCCAATGCCTTAGGAACGGCAATCTTCTCCCAGCGTACCCACACCAACGCCCGATTCTCACTCGTACCCTTCCAAAGAAAGGCAAAACACAGTCGCCTGATCTGCTCCAGAACTCCAGTGGGAATCCAAGCAAGTGACAGCCAATAAACCGGAATTGCTTCCAATACGGATTTTATCAGAACCAGCCTCCCTGCCCGAGAGAGCCATTTGTGACTCCAGCCGTGAAGACGCAGTTCTAATTTTGCTATTAGCCAGCTCCAATCTGCCTTCAGATAAGCATTCGGTTTCAATTGGAAGCCAAGATACTGTAATCCATCATCTAAATCCAATGTCTGGTAGGGTAGTTTGTTCACCAGGTTTAGAATCTCCGGCTCGGATAAATGCGAGCAAGTGATAGTTGATTTGTTGATATTTACTAACATACCCGCTGCAGCTTGTAATAAGTGGATGCCTTCAATCACCTTGTCAATATCCTGGCTCGTGCCATCACAGAAAATCAGGATGTCATCAACAAAAAGGAGGTGTGTAATGAACAGAACCTGAGAGATAGAAATGCCTCTAAAGGCGCCTTCAGCTTTGGCTTTCATCATAAAACGGCTAAGGCCTTCAGCGACGAGGAGAAACAACAGAGGAGACAGGGGGCATCCCTGTCGAAGACCCCTCCCATCCTGGAAGAAAGGGCTTGCAGAACCATTGAATAGTACAGCAAAATTCACCGTGGTGAGGCAGGCCATAATCCATCTGATAAAATCATAGCAGAACCCCAGGTGAGTAAGAAGCAACCGGATATAAAGCCAGCTAACCCTGTCAAAGGCTTTGGAGAGATCGATCTTAATCACCGCTCCCTTCTGCTTCTGCACCTTGAGCGTGTGTAATCCTTCCTGTGCAATTCCAATTGCCTCATGAATTTGGCGTCCTTCCAAGAAGCCAAATTGCTCACACGAAATGTTCTGAGATAAAATCTTCTTGAGTCTGCGCGCCATTACCTTAGAGATAATCTTATATATGCAGTTACAGAGAGAGATTGGTCTGAATTCTGCAAAATTGACAGGCTTGTCAGTCTTAGGTATCAGAGATAAAAACGTGGAGTTGAAAGGCCCATGGATAAACCCAGCCTTGCGCGATTCTTCCACCACTTGCAAAATCTCCTCCCCGAAGAAGTCATAGAATCCTAGGAAGAATTCTATCGGCCATCCATCAGGCCCCGGGCTGCTATCTCTGTTTAATGATTTCATCACCGTCGAGAGTTCTTCCAGCGACACCTCCTCCATCAACATACAGTTATCTGCCTCCCCCACAAAGCTGGGAAAAAGCTGAGTCACCCGAATGACCTCAGCAATGGAAGTTCCAGGTGTAGCCGTGAAGAGATCTCCAAAATGTCGAACTCCCAGCGCTGCTAAACCATCAAAGCTGGAAACCTGCTCCCCAGTATCTGATGAGAGTTCCCAGATAGAGTTTTTGAATCTTCTCCCCTTAGCGTAAGATTGAAAAAATTTGTTGTTCTCATCACCGCACTGTAGCCAAACCGCCCTGCTTTTCAATCTCCACATCTCTTCACGCTCACCCAGAATCAAATTCCTGCGTTTCTCCCACTCCACCAATTCATCTTTCTGCATATCATCCAGGTATCCCATGCCCAGACTATTTTGTAACCTGGCTATGTTGAACTCAGCCTCTTTTAAGTTCTGATCATCAATCTCCCTTTTACCATGAGCCCAGGTTTTAGTGGCCTCTTTAATTCTTTGCATATTGTGAAAAAAATGAGAACCAGCAGGAGTCTGATTGTCAAGTGGATGATGAACCCATAGCTCCTGTACCAGTTTAATGAATGTCTCCTCCTTCAGCCAGCTAGGATTGAATTTGAAGGGGCTGGGTGGTTTTAGCCCGCTGCCTCGTATCTCCAGGAAAATGGGACAATGGTCTGATATTCCACCTGACCCTACCCACTGTCTGACCAGATCAACCCCATGTGCCAACCCTTCGGCCACCAGAAATCTATCCAGACGTTTAGCTACTCGATGCACCCCAGCTCTCATATTCCTCCAAGTGGGAGATAGCTGTGATGGAATGATATCAAGGAGATCCTTGCTGACAAAGGCGTTGATGAAATGGTTTGCTAAGGAGTCCGGAACAGCCCGAGGCCCCCAAACTTCAGCAGATCCCAGAGTGAGGTTGAAGTCCCCACCCAAAATCACTTCCCTGCCATCAAAAATCTCCATACCTAACAAGGAATCCCAGTATCCCACCCTGTCAAGGTAGGGCCCGTAAATATTGAGTACCGTGATCATCCGACCTATCTCAGCATCCCAGACTTCCAAACCAAGACCAGAGGATATCCCCCAAGTACAATCACATCTGCAGCTCGTTACCTTCCACCCCGAGGCCAGCCCTCCAGAGCGCCCCCTGGCATCCACTCCTACAAACTTCCAGCCAGGGAGCAAAGATTCTAGTGTACGAACCACATCCTCACTGCCTCCCAATGTTTCTTGCAGCATGATAATGTCCGGTTGATTTAAGTCAACCAACCTACGAAGCGAAGATTTTTTAAGTGGGCTCGCCAACCCACGACAATTGAAGGACATAATCTTCATATACTATCCCCATCCGGGGCAGTCACTGCTCTAAGTGCCCATTCAATAGACGATTGCGTGCCCATCCCTAAATCCACTTTCGCCCGTTCCTTTGCTTTAGTCATATGGGATTTACGTCCCCGGCCTTTCCCCTCCACACTAGTGGCCAACTCAGGTAGTCCCTTGCCCCCCAAACCATCTGCTGTAATCTCCCTACTACGAAGAGCATAGCGAATTTGCTTACCCTCGGAGCATGAAGAGTGTGAGGAAGAATCAATAGATGGAGTGACAACACCCAAAACAGGCCGTAGTATATGGACAGCCTGTCGAGGAGGAGACCCATGGCTGCCCCCCCCCCACATCAATTGGGTCAGCAAGAATGGAAGGAGTATGAATAGAAGACTTACCCAAGTGTAGCTCAGAAGGATCCTGCCGAGGAGAGGACCTCTCCTGCTGCGATAAAGTGGCCGGAGAAGTCGGAGTAACAGAGCTCAAGGAATCCCCCTCAGCTGCGGGAATCTCACGTCCATGCTGCTGCGTTCCAGATGTCACCAAGGATGGCATACGAACCTCTGATTCTATCCTCCCATCATTATCCAAATGATCCACAGATGCAAGAAACCCCCCCCCGTCAATAGCTGGCCCACTCCCCTCCACTACCTCTACCTGAGGGTCCACTTTCACCACCGGGACAGCTACAACCTCATCATCATCAACAATCTGTGGCTTGCTTTTCCGAAACGATAGGGGACAGCCTGCTACAAGATGTCCAAGATCATGGCAGCGATGACACCTAAATGGCACGCCCACATAGTCCAGTGTTTGTACATAAACCCCATCCTTGGAATGGACTTTAATTTCAGCAGAAAGCCCCATCCTCATGTCGAGCTTGACTAAAATCTTAGCGACCGAGTAGATACCATTCTGCAGATGGGAGGAATCAGAACACAAGTATTCACCCAAATAATTCCCGATCTCAGCAAACCTTGTCTCGTTCCACATGTGCATGGGAAGTCCTGGGAGCTTAACCCACAGCGGTTCTTTAGCAATTCTTTCCGTTTTAGCATCGAAAAAGGGTGACCAACGTTTCAGTACAAGTGGTACTCCCAGCATCGACCAATGTTTACCCAGAACTGCATTGACCTCCCCGCTGTTCAGGAAAATGAATGAGAACCATCCTTTCGATAAAACACGGACCTCAGGGACAGAAGGTGCGATGTTAAGCCAATGCTCAGCCACCCAACGCTGAAGGAATCCTCTGCCTAATCTCCTGCCTCTAACATGTCCTACTACAGCTGTATGAGTGTAATCCACTGCCTCAGCCAACGTAACATCGACCCCCAGCACTAACTGATCCAGTCTCTTACGTTCTTTGACCTTCTTGTCAGGGATTTTAATGGAGTCAGGCTTGGCATACATCCCTGATCGTGGCTGGAAATCGTCAGTCACTGCCTCCTCTCGCCTCGGGACCGCCATAAAAGTTCCACACCGCTGCCAGCTAATGGGCCAGTCGAATCCACTGAGCTAAAGGCAGTGTCCAAAGGGCAAATGTGCAAGAAGTTAGAATAATCCCTTTCCAGCAATTTGTCCAGGGTTGTATTCGTGCCTAAAGATCGATCACCGCTTCACAAAAGCAAGAAACTACCCTCTGATCAAAGAAATCGATCTAATGCAACGCCAGCACCATTAAATCACAGACTGCTAGCAGGCTGGAAGGAGCCCATCAGATGTCGCCAAAACGATCCTCCATCCACGGATCCATCATAAGCCATTACCAGTATAGATCCCTCCCTGCAACGATCCCTGCAAATGCTACTCCGTGCAAGTGACCAATCGCCCCGCTACAGTCGCAGAGGGTATCAGCTTGCCCTGGCACTCCACTCAGGGAATGATCTCCGTCTAGTTTCTACCTGTATGCCAGCTCAAAGCTGCCCCCAGTCTCCATCTTTCATAGCTAACGTACTCCTGCACTTCTTGGAGCCAAATTCCGCCATGGTATATCATTAAGTTTATGCATTGTTAAATGAACTAACAAAACCCTGACATGTGATAAGTTATTTAGTGTTCCAATACATTTATAATGTGAGGTAGTATTTGGTATTCCACCTTCTTATGGACCACATATCAAGCACAATGTTGGATAATTACTCATTTATCTTGGAGATTTTAGTGATTACTCTTCTACTTGACTTTCCCTTCCATTTTGCAAAGGAACCATATTGTGGAAACTTTATGCCTTTCAATGAAATCCCTGAAAACTCTCTAGGATTTAACCTACTTTTGAGTTGACAAGGACCAATGTTGGTATTTTTTAGTGGTATATAGGATTGTGAGTGACCTCAATGTGTCATTGAAGCCTTCTTTTTATAATCTACCATATATGTTTCACTCTCACTATTGGAGGTCTAACCCCCTTCCTCATTTGGAATTTGCAATGCTTCATACACTAATATGGGCACCCTATACTCCATAGTTTTCAATTCCTCTAAGTGCTCCTCTCCCTTTGTATTTCTCTACCAGGTGCGAATCCTAGAAGCAATTGGAGTTTCCATGATATATCTAATGTTGACTATCATGGGAGAAAGTAGCCCAAGGATGATCATTTTCCCCTATTCTATAAGGTTTAGTGTCTCATTACCATGTTCTCCCCTACTCAACTACTTGAAAGAATTGATTGAGAAATGGGCCATATGCATGGCGTCTTCTACATAGATTTTCTATCCCATGCAGACTATGATTGTTTTATGTTAGATATGATAACTGATAGGTAGTGGAAAGAGGTGGGATTGACATGGCCCTAACACCCCATATGGGTGAGGCTTACCTGTTTCATATTAAAATGATATATTTTTACTACATTTTTTACTGCTTAGTTATTTATACATGCTTATAACATGAAATGCAAAATGAAATTCATAAGGATGATAAAAGCATTTTTTATATAATTATTCTCTAGGAACTTGAAAATGACCATACATAGTAGGGCTACTTTCAACGCTAACAGACTACAATTCTTTGGGGATAAGTATGTCGGAGTTTTTAAATAGTGTAAGATACAAAGACCAATGGTATTTTTTTTATTTAGGTCCTTATTTTCATTTATGTTAGACACATGACATCAAACTAGTATTTGAATCAATTTACTTATTTTCAAAATCTTGATAACTTTGGTAAAATTCATATTTCAAACTAATTTTAGGATATGGTGTTGGGATCCTCCCTAGGATTGCAATAGGGGACTATGGGCCCATTTGAGATAAGAGTAGGATAATTATGGTGGTGATTTAATGTAAAGTGGACTAGGTATGCAATCTTAGTCATTATTAAATAAAGCCCCATTAGGTAGTTATCATTTAATAAATGTAATGTGGCTTCATTAAAGAAGGTCCACTAGGTAATTAGCAATTGGTAGGATATAAATAAAGATGGATTCCTCCTTATTGAGCGTGTATGATATTATTGTTGTATAAGAGGTCTTAGCTCATTGGGGGGTTGTCTACTCAAAGAGGTAAGTGAATCGGAATTGATCCTTCCATAAAGGGATATCTGTAAGGTGTTTCCTTACATTAAGGGTATTTTGGTATATCAATTATTAATTAATTGCTTGCCCATGAAATGGTTTGTATTTCTTTTATATAGTTGGATATTTAATCAATTGTTTGTTTGCTCAAATTTATTTAATTGCATTAAAAATGAAAGAATTTCACAATATACATGTATATATGGTATTCATTTAACATACAAATATAACATTTAGAAGTTAAATTGTCATTCGAACATTATTCATAATACAACACTCGCTTTGATAATGTTTCATTTATTTATTTATTTTAAAACAATAGTACATGTGTTCTAATACTTAATATCTTATTCTCAGATCGCCTTAGGCCCCTGAAAGATTGCCATAGAAGAACTAATGCAATTCCTTACACAAGAGCCACAATATTGGATCTCAGCAAGTGGTCTTCACCTAAGTATAGTTTGTTGAAATAATGTAACTTCGAAGAATATTCTACTTGTACTTTACATTATTATTATTATTCCTCCTTCGGGAGATGTCATTAATGTAAAAGGTCATGTAAAATTCACGAGGTAAATCCTCCATTGTAAGTCGGGTCAATAGTACCCAAAAGAGTTTAATATAAATATTATTTTGAGTCTTCCTAGGTAAGTCGACCCTGTCAGTTTGATAGGTCGACCCAGTTAGGTTAAAAGGTCAAGTGAAAAGTTGAGTATAAATATGGGAGGTGCCTCCCTCATTCTAATCATTCACTCACTCAAGCATTGTGCAAGAGAGGAAGAGGAAGGCTATCGAAGGAGGAGGAGGATGTTCTTGGCTCTTGTATTTGGGTTTGGTTTCTCTTTATTATGAGACTTATTCTTTGGGAATTGTACTTTGGTAATCTATATTGAGGAATTTTTTGTTGGGTTTTCTTCCCCTTGAGGGTTTCCTAGGATAAATTATTGTGTACCTTGTGATTGTGTGTCTTTCAGAGATCCTCTTTATGCTGCTATATGAAAATGTATTAAATTCTCATGAAGTTAGAATTTAGTCTTTAGTAGCATATAATATTAACATGGTATTAGAGCTAGACTGAAAGGAGTAGCTTTCACCAGGATAAATATCTCTCTCTTTCTCTAGGCAAGAAAATTAGGGCTTCCTACTGAAGAGGAATTTTTTAGTGAAAGTGACATTGGGAAGTGCGCCCCTCATAGGAGCATCTTATGGCACCTAGATCGAAGTTTTTCAGTGGACATAACTTTCATAAATTCAAACCCTGGTTTGACTTGGAACCAGAAAACCAGAAACTGCAGTCCAAAATCTCGCAAATTCAGTTTCAAGGGTTAAAACTTGTATTGTTCAGAAACTAACTATACCAGCATACTCGCCTCAATCAAGCGCATCTTTTGGTAAGTTCAGTTTTCATTTATGAGAAATTTCAATTTTGGTCTTTATTTGTTCTCCGGGATAAGATGGCTCCAAGAACTAAGCTTGATGACAAGTTGGAAGGCATATAAAATTTATGTGCTTGGAAATACAGAATTGGACTCATTCTAGAAGAGATGATCTTGTGAATTTTATTAAGGAAGTTGTGTCGAAACCCAAAGAATATGAATCAAAGGAAAAGTGCAAGAAGGACATGATTAGAGCCAAGAGGATCATAGCAGATTCCATCAAGGATCACTTGATTCCTCAAGTGTCCTCCAAGAAAACACCTACGAAGATGTTTGATGCCCTATCAATAATGTATGAAGGAAGAAACATTAATCGGCAGATGAATTTGAGAACCCAACTCAAAATACATCATGCTCATTTAGCCAAAGAAGAAGAACCTCCCAGGAAGTTAGCAAAGCAAAAAGTAGAAGAATATGTTTATTCTCCGCTCTCTCTAGGTATGTGACACCTGGAAATGACACATGGCTAATTGATAGTGGTTCTTCAAAGCACATGATAGGTCAGAAGAAGACTCTCTCCAATCTTGAAGAAAAGGACTCCCCTAAGAAAGTTTCACTAGGAGATGATTATCAATACCCCATTAAGGGAATAAGAGAAGCCACTTACAAGCTTGATTCAGGAACCCCGATGAAGATGAAGGATGTACTATATGTACCAAGCCTGAAGAAGAGCCTACTTTCTATCTCAGATTTAGATAAGAAGGGTTTAGGGTTTCCTTTATATATGGTGAAGTTCTTATGTGGCCTAGAGGAAAATCTATAGAAGATTTAGTTGTTATTGGGACAGAAGAAGGAGGCTTATATAAACTAAAGGGTCATTCAGAAGCAGCCTTGATTCATGATACTACAATTCCATGCGAACTATGGGATATAAGGCTTTCTCACATAAGCTATAAAGCCTTACCACATGTGAGCAAGGTAGTAACATGGTTACCTGATCTAAAGATTGATCATGAAGGAATATGTAAAGGATGTGCAAAAGGAAAGAAAATAAAGAATCCATTTCTGAAGAGCGACACCAAGACATAAGGTATATTAGAACTTGTTCACTCATATGTATGTGGTCCAATGCCTTCAACATCTTTAAGTGGATATGTATATTATGTCACATTCATTGATGATTACTCTCGAAAGACTTGGGTTTAGTTTTTGAAATCAAAAGATGAAGTATTTGGAAAGTTCAAGGAATTCAAAGCCTTGGTAGAGAATCTTTCAGAAAGAAAGATCAAGACACTCAGGTCAGATAATGGAGGAGAGTATACTTCAAAATAATTTGAAATATTTTGCAAAGATGTCGGGATTAAGAAGGAGTTTACCACTCCCTATAATCCTCAACAGAATGTTGTTGCTGAAATAAAGAATCGAACTATTATGGAAGCAGTGAAGACTATGATCCATGATCAAGATCTTCCTATGCACCTATGGGCTGAAGTAGTGATAACAATAGTATATGTCCAAAACAGAATATCCCATAGTGCACTTGGGTTCAAAACCGCCGAATAGATGTTCACAGGAAATAAACCAGAAGTAAGTCATCTCAAGATATTTGGTTGTCCAATGTTTGTTCATATTCCAAAAGAGAAAAGAACCAAGTTGGATCCTTCTGGAAAGAAAGGAATCTTTGTTGGATACTGTGAAGTCTCCAAGGCCTTCAGAATTTATATACCATGTTACCATCACATGGAAATTAGCATGGATGTAACCTTTGATGAAGATGCATCTCTCAAGAAATCCAGAAAGTCCTAGCTTGAAGAAGTATATGAAGAAGATGTAGCTCCCAGAGTTGCAGAACCAATGAAAGAAATTGCACCCTCTCCTGGTGATGAGATTCTGGAAGACCATGATATGTTGGAGCCCCAAGAACCTTCACACATGAATATCTCTCACAAGAGAAATCCGGCTTGGGCTCGTGAAATTATTCAAGATGTAGAGAAGTATGGTGCTCCAGAAGGATCATCAAGGCAAAGCAAGAAGCCAAAGCCATTTTCCAGTTATGCGGCTTTGATGTGTGACCTTGTAGACAAAGAGCCTACTTGTTTTGAAGAAGTCGTTCAAAAGAAAGAATGGGTAACCAGAAGGTAAAATTGTGGTATCTCCCAAATGGATATATAAGGTAAAACATGGAGCTGATGGAAGTATTGAAAAATACAAAGCTAGATTTGTGGCTCGAGGATTCTCTAAAAAGGAAGGAATCGATTATGAAGGGACATTTTCTCTCGTAGCAAGTTACACTTCCATTAGAACCATCATGGCACTTGCAGCCACTATGAAGTGGAAGTTACACCAGATGGATGTGAAAACAACTTTCCTGAATGGTGTCATTGAAGAATAAGTGTACATAGAACAACCACAAGAATTTGAAGTTGGATACAGAAATATGCATGTTTTCAAATTGAAGAAGGCTCTGTATGGGTTGAAGTAAGCTCCAAGAGCTTGGTATGGAAGAATTGATAGTTTTCTGATGAGCTTGGGATTTACCAAAAGTAAAGTTGATCCTAACCTTTACTTTAAGGTTATGGATGTTGAACCTGTCATATTATTGTTATATGTGGATGAATTATTCTTGACATGTAATGATAAGCAAATCTCAGAGTGTAAGAAGAAGCTTGCTGCAGAATTTGAGATGAAAGACCTTGGCTTGATGCATTATTTCCTAGGTCTTGAAGTATGGCAGAGCCCAGAAGGGATCTTCCTTAACCAAGGGAAGTATGCAGTAGAAATCCTGAAAAGATTTGATATGTTGCAATGTAAATCCATGGCCACACCCATCGATACAAATTTGAAGTTGTTGACTGATGCTTCATTTGAGTTAGTGGATGTAACACTATACAGGCAGATTATTGATTCATTGATGTATATGATGAATACCAGGACAGATAGATGCTTTGCTGTGAACACCGTGAGTCAGTATTTGGTTGAGCCTAGACATGTTCACCTTGTAGCTGCAAAGCATGTGATGATGTACCTAAAAGGTACAGTAGACTATGGTATCATTTATACTAGAGATCATGACTTCAGATTGTACGGTTATACAGATTTAGATTGGGCAGGAAGTGTCTTAGAAAGAAAGAGCACTTCAAGTGGATGTTTCAGTTTGGGTCCAACCATGATCTCATGGCTAAGAAGGAAGCAGTCCAGTGTTTCTCTCAGCACTACAGAAGTGGAATATATTGCAGCTTGTTCCACTAGTTGTGAAGCCATATGGCTTCGGAAGTTGTTATTAGGCCTATTCGATCTGGAGTTGGATACCACAGTGATTCTATGTGATAACCAAAGCTGTATGAAGATGACAGAGAAACTCATGTTCCATGATAAGTCGAAGCACATAGAAATACGGTATTTCTACATTCGTGATATGGTGCAAAAGGGATATGTAAAGCTCCAATATGTGAGCACAGATGAGTAGGTTGCGTATGTGTTGACTAAGCCTCTGTCTCATGTGAATTTTGATCACTTCCGTGACAAGATTGGTGTAGTCCGTAAGGAATTCCATCGAAAGGGGGAGTAGTGCTCATGATACTATAGTATCCTGATCACAGTGGGTAGCTTAGTTTGGATTGATCATCCTTAGACTTGGTTCTTTAATTTTGAAAGGAAGTATAGTCTTAAATGTTGATCCTTAGACTAGATCCCGTAATTCCGAAAGGAAGGATTGTCTAATATGTGGTTGTTGGACTGAATCCCTTAATTTCGAAAGGAAGGATTGTCCATGATCCCGTAATTCCGAAGGGAAGGATCACCCATGTTGGACTGAATATCGTAATTCCGAAAGGTAGGATTGTCCATCATCCCATAATTCTGAAAGGAAGGATCACCAGTGTTGGACTGAATCCCGTAATTCTGAAAGGAAGGATCACCAGTGTTGGACTGAATCCTGTAATTTCAAAAGAAAGGATTGTCCATGATCCTGTAATTCTGAAAGGAAGGATCGCCAGTGTTGGACTGAATCCCATAATTACAAAAGGAAGGATTGTCCATGATCCCATAATTTCGAAAGGAAGGATCACTAGTATTGGATTGCATCCCGTAATTCCGAAAGGAAGGATTGTCCATGATCCCATAATTCCAAAAGTAAGGATCACCAGTGTTGGACTGAATCCCGTAATTCCAAAAGGAAGGATTTTCCATGATCCCATAATTATGAAAGGAAGGATCACCCGTGTGGAACTCGATCCCGTAATTCGGAAAGGAAGGATCATGTTGGTTGTTGATGCACCTATTTCCATAGATGATGTTGCTCCAACCTTGAGTTATTGACGATGATGATGTTATTCCAACTTTATGCTGATGGGCCAGCCTTCGGCTGTCGTTGTTGTTGATGTATCAGTTTCATACTGATGATGATGATAATTCAGCTCTGTACTGAAGATGATGATGATGTTCTAGCTCCATGTTGTAGATGATGATGATAATGTTTCATCTTCGTGCTGCAGATGATGATGATGGTGTTCCAGCTTTGTGCTGCAAATGACGATGATGTTGATGTTGTTGAAAAACTTCCAATGATTTATGGTTGTACCGGCCAATGTTCCAAATGATGTTGTTGATGATTCCTCCTCCTCCCTCCTTTCGATGATGTTGTGTAGAGCCACACTTATGTTGATTGTTGTTGTCAGTAGAATACCCTTCTTGTTAAGGGGGAGCATTGAAATAATGTAACTTCAAAGAATATTCTACTTGTACTTTACATTATTATTATTATTCCTCCTTCGGGAGATGTCATTAATGTAAAAGGTCATGTAAAATTCATGAGGTAAATCCTCCATTGTAAGTCGGGTCTTATGAGACTTATTATTTGGGAATTGTACTTTGGTAATCTATATTGAGGAAGTTTTTGTTGGGTTGTCTTCGCCTTGAGGGTTTCCCGGGATAAATTATTGTTTACCTTTTGATTGTGTGTCTTTCAGAGATCCTCTTTATGCTGCTCTTATGAAAATGTATTAAATGCTCATGAAGTTAGAATTTAGCCTTTAGTAGCATATAATATTACCATAGTTCTATATTGGATCTCATCTAGTGGTCATCACCTAGATATAGCCATGGCCAAGGATTTTTCTTTCCTCTTGTCACCGGGTTTTCCCGATATCTTTCCTCCATGCCCTAGACATTAGCCTCCCTCCCAAATAAATATTCAATGAAATGTTATATAATGGAAGGTAACTACCTTTCCCGTTATCCTTCACTATTTACAAAATTATGTCAACATGATAGCTTTTTTCACTTTTTAACTGTATTCCTTTTTTTACATATATTTTTTTTTTACATTTATCATTAAACCATTTCTTTCCACAGGAAAATAGGTAAGTGACAGCCCATTGTTCTACATCTTATATGTAATGTCATTTTTAGATATAAGGTACACTCTATTTGGTATCAAAGCACTTTCCACAACCCAGTTGGAAAAAAAATCCACTTGTTTTTTTTCCAAACTAGGAGCCACAACACTCAAATCCATCCATTTATGAGCATTTCTATATAATTTCTATAAAAAAATTGTATAACCATATTATCTTCACAAAAATATGTAATTTTAAAATAATATTAAAAATATTTCAAATTGGGGTTTAGTTGAAGGGGATATTGCAATTTGAAATATGTAAATTTTTAGGACTTTTTAGTGACAACCACAAGCATTGCAAAGAATATATAGTTTGATAGAGCACCTAGATTGAAACTAGACCAACAACATTTGATAGAGAATCTATGTGGATTTGATTTGGTATATAATATTATATACTTCCAATCAATATATTACAAACTACATCCCTTGCAAATTTCTACATAGAAACCTTGGTGGAGCCAAAGAATGGCCATATTGAGACAAATTTGGGAGGAATGGGAAACAAGACGGAAGTATATAAAATTGAAAAATAATCTAAAGGAATTGTGTAAAAATATTAAGGATAGAACAATCATCAAAGAGGAGTATAGTTATATTATCAGCAAGGAGTATACATCATAAATATTTGCCTAGTTTGAATTAGAAAAAGCCTATAAACACTAGTATCTAGATAGTTGTCATTTTTGGGAAGAAAACTAGTTCCATATAATTTTTAACTACTCTTCTCCACCATATGAAGAGAACATCATGTAGGAAAGACAACAACATGTGGCTCCTACCAGTTTCTAGTATGTTGATTTTGCAGTAGTAGATTTCCTTCTAGAACCATCCTTTGAGAAGTAGTATGAGCATATAGACATGGGACCTAAGTTTATTTTGGACCTTTTTAGACTATTTCAATGGTGAATCTAGTACTTGTACATGGTACCTTGGATTATGGACAAGCTTCAACGACTACTTCAACATTGTGGTAAACACTCATACATGGGACCCAAGCTAATGGATGAGCTTCCAAGACTACTTTAGCATCGTGGAAAAAACCCAAATATGGGACCTTGGATTATGGATTTATATTATATATAATCATTGAGCAAAAATTCTTCTCAAAGTGGGATGAAATGTTTGAATCCCCCCTAGGGTTGTAATAGGGGCCTATGGGCCCATTGATATTAGAGTAGGATAAGTAGGGTGTTCATTTAATGTAATGTGGACTAGTTCCATAATGTTAACTATTATTAAATAAGGCCCCATTAAGTAGATAACATTTAATAATGTAATGTGGCTTCATTAAAGAAGGACAACTAGGCAATTAACATTTGGTAGGATATAAATAAAGATGGGGTCCTCCTTATCGAGAATGTATGAGAATGTTATTATATTGGTGAGCTTAGATCAGTGGGAGGTTTCCCCCTCAAAGATTCAAGTGAATAAGGGTTAAAGCTTTTGTAAAAGAGTCATTGTAAAGTGTTGCCCCAAATTAAGGACCATGTTTTGATAAATAAAGCATTAAATCATTTATTTCCTTTTATCGTACATCTTATTTGTGATTTAATATTCATATATACAATACACTACTTATGGATTGCTATGGGAACCTAATAAGATTATAATCCTCCATTAAGAAAGATCGATATTTAATCCATTTTGAACAAAAACACTAATCTAAGAATAAAATTTGAGATTTAAAAAAATGATTATACTAATGTGTCTATGCGTGCGCGCGCGCGCGCGCATGTGTGTGTGTGTGTGTGTGTGTGTGTGTGTGTGTGTGTGTGTGTGATAGAGAGAGAGATTCAATATTAATCCCTAAAGATGAATTCTTATAAATATTGGGTGGATATTAAGTGGAGAAGTGGTTGAGATAAAACTTGCATATGATTTTGTCTATTAGTATAAGCATTCTATCTTGCTTAGCATTCACATAGTTTTAAAGTGTAAAATGGCCTCTTTATGATGGATTGGAAAAATATAATCAATGTGCTTTGAAATTAAAAATATAAGTTATTCATTATCACTTTGATAGTACTAAAATTTCCTTTCACTTAAACACCTATAACAATTGGATCAACTCCATAAAACACTATATTGATGTAACATACAAAATATGTATAATATTAAGTACTAATAATCATAAATAATAACAATAACAATAATAAATAGTTATTAAGGGATGCATCCTTTCATGGACAATTACCATATGTGCCTTTAGGTCCTCTATATATTTGGCACACTCTCATTGTAAACTCATGTTATTCATATTACTCGCTATATATTTATTTCTATCCATTATGGATATTTTTACTTGTCCTTCGGATAGCTCGTGTGTGAACTGGGTTAGTTCAAAACATTGGTATCAGATCCCTTTGCTTGGGAAACTCCACTGATTCCAACCTTTGGCCATCACTTCTTAGAGATTCTCTAAAACTTAGATTTTGGCCATCAATTACAGAGTTTCTCTAAGTTACTTGGCCTTGACCCAAAAATCAGGCCCTTGGCCCTCTTCCACATTTTTTCCACTTTTCTCTTTTCATCTCTCATCTTCCACTCACGCTCCCTCTGCAAAACACTCCTAATCGTTCTTCCCTTTCACTACACTACATGCCCTCCCATTCCACCCTATGCCCTATCCCACATTTCCATGTTTTTCCCTCCACCATTTGATCCAATTCCCAGTCCCCTTGTTTGTTTCCAATATCCTCATGACCCTCACGCCATTGGCCATCCCATTCTCCCCCTTCATGTTTCTATTTCCCTCTCCTATACGTATTAGCGCCCTCACTCGTCACTCCTTGCAATTGCCTCAACCTTCGCTCCTCCTCTCCACATCTCCATCTCATCCTCCATAGCCAGCCTTTTCCTTGTCCATCTTCACATTCTCCCATTCCCTCTAGTGCCACCTCGTCGTGCCCTCTCATCCTCGATCTCGATGTGGCATCCTACCATCCAACGCCCTTTCTTACCCATGCTTCTCTCCATCACATGCATTGGGACATAGCCCTATGCACCACCACTTGGGCCTCATCTACCTATCAACTCCTCACTATTCTAGAATTTCTCTCACCCTCAACATTGTGCATTGTCCCTCTTCTCTTTCACGGTACATGCCCATCTCCTACACCATCTTTTCATCCCCACCCCTCTAGTCCCATAACTCCCCATATTTGGCTCTGTACATTCATCCCACCACTATATCGCCATCCATGCTACACCTCATCTACACTTTTCCCTACCCGTACCTCACCCACTATTCTCACTCGCTCTCCATTCCATTCACTCACACATTCCATGTTACCCTAGGAAGGGTGTATAGATTGAAGAGTGCGTGGAAGCTATGAAGATTTAGAAGAGGAAGTAAAGCCTGTGAATAAAAATTTGATTCTTCCATATGTTGATTCTTCATGCCTGCACTACCCTGATTTTGGTTCTACCATACCCCCCCTCGATCCAATTATCCCCGCGCCTTACCTCCATCATGCCTTACTGTTATTCCGCTTGCTGCACTATGCTCCAATCATACCCGCAACTACTACCCTTCTCTTTACACTGCACCCCATCTCCATCACAATTTCTCCAATCATCCAACTGGATGCCACACCCCGCCTCTCCTAAACTCACACCTACGCTCCATGCCCTCCTTCTGACTGCCACCTCTAGCTTTAAAACCTTAGACTCATTTAATATATATATATATATATATAATTTTTTTTTAATGTCAATAATTATTATTATAACTATTATTATTTTAATAGTTAAAAAAGGGGGGGGAGGTCAAAATGGAAGAGATGAATTTTAGTAAGGAGAAAAAAAGACTTTTCCAAGTTCTATCAAAATTTCCTATTGCGATGCTAAAAGTAAATGTCATATTTTATGAAAGATCTATTGTCATCGTTATTTTCCCAGCTAATAAATAAAATTTTATTAATGTTGATGTTGCTAATCAACTACAAGTTCCAGAATCGGTTATAGAGAAGAATGAGTGGAACAAAGAGAAAGTAAGCGAATTATACTTACATATCAATAATTATAATCTAGCATCTGAATTTACCACTACAACAATAGATGACAATATTATTGACATAATGTTGGGTTCTAACTAGTTAGAAACATTGGGTACATTTACCTCCAATACAAAAAAGAAAGTCATGACCTTCTTCCATGAGAAGAAGTAAATAAAAATACATGACTCATAAGTGAGAGTCCCCTCATCACAAAATATTGATGAAGAATCACCATATGGAAGCTATGAAGATTTAGAAGAGGAAGTAAAGCATGTGAACAAACTCCTCGTTGACGAAGATAAGGAAATTGTGCAAATCCAAAAGAAATTAGAATGCCAAGAGTTAGAATTCTACCAGCATCAACAACAAATTAAAGAGCTACAACAACATACTAGCGACATTAAAAATGATCACAAATTAGAGATTGCAAATATCAATAAAACAATATCAAACAATAATGATGAGATCTTTCAATTGAGAAATCATAATAAAATTCTAGTCACAAAAATCAAGAAGTTAAAGAATATTTGAAAGTTGGAACAAGCTAATGAAAATATCGAGGAGAAATTATTAGAAAAGGAAGAATATTTTTTCCACCTTAAGAATCATAATCAAGATCTGATGGAACAAATTAAGAAGTTAAATGATGACGAGAAGTCACAAGAAGAAACGTTCAAGAAGCTTAAGAATGATAAAAAATCGTTGGAAAACAAGCTAGAGCAAATCTAGAAGGAAGCATCAAATCCCTCAAGAAATAAAATCCAAGTTGTGGAAAAGGGAACAAATACAGATCCAATCCACATCACAACACAAAAATATGTCAATCCAGTTGAAGAACAAACATATAGGGATGTTGGAGTACATACGATGGGAACTCCGAGCCTATGCACTCATAGAAATTCATCCGGTCACCAAACAACATCAAGGCATGAAGAAAATCATATACTAAAATTAAACCAAGAAGACACTACAAGCATGATAAGGGGAAATAACATTATAAGAACTTCTTATCGACATCCAAATCATAAAACATATATCTTAAACAATCAGAGTATCAATATTCCTTAGGTTGAGAAAAACTAATGAAAAATATTGATACCAATGCAAATAAATCTCATGATAACAGTTCATCGTGGAATTGCAATGTTTCGCAAAGAATTGAATTAGGATGGACCAATACTTTTATGTTTCGAAAATTTTGTTCACCACTCAGAAGTTGATATTGTCTTGTATCGTCAACTGCAACAAAACAAAATTTGATGTGACGACATTTCAAACAAAAATAAGACAAGCTTTGCCATCTATGCTTTGAGGACAAAGCATTTCTAAAGAGGAAGGCAATGTAACATACAAAATAATAATAATAAAATAGTTGTTAAGGGATGAATTCTTTCATGGATGGTTACCATATGTGCCTTTCAGTTCTCTATATATTTGGCACACTCATTGTAAACTCATCTTATTCATATTAATCGTTATATATTTATTTTTATCCATTATGGATTATTTTTACTTGTCCTTCAAATAACTCATGTGTGAACCGGGTTAGTTCACAATAATTGATATGTATAAACTCACCACTTCTTACCATTGTGTGGCATTAGATATCAATGTGCTTGGATTTATAATCTTACATAAGATTCGTTATCAATGTAACATAATTATTAATTTAACACATACATTATTATCACATAATACATCAATCTTATCACATAATACATCAATCTTCACATTACACACAGTTGTTAGTAGAAATACTTGATTGTACCTACTCACTTTTACATCATCCCATATTTCTATGCATTATATGGGGGCTTATCTCATATGTTTTATTAAAGATTTTATCTATTTTATTAAACAAGTTTGAATATATATATATATATATGGATTTTATATCAAAAAGGTTGTACTCGAACTGTACATCAAAGTAATACAAAAGAAGAGTGATCTTGGAAATAAGCACTAGTGCTTCCATCATACAAAAAGCTTTTAAAAAAAATCTATTTTTCTTCTTTAAGGAATCGCTTAAACTACTAAAAGTATAAACATGATAAAAGACACCTAAAATAAGTGTTGATTTACATAACACAACGTAAACTATAAAATGATATGTTTGGCTATGTGCTTCTCTTGGATCACCATTTTCTTATTGTATTTCAAGGTTCTCCAACTCCATGTCTTCGAACATTTAAGAAATTGTATCTTCTTTTTTAGTGTCCCCTAGATTTGAGCCTAAAGAGTTTCAATGATTCAAGGCTTTTAAATGAGAGCCTTTGAGGATGTCAACATTAATGAATTTGAGAGATAAGCACTCTACCTCTAGTGTTTGAATTTACCTCTTTTATTGCATTAAAATTTCAATTACCTTAGAACTCTATGGACTACATTGATGTTCATTGCTATGCACTATGTTTGTTAGAGAGAGTATTGAGGTTCTATTCTTATTGATATATTCTTCTTGATGGTGAAGGGTCCTTTAAATGTCATATATAGCTCATTGGAATTTCCCATGGCACCCTAGGAAATCTATTGTTCTTTGGAGTGCCCATAGCTACTTAGAGACAAACAAATGGATGAACCCAAGACAAACTATATTAACCCTATCACTATCTGAAAAAATACAACAAAGAAGTAGCATAAATAAACTACACATTACTACAAATAAGCCAAATTAAAAGGTTACCCAAACAGAGTATGCCAAATAGTTCAAGTTTAATTATCTAATCCTCAATGATGGTCTGAATACCACAATGGTCTCCTTTCCAAATAGAATACAAAGAAAATATTAAACTTGTTGAGCATGGCCTAACCCCTTCTTGTAATTAGTCGAGCACATGAATGAATATGGGGCACTGAATAAGTCCCCAAATTTCTCAAACAAACCAAGGTTTCCCAATGAGACAAAATAAGATTAGAAAAATGCATTCCTAAGTGTGACCGAAGATGGCATTCATAGAGCCAGTTAAGCCATAAAAAATATAGTCTTGGGCACAATCGAGGATGACAAATAAAGAAGCAACCAAGCCATCTAAGAATACATAAGCATACCTAGAGAGGACTATGTCATGGAGACATGTCATAGTTCCCAACACCAAGCATGAACTCAAGAAGCAAATTCGAGCTTGAAGAGGAATTTAAGAATATGAGAGGCTCGAAGGCACATTATCCCACCTTAGGCCCTAAAGCTCATGTAAATGAATTCAAAATGACGAGACTTGGAGTGGGATGGCATGTGTGATGCCATTACATGACTGTCTTACTCAATTAATTCCTTCGCGTTATCACCAATTTTTAGCATATTTACAATTCTATGTGGCCAACAATATGTTGGGGTGATAAAGTATATGTGGTGTAATCCATTACTAAAACTTAAGGGATGGGTAGATACATAACCTCCCCATCGTTTTTCCAAATGGCCTTCTACCAATTGAGTTGCTTAATTGGATTGAATGCCTACTTCCATGTTGGGTGCACATGGAATGTGATAGAAATCTATATTTTTTAAATGATAGGCTTCAATATTAATCCTATAAATAGATCGGGCTAGAGAATTTTCCATTTGAATATGTTGTTTTTTCACAATATTTATTATTATTGTTGAATCCCCCACTGCTATTAGAGAATGCACCTCGCTAGAGTTAATACTTTGGAGTCCTCGAAGCAATGGATAGGCCTGAGCTTGATTGTTGGTTGTAGTTCCAAAAACTCAAGTGTAGGGTGTTTCCAAAGTCCCTTTGAAATCAAAAGATATATTCCCCACACCTACCACCCCTAAAATTATATTTTTTATTAAAAGGGTTTTTAAACTTTATTGTTTGGTATTTTTGAGGTTTTGGCTCGAAAATGAATATCTATACAATATATGTAAATATATTTTCAAGAAATTTTATAAAATTATATTTTTTATTAAAGGGGGTTTTAAACTTTATTATTTGGTATTTTTGAGGTTTTGGCTTGAAAATGAATGGGTATCTATACAATATATGTAAATATATTTTCAAGAAATTTTATAAAATTATATTTTTTATTAAAAGAGTTTTTAAACATTATTATTTGATATTTTTGAGGTTTTGACTTGAAAATAAATAGGTATCTATACAATATATGTAAATATATTTTCAAGATTTTTTTTTATAATTGATATTTCCAAAGTGAAATCAAACTATATATCATTCCAATTCCATGACTCCTATTCAAAAATATCATTTACAATTTAAATTCTATCAATCCCTCTACTTATTGCAATTTAAATTCTATCAATCCCTCTACTTAATGCAATTGGTCAAATCAATTTTGGTCTAAACAGAGGCCCACTACTCCCATTTCAAAACAAAACGGCCCCATAAAGATACTAGGGAATTATCCCTACAACCAACATCCCTTAAGGATCATTTTTTACAATCAAACATAATATAAATATGATTGATTCAAAAGAGAGCACTTTTCCTCTAAACCATTGAGCTACAAAATTATCCTCTTAGAGAAAAAGTCAACTTAATTTATTTTTTTAAGGATATATGCAAAAAGAAACCATACAGATGTCAGCCATGTTGATAACCCTTAGACATATCTCCCCAAGCTGCCCTTCCTAGTGGGAAGCCAATCCATCTTGTAAGTCTATCCTTCAAAGTGTTCATAATCAAGCAAATTGTGGGAACCCCACCAAAAAACCAACCCAGACCTCGGAAGCCCTTGTTTGCGCCATACTCACAATATTCATCAAAGAAAACACCCCTGGCATGGTCCCAAACCCACTGTGAGAGAATCCTTTTTTTTTCAAGCGCTTCTCATTCCCATCACCAGATTCTCCACAAAGCCTAGATTCAGAGCATGCCCAAGGTGGTCGATAAGTCTTGTTGCTGACGTCTCAAAATAATAACCATGGGTGGGCCAATTTTCACCATAATTTCCTAACACCCCCCTCCTCCCCTCCTCATTGTTATCCCATATGATGGCACCAGGATAGAATCCACGAGCGACCACCCTGCAATACCATTCATATGAACAGTTTCCATTATCTTCCTTCTCCCTCGGCCACAACCGAAATCCAAATTACTAAACCCCCCACGTGTTACACAATATGTCCAATGTACCAGCATGACATCAGTTGAGACATTGAGGAGGGTAAGTGGCAAGTTGTGGGCCAGGTGTCTCGACGCTCCTGCCAATTATCCTTTCTCCCTCGGATTTTTTCACTTCTAAAACTCTTATTACATGTGATTTATCTTAGGATAGTTTTGAAAAGAAAAAAAAATTTAAATTTTAGTTTGAAAATAAAAAATATGTTTTTCACGAATTTTCATATTGAGATTTTGGTTTAAAAAAAAAACAATAATATTAAGCATATTATATATATATATATATAATATTACTGGAAAAAAAAATTTAAACCAAAATCTTAATATAAAAATTTGTGAAAAACTATATATACAAAATCTCAATATGAAAATTTGTGAAAAACTATATATATATATAGTTTTTCACAAATTTTCATATTGAGATTTTGACTTTAAAAAAAAAAATTCAATAATATTAAGCATATATATATATGTGTGTGGGGGGGGAGGGGGATCTTCAAGGGTAGTTTCTTTAGGGTTGGGGATCATGTCATAAGAGCCCGAAGTTGTCGACATGAGGGCTTTTAACAGTCGTCGGAGTTCCTTTCGAGTTGGATTTGCAGAGCGTTTGGTTTCTAATAACATTAATGGAATAATATATTGTGGATTATGAGTTAAGCCCATCCACTAGGCATATCTTCCAAATAAAGGAAGAGATATGTTAGTTGCCGCACTTTAGGACCATACGTGATTGATAGTTGTATAAACGAAGGTTGGCGAGGGTGTTGGCATAATTTTGGAAGTAAATGATCTTGAGGTTAGAGGTACATCCCTCAAGGCTTTCAGTACACATTTCAATAAGGACAAAAATGCTCTAGGTAGTTCTCCCCCAAGTGTTAAGGTCTCACATGCTCAGACAAGTTGAGAAAGATCGAAAACAAAGAAAGTTATATGTGCTCGCAAGGAGAAGGTGAGGATGACGATAGGGGTCAATGTAGAAATTGGAGATGTACCTGATCTCTGGGACAGAGCCCTAGTGGGGAGATTATGTGGCAAATTGGTCAGGGAGTTTTCTGTAAAATCATGGGTTAAGGATAATTGGGGAAAGTTTATGGGTTATGAGCCATGCTTTCATGTTCTTCCAAAAGGTTGGATTTATTTCATGATCTGTAGTAGTCAATATGTGGAGAATATATCTAGTCGTAGTTGGAGTTGTGAACCTTCAAGGATAGTACTGCTTCAATGCTGGAGCATAAATTTTGATCCATTGTGGGAAGCTCACTCTGTTCAAAAGGTTTTGGCAATTTTACCTGGGGCAAGGTTGCCAATGGTGTTCTGGCATGAAGAAACATTAAAAATGATAGGAAATAAAATAGGTACTTTTGTTGGTTTGGAGAAAAATTGGGAGCACAAATCTGACATGTGGTGGGCCTGGATTCAAGTTGAACTTGACACAAAATATGACCTTTATTGGAAATGGAATTGGAATATGGAGGGCATATTTGGAAGCAAAATATGGATTGTTGGAATATACCTTTTTGTTGCTTCTCATGTCACCAAGTCAATTATCTTCAATCAAATTGTAGTAATTCTCAGTCATGACTACCTTTAAAGAAAATATGGCACGAAATGATGGAGGGGGATGGCCCCAATTCATCCCCTACCTAAACAAAAGGAATCAAAAGCACTAGAAGATAGGGGCATTCTACCTGATAGTCCAAGACCATCTCAGTTGTTGAAAGAGGCTCCATGGAATCTCCCCTTGCTAAGGTTCCCTCTTCTATTATGTCCCCTAAAAAATTTCCTTTAACTGAAGATAGTGATAGTAAGGAGGTAGGGAGACTGGTTAAAATTCCTAGTTCAAATTTTGAGTCAAATCATTATTTTTTGGCCCTCCCTTTGGTTGCACCTCTCTCACTTGCTGTTCCCTTGGAAAAAACTCTCCCTTTAAAATCTAAGCTATGTTACTCTAAAGCTTTAACCTCGTCTAAGTCCATGAGGACGGATTATGATATTCTCCCTAGAATTAAGTATAGGGTGGCAGTGACCTCTTCGAGACGTTTAGCTATTGATGTTGCACCAATTTAGGGCATTGGTAGAAAATCTAATATGCCGAAGGCTCAGCTAAAAGCAACCCAAGATATCAATCTCGATAAACATGCAACAATTCAGAGGACCATTGGAGCAAAACCCCCGAAGAGGGAGCCTCCGTGATTTGTTTTCTTTTAATGCAAGAGGGGTTGGGGGATCCCCTAAAATCATATCCCTCAAAAGGATCATTAGAGCCATCAAACCTTGCATCATTCTAATCCAATAAATGATGATGGTAGGTGAAAAATCCATAGCAACATTTCAACCTTGGTTGAAAGGATGGTCTTTTTGCACATTGGATTCAGAAGGTTTGTTTGGAGGATTGATAACAACCTATAGCCCATCTTTGAAAGTGATATCTACTTCACAGCTTCAATCAACAATTAGCATGGACTTGGAACTTAATGACTTGGGACTATGTGTAATAGTGTTGAATATATATGGGCCCTATGAGGACAAAAGACAATATTGGGAAAATTTAGAGAAAACAAGTATGTTGAATTTTAACTCAGTGATTGTGGTTGGAGATCTAAATTTAACCCTATTATTAAGAGAATTATGGGGTCCTAATCCTAAACATGATACCTTGGTAACTTTTTTCAGCTTCTATTTTGAAGAAAATAGATTGGTAGATGTTGAGTCCATTAGGTTATTTCCCACATGGAGGAATTTTCATAGATTAGAAGAAGCGGTTTCAAAATGACTGGATCACTTTCTCGTTTCTAAAGCATTAATGGAGCATCATTTTCAGATTTGGTTGTGGGTGGAAGAGGGGGGTTCATCGGATCATCTATCGATTATCCTAAGCATCGAGGAAGAATAGCAGAAGCCACATGCACCCTTGAAATTTAACCATATTTGGATTCAGGAGGAGGATTATAATAAGTTAATAGAGGAAACATGGGTTTCTATTGATCTATCGTCTTCGCAATCCTACATGCAACAATTGTTGGATAATTTGTTCAAATTTAAAGAGGTAATGAAGAAATGGTATGTTGATTACAAAAGAAGATTGCAGGTGTCATTGAAATTGTTGGTTTCTAATACCGATTATAATAGGTTTTCAAAATTGATTTATATATTAATCAAATTCACATATAACAATGTCATACAACAACATCAATACATAACACAAAAATTACCTTGGAAATCCATCACTTGGGAAACACTAGGAAACCGTCATCTCTCGACTCATCTATTAATCAAACACTCAACACAGGTGTGTAAAACCATGGATTTCTAGACCAAAACTCACACTCTATTACATGGTAATGTTTCACACTATACCCCTCGCAATATATGCTTTAAATATCTCTCATAATGCATAGCCATTACATCTTATTTATATATGCAATCCAACCAACTTCTCATTAAGGAGAATCCATAACTTCCCAACCAATTCCGATTATTTTGTTACAATTGACTTGATTAATTCAACCACGGTTGATTTCCCGTTGATATTCTTGGTCGTTCTGTCAACTTCCCAGCAACCAAGTTGTTTTCCTTCATCCAAACAATTTATTCCAGTCGGTTGACCAACCATACTTCCATTTTTTGTTTCCTTCGAGTGCAATTGACTTATGCTAGTTGACTACGACTTTGACAACCGATTTTCATGCAAAGAATATAACACTCCCAACCTTCTACCACTTGTCGTCTTCTTTTCATAAACAAGATATACATAAATTCAATTCACTATAGCAGGGTTTCCAAGACCATCATTTCCCTACACTAGGAAAACTTCTCTATGCTTACCAACTTCGTCGAGGAGTCTGCAACATTCTTCACTATGTATGCATTTTTCAATGACATCTTATGGTTCTCCACCATCTCCCTCGCAGAATGGTATTGAACATCAATGTGTGTCATATTCGAATGATATGTTGGATTCTTAGCCAATTATATTGCACTCTAACTTTCACAATCCAACCCAACAATATTCTTCCTGAATCCAACATATAAACACAACCTCTACAACCAAACAACTTCCTTGCATGCATGAGTAGTTTCCATGTATTTATCCTTAGTAGTCAACAGTGCAATGACCAACTTCCTTCTACTCATCCAAATGACTACTCCGCCAAATATCTCGAACACATAACCACTATTCGACCTTCTGTGGTTGATGTCTCCAACCTAGTCAAAATTGAAAAAACCATGTACATTCATTTCGTTGTTGTCCTCAAGCACTCCTCAATAACAAATCATAAAATATATCATGCTGCTTAGATAACAGAATACTCTCTTGATTGCAGTCCAGTGCTCTTTTCCAAGTGCCAACATATATCTATTCAATACTCCCACTGAATGGGAAATATATGGTGTTGTACATACCATAGCATACATTATACTTCCAACAACACTTGCATAGGGAACACGTAACATGTACCATTAGAGAGATTTTGAGGTCAAAAAATGGTCTCCTAAGAGATGTACTAAAAAAGTATGAGATATACCCCGGATGCGGGTGACAACAGAGGACATGGCAGCACACAAATGGGCGAGAGCACCACTAGCTCCCCCGTGGCACTAGTTTCCATGTACCCACCCCATCTATCAACACTGAGCTCACTGGAGGCGCTCTTGTTTCCATGGAGGCCCTTCATAACTATGAAGCGACGTCAAGTCACCAACCTCATTAACTCCTCGTCCCTTGACGTCCCCTCATGCAACATGTCCAGCATCAACTCATGGACCTTCTACATGTGAGACTCTGCCAGCCTGCTAACTGGATTCACCATCTCCCCCTCAAACTACGGTCTTGGCCCTCATTGTCTGGCATCTCTGCTTGCTGCGTTCTACTCCTGTGCTCTCACCACTCTGCTCCTAGTTTTCCCTGCGACTCTCGCATAATGGGCAAACCCAAAGGCTCCAATGCCGGTAAGAAGAAGGAAACTAAGAAAGGTAAACAATGCAAGACGGGATATAAGGTGGAAATATCCACCCCTATTCGTTTTTTATTGATGATTGGGAAGCTCGTCTCATTGCAAACACACTCAACAGCAAAGACCCCGGCTCAACATTGGGATCCTTACTGGTTGACTAATAATATGTTGGGGGATATAATGGAGGACATGCTCACAAATTGGGCCTCTGTCAAGCTTGCAACTCGATCTCTCAGTGCCTCTTTGCCAAATATGGATACCATTCTGCATAATCTGGAGAGTGCCTTCTGCTGGGACTCATATGCACCAGCATGCCACCTTCCCTGTGATCTTGGTCCTAGAAGCACTACTCCGAGCTCCTCTCCTTCACCTTCTGCAGCCAGACAGGAAAATTTTTGGCCCTCGACTCGCACATACGGCACCCAGGCTACCTCTCTTGGCTCCACGCATGGCTTCGGTACTCTAACCACTTCCCTTGGTCTTGGCTCCCTTGCCAACGTGCGTAGCTGCAAGGTCACTCCACCTGGCAACCTTGCCTCATCTTCCGGTATGGCCAACCCTCCGGTACTCTTGATCTCCACTCCTAGTAAGGCTCAAAATCTCTCGGTTGGATTCAACTCGATTCAACAACGCAGCAGTACTCAAAAGGGTAAGGACCCTCCCCGCCTATCCTTCCCCATCCCCTCCACTCTCGGGCCAATTCTTGCCAAATGCACAAGAAACGAGCCTGATGGCGGCTTCTCTACATTCAGAAAGACATCCCCCCTACCCATCAAGCTGCCTGTGCGCGACACTCGGACCTCTGCGAGGAGCTCCCCTGTTAAAAGCACCGTGCCTTCTGCTCTAGACGAGGACGCGGACAACTACTACAGCTGCCCCATTCTCGAATAAATTCCCTCTAATACTGAGGCACCCAACACTGCTGGTTAGCATGGTTCTTTGCTGGTCTCTTTCATGTTGTTTTTGGTTTTTTGTTGACCATCAGACAGTCTAGTTGTATCTAGCCTTCATGGCTTCGATGTCGCACCCTGATATCAGGGTTTTTTATCTCTCTCGATCTGTATGACCTGAACCATGATGTTTATGTTTCTCACAGGTGGATACTGTCTAGACCACCTTAGTTTGTATTCTCTACTGTAATTTAACTACTTTCAGCTTAATAGAATTTGCAGATATTACCAACAACAAAAAAAAAATGAGATATATTAAAATATTATGAGTTATGGGTTTTATGGGGTAGGTATATATGACAAGTCACCTCCTACACTATTTTCTATGCATAATATAAATAACCATGGTTGAGTTACTTTTCAAAATTCACTATAAATAAAATTAATAAAATAACTCTACATTGATGTCACTAAGATTCATTGTAAATTCCCAAAAATTTATTGTCCTTTAGCATTTATTTGTCTTGAACTTGCAAATGAAATTAAATAATAAAAAACATTTTAAGAGCTATTTTTTAATTTATGTTGACTTTTTATATTTCGTACTTTTCTCATCAATTTAATATAATGTGATTTAATTGAGAATTTATTTACATGTAAAATGTTAATAATATAATTATAATCCACATTGCATTATTATTATTATTATTCTTTATTCATTAAATCTATAGTGGTAAATTCATATCAAAATCATAAAAAAATTTGGAATATTTATTTTATTGTATAACTAACATACCTCTTTCATATTACTATCATTCATGAATCTAATTTATATGCATAACTAACATTCATTTTTCATATTAATATCATTCATGAATTTAATTTAATTTAATTGAAAAGTACAAAGATATATATGCTTATAAATTAGTTTGGCATTATAATATTAAATAAAATGGAGTGAATATATAATTAAAAATTGAAAATATGAAAATGATAAAATTATTATTTTATGAAAAACTGTGAAAGGAATATATATATATATATATATATATATTAGTTTGGCATTATGATATTAAATAGAATGGAGTGAATATATAATTTAAAATTAAAAACATGAAAATGACAATATATTATTTTATAAAAAATGTGAAAGGACCTTTTTTATGAATTATGAGTACTTTACTTGAAAATGACAATAATATTATTTTATGAGAAAGTGTGAAAGGAAAAGAAAAAAAACTGTGAAAAGGCATTCATTACGAGTACTTTACTTAAAAATGACAATAATATTATTTTATGAAAAAATGTTAAAGGATTTTCATTATGAGTATTTTACTTTATGACTTGAAAGTACGTATACCACTACATTGGTTAACTATGGGTTCTCATCCACCATAGAAAATTTGACAAATAAACATTCTTGACTCATACAGTGCCATCTCAACCATGGGGGATGATGTCATCTACTAGAATGTGATTGATTGATTTTTATAGTACATTTTCTTTGTTTTGAGGCCCATTTTTTAATCAATGGCCCATTTTCTTCATGTGTCTTTGGACACTGCTTAGCAGATAACTTGACTCCCACAGGAATAGGCACCTTGACTACTCGATATGCTGCATGTTGAAACGTTTCAGAACTGTCTCAACATATTTTCTTTGACTTAACCAGAATATTTTACCTGCTTTATCTCTCTTTATTTCCATTCCAAAATGAATTTTTTTTCTCTAAGATCCTTGATGTCAAACTTGGAGGATAACCGCAGTTTCACCTCCTTTATCAAATCCATGTTATTTCCAACCAACAACATTTAGTTGACATACAATTCAACGTATACAAAGTGATCACTGTATTTCTTCAAATAAACATAGTAATCCACCTAACTTCTCACAAACCCGAACTGTTGGATATACATGTCGAACTTTTGATACCACATCCCGTGCAATTGCTTTAGACCATAGAGAGAATTCTTGAGCTTACAGACCAGCTCCTTTTCTCCATCCACTACAAAACCTTTAGAATGCTTCATATAAATCTCTTCTTCAAGATGAGCATGAAGAAATGTTGTCTTTACATCTATCTGTTCTATCTCAAGATAAAATGCTACAGCTAAAGATATTAGTACCCTTATGGGATTTAACTTAGCAACATGAGAGAAAATTTCACCGAAGTCGCTTCCCTTGACTTGAGAATACCTTTTTGTTTCCAGTCAAGCCTTGTACTTCTTGACTTGACCTATTGCATTCAATTTTTTCTTAAATACCCACTTACTTCCAATGGGTTTCCTTCCATTTGGTAACGTGACTAGATCCCACATTTTTTTCTTCTTCAAGGTCTCCATTTCCTTTTCCATGGCCCTTTTCTAGAGTTTTATCTCTATCAATTTTATTGCTTCCTTTACTGTCCTAGGATCAGCGTTTATGGTAGATAACGCAAAAGCAGAGTGAAAATTGGGTGGACTATATATTTCTAGTTGTTATCTAGCTCGACCAAACCTCCCGACTTTTAAAGTCTATTTTTCCACCTCGTCATTGGAATCAATCGACTCTCCTGAATCCAGACTTTCATTGTTCATTTCAAACTCTTTATTTCCTTATTCCCTTTATCTTTCAACCTCTTTAGTCTCGGAAGTGCCTCTGACTTCCCTAAATATCACATCTCGACTATAAACTTTCTTCCTCATCACTGGGTTCCATAGCTTATATCCTTTTATTCCATCCTTGTACTCGATGAAGATGCACTTCCCCTACTTGTTGTCGAGTTTAGGAGTCTTTTCTCCTTTGGGATATGCATAAAGGAATCACACCCAAATACTATGAGATGTGTAAGAGAGGGCTTCTTACCATCCCATTCCTCATATGGAGTCTTATCAACTAGAGTCGTCGACGGTGACCTATTGACCAAGTAACATGCCCTGTAGATTTCCTTAGCCTAGAATTCTTTGGAGACTCCTGCACCATTGAGCTCCTCACTTTATCTATCAACCTCTTGTTCATTCTTTCAACAACTCCATTATGTTGATGCATGTATGGAGTTCTGTTTTGTCGAGATATACCATGTTGTCTGTAGAACTAGTCAAATTATTTTTCACAAAATTCTACTCCATTATCATTTTTTAGCACCTTGATCCTTTTACCATTTTAATTCTCCACGAGAGTTTTGAACTCTTGAAATTTTCCAAAAACCTCATATTTCTTCCTTAGAAAATACAACCATGTCATTATGGAGAAATCATATATGAAAGAAACGTAATACTGAGATCCTCCTAGTGAAGGGACTCACATAGGTCCAAACACACCACTATGTATTAACTCCATCATTTTCTTAGTTCTAGTAGCATCAAATGAGAACCTTACACAATTCTATTTACCATAAATACAATGTTCATAGAAATCAATTTCTTCATGATAATCAAGGATACCTTTAACCATACATTTTGTGTGCATATATTGAAGACCTTTCTCACCTATATGTCCCATTCATTGATGCCACATCATGGTTGAGTCAAATAGACAGGAAAGCGGATGTTTTGTCGGACTCGAAAAAAATCACATTATCACTTTCATCAATGTCTATTATTCCTAATAATTTGTACAGGGTTCTAGTTTGAACACCTCTCATCAGTACCATTGTTCCATGCACCATCTTGAACGTATCTTTCCCAAATGCAGATTGTACTCCTGCATCCCCCATTTTACTTATTAAGATTAGGTTTTGTGTCATACCAAGGATATGCATTACTTCCGGAAGTGTTCCCATTCTTCTGTCTCTCAGCTTCAGTTGAACCTTACCTAGTCCAACTATCTTGGTCAATGAGTCATTTTCATGTAGGAAATCATTGGCATCGATCTTCTCGTACTCACAAAACCATTCTCTACATGGTTTCATGTGATATAATGGATCATATTCAATCAGCCAAGAGTCACGATCTAATTGTGTACTTAAGGAGGAAAAATACACATCACCTTTCTCCTCTTGGAAATTCTTACCATCAGTCGACTGACCTTCCTTGGTTTTTTTGTCTTACTCGACTTATTTTGACTTAAAATTTCATCAATAGTGCCTTAACTAACCAAATCACCAGCATGTTTCGTCGCTGGACGAAGGGATCTAGTCTTAGATCTACCCCTCGACTTCAATCTTCAACTGGAGGTTTTTCCTTTTCCTCTATCTACCTGTTGACCTCTAACTACCAAGTCATCATGCATTAAACCTTCTATGTTCTTCCATCTTGTTTCTTCTATTAATAGATATGCGACCACATCATTAATATTCAATGTGGTACTATTGCTTCCAATAGCCACAACCGGGTTATCCCACAAATCTGACAGGGAACGTAACAAACTAATGCAGTTTTATTCCTCTGTGATTTTAATATTAATAGACAAAAATTGATTGATAATAGTGTTGAAATCATTCAGATGCTCTATGACTGAGTCACCTTCACCCATCCTTATAAGATATAACTTCTTCTGAAGAAACAACTTATTAACCAAATTTTGACTAGTATAAGTTCCCCAACTTTTCCCGTAGCTTCTTTACAGTATCTTATTCTGAGACATTCAACAATACATAATCTGCTAAACAAATTCAGATTGTACTCCTTGCTTTATGTCAATATTGTGCTCGTCTTCCTTCAACACACTTGTTGGAGTCGTTCTTGGGTTGACTGTAATCCATTGTTCTCAATCTACAAGGAGATCCTCCATTTTAATCTTCCAAGGCTCAAAATTTTGTCCGTTAAACTTTTCAATTTCTATCCTTGATGTGCTAGCCATCTTGACTATAAATCAATATCTCTAGAGACTCCCACTGTAACAGGTATTCCGCCAAATCCAGGATCAAGCCAAAAACACTCAACAACATAGGCGTCCCCTATAACCAAAACCTTGCTCTGATACCAATTGTTGGGTTCTAATATTGATTACAATAGGTTTGCAAAATTGATTTATATATTAAGCACATTCACATATAACAATGGCATACAACAACATCAACACATAACACATAAATTACCTTGGAAACCCCTCACTTGGGAAAACCATCAAACTAGTGAACTCTTAGTCATATATTAATATAAAAAACTCAACACAAGTATTTAAAACCATGACATGCTAGACCAAAAATCACGCTTTATTGCATGATCATTTTTCACACTATACCCCTTGTATCATATGCTTACAATCTCTCTCATACTACATACCCATTGCATCTTATTTATAGATGCAATCCAACCAAGTGCTCATTAATGACAATGAATAAATTCCTAACCAATTCCAATTATTTTGTTACATTCAACTTAACTAAGTCAACCACAGTCGATTTCATGTTGAGCCTCTTGGTCATTCCATCGAATTCTCGTCAACCAAGTAATTTTCCTTCAGCCAAACAACTTATTCTAGTCCGTCGGCCAACCAAACTTCCATCGTCTGTCTCCTTTGACTATAGTCAACTTATGCTAGTTTACTATCAACTTTGACATCCTATTTTCATGCAAATAATATAACACTCCCAACAAAAACAAACAAAGGAAAGTATTAAGTCCATCTATGAGGGAAACTCATCTGAAATTTTTTCCAAAGAGGATTCCATCACTCTTTGAGATTTAGAGAAGCAATGACAAGAAATGCTTGAAAACGAGGAAGTAGAATGGATGCTTTGAAGGCCCATTTGGATTTCAGAAGGAGATAATAACACGAAAATCTTCCATCAATTTTCTAATTATCAAAAAAGTGTTAACTTAATATGGGAACTAAAAAACTTAGAAGGTGCAAACCTGCAATCTTTCCAGGATAAGGCCGATGAGGGGTCAAGTATTTCAAATCTCTCTTTACGGAGCCACTAGTGTCTGATCTAGGAAATCATTCATGTGTTGAGTCACATTCCAAGGTCGTTAATGGGGGGAATGAACAATCATTTGAATGAAGAGATAATGGAGGAATAAATGCGTCAAATATTGTTTTCATTCCATAGAGGTAAGAGTCCCATCCTAGATGGATTATATGTTGAATTTTATATAGGATTCTATGATCTTATCAAAGGAAATCTTCTTAAAGCAGTTAGGGAATCTCAGCACTCCAGGAAAGTTTTAGGTTCCTTAAACGCTACGTTCTTGGATTTAATACCTAAAAAGCAACATGCATCCTCATTGGAATATTATAGACTGGCCTCATGTTGTAACGTTATATACAATCTTATAACAAAGATTATCACTCAAAGACTAAAGCCTATTTTGAGTATGATCATATCCGAAGAACAATTCGGTTTTCTTCAAAAGAGACAAATTCACAATGCAATGGTGTTATCCCAGGAAGCACTCCATTCTATCTCTAGATCCAAGCAGGTTTCCTTTGCTCTATAAATCAATTTTTCCAAGGCTTATGATAGGGTAAGATGGACTTATATGCGGTTATCTCTTACACAAATTGGTTTGTCTATAAATATCATCAACTAGATAATGGGTTGCATCCAATCTTATTCCTTTGTCGTATTAATAAACGGGGTTGCGTCTTTGTTCTTCTAGGATTCAAGGGGATTGACAAAGGGGTTCTTAGTGTCCCCCTTTCTTTTCCTTTTGGAAGTGGAAATCTTAAGAATATTAGTTTCTAGGGAAAAAGAAATGGGATATCTCTCTAGTGTTAAAATAACAAACTCGACAATATTGATGCACCTCTTATTTGTGGACGACATCTTTCTTTTGGAAAAGGCTCTTCACAAGATATGTAGACTCTTAGTCATATCCTTGCTCTTTTTAGTAAATCTACATGTATGATCATAAACAAAAATAATTCTTGTATATTGTATAACGGGATATCGACAGAGTCACTGAGACGTCTGCATGGTGTATTGAAGTTTCCCCTTAAGGAGATAAAGCAAGGTTTCAAATATATATATATATGGTTCTGTTTAAATCCAGTTGATTATAGATATATCCCAACTGGCTATAGCTATAAAACAAAATAGAATCTTGGATATCCTATTGGGTGAATAGGTTTCTTTCTAGAGGAGGTCGTCTCGTGTTGATCAAAGCAGATTTACAGAGTGTCCTGGTATATTGGTCCTCAGTAGCACACATTCCCAAAGGAATCCTAACCAAAATTCACAAGAAGAGATTTTAGTTTCTATGGACATGCAATAGGAAAGGAGAAGGCATCCTGATAGTGAAGTGGTCCAAAATAGATCAACTGAATTCCTTGAGAGGATGGGTCATTAAGAATATTTATTTGTTTAGCCAAGCTTTTGGCGGTAAGAAGCCTTTGGCAGCTCTATCGCAACAATTATCTATGGGGATGAATGATGAGATCTAAATATTTGGACATTCAAACAATGGAGGAATGGTTTTGAAATCCTCTTACAAGTTCCAAAAATGGTTCTATATTTTGGAGAGCATTGGTCGACTCCTTTCCATTAATTGGAAATTGGATAGCATGGAAAGTGGGTAACTAAAAGAGCATTAGAATAGTTGAGGATCCATGGTTGGGGGTAAATGATGATTTTTGACTTTTTGAATATATCGTAATAGTACTATATGATTCTAACATCCATAACCTATATGATGCAATTGCTCAGTCTCCACTAGAAGTGTGGCACTCAGGATGGAAATCAACATCCTCTCTCGGCCTTATCGATGATCAGGTGCAAAAATGGAGTCATTTCGTAAATAACCTATGCTAGTGTGGAAAATGAATGCTGCAAATGGTGAGTATATTGCAAAACTTGGATATTCATGTCAAGCTAAGTTAGAGGCTCCCGTTGAGAAAAATTGGTGGTGGAATATGCTATGGAAGTCTTCCGGCCCGTTGAAATGCAAAATTGTTTTTTGGTTGGCATTGAATAACAACCTTTTAATGTGGGATAACAGTCTTAAATGAGGTTGGTACAGACCAAATTGGTGTGCGTTATGTAAACATGAGGAATAAACTATTAACATATTTTTTTGGATTTTTTATATGTAGGTCAAATGTGGAGAGTTGTTGCTAGAGTTCTAAAGCCAAAAACCCAATGGAACTCTCCAAATCTAGAAATCGTTCTTCAACAGTGGTTCTAGAACCAGACGGATAGCGAGTATGAAGCGCTCCTGGGCCTCTTTTTGTATGGGCTTTGGTGGGTACATAATCAATTTATATTTCAAGATAATTTTATTCCAACAAAAGTCACGACAAGTATTATATTGAAATGGGCACATGAATATAAGGTGGTGTGCAAGACAACAAATTTGAGAGTCCCAGTAATGCCTCAATTGGATTTCAATTTGCCTTGGGTATTCTTTGATGGGTCCTGTCAAGGCCACCCATCGAATTGCGGTATTGGAGGGGTTCTCTTTTTAAATCATTTGCACTATTTTTATATCAGGTACACAACAGGTTGTGGAACTAACACCAAAGCATATGTGGTGGCTTTATGGTTGTTGTTGCATCTTGCAAAAATAAAATTTAACTGGATTTAGGTTTTGGGTGATTGCAAAATCGCCATAGATTGCGATAATAAAAAATCCAAAATTGAAATAGCTAGGTTGGAACATATATTGCAAGAATTCATAAAATCCATTCAGGCCTTTTAGTGGATATCTTTTGGGAACATTCTTAGAGAACTCGAACATAAAGCAAATGAATTATCTAAAGAAGCTTTATTGATGAACCGAGGTACCTTTAATGTGTTAGAGTTTATGGATGACCAGGAAAGAGATGAAATGACATTCAATTTCTGAAAGTATTATTCAAACTTTCTTTTTGAGATAGTAAAAGCAAATATATTACTATTTGCTCCCCGGATGCGGATGAAGTCAGAGAGGGGCACGACGTGGTAGTTTGGACGCATGCAAGGTCCGAGCTGACACGTGTTGAGAGTGAAGTTTTATGAGGGAAGGTGGTATGGAGGGTAGCCTGGTGTGCTTTCGCATGCAGGCGATATCCCGATTTTTTAAGGGTATGAACATGGTGTTGATTGATGTGAATTCCAAAGAAGGTGGTGTGAGGATCGGGAGGCTGCTGACGAGCATAATTAAGGAAACTGGTGTGGCAAGTTTTGGATTTCTGGGTCTAGATGGGAAGGTCTTGTCCTACTTAATGGGAGTTTCCTCCTATGTATCTTATGTATCCTTTTGCATGTGTGGGTTTGTTTTTAATAATCCAAGGGGGTCTCCATTAGGCCTGTAAGCAATGATGTTATTTTCCTGTATTGAGGAGGGTCATGGTGAGATCTGTTTGTTTATCGTCATTGGTATGGAATCAGTTGGGACGTAGAGGAGTCTATAGAATTGATGGAAGTGGCAGGCAAGTTAACAACAAACCAGGGTTTTGCAGGTGGTGTGGAATTACCGCGTGTCCATCCCCTTGTCCATCAGAGCGGATCTAGAAGTTATGGAAGACGGAGTCTGGTATGAGGTTTTGGAGAACGCCCCATCACTAGATTTTGCAGTTCTAAGGAGTTGGATACAGGACCCGAGCTCCTCGTGGGCTCAGCAGATCCTATATGAAAATGCAGTCATGTTATATTGGGTTATTAAAGGTCTCCTGAGCCGCATATTATTGGAAAGAGAAGATAAGCAGGGGGTGATGAAATTCCTTTGTTCTTCTGGAAAGAGTTGTACGTTGGCACTCATCTCATGCATATGAAGATTGACGTGGTGGGGAAAGAGCTTGGCATCCCCTATCTCCCGTAGATGGGTGTGTTTGCTTCTGCGCCTGCGGATGTGTCGAAGGAAAGCATGAAGGTAGCTTGTGGCTTGGGTGGCAATGGTGAGGTTCCTCCACTTGCAAAGGAGCAGATGCTGTTAACGGCCCTTTGGAAGGCTTGTGTTTTCGTAGATCCATGTTTATAGTTAATGCTTGTTGTTTTTAGTCTCGACCACTTAGGCAAGTTAGTTCTTTTGTCGGGATGGTGGGTTTATGACTGGTTTACTAGTAATGTTGCATATAATTATGGTCCAACTCTTAAGATGTGTTTTGTCTTGGTAGATCTCTGGGCTATGTTGAATATTTGGTGGCATGCATGCCTTGTTTACTCCTTCAGGGGAGGGGCCCTAGGGGATATTTTGTGTTATGTTATCAGACTGCACTACTGATGTTTCAGACTAGTAGAAAGGAAGCTGGAAGGACCACTACTGTAATTTTTTGTATAGTATGTTAATGTAAAGAATGCTTATTTACACACACACACAAATATGCTTTTATTGGAAAAATTATAGAGAACAAAAGCATTTTAAAACGCTCTAGTTTTTATATTTTGCAAATTCCATTAAAATAAAACATGTATATTCACAATATAATATATATATATATATATATATATATATATATAAGAAATATTTATATTTTATTTATGGATTTCATGAGAAGGGTATGTATCCCATTGTTTTTTATGAATTTCATTATATTCTACTTTCTTTTTATAATTAGTAGTTTGAGTTTAAATTTATTTTATTTTTATTTTCATTTTTCTATATTACATTTATATTAATTGAATTATTGTATTAAAAACATTTTTGTATTTTATATTTATTTAATTAAATAGAAAAAGTGATTATCTCATAAGGATTTGCATTTTTCATATTATGTGTATTTATTTTTACTAATGCATAGAGAAACATTGACATATGTTTCTTGTTGATGTAATTAGATATAGTCAATTTAGGATTGGATGCACAAAATAATTGTTGCATGAAGAGGTGGGAGGGAAGAAAAAGTATTTATATAAATTTTTATTTTTATTTGTTATAATATCTCACATAATATTTAATTTTTTATCTTATAAATATAAAGGTTTTATATATTAATTTGGTATGTAATATTTAATTTTGTATCTTATAAATATAAAGGTTTTATACATTAATTTGGTATGTAATTATGTTTTAATTTTAAATAAATTATTATTATTATAAATTTTATTGTGTGAATGATTTTTAAGTAATATATATATTAAAAATTTACCAAACATTAATATTACTAATTTACATTTACAAATTTTTATTTAATTAAAAAAATTGAAACAAAAATGATGCATTTACAAAATTTTATTTAATTCAAAAAAATAAATAAAAATGATGCATTTGTGCAAAGTACTCAAAAGTGCTTAGGAAGGAGCATGCAAAATGCTTACTCTAGTAGATTTGACCATCTATGACACAGTGTTAATAAAGTAAAAAAGTTGCCACAAGTGGCCCAATCTATGAACAAGAAGTTCCCAATCTTAAATCTTTTCCAATTTTACCATCTATGACATCGTGATGACAAAGTAAAAAAGTTGCCACAAATGGCAACCTTCACCCAACCTATGAACAAGAAGTTTCCTATCTTAAATCCAAAGTTACCACAAGTGGCGTCCTTCACCCAACATATGAAGAAGAAGTTACCATCTTACATCCTTTCCAATTTTAAGGGAAAAATGGCACCTACCCTTAAACATGACAAAGCTGTCATGTCATTAATGATCCCAAACTAGTTGTAGATGGATCATGCCACCCCAAAGACAAAAGTGAGACACGAGTGGATTTGAGACATAAGCATGATCTTTGCACTACATGATTCCCATACTCCAAAGCCAACTCATGTTTTTTGTTAAAACAATTGCAACTCACGCTAAGAGAAATTTTGTATTTAATTTGTTGGTCGGTTTTTAATTACTTCCTTAACTTATTAGACTTCTGGTTGTTAAGAGAGTTTTAGACACCACGGTCGCTTAATGTTTTAAATGTGCTATACATATTAACCTAATTAATAAACATTAAATATTAATAATAATATTTTAGTGTGTATTTTTTAATTTATAAAGAAACAAAAGATTAAGAAAATGGATATTTTTATTGAATATTTTAATTAAAATTTTATATTCACACGTACAAGGTTTCGAGTTTTATTTTTAATATGAAATGTTGATTTTTATCGAAGGAAACACATTTTTTATAAGGAAACAAAATTTAAGAAAGTGATATCTTGCAAAATATTTTAATTTAATATTTTGATTAAATATTTATATCTACATATAAATAAAGAATTTTGAATATCAAATTTTGACGTTTTCAATGTCCAAGTATTTACAAATTTTGATGTTAATGAATAATGTGAATATATAGTGTTTGATTAATTTAAATGAATAATGTGAACATATAGTGTTTCATTAATTTATATGAGGAAATAATAGATATCATGTGGTGCATTGTGACATCAAATTTACCTATGTGTTGTATAATGGTAGAAACCTTGATAATGTGAACATATAGTGTTTGATTAATTTATATGAGAGATGATAGATATCATGTGGTGCATTGTGACATCAAATTTACCTATGGGTCCTCGCACAAAGATGGGGGATCTTTTAAATGCAAAGGATGTTTTGCAAAACATGTTCTTGTTGTAGAATTCAACGTGTACGTTTTTATTAAACATAGGAATGGGAAAGCCTGAGGCAACCAAGTGGGATGCCAAAAGGGTTAGGAGAAAAAAAGCACGTACGTGTTTTTGTTCTCTGAAATGTGTACTGCGTACGCATTTATTAAACATAGGAATGGACAAGCCTGAGGCAGCCAAGTGGGATGCCACGAAGGCTAGGGGAACAAAATGCATACGTGTTTTTGTTTTCTGAAACATGTACGCGTTTTAGAGAACCAAAACACGTACCTGTTTTGTAAAAAATATTTTATTCCATAAATTGAGCCCCTGACACCCCCTAACACCCCTCCCCAACCCCCTAACACCTCCTCTCCAACTCCTTAAGACCCCCTAACCCTAATCACCCACACCACCTCTCCAACTCCCTAAGACCCCCTACCCCTAATCACCCACACCACCTCTCCAACTCCCTAACATCCACCCTGACCCCTAACACCCCCTCTCCAACTCCCTAAAAACCCCCTACCCCTTATCACCCACACCCTCCACCTATTCTTGTCTCCCCCCCAGGGCCCCTAACACCCCCCCTCCCTACTCTCTCTCTCTCTCTCTCACCCTTACTAACCTCTTTTCTTACTCTCTTTCTCCCCTGCTCCACTTACCCCCAATATCCTAACACCCACCAATGTCTCTACCTCTAACCCCTTAACTACCCCCCTCTCTCTTACCTCTAAACTGTTACCACCCCCTAATCTCTCTCTCTCTCACACACACACACACCTACTCCCCCTAACCCTCACTAACGCCCTCTATCCCTCTCTCTCTCTCTCTCCCCTACTCCTCCACCTACACCTAACCCCCACCCCGCTCTCTCCCCCAACCCCCTAAAAAACCTGCTCTCTCTCTCTCTCATATTCTCACTACCCCTAGCCCCCCTCCTACTCTCCCTACCCATAACAACCCCCCCCCCCTCTCTCTCTCTCTCTCTCTCTCTCTCTCTCTCTCTCTACCCCCCTCCCCCCCCCCCCACTGCAATATCTATCTCTATCTCTCCCCCAACCCCCCTCCTCCCCCTACCCCTAATCACCCACACCCTCCCCCCCCTCTCTCTCTCTCTCTCTTTACCCCCCTCCCCCCCCACTACAATATCTATCTCTATCTCTCCCCCAACCCCCCTCCCCCCCCCTTGACCCTCAACTCTCTCTCTCTCTCTCTCTCTCTCTCTCTCTCTCTATATATATATATATATATATGTATATATATATATATATATATATGTATATATATATCACACACACACACACTCCTCCCCCTACCACTAACCCCCACCCTCTCTCTCCCCTCCTCTCCCTAACCACCTCCCTCACTCTCTCACCCCCTTACTCCCCCCTACCTCTAACACCTCCCCTCCTCCTCTCTCTCTCTCTCTCTCTCTCTCTCTCTCTCTCTCTCCCACCCCTCCATCTACACCTAACCCCCACCCCTCCCTCTCTCCCCCCAACCCCCTAATACCCCCCCCTCTCTCAAACACATCTTACTACCCCTAACCCCCCTCTCTCTTCCTAACTCCACTCATACTCTCCCTACCCATAAACACCCCCTAAGACCCTCTCTCTTTCTCTCACACTCCCCCCTCCCCCTAACTCCCTCTCTCTCTCTCTCCATGTCTCTCCTAACCCCCATCCCCCTACCACTTACCACCCTCTCTCTCTCTCTCTCTCTCACACACATCATTGCTAAGCCCCTACCCCGCTCCACCCACCTTGATCTCTCTCTCTCTTTATCTCCCCCAACCCCCCTCCTCCCCCTAACCCTAATCACCCAAACCCTCCCACCACCCTCTCTCTCTCTCTCTCTCTTCCACCTACCCCTAATCCCACCCCCCTCTCTCTCCCCCAACCCCCTAACACTCCCTCAATCCCCCCTCCTCTCTCTCTCTCTCTCTCTCTCTTCCACCTACCCATAATCCCACCCCCCCCCTCTCTCCCCCCAACCCCCTAACACTCCCTCAATCCCCCCCTCTCTCTCTCTCCTCTTCGCCCTAACCCTCACTAACCCCCTCTCTCGCACTCTCTCTCTCTCCTACTCCTCCACCTACAACTAACCCCCACCTATATCTCCCCCTCAACCCCCTAACAAACTCCCCACCTCTCTCTCTCTCTCAACCCCTAACCCCCCCTCCTACTCCCCCTACCCATAACCACCCCCCTCCTCTCTCCCTCTCTCCCTCTCTCTCTCTCTCTCTCTCTCTCCACCTACTTGTATCCCCCACTCATATCTCTCACCCTAACCCCCTAACACCCCCCTCTCTCTCTCTCTCTCTCTCTCTCTCTCCACAAACCCCCTACCCCTAATCACCCACACCCTTCGCCACTCCTCCTTTGGTCCCTCTCTCTCTCTCTCTCTCTCTCTCTCTCTCTATCTATCTCTCTCATCTACATAACGCTTACTAACCCCCTCTCGAATTCTCTCACCCTCTTACTCCTCCTCCTACCTTTAACCCCCCTCCACATCTCTCTCTCTCTCTCCCCCCTCTTCCCCCTAACCCTTACTAACCCCATCTCTCACTCTTTCTCTCCCTTACTCCTCCACCTACACCTTACCCCCACCCCTATCTCTCTCCCCCAACAACCTAACACCCTCGCCTCTCTCTCTATCACAATAATTACCCCTAACCCACCCTCTCTCTCCCCAACCCCCCCTCCTACTCTCCCTACCCATAGTCAACACACCCTTCTCCCCTCTCTTCCTCTCTCCTATTTCCCCTAACCCTACACCTACTCCTCTCACTCTCTAGCTCTCCTAATCACCCTCCCCCTACCACTTACCACCCCCCATCTATATCTCTACCCCAACCCCATACACCTTCTTCCGTCTAACTACCCTAATCCTCCCTAAACCCTTATCCCCCCAACCCCCCTCCTCCTCCTTACCCCTAAAGTAAATTTGATTTTTACCAAAATGCACATGTGTTTTAGCTCTACAAAACATGTACACGTTTTGTAGAGATAAAACAAGTACACGTTTTGTAGAGCTAAAATGTGCATGTGTTTTGGTTTTCATGGCACCCAGATAGACGGGAAAGAAAATTTTGAATTTAAAAGAAACGCGCTCGTGTTTCTTAGCACTAAGACTGAGCCTTGTCACCTATCCAGGTGTCATCCCTCTTCCTATGTGTCTACTTCGTACCTAGCTTCGGGTTAACCAAACCTGTGGTATGGAATATGGTAAACCACAGCTAATTAGGCATCTCACCATTTTTCTCAATATGACTACGATTTACCCCTCATTACAGTATGCTACACACCATCATTTTCGATGAAATTTTAGACCCAAATATCATTTTTTTTTGCAGATTCCAAATATGTAATATATATATATATATCTTTTGTTTTTTCTTATTTTTCTTGTGTCGTGACTCCTTAACTCAAAAAGCACATTGTTAGTGTTTTGTCCATAACTTTTTCGTTTCTCAAGCATTTTGAAAAAAAAATTGTATGGTGCACTAAAAGACACTGACCTATACATGCTATAAAAAAATATGTTTCATGATAATTGCTTTAAGACCTTCAAAGGCTTCACCCACACTTGGCATATTGTTTTTGAGGTTCAATCACTTAGATAATTAAAAATTTTGGAAAAATAACGCCGCACTAGTACCAGTTGTTCTCTATATCTACCAGTTTTCGTAAGTTGATTCCATCATTTAGGCACTCAAAGGGTGCACCCACGAAAACATATACCTTATAATTCCCCCCCCCCCCCAAAAAAAAAAAAAGTGCTTATTAAAACATATCAAACTTTAGATAGTTAAGAACATTTTCAATAGAAAAAATTTATATATTCGGAAATGTCATTCAATTTCCTACATTTCATCTTTTATACTCATCACAATATTCATTTTGTATGTGTCTCAAAATATCCAGGTAAGTTGAGAGATGCCTCTTTTTTCAATTTTCTATTGCATTTAACGTGTCAAAAGAGACCCTCATTAGCTTGCACACACCCCTATGTGTTAGATAATGGTAAGATTATAATGAAGTTTCTTTTATAACTTCTATAGACATTGTACACCATAACTAAATGCATAGATAGTCAATTGGGTTTAGCCCGAGTGGTTGAGTTATTGGATTGTTATTCGCTCCACCCAGGTTCAAGTCCCGCCAGTGACACTTGCTCTTAAGTGAGCCGCTGAGCTTTTCAGGAGATCTACTAGCCAATTAACTGCCCTTCCTATGTCTCTGGACGTCGGGGAGGTTAACGTGGACATAACGGGCATCGAAAAAAAGATGGTGTTCCGTGAACCACACAAAAATTAATTGGGTTTAGCCCGAGTGGTTGAGTTATCGGATTGTTATCCGCTCCACCCAAGTTCAAGTCCTGCCAGTGACATCTTGCTCTTAAGTGAGCCGATGAGCTCTTCAAGAGCTCTACTAGCCAATTAACTTCCCTTCCTATGTCATTGGATGCCAGGGAGGTTAATGTGGACATAGCAACTGCAAATGCTCAACAGTAATAGGAACCACAAGGAAAGAACAAGGAAAACAAGTAAAAATAAAGACATTTTCCACGAGACAATGGACAATCATTTGCCACTGGGAAATTTGATTCCCCACCCAAGCACTTGTCTGAGCACTACAAACATAAAAGATAAATACAAAGTCATTAAGTTCCAAATAAATATGCCCACATATGTGACACAGACAAAAACCATAATAATCTTAAATAACTTAAAAGGAGCCCATGCAAATAAAAATTAGTACAAGGAATTCTTCTCAACAAATTAAAAATTGGACAAACTCAATATTTTCAATAAATCTATTTTATTTTGATACACAAAGTTTCAAACTCCATTCATTTTCATTTTTTTTTAATTTTAATGTTTTAGATCTTATTACAATGAATTACACTTAAAAACAAAGTTTTATAATTAAAATTAAAAATTACTATTTATGACAATTTCTTTTCCCATTAAGAAAAAAAAAATACCCCTTACCAAATTCACATACAAATAAATAACGTAGAAGTGATAATGGAAAATGTTTTGATTTGTGTGCCTTAACGTTTTAAACCATTACCCAACTCCTTACGTTTGGAGAATATAGTAACGTTCCTAACAAAAATTCCCTTTGGAATTTATTTTAGTAAACCCTAAAAAGCACGTTCCTTTATCCTTATGCGAAAACAAAGCCAAATTTGGTACACTTTACCTTTTGTTTTTCCGCTTCTACTTGGAATGACAAAACCATTTTACACGCAAATAGAGATGAAACACGCGAGCTCATTTTTTAAAAAGCAAGATTGTAAAATTAAAGAAAACGATAATTTAAAGGAAAAGGAAGTGTAAAAGCAATGCCTAGTGTTCTTCCTTGTCCATGAAGAATTTGGTCAAACCGAAAGTGGCTTTAAAGTCAACGGATGTTGGGATCAAAGTTTCTCTATGGTTCATCAATGTCATCATATTTACATGGGCATGACAAGCCATTTATCAAGGCTTAAATTGGTTTCGAAGTTTTGGATTATGAATAATTTTGGACGGTGAAATGTTTATTGTCGCAATGGCATAGTCAAACTGCTACTTTGGTTTTTCAAAATTTATTATATTCATGTTAATATTTTTTTAATTAATAATTGGTTTTTCAAAATATATCATATTCATGTTAATATTATTTTGTAGGTTCAAACTTTTTAAATTAGTTGAAATGTTGCTCTCCATAATGATAAATTATGTTATAATTATATTTTTATTTAGAATATTTTTATTAATTTGTTTGTAATGAATATTTATAAAAAGCTTTGCCTTTATTTGATGTGAGATGTGATTCAATTTTTTAAGATGTAAATTTATTTTAAATATTTTACACATCCAAAAAAATGTACACCTCATGAATTTTGATTCCTCTCTGCTTAATAGATCCTAGTTTAAGATGGATCCATGTGGTTTTATTTTATTTTATTTTATGAGACTTTATGTTTTTTTTAATTGCTTCTTTTTCGGTTTAATTTTTTATTTTAAGAGCCGACATGATTTTTTTTAATTTTATTTTATTTTTGGTAATGTCACTTTACATAAGTTACGTGACAACATCTCCCTCACTCTTGATCCAATGATGTGACCATCATAGATCCATTTTAAACCTGGATCTACCAGCATAGATCCATCTTAAACTTGGATCTATTAAGCATCAAGAGGAATCCAATTTCATGAGTTGTAAATTTTTTTATCTTAAATTTTTTACACAATAAGAAAATGTTTATACCTCAAGAAATTGGATCCCTCTCAATGCTTAAGATGGATCTATGTTGGTTTTAACTTTTTTATTTTATGGATCGACATGAATTTTTTAGTTACTTTTTTATTTTTTATATGTTATGAGCTGACATGGTAAAGTTAAGTTACGTAACGTGACAAACATGACACCATCTCCCCCATAATGGCTTGTAAGCACCTCACTACTCTAGGTGCAATCAAGCATCGAGAGGCATCCAATTTCTTGGGGTGTAATTTTTTTTACCTTAAGTTTTTACAAGTTCAGAAAAATTTACATCTCCAGAAATTTGATCCCTCTTGCACCAAGTTTAAGATGGAACTATGATGATTTTATTTGTTTATTTTATATGCTAACCTATATTTTTTTAATTACTTTTCGTTTGGTTTTAATTTGTTATTTTGTGTGCTGACATGAATTTTTTTAATTACTTTGTATTTTTGGTAGTGGCATGTTATAGAACGTTGCCTGGCAACATCTCCCTCATACTGGGTTTTAGAGCACCTCGCTCCTTTTGGTGCAATAAAAATGTTTCACAAGTTACAAAATATTTATTTGACAAAGGTATTATATTTGGGAGTACTTATTTTGTAAAATTGATCTAGAATTTGCATTTCACTTTATTTTCAATCATAAATACTAATGCCAATATAATTAGGAACATAATCAGTCTATAAAGAGCAAGAATGTCATTAAGATTATTTGAATTTTAATGTGGGTATTAACAATGTCACATTTTTACTAATCAAATAAATTTTATTTTTTGATAAAGTATTAGTAGAATTATTCTTAAAGTGGAATGGAATTTCATCATAGTTCAAACTCATGGAAATAGTTACCATGAATGATGCTTCTCCACATTCATATATGTGTATGCTTCATCCATGTATGCGTATGCTTCATCTAAAGAGATTTGAATCATACATTTAGTATGAAACTAGTCAAAATGCTCAACAATAATAGCTACAACTAATTAAGCTAACCCCTTAAGCTTAAGAGATTTGAATCATACATTTAGTATGAAACTAGCCAAATGCTCAACAACAATAGCTACAACTAATTAAGCTAACCCCTTAAGCTTAAGAGATTTGAATCATACATTTAGTATGAAACTAGCCAAATGCTCAACAACAATAGCTACAACTAATTAAGTTAACCCCTTAAGCTTGGTATGTGGGAAGTTATGAATTTCAAATTTACATTAACAAAATACAAATATCCACTTTAACATGGGAAATATTTGAACCTTACACTTCTTCTATACAAACAAGCCTTGCCAGTTAACCTTGGGATAATCTCCTTCATTATTGTATCAACTTGGGTCAACCTTTTTCGGAGAGGTTGGTCAAGGGCCAACATTTGTTCTTTATGTAAGCAAGACTGTGAAGCATATCTTTGTGCATTGTTCTTTTAGCATAAATGTATGGCATAGTGTCACTTCTAATATTGGTCTGAAACAGTGATGGGGATCTCTTTTTGTGGAGGAGAATCTTGAACATTGGGTTAGAAATGTTCAAGTTCATAAATCTCTACTTGTTTTCATATGATGGATATCTGGAAATCCAGAAATTATCACATATTTGAAGATAAATCCTTGAATGTATTTGCTAGCAGTTTGAGAATTTTAAGTATGTACAGGGATTATACTTCTATTGAGATCAAGAAGAAGTCCAAAAAGACTCATAATCCTCCTATTTTGAATTATGCTACATGCTTCTTTGATGGGGATGCACAAAACAATAATTATGGTGTTGGGATTTTACTTATGATTAATGAAGATCATAAATTTAAGATGAGGATGAATTGTGGTTTTGGCTCCAATATCGAAACTGATTTATTAGCTTTATGGTCTTTACTTAAATGTGCAACTACAATGGGTATTGATTCATTATAGATCTTTGGTGACTCTTTAGTCATTATCAACTTGGTGAAGAAGAAGTTTGATTGCAGGTACTTTCCCCTTACACAATGGTGCTCAAGGGTTATTGAACTTTTGGATACATTGACAAACTTTTCCATAGATCATATCTACAAGGAACATAATGAGGTTGCAGATGGTTTGTCCAAAGTTGCTTTAGGGGGAGCTGAAGGTGTCTTACAAATTGAAGAATTTGTGGAAGAAGATCTTACTTAAAAATACTGTTTTTTTTTATAAATTAGGTGGGTTATTTCAATATATTAGTTTTGATGGCTAGTTGTTTGTTCTATATGTAATTCTTGATGGACAGTTTTATGTTATGTGATGTATTATGCTATCTGTTTAATAACGGTATTTGGACATTTGGTTGGATTCTATCCGCAATTCTGACAATTTGATTGTTTGGTAGTTTTGTTTATGTATGTCAGAAGTAGAATGGACAATTTATCAGTCTTTGGGATGACTTTTTTCATTTATGGAAAGTAGTCAAAAGATGTGGTGGAGATGTACTCTTTGATTCAAATGAATAGCAAGAGACATGTTTTTTTTTTCTGGTGTGAAAAAACAACATACATCTTAAAGTTTTGTTTCTATCATTTTAAAATCATGATAAGCAATGACAACTAATTAGAGAACAAGTGAACCTTTTATTACCCTACATGTGTGTTGGATGTGTTGTAAATAATTTCATATGCATAACAATTATTTACAAAGTATTGCTTACAACAAAACTTTATCAATCTAATAATTGATTATGATGATTTTTTCTTGAGTTACACTATGTATTGGATTTGAAACATCACAATGTTTTGAGTGGATACTCCACCCATCATTAAAGGAACAAATCAAAGAAGTATACAATATATTGCTTTGATTTGTTCTTCTAATGATATATGGAGTGTCCACTTGAAATATTGAGACTTTCAAATCCAATACACAATGCAACTCAAGAAAAAACCAACACAATGATAATAAACTATAGAAATCTAAACATTACATATTAATTCTAAATTTTCTCATTTTTAATTAAAAAAATCAAACTACTAAATTGTTAAATATCATAAAAAAAAATTGGGGTATCTAGAGGAATCAGTAACTGGGTCGGGCTTGTACTCGCGTTACATAGTGTCGATTTCGGCAGTCTTTTGCCACTATAGCCTCCAGGTACACCCAAACTGCCCCTACAGAGGTGCACATGCTATTCTTTTTTTTACCATGGAGAATCAATAACTTCATCAGGATTACTTGGGCTAGGCCCAGGTTCAAATCCGGTGGTTGCCACTATAACCCCAAGGGTATAGCCAACATCCTGCAAGCCATATATAAAAATAACTTATGACTTAGAAAGGGGCAAGACATATGGAGACCACATAATGAATTCATATCCCAAACTCAAATCAAGACGCCTACCCCTCTAGCCTTATCACAATGGGCCAATATCTCATTGGGAATTTGAACCCTGGTAGGGAGGGTGAAAACCACTCAATCCCACCAATAAACACCCAAATCCTTACAACTTGCACATGCTATTCAAAGTTTGAATCCATAATATCGCAAAAGTACCTTAATAATACATTATATCATCAACTAATCTACACCCCAAAAACTTTAAATAACATAAAATTAAATTTTAATATAAAAAAATAGATAAAATCCACATAACGTGTAACAGCACATACATATCAATCATACGTCAAAGATAACCCATAAAATATGATATCAAAACTACCTACAACGTTAATGCCTAAATAATAATAAAAAATACTCCCACGTAAACCTTATAACCAAATAAATATTTCCGACCAGCAACCTTTGTAACAAAAAAATAACCCTATTGCATGTATAATCTTTGTGAACTCAGGAATATGATAAATTAACCGAAAGTGTAAACTTACCAAAGTTTTGTGGGTCCCACATATGGGACCAGGTGGTTGCCGACCCTGCCGACCAAATTTTCAGTGATTAGACAACACATATTTATATCTAATACTGCCATGGATTTGGGGATAAATATTTTTGGGTGCTTCGAAAAATCTAGATGTTTTTAAAAAATAAAAATAATATATTATTTTTATTAAAGGAATTCAAAACCCAAATCTAAATTAAATATAAAATAATTGAAAATATACTAACATAATAATTAAACATCTTTATCCTCTTTTATTTAAGTCAATGCTTATCAGACATTATATTCCCAATTTCCTTTTTACATAATTTATACACGAGTGAACCCACGCTTTATTTATTTTTTATTTTTTTAATAACATATGAAAATGAAATTTTTTTTAAATTATTATTTTTTTAATACTAATATTCTCTTTTATTTTTTTTTATATTAGTATTTAATGTCAATTAAATTTAATATCCTTTTGTGGAAAAAAATAATATTCAATTTTAATTAATTTTTATATTAAATTTTAATATTAATTTTTTTTCCGAGAAACTCTTTCACTTAAGGAAATGGTTTTTGGTATGAGAAATCATGACCCAGGAGTATCTATTCCATCAAAAGCATTTCGAGGAGAATGGTCTTTGGTACAAGAAACCGTGACCCAAGAACATCTATTCCGTCAAAATCATCTAAAGATTGAGATTGCGTGCCTAGACCACACCGCCCTCAACTTGACTAAATTTTATGGTGTCTCCTCCCAACTAGACCCACACCTTAAAAAAAGTTAACAAAAATTGACAATATCAATTAAATTTTATTTATATGTATTAAAATATTAAGCCTCGATCACTTGATCATTAGTTCATGCCCTCATTCTTTTTGCTTTTTATCAATTCATACCCTAATCTTTTTCGGCGTGAGTTCAGATCCAAATCTTTTAAACCCCAAAGAGAATATATTTCCCAGTTGCTCCTTTATTCCCCAGCTGACCACCCCTAACTGACTTTGAATTTTCTCGCCTCACCCTGTCATGCCTATGAGGCAGCACCACCACCAAGGGCCCTTTTCAGTGAGCCTTGTGGAATTCCAGGTACGAAATAAATGGGTCAGAAAGTAAAGCAAAGCAAGGGAATCCAACAACTAGATTTTCGCGCAGAAAGAGAAGACAGGTAGTTGCTGTGACCGAAAGAATTCTATATTTAATCACATCATAATTGCAGGAGGAGGAGGAATAATTAGCCTTCTTGTTTACATTTATTGTGACAATCCCCATCTCCCCACAGGATTAAAATTGATAAATCTTTTGAGCTGTAAGAGATCCAATTGCTGGGATGGGTCCACAGGCATGATGGCCTAACTTGCTTAAAAAGTCTTCCTTCTCTGGCAACTTTTGCAAAAACAAATTTGATTATAGTTGGCCATGGCCATGTGATGTCCTATATTGAGGATGATGATATTGTAGAATTGTAAATGATCTCAGCCACCTCAATGCATTGATGCTCTTGGCCCACATGCAAAGCAAGTTTCTTGATCTTCGATGCAAAATTCGCTAAAGATATACATACAGATAGGCATATATCTGTAAGTGGAAGTGGTTGTTGCGGAATTTAGTTATATCTGTTATTGGAGATTGATCCACAATTATTTATGATCTTATATGTGCTGGAGGGATTAGTTTTATTGCATCCAGGATCAGACAGAAGTGCAGCCAAAGAATCGGTGGTTTCGGTGTAAGTTGTTGTTTTGCCTATTGGCGTTATTGGCGTTTCTTAGCATTTGGACAAATTTTCTTGTGTCTGGTAGTGAAGCAACTGTGTTTTTTAAGTTGCAGAGGGCAATATTGTCCTCATAGAAATAGTTTTAGGTGAAGGTGAAACTAACAAGATCAGGGTTGTATTGAAATTCAACATCTGTATTATTGGTAGAAGTTGATCCGAGAGGACAATATGGCTTTAAATTCAAAGAAAACAGCCCGTTTTGCAATGGATTCGAATAAGTCAGCCTGCTTGGCATTGAATTCAAAAAAAGCAGCCCGTGTTGTAAAGAATGGTATTGTTATATTTTCAGTATTTTGTTACAGATTTGCTCGAAAACATCCGATAATCTCATCTCTGCTCTTATGTTTTGGGCTATTGTATGTTGTTTATCCCGGGCTCTTTTTCTTTTTGGTATCCTCTTCACCTGTGCTCATCTCTACTGCCCTGTTGCTGGGAACACTGCTCAGCCTTGGGCAACCTCACATACCTCAGATTGATGATTTAGATGAAGAGGAAGAATATGTAAATGTGTCGAGTGAAGCCCATGAGGACAATGATGAGAGGAAGAAGAATGAGATTGAGGAAGCGACCGATGATGATCTTTCAGAATTGGAGAACAGAAAGGATGATTCTGATTCTGTTGTTCCAGAGGTTTCTGTCACAAAGGTGTCGAAGCGAAGATTTGAAGAAGGTATTGATGATTTCTCTACCAGAAGATATATTGATGCAGAGAATCTTCTGGGAAGAAGGACAGAGGTTGTTGAAACAATTGAAGAAGAGGAAGAGCAATACAATGTCGAAGAGTTGGATGATGGCAAAGATCAAATCAAAGGTGATATAGATACTAGAAGTGTGGATTTCATGCCTTCCCAGAAGAAGGGAGAGGAAAAAGTTACAGAAATTGAGGACAAAGAGCCAGCATCAGCCGTTTATGAATCCATAAATATTGTTGAGAGGAGCGTGGAGAAGGAAGCTGAAAACATGGATTATGGAGGGGAAATATCAGAAAGAACTGAAGAAAAGGCAGCCTTAGATTCAGAAGGGCAGGAAATACAATCTGATGATGAAAAGGAAGAAGCCCCAATGCTGAATCGTATCAAGTCAGTCCACTTCAGTGATAGAGACACTGTGATTGAGGGAACTTCCCAGATGCCCCTGAGGGAAATTGAAGTCGAAGAAGAAATGCCTCTACTTGGGCAGCCAAGTTCCTCATCTCTGGAATTCCATGAAGAAGTCTCTGGTTCAAGAATTGTGGAAGTTGATTCCTTTGAAGGCATTTCAAAATCAAAAGGCTTGGATGTTGAGGTTGATAAGGCTCATGCTGAAGTCCAGGTTTCAGATAAAGAAGAAGAAAACGCCCCCAGTTCCTCCCTGGAGGATTTATTCTCATTATCCTTTCAACCCTCTTGGAAAAGGATTGGACATCATCGTAGTTCTTCAGGTTCTAGTTCAGATGCTGCAGAGAGTTCATCACCGGATGCTTCATTGGGTGATCTAGGTCCTATGTTTGATGAACTCCATCCACTCTTAGACTTTGAGCGGTCCAAGACATATTCTGTAAGTGACAGTGACATTGGAGAGACATCAGGAATTAACAAGGAAGAGTTTTCTCCAAGGGAGACAGCTCCTCAAGACCTAATGGATTTCGCTGATGAGCATGAAGCTCCATCTCATGTGCATGAAGAAGAAGAGGAGGAGGAGGAGGAAGAGGAGGATGACTCACATGCTGATTTTGGCTTCACATGGACTGAAGATGATGAGAAAAATCTTAGGGATCTGGGGCTATCAGAGAAGGAGAGAATGCAACTGGAGGAAAGGGTCATTGCTCGCCGCCATGTTCAACATCCTCAAGGAGCTCAGGAAGAGAGCCTTATAGACTTTTACGTGGAAGAGAGAGCTTCATTTATAGATGAGGAGAACTTGTTGGAGATTGGTTTCTCAGGAGAGGCATTAGCAAAGAAATCACTTGAAATCCAAGCTGGCTCAGTAGATCACCCACTTGAAGCCGATTGTGAATCAGATAGCAAAGATATCCCATCTGAAGTACATCCTGATTCAACAAGCCGAGATATCCATCTCGAAGTTCAATCTGATGCAGGACATGAGGACACACCCAAAGTTCAGGTTGAGGTAAGCAAGAATCCCATTGAATTAGTAGCTAAGAGTTTAACTAGTCACATAAATGAACATCCACAGACAGATTTATTGCCACAGGAAGGAAAGACTAATATTGAAGTGAGTTCTATTAAGGAAATTGAATCACCACCAAGAAATGTTATTGAAGAGGGCACTGCATATATGCATGAAGAAGTTAAGGTTGATTCTCCAAAGGGTTCTGCACACTCTATTGATACCATTGATGTGGTTAGTTTAGATTCTCCTCTTGAATTTGATATGCAAATAAAGAGCATAGGTACTGCTGCTGAAGTTTCTTCAATACAAGAAGAGCAATCAAAATCAGATGAAAAATTAGAGACAAATTATGATTCAAGTTCTTCGTCATCAGATGACATTGTATCTATGTCAACAGAAGGTACTACAGAAGAGCCAACCAATAAGGATGATGAAGTGGATGTCACTTCTCCTAAAGATTATGAAAAGCTTACTGAAAATGCTGAAGCAACTGAACTAGGATCTCCTCCTGACATTGAGATGCAAAGGGAAAGTGTACCCACTATTGAAGAAGTCTGTTCAACAGAAGAACATCAATTCAAAGGGGAAAAAAGGGAAGAGCCATCTTATGATTCTAGCCCTCCCACATCAGAGGAAATTGAGTCAATGACACAAGAAGTTTCTGCGATTGACCAAGATGCCCATCCAACAGTGGAAATGCCAAGAGATAATGTGCTGACTGTTGCAGAAGTTGCCACTGAGAAACTTCAGGAGAAAATAGAAGAAACATCTGATGACTCAATCTCTTCCACGTCAGAGGAGATTGAGTCCAAAATTATTGCAGAGGAATTATCACCTAAGCATGAGGCAGTCCAAGTTGAGTCTCCGAAAGAACAACTGGCTGATAAAGGTGAGGTTATTGAGTTAGATTCTGGCCTAGAAATGGAAATCAACGGAGAAACTTCTTTAACAGAAGAACAGGAATCAAAGGAAGAGAAAATTGAAAAGCACTTCGATGATCCAAGTGTTCTAACTTCAGAGGAAACTGAATCAGTGTGTAGGGATTTTATGAAAGAAGAATCGGCTAGTAAGCAAGTTGGTTCTCCAGATGCATATCAGGAATCAGCTGAAATGGTTGAAATAGTTGAGCGAGATTCTCAACCAGTGGTCGAGATACTTAGAGATAGTATACCCACTGTGGAAGAAATGGCTGCTTCTGAAACAGAAGAATCAAAACTAGAGGAGAAGGAAGAACCATCCAATATAAGTACATCCCAAAACCAGGAGGGCCTGATCATGCTAGAAGTTAAGTCAAAGGAAGAAACTGAATCAGCTATTGAGGATGCCATTGCAGAGGAATTGGGTAATGAACAAGAAGAAGCACGTATATCTGAAAACGAGGATGGACTTACCATGCTTGAAGTCAAGTCCATTGAGGAAACTGAATCAGCTATTGAGGATGACAATGCGAAGGAACTGAGCAGCAAACTTGAAGAAGAAAGTATATCTGAAAACCAGGAGGGCCCGATCATGCTAGAAGTTAAGTCAAAGGAAGAAATTGAATCAGCTATTGAGGATGTCATCACAGAGCAATTGGGCAATAAACAAGAAGAAACAGGTACTGAAAACCAGGATGGACTCACCTTGCTTGAAGTCAAGTCCATTGAGGAAATTGAATCAGCCATTGAGGATGTCATTGCAAAGGAACTGAGCAGTAAACAGGAAGAAGCAAGTATATCCGAAAACCAGGATGGACCTACGATGCTTGAACTCAAGTCCATTGAGGAAATTGAATCAGCTATTGAGGATGTCATTGTGAAGGAACTGAGCGGTAAACATGAAGAAGCAAGTATATCCGAAAACCAGGATGCACTCACCATGCTTGAAGTCAAGTCCATTGAGGAAATTGAATCAGCTATTGAAAATGTAGTTCTGAAGGAGTCAGGCAGGCAGGGTGTTGCAGAAGGTTCTTCAACAGAAAAGGAACACCTTATGCAGAAAGAAACAGGACAAGCATCTGATGATTCAAGCTCTTCTGCATCAGACATAAGCTCACTCAAAAGTCTAGAGGAACCGACTATTCTCAACGTGGAGTCTAAAGGGGAAATTGAAGCAGCAATCAATGAAGATATTGCAGAAGAATTCACCAAGCATGAGGAAGTTAAAGTTGGTCCCTCACAAGCCTCTGAGCAGTCCACTGAAAATGTTGAACCAGTTAAACTAGATTCTCCTCCAGTGATGGATATGCATAGAGATATCCCACCTGCTGTTGCAGAAGGTGCTTCAAGAGAAGAAAATGAATCAGAATCTGAGAAAACCGAAGATTCATCTAGTTCTTTGAGTTCCACTATAATGGAAGTAAGAGAACATCCTTCTTCTGATGGTGGGGAGAGTCAATAGCAGAAAACCTTAGTTTAGAAGCCTTGACTGATTTATTTTTGAAACAGATGAAGGAGCTTCAGTTCCTCTCATCTGTTGCAGCAACCACAATGTAGATAAACCCTGCATTTTTGGCTGTCATTTTTATTGTTCCTATTGCTTTAGTAATTTTACACCCGAGTTTTATACCTTCTATCTTTTTTATCATTTTTACCCCATTGAAGACCACAGGTAAAGCACTGTTATTATTGGTTGTCTTCCTGCATGTGAACATGGTATTTAAGTGATGCAGATAAGGAGACTTATAGAGGTCAGATCAACTAGATGCTGCAGACCATACCATATTGACATTTATAAAATGTGAAGGCTTTTCTGCAGTTGCAAGTCTTGTTGTCCATCTGAAACTATGGGAGTAAGAGCGGATGAGCACAGTGTTATTACCTATTTAGTATTTTGGTTTTTGTTACTGCCAGAACTGAACATTCCCATTGGTTTCTGCTGATAAGTCTTGTTCTATTTCTTACATTCTTTCTTTTAGCTGGTTTGAATATAAAAACTATCCCAAGTGTTTTTCCAGAGTAAGAGATCAGTTCTTCTGTGCAGGAGGAAACAGTTTGGCTGGTCATTGAGAATGCAGTGTCTATGTTGCTTGGCAACTGCTCTTCTGCATTCCTTCCTGCATTATATTATCAGGATGGGCAGTCTTAAGTCTAGTTGAATATATTGTCGGTTACAGTCAGAGGAGTTACATTCTTTTTTTGTATGGAATAATAGAATTTCAGAGAGATGGTGTTAGACTTTGTAATCAAATTGTGCTTATGAAAGTTGTGAATGTGAAGACATGGCTCTGGTATTTCATGTTTTCATGATGGCTTAGACCATCTAGTCCCGTGCGTGAATAGAAGAATTGCTTTGTAATAAAAATCTGATATATAAAGGTATGCGTGCATTAGCAGACCCACTGCTCTATGATTTGTTACTCTATTCCTGGTAACTTATTGCAATCTACTTATTTGTGATGCTTTTATCTTTGTAAATCTTATGTGAAGCTCTTAAATGTATCAGCATGGGTTGTCTCATTATGTCATCTCCATGCTTCTTGGAGTGCTCTATGCTTATTGTCATCAATTGGAAACCTTCAAATGAATTAGTAAGTTATATTTTATTATATAAATACATAAACTTTTGCAAATTTGGTCTCTTACTAAATTAAAAGGCGTGTTATCTCCCAGACACTTCATTATAAGACAGCGGCCTTTAGGCACATGTAATATGACTGAATAGTAAATTAGATTGATATATGAATGGTGATTCGTACAAGGGGTTTGAAGCATAGTAGCATAATTCGAGTACGAATACGATTCGATACGGAAAAAATACGTACTGAAAATATTTAGTACGAATAAAATACGGAAGTAGCTTGCTTATATATAATATTTTTAATCAATTATTCACAAATATACCATAAATATACATAGACATTTATATAATAAAATTTAACATATATTTAAAAAACAAAAATATAAAATATCAACAACTTCAGATATGGAAGTGTGAGAGACGGTAACTACTTATTTATAGTTATTTTAATAAGAAAACATGAAATTGAATGGTATTTTTGTTTTATATTGTTTAAATAATTAATGTTTTTTTCTTTCTTTCTTTAAATTGGTTTTCAAAATTTAATTCTACACTAATAATCCGTATCTGTATTACACCTACACCGAATATTCGAGGAATTTGAATTTCTTCTGAATTTCCGTACACGAAGTACCAATACGGCCGAATTATGCTACTATGGTTTGAAGTATGTATAGTTTATTTTCACATTCCAATTGACTCGGTCGTGGCCTGAAACAAAATCATGCAATTCTGTGGTTGTTCACAGGAACATGGGTCAAAATCACTGCTTCTATTGATGACAGAGATGTTCATTTTGTAAGTTGCCAGGTTCTAGTAATTAGAGTGTGAATTAGATTGTGGGTCTCCGTAGGTTTCTGAATCTTCAGTATGTTGCGATGCAAAATTTGGGCTATTGGAATATCATGGGTCACTACAATATTTCCGAAAGCTTCACCATCATTGGAAAATTGTCGAACTGGATATGTTGTGCAATATATATATGTATATACAAACACAAAAGGAGATTTTTGAACTGGACATGTTGTGGTGGAGGTAGATGGTCGGTTGATTGTTGGGTCAGTGATCATCCTTGCCCAAGTCACGTTTACAATTATGTATGTCAAATAAAAAGTACAAAAGCACAAATAGAGTACACATTTGGACTGTGTCCACTAAGAAATAGGACTAATTCTTATCATTTCCTCCCTGCTGAGAAGAAATTGTCCCCAGCTTTTGCAGATGGTACACACTTTCCAGCTAAGGAAATAACAAACTGCAAGAGATATATAAGTGTGTTTGTTAGATTCGCCCATGTGGATGTTGGGAGAAGGTTGGAAAGAGAATCTTCTGAAGTGAGTGCATGTAACAAGTGTGGAACATGTTGTTCGACTACAGTAGTTGGAAGAAGAAAACTGTGAATGTCCTCCATACTAAAGAACCAAGCTAACTGTGCGTCGCTGAAGCACATATGCAAAAGAATTGACCTCCATATCCTTAGGTTGATAGGAAGCACAAATAAGTTTGGTCTTATAGGGATGTAACTCAATCTACTTCGTGGTTGAGGTGGCTGAAACAATGTCTAAAAAATGATGAGTATTGGAGTTTTGACCAGGTGCTTGAAAGTGCACCTCCCTATTGAAGTGTGAAACCTGTGAAGTGGGTTGCTGCATGTCACAGGGGATGAGTATCAGAGCATGTTAAGAGTCTTAAAATTATGGAGATTGACTAAGATAACAATCATTTGTGATAAGTCTTGAAGGGTAGGTGACCCCTGGGATAGAGGTCCACCTCGGTGGGCTTCTGGACGTCTTGGCCCCTGCTGAATCACAAGTTATTGGTATATATCGCTTGTGGGCTGTTGGATATACTCTTGGATTTATAGTGGCAGCTGCCGGATTTGAACCTGGGCCTAGCCCATATAATCACGATGAGTTATCGATTCCCCATTGTTAAAAAAACAATCATCCCTATGGATAGCAAGGAAATGAGAGACGTTGATCTAAGTTTCTAGACTTTGTGCAGTCAATAGATGTCACACACCCAACAGTTTATTTACATTGTCTACGCTATGGGTTACACAAATTCACCATAAAAAAATTCCTTTGATACCAAATTTGATTTTCACAAGTTGTAAAATTTATTAGTGAAAGCAAAACTACAACAACCGAAATATTTAATTTCCATCTTAAAACATGTATGAAGTCCTACAATGAATTCATCCATAATTAGGCAATTTCAATTTATACATTGAGAAATGAACAACTATGAAATGAATAAACATGGCACTTCATGACATATTCAGAATACTTATATTTCTAAGAAAATAACCTCCAACAAGTTGCAAACAAAGGATGTTCCTTCCAGCCTTACGCTCTTTGTAATGTCTCCTTCCCTCAATCCGACCAGCAAAGGGAACATGATGGACATATGGGGTGCTAAAATTTGTCTTTGAAGCAGTATTATCAATTTTCATTTAAATTTAAATGCGTGCATGGATGCATAATAACAAACATATCGGAAATAAATTCATCTCGCACACACAACATGCATATATCGGTATTTTCAACACAGGCATAACAATCAAATCATGCACATAGATAAACTAACTCCCATGCTATACACAAGCATCTAATGGGATCATTCAAACTGGGTCATCTCATTCAATTTAGCATAATTGATAGTCATCCATAATACACAATTTTATCATAAATAAACAGTAAACACTTGTCTTTAATTGGAGCTATCCAAGCAACTGGCTACGGAAGATCAACGATCCACCCAGCGATAGGCTCTCTGTCCAACACTTTATCTCTCTGCTAAGAGGCCACACCCGAACTGGGCTATGTGTCCACTAAGTAGGAACTACTCAAGCTCACTCATTGCTATAGTCACAATCACTCATGCTAAGCCAGCACACAACTGGATTTGTCAAGCATGCAGGGAAGTAGGAAAGGAGAATGCTAACCCAGTGAGCTAAACCATAGAGCTACAGGCATCTCAACTGATCTCAGATAACCTTGGCACCCACAATATCTATCACACCCAACACAAGGAAGGTCCCCTTCTCTACTACACAGTCCCTCAGGCGCCCCTTCCCTCCAGTGCTCTTCAGGATGAGTATAGAAAGGCCCAAGCTGCTAGATCCAAAAATATTCTTTCCTTCATTAGGTTTATCAAGCAATTCCGACCTCTGATCTCTCTCCCAATTTGATCCACTCTTGGATTTTTCCAAATTCTGGCCACGTGACTCCAAATAACAGAATTGAATTTCCCAGCCTCCAAATCTGGGTCTTCCTATGAATTTTTGGGTATTCTACACTTTCAAATTTTCCCCAGGGTTTATGTCTATGGATTCCCCATTAGATTTCGCTGCTCACGACAAATTCTTGGCGTTTTTGGCACTTAAAATCGTGGCTTCTTTCCTGGTTAGGATTCCTGCAATCCTTCACTGCTAGGCATGCATAATGGTTGAGAATTCCATTATGGTTGTTCAACAATGGAATGGGGATGATGGAATAACGAATTCCCATGAGGAAATTAACTTCTAGGTCAAGTAAACTGAGCCCATAATCTGCCATACGAATTTTTGAGCTTTCCCATGCTCCATTAATTTCATGAGCTGATTTCTCAGTTGCCTCTTCCTAATAGAATTAAATGTCAGCATACTAATCAAGATGGGTTCTCAAAATGAAACTTGGAAACAAGGATTAATTCCCCCAACCCCTCACCTCTCCCTAGTGGATACATTCATCCCCCTCATTTTTAGTTGCTTCCATAGCCAGCTCTTGGAATTTTATTTGCATTATAAATATTTACATGTTTTTACAATTTCCATGGTGTACTAACACATGGCTCACAAAATATAAAATACTTTCCTTTTAAATCCGAGCATTCATTAGCAAGGCCTTGGTCTTGAGCTCCACGCTAGGAATTCATACATCGTATATGCACAATATTTACATATGAAGCCAATACATTCTAAGGGTCAAAATGGAGGTATTACATTCCACTCTGTCACATCCCCTTCCCTCAATCCGACCAGCAAAGGCAACATGATGGACGTACGGGGTGCTAAAATTTGTCTCTAAGGTAGTATTATCAATTTAATTTAAATTTAAATGCGTGTGCAGATGCATAATAACAAACACATCGAAAATAAATTCATCTCGCACACAACATGCGTATATCAGTATATTCAACACTGGCATAACAATCAAATCATGCACAAAGATAAACTAACTGCCATGTTATACACAGGAATCTAATTGGATCATTCAAACTGGGTCATCTCATTCAATTTAGCATAATTAACAGTCATCCATAATACACAATTTTATCATAAATAAACAATAAACACTTATCTTTAATTGGAGCTATCCAAGCAACTGGCTACGGAAGATCAACGTTCCACCCAACCATAGGCACTCTATCCAACACTTTAGCTCTCTGCTGAGAGACCACCCATGAGCTGGGATATGTATCCACTAAGGAGGAATTACTCAGGCTCACTCACTATCATAGTCACAATCACTCATGCTAATCCAACACATAGTTGGGTTTGTCAAGCATGCAGGGAAGTAGGGAAGGAGAATGCTAAGCCACTGAGCTTAACCACGGAGCTACAAGTATCACAACTGATCTCAGATAGCCTTGGCATCCACAATACCTACCACACCCAACACAATGAAGGTCCCCTTCTCTGTTACATAGTCCCTTAGGTACCCCTTCCCTCCAGTGATATTTAGGAAAGAAAGGTCCAAATTACTAGATCCACAAAGATTCTGGCCTTCACCGGGTTTATCAAGCAATTTCGACCTCTGATTTCTCTCCCAATTCGATCCACTCTTGAATTTTTCCAAATTCTAGCCACATGACTCCCAAAAATGGAATTGAATTTCCCGACCTCCAAATATGAGTTTTTGGGTATTTCACCCTCTCAAATTCGCCCCAGGGTTTATGTCTATGGATTCCTAATTAGATTTCGCTACTCACAACATATTCTGGGCGTTTTTGGCACTTAAAATCGTGGCTTCTTTCTTGGTTACGATTTCTGCAATCCTTCACTACTGGGCATGTATAATGGATGAGAATTCCAGTCTGGTTGTTCAACAATGGAATGGGGATGATGGAAAAATGAATTCCCATGAGGAAATTAACTTCTCGGTCAAGTAAACTGAGCCCATAACCCGCCATACGAATTTATGAGCTGCCCATGCTCCATTAATTTCATGAGCTGATTTCTCGGCTGCCTCTTCCTAACAGAATTAAATGTCAGCATACTAGTCAAGATGGGTTCTCAAAAGTGACTTGAAAACAAGGATTAACTCCCCCAACCCCTCACCTCTCCCTAGTGGATACATTCAGCTCCCTCATTTTTAGTTGCTTCCATAGCCAGCTCTTGGAATTTTATGTACATTATAAATATTGACATGTTTTTACAATTTCCATGCTTTACTAACACATGGCTCACAAAATATAAAATACTTTCCTTTTAAATCCAAGAATTCACTGGCGGGGCCTTGTCCTTGAGCTCCACGCTAGGAATTCATACATCGTATATGCACAATATTTACATATGAAGCCAATACACTCTTGTTAAGTTTAGCCTAATTTCACAAGCAAGATCACTGAAAGAAACACAATCACAAGATAGACAAAGATTTACCTTGGGAAACCCTCATGGGGTAGAAAACCCAGCAAAGCTTTCCTCTATAGATAATCAACCAATACAAGATGTAGTACCCAAACAAGAGCTCCTTCTCCTCCTATGCAAATCTCTCTCTCTCCTATGCGTCAATCACAAGTGAGTGAATGAATGGTATAAATGAGGAACACACCTCCTCTATTTATACTTGTGTTATAACTGACTTTTCACCCTAATGGGGCCGACCTCTCCTAAGAGAGTCTAATAACCCCTAAACAGCTAACTCAGGTCTGACCTTGCATGGGAGATCTAATAACCCTAGTTACCACACTCTCTCGGAGGAATAAACCTCTATGGATATACAATAGGGTCTCTTCGGAGGAATGGAACATCTCCGGAATAATAAAGTACAAATATAATATTCTTAGAAGTTGCAATATTTCAACACTCCCCCTTAACGAGAAGGATATTATAACAACATCTGCAGGAGCAAGGAGTCATCAACTACATGATACATGATACATCTATAAATCATTGGAAGCTTTCTTCATACATCATCAGTAACTCAAACAGTTACTAGAATATCTTCAAGAGCTTCAATACTGGAACATCAACATCTTCAGTACTGATTCTTCATCTTCTGCAGCACTTGAACAGCTACAGTAACATCATCATCTGGATCAACATATGGATCCTCTCAATCAACAACATCAACATCTGGATCATCTCGATCAACATCATCATCTGGATCATCTCGATCAACGGTATCATCATCTGGATCATCTCGATCACATCATCATCTGGATCATCTCGATCGATAGCATCATCTGGATCATCTCGATCAACAGGATCATCTCGATCATCTCGATCGACAGCATCGCCATCTAGATCATCACGATAAGCAGCATTGTCATCTAGATCATCACGATCAGCAGCATCGTCATCTAGATCATCACGATCAGCAACATCGTCATCTAGATCATCATGATCAACAACATCGTCATCTAGATCATCACGATCAACATACTCTGCAATACACATGATCCTTCCTTTCGAAATTTCAGGATCCTGGACAATCCTTCCTTTTGGAATTACGTGATTTTGGTCCATCAACTCTGGTGATCCTTCCTTTCAGAATTACGGGATCATGGACAGTCCTTCCTTTCGGAATTACGGAATTATGGTCCATCAACTCTGGTGATCCTTCCTTTAGGAATTATGGGATCATGGACAATCCTTCCTTTTGGAATTACGGGATTCTGGTCCATCAACTCTGGTGATCCTTCCTTTCGGAATTACGGGATCATGGACAATCCTTCCTTTTGGAATTACGGGATTCCAGTCCATCAACTCATATCTTAGACAATCCTTCCTTTCGGAATTACGGGATTCCAGTCTAAGGATCAATATTTAAGACTATCCTTCCTTTCAAAATTACGGGATCACTGTCTAAGGATGATCAATCCTGATTCATTTAAGACACCTCCCATGTCTATGGACGATGTAGTCCAAATCTACTTACAGGATGATCAATCCTGATCCATTTAAGACACCTCTCATGTCTATGGACAATGCAGTCCAGATCTACTTACAGGATGATCAATCTTGATCCATTTAAGACACCTCTCATGTCTATGGACGATGCACTCAAGATCTACTTACAGGATGATCAATCCTAATCCATTTAAGACACCTCTCATGTCTATGGACGATGCAGTCCTCTCATACATAGGTGACCTCATCAGTATTCTCATCAATACAAGTATCCACATCATCGACCTTACCGTCGATGCAGGCAATCTCATCATCAATGACCACATCACTCCTCTTTTCGGGGAAGGTCCTTCTAAACTACACCAAGCTTGTCTCGGAAATGCTCAAACTTTACTTGAGACAGAGGTTTGGTCAAGATATCATCAACTTGTTCGTCAGTGCTCACCTACTCGAGCTTGATAGCTCCTTTATGCACCATATCCCGTATATAAAAATATATGTGCTCTGACTTATCATGGAATACTATATTCTCTGTCATCTTGATACAACTCTGGTTGTCACACATGATCACAGTGGGGTCCATCTCTAAGTCAAATAATCCTGATAATAGCTTCCAAAGCCATATCGCTTCACAACTAGCAGAGCAAGCAGCAATATATTCTGCTTCAGCTGTGCTGAGAGCCACACTTGACTGCTTCCTGCTAAAACACGAGATCATGGCAGATCCTAGACAATAATATCCACCCGATGTACTCTTCCTATCTAATACACTTACTGCCCAATCAACATCTGTGTAGCCATACAATCTGAAGTCATGATCTCCATGATAACATAGACCAAAATCTATTGTACCCTTCAGGTACCTCATCACATGCTTTGCAGCTATCAGGTGAACTCGTCTAGGTTCCACTAGATACTGACTCAAGGTGTTCACCGCAAAGCATATATCTGGCCTGGTATACGTCAGATACATTAATGACCCAATAATCTATCTGTACAAAGTCACATCCACTAACTCTGAAGAGTCATCAGCTAACAGCTTCAAGTTGGAATCCATGGGAGTGGCCATGGCTTTGCATTCCAACATGTCAAATCTTTTCAGGATTTCCACTGCATACTTTCCTTGGTTGAGAAAAATCCCTTATGGTTTTTTCCATACTTCCAAACCTAAGAAGTAATGCATTAATCCAATATCTTTCATCTCAAACTATGTAGAGAGCTTCTTCTTGCATTCGACAATCTGTTTCTTATTTCCAATCAAAAATAGATCATCCACATAAATCAACAATATAACAGGTTCATCATCCATAACCTTTAGATAAAGGTTAGGGTCAACTTTACTTTTGGTAACGCCCAAGCTTGTCAAGAAACTGTCAATTCTTCCATACCAAGCTCTGGGGGCTTGCTTCAACCCATACAAAGCCTTCTTCAATTTGCACACATGGGTTCTTCCATCTTCCACCTCAAATCCTTATGGTTGTTCTATGTACACTTCCTCCTCAATCACACCATTCAGGAAGGTTGTCTTTACATCCATCTGGTGTAATTTCCACTTCATCATGGATGCAAGTGCCATGATGGTTCTAATGGAAGTGTACCTTGCAACTGGTGCAAATGTCTCTTCATAGTCAATTCCCTCTTTCTGAGAGAATCCTTTTGGCAGCTTCTGGAAGACCCTTGAGTTTATATAGTCCTCCTTCCTCTTCACTAATAATTATTGCATCCTCAATTGATTTTCCTTTGGACCACATGAGCACTTGTCCATCTTTGAATGCAACCCTATAACCTTTCTTATCTAATGCTGAGATAGAAAGTAAGTTCTTCTTCACACCTGCTACATATAGAATTTCCTTCATTTTTAGTGGAGTTCCAGAATCAAGCTTGTAGCTTGCTTCACCAATTCCCTTGATGGGATATTGGTAGTCATCTCCCAAGGATACCTTCTGGGGAGAGGTCTTCTCTTCCAGATTTGATAGAGTTTTCTTTTATCTTGTCATGTGCTTTGAAGCACCACTATCAATGAGCCATGTATCTTCTCCAGGTGTTACTGACCCAGAGAATGCAAAGAATAAAACATACACTTCTACATCTTCTTCTACTACTTTAGCTTTCTTCCTTTTAGGCCTTTCCTCTTCTTCTTCTTCACTATCATCTTCTGCTAGATGTGCATGATGTCTTTTGTGAAGATTCTTCTTCTTCCTTGAGGGAAAATTTCTAGCAAAGTGTCCTAGTTTGTGACAACTGAAACATTTAACTAAGGAGAGATCTCTTTCTGAGCTTACTCCTTCTTTCTTTTGAAATCTATGTGGAGGATGAGATTTCTTATGGCCATTCTTCATGGAGTTGAAGTGACTCCTTCTTCTTCTGGTGTGAGTGGCCAAGGCTTGGTAATCTTCTTTGAGTAGGGCTTCTCTATTGGCTACCCTAGCCTCTTATTGAATGCAATCCTCCCATACCACATCAAACTTCATACTTTCTTTTCTTGCACACATAGTTTGGATGAATGACTCCCAAGGTCTAGTGAGACCATTGAGTGCAGTCATGACTAGTTCATCTTCATCAAGGGTGTCTCCAATGGCTTCTAGTTGTTCCTTGAACTGGGAAACCCTTGTGAAATAATCTTGAATAGATTCTCCTTTATTCATTTTGGTATTCTTCAATTGAGTTCTCAAATTCATCTTTTTGTTGATGTTCCTACCTGCATACATTCTGCATAGGGCATCATACATTTCCTTTGGGGTCTTCTTGGATGCCACTTGGAGAATCAAGTGGTCCTTGATAGAATCAACAATGATTCTCTTTGCCCTAATCAAGTCCTTCTTATACTTCTCTTTGGCTTCATCTTCTTCAGGTTCTGCAATCTCATCTTTGATATATTGGACAAGATCATTCTCTTCAAGAATGAGACATCCTATATTTTCATGTCCGGAAATTCTCTATACCCTCTAACTTGTCTTCAAGCTTAGTGCTTGGAGCCATATTATCCAGGGGGTAACAGAGATTGAAGTTTCTCAAAGGATAGAATAATACTTACCAGGAGATGAGCTTGATTGATATTACTAGTGTGCTCTGCTTCTGGAAACTTCAACTTTTCACCTTCCGGATCTGCAACAGAATTTCTGGTTTTCTAGTCTTCACTTTTCTGGTTTACTGGTGCACAGGTTCGCAGCTTTTCTGGTTCACTGGTGCACAGGTGCGCACTTTTTCTAGTTTACTGGTTTTTTGGTTCAAACCCCAAACTAGTGTTTGACTTTCTTGGAGTTCTACCCACTCAAAAAGTTCGGTCTAGGGCTCAAAACTTCAATTTTGAGGAGGGCTATCCAGCCATGCAATCAGATTCCAAAAATTCAAACTTTTGCAGAAACCCTAATTTTCACCGGAGGAGGAGAGAGAGGTATTTTCACCTTGTGAAAGATGTCCTATTCAGGCTAGCTCCGATACCATGTTAAGTTTAGCCTAATTTCACAAGCAATATCACTGAAAGAAACACAATCACAAGATAGACAAAAACTTACCCTGGGAAACCCTTATGGGGTAGAAAACCCAGCAAAGCTTTCCTCAATATAGATAATCAACCAATACAAGATGTAGTACCCAGATAAGAGCTCATTCTCCTCCTATGCAGATCTCTCTCTCTCATATGCGCCAATCATAAGTGAGTGAATGAATAGTATAAATGAGGAACACACCTCCTCTATTTATACTTGTGTTCTAACTGACTTTTCACCCTAATGGGGCTGACCTCTCCTAAGAGAGTCTAATAACCCCTAAACAGCTAACTCAGGGCCGACCTCACTTGGGAGATCTGATAACCCTAGTTACCACTCTCTCGGAGGAATAAACCTCTCCGGATATACAATAGGGTCTCCTTGGAGGAATGGAACATCTCCGGAATAATAAAGTACAAATATAATATTCTTAAAAGTTACAATATTTCAACAATTCTAAGGGTCAAAATGGAGGAATTACATTCCACTATGTCACGTCCCCTTCCCTCAATCCAACCAACGAAGGGAGCATGACGCACATATGAGGTGCTAAAATTTGCCTCTGAAACAGTATTATCAATTTCATTTAAATTTAAATGCATGTGCAAATACATAATAACAAATATATCGAAAATAAATTCATCTCACACACACAGCATGCATATATCAGTATATTCAACATAGGCATAACAATCAAATCATGCACAGAGATAAACTAAATCCCATGCTATACACATACATCTAATTGGATCATTCAAACTGGGTCATATCATTCAATTTAGCATAATTAACAATCATCCATAATACACAATTTGGGCGCGGCTTCAAATTGCGTAGGAGGATCCAACTGATTATGGAGGCTCGAATCAATGCTCAAATCTGATTATGGAGGATCAAATCAATGCTCAAATCTGATTATGGAGGCTCCAAGATGGGCGCGGCTTCAAATTGCGTAGGAGGATCCAACTGTCGTCGACCTCAATAGATCCATCCACCGATCTCAATGGAGTCACCCGTCGACTATAGTATCTCAGACCCCGACCGATATTGTGTTGAATTTCTCTTCTATACAATAGTTGAAAAGAAATAAATGGAACCTGCGCAGGCGGAGACTTGTGCTAAATGGAGAGCCGAATTGCCTAGCCGCCGACTCATGTGCTCCAAAGATATGATAGGAAAGTACCTCAATCGAATGAACTGACTATAGCAGTCACTTGTTGATCCTAACACCAATTGGTCCTTGACGCTTTGAAATATTTGTATATTTTGAAGTTTTAAGTTCAAATATGGTCGCTCCTTTCATCGCTTGACGAGCTTCTGTGCATTATATTGAAATAGTTTGCCAAATGATTGACCAGTTGGTTGTACAATCATGACAGTTGGTCACTTTTACTAGCTTGCTCTGCTGGTAAAAACTCGTCGACTATCTAGCTGACTTGACTCTCAACTATACAATTCATAACTCTCGACTTGTAAAGTTGCGACCATCGACTTGGGGACTGCTGCATATAGATACATGCATTATATTTTTATGATTTGATCGATGAGATATTAAGATTGGTTGATGTTCTACGGGTCGACCACTAATTTGGTTGATTGATAAGTTTGGTCAAAGTATCATTACGGTCAAGTATTTTGATGATCTAGTTTCGGGTCAAATATTGGTTGACAATTCCTTTGTATGTTGAAAAAAAAAGGTTTAAGTCTTTTACATATTGAGTTACAGACATCTATAAGTGACTCTAATTAAAACATGTAGGAAATCCCCTCTAATGTTGTAAATCAAACATCTATAAGTGACTCTAATTGAAACAGGTAGGAAATCCCCTCTAATGTTGTAAATCAAGTCGGTATCTAGCCGACTCTATAAGTTAGGTCGAGACAAGTCGAGTCTAAAAATAGTCGGACACGACCAAGATCGCACACAATGAAGCAAAAAGTCCAATAACACTTGCAGTCAATTTAAAATCCCCACAAGAAAGCAAAGGCATCGAAGAACATTCAAGAAGAAGCCATCTTATAGCACATAGAAGAAGAGCTTAACGCTAGATGATGACATCAGCACATTTTAATTGATTGAACCCCTCGGTGCCGTATTGAAAAGATGTTCCTGGGTTGTAACCTTGGAAAGCTAGAAGAGAGAGAAATGGCATAGAAAGTCGAAGAGCCAAAAGGCCCCACATGCCTGAGCCGATGGATATGTCGGCCAGATGGAGATGCCTGAGTCGATGGAGATGCCGACCAGATGAGCCAGGTTAGGCTTTAAACCAAGAGACCTTGTTGCGGAAGAGGACATTTGACCACCATTGTGAGAGGGTGAGACTTCGATGGACTACTACCAAATAGAAGATGGAGGTTGAAGAGTAACCAGACACAGTAGAACCTTGTACACGTGTGTTTTCCTATCAAGCTGGCGGTTATTGCGGCTAAGTACCTATACAGACCGGTATGCATGGTTGATGCACAGTGAGGACTACTTCAGCAGGAGCAGAAATCCAGGATGTTGATGCATCTTTCTTTGTTTTCTTTAGAACGAAGAAAGGATTTGTTGGGGGGGTATATGTTGAGGGGGCCGCAAGGCCTTTCCTAAGTCATCAATATTAGTTAACGTTTAATGTAAAAGAGTAGTTGCAGTGGGTGTAACCGTTCCAACCTCTTCATTGGTGTATAAAATATCAACTCAAGATGAATAATAAATGGTTGAATGCATTCGATCCATTCCTTTGTCGAGATTATCTCTGTGTATGCTTTGTCCTCTTTTACTTGTTGGTTTTCTACAAAAATGATATGAACCTTCCTTTAGTGATTAGAACTGTCAATTTTGGAGATGTTTTTTGGTTCATCTAAGACATAATTGGGCTAGAGAATAGTTTATTTCTATGTTACTTTTCTCTTATAGTATCAAGTGGTTGTAGACTAGTTGGGCGTTGTCTTTTATTGGGATTAGGTGTGGTAGAGAAACCAAGTATAGTTCCCTAGGAAGATGTTGGTTGCTAGGGTATTGGGGTAATGGAGCCTATAATAAAACCCAATTTCATTGGGGTAGAGTATAGTTTATTTCGATGTTACTTTTCTCTTCTAGTAGCAAGTGGTTGTAGACAAGCTGGGCTTGTCTTTTATAGGGATTAGGTGTAGGCAAAGAAACCAAGTATGGTTCCTAGAAAGATGTTGGTTGCTAGGATATTGGGGTAATGGAGCGAATAATAAAAACCAATTACTGTGATTAATAGAAACACATATTAAAAAATCATTATAGAAGAGGTAGTTTTTTTAATTCAAACTTGATTATGGATGCCTTGTTTTGTAAAATTTGTTATGGAAGTTCTAATTTTTCATCAAATATTCATGGTTGAATGGCATAGTTTTAGATAACACATTTTATGATGGGAATATAGAAACCCAAAACTTTAAAAGGAATATTTGAAAAATAAATACAAATTCCAAACCGGGTCCCATTATGAGAACCATTCATGCAGGGCGTACCATTTTCCAAACGCACAATCCGGATAAGAATGACCGTTTGTAATCTCTATTTGTTCTAGACTCGCATTGAGCTAGGAGATTCAGCTCACCTCCGGTCGAGTGGATTGTCCGGTAAAGGGATCGAATTTTCCATCCGTCGAGGTCGTTTGTGTCGCTTGACAAAATTTAAACTCTATTTAACCGTTATAAAAATGGCATTGTATGCATCACCTACTTACCCAAGCACAAGTGACACGGTTATGAAATTGTTTGACTCTGTTTTCTTACTGTTCTGTTTGATTTTTTAATCTTTTTGGCTTTCATCGAAAACCAGGGATCGTGCGATGTGCAGAGCTATATCAGTGATCGTGCGATAGAAGGCGAGCAACAACCGTAACAGTTCCTATTTGAGAAAAGATTTGTAGCAAGACTTCTTCTTAGCTATTCTATGTCTTTTGAACATTGTAGATTTTTTTTTTAAAGTTCTTAAAACATAACCATGATTATATGAATAAACAAAATAGATTAGAGTTGGTATAAGACTAAGACCGAGGGGAGTGTGAGGGCTAACTTTTTGGGTAGAGGTAGAGGAGGGGTTATCATCTTCAATGAACTCAAATTTAGTGGTGGTTTTTGCTATCTAATTAATCTATGTCTATATGCCTCATTTTGTCTCGGAATTCCTTGTCTGTTTACCTCATTTGATTGTGTAGTTGATGCTCAAATCCAGTGGTGGCTTTTGCTATCAAATTAATCTATGTTTATCTGCCTCATTTTGTCCCAGAATTCCTTCTGCTTTTACCTCATTTGATCGTGTAGTTCATCAACCTGCAATAGATTCTCCTTCCTTTTGTCCTTACGATCCAATAAAACGTTATCCAACAAAGATTTTGTGCCACTAGAGTATGATTGTCTAAAAATATTTGGTATCTTTGGTATGAAAGTTCCTCAAGTTAGGAATTCATGGTTGCATGTCATATTGAATTTCATCCTAATTCATCACTACCTTTTCTTATTTAACCCAACTTTTTTAATTTCCATTTGGATTCTCCTCGATGTGTACTTGTGATAACAAAAGGATAAGGCCTTCACCTCATGTATATTGTGTGGATGGTAGTCGAATCGTCTCCCCTTGCGTCAACCTTGACCCTTGGTGCCTTTGGTTTTTCTATCTCCCTATATGTACGAGTCTCATCGTTTTCAAGTATGCTCTATGGCACCCTTCTCTCTTCTTAGAAAAGTCCCCACCTTAAAGTCATTGATGGAGAGAGTCTTCAAAGGAAAGGAAATGTTTATGAACAACTGATTTTTTAGTTTGAAATCCTTGTCAAATGGCTCTGTTCCACGTATCGATCAAGCCATTCTTGGAATATATTTTGTTCATTGCACCAAGAGTAACAAGGTGCTTACAACCCAGTGTAGAGGAGATGTTGTGATGTGATGTAACATGACATATTTTAATACTAAAAAATCTAGTCTGCTAGAAAAATTTTACATATGTTTTAATGAAATTAAATATATATTATGCTAATTTAATTATCATGACTATTCTTTGAATTTTTTTATCTTAAATTTTTTACACATCAAGAAAAAAATTACACCTCAAGAAATTGAATCCTAGTTCTCAGTGCTTAATAGATCCCTCTTTAAGATGGATCTATGTTGGTTGTATCTACTAGCACAACTACTTAACTTGTGGCCACTAAAGTGTGGCTGGTGAACTGATAGGCCACAAGTTAAGTGTCATGAACAAGTTATTGTTACTTTCTCTCCATGTCAATCTTGAAAGTACACTTGTCTCGTAAATCATACTTGGTGCTTCACCTGAAATTTTAAAATACAAGCACCTATTTGTGTAATTAATTTTCATGAACCTAATCATAAAAAATAAATTTATTCATAATTAAAATTTTATTCTCACATAGATCCTTATCGCTTTGAATCTCAAGTCTAGTTTTCATTTTCATATTTAACACTTTTTCTCCCTTAGATCTTTATTGTTTTGAATCTCAAGTATCTAATATTTGAACCTACCACCTCCTACCCAAGTATATAATTTTCTAAACTATAAACTTTATAAGTTGATTATTTTCACAATCACATCAAAAAATACATTTAAAATAAATAATTTTTTTTAAAATGAATATAAAATTTCAACATTAACGTTGAGTACACATGAGTACACAGTGAATTCAAAATTGAGGATAAAAGATAACCTACATTTTTACATAAACATTACACACAGAAATTCAAAAAATTCTCGGCCATGGTGAACTTATGAATCAAATTGTTACTTTTCTGAAATTGGTCATTATTCCATCTATATTTAGGAAATTAAGAATCAGGTGTCACCTAAAATACTGCAAAACAGTGGATTTTAGAAATTTATTTTGGGATTTTAGAAATTTATGTTTAAGAATTCAAATCCAATGGAAATGTAACCATTTGAATATATGGATCCAAACGAGACCATAAATTAAGTGAATCCATTAAAACCCCATCATTTTTACAAAAATCCTCGTAAATAAAAAAGTATGTCAATGTGAGTTTAAACTATATAGTGTGGTTTGTTATGCATTGTTTCACGTTTTCATCTATTTTTTTAAGACTATTTAAATACTTTTATTTCCAGTAAAATAAAAATAACAAAACTTTACCACTGAAAAATCTACCATGTCCAAAAATGAAGCAATTTAAATGTTGGTTATACATATAAATACTAAGAGTTACATAAGCAAGGAGCTTTGAACGGAATATCTCCTGGAAGATCTCTAATAACTTTAATCATTGTTGGATTGATCCAACGAATCAATCCATGCACTGCTGAGAGGCTTATTGCTCAACTATTTTTCTATCTTTCACCAACGTGAAGGTTTCTAAAGTGTGGCAAAGATCTAATATCGTGCACCTTGCAAACCGCATTTCCAGTTTGGTTTTGCTACCTTTCAACCACATGAACATCACCATAGCATGGAGAAGAGAATATAATAAGATATAATACTCCAGAGTGCCACACCATAACAAGAATACTACATGCGCCTTGCGGACCACATTGATAGTTTGTATTTTCTTTAGGGACACCCGATGGACATAGTCTCCCAATGCAGCATTATGCATGGTGACCCATCTAGAAGGTGAGCACTTATATAGACAGATGGATCAACTGCAGCATCATGCATGTTTATCCATTTACATGGTAAGCTAACTTAGACAAATGGATCACCGCCTCATTTGCAGACAGTCAAATGAACCTTTTCAAGAAAAACTAAAAAATATATCAAAATAATATCTGCATTATAATACAATACGCTAATGATCGTTACATTCTCAGTACAAAGAAATCTGCATAATATCTTCATAGTAATACAATATTCTATCAATTGTCGAACTTGCACAAATACCGCAATATATAACCAATACTGTTGGATTTGTGCATTGTGTAATTGCATACAGTTTTTGTTGAGTGGATAACTCCCAAATTTCCTTCCTTCATAAATCAATATGTTTATTTATACATTATCCAAAAGTCTATTGGACTTTGGATTCCAAAGAGATCCATTGAAGTCCATATGACTCCTCATATTCCCTTTATTGAACTAACTACAATATTTGCAATATTTACAATTTGGGTGAAATCATAATCTTGGAGGATTATATTTTCAACATTCCCCTCTTAATTCAAAGGGGCACTAGGCCATTTGGACCAAATTTCGATGGTGGATTCATCTCCCTCCTGACTTCATATTGTCAGGATAACGACAAATGATAGTTTCTTCGAACGTCGTTTCACATGACATCCCACATCCGATGACCAATTGATCGTCGCAACGCGAACGTTTATTGCAGAAACGTGTGATTCAATATTTGGTTCTTCAAATGCATAACTAGTTGTCGCAATACCGACGCCTTTGCCTACGACGTTTTGATATGTCTCTCATGCGACCAAACTTAAGTTGCAACGGAGACCACAATATCCTCTAAAATCTACACACTATCGTCGCTATGGCGATGACCAATCATCGCTACTGTGACATTTCTGTCGTTAGATTTCCACCTAACCATAACGTCTAGTTGCTAGGATTCCACTCACATTCGTCGCTAGTGCGACTAAAGTTCATCGTCATTGCAATGGAACACCGTCGTGTGTAATACCCCAGTTTTGGAACTTGTAAACCCCTTATTATTTTGATAAGTATTATATTATTTTATTTTAATTCTGATCACAATGATGACATCACATTAAATGAGATGGGGGGCACAGTTCCTATGGGTCTGGATAATAAAATAAAAATAATAAGAAATAATGGATACACTTGTAAAAACCCCAAAGAAGAGTTTTTAGGAATAAAAAGAAATGAGAATAACATATTAATAAAGAAACTGAAATCTAAACAGAAAGGGAGAAGGGATCACTCCTATATATGAGCATAACATCCTAAGGAGAAAGAGAGAGCATAAACAACAAGGAATGAACTTAAATAAATAAAGAACTGAAATCAAATAAATGAAGAACTATCATAAAGGAAGAGTAAGGAAGGTTAAGTCTGGAGCACAGACTTGAACCTGCAGAGGAACAACTGCAGCTGGGTATGGAATAGAACACAAGAAGTGTTCTGGTAGTAGAACTACCGATTTCTTGCAGAGGCACTGTAATACCCTGGAAGGCTGTGAGAGGTTGATTACTGGATTCAGAGGCTTAGAATTCCCTGGAGCACTCAGAGAAAGCTCAGGAGCACTAGGTGAGTGTTGGGATGCCTTCTGCAATCAGATTCAGTGATCAAATTGGGAACTGAGGCATAAAAGTTTCAAAAAGAAAAATATTCTAAACCTTGTGGACCTGTGTGCCCAGCTCGGGGGTGACCGTAAGAGCAAGGAGAGGCTTGCGGGTCTATGGCTGGGTGGTTTGTGCTTGTCCCATTGATCATCATAGACCTCATATAAGTATTGTCTCGGGTTTCAATTGACTGATAATTATTATTTCAAATTGTTGAGTTCTGATTATTTTATTTGTCATAAAATGTTGATTATGAAGTGACGTTGATGGTCGTTAGCTAAAAGCATTGGATGTTACCATAGAAAACTATGTAATGTTTGTTAAATTTAATTCAGTACATGCATGAGAAAACAGGGCAAAGAAGCATCTAAACTGAACATGCATTTTAAGGGTTCATGGCGAATGTAATAGTCATGTTTTATGTTATATGCACAAGAGTATATTTAATAGATATAGCATGCATGCATCCACAAGTTTATATTATGGTAGGAATTTATTCCTGCAACCTTTACTTTGAAAGAAATAACCAAACCTACTGCATGCATAAGATATTCATCGACCCTTATTAAAGCCATAAAAACCACAAGTGTGATGAATTCCAAGAAGGGAGGCCGATGCACAAACAACCCCATTAATTATTCAAAGAAATCAAACAGAACCTTGAAAGGGGTTAAATACTTTTGAATTTCGAAGTGACTGGACTAACTCAGTTTTGCATACATGAAATCGATTTGATTCCTACATCCTTCACGGTGTTTATGTTTCATTACCGAGTTGGTTCTTTGCTTAGCAGAACCATAAACATGAATTTAAACCAAACCCTCGATCTACAGGATCGTAAACTATTAACAGGGTTTGTGCCTTTTTTTACAAATAGATCATCACATCGCATGTCTAAACATTTAAATCCGAACAGTATCATCATTAAAATAATTAGGTTACTCAACCTTAAAAGAAATGAAGGTATCGACGCCCCATCCAGGGATCAAACCTGGGCCAACACGGTCAGCACGACCCAGGTCGTAGGCATACATAAACCCTATACTATTGATGTAAAAGATAAGCAGGAAAATAGTTTCATTCATCATTGATTAACAACATTTGAATGCATTAGAGTCTTATGAGACATCTTTTCGAGCTACAAGCTTTTAAATCCTATCTTTCGCGTGCAGGCACCATGAGAACTGGGTCGCGACCACATAAATCACAGATAGGGGTAAACCCTTCATTAATAAAACATAATTACTACCATGTATCAAACCAAGAGTTCATCTAAGAGAAAAAACGCAGACAAGTCCCGCGAAGGATGTGAGCCCAGTTGGTCTAACTCAGGTTTAGTGTGCTCGAAGCTCTGTTACAGCCACAATGGGACTCATTGGCCAGAGTCGTAACTCCTGTATGAACCCCCCGTTATTCTCTTAAGAGCCTAGCAGGGTAACAAGCGATCGAAGGCCCAGCGTTGGTGGATCAAACTAACTTGCAAAGAAAACAAATCCGGCTCCCCGAGCCTTAAACTCTCTAAATCATGAAGTGTTGACAGTGAGCTAATTTTCTACGGGTCTAGGAAGGGGAGAGCTTACCCACGACACTTCCCTCTCATCCCTTGACCCTGGGCAGCCCCACAACTCGGAATAGGTCGAGTACCTGCATTCATTTAAACAACACTGTGTCAAACGCTTAATAAAGAAAAGAAATGAACGATTATTTTTGGTTACCATGGTAACAACCTTTCTTGCCTTGTCTGTAACAGTCATGGGCTTAGTGGCATTTGATTTTGCGCTTCTCCCAGCACAGGACCATCCCCACTCTGCTCCGAACTTGGTTGTTAGTCTGTTGACATTCCCATGCGCCTAGGGTCAACCTGGTGATGGCCACAACCCTGCGCAACACTCCCTAGAGGAGCATGCCAACCCCAAAACCCCATAGTGAAGACAATGGGTAAACCTTCGAGTTGTTTCCTATTGAGCCATGCACATTCAAATCCCCAAGTACTAACCCATAAACACTGGGAGTGCCATACAGCTGGTTGGTTGGTGGCCTCATTAACTCCTCGACCACGTTTTGGAGACCCGTCGTATTTCTTGCCTTGATATGTTTCTCCATAGTTTTGGGTGGAGGTTTTCCCCAAGCACTTAGTTGCTTTAATTAACCTGCCATGCAAGGGTAATGCTTTAGCACGAAGCTAAGTAAGAACCCCCTTGACACAGTTGCAAGTAAAACCGACCATTTTAAACAACACTTGGACAACGGGAAGCAGACATTATCACGGGATTTAATATGAACCATATATTTCATAAGTTCACCACGCGACCTTTTGGACAATCACATGTTATAATCAGCTTGAGTATGGTCAAGGGGAAGTTGGCATGCGAACATGAAAGAATAAGGTCACCGGAACTTACTTGGTGTCGCAGAAATCCAAACACAAAGTTACATGTAAAATAAAGTACAACTAAGTATGTTGACAGGAAGACAAGCATTTTTAACCATGGTCGTAATCACTAAGCTAGGTGTGTGCATACCACAGACAGTCAACAAAACCATGACGAAGTCAGTCAAGTCCATCTATTATCGACCAAGCTTGTAAATAAATAAAAAATATTATTGAGCATAATTGAGTTTGATGTTTAGTGATGTTACATCGTGTATGCAACATCAATGTCATCGGATTTCAACTTAACCATAATGTCATGTAGCTATGGTTTAACTCGCAGTCATCTCAATTGTGATGCTTGCACGTTGCTATTACGACATCCAGGAAGTAACAACAATGACACTATCCACTCGAAGTCATCCCAATTGTGATGATTTCCCGTCTAGGGGTCACCAATTTAAAGTGCCCTTGTCCACCTCAAGGCACCACCAGGTGAACAAACACTTCCTATGTAAAATTTCAACAAAGATCTATTGTTCTATGTTTTCCATCACAATTCAAAAATCAAAATCTCCATTAGATAACAGAAAATTCTAAAAAACTTTATCCAAAATAGTTTTCTCAATGGTGGAACTATTGATCAAAAATATCAAGTGTACCCAAATCTAAAAGTGTGTTTCCTTGAAACTCCTCCCAGCATATTATCCCCTCATCACCTTCAAATGTTTGTTTGGAGAGTGTGTCTGCTAGAACATTTTGTTCCCTGTATATATGTTCAAAACTGATAGAAGAAAAATTCATGATCTTTGCTTTGATACAAGAGCACCAATGGATTAATGAAGTAACATTTAGATGAAAATCACATGTTTCCCATTTAATGGTCACCCTTGAATCCCCAAAAACTTTGAGAGAATCTATGCCAAAGATACTTGCAGCTTTGAGAAGGCACCATAGTGATAAAAGCTCAGCCTTCATATTTGTCCCATAACCACATTTTAATTTGAAAGTAAATTTATGGGAGTTGTTAATAAAAAGTACTACTCCTACCGCACAGTAACCATTTACAGCAGCACCATCAAATTATCCAAATGCACCTTTACCTGCACCACCTCTGTAAAAGTTTTGGGAATTTTCACTTTTGCATCTCTTGTACAATAGTCTTTAACCATATTTATGATCTGCATACAAATATTGTCAACATTTTGTGCTTGATCTTCAAAAACAATCATGTTCCTAACTCTCTAGATAATCTATGAAATAAAGGTAGGTAGATAATGGAAATCTCTGCATCTTCTATACTATTGAACTTTTAACTTTTAATACAAATTTTGAATTTATTACGCTTCAATTTCAAAATCTACAAAAGTTAACAAAATGTAGAGTCAATAGTATGTTATAAAGACAAAAAAATAAAATTAGATACAACAAAATATATAACATCAATTTTTAAAATCAATGAATTATTAAATAATTAGAAGCATTTACTTAATGATTCCTCTTTGTAACTTTTATGTTCATTCACATGAAAAAACCATGAGTAAATACCATGAGATACCAAAACCATAAGGAGAAACCCATTTTGACCTTTTAATTTTTAGTTTCATAAGTTATTCTTATTAATTACACTCATTTTCTTTTCATTTACATTCAACATCAGAGTTAACTAATTAGAATGTGATTTCTTCAACTATTATTAGTTCCTAAAAATAATTAGAACAAGAAAACAAATCATTGAAACTTAAAAACAAAATATAACCAAACGTTCTCAAAACTTCGAAATAAAATCAAAATGAAAATGGATAGTTCAATATTATTATGCTTACATTACTTCCATTTTCTTATTTCTTCTTTGTGCTTAGATTCACATAATCAAAAATTCAAATAAGTCCCGCTTTCATGGGTCCACGACGTTCGGTAGGGTTAGTCCTTTGGTGTTCAAAAGTTAACACTTTCAGCAATGCACCGATCCATGGACTCCAATTGTGGCACGGTTTCCCTACGATGTCTGAAATAAATTGTTTTGAGGATAACCCCGCTTTATAATATTTCGATGTTTCTCCCAAAATAAAATATGTCAATTCGTCTCAAAACTTTTGTACATTCTCTTATAAGGTGCATGTTGAGTTTATCAAGATAACCTTTTTAGATCATTTATTTTAATCCGCCAAAGGGTCAATTTAAACCAAATTAAGAATTGTAATTGAAATTTAACCAAAATATCAAAAGTCCAAATTAACCCAGCTAGATGAATGAAATAGTTTTAAAAGGATTATAAGAGTCCATAAAACATGTTAAGTAGGAGAAAACAATAGGCGCAATTCACATGACACATTGCTCACCAACTGAGTTAACCCTAAGTATTCTTTAATTTTTAATTCATCAGTGAGCACAAACGACATTCATGTGTGGAATTAATACCAGTTCATGATCATAATGAGTATGCAAGGGATGTCCAATGTTAATGAAAATTGTTATTCCGGGGATGAGCTGCAAGGCGATCGGCAAAGAAATATCGAAGATTTGAAGTAGGCATTGGTCGTAAGAGCACAGAGAAGATCATGAATCACTTTATGAATACGCTTCGAAGGTAAATGAAGAATTAAACCGATGCTGATGACAACAATCAAATAAAAGAAGCCTCGACTAAACGAGTAGATTCAAATGTGGCCATCATCAGAAGAGAACCGAATATCTAATCACAAGAATTCAAACCAAGACTCAAGAGTCGAAAGTAGGACATGATAGTGAAGCAAGTAGGAGTTTCTAAAAATTAAATGGAGGCCCTTCCATTTTTGCTTAAAAATGAAGGGGAGTTGTTATGAGTACAAAAAATGGTGATACACTAGGAGAACCAGTTATCCCTGTCTTTTTTTGGTATCTCGAAGATTGACATGCATTGGAGTATAAAGATAAGTCTTCAAAGAATAAAGCTTCTTCTTTTGTCATGGGTCCCACGGTGGTCCCACATCAAGAATATTTTTTTCCTGAAAGATAAGAACAATTTACAACAGCCCTAAGTTAACCATCTAACTATTCTTTGGAAGCCAAAATATGGGGTTCATTTTTTGCTAGCTTTCTCCTACATGTGCTCATTTCAGTCGCAACACTACAATCAACAACTTGCAATCAAACTAATGTCGATGTATGTCCCTTAGCTCCAACACCATAGGCATTGCTCTGTTGCTAGTAGGCATCCATAGCCTCGACATGGTTGTCATTTTGAACCCATTTTACCTAAGTGCTCATGTCCCAAAGAATCTTTGTTTCCACAAGCACGACTCTGCTGCTAGCAGGCTTCTATAGACTCAACAAAGTTACCTCTTGCACCCATTTTTACCTGAACGCTCTTGTCCCAATCCATCTTATCTTCAAGAAGAATATATGATTGTTTATTCCCTTTGTTTTATGAATTGATGGGTGGGGGAAAAAACTTAGAAGCCTGTTAAAAGCATGGGATGGCATCAAAATATTTATTTTTCTTGTAGAAATATATACATAAATATATTATTTTCATTATGCTTTTATTTGCATAGAGGGGAGCATGTCCAGAATCCTCTTAAAGGCATGGGATGGCCTTTTAGATTTATGTTTGATTTGCAGGCACAATCACATTCGATTGCACCTATGTACACACCTTCAAAAAGCATAGCAGGATAATCTTTTATGTGTGTGCGGTGGAAGGAGCTTCTAGAGAATACCTAGAAGGAACCTAGGCTCATGCATATCAATGTTTTGGAATTTTAACCTCTTGAACCTCATGATTGTTCCTCCATGAAAAAGAATGCACTTGATCTAGATCAAACTTTATAATCTTTCCTCCAAATGCAACACTTCAAAGCATTTATTGAGACTTGGATGGTTAGGTTCCCCTTAGGGTCCCATCATTAACAACCCAAAATCACTAACTCCCCAATCGTTATAGGAAAAGAAATTGGGCACAAGCTTGGGATCCAAACTTGGGAAATCAAGCTATTTCTATTGTGCAAGTAAAAGATTATTAATCAGAAGCAAAACTCAAAAGTTCATGTTCCAGAGAAAATCTTTTCAAATTGAAAATAGAGGTGGAAGATTTAGCAGTGATAATTGGAAACTAAACATGAAAATTTAGTGAGACGATCAAAGGAAATTGATTTAGCATTCTCCATTTATTTAGGTGTTGTTCGAAAAAAAGAGAAAAAACTTCATGAAAAAAAGAAAAGAAACGAGACAATACAAAGAGTGACAAAGCATAAAACAAGAAAATACAAACACTCAATTGCATTGCATCATCCATTCATGTTCCTTCTTTCATTCCCAAGGTTTTGGATTTCCAACCACCATTAATTGCCAATTTTAAATAGGATTTGCTAATGTTTTTGTGTTATTTGTCTGGTGTCAATTTATCCCAGTTATTACTTTAGTTGATATCATGTATATAACCCCATTCATAATTTGGTAGTTCTTTAGAACTTTCCAGCATTCCCACTAATATATATTATTCCCTTTAGCCACAAATATTCAAAGCAGGCACCAAGGGGATGAGATTTGGGTCTAAGGTATTTCTCGGGGTAACTAAGCATTGAGTGATTTGACAATTTGAACTAAACAAATGCTAGTTATAAACATGACATATGTAAGAACATAAGGAAAAATGTGAACTTTCTTGAACTGAATCCATTGGTTATAATAGTGCACTTAATACGACATCTACATCAATCCGTTTACATATACAAACACACTGGTGCTTTAATAAAAAAATATGAATCACTGGTGCGTTCCAAACATCGCATTAACGCTATTACAATTTACTATATGCAATGGTGTGTATGCATTACAACATACCAACCAATGCATTGGAAATGAATGTATGCACCAGTGCTGTCACTATCATGTATAAGCATCGGTGGGTTTTATTTATAATATACGCACTAGTGCGTTTATGTTATTTCTACACATCAGTGTGGTTTAGTTATAGAAGACGCACCAGTGTGCATTATAGAAATATAAAGCACTACAAAAAGTACATCCACTAAAACCTTCGACCACCCATTTTCTTTAATTATAGGGAATATCTGTTATAACCTTCTAAAAAACCTTTGCTTCCAAAAATAGATTTTTGGCCAGTCTTGTAACACTAAAAATCTCCTATATAACCTTCACTAGAAGGTGTTTTCCTTGTAATGTACCCTTGCTCGATTTCACTCAATCATATCATGTCCTCCATTTTGATCATATGGATTGGGCACTCATTTTCTTTACCCCACTACAGAAGTTCTTTCTCACAGGAAGACATCAACTATGCTCCCTAGCATGCCATTGGGCTATTTTATTATACTTTTGAACACACCAAAACTCTACTTCAATGTGCTTTTAAGCACAACCTCGATTCAATTGCTAACTCCCTCAATTGTGTTGGTTCAAAGCATCTGCATTAGCCTCTCCATGAGTGTACCCTAATGGATCCTCTCCCATGACTTCACATACGTATAAGTCACACCATTTTTCCCATAGAAATCATTTATACCTTCTAAGCTACATATTACTAAAATGCAACCTTGTTGTGACCATCCTCTATAAGTTGGACTCCTATTTCCTTAAGTTGTGTGTCAAAGTTTCCAGGTATGCCATGCCATTATGCTCTCAACCAAGGAAGTCTTATCCCCGCTACTTTTATGACTTTCCAATTCATTACTCCCTTGAGTCGGTCCTCATTGTGACATGATATATCATCTCTCACACTGGTATCCAAAGGCTTCCATATGCTTTGATTCTAGGGGACCTTCCCTTATCAATGTCAACACCTTCATTCTAAGGAAGTCCCACTTCCATTATTAGTGATTCACCTTGGACCAAGCAAAGAGAGACATCATTGCTCTTTGACATGGTAGGTTCTCACGTGCTCGACTCCAACAACTTATCGCACAATTGAGAACTCTACATTTTAATGGTCCCGATGAATAAGATACCCACACATGTGTGATTCATTTACATCCCTCATGAGGGAGTTTCCCTTCAGGTAGCTCCCTGCATGCTGCGAAAGATGGTCCCAGTTCTTGAAACATGTGTGAGTTGCACTAATATTAGGAGTGAGTTTCCCTTTAGTTAACTCCCCACAAGTTTTTAGATGATATTTCAACACCCCATATCAATGCAAGCAATTTCACTTTTTCCATAGGTGTTCCTCTCTAGTAGACTCCTCGCAACTATCATGTTCTCTTGCACAATCATAGCTACTTCAAAGTTCACCAATGATCTTTTTGTTTGAGTTGATTCAACCATTTGGCATCCCACGTGTTTAGACAGTGGCATGGCACCTTTAAGCCATTGTCCCACTATTGTATGATATCATGGTCTCTTTTTACCATGATACTTTTTGCCTCACTACATTAAGTGTTGGTCCCCCATTGTAACACTTTAAGACATCTCGACGAGTAGGGATATACCCTCCTTGTCCTATCAAGAGCTCGCTTATTACTCACCTCTTTGGCTTGTTGGTTGTGCATATGCCAATTAGAGGAAATTTGGATGAAAAATGGGCCTCCTAAGGAAAATGGTAAAAAAAGCCATGTATGCAATTTTTTACACTATTTCGCTTTTATCGAAGTTTCCCAAGGTTATTTCACTTTTATCTAAGCTACCTTAGAAATATATTTTATATTAAAATCAATAAGTTCATGTAGTGTTTTCACCCAAAATAATGAAAGAAAATTAAATACACAATGCCAACTTAAAAGTTATTGGGTCATGTATTACCTAAAATATGGATAGGTATATTAGTTATGATATTAGTTATTATTATTATTATATTTAATTATATATTATATATTAGTTATGGTGTTAGTTAAAAGTTATTGGACCCAACTTTTACGGTTATTACAAAATATTAATTATCATGTAATATTATTATATATTAGTAGTAATATAGTTATTATTACTATTATATATTGGTCATTTGTTACCTAAAGGATGGATGGGTATATTAGTTATGATATTAGTTAAAATTTATTGGACCCAACTTTTGATGGTTATTATTAAATAATAATTATAATCTAATATTGTTATATATTAGTTGTAATATTAGCCTGGTGGGTTAGCTCAAGTGGTTGAGAGCTATGAGTTGTAAGCAAAAGGTCTTAGGGTCAAATCCTTGGGTGGCTATGCATAGATATTTAAGGGCCTCACATGATGTCCCCACCGGATTAGGCCCCGTAATCAGGGCCGAGGGTTTTCCCACGACATGTTCCAAGGAAAATATATATATATATATATTAGTTGTAATATTAATTGTTATACTATTATATACTTTTTTTTTCATGAGAAAAAACTAAACTTGATATTTTTAGTATAAAAATCAAAGTTACAGCAAAAGTCCAGCCAGGAGACAAAGCCTCCCCAAAATGCTAATATCATATGCTAAACACATCAACACAAGTCGATTACATACATAGAGTCTTCTTGACATTCCTCTTGATACTCAACTGATACAATAACCCCAAAAAACAAAAAACAGACCACAAATTGTCAATACATCAAGCACGATGTAGCTGCATCCAAAAAGACCACCTCGGAGCTTAAATAGCCCAATATGTATCCCTATCGATGACCAAGTTATCAATAGACTCCTCGTAGTGCAATAGCCCATCCATGGGACCCACAGCCTCCTTAGACAATCAATCAACCTCCTCATTTGCCTCCCTGTAAATATGATTGCAGCTAATTTGAGCAAAATTGGCCAGCAACCTCTTCACATCCAAAAACCAAGGTTCTAGAATTAACACATCAACCTATGAAATCCTTAGGATCCAATTAATAATAACAAGGGAGTCGCCAAAAAGAGAAAGTTGTAGATAACCTGTCAAAGAGGAAAACTAGAGGAGACAACGAACAACCATGAGCTCCGCCTTGATGCAGTCCCCATAACCAATACCCATTTTGATGCGAATAGTATGGTTCAATCGGAGGTAAATAATGACCCTGGCTCCGCATAGACCCATCCTTGACACACCGTCAAAGAAACCACAAATTCCACCACCATCGATACTGGGAAATGTGATATTCCTACGCTTGGGAATCTTGGGAGCATCCGAAAAGCCACTACAAAGACTCCATATCCTATTGCAAGTCCCAAAAACTGAAAGAGACAGATTTTAAAAAATTGCTTCATCACGAGCCTGCCAAATACAACCGATCATGAAACAAGGAAGAGCCTTAGGTGAAGCAGCCCCCCGCATCCATTTATAGAGGAAATCACAAATAGAGTCCCCACTCCAAGGTAAGCAAGAGTGTACCCAACACATTAATACCGACCAAACCTCTTGAACAAAGCGGTTATTAACAAAAATATGCAGGGTGTTTTCCCCAGCAGACCTACATAAAATACAATAACGCAGTCCATGAAAACATCTACTCTGCAAATGCTCCCAAGTAAGGATTTTTTCCTCGAAGCACAGCCATAGAAAGCAAAGTAATGTCGGTGGAATCCTCCATTTCCACAGCTGTGAATTCCAGCACCGATGCATCGGCGCCATACCCCGATCCTGAGAGATTTCCTTGTACACCTGAGCCACCGTCAGAACACCATTCAAACCAGGATAATCCCATATAAGCTTATCCTCCAAGTTGGTAAGACGAATGCCAGCAAAGTTGATCTTAGTAACATAATTATCCCAAACTCAAGCCCATCGAACAGGTAGGTCTAGATCCTCAGCCGACAACCACCGAAAGTCGAAACACAGAGAAACCCGATAAACTTGGGCAAGGATCACCAATTTACAGGCATGTAACTCCTTAATCAAACCACCAGGAAGGATAAACAGGTCTTCATCTCCCACATACGGATCAATGCCAATGAATACTTCCTTGCCACTCCCGACCTTCCACTTCATCCAGGGCCCAATATACTTGAAAGTGCTTATCAAGCTATGCCACACAGCCAACGCATGTTGTGAGGAAACCACAGGCCTGCAAATCCCGTGAACCAACGAGGACGTTTTTAAATATTTAGATCGAATGAACCTGCTCCATATACCACCATCCATCAAGGGCCTCCATAAGCTCTTAGTTCACATGGCCAGGTTGAACCATTCCAAGTTCTTCAAACCCCATCCCCCACAGCGCTTAGGCCACGACAAGCTCTGCCACGAAGTGAGATGGAACTTCTTTATGAGAGGTTTCCCAACCTAAATGAAATGAAATAACTTACCCCGAATGCAGTTAAGAATAGACACAGGAAGATCCCAGATGCGGGTGATCATGCTGCACCATCCTCGGCCATTGCGCAAACGGAGAGGCCACCACCACACACCCCCGCACGCGATGACAGAGCTTGCATGCACAAGCTTACTCCAGCAACGTTTGAAGGACAGTGCAGCCACCTGGACACGCCATCTCCCCCTGCTCTAGCTCCTAGGATAGCCTCCATCCAAGACGAAGCTTAAATGTCGGACATGACCCTCTACCAGCTGGCCGTCTCGCACGTTCCTACTGTCTTTGCCCACATGGCCTGGTGGGTGGCATTAATGCCCAATCGGTTCCCTACGTCCTCTCACCCCTACTGGTTTCACTTCCCCATTACTATGTCCCGTGCAAAGTTCCTCCCTCCCAGACGCCTCCTCCGGGATATGAAGAGCCTTGCCCATCCTCCTGCATTCATTTCACACTTTCGGTTTTCTCCGCCTGCATCTTCCACTGAAAGTTCAACCCCTGTGCAACACTCCTGCAATCTCTCCAATACTGCCATGAAGCGTACAAGGGGAACTTCCAGGCGCGGCTCTACTCAAAGCACTGGAAAATCCGCGTTGGTTGAGAAGGAAATCCCTGCAAACATTGGATACAAGGATAATGTATCCATGTTGGTCCGGCGCATGGTGGATGACTGGGAATCGCGAAATGTGGCAAAAATCCTTGCCTTCGGCAGTCCGGGCACTCAGGTGAATCACTACTGGCTTCTCAAGAATTTGATCGGCACGTTGGTCGAAGAGATGCTCACCCACTGGAATTTGGCCAAGATGTCCATTATGGACACCAGATCCACCATGGCTCATTTGGACGGGACCCTTGTGGCGCTGGAAGTCATACTCACAAATCGCCATTTTTACTCATTGTTTCCTTAACCGACTCAACCCATAGGTTTTGGACCTGAGGGTCCTGTTGCAGGTTCCGGGAAGGAGGATATGGCTCTCAACAAAGGCACTGGCTCTCAGGAAACGGCGCAGGCGACTGGAAGCTCTCTTCACGACTCCATGGGCCTCACCACCCTATAGGATGTTGCTCCTGCTCCCAGACATACCTCAGGTCCGGACTCTCCTGCGGCGGTTGTGGTGCAAGGAGTGTCTCCTGGGACTTCCTTTCCGGTTCCCTCCATAATTGCAGTCACCCAGTATAAACGCACTCGTAAGGACGGAATTGAAGAAATTCTCTCGCGCAAACTGGAGCCCCTGCCCACCAAGCTCCCAGAACAACAATGGACAGGTGATTTCTTCGGTCCCTGCCCCATTTCTACTGATATCCATTATTCCAAAGGAGCGGAAGCTAGTTCTTGAAAAGGCTTGTCTAGAGCACCACACTCCCTGCTCTGAAGCTCTGTTTTTGTTTATATCTATTGCAGAGTCTCTCTCTGTCTATGTCTTTCTTGACCGGTGGTTATTTAGTATCTTTCTCTAGGATTTTCTCACAGTACTTTTTATGTAATATGGGCACAGTGAGTAGCGCCAGAATGTTATATTCAGCTTATCCTGATGATTGTACTCTTTTTTGTACTATAATATAATCTTACTATGCAGCTTACAAAAAAAAAGAATAGACACAGGAAGCTTCCTCAAACCAAACCAATACACCAACAGGCTTTGCAAAACAGACTGAGCAAGGATTAGCCTCCCCCCAATGGAGAGCCACCGGTGTGCCCAACCACTAATTCGACGATCAAACTTCTGAACTAACCACCTCCAATCCGCCACCCGGTAATCGTTAGCTTTAATAAAGTACCCAAGATACATGAAACCACAATCCAACGGCTCAAAGGAAAAAGGAAACAACGACTTAATAGAATTTAGCACCACTTGGTCCTTACAATTAAAAAGGAAGATCGACTTGCCCAGACTGATAGCCATGCCAGAGGCACTACAAAAGTCATCAGATATGTGTTTGTAGACCGACCACTCCCGCAAGGTAGCGGTCCCAAATATTAAGACATCCTCTACAAACAACAAGTGGGAAATGGCTAGAGTGCGAGTGACCTTAATCCCCTTAAGCAACCCATCAGATTTTGCAGCAGTAATGAGCCTGTTGAGCCCCTCGATAGCAAGAATTAAAAGAAGTGGTGACAAAGGGAAACCCTGTTGGAACCCTCTGCTACACTGAACAACATTTGACAGGGATCCATTGATCAAAACCTTGAAGCTAGTGGATGAAATACAAGCCATAATCCACTGCACAGTCTCTAGTGGCAGACCGATCTGAATGAGAATAAAGCGCAGATAAGACCAATCCAAACGATCATATGCCTTTATTAAGTCCATTTTGAGTGTGAAGGCTTGAATATCCTTAATCTTCATAGAATGAAGGCACTCCTAGGCCACGCCGATGGCATCGAGGATTTGTCTGTTAAAGAGAAATCTGAATTGCTCCAGTGAAATGAATTTTGCCAAGAAGGGATTGATCCAGCGAGCTATGATTTTAGAAATAAGTTTATAAAGGATATTGCACAAAGATATCGGATGATAGTCGTGAAAATCCTTTGGTTTGTCCTTCTTCGGAATGAGCGCCAGGTAAGTAGAGTTTAAGCTCTTAGGAATGGTGGCCCTTCGTCTAGACTCCACCACCACCAGGAGAATTTCCGCTCCCATCAAATCAAAGAAATGAACAAAGAATTCCACCGACCAGCCATCCGGCCCAGGGCTCTTTTCTTTGATGAAAGATTTCAACACCAACAAACCTTCTTCCAGGGAAACACCTTCACCTATCTTCCTGCCCTCCTCATCGCTGGAGAATTTAGGGAAGATTTTTACGATTTTCACTTGAGCTTCAAGATTGAAAACCCTGTCGTGTCTAAAAGCCCCACTGAAGTGATCCATCGCTGCATATTTAATACCTCTAGCATCATTACACACCACACCATCTCCATTTTTAATCTCCCAAATCGCATTCCCCAGTCTACGATGATTAGCATAATTCTGAAAGAACTTGGTGTTACGGTCTTCTTTCTCGATCCACAAAGCCCAGATTTTAAGGTGTCATGTTCTCTCGAGTTGTCCAAGAAGAGCCTACTTCCTCTGGTATAACTTCTGCATAGCCTCCTTCCACCCAGACGTGAAATATTCATCATTCACATTATCCTCAAGAGCCCGAAGATCATTCTCAATTTGGCACAACTCTGCCGAGTTGGATAATTTCTTAGCACGGTCCCAAGAAATCACCTCCCTTCTAAGGTGATTAAGTTTGAGCAATAAACACTGCAGGTGAGTCCGAGGCTCAGAAATCGTCGGAGCCTGCCAGTTTTTCTTCACCATATCACCTAAATCCACCTCCTCGAGCCAAGTGCTATTAAATTTGAAAGGGTACACAGTATCCAAGACCTGAGAATCAAATTGAAGGAAAATAGCTTTGTGATGAGACATTCCAGTTGGCTCACACCACGACCTGATCCTATTATCCACAGTCACCAAAGATTCATGAACCATGAAACGATCCAATTGTTTCGCAATGCCATCCTTTCCGGAGTGTCCATTGTTCCAGGACGGAACTAGGTGTGACGGCTTGATATTAATAAGCCTTAATATGTCAAAGTGTTCAGCAAAGTAACCGGCTAAGGGATCCTCCAATCGTCCAACTCCCCAAACCTCATGAGAGGAGAGCGTCAAATTTAGGTCACCACCAATAATAAGCCCATGATCCATAATTCCCCTACTGGCAAAGACTGGATCCCAAAAGAGTTTCCTATCTCTGGAAGGGCCCTATAAGTTCAGAATGCTGACAAGACTCGTCAAACCTCGAAAATGACCTTCCAGCTTAATGCCTGCACACATATTATAAACAATAAATTCAGCCACCAAAGGGTTCTAGGTCGTCAAAATACCTCCCGAAAACCCTTGAGAATCCATACCACAACATTTCCATCCCGACTGAATCTTTAAAAAGAGCTCACAAGCAGTAGAACTTGCATGCATAGTCTCCTGAAGTAAAATAACACAAGGCTTGGTCATATCAAGTAATCTCTGCAACATAGCCTGTTTGGGTCAGCTACCTAACCCCTTGATATTAAGGGAGACAATTAACATCACAAAACTGTCGTAGGGTCGGCACTTGCTCTAAGTGACCCAGAACCATCGCATGGACCCGAAGCCAAGGAAATATCGGAGATCTCAAAAAGTTTACGGTTAGCCCACCGCCCCACAACCTCCCCACCCCAGCTAGCATCTTTGATTTTCTGTCATTTAGGTTTTTTTCAAGTGGTGACATTAGAAAACCTTATGGAACCAAAATAAACCCTAGCCCCAATATCATCACCATGACCCCCCAAAATCGTTAAAGGGATCAAATCCGAGCAGGAATAGGTTGTCTAGGGGTAGAGAGAAACTTTGAGCCCCTCCTAGAGGCAACAAACTCCGAACAATGTTAGAGAACCCCGGCCTCCTCCATAGGAGAAGCAAAAATACGGATACCAAGGTCCGGCTCCTGCAAACACTCCATTGGCTCCCCATAAGGAGAATCCAAACCACCAAGGACCCCGGACGATGAAGAAAAGAGAGATTTGGGGGCCAAAGGCACGGCCGAACTAGGAACAAAAATATCCCCCTCAACCAGATGATTCCAGATATCTTAAAAAGAAAAGGATTGTAATAGCAAAGGTAGGATAGATTTGAAATTACCAAGGAAAACCAACGCCGAGTCCTCATCAAATGGTATGGGTGCCGAGACAAACTGGGTCGGGTCATCGATGGTCACCAACTCCCCCCCCCCTCAACATCGACAGGCTTCAAAGTACCCTTGCACTCATGTCTAAGATGTCCAGGACGGTGACATTGAAAACAATGGAAGGGAAGGTGCCAATAATCCAGCTGCTGAACGAACACCCCTTGTTCCCAACTGACCTCAATCTTGGCTAGAAAACCCTCTAACACATCCATTTCAATCAAGACCCATAGGCCCCGACGGTCGTTAAGGAGAATAGTGCTTTCCTCAATGAGGATGAATTGTCCAAGAGCATTCGCAATGCCCATAAAACCCCGGAAGCTCGAGCAAAAGAGTGGGTATCCAGGAAAGAGTACCCACAAATGTCGTTTGGTGAGATTTTCCTTATGAGGATCAAACGACGAGTGCCACCGCATAAGCACTAAATAACCAGTGCCATAAACCCAGAACCTAGACATAATAGTATGTAAGGATTCCTCAGAGAGGAAGTGGAAATACAATCACCCTCCTTCTAAAGTAATCACCCGGGGCACATAGTGAATAAGAGGCTTCCAGTAGCTAGTAATCCAGGCAACGACCTCCTCCCTATTCAAATTAAGGTGTTCCATTTTGCCGAACAAATCCATAGTAGAAAGGTTTTGGACCATCTCCATCGTCATGTCCCGACCTAGGGTGCACTATGCCTTTGACCTCTTTGCCTTCTCATCCTTTAAGCCCCGCTTACCCCGCCCACGATGCTTGAAAGAAACATCCATGTGAACAGTCGAGACAACAGGTGTGCGTACGTCAGGGGACCTAGAAGACCTACCATCCACAGCCCCAACTATAGGCCCTCCAAATTGTTTCCACCAAACACGTCGAACAGGTTGACCCCCAAGACACGAGGGCTGAAAAACCACTGCCACCTCCAATTTAACCCTAACCGTGGCCAAATATGCCGGATTCCCCCCCCCCCTTAGGTGTCCCCATCACACCACAGGAAAGGACAGAATCACATGCAGAAAAAACTGCAAAAACCCCAAACCAAGGACGACCCAGCAACAATAACCCCGAAAAAACCCCAAAAGACCAGAAAAGACAGGGAAAGTAACAGTACAGAATTAAAAAAACAACGTTCCCACTTCTTTTTACATGGTTGGTATTGACCATCCCAATAGAATGGTTGAATCCATGCATGTACCGTAAAATACCCAGAGGGAAGAACGGAGAAAAACAAAACATGAACGGAAAACCCAGACCCAACACCACCCAGGATAGAATACCACTTCCACCGCTTAGGACAAAGGTTGTAACAGCCAAAGCCAAGCAGATACCCACCTTGTAACAGCCATTAATTTTCTTCTCCATCCCTTAGCCCCATCTGCCTCCATTTTCTCCTGTACTATTATATACTATATATTGGTCACATATTACCTAAAAGATGGATGGGTATATTGGTTATGATATTAGTTGTTATTATATATTAATTATATATTAGTTATTAGTTATGATAATAGCTAAAAGTTATTGGACCCAACTTTTGAAGGTTATTATAAAATATTAATTATAATATAATATTATTATATGTTAGTTTTATAAATTAATTACTATTACTATTATATATTTACCTAAAAGATTGATGGGTATATTAGTTATGATATTAGTTAAAAGTTATTGGACCCATTTTTTAAGGTTATTATAAAATATTAATTATAATGTAATATTATTACATATTAGTTGTAATAGTAATTAGTGGAGAATGGGTTATACTCATTTATTAGAATTAGTGGAGAATTGGTTAGGATATTAATTTCATTTCGGTATCCAAGACAATTTGGGGCAGCTTAGGCAAAGATTATTTCAATATCCAAGAAAATTTAGGGCACGAGTAGAGAAATCATGATTATTAAAATAATCCATTTTTTTGGGACTATATAATAAAAAATTGTTTAAGACCTATACGGTGTTTGAATTTTAAAGCAATTTGATTGGCTAATACATGATGGCATGGAATTTGAATTAGGGTTGAAAGGCCCATTTTAAGTTGAAATTTCCTCTAATTGATCTATTGTGCCCTTTGTGTGGTTTTTCTACTTGTAAGATTGATCCACTCCTTACTTTATACACCCTCGTTTTCCATATAAAAGAAACAATGTTTTATTTCGGTCATATGATCAGCTCCTATCCTCATACAACAAGGGTCAAATCTTATCGGTCCAATTTTTCTCTCGTGGGAAATAAGATCTCTTCACCACAAAAATACACCAGATCACATGAATAATCCATCATTATCATACCCTCCACCTCCCTATGTTCCCTGTTTTAGTTAAATGGAAAATCTTCCCATCAACTTGGTCATTAGAAGACCTCATTCTCCCAAAATTGGACCTCCTAATGCCAGCTCAATCATTTAGTGCAACCCTAAAAGTTAACCAATGCAATTCTTAGGCCTGTAAGGGAGCTTCCCATGCAGAAACAAGCTAATAAGTGCGCTGCATCTTTTTAGCCATGATTTGGAAAAATCATGCTTTTCCTCCAAAAATCATGGTTTTTCATAGTCAACACAAAGCACCGGAAAGAGCAAAAGCATACATTTTGAGATGAAAATCTATGGATAAGTAAAAATCCACAAAAACCAAGCTTTTTCCCTAATTAAACGCAATAAATAGGGGATTCTTCTGGGTTTCAACTTTAAAATTCCACAAGAAGCAATGCAAGGGCACATTATTCACTAGTTCATACTAGTTCATCTTTGATTCATTCGTTATGTCCCTTCCATTCCATCCTTCCATTGTGAAATTAAGAAGGCCATTCCGTCCTACTTTCCCCATCCATCTTGCAAGTACCAAAGCAAGTAGCCAAGAGCATTCAAAGAAGCAAAGGACCTGCCCAATGGAGAATCTTGGAGATCATTATGTCATCCTCAAATCGCTCCAAAGGTGTAAACATTATAAGCCTATATACATTGGTAAATAACAAAGGTGAAATTAGTCTTTATATGTTGAAATGTCTCATTTTATGCATGATTTCATGAGTAATTTAATGTACATTTATATATTTACCCTTTTTATATTTAGTCATTTTGCTTTGCTAACAATAATCTTGTTTGGTGTCTAAGCTTACAGCCCCTAAATTAGGATTTTGCTATCCCTTGCTGCAGAAATACACCAACATGCCTCTTAATAGACTTGTCATTTTTATTCATTTCATGAAAAATGACATCTCTGAAAGTTTAAACTTTTGTTTACCTCGTCGTAAATACGGTATACCTTGGTGGTGTTTGAGTACCCTAGGAAGATGTGCTTTCGAATCCTTGCATCAATCTTGTTTCTTTGTTCCTTTGGAATTAGGGCATAGCAGATAGAAATGAAGACCCTCAAACTCCTCACCGAAGGATTGCAAACATACCACATTTCATATGGAGTCTTGTTTCCAAGAGCATGAGATGGAACTGTATTTCTCAAGTAGACTAGACATAAAACTGCATCACCCCAAAACATCAATTTCACTTTATTGAAAAATAGCATGGAGCGTACCATAATCAAGAGTGTCATGTTCATTATTTCTACTAAGGATTATATGGAACAAATGTTTGATGCATAATCCCATGTTGACAAAGATAGTTTTCAAAATAATTATAGGTATATTCTTTTCCATTATCAATACGAAGAGTGCCAATGTGGGATTCTGCTTCATTTTCTATCCATACTTGATTTTTTTTAAGTTTCATATGCCTATGATTTTTTGTTTAGTAAATAGACCCAACACATACGAGTGTAATCATTAATAAAAATCATGAGAAATTTATTACCATTTGTTGAAGCAACAGGTATGGGGCCACACATGTCAAAGTGTATCAACTCTAGTTTTCTACATACTCCAGAATTTGACTCATGGAAAGGTTGCTTACTATGTTTACCAAGAATACAAGCATGACACTATTTCAACTTCTTTGGAATGGTGGGAAAACCAGAAACACCATTCTTTTTCAACATTCTGAGACTGTTATAATTAATGTGTCCATATGTAGCATTCCAGGGGAGACTAGATGACATTGTACCTTCTTCCTGATGAGAGAGGTAGGAAAAATGATGAACTCTTCTAAATGTCCATTTACGCTTCAACAATTTATCTTCTTAATACTTGATCATGATGACTAAGTTATCAAAGGATCTCCTTATCTCAACTTTTTCATCAAATATGTGGATGGAATGGCCTTGCTAACAAATCTACACAGGAGAAAACAAGTTTCTCTGCAACTTTGCAACAAAGAGAACATTAGGCAACATAAAGTTAGGGAATCCAAGCAGTTTGAGCCTAATGATGCCAATTCTCTTTGGTTTAAGGTTCGAATTATCTGAAAAATATACTACACCATCCACATTAGCATTCAATTCTTCAAAGAAATATTTTCTAAAGGCCATGCGGCAGGTTGCACCAGTGTCAACTCCAAGATGCAAGTGAGTATTGGACATAACTTCATTTATTCCAGCATTACAATGCACAACAATAAACTAAGCATATTCAGGAGCTTTACAAGACTCGTAAGCTTTACCTTTGCCTTCTTTCTTCTAGTTATGCTTCTCTTTAATCATCTCCCGTGGAGCCCAATGTTTTTTTGCATCATGTCCATTCTTGTCACAACAAACATAGTGAAGACCAGGTCTCTTGATTTGATTGTGTTCTACCCCACTTACCTCTAAAAATTCTTTCTTACACATCCTCTCTTACCACTTTATCCTTTAGAATAATTATTTGATTGATTATTCCATTTATGGGCAAGGTACAAGGTCTCTCCAGTGGGTTTAATTGTCTTCTTTCCAAAGTCTTTCTCTCTTCTTGCAATCTTCTCCACAAGAGTGTCAAAATTGAGGTCTTTCAAATTACCACTAGCTTGAAGTGATTAAAGATAGTGTGAATATGTGGAGTAGAGGAACTTGATGAAGGTTGTGGGAGAAAGGTCTATATCACACTAGTAACGTCAATGTCATGCATGATTGCTCTAATCTCAGATTTTGCAGCCATGTGACCATTATCCTTCAAATCTATGTTGAAAAACCTCTAAAATAATTGAATTAGGTCCAATTAAGAATGTGAGTCATACAAATCCTTTAAATTCTTCAAAGCATCATCAAAATTTTTAGCAGGTGTAATATGTCAACTAACCTCTTCACTAATTGTATTATCAATGTGTATGTATCCATGTCTTTGCTCGTCCATACGAAAAATTCTTTGTCTACACCAGGTTTTGTATGAACTTTAGATGTGCCATCATCCACTCCTTCAACAATTTCTCCTTCACAATTGTCATTCCACATATCATTGAAGATGAGGTTGTGCTTGATCTTCCTTGACCACTCTAGGTAGTTGTCCTTGCCAATGAGCACCACTTCGATGATGGAAGTCAAAGAATACATATTTGAAAATACAAGGTTCACGCAGAACTTCAAGATGTTGACTGAGTCTTCGCACACTAACTCGATGAGATGTAAATAACAACTCTCGGTCCACGTAGAACACAAAGAGGCTCGCACACAAATGATGCACCAACATGTAGATTTGGCAAGATAAAAGGATGTATGCACATAGAGATGGCACAAACCTCAAATAAATCCCATGCACCAATGCACAATGTATCCACGTAGAGATGATACCACTCTCACCGAATTCCACCGCACATAAATTTGATGGCTCATAAACGTGGGTCATTGGTTAAAAACATGCTAAATATTATAATTTTGATGATCATTTGTGGCAATATAGAGCTTGTTTAAATAACCATTAGTGTTTAAGAGTATTTGGTCCAAGTTCAACTTATCCCTTTGACATAAAGCCTTATGCCAGTGTTTCTAGAATTTTCACCGTGTCAAAGTTTAGAAAGGACCGACGTTTTGAGTGGACAATCCACCCATAATCTGAGTCAAAATAAATCAATATAATAAGGAAAACAAGAAATAATGAGAGGAAATAAATAAATTGCATGCGGTGGATCAAAATGGAAGAAAGGGGATGAAGAATGATCAGAACAAACAACCAAGGGTGATAGAAAGAGAAATATATCAAGGAGGGGGCAAGAGGGGATGACCAAACAACAAAATGGGGACCGACAAAGGAAGGCGAATGAAACTGCTTTTAACATGAGGAGAAGAGATATCAAAGAGTTAATGTTTAAGACATTGGATTAAGGGTTTCCGAGATTGGTTTAGTTTATAGGCACTTGACAATTAAAATTGTTTGGATGCTTTTCTATTCCTAGAGCTTCCTTGATAAGTCGAGGGGAATAATGGTAGGTAGATGCAAGGATTTTTGTATGATCAAAATATTGTCGGTGTTTAGTGTTAGAGGAGTATTCCATGGTATTTTTGAAATCTTTATTTTGAGCTTAATGATGGGTTGAATGTCCACTCAAAATGTTGGTCATTTCTAAACTTTGACATAGTAAAAATTCCATAAACACTGGCATAATGATTTACCACTATGAAAACCTCCATGCACAAATTATTTCCTTCTTTACAATCTATTATATTTCTGCAATATATTCTTTTTCCATGAAGCCATTAGGTTGGTCCAATATTTATGATTTTCCTCTTTGTAGTTGGGGACTTAAATCTTTGATCGTGGAAAACATGTGGAAAACTTCCTTCATTCTCTATCCCAACATTTGATGTACTATATGTGTCATTTAATGGCATGCATATGCTTGGGTTTGGAGCTTGTCGAGGAATTCCCTATGCCATTTGTAACAACCTTTATACTTATGCTGCTAATAAATTAACAAGGCATATATAGGACACCTAAAAACAAGGCATTTATTTTTAAATATAACTAGTTTTGTGTGCATTGTGATTATAGCAAGGAACACACAACAAATGATTGAGAGAGTATCTAGAATTGCATCAATAATTGTCATATAACAAAAGTAGCAAAAGTTTATGTTAGGGAAACTCATGCGTTATAAACTCAAAGTGCACTTAAAGATGTAGCATCTAGAACTACACACGAACATAACATAAATATAGACCAAAATTAAATCAGATAAAAGAGACACAAACTTGTGATAAACACATGATTATATTGGTACTTCCTTTTCTTTTCACTAAATAGTTAAGATTTGTATTAAAAAGATGTTAGTGTCACACCGTAGATGTTAGCGTCACACCGTACAACAAAGTAATAGAAATTTAGAGAAGCTTTATAGAAGTTAGGCTTTCAGAGATTGTCCAAAATTGAAAGTTGTTACCTAAAGATTGAATTGTTCTAATCACTTCAAAAACACATCAAAGAGGCTTACTAGTATAAATCTTATAGAGTTGCTCTATAATAAATATTGAATTGCAATACTTTTTTTTCACAAAAATTATTACTTTTGTATTATAAATAAAAAGGTTGTTTAGGCTCTTTCTCAGGTGAGCGATGTAGATCTTATAGTTCAGAGATATATACGAAATTCAAAAAACAAAATAGGTACAATCATATATGATCCAGTTGATTCTATAATTTTGACTAGTATAGATTCAATTAGATTGTCCTAAATACAAAAGACATTTGTAATGTATATAAAGCCAGTATACCAAAATTTATCCTTGATTGCCTAAAGCATTTGGATTTTGTTCGATTTTGGAGATGAATGGGGAGAAGAGGCTTCCCCGCCCACTATTTTTATGTTCTCATCTGAACCATCAGAGACATCCAAGTTATCCAAGTTCCTATCCATTTCAAAACTAAGATGTTGATCCTTTTTCCTAAACCCTGAATTGTATCCTATAGAAAATTGAATGTTTCCCACCGAGCTTCATATTTCCCTTTCCAACAATCTATTTCAACTTCAACCATAAACAACTTACCCCTCATATGTTTCGTTTGGGTCACAAGGAGTTCATGTTTTGTATTAGCTATGAATTAATCCTGGGCATGTTTAGCCTCCTAGAGTTTCTGCCAATTAGAAAACTTCAGGTTCTCGCTGTCCACTGTAACTTTCGGATCCTCCTAAGGTATCCCCTCCCTTTACTCAAGGAGGTATATGTTTCCAAAATCATGTTCCATTGTGCTTTTGATGCAACAAGAGACAACCAAAAAGGCCTATAATAATTTCACCAAAGAATTTGGTGCGATTTGACTGGAATATCTCCATGAGTCTCCAACTAAAACTCGAGTAATTATGAGAATGGAAGAGCTTGCATTAATATTCCTAGATGTCCTATAATTTATAAGACCCATTTCTACTATCACCAAGACTTAAGACACAATGCTTGAATCATAACTGAGAGGTATATCTAGATCCAAGTTATCAATTTTGATATTTCCCATGCCTTTGCAACAATAGCCCTGATCTATCAAGCCAGTTTGAAAGCTTACCTCCCACAGGGTTTGAAGATGCATCATTGAATGAGCACTATAGAGATTCAAACGCAGTCCTTTAGCACACTCCCACCATATTCAAATAGATGTCATTGAATGAGCACTATAGAGATTCAAACGCAAACCTCCAACACACTATCGATCACCACCTCAAAGTTGGTCTTCAGTACTATTAGGAGTTCTCCAAAACCATTCACCAAAATGACAAAAACTATTGAACAAGTAGACACAGGAGAGTTCTTCAAGAGTGATCCCACCACATTCAGTGTTCTCATATAATTATGTAGTATCTCTGCTTGATTGAGCACTATAGAGAATCTAATGCAGACTTTCCACCCACTGTTGATCACCGCCTCAAAACCGGTCTTCAGTGTTTTTTAGAGTTATCCAGACCCAATCATGACAAAGAATATAGAAAGTGCAAACATGGAAGAAATATTCATGAGTGAGCCCACAACCTTCAAAGTTCACTAAAAATTCAATGCCTCTGCTCAGAAGTAAACTCCATCCATCACCAATAGACTGGTCCAAATGCTTCATCCTTAAAACCAACTTCCACCTAAGAGTCTTAGAGAGACCTCTAGAAACCACACGGTGAAACATTCATCGCTTCCTAAAGAAGGAGAAGGTGTTATAACATTCAGTTGATGCCAAAAAACATCACCACTTTTGTCACCGTTGTGAGGGTAGAGAAATGTATAGTATAAATTATCATGACTTTCAAATCCCTGTGTGTAGAGAGGACAACTTGAGGTGGCTCCATTAACTTACATATAAGCTCATTAAAAACTAATTTAAATGCATCTTTAGGCATGGGATTCCCTTGCCACTTGGTGATCTATCCACAAACAACAAGGACACTACACAACATGATATAATTCCTATAGTTCCATATCATGAATTCCATAGTTAGGGGACAAATTGGATAGTTATTTCACCATTACTTAGTATGGTCCCTGTGGGGAGATTCCAAGCCAATTTTGCAAGGTGGTCAGCCTCCTTGTTTAGGGCTCTTGACATATGGAAGAATCCCTTGGACCATTAACTTCACTACGGATTCTCGCAAGCAAATGGGATAAAATCAAGTCTTTTGGATTAGTGTTGAGGACTAAATGGCGAATTACAACCATTTAGTTTCCTATCATGTTCCAAAAATGCATTTTCGTGCCTACCTGCTTCTAAACCTGCCATATATCCGTTGCTTCCACTTGATTGTTTGTCATTATTCCCAAACCCCAAGCATATGTTTTCTAAATTTTTCCTCTAGGGTCAAAGAGCACCCAACCCCCTCCCACACCTGCCAACCTTGGATTATTCTTTGAAGCTCCGTTAAAGAATATAGTATATAGTATGTTTGTTTTGAGCTATGAGCCAATCCCTCACTTTATCTTGCTTCATTCTCAACTTCCAGTTCATAATCCCTCTGCTCCTTGGTTTTATGATCTATTGCCTCGACAAGTCCAATGTAATCATAAAGCTATGAAATCGGTTTCTTTCTTCCAATTCCATCTTGGTGGGTTGTTGCTTGACCTAACCTTTTGCTTTAATTGCTTCTACTAGCATTGCTCAAGCTTGATTTGCTACCAAGTACCAATAATAATTGGACCTTCTTATTATTGAATATGCATTCATTTATTGCCAACCAGATTTTCCAAAAGATAAAATCTGAAGAGCTCTCCAAATCAGCTTCAACAGAGGTTTGCCATTAAATGTTCTTAGGCATATTTTGTGCTAGATTAAAAAGGCTTCATGGATGGTCAATGGAACAACTGGATCAATAATCAATTCAACCATGCTCTTGTATCAAACCTCTACAACAAATTCACAATGCAAGAACATATGATTTATAGTCTCTTCCTCCCTTCTACAAGGTTGGCATTGAGAAGGCCCTTGATTTCCTCTTCTTTGTAAATTGTCAAATGTCAAGATTAGTCCATGCTTTAAAACCCAGCTAAATAACTTCACCTTGGGAAGAGAATCACTATTACATATAGCTTTCTAGACCAAATTTTGAGGTATAGAGCAACGAAGTTGGTTTTGCATGGAGTATCCTTCTTTAACCAAGTAGTTTCTACATTTATTTCCCCATACCCTACTGTCAGGAAAGGAGGGGCATGTAGGTGTTGCACCGTAAAGCAAGATGACTAACTCTTGACATTATTGCTTCACATTTTCGGGGAGACTAAGGGTGCTCCATTCTTTCCAAATTTCTTCAGTGTCCCACTCCACGATATCCTCTAACAATTGAAGATTGTTATTCTTCATATATGTTTGCAGTTGCAGGAGTTGCATTTTCCCTTAAAGCAAACCTATTCATGATTCTATCTTCCCATACTATGATTTCTGCTCCAATTCCTGACATCTAAGTTATATTCTCTCTCAAAAATTTAGTAGATGCTTTAAATAGGTTCTAAACCGCTATTTAGGGACCAAGATTGAATTCGTGGTCCATAATTTTGTTTCTCATAGTTTGGTTATATTTCCTTTAAAAAACAGTTTTCCACCATGCTTTTCACCTGTGAGGAGTTTCCACAAGATTTTTGCTCCTAGAACTTTATTCATTAGGCCAAAATCCCTTACTGCCAACCCTCCACAATCCTTAGGACCCATAATAGTTTTCCAGTTGATTAGATGTTTGTTTTTTTCTTTTCTTCCCCTCCCTGTCATAAAAACTTTCGTTGCAACAAGTCTATTTGAGTGGAAACCCAAATGGGGCGAAAACGATAGAATTATGAAATATATCTAGAGGAGTCAGAACTGACTTGATAAGGATTATCCGACCCATATGGTTTAGCCACTATGAGCCCCATCGGCTCATTATTTTCCTATTTTTCATATAACCCCTCCCAATCCAAAGCAGAGGGACGACCTAGGAATATTGGGATACCTAGATATATGAAAATTCCAACTTATCAACAATTTTTTGTAGGTTGATTGGGGAAAATTCCATCCTAGAACCCTACACTCATGCATGTTTACCTCACCTCCAAATACTTATAAATAATCATGTAGTCCTGCCTTGAACCTATCTGTGATAATCATGGAGGCTCCTCCCATTAGAAGAGTATTGTCTGCAAATTGGGAATGATTGATTGCCTTAACTCCTCTAACTATATTGATGCCTAAAAAATTCCCCGTATTTCTTTCAACTTCCAACTTTCTACTCAAAGAGTTCGGCATGATTATATATAATATAGGTGAGAGCGGATAGCCCTACCTAAGCCCTCTTGTACCTTGAAAAAAGGACATTGGTCTTCCATGCACTAGGGGGACAATCCAAGGAGAAGCTAGCTATACATGCTTGAATCCAACCAATAAATTTATGAGAAAATCCGAATTTTTGCATAACATAATCGAGGAATGAATGTGAACTCTATAAAAGGTAATGGCCATGTTCTTTTTAATTACCATACCTCTTTCTCTTCTGATTTTACTGGAGTGAATTGCTTATTGCACTGAATTGATGTTATCAAGGATTTGCCTCTGAGAATGAACCATCCCTAATATTTTGATATAACTTCGAGCATAAGATGTTTTATTCTAGAAACAAGAATCTCGGTAATAATCTTATAGGATGGATTGCATAGAGATATTTGCCTAAATTTGGAAAAAGCTACCAGATTTTTTCCTTTTGTATAAGGGATAGGAATGATGAGTTGGTACCACCTCCCATCTTGCCTTTTTTCAGAGGCCAATTGATCATTTTGCATAGATATTTTTTTATTATCTCCCAAAAGTACCTATAGAATTGTATCGTAAAACCATTTGGTCTGAGAACTTTATCAAGTTCCAAATACCATATGGCCTTGATGACTTGATTTTCTTCAACTTCCTAATCAAGAACAAAGTTTTCCTTTGAAGAGATTAATGTCGGAATTTTTTCTAACATTTTGATCAACATGTTATGATCAAATTCCCCATTTTTTGACAACAGTTTTATGAAGTGACATCATGCCTCATCCTTAATTTCATCATACTTAATGATATTTTCTCTGCATGATGTATTTATTTCAATTACGTTATTTCTAAATTGTCTATCTTTTGCTTGTTTATGAAAGCATGAAGTGTTCTTGTCGCCTGACTTCAACCACAAACTTATAGATTTGATTATCCAATTTTCTTCTGCTGCTTGGTAAACTGATAGTAATCTCCCATTTGTATCTCTTTCTCCTAATCGTAACTACAAATAAGGTTCCCCTTCTTCCATCTGTTCCTGGACTTTCTCTAGGTGCTCCTATATCTCCTTTCTTTCAAAGAAAGGTTCTTTATAACTACTTTTAGCCCACCTTTTAAGGTCATGTTTTATAGATTTTAATTTTGATTCCCATATGTAGCTAGGGTAACTCTCCCAACTTTTTTCCAACTTTTTTTGATAAATTATATAGCTTCTACCAATTGTAGCCATGTTGAACTGGATTTGAAAGATAAAGGGTCCTGTGGACTCTAGGAATGTGTACCTATTTGAGGTAGATATACCAGAAGTATACTTTAATTATCGACCAGGGAGCGTACAAACTTGAGAGGTACTCGGCACTTTATGTGCACTATAAGATGGTCTTTTGTCATTTCTAAGTATCCTATAGAATATCCTAAGACAGTTGAAAGTGTTGTTCTATGGAAATAAGAAAGTAAGGGGATGCTCAAAGAAAGCTTTGGAAATTCTATTCTATGTACGCAACACACAAAAGCATGTAAATCCTATTTTATCAAATCAAATGTTGAAAGCAGATAAATCCCATTTTATCAAATCAAATGTTGAAAGCAGATAAATCCTATTTTATCAAATCCAATGCTGAAAGCAGATAAATCCTATTTTATCAAATCAAATGTTGAAAGCGGATAAATCCTATTTTATCAAATCCAATGCTGAAAGCAGATCAATCCTATTTTATCAAATCAGATGTTGAAAGCAAATAAATCCTATTATGTCAAGTCCAATGTTGAAAGCAAATAAATCCTATTTTATCAAATCAAGAAAGGGAATCATGCATAACTTTGATCTAAGAAGCTTGAATCTAATCTAAAAGAGGGCAAAGATCTATTCTATCAGTAATCACAAATTATTATCTTGGGAGCACGAAAACATAGATCTGGTCTTTATTTGGAAATACTATAAAAAAATGGAAACTCAAATATAAAATTCGCCTATGCGGATGGCATGCACAGGACTACAGACAATGCACTACAGAACTACAGACGCAATGTTATTGAACTACAGAAAGAAAAGTGCTTGTGCTGAAATCAAAATCTAATATTTGAACGAATGCTAAAGTTAATTCACGCACAATGATGATGGAAATAATTAATAGAATGCGTGAGAAATACCTGAAACAAAGCACGAAACTGTTGATCTACGTATTGAGGGGGCCCTCCCCAACACGTATCTCAGGAGGGAAAGAAACTTATGAACTCACGAGATTAAAAGAACGCTAGTCTTTCATTATCAGTTCATAAATCCATTCTACAGAAAATGTAAAACAAAGATGTCTCAACTACGAAAATGCTGAAGATTTTTTTTAGAAAATGTCTCCAGACCCCCTGCTACTCAAGAGGTCCTTATTTATCATTACTTCCAACCTAGCTCTACATTGAAAATAACGATCCTGGAAAACATGATTCTTTCCTATAAATTAGGAGAAAATGGGATCGTTGTGTCTATTGCGATCTTCAGTTTGGAGCTTGGTCACTTGTTATTCTTCCATGTCACTTGCGCCCTATATCCTGGGCTCATCATCTTCCCTGAACTGGAAGATGTTAACCATCCTTGGGTTACTCATCCTACTCCATGATTTCCTCCCTGATATCCCAGGAAACAACTCTAGGAGCCCCTGCCTGTCTATAATAACCTTGCCTCTATTCTTCTTTGGCCCAGGTCCTCCTTTCCTCATCCTCATCGATCTGTTTCGTAATAGCCAGAGGAAGGAAGAAAGGTGGGATTGATTTCATTCTTATCCATCTGAGTTGGTTCTTTATCAAGGACTCCATGTACAACCTTACTCTGGTGAGTGCGACTTCTAGCCTATGGGGGGACTGAGGCTCCATATTTTTCAAGTCCTTTGAGATTCTTTTCCACCTATCATTGATAGCTTCCTGAACTTCACTGAAGGTGCTCTGGGTGGTGTTGTCGAAGTGTACGATTGCTTTTGGTTGCTTCTTGAGAAGTATGGGGATCAGATCCTCATCAGAGGTTATAGCAAAGTGATCCTGAATCACCTTCTCGGGATGTGTAGCTTCAACCCTTATCCATAGTGGGTTCTGCCATTCTTCTACATGGTAGAGATGAACATCTTGGGCTCTTTCTACTTCATGATTAATCCAATAGCACAGCGCCTTGAGTTGGAAATCACCCATGTAGGGGTTTGATGACCAATTTGGCGAGCTCGGTACCACTAGATTATGCTGGAAGAATTCACATAACCGGTCTTTTTCTAACTCAGTGCAAGCTAGGGAGGTGTCTACAAACTGCTTAGGAGTGGTTAAATCCAAGGGTAAACCTTCCTTCAGTCTTTGCAATTGGAACCGACCCCATTTTTCCTTTAGATAGATTGTGTAGACCTGGGATGGCAGCCTGTACCCCAGTATTTCTTCATATATCTTTGGCAGTGATGGCTAGAGTGTCCTCTAACTGTAGGATTCGTTGGTCTTTTTGGGTTAATTCTTCTTGGGCTTGGCCTAATTTTGCTTTCAATTTTTCTTTCAATTCCAAATTATGTTGCTCCATCTGCTTTAATTGACCCGCGTGCTGCGTTTTTAGGATTTGGGTCTTTTCGTGCATGAATGGTGGCGAAGCCAATGAAACGGCCTGGCTTATGTGGAGTCGTGCTTCGATTATCATGGCGGCCAGCTCCTCTCTGACCTTCACCAGCTCAGTCAGTTGATCATCCTTTTCCAGTGTTCATCTTTTCTTGCGCAGAGTTCTGTTGGAAGGTGTCTTCCTCTATCGGTGTAGAAGGATTTTCCTGTCCTGCCCCGTTATCTTCAAAGTCCGACAGGTCCTGTACCATGGGGCTTGTTTCTTTTTCTTTCTTTTTTATCGGCTTGGCTCTAGCCTGCTATACCAACCTCTCACTCTGTTGCTTCAGCCTTTGCTTGCCATCAGGTATCCCTGAGTTTTTCCAGGGGGAGGTATCCCGGGAGTGTTTTATTTTTATAAGAGTTTCATCCATCACCTCATTATCACTATCTAGGTTGATTTTTCGTTTGACTCCTGACGGAGTGGTGGAATTTTCCTCCTTTGATCCCGAGGCAAGGGTTATGCCTATATTCGGCGTGCCTTTCATCCCTTAGACATCTTCAGCCGAGACTAGGACGAATTCTTCCCATGAGAGTTCCAGGATTTGAACCTTCAACTCTTCGCAACTGGTCAGCTTGATTAGTCTGTGATGAGCCAACGCGTCCTCCTTTCCTTGCACTACGTTCCTGCTCATCTCCCAAAGGGACTGCAGAAGGTAGAAGGGGATATTGGTGTTGTTGTTCGACCTAATATGGCCCCTGTTCCTTAGGAGGTCCAAAATTCTGAAGTGAAAAGTTGGAATGTAGTTGAGCCTTCCCATGCATGTGATATATTTCAGGATGATGGCAGCCACCTCGTCCCATGGTCTAGGCATAATATCTCTTTTGACACTGTTCTTATTCTCTTAGTAACTCTCACCCTATCTAAAGAAAGCCGCTTTTTCCCTCAGGTTGGCTTCTCTGTCATCCCTTCCCCAATGCTTCCCATTGGCAAGCCTGTATGTTTTGCAATTGCCTCCTCATCTAATATGATGCACAAGCCCCTTACCCGAGTAACGTATTTCTCCTCTTTTATATGTTTCAAGTTTCGGGTGAACTCTAAGGCTACTGTCGTGTCATATCCTCTTAGGCCAATAATAAATGGCATCCATCCTATTGTGCGGAGGATGGTCAATACCTGAGGTTTTTCATATATGGGTGTATGGTCGTCTGGCTCACTTTTCTTAAACCCTTTTGTCATTTTCTATAATTATCGAATAGCATCAAACCACAAAGCTTGGGGGCGAATGACTTACTTGCCCACATGGGATCGATCGCTGGTTTGTTGGATGAATGTCGAGTTCTTCCTTCTGTATCCTTCATTTTCTGAGAAAACTCGTATCGCTAGTTGGACCTTCTTACCTATCCCTCTCTGTCTTATTTACTATTTTATGCATTCACTCTCATCATTGCACATCTTGTTGGTGCTTTGATTATCTAAGGATATGGCGGCGAGATACGGAGGTTGTCATTTCCTTGACATGTATGTGGTAGGTCATCATGACCCAGTAATGTTACTTGTGGTCAGTCATCATTATCCAGAGGGATACTCTAAACCATGCCGCCAGATTTACTTGAAAGTTGTCCTTAGCAGAAAAATAGACATTTTTGTATGGAGAATGCTTTGATTGAAAATGCAAACAAAGAATTTAGTGATTGCCTCTTATGCTTAGCGTACCTTAGCTGATGATGTGGGCCTCTTCATACAGACCCAGGGTTTCGTAGTAGGTTATGTCTTTGTCTGTAGTTATTTTTGGTATATTTGTAGTTTGCTTTTTTTATGCTCTCCTGCTGGCTCGCTTGATATTTTCTTTTGGTTGGCTGATTTTTCTGTGCTGGCTCGCTTGATTTGGCTTTTGTTTTGCTGAATATTGTTGTTTGATGCTTGTACTGGCTAGCTTGATATTTCCTTTTGCTTGGCTGATTTTTCTGTGTTGGCTTGCTTGATCTGGCTTTTGTTTGTTGAATATTGCGCTTTGATGCTTGTACTAGCTCGCTTGATTTGTCTTGCTTTGCTTCTATTTGTTTTTTTAGTTGCGTGGTTGTTGGCTTGTTTTATTATAATTATTTATATATTTTTTCTTCTTTTTTTCTCTTTTTCTTTTTTTTTTTCTTTTTTTTCTTTTTCTTCTCTCTTTTTTCCTCTCTTTTTTTCTCAAAAATAATCAGTGATTATCTACGTCGTCTATCAACATTAGATTTTTTTGATAGAGTGTTTGTGTGAACTCCTCCCTTGACTGTGGTTTCTTATATAATTTGAGTCTATGCCCATCCACCAACATGGGGAATTATGTTTCATCTATAGTTGTGATTCTGACTGCGCCATTGTCATAAATTGTGTCAATAATGTAGGGTCCGAGCCATCTGGTGGTGATTTTGCCTTGAAAAAATTGGAACCGAGAATCATATAGTGGTGCCCAATCACCTTCTTTGAATTTCTTTTGTTTGATGTTCTTGTCATGCCATTTCTTTCTCTGTTGCTGGATAATTTCAGTGTGGGTGAGGGATTGTTGGTGGTGTTCATCCAGCTGATTTAGTTGGAGCATACGCTCTTCTTGAATTTCTGAAAGTTGCATGTTTAAATGGGTTGCAATTCTCAACGTCTTGATTTAAAATTGAATGGGGAGCATTATTTTTTTTCCATATACCAACTCATAGGGGGTAAAGCCTGTTGTTGTTTTCCATGTTGTGTTATAAGCCCAAACTGTTTCACTTAACCTATCTCCCCAATCCCTTTTATGTAACTGCATTGTTTTTGTCAGAATTCTTTCAAGCTCTTTGTTTGTAACTTCATCTTGACCATTAGCTTGAGGGTGGTAGGAGGACGACCTTCGATGTTTAACTTTGTTTCTTCGAAGTAGGTCCTCGATGAGGTTGGATGTAAACTGCTTTCCTTAGTCAGAAACTAACTCTTTGGGAACTCCAAATCTGTGGAAGATTTGTTCTGTAAAGAATTTTTCTACATTTGCTTCATTTGTTGCTACAAGTGCTACCACTTCTTCCCATTTTGTAAGGTAGTCAGTGCATACTAAAATGTATTTTTTTTTTGATTTGATGGGGGATTGAATGGACCAAAAAAGTCAAATCCCCACTTTTCAAATGCTTCCAAATATATTTGGGGATGCTTCATAGGAGTCCTTGTGCAGTGTCGGCCAGTAATATCTAGTTTGCAGTACTTTATAGGCTGTTCTTTTTGCAGCATAATGGCCTCCACAAGGCTCATTGTGAGTAGCATGGAGTATATCATGGAATTCATCTTCTCTTATGATCCAGGTGGATATTGGTGGCCACCCACCTTTCCAACTGGCTCAAAACAGTTTTATGGCAATTTTGGTATTGTACTATTTTTAGCAGTTTTTCGGGTCTTGAACTTCCGGGGCCGTTTTGAGGCCCTAAACGACATTTTTTGGCAATTTGGGGGGCCAAATGGTTGCCTTTGGCATTCATTTGGCCCCAGTCGAAAGTTGTAAATCTCGAATAGACCTTTCCAACGGGCTACCGAGCGCCCCAAACGGAGATCGTATGCAAAAGTTACGACCCCGGGAAGTTGATGTACTAACTTACCCAAACGGGGCCCACATGACTTTTGGCGCTTCATCTCCTAGGGTTAGGTTTTTGGATGTCGAGGGTTTTTGACATTCCTGTTTATTATAAAAGGCCTTGAGAACCTCATTGTAACCATCTTCTTGCGAAATGAGCGCAGCCGTCACATCTCTTCTCAGAGATAAGCCGCCACCATTCCAGCAAGCTTGTTTTCCGCTGCATTTTACAGTTCTAGCTTATTTCCTTATTGAATAGAAAACCAGTTTTACTGTATCTCTGTTATTTTGTGTTAAGCATCTGATAATAATCTGTATTCATTTCATTCTGCTCATAAAATCAGGATCATCTTATGCATCTCCTTAATATCTGGTCTGGTCCTTTCTTGAAAAGCATTCCTTGTATCCATGTAAAGTTGCACTTTGCCTTATGATTCTGCACTTCTCTTGATAGCTATAATGTTGTGGAAATTTTCCAGATACCAAGTAGTTTGCTATATCTGCAAACCATGGGCTTTGTGTTGATATTGCAAAAAGGTGTTCATTGGGGAAGTGATCATTTACCAATTCATTGTCTTGTCCATGGGTCAGTCTAGACATAAAATTCGGTACCACATTATGCTTTCTTGGCTTGTCCAGTATTGTTATGTCAAATTCTTGCAAGAGGAGTAACCATCTAATAATTCTAGCACTAGTATTTGGTTTATTCATGAAGTACCTGATTGCAAAATTATCAGTATGGACAAAGACTGGGTACCTAGTGATGTAGTGCTTGAATTTGTTTATAGCGTGTATGACAGCCAAAAATTCTTTTTTCTGTGACTGTCTAATTGAGTTATGCTCCTGCTAAGTTCTTGCTAATGTAATAGATTGCATATGGTTTCTTTTCTTCTTCTTTCCTGAGGACTGACCCGATGGATTTGTTTGAAGCATCCAAATGGATGTGGAATGGTAGTGTCCAGTTGGGTCCTTGAAGGATTGGGGTCGTGATTGTCCTCTCTTTGAGTTGATCAAATGCTGACATACAATGTTTGGTCCATATGAATTATGTATCTTTTGTCAGAAGGGAAAACATAGGTGCAACAATTTTGTTGTAAATTTATATGAATCTTTTGTAGTAGCATGTTTTCCCAAGGAAATTGCGCACATCCCTTTGTTTGACAGGTGGTGGAAGTGTTTTAATAACAGTGACTTTTGCTTGATCAACTTCAATGCCCCTTTGGGATATATGGTGTCCCAGAACTATGCCTTCTTGCATCAGCATCCTGCATTTATGATTGTTGAGGCATAAACTCATTTCAATGCATTTTTTTAGGACCAATTATAGATGTTGTAATGCTTGGAAAACATTTTTCCCATACCGTGTGAAGTCATCCATGTAGACTTCTATCTGGTCATTGATAAATCAGAGAATATACTCAAAATGGCCCTTTGAAATGTTGTTGGTGCATTACAGAGTCCTAAAGGTAGTACTCTGTATGCATATGTGCCCCATGGGCAGGTAAATGTGGTTTTATCCTGGTTAGCAGGGTGGATTTGGATCTGGTTGTATCCACTAAATCCATCCAAAAATGAGAAGAATTTGTTTCCAGCCAGGGTGTCCAACACTTGGTCAATGAATGGTAGAGGGAAGTGGTCTCTTTTAGTTGTTTGATTAAGTTCCCCATAATCTACACAGATCCTCCACTTCCCTCCTTTCTTAGGGACTATTACCAATGGTGAGACTCACTCACTATCTGAGATTGGGTAGATGAACCCTGCATCCAATAACTGTTGTAGTTCCACTTTAACTATATCTTTCAATGTTGGATTCATCCTTCTTTGGGGTTGTCTGATGGGTACAACGCCTTCTTTGATATAGATGTAATGCTTTCAAATATTTGGGTGTATGCCTTTCATATCAGTATAGCACCATGCAAAAGCCTTTCTATTTTATGAGAGTACTTTTATAAGTTGTTGCTCCTGTTCTGGATCCAAATCTGTGTTAATATTGACTATTTTCCCAGGCAGTATCTCTACAATTTTAACTTGTGGTGGTTGTTGTTCAATGGAGAGTATTTCTGTCCACATTCTGTCAATATTGACAGGATTATTTAGCACTTCCTGACGTTGTCCTGTTTCAAAAATTTCTTCAAGCATATTATGGTTAAGACAAACATTCTGAATAAATTTATCTAAATGACCATCTTCATCGTTAGTTTTTAAAGTTAGAGCATTTTCTATGGTGAGCACAAGTCGTATGTTTTGGTCATTTAGATCGTCATAGTCATACATCCAATTTTGGTATTCTGTGTCCGTAGACCTTTTTGCTAGTGGGTATATTGTAATCTTCTTTCTAGTCTCTTCACTTGTAATTGTCATATTTCTAGATCGACAGCCTATATAGGTGTCTGCTGTCGCCATCCATGGCCTCCCTAGGATGATTGGGTACCCAATGAGCCTGCTCTTGACTTCTATAACTATGAAGTGGGTTGGATAATCCCAGGATTCTGTATTGATGATGATATCCTCAAGCATTCCTTCAGGTTTGACAATGGAGGTGTCAACAAGCTGTAGCACAGTACTAGTTGGTCTGATTAGTGATTGGAGACCTAACGATATCCTTGTATCCTTTGTCATTACGTTGATTGCAGCTTCTAGGTCGATTAGATTTCTTGAAATAGGTTTGTTGTTTATAGTTACATTGATAATAGGACTACCTGGGTCGAGGTATTTAGGGTTAACAATGATACCCAACTTCAAGTCTGCTAGTTGGCCTACCACGTTTATAGGTGGTGGATCTCGTTTCCTTCGCCCATGTTTCTTTAAGTATTTCTCTTTTATAAACTTATTACATATTGGCACGTCTCTTATTGCTTTCAAAATGGGGATTTGTATGCTTAAATGTTTTAATTCATTAAGTATAGCATTCTACTCTTCTTCTTTAGTGTTTTGTATCAGTTTCTCAAGGAATGGAGGGTTTCTGTTTAGTAATTGAGGTTGATCTTCTTCTTCTTGGCGGCGTATCTCTGTAGGTTATTGGGGTTCTATAGGTGTAGGTTTTTCATGATGTGTATGTTCTTGATTATTTTGTGGATGGGAGCCCTGCAACGTCTTTCCAGATCTCAGATTTATTTCATTTAATTCCAGTACATCCATGACTTAGGTAGGAAATTGCATTACTTCATTGTTATAGGGTTTTTGTTGCCCTGTTCTGTTGTTATTTGGGTTTGGAACCGGTTGGGCAGGGATTGGAGGTGGTATGGGGGGTGGTTGGTTCTGTGGAGGCAGCATGATGAGTGGTTGTTGTAATGGAGTCCTAATTTGTTGAATATGGATATGGATTTCCATAGTTCGTCTGTGGCTGAGAAAAAGGTGGGGGGTATGGAGAATAAGGCTCTGTATAATATGGTTGTTGATACAGTATTTGGTTTTGCTGCCATTGGCTTGGAGCTTCTTGTGGTGGCCATGTAGTTGGTGCTGAAGGGTTCCAATTCTGTTGATTACTCCCTTGATTAAAATATGCTCTGTTGTTGGGCTGGAAGTGCCTAGCGAAATTGTTCCTTCGCTGGTTAACAAAACAAAGTTGTTCCACAGTACCTTCTGGTGTGGGATCCTGTATGGCCGCTTTGCATGATGGTAGAAGAGGGAATTTATCAGTGGTATGATCATCGGTGCAGAGCCCACAAATCTCTATTGCATTTAATGGGCATTGTCCCTTTTTATGTTTCTTTCTACATCGTGGGAAAAATACTGTTAGTGCTTGGTTGATTTCGTCTTGTTTCTTTTTTATTTGGAGTGCATCTAACTGCATTGCTAGGGACTGAAGGATGTCTATTTTTATATCATCTAGAAGGTTTCCTAAGTCATACTTTGTGAGGCTTGGGCCCGAAAAGGATGATCCTCCTGTTAGTGGATGTGTATCCCGTATTCCATTTTTACCTTTTTCTGGATCTAGAATAGTTCTTGAAGATTTGTAGAATTTGATCGTAGGTTTTCTGGAATATATCCCCATCACCTAATAGGTTCAAGACTTCTAGGTATTCCTCCTTGATTCCTCTAAGAAGTATCAGTTTCAATGATTCCTGATCTAGGGTACAGTGGCTAGCCCGTTTATAACTGAGTTGAAAGCGTTGTGCATAGTCTTCTAGGGATTCTTTTTCTCCCTATTGCATCCTAGAAATTTCATCTCTTGTGTCTTTTGCTTTATAGTAATCCCTGTATTTTTCCAGGAAGGATTGTTTCATTTGGTCCCATGTGAAGATACTCTTTCCTTCCAAAATCATAAACCATCTGAGTGATAAATATTTTAATGTAGAAGGAAAGAGTCTCAGTTTTTGTGCATCAGTGGTATAACCAAAGGACCTACATACTACCTCAAATTCAAATAAGAATGTGTCAAGGTCCTCTGAGGTTAGGCCATGGAAGTATGGCAGATTACTGGGATTGATATTTTTCATTCTAGCATCCATAAGAGGTACACTAATAGGGAAAGTAAATAGTTCTCTGTGTTCCTCTTCCTCCTCCGCCATAGTATTGTTTGAGATAGAGCTAGCGAAGCAGTTATCACGGTTTGGATCGTAGCTGGAATCAACTTCTTCATCAGAGTTGAGTAATTCAAATTGAGAGTGTTCAAAACTGTTATTGCTCATAGGGCAGTTAGGCAGAAAGCATCCAAATTTATCCCTCTTTCGTCGATGCATTCATGGTAAATTTTTTATGATTTTTTTAATAAGATGTCTCCTATAGTTTAAGAACCTCCCCAGCAACGGCGCCAAAAAGTGGTGGACTCCAGGAATGTGTACCTATTTGAGGTAGATATACCAGAAGTATACTTTAATTATCGACCAGGGAGCGTACAAACTTCAGAGGTACTTGACACTTTATGTGCACTATAAATGGTCTTTTGTCATTTCTAAGTATCCTATAGAATATCCTAAGACAGTTGAAAGTGTTGTTCGATGGAAATAGGAAAGTAAGGGAATGCTCAAAGAAAGCTTTGGAAATTATATTCTATGTACGCAGCACACAAAAGCATGTAAATCCTATTTTATCAAATCAAATGCTGAAAGCAGATAAATCATATTTTATCAAATCAAATGTTGAAAGCGGATAAATCCTATTTTATCAAATCCAATGCTGAAAGTAGATAAATCCTATTTTATCAAATCAAATGTTGAAATGGATAAATCATATTTTATCAAATCCAATGTTGAAAGCAGATAAATCCTATTTTATCAAATCAGATGCTGAAAGCAGATAAATCCTATTATATCAAATCCAATGTTGAAAGCAGATAAGTCCTATTTTATCAAATCAAGAAAGGGAAGCATGCATAACTTTGATCTAAGAAGCTTTAATCTAATCTAAAAGAGGGCAAAGATCCATTCTATCAGTAATCACAAATTATTATCTTGGAAGCACAAAAACATAGATCTGGTCTTTATCTGGAAATGCTATAAAATAATGGAAACTCATATATAAAATTCGCCTGTGTGGACGGCATGCAATGGACTACAAACAATGCACTACAGAACTACAGACGCAATGTTATTGAACTACAGAAATAAAAGTGCTTGTGTTGAAATTGAAATCTGATATTTGAACGAATGTTGAAGTTAATTCACGCACAATGATGATGGAAATAATTAATAGAATGTGTGAGAAATACTTGAAACAAAGCATGAAACTACTGATCTACGTATTGAGGGGGCCCTCCCCACCACGTATGTCAGGAGGGAATGAAACTTATGAACTCACGAGATTAAGAGAAAGCTGGTCTTTCATTATCAGTTCATAAATCCATGCTACAAAAAATGTAAAACAAAGATGTCTCAACTACGAAAATGCTTAAGATTGTTTTTTAGAAAATGTCTCCAGACCCCCTGTTTCTCAAGAGGTCCCTATTTATCATTACTTCTAACCTGGCTCTACATTGCAAATAATGATCCTGAATAACATGATTCTTTCCTATAAATCAGGAGAAAATGGGATCGTTGTGTCTCTTGTGATCTTCAGTTTGGAGCTTGGTCACTTGTTATTCTTCCATGTCACATGCTCCCTATATCCTGGGCTCATCAAGGTCGTAATTGATTTTTGAGGCAAAACTAAGTCCTATAAGCTTATGATCGAAGGAGGCAAAGGGAATAATAATATATGTAATATCTATATCTTCTTCAAGGAAATTATTGTTTATTAGGAACCTATCCAATCAAGCAGCAATATGGGCAGACCCAACATTTTGTTTGACCATGTATATTTCCCTTGTTTAGGTTTAATATCCACTAAACCCAATTCTGCGATCAAATATTCTAAGTTTTCTCTAAAAATATCCCCAACTAGGCTTCCTCCCCTCTTCTCTTCTTGTGATAACATAGTATTTAGATCTCTTTCAAAATACAATTTCCCTGGCCTATTGCTTCTCTTTCATTCTCAAGTATATGTTAGCATTCTTGCTTTTCTCTATAATGCATTGGAACATAAAGATTAAAAACTTTGAAGTGAGAACCATAAATTTTGCTTACCAAGTCTGTGAATATCCAGTGTTGAGTTTGCTTCGTCCCAACCAATTCTAATTGAGCACCATCCCATTGAGTGTTCAGCCCGACATATACTTCTCGAGAGCTTTATTATATCCCCTGGATTCCTTTCCACTATTTTTCCCTAACTTTTTCATATCCCCATCTTACATCTTAATCTCCTGGAGAAGAAATATTGTGGGTTTTTTCCATTTTGATTAGTTGCCTCATGGCTTCCTCTTTTGTCCTACTCCTCATTCCTCGTCTATTCTAGGATACTAACTTGATTATTTACCTATAAGAGTTTTGGTTCATTCCTTAATGGGTGTAAGCGTGACCCCTATGCCTTTTGGAAACAAATTCTTTTGACCTAGGATCATATTCTAGTCTAAACTTGATTGAAGGCCAAACATCTTCTCCTTATTAGTGATTTCTTCCGTCACCTATTTGATTGGTTTTCTTCCAACCTTTCTTTAAGATCTTTCCTCTCCTTTCATGACTTATTTCTCCCCCTCGTTTGATCCTTGTAATGCTTGTTTCCTTGTCTGAATCCCTAGTACCATTGCCTATTTTTCTTTCTTTATTTCCACATATTCCACTTCATCTAGTACTTCTTTTTCCCTTATATCTTTAGTGCCTTCGTCATGATCACCCATTTCCATCAATATAGGTTGTGTACGAGGAGGAAAAGTAGATCTTAGTTCCTTAATCATTGGTTTCACATTTTTTGTGAAAAGAAATCGCTGGTCTTCTTGGTATATTGGAGGAAATCGATTCACTAAATTATGATTTTCTTTGATATTGCTTGAAACTAACGAGGAGGACGGGATGTCCACACAGAGAGTACTGCAAGCTATACCAGGATTTTTTCATACTTGTTTCCACTTTTCTTCAGGGTTTACAGATGAGCTAGGAGAAGTCCCTATTTTCTTTCAATCTTTAGCAAAGCGACCATAAGCATGACACGATTTGCATTTTAAGGTTAATTGTTCATAGTCCAACTATTGGTAGTGACTCCAATTTTCCAGGATGAGATGAATAGCCTCAAGTAACCCCTTTTGGAGGTTCAGTTCTACACATATTACGACACATTGGAACATCCCCTGATTAGGTTTGGATTTATCAATATATTTTCCAAGTTTATTCCCAATATCCTTCAGAGAGTCGTCTCCCCAACAATGTAGGGAGAGGTGCGGAAACCTTACCCACACGGGCACTGCTGAAGGGATGTCATATTTGAGATCAAAGTATGATGTCCAACTATCCAGATACATTCCTTAGTTGTTGAATAAGTATGGGCTTCTCCTAAATATAAAGTCTTTGTTTTCTTTGAACTCGAATAGGAAAGCATAGAATCCTCCACCACAGAAGTAATGTGTCATTCTGCCCTTGATCAGAGCTTGCTAGTTCTTTTGCAACCATATATCTATGGATCTCGGGGACAACCATATGCCCCTGAATTGATCAATTAAACCTCATTCTGATATCATTAAAGTTTTTTGTCTTGCTGACGTAGCCAGGAAAACAACCTCAGGGATGTCTTCCAGCTTAACAAAATGAGGTGCGTCGGTCTTTGTTCCTGGTGCATTCAGAGACCTGACTAGAGATATGAATACTGTTTCATCCAGTGTAGGGGTTGTACAGCTCCCATCGGACGATTCCATCAAGGTCAAATCCTACGACTTCTAGAGATGGGTTGTATTCGCGCATGCACCAGTCCTTTGACTTTCTTGATTCTTTAACCTAGTGCTAAAAATTCTTCATCACTGGTAATAAAAATGACTGTAATTCTGCACTAGTCGGGAATCAAACTAATACATAATTTGCTTTTAAGAGTTACCCCCCCCCTTAAGTAGGTAATCCAATGTTAACTAATTGCCCATCAAAATATTTGTTGCTCTCTCTTTTTCTCTCCATTTTCGCCTTGATTTCCTTCCCCTTATGATAGGAGGGGAGGGACAAGGGCCTTTCTTCAAGGCACCAATGAAGGATAATGATTCAGAAGTTTCAGAAGTACATGCATGCCACATTGGGATATTAGGGGAGGACCGTGTTACCTTGATTCCTCCTATTTTGTCTTTATATTATCCTCTTCCTCATTTGCTTCCTCTAATTACTCTATTGCTTCATATCCCCCCCCTCTAATTGCTTGTCTTCTATCACTAATGCTTTCAAATAAGTTTTCATTCTTGCATTTGTTGGAGTCTATTCATATTTCTTGATTATTTCTTGAGTTGGATCCTCTTCCGCGACCTTTGCTACAATACTTGTTGGATCGACTTGGGCCTCATGCGTTACTACTACATCTTTAGGATCTAGTGGAGTGGTAGATGGTTATTCCTTTGGGTTTCCCTTGTCCACTTCATCTAAAATTTCAAGTAACTTGAATCTATTGGTGTTCATAATGGGTAGATTCTTTTGAGTATCCTTTGAATGTTGTGACCCCTTAGGAAAAAAATGTCTTGATTTATTAAAGACTAAATATAAAGGGTTCTGCTTTGGGGAAGTCTTGTTCTCTTGATTCTTTGGACAATTCTTAGCGAAGTGTCCATAACCATGACAAAAATTATGTTTGAATAGAATTTTCTCATAATCCAATGCTTGTAAATGGCTTGATTCACCCATATTAATTATTATTGTCTCCTGGAGGCCCTTCTCCATATCTATTTCGATGCATATTATAGTGTTGGAGTACATATTGCCTTTTCATTGTGATTGATTGATAATTTGACTACCTTGTTCCATGTATCTCTAAGAGTGGTTTCATCCCAAAACCTTGTCGAAAGATGCGACAACCTAACCCATGAGGGCCACTATTATCTCTTCTTGAGGATTGAAATCAAGAGAACACTAGGTTAAAAACAAGACCCTAGATCGCATGAAGTAGGGTTTGGAGTAGAAGATCCAATCATGATATTCCTTGTCATGGAATACAAAATGAATAATCTCATGAAGTAAATAAAAATACTTATCCTTCGAGTTTGGAATCCCATTATTCTGCTACCCACAATTGTATGGATCTTGGATTGGGCCATGGGCCTGAAAATTTTCCAATCAAAGTGCGCTTAGAGAGGATGAGGACTTTTCTCATCGATGTTGAAGTAAGAAGATACACTTGAGGGAGTGCATCCATCCTTTTAAAAAATCTATTTTGCATTAGGTGAGCTCCTTTGATTGGATTTAAGGTGCCGACCAATTATTTGAAAGCCCTAATCTGTGCATGTAGATCACTTTCCATTGCCTCGCGTCAACCACAGTGAGTCGAGGGGTTGTCTTGGGCTCGAATGAACCTAGAAAAAAGCTTGGATGGATATAAGATTGTGAGATTGGAGAGCATACACACCATGAAATTTGATGAGATCCCGTGAACAATGTATAGTGGTAGGTAGACGGTGGTGGCAACTGAGGTAAACCCTAGCCTTTCTTGTCCAAACTAAATGCAAAGTAGATGGAAGAACAATGGAGAGAAACACTTGCTCCTTGATGGTAGGTGTCAAGCAAGCTTGGGAATGCTCACAATGGTAGGAAATGGTGGTATATGAGGAAGCTCCAACTCAAATCCAACAACATAACCTTGCTCTAATTTCTCTCTATAAAATGCATGCCAATGGCTTCCTTTTAGAGGCAAAGAGGTGGGCATCAAACAACTAGATCCTAATGTGAACTCTCGTTCTTCATGAACTAGTTCCAAGGTACACAAGGGCGGTTGATTAATGCCCCCAAGTGTGTGAGGAGCCGAATTATGATCCTTGGGGAGGATTGAGTCTTTAATGCGTCGCTGGGAGTGAGTGATCCCATTGTTTTGACAATAGCGCGACTATTGAAGGAAAAGTCGCGTGGGCGTAGCGCGGGCATTGTTCACATAACCTGTGTAATACAAGCGCTGCCCAATTTTTGAAATCATTTGTACTTTGTGTCACCGACCTCCGAGAGTGCCTTTTGAGCAATTATAGGAGATTCGGGCACCGTTCGTCGAGTCGCGAGTTCCATGTATGCCTTACCCATGTAATCTTTAATTTTATCCAGGTATACTTAGGGTTGGGTGTCCCTTGGGTGGCCAGGGGTCCTTTTTTATGTTTTTAGGACTATCGTGCGAGATTTTGAGAAAATCCCGCACGGGCACGCATGATTTTTGGAAAATCTCGCGCTGTCATAGCGCGATATTTTCTTAAAATCGCGTGCTATGTACCAAACTCTCTAGCGCAAGGTAGATACGCTTCGGTCGCATGCTGGTTTTAGCAGGACTGTTCCTTGAACAGTCACGTGCCCCGCACGACTGAGCTGTATACATCTCGCGCATTGGTTTCATGTGGACAAGTAGTGTTTTGACCGCGCTACACACATATATGTTGTAAAATGTCGCGCTGCGTGCGGACTTTTTAGAGAAGGTCGCGCTAATGTTTTTACAAGTCTGATGGGTGCTCATTTCCTTGTGCAGGTGGTTGTTGGTTAGTGATGGTGCACATCTGAGATGTTGAGTGGAGAGAGAGAAAGTATGATGACCTTCGAGCAATTGTGTTAGCTGATCGAGCGACCATCGAGGCCTTACATGGTGTTGGGCTCTTGAAGTTCTTCAAGTGCCCTCTGATGCGGTCAGTCGATTACCTCTGGTGGTGGCTTCTAGACATGTGGGTCCCAAACCGAGGAGTGTTCCATATAGGAGGCAAGGAACTGAGCATCATGACTGAGGATATTTATTTCTTGACGGGACTAATGCCCAGGGGGTGAGGGAGACTCTCCCTCCATAGTTGGTGGGAGAGACGATCCATACGTTAGTGTATCGATACTGCGTCAGTGACCAGAGTTCTGTGAACTCTGGTGGAGTGTTGGTGAGCCACCTGAGGGATTAACTGGTGGAGGCTGTTGCGATAGTCGTTGTTCGTGTATTGGGGGTTGCGTCCCCCAACCAAATCACAGGGGTCCAGCTTCAGCTAGTAGAGAGGGTGATGGTTGGTCAGCTCGTGCCATGGGGTTCACTGATGCTGCATTCGATGATGTAGCTGATGACATATTTGCATTAGGTAGGGGGATACGCACCTTCTGCTACAGTAGTGTGTTGTGCTCCTACTTCTTTGAGCGCCACCCGTCATTGCGGCCATAGGTGGTGGTGCCAACGAAGGGGCCACATGAGTCGCGAATGGTGTTTTGGGGGTGTATTAGGCCTCATGCTGGTGGAGGGCCCGTGGGGGTGTATTATACGCCACAGGTGTTGAACGTATGGGAGGATCGTATAGGCCGACTAGAGAGATATCCTTGGAGTGGGATGGACTTCTGAGGAGATTGGGAGCTACAAGTTCTTGCTGGTAGTTTAGACGCGACTCGTATGTTCTTATGGTTTTGTACTTTACGCATATATATATTTGTACATACTTTTATTTCTGCACATTTATGATATATATGTTTATCGGATATTTCTCTTTTGTGATGCAGATGTTGGTCCTGTGAGGCCACATCGGAGGCCGAAACCAAGGAGAGATCAACCCGTCTGTGCGGTTGGATAGGCCATTGGCAAAGCAGGTGCAGTCGAGGGTGGTCTCGCCGGAGTGGGAGGAGCTACAGCAGGTGGAGCGGCTGTCGGGGACCGGATGGAGGTTGCGGTAGCTGACTTGGGTTGGAGGTTTGGTGGGTTGACTGCTGGCATTGATGAGCGGGGTTGGGATGACCTCGAGGATGATGAGCTGGACCTGACACTCCACTTACCAGTTGAGTATGGCCCATCATGGAGGCACATTATGCAGCGGGTAGCGGTAGCATGCCATATGGCACGAGAGGTGCAGGGAGGAGTAGCCCCTCCTCCACGACAGAGACCAGAGCCGACGTAAGGGGAGGATGTGCGGTCACTGGCCATTTTGGTACCTCGAGATCCACCAGTCGACGGGGCGACTTGATTCTTTTTTGTATAGGGCTGATGCGCCCCATTTTTGTATGTATACATTTTTTATGAGCCTATGCGGAGCAGGTTTTTGATGTATCCCCCTTAAGGTTAGTATGTATATGCCCTAAGAGGGCCATTTTTTGCACATGACAGACATTTTTGATGAGATATATATATGTATATACCATTTTTGCAGCACATGATGTATGTGTCTCTGTATGTATGTGATGTATATGTATTTTGCTTTATGTTGCCTAAGTGTTGATATGATGCTTATGTAGTAGTTGATACTAGCATATTTGTTTTGGGCATGTGTGATCGACTATAGGACTTGTGATGATGAGATACATGTATGTGTAGCCATAGGTGAAACACATGGACATATTTATGTATGATTGATATGCAGGGTTATACAACTGGGTGATGTACTAGGTGCCAATTCAATACCTCATTGGTGACGGAGTCAGCGAATGCATTGGCGTTTCTCAGTATATGTGTGAAAAATGTGGTTTCAAATTGTCGAATGAGACGACGTACGCGTAGAAAACTTCGAAAGAGGAGCAAGTTGCAGACACTGAATACATTATTCAACTACGATACGACAAGTTGTGAGTTGAGGTGCACTTGTAGATGGTGAATGCCTAGGTGTAGGGCATCGCTTAATATACCTATTACAGCATCGTACTCTGCTTGGTTGTTTGTTAGTGCCCCCAAGCACACTCCCTCGATGTGGTGGAGTGTATGGGAAAGGGAATGTATAACTCAGGAAACAAATGCTAGATGTTTGGACCATCGACTAGCACCATCCGCATATCCAATGCAGATGTCCGTCTAGGAGGCCACTTGCATTTGAAGAAGAGAGGTAGTTTAATTTCTAATTCGAGATAGTGTGAAATGAAAGTAAATTTTTTGACACAAAATAAGAATATCAATGATTATTGTTGGATGTCTTGTTTGTGCTAAGAGGGTACAAACCCCCTTTTGTTTTGTTAGTTTTTTGGGAATGCTTGCAGGTGGTCCACGTCTCCATCGGAGGACGAGGAATCATTCCAACTAAGGACACTAGCTAAGGAGATTCAGCTTCGATGGTATCTGGTAAGGTCGGTATTAATTCCTTGGTAGGTGACCTTTGTAGGGTTATATGGAGGGGTTGTAATTGACCTTGCAGTCTCATTAGTTCGAGACGAGCTTGTCGTTCAAAGCGCAAAATGGGGCATTGAAAGGAGTAATGGGTGGTCTCTCCACGAGATCGACAACGTCTTGGTATGCGTGGACGAAAGAGTTCTTGGTTTTATTGAGTGTTGATCTGCTCCATTATGCATGATATGGTACTAGAAGGGAGCATATGGGCAGAGTTCCCACATGACGTGCATTCATTGTGTGATCATGTCGTCGTAAGTTTAGATGGGTCTTCCAGCGTTATAGGCTCTAACACGTTTTTTTACAACTGGTACAACTTTTGTGGGAGGTGTGACTAATGGTGTCGTTGATGTGGTGATCACATTAATGGATGCTACTTATTGGGTTGAGAAGGGGGGTTCCTCAATCATTACTTGAGTGAGACAAACTATTGCCAATGCCTCTCGGTATCGAGGGATTTTGGGGAAATGTTGCGTATAGTGCCCATACTGAGTGCATATCGAACATGTGTAAATTGTACACTTTTGGACTTAGATGTGGGCGAGGGAGGTGTGCCCCCTTTCATCATTAGTGGAGTGTGGGTGATGCTAATGGGTGTGTTAAGCAAATTCCTTAGTTCTAGTAAAGTAGGACATAGATTGGTTGTGTGGCCTTGTTGTCCGCAAAGAGAACATGACGGCGTGACCCTTTGATTGGGAGTATTGATCATAATTGGAGATTTTAAATCTTGATGTTTGATGCCCCTTGCTTTAGGCTTCGCGGTTTCTATTGAATTAGATGTTGGGTTAGGTAATAGGGGACTTTCAACTTCAGTTGTTTGGTGCCCCCATTGGTGGTCTTAGTGACGACTGATTGTGGTGTAGTTGTGGATGTTATAGGTTGGGCTGTCGTAACTGAATGTGTTATGGGACTTGCAGCCGTACTAGCCGAAACAGGGACAAACTCATAACGGGTGACTAGTTTGGAAGCCTTCTCTGGGAAGGGTGGTGTAAGGTACCACACTGGGATTCCCAAAGTTAGCCCAGCTAGAGTTAACTGAGCCATAATCGATTTCCCTTGTGCACCCGTGGGCGGATACAAGAATGGGATTTGAAAAATAGGTGGTACCGATGGGATCAAAGTTTCTTCAATGCCATGACTCGTCGATGGTACTGATGATGATGTTGAGGTGGAGGCGGCGCCATTTTTAGCGGTGAAAATTGTGCACATTAGGCCATTAGTCGTTGTAGGGATCTTAGGTGGTGGTCTCGTATATGCTCCTAACAAATTGGAGTCCTTATACATACAAGGGCAATGTCAACATATGGTTGATCATCGCCTAGTATAGTCGATAGGACATTGTTAGGGTTGCTTGTGGTATTAGGGTCATAGTAGTTAAGTTGTTCAAGGGTAACTACCTTCCCATTTAAGGGAAACATCATGATACAAAATACTGAGGAGGCTACCGCCTTCATGGTGTACATATAACTACGCCCCAAGAGGATGATGTAGTCGATTTCTGCATCAACGACTTTGATATCGATCATAACCATCTTGCCCCCTAGCTCCATAGGGACATTTTGATACAATCCTGTTGGTTGGGATAGTCTCCCATCATACACACGAAGAGCGATAGACAAGGGGACCATCTTAGGAGATCTTAATCGTTTCCAGACTTTTATGGACATAACGCAAGTGGATGTGCCTTCATCGATGATATAATGGTGGATCATGATGTTTTTACCATGATTGGTACTTGAAATGTGACTGATGATGGTAGTCGTGGATCACCTTTGTCAACACAAAACGTCATGAGGTGCGAATCGGATGGATCGATGGCACCGAGTGCATTGAGTAATACCTTTCTCTGTGTTGGGAAAGACTATACCACTTCTAATGTGTACATGGGCACAGGGGATTGAGCCAAGTCATCCACAATACTGTAATTGTGGGAGGCTTTCATGTGAGGGTTATTAGGGGTACGCCAAAGTGGAACTTTTTGAATTTGTGGGATTTGTTTGTTATTCGGGTGTGGTATCTCTAGACGGCTCCTCGAGGGGATAGGAACGTCTTCGACTTTAGGGGTGGGAGGCCCGTCATAACTTATGGCTCGTGTTTGAAGGTTTACATCCAGTGTATATATATTTTGAAAAGAGCCATCACTTGGTGGGAAAGGGTCTTGTTGTTGTGTCACTGCCCCTTGATTGGAAAAGGGTTGTTGTAGCATGATGATTTGTGGTTGGGGAGGATTCTCTACTTGAGGAGGGTTCTCCATCGTCTTCTTTTTGGCTTTCGCTAACTATTGGCAGTCGAGGATAAGAGGACAATGCTGTGTGTAATGACCATAATCCCCGCAAATGGAGCAACAATAATTGGTTCTTAGGGGGGGATTCTTCCCTTGTTTGGGGGGGGTGTTAGTCCCTGTATTTGGATCACCTGTATTATGGTTTCGCTGAGGAGGAGGATTTCCCCCTTGCCCTGGCTGCTGATTTGGTTTGTTCTTACCTTTATTTTTCCCCCAATTTTATTGATTTTGGGGATTTGCAGTGTTCAATTGCTCGAATTGTTGATTTTGTCGAACATAAGAAGGATGAACTATGTTTACCCCCATGTGGGGGGATGGTTGCTGACCAGTTGGGCATGGGAATGGATGATATGGGTTATATGTCGGTGGTGGGATAAATGTAGTTTGCGTTCCATAAGAGGTGGACGTAGGAACGGTTTGCACCATTGGCGGTGTGGGAATCGTCATCGCTTGGATAACATGTAGGTAGGATGTACTGACGTATGTCACATGGATGGGTAATACAAAACCATGTTGAATGGCACCGATGTGGTAGGAGGAGCCTTTCCTATATGGGAAATGGACCCAATAAGCCCATTCGTCGAATGTGACGAGCACGAAGGTGTAGGATCCAACAACCGATGCCAAGGGGCATCAAGGAGGATTGTGTAAAGGTAGTCGGATTGTGCATATATTAGGTTGAAATGTTGTGCTTTCAGAATGGCCTCTACCTCGCTTTGTGGCATGGAGATGGAGATATCTTTAGCTATGGCAGGTTGTATATATTTGATAAAATAATCCAACAAAAAGGGAGGTTGTATTTCGATCTTGCATAGTGTGTGATGTCTACGCCACTCGTGGATGTGGTCCACGATGTGGGTGGAAGTATTTTGACGAAACTCAGTGAGAATTTCGAGGCCTAGATCATGTCAGATTGGCAGTTGGAGGTACATAAGAAATGCGGTGGCCAATGTCGCTAATGTGGAATGGGTTCCACTTTATAGGTTTACGTACCACTTTGATGTCGTTCCGGTGAGGGTACGCTAGAAGAGGCGACGCCTCACGGGGTCATCCACTATGTTATTAGATGAACACCATAAATGGAAAGACATAACGTGGTTGGCGGGATCATCTCCATTTTTTCCTTACAATTTGGGAATGTAGGAAGGAATCTTGTTAGGCATAGTTGACCATGTTGCATCATGAGCGATGGGATCATTAGTTAGTTTGGCCAAATCTAGTAGATTTAAACTAGCCATAAATGGTAAGGTAGGGATGACTAGTCTTTCCATTCTGTTTGGGATGTTATTTCAACGAGGGGGAGATCCGGGTGGTGTTGTAAACAATGATTGCCTCCTATGAGAGAGGATGGGTCAAAGGGATCCGAGGGATCTCCATGGGGAGAAGCCAGCGAGGGAATACTTCCGATGGGGGGAAGAAGTGGTGTAATTAATAGATTCTCAGAGGGGAGAAAATGTACCTAACAAGGCTTGGCCTTGACCAGATGATCCTATCAATGCTGCCTGGAAATGACCCCAGCTTGAATTCCCTCCGCGTGTAACACGAGGGAATGGTGTCAAAACACCCCTCAAGAGAGGGGATATGCCTTGCAGTCTATGAGACTGTCTTAGGATGTTTTTTTGTTCCTCAATGGTGAAGGCTTTATGTAAATATGAGAGTGATAGTGGAATAAACACAATTGAACAAATGCAAAAATATGGCAACCACAACATATGCAAAATGGTGCGATCAGTGAGTGATATGTGCAATGTCGGTTTTAGTGCATGAGTCCCCACATGTAGGTACTTTTTTATTGCGAGTTTAGCGAACTTGTATTTAAAAATTAAAAAAATGTAAATTCCCTATAAGACCTAACGTCCTTCCTCTCAAATGTAACTGGGCCTCCCAAAAGCACAATTAATGGTGATGATGGTATCCACTCACCAATCGACTAGTGTAGGTAACAAAGAGCTATTTCTACCAACGATGGGGCAAATGACCCAATCAAGAATACTTGGCAACACCTCCCAACGACAATATCTAACTTCAGGAGTCAATTGCACTCACAATTTCTCCTTTGTGATATCCTAAGTTGGGCCACTAAGATACCTTGCGTCAAGTGTGGATCAGTGGTTTGACCTGCAAGGTATAGTGTCATCTCCATACAACAAGTTGAGTGGCTTGTAGGGGAGAGTAGGGTAGCTATTCCTTGGTCACGGTGCACTTATGATCCAGGTTTTCTTTTAACATTTGCTTATAGCAGGATTTTGCAAGTACCCTATGAGACAACAATGCTATGTTTCAAAATAGCGCTAATGAAACTAGATTGGAGGGCATTAATGGATGCCTATCCCAATCAATCCTACCTAACTAAAATATTGTTTTGTGATCTCCTGTGGATGATTTTAGTTGGTTAAGACAATTACGATGTTGATTTTACGGGGTTTGAATGTTTCACTTATGGAGTGTAAGAGGGGTGTTTCACAATCCCTACCTTTTTGATTCACCAATCTCACATGAAGTACGAGGTGAAGAGAATACTAGGATTGGAAGTCTCCATGCCTCTTATTGTGTGCTAGTGGTGCAAACACATGTGATGAAAGCAAAAAACGATTTTATTGACAAATTAACTAAAAGAGTATATCAAGTAATGCGTACTTTTAACTCTAAGAGATGCTCATGACGCTTTGCAAAATCAAATATTTATAACTAATAGACAAGTGTGCAATGGAGGTATTTCACACTTCTCACCCTTTTTTTGATTCACCAAGCTCACATGAAGTGCAAGGTGAAGAGCATACTTCGGGCGACAAGTGTTTTTAGGTCCTTGCTTGTGTGCAAAAAGTGTTTTCTACACTAGCAATACTAATAAAAACAACATGTCGATTTGATGCATAAACAATAAATGGTCTTGAATACTAGTGACAATGATGGGGCCCGTTGAAAGCCTCAAAGTTGGTTACCTAGGTAAGTTTCAAGAGAGATGTACTCTTTACTTCCTAATATTGGCCTAGGTGCACTAATTACTGAAAAATTAAGTAATTGGGTGAATTAGCCTTAATTTAAGTTCACTAGTAAGCAACAATTGGGCTGCAAAACTAACCTAAGTAGATAAAAAGAAAATAAACAACAGTAGCGCGGCTAAACCAGACTCTGTCGCGCGGGTTAATACAAAACAGACACGTTGTAGCACGGGTAATACATTATCCTTCCAGAAAGATAAAAGCCCAGGGCCTGATGGCTGGCCTATTGAATTTTACTTGGGATTCTTTGACTGTTTTGGGGAGGAATTATTGGATGTGGTGGAAGAATCAAGAAAGGCTGGATTTGTACATGGTCCCTTTAACTCGACTTTTATTGCTCTCATTCCCAAAACAGACAAGCCTAATCGTTTTGATGAATTCAGACCTATTTCACTCTGCAATTGCATATATAAGATCATATCTAAGGTTATGGCGAGGAGACTTAAAAATATCCCGTCTCAGCATATTTCATGTGAACAATTTGGATTCTTGGAAGGTCGTCAAATTCACGAGGCCATTGGAGTAGCACAAGAAGGTTTACATACTCTGAAGGTTCAGAAGCAGAAGGGGGCAGTGATTAAGATTGACCTCTCTAAAGCATTCGACAGGGTTAGCTAGCTCTATATCCGGATGCTTCTCACACATCTGGGCTTCTGCTATGAATTTGTTCGATGGATTATGGCCTGCATCACCACGGTGAGCTTTGCTGTATTGATAAATGGTTCGGCTAGCCCATTCTTCCATGCAGGCAGGGGGCTACGACAAGGTTGTCCACTTTCACCGCTGTTATTTCTCCTTGTTGCTGAAGGCCTCAGTCGATTTATCCTGAAAGCAAAAGCTGATGGCTCCTTTCGTGGCATCTCCATTACTCAGGTATTGTATATCACACATCTCCTATTTGTTGACGATATCCTCATATTTTGTGATGGCTCGAGACAGGATATTGATAAGGTGGTCGAAGGACTCAATCTACTGCAAGAAGCCGCGGGTATGCTAGTGAATATTGATAAATCAACAATCTCATGCTCGCATTTAAACGAGCAGGAGATTCACAGATTGGCCATCAGACTTCCCTATAGGACTATGGATATTGATGATGGCTTAAAGTACCTTGGATTTCACTTAAAACCTAATGCATATCTTAAGGCAGATTGGCACTGGTTAATTGCCAAATTGGAGCAGAGACTTCATGGATGGAGTCAAAAATGGCTCTCGCGGGCTGGGAGACTGGTTCTGGTTAAATCAGTTTTGGAAGCAATACCGGTTTACTGGATGTCACTTGCTTGGATTCCCAGAGGTGTCTTGGAGCAGATCCGTCGGTTGGTTTTTGCCTTCCTTTGGAAGGGTAAGGGAGTGAATCGAGCCTTGGTGTGGGTTAGATGGGATTTGATTGCGATCCCCAAAGCACTGGGAGGCTGGGGCTTAAAGAATATCTTTCTATTTTCCAAAGTGTTGGGGGCAAAGGTGGCATGGAGAATTATCCATACACGGAGCCTCTGGACTAGGGTGGTATACCACAAATACATTGCTCCCTTAACCCTACTTGAGTGGATTAGGCAGGGAAACAAGTCGAGGGCAAATTGCTCTGTGGTTTGGAAAGCGGTGGTTCAGCATTTTCAGCTGGTGGGATCGGGATTAGTGTGGCGAATTGGAAATGGGCAATTACTTCGTATTGGACTGGATCCTTGGGTAGGATGTAGGGGGGGACATGTACTGCCTGTGGACTTAAGGACCTTTCTGGCAGCTAGGGGCTGTCATTTCTTAGCTGATATCGCACAACCGGGATTATCCACTCTTATGCACCAGGGGTGGACCTCTGCCCAGCGTCTTGAGGTTCCTGAGGACCTGATCGGGGTTTGGGAGGACTATATTCGGATCTTAAGATTCACCAATATTCGGCTGACAAATAGGCCTGATGAACTTATCTGGGATCACCATCCCTCAGGGAAATACACACCAAAACTTGGATATATACAGCTAAATGTGGAGGTGCAAAATCGGGCATTGGTGTGGTGGTGGAAATCTCTGTGGAAACTTAAATGCCTTGGTAAAGCCAAACTACTCTTCTGGGCGATATTGGAAAAAAAGGCACCTACCTGGGACATTCTGAAGAGACGATTCCTACAGGGCCCGGGTTTTTGCCCACTCTGTAGGGAGGCGGACGAGACTATTTCACACCTTTTTGTCCACTGTCGTTTCTCACAGACGGTTTGGACACAAATATGCCAATATTTGGATATTAATACGCGTTGGTGGGGAGAGAATGTAATTGAGGCATTCCAATATTGGTGGACTGAACAACAGACATCAACCATCTGTGCGGCCCCATGCATTTTTGCCTGGGGAATATGGATCACACGTAACAGGATTATTTTCTAGGACTGCAGAGTCCCGATGGAGCAAGTAGTGGCTCAAGCTGTGGCTATCATTGTTCATTACAAGTCTGCTCCCAAAACGATTAGAACTCGTCCTGTGATTGCTGAAACGATTGATAAAACATTACCATGGGCTTTCTTCGATGGCGCATCACTCGACCATCAATTGGTGTGCGGTGGGGGGATCGTTCTATACAAATCTGAATCTCATTATTTCCACATAGTGGCTGGATTGGGGAGCGGTACAAACAACTATGCAGAAATCATGTCACTTAGACTGTTGCTGTTATTTGCACTAGAACAGGGTTGTCTTTCATTACAGATTTTTGGTGATTCACTGATTGTTATTGATTGGGCCAATGAGCATACTCAATGTAATGTGATGGTTCTCTCACCTATACTGGAAGATGTTTTACGGTTAAAGCAGAATTTTAATCTTATAACATTTACACATGTTTACAGGGAGAGAAATGGCATGGCCGACTTTCTTTCCAAAGAAGCGACGCAGCAACGTCTAAATTTCGGCACATGGCGAATTACATTACATACTACTGCTACATCCTACAGTTATTACCATATGCCCTTCAACGAGGCATTGGAGGACAGGGTGGGAGATTGATTGGTTTTTGTTGATCAGAATTCTCAACAGTTCTGTTTTGGTTACTTAATGGTTTTTTTATTTTGTATATTGGTATTAACATAGGCCTTTATGAGGCTTTGGTGGACCGTGATGGAGCATTTGGTTAATTGTTTACATCTGTTCTGTTTGGTGCTTTCGGGCAGCTTAGACAGAGTATCTTTTGATAGGAACTATTACATTTTGAGACTACTATTGGTATATGTAACCGGATATATGTGTGCTGTATGAACAACATTATTTTGGGTTTGTATGGGTCTCTAGACCAGTAAGATACATGAACAACAAATGCGATAATGTAGGGATCTTTATGATTCTATTACATGTGCAGAATGTAATTTTGTTCAATCTATTTGAAATAAAATTACGACTTTTTCCAAGGAAAAAAAAAGCACGGGTAATACACTAACCTTTTGCGTGGGTGCAATGAGTGGTGTAGCGCGGGTCTGACACTAGTAACCCGCGCTATGCGCGCGACTGTCTGAGTTGATTACGCACTATCAGCGCGATAGAGACTTCGGGAACCGTGCGGCTGCGAAAAATAAATGGGGTCGTGATGGGGCCAAATTCTGGAAGCAAGAGGTGGAAGACTTGATCTCGCGTAAGTGACAAATACCCATAATTAGCTACTTAGCATAAAACAAACTAGTTTAATAAGAAATGAACAAAAATAAGTATGGTCGCCATTAGAACTGTTGTGGAAACAATTGCATAAGTGCACTCTTCCACTTGGTAAGGGGCCAAGCCTTGTAGGTTGCTGCAAGGCCTCAGTCCTTGGAGCCCCTTTTGTTGTGCTTTGGTATTCCTCCAAGTGATCCTGCAAGAGATTGTTAGTGTAGTTCACATCCAAACATGAAAATATTCATAAAAACAAAATGAAAGAGATGGGGGGAGAATGCAAACTTCTACAACAGCCAAATATATGCTAAACCACTCTTGTATTGCCCAATGGAATAACTGTACAACACCTAGGAGGTGAAGGCTTCAAGGGAAGCCAATAATCTTCCTTAGGGAGGCCTTTCTTGTCCAAATTAAATGCTAAGTAGATGGAAGAACAGTGGAGAGAAACACTTGCCCCTTGATGGTAGGTGGCAAGCAAGCTTGGGAATGCTCACAATGGTAGGAAATGATTGGCTATGAGGAAGCTCCAACTCAAATCCAGTAACATAACCTTGCTCTAATTTCTCTCTACAAAATTCACGCCAATGGCTTCCTTTTATAGGCCAAGAGGTGGCCATCAAACAACTAGATCCCAGTGTGAACTCTCCTCCTTCATGAACTAGTTCCAAGGTACACAAGGGGGGCTGATTAATGCCCCCAAGTTTGTGAGGAGACAAATTCTGATCCTTGGGGAGGATTGAGTCTTTAATGCGCTGCTGGGAGTGAGTGGTCACGTTGTTTTGACAGTAGCGCGACTGTCGAAGGAAAAGTTGCGTGGGTGTGGAATGACCATTGTTCAGGTAACCTGCGCCATAGCACGGGTCAACTGTGTAATACCCGTACTACCCTTTGTTTTTTCTTTTTATTGCCACTTATGGACTCATGTCGTGTTTTGGATTTGTTGAGGATGCCTGTGGTGAGATGCATTCTTTATGTTGATGATGCCTTACTAGATGAATCACCGAAATGTCGCATGTGCGCGACTTTTAGGTGTTAGCAGGATGTATGAGGTGCATCAACCATTACAAACTATGGCTACAAGAAAGAATTTTCTAGGTCAAGTGAATCCAAGATAGATAAGAGGTAGAGGGTGAAGCCTTGAATGCTGAATGGTGACTAATGTGTGGATTGCAAGTTATTGGTGTCAATACTAATAAATATGGTGGAATCCATTCACTAAATACATATCAATGCTCCTAATTATGGAAAAATTTACAAGACCTTTAACAACACACTGGGATAAGTGTGAGATAACATTTATGAGAGGGAGCCCTCATTAGATTTTTATACACATTGAATTTGGCCAATCATAAAACATAGGCGGGACAACATGAGCACATCGTGGCACATAAAAACATATGCGGTTAACCTGAAATGGTGTGTGGAAGGGGTTGGGAGATTCTCTCATTCATAATCACACAACAAAGATGGGGTCCAAAGATACAATCACAAAGATGTACAATGTGGAGGAGGGTGGGATACTTCAATGACAATTTATTTAATTTGCAAGTTTCAGTGATTCCTTGAACTTCGTGGAGGTGCAAGAGGATTTCATAAAAGTAGGTTAGGTTGACCTAATCGTTTGGTGGAGGATGCTTGGGGATGGACCTCTAATATCTTAATATTCACTTGTTATATGAAATTGTGGGTTCCTTTGTACCAATGAGGAAATGGTCCAATTACGACTTCATCCTCTTTATTAAGAGGAAAACATTTTTTTATTATCGAATTAACATTTCATACGAAACTTGTCAAACTGGACCAACTTATAATCCAGGGCTCTATGCTTATCGAGGTTTGAATGTGAACCATTAATGTAGCAACAACCCATCTCAGCCATTAGAAAACAACCCAATATACAAGAGGAGTATTCTTACCTTGGGAAACATAAAGAAGCTAGTTGATGTATGCCTTGCTTCTTCAACATAGGAAGACCCATGGATATTTGAAGGGACCAATGACCAACTGATCTCAATAGCTAAAATTACTACCCAGGGAGAAAGCCAAGAACCACCAGTAGATAGGAAGTGTTGGGATGTTCATCTACAAGATGAAAAATATGAGGAGGAATTGATGATGTGCAATGGGGTTTGTTGGGCTTCCATTGAGCATTTGATAAGATGCAAACAATTTTGATATTAATAATGACATCCACATAGATGATGTTGATACTTTTTTGTAGCACATGGATATAGAGGGTCAAATAGAATCTAGTTGAGGATGACAGGTGGGCAAGTGGCTTAAGCCTTGAGGCTTATTCCATCTCTTTTTAGTTTTTTTTTTATAAATTTATTGTGACAACATTAACTCTTTGGGTCTTTAATATTGAGATGGTGAAGATGCAATTAATATCTATATGACATATCATTATATTTCATTTTGATTTGGACATCAATGGTTATATAAGGAGAGATACAATGATTTTCGATTCTCCAAATTTTAATACCATTTTCCAAGTTGTGTAATGATTAATTGTATCATGGATGTCATTGCATTAATTGTATATTTTCGTGACTAATCGTTTATTGCGCCGAGAGGCGCTCTACAGCCCAGTATGGGGGAGATCTTATGAGTCGAGTGTTTGTCGAGTAACAAAATAATACACAGTAAACAAAAAAAGAATAATACAAAGTAAAAAGTAATAAATATTATGTTGGCCATAAACAAAAAATAATAATGCAAAGTAAAAGGTAAATATGAGACTTAAACTAGAGACTTTAGAGCTTAGGATTAGGTGGTAAATATTATGTCAGCCATAAACAAAAAAGAATAATACAAAGTAAAAAGTAAATATGAGACTTAAACTAGAGACTTTACTTTTTAGTTTTAATACAAAGTAAAAAGTAAATATGAGACTTTAGAGTGTTTGTCCAGTAACAAAATAATACAAAGTAAACAAAAAATAATGATACAAAGTAAAAAGTAATAAATATTATGTCAGCCATAAACAAAAAAGAATAATACAAAGTAAAAAGTAAACTAGAGACTTAAACTAGAGACTTTAAAGCTTAGGATTAGGTGGCTCAGGTATTGCACTCAAGGAGCTATTCAAGGAGAGGTTTGCACCTCGGGAGATTTGATCCCTCTCGGCGCTTGATAGAGCCTAGGATTTGGATCTAGTTTGGTAGTAAAAATAACTTTCTTTAGGGTTGGATTAGTTCGTCAAGAGGGGGTGGTGATATTCACTCCCCCATTGTTTATTTCCTCATAAGAATATGGTATGTTTCAATTGTGAAATCACAAGGCTGTCACTGCTGTTAAGATGGGTCGAGCATGGAATTTCCATACAACGCAATTCTGTTGCACGAAATTGCAAGTAGTCAGCGCTTCCTGGTGTATCGTGACAAGGGACTAATCGCCTCTTGTGGATCCTTGAAATCTGGCGGTGGTGAGTTTACCAATCACCTGCGGGTTTTGGTGTAATGACAGCCGTACTTCCAACAATTGGTATCAGAGCTAGAGGTCACGAGTTCGATACACACTCGGCTCATGCCGAGGGGGAGATTGTTGCACAAAATTGCAAGTAGTCAGCGCTTCCCAGTGTATCGTGACAAGGGACTAATCGCCTCTCGTGGATCCTTGAAATCTGGCGGTGGTAAGTTTACCAATCACCTGCGGGTTTTGGTGTAACGGCAGCCGTACTTCCAACAAATTCAACATCTCACTTTATGATAGGTATTGGGTGCTTGACACTCGAGTGCAAGGAAGCAACTTGTAATACTTTCATAATAAAAATAATTATATTGTTTTTGATATATTTAATATTAAGGATAGGGTCAACTATGTCAATGACTCCATATCCCTTGTAATTTGGTGGGTCTCTCCTTGTGATGAGATTTTGTTCCACATCAACACTCTCAACTTGTGTGTAGTGTGAACAATCCCACATGGATAACAATTATGAGAGAAGCAATTACCAATTTAGAGGCTAACTTTGCGAGGAGGTCATTAAGTTGATGTGATAACATCCTCTCTCACTAGGGTACTAACGTTACCAATGATTTTAATTTTGTGCTTTATGGGTTCTCTTCCTACAATGCCATAACACTACAAAAGGATTTGTTCTAGTAGGTTAGTAGTCACCTCCTATTATCATGGCATATCCATATGAAAGTATTTTGTTCCACTATGTTAGCACTCTTTTCCTCCTCCACACGTCTCGAAGACTATCCTGGTCCCTATGGAAGGATTTAGTTACACCTTAGTTACACCACACTGATACCCTCCTCTTCCTCATCAACTTTGTGGAACATAGATTCAAAGTTTTATTTGTGCCTTAATTTAGGAAATTTTCGAGAATGCTTCTTTAAGCAACCACTGCTTATCAAGAGGTGAGACATTGTGTTGCAATTACATCATGTGACCTTCTAACCTGATTTAACGACTATACAGTGCCTATTGAACAACGATCCCCTTGTTGGGGCATGCCAACCCATGAATAGAAAATATATTACTTAAAAAAATATGATAAATCTAACCTTGATGAAGGCAATATAAACTTCTCACTTTTAAATGACCTTACAAGTCCCCTTTAACATTTTACTTCAATTTAAATTAATTACAACATTAAATTCCATTTAAATTAATTTTAACACTAGAGCCCTCCATAAATTTGCTAATGCCATTACAGAACCTATAGTTGAAGAGAAGTCACAATACTTATTATAAATTGCCATGTATATCTTTTTCTTTTTGAAATTGCCATATATATCGTGTTGTGGTATTCGCAATTTTAAAGACTTCAAGGTTACATTTTATTTCATTTCAAAATCTCACGCTTCATTTCAAAATCTCACTTTTAAATGACCTGGCAAATCCCCTTTAACATTTTACTTCAATTTAAATTAATTACAACATTAAATTCCATTTAAATTAATTACAACATTAAATTCCATTTAAATTAATTTTAACACTAAAGCCATCCATAAATTTAAATTAATTTTAACACTAAAGCCATCCATAAATTTGCTAATACCATTACAAAACCTATAGTTCAAGAGAAGTCACAATAATTATTATAAATTGACATGTATATCTTTTTCTTTTTGAAATTGCCATGTATATCGTGTTGTGGTATTCGCAATTTTAAAGACTTCAAGCTTACATTTTATTTCATTTCAAAATCTCACGTTTCATTTTTATTATTCATTGTAATTTGCCCTAGGCAGACCCCATGGTGGCGGGCAACAGCGTACAGAAACCAGGGTGAGTTCATTCCGAAGGAAAAACACGGACCAGGCACTGTAAACCTGAAAATATGTTTCATTCTCAAGTTTAAACACGAGAGGCTTTTTCGGTGTGTCGGGTGCTATATTTTCACATTCGGGTCGTTTCGCAGTGTTCTCAGCAGCTCGGGTAACTATACTTCAATTGATTTCATTTGAATCAAGCACAGACACCAGCAGTCTTCCTACAGACTACATAATGGCATCCTCTGCAAACTCTGCAAACTCACAGGTATTTTCGATTCTTTTATTCAGTTCAATTTTTCACGAGCAACATATAGCATAGATAAGCAACACACAGTAGTCTTAAACCGAAGAGCAGAGATGAGATTAATGAATGTTTGCAAGCATTTTTGTAACAAAATACCCACAATACAGTGATGCCATTATCGAGAAACGGGTTGCCTTCTTTGAATCCAATATCCACTTAATCGTTCTCTTCCTTACCGGCAGCAGAGATGTTGAATTTCAGAACAGCTCTAATCCCATTAGCTTTACCTTTAACCATAATTATTGACACGAGAAACACACACACGGTTGCCTTATTGCCAGACGCAATAAAACATACTTAAATGCCAAGATATGCTAACTGGCAAGACAATGGCTTACTGCAGAAATCTCAGATTCTTTTGTTGTACTTCTCTCTGATCCTGGATACAGCAAAGTTAATCAGTCCAGCATTAATAATATGATAAATAATCTGGCTTAATCTTAAATAGCTGAGATAATTAATTTTCCACTACACCCACTTAGAGATATGTGTCTGTCCACATGTATGTGTTGAGTAGATTTTGCCTCCAAGGTTAAGAAACTTGCTTGGAACGTGTGTCTGGAGTATCAGTGTGTTGAGTTGGCTCAAATCATTTACAAGACTACAGAATCATCATCCTCAATAGAGGATAGCAGATGAGCATGGCTGACTGTACAAAATATTTGCAAGGGGATCCATCAGAGCGATTTGATCTTTTACAGTTCAAGAGTTTACCATCAGAATATATTTCTTCTCCTTTCTCTGACAATTTTTGATCCTCTGGGAAGATGGAGACCGTGACAGCAAGTATAGAAGCCTATTTTTTGTAATAAAATGCTTCCTTCAAACTCTATTAGTATAAATGATATGTACATGACATTTTATACACAAAAACCGGTTACAAACAGCATCTGCTATGAGCAAAGAAACACAGTATCTATCAACTGCCACAAGAGCCACATGAAAACTGAAAAGAGTCCCTGCCCTAGGGGCTTAAACAAAACAAAATGGAACTGTTAGCCTTAGGGCTAGATACCAAAAGAAAAATCAACAGAATTGGTGGACAGCTTGCCACAATAAAGATAGACATCAGGTACAAACCCCATGTCCAGGGAGGCTCTATGTTATTACAGTTTGGGTCCCACCCATTAAGTGTTGGCTCATCAGCAGGTTGAGCAGGTTCCCATCCATCATTGTCTTCTTGCTTAGTGCGTTTCTCCATGGAAATGGGCAACTTTAGCTGTGAAAATTTATCATTTTCAGGTAGAGGAGGGGGCAGGCCAGCTATGGTGCTCATTGCATTCATGCCAGATCTATGAGATTGGGCTAGCCTAGTAATGAAGTTTTTGGGGGACTCAACTTGTTGTGCATGGAACCATTCCTCAATATTCTTAAAGCCTTCGAAGATGCACTAGCTCAAGGTCCACCTTACCAACTATTAGTTTTTTGTAGCTTCGAAAGTGTTTTCACCAAGATTGCCAGAGTATAGGAGTAGTGCAGGAGTAGGAGTGTTGAGAGCACCATTTCCTAAAAAACATAGGCAACAAAGCATACCAGGAGTGTTTTTTTATAGAATATATATTTTATATACTGTAATGCATTTATGTTGAAAAAATATGCAGATTGCCAAATTAGTTGTAGAATATATGAAAACATGAATATTTGTGTTACTTATAGATGAATACTACATTTTTATGAAGTTAGAAATGTCATCCATAGTAGATTAATGATTAATCATTCGAGCATCAACAATTTAGCAGTTACAAACATACAAATTTTTAAACCATATAATAGTAAGTAGATTATTAATTTATGGAATGAAATAGGCTATCTGCTTATTGTCAACATGACCAAAAAGTTATGTTCACAAAATAGGCCATCTGCACGGGTTCAAAAATGATAATTTAACTTAAATATGCAGGTTGAGAGGTCCAAAACACTAATTCTATGACATATAAAGTAGTAAAAAATGAGAAACAATTATTCTAATTTCTATCTACTTTTATTTTCTGTTTGCACCACCACGATTCCCCGGTGAGCCTCCACATGGTAGTGGAGCCATAGCTGGACCCAAAGCCGGAGGTGGCTATGTAGAATCTAGATGAAACAAACCATGAAGCTCTTGTTGCTGAAGTTTTGATCAAAGCGACTGTGGTAGTAGATGGGGTTTGTATCTCTCCATGATGATCATCATCAATAGATCTTTCTCTAATTGCTCCAAAACCAATGCTCTATTTTCCAACTTATCCTCCTCTAGATTGTTGTCCCAAGTATTATATGCTTTATCCATCTTTGACTCTTCACAATAACAGGATAACAATCACAAACCCTAAACACTAAACCTACCCGAGGGCCCTACCTTTAAAAAAGGGGCCTTTTTAATCATTTTCCCAGAAGCGCGAGGGGAAGCATGGTGAGAGCACAAGGGGAGTGTGGGAGGGAGTGTGGCAGAGCGTGGAAGGGAGTGCGTTGTTCCAAACAGAGGCAGGGAGCACACTAGGAGGCTTGGGAGCAAGCTCTCTATAACGCGCCTATATGGGAGTGTTGTTAGGAGCACGCTTCGACTCATAGTGCGGTATCGGATTGAGAACAAGGGCCATTTGATGCTCCTGGTAACATTGGTTTTCACTTAGCTAGGGGAGTGCTTCATGTGATGTGGAGGGCTTGTGGTCCCTTAGCCGCTTTATTGTATTTTAGTTGACTTACATGTGGAGAGCTTAGATTGGGTGCATGCTTGATGTGGTAGTTGGTAGACACTTCTTGATGTGGTAGGGAGGGGCACTTCTTGATGTGGTAGTTGGTAGACATGTGGTGGTTCTACATTTCTACAAGGGTGTACTTGTTGAAGAGGAAGGATACTTGGGACATGTGGAATTTGGAGTCATCACCTTGGAGGAGGGCATTATGCACTTAGAGTTTGGGCACACAACCCTAAAACCATTGGGGCTGCCTTGCACATATGTCAAGAAGCCATTATTAGAGGATGCACCATCCTACTTAGTGGAGAGTTTGACATGTGGACACCTCGACTTGGCGGGTGCACCATCTTGGGGATTGTATAAACCCTATTGTGCCATGTGACTTTCATGCTTAGTGTAGTGATCCACTTGGGGCTTTGTTGTTGACTTATCCTAGGGTTTACTTGTGGACTAGTCCATGTTTTATTGTTGGTGTCCCTCACCTTTTCTATATACAAAAGGGAGGAGAATGTCTTCATAATGTATCATTCTTAGAGAGCATGTTTTAGATATTGTTAGTATGTTGATGCTAGTAGCTATATGAAGAATCTTGAAAGAAAATGTATTTACTCTTGTAACAAGGATAGTGCGAGATGCAAGTGAAGAGTGTGTGATTCAAGTGCTTTGGGTTGGACAGTTGGTATGATGCTAACTTGTTGTAGAGCTCCTTGGAGAGGCTTGTGTAGCTTGGTGGGATTCCTTGTTAGTCCTTGTTATTGCTGGTTATGGTTTGCAGTGATTATGGCTGCCCTAGCTAGGGTTTGGGAAGTTTTGAAGGAGTCCTTGCTTAGGATGAGCTGAAAGGGCTCGCCACTCATTGTACCAGCTTGGGATGCATTAAGGTATTGTACTTTATATTCATTGTCATGATTATAAGAAGTGGTACCATTGTTGTTCTAAATGCTGTACTTGCAGATCTGATTTTATTTGTTATTGTGCAAGTTTCATGGTTGTTTTAATATGCTGAATTTTTGTGACAAGAAGGTTGAGATGTTGAGTGATTTGGTATGCCTTAGATGAAACTTCGGATCTGAAGTGTGTTGTTATATTTCTGCAGTTAATGAATGTAATTTTCAGATCTGCATATTTGATTAGATCATGCCCTAAGGGCTGTGGTATTGATCCAGTGTTGGAGTATTTTGCAGTGTTTATCTACTTAACTTGCCTAGACTAGTTGTGGACAGATTTGACGTTCTTAATATTTCAGTTCAACCCTAAGGTTGAAGGTTCTATGTGATAAGTTGGTGACCTCATTGAAGTTAGGTGAAATATTTTAATTGGGCAGAACACAATTTTTTTGGTCAAGATTGCCTTGTTCGTTAAATATCTACTCCAATGTGTACCTATATTTGCAAGTGACTTTGCAACATATTAGAGTCCCCCTATTGAACTAGGTAAATTTGCACCCCCATTGAACTAAGTAAATTTGCAACAATGAATATTTTAAATTTTTAAATACTCATTCATTTTGTTTTTTGATTTCCATATAAAAACAAGAGCTCTATTCTAACAAGATGTCATTTTGCATTAAGCTTGATGGCCCCAAGAAGGATAAACTTCTAGGTGATGGAGGCAGGGAGAAGCTGACAACAAAAGTTTGAAACCCATTCTTGGACTGACTTAGCAAAGGGACAAAACTAGCACATGTGCTTTATAGTTTCATCTTTATGACAAAAAGGGCAATTAGGTTGGGAAACTCCTTGATATTTTAGGCCTTTGTGAAGAGGAAGGTTGTCGAAAATCAAGGACTATGCAAAAAATGCTTTATTTGACTCAATAAATGGCTTCCAAACAAATTGGAGCCAAAACAACCAAGTGTTTTGTTTAGAAGGAAACCTTTAGACATTACTTAGCCTAAATTTTAAAGCCGGTTTAGAATTCAATCAATGATATCCATTTGCTTGTTTATATCTTTTGAAACTCTTTGGACAATTCCATTGCTAGTAACTCTACCACATGATTGAGGAAGTCAAACCAAGCTTAAGAAACAAATCACTCATGAAATATATCAAATGATAGAAGAAGGAAGGAGCCATTAAATCTATTCCCCCTTGATATATTTTCCTTCATACCTTACATTATAGTTTGAAGGTGAAGAAACTTGGCTTTTGTAAGGGCCATAGTGAACATGTCAACAACTTGTTGTTTTGTTTAACAATAAGTAAAGCCAACAACTTGATCATGAATAAGCCGCCAAATGAAATGCAAGTGTATCTTTATGTGCTTAGTAAATTGGTGTTGAACTAGATGTTGAGTGAGTTGGATGGCACTTTCACTATTTCACCATAAGGTGTTCGGATGTGCCTTTGGAAATCAAACTCAGAAAGGATTTGTCAAAGCATTCGCCTATGTGAATTGCTGCTCTACACTTGGCCTCAACCAAAGAAAGAGAAATGGCAACCTGCTTCTTACATGACCAAGTAGCAAAGCCCAAACCAAGATTGTAAATATAACTTGTAGTGGACTTTCTATCATCATGGTCGCTAGCCCAATCATAACATGTTGAAGCAACCAATGAAGTAAAACCCCCTTGAAATGTTATTTATACCAAAATAAATTGTACCTTGAATGTACTGAAGTATCCACTTCGTTACTTTCCAATGGTTCTCTTGTGGGTCTTATGTAAAGTGAGAGATTAGACCATCAACAAAAGAAAGATTTGGTCATCAAGTACAATAAATTGCCAACTAACCATTGATACAAACTTCAGAGTGTGGTCCACATTGGCGGTGGAGCACTGGGCAACCAACTTGACTCTAGACTAAAAAGGGGTTGAGGTTGATTTATAGTTATCCATTTGAAATTTGCAAAGGAGATCTATCTAGCACATGCTTAAGCGGAGAAATAAAATTCCCTTCCTTCATTTGCAAGACTTAAGGCCAAGAAAATAATAAAGGTGTCCTAGTCCTATAAGTTTGTCATCTCAAATTGTTTTTAAAGACTACACTTCACTTAGTTAATCAAATGAGGATCAAAACTAGTAGATTAAGATCATCAAAATGCAAAATAAGAATCGTAATCTCATCGCCCACTTGCTTTGTGTATACATTTGTGGAAGAGTGATACATAGAAAATCTTGAATCGAGTAGAAACCAATCCATCATCTTATACGAAGCACGCATTAGATGCTTGAGTCCATAGAGAGATTTATTGAGTTGGCAAACAAGATTAGAGTCACTCTAAATAAACCTGGGAGGTTGTTGCATATAAATTTATTTTTGCAATTCCTTGTGCAAGAAAGCAAACTTAACATCCATCTTGTTAGCTTTTGGGGTTACTCCAAAAGTGTTTTCACCTTGCTAGGAGAGTACTAGGTCTCCTAGCCCCTTGGCGATGCTTCATGGACATATGGTGTTGAAAAATGTAGATCGAGTAGGAGCTTCTTGCACAGGTTAGGTGTGAACGTGCGAGAAGTAGTTCGAGACAACTTCTTAGTGACCACTTAGTAAAAGTGGGAAGTAATACCATCTTGTAATTTCACTTAATAAATAAAAGTGAAAGTCTAATTTCTTTTGATCTCTTAGTCTTAGAAATCTAATTGAAATATTCTAGAAATTCTAGAAAATTAGTGAGTTAGATTTGATATAATCTTAGCCGTATACCTTGTTACGCTTCAGAGTATCTGTAGCATTACTAGTGAGGTCTACCAAAGCGACGGGTTCAATTTTTTTATGTAAAAGCCAAGTTGAAGCTTAGAGTGTTGATTTGGGGCTAAATACCCCTAATCATGTCATGGATGGTCCGCTTGATTTTCACCTCTAGGAGGTGCTCGCTGTGTAGGGGTTGGTGCCTTTGCGGGCTAATCACTTGGATGCATGACCACACTCATTTATTTGAAATGTAATAGGTCATAGCACTTTGTAAAGGGCTTTGTACCCTATCTAGCACACCTTATTTGCTCACTTGGACCTATTTTACCCCTTACCCGCAAATTGTACTTATTGAAGAAGCTTATAATGATAATGAAGGAGGACATTGAGGGCACACATCTGGTGGGGTTAGATGGGGCATGACATCCTCCTTTTGGCACAGCTAGCACTTGTTGTAGCCTAATTGCATTATTCTTATTAATTTTATGTTGTTTTGAGTGGTTTAGCCCCCAAATTGTGTGTGAGAAAGTCAAATGGTATATTTTCACATTATTTTGTAGGCTCATAACTTAAAATCAGGTGAGGCTAGTGTTATATAAATAGCACTTCCCTCTCATTGTAAAAACACAACAAGATATGGGTTCATTATGAGATCTTTTTTATTTCTCTTGGTTTATTGGAACTCTTGATGTTATGCACACCTCTCTTTGGATGATATTTCTTCTTGAAGGTTGATTTGATGAAGTTCTAGGGTTTCTTTTGCACATGCTCTTGGTTGATGCTAAAGAATGGCTGTAATAACTCAAGCACAAAGGTGACCTAAGGCACTATCTTGCTCATCTTTGTTAAATGTTGGTAAGTTATACTTCTAACATAGTTTAATGGTGCTTTTATGGTGCATTATTCTAAAGTGTTAGGGTTTCTTGCTCGTATTTTGCTAACCTTGCATGAGGAAACCTTCCTTTCATAGGAGCTTTCCATTGTTATTGGGCCTTGGACTTCTTTGCTTGCCCTAATTAGGCTCCGCTTGTTAAAATTAGGGCTAGATTAGGGTTTAAAGCAGGAAATTAATTTTTTTTATACTTTAATGCAAAAGTAAATCTCTAAATTAGTACTGAAACAAAAATAGTGCAGATGTAACAATCCAAACTTTAGATCTACAAAATTAAAACATAATTTTCATCTCTTTCAACTTTAACACTCCCAAAGAGGTCCTTGTGTTAAATTTGAAACATATAGTAATAACATGTAAAGAACAACAACTAGCAGTAATAGATCTAATTCAAAATCCAAAAGAACAAGTCTAACAACTTACTTGATGAGATAGGACCTTCCTTTGTACTCAGAAAACTAACTTTCAGAACAGATTGTGCCTCTCAGAGGCAAGTCAATCAATTGGAACAATTTAACCCTTACCTGAGGGTTAGTACAAACCTGAGAGAGAGAGATGGAAAAAGCTGTAGGATAACCAAGACGGTCAAATAGAGAAGGACACAAGGGCAACCCAAGCACAGTCCAAAGCGGTAGCCAAACGGAGCAAAGCTGGTCACTTGCAGTCAAATCACAGTGGCAGCCTAGGCAATCACCCAACAAAAAGATATCAAACCTCAAATCTCAGTAGATCTGACCACAAACAAGTTTCCAATAGGTAGAGACTTCCACAGGTGACCAAAAAGCAGTCCTAAACAAGTAGGTTCGACCCAAGCAGGTTCCCAAAATCAGTCCACAGGAGGTAGCGGCCTCCACAAGCATCAACAAACATGTCACGGTCTCCTCAATTCAGACAACAACAACCTTCTATAGGCTTAGTTAAGTCATGACCCATCTAAAAGACGGTCCACGGTTGGGAAAATAGGTAGCCCAAGGGCTGCGGCCTATACTAGCAGCCTACAATAGGCTGCGGCCTGCTCTAACAACCCTCAATAGAGGGTAGGAGGCAGCTTAGGGATGCGACCTTACTCTAGCAGCCCATACACAATAGCGGCCTCACCAAGTGACCAAACAGTCACAAACGAGCAACGACCTAGGTTACAGCCCACAAAACAACCCACGTCAAGGTGACAGTCCAACAAACAACCCACACACAAGGTAGCGTCAGCTTAAGCAAGTAGCAACAATCACAATCATACCTCGACACCTTTACAAGCAGCCCTCACAAGGTCATGGTAGGCTCAGCAGGAGGGTACAACAACAGACGACCCACACGTGGACGAAGGAAGACACCAATAGGAGAAGGGTAAAACAAAGTGAAGAGGAGTAGACCCTAAATCAATAGAGTTCCCAAGCAGAATTAGTCTAGGAACCCTAGATCTCAAGCAACAAACCCCAAGTCAAACAAAAGCAATCAGATCTGAGATCTTTCACTCTTCAAGATGATGTCACAATGAGATCTTGATCTCATATTTATACTTTTCAATATCTTCTAGAAGGATCCCCCTTCTAGAAGGATCCCCCTTCTAAGAAGGATCCCCCTTCTAAGAACTTGTTGACTTAGGGTTACCAAAAGATAGGTCAAGGCATCCTAGCTTTTAGGAAAGTTACTAAAACATAAAATAATATTAATATGTCTTAAGAAAAAAAAAGGTACCAAGGTCAAGACTAAAGGTAAGATGACCCAACCAAGGGGTGCTAGCACAAGGACCAACAAGTGGTCAACACAAGACCACACCAACACAAGTCAAACCATAAATCAAAGAATGGTACATGACCCTTCTAACCATAGGACCAAGGGTGTAACAACAAGGTGGGTAAACAACCCTTTTACCCATAAGACCAAAAACAACAAAGTGGTAAGACAACTCAAGGTGGGTAGACAACCCTTCTAACCACAAGACAAGGTGGTAAACCTTCTAACCATAAGAGTAGGAACAATAAGGTGGGAAGATCAAGGGTATGCAAACAAGGTGGGGATACAACCCATCCATCTCTCTCTCAAATGTAAAAGTGTTCCATACACTAACTAAAAGTTCATCATCACTGTATAAGGAAGGTCCACAATGGATGATGTGATCCTATGGTCCTCCTTACTACTCCTGAGGTCAAGTGCTATTGACTCCATCAAGGGGTGGCTAGTCCCTTGAGAAGACAACCTAGCTCAACCATCTCAAAAACCTAGGAGAGGAGGGCATCACACATCATCATCTTGGTTAACTGACCAAGATCCACCTGGTTAACTGACCAGTTATGTACCTGCAGGAACTGCTTGGTCCTAGACCAAGAATTTGCTTGGTCCTAGATCAGGATGTCTTTGTCTCAACTTGCAGGATTTGCTTGGTACTCGTGACCAAGAAACTGTCTGGTCCCAGACCAGAATACCCTAGAGAAGATAGGGGCCCTAGCCACATCCTAGGGACTTTTCCATGGCATCAACTTGCTTGGTCCCTGACCAAGAACCCCAGTGTACTGCTGGGGGCCCTAGGGTACCTTCTAGGGACTTACTTTGCCTGGTTAACTGACTAGGAACCCTAGTTATCTAACTAAGGTGACATCCTCCCTGAGTATGGGTCTCGTAGCTGCATTAACTTTAACACTCCCTCTCAGCAAGAGAGGCATTCTCAGGAACACTAAGCTTGTCTCGGAAGTAACTAGACGTCGTTGTGGACAGAGGTTTAGTCAACACACCAGTAATTTGTTTAGCTGACAAAACATACTGAAGTCTCTGCACCATGTCCTTGACATGGTGATACTTCTACTCGATGTGTCTCGACCTGTCATAGAATACAAGATTTTCTGAGAGCTTCAAACAACTCTGAATGTCAGTAAGAACTTGATCTTATAGATCCACTTGGAAGTTACAATTGACTTCCCTTGTTGTCTAAGAATCACTTTACACATGTCATTATCCATTATCAACTAGATGTCTTCTATCATAGCATCTTTCCAAACCTGATGTTTGGCTGCCTCCACATAAGTGGATGATCCTGAATCAGTGACATGGATCACACTGGATCACCCTTGAAGCCTCTCAATAGGCTCCTAATGAGATCAATTGAAGGCTTCTTGACCTTCTCCCTTTGCTCCTCTGAACGAGATGTTTCATAGACTTCCATATTTGAGTCACTGGAAAACTCCTTGGAGTGATGGAAGATCACATCTCTACTTTCTTTTTTTGCAATCCCACTCTGCTGGGGATTGAAGAGCACAGTTGGCTCCCTCTTAATATTTGAATTTTGACAGGGGTCATGAACTAGAGCTTTAATAACATGTCCCAAAACCTTATAGAGGTCACCTTCATGGACTCCAATCACAATGGCTGAGCTCATATTTCCACCGTTAGGCCACACCAGAGCCTTTCCTTTTGAGAAGGCTACAGAGAACCCCTTGTCTTCTAAAACTGCCATTGAAAGAATATTCTTCTTTATACCAGTAACATATAAAATATCCTCATTTTGAATCAACGTACCTGAATCAAGCTGTAAGGTAGTTGAACCAAATCCTTTTATGGCATAAGTACTTCCATCTCCCAGTTCCACTTTCACATTGAACTTCTTGGCCTTATAATCTGCAAGAGCCTTCTTGAATCCAGTCATATGCTTGGTGGCCCCACTATCTATCCATGAGGGATTTGCTGAGTTGGAGATGGAACCTGAGAGTGCTGAAACCAAGTAGCATTCTCTTTGATCTTGTTCTTTGGTCTCAGCCTTAGTTTTCTTTTGCCGTGTCTCTTCTTCTTCTTCTGTAGCAGCTGAAGCATGATACTCCCCCCTATGCCATTTCTTGTTAGGAGGTTTCTTACAATCGTTTGCATAATGGCCAAGCTAGCTACAGTTATTACACCTTACCTTTGATTTATGAAAGTGCTTACCTTGAGGTCCCTTACATTTGTCCTTGTGCTAAGGGGACCTCCTTACAGTTATTACACCTTACCTTTGATTTATGAAAGTGCTTACCTTGAGGTCCCTTACATTTGTCCAGCAAGGGCATGATTCTTTTCGGTGGGAGGTCCAGATCTATTCTGGATCCTACCTTCTTCTTCTAACAATCATGCCACAACCTATCAAAACTTGGTTGAAACTCTCTTCCATTTACTGCTGCAAGAAATGTCTCCCAGGATGTAGGAAGACCATCTACTACTGTTTGCACAAGGTCATCATCATCTACTTCAACTCCAATTGCCATGAGCTGATCTCTTATCTAAGAGATCTTTGAGAAGAAAGAGGCAACCTCGACTGCTTCTCCTCCATCTTTAATGAACGAAGCTGCTTCTTCAAAACCCTCTTCTGAGTAGGTGCCTTCTTCTCATAAAGATTTGCTAGGGCATCAAAGCATTCTTTAGCTGTCCTTAGAGGAGCTATTACAGGCATCAAATTGTCTTTAACTGAGTGAAATATGACTCTCTTTTCCTTGGCTTGCTTCTTCTTAAATGCTGCTCTTCCTTGAGCTGTTGTGGCTTGTTCCACAACCCTAGTAACCAAATCATCCAAATCATCCAAATCACTCTCCTCTAGGATATTCAAAACCCTAGCCTTCCATGCATTAAAGTTTGAGGCTCCCTCAAGCCTATCTTCTGATTTAACTGAAGTAGAAGCCATCTTCAAACCCTTACTACCAACTTGCCAAGAACTCCTGAAATCAAGTTGATTAAAGCACAAACCCTTACCTTAGGATCTATGTAGATTTTGTTAGCCTGCAAAACAGAGTTAGCTACAACTTACAAGCCTTAAGCTCCGTTACCATGTTAAATTCAAGGTTAGATTAGGGTTTGAAGCTGGATTTTTTATTTTTATACTTTAATGCAAAAGTAAATCTCTAAACTAGTACTGAAACAAAAATAGTGCAGATGTAACAATATAAATTTTAGATCTACAAAATTAAAACATAATTCTCATCTCTTTCAACTTTAACACTCCCAAAGAGGTCCCTGTGTTAAAGTTGAACATACAGTAATAACATGTAAAGAACAACAACTAGCAGTAATAGATCTAATTCAAAATCCAAAAGAACAAGTCTAATAACTTACTTGATGAGATAGGGCCTTCCTTTGTACTCATAAAACTAACTTTCAGAACAGATTGTACCTCTCAGAGGCAAGTCAATCAATTGGAACAATTTGACCCTTTCCCGAGGGTTAGTACAAAATTGAGAGAGAGAGATAGAAAAGGCTGCAGGATAATCAAGACAGTCAAATAGAGAAGGACACAAGGGAAACCCAAGCACAGTCCAAAGTGGAAGCCCTTAAACAGAGCAAAGGTGGTCACTTACAGTCAAATCACAGTGGGAGCCCAGGCAGTCACCCAACAAAAAGATATCAGATCTCAAATCTCAGTAGATCTGATTAAACAAGTTTCCAACAGTTAGAGACTTCCACAAGTGACCAAATGGCAGTCCTAAACAAGTAGATCTGACCGAAGCAGGTTCCCAAAATTAGTCATAGGAGGTAGCGGCCTCCACAAGCATAAAAAAACAGGTCACGGTCTCCTCAATTCAAAGAGCAACAACCTTCTAAAAGCTTAGTTAGGTCATAACCCACCTAAAAAATAGTCCACGGTTGGGCAAATAGGTAGCCCAAGGGCTGTAGCCTATACTAACAACCTACAACAGGCTGTAGCCTGCTCTAACAACCCTCAATAGAGGGTAGCAAGCAGCTTAGGGTTGCGGCCTTACTCTAGCAGCTCATACACAATAGCAGCCTCACCAAACAGTGACAAACAGGCAGCCACCTAGGTGACAGCCCACAAAGCAGCCCATGTCAAGGTGGCAATCCAACAAACAACCCACACACAAGGTAGCGACAACATAAGCAAGTAGCAACAGTCATAATCAAACCTCGACACCTTCACAAGCAACCCTCACAAGATCACGACAGGCTCAGCTGGGGGGTACAACAACAGACGACCCATACGTGCAGGAAGGAAGACACCAACAAGAGAAGGGTAGGACAGAGTGAAGAGGAGTAGACCCTAAATCAGCAGAGCTCCCAAGCAGAATTAGTTTAGGAACCCTAGACGTCAAGCAACAAACCCCAAGTCAGACAAAAGCAATAAGATCTGAGATCTTTCACTCTTCAAGATGTTGTCATAATGAGATCTTGATCTCATATTTATACTTTTCAATATCTTCTAGAAGGATCCCCCTTCTAAGAACTTGTTGACTTAGGGTTACCAAAAGATAGATCAAGGCATCCTAGCTTTTAGGAACGTTTCCAAAACATAAAATAATATTAATGTCTTAAGAAAAAAAAAGGTACCAAGGTCAAGACTAAAGGTAAGATGACCCAACCAAGGAGGGGTGCTAGCACAAGGACCAACAAGTGGTCAACAAAATTCTACACCAACACAAGTCAAACCATAAATCAAGGAATGGTACATGACCCTTCTAATGAATAGGACCAAGGGTGTAACAACAAGGTGGGTAAACAACCCTTTTACCCATAAGACCAGAAACAACAAAGTGGTAAGACAACTCAAGGTGGGTAGACAACCCTTCTAACCACAAGACAAGGTGATAAACCTTCTAACCATAAAACTAGGAACAAGAAGGTGGGAAGATCAAGGGTATGCAAACAAGGTGGGGATACAACCCATCCATCTCTCTCTCAAATGTACAAGTGTTCCATACACTAACTGAAAGTTCGTCATCATTGTATAAGGAAGGTCCACACTTGATGATGTGATCCCGTGGTCCTCCTGATTGCTCCTGAGGTCAAGTGCTATTGACTCCATCAAGGGGTGGCTAGTCCCTTGAGAAGACAACCTAACTCAACCATCTCAAAGACCTAGGAGAGGAGGGCGTCACACATCATCATCTTGGTTAACTGACCAGGTATGTACCTGCACGAACTGCTTGGTCCTAGACCAAGAATTTGCCTGGTCCCAGACCAGGATGTCTCTGTCTCAACCTACAGGATCTGCTTGGTCCTCGTGACCAAGAAACTGTTTGGTCCCAGACCAAAATACCCTAGAGACAGATAGGGGCCCTAGCCACACGCTAGGGACTTTGCCATGGCATCAACTTGCTTGTTCCTCGACCAAGAACCCTAGTAGACTGCCGGGGGCCCTAGGGTCCTTTCTAGGGACTTATTCTGCCTGGTTAACTGACCAGGAACCCTAGTTAACTGACTACGGTGCCATCCTCCCTAAGAATGGGTCTCGCAACTGCATTAACTTTAACACTGCTACCTAACTCTTGTGGTTGCTAGTTGATGCCCTAATTGCAAGTATTGAAAGCCATCTAAGAGAGGGATGTTGGTATCAATCTCTCAATGCCCTAGGGATTGAGACAAGAACCATATGTCCAATCTTTTCAACAAATCTGTCTCTCTTTTATCAATTCACATGCGTCCTTATATATTGAAAAACGGAAAAAAATATAATATTGTTGGAAAACCCTAAAAATCTAAATAAATTCAGAACTCCAAAAATAGCCGTGAATTTGTAATTTTGGTCCACCCATAAAATTTGACCTAGTGGATTTATCCACAAATCACTGAGGGCGTTCCCATTTGCCTCTGTGCATCGGGAAACGTGAAATTGCCCAAATTAGGGTTTCTATAGGGTTTTTTGCAGTTCTGACTGGACCATCAAGTGCACCCTAGGCCACTTGATCATCTGCCCTTTAGAGCACACTTTTATGAGGTAGTTCCTTGGGAAGTGTGAAACCCTACCTTGGGACTTGTGAAGTGTATTGAATTGATGATATCTATTGATATTGATTGGTAGATTGAATTAACTCCTTTATGTGATTTATGTGTCTTTATTATCCATTGTTTGTTTTATTTTAACTTAGCAGTATAATTTTATCTCTTTCAACTTTTAATTTCATAATTCATTTCTTCCCACAATTGTAGCATCATTCATTTTACACCAGAAAATAAAACAAGGATCATTGAAAGATAACCATGCACAAGAGACACAAATATTTATCCTGGGAAACCCAAATGGGAGAAAACCCAACAAACGTTTCTCAGAAGAAATCAATCCAATACAAGAACAATACCAATCATGAAGATTAAGCCCTAGCACAAGAGTGTGCTTTTCTTCACGTGAAACCCTAGCAAGGGTAGCGAATTTGTAGAGATGATAAGCTAACCCCAAAATTACTTCTAGTGATCTTCACTTGTCCTCCTCTAGAAGTGCGCACCAATTGAGAGAGATGAGCTTGATTTAATGTGTGTAATGAAGTGTGAGAACACTTCTATTTATATTCTTCAGTTGACTTGATTTTCACTCTATGGTGCTGACTTGCTAGTTTGAGCTTTATCTTTTATTTATCTTCAAGTCGACTTGTCATTTTGTCTTCTAGGGTCAATTTACCCCTTTTATTGGGGTAGTTGTGCTCTTTCTTGCTTTCCACTTTCTCTGGGACTTCTTCAATGGATTGTCTTGACTCCTTGGTTATTTCTTCATCATAGAAAAGTTCTTCTCATTGATATCTCCTCACATGCGGTCACATTCTTCACTAGAGCTCTAATGTTGATTTGACCATACTCTAAGAAGTCCCAGACACTTCCTAGAGCCAATTGTCAAATTCAACATTATATTAGACTTTGTCTAATATACAAGGAGATTAGATCTCCTTGTAACGCAAACAAGGCATATCACTCTATAAGAATAGATCACTCCCACTACAGAGCACTCACACATAGAGTACGCAATGTGACCTCTAGCCTACTACCACTCCAGTCAACACATGACTAGACAAGGCTAAGCATCTGATCCATAAGACACACAGTCAAGGGCTACGACGGGACCATTCTCCTTAGGTTGTGAGCCCATTTGGGATTTGTAGAATGTTTGCCCGATGTTGGAACCATGGAGAACATCAACATTGTTGAATCCATATAAGGCACTGATCTTAGCCATAAGGCTTGTAGAAGGGTATTTGTAGGTGTGTTGTTGTTTGGAGGTGTTCGTCCTCTATTAGGGACTCTCCCCTAGGTTTAGGAGTTACCCGAAGAAGTTGAGGAGTTAGGCTGTGGTGACATTGGATCTAGCCCCTCTCGTATGCTTACCATCACTAGCATAGGGCAAACTTAGTCTGCTTTGAAAGGACTGCTAGTTTCAGCGGTAACACACCTCTTTGTTGAGATAACGTGGTTGCTAGGATTAAGGAGATTAGTTGAGGTTGGTTTCTAGAATCAAGGGTTGATTTCTAGAATTAAGGAAGTTGTTTGCTAGAATCAAGGGTTGGTTTCTTGAATCAAGGAAGTTGGTTGCTAGAATTTAGGAGATTAGTTACTTCTCTCAAAGCATAAATAGGACAAGATGAGAGAGTAAGGAACACGCAAAGGAAGTTGTGTGAGGAACACACACAACTGAATCCAAGAAGGAGAGAATGTAGATAACATGAAGAAGATCGACCAACAAGGTTGAAGACTGCAAGGATAGTACTGTACAATGTTGTATAGGGTACAATAGTTCCTTAGATTTCTGTGTAGGCGTACTCTTTCTTTTTAGCAGGCTGTAAACCTCAGGTTGAGGCGTCCTTGTAAGTTTTGATTATTAAATGATAATCTGATTTAAAGGACAAAATTCTTGTGTATCGTGTTTATGTTTCCACTGTTCATTTTCAACTATATGTGTGATTGTTGCATGTTCATAAATATTTATTTCTACTGTTAAATAAGTTCAGATCTGATTTATTTAATCAAGAGAAACATAGGACAACAGTCACCTAGGGCTTGAAAATTTACGTATGGATGGATTAGTTTGGGTGGATTCTTGACCTTGGTTAGAGTGCTAGCATAATGCCCTTACCTAGGAGGTTGTTATCTTGATTGACATGATGACTAATGCATTGGGTGCACACAATGGGGGAGTTGGTTGCTCAATTTGGGAGGTAAGTACCTAGGAGGAGGAGCGCTAGGCACTTGGAGGATGGCACTTAGGCTTAGGAGCATGGGACCATGTGATATACACCTTGGAGGTTGGGCCCTTGACTTGAGGATGTTGGGTTGAAGAGCATACTTCATGGAGGTTGGTGATGGACCTCGACACATATGTTGAGGAGCATTAGAGCTTTGTGATCACATTGGCACACATAATTTTGTCATAATTTTACTTACAAAAAGCAAGTTGGTCTTTAATCTTGGAACATACAAGACATTCTAAATAGTTTTGATGGAATCTCCTGAAACCCTCATAGCTACTTCACACCTTCCTTGTACCTCATGAATGTTGCCATCACCAAGAATAATAATCTCATTATCACTTAGAGCAAGATTGGAAAAGACTTTTTGCTTACCAGTGATATGTTTGGTACCCCCCGAATCAATACCGAACGGATTTAGAAGTAGATATATTAGTATGAGAAGCCATAAACAAATAATAAGTGTCAAGTTCATTCTGTGGAACCATGGTACAACTCTCTACAAAATGACTGTGATGCTTTCCCCCTCTACTTCTTCCTCGTATATCCTCTACCTCTATTCCTGTCAGCCTTATGTCTTTGCTTAAGATAACACTCTTCTTCATTATGTTTGTTCTTTCTACAATAATTGCAATGCTTAGAACTTTGATAAGTACCTGATTGATTTGAAGAATTTTTCCTCCAATTGGGATGCCAATTGTGTCCTCTACAACCTCGGCCTCTTCCTCTGTGTCTTCTTGTAAAAGCTTTATTTGGTGCTTCAAGTTCATGTTTCTGAGTCGTTGCTCTTCTTGAAGTAGTAGCCCTACTGCTTCTTCAAATGTAGGAACTTCATTGCGAGAAGGCAAACAGAAAGACGTTACAAAATTTTGATACACATCAGATAGACTATTAAGCAGAATGGTGATGAACTCTTTATCTTTAATATCTATGTCAATGGCTGATAAGTCATTCTTTAGTTCCTGCAACTGTTGAACATGATCTGTAACTGAATTGGATGCTCCCATCTTTAAATTGGTTAATTTATTGTGGAACAATAGAATTCAAAATTCATTGGAGGTTTCATATAATTATTTTAACTTCGTCCCAACATCAAGAGTATTACGAAGACCATGAATGTGTGGGAGAATATCATCTTCCATAGCAAATGTAAGAAGAAGTAATGCACTTTTTATTTTTCTTTGTATAATCATTAGTCATGGGATCTGGTTTTGGAGTTGTCCCAATAAATAGTGACCGAAGTGTTGGAAATAGTGCAACTTCGGAAGCTATTCTTATTATATTATTGTTGTACCTCCTGCGGGAGAAGATATTGATGTATTTGATCATGTAAACCCTTGAAAGAATCAATGTACACCTTGGGGCGAAAACACACAAAGTAAAGTATCTTTAAATGTTATTTTATCTTCCCCCAAGACAACTTGGCCCTGTTAGTTAGATAGGGCGGCCCAATTGGTAAACTGCCCCAAAATAGTGGGTAGTCTGCCTAGACAATGGGAAGAACTGCCCCAGTCAAGTTGGCTCAGTTAGGGAAAGTCAGGTCGGCCCAGTAAGGGAAAAAGTCACTTTTGATGTGTATAAATAGAGAGGTTGAACTTCTCATTTGGACATTCACTCAGGCAAGTTCGCACTAGTGAGAGAGATGTTCGCATCTGCAGCTAGAGAAGTGATTTTTGGGGTTCTTCACTTTTGGAGAAGTTTCTCTGTTATTCTTGGGTTTGCGCTACTATTATCTGGATATTTATCGTTCTCTATTGGAAGGTGTGAGCTCGGGGGAGACAAATAGCTTTGTCTATGGTTGGGAGATGATTGTTCTTATCATCGTGGTTAAACGAGCTCCACACTCGTTTTGTTTCTGTGCTTTGCCATTCTTTTAGTGGTCCTAGTTATGTTGCTATAAAATCTAACATGGTATCAAAGCAGTGCTAGAAGAAGCCATTGCCGGAAACTAGGGTTTTAATTTTCGGGGCCTTCCCTTATCAGTTTGGCTTGAAAAGAGCACTGGAAACTTCGCCCTAGGGAAGGCGTATCTTTTGGTGAAGGAAAAATCTAGTTTTGAGAAGTTTCATGTTTGACCTAATTCTGCAGCTGCAACAGTTACTGCAGAAATTAGGGTTTCAAGTCTTGGATTGTCCAGTCCATAGTTTTGGCTCGATCTTACCTTCTCTCAACTCGCCTTGATAGGGCACATCTATCTGTGGAATCAGTTTTCCAAGAATCCAAACTTCATTTTTGACCTAGCTCCCGCTAGGGTTTCTGGTCCAGATCTGCAGTCAAGATGATTGGAATGAAGGTTGAAGATTGACTTGATGGGGTTTCCAACTTCATTTCTTGGAAGTCTAGGGTTTTTCTCATATTAGAAGAAAATGATCTTTTGAAGTTCGTCAACGAGAACGTTCCAGAACCAGAAGCAGAAGATGACAAGTCTCACTGGAGAAAGAATGATATGAGAGCAAGAAGAATCTTGGTGGACTCAGTCAAAGATCATTTAGTTCCTCAGATCTCACAAAAGAAGACAACTAGGAAGATGTTCAAAACCCTAGAGAATTTATTTGAACACAATAGCATCAATGTTACTCTCACATTGAGGAATCAACTATCGAATCTGAAGATGTCAAAGTCAGAATCAATTGTGGAGTACTTCACGAGGATCTCAGAACTAAGGGACAAGCTAAGTTCTAGTGGAGAATCCCTTGATGATAAGTAGCTCGTCATAACCCCTTTAAATGGTCTCCCACCCTCTTGGGAATCATTTATCCAAAGTATAAGTGGACGAACCAAGTTGCCCAAATTTGACAGGTTATGGGCAGATTGTACTTAGGAAGAGACGAGGATTGCAACAAGGCAGAAACTTCATGGCCCTCAATCCGAAGAAAATCAAGCATTTACAACTCATGTCAAGGAAGGCAGAGGAAAAGGAAAAAGTTTCATAACCATAAGAATCAAGAGAGGAGATCAAGTCCTCCTCCAGACCAGGAGAAGAAGAAGAAGGATCTCTCGCATATTCAATGCTTCAAGTGCGAGACATATGGCCATTACGCCAGTAATTGTCGAAGTTCAAACAAAAGGAAGCATGAAGCCTCAATTGCTGATATCGATGACCACATAAGAAGTCAATGAGCGATGATTCTGAAGAAAGTGCAAAAGATTGTCGAAAAGAGTTCTTCTTCTAGTATTCCCCATGTTGAGGTGATGATATGAAGATCCAGACTGCGATGATCTTCCAATAAGAAAATGAAGAACATAGGTCTCTCATGGTTCCCACAAGAAGGCAGTGGGAGCCCACACTCAGAACAATAAAAGATAAGTATTTGGATTTATTGCTCTTGTAGCTTAGACCTGTTGATCTTGAATATGCTTCCATAACAAGTTGTATGCAGATCTATATTGCTAGAATTAGGAAGGATGTAGAGCAATGTGATCTATTTCCTTTATTGATGAACAATAGGCTCATATAGTATTTGTTATGTATATGATTGTTTAAATAGCAGTAATGCTGCACAACTTTTATGAACCATCTTGGATGACATCTCCTTCTAACATGCTTAGAGTAGTACACACTCTTGATAGTATGTTCTAACGGAGATAACGGACATCCAGATAGTTATCATATATGTGTTCTGCCAAAGCATTAGCTAAGATGCCTACATACCTGTATAAACTATTGCCATTGCATTAAAATATAAATTGGTTAAATTTGATTATGCAATGTCGCTAATCTTCTAACATGATTTTGACTTGTAGGGAAAAGACCATATAATATGGCCTACAAGAGAAGGATGATGAGACTTGTTCCAATGAACAAGTGATGGACATGTGAATCCCGTTGATGTTCAGATTAATCAAAAGCAGGAAGCTTCTAGGAGCATGACTCTCAGGATAGAAGGACGACTCTTAGACAAAGCAATTAGATGGTAGTCATGACTATACAACATGGGATAGATGAGGACCTAATACATCCAAATATATACCCACAGGCCCAGAGGATCTCATATAGAGATTGGTGCTTGGGAGCAGAAGGCTCCAACAGATGTCGGTCTCTCTTTACTACAAATGTTTGAGTCTTCAATGATTATGGAAAGCAATTGGTTTCCAGTCAGAGTTATGACAGAAGAATTAGAGTATGCTAGTCCTGGAGGACGTGAGTTACTCAGTTGGTTTCTGAGGAGGTACACATCCATTCAATTAGAATTGTGCCTCAGGATTTAGAACATATTACTAATGATGATCCTCTATTTGTGATACTTTATATTGGTGATCTATTCCTCACCGAGACAGAGAGACTGATTGCCAGATATAGAGGGAGTTAGAGGATCTTGGCTTATTGCATCACTGATTGATGGTGTGCCAGAAACTTGATGAGGTCTTCCTAGAACACAGTTGAGATCCTGAACAGATCTAACATGATGAATGTGATTACATAGCTACACTGATGATGATGCTATTGACAGTCGAGAGGATCTTTGATGTACCTAGTCATCACTAGGACGAATACTTACGCTCCAGAGAGGAAGCAGGATACTCAAATGCATAGGGAGCAGAGCGCTCCAGTACAGAGGGAGATGTGATGAACATGATTGTAATATCAGACAGTATTAGCCATGTGCCTTGGCTAAGAGTGAGTGGTTCAATGGTAGTACCACTTCTTCTCCCAGACACCCTGTGATGGGGTGGGGAGACTAGTCCCTTGATATTCTCCCATACAGGTGCATGAATTTTGATTTGTTATTATTTATTGGCATTTCATGTCTAGAATAGGGTAGGACAGAAATGTCTGCCCCAATATATTTGATGCCTTTGTTAGCTGATATATGTGCAGGTCTCGGAAGATTCTACGATAGCATAGAATGGAATCGTACTTTTCTCCTGGACACCCTGTGATGGGGTGGGGAGACTGACCCTTGATGAGTAGTGATGATGCATCGAGTAGGTGTTCCCCCAGTATTATCCATGAGATTTGGCTAGGGGTGAATGGGTCATGGTGGAACAATGCCTTCTCCCAGTCATCTTGAGATGGGATGGGGAGATTGGTTCCTAGTTGCACACACTATCCTCCTAGAGATTGAGCATCGGGCATTCCTTTAGTATTGGCCTCTGTAACTTGGCTAGAAGTGAATGACCCAGGGTGGGGCAGTGCCTTCTCCTAGTCATCCTGAGATAGGATGGGGAGATTAGTCCCTGGTTGCTCACTCATCAAAATGGGGCAGTGCTCTGTCCCAGCCATCCTGTGAAGGAATGGCGAGATTGGTCTAATGATTGACTCCCTCGGTAAGAGGGAAGGATGAATTTACTCCTTGACACTTTGTGATGGAGTGGGGAGAGTGATTATATGATTATATCGCTTTCTAAGAGGGAAGAAAAGATGATGTAGAGACTAACATTTATCTTGCTTCTACACAGGTACCTTTGCTCGTCCAGGTTCTCAGCCAGGCATGGGAGGATCCCATCGACAGTAGAGACGGACATGTAGTAGATGGTCGTGTGAAGCTTATGAGAAATCTCTCGGACATCCAGGTTGGATGGAGAGGCCATTGCATTCTCCAAATCACTCTGGGATAGAGTGAGGAGATCTCTCGGACATCTAGGTTGGATGGAGAGGCCACTGCATTCTTTGGATCACTCTGGGATAGAGTGAGGGAGATCTCTCGGACATCCTGATAGGATGGAGATGCCACCGCACACTCCCGGACACTCAGTAGAGTGGGGAGATCTCTCGGACATTATGGAATTGATGGAGAGATTTAGTGCATTCTCCAGATCACTTTGAAAAGAGTGAGGCTATCTCTCAGACATCCTGAGATGGGATGGAGAGGCTGGTGCACACTGGTACTCTTGGACTTACTAAAGGACTAGTTGAGTTGGTGCATGTTCCAGAAGGATTGGGCTGAGCGGATGCAGATTGTGTTGACTCACCGAAGGATTGGTTGAGTTGGTGCATGTTCCCCGAAGGACTGGGTTGTGCGGATGCACATTGTGTTGACTCACCAAAGGACTGGTTGAGTTGGTGCATGTTCCCTGAAGGATTGGGTTGAGCTGAGGTAGATTGTATTGATGCATGATTCCCGATGTACTGGGATGATGGACTCTCGGATGGACTGTGCAGAGTCGTGGAGCTAGTGCAAGTTCTCTGATGGATTGGATTGAGCTAATGCACAAAGATTGATTTGTTGACACTTTTCGAAGGACTGAGATTGTGTTGGAAGACCTTCCTTATCATATAGAGAGGTTAGAGATAACCGTGATGTACAGATGACATCCAGATACTAATGATGCTTGCCTGGCTAAGAGGGAGTGTTGGAGTAGTAGCTGCGTGAGGCATCACCTCATAAGTTGACCCAAGAAAGAATAAAATTAGAATACCTTCCTTGTTGAGAGGGAGTGTTGGAAATGGTGCAACTTCGGAAGCTACTCTTATTATATTATTGTTTTAGCTCCTACGGGAGAAGATATTGATGTATTTGATCATGTAAACCCTTGAAAGAATCAATGTAAACCTTGGGGTGAAAACACACAAAGAAAAGTATCTTTAAATGTTATTTTATCTTCCCCCAAGACAAGTCGGCCTTGTTAGTTAGACAGGTCGGCCCAGTGGGTAAACTACCGCAAAATAGTGGGCAGTCTGCCCCAGACAATGGGCAGAACTGCCCCAGTCAAGTCGGCCCAATTGGGAAAAGTCAGGTCGGCCTAGTAAGGGAAAAAGTCACTTTTGATGTGCATAAATAGAGAGGTCGAACTTCTCATTTGGACATTCACTCAAGCAAGTTCGCACTAGTGACAGAGAAGTTCGCATCTGCAGCTAGAGAAGTGATTTTTGGGGTTCTTCACTATTGGAGAAGTTTCTCTATTATTCTTGGGTTTGCGCTACTATTATCTGGATGTACATCGTTTTCTATTGGAAGGTGTGAGCTCGGGGGAGACAAATAGCTTTGTCTATGGTTGGGAGATGATTGTTCTTATCATCGTGGTTAAACGAGCTCCACACTCATTTTGTTTCTGTGCTTTGCCATTCTTTTAGTGGTCCTAGTTATGCTGCTATAAAATCTAACACAAAGATCATGATAAGATAAAATCTGTACCATTTTTTGTTTCTAGGTGGGATAATTTTTGCCATTTAACTTACGAGACTCAGGCATCATGAAATTATTAATATTGGCCATTTTCCTTTATAATGCAATTTTTTTTTGCTTATAACTTCCCAAAAAACCCATAAACCCTTATAACTCCAAATTAAAAAACTTATGAATTCTTTAAAAAAAATGAATGGCACTTGTACCTTTGCTGTCGTGCCTTAATCCGTCCATATAGTTGATTACACTCTTGCACTCTTATACAGAATGAATTTAATGTGCAGTACCAGATTTGATAATCATCCGTACGAATGGATTTACTTAACCGCCAGTACCAATTGGATTACGCAACTGTCTGTACCCGTATGAATTGAATTACTTAGTTGCCCTTATGAATTGATGAACCGCTCGTACAATGAAAAATCGGCCGCCATACAAGAAATATCAGCCACCGTACAATTTAAATTCAACAGTCGTCCATACAGAAAGTAAAGTGGATGCATTGTACATTGAAGCTGTGCCGTACGAGTAAAATATCTCCAAAAAATCGATGTCTGTACAGCCTTTGGCTGCCGTATAAATTAATAATCTCTGTACAGCCTTTGGCTGCCGTATGAATTAATAATCTCTGTACAGCCTTTTGCTGCCATACAGGAAAGTCCATACGATCTCTGTTCACCGTACAAATTTCTTAAGAAAAAAATATTTGCTGTTCACACATGCAGAGAATTGGGTCTTCACTTGTCTCTTTCTCCAAACACTCTCCAAAACCTTGGTTTGCCAAACTTTGTCTTGACACCAATTTGAGGTTGCCTGATGCCACACTCATCGTGGCTTTGATACCATGTTAAACTAAGCTATGGAGAAATATGCAAGAGACAAGACAGAATGAAGAGAGAGTGAGTGAGAGATCTATTATCAATAATATTCACAAGTTACATAAAGTGATGTATATATGTGTAGCAAGTTACGTTATTCCAGTTTAGGAACTGCATACCTAATTTACCTAACTTCACCTAATTTCATAATTACATAAAACATAAGACATTTCACTTTATTATTACGTATGACTTATTTCACTTTATGACATTACTCATTCTTACTTTATTGCATAATGTAACATTACATAAACATTATATTATCTAACAAGGCCAAGTCTGGCCTTGATGTTATTCTAGGCTGTATGTTCTTGTGGCAACATGTGGGCAAGGTTTAGCCCTATCTTATCCTCTTGAGATTCCACATTGTTGAAATTTTCATGAAGTAACCTGTTGACTTCTTGGAGGCATTTTGCGAGCTAGTCCTATTTGTTGTTTTCTCGTATGTGATGTTGGGGGCATATAAATTGGGAAGGTTGAGGACCGTGCCATTAAGATTAAAAAACAATCACACTACCTAGTGCAAAGGGTCAAGACTCAAACCCCATGGTCATTTACACAAGTAGTAAATTTTGGCAAAATTAGGATGGCCATCATTCGTCTGCCTTCCTCATGCATAAAATAGAACATTGCCACACTAGGCTGTGATTAGTGTAAACCCAACAACTTTTAACTTCTTTTAAGCACATAAAATCCAAATATGAAACTAATGAATGAACTCTCCGAATCATGGTTTTTTTGATAGGGTCTGTAAGACCCCTCACATACAGACCCCTCACATTCCATGATACACCTTCATCTTTATCCTTCTATAAAAACATCTATCTCCTCAGTGTCCTTACCTGCTAAAACTTGATAAAGGTTTGGACTCTGGAGATTCAGCCTTCTTTTCAAAAGTGTGCATTATCCAACCATCTAGGGTACTTTTCCTAGGTTGCTTTTGCAAAGCCTCAGCCTTGTCATCACCTGATCATTCAAACTCAGAGGAGGGGACTAGACCCTTTGGCTATCCCTCTCCTGCACGAGGAGCTGGTTGAGTCTTTTCCTGCTACTGATTCTACAGGTTTAAATGGAGCCAACATAGAAATTGCCATGCTCTTAGGTGGAGCCTTAGACATAGTGTTAACCTTGTTACCCTTTTTGTCCACTTATGTCCAACCTTGACCGTCAACAAAAGTTGGAGCCTTCTTGACCTGGTTTGTGGGATAGCAGTAGTGGGGAATCAACTTTGGCCATTATGGGACAGTCCCTAATCATTTGGTTTGGGTTCTGGTATGGAAAGCAGTTATTCGGTAGTTTAATATACTAACACATTTGATAACTTTCAGACCAACACAGATATAGATATGTTCTCTACGGTCTTTAGATAGGTTGTCATGAAGACAGACTTGCTTATGAGTCTGGGGGTTAAAAAAAACGTTGGGGCTCATGGCATATGAAAGTCCCATAATTGTAAAGGCAGGCCTGGGAACCTGACCTAGACTGAATAGTAGAGCTAAGTGACTTCATTCGTCGAGAAATTCTCATGCCATTTAGAGAACACCACCAGGGTTTTGCGGCACATCAAGGTGCCACACATGACCACCTCAGAAGCATGACCCTCTTCCTTAAAGTTGAACTGAAAGAAGCCTTTAGTCAGTGCTTTGGGTGGCTGTACAAACCCAGTGGGAAGGCCTCCTTGACCCAAGCCTTTATTATAGACTCTGGAGGAGCCCTACCAACAATTAACACACAGAATATGCCTTTTGAGATCATCACAAACAACAAAATATCCATCGACATGAATATCAACAGTGTTTTCATGATTATTATACCTCGTGGTAACCTTTGGGAACAAATTCTGGGGGATCCTTGGCAGTGCCATTGTTGCTGTCAGTTGCTTCTTGAACAGTAACTCCCTGCACAGCATTTGGCTAGAGAGTATCAGGTGAATGGGTGACCATATGGCCCCACTAGCATTATTGTTGCCAAGCTAGAACTTGCTGGTCAAATCACAGCAATAATTTACAGCCCCTGCAGACCATAAATTTGAAAGGATGGCCAGTAAATTTCCACCAGGAAACTTCGCCTTCCACCAAAATACACATGCATGAAAGTTTTCAAACCCCAACCCGGTTTCAAGCTTGATAGCTTCTCTGCATATGGTTTAATGCCCAAACCCCAGTATGCACATTTTTAACATAAAAATGACTAAATTGAAACACATGAGATTCTTTTTCCAACATAAACAACTCAGAAATTTTTAACTTTCAGCCAATAAACTCATACTCCAGAAATTTAAATCAGCCAACACATAAAAATTAGACACTGATGTTTTTGACCAAATAGGTCCAGGATAAAACCCCGAAGGGAAAACCTGATTGAGAAAGAGAGATTTTTATTTCTTCAACAAATTACAAAAACAGAACAGCATTACTTATCTCAGCTTTTCATCTCGAAAAGTGTGCCCAAGACACAGCTGCAAATCTGAACCTTTTCTGACAGCAGTATGGCTCACACGTGTGAGTAATTAATGCTGCGGTATGCCTCGAAATTCATGCCCAGAATTCTTCCTCAATTTCTGTGCTGTATGGTCAGTAATTAATGCTGTATAGACGCCTTGGAAAACATGCCAAATCTGTCAGAAATCTTCCTCGATTTCTGTGCTGTACGGACAGCAATAAATGCTGTACGACTGTCTTGAACACTGTGCCCAGATTCTGCTGTACGGATTCTCTGTACCTTCCTCGAAAATTGTGCCCAATTTTATGCTGTACGGTTTTCTAGAAATTGGTGCCCATTATCTTGGAAATCGTGCCCAACATCTCCTCCTCGATTTCTGTGCTAGGGTTTTATCTCCTTCTCTCCAATTCGGCTTCCTTTCTCTTCTTCCTCTCCTCTCCAAAAATCTCTCTTGAAAAGTGAATAATAGAATTAGGTTACCTTGTCCAAGTCTTTTTTGTTCATGGTAACTTCCCCTTTCTCAATCTAATGGTCTAGATTAGATTAGATGAGGGGTTCTCATTAATGTTCAATAAGTAAATAATAAATGACATTTATTGCATTTCATGTCATTCAATAAAGTGAGCACCCCTTTTAATTAATCGCTCACTTGACTTTTCATTAAATGTGAATTTAGGATAAACCATGACTTTACCTTTTAATAAAGTGACTTTATAAATATAAAGTACTTACTCACTTTATTAATTAATGACTAGGGGAGTTACCTTTTTAAAGTGTCCTTGTCCACCCCAAGGTAACACAAGGTGAACAACACTTCCTAGGTAACTTTTCAACACTCCCTCTTACCGAGAAAGGTGTTCTTCACCACTCCCAACTTGTCTTTGAAATAGACATGCTTCCCTCTACCCAAAGACTTTGTGAGAATGTCTGCTACCTGCTCATCAGTAGAAATATATTGCAACTATACAACTCCTCTCTGAATATAATCCCTGATGAAGTGATACCTGATCTCAATGTGCTTTGACCTGTCGTGAAATACTGGATTCTCAGAGAGCCTGATGCAACTCTGATTCTCATAATGTATCACTGTAGGACTCAACTCCTGACCAAATAAATCAACCATCAACTTGCGAAGCCACAAGGCTTCACAACTAGCTCGACTGGCTGCCATGTACTCAGCCTCTGCAGAACTCAATGCAACAGACTTTTGCTTCCGATTGAACCATGACACAACTGCTGAGCCCAAACTGAAGCGACAACCGGAAGTGCTCTTCCTGTCCGAAACACTACCTGTCCAATCTGAATCCGTGAAACCAACCAAACCCACTCCATCAGATCTTCTGTAGTCCAAACCAAAATCTACTGTGCCTGCAAGATATCTCAATATGTGTTTTGCGGTCCAATGCACTCTCTTGGGCTCCACCATAAATTGATTGAGAGTGTTAACCGCAAAACTCAAATCTGGTTTGGTGTTGACTAGATACATCAATGAACCAATCAACTGACGATACAAAGCAGGATCCACCAACTCTCCCTCAGAAGCATGAAGCTTTGTCCAGTTGGTGGTCATGGGTGTGGACATGGGTCTGCACTCCTCCATTTGAAATCTCTTCAGAAATCTGCAACATATTTTCCTTGCCCCAGGAAAACATGTTCATCCGCCTGCCAAATCTCCATCCCCAAATAGTAATGCATCAGTCCAAGGTCAGTCATCTCAAACTCTGAAGCAAGATCTTTCTTACATGCTTCAATCAGGTGCTTTCTTCCTGTAATGAACAAGTCATCAACATATAGCAGAAGAATGAGTGGAACATCTCCAACCACAATGTAGTACAGGTTGGGATCCGCCTCACTCTTCTGAAACCCAATCGACAACAAATAAGTATCAATCCTGGAATACCAAGCCCGAGGGGCTTGCTTCAGACCATACAAGGCCTTTTTCAGCCTGCAAACATGTGAATCTCTCCCATGAATCTCAAAGCCCTGAGGCTGCTCTAGATATACCTCCTCCTTTAGAAAACCGTTCAAAAAAGCAATTTTCACATCCATCTGATGAATCCTCCAACCCATCTCTGCCACAATGGAGATCACTGCTTTGATCGAAGAAAATCTAGCAACCGATGCAAAAGTCTCATAGTAGTCAACTCCCTCTACCTGTGAGAACCCTCGTGCCACAAACCGAGCTTTGTACTTCTCGATGCTGCCATCTACAACATACTTGATTTTATAGAGCCGCTTGGAAGTCACCACTGACTTCCCCTCCGGTCTCGGAACAATCTCCCACACCCCATTCTTCATGATGGAATTGTACTCTTTCATCATGGCATCTCTCCAAACCTGGTGTGGGGTAGCCTCCTCAAAAGTAGTAGGCTCAGACTCACTCAAGTTGGTCACCATCGCCATATAACTGGAAAATCTCTCTGGTGCTCTGCTCTCTCTGACCTCCCTCTTGGGTGGCCCCACAGACTCCTCAACTTCCTTCATAAGATCCTTAAGCCAACTTGGCTTACGTTTCCTGGAAGTAGCTTCCTGTGGTAGGCCCTACTCCTAAACCTCCTCATTTGACAACTGTCTCCCTGAAGAAGTACCTGTGGCCTGAGATCCTGTACCTGGTGATCCTGAACCTGTATTCGAATCGCATGAAGGTGAAACCTGTGAACTTGTGACTCGTGAACCTGTCCCTGTACCAGAAGTCCCTATAGACTGAGTACCTGAACCTGATGTACCTGTAACTTGTGACCCAGTCACTCTAGAAACCTGTGACCCTGTACTCTGACTCGCTGAACTCTGTGAAGGTGTCACCTGTGGAGTATCAACTTGCTGCTCCACCACCTCTGAATCATAAGACTTCGTGAAGGCTTTCTCCTCCTCAAATCTCACCTTCCTCCTCACCACAACTTTCCTCTGTGTAGGCTCATCATAACCAACAAAAATGCCTCTCTGTCGTGGGCTCTAACTTTGTCCTCTTCTCAGAAGGGACATGAGAGTATGTAAGGCATCCAAATATGCGGAAGTGACCTATCTCAGGTCTCTTCCCGGTGAACATCTCCTCAGTATTTTTACACCCCAATGCACGGTGTGGACTCCTGTTCTGAACATAAACAACAGTACTACAGGCCTCTGCCCATAGAAAGAAAGGAAGACTCTGATCATGCAGCATGGCTCTAGCTCCTCCCACTATCGCTCTGTTCTTCCTTTCAGCAATTCCATTCTGCCGTGGAGTATATGGAACTGTCAACTGCCTCCTGATGCCTTCCTGTCTGCAAAACTCATCAAACTCCTTGGAGGTATACTCACCCCCATTTTCTGACCTGAGTACCCGGATGTTCCTCCTCGTTTGGTTCTCCACAAGAGCTTTGAACTCTTGGAACCTCTGCAAGACTTCCTTAGATTTTTTACTTCTCAGAAAGTAGATCCAGGTCTTCCTGGAGTGGTCATCAATGAAACTGATATAGTACTCAAATCCTGTCAACGATGCAGAAGACATAGGTCCACATAAGTCTGAATGAATCAAGTCTAGTATGCCGCCTGATCTCGTGTCACTGCTCGGAAAAGCAGTCTTGGTGTACTTTCCCAAAGCACACCCTCTGCACACACCACTCTACTTTGTGCTGAACTGAGGCAAACCTGTAGACATCTCCCTCAGCAATCTCAAAGCGGAATGATGAAGGTGGCCCACACATCTCAGTGCTACTGCTCGTATGGGCTAATGCATGATGAGGTTGGAAGAGAAGCTTGTACAGTTTCCCACACCTAACTCCAATGGCACATGAAGTAGATGGTCCTGCTGCTCTGGGAAATACATAAACTTTCCCACCTAGGACATATACTCCAAAGCCCCTGTCCTCAATAGTGGAAACTTAAACAAGGTTCTTCTTCAGCGCAGGGACATACAAGACATCCCTCAACGCCATAGGTTACATGGACTTCCTCTAAAACATGACAGTCCCACTCCCAACTGCTCTCACAACAGTATCATCACCCAATACTACCTCGAGACTCGAGCCAGTCTCAGTCATCTCGGAAAACATATCATGAGGACTTGTCATATGGCTCGAAGCCCCACTATCAATATACCATGTAGAAGTAGTGGCAGAAGAACTCAAAGAGTGGCCAACCAATAAGGAACACTGATCCTGATCATCCATGTCACCCTCCATATCACTGCTGGTGAAAGATATCCACTCTGTACATCCAGCATAGAGAGAAAACTCTCCCTCAAAACGAGAAGCAAAGTCATCAACATCTGTTGCTGTTGCTGTCTGCTATCCTTTCTTCTTGTTGTTTAGGCACTGTCCAGCATAGTGTCCAAACTTTTGACATGCGAAACACTTGATTTTACTCAAGTCGTTCTTCTGTTCACCTGTATGCTGCTTGGCCCCACCCTTGGGACCCTTCTTAAACTTCTTCTTCTTACCTTTCGCTTCCAATGCTACATCCTCTTCATAATTTTTGTGATGTGATGAACTGCCCTGTAGGTAACCTCTACATGTCTCCTCCTGTATGAAATCATCCCAAAGACGATCCCATGAAGGCATGTTCTCACGAGCAACTACTGTCTGCACAAACACACTCCATGGTGGAGTCACGCCATTTAAGGCTGTGCGTACCAACTCACTGCCCGATATGATCTCTCCAACAACTACAAGCTCATCTCTAACTTGTGTAATCCTAGTAAGATAGGAAGCCATGCCCTCACTCTTCCCCATGTGCACATCTTTCAACTTCTCACGCAACACCATCTTCCTGTTCTCATTGGAGCTTTGGTGTAAGCTAGTCAAAGCTGCCCACATTTGGAAGGCATGGGCCTTCGCTGAAATATGTGGGATCACATGATCCTTCACGGCATCAAGTATGATCCTTCTTGCCTTCAATCCCTTTTCATTAAAGGTTCCTTATCAGTAGCATCGGTAGGAACAATCACAAGATTTGCTGTTGTACTATTAAGTTATTAACTATATCCCATAGCTCATTCTCCTCAAGTATCGACATGATTCTAGTCTTCCATGGGATGAAATTTGCAGCTCCATCTAACCTGTCCTCCACCCTGAGTCCAGACACCATTACTGCAACTTGTACCTGTTCTTCTCAAAGAATCTGTTCTAGACCTGTTTTTCACAAACCCACTTCTTTTCCCAAATTTGAAATTTTTTTGAGTGTCTAAGTTTTTGGTTTTTAACTCCGCTCTGATACCATGAAAGTTTTCAAACCCCAACCCGGTTTCAAGCTTGATAGCTTCTCTACATATGGTTTAATGCTCAAACCCCAGTATGCACATTTTTAACATAAAAATGACTAAACTGAAACACATGAGATTCTTTTTCCAACATAAACAACTTAGAAATTTTTAACTTTCAGCCAATAAACTCATTTTCTGAAATTTAAATCAGCCAACACATAAAAATTAGACACTGATATTTTGACCAAATAGGTCCAGGATAAACTCAGAAGGGAAAACCTCACTGAGAGAGAGAGATTTTTATTTCTTAAACAAATTACAGAAACATAACATCAGTACTTATCTCAGCTTTTCATCTCGAAAAGCGTGCCCAAGACACAACTGCAAATCTGAACCCTTTCTGATAGCAGTACGACTCACACGTGTGAGTAATTAATGTTGCTGTATGCCTCGAAATTCATGCCCATAATTCTTCCTCGATTTCTGTGTTGTACGGTCAGTAATTAATGTTGTACGAACGCCTTGGAAAACATGCCAAATTTGTCAGAAATCTTCCTCGATTTTTGTGCTGTACAGACAATAATAAATGCTGTACGACTGTCTTGAAAACTGTGCCCAGATTTTGCTGTACGGATTCTCTATACCTTCCTCGAAAATTGTGCCCAATTTTATGCTGTACGGCTTTCTAGAAATTTGTGCCCATTGTCTTGGAAATTGTGCCCAACATCTCCTCCTCGATTTCTATGCTAGGGTTTTATCTCCTCTCTAATTCAACTTCCTTTCTCTTCTTCCTCTCCTCTCCAAAAATCTCTCTTGAAAAGTGAATAATCGAATTAGGTTACCTTGCCCAAGTCTTTTTTGTTCATGGCAACTTCCCCTTTCTCAATGTAATGGTCCAGATTAGATTAGATGAGGGGTTTTAATTAAATGCTCAATAAATAAATAATAAATGACATTTAGTGCTCTTCATGTCATTTAATAAAATGAACACCCCTTTTAGTTAATCACTCACTTGACTTTTCATTAAATGTGAACTTAGGATAAACCATGACTTTACCTTTTAATAAAGTGACTTTATAAATATAAAGTACTTACTCACTTTATTAATTAATGACTAGGGGAGTTACCTTTTTAAAGTGTCCTTGCCCACCCCAAGGTAACACAAGGTGAACAACACTTCCCAGGTAACTTTTCAACAATGCAGACTGTAGAGGATGAAACCTAATCACTTTTCCTGCTATGACGTGATTAAATATAAAATTCTTTTGGTCATAGCAACTACAGTTTGCTCGTCTTCACTTTCTCATTCTCAATGAAAATCATGTGTAGATTCTTTTGCTTTACTTTCTAACCATTATATTTTCCTACTTGGAATTCCGCAAGTCCTTACTGAAAAGTGGTAGGACATGGAAGGGCAATCAACCAAAGAAGATATTCCCAGTGAAGTTAGTTGTGGTCAGTTTGGAAGGGAGAGAAAGAGCATCTATGAAAATATTAGGCTATAAATTAATGCCAAACAATAGGTATATTTGGTACATGATACAACAAATTCTTAAGTGGCTGGTGAAGAGCTCCCAAGGTGAGATTCAAGAACATGGTTGCCTAATAAGAATGGAGTAATGTTTGAGCTGAATGTTGTTAGGTCAAAACCATAATCAAAATCTTCATTCAGAAAATGTTAAAACCCTCCAAAGAATCTAAGACATTAAGTTGACTCTTTCAAAATGTGTTTGGATGAAAGTACATGAGGGTCATGTAGTGGAGATGATGAACTATATAAGGTTAGGAGTCTGACCTCAACGAGATAGATGGTATGTTGCAGTGAAACAATCACTTCGGCAAGAAATACGTGTCGTATAGGAGAGAGGTGGCATGGGGAGTTTATGCATATACCATAGTCTATAGATTGTGAAGTTACCCAAATGAGATAAGATATGATAAGATAAGTTTATTAATGTCCAACAGATGAACAAAAATAGGTTAGTGGGACTAGTCGGTACAAAAGTGTGGATACAAAGTGGGAGTGCTAAGGTTAATATGCTTGAGGTTCAACAAGCACAAATGTTAATATGCTTAGTGATTGGAGTGAAGAAAACATAGTTTTCTTTTTGTTACCGCTCAAACTAGCAGCCATAAATAAGCAACACGATGTAGACTAAATGCTAGTGATTGGTAAGCATGTGGAAGAGGTCTAGGCCCAAATGTCACCACAACCCAGCCTCTTAGCTTCTTTGGGTAACTCCTAAACCCAGGGGAGAGCCCTAAATGATACCTGCAAACATCACACATGCAAATACCTTTCCACGACCTTGTAACTAGATCAGTGCCTTGTATGGAGTCAAACAAATATAAAGAAGACAACTTGACCCAATTAAGGAGTTAGTTCAATAGCTAATCATGTATATCATCAATCACCTTTCCAATTTCACAGATTCCAATGTAACTCACATATACCAATGCAACTCCACGTATCCCAAGGCAACCCTCAAAAAGGTGCGCTCTGAGGAAAAGAGGAAGGAGGAGCCTAGGGTGAAGCCCTAGGTGAAGTCAAAACCCTAATGTGGCCCAAGGTAAGTGAGATATAGGGTTTTCATCTTTCCCAAGACAGGTGTCCAGATTGTGACACCCTTCAAGATCCGTGGATAAATCCACTAGGGCGAAATTGATAGGTGGACCAAAATTTCCAAATTGCAAATATTTTTAGGTTTTTGAAATTATGTAAAATTTTAGGGCTTTTTTGACAATATATGATTTTTAGGGTTTTTTATACATAAAATGAGGACACCCTTTAGGATCTGTGGATAGATCCACTTGGGCTAATTTGTAGGGAGAAGCAAAATTACAAACTCACGACTATTTTTGGAGTTATGAATTTTCTAATTTTTAGGGTTTTTCTAGGGTATTCTGATTTTTAGGGTTTTTTTGGATAAAAATGCAACTAAGTAACATGAAAATGCAGCCTATCTATAATACATTAAATGCTGAAATTTTGAGTAAAAAAATTGACAAGAGAAGGGAATTATGATGTCAACTCAGTCCCTAGGGCTTTGAGAGATCATGGCTAGTGTCCCTCTCTTAGAATGTCCCTCTAGTATTTGCCAATGTTTTTAAAACCAACCAAACCGGAATCGGAACCGACCGGTTTGACCGACCAATTGCTGTGGATGTTCAAACCAGTAGACAACCCGAACCGGGGTTCGGTTTGGTAACGAACCAGTGGACCCAATGACTGAACTGGTCGGTTCGTTACCGAACCAGACCAAATTGGCCGAGTCTGTGAAAAATCGACCGACCAGCTCGTCAATCAAATCCGCGGGCCCTGGACAGGAAAATAATGAATTTAAATTGTTTTTTTTTAAAATCACAAAACCTAACCCTAGTGCAGCCTGTGGTTCTACTAGTGCTACTGCTAGTGCTAGGGTTTTAGATGTCCCTGAGGAGTCCGACTTTGAGGAGTCTGAGCCAGATGTTGATGTTGAGCATTCCATTTCTAGTAGTGGCGCTGAGTTTGATGATTGATTAGTTATGAGTCATGACTAATTATTGATCATGTTTTTGGACCGTAGAAGATATAGAGCCTCATTGATATTGTATTTTGTTTTAGATTCTGAGTTATATGCTATGAGACTTTACTATGTAGTGCACTTGGTGCCATTTTGTGACCCATACATGGTTTATGGTATATATATATATATATATGAGTAGACTTGCATATTATGTGTCTAATGGTTTGAAATCATAGCTTGGAATGTTAAATATAATTTTTATGATTAAAATTGTAATTTTTTTTGTATTTTTTAATATAGTCCGGTTCATTGAAATCAAACCGCTCCGGTTCATTACCGGTTCCGGTCCGAGTTGACCCTTGACCTGTTCGATTCCCGGTTCCGGTTTTTAAAACATTGGTATTTGCAAGTTAGGGCATCATCTATCAACCACCACCATTCAATCCACATAGAACTCAGAAGCATTGACTTACCAATATTCACCAAGACATGAGCAAAGAAAGAGCTTTAGGTCATTCTTGAGCATGTGTTTTAGCAAACAATTTTAGCACTAACCATAGCATGTGCAAAAAGAAGCCTTCGATTCATCCACCATTCACCATTCAAGCAAGAGAAGACATCCAAGAGAAGTGCACATCACCAAGAGAGCTCATAAAGTAAGAGAAAAAGAAGAATAATCATTCGATCCCAAGTCTTGTGCTTTACAAATGAGAAATGAATGGATATTTATATCCATTTTAGCACAAGGTTTTAAATTTTTATCAAACCTACATGTCAATTTGAAATTAAAACAACATAATATTAAAATATTCCAACATAAGACAAAATTAGGGCATGTCACCCACACGTTGGGGACTAAGCCGTAAAACAAACATAAAATAATAAAAAATACTAAAATATGCAAGCCAAGGCCTCACTGTGACTGCGGGAGTGAGCCTAAGGAGGACGTTATGCCCCTACTAACCCCATAATGATGAATAAAGTCCCTCAACATCCCCCTTGCCTTAGCTTGAGGTTTGATCAACCATGATGACGTCATAGGGTCGATTTTGTCAGAGAGGGTCAAATCAGCTGTAATAGAAGGTCCAAGTGGGGTGTGAGAGAGGTGGTGAACTTAGGGATGACCTCCCTAGATGAAGCATAGTCCTCCCCCCAAGGCATAAAAGACATGGTGGTCATGTTATCCAATGGCCCACACCTAGAAGCCCTAGACACCAACCCCAAGGCTAAAAACCCCATAAAGGGCAGTCAGCAATGCCATTAAGCCATAGTACTTCCAAGAGTAGGACCAAGGAGCCTGGTCATGGCCAACCATACATGGACAACACCACACTTAGCCTTTTGAAAATTTTTAACCCTCTTCTACCAACAACCTACTGGAACATTGAAAATTGCAGAAGCGTAAGTTCGTAACACTTTCGATAAGGTCTTTGCAATTTTCAGGTATCTACCATTAGTGGAGTAGTAGGTTACTAGGTTACCTATCCATCTCTGTTATGCCTAGAGTGCTCAAGATGTTTATCTCATGTTTGAAACCTTTGTTGCCAATTTTGTACACTAAAGGTATGTGACGCAGAGGGTGCTCAATTAAGGTATGTGATGCTATTTATGTGGTACACCAAGATATTATTTACGAACTAGTAAGGCCGAAGCAAAATGCGAAAATGAATGGGAATTTCATGGCATGGTATGGCTAGTTTGGACAAATGAATTACTGATAAGTTGGGCAATGCCAGAATAACTGGGAGTGGCAACTAAATTTTTTAAAAGAATTAATCATTTCAATGGGGGAGTTGGAGACCTGTGTGGAGTTTTTCTTCTCGACGCATTTCGGACTCTAGAGTTGAGTCCATCATCAAGATAAAGTGTATCTCGAATGAACTCCACGGATCTGCACTTTATATATAATGTTTGTTTGTTTTATTTATTGTTTTTTGAGAGCCGACTTATTAATAATTTTTTTTTTGTTTATTTAATTATTATATATATATATTACTTTCTTTATTTATATATTTCTATTTAAGTTTATTATTTTAATAAGTGTTTTATTATATATATTTTTCTATTTATGTTTATTATTGTAATATATGTTTTATCTTTTCATTTAAATTAATACTTATATGTAGTATTTTATGTATCTTGTAATTAGTTTATAATTTCAAATATTTTAATTAAAACTTTTTTTTTTTGTAATGTTTTATTTTGGTTATTTTTAATTTAATTTTATTATAATTTCAATATATTTAATTTTGCATTTGCTCCTATTTTTTTAAAATTCTATAGTATTTAGATTATTTCTAATTTTTAAATTTAAATTTTTAATCATTGCAAGCAATTTCACTCTCTGTTGAGTTCAGAGTTATACTAGGGAAGGGATATTGATAAACTGATGAGCATGTTTAATATCCAGAAATAAGTTGGAATTATTAAAAGGGTTAATTGTTGAAAATATGGTATATAGATTCAGGCAATCAGCCATTATTGTGATTTCCAGGAGAAGCAGTCTATTTCTATCCTGCTGATAGGACAGGCGTCAAATCCTCCAGGATAACCATGTGTTTCTGAAATGGTTGCAGTCCAATCTAGGTTGAAACACTCACAAAACTTATATCTCAACACTCAATGATGAAAGATTGAATCGACTAACTGTAAGTGATCCGTGTTTAAACAATGTTCCAATGCTCTGCCCTGGGAAACTTCATAATCACATGCATAATAGCTGGATTTAGTTAGTTAGCTTAGGTTGTAGTTTACTGAACGAGTCAGCCTTTAAACCCCATCTTATTGTAAGAGCACGCACAGAACTTTTAGTTCAACCATTCATAGAGGATTAAATCAGCTATAGGTACCAGATGTTCACATGCACATGCCTAACATTCATGTGGTTCCCATTGGTAATATAGTCAACAAATTTTTGTTAAATCATATCTGTATCATCATCTGCAGGGCCTTACATTGACTAGTTAGGGAGAAGACTCATGTGACCAGCATGATTCATTTACTCACCATGACACGTACTCACCTAATTCGCCAAGTTCCCATTTCTTAATACATCACGTGATTACCACCATATGATGGGCCATTTAGGGTTCATGAAATGCAGGTATCTTTATGAAAAAAAACAGGTTTTATTTTCATCTGAAATTAAATCATAAACTGGCCAAAACATGATTTATAGGAATACCAATTCATCCGATGCATGTGCCAATTTCAGTGCATTATTTTTTTGAAATGGTGGAGAAGTTAATGAATTTTCTATCTTTTTTGCTGGCAGTTGACAGTAAATTATAATGGCAGCAAATTGTAGGTCTGTTTTTGGACACACCACCAACCAATATGGTAGAAAAATTAGTAAATTAGTAATCCTCTCTGCAGCAAGCGAAAATTTATAATAGCAGCACCCAATGGACATGAATTGCTGGATAAACAAAGTCTGTCACAGTAGTTGTACAAAATCCACTTCCACTATTGTTATAGTCTGCTTCTATGTGCAACAACCTCTGTCCTATAGTATTCATCCCATCTTAGCAGTACCCAACGGACATGAATTGCTGGATAAACAAAGCCTGTCACAGTAGTTGTACAAAAATCTGCTTCCAATATTGTTATAGTCTGATTCTATGTGCAACAACCACTGTCCTGCAGTATTTATCCCACCTTAGGTAGTCTTAAAGGTGAGTCTCTGAGGGCATTTATATGCCCCACATGTCGTTTGAATTCTCTTGGAGGGTTGTTTAAGCGCTGCACCTCCAAACCCTTAAATTCTTGCTTACTTGGTGCTTGGAGATTTCCTCTTGTGAGGCACCTTCTATTTCACCCTTATCAGTCTTTGGAAGTTTGTGCATGACCTGTCTTTTTCTGTCCATGGGCTGCTACCCAATCCTTGTTACATTTCTGTTCAGTTATTGATAAATCTTTTTATGTATGCAATGGAGACTGGTTCAAGTTGAATAGGCCTATGTGTGGATAAATAGTATACAACATGCAATAAAAAATTGTAGGATTTCCTGAAATATGGCCAAAACAATTCCATGACATATTTTTTGATCAATTAATATTATGCTCGAGTCTGATTTGTTTCCCCATTTGTTTGACTATCCCATTTCTTATAAATTCAGTAGATTGTGCTATATATGGTTGCTTATTTTGGTAAAAGCACATTTTGTCATATTCTAACTTAAAGGCATCTGTTACAGGTGGTAACCAAAGCAGTTGAGTCAGTCCAATTCACCTTTTATACAGATGAGGAGGTGCGAGCTTCTAGTGTGAAGAGCATTACGAGTCCAATTTTATTTGATAACATGAACAGGCCTGCTCCTGAGGGACTTTATGATCCAGCTCTTGGTCCTGTAGATCAGTATGGAAGGTGAGAATTTAGGAGCTTGTGATATTTATTGGGAAATGTTTCCTGTAGTTTGAAACAATAATTTTCAGATTACTCTATGTATGCATAGAGAGAAGGGGCATGAAAGGTTATATTTTAGTTTCAAAACCATTAACTGTTATGGCAAAACATTTTTTACTAACAAAGTCTGAACAGTCTGATTTTAGGTTCTGGAAACTGCTAGTTATGATGCCAATCTTATACTCAGAAATGAATCAAACTTGCTTTGAAAATTACTTATAATACTATGTTACATAGGCATTTGTCCCCAGGGGTGAGAGTTCCCTGTGCTTCCTATCCTCCTGGGTACTTGAGAGTCGAATATGCGAGGGAATGTCTGTTTGGGTGGCTATTGTCCCGCAAGCACTGGGTACAGCAGCTGAAGTACCCAGTATGGTTAATGGATGTCCCTACAGTACCAGGGATGATGTTTGGACATCACCACTGCCAATTTGCTTTTTTAAACTCAGAAAATAATGAATTTAAAAGAAAGTGACATACAAATAATTTCAGCCACTTTTACAAGCAGAAGAATATAACTGACTGATAATTCATGCAGGCAGAGTGTTTAGTTTGTGATATTAAGTTTATGATGCCAGCCATTATTTTTAAAGAAACTTTGACTTGCCAACTTATTTACTGGAGCACCTGCTTCAAATTATCAATATCTCGAGCCACCCTTTTTAGTATTTACCAAAACGGTTGAACAGATTGACCTTGGAAAACCTGAAATTCAATTTTTTGATTTTCACATGATTGAATAATACAAGATTCAACATGTACTTCTCAGAGCCTTATCTTGGCTTTTGACACCTTCCACATTTTATTTTTTAATAAATTTTACACCTTGATTCATGTAGACTCAGTGTATTTCTCTGATTACTGAGCAATGCATTTCTGTTAAGAAAGACTGTTGGAGGCCATCGAGGAATTCTTGAAGAGGACCATTAAGTGGACAATTATTAACACTACCCCCTCAAAATCCAGTCTGAATCAATTAGGGATGCCATTGGTCAACTCTTTATGCTCTATGTTAGGAGTGCAGCTTCAGTTACTGCCTTACACTTGCAAACAGTATAAGACTCGATTGCTTGCTGCCTCCATTGGAAAGGTAGGAAGGCAGAGTTCTTGATAGTTTGTGGTTAGCAGCTACTTGCTTCAGCATTGTATGATAAATAATTAGCCAAATTTGAATGGATTATAAAATGTCAGTTTAATTATTGCATGCCATATTTTGTTTCTTAAGTTTGTTCTAATTTGTGATTGATGCCATTGTCTGTACAATCTATTTTTAATTTCTAACAATCTGACTAGATGTTTATGCATTTTATTATTTTAGAATCCATGTGTAAACTGCTAAAAGTTAAGACCTAATGATTTGTATGTATGTCTCTTCTTCTTGAAAATGATGCTTTGATTTATTGGAAATATTAGCATTTTACGAAGACAAAGTCATCTCCGAGAGCCTTGTGACTGTAAAATTACCATTAATAATAACCAGAGCAAGAAAGCCAGTTCGAAGCTGGAGTTTTTCCCAAGTTGGGTTTTTTTCAGGGTATCCTTTGTGTTGTCTGTGTATGTATGATTGCATTGCTTACTCCTATTCATAGACTTGTTAAAGAAACCAGAGTCAATGCTTAAGCACAACGGGTTATTATTCCTTTTGTTGTTTACAGCTAGTATATTGTGCATTAAGTTCCATGTTTGGTGAATCGTTTGCTGAATATTCTCTGTGCTACCTCCATCAACAATAAGTGAACAAAACTTATAGGAAGGTCCTCAAGATAGAAGTCAGTTGATTGCAAGCTTTGTTAGAGGGGCACCGTGAGTATTAGTAAACATAGCTATAAGGAAAAATTTAGATCAAACGTGAAATCAAGCAGCAAGTTTTATGCATTTGTTTGCCAGTCATCGATATTCGTAGTGATCCTAGATAAAACATAATACCGCATATCAACTAAAGAAGCTTGAGAGCGAAATGGAATACAGGGGAATCTAAAATTTATGTTGTCTCAATCTAAGACCATTGGTATTGGGTGGTCTACTAGCTAGGGAGATCTTGCATAGTCTTGACATAAAAACACATTTTTCTCCCTTGAATCTTAGCTCAAGAAGCATTGTGAAAGACTGCAAGATAATTTTATTAATGCCCAAGTAGTTACCAAAAGTAGGTCAATGGGACTGTTAGGTACATCAGGATGAATACACAAATGGGAGTGCCAGTGCAGCCTGTAGAAAAACAGATCTAATCTTTGAAATCTAAAGCCTAAGACCCAAAGTCTATCATCTAGTAGTGAGATACAAAGTTGGGAATCACAGAGAAAAAGAAAGAAAGAAATAAAATAATCCCTGTTTTTAATGTCCTCATCCAATCAGATTGCATGAAAGGGGTCATTTGCAAAATGTGGTTGATTAATTGTTGCTTAGATTGGGGAAAGGAGATCCCTTGTATAAGACCCAAACTGGTTACACGTTGCACTAAGTAGTCTAGAGCATTGTTTACCATCATGTATAGTGAGTGCTAAAGGGCAATCCTGCTTCATTGATCTGTGGAGGCCCAAATGTCTCTGAGGTTGATTTGTTAAGAGTAATTCTAGATGCGACCTTTGTGCACATGGTGCACATTGTTTTGAGACACTTAGGCTCTGTTGCCACAAAAACTAGCACCCCAAATGCAAGGACTCAAAGGGTTCTAGCTAAGAATTAGAATAGCTGTCACCTACAACTACTTCCCTTTACTTCTAGTGGCTTAGACAAACCACTAAGGGGGGAATCCCTATAGGCAACCAAGTTCAAGAGATATGGCCAGACACTAGGATAAGGATAGGTATGTGAACTAAGTTAAAATTTAAGAAATTTGTGGATGTACTTATAACTTAATCACAACATCCATGGATCCATAAAAAAATCAAGTGATTTGCCAAATGAAGTATAGCAAACTTGTTGCATAAAAAAAAAAAATGTAGGATGTGAATTTAAACATAACCATTATAACATAACCCATTAAACATCAATGATCTATGAGAAATTTCTGATATAACAAGTGCAAAAGTTAAAATGATCAACAAATAAGACTGTAAACCAATCATGTAAATGTGTAAGAAATAGACACCATGATTTAAAGCCTTTAGGATGATTTGCAAGTAAATCTGAAATGGACAACAAAATATGTAATTCAATGAATCATCACTCTTGTTCTATTGCTGGAGTTGCCAATAGAAAAGAGTCGCACCATTCAGAAATAACTTACAAGAAAACAAATTTAACCATGAAAATGAAGGATGTTAATGTGGTTAATTGCAATGAAAATTCCAGCAATTTAATTCATAATGCTTAATGAAAGAAGCTTAAAAAATACAACATAATGTAACAATTTGTGAATGATTCAAAGGCAAAGGTAAAACCACTATTTACCTTTCCCAGGTTTTTGAGTATCTGAATCAACACTCCTGCCATTTTCATGCTTCCTTTTCCCTTTAAAGTTTAAACTGTGCTTTTAATGCTACTTCTGAATCTGCATTAACACTGCTATTATCTAAGTTGCCAGGAAACTTGGGTACGGGGATGGGGACGGGGATGCCACTTTTTGAAACAGGGTACTTGGGTACATCGGGGGTACTGTATAACATATATATATATATATTATAAAAATAAAACATGTCACAGTCGCATCATACATGCATATTTCAGATTTCTTCATAAATTATGAATCGTGATTCATAATTTTAAATTCAATGATTCATTGAACAATGAGCATTCACATTGAAAATTTGAGATCGCTGGTTGATTTTAATTTTATCTCCACAGTCCCCAGTCCACTGTGGAAACCTGCCTGCAATTTGCTTGAGATCGCTGGTTGATTTTAATTTTTTCTCCACAGTCCCCAGTCCACCGTGGAAACCCTCGCTGTCCGCCGCTGAAGGGTGTCTGTCCGCCATTGAAGAGTGTCAACTGTCGACTTGGTGAGCAATGAAATGGTTATGAGGGGGTCGTTTAAGTTATGAAGGATAGCGTTTAGATTTGTGAGAGGCAGGGCCCACGTTTTTTACTTTTTAATTAAATTATTTCATAATTTCAATAAACCGGTGATTTTTTCCCAAGCGGATTTGCATTTGGATGAGTCGGCTGTACCCCCGGAGTACCCAAACACAGGGTAAGTTATACCTCTTTTTTTTTAATCGGTGTATCGGGTACATGGAGCCTGTATGAGGTACGGGTAACGGCAGGGTATGTACCTTATCCATGTTGTTGTAATTGTAACTTCGGAAGATATTCTTCTGTTTAATATTATTATATTATTATTGTATTTTTATTGTACCTCCGTCGGAGATGTTTTTCCTCCGTTTGGGGATGTCATTATTATGTTTCGTCATGCAAAGTCATTGAGGTAAAACCTCCTTTGTAAGTCGGGGCATTAGATCCCCTAGAGTCAAATGTAAAAGGTATTATTGAGTCTCCCTAGAGAAGTCGGCCCAATCAGTTTTAATGAGGCCGACCTAGTTAGGTAAATGGTCAAGTCAAGTAAAGCAAGGCTCTCTCATTTGGAGACACTACTCACTCACACAAGTTCGCCTAGCAAGGGAGAGAAGACGAGTTCGCTGGAGGAGAAAGAGAGAGAGCTGTAGAAGACATATTTTGGATTTTCCATTTTTGCTTGATATTGCATTAGTGACAAATCTATCTTGGAGGAAGTTGCGGGGTTTTTTCCTTTATGGTTTCCCCAAGGAAAACTATTGTCTATTGTGTTTTGCTGTGCTTGTTATTCTTTCAGTTAAAGATCCTAGATAATATTGAATTAAAGTGCAAACTCTAACATGGTATCAGAGCTACCTTTAAAATAAGACATTGTGCAGCAGCAGGAAACTAGGGATTTCTATTTGAGGTCTTCTCTCCAAAGATCATCAAGAAAAGGAGACTAGGCTAACTCTCCCTAGGAGGGCGCATCTTTTGGAGGCAGCAGAATCAAATTCCGAGAATTTTCATTTTTGGCCCTGTCACTTCTACTAGGAGGAAAACTAGGGCATCAGTTATTTTGCAATCCTGTCCACAGATTTGGGAAAAGGAGTACATTGGACAACTCGCCTTGAGGAGATGCATCTTCCTGTCCAATCAGAAGTTCAAGATTCCAACTTTGGAAAATTAGGGTTTCTCTTACAAACCCTAGGCCAGCCAGCTCCAGAACCAGGTTGGGCATCTCAAATTGGTAAGACCTAAATCTTTTCTATTTCCATTTGAGGTACTCATTCAATATGTCTAAACACACCAAGCTTGAAGATAAGCTTGAGGGAGCTGATAACTTCCGAGCATGGAAGTATATGATTGCACTTGCCCTTGATGAAAATGATTTGGACAAATATGTTAATGAAGAGGTTCCAACACCAGAGGGAGATGAGGCTAAGGCTATCCACAAGAAGAACTTGGTTAAAGCCAAGAGAATTATTGCAGATTCCATTAAAGATCATCTCATCCCACATGTGTCATCCTTGAAGACACCCAAGGAGATGTTCGATGTGTTGACAAAGCTATTCGAAGGGAAGAACATCAATCAGAAGATGACATTAAGGATCCAACTCAAGAACGTGAAGATACTGAACTTAGAGACCATGCAATCCTATTTCACAAGGGTCTCACAGATCAAGGAACAACTTGAAGTAGTTGAAGAAAAGGTAGAAGAAGGAGAGATTGTTATGACCACCTTGAATGGTCTCCCAAGATCATGGGTTTCATTCATTCAAGGAATATGTGCCATGAAGAAGTTGATCACCTTCAGCAGATTATGGGAAGAATGTACACAAGAAGAAGCTCGACTTGTGGCACGAGAAGAGAAGATGGGAGCAAATGATGATCAAGCTCTCACAGTTCACGCTAGAAGAAGTCACAACAAGAGGGAGAACCACCATCACAGAAGACAAAGAAGACCCAGAAGAGATCTATCCAATATTAGATGTTACACATGTGATGAGAAGGGACACTACTCCAGAGATTGTCCCAGAAACAAAGGTTCCTCCAACAAGAAGACTAACAAGAGGAGACATCATGCTCACACTGTTGAAGACGATGAACCAACAAGGAAAAGAACCAGAGAAGAAGAAAGAGATGATTCTTCAAGTGATGAAGAATATGTCCTGATCTCAGCACTCACGGGCACTGTCACACATGGGAGCAATGATTGGCTTGTAGATAGTGGAGCTTCCAAGCACATGACGGGATACAAAGAATCATTCGTCAATCTATCTGAGCATGAGTAACCTCACAAGGTGAAACTTGGGGATGATTATCAATACCCCATATAAGGAAGTGGAGAAGCTTCCTTCCTACAAGCTAGACTCCAACAAATCTCTGAAGATGAAAGATGTCCTATATGTTCCAGGACTAAAGAAGAACCTTCTCTCCATATCAGCACTAGATGCTAAGGGAATGTGGGTTGCATTTGTTGATGGCCAAGTTCTAATGTGGCCAAAAGGAAAGACAATAGATGATGCAACGGTGATTGGAGAGCAAGAGGGAGGTTTGTACAAGTTGAAGGGCCAACCTAAACAAACATTGGTTCATGACTCCATGGAACCAAGTGAACTATGGCATAGAAGGCTTGCACATGTGCACTATAGAGCACTACCTATTGCAAGCAAAGCAGTTTCAGGACTTCCATAAATCCAGACGAGACATAAAGGCATTTGTAAGGGATGTGCGCAAGGAAAGAATGTAAAGAAGGAATTTCCCAACAGTGAAAACAAAGCAAAAGGAATATTTTAAATAATTCACTTCGATGTATGTGGTCCCATGTCATCCAACTCACTAAGTGGGTTTGTATATTATGTTTCTTTCATAGATGACTTTTCCCGTAGGACATGGATTTACTTCTTGAAAAATAAAGATGAGGTATTTAGTAAGTTCAAGGAATTGAAAGCCTTGATCGAGAATCACACTGAGAAAAAGATCAAGACCCTTCGATTGGATAATGGCGGAGAATTCACTTCGGAAGAATTCAAGAACCTATGCAGACAGTCTGGGATTAAGAGGGAGTTGAGCACTCCCTACAATCCTCAACAGAATGACGTTGCAGAACGAAAGAACAGAACGATAATGGAAGCAACAAAAGTAATGCTACATGACCAAGATCTTCCGATGCACTTATGGGCAGAAGTAGCAAGGACAACAGTGTATGTACAATACCGTACTCCTCACCGAGTACTAAATAACAAGACTCCCGAAGAAGCTTTCTCCGGTGAGAAACCAGAGTCAGCCATCTCAGGATATTTAGCTGCCCAGTATACATACACATCCCAAAGGAGAAGAGGACGAAGCTAGGTCCTTCAGGAAAGAAAGGAATATTCGTGGGATACATCGACACTTCAAAGGCCTACTGAATATACTTCCCAGGATTCAAGAAGATCAACATCAATAGAGACTTAACATTCGACAAAGACTCAACATACAACAAATCAAGAAAACTACCTATCGAAGAGATTGAAGAACATGAAGTTCCCAAGATTAGAGACTCAGTGATGGAAGAAGCGATTCCAGAAGATCATGAAGATCGCGACATGGCAGAACCACAAGAACCTGTAGATCCACCACTTGAGAAGAACTCCCACAAGAGAAGACCAACATGGGGACGAGAGGCAATACAATATGCAGAGAAGTAAGTATGGCGCTCCAGAGGGGATTCATAGAGAAAGCAAGTTACCCCAGACTATATTCCAACTATGTGGCCTTGCTATGTGACATCATTGATAAAGAACCTTCCAACTATGAGGAAGCAGCAGAAAAGAAAGAATTGAAGGATGCCATGATCGAGGAGTACTAGTTGATTATGAAGAATGGTGTCTGGGAGATAGTTCCGAGACTAGAAGGGAAGTTTGTTGTGACTTCGAAATGGATCTACAAGATCAAGCATGCTGCAGATGGTAGCATTGAAAAACACAAGGCAAGGTTTGTGGCACGTGGCTTCTCCCAGAAGGAAGGCATAAACTACGAGGAGATATTTGCACTTGTAGCAAGATACACTTCCATCAGATCTACACTTCCTCTTCTACTACTTGAAAAACACAAGGCAAGGTTTGTGGCACGTGGCTTCTCCCAGAAGGAAGGCATAAACTACGAGGAGATATTTGCACTTGTAGCAAGATACACTTCCATCATATCTATACTGGCATTGCCTACAATAATGAAATGGAAGGTACACCAGATGGACGTCAAGACAACATTCTTGAATGGTGTAGTAGAAGAGGAAGTGTATGTGGAGCAGCCACTGGGATTTGAGACACATGACAGACAGACTCATGTGTGCAAGTTGAAGAAAGCCTTGTACGGATTGAAACAGGCACCTAGGACGTGGTACGACAGGATGGACAACTTACTGATGAGCTTAGGCTTTACCAAGAGTAAAGCAGATTCCAACCTTTACTTCAAGGGTGAAGTTGGAAATCTAGTGATACTTCTACTCTATGTAGATGACATGTTTGTAACAAGGGAGGATGAGCTCATTGCAGATACGAAGAGGAGGCTTGCCGTAGAGTTCGAGATGAAGGACCTGGGGATGATGCATTATTTCTTAGGCATGGAGGTGTGGCAGAGTGTGGATGGAATCTTCCTTGGATAAGGAAAGTATGCAGCATAGATTCTGAAGAGGTTCAGAATGATGGACTGCAAGGCAATGGCCACACCCATGGCATCCGTTGTCCACTGAAGTTGCACCATGGTGGACAACTTGTGAACCACAAAATACTTGAACAATGTTATTGTTCACTTGCCAGAGTTCAGTGTTCATTAGGCAAATTTTTTTGCCCTTTGTAATAATTTGCATGTCCAGACCCTACGGGGATTTTGTAATAAGTTGGTCTAGCATGAATTTTTTATGAAAGGTTTGGCCTTTCTCAACGTTTGTTATCAGGGAAATACTCTAGAGTGTTTTTTTCCTTAGAGATTATGCAATACTTCTTCAGTGTTGTATAATCCCTGAGTTTTTCACTCACACCTCCAAAGCTAGAGTGTTTTTCTGATGATGAATTTTGAGGGGTTATTAAAACCTACTAGAATGTATTTTTGTAACATGCTAGCTATCCCGAATAAGTCGTATGGACATGCACTAGGCCCCCTAGGAGTTGAAGTCATTCTGACAAAAATAAATTTTTTTTTTTCTTCCGTAAATTAGACCATTTTTTTAATGGTTTAATTGAAAAAATTCAAAATGTAATAGAAGTGTCGTCTGGAGGCGGAATTTGGCGTGGGGAGGCTTGTTTTGACGCTCAGAGCGTCCTCTTTTCCCCAATGCCCACTTTTTCCGGGTAGCTACGGTGTCCTCGAGAGCATTTTTCGCTAAGGAGGCATCATTTTAGCATTTAAATGCTAAAAATTGAGAAAATGCACCATGACAAAAGTAAATGAGAAAGCACATGTTTTATTTTGAACTTAGGATAGCATATAATTAGTTTGAGAAACGTGGGCCATGCATCCACGTGAGGGGCGTCATTCTCTCTTCCATACTGCGAGTGGATTGGATGAGTTGGATTGATATGAGGTGGCATAAGCTTTTAATTGAACTACCAACCGAATATGTGAGATATCAATCAAAGATTGTGATTGGTATGAGGTTGTCCTTTGAGATATGCGCCCTCCCTCATGAGGGAGGCATCAACCTTCATGTGGCACGTTTTTAGTGATGGGAGGAGTTTACAAAGTGGAATAGGGAGGCGCCCTCATGAGGTGGCTGCTCTCCATTTAATATGCAACCCATTCACCACTCCAAGCTTGGATTGGAGCCTACACTTGTCCATCCCCAAGCCCTAACTCACCTCTTCCTCTTCAATTCGAATTTGCCTTAAGAGTTTTCTATTTAAGCAAGGTTCATGCTCCATTTTTCCCAAGTGTTGGATTGCATAGAACCTCTGCTTCTTTTTGTAATATTGTTGATGATTAATATATTGTTGAGACTTTGGAGGTCATTGGTGGCTCTTGTTCTTCATGCATGCTAGTCTTTGGTTGAGCTAACGTTGTGATTTTCCATTTTTACTTTCATTTGCAAGTAGATCTATCCAGCTTGGTAAGGATCTTGGATCCTAGTAGGGTAAGCATTCTTGTCTTGATTTGCTTATTTATATTGAATGTGTAGAGATCTAGAAGTAGCAAATAATATTCGGTTGTATTTTTGCTCTTCACATTTCTTATCATTTGATCTACTAGATTTAATCTCTTGTATGTGTGAGTTTTCTTGGTTGTATTACAAGATTTAATGCCCTATTGTGAAAGCGGATCTTGTCTTGATTCCTCTTTTTGGGTACTGGATCACCTCATATTTAAGCACTAACAATTTTCTTGCAAGGCACTTCTCCTTCTCCAATATTGCACAAGCGAACAAGCTTGGTTCTCTATCCTTCTTCTTCCAAATTTTTCAAAGACAAACCTCTTTTCCCTTTGTGTTTCTATTGGAACAAGCATAAGTACTTTATTAAAGATCATTATCATTTAAAGTTTGTTTCAATTTTCAGATCTAGAGAGTTGCATTTACATCATATCTAAAGGCTAAGTTTAGATCTCATTTTATGCTTGTATGCTCTTCATTTTTTCCATAAATTTTTACAAGTATAAAGTTGTATTTTTTATGTAAATTTGTGCATTCTAATCACTGTTTTGCAGCACTTTAGTTCGCTGGAAATTAGCAGGTCTGCGTTTTAAAGTCAAAGTTTTGGAGTGATCAAGAGCCCTAAAAGTACAAAAAACTCTTCGGTGGACACCCAAAAATTTCTACTTTTCAATTTCCAAGCATTGTAAGCTCTTAGGTCCAAATTTAATGGACTAAGAAGCATTTAACTTTCAGCACTTTGTAAATGTTATAAACGAGAGCAGTGGGGCACCCAGCACCCACATCCCATCCCCCTGGGGGATTTGCATTTTTTCAATTTTCGTGGATAAATTTTTCTAACTCACTTTTTTTTCACACACTCACAATTTTAGTGCAGGGTGTATATTTTTAACTTGCATTTCATTTTTAAATCATTTCATTTTTAAATCATTTCATTTTTGCAAGTGTACCTTAGAAATAACACAGTCTCGTTGCCATAAATTATGCTCTTGCCATCACCTAAAGGCCTAGCCAATTAGTGGTGGATGATCAGAAAAGTGACACATAGGCTTGTGATCTCTTTTATTTCATAAGTTATATCTTACCTTTGTTTCTGTTTACAAATTTAAAGTCTCTTGAACTTAGCTGAAAAGCAAGTCAAGAGCGCTCTCTGTCGGAGGGTCGATGGTTACTTGCTTTTAAATTTGAATAAACTATTTGCCTACACTGCGTATGCTCTACCCACCAGTAGTATGTCTGAGCCGTGGGATATCAAAAGCAGTTGGAAGCACTTCTTAATTTCTCACGTTTAACTTAATCAAGTCACCTAATAAAATTAACTACCCATAACATAGTGAAAATCCGGCACTTTGAGACTAAATTTTGGTGTGGATTCTGCCTGGGGAAGCCGAGTCACTGTACTCTGACCTTGGGGCAACGTTAGACTACATCCTTGTTGGTGTAGTGTTGAACACATACTCAGGGTATTGACAGTCCGTCATGTTCTTGTATGGAAGCACCAATCTTTAGAACTTCGGACATTCCTCTTTGTCCCTTTACGGTATATCAAGAGTTTCCCTTCTTTCCCTAATAAATTTTCATTTTAATAATTTAAAATCAACTAAGATACAATAGCACAACATTTACTTTTCCAGCATTTACAATTTTTACACTGTGTTTTGACTCCATAAGGCACTGGTCCTTGCACATTTCATTTGCTTTTTATAAATCTCAAGTATTTGTGCATCTTTATATTTCACAGTGATTTATTTAAGTTTATGCCGGTGAAAGCTTTCTTAAACTATTGTTGCAATTACATCTTGAACCTTAATAAAAAAACTCCCAAAACATTAATAAACAACTCATCATTTAAATTGGAAGACCCTAACAACCTTAGTAACTTGACTTGAGACTTGCCACCAAGGGCACACCGAGCGGCAGCATAGATTTCTGCTTCGACAAAGACGGTGTGTAATCCGGCGGCAACAACATCGAACTTGAAGCTACCCTGTGATTCTTCATCAGAGACAGTTGATGCCACGATGTACCATCAGATGATTGGTTCATTGATGTATTTGACGAACATGAGACCAGACATGTGCTTTGCTGTGAACACCCTGAGCCAGTTCCTGACAGATTGAGACATGCTCACCTGATTGTTGCAAAGCATATATTGAGGTACCTGAAGGGTACAGTTGACTGTGGGCTCAAGTATGAGGCGAAGCAAAAGATTAACGTGCATGGTTATGTTGATTCGGATTGGGCAGACAGTGCCACAGATAGGAAGAGCACTTCAGGATGCTGCTTCAGTATGGGATCCAGTATGATCTCCTAGTTTAGCAGGAAGCAGTCATGCATGGCACTAAGTACAATCGAAGCAGAGTATGTTGCAGCTTGTTCGGCTAGTTGTGAGGCAGTATGGCTTAGGAAGCTACTGTCAGATTTGTTTGATCTCCAGTTAGAGGCGACTTGTATCTTCTGTGACAACCAGAGTTGTGTGAAGTTGTCTAAGAACCCGGTGTTCCATGACAAGTCAAAGCATATTGAGATCAAGTACCACTATATCCGAGATATGGTGTAGAGAGGAGCAGTGAAGCTCCAGTATGTGGCGACATACGAGCAGATAGTCGATGTGTTGACCAAGCCTTTGGCCAGAGTGAAGTTCGAGTACTTCAGAGAGAAGCTTGGTGTTATCCAGATCGAGGTTCCTCCTAAGAGGGAGTGATGAGACCGAAAGACGCAGATGCACTAGAGCCGATTCTCGCATGGTGGTAGACGTAGGTGGTCCTTGGGACGTAATGCAACTGGGGTGCTCCTGACTGTTCTCCCATGTTGGTAGATGTAGGGTTGGTTCTCGTATGGTGGTAGGCGTAGGTGGTCCTTGGGACGTAATGCATCTGGGGTGGTCCTGATTGTCCTCCCATACTGGAGACGCCGAGAGGTCCACCAGTCATAAGACACTTTAGTTGTGCCTAGGCAGGATCTCGCATGGTGGAAGACGTAGGTGGTCCTCAGGGCGTAATGCACCCGGGGTGCTCCCATGTTGGTAGACGCACGCTGACCGTTGAGAGACATAATGCACCTGGGGTGCTCCTGAGCTGTACCCACTGGGTGGGAGACGCAGGTGGTTTGTTGGACATGAGGTGTGCATCTGGGCTGTGCTTTTGTTAGAAAGTGACAAGAAGGAAGGTCTTCCTGCATGCATGTGTCCTTGCATGCAGAAGACTTAAATTGGAGAAGCTAATAAAATGTATTTAATTTATTTTTCCTAAGTTTACTTTGGAAAATAAATTAAAGTGATCTAATTATTGATTGACTTTATGAAACACTTTTTATAAAGTATAAGTGAAAAATTAAAGTGATGGCCAGATCTAATCTTGGCCATCCAATCTCACCGGAGGATCTCATCCATAGATCTATAGTGAGATTAGGTTATTCGCTTAGCATTGAGTTATAAAAGAAAGATCAATTGGTGGAGAGGACACACAATTGCATTCCGACAGAGACGGAGGAAGAGAAGTGTGAGAGAGAGAGTTTTGGCGAAGAAGACAGAGGAGCAGCCATTCGGAGAAGGAAACACAGTTTCCCAGAGGAGAGAGACAGAGATCAGGCAGAGGTGACCATATAACAGGTAGGGAAGTACTGTCCGTACAGTCGTACGGATTCCATACAGTTCATATGGATTCAATATAGCAGGCCGTACGGATCCATACAACAGGCCGTACAACAGCAACAATACAGCTGTGTTGAGATCCGTGCCCATTCGTAGGTTTTTCTCACTGTTTTCTGTGGTACGATTTTGCCAATTGGGCAGAATCTGATTTCTGAATTGTATCGCTCCATATTTTCTTAATAAAATAATTTCATATATTGCTGCATCGGTTTTCCCATCTTGGGTTTTGTCCAGGGGTTTATACTCAAAAAGATTGAGTTGTCTCTATTGATGTGATCGTTGCTATATTTCTTTCAGTATTTATTGTTCCGCTGCATAGTGAAGAAATCCATGTGTGGTTATTAGTAGTAATTAATTTGCATGCTTCTAGCCCTAGTTGGATTTTAAAGAAATTTATAGCTCCGTGTATGATGATGAGATGATAGTAGGAGACGCAGGTGATTGTTGTGGCAATGTAATGTGTGGTCCTGGGCTGTACCTATTTGATGGCTTGCTCATGGAGATGATGATACCTACATGAGAGCTAGGCCTACATCCAACATGAAAAAGGGCTGGCTTTGTAGAACTTCCTATGATAGATAGATTCGAGAGATGTCACTAATCAATGATCAATGGAATGAGGATTGCTGCAGCAACGACAATGATGATGTTCCAGCATTGAAGATGATCCAACGATGATGATGTTGTCCAGAATTTTGTCCAGAGTGATGATGACTGTGATGAGAGAATTCCTTCCTAGTTAAGAGGGAGTGTTGTTGTAATTGTAACTTTGGAAGATATTTTTATTGTATTATTATTATTATATTATTGTATTTTTATTGTACCTCCGTCGGAGATGTTTTTCCTCTGTTTGGGGATGTCATTATTATGTTTGGTCATGCAAATTCATTGAGGTAAAACCTCCTTTGTAAGTCGGGGCATTAGATCCCCTAGAGTCAAATGTAAAAGGTATTATTGAGTCTCCCTAGAGAAGTTTCCCTAGTCAGTTTTAGTGAGGCCGACCTAGTGAGGTAAAAGGTCAAGTCAAAAGTAAAGTATAAATAGAGAGCCTTGCTCTCTCATTTGGACTCACTACTCACTCACACAAGTTCGCATAGCAAGGGAGAGAAGACAAGTTCGCTGGAGGAGAAAGAGAGAGAGCTGCAAAAGACATATTTTGGGTTTTCCATTTTTGCTTGATATTGTATTAGTGACAAATCTATCTTTGAGGAAGTTACGGGGTTTTTTCCTTTATGGTTTCCCCGAGAAAAACTATTGTGTCTATTGTGTTTTGCTGTGCTTGTTATTCTTTCAGTTAAAGATCCTAGATAATATTGAATTAAAGTGCAAACTCTAACAATCCATACCCAAGTACCCGTTACGGGCACATGTACCCTACCCCCGGGTATGGGTACCCCTGTTACACATGCTATTATTGAACTGCTTCTTACACCTATCCTTTTGTAAAAGATTATTACTCAATTGCTCAAATGTTAGATCAAGAAATCTAGAAGTTATAGTTAAGGTTTTAAACAAACTTTTCATATAAAGGAGGTAGACTTTTCAACATAATTATTACCATATCTTCTTCAATCTTTCTATCAATTACTTTTAACCTAAGTCACCTGACATGGGGACACGGGACACGAAAATATGAGAGCCCGACACGGACACGGTGGCCCCCAGAATCAGGACACGTTTTATATACATATATATATATATATATATTTTAAAAATATATTAATATTTAAAAATATAGACATATAGATCCAAAAATCTTTAGAAACTAGAACATTTACAATTTACAAATATTCAATAGAAATTAGAATAAAAACACATTAATGATTAGTAGATTACACATTGTCATTCACAAATAACGATTCAGTATTCAGTATTCACGAATCACAACACATTTCACATTTGTCATTCACAAATCACAATGAATTATGAGACACATAGATGCATGTCGGAACCATATTTCTCATTAAGTCATCAAAATCAAAATGTATACATATATGTCGGAATGCCACTGGGCACTGGCAAATGCCAAATAGACTAATAGTAAATACAAAAACGGGTGGATCAAGATGGGAGAATCCCATATGTCAGTAGTCCTCCTCCATGCCTGAATCAACATACTCATCACTGCCACTGCCCTGATCCTCCTCATCCTCCTCATCCTCCTCCCCCTCCTCCTCTCTGCCCATCTAGCGATTTGCATCTGCTGCTGTGGAGGATGACCCCTCTATACGATCACTATCATCAAAAGTGATCGGCTCTAGCACTGGATCATTAAGATCCATGTTGGCTAATGCCAACTCAGTACTGCTATCCAAACCCATATCATCAGGAAAGACATCCCACATCTTTGTCTTTCCCTTCACCCACTCCTCCCTCTTCCTGTAAATAAGACGAAGGTTGGAGTGCACATACACCATCGACTCTGCCTTGGACTGCTCAAGCTTGCTCTTCTTCACACTGTACAAGTTCCCATATGTGCTCCAATTCCTCTCACAACAAGAGGATGATGTAACTTGAGAGATGACCTTGAAGGCTAACTTCTGTAGAATAGGGGATGTTTCCCCATGAGTTGCCCACCAAGCATAGGGTTTCTTACCCTCCCTATCTCTAAGCACATGATAGCCTCCAAATCTCCTAGTGCCAGTGGAAAAATCTACAAAGCCCTCCTCCGCCTCCTCAAGCATGTCTCTATCCTAAAATAGCCGTCTAAGTGTTATCTTCCTCCCATTTGCAATCTCTGCATCCATGTGAGGAGGGACTCTGTGTGAGGCCCCCGATCCACCAGTGAGCCACTCCTGAGTGTAGAACTTGGGGTTCAAGGAAGTGGGCCAAGCAATGCAAAGGTGTGCAATTCTTATCCCACATAGAGATATGAATATCCCGAATAATGGTCCATAAGTTCTCTGTCGATGTCCCATACGTGGGACACTCATTCTCCATGACAATGGACCTCATGGACTCAATCATGGAATCCCACCCCTCATAAACCTCTGCTAGGATGGGCTAGTCCGTGTCTGCAACCGCAACAAAGAAATGATTGGCTCCATGATCTTAATGCTAAGATCCACTGTGTCCCACCAACCATCATTTAACACCATGGCCTTCACCTTTTGTGAAGCTGCCTGATCCGTCTTTCTCCAAAAAGACCAAAACTCTGAAATCACCATGGACCCAAGAGTGGTTTTGACCTCCCTCAACCTCTTGAGCATGATGAATGAGGAAGCAAACTGAGTATCTGCAATCTTCAGCAATGAAAGCTGTGTGTACTGCTTGTAGATGGTGAGGGCATTTGTGTGGTTTTGTACAAAGTTACGGATATGGCGTGCATCCTCAATAAGGTTGTCAATCCATGCCACATCCGAAGCAATGGCTTTCAGTGCTAAATTCAAGGAATGGACAATGCAAGGTGTCCAAAAAACCTGTAAGAGCAATAAAAGCATGTATCAATGACTCTACAACACTAACATTGCAGTGACCAAATTCAAACAATGAGCAAATTAGAAATGAAAGGTGTCCAAAATGAACATACCTGTGGATATTTAGCTTCCACAATCATGCCAGCAACCTTGCAAACAGGTGCATTGTCCGTGATGATTTGTACACATGAATCAACACCTACTTCTTCTATGGTTTTGATGAATAAATCACCCATAAATTGTGCATCCTTGTATTGCCCAAGAGCATCCACCGCTTTCAAGAACAACGACCCATTTTGGGAAGATACCATGAAATTGATGAGTGGATGGCATGCGGGATCCGTCCATCCATCAGAAACAATACTCACACCGCATGAGGGCCATGTTGTTCTAATTGGCTCAAGGATTTTATCTACCTCCTTCTTTGCTTTAACCAACAATGTGGTTCTAAGCTTCTTTGAACCAGGAGGCACATAACCATTTGGAGCTCGTTCCAAGATAGTTTTAACCGTCTCAAAATACAATGGTGACTGTGCAACATTGAATGAGATGAAGTTGAGGTAGAAGAAAAATGCAATGGTAAGGTCTACCTCTTCTCGCGCCTCTTGTTGGAAAATCCTATCCATTGGACCACCTGTAGATTGCCTCTTTCTTGTTTGATAAGTATCCCCACGCCCATGACTGCTAGGTGGAAATGGAGGCTTGGTGCTAGAGGTCTTCCTCAAAAATGGAAGAGGATCATCCTCTTTTTTCTTGCTTGCTGCTGCCACCTTCCCTAAGCCAACATGATCCTCTTTTTCCATATCCCTCCTTTGGTTAACACTCACCGCTTTGCATGAAGAAATCCCACAAGAAGGAAGGGCTAACAAATGGCCCTTAACCCGGAAATATGTGCTCATGAACTCATGCTTGCAAAAATTGCATCTCCAAGACACATTGCCTCCCCCACCAAGCTTTGCCCCAGGCCCATCTTTCCTTGTCACATACTTCCACAAAGGGTATTTTTTTTCTTGGGCTTGTTCTCTTGCTAAAACAGGGTTAAATGGAGCCATAGAATGAGCTCCACTAGCAGTCGATGGAGCACTTGACGGAGGAGGAGAACCACTTGTGCTTGGTGGAATAGGAGGGGAGGCCCTAGATGGTGCATTTCTCCCTTTCCTTTGCCCACTACCTCCTGCCCTAGTTGATTGAGACATTCCTTTTCTTGTGTGATGGTTGAGCTTGCAATCCTCTCCACAAATCCACCAGAATGCACTTGGAATTGCTTGGAAACAATGGATAGCCTTCAAATCTCCTTCACTTGCACATACAACTCATTCTCAACCAATTGCTTCCTTGCAAATGACAACAAGAAAGCCAAAAATTTGTTTTGAAGCAAACCCGGATGCCTTTTTCCACGCTTTACGTGTCCTGTTTTCCGGGTTCGTGTCCGACAGTCGGGACATGCTCAAATTTCGCGTCCGATTCGTGTGTGCAACGTGTCCCGAAAATGGATTCGCTCAAAGTTCGAGTCGGACACGAATTCAGACCGAATCGTGTCTGATTCGATCCCGACGCGACACGCTGAGGGTTTTGAGCGAATCCGGTTTCTTAGCTTTCAACTGATATATTGCTCCATCTTCCCTCTATTTTGAAAACAATAATTTTCAATAAATGGACCTGAACTTTGAAGAGATTCATATTCCTCCATCTTTTTTGAAAACAGCAATTTTTTTAAGAAGCAAGCTCTGCCTTTATCTAACGGTTTTTAAAAAAACCCCAAATTGGGAAAGCATTATCAATGTCTTGCACTTCAGGCAATCTATCATTGATCATAGAGAGCTTGATCAACATCGCAAACCTCTCAATTTAATGGATTAAACTTTGCTTGAGCATCCTCATCCATGGTACTTCACAACTCCTTTTCCAAGACAGTTTTGTCTAAGTGCCTATATTAAAATATTGCAAGCATCCTCTATTTCCATGTGGTGAACTTTTTACCTGTAAACCTCTGATTGTCTTCCAACTTATTTTGGGATAGTTATTTTGGGATAGTTTGCCATTTTAAAGCTTTAAATACACTAAAGATATATGAATTCGGGACTATAATTCAATGGCAACCCCACTGCAGCAGTATTTCACAAACTAAATTCGTTTAAAAAATTACTTTGCTCAGAAAAATATTATCTTCCGCAATCCCAGCATATGAAATTTTTTTCCCAGCCCAAACATGTTCAGAAACCCAGACTTCAACAAACACTTTAAAGTTCCTTAACCATTTCCTTTTGATATTTTTCATAAAATTAATAAATCTAGAAACAAGAATAGGGATATTTCTTTTTTTGAAAAAGAATAGGGTTATTCTTAAACATGAAGTTGGGTCTTTTGTGATATGTGGGCTCCTTTTTACAGAATCCCTATTTGTTACAGCCTTAAAGCTCGAATTGACTGTGCTTCTCTACATGCTAACCTGACTGCAACTGTGGTTCTCTTCATGGGTTATGTGTTGACACTTTTTTAAGGCATGTAATAAACCTGTGGTAGATGAATAATCTCCTTATTGACTATTTTCTTTATGGGTTCCGGGTAGCCTCTTCACAACGTCATATGTGATCTCTTTATCCCTAATGGCCCACGACTGACAATATTTGACCTTGAGGACTCTCTTCACGACATCACAGGTCTGTTTATTTTCTGGGATGAAATCTTCACAATCCAATTTCCCGTGTGCTTGACTCCTATTTTTTGTCTTCATCAATCCCGATTCCTGTTTGGTGACTTCAACCAGGGCACTTCATGCCCTTTTCCAAATTGCAAAGATGGCATCGACTCTCCTTACAGACCTGTGACTCCTTTCACAGATCCCAGAATGGACGGAAACTCAATTATGGGTATTCTCCTAGGTTCTTCACACCCCTTTGACAGATGGCAACTCCTGTAGCAGCTCCTCTGCACACATCATGATGGCGATTCCTGTGACAGCTTGTCTGCACAAATAGTGGCCCTTTTTCATGACCTTTTGTCCCCTCCTATAGCTAGATACACAATTTGCACACTATTGTTGTGCCTAACTCCAATCTTAACAGTGTTCATCATATGATTTGCCCTGCCCTAGTATCAATTGCCTGTCACAAGGCCTCTGTAGATTTATGCCCAGAAAGTATTCAGATCACGCTTCTCGCTCAATACATTCCAATTGTTACAGCCCATGAAAACATGTAGTGTTCTCCAACTTTTGCTTTGAATTTTGTTCCTTATAAACATTGTAATTTTTATCAATATTTATTTTTCCTCTAAAAAATACCTCCATTAAAGTCAGCTCCCCATATGCCACTTGGTCAGCTTTCCCTCCTGTCCAACCTCTGCTTGATGTGTTTACAGTCCCTCAGTGCCTTCTCTGATCACAACACTCTCTTGGTTCCTTCACCCGCTACCTCTGTATCTCTTCACTGTGGCTTTGATACCATGTTAGTTTTCACACACACAAAAGAACGTAAACAGGAATGCACATTTGAATGGGAGAGAATAGATTGATTCATTATTGAGTATTGCAATGTCTCATTACATAGTAGGATAAGATAAGATAAGATAATTATATTAATGTCCAACTAATGACCACAAAGTAGGTCAAAGGGACTGCTGATTACAATGATGTCTGTACAAAGCGGGAGAACCAAACGGTCTCCTATAAAAAGATACAGTGCACGAAGAAAGAAAGAAAAGAGTGAACAAAAGTGAACAGGGCTGAAGTATGAGAGAGCTTTGACTGCAGACGCGAATCCAGAAAAGAAAAGAGTGAACAAACCTGAACAGGGCTGAAGTAGGAGAGAGTAGTTATGTAACTTCTGGATACCAAATCTTTTAATGACTACATTTATTAACTAATGATTACATCAATTTATTATAAAGTCTCTAACGGAGTCTTTGTTAAATGTCTAAAGTATGCCTACATCCTAATTATGAGTATTATATCAAACATATTTGTTGATGAGTTCAACCATTTATTGCTTTATTTTATTGCATAGTATGTATTGTTTTTATGTTAGGAAAGCTTTATTCGATTACTTTGTAATATTGCATGCTTTTGCTGTCATCTTCATTTTGTTATGACTTCAAATAATTGTATATTTGAATCAAAGATATGACCATGCACTTACGAATGGTATTTTGCTAGTATGCATAAACTTTAAACAATATCTTTTGAATGGTTTCAGTTGTATCACATGTGGAGAACCTGCTGTCCATTGCCCTGGTCACTGTGGCCACATCGAACTTGTATTACCAGTGTACAACCCACTGGTCTTTAAGTCTGCTGAAAAGCTCATGAAATACATGTGCATCTTCTGTCATCACTTTAAGCTCGCAAGGGAGCAGGTAAATTTCATGCCTCTTTTTCTTATTGAGTTGTAGTGGAAAAATATCTAAAATATGGGGTTTCCTGGTGAGCATAGTTCTTTTCAAAGGACAATTTTAGGTCTAGTGAAAACTAGATGGAAAAATATATTGACTATTATCTCTTAAAAGTCTCGAGGTATTTTAGTATTAAAGCATCATAAATATACTGGCACTTGCAATTATTGACATTGATATTGGCACGACAGGTTAAAAGATATGCTGAAAAGCTCGAGCTCATTATGAATGGGGATATCATTGGTGCTAAAAGCCTGGGATCAAATTTAGTGGATGATGAATCGCTATCAAAAGAGCATAGAGAGGAACATCCAATTGATCAGCAAGCTCCGACATCCTGGCAATCTGAGAGAAACGTATGGACATCTCTTCAATTTACTGAGGCTAAGGCAGTCTTGAATACCATGATGTCAGAGATGAAGAAGAAAAAATGTAAGAACTGTGGAGCAAAAGTCCCATTAATTACCAGTCCTAGTTTTGGAAGATTATATCAGGTACTAATTCTTGTCATTGGGTATATTTTCTCTGTATTCATTTACTTTGTTGAGCAACAATAGCAATAACCTAGGAAATTTCCTTATCTGACGTGTAAGTTCAATAAAAGCTGGATGTTGAGTGTTTGTACTCTCTTCCTAATGTGTTATCTGTTTGTGTAAAAGCTGCATTATCATTTTAGTCTTGGAAGATGATTGTTTATTTGTTCTTTACCTGTACTGGTCTGGCCTTCCTTGAAGTTTTGATTCTTCTCATTATGAACATGCATGAACAAGGGCTTGGCTCTACTGTACCTAGATCCTTCTACTATCTCTTTTATTGTTAGTTGTATCTCTTTTTTTGTTTTGTAGTTTTTTAGCATCTAGGGGTGTTGACGACTGGTTGTACTCTCCAGTTCTGTTGACCTTTTTCTTGGTCATATGTTGGACATTAATAAAATTATCTTATCTTATCTCTTCTTATTTTCAAATTTCAAGTTACTCATTTTGTTTGGTTCTAAACTTGCTATTCATAACTTCTACCTATCCTACTGGATCTGCGTTCCTCCCCAGAACTAACTTCCAGTTCTGTATGTGACATGATTTGAAAGGTTGCTTTGACCAGAAAAGATATGAATGCAAATATCATCAAAGGATTGAGGATTGCTCCATTGTTTGGAAGACAATCAAATGAATCTGAAGATGAGCTTTATCCTAGCAGCGGTGGAGTATCTGAAAATCAGTCTATGAACGATGATGTTATAGATCCTTCAAGTTCAGATTCAGAGCAATCTGACACGATCTCAATGAAGGTGATAAGAAGCAAAGGCCCCAAGAAACAGATGAATCCAAAGATGAACGATATGGTTGGGTTGGTGAAGGATCAAGAAATATGCTGCAAAGATAGATTTCTTACACCGTTAGAGGTGTGGTTTCTCTAACTATTATAATGCGATTTTGTGTTATGCTTGCATGATAACCTTTCTCTCTGGACATTGTCTATTGGTTTGATGCTCAAAAGAATAGGTTCTAAAATTATTCATTGGAGTGTGCTAATATGCAAGTTCTTTTCTCTTGGGATGAGCTTTTGCAATGTCAGTCTCAATCTTGCATAATTACGTTTGGAATGTTGTTTTCTTATCAGATAAAAGAGCATCTCAGGCTGTTATGGGAGAATGAATCTCATATATGCTCTCTAATTTGGGATATACAACAAGAGAAAAGAAAATCTTGGAATCAATCACCAAGTCATCTAATGTTCTTCATTCAATCTCTCCTTGTGCCACCAAGCAGGTTTCGACCACCCAATAAAGTTAATGGTCTGGTAGGTATTGCTTTGAACATCTTCCATGGATAATATCCATGTGTTTATTTTTATGATAGTCAGAGATACTTCATTTCAAATTTATCTTAGTTATCCATCTTTATTTTAATGCTTACTTTTTTTTTACACTTTTTATGCTGTTTTGGAAATAATTTTTTGGTATGGAATATGTAAGCAAGAGTAAGAAAATACAGTAACACTGCCTTCTGTAAGCAGTCTTATGATTGAGATATAAGTTGTCTGTAATGCCTATGACCAATGGTTTAATAACAATTAATGACTGTCTCCCCGAAAATGTGTTTAAGCTGTTTTAAAAAAAAAATAGGACCTTGGTAAGCGAAAACATTGTTGCCCTATCTGTTTGTTACATGTATACTGCAACTTTTACATGCAGTTTAACACTCTGTTTTAAAAATTGGTCAACTTGGATTTGGACTCTGTCGAGTTGACCAAGTTGACCCTCCACCGAGCCAACTTGGCCTTCAAACCGGATTGGGTGACCAGCTCAGTACTGAACCGGCTGAGTTGGTGAACAATTTGGCAAGTTTGGTACCAAACTGGTCAACTCAGCCAAGTTCCAACCTGAACCGGCCGAGTCCTGACATGAACCGGTCGAGTTGACTGTAAAAAAAATCTGCTCTCTTCAGTTACTCAGTAGTATTTGTTGATACTAAATGGTAATATTAAATTCTTAAAGTAAAAGGATAGAAAATGAAAGATGAGGATCCTTTTACTTAAATTTTTAACATTACCGTTAATTGTTTCAGGATGTTTGAGAGTGGCTCCAACCTCATCAGACATCATATGCAAAAAGTAGAATTTTAGATCCCATTCAAAATTCAACTGACTTAATAGTTTTCAGGGTTTTAGGAATCCAAAGTTTCCACCAAATTCTATCATGTACGAGGGTATGGGATTGACATTTAATCAAGCACATCAACCCCTCTATATACCTTGATGATGGTTGTGTTGATTGTTGAACTCCTATGCGACGACCTTAATAAAATTGTACTCTTTACTCAAGCAAAATCACTTATTAAGTTATTAAGCATGGGAAGCTTTTTCTACCTTATTTTAATGATTGGATTAGGAAGTTTCATCAAAATTGTAGGGTGTTGAATCGTTGACTAATGTCCCTAGAGAATCAACTTTGAGATTCAAGGTAGAGGCAAGGGCTAGAGCCTAGAGGTGGGAGGCATATGGTGCTATTGATGAATATGATTCCAAATTCCAATATAGGCAATGATTCGTTGACATGTATGATTTATGATTTATGTTTCACATTCATTTTTTCAAATGTCCTTGCTTATCAGAAACTCATCCCCGTTTCCTTTTTTTGTGCAGCTTAGAATTTAACCCTAACCCTAAAGCTATAAGATGAACCCTAACCATGTGCTTCTAGGCGTTCATCTAGTAGTACTACTACTACTGCAGTTGAAGATGACCTTGAGGAGTTCGAGCTTGAGCCAGATAATGATGCCATTGCCTATGCCATTGCTAGTCTTGATTCTAGTTCTACTTCTAGTTTTAGCAGTGGGGATGAGTTTGATGATTGATCATGTTGATCAGTGACATGTATGATGTATGATCATTGATGTATGATGTATGATGTAGTGGCATCATAGCATGTTGTTTTTTGGACTCTACAGGCCATTTAGGCCTCATTGATTATGTATTTTGTTCCAGATATGTATTCCATTGTTGCACAGTACACTTTGTGCCATATTGATATATTCACTCTTATATGGTATATAGTATATACATGAGAAGACTTTGGATATTTTGTCTCTAATGCTTTGGAATCATGGATTATAATCTTTAAAATATTGTTTTTCTTTAGAATTTAAATATTTTATGAATTTTTGAGTAAACTGAGTCATTAATTTCAAATTGGTCGAGTCATTATCAATTCCAAGTCCGAGTCCGAGTTGACCCTCGACTGGTTCCGAGTTTTAAAACATTTGTTTAACATTCTGTAGGTGTAACATGAAAACTGTAAAACCATAGGCATAAGACAGTCTTTGCAATGCCTCATAGCATGGTGTTAGCACACAAAATGTACCCTGTAAAACCCAAGTAAGATAATAAAATCTGCGCCTTGTTACATCACATACCTGTTTAGTTGTTTGACTGGAGATTTGTAAGTGGTCTTTCCACCATCCAACCCTAATTTTTCATTGATGGAAGTATGTAGGATGATGAGAGGTGTTAACTGTCTCGGGGTTGTTATCTGGTCGCAACATCATACATTCCCCAATGAAAAAATAAGTAAAAAAACAATGGACTAGTCTGCTGTAGCTAATTAAATAGAAATATATCTTGAGGTATCTCTTGACTTAAACAGTGCCATTACAGTGTGGGGACAAGGACATATAGTGAGGAGTGTGTTATACTTAATCTCCTATTTATGCAAAGTTGACAACTAACCATTGAAGTTGCTTACACAAATAGATACAGTATTTCTAATTACAACAAAACATTATTTTATGATAATTAATTAGAGCACATTAACTAACACTAAGTTCTGGTTGAAATTGATCTCCAATTAGTATCATACTATTATTGGTTGGATGGAAGGAGAACTAGCATTTGCATGATGAAATTTTGCACTGTTGATGTTAAATTTTGTTGGTAATTTTCAGAAATGTATTTGAACAGGCATTTGCAGTCTAGATTTTTTGCAAAAAAGTATTCACTATGTTATAGGTTAAGTTAGTCTACTCTCTCACTGGAGAGTTGCATTAAAACTTAAAAGAGAGAAACGTCCTTTATTATTTTTGTGAACCTATCTATCACTTTTCTCAAAGTAACTTCTCTTTTCTTTTCTGTCAGTTGCTGGAGCATACACAAAATGTTTTATACAGTAAAGTCTTGCAGTCAAACATTGCTTTAGCGGAGGCATTAAAAGCAGAAAATGATGGCACACAGTCATTGAATGTTGTTCGGACTACAAACAGATGGATAAATCTTCAGGATTCTGTCGATGTCCTTCTTGATAGCAGCACTACAAACAGTGAGTTTTTACAGCTCTTTGATCATCTGTTTCGAAATGTTTCCAAGTATTTGCAATTCAGCCATGTGAATTGTCTTTCCCTGTGAAGGGAAATTGATTAAATAGCATTGAGTGTGATGTTTCATTCCTATGGTAATCTGTGATTCTGTATTTATCTTTTGTCTTAAATTAACCAATTTAGACAAGAATATTAGTAGATTTTGATTATTTCCGTTGTAATACTAGTTGTTATGATTTAAAAGTTAAAATACCTATTACAAGGTGCGAACTTACAATCAGTACCACCACTGTTAAATTATAGGTTGGCATGCAGGAAACCATAATAAAAAATGATAAAAGTCTTAATGACTTCTATGTATTTATTCTTGGTTTGTATTATTTAAATGTCTTTTGTTCATGTGAGATATTTCTATTGTCCCTGAAGTAATTGTTCTCCATTATCTCTGTATCTGGGCTGATAATACTAAATAGTGAACTAGTCTATACAATTTATGATGTTACAATGTCATGGTCGTCTTATTTCTTTTTGGCACACTATTGTGGACCTAAATAATGTTAAACTTGAAGTGTATGTCCGACCTTATTGTTAACTTGACCCAGCCATGTGATACAAAGATTTATAGTGGAAACCCAAGTGCCAGGACAAAAGCCCACTGCAAATGTTCATTACCGTCTTGAAATCTGTTACAGAGGGCAAGTATACTGTCCTGACTGCTGTTAATGTCAATATCCATTCACTTCAAAGTTCCAACAATACACTATCAATATTGAACCAACCATGCTGGTACACTAACAGTGTGTTGAAGGCTGTAGCTTGAACAGGTATTTTCGTGGGGTGTGTCTAAGTTTCTAACCCATGGAAATCGTCATTGCACCAAGAGGAGTGAGGTGCTCTACAGACCAGTATGGGGGAGTGTTGGCATTTGTGTTGTCATTGATGTCAACTAGGCCTCTAAGTGCCATCCAACATTGCTAGAATTACAGAATGCATTCAAGGGTTCACCAAGTTGAAGATTCCCTGCCATTGGTCAAAGTTAACAAGCAGCCCTCCATTCCATCGAAGTTACCCTTACGAAATGGGTCGGAGTTACCAAACAGACCCTCGTATCTATAAGTAAGGGTTTTGGAGCCCATTTGAAGAGGTTATCAAGGCAGTCAAAGATAGTTTTCATGGTTGCAAGAATGGGATTGATAGCCCCTCTTTGATGGGTCGCATAGCCCATAAGAGTACTTTATTATCATGTAAAATATCTTTTGCAAAGAAGATGTTTGTAAGAATGGGCTTTATAGCCCAATGTTATCAGAACCGAACCGGTGATCAAACCAGCAGAGCCCAAAATGTGAACCGGACTAGAACCGAAAAAAAAACCGGTTGACCAAAAAATACATAAACTCTTCATATTTTGTAAACAAATATATATATATTCATGTGCATACATATGATTCCAAACCATTAATACACAAATATGCAAAGTTTCTCATATATATAGCCATTATGGGTGCAAATAACCAAAATAGCACCGAGTGCAATGCATCTTTGAAGTTCTGAACCAAAATACATTAATAAAGAGGCTCTAAATGGACCCTAGAGTCCAAAAAATAAGCAAAGTATGGACTGGCTGGTTCCGTACGGAACCAGTCAAAACTGGCCGGTTCACAGCTGGTTCGGCCGGTTTGGCAGGTTTTGGCCAGTTCCATATGGAACCAGCCGGTTCACAATCGGTCCAAATCAATTTCCGGTTCAGGCACCTAACTAGACCGGTTGGGCCTGTGAACCGGTTGGACCGGCCGGTTTTACTGGTTCGGTCCGGTTCCGATAACATTAAAAGATGACAAGTCGGCTCTCCTTGATGGGCATTAAAAGATGACATGACGGCTCTAAATGAAAGTGATGATAGGTCGGCTCCAAAATTAAAGTAATTTAAAAATGATGTGTCGGCCCACTAAATATCCAAAAAACCAGTATAAATATAAATAAGACAACACCACCTCATTTAGAAATAATTGTGAGATGGATGAAGTTCTCTGATGCAGAGAAGGAGGAGGGCCGAGGAGCAGGCTGGAGAGCCAAGGAGTAGGGTCACTGTGGTGGTAAGAGAAGAGCAGATCTGAGTTTTTCTTTTTCACTAAAGCAAAGGACAGGTCTGAAGGTGACTGTGAAGGAGTCCGAGTTGGTGAACCATCCCTGTCATGGTTTTGATTAGAGTTCTATTGAGCAGCCACAGTCCAAACTTGTGAACATCACAGTCAGGGCTTTGATCTACCACTGTCTGAGTTCTCTTGAAGCTGCTACAGTCCGAGCTGTTTACAAATCTGATCAGTGATTCAAATTCAGAGTTCTGAAAGTTTGTTATAATCGGAGATTTCTCCAGGGTTGATCAAGTCTAGCAGAAGACAATCCGAGCTCTAATTGTGAAGTACTTGAAGTCTGATCAAGTTGTGAAGCACTCAAAGCTTGTTCCAGGTTAGATCAAGTGAATTCGAGGTATGATGATATTGTATAACAGTCTGAGGACTAAACCATTGTAACTAGCAATTAAATACTGTCTTTACTCTGAGGGTGGTTGGGTGGAGCAAGGGAAGGACACATTTGTCCTTTGGCAAGTTGCAGCTTGCCTAGGGTGTTGTAGCACCCTTTCAGCTGAAGCTGATAAAACCAGAGGTTGTAGCCTCTTGAGGTGTTGAAGCATCTCCATGTAATACTTGTATATATATATATATATATAACTTACACACTTCATGATTAGTCTGAACTCTGATGATCTCCTGTGCATGTGTTGTTCAATTGAGACATTACTGTTAACTGTTTTAAAGAAGTAATTATCAGAAGTTAGTCAAGGAAGTATATGTGGTTGATGTTTTTGAAGTTGACAGAAGAAAGTGTCTAAGTATTCAGATCACTGATTCACCCCCCCCTCTCAGTGATCTCTGTGTGTTCACAGGGAGATGTTTTCACGTAAGGTAACGTAACGTAACATTAACGTTACATTACCAAAAATAAAAAATAATTAAAAAATGCATGTCGGCGCATAAAATAAAAAATTAAGAAAAGTAATTTAAAAAATTCATGATGGCCTATAAAATAAAAAATTAAAATTTAAACCCGAATCTATCAAGCAAGAGAGGGATCAAATTTCTCGAGTTTAAGATTAAAAACAAATTACACAAAGAAATTGGATCCCTCTCGGTGCTTGATAGATCCGGGTTTAAGATGGATCTATGCTGGTTAAATAACACTTAGACTTTGAAAGTTCACTTTATTAATTTATTAATAAAGTGAACGTTTTTTCATAAAGTAAATTTAAGTTAATTTAATAAAGTACCTAATTTGAGGCATTAATGGCTTAAATTAAATGTGGGCCATTGATATCAAGTCAAGATTAGATTTAATCTTGATTGTTGAGATTGGGGATTTGGCCCATCTCAAAATTATAAAAAGGCAGCAAGGAATAAGTCAAGACACATTAATTATTCACGAGTTTTGTGAGTAAGAGAAAATCAGAGAAGGACATTTGATTTTCAACAATTGGCGAGGAGAGAAGATGAAGCGGCGAGCAGCAAGAAGAGGAGCAGCCATTAATAACGGAGTAGGGCGTACAGTACAACAGATTACTTACAGGCTGTACAACGTACGGATTTCAGTGTAGCAGCCGCAAATGTGAAGTAGCAGAGGCAGACATTTTTGCAGGTTCGGCCGTACAGTTCAACCATACAATAGAGGCCGTACAGACCGTACTCCTCAATTTGAGGGTGTCTTTCGGGCAGATTTTCAGGGGCTGGAAATTTGCAGGTTTGCTGTGTTGTTTGTATTTTTCCTCAAAGCCATTTTCCCAAATCTAGGAGCTCTTGTAAGTTCTGATATTATTCTAATGATGAACTGATTTGAAGAGCAAAAAATCACTGTGTTTGATTGGATCTGTTTTCTTAGATTTTGCTTCCGTTGAAAATATCTTGTTAAAACTCAGTCAAGTATAAATACTCAAGATCTGATTATTTATCTAGTTGCTGCCTAAATAAAAATTTAACATGGTATCAGAGCTTATGCTCTGAGAGAAAAGCAGATCCAAGTTGTTGAGTGCAAATCTATCAGAGCAAGAAGTCTCAACAGTAGATTCACAGAGTGCTTGAAGGATTAAGCATAGAGCAGACATGTCAACTAGTAGTCTCGGGTTCGAGGATAGGTCAGATGGGGTATCTAACTTCTTGCCATGGAAGGCAAGGGTTACATTGCTTCTGAAAGAGCATGACCGATGGGAGAATGTAGACAAGGTTCTTCCTATACAAGTAGATCTTGAATATAAAGAAACACAAGGGAAGAAGGACGTCAAGGTGCAGAGGGTGATTCTAGATGCAGTTAAGGATCACCTAATCCCGCATCTGGTAGAGAAGACCACAACAAAGGAGATGTTTGATGCCTTTGTCAGTCTCTTTAAGAGTGATAACTGGAACAAGAAGATGATCCTAAAGAACAAGCTTCGTGATTGCCGGATGACCAAATCCAACAATGTTACTAGCTACCTTATGAGGATCACATGGATATGGATATGTGATCAGCTTGCAATAGTGGGAGAGAAAGTCTTGGATGCAGAACTAGTTCATGTGGCCCTGAATGGGTTCACCAAGCCATGGGTACCTTTTGTGAAGGGGATCTATGCCCGGGAGAACCTTCCAGATTGGCAAAGACTATGGGATGATTGCATTCATGAGGAGACTTGAGATGAATCCAGAGTCAACTAGCAGGGAGTTGGTGATGAAAACTTAGCCCTTGTCAGTAAAACAAGAAAGGGAAAGTTTTCAAGAAAGGTAACAGTGAAGGAGAAGCACATCGAGAGGGGAAGAAGAAAGACTTGAGCAAGCTCAAGTGTTATCTTTGCCATAAGTACGGGCACTATGCACCTCAGTGCCCGAAGAAGAATAAGAGGGGTAAGGGAACAGGGCCGCAAGTAGCAGCATCAACAGAGACCCATCCGAGTGAACCTGCAACGATGTCTTAGGATGAGTTTTCTCTCATTTCCTGCCTTTCCACCAGCACTATTGCCAGGAATGCTTGGTACTTGGACAGTGGTGCATCCCATCACATGAGGAAAGCACGGCAGCTATTCAATGGGCTATCACATGATGACCTAGGGATCCATGTGGAGCTTGGTGATGATGCCAAGTATGCAGTAAAGGGCTAGGGGACAGTTCAGTTCTAGCTTGAGTCAGGGGGATCATTTGATGCTCAAGAGCTTCTCTATGTACTAGCCCTGAAGAAGAACCTATTGTCCATTTTAGTCATGGAGGACAAAGGCTATATAGTTACCTTCCAGAGAGGACATGTGTTCATTTGTCCAGAGGGAGCCAATCCTAACACAACTATGAGGATTGGAGTGAGGGAAGGAAACTTATATAGGCTACAGGGAAAGCCTGTTTAGGCATTGGTGCATGACAATGAGAGCCTGTGTGATCTTTGGCACAGGAGGATGGGACCTCTGCATCGCACTGCCCATACTGAGGGAGATAGTTACTGGTCTTCCAGACTTTAGTATTGAGCAACAGGGGGTGTGTAGGGGATGTGTTGTTGCGCTTGGCAAGAATGTCAAGACTTCATTCCCCAACAAGGAGAGTCGATCCAAGGGAATTTTGGATTTGATCCATTCAGATGTATGTGGGCCTATGTTAGTTGCATCAATGAAGGGAGCATCTTGTTAGAGCATGAAAACCCACTTTTACAGGCAGATCTGACCTGCTTGCCAACGAGGAGAAATAGGCCACACAAAGTGCTTAAAGAAACCCTTTGTGTGTTTGGATAGCCACTTCTCGCGCGAACAAAGGCCCAGCTGCCTATATGGGTTTGCTCTCAACCAGAGTCTCACAGTCCAGTTTGTCTAAGTTCCTAAATGCTAAGCTGTTCTAAAACTAAATGCAAAGTTACCCTACGATGCAACTACCAATAGCTGAAACAAACAATTTAGTAGCTGCTAAAAAATTTGTAGGTTTCTGCTACAAAATAAACTGTAATCTAGATTTAAAACTAAAATTTGTCCTACTTTATCTATCCTGCAGGAGCGAATTTAAGAACTAAAACTGTTATGCAAATCCGAATAAAAGATTAAATGTGGTATGATCAAATCCAACATAAATTTAAATTCTAATCACAACACATTAAAAGTTTTAATCATTTCCATCGAAATAAGGATAACACAATTATCGTAATCTGAGAAAACAATTATTTAAAACAGATTTACATAACAGCTGATCAATGAAGTTAAATTATGTAAAATCATTAACCACAAAAGATCATGACAACATGATATATAAGCATTAGATAGGCCAAAGGAGATCTATGAAATAGAAATTGAAAAGCAATTTTCATATAACACTGGTGCAAATAGTAGCCACAAACCAGCTGTTCTGAAACAAATTCAAACAAAGCTGAATGTACATGATAACTATCTGCAGCTCCTTAAGTCTTGTCTTCTGCTATCCATCCATCAAATATAAAAAAATACCAGAACAGAACTTCGAGAAAAGAGTTTCCATCAATTCTTCCAGCGCTTCCACCGGCAGTCAATCTATGCTTCCTTTATAAGTGATGAAGATCAATGAAAACTAATAACAAGACTTCTATCAGTTGCGACATTCAATTCTTTTAAAGAACTGTGCAACCACACCGTCTATTTCTGTGTTTCTGTTTATGCAGATTCCCATCCACCGTTAGCTTTTCTTCATACTTCAACTTCATTGCAGTTTCAACGCTCAATTATTCCTGCAGATAAAAATATGCATTAAGTAAGATAAAAGTTATTCAGTAAGGAAAAGGGAAATGTTAGAAAATATAGAATTATCGTAAAGGTTAAAAGAAGAAAAGAATTTCCCCTTTTTCACTCAATGAATTTGCAACATGTGTTCCCTGTATTGAACTAGATCTGGTTATCCTTTTCCCTCTCGCGTAGTAGACACTTCCATGTTGACAATTATTAATTTGATGCTGTTGTGGTAAATAGTGACCCTCTTGTTTAACAAGATGGTAAAAAGCAGTTTCAAACTATTTTCCCTTACTTCACTGTAGCTTTCTGAGTAAATTGATAGATTCTTTAAAGCAATCCTCCTCAGACCTTTTCAGATTGCAAACCTCCAGAGTCGCACACTATCCCTTTTGCTGGTGAGTCACTTCCGGTGATAATTTTTCCACGCGATTATCAGAAGTTTAACCTTAGCATACAATCTTGGTGAACAACTGGAACAACTTCTTCATCATGGATATGGCGGCAAATTTGAGGAATCTTTGTCGTCGTTACAGGAACAAATTGGAGTTTTTCTTTTAATGATCTTAACATATTCCTCAATGCAACTGCATCTCTTTAGATGACCTGGCGTAACCTCCTAGTAGCATTAAAACTAAGACAGTTGCCTCTGATATCAATATTCACCTATCAGCATTTTAGGGTATATCTCCATCCTTTGAACATAATCCTTCTCGTTATTGTTATCAACTAACTAAGTGATTTAATGCTAACAAATTCAATAATATAGAAAAAGTGTCCTATGTTGATCTCATGCTATAATTCATGGAGCTGTGACTTAATGGAGATCCTTTTCATAACAGATGGAGCGATCTTAATGCCATTCTCTCTGGCGGAAATGACAACTCGTATAACCTCCCCAAGATATACAGGAATCAGGGTATTCATAATTTCATGCCGAAGCCAAATCCTTATCTTTAAACTTGAACGATTTAGTAAAAGATCCTCTTATGATTTTTAATATATTTAGGATCTCATGTGCACATCTTATGGAGCTGACAAGTTGTCACTTTCATTGGCTGGTGTAAACTTTGTATACGCAAAAGTATACCTTTAATATTTGTTCTTTAATGAGGCGGTCTTCCTCATTCAAAATTCCTGAAGAAAGAAAACAAAAGTTAATATTTTATTCATAAAACATAGCATGCTTTACTTGAAACTTATATTCATTTGATTTTCAGTTGACCAATGAACAAGTTACCTGAAGATCCTTATATACAAAGTGTTACCTAATGAATAAAAGTGATATATGTCTTATAAATTAATCTAAAATATAATCCCCTTTTCCAAAATAATGAATTTTAATAAATTGACATGTTTTTTTTAAAGTGAAAAGAAAAGTGTTGAACACTCCAAATCCCACTTTAGATAAATAATGGAAAAGTTCAAGAAATAAGCTTTTATACAAGGTGATAAAATTGCATAAATGATTAGCTTTTAGTTTTTTTTATAAAAGGAAATCTCAAACAATTCTGGTATAAAGACAAATGATATCTAAAATTCCTTTTCTTTTATCAAAACTAAGAGCTTTCTAAAAATTAATTTGAAAATCATCATCTTGTCTTTAATTTAAGACAATCAAACCTTGATCAAATCATTAAATTTTGCCAAAAATTATAAGGTTGTCAAGAAAAGCAATTTTTTATTTATTAAAAATTAAAGGCTTGTAAAATTTATTGGATTGCTAAAAAATCAGATAAAAATTCAACTCAATTCTTCAATAGATACTCTTTCAAGACATAGAACAAAATCATAAAATTCAGCTTTTAATTAAATTGTTCTATTTTGCCGAGATGCATGAAAATTCCTTAAAAACTGAAACTTGATGAGATTGTCGAAAAGTCAAACCAGCAACTCCCTATCTTAAGAGAGCCAAACTAAAGGAGTGAAAGCACAAAAGTAAAGGATCTAGGGAAGAAAGCCAACTAATTGCACTCTTGAGCCAAGCAAAATAAACTGAAAACAATCTTTATAGAAAATTTACATGGGGTTCCCTTTATTTTTCACAAAATAAAGAGGAACTTGTTGGGGGGCCAACAGATATAAGTTTTACGTCATTTTATTACTTTCCTAGGTGGTTTTACTATGTCATTGGCCACTTATTGCCTTCCTAGGCCCACCACTTGCCATCCTCATCCACTTGAGCGCATTCATGAGCATTCTGCATTCTTTTCTGGCTATTCTGAGTGTCAAAGGCTCCTTTCCTGCTTTTGCACTGTTTTTTTTGCTTTTCAGTGGATAAGGTAAAAAAGCTAGGTGCTCTAGAGGTTTTGGCAACTGCTTGTTTTTGTGAGCAACACACCTTTCCTCTTTTTCACTCCAAAAGCCACCATCTGTTTCTAATTTCATCCTACATCACTTTCCAAAATCCTTCTGGACAATTCGTGAGCTTTATGGCTGAGTTGGAGTTGGTTGTTTCTACCTTGGGGGGTTTTAGTTAGTTTAGTAAACCTGCTTTTGTGAGCTATTCGAATGCCTCCAAAGCAATTCGAATTTCTGATGTAACTCTATATATTTGTAGTCACTTTATGATACATGGTTGGCTGATGTACATTTATGCTATACAGTTTATTATTGTGCATAATTTCTGTGTTTGATTTTTAGTGTTCTTGACAATTCTAGACTAGCAATTTTAGTGAGAGTGTTGTTCAATTTTATTACCAGCCTGTGATCTGATTTCACATGGTATCAGAGCTGTTTAGGGGAGCATAGCTGCATCCAGTAGCACACCAAAAGCAAGGAGTTTCCACAGAAGGCCCGTGGACCATTGCCTTGTAGTCTTGAGTTTAGTTCAGGAGATCTACCCGGGCATCACGGACTTCTGAAAGTGCCTACTGTCATATTGCAGAGCTCTATAGTTTGAATCACTCTCTACAGAATTGTTTGGTTGTGTTTTTGCAGGTTCATATCAGTCTCAAAAGTGTGCACCTCAGTTTGCTCATGGATCCATCTAACCAAATATTCGCATTTTATGCAGGATAATATTTTTATTGTGGTTGACAGACTAACCAAACATGCTCATTTTATGTTAGTAAGAGAAATAGACTCAACAAAACAGATTGTCAAGGTCTTTTGCAAGAATATTTATAAATTGCATGGTTTTCCGAAGATCATTGTCATCGATAGGGATGCAAAATTTAAGGGAAATTTTTAGAGAGATTTTTTGCAAACAAACTGGGATAACCCTTAGTATGAGCTCAACCTACCATCCACAAACAAGATGGTAAGACATAAATTGTAAACAAATGCTTAGAAACTTACCTACGTTATTTTGCGGCAGTGCAGATAAGCAAAATAATTGGTCACACTAGTTACATTTAGCCGAATGGTGGTACAACTCTACCTACCACACGTCAGCTAAAATGACCCATTTCCAAGCCTTATATAGATATGAACCACCCAAACGGAAGGAGTTTGCATTGATCTACACCAAAGTCCAAGCTGTAAGGAATTAACTAGATGAGGACTAGAATATCATTAGAATATTAAAAGAAAACTTAGCAATAGCTTGTAATCGAATGAAACAGTAAGCATACCAACATAGAACAGAGAGAATTCGAAGAAGTCGGTTGGGTGTTTGAAGACTTCAACCCTACAAACAATTGTCCCTCAAGCAACAGGGAAAGAATAAATTGGCTCGTAAGTTCTATGGACCTTTTCAAATTACTAGACAATAGGGCATCCATAATGTGTTCCATGTATCATGTCTCAAGAAAGTGCTAGGACAATCCCAACCAGTGCAAACCGAAATCCTTGAATTCGATAATCATGGAAGAATTATTTTAGAGCCAAAAGGTATTATTGCCACTAAAGAAAGGGTGTTACGTTCCAGAACTATTAAAGAATACCTCGTCAAGTGGAAAAACCTTCCAGAAGAAGATGCATCATGGGAAACAAAAGATTTTCGTCGATGATACGCCTTATTACCCTTGCTTTGAGGACAAAGCAATTTATAAGGGGATGGCAATGTTACAAACATAATAATAAATAAATAAACAGGAGTCATATTACTAATAGAGGTAATTAATAATTAATAAATATTTTAGCATTTAATGCATAGTCAAAGGACACACCTGTTCAATCTTGTGGCCAGTCAATGCCTATAAAGTATAAAGGTATACTGTCATGAGACATTGTATCCATCTATTAATTATTCATTCAATAAATTCTTATTCAGTAAAAATTGCAGAATTATCTTCAGCGTTTCCGCTTCACATTCAGGTACAATAGCCCTCGTAAGCCACATCTGTGATCCTCTCCCTGGCAGGCTCCATCAAAGAAGGCCTAGGACAAAGTCATATCAATCTGTAAATTACCCACCAGCCTAGGGATCTTATGAGATGTCTCCTTTTTTAAAGATTGGAAAAGAGCATAAGTTTGACCAGAAACCTGAAAAGGGGTGATGTATTTCTGATCAAATAAGAGAGCATTTTGAGCTAGCCATATGCCCCACGGACTAGGATTGGAATGCCTCTCTTCTCCTTAAGGTCTAGTCTCTGAAACTGATGTTGTAAACAAGATTTGATTCTATTACCCACTCAAGCATCCCCGAGGTTAAAAGACAAGCTAATATCGATCTAGACCTGAAGGGAGAAAGGAGAGAAGAGAGACAGGTCTGTAATACTGTAATATTTTCTTCACTCTTCCTACACACAATGCAGAAGCTCGGACCATGAACTTGTCTCTGCTGCTATAAATCCCAAGTCAGCTCTGTATTATTCAGAGCAAGCTACATGTGGATGATGAATTTCCTTGGGGGCTTAATCTTCCAAAGTTTAGACGACCACCATTGTGGGTCCTGATACTGATCTCTTAGAGTTATGTACCCCAGTTTTGCAGAATATGAGCCTCCTGTCTTATTTAAGGACCATCCCAGATTGTCAACTTCTTCCTTTATACTTTATGCTGCTATGACCCATTCTTAACTCATCAATAAAGAAGGCCTACAGAGGAGTATGATCACGTTCTATGCCTAGATCATCTGCAGATAACCATACCTGCTGCCATAGATCTTTAATATTCCTATCTGTAATTTGGTTTAAACTTTAAAATGAAATAGCCCTGTTCATGTAATAGATTTTGCAGATCATTTGGAAGGTAAATGGTGTTTCCACAGCCTAAAATGGCACCAATACGAACCAGTCAACCATTGCCTACATTCCAGGCTAAATACTGACTAATAGTAGGGAAAGCAAGTACCAGTGCTTTCCAGTTAGATACATTTTTAATACTCTTGCTCTTATACCTTATCCAGTCTAGTAAGGATCCAGGAGGAAGGTACTTCTGTTCAATAATTCTCTTCCAAAGACTATCCCTGGTGATGAGATTCCATAGACTTTTAGCACCCAGAGCAGTGACAAATAAATGTGTATGTTTGAGACCCCAACCACCTTCACTTTTTGGTTGAGCAAGTGTTTTCTATTTTACCTGATGATAGCCCCCCAGATCTAAGTCCTTTCAAAATGATCATGAATTAAGAACTTACTGGATGGATATTGACAAAAGGGAGTGTATAGTAAAAAAGTGTAGTTTCTTATTGTCTGTATTCGATGTCAGGCAATATCAACTTTGATGTTAGTTGGAGTTCTTAGTCCTCTCTGACAAAATAGATTTCTGATAAATCTTTTTGTTTATATTTGTTGACAGGCATGAGGGGCAAAGAAAACACAGGAGTACGCCAGTTACTGGAAAGAAAAGAAGGTTTATTTCGACAAAACATGATGGGAAAGAGAGTTAACTATGCATGTCGTTCTGTCATTTCTCCTGATCCTTACTTAGCAGTAAATGAGATTGGAATACCACCATATTTTGCAGTGCGGTTGACATATCCTGAGGTCTCTGAACTTCCTGTTACTTGACAGTTGAGGTCTTTAGTAGGATTCTATATTTCTTCAATTAATGGCAGACACTTCTTTTGATCAAGCAGTTCTGGTTTGTGCATTTTCATGAAGCTATTTCTTTGTGGTGTTCGTTTTTGTTTTTGTCATATTATCACATAACACAGTAGGGCTACAGAAATTTAAAAAACCTCGCTTCTTCTACACACTGGCTACATGGTGATACTTTTATTTTGGGCAAAGAATTGTGGTAAATAACAGAATTTTTGATATGCTGAAGATTAAGGTGAATATTAAATACATTGTGATAGGACTCTGGAGTTGCAGCTGTGATGCAGCTGTTAGACATTTTGCCTCTTTTACCAATCTCATTCAACAATCATGCTGGAGAATATAATTAAACATTTATCAATTTTGGTGTAGTCGTAGTGGGCTGTCTTAGATTTGCTGTTTGTTGTAATTTTCTGACTGTAGAAGTTTTTGACTGTGGATAATGTAACCATAATGGTGTCTTTTGAATTGAGATATGAGCATGTAAGTTTGGAATATTAAGACAGTAGATTATATAGCTTTTTCGAATTAGTATTCTTAGATTTTGTATTTTCTGTACAGAAGGTGACTCATTGGAATGTTGAAAAACTAAGGCAATCTGTGCGAAATGGTCCAAATGTTTATCCTGGAGCAACACATTTTGAGGATGAACAAGGAATAGTCCATTTATCCAGTGTTTCGCAATACCAACGCAATTCTATTGCTAAGAAATTACTTTCTACACCTGGAGCAGCTTCATCTGGTGGGTCTGGACAGAACATAGATTCTGCAAAAATTGAAGGAAAGACAGTTTATCGTCATCTTCAAGATGGAGATATACTTCTTGTTAATCGACAGGTGAGGAAGGTCATGATTGCATTTCTTCACAAGAATGTGTTATGACTGGGACACTACTCTGTGTTGTTAACTTTGTGCTATATGTTGATTGCTTCATTAGAAGCCTCTCTATGCATTCTCAGATAAGAATATAATAATATATGCATTTTCTTTTTTCATTTTCAAACTTTCAAAGAAACTTTTTTGGCAATGCCTTCTATACCGTTTTACAAACTGTGTTTTCAACATTTCTGGTGAGTATTCATTATTTTTTTCCAGCTGTACAGTGTAGAAGAGCGTGATGAAATAATATGATTTTTTTTTGAGCATGTGAAGTCTTGTGTTTAAGAGAAGACTACGTTGTTTTGAGAGTAGCAGTGATTTTTTATTGAATGTTTCTTGAATATTTTCCGGCTTATCTACATGTATGATTTTTTCAAACCAAAATAGTTGCGTAGAATACTATACTAGTAGTTATATTTGAATTTTGAATCCTTAAAAAATACCTTGGTTGTGAAGGACAAAGGTATGTTAATGACAGCAAATGACAAAGGCTATCATTGTGTCATGAATAGTGCATCATGTCTTCTGTATATGTTGATATATATATTGATAGATACATAGATATATAGGTGGATAGATATGAATGCAATATGAACATGAAGAAGTGGGGTATGGATGAAATAGGGGTCGACACAGTGGTGGACTATGCATGCTATGTGTTAGGAGGGGTGATATATAGTATAAGGCTATGATCACCTATTTTGGTAGCATACGACCTAGCTAGACAATGTGAGAGTGGGTCTGGGTCATCGGGGATAACATACACCTATCTCTTGTGTAATAACTTAACATAGTAGTAAAGAATGGAGGGGAGCTGAAAACGATCCATAAGGTTATGGAAGATGATATTCTTTTGGGCTTGTAGAGTGGGTTGCATACACTTAAATGAGTATATTAAATTATGCACATACACAGTATTAAGTTGCAGAGAGAGGTAATAAACAATAAGATAATTTTATTGCATATTTGAGTAACTGGAGTGCAGAAGGTACCTGGGCAAAGCAGGGAAAGCATCTCAATGTCATCTTTCCTTCTCAAGGAGGGACACATTCTCTTCGACTCCAAGTCTTTCGCGAAAGTATTCGAACTTCACCCTGGGAAGGGCCTTGGTGAGAACATCTGCAGTCTGGTCGTCTGTTGGCACGTACTGTAACTCGACCACACCTTTCTGCACCATATCACGAATGAAGTGATATCGAATCTCGATATGCTTCGACCTGTGGTGAAATATAGGATTCACTGACATCTGCACACAGCTCTGGTTATCACAGTGAATCATGGTCGGCTCTGGAATCTGGCCGAACAATCCCGCCAGGAGTTTGCGAAGCCAAACTGCTTCTCGAGCTGCTGTGCTAGCAGCCATGTACTCGGCCTCTGCAGTACTGAGTGCTATCAAGTTCTGCTTCCTGCTGCACCAGGAAATAACTGCAAAACCCAAACTGAAGCAACATCCGGAAGTACTCTTCCGATCTGTAACACATCCGACCTAATTTGAGTCTGTAAACCCCTGCAATCTCAGGTCACAATCTGAAGCATACTTTAGTCCATATCCCATAGTGCCACGTAAATATCTGAGCACATGTTTTGCAGCAATCCAGTGAATCTGCCTCGGTTCGCAAATGAACTGACTGAGGGCATTCACATCAAAACATATATCTGGTCTGGTGTTGGTCAGATACATCAATGACCCAATCAACTGGCGATAAATGGTGGGATCAATCAAATCAGAATCTGAAGTAGAATCTCTCAACTTCTTCCAATTTGCATCCATCGGAGTAGCCATGGACTTGCAGTCCAACATCCCGAATCTCTTCAATATGCCAATGGTGTATTTTCCTTGTCCTAGGAAAATCTCTTTCTGCCTCTGCCATACTTCTAATCCCAAGAAGTAGTGCATCAATCCAAGATCCTTCATTTCAAACTCAGAGGTGAGATTCTTCTTACACCATACAATAAGTTTCTCATTTCCTGTGAGAAACAAGTCATCAACATATAATACCAAAATCAGTGGCTCATCATCTACAACCTTGTAGTAAAGGTTGGGGTCTGCATCACTCTTGGAAAATCCCAAGCTCACCAGGAATCCGTCTATCTGTCCATACCAAGCATGAGGTGCTTGCTTGAGTCTATACAATGCCTTTTTCTATCTGCATACATGAGACTCTTTTCCTTGGACAATAGGCCCATTTAGCTGTTCGATGTAAACCCATCTGATGCAACTTCCATCCCATAGCTGAAGCAATCGCAATAATGGATCTGATGGAAGTATATCGGGCCACAGGAGCAAATATCTCATCATAATCAACACTGCCATCTGCTCCATGCTCGATCTTGTATAGCCATTTAGAAGTCACTACCGACTTCTCCTCAGGTTTCGGCACAACCTCCCACACATAATTATTCATGATGGATTGATATTCTTCCATCATGGTATCCTTCCAAACTTGATGTTTGGATGCTTCTTCGTAAATGGTGGGTTTTGAATTAATAATGTTGCTCATCAGTTCCACATAACTAGAGAACCTCTGAGTTCTTTTGCTTTCTCTGAAAGCGCCATGTGGAGCTTCATGCCCCTCTGCATCGTGCAGTGTCTACTGTGCCCATCTAGGTCTTTTCCGACTTGCAATATCTTTGGAGATATCAACTGGATCTATTGGATCTATAGGTTCATCCTTTTTTGCTAGCTCCCTCTGAACTGGAGGGGGAGATGATCTCATCTCCTTTGGTTCTAGCATTTCTTCATCATCGATCTCCATATCTGATCCTCTACCTTTCCTGACACCCATCTCTTCTTCAAAGGTCACATCCCTACTGACTTCAATCTGTCTGGATCCTGGAATGTAAATTCTGTAATCCTTTGAAGACTCATTGTATCCCACAAAGGTTCCCTTCTTGCCTGAAGGTTCTAACTTTGATCTTTTCTCTTTGGGCACATGTATGTAGACTGGAGAACCAAAGATCCGGAGATGGCCCACCTCTAGTTTCACACCTATGAACGCTTCTTCCGGAGTCATATTCTTCAATATCTTATGTGGACATCTATTCTGTACATATACAATGGTTGTGGATGCTTCTGCCCACAAGAACATTTGAAGACTCTGGTCATGTATCATAGCTTTGGCTACCTCCACAATTGTACGATTCTTTCTTTTTGCAAACCCATTTTGTTGAGGGTTGTAGGGAACTGTGAGCTCCCTCTTAATTCCTGCTTCCTTGCAGAAATCATTGAATTCTGTAGAGGTATATTCTCTACCATTATCGGATCTCAAAATCTTGATCCTCTTTCCTGATAGATTCTCAACTTGTGCTTTAAAGTGTTTGAACTTGCTGAGTACTTCCTCGGATTCTTTTGACTTGAGAAAGTATATCCAAGTCTTCCATGAGTAATCATCAATAAATGTGATATAGTAATGATATCCACCCAATGACACAATTGTCATTGGCCCACACAAGTCAGAGTGTACTAGATCCAAAATCCCTTTGGATCTACTCTCACTATCTGGAAAAGATTTCTTGGTATTCTTGCCAAGTGCACATCCTCTACATGTCCCATCATGGTCTACCTGGAGCCCTGGCAGACCTGTTACAATATTCTTCAGAACTGGGAGAGCTTGATAGTTCAGATGAGCTAACCTTTTGTGCCATAACTCACCCATACTTGCAGCATCATGTATTAGGGCTTGGACTGGTGGAGTGTTTAGTCTATACAGGCTCTCTTCTCTTATGCCAATAAGTTTGGCTGTGCTCATGCTTGAGTTCTTGTACCAAGCAAGGACTTTCCCTTCTGAGAAAGCTACATTATATCCCTTGTCCTCCAAGGTTGAGATGGAGACAAGGTTTCTTTTCATTCCAGGTACATAGAGCACATCACTCAGACGTAATGTATCCTTTGATTCTAGTTGAAGGGTGGTGGCTCCAGATCCCTTCACAGTGTAATTTGCATCATCTCCAAGTACAACACGGAGATGTGAATCTTTCTCAACTAATTCTGAAAGATTCTCTCTATAACCTGTCATGTGTCTAGATGCTCCACTATCTATGAGCCAAGTGTCACTAGTGGTGGGAATTGTACCTGATAAAGTTGATATGAATAGAAATTCTGTGTGATCTTCATTCTTTTGTTTCGTGTGATGATGATCTTCTTCTACATCAACAGTGGATGCTTCATGCTTCCTTTTAATTTGACTTCGACAACTACTGGCGTAATGTCCATACTTTCTGCACCTATAGCATTGAACTTGAGACATATCCCTCTTCTTCTTTTGTTCTTAGCGGGGACTTGATCTCCTTTCTTGGTGCTCGTGTTTATGGAACTTCTTCCCTTTTCCCTTACCTTTCTTGGCATGGGAAACAAAAGCTTGGTTTTCCTCAGGTTGAGTGCCATGGAGTCTTTGACGTGCTGCAATCCTTGTCTCCTCCTGAGAGCAATCTGCCCAATGCTTGTCGAACTTTGGGAGTTTGGATCTACCACTTATGATTTGTATAAAGGACTCCCAAGATGGTGGAAGACCATTCAGAGTGTGGAGGACAAGCTCCTTATCATTAATAGGATCTCCACTGGTGCTGAGCTTATCCCTTATTTTTGTGATCCTCATAAATTATGAGGCAATGGATTATGATTTGGCTATCTTCATATTTGAGAGCTGGTTTCTCAAAGTCATGGATACATTGAGGCTAGTGTGTTCAAATAGCTTCATAATGGTTTTGAACATTTTTCTAGCATTCTTCTTTCTTGAGATTTGTGGGACCAAGTGATCTCTTACTGAATCTACATGTATCCTTCTTTCTTTACCATCATTCTTCCTCCATCGGGATTTATCTTCTTCGGCCTCTAGTTCAGGAACCTTCTCATTTACATATAGTAAGAGGTAATTTTCTTCTAGGAGTAGAAGCACCCTAGACTTCCAGGAGATAAAGTTGGAAGCTCCTTCCAAACGATCTTCAACCTTCATACCAATCATCTTGATTGCAGATTTGGTTCAGAAACCCTAGTAGGAGCTAGGTCAAAAATGAAAGTTGATAATTTGGAAAATTGAAACCACAGATAAATGTGCCTTTCCAAGGAGAGTTGAGTTGAGGTAGGGCTGATCCAAATCTGTGTAGAGAAGTGAGTTAGAATTGAAACCCTAATTTTGCTGCAGCCAAAGAGTTATGTAAAAAATTGAAAATTCTCGGAATTGAATTCCGTCTTCACCAAAAGATGCGCCTTGTCAAAAACGAAATTCCTATAGTTCTTTTTCTCCAAAATGATGGCTAAAGACTTCACAAGACGAAACCGTAGTTTCGGCAGGGTTTCGACAGTGTTCCGGCAATGGCTTCTTCTAGAACTGCTCTGATACCATGTTAAATTTCATACATTCATAGCATAATAATTAAATGCATAACCAAGATCACTAGAAGAAAGACAAAGCACAAAACATAACAACAGAGTTTATCCTGGGAAACCCAAATGGGAGAAAACCCAACAACCTTCGTATAGAGATGATAATCCCGAGATCATAGTACAAAGATAAAAGAGAAAATGTGAAAATGTCTTCCACAAGTAGAAACCCCAAAATAGCTTCCTCCTTTAGCTTATGCGAACTTCTCTCTCTCCCAAGTGATGCGCAAATGTGAAGTGAGTGAATGATCTAATGAGGTGTACTTTACCTCTTATTTATACAAGTGCAAACTGACCTTTTACCCTAATTGAGCCGACTTCTCTACGAGACTGCAATGTTACAAAAACCGGACTGGTTTAGGCAAAACCGGCCGGTTAGACCGGTTTCATTACCTTTCTGGTCCGAAGCGGCCACTTGAACCATTTTTGGCCTAAACCGGCCGGTTCAGTCAACTAACCGGTCAAAACCCGATTTTTCTGCTCGGAACCGGTTTTGCAGAGTAAATCAGCCGGTCCGTACAACAGCCCGTACAACGCCGTACGACCGACCAGAAACTGATTTTCTTTTAATTTAAAAAAAAGGAAAGTGGGTGGGGGGGGATGAACCTAGACTACCCTAAACACTCCCCCGTAAGCTATAAAAAGACCCCCACCCCCTCTCTTTCACTCACACTATTCATTGGAGTCTTTCCAAGGTTTCCAATATTCGATTTCTGAGTGTGTGCTTGGGGTCTTTTTCCTTAGATTATTTGAGTGTTGATTGCTGAGGGTCTTCTAGTTGGTTGTTAGGCTGATTTGAAGGGAGGATTGAAGGAGTTTTTTTCCAGAGTGTGTGGGCTGATTTGTGTTGGAGACAATTGCAGCAAATTTGGAGCAAAATTGGAGCAGATTTGGAGTCCACTCAAGGCTGAATTTCTTCTGCAGATTTGGAGGCGTCTCTTCAAGGTATGTAAAATCAGCCATGTATTCCTTTAGTTATGTAGTGGTTAGTCTCTAAAAATCTGAAATCGTTTTTTTTAATAGGATTTAAATTTTAAAAAAGTAGGGTTTTGCTTTTTATTTGCAGATTTATATTGCTTTTCATGGCTCCCAAAGATAGAAAGGATGCTGCACAGATTCATTGTTAATTAGTTGAGGGGAAAATGGTGTTTAACTATTGTCAGAAGGAGGTTGGTGGGGTAGGTATACATAGGCTGAAACAACATTTAGCGGGTGCAAGGAGGAATGTAAGACCATGCCCAAAAGTGTCTGATGACCTGAGAGCTGAGATGCTTGGTCATATTGAATCCTACCAAGCTGAAAAAGCTAGAAAAGAGAGGATCCAAAAAGAGATAGGGAGAAGTTGTAGTTCTGATTTTTCTGAGAGAAACCCTAATTTTGAAGAATCCTTTAGTTTTCCAAATCCTACCCATGATCCTTATACCATACCTTTGGAAGAAAATGTTGTTGGTGGTGGTGTTGGTAGCAGTACATCCCAATTTAAAAGGCCTCGTGGCAACCTTGAGTCTTTCTTTCAGCTCCAAACTACCCTTGGTGGTCAACCCACCATTGATGCCAAATGGAAGAAGGTGGAAAAGTAGGCTGCTTGGGAATGCATTGCTAGATGGTGGTATGATGCAGACATACCTTTCAATCCTACAAGATCTGTTTATTATCAACCTATGCTAGATGTTGTAGCTTCATGTGGTCCATGCTTCAAGAGCCCCGGTTATGAGGATATTAGGGGGCCACTTTTAAAAAATGAAGTGGAAAGAGTACAAGAATACCTATCAGAGTTCAGAAACTCATGGAGTAAAACAGGGTGCACGATCATGTCCGGTGGATGGACTAATACAAGGGGTCACACCATTGTGAACTTCCTTGTTGCTTGCCCAAAAGGAACTATGTTCCTTAGATCAATGGATGCATCTGATCAAGTTAAGGATGCACATTTACTATTTCGTCTTTTGAATGATGTAGTTCTGGAGGTGGGGGTGGAAAATGTAGTACAGATTATCACAAATAATGCCTCCAATTATGTTGCAGCCGAAAGGATGTTGGAGGAGAAACATCCCACCATTTGGTGGACTCCATGTGCAGGCCATTGTTTGGACCTCATGCTTGAGGATATTGGGAAAATGGAGTGGGTGAAAAAGTATGTGGAACAAGCAAAATCCATAACAAGATACATTTACAACCACACATGGGTTTTGACCCTTATGAGAAAATGCACTGGTGGAAAAGAGCTTGTCAGGCTAGCTATCACAAGATTTGCAACAAACTTTCTTACATTGCAGTCCTTGATTGAGCAAAAGGCTAACTTGAGGAAGATGTTCTCCTGTGATGAGTGGAATGCTTCTCAATATAGCAAGAAGGCTGAAGGAAAAGACATTGTTGACAAAGTCTATGAGAAAGGATTCTGGAAAAAGATAGAGGAGATTGTACTTTTTAGTAAACCTCTTGTGAAAGTTCTGAGAATGGTGGATGGTGATAAAGCAGCGATGGGGTTATTTATGAGGCCATGGATCAGGCCAAGGAGGCAATAAAGGAAGCATATGATGGCAAAAGACAAAAGTATCTTCCTTTGTGGAAAATAATTGATGATCGCTGGAACAGACAACTCCATCAGCCTTTACATGCTATAGGCTATTACTTGAATCCAAGGTAACTACTTTCAAAGTTTTTAAGTTATTTTATTAAATTTTAATTGCAAAAGTTTATCATCTTCTTAAGACTTAAATTGATCATTTGCTTTGTCTTGACTCTTGCAAAGGTACCATTACACAAAAGATTTTGAAGCAGATGGGGAGGTAAAGGAAGGATTGTACAAATGCATTGAGCGCATGGTATCTGATCCCGCTAAACAAGACGAGATCCACAACAAGCTCTTGCATTTCAATGAGAGTCTTGGTATCTTTGGCATGGCTACGGCTATACGGATTAGATCTAAAGATCCTCCAGGTAATAATAGAATTTAGAAAGTCTTTAAAGTTTAAAATATGAGTAAAGCTTTATAATTCTTTTGCTAATTTTTTTGTCTTTACAATGTACATGCAGCATATTGGTGGCAACAATTTGGTAGCCAGTGCCCTGATTTGCAGAAGTTTGCAGTTCGAATATTGAGCCAAACATGTAGTGCTTCTGGTTGTGAACGCAATTGGAGTGTTTTTGAGCGTATACACACCAAGAAGCATAACCGTTTATAGCAAAAATGGTTAAATGATATGGTATTTGTTCAGTACAACCTTCGGTTGAGGCACAACCAATTGCAGAACAGGACCCCTGAATCGTCCTCCATATTCCTGGATGATAGTGATGCCTCAGCAGATTGGGTTGTGGAGACGTAGCCACCAGCATTTGACACCGAGAATGAAGACCTTTCATGGATGGATTTGGAGCCAATTCCATAGCAGCATGATGTGGAAGGTGATGTTGGACAGGTGCCTTCTGGACCTGGGGAGTCAAGTCAGGTGGCCCAAGCCTAGACTCCGCATATTGAGGATGAGGATGTAGATGATGGCTCAGAGTCTGGGTCGGAGGCCTCTGAGCTTGAGGATTCAGATGATTAGATTGTTTAGTCTTTGACTCTAGTCTTTTTTATAGGCCATTTAGAACCTTTTTTGATGATGTATTTTGATTCAGACATGTATTGCACTCAGTGCTAACTACTATTTTGGTACTATGCACTCTTATTTGCTATATAAATGAGATACTTTTCATATTTTGTGTATAATGGTTTGAATGCACATGGATATATTTATAATTTTTCAAAATTTGAATATTTTATGTATTTTTGGTGATCCGGTTTTATGATCCGGTTTTTTTTCCGGTTTTGGTCCGGTTCCGGTTCACAGGGTCGGCCGGTTCGACCACCGGTTCGGTTTTTGTAACATTGGGAGACTGAGCCGACTTCACTTGGGGGGAAAATAATAATTTATTTTTAATCTTTTACTTTGCTTCTTTTCTCCCCAAGGTTTACATTGAATCTTTCAGGGTTTACATAGATAAATTACATCAAGTTCATCTCCCTTAGGAGGTACAAACAAGTACAATAAAATACAATAAATAGTATCTTCCGAAGTTGTACAAAATCCAACAATGTGGCTATATGCTCCACAATGGAGTAAGAAGTTTTGTTGGTTTCCATCTGTCGTTTACCATATAACTGGCATGTTCTGCTCTGCCATACCTCCCAGAATTCCTTCCATCTTCCTTTCTCACATCTTAGCCTATGTGAGCTAGTTCTTATTTGGGTCAACACTTGTTTTTCTTACCATGGGATATTTAATTTCAGGTATTCTTGTGCTCTAATTTCACCTTTAAGGTTGAAGTTGTCCGCGTAGTGTTGCTGCTGCTTCTTTGTTGTTTCTATGCCATTTATCTCCTCCTCATCAACCACAGAACTTTCTTCCAATATATTACTGCTGTCAAGCCAGTTGTTACATTGAAGTTCTGTTAACACCAGATTTGTCATTCTTGTCTTAGTGTTAACCTCAGCTTCTTCCAAATCAAGTCAGCATCCACCAATTTCAGATATGACTCAATTAAAAGGGTAAGGGTTGCCACTCTATTGATAAATTTAAGGGTTGTAAACTAAAAGTCGTGGCTCTTAACTCCGAGGTTGCAATCTGAAAGTCATGGCCTGAGTCTAAGCGATTATAAATTTTATTTATTAAGAAAATCGTGAAGGGAATCTGTGGAAGGAATTCAACTAATTTGTATTGGCAATTCGAATCTCAACAATTTAAAATCTATGTGATACTCACATCTTAATTATATCTGGGGTATAGTCGCATTTTTAAGGGTTACAACAGTCAAGGCATACCATTAATTATGTCCATGGAGAGGAATCAAGCAACCGGTAGTTAAGTCAAAGATATAAGAAATGGGTTTAAGAGATTCCAGGAGTTATTATATTTTATTAAAAAGGTGACCCAGAAAAAAAAAGACAAATATAAAAAGAGAAAAGTGAATACAAAAAGTTGAATTTGAAATTATAAAGTTCAAAAGAGACAAAGACTTTAAGCGGAAATAAAGAAGTGCCCGTTCAAAAGCTAAGAAAAGGGTTATTCAAAGTTTATTAAACCCTATCCCTAAGACAAAGTTACCACATTAAAAAGGGTATATCATACTGAAAAGCACTATTAAAGCTCTATTATCATTTGTTAGAATCGCATAAAAAATAAAAGGGATATTTTAGTTTGGAAGAAAAATAAGGATTTACTATAAATAAAAAATGTGGAGCCTAACAGTGAAAATATTGGGAGATTTTCAAAAACATATGAAAAATATGCGTATACGCTATTAAGTCTTAAAGGATCTTTTCAAGGAAGGGGATATTAGCATTGCTATTGTTAGTTTTTGGTAGCTCAGAGGTACTCTTGCATCATGTGCCTAGGTGCAGGGGTCCGAGCACATGAGGTCTCATTAATGACATAAAGTTACTTTATTAAATGTGTTTTTAAAGTGCTTTATGACATGAATTTATATTATTAAAGTGATGTACTTTATTAAAGTAAATTGTACTTTATTAAGTGACTTTATAGTATTAAAGTGTACTTTTTAGGGAAAAGTGACTTTTTGAATGTAATGTGATTTTATATAGTTTCACTTAAGCGATTTAAGTGAACTTGAGATCAAATCATGTCCCTTGATCTTGTGGGCCAAGATCTTATCTAGGCTGTAGAAGATGAAAAGTCATGGGAGTTACCCTAAAATGTAAATAAAAAGAGATTCATGACAAAGAGAGTTTTTGGAGTGACTTGATTTCCAAGGAGGATCTTGGTGAGGAGTGTGTGAAACACTTGAGCAAGAGAAAGGAAGGGATTTAGCTGAGAAATTAAGAGAATTGGCAGCTAAGCAAGAGGGGCACATTTTTCTGTGGAAGAGGAGTGGGCACACATCCCTAGGAGCTGGGTGCACATTCCAAGGAGTGGGCATGCATCCCTAGATAGCATTTGCAGCAGAGTTAAAAGTGCTGGTCTGTACTGTTGACTGTGTAGGTTGTACTCTACGGAATAGTTGGCTGTATTGCTGAGAAAGTGTGAGCTGTACAGTTGAAAGAGGGCACAGAAAATGAGGCAGCCTGTGTGCACAATTTTTGAGGTGATTTTCTGCTGTATATTTTCAGTACTTCTATTCGCAGTTTCCAAGGTGTGAATTTGTGTTAAAGAGGCTGTACTGTACAGGCCCTATTCTTGAAATCTGAGCACAGATTTCAAGACAAGAGTTTTGGTCTGAAGTGTTGTGTATAGCAATGTTACAAATATCGGTGCGGCGTGGAAATCGGCAGTGTCCAGGAAACATCATTTCGGGATATCTCTGCAGAACATCGGCAAAAATTGGCAAAAAATCGGCAAACTTAAAAAAACACAAAAATATTCATTTTTTTTCAATTTTTTAAACATCTAAAGCAACAATAACTTCAAATAAACACATTGCCACATGAATATGGAAAGAAAACCAATATATAAGATATATAAGATGTCTAGAGATGCATTACACATCAAAATGGTCGTGCCCCAGTCATACTCCTGAATAGTGAATACTGAATCATCAAAAATATAAGTTATAACAAATGTATCTCATGATCATCATCATGACTCATGACTCATGAATCATCTACAGTGAAAACTGAAATAAACTATCGATTCCCTCTACCCCTTTTACGGGAAAAGGTAATCGATGTGGAAATGACCCTTGCCCTTCCTCTAGGACTAGGTGCCCCCGAGGCTTGTCGGCCTCGTACTAGTATATGACGTCCTCTAGAAGAAGACTCTGCAATATGATGTCCTCTAGAAGCTGAAGGTGGCCGAAACTGGTATCCTGAAGAAGAAGGAGAAGGAGCTCGAGGAGGTAGTCCTACTGCTACAGCTTCTCCTCTACCAGTACCAGTGCTACTCTCGGGTCTATCTCCCTCTAACCTTGACCGTGGCTCTGGCTTTGACTGTGGCACACTCCCAGACTCAGTGTGAAACTCCTTTGGAACTGGATCACCCTCATATGGAGCCTCTGTAACATCATCATGATCACTATCATGCTCATCCGCTAGCCAATCAGGGGCTACCTCCATAGCAGGCTCCTCACACTCCGTCCTCCAAGCTGCAGTGGTGTCTATCTCATCTAATGAAATGGCCTTTGCATCAACTTTTCTCTGAAATTGCTTCACCCACAACCTGAGATTGTAGTGGACGTAGACCAAATCATTAAGGCGTGGAGTATCCAACGTGTAGGAGGATCGTAGAATTAGATATTAAATTAATAAATTATAAAGTTAATAAAATTATTAATGCATAAATTAGAAGGCAAAGGGGCATAATGATAAATGATAAAATTATAAACTAGAATTCAATAATTTATAATGAATTTGAAAATTCTCTAACCTGTTGCGCTTTTTGGAGTATATTTTTTCAAATACACTCCAGTTGCGCTCGCAACCAGAAGAGCTACATGTCTGGATGAGCACTCGAATGGCAAGCTTCTGTAGAATAGGTACGCAACCACCATAGTTTTCCCACCAGGTATCTACAACGAATTAAAGAAACATAAGAAAAGAGTCAAAGACAATGAAATTTAAAAAAGGAATTAGAAAAAGAAAACGAAATTTGAAACAAGGTGAAGCTTACTTGGCATCAGGTTGGTCCTGTCATGTACTGTCATATCAAACCCAAGTAATCCTGCTGCTCTCTTATACACTTCCAACTCTTGGGAAAGCTCTGTACGATCATCTGCAGACGACACCATCTTATGGACACACTCGTAGAATCCAACCATAACCTCTCCATCAAATCTAAAGCGTCTCCATCAAATCTAAAGCCACAGGAGTAACCAAACGCGGGGTTGAGGTATAACCCTACAGCATGAATGGGGCGATGGAGTGTGTGGTTCCATCGCGCATCAATCATTCCCCATATAATCTGCTGTCTCTCCTGCCCCTGATCTCCCTTGTCCACGTAATAGGCACGAATGGACTCTTTGGCCCTGTCCATGGCCTCATATAGGTAGCCCATTACAGGCTTATCTCCATCAACCAAGCAGAGAACCCTTACCAAAGGTTCAGTGACGGCACAAACCTCCTTCACGTCACCCCAAAAGCTCTGATGGAATGTAACTAGCCTGAATATGGCTTGCCCCTTTGGTCTAGTGCTAAGTGATAAAGCATGCCACTCAGGTGAAAGGAACATCTGCTGCAACTCCCACATAGAACCCAAGAGGGACCGGAGAGAAATAAAGTTAGTGGCAAATTGTGTGATGGCAGGATGCACCAACTCTCTGTCACTTGTGAAAGTTCTCATCAAGCTAAGCACCGATGCGTGATTGTATATGAATTTTGTGATGCTCCGTGCTGAAGTAATGGTATCCATGATCCAATCAATCTTGGCTAAATCCTCTAACATCAAATCAATGTAATGGGCCGCACAAGGAGTCTAGAATAGTGAAGGATATAAGGCCATAAGCATCCTACCAGCAGACACATAGTTCGCAGCATTGTCCGTTATGACTTGGACAACATGCTGCGGGCCAATCTCTTGGATGAACTCATCCAACAAGCTACATAGTAAACGCACATCTTTGAGATGTGCAGATGCATCCACGGATTTCATAAACATAATGCCCCTGGGACAATGAACCAAGAAGTTGAGAAGGGTCCTACCCTTCATATTAGTCCAACCATTTGACAACCTTGCATCCTATTAACTCCCATGATTTTCGAAGATCCTCCAACTTGTCAATGCATTCGGCCTTTTCATCCTAGAGGATGGGCCCTCTCAACTCCTCATAAGTGGGGGGCTTATACCCCGGTCCAACAATAGCAGCTGCCTCAAACATGGACACATAAAATGGGTTGTTTGCAAAGTTAAATGGAATATCACTCCATAGCAAGCATCGACCCACAAGTCTATCTGCTTTTTTTTATCCTTTTCTTTCATCATGGACCTTACAGAAGGTTGTCCACCAACTATGCATCTCGACACAAAAAAAGGTGATAGTGGTCGAGTCGAAGGTGAAGGCATTGTGGATTGCTGTGTGGAGAAGGTTTCCGGACTCGTCCCACTAGCCCCCACTCCGAATCCGGACCCGGATCTTGAGGCAATTTGATGTCTCACGACCTCCTTGAATTGTTTCTTTTGGCCTTGTCAATGTGATCCTCATTTGCTGCGGTGTAAGGAATCACATCATGCCCCGATATTTGTGCAATGTGATATTTTAGCTTGCTTATCCCTCCCGTCATTCTTTTCCCACATAAATTGCAAGTGAGCATTTGTCGATTTTTTGGATCAACAGCTGTGCCAAATTCCCAAAATGCATCCAAACCTTTCGACATCTTGTATATGGAAGAAATAAAGTTTCAAGTAAACCTAGGGCAACAAAAAAACAAAAAATTAGCATGCTACTGCATTTGATTGATGAAAATTTGAAATATATATATATTTTTTTAAAACAACAAAATTACAATTACAAATAACAAATTTGAAATAACAACAAATAAATAAAAACAACAAATACTAATAGAAATTAGAAATTTCTGTTAGGAAGACCTAGGGCAAGAAAATTAAAAAAAAACGTTTTTTGGCAAACATAACTGCTGCAAATCACATTAATATGGAATTTTTGTTGTTGTTTAAGAGCCTCTAGAAAACAGTGATGAGGATGGAGAGATCATGCCAATGCAAACTAGCATGAACCTACTTGGAAAAATGAGAAATAAATGGGCAATTTGTTTTACTGTTTTACATACCTTCAGCTGTAAAAAACCCCAATTGGAAAGCTCCAATCTTCAAATCTGGTGCCTGATGGCGAGCGAAATTACGTGGAAACTCCTCCTTGGGAAAAATCATGCCCACCCAAATTGCCTTGGCTGTCCTCTCCACTGCTGTAGCAAGCAAATGAGCCCGGAGTGAATGCCTCCGCGGGCTTTAAAACGCCAAAACGCACTTTATTTTGCACTGTTCTGGAAATCACGAGTCGACGACGAAAAAACGGCAAAAAATCGAGAGAAAATCGACGATCGGCCCGATTTTTTGCCCGATTTTTCCTTGAAAAATCGGTGGCTTAGAAAAATCGCCGCAGTGCGAAAAATCGGTCGATTTTTGTAACTTTGGTGTATAGTATTTGACACATTTTTAGAAGGAAGTTGAAGGTACAATGACTGAGTATAGTATTGTACATTTTCTGTTGAGATTTAACTGCTGTTGTACACTCAAACATATTTTCTCAGAGCTGAATAAAATTCTCTTGTGACTGGTTTTCCCCTTAGGGGGTTTTTCCAGGGTGTTTGACCAAATTTCCTGTGTTTGATTTTTTATTATAGTATGCTGTCAAGTGTTATTTCCGTTGCAAAACGTGTTCTTATTACTGTGTATTGGCATTAAAAATGTATGCCAGTGAAATGTGGTTGTTTTTATGCCTGTAGAAGACTAATACCAAGGTGTACTAAGTGTTTGATGAAATTTGCTGTTGATTTCAGTACACAGATTTCGAGATTTTTAACATGGTATCAGAGCTGGGGCTCTGAGTTTGACAGTGGACTGTTGTGTGACAGCTGGTTGCAAGAGTATTGCTGAGTTGTGATTTTTTGACACAGTGGGAAGCAAGTGATTTGTTGAGACTTGGGGTTGTTTTCGGTTGGATGGTGAAGATTTCTTTAACCTTTGGCTTACGATTTGAGGACAGGTTTATGGGAGAGTCCAACTTCACTCCATGGAAGGAGAGAGTCTCTTTACTTTTGGAGGAACTTGACTTGTGGGAAATAACTAAGGAAGTTGTCATGATTCCCACTTCTACTGATGAGTTGGTTTAGTACAACAAGAAGAATGTGAAGGCTAAGTGTCTTCTTGTTGATGCAGTCAAAGAACACCTGATACCTCATGTGACTGACAAGAAGAATGCCTAGGAAATGTGGTTTGCTTTGATAAAGTTGTTTCAAAGCAATAATCAAAATCGAAAAATGGTTTTGAGGGAGAAGTTACGGAACACTAAGATTGCCAACACTGAGAATGTCACATCATACCTAACTTGGATTTCACATGTACGTGATGAGTTGGGGACTGCTAGTGAAATAGTAGAAGAGGCAGAGTTGGTGAGAACTGCCCTGAATGGTTTCTCACAACCTTGGTAGGGTTTTGTGCGAGCAGTTGTTGTTAGAGAGAACATGCTGACATGGACGAGACTTTGGGATGACTTCGTACAGGAGGAGCTGAGAATAAGCTCTAGTCACATAGGTCAACAGAACGAGGATGATTAGCAAAATGAGGCCCTTGTAGCGAAGGGTAAGAAGAAGAAGGGCTCGAGTAGTGGAGCTATGTCCGAGAAGGACATGAGCAAGGTGAGATGCTTTGCTTGTCAGACGTATGGCCACTATGCTGGGCAGTGCCCAAATAAAAATAAGGGAAAGAAGAAGGACAAGACAAAGGAGACATCAACAGTGTCAGCTGAAGTTGAAGAGTATACTAGGAAGTTCGAGAAGGAATTCTCCTTGGTGAGCACTGTCTCGAGTAGTAGTGTTGTCGAGAGTGTGGGCACCAGAGCATGGTGCGTGGATAGTGGGGCAGCATGCCATATGACAGGAACACGATTTATGTTCCTAGAGTTGACATATATTGATAGAGTTATACTTGTGGAAGATGGGTTTGATGTTACCCATGCAGTAGAAGGAGTTGGATGTGTTCTATTCCAACTCGAGTTTGGGGGTTATCTAGAGGTTGGTGGAGTGTTGTTCCAGAGCTGAGAAAGAATTTGCTCTCAGTGTTAGTTCTGGAAGATGATGGATATGTGGTCCTACATTGCAATGGACAGGTGATTGTATATTCGATGGGTGAGAGCGTGGATGCAACGAGAGTGCTAGGCATCAAAGGTGGCAGGATGTATCAGGTATTGGGTCATCCTATTGATGGTGAGTTTGGTGGGATGTAGGACTCAGTTGCAACAGCAATGGCTGCCAGTGGAGAGGATTCTTCCAGCTCTGTGAGGAGATCGAGTTGGTATGAGATGAATCTTGAGGATGAGCGGGAGAGTGAGGAGAACTCTTAGTTCAGAGTTGTCCAACGCAGATCTCCAACACATGATCCGGGACAAGTAGCTGAGACACCTTCAGTTTTAGAGGGAGCAACTTCAACAGTTGGAGAGAGGAGGTTGGAGATAGATCCAGGTGGAGGAGATGCCAGTAGTACCTCCCTCACTAAGAGGGAGTGTTAGTTTTTGATAGCTTGGAGATACTCTTGCATCATGTGCCTAAAGTGTAAGGGTCCGAGCACATGGGGTCTCATTAATGACATAAAGTTACTCTATTAAATTTGTTTTTAAAGTGACTTTATGATGTGAACTTATATTATTAAAGTGAGACGTACTTTATTAAAGTGAGTTGTACTTTATAATATTAAAGTGTACTTTTTAGGGAAAAGTGACTTTTCGAATTCAATGTGATTTTATATGGTTTCACTCAAGTGATTTAAGTGAACTTGAGATTAAATCATGTCCCTTGATCTTGTGGGCCAAGATTGAATCTGTGCCGGAGAAGATGAAAAGTTGTGGGAGTTACCCTAAAATGTAAATAAAAAGAGATTCATGAGACCATTGGCATTCATTCCAAAGAGATTTTTTGGAGTGGTTTGATTTGTGAGGAGATTGGTGAGGGTGTGTTAAGCACTTGAGCGAGAGAAAGCAAGGCATTGAGATGAGAAAGTGAGTGAATGGGAAGCAGACCAAGAAGGGCACATTTTTCTGTGGAAGAGTCGTGGGCACGTATCCCTAGGATCTCGGCATGCATCCCAAGGAGTGGGCACACATCCCTAGATAGCATTTGCAACAGAGTTAAAGTGCTGGTCAGTACTGTTGACTGTGCAAGTCGTGCTCTACGGAATAGTGGGCCGTACTGCTGAGAAAGTGTGGGCCGTACATCTGGAAGAGGGTGCAGAAAACGAGGCAGCCTGTGGGCAGAGTTTTCGAGGTGATTTTATGCTGTATATTTTCAGTACTTTTATTCTCAGTTTCCAAGGTGTGAATTTGTGTTTAAGAGACCCTATTCTTGAAATCCGAGCACAAATTTCAAGACAAGAATTTTGGTCTGAAGTGTTGTGTATGGTATTTGACACATTTTCAGAAGGAAGCTGAAAGAACAGTGACTGAGTATATTACTGTACATTTTTTGCTGAGATTTTACTGCTGCTGTACACTCGGACATATTTTCTCAGAGCTCAATAAAACTCTATTGTGACTGGTTTTCCCCTTAGGGGGTTTTTCCAGGGTCTTTGACCAAACTTCCTTTGTCTGATTTTTTATGACAGTCTTTTGTCAAGTGTTATTTCCGCTGCAAAAACGTGTTCTTAGTATTGTGTATTAGGTTACAGTAACATTAAAATGTATGCCAGTGAAATGTGGTTGTTTTTATGCCTGTAGAAGACTAATACCAAGGTGTACTAAGTGTTTGACGAAACCTGCTTTTGATTTTAGTACACAGATTTTGAGATTTTTAACAGCTATTGGCCCGAATGATGGCCACATTTACATTAATGTTGACCAAGCCAATCAATTGATTATTCCAGAGTCCATTCAATTCCTACAAAATGATTGGTGTAAAGGATATAAATTAAACAATCTCCAATCTCCAATTCCAATTAACGATTATACCTTCATATCCCAATTCAACATTGTATCTACGTGTAACAAAAATATTGACATAATTCTAGGTTCTCCTTGGTTGGAAACACTGGGAACGTTCATCTTAAATGTTAAAAAAAGGTTCTTGACATTCTATTATAAGAGGGAGAAGATAAGCTTGCAAGATATCACAATGAAGTCATGCTCAGAAGAGTCCTCATTGGAAGACTTCAAAGATATCTCGAGGGTGATCTCTCAATATAATCAATAGTTAATTCAAAAAATGAAAAAAGAATTTGAAAAGGTTGTCGCTTATAAGGATAAATAATTTACACGCTTAAGAAATCATAATCAAGATTTACTTACACAAAGTAAGAAACTTAAGAATGAAAAGAAGTCGCTACAGAACAAGTTAGAGAAATCTACCAACAAAGAATCAAGTGTCGATAAGGAAACAATGACTGAGCCAGTTGAAATAGAGAAGTTTTCGGTTAAGAATATCCAAACCTTAGAGAAAGGAACAATCACCAATCCAAATGAATTATCAGAAGAATCAAAAGTTGAGGAGAGATCCAACAAACAAGATTCACAAGAGATTAGGTTGACTTATCGTCATCCAAATCAGAAGAGTTGTTACGACCAATGACAAGGTTAAAAATAATATAAACAATATTCTTCTTATGAACAAAGAAACTACAAGTTTGAAAACTAACGAAGACAAAATCAACAGCTTGTTTGGAGGCAAAAAACAAGAAGCTCCGTCCTAAGAATCGACCAGCAAAAGGTTCTAGTGAAAGTCAATTTTGGTTGGATCAACTCACAATTGATGCAACAATTTTGCTTAGGAATTCGAAGATCATATTATATTTTTTCATTGTGTGTCGTGGTTAGAACCACAAAAGATCATGAAAAGACATTTTGAGCTAGAATGAAAGTTTAGGAGAAGTCTTTCAATAATTATGCTTCGAGGACAAAGCATTTTTAAGGGGAAGGCAATGTAATAATAATAATAATTATCCAAGGGACACAACCCTTGTGAATAGTCATCAAAGGTGCTCGTTAAGATTGTATATAAGGGTCTTCTCATTGTATAATATCATATCATCTCTTATTCAATATATATTTATTATATGCTTGTCCATTTATGGATTATTTGTCCTTTTTACATTGGATTTTCTTTAGAAACGAACTTTGTTCGTCACGTTCAAAATATTGCTCAGTGGAGATTGGAAACTTCTTTGGTGAAAAAGAGGGATATTTTTGGTCCGAGTTTCTGAAGAGAATGAGGTGTTATCAACATGCAGAGATTGTACAATGATTCTCTGATGCTTCAGGATTAAAATTTTTGTTAGCTCTTTACCTCATCCATACCCAATAAATTTTGTGATGTAATCTGCTACATATGTCATAGCATCTGGGGCAAATAGTAAAGATCAATAACAATCCTTGGTATGTGGATGAGTATGTTTCAGGGGAGCTTAGCTTAAAAATGCTTGTTCTTTGCTAGTAAATTGAGAATGTTCAGTACCTTTTACATATGGATTAACACCTCAATCATGACCAATTCAGGCCCTGTCCTTAACTTAGTCTAGCTCAAGATCAGACCAACATTCTAATCGACCCTCTTTGCTGTTCCTCTTGTGCCTAAAATCAATAATGCAGGACAAGCCATTGGTCCCAAGACAAATGGATCATACATGGAGGGCACACCTAGATCTATTCTTGGAGCAGTCACGTACTTTCCAGACAACACCTGGGTGCAGATTTCAAAAAGTGTGGTGCTGGTCTGACATCTGAACCGCCAGCAGTGGTTACGTTCTATTGTTGGGGCAGTATTTAGCAAGGAGGGCACAATTTTGAGGATTAGTGAAGCAGTAGAGAGGGAGCATGTCTGACAGCATCAAAACAGCAGTCCTGTCTCAACATTTATACCAGCAGAGGTTTGCCTTAATGAGGGAGTTATGTCCTATTTTCACATTTTCCCATCAGTGATATTGACAGGGCCTAGCTATTGATGGGGTTACACTACTATTCTTAACACATTAATGATGGTGATTGAGGGAGGAGTTTCACATCATTTTTAGCAGCAGTCAATTTGCATTGATGATGAGTTACACAACTGAAAGACAATGCAGCACATGGGAGTTACACTTTCCACTCAAAGGAATGTTGCTGCTAGAAACACACCTGGGGTTAACGTGGCAAAAATATTCAAGCCACTAAGTGTGTCCTTGGGGGCAAGGCTCGAGTCAAGTACTGTCACTTGAATATTGACTCTTTTGTTTAGGCAAACTCCTAATGAAGCCAAGGGGGCTGGACCCTAAAGGTTGCTAAGGCTGATTAAGCTACCTAGTTCTGATGGATGAGTTAGTTTTTTAACAACGAAACTGACACAAGAGATTTGCAATATAATTTGAAAGCATAACAACATAAATGTTAAACAACATAGAAATTAAACATGTTTATCAATTCATTCAACACATGATAGGAATCAAATATAAATTGTAATGATAAATCAAGGAAGACCAGTGCTGAAAAATGGAGTCAAATAAAATGTTGTTTGTAATGCTGGAAATGAAATGTTGTGCAACTGTTCTTGGTCAATTTTAAATTAATGTGAAAATGAGTGGATTATTATGGGAAAGGGGATTTCCAATATACCATAAGGTACTGGAAATATGTCTAGATTATTGCAAGGTGGCTCCTCACTCAGAAATGTGGGCTGGATTGGAGTCTCTGGGAGGTGTTCAACACTACACCAAACGAGGGTGTAGTCTAACGGTATCCTGAGGTCTCTACCTAGTGGTTCCCGCTTCCTTTGAGGAATTTCCCCACACTATGACAAGAATCAATACGCCGGATTTTCGTATGTGGGAGGTTTATTAGGAAGTGTTAAACTAATTACTAGTCACTAAGTCCCTTTCTGGTTTGATCAACATGTTCAGTCAAGCTGCAGTGATCCAAAGCATACTCGGGACAAAGGCTTGTTAATTTTTAAAAGTTTTTGAACATGGTTTTCTTGTTTATTAAGAACCCCAAGAGTCTCTCTTTTGGCCAGTACTCGGACAAGCCCTTATCTTGAAACCGTACTTCGGGAAACCAAGGGGGGTTATTTGCAAAGTAAATGACTAAAAAAATGTTTTATAATTACTACACTACCGAGGTAGTGGGTTAGTATCCGATTTATTTTTTGCAAAAAATGAAAAAAAAATTGTAATGAAAAAGTATACAGTCTCCAAAAATGAAATAAAAAGTTCCTAAGTCCCGAGAGAGTCAATGGCCCAATATTTGGATTGGACCAAGACGTTAAATTTTAATTTATCTTGGTTGATTTTAGTTAATCTAATCTAATTTGAAAATTATTAGGTTTGAAAAATTGACAACAACCACAAAAATTGAACTGACACCAATCCCTCCCGGGGGGATGAGAAACAAGCTTTGTGAGCTTGCTTCCAAAAACACTTTTATTACAAGTTACAATGCCAAACTGGAAATGAAAGAACTCTTCTTTCTCCTTATAGATCTTGGAGAAAAGAGGTTACAAATGATGAAGGCAAAGTAGTGAAGGAAAGGCAAGGTTCAAGGAAGGTCCTGGATCATCCAATATGGTCAAAGTGAGTGCTTCAAAACCTTCTATCTGCTGTCATACAACAAAAACCAGCAAACAATATTAGTAGAAAAAGTGCCCAAAATCACATTAAAAGTGACTTGGGAAAAATAAACAAATACTAGAAAAAACTCTAAGTTAAAACTAGCTAACTAAAGCAAAGTACTAAGATGGATTGGCTAAAAAGCCAACCCTCTTAGGGTCTTGGATAGCCTTGAAAAGGCAGCCAATGAAGCACTTGATTGCTTGATAAACCTTAAAAATTTCAAGAGAAGAAATCTTTAAACAATCTTAAAATTTGACTTGAAAAAATTACTTAAAGACCCTTTTCCAAGCAAGATCCAACAAAGAAATGATAACTTTTGAACTATTTTGGATCTATGCATAAAAAATCAGATCTGATTTTATGATAAACTTACTAAACAAATCAGATCTGAAATTGTCACAAAACCAGTAACCAAGAAGAAAATAATTTTAATGAGAGAAAGAGTAAGGAGAAGAGAGCCTGTTGCCAGAAAGATCAAATAGAGAAGGATTCTTTGTGGAGTGCTGAGGGACAATGTTCTTGAAGGTTGTTGAAGATGGAGTGGAGTCAAACTTGATCCAATCCTCCTCCAAGCTTGACAACCTGAAAGCTAAATCAGAAAACTTGCATACCCATGAGATCTTGTAAACACATATAAACAAAAATTAAAATAGCATGAAAATAAACTTATTTAATATGCAAATTTTTGATTTCTAATCATACATGAAATGATAGAAATGAAAGTAAACTTACTTACAATTCCTATTCCTATTGATTCAGAGAAATCCTTAAGGCAAGATCTATATCAAGAGTAAACAAGAAATTTGCAATACGGAACAAGTTACCTCATGAATAGCATCACAATGTTGATCCACACCCCAAGACACTACACATTTCAGCCTCCAAAGCTTCATTATTCTCAATGCAAAAAAATATGGCAGATTACAATAGCAATCCTTCTCTCATTCCAACTCTAACTAGTTTGGAATGAGAGAGGAGCTCTCAATTTATAGAAATGACAAGAGAGGGGAGGGCGCACTTGTGTAGGAGAGGAGGGCGAAAATGTGGAGAGAGTTAAGCCTTGGATTGAGGCTTGAATAGGGCTGCCTCCACCTTTTGGGCTGCCCACAAATCAGCACAAATAGGGCCTATAAATCAGCTGCAACAATCCCCAAATGTAGGGCCCTCTCTATTGGGAAATGCCTGCCCCTCTCATGGGGAAATGTGCCCAAGTCATGGGGAAGGGATCCCTTAATGTTAGCTGCTCCAAAAGTGTCATAAAACTCCTCTTACAACCCCCCAAACATAGCTGATCCAAAAACTTTTACACATCCCCAAAATTTATGATTTTGATTTTTGACATTTTTGACATTTTTTGTATTTTTTTGTATTTTTTTCTCTTTTTTGACTTTGCAAAATAAATGAAAAATAAAGTGTCCAAACACTTAGGAAAGTGGGTTTAGGGATAAAGTGGGTGCTCTAGGCTTGAAAATGAGCACCCTCATGGCCAAAAAGACCCCTAGACCACAATTTTATCACTTTTTCAATTTTTTGTATCAAACCATTAAAAATGGCTTGTTTTTATGGAAAAATATTTTTTTCTCGGAACTTAAAAAAAACCTAGGGGGACCTCATACATGTCCATATGACTCAAAAATAATGCCTAACATGGTTTAATACATTGACACTTAGTCTCTAATAACTTTTTAAGGCCTAAACACCACGCCAACTACCCCAACTTTGGAGGATTGAGTGAAAAACTCGAAAATTACTGGTCGTTTGTTCAACAACAAATTATTTCCAAGGAAAAAAAACACTCTGGGCTAGTCGGATTAATCTTCAAGTCCTAGGAAGCCGAGTCTTTTACATAAAGACACCATGCTAGTACATTTTATTACAATTTCCCCGATGGGGTATGAACCAGTGAAGCACCACTCGCGGCATACTCGCGAGTACCCGCGAGTCTTGCCGAGTGGATGCCCTCCCCGCGTAACCGCTGAAGACTCGCCTTGATACTCGCGGCTCGGGTTGACTCGTGGAACTCGGGTTGACTCGTGGAACTCGGGTATACTCGTCGGCATACTCGCCAGACTCGGCTAGCAAAAAAAATCGCGCCTGGCGGGAAGCAAAGCACGGACGGACGCCACAGTTTATGCAGTCGCGCTCATTCTCGGGCCCGCGAACTGGGTTTTGGAGGGAAAAACACACTATCGGGGGCTATAAACCATCCAACAGTGTAGCATTCGGCATCCATGTCTGCTTGTCTGTTTGTCTGCTGAGTTCGATTGTCTGCAATTGAGTGAGCCGTGAAGTAGTGAGGAGTGAGCCGTGAAGTAGTGAGGCACTGAGGAGTGACACTGAAGCTGCTGTGCCTGTGCCGTCGTGCTGCCCTGAGTTGTGAAGCCGCGCTGCCACTGTGATCGTTGAAGCCGCCGTGAAGCCGTGAAGCCATCAATTCGTCCCAATTCGAATCAATTCGAATCACAGGTTAGTGGTTTTCATTTTTTTTAAATTTGTATTCTCAATTCTGTAATGTATTATCATTTTTTATCCTAAGTTTTATCTATTTCCTAAATTTATTTTTTAGTTTTTGTAAAATGTATTAAATTATTAATTACCCATTTACTATTACATTAATAAATTTTATACACTGTAATATGCAGACTTCGTATTAAACTTAATAAATTTGGCTAAGTTTGGCTGTTAAATTACGATAGTCATCTCTGCTGTATCCTGTGTTGCAAAACTCCCAGGTTTCTCTTGTTTTTTCCTATTTTTTTTCTGAGTTTTTCGAAATTTTCAGGTCCGAGTTGTTGCTTGCTGAGTTTTTCCCTGGTTTTGTCAATTTCCTGAGTTGATGACCCCGCAGATTTTTGCTGATGCTGAGTTTTGCAACAGTACCCTGACAGTTAACTTTTGCAACAGCAGCACTATAATAATACAGACTAATTTTAAGAATTTTATAAAATTATTAGTTTAATGTATTATGTAATGTTTAATAAATTTTATAAAATTTTTAGTTTAACCGTTAAACTAAAATTACAAACTACAGTGTGCCTAGCAAAATATCATTGTTCATGGAATCAGTGTATATGTGTAATGAACCTTGCTATATAAATTATAGTTATTATTAATTAAAGGACCTTACATCATGACCCATCTCTTTGGTACTAAATAAAGAGATCACATATCCTGATTGTAATCAGCATTCATCGTATTTTCTACATGTATATTTCTAGTTATAATGGATAATTTCAGATTTCTTGTCATTTCTTTGTGATGGCTCTGCATAACAACAGTCGGGTCTGTTACAATGTATTGTGAACAAGATAAAAATCATAAAATTGTTCACATTATGGTAATCTGAGAAAAGTATAATTTTCAAGACCAGATTTTAATGAGACCCATAGTTCAGTGCTCATCATCCTTGTATGGATTTTTTCTTGTAGTGAGTTTCATCTTGTAGTATATTAGGATAGTATTTCATCCCTTTGTGTATCCATATAAGTTTGTGGCTTCAATCCCATGTGGATTCAAAATTCCCATTGTGTTGTCTTTTCTGTGTCCAAGTGAGATTGTAACTCCCATCTCCTTATAACTCACAAGTAGATTTGTAACTCCCATCAAGGAATGAGGTTAGTATCATCTTGGACAATAGAACATTTAACATATCACTCATCCATCTTTCTCTATAAAAACTTTAACGTATTACGTAATATGTAATTTTATTAATAATACTTTAATAAATTTTATAAAAAATTTAGTTTAATGTATTATGTAATATGTAATGTTTAATAAGTTTTATAGTTCGGGTGGTTTTTTAAACTTTATGTAATATTATATTTTAAATATAATAGTTAAAAAGTTAAAACTTAATACTATAATTTAAAATTAAATTTTATGTAATATTATATGTAATATTATATTTTAAAATTAATACTATAGTTTAAAATTAAACTTTATGTAATATTATATTTTAAATGTAATAGTTAAAAAGTTAAAACTTAATACTATAGTTTAAAATTAAATTTTATACTTTAAATGTAATAGTTAAAAAGTTAAAACTTAATACTATAGTTTAAAATTAAACTTTATGTAATATTATATTTTAAATGTAATAGTTAAAAAGTTAAAACTTAATACTATAGTTTAAAATTAAATTTTATACTTTAAAAAATTTATTTAAAAAAAATAATTAAATTTATTTATTGTTTCACTTTTTATTTTTAATATATTATTTATAAAGTTTTATTGTTTTTTATTTAAAATTGTTTTTTTATTTTTTTTTCAAATATAATTTTAATTTATTAATTCTTTATGGAACTTGGCTTAAACATAGGTTAGTGATAAATTAGAATTTAAGAACAATTTAAATGATACATAGATTTAGAATTTAATTTTCTATGTTGTGTGGCCCTATGGGCACAAAGCAACATTTTTTCTTCAATTCATTTTTTTAGAACATTAAATTTTAATATAGAAAATATTTTTTTTGCAACCCAGATTCCATGGCCCCTAAGGCTAAAAGGCCTCTTGATCCGGCATGGAAGTATTGTGTCAGGGTGAATCCCAATGAAGACCACAGAGTCATTTGCAACTTCTGCACCTCTCACATGTCTGGGGGCATAAACAGGATGAAATATCATCTAGCAAGAATTGTTTGCAAAGATGTGGCAGTTTGTGAGAAATGCCCCGATGAAGTCACAGCAGAAATGGTAGCTGCTTTGGATGCCATTAGAGAACAGAGTGAAAAGAGGGCAAGATACAAGTTTGAAACTTCCATGATAGGTAGATCTACAATGGCACCACCGAATGCAAGTCCAAGTACAGGAGGGTCCACTTCAGCTGCTGCAGTAAATAGAAGTGTAGTTTCTTCTTTCTTCCTTCCTCGCACAACTCCAGGATCTCAGCCATCCCTGGAGTGCTTCAATGAAAAGAAGAGGAAAGAGGCAGATATGGCAGTGCGGAGGTTTTGGTACCATAATAGCCTTTCATTCAACTATGCAAAGTCTTATTTTTATCAGCCCATGGTAGATGCCATTACAGCTGCTGGCCCTGGATACAAAGCCCCCTCCTATAATGCACTTAGGGAGAAAGAGCTAGATGAGGAGCTCGAGTGTGTTAAGGAACAATTGGAGAGCATTAAAAGCTCATGGAAGTTTACAGGGTGCACAATTTTGTCTGATGGGTGGACAGATCAAAGGGGCAGAACAATCATCAATTTTGTTATAGCTTGCCCTAAAGGAACCATGTTCCTAAGGTCCATTGATGCATCCTCGCATGTAAAGGATGCAAATCTAATTTTATCACTGTTGTCTGATGTTGTGGAGGAAGTCGGGGTAACAAATGTTGTCCAGGTAGTCACGGACAATGCTGCAAATTATGTGGCAGCTGGAAGGTTGCTTTCTGCAAAATACCCCACCATTTTTTGGACTCCATGTGCTGCCCATTGCATAGACTTGATGCTGGAGGACATTGGGAAGATGGAATGGGTGCAAGCAGTTGTGCAAGAGTGCAAACAAATTACCAAATTCATTTATAACCATGCTTGGGTGTTGAGCCTTATGAGGGGATATGCACAGGGTGAACTGAGTCGCCCTGCTATCACACGGTTTGCCACAACCTTTCTTTCCCTCCAAAGCCTTCTGAATGAGTACCAAGCTTTGAGACGGATGGTTTGTAGCCAAGAATGGATATTTTGGAAAGATAGCACAAAGCCAGATGCAGTTGCTGTGAAATTGTCTCTCTTAGGAGATGGTCTGTGGGAGAAAGTCACTGAGATTGTCAGCTTCACTGAGCCACTTGTAAAAGTCTTGAGGATCATGGATGGAGAGAAACCTGCAATGGGATACATCTATGAGGGCATGGATAGGGCGAAAGAGGCCATCAAGACTTTCTACAAGGGGAATTCATCAAAATATCTCCCTATATGGCAAATTATTGATTCCAGGTGGGATAGGCAGCTACATTCACCATTGCATGCAGCCGGAGCATATCTCAATCCAAGCTTATTCTATCATCCAGATTCTGGCATTCAAAGAGATCAGGAGGTGATGAGAGGTGTCATGATATGCATTGAGAAGATGTTCCCGAATCCAGAAATTCAGGACAAAATCAACATGCAACGTGATATGTACAAAGAAGCAGCAGGCATGTTTGGATTCAGCTCAACCCAACGACTCAAGGACAAGAAAATGCCATGTAAGATTCAATTTGTAAAAACTAAATTGTTAGACTTAGAACTTAGCTTGTAAATTTGTTAGTTCTCTTTTTCAATTTTGGCATTGCAAAACTTGTAATCATTGTTGTTTTTAACTTTTACAGCCCATTGGTGGATAGATTGTGGCTCTGAAGCACCACAATTACAAGAATTCGCCATCAGAGTTCTGAGTCAACCCTGCAGCGCTTCAGGATGTGAGCGTAATTGGTCGGTATTTGAGCACATCCACAGCAAAAAGAGGAATAGGTTGGAGCTTGAAAGGTTGGAAAAGTTGGTTTTCATCTACTACAACCTTCGAATGCTCACAAAGCAAATGCAACCGAAGGACCTAGATCCAATTTTATTGGATGATATTGATTTAGAGTCTGAGTGGGTTGTGGAGGAGGAGTTCCCTGATGATTTGGCTTGGCTTGATGAGGAGACTCAGGATCCCTCTGGTTTGCCATCTCAAATGGAAACTCCAAATACACCTGCTTCACAGTTGCTTCAGTCTGTCGATGTTGGCACTAGCTCCTCGATGACTTATTGTAGGCGTGCTCGTGGTTAGGCATGAGACTCGAGTACATGGAGACATTGTCTATTTTGGTTTTCTATTTCTATTATGAGACTATATTTTGAACTTGCACCAATCTGATTTTTAAATCAGTATGGTTTATGTTTATGGTTTATGAACACTATGGTTTATGACCACTTTATGGTTTATGAACACTATGGTTTATGATCACTTTATGGTTTATGTTTATGGTTATGATTTATGATTATGAACACTATGGTTTATGATCACTTTATGGTTTATGCTTATGGTTATGATTTATGGTTTATGAACACTATGGTTTATGATCACTTTATGGTTTATGAACACTATGGTTTATGATCCCTATTCAAATTTTTGCATACAAAAATTGATTGTGTTATGTCGTATATTCATAGTTTATGAGACAATGTTATGACTTATTGCATAAATTGTAATTTTATAGCTTATATGGATTGGAAATGCTTTTAAACTCTTTTTTGTGCCCAAAATGTACAATATTTTAAGTTATTTTAATTTTCGCCGAGTCTTGCCGAGTCTTTCCCGAGTCTTTCCCGAGTTTTTCCCGAGTCGCCGAGTCATATGCCAGCCGAGTCTTTGCCGAGTCCGAGTCGTGCAACATTGGTATGAACATCTGGTACAAAAAATAAAAAGGGCCTAGAAGGCCTGATGGACTTCTGAACTCTGATAATGAACACTTTGACATGTTCAAGTCTTCGATGGTTCACTCGGAATCGACTAAGTGCAATTTTGTGGATAACAGGGCACACTTAGATCCTAAGTCACCTGACACGAGGACACGAGACACGAGTGTCCCCACGGGACACGGTGACCCCCGGAATCAGGACACGAAGGACACGTTTTATATACATATATATATATTTTTTAAATATATTAAAATTTAAAAATATAGACATATAGATCCAATAAAATTTAGAAACTAGAACATTTACAAATATTCAATAGAAATTAGAATCAAAACACATTAATGATTACACATTTGTCATTCACAATTCACAACACATTTGTCATTCACAAATCACAATGAGACACATAGATGCATGTCGAAACCATATTTCTCATTAAGTCATCAAAATCAAAATGTATTACATAGATGTCGGAATGCCACTGGGCACTGGCAAATGCCAAATAGACTAATAGATTGCCTTGAAGCTTTATTTTTCAATTCCCATATGAATTTGGGAGATTATTTTTTCATTCAAAAGATGAATAAACTCCTAAAAGTTAAAACCATTAAGAATGGTATGGACTGTCATAATGTTTTATTTCACAGTTACCAATATAAATTGGCCAAGCAATGCAAGTTTTGCACTCAGTAGTGAAGAAGACAATAGTGTTTTATGGAACGGATGAACTCTCGAGGCTATGGAAGTTAAATGTTAGACTTTGTGGCTGTTATCATGTTAGTGTGCGTTTTAGGAAGGCTTAAGAAGATAAAAAATGAGGTGGAACTTATGAGAAACCTTTTAGCATCAATAAAATATAGGACCATCACAAATTACAAAAGCTTGAACAATAATTTCAAAGTTAATTTTAGTGTTCAAGTGTCCTGGAGTGTCCTGGAATTGGGACACGATGTGCAGAGACAGGACACGAGTGTCCTGAAATCAGGACACGAAAAAAGTCGTGTCCCCCACGTGGGGCAGTCGTGTCCGCGCCCAAACGTGGCCCACGGGACACTTGGCCCTAGAGGGACGTGTCCTGTTACTTAGCTTAGATCTATTCTTGAAGTAGTCACGTACTTTCCATACAACATCTTGGTGCAGATTTCAAAAAGTGTGGTTCTTACATCTGAACCGCCAGCAGTGGTTACGTTCTATTGTTGGGGCAGTATTTAGCAAGGAGGGCACCGTTTTGAGGATTAATGAAGCAACATAGAGGGAGCATTTCTGACAGCATCAAAACAACAGTCCTGTCTCAACATTTATACCAGCAGAGGGTTGCCTTAATTAGGGTGTTATGTCCTATTTTCACCATTTCCCATCAGTGATATTGACAGGGCCTAGCTATTGATGGGGTTACACTACTATTCTTAACACATTAATGATGGTGATTGAGGGAGGAGTTTCACATCATTTTTAGCAGCAATCAAGTCACATTGATGATGAGTTACACAATTGAAAGACGACGCAACACATGGGAGTTACACTTTCCACTCAAAGGAAGGCGCTCATCTCAAGGAGAGGTTTATTTAATCGGTTCTCAGAGATTGAGAAATGTTTGGATCCTTGGGGCTTCATTCCCCCTTGTGACTATTCTTTGGCTTTTGACATTCTTGAAATGAGCAGTTGGCTCCTTTCTTTCCTCTCTTTCCTTTACTTGTAGTGTCTGATCGAGCAACCAGACTTCTATCATGAGTTTGTCTGTCCTCAAATGTTACGAGATATTGTTCTTTTCGCACAAGAGTTCCTCCTAGGATCACTTAGCTTGGCCTTCTCAACCCCATGTATTCTCTAGAGGACATCATCGGGCTTTGCATTGGTCCCTTTACAGTGATAGAGGATGGCAGGGTTGTCCCTTCTCAAGTTCTCACTCCTCCTGCACTCCTACTTGTACTTGTATTCGCATCTCAAGGTTGAACAAAGGCTTTGTGCCTATCAGTATTGCACTGTTGTCTTATATAAATGAAGCTCTTTTCTTTTGTTTCTGGACTTTTGTATCTCTCTTTACTATGTTATTTTTTTTTAAGTTTTAGGAGTGTTACTGGGCTCCCATAATCCTTGCATGGATTCTTTTTCTTGATAAAATGTTTCATAATTCGCTTAATATAAAGAATGAGAGTACATGCATTTTGTACGAAACAAAGGGTTGTCAAAATAGCCATCATGAGCTAAGTCTCTGCAAGATAAAAACACCTAGCATATAAAAACTTGCCATGTTGGGCATTAAAAAATAGAGTCATAATGAACCATAGTACTTGAGAGAAATAGCGATAAACATAAATAAACCTAGTTGGCAAGAGCGAACAGTAAGTCTAGGGAGTTGTTGGAACCAAACCAACTGTGGAAGGGGGGATTTTGTCTTCAGGAGGAGGCTGTTGTCTGAGAAGGGTCTTGTTATCTCATATATAGTAGCCTGGCTACCATACATTATTTTTCTGATTCCAGTACACTATTCAGCCAGTTCCCTTACATTGAGATGCTGAGATGAGCATCTATATTGGATCACTATTAGATTTTGGACAACAGTATATATATTCCCCATGCCATGACTAAGTTTCAGGACACTCAGAGAGATGACCGATGTAGCCATTATACCATTTGTACAGAGCAGTCAGTAGTGCCCAGAGTTGCAGTAGCAGTTTCAGAGGACAGATGATGAGCATTCAGGTATATGACTCAGCAGGTATATCATAGTGTTTTGGTTATATTGCTTTTATATTTGTTCTTATAGCATGTCTTAGCACCTAGTGTCATGATCTGGCGATCATATAGATATGTGGACCTGGTTGATCTGATTATATATATTATATTGTCCCTACTCAGACTTAGAAGTTCACTATTCATACTCATTGGTTTTACCCTCCTTAGGGAGAATAGAGGTGATCATTCCACCATACCTTGGCTTGCTAATGTTGTCTCCATTATTCATTGTTTTCATCCATCCATTGCCTACCTTTTAGTTTATCACCCTGACTTACTACTTGACTAGTGACATGGAGGACCTTTTCCCCACTGTAGCCTCTGTATTGGATGAGCTTCCCTGTTTATTGTGTCTCGGCTCTAAGTTGGTGACAAAACTTACCTATGGTGAGTTGGAGTTCCTTGTGAATTTCCCCTAGTCACTAAAGATGTGTTGGCTAAACCTGAAACTTTTAGTGCTGCCATGAATACAAAATCTGGAAAAATGAAATGCTATATCTTGTATGAAAAGCCCGTTCATGCAATGTGTTTCTAAACACACATGAATGAAAGGCATGTCAAATGAAAGTGGCCATGAAAATAAATGTTATATCTTTTGTGAAATAAATACCTAGGTAAACAAGTTATCTGTGACACACCTAGAAGTGCTCAGGTAAACAAGTGCCTTAAAAACACACTTGCAGCAGAAAGCCTCAAATAAATGTAAATCTATGCAATGTGTTTATAAACACACATAGATCAAGGCTATGGAAACTTCAGGCCCAAAAGCATTGGAACTTAAATGCTATATCTAAATAATTACTGGCCTCATTTGTATTATGGATTGTGCGCATTTGTTAAAGGTAAATAAACCCTCTTTGAACAACTCATCCATTTGTGAGACACCGCCATTCCCTGTGTTGTTGCTCATTCAGTATATACTATGGTGTGTATTCCCTTTCCCTTTTCCAAAGTGTCACAATGTTAAGTCAGTCAAGTCATCCCTTAGCCTAGCCAGTTATTTTAGCCTTCACCCTTCACTAGCAAATTGATCACAGCTATGAAGTGAGTATGGTCCTGAAAGCCTAGTCTGAGTAATAATAATAATTAATGACATTATATATTTGGATCTAGATCGCCAGTAATGATTACTTTGTGTTATAATTGTTATTTGAATAGGTTGTAGAGCATGCATTTAACCTTTGACACTTTGCAGCAGCTTCTGATGATGGTTTGAGTTATATTTGGTCATGTTGACTTGGTCAAACCTAGTTTGACTAAGGTCAACCATAGGACATTAGATGGTTGGACCTTGTGATGATATGGATAGATGATATATGGTCTATGTACATGTACATGATAATTATATGCATCAGATACAGGTTTATGATGATGATTCATGGTTTACAACATTATTTGATCATTTACAGATTATTATTATTTCACCTGTTCCGGTATATTGGATATATTATATGATCATGCAGAGACTCATATGGTGTATGAGTACACATCTTGGATGGATTTGGACCTTTTGAGTCCAATGAGACAGTTTGTTTTTAGTTCCGGGCACTTACAGTGATGATTGAGCCTCAGTAGGCTAACACAGTGCAGTTTTGGTCTGTCGGAGACCCTGTCAGAGTAGAGAGGATTTTTATTTGGTTGACCTAGGGCACTGTGCTTGGAGGGGGTGGTCCAGCCACTTGTTTTTACCATATTAACCCCCTCCCGGACACACTGGTTCCCTCACCTTGACAGCACAGGCACTCCAGGAGGCAGTTTGGGGCAGTTTCACGCTTCCTGAGGCATTTCAGGATTGGTAGAAATGGCTATTGAGGAATTCGATTTGGGGTACTGAGGCAATGTCTTGGCATGGGATGATCAGTGATGATGGGTTGATGTCTTCCACACCTCCTCCAATAGTTTCAGCTTCATCGGGGCCCGCATCCATCACTTATGGCACTTTCTGATGATTTCTGAGGCCTCTTAAGGCCCACGATTTGTCCATAGAGGCACGATTTGGTATATTGATGACTATTTTATTATTATTGTGCTATGGGGATTGACCAAGGGTGGCTAAAATTACCCCTTGGACCCACCATAAGCTTCTTATTATATTTTGTCATCATGATATGGTGGGATTCCCCTCTCCTAGGGCGATTTTGTCCACTTATGTTATATTTTATTAGTGATCCATGTATTTTATTGTTGAGCTCATCTCAACCATTGATTAGACATTTGTATCTTTTAATCTTAGCCACTCATTCAAAAAGTGGTTAGGATTTTGGTGCCTCTCCTATCTATTTAAAGGAGAGAGCCTCTCATTGTAAAGGGGACTTGTGGCTCTGGATTATTGGAATAGAAAATTATTATTACATCTATCTCTAGTGTTGTGGTGAATGTTTTTGGTGTTTGTTTGTTGGTTCTTCCTTTGCACTGAGTTATTGGAGATCTTGTTTTGCCATATCTTTTGTACCGCGTTTTTGCATCTACAGGTGGAGGCCGATTTGGTTTGAGGAGGAAGTATTGGTAGGGGAAGACTCTCCCTACTTCTTCTTTGGATCTCTTCGTTGGTAATAGGGAGTATTACTGTCCCATGACCTTCTATTTCATGTTACTATTGCATTTCGCTTGTATTTCCTCCATATTTGGTCTTACTGATTGAATCACTATTCCTTGGTTTGACAGGTAGAGGAGGTCGCACTTGTGGGCAGGGCATCAATTTGGCAAGCAAAATCAACTATTTCTCATTCGATCTCTGCGGGAATCTTCCTCAACATCAAGGCATCTCTCTTCATCACTCAGGTATGATCTCAAGGTAATTTCTATCTCCATGATCTATCCACTTGTCTTAAATATTTCAAACCCTAATTAATCAAAACCCCCATTGTTACATTTTCTTAGATCTACTGAGATCTAGTGGGTTGTTGGGTATAATATTGAAAACCCACCTCTATAGTATCCACGGCATCCCGGATCTATAGTTTGGTGAGGATTGGCCTTCATTCGATCCCCTTCCCAAGCCAACTTGGCTTCCCCAAGTGAGGGCACACTTCTTGGAGAGTTGAGTTGACCTAGATCTAGTTGATGGGTAGTTGAGATTTTATTTGATTCATGATCTACACATCCTAAAACCTACCCCTAGACTCTTACTTTGGCAATTTCTACCTTGTGGGCCCTATTCCACATTTTAAGGGATTTAATCCCCATTTTGGACCACTTGGTATCTTCAAACTCAGATCTAGTAAGATCTAGCCATTGGATTGCCTTGAAATTGTAGATCCACACTCTCACTTGATCAACCTACTTGGATCTAAAATTTAAATGTCATTGGACTTGTCTTGATCCCATTTATCCCACATTATACCCTCCTTGGGCAAAGTCGCACTTCCTTGGAGATTGGAGTTGGTCCACTTCTAGGACGTGGGTACATGAGATTTTAGTAGATTTGGTACGAGCATAATTCAAAACCTAGGTCTAGTTGGTCACTTCATCAAATCTTGCCTTGGGGATAGCATTCCTTGTTTTAAGGGACTGTGGTCCACTTAGGTCAAACCTTGAATCTCTAGATCTAGACCTACTCATCCATCAAACCTTTAATTGCCCACTTGTCTCATGCAATAGGAGTCATCAACCACAAGTTAATTTCATTTGACTCCATTATCCCAATTCCCAAGGCACTGATCTCTCTCCAAGTCAATTCGACTTTCCTAGATTGTTGGATTAACTTGTGGTTTGATCCTTGTTTGGTGGACTAAACCCTTTGATGTCATTATACTTCATGATCAAGCTTGTCACTTGTACTAGTTAGCCCTAATTCAACCCCTAAACTACCCTGCATTGGACACGGTTCCCAAGGCAGTGGAATTTTTCACATTGACTAGTACTATAATCCTGGATCTTATTTTCAAATACTATAAGTCACTCACACATCAACAATGAACCAAAGCTAAACTCATTGAACCCCTCACTTATCTTGTGACTTCATCCTTAGGTCTAGGATAAACCATACACCTTCTTTCACTTAGTCTTAACCTATGTTGCACAAGTTTTCGGTACGCGGGTACGTGGGGTACGTGGACACGAGTATCCGGTATGGCTAGAAGCTTCGCCCAAATTTACAGGAAACGTCAGGATGGGAGCGACAATAATATAATATATTAAAATTTTAATATATATTAAAAAAAATAAATTTATTAAATTATAAGTTTAGTTTTTAAATTTTTAGCATTTTGCCAATTTTAAAAGTTAACTATAATAGTATTTTCTATTATAAATCCATTTTTTATTATAAATCTAGTTTTTTTATTTTAACTTTTTCTATTATAAATCTATTTTTTTTAAATTTGATTTTCTCAAAATTGTATTTATAGGCAAAGGTAATAAAATTTATAGGTTATAAATTAATAATGAAAAGTAAAACTTACAAAGTTACAAACATTATGGTTAAAAAAAAAAAACTTAAACTCTATCTATCAACATAGATAAACTTATAAAGTTAATTGATAAAAAATTTAAAAATACGTGTACAAGTTACAACTCTGTCAAAGTTCAAATCCGTAAAAGACAAATTAATAAATTATTATATTAAATTTTTAAAATGAAATTCTAACATTATAATTTATAACCTATAACAATTCCAAAAACAAATTAAAATCCATTTCAAATTAAACAATGGACATGTTTCTTTGTAATTAATCGTGACTATGAATCTAAAAAACTTAAAAATATGAAACATGGCCCCATGCATACATTATATTGGTGCACTTCAAACAAAGTTACAGTGTTACAACAATCACAAATTTAACAGTCACACAATAATTATAAAATAAAAAATTATAACAATGAATCTATACATGTAGAGTGCAGCCCGCTTGAAAATGGAATTGAGGTAAACGCTGATCGATACCCAGCACTTGCAGCCAACTTGAAGTTGAGGCAGACGCTGACCAAGATCACTGGATGGCTCAGAAAATTAGACTCCGAAGTTCAAGCTCAGAATTCGATACTCAGAAGTTCAGAGAGAGACGAATGGGATCATGGGAGACTCAGAGAGACAGAAATTCAACCGAAAACAATTCTCAGAAAAATTAAAAAACCCAAAACTGTCAAATTCTTCCAAGATATCCAGCAGAGAAAACCAAAAACACTAAGAAAAAGCAGTCTGAAGACTGTAATGTGATTTTTTAGAGAGGCAGAGTTTGTTTATAAAGGCTCCATTGCATGTACGCTTCCCTCTTCTTGCCTCCATGCATCCTTCAATTTGGTGCCAATCCAATTTCACTTTCCCGCGAACTTCATTTTTTTCCCGTGATGTGAGTTTTTTGTCGGTGGGTTGGGAGCATGAGGAAGCTCCTCGTTGGGTGGGGAGCTTATTCAAGCTCCAGAACATGGGAACTTGTGGCTGGGAGCTTGAGGAAGCTCCCGATCCATCGAGGAGCTTCTAGAAAACTCATGTCGAGAAGCTCCCAGCCACAAGTATCCTAGAAAACTCATGTCGAGAACTGCGATTTTACCTCTGCAAAGTACCCGAAAAGTTCCCAAGTATCTGAGGAAGCTCCCACCCATTTTAGAGCGTTTCGTATCAGCTCCAAAGTTCCCGAAACTGCAGGAACATTGGGTACGCCCTTCCTAATGGCCGGGAGCGGTACCCGTGCAACGTAGGTCTTAACTTGATTTGGTGTCTTGGTTTGATCTCTCCTGTCGGGAGTAGATTGGGTCTCCCCCTTTGTTGTTTGTGCTAGATAACATAAAGTGAAGGTTGCCTCGACTGGTGTGACAACCATCTATTGGAGGTCGAGGTGATCGTGGTTGCACCTTTTGAGTTGCCCTTCCCTATTGCCATCCATTAATGGATACATCCATAGGGGTAACTACAGTTTAAGTGATAACAGGTCTTTAAGGCTTCATGCCCCTCGACAACTGTAATGATCTATTTTGCACATAGAGCCCGAGCCTGGATACTAGTGGTGATAATTTCACTAGAATTTGCTCCACAGAAACTTACTAAGAAAATTTTCCATCTTAAAATAACCTCGTGCTGAAGAGACCCAACAAGAAGAATAATGAACATGGATAGCTCCCAAAACTTTAGTGCAGATTTGGAATTTAGCAGCAAGAAAAATAGGCTTCACAATCCACTTGTCAATCTTCTTGGTCATGTTTTGCAATACTGCCTCCTATAGCTGCTTGGGAGAATCATGAAAGGAAAAGGGGATTCCATGAAACTTTAAGACCTGGCCAGATTGAATCCAAGCCCATTCTTGCTAGATCAACCAGTTTGGATGCTCCCTTGGGTAAGACAGAAGGATCGAGTCTTGGCCATCTGCAGCTTGGACCGGGATTTATTACAAAAAAATTGCAAGCTGTCCATGGTGTTATCTAGATTCTAGAGTTTCTTTCTCTTCAGTATTGTCAAGAAGTACATGGATGACTATTGTACTTTCTAGTTCCATTGACCTTTCCTTGGTCATTTGTGTGCGTTAATAAAAGTTATCTCATCTTATCTTCCTTGTGAATGCTTGCCAATTTAACTTTTCGTTGAATTTCAAACCTAGATATTTGTAGTTCTTGGTGATTTCCAGGGGTTCATTGTTTAAACTGATTTGGGTTAGTTTTGTTGCAAAATGCAAAAGCACAAGTATGCGACAGAGTGGTATCAGAGGAAAAGTTTTGGTAGATGCTTTGCGTGCACTGAAAACAGCAAACCTGTTGCTTAGTTGATTGACTGATTCTCAGTATCATAGCAAGAATTGTGTAACCCCCCTTAGATAGTGACACTGGGTATGTTTTAAAATCCAAGCAGGACAAGTAGTCTGTCCAAGAGGGTTGGACTAACAGCCTCCTCTCCTAATAGCATCCATGGTGGAGAAAAATATGACATTGACGGTTGTCTGGTTTATATGTTACTGGTTGTGTAGTCTTCTGTCACTGATTTAATTTGTTGTTATTCCTGTGTTTTTTTCATAATCTGAATCTCCTGTAAGTTGAAAAGAGGATTTGAGGAGATGACTATGGGATTCTTCTTGTGTTTAGTTGGCTCTCAAACATAAAGAGCTACACATCTCTGGTCCTCACAATGTAGTAATGTTGAAATATATATTTTCCGAGTACTTGAAAAAGGCAGTGATGTCTGCCATGTATCTCTGAGTAACTGGGCTTCCAAAGATGCAATATTTCCGTCTCTGCTTCCGTCTGGCAAAGCCAGTAGATTGGCTGGTCCCTGCAAATCTGATGATATGCTTTATTTTAAAGCTGATGAGAGCAGACTCTGAGTTGGCCTGAAGGAAACTTTTGCTTAATGTTAAACAGATATAATCTGGAGTGGGGATAAATCTGTTATCTATCTCAAGATATGTATTGAAATAATGGAGGAGATAGGCACACAATGTAATGTTGGTTTCTGTCTTGTAGATCTAAAAACTGAGAAACTATCATGTTTTTTTATTGCTAATTTGGAAATGTTTAAAGCAGCAATAGGGAGGTATTCCATTTCCATTCTTTTTATTTTATTTTATCTAACTGGACACTACCAGTAAAGTTTGAGCATTTTGTTTGGACTTGTTTTTTCCATTGCAGATAATTATATAGAGAGCCATTTGATGTCAAGATAAAATATACTCTTAACTAAAATATTTACCTTGTACCTTTTACTTGTATATTTTCATTGTTTACAATTGACTGAACAGTGAATATATTTGTTTTGTGCACCAATTTATGATCTTTCATTTATGTAAAAGTTAATCCTGATAAAATGTTTTACTATGATACAATGAACTCTATGATGTATATGAAGAAAGCATGCTTTAAATGCCCTACTTAATTGATACTTATTACTGACTATGTAGTCAAGAGTTGCTGATCACAACCTGGTCCAAAATAAAAAGACGAAAAAAAAAGAAAGTAACAATAACAAAAGAGGAAACACCAAACTTCGTAGGAGATTTTAAGCAATCCTCCTTGGGAGCCATTTCTTAAATTTTTGCCTGACTTGCTTGCCGACATTGAGATCCTCATGCTGATAGTTTCCAAAATTTTTGCAATGAACAAATTTTAGGAAATTTTAATGTTAAATGAAAAATTTGAATTATCTGATTTTGGTAAACTATGAATTAAACCAAAATATGTGGTATTATTTGTATGAAATGAATTGGTATTCTTTGTGTTATCAGCCTACACTTCACAAGCCCAGTATGATGGCGCATGTTGCTCGTGTTCTTAAAGGGGAGAAAACTCTTCGAATGCACTACGCAAATTGCAGGTATTTTTGTTTGCCAGATTTTTGTTTATTTCTCCTATTGTATAGCAATAAAAGTGATAGATCTGTGATCGCGAACACTGTTGCAGCACATACAATGCAGACTTTGATGGGGATGAAATGAATGTGCACTTTCCACAAGATGAAATTTCTCGAGCAGAAGCATACAATATTGTAAATGCCAATGAGCAGTACATCGTGCCAACAAGTGGCGATCCAATTCGAGGGTTGATTCAGGTTCAAAATGCTCATTTCTTAGGAATTCTTGAGATTTTGGTTGTAGTATTTGTGTTAACATTGTTGCAATTTCTATTTCCTTCATTACCTGATATTGAAAATGCAAATACTTTTAGAATATTTTAGGCACAGTATCTCCGCATGTGATGCAGTTCTTGTGTTTTGTATAGGCAAAAATTCACTTGTTTCAATGTTAGAAGGTTTGAGTCGTTTCATGTTGCTGCAGGATCACATTGTAAGTGCTGCACTGCTTACTAAGAGGGATACGTTTTTGACCAAGGCAGAGTATCAAAATCTGGTCTACACTGCTTGTGTCTCAAATGCTGCTCCTGTTTTTCAACGTGGAAAATCATGTCCGAAAGTTGGTGTTGTTAAAGATGAGCGTGCATTTTTATCCCTTCCTCCAACAATATTGAAACCGGAACCTTTGTGGACTGGAAAGCAGGTATGTGGTTCTGTATAGTGCTTTTGGATGTATTTCTTGAGCATTAAGATTCCAGAAATATATTTTTTCATGCTTTTCAAACTGGAAGAGTTTCCAGGGTGAGTTTGTTGTTCAATCAGTATTCCACGTTTGCTCTCGGCAGGTCATAACGACAGTGCTACACTATATCACAAAAGGAAGACCATCTTTTACTGTGAAAAAGTCTGGGAAGGTTCCAGGAGATTACTGGGGTAAAAGTAGTGGAGAGTTGGAGGTGCTGATTCAAAATAATGAACTTATTTGTGGGGTAATTGACAAGGCGCAGTTTGGAAAATATGGGCTGGTTCACATTGTCCAAGAACTTTATGGTGCTGATGCAGCAGGGCATTTACTGTCAGTTTTCAGTCGCCTGTTCACTGGATACTTGCAGGTTGGCCCAAATTTAAAAATGAGAACATATTTAGTTTTTATGCCCACCCAATCTTTTTAGTATTGTGAATATTATTGATTGATTGAAACAATTTTTCATCTCAGATGCATGGGTTTACTTGTGGAGTAGTCGATCTTCTTCTCGTGCCTCAAGCAGAGGATGACAGGAAAAAAAAGTTGGAGAAGAGTGAAAAGCTCGGCGACAAAGTTCATTTGCAATTTCTTGGCCGAGATAGGGCTGAAATAGGTTTGTTTTACTGTAATACCAAGCTAAGTTTCCTGGTAGCAGATTATATGTTGAAATTTCCACATAACTTGTTTGTGGAACCAAGGTTATCAGAATTAGAAAAATGGCCAAGGGCCAAGGGTATGTAAGACAGTTCTAGGTAGCATTGAGTAGATGCTCAATAGATGCAGTCATGCTTGCTACTAGTTTCCTGTCAAGGCATGGTCCCTAATGGTATGTCTATGAGATAATAAATTAAGTTCATAGAATCATAACTTCATACCGTAGTTAGAAATGAAATAAATACTTAACTTGGTTTAGTTGATATTGCCATAGAGTATAGAACATTTGAGAGACCTTGGTTTAGTTGGTATTTTTTTCCTTGGAAAAAAAATCTATATTCCAAAAAGAGAATATACATAAACAGGTCTGTAGGTCCAAACCCCATGCCAAAATCTTTCCTGCCAGTGGACCAGATTCCATTACCTTCTCTCGAGTATTGGCACAGAACAAAAAACTGCTTTATCAACATTACATAGTTCTCAGAGATACTGAAATTAGACAAACAACAAAAATACTGCCCTATCGAGAGCTAAAAACTGGAAAAAAGACAGATACAGCAGGCTTTCTTGAACTCCTCTCACTGTCTTGTTTAAGAAACAGTTAATAGGGAAAAGACTCGATGTCGGCCTGAAGAAGACCCTCCCTGTATTCTTCTTCAACAAGGGTGCCTTCATTTAATGCGAGATCTTGTTTTGATAGTTCGTCTGCTTCTCAGTTTAATTCCCTGTAAACATGTTTAAAAGAAATTTTTTCTAATGAAGAGATCTCTTCCTCAACTACAGACATCATATTTCTTAGTCCCAGGCCTGGCTGCTTGGGAGAATCCCCCCCCACAACGCTTAGTTCCCAAAGCATGCTCCCAGAGGGAGTGATCAGGAAGTGCCCTTCCGGGACTGATTTTTGGGAGTGCGCTGTTAAATTTTGGGTAGGGTTAGGGTTTGATGCAGAAAAATCAAATCAAATATACTTTCATGCAAAAAATCAATATAACAAATTTATACCAAAGCAGAATAGTACAGCAGTAACTTAAATAAGATAATTCAAAACATAATTTTCATCTCTTTCAACTTTTCAGCTTTAACACTACCAATTGGGTCACCGTGTTAAAGTAATCTTCAGTAACATGTAATCAGCAGTATAAGACTAACAATAACAAATCTAATTAATAATAAGAGCAAGTTAGGGTACTTACCTGGAGTGTGGGACCCTTCCTGTTTCATACTCAGAAAATTTTATTTTCAAAATAAGCTTGAGCCTCTCAGAGGCCAGTCAAACATTAGGAACCAACTGACCCTAACTAGGAGGGTAAGTACAACCCAGAGAGAGAGATGAGAGGGTTGGGTTACACTCAAATAAGGACAGTCAATGACAATCAAAACACAGTGACAGTCTTGTTGCCGCCTAGAATCACACCTGGGAAAATGCAGCAAAAATATTCAAGCCGCTCGGTGTGGCCTTGGGGGCAAGCCAGAGTCAAGTACTTACTTGAAACTTGACTCCTACGTCTAGGCTTACTCCTGAAAAGTGAAAAAACTCTGAAGTGTTTAAACTTTAATCTACAAAACTAAAAAATCTAGGAGTTAGAAAATTTGATTACAAGAACAAACCAATATAAAACATAATATCATTCATTGTCCCACATCATCATTATCATTTGAAACATAAACATCCATCATCATGAAATATTTAATAACAAGACCAGTGCTGATAAATGGAGTCAAATAAGTGCAGTTGAATGCTTGAAAAATGACAATGTTTTGCAATTGTTCTTGGTAAATTTTATTTTTTCTGTGGTAATGAGTTTTTTTTATTAGGGATGGGGATTTCCAATATACCGTGAGGTACTGGAAATATGTCCGCAATTTGACAAGGTGGCTCCTCACTTGGACATGTGGGATGTATCGGAATCTCTGGGAGGTGTTCAACACTACACCAAACGAGGGTGTAGTCTAATGGTATCCCGAGGTCACTACCCAGTGGTTCCCGCTTCCTTTGAGGAATTTCTCCACACAATATCAATGATCGTTTACCCCGGATTTTCGTAAAGGGAGGTTAATTGGGAAGTGTTAGACTAATTACTGGTCACTAAGTCCCTTTCTGGTTGATCATCATGTTCAGTCAAAGTTGCAGTGATTCAGAGCATACGGGGACAAAGCCTTGTTAATTTTTAAGGATTTTTGAACAATGTTTTTTTTTTTTTTTTTATATATTTAAACCCCAAGAGTCTATTTTCTGTCCAGTACTCGGGCAAGCCCTTATATTGAAACCGTACTTTGTGAAAGCAAGGGGGGTTGATTAAAATTGAAAAAAATGGAAATTGTAAAAAAATGAGTAAAGCTAGGTCCTGAGTAAACTTGTGGCCCGCCAATGGAACGGACCAAAAAGGTTAATTTTAATCCTAGTTTGATTTTATTAATGCGGAAAAGGAAAATCTAAGCTAAAAAATTGCAAAGCATGAAAATTGAGTCGACACAATTTTCCCCTGGGGTGATGGGGTGTGGCTGCTGGGTAGCCCAATTGCTCTCGTTTAATATATCTTTTACAATGCGAATAGAAGTGCCCTAGTCATTCAAAATTGACTCAAAGCTACGTTATCGGATTCGTCTAGACAGGGTCCGAATCAGTTTCCGAATCGCTGGGGAATCGCGGATTCGAAGATCCGATTTGGATTTTGTAAGATTCGATGGTTTTTTTGGGGATACGGATCCAATTTGGGATCCGTTTCGGTTCACTGAGGATTCAATTCCTCCAAGGAGATTCGGTATTCGGTTGGCATTGAATCGGTTCCCATTGGAGGAATCGTATCCCTACCTTCGATATACGGATCCTCCAATGGGAACTGATTCCCTTGCATCCATTAAAAAACACTCATTTCACAATAAAAGAATGTCGATTATGTTGAACGCAGGAGCTTTTAGGTCCCACCTAGTCTTCTAAAGCGGCAACCTATGATACTGGACACGTCCATATAGGCCATCGTGTCCTGTGTCATCGTGTCGGACATGTCTTTTGGACGTGTCCTGTTGTAGGACACGTCGAAAAAAGGTGTCCGACACCATGTCAGGACGTGTCCTAAAAACAGGACACCGTGTCCCAAAACAGGACACCATGTCTCTAAAACAGGACACTTCTAACCCAAAAAAACTATAAAAACAATTTTACCCTCATTCATTCACATTTTTCAGTGAGGCTTGAGCTCTAAGAGGGTTTTTTGGTAGGTGGAGCATTTAAAGGTCTTCCATCTTGATCTACCCCTTTTTGTCTTTTCCAGTGGCATTCCGACATCTATGTAATACATTTTGATTTTGATGACTTAATGAGAAATATGATTCCAACATCTATGTAATTTTTTATTTTGATGACTTAATGAGAAATTTTATGAATCTGTGAGAACCCACTGCACTGATGGAATTATAGCCCCCCATGTTTGTCATCCTTCTCTGTCTGTAGTTTGTGATGTATTTTTATTATTCTTCCATATACATTTACATATTACATTGTTTGTCTCTTAGTTGTGATGTATTTTTATTATTCTTCCATGTACATTTACATATTACATTGTTTGGCTCTTAGCCTCTCAAATCAAGTTAGTGAGCACACCAATAAGTATTATGTGGGGGCATATTCCACAAACAACATCACAAGGGGATTCATTTCACATAGCGGACGTTAGCCCTTATTTCTATTCCTACCCATAACATTCAATCTAAGTGGCATCATCATTGTAAGTGGCATAGTCTAAAATATAAAGGGTGTTTAGTAACGGGAAAAGATAATAATAGGGCGTGGCCCCCATTCATGTAATCCAATCAAATAGAAATAGTCCTATTTTGGTTGGCTTTCTTATGTCTCACTCCACTATTGAAACAAGGGAAAAAGGCTAATGAGTGGCTTCCCCTTCCCCCACTATTGGATACACCATTCATGTAATCCAATCAAATAGAAATAGTCCTATTTTGGTTGGATTTCTTATGCCTCTCGCAGGCATCCAATAGTGGGGGAAGGGGAAGCCACATACTAGCCTTTTTCCCTTGTTTCAATAGTGGAGTGAGACATATGCATTGTGATTTGTGAATGTGTAATGTATATTGATTGTAATTTCTATTGAATATTTATAAATGTTCTAGTTTCTACAAAAGATTGGATCTACATGTCTATATTTTTTTACATATATATATATATATATATAACATGTCCTCCGTGTCCTAATTTTGGGGGTCGTCATGTCCGTGTCAGACACTCTTATTCCCGTGTCCTTCGTGTCAGGTGACTTAGGCGACAACCTAACACTTGGGCCTCACCTTTGCCATTTCATCGACTTTGAGCTTGAGCTGACAGACAGCAGCGAACAGAGACGAGTTTCTTCTACCATAGCCACGAGTTTCTTCTTCAGAATGAGTTTCTTCTTCAGAATGAGTTTCTTCTCTTCCAGCATGAGTTTCTCCTCATCATCGAGCAACTTGGCTGCGTATTCCCAATCTTACCAACAAAGAAACTTACTGGTCTTTAAATTGTGTAAATGAAAAATGAATCCCAATATATTAATGAGTGATTTTCAGTTTAATCTTAAAAAAGACCATGCCATTAACCACTCTTTTTATCCTTGTCATGGTTTTTCTACATTCATTTTTAAACCAAAAAGGAAAAGTACCAATTCCTCAAGCCAAGCAGCTACTGGAGTAGTTTGTTGGTAAGATTGGCAGTTCCACAAGCAGTCCCTGTAAAATATTCTTCCAAACTGCAATACATTCTATGATATAATCATTATAACATTTGTGAGTCTAGTTTATGTTATGAACTTATGAATTTGATTTCAAATATGAAAATTACATGGATGAACCTATGATGCTATTGCTCATTGATGTATGATCATAATGTTACTGTCACTGACTTACAGTTATTGTATGAAATTAAATTTGGTTTCAAATCTGAAAATTACATGTATGATTCTATGAATCTATGATGTTTCATGTTACAATTACGATGTATAATCATGTTACAACTTTGAATGTATGATGTAAATGTTACATGTATGATCAATATTACTGATCATTGATGATTCATGAATCTATGATGCATTGAAATTTGATGTTAATTGTGACCTGCAGGGCCTAGGGATTTTAAATTTGTGATTTTCTTATAAAATTATAGATTTATATATTTATAATAATAATAATAATAAAAAAAATAGGGTTAGGGTTCCGAATCCCCGATTCCTAATTTTGGATGAGTGTCGAATCCCGTATCGGATTCTTCAGCCGATTCCGATCGCACCCACGATTCGTGTAACCTTGACTCAAAGGCTTACAAAAATTGATGGAAAGAGTTTCCGGAGGAAAATGTATGGTGCTTAAGTGCTCCGGATGGCTAAATCTACCAAAATTTGGGAAGAATCTCCTCCTATCTGTTCATAAAACGCTGCAAAACAACGAACAAATATTAGTAAAATGTGCCCAAAAACACTTAGAAAGTGAGTTTGGGTCACCACAAAAATTACTGAAAAAATAACTAAGTTAATTTATGATAAATTGGCAGAAAATAACCAAGGAAAGCAAGCTTTCCTTGGGATCTTGGCTTACTCTTGAGGCAGCCAATGAAATGCATTTTTTAACTTGCAAGATAAACTTTTAAAACCAAACAACTAGTTTCCTACTCAAGCCTTGAGATTTTTCAATAAGAAAAATGACTTTTTTGTATGCAAACTAGTGAATAGATCTAGGAGCTGATGATAAAACTTATAAAACAACTAGATCTGAATGCAACTAAACAATAAATCTACTTATGATTAAATCAGAAAAGTATAGACCTATTATTTGATTGCATATAGTAACCAGAACAGAAAAAAGTACACGAAAGAGAGAGAGGGAGATAAGAAAGAGTTTATTTTATTTTATAATATTTTTTGAGTAGAGGCTTTGGAGCCTTCTGGTGGAGAACCGAAGGACTAAGTCTGCAAAAGATGTTAGAAAAATGAAGGAAGTTAGCAAGATCCTCCACTCATCCACTTGAGATAACCTGCAAATCACATCAACTTGAACACAAAAGTTCAAATCTAGAAATAGACATATGAGAAATCAAATTAAGAGTGCTCATAAACAAATGACACACTAAGATTAGATCTCTACACATGAATATATAAAAGATTAAAACAATAAAATTACTGTCTAACCTTCCTTATAAATCGATACCAATCCTTACAATAAGCTAGATTTAGATGCAAGAGAAAAACAAGTAGCTCAAATACATGTTACCTCAATGAAAACCATGATATTCATCCACTCATCAAAGCACTATACCAAGCTTGATCTCCAAAGTCTCTTTATTCTCATAAACACAATAAGCAAATACAATAGTAAGCTCTCAATCCCAAACTCCAAGTAGAGCAAAATGGGAGAGAGCTGCCCCAATTTATAGAAGAAAAGGAGGGCGCACATGTGAAGGGAGAGAGAGGGTGAAATAGTGGAGTGAGTTGTGCCATGACTCAAGGCTTGAAAGGGGCTGCCTCCTTTATTTGGGCTGCCCAAAACACAGCCCAAGTAGTGCCTACAAACCAGCTGCAAACTCCTCAATAGATGGGCCCCTCACCCTTGGGAAATGCGCCCCCCTAAATGGCGAGATGATCCCACTCTTGTAGCTGCCCCAAATTCTTTCCAAAACTTCTCTTACATGCCCCCAAATGATAGCTGATCCAAAATTGACGTCAATCCCACTAAAATTGGAATTTGATTTTTGATATTTTTTCACTTTTTTGCATTTTTTAAACGATTTTTGACTTTTTTTGGTTTTTTGGCTATAACTAAAAAATAAATGACCCAACAACTTAGGAAAGTGGATTTTGGGGTATGGTGGGTGCTCTGAGCTTGAAAATGAGCACTCCCATGGCTGAAAAGACCCCTAGACCACCCTTTTACATGATTTTCAAATTTTTTAATCAAACCATTAAAAAATGGCTTGTTTTTACGGAAATTTTTTTTTTCTCGAAACTTAAAAAAAATTTAGGGTGACCTAGCACATGCCCATACGAATCAAAATTAATGTCTAGCATGTTCATATACATTGACCCATGGACTTTAATAACCCCCTAAGGCTTATCCACCTCACCAGGCATTCCAGCTTTGGAGGAGCAGGAGAAAACTCAAAAATTATGTTATGCAAAAATGCAAGACATAATTAATAATTGAAAAAACTCCTTGGAATACTTGACTTGATTGAGAAGTCCTAGGAAGCCAAGTCCTTTACATAAAATACCATGCTAGCACATTTTATTACAAACCCCGTAGGACATGAACATGTGAAGAAAAAATAAAAAAAGGGTCCCTTATAAAGGCTTGATGGACTTTAGATCACTGAAAATGAACATGTAACATGTTCAACTTTGCCCGCTCACTTGAAAGTCCAACTAAGTACAACTTAGCTGGTAACATCTGGCTCCAACCGCGGGATGTGTGCTCGATCTAATTCTCTCAATCATAGAGAGTATGCGAGAATCCTAGAATCTCTGGTTCCTGCATGAAAACTAGAATGCATCAGTTCCACATGTTTTTGTCAAATGAAACATAAGTTGCATTATTTCAAAAATGAAGTAAAAAAAAAATGAAACTAATATACATAAAGCATAATGTACAAAAATAAAGTGCAAGGCAAAGGTTTAGAAATGGTCCTGCTATCAATCTGCCCCCATGGGCATTAGAAGATTCTCTTTGAAAAACAACTTAAGATGTTGTCCATTGACTAGTAGGGTCAATCTTTCTCCATCCATTGTGCAAAGGAAGAAGGAATTAACCCCTGTTGGTTCAAATATAACATACGGTCCGAACCATAAGCTATCAAATTTTCCGTGCTTCCTTGGCTTATCTCTTCGCTTATCCCATAAAAGCACCCAATCTCCTGGATGAAAGTCTTTGGGCTTAGCAGCAATGTTATCGGAACCGGACCAGTCATCGAACCGGCGAAGCCCAAAATGTGAACCGGACCGGAACCGGCAAAAAACCGGGTAAAAAACCGGCCTACTAAAAAATACATAAAATATTCATATTTTGTAAAAAAAACCTGATGAAGACTGTTCATATGAACTGTCAGTACTAGAAGATCTGGGTACAGCATGTTGCCTGGGTGAGGTTGCTCTCTGTTGAGATCTAAATGAGTGGGAAGGTCTTGGATCTCCCTGAGATCTCGTGGATCTAGAAGCTAATATGGAACTGCTCTCTGCCTGCCTCTTGGTGCCTGTCTCTGTCTAATGAGCATAATATATATAATATCAAATAAACAAATAATAAATATAAATGAAGGGACACATTCTAACTAAGGGACAGGACATAATGAAGAACGTGACCTATCAACCATGGTGACCAGTCAGTGCATATAACTTTACCATCCTATGACATCGTATTTCTATCATCCATTCATTCATACTTATTATCTATATTACTATTCTATATGGATTTCTGTTGTCTGTCCTTTTGTTGGATATTTGTTAGTAAATGAACTATTGTTCATTTAATTGGTATTGAAGCTTTGTTTCTAATCCAGCCTTTGGCCAAACTCTTTTTCAGACCCTGTCATCCAGCCTGTTACCCCCTCCCCCCATTTTGCATGGATATCCACCTGTGACTTTTACCACAATTTCAGCTGGGGGTTACACATTGATGGAGATTTGGATGGCTAAGGGTCTTGACGCTAGATTGTGGCATATGATTTTTCATGATGGTTGATATTGATTATGCTTTCACATGGCTGATTAATAATGAAGACAGTGCATTTTACCTTCATGTCACTTGATCATTAATGAAGCACTTATGATGGTGCACTAGGCTTGTTTGCATGATTTGTGATCCTAGTGTTTTGGGCTTACATATTGAAGACATGTGCCATCTAATTTTGTAGAGAGCTCTTGCTCATTAGGCATAGTATATTGACATGGATGGCTTATGATGATTCTCAGCCAGCTATAAATGCATTTGGAGAGCTGTTCTCATTTCTAAATCTCTTGTATATGCACAATGACAAACAGCATAGTGATTATTCCCTTTCAGATCTGTTAGCAGTGGCATAAAACCAATGTTCCACGGAGTTTCCGGGACGGGGGAGCTATCCAAAATTAGATGGCACATTCAGCAGGGTACGGACCGACCGGTTCAGCCGGTTTTGACCGGTTCCGTACGGAACCGGCCGGTTTTCTGGCCGGTTCGGAAAATTTTCTGGTTTTCAAATTTTTTTGCCCGGACCGGACCGGCCAAGCCTGTGAACCGGTCTGACTGGCCGGTTTTGCCGGTTCCGGTCCGGTTCCGATAACATTGCTTAGCAGATCTGTCAAAAGTCCTTTTAACCCTGTCTTGATTTCTTATACTTTGGTCTAAGGCCTTTCTTCTTGTCTCATCTAATTTCATAATTTGCTCAATTCTGTTCTGCATACCATTATCATCTGGATCATAATCATGCAACATATGATACACTGGCAACTGAACATGGATGGGTACATAAGCTTCTAAACCATAAACTAACTGAAAAAGGGGTCTTTCCAGTAGCATGCTTTTGTGTTATTCTATCAGCCCAAATTGCAAATTTTATCTTACTGTCCCAAGACTTCTTATTTTCACCAACCGTCTTTTTTAATATATTCATTAAAGTCTTGTTGGTTGACTCAGCCAATCCATTTCTTCGGGGATAATAGTTGGATGAGTGGGATAGTATGATACTATATTTGAAGCAAAAATAAGAGAAAGTTGCTGAGCTAAAACTAGGGTCGTTATCAGTTGTTATCTTGGATGGTACCCCAAATCTAGTTATGATTTGATTTTCTAGGAAATTCATAACTACTTCATCCGTGGTAGACTTAGTGGGGATTGTTTCCTCCCACTTGGTGAAGTAATCGGTGGCAGTAAGGATCCAGGTATGACCATTGCTTGAATTTTCCTTAAACTGACTGATGAAATCAAGACCCTATTGCTGGAAAGGGGCTTGAACTACTACTGGCTCAAGAGGTAAAGTTGGCAACTTCTATTTCCCAGTGAACAACTGACATTGGGGACAAGACTTAATAAACTTATGCACATCAGTGAACAAAGTGGGCCAATAGTAACCTAATCTAAGAATTTTGTGGGCTGTTGTATTTGCTGCATAATGCCCACCACAAAATCCTGCATGAAATTCAACTAGAAGCTTCTTGGAGTTTGGTTCATCAACACATCTAAGTGTAAGGCCATTAGGGTTCCTCCAACCCAAACCATTATGGGTTATGCAATATCTGGTTGCTTTAAGTCTTAGAGACCTTCTTTTGTGACCAACTAAGTGTTCAAGATAAGTAAAATTATTAAGAAGGTAGATGATGTCGGAATAACACTGTGTTTGACTTAATCTCTGAAGTTCATCTGACATGACTGGTGCTGACTCATTATTTTGACAAATCATTCCTACAACTTTCTCATTGCTTTCTGTCATCATGCGGGCAAGACCTTGGCCTTTGATTATCTTGGTAGGCCTGATTTCCAAGTCATATTCTTGGATTTTTGATACCCACTTACCCCTTATACCAAGGCAATCCTGCTGAGCTAATATATCTTTAATGGCTCCATGAGGAACATAACCCACAACCCTGGAATACCCTATATACATTCTAAAATGTTTTAAGGATTTAACAAGGGCATAAGCTTGTTTCTCCATAATAGTGTATTTAAGTTCTAAATTTTATAAGGCTCTACTAAAGAAAGCTATAGGTTGTTCTTGGCCTTGGTTATTTTTTTGGAGTAAAACTCCGACAATAGTATGTTCAGAAGCAAAGGAAAAGACTTGGAATTCTTTTGAATAATCAGGGCTTATCAACACAGGGGATCTAGATATGGCATCTTTGATACTTGAAAAAGCTTCTTTCCCTTGTTTGGTCCATTCAAATCTAGCATCTTTCTTAATTAAAAGTTGCAAAGGCTTCATTAATTCTGCTAAATTTGGAATGAATCTTCCAATGAAATTAATTTGGCCATTAAAGAATTGGAGAGCTTTGACATTTGTGGCAATAGGAACCTTTTTTATGGCCTCAACTCTTTTGAAATCAGCCTTCACACCATCCTTAGTGATAATATGCCCCAATAACTTGCCTTCATCAACACATAGCACTGACTTAGTTGGGTTTAATGATATGCCATACTTTCTGCATCTCTCAATTTTTTCTGAGATGACCAACATGATCTGCTCTTTTCTTAGAATATACCCTTAGATCATCTTGATATATTTCAATTATTTTGCCAATTAACCCATTGAATGCAACATCCATAGCTCTTTGAAAAGTAGCACCTGCATTCAAAAGACCAAATGGCATTCTAAGGTATTTAAAGGTACCCCAAGGTGTAGTAAAGGTGGTTTTATGCTGATCATCTTTGCTTACTAACACCTGGTTATATCCCGAGAAGCCATCAAGCATGGACATCATACCTGATCCAGTCACTCTCTGAAGTAAAATATCCATGTTGGGCAAGGGATAGTTTTCTTTCATGCATGCCAAGTTTAAGTTTTTGAAGTCAATACATAGTCTAGTATCCCCATTCTTTTTTCTAACAACAACCAAGTTTGAACACCATGTAGAATGTCTTGTTGGAGCACTGATTCCAACTGCCAACATCCTTTGAAGTTCTTTGTAGACCATGGGGGCCAACTTGGGATTTATTCGCCTCAATTTTTGGTGAAAAGGCTTAACATTAGGCTTAAATGAGATTGTATGTTGAAAAATATCTTCTTGATACGCTTTAAGTTCATTATAGCTAAAAGCAAAAACATCCAGATATTCATGAACTAAATCAATTAAGTCTTTTCTCTCCTTTTCAAATGTGCCTTTTCCAATTTTTGTCATTTTTGGTTGTGTGAGTTCCAATATTTATTTCAATAAACTCCCCTAGTTTTATCGAATTCTTTTTATTTTTATGGCGATCTTGTCTGTCAAAAAGCTGCTCTAGCTGGGTGATGCCTTTGGGAATTTTGTTCCTTGGTTGATCCTCTTCCTCTTGATACTCTTTCCCTTCTTCTCGATAAGTAATTTTACAATTTGAAAACTCTTGAAGGTTATGAATGAAATTTCGGATGTGCTTGTCACTATCAAAAACTTGCCAGTGATCTATATTGTTTGGAATTAAAGGTCTGAAATTAATTTCAAATTTTCCATTTCCTTTCAATAATTCCTCAATTGGTTGAAGTGTGGATGTTGTTATTGCTAACTGATCTGCCTCACTATTTTCTTCACAGGAAACTGCTATGATATCTAATGCATCAAACCATTCCATGGTATCCCAAACGACATTCCTATACTTTTTTAACCTTTCACTTTTGCAAGCAAAGATATTTTTAACTTGGGCAACGACTAAGTCATAATCTCCTTTTATAGATAACATTTTGATCCCCATGTCTTTGGCAATTTCTAACCCTTGCAAAAGTGCTTCATACTCCACCACATTGTTTTTACATAGGTCACAATCTTCACATAAAGAGCAAGATCAAATTATATAACCTCTACATGTGTGTACACAGTAGGCAGAGAGAACCCTTAATAGGATCATAGCTCAATCAACAAGGTGTCAGCAAGGTGCAACCCACTTAGGACAAACCCCAAATAGGTGACGACTGTCAGATCTGAGCTTTCCAAGGCTCACGGCTAGGTCACAATAGATAGAAAAGGTCCTAATGTAATTTGTGCTAGCAGATTGGACCCTTTCTCAAACCAATCAGACTTCACAATAGCAGATTAGACCTTTTCTCAAGCCAAACGAACCTCTCAGCAGTAGACCGAACCTCAACAAACCTTCAATAATCCAATCGGATCTCAAACAAGAGCAGATCGGGTTGGATCTCAGTCAAGAAGGCAGATCAAATTTCATAATAGTAGGTCTGGGCATAATAAACCCTCGGTTGAGATAGATTGAGATAGATTAAAGCTTCTAGGGCTCACGGCTAGTAGGTGGAAGCCCTAGACGAGTGAGCGAGCAACGACATACAAACTTGGAACCCTAGACGTCATCTTCAAGAGAAATTAGAGCTGATATAATATGAAGATAGGATGATCATAATGAGAGAATAGGACTTCATTAAATAGATCTTTGATGTCTTCCAGAAGCATCATAATTAATTCTTTTGATTTAGTTGGGGTTCCATTAAATTCGGAGGACACTAAAAAATAAAAACAACTTATAATAACACAAAAATGTAGTTAAAGTGTCTTAGGTAGGTACTAGGGTCAACACATGGTACAAGTCAAAAGATAAGACAAAGTTGGGTATATGACCCATAACCCTAGGACCAACGGTGTACCACAAAGTGGGAAATCAATCGTAGTACCCATAAGATCAAAACATCAAGGTGGTATATATCAAAACCACTGAAGGTGGGTAGATGTGTTGAAATTTTGTCAAGTTAGGGTTTTGTACAGAAAAATAACAATTCATCATATTCTAATGCAGAAAATACATTTAATAACCATTTACGAATATCGAATATTAAATAGTGCAGTAGTAAAAACTATCACAACATAAATTTCATGTCTTTGGCACTCTCAGGTCACTGTGTTAAAGTACTTTTAACACTACCCGTTAGGTCACTGTGCTAAGTTAATCTTCAGCAGCATGTAACATAGAATAAATAATAAAAGAGAAGATACTTACCTGTGTGTGGGACCCTTCCTATAAAATACTCAGAAGAGTTACTTACTTTCAGTAAACACTGTGCCTCAAAGAGGCCAGTCAAATCTGGAAACTATCAGACCCTACAAGAGGGTAGTACAAACCAGAGAGAGAGAGATGACAGATCTGAGGTACAGTCAAATAGAGATGGTCATAGAAATTCAGAAAACACAGAGGTAGTCGTAATCAAGTCCCAACATGATAGATGTCCAAAAACTGTAAATACAAGAGATCTAAACCCTAGGTGAAGACCTCAATAAAAATAAAGGATTAGCACAAATATCAGACCCTGATTAAACTTTAGTGCAAAGACCAAACTTAAAACAAATCTCAGCAATAAGAATTTGGTCAAAGTGATTCTCAGCAGTAAGGGTTTAGGATAGAGCTGATATAAAGCACTTAACAAGAATCAGATCATAAGATCAAACCCATAAAGCCCACAGTCAAATCAATCCACAGCAGGCAGATCTGAACCCAAGCCTCATGGCCTTCACAAGGTATACCAGATCTGGTCACTAGGCTTTACGGCCCAGTCAAGCAAGTCCACAGGAACCAGATCAGTTCAACAAATCAGACCTTGAATAGGCAGGACGGATTCCAAACAGTTCATAAGTTGCAGATTGGATCACAGTCAAAGTACAAAGGAACAGATCGGGCTCAACTAAGACCATAGCAGGCAGACCGGATCCCTCAATAAACAGATCGGGCTCATCTAAGACCATAGCAAGCAGACCGAATCCCTCAATAAACAGATCGGGCTCATCTAAAACCATAGCAAGCAGACCGGATCCCTCAATAAACAGATCAGGCTCATTAGTAGACAGATTGTACCCCAGTCAACCATAGAACAGCAGATCGAAGGTAGTAGCAGTAAGATATACCTTAATGTCAGCCCTAAATAATTATCCAAACCAGATTTGAGATGAAGGGTAGACTTCAGCAGGTAGGCGACCTCAAAACAATTTGTGAACTTGCAGCAAATAAACTCTAAACGCTTGACGTCAAACAGAATAAAGGACAGAGCTGAGATATATGGAGAGCATATTAAATGAGAACAATAGACCTCATTAAATAGGATAATAGGATTATTAAAATAATCCTTTAAATTAGGATTCCATAGATTTAGGAAAGATTAAAAATTAAAAGTTAAAATAATAAAAAATTAGGATCTCATTAAATTAGGGAAAGGCCACTTTAAAATAAAAAAATAAATAAAAATAATAAAAGATAAAAATAAATAAAAATAATAAAAGATAAAAATAAATAAAAATAATAAAAGATAAAAATAAAAATATAAAATATATAAAAATAAAAAATAAAAGAACCTCAGAAAGTGGTCAAACATCTAAAGTACCCATAAGATCAAAAACAACAAGGGTGGTATAAATAAAAGGTGGGTCAATGACCCTATTTACCACAAATCAAAGACAGGGTACCACAACACTAAAAGACCAAAAGTAAATCACCCAAGGTGGAAAGGTTCAACCAGTCATCTCTCTCTCAAATGTACAAAAGTTCCATATACTACTGAAAGTCCATCATCATTGTATAAGGAAGGGTCCACACAGATGATGTGATCATGTGGTCCTCTCAACTGCTCCTTAGGTCAAATGTTAGTAGCTTCCACAAGGGGTGGCCAGTCCCTTGAGAAGACCAACCAACTCATCCATCTCGAAGACCTAGGAGAAGAGGACATCACACATCATAATCTTGGTAACTGACCAAGTGCCTCCATTCTCAAAGAATGGCTCTCAGCCCCAGGCTGAGTTCCCAGTCCCAGACTGGGTCAATATCCTGGTAACTGACCAGGTGCCTCCATTCTCAAGGAATGGCTCTCAGCCCCAGGCTGAGTTCCCAGTCCCAGACTGGGTCGATATCCTGGTAACTGACCAGGTGCCTCCATTCTCAAGGAATGGCTCTCAGCCCCAGGCTGAGTTCTCAGTCCCAGACTGGGTCAATATCCTGGTAACTGACCAGGTGCCTCCATTCTCAAGGAATGGCTCTCAGCCCCAGGCTGAGTTCCCAGTCCTAGACTGGGTCATGTTGATCAACCATCTGGTCCATGACCAGGTTCTCCATTCTCCCAAAGAATGGTCCTCAGCCTCAAGTTGAGCATTCAGTCCTAGACTGAATGTTGATCAACCATCTACAGGACCTAGGAAGTCTCTGTCTCAACCTGCAGGATCTGCTTGGTCCTCGACCAAGAAACTGTCTGGTCCCAGACCTGAATACCCTAGAGACAAATAGGGGCCCTAGCTACATGCTAGGGACTTTGCCATGGCATCCATCTGCTTGGTCCTCGACCAAGAACCCCAGTAGACAGCTGGGGGCCCTAGGGTACCTTCTAGGGTCTTACTCATTACTCTGCTTGGTTAACTTGACCAGGAACCCTAGTTAACTGACTAGGGTACCATTCTCTCTGAGAATGGGTCTCGCAGCTGCACTAAAAATTAACAAGATGACCCTACTAACTACAAGTCAAGGACAAAGAACCACAAGACCAATAATCAACAAGGTGTAAAGACCAGGGAAGAACAACCAAGGTGGGGGTTACAACCAATCACCTCTCTCTCAAATGTATAAGTGTTCCATACAACCTGAAAGTTCATCATCACTATATAACGAAGGGTCCACACTGGATGATGTTATCATGTGGTCCTCTAGACTGTTCCATATGTCAAATGCTAGTGGCTCCATCAAGGTGTGGCTAGTCCCTTGAGAAGACCATCTAGCTCAACTATCTCAAGGACCTAGGATAGGAGGACATCACACATCATCATCTTGGTCCATTGACCAAGATCCACCTAGGTAGTTGACCAGGTATGTCGCTGCAGAACTACTTGGTCCTTGTGACAAAGAATCTGCTTGGTTCCGGACCAGGAGGTCTCTGTCTCAACCTGCAGGACCTACTTGGTCCTCGTGACCAAGAAACTATTTGGTCCCAGACTAGAATACCGTAGAGACAAATAGGGGCCCTAGCCACATGCTAGGGACTTTGTCGTGGCATCAACCTGCTTGGTCCCCGATTAAGAACCCAAGGGACAGCTGAGGGCCCTAGGGTACTTTCTACGGTCTTACTTTTTACTCTGCCTGGTTAACTTGACTAGGAACCCCAGTTAACTGACTAGGGTACCATACTCTCTAAGAATGGGTCTCGCAGCCGCACTAACTTTAACATGCGCTCCCTAGGCAAAAAAATGCTCCCTGCCAAAATAGGGAGTGTCGTTCCAGCAACGCTCCCAAGTCGTTCCCTCAATGCTCCTAGGTTGCTCCCTCAGTGCTTCCTCAACTCTCCTAGGAGCCAAAAAATGCTCCCTCAACGCTCCCCCTTAGCTCCCGCCAGTTAGAGGCACTTTTTTTTTTCTCTCTTGCATGTGGGAACGAAGACAAGGTTTCAATCATTGGTTTAGGCATGGTTAGGGTTCTTTTAGTGGATTAAAGCACTCATTCCATTTTCTCTCTTTTTATTTTTCATTTCACTTTGCTAGGGTTTTGAGTGGGTTGTTTGCTAGTTGTTAATGAGCGAATTTGTGATAACTTGAAAGGGAGACATAATTACATTCAACCAACATTGGAGAGCTAAAGAGGTAACCTCTAAAGTCCACTATGTTCAACCTTGAATGTTCTCTTCTCCTACTCTTTCCCAGTTCTCCTTCTCCGTCACTCTATTTCAGGCAACAAGTTATTCTCATCTTGAGTCAAGAAGCATGACAGCTATGTGTTTCTTTCTTTTGGTTCCATTTCTGATTATGATAGTGGTGATGGGATGCTGAAATACCAATGGTGAGGAGGAAGTAAGCAGTGGCAAATTTGGGGAGAGGAGGAAGAAATGGAAGGGGATGATGATAATTAAGCTAATAATGATGATGGAGTATGGTAAAAACACCCTTATGGGAAAGAGGATGGAATCACAAAGTTAATATGCCCCAATTGTAATAAAACTTACACAGGTTCATATACCCATGTGAGAAAGCATCTATCTAGGATTATGCCATGGGATGAAGATAAGACCATAGGAGTCAAAACTTGTGACCTAGTGATATGAAGTGGTACATCATACATTGATACTAAAATATAATATTTGTCCGGACTTGAGTCATAAGTCCTAACATGATGATACGAAATCACATCAAAACAAAAATAAATTTATCTAATGAGATGAATCATCACGAGGCATCTAGATACTACAAGTATAATGCATTAAGGAAACAAAGATTAGCTTTAGTCGATTAAAACCCTCAAATGATTCACCATAATCCCAGATTGGGTCCAATGGCTTTGGCATTTTCTAGCGCATTGATCAATGATAAAACCTATGGCACAAAACAAATGGGGAAATTTAATCAACACAGAAGAATGATACAATTAAAATATCACAGCAAGACAAGTGTTAAATCTCCCATTAAAAATGGAAAGAACAAGTATATCAAATGGACATTGCAAACCCTATATTAGATTTTGAAAAAAAAAGAAATACAAGAATACATTTTTTTACAAACCTAGGAATATGGATATGGTAGATCAGAGTAAATACTCACTCCATAATAGCTCGACTAATCACAACGAAAACAATAGATTTCCTCTTGTTTGCTCGATAGAAAATGGTCACAATGTCCTTAGAGTTCAATTCCCTAACTCACTTTTGCTAAATGAGAGAACAAAAACCCAAAAAACTGTAGATTTTTCTGAGGTTTGCTGCTTGATGGTTTATGTCAACATTTCAGCGGTTTTCACTAGCAACCGGTTTTGCATAGGCTGAAAGTTGCTTATGAAATTTTCAGTAACAATTAAACACGCAATAAAACACTAAAACAGGCTGAAAATAAGTATTTGAACAAGCACACCATAAAAGATAGACTCATAATTTTTTGGCAACTGTGCCCTGGAAAAACCCCCACGGGGAAAACCAGTAAGAGAGAGAGAGATTTTTATTATTCTTCAACAATATTTCAGTACAATATTTTTCAGTCAAAAGAACTACTTATCTCAACCAAAAAAATACACCCATAAGGTTGCCTCGATTTCTGTGCCTTACTGCTTTGATTTCTGTGCAACAAATCACCTCGATTTCTGTGCCCATGCACCACCTCGATTTTTGTGCATAACACCTCGATTTCTTTGCATAAAACACCACCTTGATTTCTGTTCTAGTAGCCTTGAAAACCGTGCAGAAACTTGCCTTGAAATCTGTGCCAGAAAGTACAGTCCGTACCTGCTGTACGGACCTCGAAATTTGTGCCAAACTGTGCCTCGGTTTTTGTGTAGATTTCCTCGATTTCTGTGCACAAAGATTGTCTCAAAATCCGTGCCTTGAAACTTGCCTCGAAATTTGTGCCCAACACCGTACTGTACAGAATCTGTACAACCTCGATTTTTGTGCAACAATTAATGATTGTACCCTGTCTCAAAAATTGTGCCAGCAATAAATGCTGTCCGTACTCCTCGATATCTATGCAACAATAAATGTGGTTTCCTCGATTTGTGTGCAGCTGGAAAAATCTCCAAACCCTTGCCTCAAAAATCGTGCCCCTATTCTCTACTCTCTCTTGCTCTCTCTTCACTTTCCAAAAATGCAAAAGTGAGTTCAAATGCCTCCCTCAAACCTTTTTGATCAAACCCTAGGGTGATTCTAATCCAACGGTGAAGATTAGATATAATCCGATGGATGAGATTCAATGAGAGTGAAAATCCCTTTTATTTAAATCACAAATAAAATTCAGTCACCCACTTAAATTTATCAAAAAGTGACTTTCATTTTATAAAGTCTCATTAAGTGAAATTAATGTGAGGGTCACCTTTTTCCCCCTTCTAAGTGACATTAGGAAAATGTCACTTGGGGAACACTTTCCTAGGTACAAAAACTAACACTCCCTCTTACCGAGGAAGGTGTTCTGCACCACTCCCAACTTATCTCTGAAGAAGACAAACTTCCCCCTCCCTAAAGACTTCGTCAGGATATCTGCTACCTGCTCATCAGTGGAAATATATTGCAACTCAACTGCTCCTCTCTGGACGTAGTCTCGGATGAAATGGTACCTGATCTCAATGTGCTTTGACCTGTCATGGAACACCGGATTCTCAGAGAGCTGAATGAAACTCTGATTGTCACAATAGATCACCGTAGGTCTAAGCTGCTGATCAAATAAATCTACCAATAACTTGCGAAGCCACAGTGCCTTGCAAGTAGCCTGATTGGTCGCCATATACTCAACCTCGGTAGAACTCAATGCAACAGACTTCTGTTTCCGACTGAACCACGTCACTGCTGTCGAGCCCAAATTGAAACAACCGGAAGTGCTCTTCCAATCCCTCACGCAACCTGCCCAGTTTGAATCTGTGAAACCAACCAAGATGATTCCACCCGAACCCCTGTAGTCCAAACCATAATCCACTATACCTGCTAGGTATCTCAGTATATGTTTTGCGGTAGTCCAATGTACACTCCTAGGCTCCACCATGAACTGGCTAAGAGTGTTAACTGCAAAACACAAGTCTGGCCTGGTGTTGACCAGATACATCAACGATCCAACGAGCTGACGATAAAGTGTAGGATCCACCAACTTACCCTCAGAAGCATGAAGTTGCTTCCAGTTGGTGATCATCGGTGTAGACATAGGCCTGCAGTCCTCCATCCGAAAACTCTTCAGAATATCAACTACATACTTCCCCTGTCCTAGGAAAATATGTCCAGGCTCCTGCCAAACCTCCATCCCTAAATAGTAATGCATCAGCCCAATATCAGTCATCTCATACTCAGCTGCAAGGTCTCTCTTGCACTATGCAATGAGACGCTCATCTCCAGTGATAAACAAGTCATCAACATATAACAGAAGAATGAGAGGATCACCACCAACCACAATGTCGTAAAGGTTGGGATCAACCTCACTCTTCTGAAAGCCCATCAAAGTCAAGTATGCATTGATCCTGGAGTACCAAGCTCTAGGAGCTTGCTTCAGTCCGTACAAGGCTTTCCTCAGCCTGCACACATGAGAATCTCTCCCATGAATCTCGAATCCCTGTGGCTGCTCTAAGTACACCTCCTCCTGCAAAAGACCATTGAGAAATGTGGTCTTCACATCCATATGGTGGATCTTCCAACCCATCTTTGTTGCTATAGATATCACTGCTTTGATGGAAGAACACTGAGCAACTGGCGCAAAAGTCTCATCATAGTCGACTCCCTCAACCTGTGAAAACTCCCGAGCCACAAACCGAGCCTTGTACTTCTCCACACTGCCATCTGCAGCGTGCTTTATCTTGTAAAGCCACTTGGAAGTCACCACTGACTTCCCCTCTGGTCTCGGCACTATCTCCCAAGCATCATTCTTCATGATGGAATGGTACTCTTCCATCATGGCATCTCTCCATACCTGATGCTGAGAAGCCTCCTCAAATGTGGAAGGCTCAGAGTCATGAAGACTTGCAACAAGAGCCATCCCCAACCTATCTGGCATCACTACTGTCCTGATCTCCTCCTGGGGTCTACCAAATGCCTCTGCTTCCTTCAAGGTTTCCTGAAGCCACTTAGGCTTCCTCTTCCTTGAAGGCTCCTCCCAAACTAGTCTATCCTCATCTGAGGAACTCCCAGAAGCAGAAGGTCCAACACCCCGAGGACCAGTGACTGATGAACCAGTCCCTGAAGAACCTGTAACCTGTGAACCTGAACCTGTACTTGTCCCTGAAGTACCTGTTACCTGAACCACTAAACCTACACAAGCTGTGCTTGTACTCTGTGATCCAGACACTCCAGAAATCTGAGGACCTGAAACCTGTATCGAAGAAGCCTGTGTCAACTGAGGTGTGGGAGCTGGTGGCTCCCATTGCTCCATCTCTCTCGACTTCCTGAAGGCTCTCTCCTCATCTAACTTCACTTCCCGCCTCACTACAACTCTCTTCTAGCCAGGAATGTAAAGCCGATATGCTTTCGAAGTCTCATCATAACCCACAAAGATACCTCTCTCTGCAGTGGGCTCAAACTTCGTCCTCTTCTCAGAGGGGACGTGAGAGTAGGTCAAAGAACCAAATATCTAAAAGTGGCTCACCTCAGGCTTATTGCCTGTATACATCTCCTCTGAAGTCTTCCTCCCCACAGCACTATGAGGACTCCTATTCTGTAGGTAAACTGCAGTGTTACATGGCTCTGCCCATAGAAAGAACGGTAACCCCTGATCATGAAGCATAGCTCTCGCTGCTCCCACAATCAACCTGTTCTTTCTCTCTGCTACTCCGTTCTGCTCAGGAGTGTGGGGAACTGTCAGCTGTATCTGTATACCCTCCTGTTTGCAAAAAGCATCGAATTCCTTGGAGGTATACTCACCCCCCTTGTCCGATCTCAACATCCAGATCTTCCTCCCTTCCTGCTTCTCCACAAGGGCTTTGAACCCTTGGAAGACACTCAAAACTAGGTGTGACTTCTTGCTCCTGAAGAAGTAGATCCAGGTCTTCCTGGAGTAGTCATCAATGAAGATGATGTAGTACTCAAAACCAGTCAAAGAGACCGATGACACAGGACCGCAAATATCAAAATGGACCAAGTCAAGCACTCCTGCTGCTCTTGTGTCACTGCTTGGAAAAGCAGTCTTGGTGTACTTTCCCAAAGCACACCCCTTGCACACATCACTCTGCTCAGTGCTGAACTCGGGTAAACCTGTAACCATGTTTCTCAACAATCTCAGAGCTGGGTGATGTAGGTGGGCCATCCTCCGATGCCATAGCTCACATAGCTCACTGCTGCTGCTGTGTGCTAGAGCATGTTGTGGCTGAAACAATAGCTTGTACAGTTTTCCACATCCAATCCCAATGTCCATGGGGGTAGATACACCTCTAGTCCTGGGGAAAACCTGCACTCTCCCATTTGAGAAACACACCCCAAGTCCCCTGTCCTCAATAATGGAAACTGAAACAAGGTTCTTCTTCAGCCCAAGGACATACAACACATCCCTCAGAATCATGGGACTCATAGACTCCCTCTGAAATGTAATAGTCCCTCGACCAACTGCTCTAACAATGGTGTTGTCACCAAGTACCACCTCCACATCTCTACCTGTTTGAGATAGCTCTGAGAACATCTCTCGAGCTCCAGTCATGGGGCTCGAGGCTCCGCTGTCAATGTACCAAGTACTAGTGGTGGATGGACCTGTCTGACGGCCTGCCAATAATGAATGCTCAAACTCCATGTCCATATCTGTGTTGGTGGCTAAAGAGACTCTCTCTCTCTCAATCTGTCCAGCATATAGGGAAAAATCCCTCTGAAACCTCTCTCCAAAGTCATCAACATCTGCTGAGGCTGCTGTCTGTTGTCCCTTCTTCTTCTTCTTGCTTGGACACTGTGAAGCATAGTGCCCAAACGCTTGACAACAATAGCACTTGATTTTACTCAAGTCCTTCTTCTGTCCACCCTGCGGCTGCTGCTGCTTGGCCCCACCCTTCTTCTTCTTCCCCTTTGTTGTTAATGCCACGTTCTCCTCATCTACCCCACTCTGTGATGAATTGCCCTGTACGAGACCTCTCCTGGTCTCCTCCTGCACAAAGTCATCCCACAGTCTCTCCCAAGACGGTAGGTTCTCTCTACCCACTATGGCCTGCACAAATGCACCCCAGGGCTTTGAAGCCCCATTCACGACTGTACGTACAAGCTCAGTAACAGATACCAATTCCCCAACCGCTGCCAGTTCATCCCGAACTGCAGATATCCTAGTGAGGTATGCTGTGACTTCCTCTCCTCCATTTATCTTTATACTCTTGAGTTTCTCTTTGAGAACCATCTTTCTATTCTCATTGGAACTCTCATATAAACTGGTCAAGGAACTCCACATCTCATGTGCCCTAGTCTTCCCAGAAATGTGAGGGATGATGTGGTCTTTAACTGCATCAAGGATAATCCTCCTAGCCTTATAGTCCTTCTTATTGAAGGCTGATAGTGCTGCTGCATCTGTAGCAGCGGGAATGACAACTGGGTTAGCTGTAGTATTTCTAACCACCTCCACCCATAGTTCATTCTCCTCAAATATCAGTAAAATTCTGGCCTTCCATGGCACAAAGTTCACTGTCCCATTTAGCCTATCCTCCAACCTAAGACCTGTAGTCATCTCTACTTCAACCCAACAGAATGCTGATCACTAATAGAAGAAAATCACTAAAAAAATCTAAGTTCTGGAAATTTCTGTGTCTTCAAAATATCACTGTTTTTTGCCCCCTCGCTCTAAGACCATGTAGATTTTTCTGAGTTTTGCTGCTTGCTGGTTTATGTCAACATTTCAGTGGTTTTCACTAGCAGCCGGTTTTGCAGAGGCTGAAAGTTACTTATGAAATTTTCAGTAACAATTAAACACGCAGTAAAACACTATAACAGGCTGAAAATAAGTATTTGAACAAGCACACCATAAAAGATAGACTCAGAATTTTTCGGCAACTATGCCTTGGAAAAACCCCCAGGGGGAAAACCAGTAAGAGAGAGAGAGATTTTTATTATTCTTCAGCAATATTTCAGTACAATATTTCTCAGTTAAAAGAACTACTTATCTCAACCAGGAAAATACACCCATAAGGTTGCCTCGATTTCTGTGCCTTACTGCCTTTGATTTATGTGCAACAAATCACCTCGATTTCTGTGCCCACACACCACCTCGATTTCTGTGCATAACAACACCTCAATTTCTGTGCATAAAACACCACCTTGATTTCTGTGCTAGCAACCTTGAAAACCGTGCAGAAACTTGCCTCGAAATCTGTTCTAGAAAGTACAGTCTGTATCTGCTGTACGGACCTCGAAATCTGTGCCAAAATGTGCCTCGGTTTTTGTACAGATTTCCTCAATTTCTGTGCACAAAGACTGTCTCGAAATCCGTGCCCTGAAACTTGCCTCGAAATCTGTTCTCAACACTGTTTCAGACAACTTGGGTGTTAAATACTTTAAACAGATTCCCCACCTTCTGAGGCTTTTCCCGCTGTAATTTTTGTTGATTGCAAGTGGCATATGGTTTCGTATACATCCCATTTTATGGGACCCCATGGCCAGAAGGTTCTAAATGAGCAGTAAAGAAAACATGGTTGGTTGTCACTTCAGCCTTAAGTAGAAGAGTGGGATCAAGTAAATATTTTGACTAGACCTCTTTATTAACTTATGGTTGCTAATGAAACTTTACAACCTCGATTTCTGTGCAACAATTAATGACTGTACCTTGTCTTGAAAATTGTGCCAGCAATAAATGTTGTCCGTACTCCTCGATATCTGTGCAGCAATAAATGTGGCTGCCTCGATTTGCGTGCAGCTAGAAAAATCTCCAAACCCTTGCTTTGAAAATCATGCCCCTATTCTCTGCTCTCTCTTGCTCTCTCCACTGCCCTCTACACTGTATGGCCTGCTGCATTTAATTACTGTACGGCCTCATTAAATGCTGACTATTGCTCCTCAATCTACGTGCCTGCAATCTTGGGATTCATGCCCTTCTTTTCCTGCTGTACGTATTCCCTCCAAAGTGATTGCTCTCTCCTCCTCTTTTTCTCTCGACTTCTCTTCTCCAAATTTATAGTAGTATAATTTAATTGCAAATAATAGTAAAAGCATAACCAAGCACAAAAACAATAACACAAGAATTTTATCCTGGGAAACCCAATAGTGAGAAAACCCAGCAACCTTCGTATAGAGATAATCAGTCCTGAGAACAGAGTACAGATACAAGAAAGAAATGAAAATTTCTCCAAGTGAAAAATCTCAAAAATATCTCTAGCTGCAGATGCGAACTTCTCTCTTACTAGTGCGAATTTGCTCAAGTGAAGTGAGTGTACAAATGAGGAGTTCGTCCTTTCTATTTATACATATCCAAAGGTGACTTTTTCGCTTACTAGGCCGACTTGTCTTGGGGAAAGATAAAAATACATTTAATAATTCATTTCTTTATGTGCTTTCACCCCGAGGATTACATTGATTCTTTCAAGGGTTTACATCATCAAATACATCAATATCATCTCCCGTAGGAGGTACAATAATAAAATAAATAAGAATAACTTATGAAGTTGCACTATTTCTAATAGTCCCTCTCAACAAGGAAGGTATTATTCAGACACGGTTTGTTAGATTTATACCATTATAGCAGTATAATTTAATTGCAGATAAACAATATGATCGCTAAAAGAATAACCAAGCACAGAAACAATGAACCCAAGAATTTTATCCTGGGAAACCCAACAGGGAGAAAACCTAGCAAGCTTCATATAGAGATAATCAGTCCCGAGAATAGAGTACATATACAAGGGAGACAAATAAAAAATTTCTCCAAGTGAAAACCTCAAAAATCACTTCTCTAGCTGCAGATGCGAACTTCTCTATCCTCTAGTGCGAACTTCTCTATCCTCTAGTGTGAACTTGCTTGAGTTGAGTGAGTGACCAAATGAGGCACACGACCAATCTATTTGTACACATGAAAAACCGACTTTTTCCCTTACTGAGCCTGTTATCACATCCATAGTAGCTGGGCTACCATGGTTACAGAGCAGATATCTGCACTTTTCTGAGCTTTGCCTTTGCACATGTTTAGTGAGATCAGCTATGATGAGCAGTATTATTTGTGATCACTCACACATCAGAGCATCGTTATATCAGACATACAATAGACCTTATGCCAAGGCCGAGCCTTAAGACCTCAGATTTGATGACCGAGATGACCTTTTATTCCCTCAGAAACCGGATTCGTTGATAACCCTTGCCGTGTCCTGAATCGGTCGAATCGGACACGATTCGATTGGAATTCGTGTCCGATTCGACCTTGCATCGAATCCTGAATCGGGACACGAACTTAACAGCGAATCGGACACGCAGATGCATCGAATCCTGACTGTCGGACACGTTTTTGAAAAACAGGACACGTTTTTGGCGGAAAAGGGCGTCCGGGTTCACTTAAAAATAGAAATTTGCCTTTCTTTTTGTCATTTGCAAGGAAGCATTTGGTTGAGAGTGAGTTGTATGTGCAGGTGAAGGAGATTTGAAGGAGATTTGAAGGCTATCCATCGTTTCCAAGCGATTCCAAGTGCATTCCGGTGGATTTGTGGAGAGGATTGCAAGCTCAACCATCACAAAAGAAAATGAATGTCTCAATCAGCTAGGGCAGGAGGTAGGGGGCAAAGGAGAGGGAGAAATGCACCATCTAGGGCCTCCCCTCCTATTCCACCAAGCACAAGCGGTTCTCCTCCTCCGTCAAGTGCTCCATCGGCTGCTAGTGGAGCTCATTCTATGGCTCCACTTAACCCTGTTTTAGCAAGACAACAAGCCCAAGAAAAAAATACCCTTTGTGGAAGTATGTGACAAGGAAAGATGGACCCGGGGCAAAGCTTGGTGGGGGAGGCAATGTGTCTTGGAGATGCAATTTTTGCAAGCATGAGTTCATGAGCACATATTTCCGGGTTAAGGGCCATTTGTTGGCCCTTCCTTCTTGTGGGATTTCTTCATGCAAAGCGGTGACTGTTCACCAAAGGAGGGATATGGAAAGAGAGGATCATGTTGGCTTAGGGAAGGTGGCAGCAGCAAGCAAGAAAAAAGAGGATGATCCTCTTCCATTCTTGAGGAAGTCCTCTAGCACCAAGCCTCCATTTCCACCTAGCATTCATGGGCGTGGGGATACTTATCAAACAAGAAAGAGGCAATCTACAGGTGGTCCAATGGATAGGATTTTCCAAAAAGAGGCGCGAGAAGAGGTAGACCTTACTATTGCATTTTTCTTCTACCTCAACTTCATTTCATTCAATGTTGCACGGTCACCATTGTATTTTGAGACGGTTAAAACTATCTTGGAACGTGCTCCAAATGGTTATGTGCCTCCTGGTTCAGAGAAGCTTAGAACCACATTGTTGGTTAAAGCAAAGAAGGAGGTAGATAAAATTCTTGAGCCAATTAGATCAACATGGCCCTCATCCGGTGTGAGTATTGTTTCTGATGGATGGACGGATCCCGCACGCCATCCACTCATCAATTTCATGGTATCTTCCCAAAATGGACCGATGTTCTTAAAAGCGGTTGATGCTCTTGGCGAATACAAGGATGCACAATTTATGGGTGATTTATTCATCAAAACCATTGAAGAAGTGGGTGTTGAGCCGTGTGTACAAATCATCACGGACAATGCACCTGTTTGCAAGGCTGCTGGCATGATTGTGGAAGCTAAATATCCACAGGTATGTTCATTTTGGACACCTTTCATTTCTAATTTGCTCATTGTTTGAATTTGGTCACTGCAATGTTAGTGTTGTAGAGTCATTGATACATGCTTTTATTGCTCTTACAGGTTTTTTGGACACCTTGCATTGTCCATTCCTTGAATTTAGCACTGAAAGCCATTGCTTCGGATGTGGCATGGATTGACAACCTTATTGAGGATGCACGTCATATCCGTAACTTTGTACAAAACCACACAAATGCCCTCACCATCTACAAACAATACACACAGCTTTCATTGCTGAAGGTTGCAGATACTCGGTTTGCTTCCTCATTCACCATGCTCAAGAGGTTGAGGGAGGTCAAAACCTCTCTTGGGTCCATGGTGATTTCAGAGTTTTGGGCTTTTTGGAGAAAGACGGATTAGGCTGCTTCACAAAAGGTGAAGGACTTGGTGTTAAATGATGGTTGGTGGGACACGGTGGATCTTACTATTAAGATCATGGAGCCAATCATTTCTTTGTTGCGGTATGCAGACACGGACCAGCCCATCCTAGCAAAGGTTTATGAGGGTTGGGATTCCATGATTGAGTCCATGAGGTCCATTGTCATGGAGAATGAGTGTCCCGAGTATGGGACATCGGCAGAGAACTTATGGACCATTATTCGGGATATTCTTATCTCCAGGTGGGATAAGAATTGCACACCTTTGCATTGCTTGGCCCACTCCTTGAACCCCAAGTTCTACACTCAGGAGTGGCTCACTGGTGGATCAAGGGCCTCACACAGAGTCCCTCCTCACATGGATGCAGAGATTGCAAATGGGAGGAAGATAGCACTTAGACGACTATTTTAGGATAGAGACATGCTTGAGGAGGTGGAGGATGGCTTTTAGATTTTTCCACTGGCACTGGGAGATTTGGAGGCTATGATGTGCTTAGAGATAGGGAGGGTAAGACACCCTATCGTTGGTGGGCAACTCATGGGGCAACATCCCCTATTCTACAGAAGTTAGCCTTCAGGGTCATCTCTCAAGTTACATCATCCTCTTGTTGTGAGAGGAATTGGAGCACATATGGGAACTTGTACAGTGTGAAGAAGAGCAGGCTTGAGCAATCCAGGGCAGAGTCCATGGTGTATGTGCACTCCAACCTTCGTCTTATTTACAGGAAGAGGGAGGAGTGGGTGAAGGGAAAGACAAAGATGTGGGATGTCTTTCCTGATGATATGGGTTTGGACAGCAGTACTGAGTTGGCATTAGCCAACATGGATCTTAATGATCCAGTGCTAGAGCCGGTCACTTTTGATGATAGTGATCGTACAGAGGGGTCATCCTCCACAGCAGCAGATGCAGATCGTCAGATGGGCAGAGAGGAGGAGGAGGGGGAGGAGGATGAGGATCAGGGCAGTGGCAGTGGCAGTGGCAGTGATGAGTATGTTGATTCAGGCATGGAGGAGGACTACTGACATATGGGATTCTCCCATCTTGATCCACCCCTTTTTGTATTTACTATTAGTCTATTTGGCATTTGCCAGTGGCCCAGTGCCCAGTGGCATTCCGACATATATGTATACATTTTGATTTTGATGACTTAATGAGAAATATGGTTCCGACATGCATCTGTGTCTCATTGTGATTTGTGAATGACAAATGTGTTGTGAATCGTGATTTGTGAATGACAAATGTGTAATCATTAATGTGTTTTTATTCTAATTTCTATTGAATATTTGTAAATGTTCTAGTTTCTAAATATTTTTGGATCTATATGTCTATATTTTTAAATTTTAATATATTTAAAAAAATATATATATATATAGATATATATATATATATATGTATATAAAACGTATCCTACGTGTCCTGATTTCGGGGGTCACCGTGTCCGTGTCGGACTCTCGTATTTTCGTGTCCTACGTGTCCCGTGTCCCCGTGTCAGGTGACTTAGTTTATTCCATACAGGTACAGGGCAGTGTTCAGAGTTTCAACAATAGTGTTCTCAATAGGTATACGTTGGTTCAGATTACAGATACATATATATGACCTAGTGTATATATGATGTGCATTGGTATTATTATCTTGCTGTTTAGGTCATTTTGATAGCTTGACTTAACATATAGTAATTATGATCTGGCAGTATATATATGTTAAAATGAAACTGGTTATCATGGATTATATGCATGATTGTATTACCGACACTTGGAAACTCTTGTTTTATACTCGTTGGTTTTTACCTTCTTAGGAATGTGGACTTCATCACTATTGTCTTTTTGACTTGCTAGCTTAGGCACCATTTTCACTTGTCTCCATCCATCCATTTATCTTTCCTCATTATTGATCTTTACCCTGACTTACACCTTGACTTGTGATATGGAGGACCTCCCCGCTTTTGCCTCTGTGTTGGATAGCATCCATGTTTATTTTGTGTCTTGGCTCTGAGTGGCAACAAAACTTACTTTGGTGAGTTGGATTTTATACCTTGATCTCTCTAGTCGGTTGCCCCGATGTTTGATCTTGATTGTATAGTTGCTTGAGTTGTGTTGGCCAAAACCTGAAGCAAATTGTGCTACCTTTGGAAATTATTGATATATATCTTTTGTAAAGCCCAATGAAAAGGGTTATGAAATGCAATGAATTGTAAATGCACCCCCAATGAAAGCTGCAATTAGTTGTGCTTTTAAGCACATGCAAAATCCCAGAGGGGTCCTAAAGGCCTAAAAAACAATGGATAATGTATGCTAAATCCAAAGATTGCTAGCCAAGTAAATGATATGAAATGAAATGAAAGGTCCAAATAAAGTAGTGGTTAACTATATGCCAAATCTAAAGACTGCTGATCTTATATAAAACTTTCCTCATTGAGCCTGTGGGTTATGATATGAGATGGAGCAAGGGACAACTAATTCTAAGTGTCCCCTAGAACCTCAAGTTACGGTTAGCCGGGCACCTAGTTCACGGCGGTTCTAGTAGTAGACATTTTGCCAAGGTTGAATAAGCACTTCTAAACAACTTACCCATTTGTGAGACACCGCCATTCCTTGTGTATTCTTTGTTCAACACATGCTTAAGTATGTAACACCATTTCCCTTATCCGAATTATCACAGTGTCAAGTCATTCAAGTCATCCCCTTTGGCCTAGCCTTGCATCCTTAGCCTTCACCCTCTGCTAGCAAATTGTTCATGTCTACAAATGAGTATATTCTTGAGGTTCCCTTTGAAAGTAAATTATTAACTAACCTACTATTATTTTTTAACTGCCAGTGAAATAATGCTTAATGTTTTAAAGTCTTGCTATGAAAATGATTTAAAAAGCATGTCTTAACCATTTGCACTTGCAACATCATGCTTCTTTAGCTTGGGTTATATTTTGATCAGTTTGACTGGTCAAACCTAGTTTGACCAAGGTCAACCTTGGGATCCGTGATGAGATGGACCACTTACATTATATGATGTTGATCTATGGTCCTTTATATACCTTTTGATGATTCCATATGATGGGCACAGGTTTCAGATGATGATTGATGCAGTTTTTATTGATTACTACTATTTCCAGATCATCATATTTTATTTGTCCGAGTATGGTGGATGATACAGATGATCTTACAGATTACCATGAGGTGTATGAGTACTCATCTCTAGTGGATTTGAGTCTTCTGAACCCATTGAGACACTTTTCAGTTCCAGGCACTTCCAGAGATGATTTGAGCAGTTTTTTCACCTGTTGGCCAGTTTGGCCATGCTGATTTGGTCTGTCCAGCAAATGCATTGCGGGCAATTCGTTGCCTAGGGCGCTATAGAGGAAGGGAGTGGTCCAACCACTTGTTATTACCATATTACCCCCCTTTCGAACATGATGGCATAGTCAGATTTTGTGCCTAGGCACCATACAGTTGTTTTCAGGCAGTTTGATGGATTTTCAGGTGAGATAAAAATGGAATAAAAAGGTCATTTAGGAATTCGATTTGGGCAATTGACACGAGGTTTTGGCATGAGGTCTGCTCTGAGGTCATCTATGGTGTATCCCACACCTTCCAGATCAGTTTGCAGCATTCAGTGGGATCCACACAGTCATCGTGATATGTTTTGATGCATTCTTCTCTCAGTCGAGGGGACCATGATATGTCATTGAGTTAGGTTATATTATTGTGCCATGGGGTGATGATAGTGAAGGAAAGTAATGCCTCCTAACCCCACCATGTGCTCCTAGTGTTGTGTGCTAGTCATATGATGTGGCATGCTTGTATTTTGGCCACCTCTATGTAGTGCGCACCCCTCCCAGTGTATCCCTCATGTAGTGTGCACCCCTTTGAGTGAATGATCCATGTTATATTGTACCGGCTCATCTTAGACGTTGATTGTATTATTTTATCTTTTGATCTCAACCACTCATTTCAAAAGTGGTTTAGGGTTTTGGTCTCCGTCATCCTATTTAAGGAAGAGACCCCCTCTTGTAAAGGCATCTAGAGATTTTTGGTTCTTGGCTACCAGAATAGAAGAAATATTTTTTGAGCACATACTTGGATCTTGATTTGGGTGTCTAATTGTGATGATTGTAAATGCTTCTTCCATTGCACTGAAGGATATTTTATAGCTATCTTGTATCTTTTTCCACAATTTTGATTTACAGGTGAAGAGGACGATTTGGGAGGAGTGCACATTCGTGGAAAGGCTTGCCCTGCAATCTTCTGTCAAATTTTGGGTTCAAACAGAGAGTGATTTTGTCTTTGTACCAATCATTTCTATCTTTTACCTCTAGCTTGTATCTACCCTCGTTTTGTTGGCTAATTGAGCTTTGTCTCCTTGGTTTTGCAGGAAGAGAGGAGCACACATGTGGACTTGGAAAAATCTCACTAGCAAGAGAAACTACAAATTCTTTATTTTATCTGTGGGGAAGCAATCCTCGTCATAATTTGCATCCATCTCATTATCCAGGTACGTTTGAAAGGTACGTATTCTAGTTCCCTAGCTTATTCATTATCTTCAGATCTTAAAACCCTAAAAGTCAAAACCCTTGTATTTTTTTATTTTTCAGATCTATGGAGATCTAACAAGCATTTGGGCTTAATAATTAAAACCCACCTTAATAGTCATCTTAACATTCTCGATCTAAAATTTGGTGGAAATCCGACTCCATTTGCCCGATGATCTAAAGAATTGGGCCTCTCCAAAGGAGGTCGCACTTGTTGGGTGAGTGGTCTTTTGCTTGATCCCAATCGTGGGTATTGCTCTTTTCCTCTCAAATCCATAGATCCATGTCATAGCAATCCCTCTAGTGCGATTTCATCTCAATCTTCATCTTGTGGGCCCCATTTGGACCATTTTCCATATTTTAAAGCTGGGCCCCACTTGGGTACTTTTATTTGGCATTAGATCTATCTAGATCTACTATTTCTAACCTATAAGTGGCCATATCTTTTATTGGTTGAACAATTTGTCATCTCATAAGCCTCTTCAACCAAGTCCTAACTCCTTGGGTCCACTTATCCATTCTAGATCTAGATCTATCCGTCTTGATCTCTTCACGTTTTGTCTCACATTTCCCTAGGAGGTCTAGTGTGGGTTCGCTAACATTCATAGGTTAGCTAGGGTCTCCCCCTTGGTCTTGCTTAGGCTTGATCTAAAGTGAAGAGTGCCTCGGTTATCGTATCACCCACTTGCATTGGGAACCGTGGCATCTCTTGGGTCACCTCTTTAGTTGTCCAATGCCTCTACCATCTTGGATAGGATAAACTTTAGGGACAACTACAAGTTGTGTGATAACAGGGTCGACCCAACTTTCCCAAACTAGGCCGACCTGTCTAGGGCAGTTCTGCCCATTGTTTGGGGCAAACTGCTCACTGTTTTGGGGCAGTTTACCCACTGGGCCGACTTGTCTAATTGATAGGTCTGACTTGTCTTGGGGGAAGGTAAGATAAAATTTAAAAATTCTTTTCTTTTTGTATTTTCACCCCAAGGTTTACATTGATTCTTTCAAGGGTTTTACATGATTAGTTACATCAATATCTTCTCCCGTAGGAGGTACAACAATAATATAACAAAGTACAATAAGAATAACTTCCGAAGTTGCACTATTTCCAACACTCCCTCACAACAAGGAAGATATTCTTCGAACACGGTCATCATCAACATCATGATCATCTGGATCTCCTCTGTACACCACATCTGTCTCGATCATCTCTATACATACTGAAGATCGTCAACACAAACTCAGTCCATCGAGAAGTGTCATCATGCATCTGCTCCACATAGTCCATCGATGGATCCATACATCAACTCAACAACTCTACACAGTCCATCAGAGAGTCCAACATGCATCATCTCAACCCAATCCATTGGGGATCATATATCAATACAATGTGCCTCAAGTCAACCCAGTCCATCAGGGAACATGCATAAGGATAACGTGCCTCAGCTCGACCCAGTCCTTCAGGGAACATGCACCAACTCATCCAGTCTTTTTAGAGTGATCTGGAGAATGCACTAAATCTTTCCATCATGTCCCATGATTTCCGAGAGATCTCCCGACTCTACAGAGTGTCTGCGAGTGTGCGCTGGCCTCTCCATCCCATCAAGTTGTCCGAGAGATCTCCTCACTCTATCCTAGAGTGATTCAGAGAATGCAGTGGCCTCTCCATCCTATCAGGATGTCTGAGAGATCTCCTCATTCTATCCTAGAGTGATCTGGAGAATGCAGTGGCCTTTGCATATTATCGGGATGTCTAAGAGAGCTCCTCACTCTATCCCAGAGTGATCCAGAGAATGCTTGGTCTCTGTATCATCTTTCCCTCTCAAGGAGGGACACATTCTCTTCCACGCCAAGTCTTCCACAAAAGCATACAAACTTTATCTTGGGAAGAGACTTGGTAAGAACATCTGCAGTCTGGTCATGTGTCGAAACATACTGTAACTCGACTGCACCTTTCTGCACCATATCACGAATGTAGTGATACCGAATCTCTATGCTTCGACTTATCGGGATTCACTGACATCTGCACATAGCTTTGGTTATCATAGTGAATCATAGCTGGCTCTAGAATCTGGCCAACAATCCCGCAAGGAGTTTCTAAAGCCACACAGCTTCTTGAGCTACAGTGCTAGCGGCCATGTTCTTGGCCTATACAGTACTAAGTGCTACTGAGGTCTGCTTCCTGCTGTATCAGGAAACCACTGCAGAACCTAGGCTGAAGCAACACTCGGAGGTGCTCTTCCTATCTTCAGCACATCCGACCCAATATGAATCTGAAAATCCCTGCAATCTCAAGTCATATTCTGAAGCATATCTCAGGCCATATCCCTCAGTGCCACACAAGTACCTCAGCACATGTTTTGCAGAAACCCATTGATTTTGACTCAACTCGCACATGAACTGACTGAGGGAATTCACTGCAAAACATATAACTGGTCTGGTATTTGTCACGAAGAAGAGGAGTTGATCTACATAGATGGAGGCTCGCATATGTCACGAGAGGATGATGACTATTCTTCTAAGTCACATGACACGAGGATACAGAACAAGGAGGACACGAAAATACGAGTATTCGACACGAGACACGACGACCCTGAAAACAGGACACGGGGGACACGTTTTATATATATATATATATATATATATATATTAGAAAAATACATAAAGATCCACATTTTTAAAAGACTAAAAGTCTATACATCAATCTGAATCATAATATTATTCAATTGAAATTTGACAATGATGAATCAATAATAAAATTATCAATGAACAATGAACAATAACATTGAATCATGAACTTTGAATTTGAACCATAAACGACATATTTCATATTAAACTATCAAAATCAAAATGTATTGTTCTCAAATGATTGTTCGTTGCTGCTACATAGGGCCGCGGGTATAGCTGTTGCATGTGCACTGTGCTCTATTCACATGCCTCGTCCCTAGACTGCTCTATTCAGGGGGCTCTGCCCTAATGCGCCTTTGCCCCGAATCACAAGCTATTTATTGCTACAACAACTGTTGTAGCTGCCGCGTGACTTCAACAAATGGGCAGTTACGTGGTACACCCTCACACCCTCACAACCTCACTTCTCCACTCCACCGGCAAGCTCTCAGCAAGCAACCACGAGTCGGAAACAATCACGATCTCTGCAACCATGAGCTTTATTCTCCATGGGCACGAGAGCTTTCTTAAATCGTCAACAAAGAAGGGGCCTGAAAAGAAGAAAGCCCATGTTTTAACCCGCAGGAGTGAACTTTTGACAAGACACGTGTCCAGAGACCGTGACACGATCATGGCACGTGTGCGACACGTGCTAGATAGTGTCACGATTTTTGGACATGTAAATTTTCGTGTCGGACACGTATTAGGGCACGTGTCGTGTCCGACACGTGGAATACGCGACACGAGCCCTCTTTTGAAGTGTCATGTTACTTAGCTATTCTTATGACATGTCATACAGAGATGACACACGGCCCAATTCAACAAGGGTGAGCCTTGAGGATGAATTAGCAAAAAGGATAGCAGTAGAGAAAAATATGCTTGACCATTATCAAAAATATCTAGCTCTGGGTATGGAAATTTGTGCAGCTATTTCCTTCAAAGATTATTTTTATGTCTAGTATAGATTTTGGCCCCAAGGTTTGGATGATACTTTTTTTGAGGGCAACAAACCATCTAGAGAGGAACCAAGTTGTTCCACTCCTCCGAGCAAAGAAGAAGTAAAAGGAATCGAATGTGAAGCTTCATCAAAGCCAATTGCTTCTAGCATGAAGAGGTTCTTCGGGTTTTCCTCGAGCAGAGTCTCCAAAAGTGATGATCCTAGCAACACTCAATATGGAGAAGCCTCAAGTTACCAAGAAGAGCATGCTTGCACCAATTTGCTTCAAGAAGAAGATGAAGAGGCACCATGCACAATTGAAGACCCAACAACCCATCATTATGTTTTAGGCAATGTGGGATCGGAATTCACTTCCGGCTTCTTTGTTGGTGACTTCAAGATCACTGCAAAGGAGATTGATTCTATTGATGGTGGTGAGACATCTTTTGGATTAGATAAAAAAGAAGAACATAAATATGATTTCTAGTCACTACTTGAGCTTCATGGTGAGGTTGATCAACTAGGAGAAGAAGATGATGTTTGTCCTCGAGTCACACTTCCTTGCAGGACCATTGAATATGAGCGAAAGTGAGATTAGGAAGGTCCTGAGCACTCTGCATGGCACTAATGCATTGGTGTCACACTGTTGTTGGATAATGGAGGATAAATCTTCCATTGAAGACTTGGAGAAGATTCAAAAAGCAGTGATAGACATAAGAGGTTCGTTTTTACAGCTGCTTTGTGATAGAGATCATCTTCTTGAGCTTGTGAAGATGTATCATAGTGCATCACTAGAAGATGAAGATGAGAATTACAAGCTCACTCATGAATTGGAGAGCACCCATGAAGCTCTTCAAGAATCAAGGTTGCAGATTGATCAGCTTCTTAAAGAGCTGATCATGCCACAACCTCCATCCTGCATGGAAAATGATCATGTGTATATGGCGGGAGACACTTTGGGCTTGATGGAGGAACCTCATGTGGAGGATAAACATGAAGAAAATTCTGATTTGTAGGTGTTTGTGAAGGGAGATGATATTAAAGACATTGGCCAAGCACTTGTCTTGAAGAATGATGAGAAGGACTCAACTATGGGAGAAATAGTTGAGGACAAGACATTTGGATCAGCTAGCAGATGTGCTTATTTATCCAAGGATTGGATGGATGAGTACATAACAGAGATGGAGATCCAAGGGTACATCAATCTTTCTCACCTTGGTAGGAGATTCATTAACACTTATTCATTGGGAAATCTTGTGAGCAAGAAGGGAAATCCACAATGCATGTTCTTTGTAAGAGGACTTTCCTGAAGGAAGTTGGCCGAGTGCTAGATGTGCATTAGGAGGATCATGGGCTGTGTAATGCCCGCCTCAGCATTTAAATCCAACTTGGGTGTCCCGTAGTATGTATTTCCTGAGTTTAAGTCTAGCGTTTCCATCCCTTTAAATTTTCTTTACAGTATTGAATTTAGATTTATAAATGACTACTTCAGTCCCTTTCCCAAATCTGATAGTACTCTTTTGCGGCCTCACTCGCAAAAATACTCGGTCTCCAACCTGATACTCTCTATCGAGTCTATGCGCATCGGCATAACTCTTCTGTCGATCCCGTGCCTCTTTCAGTCGAGCACGGATATCTGCCATTTGTTCCTCCATTTCTTGAATCACTTCGGGTCCAAGTAGAGTCCTATCCTCGAGTCTGTCCCAACTCAAGGGTGTTCGACAGGGTTAGCCATACAAAAACTCGAATGGCGCCATCTGTATCGAACTCTGGTAGCTGTTGTTATATGCGAACTCTACTAGAGGTAGAAACTCCTCCCAACGGGTCTGCTGGTCCATCACATACATTCTCAGCATGTCCTCTAGTATCTGGTTCAGTCTCTCAGTCTGCCCGTCAGTCTCCGGATGGTATCCAGTGCTGAAGTTGAGTCATGTTCCCATAGTTTCCTGGAAGCTCGTCCAAAATCTACCTGTGAATACTGATCCCCGATTAGATATTATCTTTCTCGGCACTCCGTGCAGTCGTACAATCTCATCAATGAACACTCTAGCAATCTCTGGGGTCTGATAAGTGTTCTTGATGGGTATAAAATGTGCACTCTTCGTGAGAGCATCTACTACCACAAAGATGGCATCATGTCTCTTGCGGGTTAGAGGTAATCCCAGAATAAAGTCCATGGAGATGATCTCCCACTTTGACTCAGGAATGGCATGAGGTTGAAGTAGTCTGGCAGGATGCCTATGTTCAGCTTTGACTAGTTGACACTCCATGCATCTGGCGACAAAGTTTACCACATCTCTCTTCATGCCATGCCAGAAGAATAGAGGATAAAGGTCTGCATACATCTTCACGGCAGGATGTGCTCTATAAACAGCTCGGTGAGCTTCTTCTAGGTCTAGGTTCCTGAGCTCATTGTTCTGTGGTACCTAAATACGATTGTTGTATCTCAATAACCCATCATTTTCCAACGAATAACCCTTATACTTGGGTAATTCCATCTGTTCCTGTTCTATTTCGGCCTTTACCTCATTGTACCAGTAGTCTTCCTGTTGTAATCCGAGTACCTTTTCTCTCAAGTTGGTCTGCATTGGGATCACTGAGAAGATGCAGGGTCTACGGCTAAGTGCATCTGCTACTTTGTTCAGGGTCCCCTTCACATAGGTAATGTCAAAGTCATACTCACTCAACTGTTCTGACCATCTCCTCTGTCCAGCATTTAGATCACTTTGAGTAAAGATATACTGCAATCCATGGTGATCCGTCTTAAGTTCAAATTTCCTTCCTATTAGGTAGTGTCGCCATAAGCGTAAAGCATGCATTACTGCAGTCAGTTCCATGTCATGTGTCGCATAATTTTCCTCATGTGGTCTGAGTCTCCGAGAGGAGTAGGCAATCGCTCTTCCTCCCTGCATTTGCACACATTCGACTCCATCCTTGGATGCATCAGTGCATACCAAGAAATCTTCTTCCATGTCCAGCACTTTCAGAACCGATGCCGTTGTTAATAGCTCTTTCAGTTTTGCAAATGCCTTGGCACATTTATCCGTCCAAATAAACGATCTATCCTTCTTCTGCAACTCAGTGTTCGGTCCTGCAATTCTCGAGAACCCTTCGACAAACCTTCTGTAATATCCCGCAAGTCCCATGAAGCTTCTCACTTCATGTACGTTTGTCGGCGCTGGCCATTCCCAAATGGCCTCAATCTTGGCGGGATTCACTGCTATACCGTCGCCATAAATAATATATCCCAAATAGTGGATTTCCTTCTAGAAGAAGGAGATTAATTAACACTTATTCATTAGGAAATCTTGTGAGCAAGAAGGGAAATCCACAATGCATGTTCTTTGTAAGAGGACTGTCCCAAAGGAAGTTGGCCGAGTGCTAGATGTGCATTAGGAGGATCATGGGCTGCCCTTATGGGAGCAAGATTTGAATTTGGAGGAGGTAATTAGATTCACTCCTCTTGGACCAGCCAACAAAGATGTTGATCCACCCATGGATTGGGTGGACAAATACACATCAAAGATGGATGCACATGGAGGTAAGAGATTTGTCTACACTAGTAGAAAATTAAATGACACCTCTCTTACTTTCCTATCTTATGAGCAGCAGCAGGATTCTATTGTCACCCTTTGATGCCTACATCATGCAAAACAACAAAGGTGTTCATTCATTCATTGATTGGGTGGATAGATGCACCACTGAGATGAAGACGTTGGGAGGTAAATGTTCCTCTTGTTTTTGCAATGAAATCTTTGTTGTGCCTGACATTGTTTTGGCAAGTGAGCAACAGTAAGGACATATTTTGCAGCCATTAGATATCTCCATTCTTCATGCATCCATGGATTAGGTGAGCAACAACATGGCATATTCGAATCACCATGTAAGAGAAGATTAGTTTGCACTTATGGCATGTTGAAGACAACAATGCATGTAAGAAATCATATGGCATAGGAGGAGATCCAAAGTTTGTTGGATCTAATAGAAAGGGTTTTCAGAGGCATTGAAAGTGTTGAACTTTCAATTTGGTTGTGGGATCCTGGCATTCCTCAGAATGACAGATTGTTTCAGATGTTAGTGATGGATGAGGGAGTGCAACACAGACTGTGGGATCTTGGTATCGTTTGGTGTGGATGTATTAGACACTCTGCATTTCTCAGACTCAATTGGGACCCTGGGATCATTCTTGGTCTCAACTATTTTAGTTGGAGATTTCACATGGTATTATGGGGGATGAAAATTTTCAAAGAGTTCTCCAAAGGATAAAGAAAATGTTACATCAATGATTTAAGCTTACCCCACTAGGTTGTATTCCACTATGTGTACTTAAGGGAGGTGCTTTCAAAGAAGACATAGGAATGGCTATGTTGCAAAAAGACATCCCATGAAGTTGCAGCCCTATTAAAGACATTGTCCAATCAAATTCATGGAGGTGTTAGCCATTATACATGTATTGGCTAAGAGCAAACAATATTTAAGAAGGGACAAGCTTGAGGTTGAAATTGACTGCATTGGTTCAAGATCAATCTTGACACATAAGGAGCTCAATGTATGGCAGCAAGAATGAGGTGCATGGGAGTTATTGGATGAATTGAAGCATGTGAAAGGGTGTAGCACAGTTAAATTCAATCCATATATCACCGTTCAATTCACCATGAAGTGTTTTAAAAGCATGTTCATTCATGACTTGATGGAAAGGATAGCCAATGCAAGTTTGTCAACATGGTCATCTATGATGCAGATGAGATTCAGATGGTTTTTGAAGCAACCTTGCAAAGGTATTGTGGAAAAAGTGTACAGGTTCTTCACCAACCATATTTTCACTTGCTTGAGGACAAGCAAAATTTGGGAGGGGAGGACTGTAATGTCCCCATTTTTTTGATAACCCCAGGGAGCAACCACTAGGCCATTAGATCACCATGGGTCCTAGTGAAGAATAAAATAAAATTAGTTAGGATTAATATTGGTCCATGGTTATTTAATTAAATTAAATTAAGAGGGGTGGTGTATTTCATAAATTGTAAATATTTAATTATTATTTAATAATTGCTTGATGAGTTGTAAATGCATAGGAGGGCCCATGAGGGTGCATAGGAGGCAAAAAAGATGGAAAGTTGGAAGGCACCAGAAAATCAAGGAAAAACAGACTACAGTAGGAAAGCAGCCTAAAAGCAGAAAGCAACTAAAAGCAAAAACACTGCTCAAAAGCAAGAAAGCAGATCAAAAGCAAAAAGGAAAGAAGTTTCTTGATTTGTGCCACCAAGAAGGATTAGAAACAATCAAGAAAGCAAGAAAGGCATCATTAAAAGCTACAAGAACCAAATTTAGCTAGTGAGGGCGAAATCGATGAGGCGAGTGGGTCCAAAATGCAAAAGCAACTTGCCAAAGGAGCCTCCACTCATCACTAATTTGAAATTCCTAGATTGCAAGCTCTAGAAGGAAGACGGAAACGCTGGCAGAGGTTAATAAAAGGAGGATGAACACACCCATTCACATCTTTTGGCCATTTGTTATTTGCATTGAGAGCTCTGAAGCTTCTCACTACTTAGGAGATGTGTCCCTAGTCACAGCTGGGAGATGTGCCCCTGTTGATCTTCATTTTACTTGTGGATTGAATCTAATCATGAGGAATAAAGCGTTCAACCCTGCTTACTGAAGCTAATTGCTGATCCTTTCTAGTATCGTCCAAGATCTTTCTTGTTCAGTGTTGCAGATTCCATCCATTGGAGCAATTTCTTCATGTATTTGATCTTGTCTTTGTTCTTGGAGGTTGATAGCGACCCTATGGGTATGGGTGACATATATGATGCTCTGTAATGTAATGATTACTCTTTGAAGTTCAATATTTTGATGTGGTTAACAAATCTGCAAATTATCTTTTTACATGTTAATGTATTTTCTTACCTATGCTTGTGATAGCATTGGAATTGACTAGTTTTTCTAGAAATTGCATTTGATTGACTTCTGTGAGGCCATTTCTCAGTTAGTCATTTGCTGCTATTAGTAGACATACTGTTGAACCTATATCAATCATTAGATCAGAATTTCGTGACCCTTAGAGGTCATTTGAGTTAAGTAGGAACTTCTCTAGTTGAACAGTCCAAAAGACTAGTCTTCTTGCTTGACTTCCCAAATCGAGACCAGTGGTTCCTAGTTGTCTTTCTAAGGGTTGTCATCGCTGGTTTGGGTAGTGTGCAGGCCAGCCACTTCCAGACTCCATTAGAGGTAGTGGAGTTTCCACAGAAGTCCTGGGGCTATTGCCTTGAAGCCTTGGGTTTAGCCCAAGGAGTATACCCGGGCGTGATGGAATCCTGAAAGTGCAGTTGTCGAAGTTGGTAGCTTGTTTAGGTTGTTGTAGGTTGTCTTAAGCTTTTTGCAGGTCCTGTATTTCATCTTGGGAGAATTTGGGCGCGTCAAGAGGTGTTTGGGGGTCTAACTTGCATTTCTAGTCAAACTAGCTGGTTCTTTTGTTTCAAGTTATCCATTGTTGTGTTTAAACTTTCAAATCTTGAGTTAATGTGCTTGTGATCAGATTGGTTACATTACATGGTTTCTAGGACATTTGATTTTGAGATGGTTGTCCATGACATTATTCAAGGTAAGCTTCAAGTAGAATTTGTTTCAAAATTTCAAATTGTAATGTTTTTCCTTTCTATCTATTTGTTACTTGATGGAAATTGAAATATAATTTGTTGTCTTGTCTCTTTACCTTTCGTTTATTCATTGTAGATGTTTGGTGGACAAACTATAGCAGAAGAGTCCTAGAGTTAAAGAAACTTGCCGTTCAGGTGCTCAGTCAAACTTGTGGTTCATCAAGGTGTGAGCACAATTGGAGTGTCTTTGAAAAGATACACTCCAAGAAGTGCAACGGGTTAGAATTTAGAAATATTCAAATTAAAATTTGGATTATTTTATAATTATTATTTTCATTAATTTTAATTATACTCATGGCCATCATTCTCTAATTACAAAATGGTCCTTGTACATGTTAGATGTCCACTGCCTCAATGACATGGTCTATGTTTACTACAATTTGAGGAGGTGGTTTAAGCATATTTACAAAACACGTAACATGGATGCCGTTAAATTAGATGATATTGAAACCACAGGTGTGTGGAGGGTTGAGACGAAGAGGCCTGTGATGGAGGAGGCCCCTAAGTGGTTGGAGCATGATGATGACATAGAGGAGGAGGAGGAGGAGGAGAAGGGGGAGGAATCAAAGGAGGAAGATCCACTTCCGGCACAAACGGATTTTGAGGAGATTGAGAGTGCATCACAACCAATGCGGCCACCTCCACAAAGACTACTAGCTAGGGTAAGAGGTGGAAGACTTCCCACTTCAACTCAGACCTTTGCCCCATCACCCTCCACCTTAGTCCCAGCAGTAGAACGTTCACCTTCCACCTTAGGATCAGCCTCAGCATGTCCACCTATTGCTTACGGAGGAAGGGCACCAACAGTGACCTTTGCCCATAAAAGTGGTAGAGAGAATTGTTGATTCCTTATTGCTTGTAGTATCTAGATGCCTCATGATGATTCATATCATGCAATACATTTATTTTTGTTTTGATATGTTTTTGTATCATCCTGTTAGGACTTATGACTCAAGATTCAGGATAGATATCATATTTCAGTATTGATGTATGATGTACCACTTGACATGATCTTATACATGTTTTATATCAATTTTATTTCATATCTATGTAACAATGTGTTTGTTTGATGTTGTTGTTGTTTTATATGTTTAAAAAATTGAAAATAATAGATTGTTTTTGTATTTTTTAAAGTTCCTTGATAATTTCCGATATTGATGCCTCATGATGATTCATATCATGCGATACATTTATTTTTGTTTTGATATGATTTTGTATCATCCTGTCAGGACTTATGACTCAAGAGTCAGGATAGATGTCATATTTCAGTATTGATGTATGATGTACCACTTGACATGATCTTATACATGTTTTATATCAATTTTATTTCATATCTATGTAACAATGTGTTTGTTTGATGTTGTTGTTGTTTTATATCTTTAAAAAATTGAAAATAATAGATTGTTTTTGTATTTTCTAAAGTTTCCTGATAATTTCCGATATTTTCCCTGATACTACTGATAAGTTAGGTTCTGGACCCTTGCCAATAAATTCATCGAGAAGATAAATGTAACATTGCCTTAAACCCAAAGTTTGAAAAATCGAAATCGGACTCGGAATCGGTCGAGGGTCAACTCGGAATCGGAATCGGAATCGGTAATGAATCGGTCATAAATCGGCCGATTTGAATTTAATGAATCGGTTTACTCAAAAATACATAAAATATTTAAATTTTAAAGAAAAACAACATTTTCAAGATTTTAGGACTGTTGTTATGACCTAGACCTATTGTTTGAAGGCCAAAGAGCACCTTTACTTGTTGTTTAGAGTTGCTTTCATCCACAGTATTGCCCCCAATTTATTTTTAGCGTTTAAGGTGATTTTCATGACTTTTTACTGCTACAAAGGTCATAACAGGCACATGTTTGCTTCAAAAATTTTGTACGAGGGTTTGAACAGCTTCAACCTAAGTTGCATGAAACGGGGAAACGAGGTCGAAACGGAGAAACTTTGAAACAGGGGAAACGTGACCCCCAAAATTGGGGAAATGAGGAAATGCAATATATATATTAAATTAATAAATTAGCAAAGACATTTACAAAAATGAATGTGAAATATAAATCATCAATCATACATGTCAACGAATCATTGCCTATATTGGGATCCTATTCATCAATAGCACCCTATGCGTCCCTCCTCTAGGCTCTGGCCCTTGCCTCTAACTCGAATTTCAAAGTTGATCCTCCAAGGACATTAGTCAACGACTCAACACACTACAATTTTGATGAAACTTCCTAATCCAATCGCTAAAATAACGTAGAAAAAGCTTTCGATGCTTGATAAGTGATTTTGCATGAGTGAAGAGTACATTTTTATTAAGGTCATGACAGAGGAATTCAACAATCAACACCACCAACATCAAGGTACATATAGGGGTTGATGTGCTTGATTAAATGCCAATTCCATACCCTCATACATGATAGAATCTGGTGGAAACCTTGCAATCCTAAAATCCTGAAAACTATTAAGTCTGATGAATTTTGAATGGGATCTAAAAATCTACTTTTTGCATATGAAGTCCGATGAAGTTGGAACCACTCTCAAACATCCTGAAACAATTAATGGTAATGTTAAAAATTTAAGTAAAAGTGACATTCTCCTTATCTTTTATTTTCCATCCTTTTACATTCTCCTTATCTTTTATTTTCCATCCTTTTACTTTAAGAATTTAACATTACCATTAGTATCACCAGGTACTACAACACCATGTGGATATAGGTTAAAAATTAAAAAAAACCATTTTTAAATGGCCCACAAGCCCACACCAAAAAATCGGCCGATTTTTGTCAAAAATCGGTGGACCAGACCGGTTCGGTACTGAACCGGCCGATTTGATACCGAATCGGCCGGTTCAGTACCAAACCGGTCCTCCGATCCGATTTGGAGACCGGTTTGAACCGGTCTTGCCTTAAATCGGTGAATCGGCCGATTCCGATTCCGATTTCACCGATTTTTAAAACATAGCTTAAACCCATGCAATTGGTGTGTGTGTGTGTGTGTGTATAATGCATATGGCATCTATGTATTTTCTTCTGTCAACGCATTGTAGTTAAGTTACCGGAAACGTCCTAGTGACCCCTCAGAAACGCCGTTCCCCGTTTCAGATACGGAAACGGATGTTATACTGCTTTGAAACGGCTGTGATACGTTTCAGATGACAATGATACGGATCCGGCTGAACTGATACGGATCCGACTGAACTGATACGTTTCAATCTGGTTCGAGCAAGTGTTTGGCGGGGTTTTCACTTTTAGGCGGATAGGGTTTCGACCAACAACCACAACCAACAATGCCAATCGGTTAGCGCCCTACGACACCCAGTGATTGAGAGATTGGAGGGTCTGCGGAGCTCGACCGGATTTTGCAGTGTCGGCCCTCTGCGTGTCAGCCCGAGCCGCCAAGGAATTCGAAGGCCAAGGAGTGTCGGCCCTCTGCGTGTCAGCCCGAGCCGCCATGGAAATTGAAGCCCTCTGCGTGTTAGCTCTTTTAACTGGTGTGCGAGCAATGACGTGATTGCGATTTAAATTTTGCCGTGTTTTAACTTCTTAAGTTTTAACGGAGACCGATCATTGACGGTACGGATGCACGTCAGTTTTTTTATTAATTATATAAACTATAAAGGCCTAAATGCCTGGGCCTTGCATATTATAAATTATACGACTACTCTCTCCAGATATTTTATATGCCTGGAGGTAACTCCGTTAACGGACTTTTCATTTGTGGTTTAACCAGCTGGAAAAATTAAGTTTCGCGCAAGCAGCCAACTCCTTTCAATTGAGAGTTCGCTCCCTCACCCTAGACGCTTTCTAAATTTGACATAATACGTCTTTTTAGGTTTTGGACCCTTGGAGTTTCATGAATACGTTTTACTTATTTTTGCAATTACAATTTCATTGTTTTTTAAAATTTTAATAAAAACATTTATTATTGGATTTATTTAATCATAGTTAAGTTATTTATAACTTTATAAGTATTCATTATTATTCTTACTTATAATAATAATTATTATAATTATTATAATAATGGTGATGCTTTAGTTAAATCTAAATGGTGAATGTGAATGGTAATCTAAAAAATGATTTTTTTTGTCTCATGGTTTTTAAATATATATATATATATATATATATGCCTTTTCCCCGCCATATCGTATCCAACTTTTTTGAAAATTTGCCGTATCCGTTTCACCCTCCGTATCCGTTTCCGTTTCCGTATCCGCTTCAATGCAACTTAGCATTGTATGCTGTTTTTACTCTTTTGTTCATACAGTGTTTGCTGGCTTTTATTTCCAGCTTGTGATACTTGTCGTAGTATGCTAGCATGCATCTGAGGAAACAGGGTTATCTTAGTTAGAGGTACACAGTACCCAGTGGCACACAGGTATGGATATGAGTGTTTTTTGTTTGTTTGTTCCCATGTATGTTTGTGTGTATACTGCAGCAAAAAGAACAATGGCCAGCATCTCAATTGTATTTGAGACAAATATTAAAACAAAAATATCTACATTTGCAAAAATTGCCAGCCATAGATGAATAACAGTTAACAGAAATTGGAGAATTCTGGCTTCTGCTGTTGAATAATCCTTTGCACTGTTCAATAGTACCTTCCTACTGATGAACCTGTTGAATGATGACTCCTAATGTTGAAAAGTTCTGACCACAAGCTGCTTGCACTCAGTAAAGAAGTGAAAAAATGATGCATGAATTTTGATTGAGTCATGGATGTCTTTTATGTGTTTTTAGTATAAATCTCCCAGGGTTTAAATGAAATTGTTTTCTTGGAGAAAAAGTTCTATTTTTCTTTTTAAATTATATTTTCAAGTGTTTGTTGGGGTATTTTCTCCTGAACACGTAGGGGACAGCCCATGATATGTATTTTACAGATGGATATGTCTCAGTTCATATTGGGTACTCTGGGATTGCTTTTGGGTGTACTCAGTAGGGCACCCCAGAAGGACAGGGTATAAATCTCACAGGGGTTACATAAAATTGTTTTCTTGGAGGAAAAGTTCTATTTTTATTTTTAAATTATAATTTCAAGTGGTTTTTGGGGTATTTTCTCCTGAACACGTAGGGGACAGCCCATGATATGTATTTTACTGATGGATATGTCCCAGTTCATATTGGGTACTCTGGGATTGCTTTTGGGTGTACTCAGTACTAGTAGGTCACCCCAGAAGGACAGTGTATGTGCACCCATGCCACACTGGTCTTAAAGCATTTCTATAGATAGAAATTAAGTCTGAAAAGTTAAATTTATCATTCCTAGTTTTTAATGAGAGAGGGATATACTCTTGAAGGTTTTAGAATGTTGCAGTCTTACTGTTGGGGAAATTTTAATTCATAAGCAAATCATTTTTAGAACTAAGATTTTGAATTGCTTTATTCAAATATGAAAGGGTGTTGTTTCTTGTTACAGATGTGATGTGTATGGAAGAGGAGATTGAGAAAGTTCTACGAGCCAAGGGTGAAGTTGCATCTTCTAGATTGGACAGGCTTATGTCAAGTGCCCTGAATCGCATAACATCTGACGTGAACAATAGTCTGTTTCCGAAAGGATTGTTAAAGCCATTTCCAGGCAACTGTCTCTCTCTGATGACGATGACTGGAGCAAAAGGTGGTTTGGTAAGCTTCTACTTCCTGAAAACACAAGCATTGCTTATTGTGAAGGTATGTTTGCCCAGTTTTCTAAATTTAGTAGATGACATAAATGAAAAATGGATTGATTTACATCGCTTGGCACGACAGAACTGTGGAATGTTTTGGTTTAAAATTAAAGCATATGTTAGGGCCATAGGTGACAAAGCTCACTATCTCCCATCTGCATTTGGCAGCCTTTTCCAACACAATTATGCTTTAGCCTTTAACACATAAGATGGTTTCGTCGGTTTGTGGTTGAGAAATCTTCCTTGGTGACCCTCTAATTTAATTTCTGTTTACATAATTCACTGTCTGTTTATGCCATATAGTAAATCTGATATTTGACAACTCATAAATTATTGAAAGTGAGCCCAGAAGTCAGAAGGAGCTAACTTTAATCTTTGCACAGACAGGAAGTAAGAATTTGATATTTCAAATCTTGTCAGGGTTGTGTGGGTTGACTGTGTTAAGTCCAGATATAAAGAAAGAGTAATGTTACATAGGCCAGGGATAAGAAAAAGGTTAATGCTATTCATGGGAATAATTTAAGACATTATGTGTAATTGATGAACATTTCAGTCAATAGTTGTAGTCATGGGGTGAAATAGATGGTTGTTATCTATAAATATGGCTGTTACCGATATTTACAACATGATATAGATCCTTTTATTGATAGATTCTGAAAGGTATAGATTTCTCGGCTGTAAGGTATTTTGTCTGAATAGGTATTGCCTTGTAGGTGGTAGGAGGTGAACTTATAGAGATCTCAAGCTCGTTTGGATATTCATGGAAATTGCACTCTTCTTTCTTTTTGGCCGGTATATGGTTTGCATGAACATCTGTCAGATTCTAGATAGTGGCTTAATAGGCTTACTTCTAAAATTCCACCTCCACTAAAATTTTCTGCATTGATGTGGGTAGTAACAAATCTCGGATTGGTCTAGAAATAGAGGGAGGCTTTATAGGAGCAAACTTAGGAGAGGTTTGTTCCAGAAGGAAACCATTATTACTTGGTTTATTTTAGTATTGTTGTTGAGTATTTATTTTCTTATGGTCATGAATTTAGAGTAGTGTTACCAAGTAGTGCTCCAAGGGTCCCATTCATGCTCCAAAACCCTTCTCTAGAGTGAAATGTTGCGGGAGGGCTCTTAGGAGTGCATTCTTGAGACAGTCTTGAGTGGGAGTGCACTCTTGAAACGGCCTTGAGTAGGAGCGTGCTCCTAAATCCCTCTCGATTATGAGCATTTTCAAAAGTGTTCTCTTGTCCTGTGCAGACACTCGCCCATACAAGAGCCATATTCCATCTTGTTTGCTCATGACAACTTTAGGGTTTCAAAATTGAAAGGGTTCTGTTGACCTGCAACTACTATGCCTTTGCAAAAGACCCTCTGGTCAACATCCTACTGCCATGGTGGATTTCTGCATACCCACTTTCTTGAATAAAGGGGATTTTGAATGCTAAGAGGATTGTTGATTTGCACATAACAACAATTCTGGACTGCATAACAACCATGTCTCTTTTCTTATCAGACACTTAGATCAACCACTTTCTGATCCATTCCCATGTTTTTTTTGGAATCTCAGAATACCCACTACCTCTCAATAGTGTTTTAGCAGAGAAGGTTCTCTTCGCTATTCTACAACTGTTTACAAGTTCCATGGTCTGGTCTTTTTGCTAGTGATATTGCCATAAAACATCGCATTTCGAGGGCACAACAACAGGCTCCACTCTCCAGGAAGCGACAAACTGTCCATTGTAGTTCCTCTTCCAGCTCTTCCTCCAGACAGAGTATTCTTCTGAGATTCCTTCAGTCAGCCTTGGATGGTAGGAGAGATGCTTCCAGTGCTCCATGATAGACTTACTACTTATGTTTCAGAGCTTTCAGCTACACTATCCTTGTACATTTCTCTTCTAGATAGACTCTCCCTGTATTTTCCCCTTGTGGATTGGCTCTCCATTTGTGGAGCTTGATGGACACAATGGCTCACTGAGAGGGGGGGGGGGTGAATCAGTGGGCCAGCACTTAAGACAAATTTTGAAACCCTAAACTCAAACATATATCATTTAACAATTTCACTTCAACGTTAAGTAGAGTTCATCATATTAAATTAAACAAATCATCTCATTAATCATCACAAACACATCACAAGAGACACAAGATGAGCTTTGTAAACTTTTTATATTTTGATTGGAGACTTCAATCTCCAGAATGGGCTACAACCCAAAGGTGGCATCAACCACCAGATTATTCTGTCAGCTGCAACTGACTGGGATGCACCAACACCCCAAATTACAATCTTACAAGGATGTTTAGGCAACACCCAAACCAATCATATACATTATCCCAAATCAAATGACCAAACAAGGATCCCTTGTTTGCTGGCAGATCACTGAAGCTCTAACTCACTCAGATGTGTGCCTTCCTTTTGCTGGTTGCTCTTCTTCACTGTTCCTTCAATTTGCTGCACTTCTCTCTTCCTTGAATCAGCTTCAGACACACATCAAAATGCATATCTTAGTGGCTGTATCACTTCCATCTGTGGCTGCCTCATCTTCAACAAATCAGAGATTAACATTGTTTATCTTCATCTTGCAGCTGCCTCAGCTAACCAAAAATCAGAGAGATATAAATCTATCCACTGCTGCTTCTGCTACTCTGCTGCTGCCACAATACCCCCGAAAATCAGAGTTCCCACACATTCTTTTTCACCGAATTCTTCCACTACAATCCACACCCAGAATGAGGCGGATTGCCTTTAATTTATACACATCCTGCATTAGAAAATTACTAGGCCGACATGTCATATTTAATTTAATTTTATCATTAAATAATTTAAATCAATTAAGATTTAACTTGGGTGGCCAACTTCATCACTTTGTTTTTTCATATTATTTCGTTCAAGTATATATATAATTTTTAACCTTCTTGGCCACCATTTTTCATGCCATGTTACTTCATTTTCATATCCTCTTTAGAATGCTGGCATGGTCTCCACAAAATGCCCGTAAGGGCTGCCTTAAAATTCCTGCAAGGGACTAACATTTATGCCCGCAAGGGATGCTTAAAACATGCCCGCAGGCACCTTTCAATATGCCGGCAAGTCCCTTTAAATATGCACGCACAGCCTTAGAAAAATGCCCGCACAGCCTTAGAAAAATGCCCGCATCCTCTTAAAAATATGTCCGCAGGCTCCTCAAAGAAATGCCCGCATGGGCTCCTTTCTAATGTCCACACTTGTCTCCAAATATGCCTGCAGGGTGGGCCTTCATATGCCTTTAGATTATGCCCGCAACACACCTAAAAGATGCCCGCAGGGGCACTAAAAACTTGTCCTCCAAGAGATGCCTGCAGGCCTTGCCAGGTCCTCCATCTTCAATTCATTGTCTCCATGTCCTTGTCCATTGCTTGTCCTCCATGTCATCTTGTCTTTGTCCTTAATTCTTCCATTCTTGCCTAGTCACCAACACTTGACCTTGATTGCCAAGTCATCAATGCTTGTCCTCCATGTCATCTTGTCTTTGTCCTTAATTCTTCCATGCTTGTCTTCAGAACCTTTATCACTTCAACCTTTGTCATGTCCGCCTTGTCCTTTGTCTTGTGCCATGTCTTGACTTCTTGCCATCCAATGCCATGTCTTGTCACCTTGCCATGTCATCATGCTTTGTCTTGCTTGCTTGCTTTGTCATCATGTCCTTCATGTCACCAATTTAACCTTTGTCATGCTTTGCCTTGTCATTGATCAGGTATTCCATGTCATCACTTCAGCCTTTGTCATTAATGTGTTGTCATCAATGACAACCATATTCATCAAAGCTAGCTCCTTTTGGTTTGGTTTTTAGGTTAGATTCCAGCTTCTTTATTTTATAGGAGCCACCTTAGCGTTCCCTCTTTGTATTGACATCATTGTACCACACAGTCCCATTGATGTACTTTTGTGGTCATTTGTTGGACATTAATAGAATTATATTATCTTATCTAGGCTAACCTCAACTCACTTGATGTATTAGAGGACTCAATGCAATCATATAGGGAATGAGAGATTCCCACCTTTACTTCCTTTCTTGGGTGTACTCTACACAAAGGGGTTTAGTATTGCACCATTCTAATCAAGTAATAATGCAAAAAATATCATCCTTTTAATTCACAATAACAATCACATCTGTGATAGAGATTAACTTACTGTAAATTCAATCCAACTAAATAGTACTATCTCTTCAATTGCCCAAGATAAAAATAAAATGGACAATGCTAACATATCACCTCCAATAGTTAAGCACAATAACAAGATGAAAGCCACACATGAAAGAGAAACTCCAAGTCTTTACCTCCATAGCCAAAGAAAAATTGTATTAAGAATGCTCTCCAAGAGTTCCAAGATAGCTCTTGTGTGCAGCAACCAACCAACAAGTGAAATGAGAGAGTAGTTCTCTTTATATAGGACTAGGAACTCAACCTCATTAAACAATTATTTTCTTGACTAAAACCGTAGTTCTATTTTTAGAAAGACTAAAACATAACTAACTATCCTCTTGACATGGTAAAACAATGACTAAGCTATAGAAAGTGGGTATAACACGTGTTTGGGTAGTCAAAAAGAAGGAACACCACACATAAAAAAGGGGACAAATTAGTTAGAAGGGGATTAATTTAGTTGAAGAAGGGAATCTTTGGCATGTGTCGCAAAAATGCAGTGTGACTTTTTTAAATGTCAACTCTGGATTTGCTAACTTCCTCAATATTTATCGGATTTTCTATTATAACCACTTTTCGCAAATCCCGCAACCACTCCACATTTGATGGTTTTGAGATGGCACAATTCTGGGTGCTCAGTCAAAAGATAATTTCTCTCAAAGTTGGGTTATGAGTTGCCCAAGGTGGCATACATGGATATACGTGAAATTGCATAAAAATGTGGTGAGTTTCTAACATGAGAATGAGGGAATGGATTTTAAAAGGTTATTGAGAAATAGAACATAAAACCCACAGTTTGAGCTAGGGAAAGGCACCTCTAACAATCCAACATGTTTTTTAACCACCAAACCACCTTATTTACCAATTAACCATGTGCAAGAGGGACTCCTAAGACTCTAGACTCTGATTGACATTATATAAGTGTCCATGGTGACTCAATATATGCGATGTGATACATTATATTGACTTTAGGGCTCAGGTACTCAATGACATATGGTAGAGGTATTTAGAACGTGCTCCCGGTTTGGAGGATTTTACGAGTGTAAAAACATCAAAAGATTTACCATCGTGAAGATCTAAATATTCTATAGTAAAAAACACTCAAGAGTCACTTGTCTTAGTACAAACATCATAGTCAGGCTAAGCATTCATTATAACTGGCCCTTTACATGCAAAAGACATCTCACTTACAAGATTTTTTACAACATATTCATGGACAATCGATACAATGATGATACATTTACAAAACAAATGGCTTGGGAAAGCCATACATTTGGAACTGTTATGCCACATTCTGCAGGCATACTTTTTCACACTTTTTTTTGCTTCAGAGAATTATGCGTTCCAGAGTATTGAGGCTCATCTCTGCTGCCATTGGGTCATCTTCTGATTTCTGATGTGATGATCATATGATATATGCCATTCTCCTACTGCTATGCCATGTCATGATGATATATTATGTGATGTTGTACTTTACATTACTGTTGCTACATTAGATGTTTTGATTGTTTGACGAGTATAGTTGGTGGTACCATCCGTAGGTTGACGAGGGTAACAGATCTTTGATTTACTTATGTACCATTGGACCAGGGTGACTGTTGGCCTTTATAAAGACTTTTGCCCCTTTCTTTGGGTCCACTTTCAGCCATCTACACATCATCCATCATCACCTCATACTTTGGTTTGCATCCTAAGGGTCTAAGAATTATTGATTGACTCTTGCTTTCCCCCTTTGTAATTATTTCACCATGAAGTGCCTCCATGTCTCCCCTAGTGTCTTAGGATTGTTGTGTTGTAGTGATTCCTGTGATGGTTTAGAAGGTTCCTAGGTATGCTTCCTAAGGTTGACTGCTTATTAAATATGTTAGAATCCTAGGGTAGTTTGTAACCGAAGAATACAAAGAGTTGTGAAGACTCCAACAAACCATTGGAATATGAATCCCAAAGGTCAGAAAACCTTGTATAAATATAATGCTTGATGACTGAAATCAACAATCCGGGAGTTATTACCTGTCATGTGGTATCAGAGCTCAGAGCACCATAACTCCTGCGCTAGTCAAATTGCCAATTTTGGCACTGCGTCCTCCTGCTTGCTCAGTTTCTGCCACACTTGCTCTTTGCCTGAAGGGTAGTGCCCTTTTCTTTGCATCAGAACCCTAATTTTGGAACTGCTTGACCTATGGATGCGCTTTCTGTTGTCTACGCTCTCTGCAGTATTCCTCTACCTAACATTCCTGTGGTAGTTGACATTGATGTTGACTGCGTTGGAGTGAACATGTTGAGGAGCTAATGCGTTGATGGAGCTGCACGTTGGGGAAATTCATTGTTTGAGTTGAAGTGCGAATATTGGTGACTGCTGGAGTCATTGCGCGCCTCTTTTTGCTGCATAGAGTGAGCTCACGACCACCATGACCACTATGATGGAAGCGGCAATATGAAAGAGAGGGAGACCATCGTTGGTGATTGGTGACTTGGACTACTTCGTGGCGTTGAGCGTGGAGGTATCTTCTGTGCATTTTTTAGAGTGAGGGTGCACTCAATCATGGGTTTCCAATGATATAAAGAGGACACATTATTGTGTGAAGAGTCGAAGACTGCATAGCGTTTACTCATTTGAAGGAGCTGCATGAGAAGGGACTCGACATCTGAAGACTGGAGAAGGGCGCCCTCATTTGAAGGAGCTGCTCGAAGTGGAGATATACGACTTCCTCCCTTTCTGCGTTAAAATTGAAGGAAAAGTTGTAAGTATCTTGTGAGAGTGAGAAATATTGTATAAAGAGTGGAAGAATAGAGCTGCAAAATAATTTTGACAACTGAAACATAAAATTTTGTAAATTGTAAGCAAGGAGCATGACTTTTAAGCCCGCATCCTATATATTTTCAAGAATTGTATAAGCTGCAGGTTCAAGATGCATTCCATAGCATCGGTTGTTGGTGCTACACTCACCGACAATGATACATTTCCAGAATGGTGGAGGAAGATCAAAGCTGCGTATGTCTACAACGATTTGTGGGACGACATCTGCGAAGGAAAGACCACTCTCAATGACGAAGGCACCGTCATCAGTTCAACGCCAAAGCCTCCATCATCAGAGAAACAACTTGCTATTTGGCAATCCAGAGACAAGAAAGCATTGGCCATGATTTTTTCCACAGTCAGCGAAGAGGTGAGCCAGCACATTCTTCCTGCGAAGACATGTTATGAAGCCGTAAAAACTCTAAAAGATCTGTATGATTCGCACTTTGAAATGGAAATCATTCAATTAATGTTAAAGTTATTCAGTCTTGAAGTAAAAGATAATGACCCCATGTTGGTCGCATTTGAAATAAAAGCCATCATGCACAAGATTCAAGCCTCTGGTATGAAACCAAACCTTCCACTTGCAACATTTGTAAAATCTTTTTATCGCACTCACTCAAACTACCTTGAATCCTTGCAAGCAAGCGAGAAATTCAAAGATCTCACCTTTGAAGTTCTGGTGGAAAAGATTGCAGACAAAGAAAAAGTTTTTGGAAAGAAGACAAGTGAAAGTACTACAAAATCTCTTTGCTTTGCTTAGAAAGCAAAGAACAAGCCTAAAGACTCTTTCAGGGGAGATAGCAACAAAAGAGGCAGAGGAAGAAGAAATTTCAGAGGAAGAGGAGGAAGAAACAACTCAAGCAAAAGATCAGATGCAAAGTGCACACGCTGCGGAAAGAATGGACATGAAGCAGATCAGTGCTGGGCATCTTGGAACTCCATCAAAGGTAGACAAAATAAAGAAGATAAGAATAAAAATCAAGAGGGTGATAAAACCCCTGATTTTGCTCATTGTATTGTTGCACGTTGTAATCTTGGAATTAATGAAATGACTTCTCTTTCACCTTACAAAGATTGTTGGCTGCTTGATACTGGTGCAACATCTCATATGACTTTTAAAAAAGTTTGCTTTGTAGATCTGAATGACATTGCAAATGGCATAGTATACTTTGCAGATAAATCTAGCCTCAAACCACAGGGAATTGGCTCAATCAGGCTAAAATTGCCTGGATTCCCTAATTTCATATTAAAGAATGTTCTCTATCTTCCTGAGTTGCAGAGAAGCTTGCTGTCCTTGGTACAGATTCGACAGCAAGGCCATTCCATCCACATGTTTGATGGGATTGTGGAGATAAGAAAATCCTCTAACAACAAGGTCGTCATGACTGGTTATGAAGATGGGCAACTACTAAAGTTGAGAGGCTCTTCTGTAAGATTTCAGAACTTTGCCTATATCTCTTAGCATGAAGAAGGTATATGTCATCTCGTTTATTATGGCATGCTAGATTTGGTCATCTTAATTATAACAGTCTTAGATTGTTAAAAAAGAATGGTGTATTTGGTTTGCCCACCATTCCTAAGCAAGGGAACAAGTGTGATGCATGCATACTAGGCAAACATAGTAAGCAACCATTTCCAGAGTCAAAATTCAGAGCATGTAGAAAGTTAGAACTGGTTCATTCTGACTTATGTGGCCCCATGCCTATTCCTTCTGCAAATGGTAATAGGTACATTATGACATTTGTTGATGATTATAGTAGAATGTGTTGGGTGTATTTGTTGAAGACAAAATCTGAAGCATTTCAAACTTTCAAGAAGTTTCGTGCATTGATAGAAAATCAAGCACAAGTACATATTGGTACATTCAAATCTGATAATGGTAAAGAATATACATCTAAGGCATTTGAAGACTATCTTTGCAAACATGGAATTACACATCAAACTACAGTTCCCTACAATCCCCAACAAAACGGTGTAGCAGAAAGGATGAATAGAACCTTAAGGAATATAGCACGATCAATGATGTTTTTCAAGAATGTGAAGTTAATGTTTTGGGGTGATGCAGTCCTATGCGCAACATATTTGAGAAATAGAAGTCCTTCTCATGTTCTAGAAGATAAGACTCCGCATGAAATGTGGTTTGGCCACCTTCCTTCGGTTAGGCATCTCAAAATTTTTGGTTTCGCCTGCTATGCCTTAATACCAAAGGAGGAAAGAGACAAGCTTGGTGCTAGAAGCAAAAGGTGTATTTTCTTGGGGTACTCGGAAACGTCCGAGGCATATCATCTTTATGATGAGGTAAACAAAAAGTTTGTTATTTCCAAAGATGTCATTTTTCTTGAAACTAATAAAAATGGAAAGTCTATTGAAAGACAGCTTGATCGTTTGGAGAAGTTTGCTCATCTAAAGACGTATTATGAATGTGATAATGAAATTCCACATATTGAATGGGGGATCCCTATCTTGGATCAATCCATGGAATTTCCATTTGAAGCAGCACCAACAACCCCTCATGAAGAGAATGATGAAGAAGAAGTTCCTGCCACTTCAACTGAACAGGAGACTCAACTGGATGATTTAATTGAGAGGACTGGAAGATTGAACCTAAAAGAGAATAATGCACCACCAGCTGATCATCCTGGACCATCAAGGAAGATTCCGAAATCGGCCATGTTATCACATATATAGTAGCCGGGCTACCGTACATTATTTTTCTTATTCCAGTACACTTTTCAGCCAGTTCCCTTACATTGAGATGCTGAGATGAGCATCTATTATGGATCATGATTATATTATGGACAACAGTTTTATTCCCCATGCCATGACTGAGTTTTAGGACACTCAGAGAGATGACCGATGTAGCCATTTAGCCATTTATATAGAGCAATCAGTATTGTCTAGAGTTACAACAGCAGTTTCAGAGGACAGATGTTGGTTCAGATTATGTGCATTTAGGTATATGACTCAGTAGGTATATTCTTGTGTTATGGTTATATTGCTTTTATATTCATTCTTGTAGCATGTCTTAGTATTTAGTATCATGATCTGGCGATCATATAGATATGTGGACCTAGTTGTATCTTTATATATATTATATTTGTCCCCACTCAGACTTAGAAGTTCACTACCCATACTCATTGGTTTTACCCTCCTTAGGGAGAATAGGGCTGATCATTCCCACCATACTTTGGCTTGCTAGTGTTGGTCTCATTATTCACTGTCTTCATCCATCCATTACCTCCCAGTTTGTTTATTACCCTGACTTACTACTTGACAGAACTTACATTTGGTGAGTTGGATTGTAGTCCTAAATCATTCTGGTTGGTTGTCCCGATGTTTGGCACTAGTACGAAGTCCCCCTAGTCACTTAAGATGTGTTAGCTAAAACTGAAAGCTCATGCACTACTTATGGAAACTTATGTAAATTTGCCCATGGAAATTGTAAACTCTAGAATGTGTTTCTCAACACATGTGAGTAAAGGGCAAGAGCAATGAATAACTATAAATACTCCTTGAAGAGTATAAGAAAGGTCCAAAAAGCAATGGTTCTTAAACTCTATATCTAAACGATTGCTGACCTTATGTATATGTATGAACATGCCCTGGATGCAAGCTGCAATTAGTTGTGCTTCTTAGCACACATGGGATCCGAAGGGTTATGTAGGCCAAAAAGGCCATAAAGTGAAATCAATGGATCCTAATGAACTTGGATCATCTTTTATAAAAGTAGACATGATGCCTAAGTTGAATAAGCACTCTTTAAACAAATTACCCATCTGTGAGACACTGCCATCCCCTGTGTTACTGCTTGTCCAACATATGTTAGAGTGTGTATCGCCTTTCCATTTCCAAAGTGTCACAATGTCAAGTCAGTAGTCATTCCTTAGCCTAGCCTTTTAATTTTTAGCCCTCACCCTTCATTAGCAAATTGATCACAACTATGAAGTGAGTACAATGTTGAAAGTCTGGTCTGAGTCATAATAGTAATAATTAAAAGACTTATTTATATTTGGTTTTAGATCACCAGTAAATGATTACTTTTTGTTATAATTGTTAGTTGAATGAATTGTAGAGCATGTTTTAACCTTTGACACTTGCAGCTGTTTGATGATAGCCTGAGTTATATTTTGGGTCATGTTGACTTGGTCAAACCTAGTTTGACCAAAAGTAACCACAGGACATGAGGTGGAAGACCTCAGATGATGCAGAGATATGATATATGGTCTAGTACAGGTCACCATATGCTTCTATGCAGTGGTTTCAGGCTTATGATGATGGTTTGTGCTTTTCAGCACTTTTACAGACTATTATTATTTGATTATCAAGTACATTGGATATTTTATATGATCATGCAGAGATCCATACGGTGTATGAGTACACACCTTAGATGGATTGGGGCTCTCTGAGTCCAATGAGACAGTCTGTTTTCAGTTCGAGGCAGTTACAGTGATTATTAGCCTCAATTGGCTATCCTACTGCAGTTTTGGCCTGCCAGAGCAGGGGTGAGATTTGATTGGTTCACCTAGGGCGCTGTGCATGGAGGGGGTGGTCCAACCACTTGTTATTACCATATTACCCCCCTCCCAGAGAGCATGGTGGGCTCACCTTGATAGCGTAGGCACTCCAGGAGGTAGTTTGGGCAATTTCACACTTCCCAAGGTAGATTAAAAATGGTGAAAATGGCTATTGAGGGATTCGATTTGGGCTACTGAGGCAAGGGATTGGCATGGGATGATTTTTGATGATGAGTTGGATGTCTTCCACACCTTCTCCAACAATTTCAATTTTTAGTGGGGCCTACACTCATCACTCTAGCATTTTTATGGATTTTTGGAGCCTCCTAAGGCTCACGACTTTTCCAGAGAGGCATGATTTGGTGCTTAGATTACTATTTTGATGCTATTGTCCCATGGGGATTGACCAAGGGTGCTAGATATTGCCTCTTGGACCCACCATGAGCTAGATCTTATATTTATTCATTGACATTTGGTGGTACCCCCTCTCCTAGGGCGATTTGGTCCATTGATGTATTATGTTGTTATATTGATCAATGTACTTTATTGTTGAGCTCATCTCAACCATTGATTAGATCACTTTGATCTTTTAATCTTAGCCATCCATTCAAAAGGTGGTTAGGGTTTTGGTGTCTCTCCATCCTATTTAAACGAGAGATCTCCTCATTGTAAAGGGACTTTTGGCTCTGGATTATTGGAATAGAAAATTATTATTGCATCTACCTGTCTTGTGGTGGTGAATGCTTTTGGAGTTCGATTGTTTGTTCTTTCTTTGCACTGGGTTATTGGAGATTATCTTGCTATCATTTTGTTCCATGTATTTTTCATCTATAGGTGGAGGCCGATTTGCTTCAAGGAGGTCGCATTGGTAGGGGAGACTCTCCCTGCCTCTTCTTTGGGGTCTCTGTGTCGGTAACAGGGAGTATTACTATCTTAGTACCTTCTACTTCATGTTGCTATTGTCATTTGCTTGTATTTCCTCCATTCTTGATCTCACTGATTGAATCAATTTCCTTGTTCGACAGGAAGAGGAGGGCGCACGTGTGGACTAGGGCATCATATCGGGGCAAGAAAAATCAACAATCTCTCATTTGATCTCTGCGGGAACATTCCTCAACAACATGGCAACCTCATCTATCACTCAGGTATGATCTCAAGGTAAGTTTCTCATTCCATTGATCTATCCATTTGTCTAAGTTATTCAAAACCCTCATTTAAAATCAATTAAAATTCTAAGAAAAATTCTATTGAGCAAATCCCTTGGTCAATTAGCAAATCCTTTCTGGGTATTGTAGATCGGGCACATTGTGAAGTGGGTTCTCAAAAACGTCTTGATTGGATGACTCCATAGGCCCAAACCCCAAGGCACTGATCTATCCAAGCCCTCACAACTTTCCTGGGTTGTGCAATTTCCCTCTGGGTTGATCCCTGTTTGGTTGATTGCACACTTAGATATTGTTATATCCCTTCATCAAGCATAGCTAGAAAGCCCTAATTGTCAGATCTACGTTTTGGGACACTTTCCCTGTTTTAAGGGTCACGTTTTGCAAGGCAGTTGATTTGGACCATTTTGAACTAGCTTTGAATCCTGGAATCATACATAATTATAGAATCACTGTGTGTTATCTTTCCCTATCATTTCACACCTTTCCTAAGCCTCCACAGTGGTCCTACTTCCTTAATTCTAGGGTTCCATACCTGTCACACTACGTACTTCATCTGATTGATTTGATTTGGTGATTGGGTTGATCTCTCCTATCGGGAATAGATCTGGGTCTCCCCCTTGCTATCTTGGCTTTGATAGCTAAAGCAAAGAGTGCCTTGGTTGGTGTGACAACCATCCTTTTGGGAACTAGGGCTCTCTTGGTTCACCACTTTAGTTGCCTGTCCCCTCTACCATACACCTTGGATCCATCTATAGGGGCAACTACAATATTGGTGATAACAGGCCACAAAGACACTTGAAAGTGTTCGTGCATATGAAGTAGGAAAGACGAGAACAAGAAGCTCAACTAGACAAGAACATGGAGGAAATGCAGAGAACTCAGGTGATGACATGGATGTCTCATTTGATTGTGAATTGAATTTTTCTGCTAACATTGAACCAACTTCCTTTGAAGAGGCTACTACTCGTGATGAGTGGAGAGAAGCCATGCAGAATGAGTATGATGCACTCATAAAGAATGGAACTTGGAAGTTGGTTGATCCTCTAGTTGGAACCAAACCAATTGGAAACAAGTGGGTGTACACGAACAAATACAAATTAGATGGCTTAGTTGATAAACACAAAGCAAGGCTCGTGGCAAAAGGCTATGCACAGAAATTTGGAATTGACTATTAACAAACGTTGTCTCCCACAAAAAAATGGGGCACCATCCGCACTATACTTTCCTTAACTGCACAAAATGGTTGGAAAGTTCATCAGATGGATGTAAAGACTGCATTCTTTAATGGAGACTTGAAAGAAAATGTGTTCATGTCTCAACCTGAAGGTTTTGTTGTGAGGGACAAGAACATAAGGTATGCAAACTTGTCAAGTCCTTGTATGGCTTGAAACAAGCACCTCGAGCATGGTATGAAAAGCTAACTGTGTATCTTGTAAAGCTGAATTTCAAACATTACAATCTTGATGACGCAATGCTTTTTGTAAAATAAGTTGGAAGATTTGTTGTGTTTCTTGTAGTATATGTGGATGTGTTAAGTTTAGCATAATATTCACAACAAGAGCATAATAAGGATCACTGAAAGAAACACAATCACAAGATAGACACAGATTTATCCTGGGAAACCCTCACGGGGTAGAAAACCCAACAAAACTTCTTCAATATAGATGATCAACAAATACAAAGATGAAATCCCCAAACAAGAGCTCCTTCTCCTCCTTTGTAGATCTATCTCTCTCCTATGCGAGTTCACAAGTGAGTGAGTGTGAGTTCAAATGAGGAACACACCTCCTCTATTTATACTTTACTTCACTTGACTTTTAACCCTAAATGGGCCGACTTCTCCTAGGAGAGTCTAATAACCCTATATAACTTAACTTAGGGTCGACCTCTCTAGGAGAGTCTAATAACCCTATAAATAACATCCCAACTGAGAAATAAAACATCTCCGGATGAATAATAATAAAGTACAAATAGAATATTCTTAGAAGTTACAATATTTCAACAGGATGATCTTTTGATGACAGGGAACAATGAAAGTTATATAGCATCCATAAAGAAAGACTTAAGGAAAGGCTTTGAAATGATTGATCAAGGACATCTTCACTATTACTTAGGAATTGAAGTTTCTCAACATCCTAAGTACATTTTCATATCTTAGAAAAAGTATATTGGAGAACTGTTGAACAAATTTAGCATGACAGATTGCAATCCGCTCTCAACTCCAATGGAATAAAAGCTAAAGCTCACATCAAGTGAAGGAAAAGAATTCAAGGATGCAACCAGGTACCGACAGCTTGTAGGAACCCTTATCTACCTTACTACCGCCAGACCAAATATTTCTTATGTTGTTAGCATTCTTTCACGGTTTATGCACAAACCTTGTGAAGGACATTGGTCTGCAGCAGAGAGAGTTCCAAGATACTTGAAAGGGACTTAAGACTTTGGACTCAAGTATTCTAAGGTGGATGACTTCAGACTTATTGGGTACTCTAATCCAGACTTCGATGGTGACAAAGAAACAAGAGTGTCCACTTTTAGATACACGATGAGTCTTGGATCAACAACTATCTCCTGGAGATCACGCAAACAATCAGTTCCAACAGATTCAACAACAGAGGCAGAATATGTAGCAGTTGCAGAAGCAACCAAAGAGATTGCATGGCTTAGGAAGATACTTAAAGATTTGTAGTAGAAACAAGAAGATTCCACTCCACTTTTGATTGAAAACACTTTTGCAATCAAGTTGGCCAAGAATCCTAGATTCCATGATCGAACCAAACATATCAGCACAAAGTATCATCTGATTCAACATCATGTAGAGGCTGAGACAGTTCATTTACGTCATTGTTCGACTAATGATCAAACTGCAAATATCTTCACCAAAGCACTTGGACGAGAGAAGTTTGAAAGATTTAGAACCATGCTTGCACTTACAGACACCCCTTTGGATTAAGGGGGGGAATGTTAGAATCCTAGGGTAGTTTGTAACCGAAGAATACAAAGAGTCGTGAAGACTCCAACGAACCATTGGAATATGAATCCCAAAGGTCAGAAAACCTTGTATAAATATAATGCTTGATGAATGAAATAAACAATCCATGAGTTATTCCCTATCAAAATAAGATGAACTATCATTGAGCATGAAGTGCTAAAATGCGGGAGCTTGAATATTAAATATACAGAAATGTATAAATATAAATATATATATGATATTTGAATAGAAAGAATGATGATTACAATGAGAAAATAGCTTGGGCCTTTATAGGCTATTAAGGTGACCTTTAGTGATAGGTTATTGTTATCACACAACTTGTAGTTGCCCCCAGTGGCATCCCATCTGGGACGGTAGAGGAGATAGGCAACTAAAGAGGTGACCTAAGAGATGCCACGGTTCCCAACGCAAGGTGGGAGTCACGTCAACTGAGGCACTCTTCGCTTTAGGTCAAGATGAAACAAGACCTAGGGGGAGACCCTATACCCAATCACAGTTGATTGGACCCAAGCAAAGGTTTCTAAGGGTAAGTAAATGAAGAGTTACGGAAACCAATGCAAGCTTGAGTGGACCTAGAAGTTAAAGTATGGTTGAAAGTGGTTTGGGAGATTGTTAGTGTTTCAACCGATGTATGATTTAGGCCACATAGTTAGATATAATGATAAGGTACGCCACCATATGCTACATAAGTGGATCCTATTTTCTTGGGATATGTGAAATGGCTTGAAGTGGACCCACAAGGTGAAGCTAAGGGATGCAAATGGTACTAGATGATATGTAATGAGCAGATCTATGGATCTAAGTTGATTTTAGGAGTACCCATGTACCGGATCTAGGGTTTGACACAATTCCCAAGGAGTGCGACTTGCTTTGAGGAGGACTAGTGCCTTGTTGGATGGGCTAATGGGGTCAAAAGGTATGTCAAAGTGTAGATCGGGACACCTAGGAGCCAAGTCAAGTGGGCTAATTGAGATAGAATGGTTGGATCTTGCTAGATCTAGGTTTTCATGAAATGACCCTAAGTGGACCACAATCCCTTGAAACAAGGAATGCTACCCCCAAGGCAGATCGTCACAAAATGATACTCTAGACCTAGGTTTCAAGGTATGGCCGTTCCAAATCCACAAAAATCTCAACCACCCACTTCCTCAAAGTGGGCAAACTCACTCACCTAAGGGAGTGCGACTTTGCTCAAGGAGGGCTAAAAGGTGGGTTAAGTGGACCAAATCAAGTCCAGTGGCCACCAAACTGTAGATCCAAGTAGCTTATGCACCGATCTATGTGGATCTAGAAAATCATGTCAATCCAAGGGTTAGATCTTACTAGATCTGAGTTTTAAGGTGCCAAGAAATTCAAAAGGGGGTTTTAATGCCTTAAAATGTGGAATGATGCCCACAAGGTAGAAATCACCAAAGTAACAATCTGGGGGTAGGTCATCAAGTGTCTAGATTGCAAATCAAGTGGGATCTCACCTACCCATGTGCTAGATCTAACCAAACAAGCCTCTCTCAGGGAAGTGCGATTTGGTTCAAGAGGACTTTTTGCCTTGAAAAGTGTGTCAGTTTTAACCCAATCACCACCAAACTATAGATCCCACTAGGGGTGGATGCTATAAAGGTGGGTTCTTAATATCTTTTCAAAAGCAAGGCTAGATCTAAGTAGATCTAAAAAAAACCAAAAACAAGGGTTTTAATCAATTAGGGTTTTTATGATCTAGAAATTAAGGATGATTCAAGGAAGAAGAAGATCATACCTTTGGAGCATACCTGGATGAAGAGATGAATGCTAGTTGAGACGAGGATTACTTTTGCCAAAGATCAAATGGAGAATTGTGTTGATTAGGTTGTCATTGATGCCAACAATGTCTGGTCATTGATGCCAACAGTTAAGTCTTGGTGCCCCTTGTGGAGCCCCTGAGGGTTAGCATTTGATTTGTGGTTGTCTGTGTCAGAGGAGACCTTTTGACTTTGTCCAAGCCCAAGCTTGAAGCCCTTGGAGGCCTTGGGACAATGCCAAAAGCCCTGGCTACCCTTGACTTGGTTAAGTGCCCCTAAGCTGTAATCTTGGTCCCATTGAGTCCATTGTTGTATCCTTCTCTTGGTTGTCCTTTCGTTAATGGTGTTTGTGCTACTTGCACTTGTGGTTTGTTGTTTGGTTGCCTAATGAATGATTGTGGTATTCTGGATCTTGAAGCCCCTTGAACCCACAATGAAAGCCCACAAGTTGGTCTTAAGCACAAAAGGGTGTAGATGCTCTTGTTGGGATGCCCCTAATGAACAATGTTAAAGGCACTACTTTAGATGATGTCCTAGGTCAAGTCCTTATCCTTGACAAGTAGAAATGACCCATTCTATGGTCATTTAAAACGATATACTTAATGACCCTATAATGTATGGTGGTTTGACGATATGGCATGCATGCCCTTAAAGCACTAATGATGCCTTTGATATCAAATTATGATACCTTTATTAGTTCTTAAAGCCCTCATCTGTTGACTTGTGCTCCTACGTGATGGTGAAGATCTTGTCTCTTGACCCACGAGTCTTGGTGAATTTGTTGCCCTTACTCTTGTCATGAATGTACTTGCTTGATAACCTTAAGCCCATAAAACCCTATGCATGCTACTTGAAACCCTTGAAGAAGCTCCTTTGCAAAAAGTAATGAAGCCCCTTAATCAATGATGAAGATGCCTTGGTTGATGGCTTTAAGCCCACATAATATGGTCATATGACCTACTCACATATGGTAGCTTGGCTAGCTTTTGAAAACCATGATGAAATCCCTTGATCCACAAGACTTGGTATTGAACTTGATACCCTTATTCTTTGACTCTCAAACCTATTGAAGAAGCCCTAAAAATGGTTAAAAAAAAAAAAGCCATCCAAAAGTTTTCAAGTGAATTTTCGATGTCCTGCACAAATTGAAAAAAATAAGGGTGAAGAACTTTTCCAATGCCATCAAGACCCTCACAAAGTGGCAGTCCTTGTCAAGCCCTTTCAGTTGATATGTAGAACGCCCCCTAACTCCTCACGGTTGGAGAGATAATGATGTTTAAAGTTAATGAGTTAATTTGCCCATTCACAAGTAGGTCGGCTCAGAATTTTTAAGATCAAAAAGAAATTTTACAACTTTTAATAAATGCAAGGTCGGCTTAGATTTTTTTTTCCATGTGTTATGTGTATAAATAACAACAATTTCGACCTCATTTGAAGCACTGAAGTGTGGAGCAATAGCTCCGATTTTTGGAGGTCTTAACTTAGGCTGCTACAGTACCCGAATTTCTACAGTGACATCTCAGCAACAGATTTGCAGCAGCATCTCACCCCTCTAATTTTTGGATTGCTCAGTGGACAAGCAGCAGTAGTCTTATCTCTGACTTTGGGCTACCACATCTCTGTAAAATTTCGGATTGTGTCTCTCTGCAATTTCAGGCTGCTACAGACTGTAGAATTTTCAGACTGTTTTTCTGGTTTTTTTTTTGGGGCAGCCTTCATCACTGTCTCCTGCAATTTCGGACCAGAATACTACCCTCTACACAGTGCAAGATTATTATAAGCAGACTGTAAGTATACAGTATTTCTCTTGACTGAGTTTTGATAACATAGTGTGAGAGTGTTTGATTGATTTGACAAGACTCTTTGACAATAGTCTTTGACTTAATTAGTTTGGCAAATTGGTCTAACAAGTGTGGAGTGCAACTAGTGTAAAAGGTGACCTTCACTTAATTTGTTGTGGCAAGGTGTCTGAAGTTGTTTTGACAGTGTTGACTGTAAAAATTATTGTAGCATTTGTGCATGTTGTACTTCTTGAAATGACCTAACTTCATTAACCTAGTCAACATTCTCTTGTTTGCTTCAGTGGTGTAAGTTCATAAGTTGATGTAGATCTGACATGATGTCATAAGATGACTTTGAAGTAATTGTGACAGTCCTTATAAATCTTGTGCAAGTGTGATATAACAGACCTTGACATTTTGAATTGACAGACCTTAGTAAGAGTGATGAAAAACTTGATTGAACAGACCTTGCATAAATACCGACTTGACAGCCTTTGAATTTGCATGATTCTCTTGATGGAAAGAGATTGATTTGCAATTGAGAAAGATTTCCTTGTAATGGGAATGTTTACTATAGTATCTTGAGAGTGCTGTGGACGTGACCAAAAATTGATCTTGTAAAATGTTGGATGGGTGAATGAAGTTGTTAACTTTAGATGTTTGTTGGTTGATATCCTTTTGTTTTAACTTGACTTAATTTGACAAGTATTGACTGCTATTGCATTGACTGAAAGATTGATTTGATAAGTTACTTGATGTTGGTATAGCCCTATTCTTGAGTGGTTGACTGAGAATAGTCAAGTAATTGAGACTCGTTGTTTTTGGTTGATTAAGATCGTCCATCTTCTTGGTTAATGTAGAGTTTGATTTGTGAGCCGATTGATTAAGTCTGTCTTAGGGTTTGTTGGTTGACCATCTTCTTATTTGAAGTTGGTTGGTTGATGTTGTCTATCAAGCTTTCCTTGACTGAGGTGTTTGTCGAGTCTTGAGGATTGGTTATGGTGTCACTGAGGTGAGTGAGATTGGGTGAGTAAAGTCATGGTCATGTTGTAACTGTACTATCCTAACCCTATCTTGACCAAGTAAGAAAGTAGGTTTCCCATAGAGCAGTTGTGGTTAGGTATTTGATCAGATTGACACAACTACATATTTGATTTGACACTGTTGGTTCAGTTGAGCAGGATTAGCATAGGCTGCTACATGTGCATTTGGTCTGACTCGGATTGGCTGAGTTGTATGAGTAGTTGGTTTGACCTAGGTGGTCTGGTACATAGTTGGTTGAACTCAGATTGATTGATTCAAATGATGTGAACAACAGATTGATTTATGCAGACAGATTGATTGGTATAGCTAAGATTGATTGGTACAGCTAGATTGGACAAATTGATTGTACAGGTTGGTGAACAATGTGGCAAAGTTGTGATGAGCAGTGGTCAGTTGATGAGCAGTGACAGTGGTTGTACAGATTGGGTACAAGTGTTGGATAGCAGGCCCGCAGGATCAGTGAAGTTTGTGGTTCAGTAGTTTCAGTTACTATCTTCATATCAGGGTGGCAGGACGGGGCAAGGAAATATAGGGAGCTAAGGCTTCCTTCAGGTTGTAGCTTGTAAACCAGGGGGTTGTAGTCTCCTTCCAGTTGTAGCTGGAGAATTGAAGTCTTTGTAACAAAGGGGGTTGTTGCCTCCTTCCAGTTGTTGCTGGTAAATTATTATTATAAAGGCTTCCGTGGTTTTTCCCCCAGGACTTGGGTTTCCACGTAAAAAATCTTGTGTACTGTGTTTTTCTATGCTTCCTATGTGATGATGATATGATGAGCTGTAACTGTTAATAATGCTAATGATATAATGATAATGTGATAATGCATTAATGAATGATGTATTGAATAAGCTGCTGATGATTGTTAAAGTTGAAAAAGTAATAAAAGCTACACACACTGTTCACCCCCCCTCTCAGTGTGCTCGGTGTGTCCAACAAATTGTTGAAGCCCTCTTGCCAAATCGATTTTTCCAAGCCACATATGAATCCCTCTAACCTGTGAAAACCAAGGAGCAAAGCATCAATCAGTTTAACATGTTGAAGGTAGATACAAGCAAGAGAAATATAAGCATAGAATAGTTGGCACAAAGACAAAACCACTCCCTGTTTAACCAAAACGTCTTCCTCCAAGCTTGAAGGGCAAGCCTCCCCACCAATTCGCACTTGTCCTAAAACGTCCTCTTAACCTGTAAAATGATATGGCAAATATGCAAGATAGCTACAATAGATCCTCCAGTGCAATGGACAAAAGCATTTACAATCGAAACAACCAACATCCACTCCAATCCAAGCATGTACTCCAAAAGATAGAAATTTTATTCCAAGAGCCAAGAGCCAAAAATCTCTAGATGATTTTACAATGAGAGGCTCCCTCCTTAAATAGGATGGGGAGAGAGTACAATCCTAACCACTTTTTACATGAGTGGCTAAGATTAAAAGATCAAAAGATCTAATCAACGGCTAATAATAAATCATAACAATACATCACATGGATCACCCAATATAATGATGACGTCCCCACTAAATGGTACAAAAGGAGGATGACGTCATCCACTAGAGGGGTAAACGTACAAATATCCACCTCATAATGACTAGGACATGATAAAATAAGCACATGGTGGGGCTAGGAGGCATCAATCCTTACTAGCTCATCCCCAAGGCACAATAAAATAATAAAATATGTCCAAGATAATATAAATGATCAAATCTGTCCTCAAAATCTGTGACAGACAAGCAGTAAAAGGCCTCCTGTGATCGATGTGGGCATACCCACATGGTGAAAACTGGCTGGAAGATAGTGAGATCACCCTGGAAGACCTCTATGAAAACCAAATGCCAAAACCTTGCCTCAATTGCCCAAATCGAATTCCTCAGTGACCACTTTATCCCATTTTTTAATTGCCTCGGTAACTGTGAAAGTGCCAAAACTGCTTCCTAGGGCATTTGCGCTGTCCATCTGAGCCCACCAGGCTCTCCAGAAGGGGGGGTAAATAGTAAAAACAAGTGGCTGGACCACCCCCTCCACATACAACACCCTAGGTTAACTGGCCTCTCATGGCCCCTGCTGCTCAGGCTGGGAAATCAGCCCCAAATCTGGTCAACAAGTGTAAAACTGCATCAATCACTGTGAGAAGTGCCCGGAACTGAAAGATAAGTGTCTCACTGGATCCAGAAGACCCAAATCCACTAGGAATGTGTACTCATACACCATGGGTTGCCCTAATGGGCCAGCTGTAGGGTCCACAATATATGGACAATGCATAATCTGCTGATCTGAAGTAATAAATAAAACTGCTGAACTGCATCGATCATCATCTACATCATATGTCCATCATATGATCTCATCATCAAGTATGTGGGACCATGAATCATCATCAATAAGCATATATATATGGCCCACATCATCACGGATCCCAAGAATATACAACCAAGGATAAATCACATCAGTAGACTAAGACATGCTTCTCTAATCATTCTCACAGCCAAGCTCAAAGTATAACATCCATTCAGTGGCATTAATCAAGTTAGCATGTTCCTTTGTTATATAAAATTACTTGCACACTAGTTCAAATGACAAACTCACCATTGGACATGGTCAAACTGCTAGTGAAGGATGAAGGCTAGGAACCAGGTTGGGCCAAGGGTTTGACTTATCTAACTTAACTCAAAAATACTTTGGACTGGGAGAAGGGGGAAAGCTACAAACTCTATGCTGGACAAAATAACATGGGGGATGGCTGTGCCTCACAAATGGATAAGTTGTTCAGAGAGTGCTTATTCAACTTAGGCATCATGTCTACATCAAGTTGATCCAGGTTCATTAGGATCATTCAAATTCATTTCATGGCCTTTTTGGCCTACATAACCCTTCGGATCTCAGGTGTGCTGATAAGCACAACTAGTTGCAGCTTGCATCCATGGCATGTTTTTCAAATACATATAAGGTTAGCAATTGTTTAGATATAGCTTTTAAGAACCATTGCTTTTTGGACCTTTCTTATACTCTTCGAGGAGTATTTTTAGCTGTTCATCGCTCTTGCCCTTTTTAGTTTCCATGGGCAAATTTATAAGTTTCCATAGGTAGAACATGAGCTTTCAGTCTTAGCCAACAACATCTCAAGTGACTGGGGGGAGTTTGAGCCAATGCCAAACATCGGGACAACCGACCAGAATGATTTAGGCCTACAATCCAACTCACCAAAGGCAAGTTTTGTCACCAACTCAGAGCCGAGACACTGAATATACAGGGATGCGGTCCAAACACAGAGGTAGAAAAATGGGGAAGTCCTCAGTATCAGAAAGTCAAATGAGATAAGTCAAGGGATAAAGTCAAATAGGAAAGTCATGTATGGATGGAGTCAAGTGAATATGGAGCCTACACTAGCAGACAACTGGTGTCAGGAAAGACCTTATCTATGTAAGGTGAAAAACTAGTGGGTTTTGTTAAATGACCTTAATGTGCAAGCAATTGTCCATTTTATGATTTATAGTTCATTTTAAACAGTTTGCCACATCAGGAATAATATACCAAGCAGATGGTGTGAACATGACTAAATCAACAAGATAATAATCCACAGTCAGTGATAACATATCCATAGATCATACAACATCATCATAATAATAATCATCATGTACCATCTGGAACACTGTTGCAATACATCTCTAAGCACTGAACTGAAACTATATGGGATAAAAGGTCACATCGGTCATCAAATCTGAACTCTCAAGGCTCAGCCTTGACACAAGGTCTAATATAAGTCTGAATAATATACTGCTATGATCATGAGTGATCCAAAATATACAATCATCATAGCCATGCTCTGAATAATGGAAGCTCTGGAATGTGCAGATATCTGCTAAGCAAGAATAGTAGCCCGGCTACTATGGTGTGATAACAGTTATGTCTTTACATAGGCACCTTTTCATAATATTCTAAGCTAATTATTAATATACATAACATTGTTTGTATTTATGTTTGTTTCATTGCCACACTCTTTAGATCATTTTGTCCTGGAAACACCATAATTTGATCAACTATATCTTTGAATTCGTTTAGTCCTCGAAAAAACAATTATCTCTTTAATAACGCTCTCTCTTTCCCTTCCTCTTTCTTCTTTACTAACTTTCTTCTCTTCCTCTTTTACTTTTTTTTTTTCTATTATTATTTTTTATATAGCTTTAAAATAATCCTTTGTTAATTTAATACTGAAAATCTAAAAAACGATACTTCTCCTCCACTTCATTAAAATATATCCTTAACTTCATCTTCTTCTATAATAATACTTTTTTTATATCACTTTGTCTTTTATATATATTAATTCCGCTTCTTTTTAAAATAACTCACGACATCCTTTAATTATTGTCCACTTAACACTTTCTTATTTCTCTTGTATTAATACAACCTTATAATTTGTATGGTATCGTATTAATATAATAAAGCTTAATTGAACCGACGTGTATATCGTATTAACTGCCAGGCGGTTTGCCAATTGGTTTCCACACGTATGGCTACAGACAACGACGTCAAAGGTTGTGCGTTGGTTTTTATTATTGACTGTATGGTCCTGCATCCATAACAACACCCGCCGGTTTTGGTTTTTCCAGTTTGCAATTGCGTGCATAGTATTACTGAGCACTCTTGCCTACATCTTATTTAATTGTGTTGCCCTTTCTTTGCCAATGATAGCAATCCCGTGAAAAATATTGATCACTTCTCGCGTTAGGTATACTACCACAAATTCGTATTTGAGCAGTTTGACTCTCTCTAAGCAAGGTCTCAAAATCTGTTCAGTAATTGTAGTATTATCTAACTTTCCACCAGAGGCACAAACTGAGTCACCTGGTTAGAGTTCGTGTTCGAATTCAGCGAGCTTGGAATTCGACAATGAAAAATTTGGTGATAAAATTCGACATTAAGTTCGAGGGACTATACATTTCAAAATTTTAATATATATATAAAATTCTAGGAACTCATTAGACATTATGTAAAATGAAAATTGAATGCCAACATTAACATATATAATTATATTTCAAAAGGATAGTATCTTGTTAAAAATTTAGGAATTTAGGTTACGTTTTTTGTCTTTTTTTTTAACCTTTTAAAATTTTTATTGAATAATTTCGATTAAATTTGCCTTGAAGTTCGACATCAAGTTCGACATCAAGTTCGACTTGAAGTTCGACTTTGAAATTCGGTTTTAAGTTCGGCTTCAAGTTCAAATTTGGTTGAAGTTTGGCAAATTTCGAATTTCAAGGTTGAAATTCGCCGAATGCGGTGACTAAGGGCACGAGAGAGTTTCTCACGATGATTATGAGTTTGTGCATGCCATGTGACCGGCTGAAAACTAGAAAGATTTAATGTGGTTATCCATGGCTCATTCTCAACATCCCCCTCATAGAGTTCATAAAACGTACCCACTTCATAAAATAATAGTGTCCATATACTGACGTTTTGTTTTCCAGTAATGTTTATGATATGTTGATATTTTGTCTAAGGTATCTTTCGGATTGTGCAAGGTCCTTTTATCATACAAAGGATTAATTGGATTCCTTTGGTTAGCATTTCATTTGACCTGAGAATCAAAAAATTCAAACTTTGATCTTTGTTTTTTTGCCGAGCTCCTCTCTGCTCCATTCCATCTTCCTTTAAGGACTTAATTAGTTATCTCCTTTTGTTTGGATACGAAACAAATGAAAAGCCTGGGGCCCTGGAGTCTTATTGAGTTCCAAATCATCTTCATGAATCCCTTTTATTTGAGGTATCAAGCATTGTGTAGCAGGTGTAAGTGGGCCAACAAGATTAGTTGCGGCATCATTTTGGACTACCTTTAATCAGTAATCCAGGGTGTTCCCATAAATATTTGAAACAGATAGGATCTTTTCCCTACCGCATTGACCGTTTTGGAATTTATGTACTTCATTATGCATCGGTGTTTTGAACGGAGCCTTTTGTTGAAGAAGAAGAGGAGATTTTTTCTGTTTTGAACAATAACTTCCTTTAATTGAGGACAGTTCTTTCTTCCCCGAAAGAGTCGTGATCACTTGGATCTTCTTCCGCTCGGAAAAATCTCCTTTGAAGATGTCAAAAGAAGATTGTGCCTCGGGAAGTACGTGTTTGTGCTTTAATTGAACGAGTAGAATCTGATTTTCTTCTTGGCGGTTCAACATATCTGTGTAAGAAACCTGCTTGGGATTTGAATTAGGTTTTTTCTGGGGTGAGAGGATAGAGGCTGAATCTAAAATATCTGATTTTTTAGATTTCTGTAGCTCCTCGTTATAATCTTGTGGGCTAATGGTATCATGTTTCGGCTCTTCTACAGTCACAGGTTCGATCTTCGAATTTGTATAGATATATATCACGCTTTTGTAATTTTCTTTTATTTCTTTTATTGATTCAAGAGTTTCTCCTATCATTACCCTTGATTTACGGTCCATTTTGACTGCACAGTTATTGATTATATTAATTCTTCTACTAGGTCTTCGATCTTTTGTATGACCTCCATTGGAATTAATTTTCGCTCTGATACCAATGAAGCACTAAAATGCGAGAGCTTGAATATTAAATATATAGAAATGTATGATAGTATCCCAATATAGGCAATGATTCTCCGACGTGTATGATTTATGATTTATATTTCACATTGATTTTTTTAAACGTTCTTGCTCATATATATATATATATATATATATATATATATCGCGTTTCCCCGTTTCCAAAATTTTGTGGGGTCACGTTTCCCCCATTTCGAAGTTTGCACGTTTCGTGCAACTTAGCTTTTTGACAATGATTTGTCCAAGGAAACCCACCCATGGTATTGGCACACTGTTTCAGCTCAACTCATGGTTTTTACTCTTGGTTTTGGAGAAGTTCCGTGGTATTGTAATATTTTACTACTTTTTAAAAGTCAAAGAATGAATTCGTCCCACTAAGGGATATCGATTTGGCTTGGTGGCATAACTACTATTGTAAAAAGTGTAATCTAGACCATTGATCTAGCACCTTATTTCCTTGAGATCATCACTCATTTAACTACACTCATTGTTGCCGATTTTTGACCACATCTTTGAGCCAATTCGCCTCCTTGTGCTATAAAAGGGTGGCTCTTCTCATTTGTAGGGGTTGAATTGCTTTGGAATAAAAATACTTTGCTGGAATTTTGATCTAGTGATTCTTAGGCTCTAGTGTTGGATCTTGTTTTTGGGAGTACATTTCTTTGGTGGAAGGAGGCTCTTCACAAGGGCCATTGGTAAGATTTACTACTTCATGTTGTTTCAAGTAAAGTAAATTTATGATGGCTGCAACCTCATGATTTAGATTGGATCTTTAGTATTTGATTAGATTACTGCAACCTCTTTTCAATTCCTAGTTAGATGTAATCACTTGATGCATTTACTAACCTTTGGCTTTGGTGAATGATTTGTTTAGAGTTTAGATTACTTTTCCTCTTGATCTCCTTTTCAGATTTTCATCATGGTTAGAGTGAGGAGTAGGTGTTGCACTTAGCTAGCAAAGGAAACCGATTGCTTGCCTCCACTCTCCCTTGAAGACTACTTAGCCATCTTTGAATTTGTTTCTAACTCCATGCCCAACACTTTTTTCCCTTCAAGCAACTAGGTTTTCGATTTTTGTAATTTTCTTTTACATTTCAAAGTTTCCCTCCATTTAAATCTTTCTACTAATCACTTTGAAAATTTCAGGTACTTGGATCAATACTCTTCAAGATTAGATTTGAGAAACTCCTAGGGGAGCCAATTCGTGTTAAGTTTTCATGCCCTAGGTGGCTGCTGTTCTATGCCTCATTACAAAAAAAATTCAGATCTTAAATTTACTCAATAACAAAAATAAAATCCGAGCCTTCATCAATCACACCGATGGCTGAAAAGGACAAACAATGGAAAACAATTACACAGGAAATCTGTCCTTCAAAATCAGTTTTTCATGAATGGTTGATAACTTAAAAGGACACCTTGAAATTGAGCTTTTAAGCCTGCTGATAAGGAAAAACAACAAAGAGATCTGAGATTTTAGCTACCCCTGGCCCATCTGTACAGCTGCACGACTTGTACGGATCTGTCCATACCAATGCACGGATCTGTATGGATCTGTCTGCACAACTGTATGAAATTTCGAATGACTACGAATTGCTGCCTGGACTGCCTTCTTCGATATGCGGACCCTGCAAATCAATCTTCTCACTGCTGCCCTGTTCTTTCTCTCTCTGTCTCTTTTTTTGCCTTCGTGAAGAATGAATGTGTCGGACAAAACTGCCTTCATGAAGAATGAATGTGTCTGTTTTGTGGAAGTCAAACTATGACATTGTTTAACTATTTAGTCACATACTATTGATGGTATATTAATTTTGTGTTTACTATTTTATCCACCACATTAAAAGAAAGCTGTTCTCATAACTGAGTTGGTGCAATGAATGTTATCGATCTAAATATAATGACTACTAGTTACATGTGTAAGTATGCCAAAATTTAGATCTTTATAAGTAGGGATTTTCATAATCATATGTTTATCATTCTCCGGATATAGCTGGCACATGAGAACAACAAGTTGCTCTATTAACTCCTTATCATCCCTTGACCTATAAATTGTATCTTTATAGTGGGATCACCTTCATGGTCGACCTAATGATTAACACATCCTTACTCTTGTCCAAGCTTGAAATTTTGATCATGAAAATGTTTTTTTTTTTTCTCATTTAACCATAAATATTGCACAACAGGAGTTTTTAGTATTGATAGCGAGGCTATGGAAATTGGGGTTATCCATGGTTTGAGAATATTGGGCTTTTTTAGGCTATCAAAATGGAAGGCAGCACAAGGTATTCACCAATTGAGAATATTGGGCTTTTTTAGGCTATCAAAATGGATGGGAGCACAAGGCATGTGTCGATGGCAAGTGGGGCACAGAGATGGGGCTTAAGGATTTCAATACTGCATACTTCTGTGCATATTTGTCTAAACCTTAAGAATGTTTATGTATGTAAGTTTCAAGTAAAATGTAGAGTCGAGTCTTGCAACATATGTGATTAATAAAATGAAAGATTTTGTATAAAAATGGATCAATATCATTAAACGTAACTTGATGTTTGTATGATGTATGAAAAACAGTTAAGTGCAACAAAGTTAATAGCTGCATTCACGTTCTTTCTTGATTATTATTCTTTCCTATGAAAAATGTAGGTAATATGTCAAAAACTTAAAGGTATGGTTCACTGTGATGCTGTATACCTATGTACTCCTATATTACGGATGGTATAATAATTTTTTGTGTTCCAGACATGGTTATTGTTTGATGTGTTTTAGATATTGTTCGTGATTCTTAGAGTCATAATTGGCTTATCGGATGCTTTACTCATTTAGCTCATTTGTTGTAATGTTTAGGTGAACTTTACCCAAATATCCTCATTACTTGGGCAGCAAGAGTTGGAAGGAAAGCGTGTTCCTCGAATGGTTTCTGGTAAAACCTTGCCATGTTTCCCCCCTTGGGATAGTAGATCTCGTGCTGGTGGTTTTATCAGCGATCGATTTTTGACAGGTCTTCGTCCTCAAGAATATTATTTTCACTGTATGGCAGGCCGTGATGGGTGAGATTCACTATACTCTCTGCAAATGAATGCGAAACATTGAAGTTTGTCAAAAAAAACCATTTTTGTTTTTGTTTATATTTTTGGCATAATTTGTTATTGCTTTTGATTATAGTCCTACAAAAGTGATATTTACATTATTGTTTTGTTAGCATGGTTATTTTGAGAAGAGATTTACTGTTGTTTTATTAAATATGGCCCTCGCTGGCTTGACTTTGTTTGTGAAGGTGTTGTCTTTTGTGAAGTACTTTCTTTTAAATACTTGTATTGAATATATGAACTCAATTTCAGTCAACTAATAGAGATGCTTACCATGGCTTCAACAATTGGGCATCTGATTTCTTCTATGACTGGTTTTTGTCCATGTTCCATTTAGGTAAGATGATTATGTTTCTTGATTTTATTATTCTGTATTCAACATACGGGGAAATATTTTTGTCATGACTGTCCATCTTTGACCTATTCAACATGCATTGGCTTCTGACCCTGTTGCCCCTCATTTTTTATGAGGCCTACACTTGTGATTTTATTTACAACATTGGTGATTTTCATCACACCTGACATAGGTTTGCAGGATGACTCAGATAAAGCATTTGGTGGACTAGGGATACATGTGATTAGCTTGGAGTGTTGTGCTATCAGTTGATGATTAGAGGATACTAGTCCCTGTCATCCTTAGGTTGATTATCATATATGGTGGCTCTTATATTGGTGCCCTTCTCATATACTGCATACTGTTTATTGATGGATCAGCCTCCTAGTGGATATTTTGATAACTTTTCATGGGATGCTTGCTTCGTTTATGGAACACTGAATCTCACATGGTGTTATCCTTGGTAGATTTGTTCATCATGTTGATAGAGCGCTTCACCTTTACATACATTTGTATGATGATTTAGCCCTCCAAGGGGTTGGACATTGATAATATGTGTTGATATTTGGCTCTTATGGAGAAACAGCCCAGGGTTTGTGGGTTTTTTTGGCATTGATATGGCATCATGGCATGCTTTACATGTTGTCGTAGGTGAGTGCTCCTATTATGCATCGCTTTCTACATGGTTGTAGCCTTCTCAACAACTATGTTTGACATGATGTTGCATGGTTCAAGCCTTGTTGTCAGAATGCCCTAGTGCATTTGGGCACTCTTTGCACATTGATTGTTTTTGGATATAATGGACTACCATTCCTTATGGAGTGCTCCCTTGATTTCCTCATATTTGCACATATATTGAGGTGTGGTCACACTTATATTGCTTGCTAGATGGGGCTGTCTCCTTCTTGGATCTAGTGATGACTTAACACATGGATTATGCTAGTTTATGATGGATTAGTTCCTTTTTCCATGGATCTACTCATTTGCAGTTTGCACATATTTTGAGGGTTACTATATCTTGGAGGACAAGTTATTGAGTTGTTTATTGAGATGTCCTAGCCACTTGGATGATTTATGACATGTAGTTACCATTCATGAAGCTCCATTTCACCTTTTAGTGGGTCGATCTGTTAATTTTTAGTGCAGCTGCGAGCCCCATTCTTAGAGAGAATGGTACCCTAGTCAGTTAACTAGGGTTCCTGGTTATGTTAACCAGGCAGAGTAAAAAGTAAGACCCTAGAAGGTACCCTAGGGCCCCCAACTGTCTCCTGGGGTTCTTGGTCAGGGGACTAAGCAAGTTGATTCCATGGCAAAGTCCCTAGCATGTGGCTAGGGCCCCTATTTGTCTCCAGGGTACTCTGGGCTGGGACCAGACAGTTTCTTGGTCATGAGGACCAATCAGATTCTGCAGGTTGAGATAGAGACATCTTGGTCTAGGACCAGGAAGATTCTTGGTCAAGGACCAAGTAGGTCTTGCAGGTGGTTGATCAACATTCAGTCTAGCACCGAAAGCTCAGCTTGAGGCTCTGGACCATTCTTTGGGAGAATTGAGGACCTGGTCAACGACCAGAGGGTTGATCAACATGACCCAGTCTGGGACTGAAGCTCAACTTTGAAATGAGAGCCATTCCTTGAGAATGGAGGTTCTTGGTCAGTTACCAAGATGATGATGTGTGATGTCCTCTTCTCCTATGTCCTCGAGATGGTTGAGTTAGATGGTCTTCTCAAGGGACTGGCCGCCCCTTGATGAAGCCACTAACATTTGAACTTAGGAGTAGTTTAGAGGACCACATGATAACATCATTCGTGTGGACCCTTCCTTATACAGTGATGATGAACTCTCAGGTTATTTGGAACATTTGTACATTTGAGAGAGAGATGACTGGTTGTACCTTCCCCACCTTGGTTGATTTACTTTTTGTCCTTACACATTGTTGATTATTGGTCTTGTGGTACATTGTCTTTGACTTGTAGGGTCATTTACCCACCTTGAGTTATTTTTTATTTTTACCACCTTTGATGTTTTGGTCTTATGGGTACTATGGTTGTTTGTCCACTTTTGAAGTACACCCTTTTTGGTCCTAGGGGTTATGGGTCAAGCTACCCACTCTTGTTTGTATGGTTTTGTCTTATACCATTTTTTTTATTAGTCATAGTACCCTACTTATGTGATTCTTTTATTTTTTTTGATTTATCTTTTATTTTTTATCTTTTTATTTTTATTTTTTATCTTTTATCTTTTATTTTTTATTTTTATTTTTTATCTTTTTTATTTTATGTCTTTTTTATTTTATTTTTATTTTTATATTTTTTAAATGGTAACTTCCTAACTTAATGGAACCCACTTAATCAAAGGTTTATTTTATTGATCTTTCTAGAAGATCTAAAGTCTATTTATTGAAGTCTTTTGGCAAGTGATCACACACACTTCTTTTACCTCTGCTCTGCTTGACGTCAAAGAGTTCTGCTGCTACTCACTAAAGTTTGAAGGCTGCCCACCTGCTGAACATTTAGATCTGTTTTTGTTTGTTTGTTTGTGAGGATTCATTGCTGATGGCGATCTTGCTTGAGGTTTGTTTTGCTGCAAATCAGACTCGATCTACTGCTAGGATTTGCTGCTATCTCTTTGACTAAACCGTGAGGACTGTGTTGCCTTTGAGACATAGCTGTAAGCTGCTGCCACCTGTCTGAGCCATGACCGATATGCTTGCCTAAAGGTCCGATCTGCTGCTTTGAGTTTCAATCTACTTGCCTATGGGTCTGATCTTCCTGTGTGGTGATCGATCTGCTTACTGGGGTTATTTTTTAGCTTGCTGAGGGTTGACTTGTGGAGCCCGTGAGCCCATGATGTCTGAGTTGATATGCTGAGAGCATATTCATGAAGGCTGTGACCCCTGTTGTTTATTTTATCACGACTGAGAGTTTATTTGTGGTTGTAACTCAACAAAAATTTGATGTTTTGGTTTTGATGTATCCACACCCTCTTGTTGACTGTTCTATATCTGATCTACTGCTGAGATCTAACCTCTACTGCTGAGATCTAACCTATACTGCTGAGATCTGATCTATATTGCTGAAAACGTAATTTTGAACCAGATCTGTGTGCTAAGTTTTTTTTCGGTCAAAGTTGTGTGCTAATGTGTTGAGACTAAGTCCTAGTCAGATCTACTGTGTGGTGACCTTGTTGGGATTAGATCTTGTACTGAGTCTTGTTTGGGATTGACTTTCCTTTCTTGGATGTACTACTTCCTTTCATCTCTCTCTCTCAGGTTTGTACTAACCCTTTAATAGGGTCACTTGGTTCCTAGTGTTGACTGGCCTCTGAGAGGCACAGTCTTTTCTGAAAGTAACATTTCTGAGTATATTACAGGAAAGGTTCCACACTCAGTTAAGTATCTTCACCTATCTCTTTTATTGCTAATTAAACAAGTTTATTACTTTATTATTACATGTTACTGAAGATTACCTTAACACAATGACCAATTGGGTAGTGTTAAAGGTGTGAGGTTGAAAGAGATGAAAATTATGTTAGAAGTTATTGCTGTACTATTTCATATTTAGTTTTAGTACTTGTTTAACTATTTTTTGCATTAAAGTATATTGAATTGTTATTTTTCTGCATAAAACCCTAAGTCCATAAAAAAATAACACAATCCTTTGTTAGAGTTTGCACTTTAATCCAATTGTGTTAGATCTTTAAACTGAAAGATAGACAAGCACAACAACACACAAAAGACACAAGAAATTTCCTCGGGGAAACCATAAAGGAGAAAACCCCACAACTTCATGAGTAATAGATGCGTCACTAGTACAATATCAAACAAGATAGAAAACCCAAAGATAAGATGTCTTCTGTAGCTTCTCTCTTTTTCCTCCAACAAACTCGTCTTCTCTCTCACTTGGTGCGAACTTGTTTGAGTGAGTGTGCTGTCCAAATGAGAGAGTGAGCCTCTCTATTTATACGTTATGTGTGACTGACCTAAATCCCCATTGGGACCGACTTCCTTAACTGACTGGGCCGACCTGTCCTAGGGAGACTCAAAAATACATTTTACATTCATCTTTTGGGGAACTAATGCCCCAACTTACAATGGAGGTTTTACCTCAATATTCTTGCATGACCAAATACAATAATGACATCCCCGAACGGAGAAAAAACATCTTTGACGGAGGTACAATAAAAGTACAATAATAATATAATAATAATATACAAAAGAATATCTTTCGAAGTTACATTTACAACAACACTCCCTCTTAACTAGGAAGCTATTCTCTTCACACAGTGATCATCACAGCTAGACACAAACTCTAGACAACGTCATCATCGCTGGATCATCATCATCATTGCTGCAACAATTCTCATCTTGTTGATCATTGACGAGTGACATCTCTCGAATCTACCCGTCATGAGAAATTCTACACAGCCAACCCTTTTTCATGCTGGATGTAGGCCTAGCTCTCATCTAGGTCTTCATCATCTCTACCAGCAAGCCATCAAGTAGGTACAACCCAGGGCCACATATTACATTGTCACAGCAATCACCTGCGTCTAGTACTATCATCTCATCGTATCCAGATATAGCCCAAGCACATCTGCGTCTTCCACCCAGTGGATATAGCCCAGGCACATCTGTGTCTTCCACCCAGTGGATACAACCCAGGCACATCTGTGTCTTTCACCTAGTGGATACAACCCATATGTATTACGTCTCTTTCTCAGTCAACCTACTTCTTCCATCTAGTGGATACAGCCCAGGGACATTTGCGTCTTCCACCCCGTGGATATAGCCCAGATGTATTACGACTCTCTCGGTCAACCTGCGTCTTCAAATATGTGGATACAACCCAGGAGCATCCCAGATGCATTACGTCCTTTCGGATCACCTGCGTCTTCCACCATATAAGATTTTGCCCGGGTGCATCCCAGATGCTTTATAACCCGTGGACCTACTTTCGTCTTCAAACATGTGGATACAGCCCAGGAGCATCCCAGATGCATTACGTCCTTTCGGACCACCTGCGTCTTCCACCATGTAATATACAACCCTGGTGCACCTGCGTGTTCCGACCATGTCACATCACTCCCTCTTTCGAGGAACATCGATCTGGATAACACCAAGCTTCTCTCTGAAGTAATCGAACTTCACCCTTGCTAATGACTTGGTCAACACATTGGCTATCTGCTCGTCTGTTGCCACATACTGGAGCTTCATTGCTCCTCTCTGCACCATATCTCGGATATAGTGGTACTTGATCTCAATATGCTTCGGCTTGTCATGGAACACCAGGTTCTCAGACAACTTCACAAAACTTTGTTTGTCACAAAACATAAAAGTCGCCTCTAGTTTGAGATCAAACAAATCTGATAGTAACTTCCGAAGCCATACTGCCACACAACTGGCCGAACAAGATGCAACAAACTCTGCTTCGACTGTATTCAGTGCCACACATGATTGCTTCCTGCTAAACCAAGAGATCATACTGGATCCCAAACCGAAGCAGCATCCCGAAGTGCTCTTCCTGTCTATGGCATTGCCTGCCCAATTTGAATAAACATAACCATGCATGCTAAGTTGCAGGAAACGGGCTGCCCCCCCCGTCCCCTGCCCGTTTCCGTACGGAAACTCTGAAACGCGTACGGAACGTGCCCGAAACCCGTTTCAACAAATTCGAAACCCGTTTCACAGTTGGAAACCCGTTTCATAAATTCGGAAACCCGTTTCCACCTCGGTTTTTAAAAAAAAAACACGTTTCCGGTTTGGTCAGCCCGTCAATGCTAGGTTAAGATCAAATTTCGATTTTTTAATGAATGAATGAGATCCGGTTAGGGTTCTGCTTTTTCGGGAAGCTTCCTGTCCTCCAAACGTTTTAAATATGCATCCCTCTATCACTCCATCACAGCACTCAGCGATCGTTTAGCTTTCTGCAGCGACTGTTAGGGAGCTTTCTGCAGCGATTGTGGACGGGTTCCGTGAAATGGGCAGGGGACGGGGACGGGAGGACAAGGACGCGAGCCGTAAGCTACTGCTCGAGCCGTAACTGCCGTTCGTGTTCGCGGAGGACGGGAGGACGAGAGCAGCCGTAAGCTGCTGTTCGTGTTCGCGGAGGACGGGAGGACGAGAGCAGCCGTAAGCTGCTGTTCGTGTTCGCGGAGGACGGGTGAATGAGACCCGTAAGCTGCTGCTGTCGTGTTTCTGCTCGCGAGCCAGGTTAGTGTGTTTTAAATTTTTTTTTTTTTTAATGTTATCAAATGTTAGTTTTTACATAGTTTATTACATAGTTTATTCCGTTTTTTTAAATAGTTATTACATTTTTTTTAATAGTTATTACATAATTTATTTAATAGTTATAACAAAGTTTATTTAAATAGTTATTCCGTTTTTTTAAATAGTTATTACATTTTGTTTAATAATTATTACATAGTTTATTTAATAGTTATAACATAGTTTTTAACTTTTTTTTAATAGTTTTTAATAGTTATTAAATATTGAATAGTTTTTTTAATAGTTATTACTTATTACATAGTTTTTTTTTTTATTATTAGTTATTAATATTAAGTTTTAAAACTTATTATATAGTTTTTATTAATCATTATTTCATAGTTTTTTTTAATACTTATAGTTAGTAACTTAATAGTTAATACATAGTTTTAAAATTTAAAGTCCCGAATGGTTTTTTTAGTTTGTAATTTTATTTTTATTTTAATTTATTTTAATTGATTTAGCATTTTTTTGTGTGTTAGGCTGTTAGCAGATTGGAGCAGCAAGTGGTGTGAGCGATTGGAGCAGCAGTGACAGCATTTATTCCAGATTGGAGCAGAGACAGTGTCACAATAGTGAACAGTGTTTCTTTGTTTTTTGGAGCAGCAACAACTCGGTTTTGGTGGTGAGAAGGCTTCTCAGAGAAGCATGCTGTATTTAAAATTTAAATTGTTTGTTTTTTTTTTTCATGGAATAATAGAATATGCTTCACAGATCCATTTTTTTATTTCTGATTTGTTTTTTAAATTTTTTTGCAGCAGCAATGGCGTCCAGCCAAGCTACTGGTTCAATCCCTAAGGTCAACAAGAGAGCTGAATACTATCCTCTTTGGGCTCATGTTCAAAAGATTGCAAGATGTGGAGGTGGTGGCTCATGGGAGTGGCGATGTACACTCTGCAAAGCTCAGTATAAGGGCTCCTACCCAAGAGTCAGGTCACATTTCTTGCATGAAGCAGGAAAGGGTGTTGAAAGTTGCCCAAAAACAAGTGACCCAATTGAGAGGAGGAAGTATGAAATTGAGCAAGATGAGGCTGACAGGCTTAAAAGAAGACATGACCAGCTTGCAAATGCTTCCATTCAGCCTGTAAACACCGAGCCAAGGATTGTGCTTGAAGCAAGGAAGAGGAAAGCAGCTCAACAAGAAGAAGTACAACCATCAAAAAATCCCAAAGGGACTCCTTCAATCCAAGAGAGTAGAATAGCCAAATTGGTGAATGTTCAAGGGAGAGAAGAAGCCGACACAAGGGTGGCTAGGGCCCTCTATGCTTGTGGGATACCTTTCAATGTGGTTCGGTCTCCTTACTGGCAAGATCTTGTGCGAGCAATTAACACAGCTCCTGCAGGGTACAAGGGGCCAAACTATGAAAAAGTCCGAACTGATCTCCTAATAAAGGAGAAGGAGCTTGTGGAGGATATCTTAGCACCGATTCGTGCTTCATGGGGCAGCTCTGGGGTTACAATAGTCTCAGATGGATGGACAGATACTAGGCGTAGGCCACTGATAAACATCATTGCCACTTCACCAAAAGGAGCAATGTTTCTGAGGGCTGAAGACTGTTCAGGGGAGGTGAAAGATGCTCAATTTATTGCTAATGTTTTAATCAAAGCTATTGAGCAAATAGGCCCTAATAAGGTGGTGCAAGTTATCACGGATAATGCGCCAGTTTGCAAAGCTGCAGGTTTAATTGTTGAGAGCAGGTTTGAGCACATTTTTTGGACACCTTGCATTGTCCATAATCTGAACCTGATCTTAGAAGAGATCGACAACAAAGTTCCATGGATCAAGGAACTCACAGGGCAAGCAAGGGAGATAGTTAAATTCATCACCAACCACCACCAATCTCAAGCCATATTTCGAGAGTACTCCAGATTGGAGTTGTTGAAAGTTGCCGAGACAAGATATGCTTCCAACTTCATCATGTTGCGTCGCCTTGTTGAGGTTAAGCAACCATTAGTTTCTATGGTAGTCAGTCAACTTTGGGTTGAGTGGAGACAGGCAGATTCAGAGCGGGGAATTGTTGTGCGCAGATTGTGCCTTGATGAGGAGTGGTGGAGCAAGATAGATTTCTTGCTCAAGTTCACAACCCCTGCATTTGAGCTTCTTCGAAGCGCGGACACAGACCAACCTTTCTTGGGAGAGGTATACGATGGCATGGATACCATGGTTGAGAAGACTATGGAAATCATTTTGCTTGAGTCTCCTCAGCTTTTATATGTTGATGCTGGATTTGTTGATTTGGTACATAAAATCATGGTTGACAGGTGGAATAGTTTCAACACTCCATTGCACACTTTAGCACATGCCTTGAACCCAAGATTCTATGATGAACAACTCATTGCTCAAAGCAATGGGAAGAGGAGGGCACCTCATCAGGATAGAGAGGTGGCTAATGGAGTGAAAAAGGCCCTTATGAGAATGTTTCCAGCTCATCTACACAGGGAGGTGAAGGAAGAATTTGCTAGCTTTGCTGCAGGATTGGATGATTATTCAGATATATCATCTTTGGATGAGAGAAGCACCATGAGTCCGGTTGGGTGGTGGATTTGTCATGGAGCAATTGGTGTGCATTTGCAAACACTTGCCATTCGTATTCTTTCACAGGTGGCAAGCTCTTCATCGGCAGAAAGGAATTGGAGCACCTATGGTTTTATTCATTCTGTGAAGCGCAATAGGTTGGGTTCACAAAAGGCTGAGGATCTTGTTTATGTGCACTCCAATCTTCGCCTTGCTTCTCGTAGGGGTCTGGAATATACCAGTGGGTCTTCTAAAGAATGGGATGTGGATCCAGAATCAGCTGATTTGGACATCTCTCTTGCTGCCCTAAATATTGAGGAACCTAGAAGTGGAGTTGGCCAATCTTCTTCCAGTCAACAATCCACTATTGGGTGTGCTTCTTGTTCTATTTTTCAGGATGAGTATGAAGATGAGCCCGAGGATGATGACTATTAGTCTTTGGGCTTGAGTGGATGTTTTTTTTTGTGTTCACTGTTCATGTTGATGTAGCTTTGTACTTGTAGCCTCATATACAAAGGCTGATTTTTGATATATATGTATTAGCGGCTTAGCCTCATTTATGAAGGCTGTTTTTTGGCTATTTCCACTTGCATTATGGAATCGTTTATGGGTAAAATACTAAAATGTGTTGTTTTTTGGATATTAATACTTGCATTATGGAATCACTTATGAAATTATGAGTAAAATCGTAAATGTGATGTTACATGTATGACTATGACTAAAATTTTAATTTGTAAATAATTATAAATATATATATATATATATATATATATATATATATATATATATCGCGTTTCCCCGTTTCCTAAATTTTGGAGGGTCACGTTTCCTACGCGTCCCCGTTTCGGAAACTCGTCCCCGTTTCCCCGTTTCGTGCAACTTAGCATGCATGTTAATCTTCTGATTCGTTGCATATTTGAGCCCATACTTAATTGTACCCTTTAGGTACCTCAACATATGTTTTGTAGTCGTCAGGTGAACATGCCTCGGATCTGTCAGGAATTGTCTAAGGGTGTTCACAACAAAACATATGTCTGGTCTTGTGTTCGTTAAGTACATTAATGAACCAATCAGCTGCTTGTACATCGTGGCATCAACTGTCTCTAAAGAAGCGTCACACAATAGCTTCAAGTTCGATGCCATTGGTGTGGCCATTGCCTTGCAGTCCATCATTTTGAACTTCTTTAGAATCTCCACTGCATACTTTCCTTGACCAAGGAAAATCCCATCTGAACAATGCCACATCTCCATACCTAAGAAGTAGTGCATCATACCCAGGTTCTTCATCTCAAACTCTGCGAAAAGCTTCTTCTTTGTTCCTGAATAGTAGAATCATAGGTTTTCCTTCCTGAACCTTGTAGTAAAGGTTGGAGTCCTCTTTACTCTTGGTAAAGCCCAAGCTCGCCAGAAACCGTCTATCCTGCTGTACCATTTCCTCGGTACCTGTCTCAAACTGTACCACATATACTTCCTCTTCATGAGGGGAGACATCCGGTATCACTCTGAGCATATCACTGAGATACTGGGGCAAACACCTTTGCCACAGATAGAGGCTAAGTGATAATGTCTCCGCATCTGCTCTATAGTCACTCCGTCTGAAGCAGAGCTTCCCCGCTCCCTTTGTAACTGAGCACTATCCTCCCTTTGCATCTTGTACTCTCTGCATCGGGACATTATGCACTGGAGTGACTGGTAGCATTCTCTTCTGATGATCTTCTGTGTATCCATCTATGTCATCTTTCCAGGTCACTAGATACCAAGATCTCAAACTCTGTTGCAAGTTCTCTCTTGCACCCATCTATGAGTTTCTCATCTTCATCCTTGTAGCAAAGGTTGATGTCCCATCACTCTAGGTGATCCTCGATCTCATCATGCTATCCCATGGGTGCCTTTTGAGCCCGTACAAATCCTTCTTCAATCTGTGCAAATGTGGTTCTTTGTAGAGAGTCCCGAATTCTGGAGGTTGCTCAATATACACTTCTACTTCGATTACACCATCTATCTAGTGTAATATCCACCACTAAGGAAGTGTGTCTGGCCACTAGAGAAATGTCTCGTCATAATCGACTCCCTCTTTCTGAGAGAACCCTAGCTTTGTACATCTGTAGTATGCTTGATTTCATAAATCTTCTTGAATGTTATAGCTGAATCATCGTCACTTGTTCTTCGGAACAAGTCTCAATATTATTCTCTGGTAGGTGATGGTACACGATCTTTCCTACAAGTCAAATTCAGTTGCATGGTTAGAAACATTTCATAATTTTCAGAACAAATTCTTATGCATAAAGACATAGGTCACACAGTCATGAAACTATATTTGCCAATGCTTCAACACAACATTCATCCATATCCCGTATTCATATGGTAACTTTCTAGATGCCTTCCATCTCTACCAGAACATTATTAAGAACGTGCACTACTCCCAACATGTCAACAAAGAGGTTTCATTCTAGATAAGTAGCAATGGAATGCTGTACAGTAGCATAGGCCACTTACCCATTACTTGCATATTAGTAGTATTCTGTTCATCAATGCAACTTCTCTAACATGCATAATACACATCCTAAATCTAGGAACATAAGTATGTACAGAACTAAACAATATCATTTAAGTAATTAGATATACAAGAGATGACAATTCAAATACTTATCTCTGTTTGGTTGTTGGGTGGACTCCCTCTTGATCTTTGCTTCCTTGTAGGAACTACTGGAGTCTCTGATAGTGTGTTCTACTTCATTGTCTGATCTGAGGACCCGTGCCTTTCTTGCTTATGATCGGAAATGTTGAGCAAGTATTCTACACCGTAGATCCCTTTTTTTGTACTGGAGTAGACTCTGTGTGTCCCTACTTTTGTATCTTAATCAATGCTGAGTTGGATGAGAGGTTCTTCCATATTGATCTTTATTTGTTTTCCGGAATCCAACTTTGTAGGAGCTTCTCCTACTCCTTTCATGTAATACTGAAAGTCATCTCTAGCTTCACCTTATGAGGTGGAACCTTCTGAATGAACCCTTGTAACTGGTTACCTTCATTTATTACAATACATATTCTTCATCACTTGAAGAATCTTCTTTTGTTCTTTTGCTTGCAGGTTCATCATCTTCATCGGTGTGAGCATGATGCCTCTTCTTGTTAGTTCTCTTGGAGGATCCTTTGTTTCTGGGACAGTTTCTGAATAATGTCCTTTCTCATCACATGTGAAACACCTGATACTGGAGAGGTCTCTTCTAGGTCCATGAGTTCCTTATGGGTCTTCTAGACCTTTTGTGATGATGGTAATGCCTCTTGTTTTGGTTCTTCTTAGTATGAGTAGTTAGAGCTTGGTCATCATTAGCTCCCATCTTCTCTTCTCTTGCTACTAGTCGAGCTTCTTCTTGGGTGCATTCTCCCCATAGTATGCTGAATGTGATTAGCTTCTAACTGGCACATATTCCTTGAATGAATGAGTTCCATGATCTTGGGAGACCATTCAAGGTAGTCATTACAATTTCTACTTCTTCAACATTGTCTTCAATTGCTTCAAGTTGTTCCTTGATTTGAGAGACCCTTGTGAAGTAAGATTGCATAGTCTTTGAGTGTTGGATCTTCACATTCTTGAGGTGGTTCCTTAGAGTCATCTTACGATTGTTGTTTTTCCCTTCGTATATCTTCGTGAAAGCATCGAACATCTCCTTGGGGGTCTTCAAGGATGATACATGAGGGGTGAGGTGATGTTTGATGGAGTCTGCAATAATCCTTTTGGCCTTGACCATGTTCTTCTTGTGGATTGCGTTTGCCTCTTCTCCCTCTGGTTCTGTAACCTCCTCATTGACATACTTTTCCAAGTCATTCTCTTTTAGGCCAAAAGAGATTCTATACTTCCATGCCCGAAAGTTATCAGCTCCTTCAAGCTTATCCTCAAGCTTGGTGTGATTTGTCATTTTGTTATGAGAACCTCAAATGTAAATAACAAAGAATTAGATCTTACCAATTTGAGATGCCCAACTTGGTTCTTGAGCTGGCTGACCTAGGGTTTGACAGAGAAACCCTAATATTCCAAACTTGGAATTTTGAACTTCTGCTTGGATAGAAAGTGCGCTTCCTCAAGGCGAGTTGTCCAGTGTACTCCTTTTCATGGATTGATGGATGGAAGCTCCAAAACTTTGATGCCCTAGTTTTCTCCTGGCCCTAGTGACTGGGTCAAAAATGAAAATTCCCCAATTTGAATTCTGCTTCTTCCAAAAGATGCCCCCTCCTAGGGTGAGTTAGCCTAGCCTTCTTTTCTTGATGATCTGTGGAGATAAGACCTTGAAATAGGATTCCCTAGTTTCCTGTTGTTGCATAATGCCTTCTTTTCAGAGTGGCTCTGATACGATGTTGAGTTTGCACTTTAATTCAATTGTGTTAGATATTTAAACTGAAAGATAGACGAGCACAACAATACACAAAAGAGAAAAGAAATTTCCTTGGGGAAACCATAAAGGAGAAAACCCCGCAACTTCCTCAATAATAGATTCGTCACTAGTACAATGTGAAACAAGATAGAAAACTCAAGATAAGATGTCTTCTCCAGCTTCTGTCTTTCTCCTCCAGCGAACTTGTCTTCTCTCTCACTTGGTGCGAACTTGCTTGAGTGAGTGTGATGTCCAAATGAGAGAGTGGGCCTCTCTATTTATACTTTATGTGTGACTGACCTAAATCCCCATTGGGGCCGACTTCCTTAACTACCTGGGTTGACCTGTCATAGGGAGACTCAAAAGTACATTATCTTTTGGGGAATTAATGCCCCGACTTACAATGGAGGTTTCACCTCAATATTCTTTCATGACCAAATACAATAATGACATCCCCTAATGGAGGAAAAATATCTCCGACGGAGGTACAATAAAAGTACAATAATAATATGATAATAATATACAAAAGAATATCTTTTGAAGTAACATTTACAAGATCCCTGACTTGAAGAATTGTGGTGCACCTGTTGAGGGTTATAAGTGGAGTGACCCCCTTTGAAGCTTGAGTTTGTTACCTTTGGAGAAATTGCTCTTGAAGAGTTTGTTATTTTGGCCTTGTTTTAGGCATCTCAAGGTCTTTGACTCCTAAAGTTTAAACCCTAGATGAGGGAGATGCCCACCTTGAAGGAGACATGTGGCATTACTTGCCCATTATTTTATCTATTCATTGGTTTGTCATATCAGTTGGTTGCGAGATATTGTTATTTTATGGTTTTCTTTGGAGAAAAGCATGGATTTAAAAGACTCCAAGTTGTTTATTGTTTTTTCTTGGAGAGAAAAGTGGATCTAGAATCCACTGTTATTATTTTATTATAAAGGAAGTTGAGCTAGACTCTATATGAAGAGTAGCCCTTACTCATCTTTGTTATGGTTGGATTGTTAGGGAAAACCCCTCTAAGCTTATTTGAAGATTATGTGGATGTCGAATTGAAGGTACAAGTAAGCATATGTGATGCTGTCTTTCCATTTCTCTTGTCTCTTAGATATTTTGGGTTTTAAGTTGAGTGGCTATTGTCTAGAAGGCAAGCTTTTGCAAATGAGAAGAGACTAAGTGTAAGGTCTTAAACCCTCCTTAGCTCTTGATGTAATTGTGGATATTGGGGGAGATTGATGCTCTTTTAATTCTATGAGTGGTATTTGTTAGAATATTGAGAAATATTTGTAAACATACAACAATATATTTGCTTACACACAAATTAATGGCAAGAATCTATTAGTCTAGCCTTCTATAAATACAAACACCATATAATCAAAATAGTAAGTAAGAGACAAGAGAAAAATAAATAGTACACTAGATTTACGTGGTAAAACAAAAAATGGCGAAACATCCACAAGAAGGTATGCTCTTCTTTATTCTTCAGAAATCTCCAATCTTACATTTGAGCTCCACCCACATAAGCATCCCATCACTCTCCATCTTCTCATCATGTCATATTGACACAACAATATCATGTGTGTAAATGAGTCTCCTTCATCTCTTTTACATAGCTAGAGGCATGCAAGATTTACATCCCATAACATGTGATAAAAATGTGTTACCACTTCTCTTATATAAAGAATGGCAATAAGAGAGTTTATTACATGATGCATGTGGTATAACTCCATTTTATAATACTAGAGTTATTTATGCCAACAATACCACACAAGTCATCATTACATATTCCAACAGTATTGAAGATGTATTTTGTAGCTTGGGTTGTCCATTCATTCGAAGTTTGTCTTTCTTGGTTCTTTTCTTTATAATCTCATGTTATCGTCTTTCCTTTACTATATGGTTGCACATTACCTATTGGCTACATATTCTTAGTGTTAATGGTGCATCTTGTATAAGAGCCCTCATTTGCTCTCATGACCTAAAAGATCTATTTGGATTAGTCATGGCATGTCTTTGATGGCTTGACTACATCTTCTTCCATATGATGTCAAGCCTCTTTGTTTGTATTATTTGACTTCATAATGTTGGATTTTGTGCAACTTTGGGGCATATTATTTATTGTATTTCTATTGTACTTGATTGTACCTTCTAATGGAGATGAACTTGATGTAATTAACTATGTAAACCCTTGAAAGAATCAATGTAAACCTTGGGGTGAAAAGAAGCAAAAGAAAAGATTAAAATTGAATTATTAATTGCCCCCCAAGTGAAGTCGCCTCAGTCAATTAGAGAATTCGGCTCAGCTAGGGTAAAAGTCAGTTTTGACACTTGTATAAATAGAGGTAAAGTTCACCTCATTATCTCACTCACACATCCACTCAAGTTCGCATCACTTGGAGAGGGAGAAATTCGCATTTGTTGGAAAAGAAGACTATTTTGGGGTTTCTACTTTTTGGAAAGCATTTCCATCTTTTCTCTTTTATGATTGTACACTGAACTCAGAATTATGATCTCTATACGAAGGTTGCTGGGTTTTCTCATGTTTGGGTTTCCCAGGATAAACTCTGTTGTTATTGTTTTGTGCTTTGTCTTTCTTCTAGTGATCCAGTTTATGCAATTGAATTCTTATGCTATGAATGTATAAAATCTAACATGGTATCAGAGCAGTTCTAGAAGACGATATTGCCAGAACTAGGGTTTCATCTTCTGAAGTCTTCACCCAACATTTTGGAGAAAAAGAGCCTTGGGAATTTTCCTTTTAGGGAGGCACATATTTTGGTAAAGACGGAATTCAATTTCGAGAATTTTAGTTTTTGACCTAATTCTATAGTTGCAACAAAAATTAGGGTTTCAGTTTTGACCCACTTTTCTCCATAGATTTGGATCAACCCTACCATCTCTCAACTCGCCTTGCTAGGGCGCATCTATTTGTGGAATCAGTTTTCCAAATTTCCAACTTTCATTTTTTACCTAGCTCCTGCAAGGGTTTCTGGACCAGATTTGCAGACAAGATGATTGGTATGAAGGTTGAAGATCGTCTGGAAGGAGCTTCCAACTTTATCTCTTGGAAGTCTAGGGTTCTTCTACTTCTAGAAGAAAAAGACCTATTACAATATGTAAATGAGAAGGTCCCTGAACCAAGCCTAAGAAGACAAATCCCGATGGAGGAAGAATGATGCTAGAGCAAGAAGGATTCTGGTGGACTCAGTAAGAGATCATTTGGTTCCACAAATCTCAGGAAAGAAGACTGCTAGGAAAATGTTCAAGACCATAAATAAGTTGTTTGAACACATTAGCATCAATGTATCCATCACATTGAGGAACCAGCTTTTAGATATGAAGATATCCAAATTGGAATCCATTGCCTCATATTTCATGAGGATCACAGAACTAAGGGACAAGCTTAGCACCAGTGGAGATCCCATTGATGATAAGGAGCTTGTTATCACTTCTCTGAATGGTCTTCCACCATGTTGGGAGTCCTTTATTCAAAGCATAAGTGGTAGATCTAAACTACCCAAGTTTGATAAGCAATGAGAAGATTGCACTTAGGAAGAGACAAGAATTGCTGCACGGCAAAGACTTCATGGCACTCAACCTGAAGAGAATCAAGCATTTGTATCCCATACCAAGGAAGGTAAGGAAAATGGAAGGAAGTTCCACAAACACAAGCACCAAGGTAGGAGATCAAGTCCACTCCCAAATCAAAAGAAGAAGAAGAAGGACTTATCTCAGATACAATGCTACCAGTGCAAGAAATATGGTCATTATGCCAATAATTGTCAAAGTTCAGACAGAAGGAAGCATGAAGCCTCAACTGCTGATGTAGAAGAAGACCATCCTCACAAGAAGTCAAGGAATGATGATTGTTTGGAGTTCTTCTTCCAGGAGATATGAAGATCCAGACTGCAAGAACAAAGATCTCTCTTGGTTCCCACAAGAAGGCAGTGGGAGCCCACACACAAAAACAATAAGAGATAAGTATTTGGTTTTCTTATATGTGTCCATAACCATTATATGCAGATCTATCTGGAAGTATATTGAGTAGTTGATATAGTTTACCTTGTTATGCATATGAGCTACACAACACTTCATTTACACATAATGAGCTAGTCTAGATGATATCTCCTTCCTGCATGCTTAGAGTAGTGCACACTCTTGACAACATGTTCTAGTGGAGATATCAAACATCTAGATAGTTCCTAGATGTATTTAGAAGACATGTTTATGATTGTTGTGCTCAAGTATTAGCTAAGATGCCTGTGTAAACTATTGTCATTGCATTGAAATAGAAATTGGTCAAATTTGATTATGCAATGTCACTAATCATCAAACGAGATTTGACTTGTAGGGAAAAGACCATGTGATATGGCCTACAAGAGAAGGATGACGAGAGTTGTTCCGATGGACACATGAATCCCGTTGATATTCAACAGGAAGATTCCAGGCATACGACTCAGCCTAGAAGGATGACCTCAGAGGAAGCTTTCACAGAAGTAAAACCAGAAGTGGGCCACCTTCAGATATTTGGCTGTTCAGTCTACATACATGTGCCCAAAAAGAAAATATTGACGTTAGAACCTTCAGGCAAGGGAACCTTTGTGGGATACAATGAGTCTTTAAAGGCTTATAGAATCCTCATCCCAGGATCCAGACAGATTGAAGTCAGTAGGGATGTGACCTTTGAAGAAGAGATGGCTATCAGGAAAGGTAGAGGATCAAACATGGAGAACGATGATGAAGAAATGCTAGAACCAAAGGAGATGAGATCATCTCCCCCTCCAGTTCAGAGGGAGTTAGCAGAAAAGGATGAACCCATCGATCCCATTGATCCAGTTGATATCCCATGGGCACAACAGACTTTGCAGGATGCAGAGGGGCATGAAGCTCCACATGGGGCTTTCAGAGAAAGCAAAAGACCTCAGAGGTTCTCTAGTTATGTAGCACTGGTGAGTCACATCATTGATTCAAAACCAACCACTTACGAAGAATCATCCAAACATCAAGTTTGGAAGGATGCCATGATGGAAGAATATCAATCCATCATGAAGAATGATGTGTGGGAGGTTGTGCCGAGACCTGAGGAGAAGTCAGTAATGACTTCCAAGTGGCTATACAAAATCAATCATGGAGCAGATGGGAGTGTTGAAAAATACAAGGCCAGATTTGTTGCCAGAGGATTCTCTCAGAAAGAGAGTCGATTATGATGAAATATTTGCTCCTATGGCTCGATATACTTCCATCAGATCGATCATTGCTATTGCTTCGGCTATGGGATGGAAGTTGCATCAGATGGATTTCAAGACAACCTTTCTCAATGGTATTATTGAGGAAGAAGTATACATTGAGCATCCAGATGGGTTTATCGTCAACGGAAACGAGTCTCATGTATGCAGATTGAAAAAGGCACTGTATGGACTCAAGCAAGCACCTTGTGCTTGGTATGGATGGATAGACAGATTCCTGGTAAGCTTGGGATTTACCAAGAGTGATGTAGACCCCAACCTTTACTACAAGGTTGTGGATGATGAGCCATTGATTTTGGTACTATATGTTGATGACCTGTTTCTCACAGGAAATGAGAAACTTATTGTATGGTGTAAGAAGAAGCTCGCCTTTGAGTTCGAAATGAAGGATCTTGGATTAATGCATTACTTCTTGGGATTAGAAGTATGGTAGAGGCAAAAAGAGATTTTCCTAGGCCAAGGAAAGTACACCATATATATACTGAAGAGATTCTGGATGTTGGACTGCAAGTCTGTGGCTTCTCCAATGGATGCAAATTTGAAGAAGCTGAGGGATTCTGCTTCAGATTCAGATTTGATTGATCCCACCATGTATCGCCAGCTGATTGGGTCCTTGATGTATTTGAGAAACAACAGACCAAATATATGTTTTGCTGTAAATGCTCTCAGTTAGTTCATGTGCGAACTGAGGCAGATTCACTGGATTGCTGCAAAACATGTGCTCGGATACTTGCGTGGCATTGTGGGATATGGTTTGAAATATGCTGCAGATTGTGACCTGGGATTGCAGGGGTTTACAGACTCATATTGGGATGGATGCGTTGCAAATAGGAAGAGTACTTCCGGATGTTGCTTCAGTTTGGGTTCTGCAGTTATTTCTTGGTGCAGCAGGAAACAAAACTTGGTAGCACTCAGTACTATAGAGGCCAAGTACATGGCTGCTAGTACAACAACTCGAGAAGCATTTTGGCTTCGTAAAGTCCTGGCAGGATTGTTTGGCCAGATTTCAACGCTGACCGTGATTCACTGTGATAACCAGAGCTGTGTGCAGATGTTAGTGAATCCTGTATTTCACGACAGGTCGAAGCATATAGAGATTTGGTATCACTTCATACGTGATATGGTGCAGAAATGTGCGGTCGAGTTACAGTACATGCCGAGAGACGACCAGACTGCAGATGTTCTCGCCAAGGCTCTTCCCAGGGTGAAATTCGAATACTTGCGCGAAAGACTTGGAGTAGAAGAGAACATGTCCCTCCTTGAGAGGGAAAGATGACATTGAGATGCCTTCCCTGCTTTCACCCAGGTGCCTCTACAGTATAGGTACTCAGCCGGGTATGGGAGAAATCCCATCGGTAGATGAGTTGGACAGTTAGTAGATGGTCGGGTTCACCCAGGTACCTTCACTCGTCTAGGTACTCAACCAGGTATGAGAGAAATCCCATCGGCAGATGAGTTAGACAGATAGTGGATGGTCGGGTTCACACAGGTGCCTCTGATTGTCTAGGTTCTTAGCCAGGTATGGAAGAAATCCCATCGGCAGATGAGACTGATAGGTAGTAGATGGCCGTGTGATTGCACAGGTACCTCTACTCGTTTAGGTTCTCAACCAGGTATAGGAGGACCCCATCACAGATGAGACGAACAAGTAGTAGATGTTCGTGCCCATTTGCTCATCTGGAATCTCAGCCAAGTATGGGAGAAATCCCATCGACAGATGAGACAGATAGGTAGCAAATGGTATGGTAGAGATGGTATAGCTGATATCTCAGATATCTAGGATTGAGTGATTCTCTTGGACCCACCGAAGGACTGGTGAAGATGATGCATGAAGACACTTCTCGAAGGATTGAGACTGTGCTGACAACCTTCAGTATGTATAGAGATGATGGAGACAGTATAGATGTACAGATGAAACCCAGATGATTGTGTTGCTGATGAAGACCGAAGAATACCTTCCTCGTTGAGAGAGAGTGTTAGATTTTGTGCAACTTCGGAAGATATTATTTATTGTATTTCTATTTTACTTGATTGTACCTCCTAAGGGAGATGAACTTGATGTAATTAACTATGTAAACCCTTGAAAGAATCAATGTAAACCTTGGGGTGAAAAGAAGCAAAAGAAAAGATTAAAATTGAATTATTAATTGCCCCCCAAGTGAAGTCGGCTCAGTCAATTAGAGAAGTCGGCTCAACTAGGGTAAAAGTCAGCTTTGACACTTGTATAAATAGAGGTAAAGTTCACCTCATTATCTCACTCACTCATCCACTGAAGTTCGCATCACTTGGAGAGGAGAAGTTCGCATCTGTTGGAGAAGAAGACTATTTTGGGGTTTCTACTATTTGGAAAGCTCCTCCATCTTTTCTCTTTTATGATTGTACTCTAAACTTAGAATTATCATCTCTATACGAAGGTTTCTGGGTTTTCTTTCGTTCGGGTTTCTCAGGATAAACTCTGTTGTTATTGTTTTGTGCTTTGTCTTTCTTCTAGTGATCCTGTTTATGCAATTGAATTATTATGCTATGAATGTATGAAATCTAACACATAACCCCTAGATTGACATTGGTCTTAAAAACCCACCATCATCTATTTCTATAAAGTAGATCATACATTACTCAGAGAAACCCCCCTTGTGTTGGAGGAGAGCTGGTGTAATGTCATGTCCCTTTCCGGATGACCTCCATGGAGACAACTTACTAGCCTATCTAGTCCCCGTAGGCTATAGTCGAGAAAGAAGGGAATTAATTAATTGTTAAATGTCACATAGTCTTAAAAGTATTTTATAAAGTGACACTTAATAATTAATTCCTAAAGTGACTTTATAAAAGTCACTTGGGTTAAAAGTGATGGAAAAATATAAAAGGGGGCTTAAATTGAAATTAAAAGACAAAAGGGTCATTTTCTCCACAAAGTCACCTTTTAAATATTTTAATGAGAAAATTGGTCAAGGGAAGTTGAAGAGTCAGAAGGGGGTCAATGAGAAAATATAAAAAGAACATGAGAGCTCATTCTCTCCATTCTTGTCAATTGCATTTTCGAAAATTAGAGCTCTTTATCTTCAAGCTTTTCTTGGACGAAACCCTAGGAAGAGGTGAATGGTTTTGATAGTGAGGCTATCTATCCTAGCCATTGATTGTGGAGAAATATTTTTCAGATTTCTCACTTGGACTCATTGCTGTCATTTGGGATCGCATCTACATTTACAGATCTGAGTGTTGGAAGAGCTTGCAGCTGAACCATTGTTCATTTGTGGAGAAGGGCACACCATATTAAAAGGGAGACTTCCATCTAAGAGGGCACACTCACCTTGGAGGAAGATCACTGCTAAAAGAGAGGGCGCACTTCATTTTCCAGTGCACATGAGGAGAGTGCACGCCTATATCAGTCTACTAAACTGGAGGTGATAAGTCTGATTTTCCTTATGTTTTATCCATCCTATACTTCATGGTAAAGATTATTCACGCCCATAACTGAAACAAACAAAGATACATGGTTAGTGGTAAAATGAAGTCTGAGACCTAGTGCGAACTGCCTCCTCAAGGAAAGTTGCCCATGCACGAGAAGGCCCCCTTTGAATAGAAAGGATGATGATAACTTGCTTCTGGATCCGAAAGGGAAGCCCTTCTTTAGGGATTAGGGTAATAGTGGTGCTCTCGGAAGAATGAAGCGGACATGCAGATGAAAGGAGCCCTATAGAATGAGATATGAAGATGTCTCTCTTGTGCAATTCGCCCATGCAATGATGGCGAGTTCCCTTGATCCTGTATGTAGCTTGAATCCTGCAGAATGCTGAAGAATGATACCTGATGATAGTAGTAATGATGAATTTGGATGATCCAACCCTGATAGTGACTAGGGCAGATAGATTTCATTCTAGAAAGTTTGCTCCCCCTTTCATATATACTTCTTTATTTGCTAAGCTGTCTGGTCCTTTTGTCTGATAGGATTTGCTTCTGTTATCAAAAGTCAAAAGTGTGCTTGAAGTTTCAAGGGTCTACTCATGAAGGCTTGGATTATAATAGGCTTATCTTCTTTCTAATTTTGTACTTTCTAAGACCTCCTCCTTTTTCACACATATCATCATCTTTTATCATGAAAATACAACCAACTGTTCATCTCAAGGCTTTTAATGAGCGTCTTCAAGGTGCTTTTGGTACACTTCATAGATGCTATGAGGAATCAATCATTTAGTAAATTCATACAAGGTAAGCATGCATCCAGGACAATTGCTTCACTTCATTTACTTCAACAAAACCTTCCTTTGATCATACTCTTGAATACACTTTTACAAAGAACATCTCTTGTTGGTAATGTTTATGGCCCAGTGTTACAAATATCGGCCGATTTATCACGAGTCGACGATAAATCGCGATTTTTTAAGAGCCCCAATTTTTTAAGCAAAAATCGCCCGAAAAATCGGGCCGATTTTTGGCCGATTTCTCGCCGCTTTTTTCCCGATTTATCGCCGATTTCTCCCGAGTTGAGCGATTTTTTGACAGGCGGCGGAAATTTGGGTTTTTAAAGGTCGCGGGCTCTGTTTTTAGTCATTCATTTGGACTTTCGTAAAAGGGGTAGAGGGAATAGATAGTTTATTTACTTTAAGTTTATTTCACTGTAGATAGAGTCATGATGATCATGAGATACATTTGTTATATTTTTTATGATTCAGTATTCACTATCCATTTTGATGTGTGATGTATCTCTAGACATCTTATATATTTTGTAAATCGGTTTTCTTTCCATATTCATGTGGCAATGTGTTTATTGGATGTTATTGTTGCTTTAGATGTTTAAAAAGATGAAAAAAAAAGAATATTTTTGTGTTTTTTAAGTTTGCCGATTTTTGCCAATGTGCTGCCGAGATATCCCGAAACGATGTTTCCTGGACCCTGCCGATTTTGTTGCTGCGCCGATATTTGTAACATTGATATGGCCTTCTTATTGCTTTGACTGTCTTTTGAACTCCAAAATAGGATTGAACATTTTATGCATTGGGATGCTTTCCAAGAGCTATACAACACCACATTTTAAAGGCTGATTTCAAACTTTATCTACACTGATCTTCCTTGTCTATATTTCTTCTATACTGTCCAAAAATCACATTACTTTAAGACAAATCATTTAAGAAGACTCAGAGCTGTAGTATACCCAGAAGTGTCTTCTTCAGGATCTGCGCATTCTTCAAGAGATCAAAGATTTGAACACATTGACCACTATTCTTTTTAAATGAATATGGATAATTTTCTGCTGCCGCTATACTGAGATACCCGAGGTTAGAGTATGAACTTATATAGAGAGAATTCAACTCAGAAAAGGTGTAATCAGTTCATTGCTTGTCTATGCACCTTCCTTATCTGCTTTACCTCTTCTCATCCACTTGAAATTAGAGAAGACAAGGAAAGGCTCTATTCATACCATACCAATCTCAGCAATGACGTCAAAACATTGGTTCCTTCAATTGTCTTTGGATGCACAGTGTTGACTTCTTAGATTGTCTTTCAAATTTAAATTTTAAAGCCCCTTTTTTGTAGCACAAGGTTCAGGGATGAATCCAAAGCATACTTCACATCAATTTTCTTACTTGTTCACTACTACTAGGTCTTGTAGGTGCCTGAATAATTCACGGAACTTTAGAGCTAAAGGTGTTTAAACATAGATGTGTATTTGGATGCCTCTTATCATACTTGAACTCAGAGTTTCGTTTATCAATTGAAGAACACTAGCATGCACACACAGTTCTCAACACATCATCATTTCATCATGAAGATACTCTCAGCTGCCCCCTCTATTGTCATGCCACAATCCTTGGACCTGTTTCTTTACTTGGAGTATCCATTAATTACCCTTGAGTCCATCCTCCACATCAATGAACTCAAGGTGTGCCAAGGTCTTTAAAAGGCCTCAAACATGGCTTGCCATATGGCAGCCATCTTCTTTGCACTGATCTGTTAGACACAATGGCTCACTGAGAGGGGGGGGGGGTGAATCAGTGAGCTTACACTTCTATTCAATTTCAACTTCAATCAAAATCTCATATCTTCATTCATACATTTACTTCAATATCATATTTATCAATAACCTATATCATTAATCATTCATCAAGTGAAACACATAGTTACCAACACATTGCACAAGAGACACAAGATATAGTTTTGTAATATTTTTGTAATTGGTTCAATGGCTACAACCGTGAGGCAATTCAACACCAACTGAAACAAAAGAGCACCAACTCTTTATTTAGCACCCTGCCTAGTTTTTCTTAGACCTATCCAAGAAAATGGATACAAGACCCTGCTTGTATTTACATATTAATTTCTGTCACATCGTCTGTCAATCACTTGTCCAATAACTTAGTCATAACACACTGATCTGTCCTCTGCTCAGCAACTGGTCACTGTCTTGTCAAGATCATCATTGCACATAATCTCTGCTTGCTGCACAATACCATTGCTCATGCTATCTGTTCAAGTCATCAAGGTCTCCTCATCATTGTCATACTGATCTTTATTTTCTGCTTATCAAGGTCAACATATTCAGGTTTGACACATATCTTCAACTGTCTTCTCATATACAACCTACAATAAGGATTCTGTTTGTCAATACTAATTTTGTCCTCTGCTCATCAACTTGTCATAGTCATGTCTTTAAATTGTGCAGTCATGTCATGTCATCAATCTGTCCACTTCAAGTCTGCTCAATTGTCATATAATCATGTCACTGTATTTTACTGTATCATATCTCTGTTAAGCTGCTCATTAGCCTTAGCTCTGTTGCTTCAAGGATCATGCCAACTTCATTGTATGAGTCATAATTCACTGTTTGTACTCCATTGTTACTCATGTGTGAATATAGTATTATCAACATCATTATAGGGTTTACTTCTCACAACATCATTCATATACCACTGTATCATTGAATATTGTACACTCATGTCACTTGTGCACTTCACTGTATTCACACACCATTGTACATTGCTCATACCGTTCACACATCACTGTATTGCTGTACTACACCACTGCGTATACAACTGTATACACATTATTATAACCATCATCATCACTGTGCATGCATCATATCATACTCATAAGACATCATCTAGTAGGGTCAACAAATTTACATCAACATGTTTATACCTTCAAAGACAAGTCATTCTGCTATTCAAACCACAGTCACCTTTCATTCACATCATACATCATACTTAAGTATACATCATCATTATCCTACAGTAACATCATCCTAAGGTAGCATGCATCAGTATGGCATACATCATAACTTCACACTTATCTGTGCTTTAGGGCATCATTAAACAGTGCATAGCAGAGCATACATTATCATCATCATGTCATCATCAAAGTCTTTCAAGCTGACTGTGTAAGTACTGTAGAAGATGTCAATTCCTAAACACTTTGCTGCTGCTATGTATGCTCAGAGATCATTTGCTGCTGTACGTTGCCCTGCTGCTGCTCCTTCGCTGCCTTATTTCCAAAGTTAGGGCTACAAAAGAACACCCAAAAAAGTGTTTTTGTGGAAGAATTCGGGACTGGTTGAGCCAACTGTTTGATGGTATAACCTTCCACAAACTCAGACTTAGACTGTGTAGAAAAGGTTTCAAAACTTGGACTGTATGTTGACTGTAAAAACCTTGACTGCCGCAATAAAATCCGGATCTGTATATGCTGAGAAGGACCAAGAAGATTCAGGACTGGTGTGTGCAAAAAGGACCCCAAGCAAGTGTAGAAGGCCTCCAACACTGCTGTTAAACTTATGTACTGGGGCAACCCTCAGACCATACCCCCGAATTTAGAGAAGATAAAGCATAAACAAAAATTAACTTCAAATTTTCTGTTGCCACTGTCAAAAATCAGTCTGCTGCTCCTGCAAAAATTTGGCCTCAGAAACAGTCCGAAATTCCTCTTGGACAGTCCGAATTTTTCACTTCAAGAATGAAGGTTTAAAGGGTATTTATACTAGATTTCCACAAAAAAAAATTATAGAGCCGACTTGTAATAAAATCATTTTTATTTTTAATTTAAAATTTAATTTAATTTTGTTTGGTCGGCTGACCCAAAAGATGAGGTACTTCAATCTTTAAAATTCATATTTCATCGACCGTGAGGAACCACGTGATGTGCCACCTATCGTTGGAAATGGCATGACGAGGGCTATCATTTAATGGCGGGCTTATTTGCAAATACATGATTCGTCATTTTTAAAATCTTTAATTTGTATAGGACGTCAAAGACCCCACACGTAATGGTGTCAAAGTGGCATCACTTCTTAGGATTTGTAAGTCACAATACCTTCACCCCATCATCAAGTGCAAGCAAGTGTGTCCACCACAATATCAACCCATAACATGCAAGCAAGTGTCCAAGTGTCATCACTTGTGTGTGGGTGCCTTCATCATGCCATCATGCAAGCAATGGGCATCAAGGTCTTCATCAAGGGCTCCAAATCTACATGGGCATCTTAATCATACCAAGGACATGTTCATGGGTTCCAATGGCTCCAATGCCCACAAATGTGCCTTGCCATCATTATTGGCTTATCATGCTTGACCTTTGTCATTAATGGCTTGTCATCAATGACAACCATAGACAACCATATTCATCATGATCAACTTCATTTACATTCAACAAAACATTATTTTTCATCCATACTTGTTTCTTGGCACTTGTCTTAGCATTTGCTCCTTCATCATTATTTGTCTTCCTTGGTTCATTGGCTCTTCTAGCTGATCTGTATGAGGGGACTCATCATAGGTGGTTTTCTTGGACTTGCATAGTCTTGGGCTTTCACGGTGTGGCAGTTTGCAGCAATGTGGCCAACATGGTTGCATGTCCAACATTTAATTGTATTTTTGGGAGGCCCAACACGTCTTGCATGAGATCTGCAATCCAATGCCCTATGACCAAACTATTTTCATACTTGGATGTCTGAGTCCTCCTAGAGGATGTCTCTTTTTTGAACTTGCTTTGAAGAGTAGGACTAACTCCTTGATGCCCTCCAAATTTGCTAATGTCTTCTGCAGGTATATGAGAGGCAGCTTGGTTTTCACTCTTGGGGGATGATGAGCTTGCTATAGTCTTCTTAGGAGACCATGTGGCAACCTCAGATTTTCCTTCTTCCTTGTTGTAGCCAAGACTGGATTTGTCAAATGGAGATCTTTGACAATCCAAGATCTCATCCAAGATATATGAGTTGTTTTTGAATTTGACATAGGCGCTTGAATTTTCAGTTTTCTTTCTGAGATCAACCACTTCCTTTTTGAGATTTTGACAAGTCTTCTCCTTTTCATCTAATTGGTTCTTCAAGACATCTTCTATCCTTTTGGCTTCCTCAAGTTGAATCTTCAAATCAACATTACCCTTCCTTGTTTCTTCAAGCTCTTTTGAATCTTCACTAGGGTCTTCTTGTTCTTCTGCATGACTAATTAGTTTGGCATTCAATCTTTCAATTTCATCGTCTTTGTCTTTTAGCTTATCTTTTAACCCTTTGTTTTTGTGTTTCAATTCTTAAGCAATACCATTGTCTCCTTTAGGTATTTTTTGAATGACCTCAAAATTTTCTTTTTGAGCCTCAGATTGTATTTGAGATCAATATCCATTAGGGTATATGTAAGTGCATGATTGGTTTTCAACAAGTCTTCTGTATCATCTTCTGTAAGTAGAATTTCAACATCATCATATTTAGAGCTACTACAATCGGGGGGATCCTTACCTTCCACGATGTTTAATGCTTGCACTTCTTTTTCTTCTTGCTTCACATCTTCAGTGGGGTTGACTTCCGTTTCCTTCTCTGTGTCTTGATTTCTTCTTTGGTACTCACTTTCTAGCTTAAACCATAGGTCTTTGGCTGAAGTGCGTTCTCCTACACTCTCTTTGACAGAGCTTGAGAATCCATCCACCATAAATTTCAAGGTAATGGTGTTGTCCTTCTTGGCATCTTTTTGTGCAGCTGTCCTGGTCTTCTTGTTGGATGGATTGGGTAGACTTCCATCATATCTGACTTAGGGCCTTGTGTAGCTCAGAGATAAGTCATTGTTGGAATCTCTATTGTATTGTAATTACTTAAAGATATAAAGGTTGCTTCATCTCTCACTGGTTTTCCCACCAGGATTTTTCCAGGGTCTTTGACCAAAACTTTGTGTGTTTTGTTTATATGTGTTTACCATATTTATTGAGTAGTTGATAAGATTTCATGTGCTTCAAGTTTATAAGAATATTGTATTGCTAATACCTTCTCTGGGGATTGAGAAGCTGGGTTTTGGTATGCATGCGTCTTATTGAGACTTGAGGCCGAGTTGGGATCTGAGATTTCTAGAGTGAGTAGTGACCTCTGGAAAATTATCAACAAGGAGAGTAAGCCTTAACAAAATCCGGTGTAGTATATGATAAAAGTGATGGAAAGATCAAGAGACTAGTGCTTATACCAATAGGAGAAATTGGAGTCAAAGGCTAATCCAAGGGGGCTGAATTTTTTGTATACATTAAGGGGAAAGTGAGAGCAAATCAAAAAGTCAAATCCTCCTCAAATTTGGTTGAAAATTACCATAAGATATGTGGAAGGAAGAGTGAAATGATTCTACTTTCAACTATTTTTCAAGACTTACATGTCATTGGGACATTCACGAAGCAAGAATTTAACCAATTACATGCATAACTTGCTTCCCCAATGGAATAAGAGGATTAAAGGGAGATAATAATCTACAATCCTAATTTGCTTGAAGGGTAGCAATTCATCTCTTCACCTTATTTTGAATACTATAGTTTTTCATCCACAAGCATTAGAGATTCATATAACAAAACTATTAATCCATGAAAGCCACACATTAATAGAAAAAAAATTGTACACTTCACATATGCTTCGAGATGATATATCCCTTAAGCTCCAACGAGGGGAAAACTCCATATTTGAGCCATCAAAAGAATGGAGAGACAAATCCTTTATATGGGAGGAGTTAGGTCTCTCTTACAATAAAATATGATTATTTTTCTAACCAACTCCTTGACAAGTCCAACAATACTAAAAAATGGAGTTAGTTAGGTGTTTGCCAATTCAAAGGTCTTCATTCCCTCAAAGAGAATTTGCTCCAGTAGAAGAATAAATAAAATATTACAAAGGAATTTCCAAGAGAGAGGGCGTGCACTAGCGAAATATGCCCCTTTTACCAAGTCAAAGCTTCAAGAGACAATAAAAAATGTTCTCCTTGTGTACCCTTCAAGATACTTTGCCATGGTCAAAATAAAATAATGTTATTTCCAAATAACCACCCCGATTAGTTAAGTCAACAAATAACAAAGTATTGAGGTAGTTGTAATTTCCGCATGTGAACCTTGCAAGAGAGATAGATCTAACCAACTTTCAACTACTTCACTTGATGTGCAAGGCGTGCGCAAGACCCATTCAAAGTTGCATGTGGACCTCCTGGAGGATCCCACAACCTAATGTTCTATGGGAATGTGTAAATGAATGAATGCCTGAGTGATATGGTCAAAAAAATGATTTTGTGAAGATAGTCACAATTAAATATTATTATTTTAGTATGTAGCCTCAAAATATGTGCCAAAAATGGGGCTACTACCCCCAAATGTGTGACATATGACTTATGGGATATTGAATTAAAATTTAGGGAATGATGCTTAAAAGCGTGAGGACAACTTTCGAAAAATTAATATAGTGCACAACCTAAGGTTTGGGCTTAATTAATCTTTAAATTTAAATATCCGAATCTAGTTTCAAATTGGAAATGGTGAAAAAGTGGAAAGACGACATAATGAAGGGTTAATATGACATGAAACATAGGGAAATGCAATCAATATGTGCCATGTGCCCTCTAGGAAAGAGAAAATAATGAAGGGTAAGTGTAATATGAATTTTACCTTTGTAAAAAGTGAATATGATGAAATATTCAAATTACCTAGGTAAAATGATGGAAACGTGATGAAAATGTAAATGTTACTAGGAAAATACTACACAAATGCACAACCATGCTAGAGGACACTAACAACTAAGAACAAGACATGAACTAACCATGCAACATGCAAGTGAAAGTAGTCACTAGGTGATATCCCCAACACTAATCCACCATGATGAACTCCTCCATCCTATTGCAAAGAGCATGATGCACAACTAAAGAAACCTCTATCAAACCATCCACATGATCATCGATAAGGAGAAGTTATTCCCCTCCACCAAAGATACCCATCAAATGCCAAGAAGAGAAAGGCTCCATGAATAAGTATACCCCCAAATCAATCCAATGATCCAAAGGTACTAGCTGGAAGTCCCCAAACATGTGATTAAAACCACAAGCTTACTCATACAATATGAGGGGAGGACCATGAAGACTAGTGCCAATCCCCTGGGATAATGGAGTCAAAGGAAACTAGACCTAGAAGGGGATGAGTTCTTGAAGGGTTGGGGAAACCAGGGCTGCTTTCACAATCCACTAACAAACCCCCACATGCTACAAAATGATAAATACTAGGAGATCCCATAAAGGGGGTGTGATTTATGCAATCAAGTGTTGGGAAGCAAATGCTGTTACAGATGTCAAGATGCTATAACAATACAAATCATTCATAAATCAACAAAGGATTGGAGGAGATTTTCTTCGACAACACTTCTAATGAGAAAACTTTGCCTTTCAATTGGCCCTAATCACTAGTCTAGTTATTCTATAAATCACTTGCAAAATTAAAGGTGAGAACAAGTAAAATCACACTTACAATGGAGAAGAAACCCTTACTTCAATTTGCACCATGTAAGATATGCATATTAGCCTCCAAGGGAGAGAGAGCTCTCAAAATCCAACCATGAGTACAAATGAGTAAGAGTTCTTTTATATAGGAGAGGAGCTCAACTTATTTTACAATAACATAATAATAGATCTACCGAAACCCTAGGTCTATTCTAGGGAGGAGTAAACAAATAAAAATACTCCTCTAAACTCTAACCTATTCTAACAAACACCATAATATGAGGTGATAAGTGCCACATGTATAATGCAAAAAATAAATATAAAACCCAAGCAAGAGAGCACACCACTACATCCAGGTCATACAATAATGAAAAGAGTCTAGATCTAGGGTTGACCCCTTAGATCCCTCTAACAATTCAATGCTCTCCTCAAACATGGTGCCAAATGATCCGGAAGCCTCAAAAGGGGAGGGGGCACCCTCTAGGAACCAAAACCAAAAGCGCTCCACCAATACCATGTGCCATGTGCTCCTAGGGTCCAACTTGTGTCAACATGTAACAAATTCCTCAAATGGGCCACACATGTGAGGAGTCCCATCGATACAGACAAGGAAAGGTCCAATGTGTAACCACCTCTCCTTAACTCGTGCCAATGGTTCAAGCATGTGCCGATAATGTCAAACCGAGTGCTGGAAATAGCTCCAAAAAGGTGGCAAACCGGCCTGGAAGATGACCCCAATGCTCTCAAACAATTAGGAATTTTGCTGAGTGCTCTACACCTTTGGAAAGGTCTCAAAAAGAGCTTTCCAACCATAAATGACACTTTCCAAAAAGAGCTAGGATGAATGAGATCGATCCTCCTGAAGACACGGTATCAAACTGCTGAAAAACAATCCAAAAACCAGCAGAAAAAGCCCATAAAGATGACTCCAGTGATCCCAAATTACTAGGACTCGGGCTGAGCATTCTATACCATTTGAAAGGGCTCAGAAAGAGATTTCCAGCCATATATCATATGCCTTCATCTGATCTAGGGCGTGGGAGAGACAAGGTTTTGAACACAGGGTCTTCTTTTGCTCAATTCACCCTAGAATAACCATGAAAAACCAGCTGCAAATTGTGATCAAATGCCAAGAGCATCCAAAGTATCATCAGCATGTCACCCACACTAAGAATTGTGATAAAAATTACAAGTGGACACGCATGTAAAATGGCGGGTAACAGAGTGCAGAAGTGGAGTATCTATATTGATGAATAATCTTGCTGAAAATTACATAAAAAATAATTCTGCTTCAAATAAAGACCTTGAGTGGGCTGCCAACTATTAGGGAAGAAGGATTAGAGAAGTAAATTCAGTTTGTTCTTCTTGCTGTTCTTATTTTCAGTTTGAAGCATTATGTCATATAATTTCAATGAGAGGTTTTCATAGTGTTCTTTAAACTTGGGAACACTTCGCCGTGTAACACTAGACATTTCTTTGATTTTTTTTCCAAGAAAACTCTCAAGGGGAAATGCAAGGGATGCTTCCCCACATTTGTTTATGGCATCCCTAATAAATTTGTTGGCATCTATTAGTGTGCCTCACATAGAGGGATTTGAAAAGGTCACCTGCCGGCATGTTACTAGCTAAATGCCTAGCAGCATTGGCAACAACTGGTTGAGCGTCATAACCCCTTGGGCTCTTTGATTCCCTTATTTAAGTTATGCGTGCACACATTATTTCTTAGTTAACTTGGTTTCAGTGTCGTTTCCAAATTTGTAACTTCAGGTGGATTCACAATGAGTGGTCCTTGCTTAAATGTTTTTCAGCTTTGTCATGTATATTTCATACCTCTATGGATTATTCAATTGTTTTGTGTTACTTTCTTTTCAAATTGACCATACTCTTCTCTATGTTTGTTATTCAATACAAGTTCTTCTAGTCTTTTTAAGTTTTTTGCATTTAGCAATTTGGTCCTTATTATTGTCATGCTTGTCAGCAGGGAAATTTCATTCTTGTCTCTTATTATGTTTATGTTGAAGACCAAAATTGCCTTATTTTGCAGATTCTTATTTAATTGAATTAAGCAGATTCTTGAAGTGATAATATTATAATTCCTGATCATGGTCTTAGATGATTCTGTGCTATACTCATTTGTCATTTCTATTGTCTACTAGCAGTACACAATTTAAAGACTAGAGTATTTGTTTTTTTGTACCAATATAAGCGAGGTGCATTCTACAACCCAGTATGGTTGAGATGTGTAATGTATCATAACAGTGACGTGGTATAGGTTGGTAAAAATACGTACAGCCTAAACGCACGATGATTTCAACCATTCCCGACGCCTTTTTCCGGTGTGATTTCGATGGAATCCTGCAGAAATTTTGAAGGAATTCTTAAAATTCCAAATAACAGTGTTTAAATTCCAGAATATGGGTGCCCTGGGGTTTTTGAGGATGCTGAATCCATTTATGAATTCAGGATTACAATTTGAACAGCACAAAATTTGGATTTCTTAAAAAATACCTTGCTGGATTCTGACCAAAAACTCGTCGGGAAGTCAAAATCGTTGTGTTTTTAGACTTCTTCATAAAAATATAACACTTGAGTTGCCTTAGTATTTTAATTATGAAGTGAATTGCACTTTACATCCTGATATGGATGAGATGTGTAAAATTAAGTAATGCTAATTAACTAAAACTAAAGGAGCCAACCATAATTAAAAATTACATTAAAGTCATGACATAAAATAAGTGCATGCAGATCAATCTTAACCCTAATTTTTTAAGCTCATAAACATTTACTATTCTATTTATTTTTGATACCTCCTGGTGATTAATAGATTTGGGGTTAAGATACACTGGTGTATTATAAATCACTTTTGTTAGTCTCTTTTTTATGAATTAGAAATGTCAAGACAGGGCAGGAAATAAATATTGGACATATGAATGCGTTATTTGTGGCTCATTTGATTTCATTTTCATTGGTTTTATTAGTCGTTCCTGACAGGATGGATCCTTTTTTGACTTGAAAGGTTTCATTTAGATGATCTATGATTTATCTAAGAGACTGACTAAATACACATATGGTTCAGGCTTGTTGACACTGCTATTAAAACATCTCGAAGTGGATACTTACAGCGATGCCTCATAAAGAATCTTGAGTGTTTGAAGGTGTATTATGATTATACTGTTAGAGATTCAGATGGCTCTGTTGTCCAGTTTAGTTATGGTGATGATGGACTGGATGTTATGAAAACTAGTTGCCTAACTGAATTTGAAGTTCTTGCAACTGTAAGTGTTTTATCTGGACTCTGATCTCATTTTTTAATTAATTAGACATCTGTAATTTTGACATACTCAGTCATTACCTTTTTGTATTTCAGAATCAAAAGCTTGTTAGACAGAGGCTTGGTACAGACCAACTCGATGAAATGGTTTCCCAGCATTCAATGAAAGAGAAATTCAAAGAGAAATCTTCAGCTGGAGGCAGCTATGCAAAAGATTTACCCGAGGCTTTTGAAAATAAGGTGCAGGAATTCATTGGAGGACTTTCAAAGGAAAAGAAACAAGCTCTTAAATTGAAGAATCAAAATAAATTTCTGAATTTGATGGGGCTCAAGTATGTTTCAAGCCTTGCCCAGCCAGGTGAGGCAGTGGGTGTTATTGCTGGTCAGTCTATTGGAGAGCCATCAACACAGATGACGTATGTATTCTGTCATTTCTCAACATTTCAGAGCCGTTTTTTTATTGTATCTGTCTCTCATATAATGTGTTGTAACTCAAGTTTCTCTAATGTACTAAATATCATCAAAACTTGATGTCTTGTAACTGCTATTTAAAACTAGGATAAATTAGTTCCTTAGATATGCTGCAAACAAAATAATTTTAATTAAAGTTCTTATTTTGTGAATGGGTGGAAAACATCTTTAGAAGTGCTTTGGCCACATGAAAGTGACCCATGTAAGAATGTAGTTTGATACATGTCATGCAAATAGTTGCACCACCAATCTTAATGCAAGGATGCTATGTACTTAGAGAACTATTTGCTTTGCTGGGTGTTACTCAAAATAGCACATGTGATTAAAGCACAAAAAAACAATGCTAGCCCAACCACACCTTAAAGGTGTTATCCATTGTCACTTCAGTAACCACTTCTCTACACTTTAGGTCATCACTTCTCCAACTCAAGGGGGCCTTCCCTAGGGTAGGATTGAAAGTTTTAGAACCCCAACGCGGTTTCAAGTTTTCCAACTTCTCTGCATGTAGTTTAATGCCCAAACCCCAACATGTATATATTTCTCATATAAAAATTGTTTTACTTGAAACACATGAAATTATTTTCATATTAATAACTCAGAAAATTAACTTTCAGCCTAACATTTCATGCTCAGAAAAATATAACAGCCATGCACACATTAAAATTGACTCAATATTTTTGACCAAATTGGTCCAGGATAAAACCCCCAAGGGAAAACCTGTTTGAGAGAGATTTTATTCTATAAAAGACAAATTCCAAATTTTACAACAACAGTACTTATCTCCTTGTTACCTTGAATTTCGTGCCAATATCTCACAGACAGAACTGTACGGTTGCCTCGAAAACAGTGCCAAAAATCAGACTGTATGGCTGCCTCGAAAACATTGCCAAAAATCAGACTGTACAGACTCGCACATGTGGACTGTACGGACCAGTTTTCCTCTATTTCTGTGCTGCTGTTTTTCCTTGTTTTCTATGCCAAATTTATCAGCATTAAATACTGTACGGCTGCCTTGAAAAATGTGCCTGTAAGGACTGCATTTAATGCTGTATGGACCTTGAAAAACGTGCTTCTGTTTGTCTAGAAATTCGTGCTGCTGTACGGATTTCTGCTGTATGGACCTGTACGACTTTCTCTAGAAATCTGTGCTTGCTCTCTTGGAATTTGTGCCCTTCCTCAATCTCCTCGATTTCTGTGCAAATTTTGTCTCTCTGTGCAAATTTTGTCTCTCTCTCTCGAATCTCTCAAAACTCTTTTTCTTGTTCTTCCTCCTCAAAATTTCTCTCTTGGAATGTGAACAAATGAATTAGGTTTGCCTTACCCTAGCCTTTTTGTTCATGGCAACTTCCTCCTCTTCATCCATTGGCCAAGATTAGATTAGATCAAAGGCTCTCAATAAATGCTCATTAAAATAGTAATTAACTGATATGTAGTGCACATGTATCATTTAATTATGTGAAGACCTTTTAATTTATCACTCACTTGAATTAATCACTTAAAGGTTCCCTAGAGGAACATACAACAAGCTGAAAGCAAAGAAGATTTGTCCGTGCATGATCTTGAAGAAGATTTTCAGACAATGCCTATGTGTTGGAGATGCCAAAAGGATTGGACATATCATCAATGCTTAATGTTTCCAACCTGTATAATTTGAAGAAGGGTCAACGAGTGGAAGTGAGACGATAGACGACTAGCAGGGACAACTACCAGTTCAACCGACGGAAGAGGTCTTGTAAGTACTTGACGAGCAGGAGGTTAGGAGTCAGAGGACAAAAGAATATCTGGTGCAGTGGAAGAACCGAGATTTGGAGGAGGCAACATGGATTTCAACAGACAAGCTTGAGGGGCTACAAAACTATGGGAAAAGTTCTTTTCAACCCGGGGAGGTTGATGTAGGGGCATCGACTCCCATAACAAGTAGTCGAAGGTAGACGATGGGAAATCCCAAGGGACAGTCGACGACCTCCAGGAACAGGGCAATAGTTGATAGAAGATAGAAAGTGTTGTGGGGATTCCGACTGACTGTGGTCGAAGGCAGGCACCAAGACAGTATGGTGAAATAGTCGAAGGCGATGCCGACCAGAGGAGGAAGTAGTCGAGAGTCGACGACGACGACTATGACGGCCGACAGAGACAGTTAAAATCCCAAGGAAACGAGCCGCAAAGGTAGTTGTAAGTTGTAGGAGCAGTTATGGCAGTAGTTGCAGAATGCCAGGTGTAGCTACTTGATGAAGAGGACCACCTTCGGTATTTAATGAAGTTTGACCATGCGTGGAAGCGATCGAAGCTTTTGGAGGACGAGTCGAGTGAACTAGGTTGAATATAAATACTTGTTCATGTTTGGAGGACGGGGACTTTTGAAAAAAAAAGACACCTTTGGAAAGAGGATGCTCTAGTGACGTTGTGTGCAAAGTTGTAAAAATTGAAGGAAATGTACTAAAACTTCAGTCAAACATTTCTTCAAACACTTTGCTTCACAAATGACTTAATGGTGCTTTGAGTTATTTAAAGCCAGAAATAACTTGAACAAAAAGTACTCAAAATGAAACAATCAAACAATCACTGTAGAATGTGAACACGTGTTTAGGGCCAATGCCCAGTGCAAAACCCCAGAATGGGGAAAAACCCAGAGAGATGTCTTTTTATTAAATGAGAGCAACACTGATATTTCTCACAACTCAAAAATTTATCTTCCACTCAACAAAAATCATAAATGCAATTAAAAACAACTTATCTTAGCAAATTTGAGACTGCTGTATGGATTGTGTATGGACTGCCTCAAAAACAGTGCCAACAATTGATTGTACGAACTTTGAATGTTGTACGGATTGTGTACGGACTGCCTCGAAAACTATGCAAATAGAAACTGTACGGATTGCCTCAAAAATTGTGCCAGTAGAGGATTGTATGGATTGTATCATAGGATTGTACGGATTGTATGGACTGTACGAACTGTACAATTTTTGTGCCAAGAAATGACTGTATGGACTCTTTACAAATTGCCTTGGGAACTATGCCAATGATTTTTCTAGGGAACTGTGCTCCCATAAAATCAGAAATGATTCTTCTCTCTAACTGTGTGTTTTCTCTTTCACTTAGACTTGTATTTATACTTTTGGTTTCCCAAAACCTTAACTCAAAAAACTATCTTTTCTTCCAATGGGTAAGATGATTTTGATTTGAGGGCTTATATTCAATTCTCCTTTATTAATTACATCTCATATTTAATAATACATTCAATAACTTTTGCAACAACTTAAAGTACATAATACTGAAGTACTTTATTAAAAAGTCACTTTAAAATTAAAAACAAGTCTAGGAAACACAACGTTGTGCCCCCCCCCCATGGAAAACACAAAAACATGGAGCTAAGGGCATTCCTCATTACAAATTTCAACAAAAGTGACGCTGTGTGACGCTCTAGTGACGCAAAGTGACGCTCTAGTCACGTTGTGTGACGAAGAATTCCCTCACGCTTGAAAAAATGCTATAACAGTGGATGTTCATTCTGACTGATCTAAGTATTAACTCATGTTATAATTACTTCTATAAAGAGATTTGACCATTTAATTGAAAGCCGTAATTCTTGGCAATCTTGTTGTTGTGTTTGTTGTGTTTGTTTGCATCAAAGGGGTAGTGTTTACACCCTAACACTTTGAACAAGAAATTGTAACCTGTGGAGAGGGGACACTAATTTGAAAATAGTTTCTCGATGAAGAGGTTGTGCCCAAAATTTTGCCTATATGATGTCGTGGAGAATTATGTTGTTGCAATGGAACATTTGTTGTGATAAGAGGATCTAGGCCCTCGTAGTGCCTAGCCCAATAAACTCTTAGTAGATTAGGTCCCCAAACCTCAGAGCCATGAAGGATTGTGGGTTTGATAATTGCGTCGAAGAGTATCATCTTGGAGGAGATGCCTTGAAAGTGGATTTTAACATAGTCTAGCTCAAGCAAGACAAGAGATCCATATTGCAAAGTTTGGGATCGAAATCATGTCCCAAGTTGAAGCACGAATTGAAAAGTAGACACCCAAGTATTTGGAGGTCAATGTGATCTCAATGTGCTATTTTTGGAGAAAGAAGTGATAGTTGGAGAGTGCATTGTTTTGCACATTGAGATCATGACCTTAGTTTTACAAGGTTTGATCGTCAACTATTGAAGAATGCAAAAATTGGAGAGTGCATCGTTGTCTCTGAAATCCCTCAAGGGATGATTCTAAGAGGATCATGCTATCGGAAAAAAAGAAGCAAGTTGATAAAAACATGGTGGAGGGGATAATCATCACCCTCTTGTGTATGCTCCTAGAGGAAGGATTCCAAATTTCCAACTCATCAAGGTGGCTTGCTCAAGGCCAATGGTACTCCTAATGAAATCTGAGAGGGCATGAGCGGTGCAAAGATGAGCATTGAATCCTAAATTGTCATGATGATGGTTCATAGGGTCTCTAATATGCCAATGTTGATAGCCTATGGAAGAGCCCTGTTCTCAGAATAGAGTCAAATGCCTTTCAAAGCCTACAAAGCAACTTAAGTTTTTCGATGAGGGATGACATGTCTTGTCAATGATGGCTTGAAGAGTAAGAATGTGGTCAATGGTCTGGTAGAATGGTACCCCTTCTTGAAACTTACCTTTCCCTTGGCTTTGAGATAGTGCCACATATGAATCACTATGATGGTCTTGTGATGGCATGTATTGCTTCATATGTGGCACTATCCCATATGCTCATACATAATAAAATCCAGTGAAAACGTTGCAATACCGAAATCTTCAAAATTAGCGTTGTGATAGTGCCACATATGAAGTGCTATGTCGTTGAGTTTGGAAAAAAGTTTTCTTAATCATGATAGTCTTGTAATTATTAGGGTTTGATGTGTCTCATGATTTGAAGATGGGGTGGATGATTTGGTGGGACCAAGCAGGTGTTAATGTTTCATACAATTATAGCATAATAATTCAATTGCATAAATTCAATAGGATCACTAGAAGAAAGATAAAGCATAGAAACAATAACACGAGAATTTATCTTGGGAAACCCATTCGGGAGAAAACCCAACAACCTTCATATAGAGATGAATAATTCTGAGAACAGAGTACAGAGATGAGAGAGACAAAGTAGAAGGTCTCTCTAACAAAAAATCCCAAAAATAAGCTTCTGCTAGCTGCAGGTGCAAGCTCCTCTCCAAGTGATGCAAACTTGTGTGTGAGTGAATGAACAAATGAGGCATACGACCTCTCGATTTATACACATGCAAAAATGAATTTTTCCCTTTCTTGGCCGACTTGTGTAATCTGACAGGGCCGACTTTTCATGGGGGAATATAAAAATACATTTAATATTTATTTTCCTTAATTTTCTCCCCAAGGTTTACATTGATTCTTTCAAGGGTTTACATGATTAATTAAATCAAGATCAACTCCCATAGGAGGTACAAATAATTACAAATTTACAATAGAATATAATAAGAACTTCTGAAGTTGCACAAAATCCAACACTCCCTCTCAACAAGGAAGGTATTCTTCGGTCTTCATCAGCATCATGATCATCTGGGTTTCATCTATACATCTATACTGTCTCCATCATCTCTATACATACTGAAGGTTGTCAACACAGTCTCAGTCCTTCGAGAAGTGTCAACATGCATCAAATCCACCAGTCCTTCGGTGAGTCCAAGAGAGTCTGTCCATCCTACCTGGATGTCCGAGAGATAGGATTTACCATCTTCTATACCATCTGCTACCGGTCTGTCTCATCTGCCGATGGGATCCTCCCATACCTAGATGAGAACCTGGATGAGCAAAGGTGCACGACCATCTACTACCTGTTCGTCTCATCTGTTGATTGGGTACTCCCATACCTCGCTGAGAACCTGAACGAGTAGAGGTACCTATGTAATCATCACACGACCATATACTACCTGTCTGTCTCATCTGTCGATGGAATTTATCCCATACCTGGCTGAGAACTTGGACGAGCAGATGCTCCTGTGTGTAACCCGACCATCTACTACCTGTCCATCTCATCTGCCGATGGGATTTCTCCCATACCTGGCTGAGAACCTAGATGAGTAGAGGCACTTAGGTGGAACCCGACCATGTACTGCCTGTCCGTCTCATTTGCCAATGGGATTTCTCCCATACCTGGATGAGAACCTGGACGAGTATAGGCACCTGGGTGAAAGTAGGGTAAACATCTCTATGTCATCTCTCCCTCTCAAGGAGGGACACATTCTCTTCTACTCCAAGTCTTCCGTGAAAGTATTTGAGCTTCATCTTGGGAAGAGGCTTTGTAGTCTGGTCATTTGTGGGAACATACTGTAACTCGACTGCACCTTTCTACACCATACCACGTATGAAGTGATACCGAATCTCTATATGCTTCGACCCGTCGTGGAATAAAGGATTTATTGACATCTTCACACAGCTCTGGTTATCACAGTGAATCACGATCGGCTCTGGAATCTGGCCAAACAATCCTGCCAGGAGTTTACGAAGCCAAACTGCTATATTAGCAGCCATGTACTCAGCGTCTGCAGTACTGAGTGCTGCTGAGTTTTTCTTCCTGCTACACTAGGAAATCAGTGCATAACCCAAACTGAAGCAACATTTGGAAGTACTCTTCCTATTTGCAACACATCCGACCCAATCTGAGTCTGTAAACCCCTGCAATCTCAAGTCACACTCTGAAGCATATCTCGGGCCATATCCCGCAGTGCCACACAAGTATCTGAGCACATGTTTTGCAGCAATCCAGTGAATCTGCCTCTACTCAGACATAAACTGGCTGATAGCATTCACAGCAAAACATATATCTGGTCCGGTGTTCGTCAGATACATCAAGGACCCAATCAATTGACGATACATAGTGGGATCAATCAAATTTGAATCTGAAGCAGAATCCCTCAGCCTCTTCAAATTTGCATCCATGGAAGTGGCCATGGACTTGCAGTCCAACATCTTGAATCTCTTCAGAATATCTATGGTGTATTTTCCTTGACCTAGGAAAATCTCCTTCTGCATTTGCCATACTTCTAATCCCAAGAAGTAATGCATCGATCCAAGATCCTTCATTTTGAACTCAGAGACAAATTTCTTCTTACACCATACGATAAGTTTCTCATTTCCAATGAGAAACAGGTCATTAAAATCAATGGTTCATCATCTGCAACCTTGTAGTAAAGGTTGGGGTCTGCATCACTCTGATGCAACTTCCATCCCATGGCTGAAGTAATAGCAATGATCGATCTGATGGAAGTATATCGAGCGACAAGAGAAAATGTCTCATCATAATTGACTCCCTCTTTTTGAGAGAAACCTCTGGCAACAAATCTAGCCTTTTGTTTTTCAACACTCCCATCTTCTCCATGCTTGATTTTGTATAACCACTTGGAAGTCACTACTGAATTCTCCTCTGGTCTCGGCACAACCTCCCACACATCATTCTTCATGATGGATTGGTATTCTTCCACCATGGCATCCTCCCAAACTTGGTGTTTGAATGCTTCTTCATAGGTGGTAGGTTCTGAGTCAATGATGTGACTCATCAATGCTACATAACTGGAAAATCTTTGAGGTCTTTTTATTTCTCGAAAAGTACCATGTGAAGCTTCATTTTCTTCTGCATCCTGCAAAGTCTGTTGTGCCCATCTAGGCCTCTTTCGACCTACTGCAATATCTTTGGGAACATCATCCGCTTCTGCTAACTCCCTCTGAACTGCTAGAGGGGCAGATTATCTCATCTCCTTTGGGTCTAGCATTTCTTCATCATCGATCTCCATGTTCGGTCCTCTGCCTTTCCTGATAGCCATCTTTTCTTCAAAGGACACATCCCTGCTAATTTCAATCTATCTGGATCCTGGGATGTAGATTCTCTACTCCTTTGAAGACTCACTGTATCCCACGAAAGTTCCCTTCTTGCTTGAAGGTTCTAACTTCGTCGTCTTCTCCTTGGGCACATGTATATAGACTGGACAGTCAAAGATCTGATGGTGGCCCACTTCTGGTTTCACTTTTGTGAAAGCTTCCTTCTAGGTTGAGAGTCATACTGCTAGAAGCTTTTTGCTGAACATCAACGGAATTCATGTGTCCACCACTTGTTCATCGGAATAAGTCTCATCATCCTTCTCTTGTAGGCCATATCACATAGTATTTTCCCTACAAGTCAAATCTCGTCTGATGATTAGTGACATTGCATAATCAAATTTAACCAATTTCTATTTCTATGCAATGACAATAGTTTACACTAGGCATCTTGGCTAATGCTTTAGCACGACAATCATAAACATGTCTTCCAAACACATCTGGGAACTATCTAGATGTCTGCTATCTCTACTAGAACATGCCATCATGAGTGTGCACTACTCTAAGCATGCAGGAAGGAGACATCATCTAGACTAGCTCCATCTCGTGTTCATGAAATGCATAACAAATACAACAAGAGCGTATGGTACATTAATACGTAAACTATATCAAATGCTCAACACACTTCTTGATTGACGAAGTATATAATTTGATATGTATAAGACAAAATAGATCTATGTGAGCATTAAAAACAAATACTTATCTCTTATTGTTTTTGTGTGTGGGATCCCACTGCCTTCTTGTGGGAACCATGAGAGACCTCTGTTTTGGCATCATTCTTCCTCCAACGATATTTGTCTTCTCCAGCTTCTGGTTCTGGGACCTTCTCATCGATAAACTGCAAGAGATCATTTTCTTCTAGTAAGAGAACCCTAGACTTCCAAGAGATGAAGTTGGAAGCCCCTTCCAGACGATCTTCAACCGTCATTCCAATCATCCTGATTGCAGATCTGAAGCAGAAACCCTAGCAAGAGCTAGGTCAAAAATGAAAGTTGGATTCTTGGAAAACTGACTCCACAGAGAGATGCACCCTAGCAAGGCGAGTTGAGAAAAGGTGGGGCCGAGCCTAAACTGTGGAGGAAGTAGGTCAAAAGCTGAAACCCTAATTTATGCTGCAGCTACAGAATTAGGTCAAAAATTGAAATTTCTCAGAAATGGATTTTGCCTTCACCAAAAGATGCGCCCTTCCTAGAGCAAAATTCCCAAGGTTCTTTTTCTGCCAAAATGTTGAGTGAAGGCCTTGAAATATGAAACCCTAGTTCTGGCAATGGCTCTTCTAGTACTGCTCTGAAACCATGTTAGTGTTTCATACAATTATAGCATAATAATTCAATTGCATAAATTCAATAGGATCACTAGAAGAAAAACATTTTCCAAGGAGAAAGGGCACACTTCCCAAGACAAATCCGTACAGCATTTATTGCACCGTACTAGAACAGAAATTGAGAGAGATGGCACTGTTTTTAAGGCAGAAAACTGGCACAGATTTTGAGGCTATAGTACAGTAATTAATGCTGTCTGTACAGCAGCATTAATTAAGCACAGATTTCAAGGCACAGTGTTTGGCACAGAAATCGAGAAAAACAGTCTGTATAGCCGCACGTGTGAGGCCGTACAGCACGGTTTTCAAGGAGTCCGTACAGCAGTTCTGTCAGTGAGGTTTTTGGCACAGTTTTGGAGAAGGAAATAAATGAGATAAGTACTGCTGTATTTTTGTATAATTTGTCTCAAGAAATAAAATCTCTCTCTCTCTCTCAAACAGGTTTTCCCTTGGGGGTTTTATCTTGGACCATTTTGGTCAAAAACACGAGTCAAATTTTTATGTGCATGGCTATTATAATTTTTTGAGTAAGAAAAGTTAGGCTGAAAGTTAATTTTTCTGAGTTATTTAATTTAAAAGAATTTCATGTGTTTCAAGCAAAACAATTTTTTATATGAGAAATATATGCATGTTGGGGTTTGGGCATTAAACTACATGCAGAGAAGTTGGAAAACTTGAAACCAGGTTAGGGTTCTAAAACTTTCAAGCTGTTCCTGGAAGTGTTGGAATAGTGGAATCCCATCTGTTGGGACTTGGGGATCCTCTAGTTTATTTATTCTTCCCATCAAATCTGTAATGATAATTCTTGTCCTGTAATTGTTCCTGTAGCATGAGCAATGTTTAAAAAAAAATTGTCCCCAATTTCTCCAAATCAAAGACCCGATTGCAGAGGCTTCCATGAAATCACTGATTGACTGGTTGGGGGATCAAGGGAGGGTGGGATCATGAACTAGCCCTTATATTTTCTCCCCTCCCATTGAAGTACAAAATCCTTTGCATTTCTAGTGCCAATCTCTTTTGTTCCAGGGATCTTGTTAGAACTTAGAATTTTATTTGGCAAGCTAGAGAGAAGGTATATCTAGAATTTGACAAGTCGTTCCCTGGCCAATGAAGAGATGGCTCAGTCCTAGCACTGTGTCAGAGCTTTTACTTTCTTTCCTTGATCTTTTTTATCAAAATATAGGAAGTTGTTGGTCACACCATGTCATACCGTATGACTAAGCCCTAATTTCCTCTACCAAAGATATATTATTTGATTGAAGTGAGGGCACTTCATAAATATTATACATTATGTTATTGGATGGCTGAGCCTTAATTTCCTCTACCAAAGATATATTATTTGATTCAAGTGAGGGTACTTCATGAATATTATACCTTATGTTATTGGATGCTTCCATTTTTTATTTCCTTATAGAAGGGAACAGTCTTCAATACAAGAAACCATATGGTACAACTAGAAGAATCTGCAACAAAACTAAGAGGCCAAAACATAATACAACAGAAAGAAACTGAACAATAGCAAACCAAGGACACAAAGGAACTTGGAAGAGAGAAATGATTCTTAGATTTTGAAATGAAGAAAGCACATATCCTTCTATAGGAAAGGAGTGACAAAAACCCCAAGTGCATAATCCTTAGGTGTATGACCCTTAAAATGGTTGAAATATTATGTAAGTCATTAATACAGCACGAAGGTATGAACTTGCTTCCTTTTTGATACATTTGAGATGTGTTTATTAAAATCTACTTTACTCTACTTTAATCTACTCCCCCATGGCTTTCCACTACAGTTTTGGGTATTTTTCTATTGTTTTCATCTTTTGTAACACATGTTTTAGGTGCTACAGGCAAAATTTTGGGCTGTCATAGTTGTGATTGCGATATTAGACAGATTTAATTTTGATATGCTAGTGATATCTTGTACCAAACTATTTTTCTACCAGAAAAAAATTGTTTTACCAAGGGATACTTCTTGTCATCAATGCGAGAAGAGGCCTAGATATGTTATCATTGAACATTCAAAGTAGTCAGCAATAGCATCTTGTTATACTATCAAACTGCATGGTTAGCTACTCCATATGCCAGAATATTTTAATATTCAGAGTATAAAATTGCAGCTAACTTGATAAATGGCACAGTTCAATATATAAGATTGCATTGTAATCTTGCGTTTAAAGGCTTTTAGATATGTATTTCACTATTAGGATTCCTGACAGAGTAACTTGCATTTTGTAGTTTAAATACATTCCATTTTGCTGGTCGAGGAGAAATGAATGTGACATTAGGAATTCCTCGTTTACGTGAGATATTGATGACAGCATCAAAGAAAATACTTACACCAGTTATGACTTGCCCCTTGCGCAAGGGGAAAACAAGGTATGTTTGGAGTCTTGCTCAATTTTGATAATTCATTCTACTGCTGTTACTTGTGGACCATCATTTGCTGGTTATTGTTTGGAAAGATAATGCCAGACCTGGAAGTAAATACAAGAAGTTCCCTTGTATTCTTATTTTTTGGAGTCACACAATTAAATGTCATTTATATGTACTGAATTTATATATATGTTTGCATAATTGATTATATGCATCTGCTATAAACTTGTAACCACCTTGGTTCTTAATGTACTTGTTCCCTGAATTAATATATGAAGCATTTAAAAATAATAATAATAATAATTGTTTCTTTGCTTGATGTGTTACAGGGAGGATGCAGAACGACTTGCTACAAAATTGAGGAGGATTCGATTTGCAGATCTGATAGAGAGTATGGATGTTGGTATAGTACCCTTTTCTGTTTCAAATGGGCATGTACAGACTGTGTACAAACTCAGGATAAAGCTGTATCCACCAGCTTTTTATCCCCAATATTCAAGTCTCTCTTTAGTAGATTGTGAGAATACCTTTCGTCATCAGTATGTCCAAGTCTTGAGTAAAGAAATAAAGAGTGCCCTAAAGAAGGCTAAAACAACTGAAGAAGATGCTGTTCAAGTCATTTCGGAACCTTCGTCCATGGATGGTCTGGGATTAATGAGTGAGGACGAGTCTCAAGTTAATTTAAATGCTGGGGAGCAAACAGAGGATGAAGATGAGCAGTATGAAGAAGCTGAGGATGAAGGAGCAGATGCTCAGAAAAGGAAAGCACAAGGAACCGATGTAATGGATTATGATGATGAGAATGATGAGGATGAAATGTCCATGGTTGAAGATCTTTGTAATGAAGAAAATTTAATAGAAGATGATGATGGCAATCACAGTGATGTGCACAATGAAGCAGCAGAAGATGAAGATATTGAGAAAGAAAAATCCAGTAAGACTGTGAAGGCAAGCAGATCAGAAGAGAAAAAGTCCAGTGAGAGTGTGAAGGAAAGTAAAACAGTGGAGAAAAAGTCCAAGAAGGATAACGTGGAGGAAACAAGAGTTATAATCAAGGGGACAACTTTTGAGGTGCATTTTCCCGTGGAAAGAAATACACATTTATTATTGGCTCCGGTATGCGACTTACTTCTCTAGTACTTCTAATTACCAGACAAAATGATGCATATATATGAAGACAGATGTATACAATTTAATTTCAGAGATGCATTTACTGCAACTGTGACCGAGTATAATGTTTGAATTTCTATTTATTTATTTTTTCAAATTTGCAAGAAATCATGCCTTTCTGATGTTATTGCTCTGAAATGTTTCAGATTGCGGAGAAGGTTGCAAAGAATGTTTTTGTCCATTCTGTTTCCAACATAGACCGCTGCTCTGTGATAGACTACAATGGGGATTCTAACATTCCAGCACTTCAGACCGACGGAATTAACTTCCAAGTCTTGTGGATGCTTAGTGATGAACTTGATATAAATAGATTAACAACAAATGATATAAATGCCATGCTTAAAGTTTATGGCATTGAATCGGCCCGTGCAACTATTGTCTCAGAAGTGAAGACTGTATTTGATTCTTATGGTATATCCGTGAACGGCCGTCATTTGAGTTTAATAGCCGATTTTATGACCTTCAATGGTGGTTTCAGGGCATTGAATAGAATTGGCATAGCGTCAAGCACATCACCATTTCTCAAAATGACCTTTGAAACAGCCACAAAATTCCTTGTGGACAGTTGCTTGCAAGGGGAGACAGACTACATGGAGTCACCTTCTTCCCGAATTGTTCTTGGACAGGTTGCCAAAGTTGGAACAGGCTGCTTTGACATTTTGCAGAACTTGGAAGTATCGTAAAATTTCCAGATGTATAGCAACGAGTTTTTTCTGGTGCAATTGTCTGATCTGATAGAGTTCCAAACATAATTTGTCTTGATGTAATTCTAACATTGCATTTTAACTTTTGTATTATAGATGAAGACTTACAATTTGGCAAACAATACAGTGAGAAGAAATGCCCCCTTCGCACAAATATCTAAATATGCCAGCAGTTTTGACCTTGTAATTATGCGGTTTTAATTCATGAAGAGCATTTTCCATATTTTTCCGAACTTCAATAACATTTTGAGCATTTTATCCGAATTTCTATAATATTATTATCAGAGAAACATGTTTGGATTGTTGATGATGACACCTCATCTGTGTTCAGTTAGGTGTTTGTCATATCTCGAGAAATGTCAATAATCTATCGGTTCGGGAGGATTTTACAGTTATTGGTTGACAGATGTTTCAAATTACTTCGAGTATTTTATCCTTTTCCAATTTACAACATCGAAACCAAGATAATTACTGAAAGTTCAAACACTTGAGCATTGTTGTCGTGACTTTCTTTTGGCGTATCATTACAATGATACAAACGTTGGTCTTATCTTACTGTGAATTATACGAGTCCTAATAGACCTCATACAATGATTTGTATTTTGCATAATCCCAATTCCAAAGGAAGTACCCAGTTCTTGCGTTAGTCTCGTAAGGTTGTCTGTTAAACAATTTTGCATTCAACATATTCTTATTTCCTTTTGAAGACAATTGAACAGAGAGCAAATTGTGATATCATATAGTGACCTTCAGGATCGTCTCGTAAAGCTTCTCTGGCTGCAGTCATTTGTTTGTCCTTCCATGGTAATCATTTTTTCCAAGAATAATAGAATAGATTGGTCAAGAGATCAGTTCAATTGAGACTAAATATTCTTTTGAAATTTCTTTAAGACTTTGCCCTTTTATTCTAAGTGTCTAGTATTTTCTGTCCCATGTAATTTCCAAACGTGTGCAGATGTGTCAACGTGCCAATAAATGTGTCCCAATCTGTGATTGATGTATTCTATTTTCTAATAAACTACATATTTGTCTATATTTCATCTGTTACACACACACATTGCATTTTGGGGGGTCTATGAGACCCTGTATGCGAGTGTCATGTAACTTATTTTCTACATGTGAGTCTATAGAGTACATTGACCAAGTTAGTTGAATAGCTGCCGGGAAATACATATACAAGAATAAGCATACAAAACGTTAATAGTATCCCCTAGAAATAAGCAATTACTAATAAACATATCTGTGAAAAGGTGCTTAAGCTTCTGAAATCTTAATTTGTCCCGTCATTTTCACCCTAGTTAGATAGAATTGTCCTAAATTTATACTGAAGATGCGAAGCTGTTTTTTGTTTTGTTTTCTGTACTACTGCCATGTAGTAGTCTACATTTATGTAATAGCCTTTGTCTTGAAGAGTAGTGTATCCTCAACAAGTAGTAGCTATAAAGGCTAATATAGTGCCATCAGGATGTGTAAAGGATATCTACTCTTCGAGGTGCAATTGCTTATACAATCGAAGCCAATTTTCCTTATGGATAATAACATGAGGTGGAAAATCAAAGGAAAGGTATAGAAGCCAACTTGAGTTGTTCTTAGCGCTAGTCAAAATATTTTTGTTGTAACCATGCTTTGTGGAGTTAAACCAAAGTACTTTTGACAATACAATCTTTGATAGGATGCCCATTAACACTTTCAAATAGGAACCTTTTTCAAAGAGCTTACTCTTTTCGACATTTGGCAATGAGTATTTGTTTTGACCACAATTGGCACATCCAAAGCAACAATTTTCAATTGTTGATAAACCTAGTCGACAATGGACTCTAGGCATTTGAATGATAACAATTACTTGTGAAGCTTAGACATTTGATGCAATGAATGATTCGGTATCGCCTAGGTAAACCAAATGACCATTTGCACTTAGTGTTAATCACCACAATTGAATGTAATGGATTCTCACTTGGGTTATGAGCTCGGCTTCTATTGCATTATCAACCATAGTTCTTGTTCTCAATATAGAAGGCGAGATCTTAGTGCTCCTTGAGGCTACGACCCATGGTGTCTCCACTTGTGTAGTCTCATTGTTTCTCATAATCAATCTTTTCTTTCATTCATGAAGTACCACTCTACTATTGAGGTAGGAGATATTGGTTGTTTGGGGTTCTACTCTTACATGAGCTTGGTCATTGTTGTACCATCTCATTCACAAACTTATGCATTATACTAACCAATAATTCTTCTAAAGCCTCTTGGTTGATTTGTAAACTACATTGAATATGTTTGTTACAACATTTTTTAATATTATACTGCAAATACAATGGGACTATACACTATTGTGCAATGAATTGTGTAAGTATGATATTTTGATAGTGTTAAAAACATATAAGTCACATTCTTTAAACTCACTAAAAAACAAAAAAAGAAAACTACAATAGTAAAAGCACACCATGTGACACTACACACATGATTTACTTTGGAGAAACCCTGGAGGGAAAAACTGTAGCCAGAAATAATGGATTTGTGCCTTGCCCTTTCTTATTTTTCAGAGATTACAATGCAAATACATAGAAAACTAACTCATTATGAGTAAATAAACAACATAGATTGATGCATACTTCTACAAAGTCATCATCTTCCCTTGCTATTTTGTGTTGTCTCTTTATAGTGTCATGACTTGGAACAAAAACTCTTCGCTAGCAATTTCATCCCTTTCCCTCCTAGTGGCTAGGCTTTGAACTCTCGGATCCATTAGGGTTAGGGTTTTAGTCTCCCTCCTTTTGATTAGGGCCATGGTTTTGGATCTTTTAGAATCTTCTCGGAACACCATAGGTGGAGAACGCCACATATGTGAGTAAATGGCATTAATGTGGTCTCCACTTGATACTATAGTGGGAAAACATAATAAACTTGTTAGGATCATAACTTCACATATAAACTCTAGTTTTGGCCCTATTTAGCTTTTTGAAAATCTCTTCATCAATTATATGCCAAGGAATGTTTAGCCACCCACTATTTTGTTGTTTGAAAGCCCATAAAATATTGTTACGATGCAAAATAAGCTTAGGATTCCAAGATGTAAAATTGCAAAGTTAAAGCTGTGTTCCAAAATGTACCCCACATGGTTATAATTTTGGATTTTCCACTTCATACATTCTGAAGAAGGAAACACACACACACACACACACACACACACTCACACACATATAAATCCATATCGGATTAAACCTCCTCGTGGGAGGTTTTTGATCCCCAAAGCTTCAAATTTGGAGAAAAAGACACATTTTCTCTCTTCCTAGAGTACCACTTTGCCTTACGTAGTGTTTTCCCTTTTAATGTAACTTGTGAGAGTTTTTGCTAATCCCTTCTAGGTATTGTGGATTTTTTTATGTAAGACCATATCTTTTGCTAACCCTCTTTGATCAAAAGGTGCTAAGTCCTCTATGGAGGGTAATGATGAATGTATATTGGTAGCACTTTGACATAGCTATTGAAGAAGTCCACATGATAGGGGGAGTAGTTGAAGCAAATGAAGTAAAACATGGTGATAATTTGTGAATGAAACTCGAACTTCTGATTTTTGGAATTCCAAAAAGACAGGAGAAACACCTGAGTATTTATTTCTGTGGAAGAACCCGAAGGAAGAGTTTCTATCAAATACGGCTACAACAATATACTTGATAGGGGGAGCAGACAACTCAGCAAGGAGTAAACATACTTATGAACAATTGAAGATGGCAAATGAAAAGCTCAGACAAAAAGGGGGAGATCAGCAAATAAGAAATTGACATGGTATGATCTCATGAAGTTTTTAAAGATACAATATTTTTTTTGGGTATTGTGAAGCCTTTAATGGCTAACTCGCCCTTTGTCATTAATGTCAAAGGGGGAGAAAAAGTTTGGTTGGTTGCCATCAATGACAAACGGGGAGATTGATGAATGTGATTGTCATTGATGACAATACGTTAATGACAAAGGATGTAATGATGACATGGAGAACACACATGGCATTGAAGTGATGACAAGACTTGATGACAAAGAAAACAAGCATTAATGACAAGTGACAAGCTTGACAAGCAAGCATTGATGACAAGGCACATTTGAAGGCATATGGCAAGATGGAGGACATGGCAAGGACAAGCATGGCAAAGATTACATGGAGTCAAGGTGTTAAAGAGAAGCACAGCTGCGGGCATTTGGAAGATGGTTGCGGGCATATGGAGGATGTTGCGGGCATTTCCTGAAGACAAGGCCTGCGGACATTTTATGGGAAGCTGCAGGCATTTTATGGAGCCCTTGTAGGCATCCTTAACTACTCTTGTGGGTATTTTAAGGTGGTGACTGTGGGCATAATCATTGGAGCTATATGAGGGCATGTTATGAAGCCCTTGCGGGCATTTTAAGGTGGCCACTGCGGGCATAATTCAAGATAGCCTACGGGCATAGATTATGGGTCCATGAGGGCATCTTGGAAGGGTAGACCAATGATGTGGAAAAACAAAAATAATAAAAAATGCATATATATAATTGATAAGGATAATATGGAAATAAAAAAGTATATTATTAGATAAAGAGAAAATAAAATGATAATCAATGACAAGTCGGCCTCCAATTTTCATTGAAAGAAAAAGTATAAATAGAGACATATCTCAAATTTGAAAAAATGGATATTGAGTGGAAGATTCGTGGGGGTATAAGGAGCTCTGAACTCGGTGGGATGAGGAGAATTTTTCGGGGCAGCGGGTGAAGCAAGAACATCGGTAGATGAATTAATTTTTATATCTTTGATTTCTGGGTTTGACTAAGGCAACAGATTGTTTGGCAACAATAGATGAATTAAATTTTTCTGGGCAACAGTAAGGAATGGTATGACTGTATACATGCTAGGGCAGGAGAAAGTTGATCAGATTGAAGACATGATTATGACAGAATGAGAATAATGTGTTATTGAATATATGGACAAAATGATGATGTGCTTGAGTGATGATATGGCAACAGTAATGACATAACTGTGATGTGCATATGATGGATGGATCGATGATATATAAGATGTAATATTACAAATGTGTATATAACACAAGCTGGGACTTGAACTATTTTTCTTAGTTGGATCTGAGAAAAAGACTAAGTTGAGTCTTGGAATAAGAGTTGGTGCTTCTGATTCAGTTGAAGCTGATATACCCCCCAATTGTAGCTGATTGAATCAAATATAAAAATATTACAAAGCTTATCCTGTGTCTCTTATGATGTGTTGATGTTAATGTGTTTTACTTGATGAATGGTATGTTTTAAGTTGACGATTACTGAAGTATAGTTTAGAGATTGATGAAAGTGGTGGTAAAGTAAATCTGAAAATGATACAAGGTTAAGTAGCAAAGAAGAAGTTAGAATTGTTAATAAGTGTTCACTCACTGATTCACCCCCCCCTCTCAGTGAGCTATTGTGTCTATCAATAGGTTTAAGAGAAAGCCTTCATCACAAGCCTAGCAAGCTTGAAGGGATCAATGGACACAAAATGGAAGGACCAGCAAAGCTCATTCATATTGAAGTTCCAGTTTTTGAAAAGTGTGATTATTTTGGTTGGAGAAACATAATGAAGGATTACTTAAAGAAATTTGGTGTTTGAGAAATTGTGGTTAACCCACATGTCTAGTCTAGCAAGAAGAAAAAGACAACAGCTGAAAAAGACAATAATATTGCCTTGAAGTTTCTGATGGATGGACTCTCAAGCCCTATCTAAGAAAGTGTAAAAGAATACACATTTGCCAAAGATGTTTGGTTCAAGCTGGAAGAAGAGTACCAAATGAGGAGTCAAGACAAAGAAAATGAAACAGAAATCAAGACCTCTGAAGATGAGAAACAAAGAGAAAATGAGGTACAAGCTTCAAGTGAAGGTAAGAACTCTTCAGTTGATGATAATTCTGAATGTAGTGATGTTGAAATTCCACTTACAGAAGATGAAGAAGAATATTTGTTTAAAACCAATAATGCATTTGCATGCACCCTATTGGATGTTGATCTCAAATTTAACCCAAGGCTTAAGAATAAGATTTTGGGGTCATTTGAAAAATACAAAAATGAGACAAAGGCATTGCTCATGAGATAGAAACTCAAGAAAAGAGTTTTACAAGATGAGCTAAAAGATCAAAATGAAGAAGTTAGTAGATTGAAGATTGAGTTAGCAAAAGAACAAGAAGAGACTTCTAAAGATCCTACAGAACTTGAGGAGACTGGATGAGCTAATATTGATCTAAAAATCTAGTTGGAGGAAGCTAAAAGAATAAAGGAAATTATGAAGCTCCAATTAGAAGAAAAAGAGAAGACAAATCAAAAGCTTGAGATGAAAATTGTTGATCTCAGAAAGAAAATTGAAAAGTTAAAAGCCCATGAGAATTTCAATGATAGCTTAGTCATCTTGGAAGAAATTTTGAATTGTCAAAGATCTCCCTTTGACAAATCTAGTCTTGGGTACAAGAAGATAGAAAACAAATCTAAAGAAGACATGTGGTCCCCCAAGACTCCTGAAGTTGGATCCACATCCTTCAAAGGTGAAAGCAAATTTCCTCATGCCCCTGCCCATGACAACAAAGAAGTTGGAAGATAAAAAAATGCATCAAGAAGTTGCTCCCACTCCTTGAAGCAAATTCTTTAGAAGAAAATAGACAACTCCAAGATGGAATCAAGCACTCATGTATGATAGGAGCTTTAAGGGTTATTGTTATTCTTGTAATGCTTTTGGTCACAAGGCCATGGGTTGTACATTCCATGGAAGAAGAAGTGCTGGAATTCAAGGTGATCAAATGAGATGTTGGACATGTGACCGAATTGGACATCCTATTGCTAACTATTATACATTGAGACGTTACACTTATGGTGGTGTTGGCCATAAAGCCCAAGTATGTGCAAGTCCAAGAAGACAATCAATGAGAAGTTTTTCATACACTCCAACAAGAAAAATCAATGAATCTTGGAAGATGAATGACACAGAAAGATGTGAAGACCAAAGGACAAATAATCACAACCAAGGACATTCTAAGGTATGGTTGAAAAACAATATTTTGCTAAATCTAAATGAAGTTGATGATCATTGCACAAATGAAGGTGGCTTCCATATGGCAAGCCATGTTTGAGGTCTTTTAAAGACCTTGGGTACACCTTGAGTCCATGGAATTTGGAGGATGGACTCTAAGGTAAATGTTGGTTACTCTAAGCTAGTAACAGGTCCAAGGATCATGGCATCTTCATAGGGGGAGTATGGTTAGCTAGTGATGCAAAGAAACATGGTATTGTTTTGAAGTTATGGACTCATTACATGAATTTACTAGAGCAACTAGCACTATTAAAAATCTACAAGGAAGCACCAGTTTAAAGCAAGCCTGTGTACTGAAGCATATCTCTATATTTAGGAGGGACCCTTGAAATATTGAGTTCAATAAAGACATGTTCAAAATTCCTGAAAAGACATGTTACATCATTCTGAACAACTGGAAATATCTTCATGATAAAGAAGTACAGGATTTTATTTCTGAGGTTGGCTATGACATTCAAGATTGGAAGCAATTTTCTTCAAACCCTGTTGAAGACATAGAAGTAGATCTACAATAAAGCTTGAGGATCCGAAATTAAGTAATTTAGCAGCATAAAGATCAAAGGACAAAGTTGAAGTACTAAATCATTGGATGATTTAGTAACCAGATAAGAAACAACTGAATTATGATGAAGATGTTTTGTGGCATACAGCAGCAAAAACGTGGTGTTATGATGACAAGGAAATTTGAGGACTGTGTTAAAGAGGATGAAAATTAAAAGAAGGATGAAGCTTGATATCGGGCATCTCAAAGAAGCAACAGAACTGATACAAATGAAACGAAGCATTACCTAATGTACAGTTGCATATCTACATGTTGTGCTTGTGGATTTGAAGAACATATTGGGAGGATTGATCTATATCATGGAGAAAAGCTTCATCTCATTGTCGTTGTCTTTCTAGCCCTATGAATATAATGCAAGACATCTGTTGAAGCAAGAAGTGAATCTAGTAGTTTAGATGCGTAGATGCAAGCTATTCAAGCACCGTGACATTCTTGATAGGGGAAGCCAAGAAGCAAAAAGAAGACTTCAGAAGTACAAATCTCATGAAGCAAGAAGGTAGCCATAGGTGTCCTGTATTCGGTGGCACAAAGGCAACATCAGTCTGAGAATAGCAGGTTGGCAGCAACAAAAGATTATTCACAAGACCAAATGTATTCAAGCGTATGATCTCTTCTTGAAGAAGCCAATTCTAAGCAAGGGTTAGTACAAGATAAGAGAAGAAGTTTTAACAAATCTGAGGTCTACATGCTAAGGCTTAGCTCGGTGATAAAGAATGAAAATTAAAAGAAGAAGGATGAAGCTTGAAGCAGCAGAATTGATGCAAATGAGACAAAGGCACACAAATAAAGAACATTGAGTGATAGGGGGAGTATTATGAAGTAAAGCAATATGCTTTATGCTTACCTTTTATGAATTTACTAGATATAACTCTCTCTAAGATTTGGATATGATTTACTAACATTTGATTGTATGAGTTAAATTGGGAATAAAGTTAGAACAACTAGAAATGTTTTTTTTTCTTCGATAATTGGTATCATCAATTGGTATAAGTTGGTCTATGATCTTGAAGCTACAACGGATTGAAGTAGAGAAGAAAAGTCAATGTTGATACAGCCATGAGATAGAAGTTCTCTCTGAAATTTGAGTAAAATTGGACAGCATGCTATGGACAACTTTGTCACTTGTCTTGACTTGACATATAACAACAGTGACATTTCACAGTATATTGGTAGCACTTTGACATAGCTATTGAAGAAGTCCACATGATAGGGGGAGTAGTTGAAGCAAACGAAGTAAAACATGGTGATAATTTGTGAATGAAACTCGAACTCTGAATTTTGGAATTCCAAAAAGAAAGGAGCAACACCTGAGTATTAAATTCTATGGAAGAACCTGAAGGGAGAGTTTGTTCAAAAAGGGCTACAGTAGTACACCTGATAGGGGGAGCAGACAACTCAGCAAGAAGGAGTAAACTGTTGAGTATTTGTTGGCATTGATGTCAACATGGATGTGAGGATAATCTTGCTGCATTGATGGAAAAGGTAGTTTGGGCATCGGAGCACTAAGTGGTCTAAATGACCCATTCTGTGGTCATTTGTTGAAGATGATGTGGCTCCTATAAATGTGGAGCCCTGCATCTAGTTGATAAGGTCCTTTAACCCACAAGATTGGATCTTGGAAACCACTACCTTGTTGTTGATGCTGTGATGAGGATGAAGACCTTGGAAAGATGTTGAAGACCCTGCGATGGTGCTGAAGCCCTTGTGGATGATGGAGAAGCCCTTGATGGGTTGAAGAAACATTGAGACATAAGGAGTCTTGGAAACCCCATAGAAGATGGCATGATGGTTCTTGACCCTTGTAGGTCTTCGTGCATGGTAAAGAAGCCTTTTGAAGAAGAATTTGGACCCACACTTGGTGGTTTAATGGTCCTTGGTGTCCTTGGAAGTTTGGACTCACACATATGGTCATTGGGATGTCATGAGGTATTGCACGCTAGTGGTGAGGTCTTTGTACCCCTCTTTTGGGGTGTTGGTACTCTTATGGTGATGAAGATATATAGTGGAACCATTGGATATGTTTTTATGATATGGAGACCTTGAAATTGATGATGTCCATTGAAGCCTTTGACCTTGATAACCCTTTGACTTGACTTGGTTTATGGTTTGGTCTTTGACACCCTTGTGTATGGGGTCTTTGACGTCCTGTACAAATTGAAGATTTTAAGAATGAAGGACCATGTATTTGCAAATAAGCCCATCATGGGATGATAGCCCTCATCATGTTGTTTCCAACGGTAGGTGGCACGTCATGTGGTTCCTCACGGTTGACGAAATATCAATTTTTGAAGTTGAAGCATTTTCACTCCATCTTTTGGGTCAGCCGACCAAACAAATAAAAATAAAAATAAAAATAAAATAATCTGACATGTCGGCCAGACTATCTCTCCCCGTTGAAACAAGTATAAATACTAGTAAAACCTCTTTAAACTTTAAAAAAAAAGCTCTGATTTTTGACCGGCTCTGAGTAATTTCGGGTGTCTCTGAGGCAACAACATAGCAGCAGCAGTGGAGTAAGCCACAGTTAAGAGGTCCAAAGTCTTTGTTTTTTTTCTTTTTGTTTTCTGATCAGCGTGAGGCATCCGTGGGAGTATATTGAAGCAACAGGAACTGAAATGTGAGAAGATTGATCTGCAACAACAATATACACAGCCACAAAATCAAGCTTCAAATATATCTCTGATTTCGGGTGGACAGAGGACTGAGCAGTCATAGTAGTAAAGAATCTTTGGGTTGAATAAAGCTCTGATTTTTCAAGAGATGGATTCCTATTTTGTCTTTGGTTTGATTCAACAAATCAACAAATAAATGTGTTGATTGTATAAAGCCTTTTGTTGGAATAATAGACATCGTCGTGTGAGTTGAATTGTATAAAGAAGATCATGGAAATTAAACCATGAAAGACTGAGTTGAACTCTAAGAAGGGAATATACATGATAGCAGGTTGTTATTTCCAGCAAAAATGTATTGATATAACATGATAGGTATGTGCTCTCTATTTAAGAAAATGGTGTATTGATTGTCTGAGATTCCAGCACAAGTATCAAGCCACCACAGAGGAAGCTCGTTGGCTGTTTACTCCATGAAAAGATTCAGAAAATGCAGATCCAGTTCAATTCTGAAACTTGACACTCTGATATTCAAGGTATCTGAAACTTACACTTTGTATTAAAAGGTATTGGGAAAGAAAAATGTAAATGAATAGATTGTCTTCAGAACTTATTGGTAAATTCAATACTTCAAGAATGAAAGGGTGGTTGCATGTAAGTCCTGTGGCGTGAACCCATAAATCAGATTTGTTTATAATGTTCATGATGCATAGAAAGGATTGAAGAGTGATTGGTTGACGGCTGAGATGTTTTGACAGTAATAGCAACAACAGAGCACTTTGACAGTTGACAGAGATTTAACAAAATGATAAGGCAGATGTGACTATAGTAGGACTCTTGGATATCGTTGACAAATGATCAGTTGACTTGAGATCATATATTAAGGACTTGTGATTGAGATACATGAGCAGAACTCTTTGATGATTGGGATGAGCAGAATATTTGAAATGTTGGCATACGCAGATACTTGAAGTCTTGACTCTTGAGCAACAGACAATGAAGAGGCAGATGGTTTATTTGACATAACCGCAGTGTTTGATAGTTTGATTTGACATTGGCAGCTTGATAGTGACATGAACTTGATGACAATGACACCTATAGAAGAATGGCATGACAAGTGACATCATAGAAGATTGAAATGGACAGTATTGATTTGACAGAGATAGTTGATGGAGTTGGTATGATAGTGATTGATGTATGACAGTGATTGCAGTTGACTTGACAGTGGCAGTAGTGGTGATGTGATTATTCCCTATTGGAAGCAGTGTACACCCAAGGATTGGATTCCTCAACCCTTTCTCAGTTGGACCTGAGAAAACCAGGCTGGGTCCTGTTACAAGAGTTGGTGCTCTTTTCATCAGTTGGTGTTGATTGTAATCGCGAAGATTGAAGTCTTCCATTACCATATATAAAGCTTACATTACTTATATTGTTGTGTCTCTTTTTGATGTGATTATTGTGCTTATGATGAATATGATGTTGCAATTGATAACATAATGCTAGATAAACTCTGATTGATTAATTGAAGGTGAAAAAGTTTAAATTTCTCTCACACTGATTCACCCCCCTCTCAGTGTGGCCATTGTGTTCAACAATTGGTATTAGAGCAGTCCTTCTTCACAAGCCTTGCAAGCTTGAAGGAGATCTGTGGACACACAATGGAAGCAAAAGCAGAGTCATCAACCAATGATGTGCCCGTACTTGATGTGACAGATTACTTCGGGTTGAGGAGAAAAATGAAAGCATATCTGAAGAAGTTTGGTGTTTGGGAGATTGTGATCAATCCACCCACTCCATCCAATAAGAAGGGCAAGGTAGCTGCACAGAAAGAAGAAAAGAAGGACAATACTACATCCTTGAGGTTCCTCATGGATGGACTTCCTAGCTCAGTGAAAGAAAGTGTAGGAGAGTACACTTCAGCTAAAGAGGGCCTTTGGTTCAAGTTGGAAAGCGAGTATCAGAAGGGAAGACCAGACACTGAAAAGACGGATCAGGAGTCAGAAGACAAGCCCCTGGAGGAGGTCAATCAAGAAGAAGAAAAGCCAGAAATGGACTCCAACAAAGGTGTGGATTCTTTTGATTGTAATGATAGCATGTGTGATGAAATTGAGAGGGTTCTTGCAGAAGATGATGAAGATCTATCAAAAGTTGCACAAGAGATACATCTCACTTTGATAAATATTGATCTCAGAGCAAATTGGGTCTTGAACACTGTAAATCTGAACCATAGTGAATTCATAAGGTTCAAAAGGAGAATCTTGGAGTCTTTGAGTGAATATCAGCAGAAGACCATGACAATGAGAGTATTGCTTATGAAGCTCAAACACAAGGATAAAGAGCTGCGGGATCAGCCGAAAGACAAGAATGCTGAAGTTGAACAACTAAAGACTGAATTGTTCATTCAAAAGGAAGAACCAGAAGAGCCTGCTGAAGAGCTTGAAGAAACTATAGAGGTCAATCATGATATGAAGACTCAGTTGGAGGAATCCAAGAGGATAGAAGAAATCCTAAAGATTCAGCTAGAAGAAAAGGAGGAGACAATCCAGAAGCTGGAAATGGAGGTAGTTGGTCTCAGGAAGAAAGGTGAGAAGAATGAAGCTTTTTTCAAGTTCAAGGACAGTTCAGTTGTCCTAGATAAGATCTTGGATTGCCAGAGATCTCCACTTGACAAAACTGGTCTTGGTTACAAGAAGGACAAGGAAAAATCTGAAGATGACACTTGGTCTCCGAAGACTCCAGAAGCAGGTCCATCAACGTTCAAACTTGCCCCCTATGCACTTGCACATGACAACAAGGACTTTGAAAGTTCAAATATGAAACAAGGAGTTAGGTTTATTCTTCAAAACAAGCTCAGAAAAGAAACAACTCCAAGACCCAGGTATGAAGGTGGTTTCAATGGTTATTGTTATTTTTGTTCTAACTTTGGTCGTAAAGATGTGGAGTGTCGACTGTACGAAAGAAGTGGTGGAATGCCCAATGACTCAGTCAGATGCTGGACATGTAATCAAGTTGGACATGTTGCTGCCACATGTCACACATTGAGATGCTACACCTGTAGTGGGTTTGGTCACAAAGCCCAAGAATGTGCAAGTCAAAGAAGTCAACCCAGGAGGAGTCCTTCATACACATCAACAAGAAGAATCAGTGAACCTTGGAAGAAGATCAATGCAGGAAGATTTGAAGATTAGAAGACAAAGTCCTACAGTCAGGGATACTCTCAGGTATGAAGGAATGAAGTTGATCAAAGAAGTGTTGGAAGCTCCTACAACTCAGTTAGGTGCTAGACATGCAACCATGTTGGTCACATTGCTGCATATTGTCGTACGATGAGATGCTATGAGTGCAGTGGCCTTGGGAAAAAAGCTCAAAACTGTTGGAGTACATAGAAACAACCCATGGGAAGATTCTCATACAGCTCATCAAGGAAAGCCAATAAAGATGAAGGAACAAATGCTGAAAAGACAAATGTCAAGAAGCAAGTATGGATGAAGAAGACCGAGCAGTTACACCTAGGAGAGATTGAACAATACAAAGAAGATGGCTTCCATGTGGGAGTACCTTGAGTTCATGGGAGTGGTAGGAGGAACTCAAGGGTGAGAAAGAGCAGCTGATGGCTCTTTCAAGAAGCAGTACAGGTCCCAGGATTGTGTTACAGCCAAAGAGAACATGGACATTTATGCATGTTTGATAGGGGAGGTATTAGCAAAGAGGTTGAAGTTGCCCTCTTGGTGGTCTTCTCTTGGTCATGGTAGCTCTTGCCTTAACCTTTGTTGCTTATACGTTGATGATTGTATGAATATACATCTTTACTTATCCAATAAGAAAGAAAGTTGAAGTATTGTTTTGCAAGGTCCTCTGAACTTTGGTAATGCAATAAGTATGCACTATGGCAGTATATTGAGGCAACATAACACACTAAGGTAGCTGAAAAGTCATACAAGTTATATATGATCCTAGTTACTATAAAATAAAAGGTCCAAACAGTCCATCTGGAGGTGCATATCAAGAGATAGTTGAGAAGACTAAGATAGCAGCAAAAGATCTACAGTCAAGAAGTGTGATGCTCTGAATTGGGTGAAGTAAGGAGAAGATTATCCAAGTACGAGCTACAGGTGCAGTCTTAAGAAAAATAAAGTAATTATCAATTTTTCTAACTTTGATTCTTCATCAAGTCAAGAAAGATAGTCAAGGTATGTAGATCTAGTATTGTATTTGAAGACTGTCACTTAAGATCAAATTATGAGACTGACTATAGGGAAAGACTGTCATAAGTCTACCCTAGTCAATTTGTTTGGCATATACCGATTAATACTATGTAAGCAATGAAGATTCTGCTAGTAGATAACATAAAAGACATATTGCTATCATTCAAAAGAGGGTGTCATCAAGATAATATCTAAGATACATATTTGAAAACAAAAGTCTGATCATCTTCGTAGAGGTGTATGTATTCAAAGATCAAGAAGGAGCACCTTTCAAAAGATAAGATATAAGATTTTGGTTGTTCTAACAGAAACATATAAAAAGACATATGAAGCAGCTCTTGTAAAAAGTCTAAATCAATATTCTGCTTTGAAAGATGCTGGTCTAATACATCAAAGATCAGTTCACAAGATATTTTGGGTACGTAGTAAACAATTGAAGTTTGAAGTTCAGATCTCTACAAGCAAGGATGCACCAAGATCACATGAACCTCATTCTCAAAATCTACTAATCCCAGGCTTGTCATTGGCCCAATCACCAATATATTCTCAAGATGATATAAACATGAATATCAACACGACAAAAGTGGATTGCAGCATAGGAACAGTTTAAGTATTAAAGATCTTTAGCAGAAGTAAAAAAGATCAAATCCAAGTTCAGTCCAAGGGGGGGAACAATTAAAAAAAAAGGGTCTTGGCATGGTTTCAGGGGGAGCAACAAAAGACCAAGAAGTAGTACATGACTAAGAGGCCCTTTGTCATTAATGTCAAAGGGGGAGAGAGATTTGAAAGTATTGACATCAATGCAAAGAGGGATATTGCTGAGTATTTGTTGGCATTGATGTCAACATGGATGTGAGGATAATCTTGCTACATTGATGGACAAGGTAGTTTGGGCATTGGAGCACTAAGTGGTCCAAATGACCCATTATGTGGTCATTTTTTGAATATGATGTGACTCATATAAATGTGGAGCCCTGCATCTAGTTGATAAGGTCCTTTAATCCACAAGATTGGATATTGGAAATCACTACCTTGTTGATGATGCTATATTGAGGATGAAGACCTTGGAAAGATGTTGAAGACCCTGTGATGGTGCTGAAGCCCTTGTGGATGATGGAGAAGCCCTTGATGGGTTGAAGAAACATTGAGACATAAGGAGTCTTGGCAACCCCATAGAAGATGGCATGATGGTTCTTGACCCTTGTAGGTATTTGTGCATGGTAAAGAATCCTTTTGAAGAAGTCTTTGGACCCACACTTGGTGGTTTAATGGTCATTGGTGTCCTTGGAAGTTTGGACTCATACATATGGTCATTGGGATGTGATGAGGTATTGCAAGCTAGTGGTGAGGTCTTTGTACCCCTCTTTTGGGGTGTTGGTACTCTTATGGTGATGAAGATATATAGTGGAACCATTGGATATGTTTTTATGATATGGAGACCTTGAAATTGATGATGTCCATTGAAACCTTTGACCTTGATAACCCTTTGACTTGATTTATGGTTTTGTCTTTGACACCCTTATGTATGGGGTCTTTGATGTCCTGTACAAATTGAAGATTTTAAGAATGAAGGACCATGTATTTGCAAATAAGCCCCTCATAGGATGATATCCCTCATCATGTCGTTTCCAACGGTAAGTGGCACATCAGGTGGTTCCTCACGGTTGACGAAATATGAATTTTTGAAGTTGAAGCATTTTCACTCCATCTTTTGTGTCAGCGGACCAAACAAAAAAAAATAAAAAATAAAATATTTGACATGTCGGCCAGGCTATCTCTCCACAATGAAACAAGTATAAATACTAGTAAGACCTCTTTAAACTTAAAAAAAAAACAGCTTTGATTTTCGACCAGCTTTGAGTAATTTCGGGTGTCTCTGAGGCAACAACAGAGCAACGACATTGGAGTAAGCCAAAGTGAAGAGGTCCAAAGTCTCTGTTTTTTTTCTTTTTGTTTTTTGATCAGTGTGAGGCATCCACAGGAGTATATTGGAGCAGCAACAACTGAAATGTGAGAAGATTGATCCGCAACAGCAGTATACACAACCACAAAAGCAAGCTTCAAATATATCTCTGATTTCGGGTGGACAGAGGACTGAGCAGTCGCAGCAGTAAAGAATCTTGTGGTTGAATAAAGCTCTGATTTTTCAAGAGATGGAGTCCTATTTTGTCTTTGGTTTGATTCAACAAATCAACAAATAAATGTGTTGATTGTATAAATCCTTTTGTTGGAATAATAGAGAATGGATTAAAGAGTGATCGATCGAAGGCTGAGATGTTTTGACAGTAATAGCAACAACATAGCACTCTGACAGGTGACAAAGATTTGACAAAATGATAAGGCAGATGTGACTATAGCAGGACTCTTAGATATCGTTGACAAATGATCAGTTGACTTGAGATCAGAAATTAAGGACTTGTGATTGAGATACATGAGCAGAACTCTTTGATGATTGGGATGAGCAGAATCTTTGAAATGTTGGCATAAGCAGATACTTGAAGTCTTGACTCTTGAGCAGCAGACAATGAAGAGGAAGATCGTTTATTTGACATAGCCGCAATGTTTGATAGTTTGATTTGACATTAGTAGCTTGATAGTGACATGACTTTGATGACAGTGACACCTATAGAAGAATGCCATGAAAATTGACATCAGAGAAGATTGAAGTGGACAGTATTGATTTGACAGAGATAGTTGATGGAGTTGGTATGATAGTGATTGATGTATGACAGTGATTGCAGTTGACTTGACAGTGGCAGTAGTGGTGGTGTGATTATTCCCTATTGCAAGCAGTGTACACCCAAGGATTGGATTCCTCAACCCTTTCTCAGTTGGGCATGAGAAAACTAGGCTGGGTCCTGTTACAAGAGTTGGTGCTCTTTTCATCAGTTGGTGCTGATTGTAATCGCAAAGATTGAAGTCTTCCATTACCATATATAAAGCTTACATTACTTATATTTTTGTGTCTCTCTTTGATGTGATTATTGTTCTTATGATGAATATGATGTTGCAATTGAAAACATAATGATAGATAAACTCTGATTGATTAATTGAAGGTGAAAAAGTTTAAATTGCTCTCACACTGATTCACCCCCCTCTCAGTGTGGCCATTGTGTTCAACATAAACATACTTATGAACAATTGAAGATGGAAAATGAAAAGCTTAGACAAAAAAGGGGGAGATCAGCAAATAAAAAATTGACATCGTATGATCTCATGAAGTTTTTAAAGATACAATATTTTTTTTGGGTATTGTGAAGCCTTTAATGGCTAACTGACCCTTTGTCATTAATGTCAAAGGGGGAGAAAAAGTTTGGTTGGTTTTCATCAATGACAAACGGGGAGATTGATGAATGTGATTGTCATTGATGACAATACTTTAATGACAAAGGCTGAAATGATGACATGGAGAACACACATGGCATTGAAGTGATGACAAAGAAAACAAGCATTAATGACAAGTGACAAGCTTGACAAGAAAGAATTGATGACAAGGCACAATTTAAGGCATATGGCAAGATGGAGGGCATGGCAAGGACAAGCATGGCAAAGATGACATGGTAGATGACATGGAGTCAAGGTGTGAAAGACAAGCACAGTTGAAGGAATTTGGAAGATGGCTGCAGGCATATGGAGGATGCTACGAGCATTTCCTGAAGACAAGGCCTGCATGCATTTTATGGGTAGCTATGGGCATTTTATGGAGCCCTTGCGGGCATCCTTAAGTGCCCTTGCGGTCATTTTAAGGTGGCCACTGCGGGCATAATTCAAGACAGCATGCGGGCATATATTATGGGTCCATGCCGGCATCCTGGAAGGGAAGACCAATGATGTGGAAAAACAAAAATGATCAAAAATACATATATATAATTGATAAGGATAATATGGAAATAAAAAAATATATTATTTGATAAAGACAAAATAAAATGGTAATCAATGACAAGTCGGCCTCCAATTTTCATGGAAAGAAAAAGTATAAATAGAGACATATCTCAAATTTGAAAAAATGGATATTGAGTGGAAGATTTGTGGCAGTATAAGGAGCTCCGATCTCGGTGGGCTGAGCAGAATTTCCAGGGTAGCGGATGAAGCAAGAACAACAGTACATGAATTAATTTGTATATCTTTGATTTATGGGTTTGACTAAGGCAACAGATTGTTTGGCAGCAGTAGATGAATTAATTTTTTATGGGAAACAGTAAGGAATGGTATGACTGTGAACATGCTAGGGCAGTAGAAAGATGATCAGATTGAAGACATGATTATGACAGAATGAGAATAATGTGTTATTGAATATATGGACAGAATGATGATGTGCTTGAGTGATGATATGGCAGCAGTAATGACATAACTGTGATGCGTGTATGACGGATGGATCAATGATATATAATATGTAATATGACAAATGTGTATATAACACAAGTTGGGACTTGTACTATTTTTCTTAGTTGGATCTATGAAAAAGACCAAGCTGAGTCTTGGAATACGAGTTGGTGCTTTTGATTCAGTTGAAGCTAATAGACCCCCTGGTTGTAACTGATTGAATCAAATATAAAAAGATTACAAAGCTTATCCTGTGTCTCTTATGATGTGTTGGTGATAATGTGTTTTACTTGATGAATGGTATGTTTTAAGTTGATGATTATTGAAGTATAGTTTAGAGATTGATGAAAGTGGTGGTAAAGTAAATCTGAAAATGATATAAGGTTAAGTAGCAAAGAAGAAGTTAGAATTGTTAATAAGTGTTCACTCACTGATTCACTCCCCCCCCCCTCAGTGGGCTATTGTGTCTATCAGGTAAGACTTGCCCATCATTTTCTTCATTGAACATGGATGGCCAAGAGTTTCAAATGTTATACATTAACAACTAGGTAAATGCACATGAATGCAATACACAAAGTCTATAATCAATATTGCATACCCATTCTAATGCTTTAAAACACACACATCATAAGGACATAGATTGTTTTTTCTTGTCCTTACAATGCTTCTTTGTTAGGATGCAATTAGGCTTAATCTCCTCCATTGAATGTTTTTTCTACCATGCATTAGTCATGTTATCCTTTCTCTATTCTTGTGATCTGTTTCAATGAGAACTTATTGGTGGACTACTCTACTATAGGAATGTTGAATAGAGATCAAACTTTCATTGAATTCCTTGGATGCTTTCAATGGTATCCTCTCAAAAGTTGCACCATTGTCTTGTTCACTTCCTTTATTTTCCCATCCATTTGTGGATGGCAGGTTGCAAATCTCTTAAATGTTATGATTATGTTTACCTACAATTTAGTTCAAAAGGTACTTAGAAAGATTTTGCATATCTACAAAGAAGAGTACCAAGATCCTAAAGCACTACCATGTAATAGTGTAGTGGAGCATGGAATAGAATGGTTTCTTTATTCTTATTTGTAAACATATGTATGTATAGGTACTCCATTATGGTAGTAGACGAAGTGAGGAAGAAATTACAAACAATGTAAATGATGAATTAAATACTCTCCTACAACAAAATCCAAAAAGTACATGAGGAGGGTAGAAAGTTGAAATCAATATAAGATGAATACTGTATATAATTGATAAATTAGTAAATGAGATGGTACATGAGGAGGATAGGAAGTTGAAATCGATATAAGACGAATAATGTATATAATTGATAAATTAGTAAATGCGATGACACAATGAACCTTGTGATGGTATACTTTATAAGAGCTAGCTAGTCAAATTAACATTATGTGTGTGTGTGGGTGTGTGCGTCATGATTCTTCATCCTTGATGTTGCAATCATTAAAAAATGAGATGATATGAGCTATGAAGGATTGAGCAGAATTGTCATATTGTGAAAAGACAAGACCTTCGCTCTAAAATTGTGGTAACAATTTCTATGATTTGGGGATTCATAAGATTCAAGAATTGAGATTCTTTTCAATATACTATGATCAACAATTAGTTTTTCATATTGATTTAATCTTGGGTTAGTTTGTTGGATAATACGATGATTGTTATAATCAAGATGGCGATAATGCATCGTTTTATCCTTGTATTTTGTATCTTATGTCACTAGTTATATCAATAATTATATGTGTGTGTGTGTGTGGGCACATCTGCCTTCAAGAATCTTTGTCCTCAAAGCATTTTATGGAAAATAAAACTACATCTCCATTTAGGTCTACAATGCCTTCTCATGATTATCCATTCCCGATGTTGTTATGGTTGAAAACATGAAATGATATGCGTTACGAACGGTTGAGTAGACTCTTGTCTTATTGTAAAAGGGTAAAATGATGCTAAGTCGCCTCTCTCTAAAATTGTGTGGTAACAATTTCTATGATTTGGGGATTCATAAGACTCAAGAACTTAGCTTCCTTTCAATATACTATGATCAATAGTTAGGTTTTCATATGGATTTCATCTTGGGTTTTCTTGTTCACTAATACAATGACTATTATAATAAGGATGGTGATCATGAATCCTTGTATTTTGTATCTTATGTCACTAGTTATACCACTTGTGATACCTTGTGCATGGAAGATTCAAATATAATAGATTCTTATGATTCCCCTTGTGGAAGTGTCTAGAGACAAGACAATTGCGGTTACCCTTGTAATGAAGAAATGGCAATGAAAAGACTATGACTTCATGTAGTAGTATAACCTCAATGAACTCCATGTAGTAGTATAACCTCAATGCAAGTATTTTTTTGTCTATTCTAGGCACACCACTTACTTTCCATAGTGATTTATTATGACAATATGCAACTCAGTAATTGGCAATAAAGTTAATCTAGATGCACATCGCCTTTAATGATCAAAACTACTCCAACTATTTCGTTATGCAAATGGATGGTGTTGCTTCCACTGACGTGACTATTCATTTGGGTTCTAATTTTATTGATCCACAATTATTCTTCATTCCGCATGAGATGATATGCGTTACAATGGGTTGAGTATAATGTCTTATTGTAAAAGGTTAAGATGATGCTAAGCCACCTCTCCCTAAAATTGTGTGGTAACAATTTCTATGATTTGGGGGTTCATAAGATTCAAGAACTAAGATTCCTTTCAATATACTATGATCAATAGTTAGGTTTTCATATTGATTTCATATTGGGTTTTCTCGTTCACTAATACAATGACTATTATAATTAGGATGGTGATCGTGAATTGATCCACTCGGGGCCAGGAATCCGAGGGGGACAACAGTTCAACTGAATGAGTTGGCTCTATTACGACGGAAGCACAAGAAATAGAATAAGCAAGCAGAAATCACACTACGCGGATAAACACAAATACACACAGACAAATATGCAGGAATGTGAACTGATTTCTCTATTATTGGATGTAAGGATCCGGAATGATAAGATGTATATTACAATAGTTTACATGCTTATATAGAGAGTGCTGAGATGCTTGGGTGCTTTCCCGTTACATTCAGTTACAAAAGAAGTTACAACGATTCGACAATTCAACCATTACAGTCAACTAGAAGACAGAGTGACAGTTTGCCTAAGTTCAATAGTCGCATGTCACAAGATGGTGTTGTGCAAGTCACAGATCGACGTTGTATGTCGACGTCACGAAACTGTGAGGTCGCAGAACGTGTCGAGGTCATGTCGCATTTCGACAACTTGCCAAAGTTGTGTCGAAGTCGCGAAGTGTGTCAAATCCCTGTCGAAGTCAAAACTCGTCGGAGTTGTGTCGATGATGGCTTGTCGCAGTAGGTGTCGGCATTCGACAACAATGCCAACTGCGATATGGATCAGATCTCCTTCCTTAAGAAACAATGGTCTCCATTGTTTGCTCGTGAAGGTGAGGAAACTTGTCAGCCAGTTTAGTAGTAGAGTAGCACTTTCCTTGTGTTGGGATATGTCCTACTTTAGAAACCCGAAACAAGGGAATTGTGTTCATTCTTGTATGGCATACTAGTCGTCCCAAAATGGTGTCACGAGGAAGAGGCTCCTGAACATCTGGATGGATGTTGTTGGGTTCTGCTATTTGCAAGTCATTCTGTTCCTACAATGGTGCATGGTATGGTCGAAGTAGATCCACATTGAAGACTGGATGTAGACCAAGGCATGCAGGAATGTCGAGTTGGAAAGCGTTTTTGCTAATTTGCTGAATAATACTGTATGGACCATATCGCAAATGTTTTAGCTTCTAGAATGGGCCGGTGAAGTGCTCCTTCTTAATATGTAACCAGAACTTATCCCCAATTTGGAATGAATTAGGGATACGATGCTTATCATGTCAGGCCTTAGCTTTCGCTTTTTCTCTATGCAACATGTCATGTGCTTGTCGATGGATGTCGCAAATCTGTTCTCGAAAATTCAATGCTTTGTCAACTTCTCACTGGTTGTGGTTGTTGTCGGAGTTTGGCTGTGTCGAGAAGTAGATCAAGTCGATAGGTGCTGAGGGTTGAAATCCATAATAGATCTCAAATGGACTCTTTCCCATAGAGCTATGTTGTATGTATGGAAGACTTTCATCCCATGTTCGTCGATGCTTGTGGTTGTACATGCGAAGTAGTTGTACGACCAAGTGATTCACAACTTCTGTCTGCCCATTGGTCTGCGGATGGAAAGTTGTCGACAATGAGAGTCGTGTGTCTAGCTATTTCCAAAGGGTAGTCCAAAATATGCTAATGAATCTGGCATCTCGGTCAGAAATGATGGTTGTCAGTAAACCATAGTGTTTCCAAACATGTGTGAAGAAGAGTTGAGCAGTTTGCTGCGCTGTCGTTGTCTTCTTGCATGGTATGAGAATGGCCATCTTGGAAAATTTGTCGACTACTACTAAGATCGCATAAAGTTAATGTTTGGTAGTAGGATATCCTGTAAAGTAGTCCATATAAATAGATTCCCATGGTCGACTAGGAACTGGAAAAGGCGTGTACAATCCTTGTCATCGATTAGGCTGTTTAGCAATGGCACAAACCACACATGATCAAATGTACTTGTTGACATTAGTTTTAAGTGTAGGCCAAAATAAATACTTCTGCAGAATAGCAAGTGTCTTTGCTACTCCAAAGTGTCCTGCAGTATTGTTGTAGTGTGTGTCCCAAATGACTGTTGTTGATGCTCATCGGTCAGTACACAAAGCTGTCCAAGCTTGTATAGCAATGTATCTTTCAGGAAATAGTCGGTGGTCGACGACTTGTCAGTCTGAATTTGTAGGTAGACTGGTGAAAAGTCGATGTATTCCTGATACAACTGAGGCCAATTAGTGGTGTCATATCCTTGCATACTCATCACTGTGAAAAGAAGAGTAATGGTCGTTTTGCTTAAACAATCGGTGGTGGCGTTAGCTTTACCTTTCCAATACTTAATTACCAACTGGAATTGTTGCAGGTAATTAATCCACTTAAGCTGTCGAGTTGTTTGAAGTTTTGATTGTGTCGGAGCGAATTAAACAGGCTTGTGGTCAGTGAGAATGACCGTTTCCTTGCCAAGGATGTAATGCCTCCATTGCTTGAGAGCTTGCACAATGGCGTACAGTTCTTTTTCGTAGGTTGAATACCTTCTAACAGTGTCGTTAAAAGTTTCAGAATAAAAAGCGACTGGGTGACCAGACTGAGTGATCACTGCGCCCAAGGAATAGTCCGATGCGTCCGTCTCAATCTCAAAGGGATGATGCAAATCAAGTAACACAAGTACTGGTGTAGTGAAGAGCTTGTGTTTGAGCTGTTAAAAAGCTGCTTGTTATGTCGGTGTCCATTTAAAGACAGTTTTCCCACTTTATTTCTTCAATTGATTCAAGGGCCAGGCTATGTGATTGCAGCCAAGTATGAATCGTCGATAGAAATTCTCTAAACCAAGAAAACTTCTTAGTTCTTGAACGTTGTGAGGGATGGGCCAATCTTTGAGAATTTGTACTTTTTATGGGTCGACGTGAATGCTTGCAGAGTCAATTACAAACCCCAAATAATTGATGTTGTTCATCTCAAAGGAACACTTGTCCATATTCAACTAGAGATGATGTTACTGGAGAGTGTCGAGGACTTGCTGAAGTTGTCTGACATGTTATTCCCATGATCGACTGAAAATCAATATGTCATCAAGATAGACAATGACCTGTTTGCCGATGAAAGTTTGAAGAATGTTATCCATGTATCACATGAAGGTCATAGGTGCATTGGTTAAGCCGAAAGGCATGACTAACCATTCAAACAGTCCTTCCTTGGTCTTGAAAGCAGTTTTCTATACATCTGAGGGATCAATTGGAATATGATGATATCCCACTTTGAGTTCGAGCTTAGTAAAGAACTTAGCACCTTTCAGATAGTCAATGAGCTCATCTATCCACGACAGAGGGTACTGATTATTCACCGATATTTTGTTGAGTGCCCTGTAGTCGATGCACATGCGCCAAGTCCCGTCTTTCTTTGGAACGAGGATGACTGGACTTCCACAAGGGGAGGAGTTGGGTCGAATATGACCTTTGTCGATTAGATCTTGGATTTGTCTGCGAATCTCTTCATTTTCAAGAATGGATCTTTTGTAGATAGATGCGTTAGACAAAGAAGAACCATGAGAAAGTTCAATAGAGTGTTTTACCTGACAATTTAGAGGTACTCCGTCTGGAACTTGGAATAGGTTTTGGTACTCTTCAAGAATATTGTTGATCTACTGGTTCTGTCGGGAGTTGCGTTGGTCGGTGACTCGACTGGTTGTTGCAGTATTCCTAGAATGTTGCGGCTTTATCATAATCAATGTGAACTTATGAGCATGATTGATGAGCTTCTTTGTCTGTTTCATAGATACCAAGGAAACCGTTGGTGTAGGTCGTCATTTTGGTATGCTGTATTGCTGATTTCCGATTCTGACAATCACCTTCTGCGGTCATGACTGGTAACTTCCATGGCGATCCCATAGGTAAGGCTTCCCAAACAGGATTTCGACTATGGAGAGAGGTGCCACATCGTAGAGTACTTCATCTTCAAAAGTCTTTATGAAGTATGCGAGCTTGCATTGTCGGGCGATCCTTAGTTCTTGTCTATCCTTCATCCAACCGATGTTGTAAGGTTGAGGATGCAGAGTGGTCACAAGACCTAGTTTCTTCACAAGTTATTTAGAAAAAAATTTCTTCTGGCTCCTGTTGTCCACGATCAGATGGAATAGATTGTTCTGAACCCATATCTGTGTATGGAAAAATCACTCTCGTTCCTCCTCGTCGACGATGGTCGAGGATGCTAAAGTTTTCGATGTCAAAAGAGTTGCTGCTTCTGGGTCATATTCTACCACAGTCTTGTCAAACACGTTGAATGTCGACACTTTTGCAAAAAAGGTCTTCTGAACTTTGCATTCAGACGTATCATGCCAAGATGAGTGATGGTAGTCTCACCATTTCTCAGTCGGTTGCTTGCTACATTCCTTTTTATGAAAAGGATTCTTGTTGTGATCAAGCTTTGGCAGAGTCGACTGAGAATATTTTGACTTTTTGAAGTTGGCTGAGAAGATTTCGACTTGTCTAAGTCGGCTGGTGCCTTCTTGTCGGGTGGTCGTCCTGATGTCGTCTTTGTCGCGAAGCACGCTTTTCCCTTCTGCTTGGTTTCAAGTTTGCTGGCATAGTGGAATGCATCCGCAAGCGTATTGACAGTCAAAAACTCCATATCCTGTTGAATGTATTGGGATAAACTGCTAACGTACTTCAGAACAAGCAATTTTTCTTCTTCTCAGACGCCAATTCTAGACATGAGTCGATAGAACTCGTCGGTGTAGCTTTACACGGACTGGTCTTTCCATGGCCTTAGTTGCTGCCACTTCTTATATTGCTGCTCAAGGTACTTCGGCGAGTAAAACTCCTTTCGGATGTGTTCGACAATTTTTTCCCATGTGTCGATGTGGTCTCCGCTTTTCTCCATCTTTGTCGAAAGATTCTCCCACCAGCAGTGCACAGATGTTGACATCTTGAAGGATGCAATAGTGATCTTGTCGGCTTCTGAGAGTTGATTCATAGAGTAATAGGACTCCAATTATTGAACCCAATTGTCGATGGATTCCGTGTCAATCTTTCCTTCTAGATTCGGTATGTCCAAATTCATTTGCACTTTGAAGGGGTTGATTTTGTCGGATTTAGTTCTTGTCGGAAATGCTCCTGAAGTCGAAGCAAATCGCATTAGAATCTCGTTGAACTGGGTGAACATATCAGTTCGTTGTCGAGCCAACGCTTGCTCTATGAACTACTGTGTCTCGTCGATTGCATGTCTTTTGCCTGTTTCTTCTTCCATCTCTGGAGGTAGTGTCTGCTTCAATTGTTGAGTCTGCGAACGAGTTTGAACCGGCATAAGTCAGGTAACTTCGCTGGAAGTGTCTACACAAAACTTAAGCATGGAAAAATATGATGCAGTCTGATACCAATGATCCACTCAGGGCCAGGAATCCAAGGGGGACAACAATTCGACTAAATGAGTCGTCTCTGTTATGACGGACGCACAAGAAATAGAATAAGCAAGCAGAAATCACACTACGCAAATAAACACAAATACACACAGACAAATATGCAGGAATGCAAATTGATTTCTCTATTACTGGATGTAAGGATCCAGACTGATAAGATGTATATTACAATAGTTTACATGTTTATATAGAGAGTGTTGAGATGCTTGGGTTCCTTCCCATTACGTTTAGTTACAAAAAAAGTTACAACGATTCGACAGTTCAACCGTTACAGTCGATTGGAAGATAGAGAGACAGTCTGTTGAAGTTCAGCAGTCGCATGTCGCAAGATGGTGTTGCGCAAGTAGCAGGTCAACGTTGTATGTCAACGTCGCGAAACTGTGAGGTTGCAGAACATGTCGAGGTCATGTCGTAGTTTGACAACTTGCCAAAGTTGTGTCAAAGTCGTGGAGTGTGTTAAAGCCATGTCGAAGTCAAAACTCATCGAAGTTGTGTCGATGATGGCTTGTCGCAGTAGGTGTCGGCATTCGACAACAATGCCAACTGCGATATGGATCATGAATCCTTGTATCCTTGTATTTTGTATCTTGTTAGGAACCCATGTCTGTACTTTGTTAGTATATTGTTGTTGGACGCATATGCTTTGTAAGTCGTCCCGTAGTATTTGTTGATCAATAGTTTGTGTTATTGTTGTTGGCGCATATGCTTTGTAAGTCACCCGTAGTATTTTTGATCCATAGTTTGTAGTGGCCCATGGTTTTGACCCATAGTATTGGCGCCTAGATTTAGTATATAAGTGTGTGTTGAGACCTATGAAGGCACCGTGGAGTTATTTGTATTGAGCTTTCTCATAGGAGGTTTCCCCCTCGAAGTGGCCTGTGATCAATATAAAAGTGATTCTGAGTTCTGTCATTTCTGCTATTTCGCATATTCTTATTAATTAATTGTTGCAGGTGCTTTACATCTGGTATCAAAGCACTTTCTTGGGCTCGTTGGGTGAAATTTTTGCCAATTTTTTTTCCGCATCTGTTGTAGGTTCGGATTTGGGAATAATCCCTATCCGCTTAACTGTGGGAAGTACTTGGGCATAAGCCCTAAAACTCATTGTGAGGAGTACCACAGGAACCCCGAAGTAGCTGGCCCATTGAGAGGACCTACCAGCAAAAAGGGCAACGCCTCCTACCTGATTGACTAGTTCCCACCCGTGAGGTAAACCAAGAGCTGTCGTTTGTGGCAAAGTGGTTATCAATTTTACCTGAGCCATGGAGTGAGGGGTACTACAATGACTATTATAATAAGGATGGTGATCATTAATCCTTGTGTTTTGTATCTTATGTCACTAGTTATACCACTTGTGATACCTTGTGCATGGAAGATTCAAATACAATAGATTCTTATGATTCCCCTTGTGGAAGTGTCTAGAGATAAAACAATTGTGGTGGCCCTTGTAATGAATACATTGCAATGAAAATACTATGACTTCATGTAGTAGTATAACCTCAATGAAAGTATTTTTTTATCTATTCTAAGCACACCACTTACTTTCCATAGTGATTTCTTGTGACAATGTGCAACTCAGTAATTGGCAATAAAGTTAATCTAGATGTACAACGCACTTAATGATCACAACTAATCCAACTAATTCATTATGCAGATGGATGGTATTTCTTCCACCGACATGACTATTCATTTGGGTTCTAAGTTTATTGATCCACAATTATTCTTCATTCTGCATACACATTTTATGTTTAAGCATGTTGTGAACTCCATGAATGATTGGTGCTAAATATTTTTTTTGTTTGATGATGCAATGCACCTTTCCTCTATTAATTATTCTTTTATGTTTCTATTTTTATAGGTTTTTTTATGAAAATAGATGACCAAAGCTAGATTGTGTGCGACCATAAGTTGGAATCAATAGAAGTGCCATGGAAGGGTCTCTGAAACTGATGTAATCAACACTAGTTCACAATGAGAAGATATCCTATATTAGAAGGACAAAGAGTTGAAATCCATTTAGGATGAACAATATAACAATTTATAATTGAATGAATGAGAAGATAAAATGAACCTTGTAACGATAGACTTTATAAACATTGACTAGCCATGAAGGTGAAAGGTGATTTCCCTTAATTAGGTTGTATCTCTTAGTTAATTAAATTAACAATATTAGTATTGTTGTTGTTATTATATTCAATACACATTGTTTTCAAACTCTTCTTGATTCTAATGGTTATTGAATCTCCCACTCAACAAGCACAAATTTTCTTATTTGGCCTCTTTACTTTTGTTGATTAATCTCCTAGTTGGTTTTGTCTCAAGAAGAGTAATACAATTTTTTTACTTGAGATGATCAATTTCTTTGCTTGGTTGGCACTTGCACTTAACAAAAATATTTTGGATATACTTTTTTGCACATTACCATCCATCCATGATCATGCAATGTTTCTTGGTTCTTCTCAAGAAGATATCATCCGCATTTACATTTAGGGGCTTTCAATGAACACCACACCACATGCACTAAGTGGTACAACATTTAAGTCCACTTCATCAATGGAATTTGCATCACTGGTAAATCTAATATTATAATGTTTGGTTACTCTTAACTCTACATCGTTGTTTGCTCATGCCAATGGGTATGTACAAGGATGGCCATGTACTTTCAATCTAAGCTGCTTACCAAGTCTTCAACTATGAGGTTGGCTTGTAAACTAGAGTCGAATATAGCATCCACTTGTATTCTTGACTTGTATCTTTATATGGAAGAATTGTATCATCTCCTTGTCTTCACTATTATGATTGTTTCTCTTGTTCACCTCCCTCTACATTTTTGTAGAAACAATATTTTCATGTACTTTTGAGCTTCTCTCTATTCGTTTCCTAGAGTAAATTTGAGGGTTCACTACTCCTCTATGCTTCTTTTTTACGTCTCCCCTTTGTGGTTGCTTGACCATGGAACATAAAATTTACCATTGGAAGAAAAAAATTCCTCTCCTTCCAATTGGAGTAAGGGCTTTGGATTCTGTAGAAAATTCTTAGGACACCATACCTAGCTATCTTAACATGTTTGGGTAACAAGGGTTGATGTGGCCTCCACATGGTATTACATGGGTAAAACAATAGGAAACTTGCACATACACTGCTTGTTTTATGTCTTCTCTAACTTGTGTAAAATATCTCAATGAGATCTATGCCATGGAAAGTGAAACTTCCACTTTCCAATGATTTAAGACCCCTCAAAAATGTTTTGAATGGCCAAAATGGACCTCAAAATATCAAGAATCTTAACCACCAAGTTCAAGATAATGGTCTCATCAAAGCCATAACTCTATTTTTTCCACTCCATACTTAACGAAGAACAAAATAAATATACATGATCCATTTTTTGATAATTGTTTGCTCCTTATTCCTACACCCACTATGAATTTGTTTGGGTTAGAGTGCACACAACTCAAATGAATTGGTATTAAAGCACACAAGCCATATCTTATGTGGAATGCATATAAAATCACATAGCCATGCATTTTTTCCTTTTAGACTAGGTATACTTAGAAGAAGCATACATTTTGATGCACAACTCTAATCAATATCCTTCATGCACATTTGTTGACCCTTATGAAAACAAGTATGATATGAAGAGGGATTTCGAAAATCTTCCCACAATGTAGGAAATCCTTAACAAAGCACCTAAAAAAATGGAGAATTCACTTGATTGATGATTTGACTAAGCCTTTCGATACCATCTATTTCTAGAAGTCCTACATCTACAATGCCTCTTTTCAATGGCTAAGAGACTAATAAGAGTTCAACTAAACCTCAACATAGCCCTACTTAATGGAGAAATAAATGCAAAAGCGTTAGATATTATGTGGCAGAACCATGAATTATGTTTTGATGTCAACCATTTCTCCAACAAAGAACAATTCTGAATTTACCTTGAATTTTTCCCTTAAGGTCTTTGGTGGTAGGAATTTTACATGTAGTAGCATTATGAAGCCAAAGAAGAACCTATTTCTCTTTGGGATAATTCTAGGAAAATTTCCAACTCAATTTACAACATGTTTCTTAATTTTAAGAGAAATAAGTGTAGTGGCAATGACTACATCGAAAGCATGGTCAGTTATTAGAGGACTATATAATAAAATTCCATGCTATGTCCATGATTTGGACAATCGAGATACTAGAAAAATGATGTTATTAAATATTGATCTTATGTTGATACTTTCATATAAAGATTTATATCTTGATCAACCCTGCCCTTGACAATTCCTATAGACTAGCAACAAAAGCCGAGGAGAAATGTAAGTTCGATAATTTCTAATAGTCGTCACAACCATTGTTAAAATCCTCTTAACAATAATCCCCGACATAGCAACAAACTATAACACCAATGGATAAAACTACACATTTGGTCAACAACAACAAAATCATGGGGGAGAACAACAAGCAAGTTCAACCTCAATTAGAACAAAAATAGGATAACATTATCCTTAGACATAAAATACATATTGTAAGAGCAAACTCAAAATTTGAATATGAAGCGATGCCCCAACAAATGGTGGGAGAATCACAAGTTGATGAATCATGACATACATGAATGTTGAACTTGAAGAAACTCATTACCTACACCCACTCATACTAAAATTTTCAAGTTGACCTCGGTCAAGCCAAAACCTTTAACATGCCTAATTACTAATACAAAACCAAGGCATCAATTAATACATTCAAAGAGTTGTAATGACCTTTTCATGCAATGTTGGGAGGAAAAAAATCATCAAGTGCCATAATGATTATTGAGATTTAGAAAAGCATGGTTTCTATCAACACACTCAAAACACTCAACCTCATCACCAATACTAATCCACAACCATACTTGGGTGGTTTTAATATAATTTTGTAGGTCGATAATTCATTTTTTGATTTCCTTACATTCAAAACTTTGCATAAAGAAAAACTTATATAAACAACCATATAATCACACTTACATATCTCAATTATCTTATTATGTGGTACACGTTAATACTGTGAGAATACAAGAAACTATAATATTTTGCAGCACAAGCTCTAGACACTAAAAAAAGTAGTACTATAGTTTGCAAGTGATTAATTAAGTGAAAATATCATGAAATTCATCAACAAAACAAAGAAGAGATGCAAAGATATGTCATAAACAAATTAATTATTCCATTGTTTGTACAAGAGTGAACCAATTGTTGCATATAGGCAATTTGAATTGGTGTGCATGAATGTTATGCACCAAATTCCCCAAAAGAGCATAAATAACCAATATAGATTAATCCACGCATTAATAATGAAGAAAACAAATGAATAGAAAGCAAATTTGAGGGGGAAACCTCCTTATACAATGTACTACATACACAAGACAATATGAGATGAGATGATTCCAAACTAGATCTCCTTGTTTTTTTTTTTTTTTTGTGTGTGTGTGTATGTACACACACACACACACACATATGAGATAAAATGTACTACGTACAAAAGAGAAAGTGATGCTTCTATAGGTAAGCTACCCATGGCCCTCCATGACTAATTTGGCTAGTTACGAATGCATGTTGACTAGCAACATGTGTGCCTAAGTGACCTCTACTCCTCCCAGAACCTTTTCCACTAGGAGAAGTTCACACCCAGTTATCCAATGGGTCATAGTATCCCCTAGTACACTGATCACGATGGTCGCCACCATCTTGAGCATAATATACAAGATAGAAGAAGGATTCCCCCATCCATATTTGCTGCAAGGTCCCCCCTATAGTATTGTGCAATCAGTTAGTCCACCATCCTCCAACCACTTAGGGGAAGGTGGGTTTCCTCTTAGATCCCCTAAATAGGAAACTGATTAATAAATAAATGTTAGTGTGGTTGAGAGTCACCCTCTCTGAACCCACCATGAAGCACTCTAGTTGATGTCTCCAAAAACTAATAAACTCCCATAGGAGGTGATCACTCAACCAAATAATGGGATAATATGAAAACTTCAGCATGCCTACTTCACGTAGGATCTATCGAATCTCGGGGTAGCTTACCATGATTAGTCATAATGCATTGAAGTGGCACTCTCGCCACTCAATTTCCATGACCAAATGTACAATTTACAACGCAAAAAAATAAAAAAAAATATGTGTTAGTATATCAGAAGAACCCATCAAAACTGAAAAACCTAAGCAAAATAAGCAGATGTACAATCATGCAACTTTTCCATAAATAGTTGTGCAGTGGCATAAACCACAAGTCATATAAATTGCGTAGACAATTTGCATGGGGAAGACTATTGTATTTATGGTTATACTGATATGGGGGCTGAATTAGTATAACATACTTTTTCTTTCTACTCACTCATCAAATAATTCATAATAATCAACACAAGTAGATTCAAACCATAGAACACAATATGTAACATGGAAACCCAATTGGGAGAAAACCACAATGATTTTTATCGTTACGAGACTTGAGTAGGCACCAACCTACTATTACAATAATTGAAAGCACTAAATTTTCGTTATAATGTTTGCAAGCACCAACTTTCTGGAGACACCGATCTCCTTAGCTGAGCACTAAGTCATTATTACAATGTTTGCAAGCACCAACTGCTGGAGACACCAATCTCCCTAGCTGAGCACTGACTCAACAAATATTGCGTAGGAACCCACCTACTTTTTGTGTATACATTTTTCTTTAGATATGATAACCTTCTTGAGTCCCTGTAACATGACTTTTTCACTTCCTATAACTTCCTGTGTATATGTCTCTAGATTCAATATTGTATTGTTGCTTACTTCAAGTCTTTCTTCTACAACAAATTTCTTGTTGTGTGTTGCACTTCACAAAACACATCTAACTCATGTATACCATTTTTTATTTTGCGTTGAAAAAATAATTCTAACTTATGCACACCAAATTATGCACCTTCTTGTGTTGTCGCACTCCGCTCTTCTCTATGCAAGATTATTGTCACACTCTGCTCTATCACACTTTGATCCGCGCAAGGCTATTGTCACACTTTGCTCTTTTTCCCTTTGCTCTGCACAAGATAATATTCACTACTATCACACTCTTCTTTGTTGCACTTTGCTCTGCCCAAGAATATTGTCACATTTTTATCTGTTACACTCTACTTTTCACAAGACAATCTTCACATATGTCACACTCTACTCTGCTCTGCACAAGATAATATTCACTACTATCACACTCTATTCTGTCACACTCTGCTTTACACAAGACAACCTTCACTATTGTAACATTCTATTATGTCTAACTTTGCTTTGTGCAACTACTATCACACTCTGTTATGTCACACTCTACTTTGCACAAGACATACTTCACTACTGTCACACTCAACTCTACACTAAGCTACACAATATTCACTATTGTCATACTCTATTATGTTGAACTTTTCTCTTCACAAGGCAATCTTCACTACTGCGCATTCTTCAACTTCTGCGTTGCTCTCAACTTCTATACCTCATCCAAAGAAGAACCTGGAAGAAAACATCTCTTCCTCTTCACAAGGTGCTCCTCTTCTTCCTTGGAGAACCTTAGAAACCTTAAAGAAAACCCTTCAAAAGAATATCATTGAGAATATATTCAAGAACCCATAAAACATCTTCAAATCCATATTCAAACCCTAGACGACCTTTCTCTTCCACAAGTGCACACCTTTTTCATATCTCCATGAATTCTTGAATGAATAGTCAAATGAGGGAGCGCTCCACTTATTTATATTGTTCTTAAATCACTTTTTGGGCTGACATAACATTGTTCAATATCCTGGCAAGGCCTACCTAACATTCTGGCTAGGTTGATTTTACAAATTCTTTTGTATCTCCTCATTCCTAGAGAGTTAGAGGGACTTCAATATACCGTTGGAAATGTCTCAAAATAATATTTCCAACAATGTAACCTATATTCCCATTTTAGCTATGCATATAGAGTAAAATTGCATTCAATGACATGGTATTGAAATTGGGATTCCAAAAACAATATTTCCAACAATCTTCTTCTTGAAATCTATATTTGTAGTCTCCCCTTGTCTTTGAAATTAATGACAATAATATTTCCTTTCCTTTGACATCATTGAAAAAAATATTTCCAACAAAAATAACCATGAACCTACACCATAGTGCAGGAATATTGTGTAAAGAGGTGTGTGGTCATTTATGTTCCCACAACACACCTCAACCACACGACCATGTATCTAGTTTCACAAGTAATATCATGGTTTAACTTTGTGGACTCCAGAACTCCCCTCCTCTACGTCAATGTGTCTTCCATACAAAAAGTTACATTATTTTTCCACCCAAGAGAATCTTTGTTCAACTACCTAGCCATGTAGTTGTTTCTCAAAACAGTTTCGTGGGTTTATAGCATGGCATAGTTTCTATGTGTCTATCGAAGGAATAGTTTCACATCATAACATTTCCGTTCCTTCAAAATATGCTTAGTTGATCGGAAACGCTTATGGGAATTCATATGACCCATTAAATCCCCTAAACTAGAATTTACTCTACTGAAATTGACAAGGAGGATATGAGGACTAACCTGGAGCTTGTAGAATTGAAATCCACTAGTATAATCTCCCAGAATCAATAGACCTAGTTATAGGGCATCAAATGCTCAATGGTAACAATGAATTTCGAAATGTGGGACCCACTCCTATATATAGCGAATTGGCCAAAACTTCCATTGGCTTGTTTAGAAGTTCTGTAGTTTTTTTCAACAAGCTATCAAGTTATCAACACTGTCATGAGCTCTTCCTCATGGTGCCATCTATTTTGTTCCACTTGAAACTTCATCTCCACCCTATTTTTTGACCATTTCCCCGGGTATGATCATCCATTGTATTAGCACAATTGAATTTATTATCACTTGCACTATTATGTTGTGGTATGTGTTTCATGTGTGTAATATTTTGGTTGGATAGCTTCTATTTTTAACTCATAATCCCATTACTTCCTTAATAGTTATATTTTCTCAACCCTACATATAGGATTCAAATCCCCTTTCTATACATTACATATATCTAGTTATTCCATCGATATCCTTAAGGTTATCATCTTGTGGAAATTCACATCATAGCCTCCATTTCGCCATGCTTTTGATGTAACACTCTACCATCATGGGTGTACACACCATTTCGACCCTTTGTATTAGGGAACCTATGTTGCTTCACCCTTAGACCAGGGAATCGAATCATTCACCATCTCACTAAGACATCCACATACTTCTCTCGTGATTCATTTTTTTGACCACCCCCTCGGATTCCCAAACACTTTATGGTTACGATTCATGAGTCATGCCTCTCATCCCCAACACGATCAATAGACCATTTGCATTCATCGCCATCTCATCAACCTCCAAGACGACTCATAATGGATTAATACCCTCTGATTTTAACACCATCATTACTTGACCATCCTTGCAAGAATGCTATGCATGATATTTACTCATTGGGAACCCTTCTTCTCATCTGTAACATTTCCCCTTATTATTTTACTCATTTATAAAAAGAGTTTCCCCGACACACCAAAAAGAGTGGGAACAATGTCAATCACATTATTATTTTTGACAAAAACACCCATGATTTCTCTTGATCAATGTATTTTCACAATGATTACCCACCTAGTAGAACACTCAATAGCACCATTATCACCCTACTACATGAGCCTCATACTCATCCTAGTTTAACATGTTACCATCTAACGTCCAATTTACAATATATTCAATCCATCAAAACCTTCTTATTCTGATTAACCTTGTACCATGGGTTGAATATTTCTACCTAGGGTTAGTCACCTATTTTACTTTGATCAAGGGAACTCATGAGCCTCATATTTACTATCTTGTCAAGATCGTCTTATTCTATCACCATCACATTTAGTTACAGTGTGTTATTTGTCCTCACAAGTGAGATCATTATCTCGTAAGTAGCCTTAACTCGCATTGACTATAGTACATTACATTCTAAGAGTTACAACGGTAGTGATTGTACCTTGGTTACCCTTATCATCAGTAAAGGTTTAACCTCGGACTTAGCAAAGAGACTCATTAGTTCTCTCTACCTCTGTAGTTTCCTCTATGATCAACAACAACTCTTGTATCACATCAAGGTAGGTCATATGTTCTGGTGTCCGTAGCGTTCCTAGTTATGATTGAAAACATTTAGAATTAGCATTATAGATTTGTTGATTGGAAAAAATGACTTGCTTGTCAACGCTAGAGAGATGATCTGATCTAGGAATTCTCTAGGTCTCCAGTCATTTGGTGTAGCTACCTCTGACAGGAGTACGGGCCCATTACCACTATGATGATTTTCTCCTCAAAACGAGACTTTCAATCAAAAATTTTCCTAAGTCTAAATGAAGTCCTAACTATGTAAATGTAATCCTACCTCTAATATAAGAATGTGTAATCAATTCTACTATAATCTAAGGCTATTGTTAATTACAGAAAGACAAGAACATGATTACAAGCACATGGTTAAATAACATAAAATATAAAACATTCATATTCCTCGTTATAAAAGCATTCAATTTATGAAAGTTTGGATGAAAATTGTGAACGGACTAAAATTGAATGTGTTCATGTAACCATAATTATGATCACTTCATAATGTTTTGTAGATTTAAATATGTGTCGAAATGCACAGTTAAATAAATTGAGAAAACAAACAAAAATTTTTAAATCCTACCCCAAGAACACAATTTGTAAAAGGGATTTGATGCATACAAAGATGGTTTTATCGGTGGTTTGATTCAGAAAACTCTAAACGAACAGTAATAATATAAAAACATCAACATTTCAGAGGTGGACAGTAATAAATCATCGTTGCCCTGGTAAACATTGTCATGCATCATATTAGTAATTTGTTTTAAATAACCAAATAAGAAATATAAATATTCTTATATCATTAACGTCAAACTGTACAAAAAAAAATAGATCTTACAGAACACGATCAGATGATTAAAACAATATGTGAAAGTAATCCTCAGCTTGCCAATTTCCCTTTAATAATATATTGCAGAGTTTCATACACCAGGATAAATTCATTTTAAAATGGGATCCACCAAGCGTCCAGAGGATCAAATCTTTTTATCTAATTTCTAGTTTGTGTAGTTATATATATATATATATATGTTATTGTAAAAAATTTAAATCTACTTTAAATCTAATATGAGTGAGCACGAAAGGCTTTACACATCCCCTACTGAACTGCGCCTCTTCAGCACAACAATAAAAAAAAAATTGAACCAGAAATCCATTGTACCATTGAAATAAAAATACTACAAATGTTTTAAATCTACTTTAAATCTAATTTAAGCGATACATGTCAGCTCCAGCTCCAGGATGAACACAGAAGAAATTACACATCCCCTACTAAGCTATAGTGAGCTATAAAATGATCTTATGATATGGTGTCTAGTGAGTTTTAAAATGATCTTATGATCTTTTGCGGCTGGACTTCTATCCTCTTTTCAATTTATATCCTTTTGTTTATGTGGACAATGATCTTATGATATGGTGTGTAGTATCATTCATCTGCAAAAACTATTAATATTCCCCTTGATTCTTGGCATGATCAAGTCAAATCTTCCTATGCAAATCCTCGACAATTTCTCCTCGTCCATCGTTTGATTAATTTGTTTATTTCTATGCCATCATGATCTTTGACTTCCCAATCTCAATACCAAATCTGCAATCCAAGCAAAATTTATTTTTAAAATCAAAATAATTTGTAAGTAAAACTAAATCTAAAATAGTTAAAAGAAATAATAAAACAAAATTAAAAACTAAGATTAAAGTTAAACTGCAATCCAAATTAAAACCAAAAGAGGTATGAATGGACGATCAATAGAGGCTCATTTTGTTGGATGTACAATTTTACTTTTGCTTTCATCCACTCGCACCTTCTTTCTATGATGAATTCATGACAAGTTTTCAACCCTAAATCGTTGTTGATATTGAGTTGTAATCTTGTGTGCCTCCATGAATGCCAATCTTTTCTACTGGAATATTGTGAGAGGCTTTGAGATATGATAATCTTAGTATGATTTCAATTGAATTTATCTTTCTTTGAAGGGAAACCAACTCTCTGTTGACATGTTTGCATTTAATGGCTTCATGAACCATTATGTAATGGCTTCATGGTGTCATTGTGGTGCCATGTGCACTTAAAGAGAAGTGAATTGGGATGTTCATTAAAGAGGCACTTAAGTTTATAAGCGGTGTATAAGTTATGTTAGCATTTGATCCTAGATAGGAGCATTGAAAAGTTACTAGTTGTCCCAAGGAAATAATGAGTTCCTATAACCTATAATTTAGCTTAAATCTAATTAGTTTGAGAGGAGCCTAAGTAAAGTTAAGAATTATATTAAATAAAGTATTAATATTAAACAATTATAGATTTCATGCAAATTATAAAAGAAGGTTAACCATGCTATTAGTAATTATGCAAATTGTTATTGTGAATATCATAAAAATTAAGTGTCCATGGTCTGGTTGAGGACACACAATTCTCTAAATTGGGAAATATAATACATTATATAAGTTTTCTTTTAAAAGAAGATTGATGTGGATTAAATGGAAGAAAAGTGCACCACTCCAAAGGAAAATAATAATTATAATTTAAAAAGAAATGCTAAAGGAGATAATTACTTATTTTTTAGGCAGTTAGGGTTTTCTGTCTTCAATGAAGGCAGCAGCCTCATTCAGAGAAAGAGTGGGAGGCCTCTGACCTGGGATCCAATTACCTTTGCATTCAAATTATATTTGGTTGTTAATAAATATCGAATCCATTATACGTTGTGTGAAACTTTTGTTCATTTTTTCATAAAGAAAAAAAAACTTTATATTAACCCACAAAGTTGTATCATCCATTACAATCAAAATAGACATATGAGTAGCGAGATGCTGACTCATCATCAGTCCATATTTTGCATCCTTACAAACCAATCATAATTCAAAAATTATCCCTAATTCATATGTCTTACTAAACAAAGTCAAAATACAGTCGTTGACCAACAAAAATAACAAGGACTCCAAGGTATCGAAGAATAAAAAAACATGTAAAAGTTTGTTTCCAACTGCATCGGTTACCACATACTCCTCAACATGCAATTCGCCCTCCATCCAATCCAGTGCTTGTTTGGAAAGAAAATCAGCCACAGAGTTGAAGGACCTGCAAATATGCTGAAATGGAATCTGCTCAAAGGTGCCAATCAAACTTCGTATATGGATAATCCAATGTTTCAGTGTGATGGAGTGAAGATCATCTCCACTAGAGGCCCAATCCACAATGCACATTGAGTCCCCGAAGAACTGCAATGATCTAATATCCTTGTACTTGGAAAACCACAATAATTCCAAAAGTGCCAAGAGCTCATCCCTCGTGTTGGTAAGAGCTCAGCTCTCGTGTTGGTCCCCTCTCCCACTCTAATAGATAAATGGAAGAAATGGTTATGAATGAGCTTAATGAAAACTCCAGCCCCACAACCACCCAACTGCGCCGCTCCGTCAAAGTAACCCAAAGGGTAATGAAAGTCAACTTCCTGGAAATCAACCGAAGGAGAAGCATTCATTTTGAGCAGGTGATAATACGCCCAATAGCTAGCACTTATCCTCAAACAAACAATAGCTTCTTGCAGATTTTTATCCTGAAACAACAATGCACTACGGGCTCTCCATACCTTCCAGATCAGAAAGAAAATAAATAAGGGAATCCTCACTGTGTTCTGAACCAATGCTTAAGTTTTTCCTCAATGGAGTCAAAACTCCAATTAGCCACCATAGAAAATAAAGAGGTTATTTCACCGCAGACCAGTCGGAAGAAAGCGTAGCTTCCAAATATGTGCATAATTTCATCGGAGGCTGCGTGGCAGAGTAAACAAATGCTCAGACTAGAATATCCCCTACGATGCAAGTTCTTCCAAGTAAGAATCTTGTTGTGTAAACAGAGCCAAATAAAGCAACTAAGTTTTAATGGACATCTCACTGTTGTCACGTCCCCTTCCATCAATCCCTTGCAAGGGAGAGAACATGACTGTAACATCGGGGTGTCTGATTCTTCTCCAAAGCCATAAGACTAAAAATTTTGCCATTTAAATAAAATGCAGACTTAAATTATACAACGGAATTAAACATATTAACGCATAGCTAGAATAGAATGCATCAGCATATTTAACCCAAGCAGATGACGAATCATTCACACATGCAACCAATCCCATTCTCATGCCATTCACAGATTCCATATCAATTTCATTAAGATAATCATTTCAGTTTATTAACATGAAAAATTAACATTCAGAACAGAGCACAGAATGAACATAATTCAAACCACAGAGATTACTTATCTTTGAGAAGAAGCTGTCCAACAACTGGCTATGTGAGAGCAACATTCCACCCAACCATAGATCTCTGTCCAGCCTATATTCTTTCAGCTGAGAGATCACCCCCGAGCTGGGATGTGTATCCACAAAGGAGGAACTAAACAGGCTCACTCACAGCCATGGTTTCACTCAACAACTATGCTAAGCCAACACACAGTTGGGTTTATCAAGCATACAAATGACAAATGAGGAGGATGCTAAGCCAGTGATCTCATCCACAGAGCTACAGGCATCTCAAGATAATTCAAACAGTCAAGGCACCCACAATACCTACCACACCCAACACAAGGAACGTCCTCTTCTCTGCTGCACAGTCCCTCAGGCGTCCCTTCCCTCCAGTGCTCTTCAGGGTGGAATAGAAAGGTCCAGCTGCTAATTTCTTGAGATTCTAGCCTTCACTAGGTTTATCAAGCAAAACCCAACCTCTGCTCAGTCATTCACAATTGGATTTCTCACAATTTTGGCATCAAAATAACTCAATCCCGTCACTGGTTTTCTGGGCTATAAAAACTAGGTTTCCCAATGGATTTCGGGGTATCTAATACTCTCAATTTCGCCCCAAGGTTCATATCTATGGATCCCCCATTGAATTTCGCTGTCAAATACCAAATCTAGGCGTTTATGGCTCTTCAAAACGTGGGTTCTTGCAAAGTTTCGATTTCTGTTTTTTCTCACTGCTGGTAATTAGTCTTGGGTGAAAAATGATGCTGGCCTCTTCCACAATGGAATGGGAATGAGGAAGAAGCAATCCCCATGAGGTAGAGTGACTTGTGGTACAAGAAAACAGAGCCCATACTTTGCCATACGAATTTATGGGCTGCCCATGCTCCATTGAATCCATGGACTGAATTCCTCAACAACTTCTTTACAACAGAATTAAATGTCAGCAAGGAAAGTCAAATGGGTTCTCACAATGACATTTGGAAACATATGGTCCATCCCCACAACCCCATCACCACTCCCTAGTGGATACACATGGCCCCTTCTCATTGGTTGCTTCCATAGCCAGTTTTGGTATTTTATTGAAATATTAACATTTACATCAATTTACAATATTCCATGGCTTAATAGCACATGGGTATCAAAATATCAAATACTTGCTTGTGTTACACCTAAAATCTTCCCATCATGAGATTTAGTGTATACACCTCTGGAGTTACCTTGATTGAGTGATTGACTTGGAAGGATTTGTACCTATTTTATACTAGGTTTTGAGAGTTCGTCGTAGGTTGCACTCTAGAAACATACGATGTCGCACCTTGCTCCATTATAGGGTGCGACGAAGTCATTTAGAAGGAAAAAATAGCTTTTTCGAGCTCCTTCTCGAAGCTTGCTAACTTGGAACCTTATCCCTGACCTCTTGGGAGAGTTGGTACTTGATTCCTAACACCTTGGAAAGATCCCTTAAGTCTCTCCTATCATCTCTCAACCTATCCTATCGATACCCTATCCACTTAGTCTTATTTAAATGAAGCTCACTCCCATTCTAAGGGGAGGAAGTCTATGGTATTCTTATGCTAGTGAAATCAAGCCCAATAGTTCTAACATTCTAGCTTGGGGAACCTTCACTTCTCTCAAGGAGCTTTGGCATGGCTTGTCGGAAGGAGCTTGCAGCGTTAAGGCAATGGTTGTAACCTTCTTCTCTATTGTACTTATCCACTTTTCAATACAGTTAATGTAATTTCTTTCCATAAATGTTGTCTCTTCGATAATGTTTAGAGTTTTCCTCCTTAACTGTTAACTTAGATCTGTCATATGAGATATATGCTTTCAATTCTCGTGGTCTATTACATGTTCAACAGGGTTTAGCTACTTGCAATCTGGCAGCGCTAGAGCATTGGATCCACGAAGGAGAAAGGGATCTACAAATCTAAGGTAAGCAATCTACTTTTACGTTTGTACTTCTACATGATCTAGGAAAGTAATCTATATTCTATCCTATTTGTTCTAGACTTGCGTTAAGCTAGGGAGATCAGGCCTTGAGTCCGCTCTCGGTAGATTGTCCACGAAACAAATCTGGCGACCATACTAGGGATAGTTCATTTTGTCTTAATAGTTGTCAATCTGGGATTCATTTTCAGTTGATTGCTTGACACAATCCTTTTATTTGTCACTTGCTTCTTGAGTCGATATTCACCATCAGATCTTCACATCGAAGACTCTGATCTACTTCCTCTGAGTTTATACTATTCATTCCCAAACCATTTCATGGTTCATTACTTGGAGATCTGATCCATTTCATAACTTAGATCTCGTCTGTCGCACCTTGTTAGTGAAAACAGAGCGACAATTTGTCTTTCCTGGTCTCTTTTCTTTTCCTGTTTCTCACTCGTCGCAGTCCTTTCATTGGTAGACTACGACACCATTGCACTTCCCGCAATGGAGAACTACGACGTCGCACTGTGTACAAACACAGGGTGCGCCGATTTTTTGAATTTGACATGCAGGGATCCCCTCTCCATCTTTTGATCTAGGCTTTGGTTTGTTGTATGAACTCCCTCTGTGCTGCAAGATCCAGCCAGAGATCCCATCTTTGATTTGTGTGTCGAGTGTTTGTCTTGGTTTGGATTGGTATCGGGTTCCGTCTTGGACAAGTCTGAGAACCGATAGTGGTGGATACTTTTGTCTCCTCCACCTTCATCTGCTCACCTTTTCGTTCCCTCCTCTCCATTAACTGATCTGGTTACCTCATTAGATCAGTTCCCAGAGCTTGTTTTCATTATTCTTTTGAGATTGGCTTGCTTGGTTTGCTTGCTACTGTATGATTTTGAGTCTTATGTGTCTTTCAGTCTAACTGAGTGCTTGTCTTTTCTTGATTTTTCTGAGTATACTGAGTGCTGCAAGTAGTGTTTTCTTTTCCGTCATCTAGGTATGGAAGCGTAGTTGTTATCGAGTTAATCTTTTGATACATCCATTGAAGAGTTAAAAGTGTTTCTTTCCCATCATTTCTCGAGCGTTGTTGAAGAAAATTTGTGCATTGGAATGTTTTGCTCATGCATTTTTCCAAAAAATTGAACGAATGTGTGATCAGTTGTGTTTTTCTTGAATTATGAATCGTTCATCTTCTTGAAAGACTCGAAGCATGTTTCAGTTGTTGCAAAGTTAGTTCCATGCTAAGGAAAGATAAATGCATTTTTAATTCTTATCGCTTTTAGATCATTGAAAGTGAAATTGAAAAGCTTGCATACTCCACCTTAGAATCCTCTCTTTTCATTACCTAGTGTCATTTTGCTTTGAAAAGAAAAAGAAAAGGAAAAATGTTGTGATTTGGATTAGTAGTGTTGTGATTTTTGTGTTTCGTTGAAAAAGGAAAAGAATGTTTCAGTATCATTTTTCGTAGAATTGGGATTGTGTTGCATTGCATTACTTTGGCAAAGTTATTGGAAAGAAAAAGAAGATTTCTCCTTCCCATAGGTAGCATTCATCGAAAGAAAAGCATACTTTTCGCATGTAGCTAGGGCTTGCATTATGTTTCTGATTATGTACTCCCCTCATGCATTCACCTAACCGTCCAAGATTAAATTAATGGTAGAAATAGGGTAAAATATTTAGAAACTTGTGTGTAAGTTAGAGATGTGTCCCCGTGTCGTTAAGCATGGCAGCTGTCATTATTTGCCAGCACTGTATCTCGGGGGTATTGTAGTCTTCCACGTACTTATCGATATATCGAGCTCCAAGTACCCACCAAGTACCATAATCTGTACTTAGCATATATCGAAGGGTGTATCACGTACTCGGTAGTATATCGGAAGGTCTCTTGCCAAACGGTTGTGCATTAGACAACACCACTACGGATTTGAGCTCCCACGTACCTTGCGTATATCGAGAGACACCACTAGGATTCCAGAAACCAACCGATTTAACCATTTGGCCGTCTTGGCAAAGCAATACACCGAGAACAGCACTCAGGGAGATTAGCACGCACGTACTGTCCAGGTAATCGGGTATGTAGGCAAGGGTACAGTCCCAATCCTCCTTGTCGCGTCATATTGTTGGACCCTGCAGTATATAGCGGTTTGCGATGCCTTGATAATTCCGTGAGGTTCTAGACATTGAATCCACTCTGTCACATAAGTCTGCTTGTTGCCTTAGTTTGAGTAGGTTTTTCTGGACTGCTTTTCTTTTGTAGAATACGCTTAGGAGAAACTTTTTGTTTTAGTCACTCTAGCTGACTTTCCTTGGAGAAGGTCCCATGGAATCCAAAACTTACCACCCGAATATCCCCTTAACCAGGAGGTAATTTCGAGGGTAAGGATGGATCCTCATGCCAGGTTCGGGTCACAAGAAGTGGAAAACCCCGCTTTGAATATTGGAGGACATTCGTTTCCACATGCTTCTCCGGATTCCCCTGCCTCTCATCCCCCGCAGCATGAAGAAGCACAAGTTCCCACTTCGCAAGACCTCTCTCCTATTATGTAGGGAGAACCTGGATCATTGGAATGGATAAATCAACCCCAGGACGACCCCGCAATAGCTATTGGTCCTTCAACAGCTTATTGGACATCTTCTACCGGTCACCCAGTGGCCCATTTTTCCATTGCACCCCCACCTAATGAGATTTCTCCGGATGATCCTTTAGCCAATTTCCACAACCAATTGGCTCACTTTAGGTCTATGGCTAAAAGGTGTCGGAATTCAAGTCTCCAATGAAGGGTTGAAGACCCATCGTTACCCCCTTATCAACCAATCCCAGGTCGCTCTTTATTTTTTGAGTCCCCGGAATCATCCACACAGTGCGCGACCACCGCTTAAACTGGTCAACCATCCATCCCTGCATAGGTATCTTCCAGGCAGGAGACCAGTTCAGTACTTCCTACTACCCAACCGGTTGAACAACAACAGTCCAACACACCCGTTACTACCGCAGTTACTTTAACAGCTCCTCTCCCACCTCAAAATTCAAGGGGAGGATACTCCATTTCCCCAGACTATCTCATTGGTTACGTTGTTACTACGGTAGCTAATCAACAACCTATGTTGGTTCAATCTTTGAATAGTGGTCATCCTTTTGTGGCTGGGGGGAAACCCCCTATTTCCTAACCAGAACATAGGCGGTGGAATTCCCAACGGACCTCCCGTTGGACCTCCCCAATCTGCTAGACCATCCACCATGGGATTATCTCATGTTGGGGGGCCATCCAATGTAACCCAACCCTCATGGATTCAAGCGTATCCAGGATCTATTAACCGAGTACCGGGCCAATCTAATTCCGGAATCGCACCATACGAGATACCCTATCCCGAAAATCCCTACACTCTATGGAGGAAACATCCCATTTTACAACATGGACCCCAACCAACTATCCCTCAAGCGCCACCACCCCTGATCGGTCCCCCCCCCACCTCCTGCTAGAGGCAGTGGGCCCCCACCTAACTTAGGAAGGGGCGGACCTCTCCCTTCTGGTGGAGGTCCAACTCATTTTACCAACAACGGCCCCCACCCTTCCGGCGGTGGCGGGAATGGTTCACCACCCCCCCCAGGTCGAGGCGGCGAAGGACCACCCTATTATGGTGGAGGAGGACATTTCCCTTCGTGCGATGGAGGTGGTCCACCACCCCCTCCAGGCGGAGGCGGTGGTGGATCTAATTATCATGGTGGTGGTAGTGGTGGTGGAGACCCTCATCCTTCCGACGGCGGAGGTGGTGGAGGCCCCCATCCTTCTCACGGCGGAGGTGGTCCACCACCCCCTCCAGGCGGAGGCGGTGGCGGGCCACCGTATTATGGTTATGGAGCCCTACCTCCTCCCGACATTGGAGACGGATCTCCACCTCCTCCCGGTGGTGGAGGTGGAACCCCACCTTATTGGAATGGACCACCTTATGGTGGCATACCCCCTTACGGTCTGGGCGGCACACCCCCCTACAACCAGTTTCCCCTTGGTACACCCTACAGTCATACTGGTCCTTACATGCCTTATCCATACTATGAATACACGCAGCTTAATCCACAACTGCCATTTTTAGCTACCTTGGACCTACCTGACCTATCTCGTTTAACCAACGATCCCATTTACCACGGAACTAATTGGCCACCTATTCCGGTGAAACTCCCATCTGATATCCCAAAATTTGATGGTAAGCCGGGTGAAGATCCTAAAAACCACGTGATAACATACCATTTATGGTGTTCACCTAATTCCTTAATAGACGACTCGATCTGTCTTAGATTGTTTCAAAGGTTTCTCACTGGTTCAGCTGCCAAATGGTATATCGATCTACTACCCCACTCTTTTCCTAATTTTGGTTCTCTTGCGATGAACTTTTTGACTCATTTCCAGCTGCCTATATGGTATGAAACTGGTACCGAGCTTTTAACCTCTCTCTGTCAGAATACCGCTACTCACATTTCTGATCATATTCATGAGTGGCGAAGGAGACGTCGTCTCATTAAAGATCCTATCCCAGACCAAATCGTAGCATACTGGTTTATGAAGTCCCTCATTCCTGCCATAGCACGAGATGTTGCCATGGGAGGTGTTGTCACTGAAGAACAAGCCATCGCGCGCGCCCATGTGCTAGACTTAGTTTATACTCAATCTAGCACATTGTTTGATATTCTTCCCGATGCACCCTGTGATGCTAACGACCCCGCAAAACCGCTGAAGGGACCCCAAGCTGATGGCATCATTGGATCCCTTCACACCCAGCCTCCTCATCAAACTGTTGGTTCTTTGCACCCCAGGGTTCATCCCCATCACCAACGCAGGCTGGTCTCAGCACCACCAAGTCATCCGCCCCTGCTGCTACTAAAGAAGTGAATTATGTCTCATCAGCTTCACCTCAGAAGTCCGGTAATAAGAAGAAAAACAAGGGAAAACCTAAGAAATCTTCTGCCCAGCAGGAACAAAAGAGCACTCCTGAGGACACCAAACAGAAGCAAAAGCTAAAGTATACTTGTTTACTGTGTGGAGATGATCACTTCTCCAAAGAGTGTCCCCATAGAGATGAACTCCAAAAGTTTCTTAGGGGTAAACCAACTCCCGCAATCCTCAACGATCCGTTTCTCGCTCAAAACTAGCATATGATTGCTCAAATTCCCTCAGCCCAGGGAGAACTAGCCAATACCGAACATGTTCTCATGGTACGTAACGAGACGATCAATTTGAACACTCGCTCGCGATCATACGACCCGGTCTCTTCGAAAGAACCTGTTGGAAGTAATACTGAAAAAGCTTCCAACTCTATACCTGATGTCACTGTACCGTCAACTTCTCTCACCATTGAGAAGTCCTCCTTAGATTCGATATTGCGACTTCCCAAGAGCACGATTAGAAAAGCTGTTTTCAATCCTAATGCTCAGGCAACACAAAACTACAATATCATAGAAGACTTGTCACAAGCCCCTTGCACCATTTCCACGCTGGAAGTTTTGCAGAATTGTCCTAAACAACGCAAAACTCTCCTTGCAGCAATAGGTGTGGTTGACCCCGATTTTTTGAATACCATCATGTTCCGACTTGACTACTTCAAGCTGAGGCTTTCCCATCAGCTCGCATTCCAAGTAGCTACAAACATTGCTGGGAAAATTGTCCATCGTACTCTCTTGGACGAAGGCACCTCTACTTCTGTCATGTTGATCACCTGTTGGAGAGCCATCGGCTCTCCCGAATTGAATCGTTCTCCTACCATGTTGAAATAATTCGATGGCCGTGGCTTTCAACCTCATGGGATCTTACAAGCTCTCATAGTTGAGTTAGGCAGAAAGACCGTGACCGTCAATGTGGAAGTGGTTTCCACCCCAATAGATTATAATCTCTTACTTGGTCGCAACTGGTTTTACGACATGCAAGCGGTAGCCTCTTCAGTCCTCTTCAGTCTTCCGTGTAGTACAATTCCCCCATCAAGGACGAATTGTTACCGTCGACCAGTTAGATTTTTGCACACCAGACACTACTACTCATCTTGGTTGTTGGTTGTGGAGCCAGATCTTCCAGTCTCATAGATGATATTGTCTTAGCCATGCACCCTCAAGGATTGTACACCCATTCTGCATTTTTAGGAGTTCGGGGGCGTAGCCCTCGAGGAAAATTTTTGGGGCTGTTTTTGCCACCAGTTTTCGGGCCCATGGTTTTGGGTAACCCATGGTATTTTCCCATTGTATTTCCCTCTAAAAGAAAGACATTGTAACACGGCTAGGGTTAATGATGTATTAGGTTTTATGCATTGTAAAAATATTTGAGATCGGGAGAGATACTGTGAGACAGTGAAGAGGAAGTGCAGTGGTTGTGCTGCAGGTTGTATCCCTTCACTTTGTTGGAAGAAATAATAATAAGGACTGGCAACTTTAGTGTGGACGTAGCCCAAGTTGGGGTGAACCACGATATATCTGTGTCTCTCTTGTAATGTGTGTGTGATTATATTTGCATTTATGTTTATTGTTATTTCTCTGCAATCCTGTTTTTCTAACAATTGGTATTAGAGCCAAAGGTCTATTTGGAAGATAAACCCGCAAGAAGCTAGGGTTTCTAGTTCGAGTGGGAGCAATGGCGGAAGAAGGAAAGTTTAAGGTTGAGAATTTTAACGGCCAAAACTTCCAGTTATGGAAGATGCAAATGGAGGACTATCTGTACCAGAAGGATCTATTCCTACCATTGGGAGGAAGAGCAAAGTAGCCGACAACCATGAAGGACGAAGAATGGGAGGTTCTTGACAGAAAGGCTCTGGGAACAATACGGATGAGCCTGTATTCGTTGGTGGCTTTCAATATCTCAAAAGAAACGACAACGGAGGGTTTGATGAGCGCACTGGGTAAGCTATATGAAAAACCATCGGCCTCCAACAAGGTATTTCTAATGAAGCGTTTATTTAATATGAAGATGTCTGAAGGTGGATCTGTTACTGATCATTTAAATGAGTTTAATATGGTTACAAACCAGCTAAGTTCTGTAAGTGTGAACTTTGATGATGAGGTTAGGGCTCTTCTAATCTTGTGTTCATTGCTAGAAAGCTGGAATAGCTTGGCATTGGCTATAAGTAACTCTGTCTCTAGTTCAAACACCTTGAAATTTGATGATGTTATTGGTGTTATTCTTAGCGAGGAAATGCGAAGAAAAAACACATATGAGACATCAGGTAATGTGTTGACCATGGAGAGCAGGGGAAGACAAAAGGAGAGAGGAAAGAGCCAAGGTAATCATGGGAAGTCTAAAACGGGCAGATCCAAGTCCAGACTAGGAAAGATAGAGTGCTGGAACTATGGAAAGAAATGACATCTGAAGAAAGACTACAGATCTCTAAAGAAGAAAGGAGATGCACAGAAGGAAACTACCCAAGAAGCAAATCTAGCAGGTGATGTGTTACAAGATGCTTTGATTCTTGCATTAGATAATACTAGTGATTATTGGGTAGTATATTCAGGAGCTTCATGTCATGCTACACCCCATAGGAAATACTTTCATGAGTATGTTCCTGGCGATTTTGGACATATTTTATTGGGTGATGATGAGCCATGTAAAATTGTTGGAATGGGTAAGGTATGGATAAAAGTTAATAATGGAACTGACTGGCTGTTGAAAGATGTTAGGCATATTCCTCCTATGAAAAGAAATCTGATCTCAATAGGGCAGTTGGGAGATGGCGGCTATCTATCTACATTTGGAGAAAAGTGGTGGAAGATCACTAAAGGATCAATGGTGATAGCAAAATGAGACAGGATAGGTACGTTGTATTTATGTCCTCATAATGCTGACCATTCTATCTCTTTAGCTTCCACAGGAACAGATATAGCATTATGGCATCACAGGCTTGGCCACATGAGTGAGAAGGGGATGCAGATTCTCCACTCAAGGAAGTTGCTGCCAGATTTGAAGCAGGTAAGTTTGGAATTCTGTGAAAATTGTGTTTATGGAAAACATAAGAGAGTCAGATTTCTCAGGGTTAAGAAACATAAGAAGAATGAAAAGTTAGAGCTAGTGCATACAGATGTATGGGGACTGGCTCAGGTACAATCTCTTGGTGGCTCTCATTATTATGTTACATTTATTGATGATGCAACTAGAAAAACTTGGGTTTATTGCATTAGACAGAAATATGATGTGTTTGCTACTTTTAAGAAGTGGAAAGCTTTGGTTGAGAATGAGACAGGAAAAAGGTTGAAGTGTCTCAGATCTAATAATGGAGGTGAGTATTGCGGCAAGGAGTTTGATAGTTATTGTTCATACCATGGTATTCGTAGAGAGAAGACAGTCCCAAGAACACTACAAGAAAATGGTGTGTCTAAAAGAATGAACAGAACGATCATGGAGCGTGCAAGGTGTAGGAGACTGCATGTAGGGTTTCCCTTACAGTTTTGGGAGGATGCTATAAATACTACTGTTTATTTAATAAACAGAGGACCTTCAAGTACTTTTGATGGTGGTATTCCAAAGGAGGCATGGACAGATAAAAAGGTAAACTACTCATTTATGAGAACGTTTGGTTGTGAAGCATTTGTTCATATTGATAAAGAAAATAGAACAAAGCTTGAAGCTAAATCCAAGAAATGTACCTTTATTGGATATAGGGTTGATGAATTTGGTTATCGCTTATGGGATTATGAAAATAAAAAAATCATCAGGAGTAGAGATGTGATATTCAATGAAAAGGTCATGTATAAAGATCAATTGCAGGGAAAGAAACAAGAAAAGCAAACCACATAGTACACCGTACTTGATGAAATTCAAGAAAATGAAGCTCCAAAGGTGCCAGAAAATCAAGAACAGCAGCAAGTACCTGAAACTCCTACAACTGCAAGAATATCTACCAGGTTAAGTAGATTGCCTGAACGATACTCTCCTTCAATGTATTATTTGTTGATGACTGATGCTGGTGAACCATAATGTTATGAAGAAGCAATGCAGGTGGAAACTAGAAAGAAGTGGGAGCAAGGCATGAATGAGGAGATGGACTCATTGGTAGGAAACCAGACTTGGGATTTGGTTCAGTTTCCTGCTGGTAAAAGAGCATTGTAGAACAAATGGATTTACAGGTTGAAGGAAGAAGAAGGAGGCAAGAAGCGGTACAAGGCGAGACTTGTTTTAAAGGGGTTTGCACAGAAGAAAGGTATAGATTTTGATGAAATATTTTCTCCTGTTGTTAAGATGACTTCAATTAGGACTATCTTAAGTCTAGTGGCAGTAGAAGATTTGCATCTTGAATAGTTAGATGTAAAAACAGCCTTTCTCCATGGAGATTTGGAGGAAGAGATATATATGCAGCAACCACAAGGGTATTAGGTCAAAGGGAAGGAAACTTTGGTGTGCAAGTTGAAAAAGAGCTTGTATGGCTTGAAGCAAGCTCCAAGGCAATGGTATCTAAAATTTGACAGGTTTATGACAGAACAAGGTTATAGTAGATGTCATTCTGACCACTGTGTTTATTTCAAGAAGCTAGACAATGAAAGATATATTATCTTGTTATTGTATGTGGATGACATGCTTGTTGCAGGGTCTAACATGCAGGATATAAATGTGCTCAAAAGTAAGCTAGCTAATTCATTTGCGATGAAGGATTTGGGTGCTGCAAAGCAAATCCTTGGTATGAGAATAACCAGAGATAGAAAAAATCGCAAATTGACATTGTCTCAGAGTGAGTACATACAAAAGGTGTTGGAGAGGTTCAGAATACAGAATGCAAAACTAGTAAGTACACCTTTGGCCATCCATTTCAGTCTAAGTAAAGAAATGTGTCCTAAGACACAGGAAGAGACTGATTACATGTCCAAGATTCTCTATCAATCAGCAGTTGGCATCTTGATGTATGCTATGGTGTGCATAAGACTAGATATTGCACATGCAGTGGGAGTTGTGAGCAGATATATGAACAATCCAGGTAAAGAACATTGGAGGGCAGTACAGTGGATTCTCAGGTATTTGAGAGGTACAACCACTCAGGAATTATGTTTTGGAGGTTCAAACACTATTCTACAAGGATATGTTGATGCAGATATGGCAGGTGATAAGGATAGCAGGAGGAGCACCACAGGGTATGTGTTTATTGTAGGTGGAACAACAGTAAGCTGGATTTCGAAACTGCAGAAGGTTGTTGCACTTTCATCAACGGAAGCAGAGTATGTTGCTATTACAGAGGCTAGTAAAGAGATGATTTGATTGTAGAGGTTTATGGAGGAAGTGGGTAAGAAGCAGAAGGATAGCAGGTTGTATAGTGACATCCAGAGTGCCATTCATCTTACAAAGAACTCAGCATTCCATTCCAGGACTAAACATATACAGTTCAAGTACCATTTCATACGCTCTGTTATGGAAGATGAACTGTTGAAGCTGGAAAAGATACATACTAGCCAGAATCCTACAGACATGTTCACAAAAGTAGTGACCAGAGAGAAAATGAGTTCTTGCTCGGTTTTAGTTGGCCTTCTAGCATGAAGGTGAAGAAGAGAAATTTTCCAAGTCCAAGTCCAGCAAGTGCAGCAGCGGTGGAGTTGTTGTGATCAGTCTCCAAGTGGGAGATTGTTGGTTGTGGAGCTATATCTTCTAGTCTCATAGATGATATTGTCTTAGTTGTGCACCCATTCTGCATTTTTAGGGGTTCGTGGGCGTAGCCGTCGAGGAAAATTTTTGGGGTTGTTTTCGTCATCAATTTTCGGGCCCATGGTTTTGGGTAACCCATGGTATTTTTCCATTGTATTTCCCTATAAAAGAAAGACATTGTAACAAAGCTAGGGTTAACGATGTATTAGGTTTTATGCATTGTAAAGATCTCTAAGATCGGGAGAGAGACTGTGATATAGTGAAGAGGAAGTGTAGCAGTTGTGCTATAGGTTGTATCCCTTCACTTTGCTAGAAAAAATAATAAGGACTGGCAACTTCAGTGTGGATGTATCCCAAGTTGGGGTGAATCACGATATATCTGTGTCTCTCTTGTAGTGTGTGTGTGATTATATTTGCATTTATGTTTATTGTTATTGCTCTGCGATCCTATTTTTCTAACACTGGTGACCATGTTCCTTCCATTGGACAAACGTCGAAACAGTATGAGAGTATAGGGGTTGGCATTTTGAAAGATTCATCTCTCATGGGCGTTTTTCCCACTTCGGACCCCCCTAATCATGTTGCCTCGGTGAACATGAGCTCTGCAGAGATTTCATCTCACTACTCTGATACTTGGCTTGTACCAGACAAAGCCACAACACACATAATTGGATACGTGATGCCTCTTTCTCCCGCTGAACGTATTTACGAGGCTTTCCAATCAGCACCAGAGGACCACTTAACTTTGGCCTCCCCACCCTGTTCTCTACAACGGGCATCATCTCTTCCTGATCTCTTACTTCGGACTTTTCATTTAGATGATTCCATCATGGAAGTCATGAATGTTGATGATGGTCCATGGGATGACCTCCACCATAGGTCATCTTTTCTTCCGCCTTGGGAGTACATAGAGGACAACATTAGCACCATATTTTCACTGGATATCTACTCGTTCCCTCATTCTCCCATACTTACATGTCTTTCAGAATCTGAGGGAAACCTAGCCAAAATTGAGCCCACCACCTCGGTAGACATTTCGGTACAACCTGGTGCAGTGGAACACATTCGCATAGGCCAGAAGTGTTTCCCTGAAGAAATAACTATTAGTACAGCCTTATTAAAGCAATTTCAAGATGTGTCCGCTTGGTCCTATGAGGAGATGCCTGGGATAGACCCCACGATTGTTTCTAATGAAATAAAAACCTATCCCGACATCAAACCTGTACATAAAAAATTGTGACCGGTACACCCCCGGAAGACTGCAGCAATCAAGGCAGAGATTGAAAAGCTCTTAAAGGCTGGCTTCATCTATCCTGTCCCGTTGATGGATTGGGTCTCAAACGTCATCCCTGTGAACAAAAAGCAGGGCACCATTCACGTCTGTGTCGATTATCGGGACCTTAACAAGGATTGTCCAAAGGACAACTACCCAACCCCGTTCATCGATCAGATCATCGACAATTGTGCCAAGAGCGTCATGTTTTCATTCATGGATGGCTTTTCTGGTTACAACCAAATTGAGATCAACCCAGCCAACCAACATAAGACGGATTTCATCTGTCCTTGGGGGATGTTTGCATATCGCAAAATCCCGTTTGGCCTTAAAAACGTTGACGCCACGTTCTAGTGGGCGCATACAATTAAGGACTTTGTGGAACCTTACCTGGACGATCTCCCTGCTCATTCAAAGCAGCGTGAGTTCCACATGAATCATCTGACGGCTATTTTCCTCAGATGCAAACGGTACAATATCCGTTTGAATCCTCATAAGTGTATCTTCTGCGTAGATTCTGGATGCCTCTTAGGGTTTATTGTCTCGAAGGATGGGAATCGTATCGATCCCTTAAAGATGGAGGCCATTGTCAACCTACCACCTCCGACAAACGTGATGGAACTTCAAAGTCTCCAAGGGAAGGAGACTTATTTAAGGCATTTTGTTTGTAACTTTGCGGAGAAGATTCAAGGGTATATGAAGCTGCTTAAGAAAGACGTCCCGTTCATTTGGGACAACCAAGCTCAAAAATCTTTCGACAACATCAAACATGCCATCACACATGTCCCTGTCATCCAATCGCCAAACTATTTCCGAGATTACATCTTATATCTCGCTGCTTCTGCTACCACTATCGCCATGGTTTTGGTACAGGAGGATCAAAATGCCCAGGAACATGTAATACACTATGCAAGTAAGGGTCTCACTGACACTGAAACTAGATATTCACATGTCGAAAAACTTGCTTTCGCGGTGGTCATCGCCGTCCAAAAGTTTCGGCACTATATCTTGCTCTGCACCACCACCATCATCGCAGACTCGAACCCCATGTACCATGTACTGACACGTTAGGTGCTTGGAGGCAAGTATTCACGCTGGATTGTGATACTGTAAGAATTCGACCTTCTTTTCAAGAAAGCCAAGTCTAAAAAGTCTTTGGTGTTTGCTGAGCTTATTTGTGACCTTCCCCGTCCTGATGTAGAAGTTGAGCACAATGATTCTTTTCCGGACGAATCATTGTTTCTCATTAGTACAATTGATCCGTGGTATGGAGATATTTCATTATATCTTCAAACCCAACGCTTCAATCCTCAACTGTCTCGCGACGACCATCGTAGAATACGTCACCATGCGAAGTATTATCTGATCATAAGCGATACTTTGTACCATTGTGGCGTTGATTCAATTCTTTGACGTTGTCTAACTCACGATGAGGCTGAATGCATTCTAAATGACTATCACACTGGGGCATGTGGCGGTCACCTCTCTGGGATGGCTACAGCCCAGAAGATTTTGCGCACAGGATATTATTGGCCTACTATCTTCAAAGATTGTATTGAGGCCATGAAAAGATATCCTCCATGTCAACACTTCCATACGAAGAAGCGCACCCATCCTGCCACGTTACACCCGGTTATTGCCGTGGGCCCCTTCGCAAAATGGGGCATCGATTTTATGCATGTAAGCCTACCTTGGTTGGGGGTCATAGTTACAACATAGTAGCTGTGGATTACTTTATAAAGTAGGACGAGGCGATGCCTACATACCAAAATGACGGCAAAACCGCCGCACTCTTCATGTTCAATCATGTAATAGCATGGTTTGGAGTTCCGCAGGCGATAGTGACCGACCATGGTTCTCACTTTCAGAACCATATGGTTGATGAACTGAGTGATAGATTGGGTTTTCTCCATGAAAACTCAACACCCTACTACCCGCAGTCCAATGGACAGTTCGAGGCCATTAACAAGGTCTTGAAAACTATGGTCCAAAGGATGGTAGGTACGCATAAGTCCAACTGGCATAACATGCTCTTTTCAGCATTATGGGCCTACAGAACTTCCGTTAAAACCGCCACAGGTTTTACTCCTTTCCAATTGGTGTATGTATTGGAGGCTATCCTTCCTATAGAGTGTGAAATTCCATCTCTACAACTCGCAGTCGAACTTGTTCCTAACACTACTATCGAGGAAGAACGTTTCCTGTACTTGGAAAAACTTGACTAGTCCCGCCGAGATGCTGCCCTCGCTAACGAAGCACACAAGAAATGCATCAAAGCTCAATATGACAAGTATGTTGAACCTCGTATCTTCAATGAGGGTGACCTGGTCCTCACGTACGACTAGAAGCATGATAAACTAGGAGCAAGAAAGTTTGAATCCATGTGGCATGGACCTTATGTTGTCAAACATGCTTTGGAAAATGGAGCTTACGAGCTTGAAGACTATGACGGAATCTCTTTGGGTGAACCCCGTAATGGGATTTATCTAAAAAGGTACTATGCCTGAACTTTTCATGCATATATTTTCTTGTATATACTGTACATGGCGTGTTTTTGTGTGGTGTGACGCGTTTATTTTTTAGTGTCTTTGATCTTGTTTCCACTTCTTATACCATGTTTTGTCTGCGTGTGCATATGGAAATGTGCTATGGATTCGCAGACGGCGCCAACCGGCATACCCGGAACCTTGCCTCAGCAACCTGGGTACTGTATTCCCCAATAGGAGAGCTCATCAGCTCAGGAGGAATTTTCCTCGGATTTGCAACCAACAATGCCGCAGAGTATCAGGCGGTAATTGGAACCCTAACCGATACTACTTCCTTGGGTATGAACCACATTGTCATCCACATGGATTCTCAATTAGTGGTTTCCCACCTCAACCGGGTCTATGCTATTCGTGATCCTACCTTACTCTGTCTCTTCAGACGAGTACGTCTCCTGGAAAGGTCATTTGAATCCATTCAATACCTACACATTCCATGAGAGTTAAACACAGTTGCTGACTCGATGTCCAACTTCATTCTGGATTGGTACATTGCACACACATAATACTCATAATATGTAAAAGCATTCACGACATGTAAATAATGTACTGTATAAAAGCAAATCATATGGACAAGATCACATCATTCATCATTTTAAAAACACATAATGTATAAATTGCCGAGAATGTCTGTATATATATATATCATCAAAAGTAGTGCTAGTGCAAAAATATGAAGCGCGAAGGCTTTCAGTGAGTCTCTACAAAAATCTGAAGCCTCGTAGCTTTCAGTAGTACAAAATCTGAGGTCTCTAAGCTCTCAGTACAAGTATAATGACGTCATCAGGCCTGACTCCTGGCCTGTATACCCCCACGACGGACAGCTCTCTGTCGCTGAGTGAGGAAGCTACCCACAGTCCTCGCTACCTTGCGGAGTAAGGCATTGAAACGTACCGACGCTCCAACCCAAAACCTCTGCATAGGTCTCGGTAAGTCATCCACTATTGGCTCAGGAACATCCACTGTCAGCTGGGACAAGTTCCTGTACACCTCCCCCATCTCCATGATGGCAGCATGAACACCTGGGGGTACGACTGCTTCCCCACCTCTATCTCTCCTCGTAAGAAGAGAGGCTCCCACGGGCCGTACGGGGCCCACATCTGCACACACATGTTATATACTTGTCAGCACTGCATCAAAAAAATCATAAATATACAAAACTAAAAAATAAAAAGGTTTTTGTTCTTACCCATGTCTCCCCATGCTGCACCCTCGGGCAGTACCAAGTCAGGATCCTCTTTGTAATCCATACCGCCGTACGGGTAGTCCTCAACCATGAGTAACTAGCCTTCCAGCGAGCTGAAGAACTCGCTACCAAAGCTGATGATAGGACCCCCGCCATGGCGGGCCATCACCTCTGCCCATATGAGCATGTGGGGATCTCTAGGCTCCCTATCATCTAGTCGTACCTGTGGGCGCAAGAGGGGGATCCGATCCAAGAGAAACGATACCACAATTGATCCATATCCAAACTTCTTGAGCTTTCCCTGCCGACACTTGGTCATCTGAGATCGGACGTTTGCGAGGAGACCCTCACACCAGTTGAAGATCCTGGGGGACATACAGTCCTCCGCATAAAGCATCTGATTTTGAGTGGCCATGTGTGGGGCTTGGCTCCCCGCCACTCTAGTAATCATGAACAATATGGTATGCAGTCGGCGTTCCACGACATCCCTAATAGGAATATTTCCACTGGAAGATCGAGCAAGAGCAATACAATGATGTGACACCATGTCATCGATAGTGCGGTGACTAGCCTGTGTTCTAGTGAGAGCTACAGGGTCCCCTCTCCGGGACAAACCAGTAAGAAAATATATGTCCTCAACATCTATAATGAGAATGTGCTCACCAATCACAAAGTATTGTTGGGCCGCATCCCAACACTGGAGCATGTGTGACAGTAGAGGGATTTGGGACCTCATCCCCTGAATCTCAAAGAACTTGAGCAAACCGCAGTTTCTCAAAGCATTCATGCACTCTAGATCATTGGCAGCTTGTACGTCTTCCACCTCGTGTTCTCTTTCCCGCCACTGTAGAACCATGTTTTCTTGCTAGCAACCTGCCAAAATGGGCATTTAAACACTGTTAGATCCTACTTCAACCACAGCAAGTTCCCTTTTTGGGTTTAATTTGATGTTTGGGAAATGCATCTCTGTCATCACACTGTGATTTTTCACATAGTGCGATGACGTCGCACCCCACGAATTCAAGATTTGCACCGAGTCAGTCTCGTCACAGTTCCCGAAAGGGAAAACTGCGACGAGCCGAAGGCGCAATAGCCCTCCATGAATTCATCAAAAAACCCAAAAATTGAACCTAAAATCAAAATCTAATCCACTAGAAAGTTGTTGGATGAAGTTTAGGCTTACCTTCTCCAGACAGTGGGTGAAATGGCGGCTCGTAGCTCCCAGAATCGACAAAGGAAGTTTTGGCTCCAAATTGGCACTTCTGCTCCCAAATTGGCAAATGAAACAATGGTGACTATTTTTGGCCCATTTTTCTATTTATAAATGAAAAAGAATATTCCTTTTTCAAATATTTGATGCTTTAGGGTCATTTTCCATAGTTTTAATCATTTTAATCATATTTGGGATGTTATTTGGCTATTTGACCTAGTTTCCGAGTATGTAGGAGTTGTTAGCGGTCTTTCATGTTGTTTCTCACGTCACAATAGTCATTTCAGGTATGAACACTCCTTTAAATGTTTCGTAATTATTTTTACAACGATTAGATTGTAGTTATTGCGTGACGATGAGCTCACTCTTCGTTTGTTCTTGTGCTCTTGAAACTATGAGAATAAGTACCGAGTTGCAATTTATCACTTTTTCGAGCTCGTTGAACTCCTACAGAAAAGGACATCCCCCAGAGTCTACCATTAAGCTCTTTTCAAGCTCTCGAAAAATGAAAAGATTGCCAAGCGAACTTGTCACGTTCACGCTTGTTAATGAATTTGAATGGTCGTCTCCCTGGTGATAATTTACCCCTTTTTCGGACCAAGGGGCACTAATTACGAAAAAGGTATACTCCATCCAATCATGATTGGAAGAGTCCTCTCCCGCGTCGTTTTACCCTTTTTTAGGCAATTAGGCTAACTTTATGAAAAAGGACCGTTGGAGTCTTCTTTAGTTCTTTTCAGACTCTCTAAACATGAAATGACAACTCAGTTTACCTTCTATGGACTCATTAAACTTTGCGTTGAAGGGCCCGCCATGGGACAAAACCCTCCTATCCCGGGTTCAAAAAATATTTGGGATTGGACTCATCTATGATATGGGCTATACCGAGCATTTGGTTACCCTCATCAAGCTCATAAAAAACACATGAGGCACTCATCGTTCATGATGGGGAAAAAGGAAAGCTTTTATGTTACACACTTTGTTAGTGGAAGTACGTAGTCATTCTTGAACATGGCACTCATCTGCATTTGCATACAACACTTGGATCATTTGTTTGTCCTCGAGTTCCACTTACTTCCTGAGTCTTGTTCCTCCTTTGATTCATTCAAAGAAAGCTTCCATCATCAGTCGCATTAGGGATTTGTGTCGTACTCGTCATACCAATACTGCCAAGTCATGCCATGCCCATGTTCAAGAACATGTCCATCATTTGTCATTTATAGTCAGTACGCCCACCGTCATGTCGGTCTACTCTGAGTCAGTCTTGCATGTTACTGTACCATACGACCTACTCTACACATATCTTGTCGTGTTTCGTGTCGATTGATGGGGGATTCATCATGGCCCTCCTTCGACGGATTCATCCTTGTCGACATCAACTCATCATCCGAGGATTGAATCTAGAAACCAACCAAGTACCTTGGCCTTGCATGCCTCAATGGCAGGTTACCTCGCTTTCAACATGAGTTTACAACATTGACTCTTGATTGAAAGATTTCATCTTGCGTTCGACTTCAACTCACTTATTCACACTTGATGATATGTACTGTGATACCTTGAGAATCATTGACATTAATGATGATCTCCCTCGCACTTGTTAACGGTTTACATCAATGACCGGTAATCAAGTGGTTTCTACCATGTTCAATGTCAAGAAATTTGTAATCACATGGATAGATTCGTATCATTGCAGGTTTAGCTTGAAGACCCTGGGGAGTCATGTTCTACCCAAGTTGCGATGGAGTTTGTATTGATTCATATCACGCAGATCCACATTTTTATTGGTCGTGGCTGTGTTGCCATCTCATCATGGATCTACGCTTGTGTTTAGTAGCCATGATTGTGTTCAATCGATCATTACTTCCATGGATCTGCATTGTATTGGTCGGTAACCATGTTATGAGTCATTTGAGACTGTGTACTCAGATTTAGTTGTACTACAGCAGCATCCTTTGTCCGACAAGTCCATTTCCATTCCTTCTATCAAAGCATTTCACCTGTCTATCTTTCAATAGCTTCATGCTTTGGGGGGCATTCTGTTACACCTAAAATATTCCCATCATGAGATTCAGTGTATACACCTCTGGAGTTACCTTGATTGAGTGATTTGTTGGAATATTTAAACCTTCCTACCATTTATTTAATTACATAAGATGCATTAATTAATCACGTGTAGGTTAATTCTATGTAATAATTGAGGAAATTGCCATTGTGTGGCCCACAAGGCAACATGAGAGGATAAGATTCCATCTGAGGTGTGTTCTACAAGTCTCCTAGGCCACTTGGGTGCATTCCTAAACATTTCTGGATAATATTTAGGAAGGAGGGCACATTTGTGAAGAAAGCTGCTGCTTTTACTGCTTTTTCCCCCAAAGGAAAGAGCTAGTCAACCTAGGAAAGTGTTTTTTACACCAAAAACTTTCCTTAACACCATTTCCACTCAAATTTCATATTTGGAATTGCTTTTACCTATATTTCACCTTCAGCTCACTAATTTAGCAATTCGTGAGCTTTTGAGCAGATTTGGAAAGCCAACTTACCACCTAGGGGGGATGGGCAGTTTTAGAAAGTCTGATGGATAGAAGATTCTTTTGGAATCTTTAGCCATTCAAATTATTGTTGTAATGTTATTTAATAATGGCCTACAACATTCATATGTTGGCTGGTGTAATTATTATTCATGAGAAGTAATACATAATTCCATTCTTGTGCATAATTTTTGTGTCTTTGAGCAGTTGTGTGAGATTTTTTATATGAGAGAGGTTAATTTCTTACATAGTTCTTGGATGTGATCTGATTTTCACATGGTATCAGAGCCATCAAGCTATTCCTTTCATCTATTGATTGTCTTGCAGGATCCAACAGTCTCAGGAAGGGCGCATTGATCAATTCACCGAGTGAATTCTATTCTCTGCAGGGCGCATTTTGGAATACAGAAGTGTTCTAATTTCAGTCCAAAATTTTTATCAGTTGCAGCAATAGATAATACATAGAATATCATCCTCACTCCTTTCAATTACTTTGATTGGAAAGCACAGATGTAGATTCTACTGAGGAGCAAAGGGCTCTACAGGGTGACTGTTGGCCCGGTTTTGCAACCAGGCTTAGTGCTATGGGCACCTGCTAACTAGTAGCAGCAGTTTCAATTGAAATAAATAACAATAAACTAATTAAACAAGACTATTCATGGATCTAAGCAGAGATATTAAGCAAATAACAAAAATAATTTAAAATCAAGAACAAGAACATATAAAATAAAGAATTTGTATTGAAAGAATGGTGCAAGCAAGTGCTTGCGGAATCAATACCTCTAATGGTGAGGTTGAATGGCTCCAAGGATGAGCAACTCCAATCTCCAATGGTCTCTTCTCCAATGTGGTTTGCAATGGCTAAAATGCTCAGGGGAGATTTCAGCAGCATAAGGATGAGATAATGGATGGATCTGAAATGAGGAGCCCCTACCACTTTTTTATAGGTTTTGGTGGTGGGGAATACCATTTGTGGTTTTGTGGAAACCAAATGGTATTGACCAACATGGTTTAGGTACTTTTCCCTCCTTTTTCCTTTTTTGAATAAAAATAATATTTTAATTCCCTTTTTAATATTTTTGGGAATTTGGACCCTTTTTGAGGGTTTTTTATGATTTTCTTGGAAAAATAATCTTTTTTAATGGAAAAAGGGGTGTACTAAGGTCTTTTGGTGACCTTTTGTTGGTTTCAGAGGCTCAGATGGTGGAAAAGTGGACAAATGGGTCATGTGAGTAAGGGAATGAGCTAGTGAGCACTTTTTAGGTGTTAACAGATTGCCCCCTGATGTGTGAGGGTAGGAGCTCATCGTATGGCCGATAGACATCATAGTTCTTTTGTCCTTTTTTCTGGGGTTTAGGGGAGAGAAGAGACCGGTTGGAGACTGGAGCCACGGTCCTTGGAAGCTGCAAAAAACAAAAAATATTACATGGCCTCAATATGAATGAGGGATAATCTCTGATAAAGGACGAGGCGGGCATTCCCATGCTCGTATCAAGACATATACAAAACAATTAGTCCCAAGAAGGGGGATCTAATACATGAAGAAATATACTGGTACATCGTAATGGTCCAGAGGGGACATTATTGTGGGATATACTCATGATCATGGATGATCTCAATAACTGATACATTGGAATAACTGTTGAACTGCTGAAACTGAAGTCGTCCCACATCTGTATGGACTCAATGACTGTGAGCCATCTTTGGGAAGTATTTGTATATGTTATACTCGAGGGAGTATAAAGCTTGGGTACATCTGAATACTGTCGCCATACGCAACCCGGATATCTATAGAAAAAATGTAACTGGTTGTATCCATAGTTTGACTCTCAAATGTGGAGGAGTCAGGTGGTATCCGGGGTCTTCGACTAATAACTGAACGGACCGATACCCTGTGCGAGTCTCAACTATGCGATCAAGGTGTTGGAGTCAAGCATGTGAGAAACAAGCATTCGGAGAGGCACTGAGGATTCCTCTCGAAATGATTCGTAGGAACTCATCATAAATGGTAATGAGTCCAAGACACAGGGACCTCTGGGTCTATCCTCTGGAATTAATGTGGTTGTCGTCGACAGAGGGAGACCAGCAACTAACAAGGCAATGATGTTTCCTTGATAGGAGCACGAGGTGTAGAACTGAAGTGATGTAGTACTGCGGGTAGGACTGACATACTTGTGGGGATGGGAAATAACTGGGTCAAAAAATGGGTAGACTCAAACTTCCTTTGTTCAGAGCATGATGACATGGTTGACCTGGCAGCGTAGGGAGCTGACTTGTAGGTGTGGGGATCATCTTTTAGGGACTGAAGGGTATGTACTGACTCTGGGGGGGTGAAGCTGATGGTAGCTGTCGAGGGAGTTTCAGGGTGACATACTGCAGAATACTCTGAACAAAGGCGACCAAAATGGGGAAGTTGCTATGTGAGTAGGCATGATGTGTTGTAGCGCCAAGAGGCACCATTGATTCCTTCTTCGTAGTTTTAATGAGCTCCAAGAAGGGATAAAAGTGTGCTCTGAAATGGTACGGTCCTGTGGGTTTTGTGAGCCCAGGACGGCGCATGCTCATGGTTGCTTTCATGTTTAGAGAGTCTGAAAGCGGTAAGTGGACTCTATTGGTGTTTCTTTTTCGTAAGTTTAGTCTCCAAGGCCCGAAAAAGCATAAAATGATGCGGATGGAGAACTCTTCTAGCCGATGTGACTAGAGTATACCTTTTTCGTAATTAGTCTACAAGGTCCGGAAAAGGGATAAACTTATACCAGGTAGACACCCTTTCAGATACGTTTAGCGAGCATGAAAGGAAGCAAGATTGCTCGGCGATCTTTTCATTGTTTTTAGGAGTCAGAAAAGAGCTTAACAGAAACTCCCTAAGTGCCTTTTTCGTAAAAGGGGTTGCTCGGCTCGAAAAAGGGGTAAACTTATACCGAACAAAAATGGATTGATGAGGGCTAGGAAAGGTCTCAAGCATCGTCATCTGTGCGGAAATATGGATCCGGTGACATAAGGATTGTCAGAAACGGAGAACGGCGGATGTGGCACGCAAACCGAGGTAACAAGGGGGCGTGGAAAAAATGCCCGAAAAATCTAAAGGTGAGAGCGAGAAATGATCTCAAGCATCATTACGAGCGCGGAAAACTGAATCCGGCGATATAAGACACATCGAAAACGGAGAACGGCCGATGTGGCACGCAAACCGAGGGTGACGAGGGGGTGTGGAAAAAATGCCCAAAAAATCTAAAGGTGAGAGCGAGAAATGATCTCAAGCATCATCACGAGCGCGGAAAACTGAATCCGGCGATATAAGGCACGTCTAAAAACGGAGAACGACCGATGTGGCACGCAAACCGAGGCGACGAGGGGGCGTGGAAAAAATGCCCGAAAAATCTAAAGGTGAGAGCGAGAAATGATCTCAAGCATCATCACGAGCGCGGAAAACTGAATCCGGCGATATAAGGCACGTCTAAAACGGAGAACGGCCGATGTGGCACGCAAACCGAGGCGACGAGGGGGCGTGGAAAAAATGCCCGAAAAATCTAAAGGTGAGAGCGAGAAATGATCTCAAGCATCATCACGAGCGCGGAAAACTGAATCCGGCGATATAAGGCACGTCGAAAACGGAGAACGGCCGATGTGGCACGCAAACCGAGGCGATGAGGGAGGCTAAAAAATGGTCAAAAAATGGACCCCGTGAAAACGGGAAAAGGAAGGAACCTTTATGAAGTTCTCGCTGTGTTGATCCCAATGGTACCAACGGTTTGAGAAATGGACTTTGTATGATACCGCAATGGTTGTTGGAAAATTGGTAGAATTTCTATAAATAGGACGTGGGGCCCAATATAACTTGTCATTGTTACGTGCGAGTTTGATAGAGCTGTCAGAGCTATTTCTTGATTTCCGGGAGATTTCACCGTTGGTTTTCGATTTAGCGAGTTGCAGGTAACTCTATTTGCCTTAACCTTGTCAATTATGTTATTTTTGTTTGGCGGTGGGCCCCCGAAGGCCGCGAAACTCCACGTTGACTCTCCAACGTGGAACCGCGCGGGTTTCGGGGCTGAACCCGCGATGAACCGCGCGGGTTTTAGGCTCACAGTCGCGATGTTCATCACGACTGTGAGGTCGGAACCCGCGATGTTCATCGCGAGTTCATGGCGAATAGTCGCGATGTTCATCGCGACTGTCCGACAAAAATCCGCGATGTTCATCGCGGGTTTTTGCATGGATGCCGCGATGGTCATCGCGGCTTTTTGTGGAAAAGCCACGATGGTCATCGCGGCTTTTTGTGTAAAAGCCGCGATGGGATTTTTATAAAATTTTTGTGCTGGAGCTAAAAATTTTCCTGTTTTCCTGGCAGGATGTTGCGGAGACCTCAGTCCGTGTGGCGGGAGAGGGAGATCGATGGTGATCTCATGTTGAGGATTGAGACTGATGCAGGGGTGAGACAGACCCTGGCCATGAGCGGACTCTTGAAGTTCGCTCAGATTCCTCCTATACGTTCAGTGAGGCGACTCCTGAACAAACTAGTGCAGTGGTGGGTGCCGGCAGAGGGTGCCTTCATTATTGGTGGTGAGAGGTTAGAGATTACTCTCACTGATGTATATTTTTTGACTGGGTTGCCTCGCTTGGGTGAGGTGGGTGATATCTCGCCGAGGTTGCCTCCGGGTGTAGATATGGAGGACCTCTTACATACTTTCTGTGTGGATGATGGTGTTTTGGTAAACAACTCTATTAGTCTGAGATTCCTACGTGAGTGGGATATGCGAGCTGTAGGTGCTTGCGTTCTGAGGATATTGGGTGCTGCTGCACCACATCGTATGTCTGGGGGGCAGACGATGATGGTGGATTCCGTTCTACAGGGTACTTATTATGCCTGGGCGCAGATGTTCCTGGCTGGTGTCCGGAGAAATCTGGACAAGGCCATTAGAGAGGGAGGCGAGTTTTGTTATGCCTCATTTTTATGCTGTTTTTTCTTCGAGCGGGTGCCGACCTTGCGGCCACGGGTACCCGTTCGTGCTGGTCTTCCGAGCGAGCCTCGTATGATGAGGTGGGGGGAGATGATGCCCCGTGCCGGCGGTGGTGTCCGCGGCTACTTCACGGAGGATTTCTATCAGCAGTGGGAGCAGATGCCTCTGGTGATTGAGGACTATCCCTACGCCGGCATGGACTACCGAGGTGACCCAGAGATGCCTCGTGCCCCAGGACAAGCCTGGAGCTTAGACGGTATGTTTTTGTTTTATTCGATATTATATCATGTGTTGTTTGATTTATGATGATTTTGTTGTATAGTATCTAATGGTTTACTTGCTTTGTGCAGATGTGGGTCCAGTGCCACCACCTAACTATGTGGCTCGGCAGGGGCGGGCGATGGTGGTCGCTCGTCCCCCTGTACCTGTACCTCCTCCGCGTGGTGGAGGATATGCAGCTCGTGGGCGAGGGGTTGGCCCTCATGACAACGCCATAGATGGTGTCCGACGGACCTTAGCCCGGATCGTAGCTGGACTCCCCGAGGATGGTTGGAGGGACCTTGACCGGGACATTTTGCAGGGGTGTCTCGGTGCGCCACCTGAGTGGCAGTCGCTCCTGTTGAGGGCAGCGGTGTTTGTGGCGCGGCACGGGGATGGTAGACGGGATGCTCCGGCAGGGCCGGCTCAGGGGAGGATACGTCTGAGGGACGATCCAGCGGGGCCAGCAGAGCGGCGAGTTCGGGGTCGTCATGACCCGGCGGGGCCGGCGGCGGAGGAGTCGGAGGAGGAGCCCGAGGATCCTAGGGATCCAGATGAGTAGATATATTGGATCTGCCCCCAAATGCTGATGAGCATATGGGGAAGCATTTTTGTATGACAGATGCATTTTTTGTATATCGGGTGATGAGGGCACTTATGACATGTTCACCATTTGATTTATATATATATGTGGATATATATTTTAGATATATTGTCGTGTATGTACGTGGATGCACATTTGTCTTTTGTATATGCCCGTGGAGGCACATGTTATGCACGTGGATGCAGTATGTTTGTTGATTTATGTATGCCCATGGAGGCACATGTTATGCACATGGATGCATTATTTGGTTTGTTTGTTTTATGCCCGTGGAGGCACATGTTATGCACGTGGATGCAATATTGGTTTTTGTATATGCCCGTGGAGGCACATGTTTTGCACATGGATGCATTTTTTGTTTATGGATATGACATGATGTGATTGGTGTGCCAGTCGAGGACACTGTTGGCCATATTATCTGCTACACTATTGAGGTGTCTTGGGACATGTGTGAATGTAATGGATTCAAACTGTCTAACCATTTGTTTAGTGCACAGGAATTTTCTGAAAAGACAGGGATCGCGTACCTGGTAATCATTGTTGAGCTGGGAAACTAGGAGCTGTGAGTCCAAGAAAACGTTGAGGTGACGTATGCTCATTTGGAGAGCAGCGGCCAGGAGACCGGTCACGGCATCGTATTCAGCTTGATTATTGGTAGCGGCACCTAAACATACTCCATCAATGTGAATTAACTCATGTGAAGGGGAGTATATTACCCAAGCCGCGGAGGCGAGATTGGGAGACCAACGGCTTGCACCATCAGCGAAACCGACATGGCAGAGTGGAAGAGGCTCCATCTGTGGTCATGCAGAGAAAAACAAATATTTAGGTTTTTTGAAATTTTTTGTGAATGAAAAATGTATGCCTATACTAACATGGATGATGGTGTCCATCAGATTTTCTATGGGTAAAATCGTTTAAGGTACAACCCGTTGCATGGGTTGCGTAGGGTGTTTCCTTCTGAATCGGTCAGAATGTATGCCCCCTGCCCAAGGCAGGTGTGTATGATGTAGGGACCTTGCCACATAGACACGAACTTTCCCTTTCCGTTTTTATCATGAGCTTGATCGTAAGCGAGGACCAGGTCTCCCTCCGAAAAGGTTCTTGGGTGGACGCGTTTGTCGTAACTTAGTTTCGATCGTTGTTTAGCTGCTTCCATGTTTTGAATGGCTGTGCGCCGATCTTCATCGGCCTACTCTAGGAGTAGTAAACGTTGCTCGATCGGGGAAGTGTCCGGTAGGAGTTCAATGGCGATATGTAAGGCTGGGATCTGACACTCAATAGGGAGGACGGATTCGACACTGTGAACTAAATGGAAAGGGGTAAAACCGGTGGTGGTTTTGGTTGAGGTGCGGTAGGCCCATAGTGCTGGGAAAAGCATGTGGTGCCAATTGGATTTGTGCTTGTCTACAGTATGTTGAAGAATGGTCTTCAAAATTTTATTGATCGCTTCGAATTGGCCGTTTCCTTGGGGATAGTAAGCAGAAGAGAAATGGTGTTCAAATTTCAACATGGTTGATAATTCCTTCCAGACGGCATCTTCGAAGTGAGAGCCGTGGTCAGAGACTAGTTGCTGTGGTACTCCGAAACGAACGATAACATGGTTGAAGAAAAACCGTGCTGCAGTGTCGGCTTTGCAATTATAGGTCGGCATGGCTTCTGCCCACTTGGTGAAATAATCTACGGCCACGACGATGTGTTTGTGACCGCCAGCTGACGGGGGGTTGCAGTCGAGGAAGTCAATGGCCCATTTGCAGAATGGTCCAACAGTGATGACTGGATTAAGGGGGGCGGGGGGGGGTTCTTGCTTTGGGAGCAAATAGTTGGCAGTTCTGGCAATGCTTGACTGTTGTGATGCAATCAGTAAACAACGATGGCCAAAAATAACCGGCCCGAATGATTTTCTGGGCGGTGGCCATGCCGGAGAAATGGCCTCCACAGGCACCGCTATGACAATCATTGAGGACTTGTTCTGCCTCACTATGGGATAGGCAGCGGCGTAAGATTGTATCAACGCCGTGTCGGTAAAGTACATCTCCAATCAGGAGGTATCGGGGGGCGTGGTGTCGTATGCGACGGAGCCCATCACGATCGATGTGGGGTCTAAATTTTTGCGTACGAAGGTAAGTCAATATGTCTCCATACCAAGGGTCGTCAGACGAAATGATGAAGATCTGCTCGTCAATCAGGTCCGTTTGGATAACGGGTGATGTTGAGGAGGATGGGAGGTCCGTGATGAGGTGAGCAAGCGCGAGGGATTTGGTGCTTTTGGGAGTTCGGAAAGTGAGGTCATATTCCTGGAGGATAATTACCCATTTAGCAACACGACCTTGTAGGAGCCGCCGGGTGAGGAGGTAGACCATGGGGTTGGAGTCGGCGACAACCGTGGTATGACTAAGCAAAATGTAGTGTCGCAGTTTTTGTACGGAAAAGACTACAGCTAGGGATAATATTTCCTCGTATGGGTAACGTAGAGGTGGGCCAGACAAGGTCTGGCTGACGTAATAAATCACATGCTCTTTGTGGGAGGCATCTTCTTGGACCAAAACTCCGGAGACAGCATGTTCAGATGCCGAGACATAAAGGGTGAAGTCTTGAGAGAAATCCGGTGGGGATATCAAGGGGGCTTGTGTGAGAGCTTTCTTGAGGGCTTCGAATGTCGTGTCTGCTTGCTCATCCCAAACAAAGGGTATGTGGGTACGGAGTAAGCGTAAGAATCCATGGACTTTGGTGGCGTAATCAGGAACAAAGCGCCTAAGAAAATTGGACCGCCCTTGCAAGCTTTGAAGTTGCCGAAGCGTGCGAGGAGGGGGAAGTTCTAAGATGGCTTTGACTTTCAGGGGATCGACAGTGATTCCGTCTTGGGAAACAATGAAACCCAACAACCGGCCCGCCGGGACGCAAAAGACACACTTGTGTGGGTTCAAGCGGATTTTATATTTGCGACAACGCAGGAAAACTTGCCGGAGGTCGTTAAGGTGGTCTGATCGTTTTCGGGAACGAGCTATGAGGTCGTCGAGATAGACTCGCAGGATATGGACCAAGTCGTGAAAGCAATAGGTCATGGCTCGTTGGAAAGTGGCACCAGCATTTTTAAGGCCAAATGGCATGACGCGATAGGCAAAGGTGCCCCATGGGGTGGTAAAGGCAGTCTTGTACTGATCCTCCTTGCGGATGTGAATCTGGTTATATCCGGAAAACCCGTCCATGAAGGATAGGACCTCATGGCCCGCACACTCATCAATGAGTTGGTCAATGAATGGCGTGGGGAAATTGTCTTTTGGACAAGCGTGGTTTAAATCGCGGAAGTCAGTGCATACTCTAAGGGTGCCCTGCTTTTTGTTGACTGGAACGGGGTTCGACACCCAGGTGGTGTACGGAATAGGGTAGATGAACCCTGCTTTTCGAAGTTTCTCGACCTCAGCCTTAACAGCGGGGAGCTTGGAAGGGTGAATGGGTCGCTGTTTCTGACGAACAGGGGGTACTTCAGGCCATGTATCAATGTGGTGTTCAATAATGGCGGGGTCGAGACCAGGCATCTCGGTATAGGACCAGGCAAAGACGTCATGGAACTATTGAAAGAGCTGTTTGTACGCCTGAGTTTCTGCTTGAGTACAAGATGCGCCCAGCGAGATGAGCTCAGGTTTCCCTGGTGTTGTGGAAATGTCTATCTGTATAGTGGGGGAAATGTTTGACATTTTCCCTTCTTCAAAGGCATCCGGTGCTGGGATGGGGTCCTTTAACCAATCGACCTTAGTGGGTATGAAATCTTTCGATTCAACCGATAGCTGGTTGGAGGCAGTGGATGTAGATGCTTCTGGGAGGAAGTACGAGCGATGATGCATATCATCCCACGGGTAGTCGGGTGCAGTGAGTGTCTCCAAAATTTGCTCATCAGTATTGAAGTAGTCAGACCATAAATCAAGGGGTTCTGGTTTGAAAGTTTTTGAAATCATATATATCGTATTGACTTCTTCCGACAAGGATGATGGTGGGGGGTGGATCTCCTCGATGAGGGGAGGAGATATCTCTAAGTCGACGTTACTTAAATCGTACAACGCTGCTCTATAGTCAGGTAGATCAGGACAATGGTGAGAGTAGTGGCCGTAAACACTGCATATAGCGCAAGGATGGTTAGTGCGCAGTGATTTGTCGCGAGGCTGTAGAGGTGGCTCTAATATGACTACTGGGATGCTAATGTCATCGTCCAACATATTCATATGCTCTTGGAGTGCCGGTAAGTGTGGGCATTGATGAGTTGGGTGGCCTATCTCATCGCATAATGAGCACTTGGGGGGAGCTCGAAACACTGGTGGGGGTTTAACTGCCTTAGGGGGTGGTATAGCAGTGTATGGTTGTGGACCTCTGCCCCCAGCGGGCTTGATAGGAGGGGGAGGATTTGTTGACGACGAAGGGATATTGAGGCTAGGAGGAGGTGTCGTTGACGACGAAGGGATTGCGACACCAGGAGGAGGTTGATTTGTGGTAACAATAGGTTGTACCGGTTGGAGGATGACGTTTGGTGTCGGCGGTCGAACGGGAGGCGGAATATACCACACGGGTAATCCCAATGTTAGCCCGGGTAGACTAAGGGTAGCCATAACCGGGGCGCTTACTACACCCGAAGGAGGAAATAGGAAGGGGATGGCGTGGATGGGTGTAACACCAATGTGACTGGGGATCAATGGTGGTTGACCACCGGATGTTTGCGTATTCTGCGAAAGAGTACAGAGGTTTGCGACTTGGGTCTCCGGTGACGGTGGTGGAATGGCCTGGAATGAAGAGGTCATTGGTGTATCTGAATAAAGTCCGGGTCCCAGAGAAGAGACAAAGGAGGTAGTTGCACTAGAAGTTGGTTGTTCAATCATGGGAAGAACATTTTCGGGTGCTGCAGGGGCATTGGGATCATAGTAGGTGAGTTGGTCAATTTTGACCACGCGTCCCTCGTGGGGGAACATCATGGTGCGGAAAACGGAGGAGGCGACCGCTTTCATGGCGTACATGTAACTGCGGCCAAGTAAAAGGTTATAATCGAGCTGGGCGTTAATGACCTCTATGTCGATGAGCACAGTTTTCCCACCTAATTGGACGGGCACTTTGGGTAGTAAACCTTGAGGTTGAGCTGACCGGCCGTCGTAGGCCCGCAATGCAGTGGTGGATTGCTGGAGAGTAGGGGATCCCATCTTCTGCCAAACAAATGTGGACATGACGCATGTGGAGGCACCCTCGTCGATGATACATCGATGGATGACAAGATTCCGAATAGAAACAGAAACTTGGACTGCTATGGTGGAAGGCAGACGTGGTTCGGACTGGTCCAAATCAAAGGTCATCAATTTCGAATCATTTGGGTCAATCACCCCAATGGCGGAAAGTAAAGTCTTGCGCTGCGTAGGACAGTTATTCAAGACTTCTAACGCAGACATGGCTGCGGGAGATTGAGCTAGGTCATCTACAATGTTGTAATTAGACGCAGCCCGTGCATTGGGGTTGTTGTTGATTCGGCGAAGGGGGAAGCGAGGTGCTTTAGAAGCACCATCGAGTGGAAGAGGTGGTATCCGTAACGTCTGATCGGTGGGATTAGCGTTAGTATCCTTATCGGCGGGAGTAGCCTCGGAGGTAGGACCATACTGGTTCCGTCGGGTTTGGATATTGACGTCGGCAGTGGACATCATCAATAAGTGGTGGGTGCCTGAATCAAACATGGGTTGGTCAGGAGTTGCGTAAGTAATTTGTTGTGGTTGTACGTTTCCCTGTGGGGGGGATAACGGCTGAGTGTTCACCACTCCTTGTGTTGGAAAAGGGTTTTGTAGTACCAAAGGTTGTTGTGGAGGTGGTGGGGGGTTGGGTGGCGGATGAGGAGCCGCCTGCCCTTGACGATGGGCGTCATTTGTCCATAGTTGTCGAGCTCGCTCCAGATGTGGGCAAGCGTGGGTATAGTGGCCATAGACACCGCAAATGGAACAAGGATGGTTTGTTCGTAAATTAGCATTTTTGGCTTGCTTAGGTGGTCGATCAGGATTCTGATGAGCGGGCGCCGCGTTATTGTTTTGCGGAGGATGGGTAGGTTGTGGAGCTTGGTTACGGTTTTGATTGTTGCCACGGTTGCGTCCTCTTCCGCGGTTTGGTTGCCCACCCTGGTTGCGTTGGTTATTTTGGTATTGGGGCTGATGTTGTTGTGCGTACACATGCCCTTGAGCATTGGGGGGATTCTGAGGAGCCGCAGGTGCGGGAGCGGGTTGCGGTGGATAGTATGCAGGTGGGGCTGGAGGTGGTCCAGTTTCCTGTTGGGGTTGTTGGTACCCCTGAGCTAGTGGAGGTGTGAGGTTAGCTGGTGCAACCGGTTGTGGGTAATGCATGTGCTGTTGTGGGAACTGCATGGGGGTCTGTACCGTAGGTTGAGCATAGTATGTAGGAGGTACATATGCTGATGGCGCTTGGCCATAACAATGTTGTGGACAAGAGGGTCCATGAACGTGATGGGTCTGGTTTGTTGGAGCATAAGAAGTTGTCGCTCCGGAACTAGATGTAGCCCTAGAAAGGTCTGGGGCAGGCATGGTGCTCACCATACTGAAAGGTTTTGCTTGCGGTGTAATTTGGCCAATAATGCCATCAGCGGCATGTGATGCCCCCGGTGTGTCACCGCGTGCAGAGTCGCCTCGTGGGGCGTCCGGTATGATCGTGTATAGGTAACCCGACTGGGCGTAGATGAGATCAAACTGTTGGGCTTTGAGGATGGCCTCTTCTTCAGACTGGGGTCTTTCAGATGCTACATCCTTCGCAATGAGAGGAAGGAGGGATTTTAGAAACCAATCTAGGAAGATACGGTCGTCTAATTTAATTTTGCATAGGATTCGGCGCCTACGCCAATCATGAATATGGTCAGTGATATGCGTGGCCGTGTTCTGTCTGTAAGACAGTAGGATCTCGACGCCCGCATCATAGCGGACAGGTAACTGAAAGAACTGGAGGAAGGTCGAGGCAAGGGAGGTAAATGTGGAATGCGTCCCAAGGGGTTGCTCGATATACCATTTGGCTGCAGAGCCAGTGAAGGTGCGTTGTAAAAGCCGGAGGCGGATTGAGTCATCCACTATGGAGTTGGAGGAACACCATAAATGGAAGGACATGATGTGGTTCTGGGGGTCTTCTCCTGCCTTACCCTCAAACTTAGGGATGTCAGAGGGGAGTTTGGTGGGCATTTGAGGCCACGCCGGATCATGTCTGATGGGGTCATTTGTGAGCCTAGCTAAATCTGGCAGGTTCAGACTTGCCATGTATGGTAGACTAGCAGATGTGGTGATTGGAACTGGGACATGCCTGGCCATAGTGGTATGGTGTAGGGGTCCAGTAGCGCCTAAAGGTATGCTAGGTATGGAGGGTATATGGCCTCCAATAGGTGTAGTCTGGTATGGGCCAGCGCCTCCAAGTGCACCTTGGGTTACACTTGGGTTAGGAATCGCACTAGGGATTCCTGGGATAGCACTTCCAAGTGCAACATGGGTTACACTTGGGTTGGGAATCGTACTAGGGATTCCTGGGATGGGGTTTGTGGAAACAAAAGGGGGTATGACCCCCATGTTGGGCATACCCACGACAGGTGGTGGCCCTGTGTTAGGCATTCCTAAATGTGGAGTGTTACCCATATTGGGCATACCCAAGGGTGGTGGTAGTTACCATGGTTGGCACCACCGCAGAAGGGTCTGTGGATGTCTCGCCTATGGTGCTGGTAAACAGTGGATCAAATGGTGTTCTAGACATTATGGTGGTTAGTGGTAACTCTGTGGGGTTTTCGGATTCTACCTCCAAATCAAAGGTGAAGTGGGGTATGTCAGAATCGGATGACTGTCTAATTGATTGACGATGTGTCGAATCAAGGGATAAGGCTTTGCGTCCGTGACGTGGAGAGCCAAGTGGACTAAACTCTGGGCGTTCGCCCTGTAGACGACGAGAGCGTCTAAAATTCTCAATGGTGAGAATATGTGTTTAGGTAAAAGATTTGTTTAAGTATCAGGTGGTGATATATATAAAAGACTCAAAACCCTAATGCAACCAAGGGTGCAAGAAGGGGAGTGAAAAAAAAAGGCTCTCAGGCCAAAAAAATCAATCCTCAAAAAAGGCACTTATTCTAGGAGCTGTGCTACAATAAGTGGAGGAATGCAACAACTGGTCAGAATACCAAAATGCAAACGGCTCCTAGAAAAAATAGGTGTAACTAGACCACAGGTAGGTTGAAATCATGCAAACACCTAATCTAAAAGTATTGTGACTCAAACAGACGATATCCTCTGCAAGGTGATGAAATCCAAGTCAGACAATATGAATGTTGAGATAACGGCTAGATATCCCCCTACCGGGAGGGACACCAGGTAATCAATCCTAAAGACAGGCTACTAGGATACTCCGTTCATGACGCGTCGAGAAAAGATAAATCTGCCGTTTGGTCCTTTGATCGCAATATCCCAATACAGGGATATCCCGAGAACTGCGAATGGTAGCCCTTCGGTTACTGAATGGATTTCGGTATTCCACTCAGGATTCCGGAACCATCCTCGCGACTTCAACCCTCCTAAGGGAGAGGCCTTCCCACAAACCGGTTGTGACCGCGCCAAAAAGTACTAAGAGATTTTAGCTCCCTAATTGGACAACTTCTATGTCTCAGATGTATGAACTGAGGGGTGTTATTGGAACACCTATCCCCCCAATACTACCTAGCTACAAGAATTCTTTTAGTGTTCCCCAAGTGGGGTTAAAAGTGTGTTCAAATTAAGGTACGTTTTAAGGCTTAGTTCAATTAAGTGATCGTGTGAGTGCACGTGAGGTGTTGTAAACTGAACTTGAAAAGAATTAAATGCTTTATAGGAAATTTTCAAAAAATAAAGGATTTTTCGAAAATAAAAAGCAAATATTTATGACTTTTCACTAAAAGGAATTTAAATGCTTTTCAAAAAATAACTCAAAAAATAATGGATTTTTTGGATTTATGAAAGCAAATAATAGACTTCTTTTTAAAAGAAATAAATGGATTTCTGTTCAAGAAAATTGCTAAGGGCAAAATTTTAAAGAAGTAAACAAGAAAAAATTTGAATCTAGATGAAAAATGCAAAATGAGTCTTTCTTTCACTTTCTTGAAAATTTTTAAAAAGATTTCTAGATTTGCACTTTTTAAATAGTAAAAAACTCTTTCAAAGCTGTAAAATATGCAGAATTTAATACTGTAAAAAAAATGTGCTATGGGCAGAAAGTACAGTAAAAATGTTTTTCAAAATCGGGATGGCCGAATGAAAAATTCAGCCGCGCGGGTTTTGGACGCACAGCCGCGATGGGCCGCGCGGGTTTTGGACTCACAGTCGCGATGGACCGCGCGGGTTTCGGGGCGCACAGTCGCGATGGACCGCGCGGGTTTAAGCCGCACAGTCGCGATGGGCAGCGCGGAAATTGGCCGCGAAGCCGCGGTGTGCAGCGCGGAAAAACTCAGAAAAGTCGCGATGGACCGCGCGACTGTCTGGCAAAAGGCCGCGATGGACCGCGCGGAAAAACGCGGAAAAGTCGCGATGGACCGCGCGACTGTCTGGCAAAAAACCGCGAGGCGGAAGCCGTGCACGGAAACCGAGAAACGAACCCGAAAATTGAAAATTTCGGGCTGTTTATGGGGCCAAATCTCAGAGCAGCAATGGATCTGCTGTCTAAGATGGCAGATCTATGGATCTAAAGGTTAAAAACTAATAAAAAACTAAGATTAAAGGCAAAACTAGAGATCTAATGTTCAAACCAAAGCGGAGTCGCCAAGAACTGTTGGCCCGGTTTTGCAACCAGGCTTAGTGCTATGGGCACCTGCTAACTAGTAGCAGCAGTTTCAATTGAAATAAATAACAATAAACTAATTAAACAAGACTATTCATGGATCTAAGCAAAGATATTAAGCAAATAACAAAAATAATTTAAAATCAAGAACAAGAACATATAAAATAAAGAATTTGTATTGAAAGAATGGTGCAAGCAAGTGCTTGCGGAATCAATACCTCTAATGGTGAGGTTGAATGGCTCCAAGGATGAGCAACTCCAATCTCCAATGGTCTCTTCTCCAATGTGGTTTGCAATGGCTAAAATGCTCAGGGGAGATTTCAGCAGCATAAGGATGAGATAATGGATGGATCTGAAATGAGGAGCCCCTACCACCTTTTTATAGGTTTTGGTGGTGGGGAATACCATTTGTGGTTTTGTGGAAACCAAATGGTATTGACCAACATGGTTTAGGTACTTTTCCCTCCTTTTTCCTTTTTTGAATAAAAATAATATTTTAATTCCCTTTTTAATATTTTTGGGAATTTGGACCCTTTTTGAGGGTTTTTTATGATTTTCTTGGAAAAATAATCTTTTTTAATGGAAAAAGGGGTGTACTAAGGTCTTTTGGTGACCTTTTGTTGGTTTCAGAGGCTCAGATGGTGGAAAAGTGGACAAATGGGTCATGTGAGTAAGGGAATGAGCTAGTGAGCACTTTTTAGGTGTTAACAGTGACCATGGCAACAGAAGCTGAGCCAACCTCAGCAGTGGAGAAATCTAAATGGAATAATCGAAGGGATGAAGCCTATGGGCTGTTATGTTTCACTACATCCAGAGAACTCTTATTTCATCTTGATGGCCTTACTTCACCCAATGAAGTATGGCTGAAACTTCAAGAATTGTTCGGTAAAACCGATGAATTGAGAGGCCACCAATTGGATAACGATCTAGTCTCTTTGAGTCCACAAAATTTCGATAATCTACAAGACTTCTTCTCAACATTCAAGTCTCTTGTATTTCAGCTGAAGCAATGTGGAATAGACAAGAAAGATGAGCAATTAGTTTTGGCCATTCTCTCCAAGCTTGGCCCGGACTATTCAATTTTTGTTTCCACCTTCCATTCCACCTGGAAAGTAATTAAAAATTGGAAGAGCCCGTCACTTTAAAAATTCATGGAGTCATTAAATCAAGAAGAAGAAAAGTTGGTCTTAATGGGAGCCATTAAGAATCCATCCAAAGACCATTGTCTAAATGTCGGAGACTCAAAGAATTCGAAAGGCAACTTCAAGAAACCCACCGGTGAGCGGAATTTTAATGGAGAGCCATCAAAATTCAAGAAGAATCCGAAAAAGAAGAATGAGAGGACAAAGTGAACATATTGCAGCAAGGGATTTCATCCCGAAATATCTTGTATGAAGAAGACCATCGACCAATTAACTCAGGCATTGGAGAAAGCCAACATCCCTCTCCCAGAGAGCGCAAGAAGAAAAGATGGAGGATCAAATTCCGATGACAAAGAGAGAGTTCATGCACTGATGGCCGGCACTTCCCAATCTTCATCATTAATCATTGATTCTGGTGCTTCAAGACACATGGTGTCTGCAAGTAAGTATTTTACTTCACTTGACTCTTCCAGTGGTCCGAATATTGTATTGGGAGACAATTCTGAAACTTCTAGCAAAGGCAAAGGTAGCATAGATCTCGCGTTTGGGTCATTTAATAATGTTTTATATGTCCCTGGACTTGCTGCAAACCTACTGTCAGTCTATCAGATGACCCATACAAGGCTGCCCAAGAGAGTCACCTTTACCTCCAATGATGTTGAGATATCATAAATTTCAACAGGAAAAATTATTGCATTTGGTACTGCTGACCACTATTCTAGAATCTACAAGTTTTCTCATTTTGTGCCAAACTCCTCACCTTCTGCTCTACTGACCCATGCCAATGAGTCCAGCAAGCTATGGCATGAAATATTTGGCCACCTAAACTACAAATACCTTTTCCAACTTCATGAGAAAGAGATGGTTATAGGGCTACCCAATATCAAATTTTCCAAAGGTGTCTGTCAATCCCGCGTCCTAGGAAAACACCCTAAGCACAAGTATGGGAGATATACCACTGAGAGAACCACTGCACCATTGGAACTTATACACACTAATATATCAGGTCCATTTCCTCACGAGTCATTGAATTCAGAAAAATACATTCTCACCTTCATAGATGATTTTAGCAGGTATTGTTGGGTTTATTTCATCAAGCTTAAATCAGAAGTTTTTGGGTTTTTCAAGCTATTCAAAGTCTCAGTTGAGAATCTGTATGGTAGGAATATTAAAGTGTTAAGGTCTGATAATGGTGGTGAGTATGTGAAATCAGAGTTTCAGCAATTTTGTGATTCATCGGGCATACAGATGCAACATACAGTTCCATATACACCTCAGCAGAATGGGGTTGCTGAGAGAAAGAACAGATCTCTTAAGGAGATGGCCAAATGCATGCTTGAGGAAAAAGGTTTGTCTCCTAAGATATGGGATGAAGCAATAAATTGTGCCACCTATATTCAGAATAGAGTTCCACACAAATCTCTCAAAGGTATCACTCCTTTCGAGGCTTGGACAGGTAAAAAACTGGATATCTATCATTTCCGGATTTTTGGCTCAAAGGCTTGGGCTAGGATTCCGATTGAGAAGAGGAGGGCTATGCATCCCCAAATACAACCATGTAGGTTTGTGGTATATTTAGAGGACTCCAAAGCATATAAGTTTCTGAACATGACAACTCATAAAGCATTCATCGAAAGAAGTGTGCAGTTTGAGGAAGAGCCCTCTCAGAGCGCAGAAATTGGAGACTCATCTTCACCGCTGACTGAAGAAGAAGTAAGTGATGTTGTTGATATTTTTTATTCTGATATTTTTGATGATGAGGATCAATTTATTTCAGATGAAAACTCATCTATAAGTCCTAAGTGGGCTGCAAAAACTTTGCAAGCAGCAGGTGAATTAGCAGGCAACCCTCAGGACCAAAGGAGGACTAGATCACAGTTTGAGACTGCTCTCAATGTGAATGATCCTTATATTTCTGAGAAGTGCTATATGATGATAGATTCTGATCCAAAAACATATGAGGATGCCTCACATGATCCTAGATGGCATATTGCTATGGATGAGGAGTTTCAATCATTGCAGAAGAATGAAACTTGGGAGCTAGTCAAGCTCCCCGCAAGCAGAAAGTTGGTAAGATGCAAATGGATTTATAAGACTAAATGTGCAGCGGATGGTATAGCCATTAAGTACAAGGAAAGGATGGTATAAAAGGGGTATTCTCATTTCCAAGGACTTGATTATAATGAAACATTTTCACCAGTAGCTCAGAAAGACTCCATTAGACTAGTTTTGGCAATGGCAGCTTCCAAACGGTGGGAAGTACATCACATGGATGTGAAAAGTGATTTCCTCCATGGGGAACTTGAAGAAGAGATATATATGCAGAAGCCACAGGGGTACACATCAGATCCAAACCTTTTTTTCAGGTTGAAAAAATCTTTGTATGGACTCAAGCAAGCCCCCAGGGCTTGGTATGCGAAGATGGACAATTTTTTGCTGTCACAATCCTATGTTCGGTGTAAATCTGATCCAAATGTATATATGAAGTTTGCTTATGGTTTTATTATGTTAATAGTGATGTATGTTGATGATTTTATGATCACAGGTGATAGCACTGAACAAATAGCAGCTCTTAAGACCGCAATGCACCAAGCATCCTCCATGAGTGACTTGGGAATTCTCAAGCAATTTTTGGGGCTTGAAATTTCACAAACAAAAGAAGGTACCAAGGTATGTCAGTCAAAGTATGCTTCTGATCTATTAAAGAAGTTTAAGATGGCTGATTGCAAGCCTTCTAAGACTCCATTCCTTTCTGGAGTCAGAATGGAAGAAGCAGAATCTACACCGCTTTTTGACAGTACACTCTACAGACAGTTGATTGGCATCTTACTCTACTTGACTCACACTCGTCCAGATCTTGCATATGTTGTGAGTGTGGCATATAGATACATGGAGCAGCCACATGAGTTACATTGGAGGGCTGCAAAAAGAATCCTTCATTATGTGTAGGGCACAAAGAGTGATGGGATTCACTATGTGGCAGATTCGAGCTTAGATCTCTTGGGTTTCATAGATTCGGATTGGGATGGTGATAGCCTTGACAAGAAATCCACATCAGGATTTGTGTTCATGCTTGGAGGTGGCCTTGTTTGCTGGTCCAGAAAGAAACATAATTCCATAGCACTATCTTTAGCGGAGGCAGAGTACAGAGGAGCAGTGAATGCTGCTACACAGTGTGTCTGGTTGCAGGGGATTTTGTCTGAGTTTGAGATTGCTTTCAGTACTCCTATTGTCATTTATTGTGACAACCAGAGTGCCATTAGAGTTTCATGTGATCCAGTATAGAGGTAGATGACCAAGCACATAGAGATTCATATGCACTACATCAGAGGACTAGTGCATGACCAGATCATAGATTTGCAGTATTTCCCCACAGGTGAGCAAACTGCAGATATCTTCACCAAGGCTTTCATAGAGAAGACATTCAGCTATCTTAGATCATTGCTTGAGATGGTTGGACATGTGGTGGACTGAAGGGTTGATCAGAAACCTTTCAATTTTTATATGTCCATGTTTTGAGGGAAGGTTTTTCCCAGGAGGTTTTCCTTCTATCCTTGTTTTGTGGACCAACAGTATTTTGTACGGGGTGACCAAGTCTTGTTACTGTCCCCTTAGCATTTTTTATATATTCTGATATTTAGATCATTCAAGTCAGACTTAAGAGGGGGTGTTGAAATATTTAACCCTTCCTACCATTTATTTAATTACATTAGATGCATTAATTAATCACTTGTTGGTTAATTCTATGTAATAATTGAGGAAATTGCCATTGTGTGGCCCACAAGGCAACATGGGAGGATAAGATTCCATCGGAGGTGTGTTCTACAAGTCTCCTAGGCCACTTGGGTGCATTTTTAAACATTTCTGGATAAGATTTAGGAAGGAGGGCGCATTTGTGAAGAAAGCTACTGCTTTTACTGCTTTTTCCCCCAAAGGAAAGAGCTAGTCAACCTAGGAAAGTGTTTTTTACACCAAAAAATTTCCTTAACACCATTTCCACTAAACTTTTGTATTTGTCATTTCTTTTACCTATATTTCACCTTTAGCCCACTAATTTAGCAATTTGTGAGCTTTTGAGCAGATTTGGAAAGCCAACTTGCCACCTAGGGGGGATGGGCAGTTTTAGAAAGTCTGATGGATAGAAGATTCTTTTGGCATCTTTAGCCATTCAAATTATTTCTGTAATGTTATTTAATAACAGCATACAACATTCATATGTAGGCTAGTGTAATTATTATTCATGAGAAGTAATACAAAATTTCATTCTTGTGCATAATTTTTGTGTCTTTGAGCAGTTGTGTGAGATTTTTTATATGAGAGAGGTTGATTTCTTGCATAGTTCTTGGATGTGATCTGATTTTCACATGATTGAACTGGAAGGATTTGTACCTATTTTATACTAGGTTTTGAGAGGTCGTTGCAGGTTGCACTCCGGCAACATGCAATGTCGCACCTTGCTCCATTACAGGGTGCGACGAAGTCAGTTAGAAGGAAAAAATAGCTTCTTCAAGCTCCTTCTCGAAGCTTTTTGACTTGGAACCTTATCCCTGACCTCTTGGGAGAGTTGGTACTCGATTCCTAACACCTTGGAAAGATCCCTTAAGTCTCTCCTATCATCTCTCAACCTATCCTATCCATACCCTATCCACTTAGTCCTATTTAAATGAAGCTCACTCCCATTCTAAGGGAAGGAAGTCTATGGTATTCTTATGCTGGTGAAATCAATCCCAATAGATCTAATATTCTAGCTTGGGGAACCTTCACTTCTCTCATGGAGCTTTGGCATGGCTTGTCAGAAGGAGCTTGCAACGTTAAGGCAATGGTTGTAACCTTCTTCTCTATTGTACGTCTCCACTTTTCAATACAGTTAATGTAATTGCTTTCCATAAATGTTGTCTCTTCGATAATGTTTATATTTTTCCTCCTTAATTGTTAACTTAGATCTGTCATATGAGATATATGCTTTCACTTCTCATGGTCTGTTACATGTTCAACAGGGTTTAGCTACTTGCAATCTGGAAGCGCTGGAGCATTGGATCCATGAAGGAGAAAGGGATCTACAAATATAAGGTAAGCAATCAACTTTTACGTTTGTACTTCTACATGATCTAGGAAATTAATCTATGTTCTGTCCTATTTGTTCTAGACTTACGTTAAGCTAGGGAGATCAAGCCTTGAGTTTGCTCTCGGTAGATTGTTCGCGAAACAGCTTGTTTTTAATATAATTCGAACATACACTAGCGGGGCCTTGGCCTTGAGCTCCATTCTAGGGAAACATACAACGCATGTATACAATATTTACATTACAAGCCAATATTTCATAAGGGTCAAAATTGGGGTATTACAACTGTCCAGAGTTTATTTTCCCACCAAGGTGGGGAAGAAAAATCGTTCTCTTTCAAAATACTGGAATAATCCAAACAAGCATTCACCGCCCCACACTGAGCATTAAAATCCAAAACAAGAGTATATTCCTCTTGAATTATCCTGATACCAGCACAATAAAGAGATTTAACAAATTCATTCCACTCCACTGCAAGAGTATCTTGAAGGTTGAAATATTTTGCCGAGAATCAATATCCACCACCATCACCTTGTGACAACTAGGCTTGTTTAAGGACAAAGACGCCCAAATTATGTAGTGCATTGATCAAAGGCACATAAAATTTGTAACATCCACCCAGACCTAGAATGGGATCGATCCCCAAAAAAACTTGAGTTCTGTGACCAGTAGCCCAACAAATAGAGTGATTAATTACTGGTAGAGTTTTGATAAGACTCCTCCACACAATAGAACCTACAGGACCTGAATTCTTCCTCAATCTCAACCAATACACCAGAGGCAATCTGTTAAGATATTTAGCCTTCACCACTTTCCCCCAGATTCCAATATTAAAAATACTACGCCACATACTTTTGGCACAAAGTGAGAAGTTTAAACAGAACAAGTGTTTGATACCCCAACCTCCCTGAAGCTTCGGAAAAGAAAGGGTCTCCCAGGAAGCCATATGCCACTTGTGATATGTCGCGCTCCTTGCGGAGAGAAACTGAAACATCATTCTTCTCAAATGTGAAAGTACCGAACTTGGCACCAGAAATAATGAGAACCAATACACAGGAATACACTGTAAGATGGAGCAAACCAAGGTGAGGTGTCCACCCAAATATAGCCAGTGAAGTTTCCATGAGCCTATCTTCCTATGAAATTTCTTTATGATCCAATTCCAATCACAAATTGTATAGTTCGAAAAAAAAAACTAGGTACATGAGACCTTTCTCCAATTCCACCAGTTGATAAGGCATTAGGTTCGTAATATGCTCCTTTACCAAAGCATCAATACCAGTGAATAGTAAGCAGGATTTTCTTAAGCTAACCTTCATTCCTGACGCCCGGCAAAAAAGAGGGATGATGTTATGAAAGTGTTGCCATTCCGAAACAGTACCCTCCCCAAAGAGGAGTACTTCATCAACAAACAGGAGATGTGTAATGTGGAGAGAAGTTGCCACTTTAATCCAAGAAATATGCCCTTCAATTTTCTCTTTCTTAATCAACAAGTTGAGGCCCTCAATAACCAAAATGAATAAATAAGGATAAAGATGGAAACCCTACCACAGGCCCCGATTTCCCTTGAAGAACTGAGTAGGGGACCCATTGATAAGCACTGCAAACCTCGCCGAACAAACACAAGCCATTATCCAATTGACAATAACCATCGAAAGACCAGTTTGTAAAAGAATAAACCGTATATAAACCCAATCTACCCTGTCATAGGCCTTCTCCAGATCCATCTTCATGATTAAATAACTGATTTTTCTTTCTCTTCACCGAATGTAATCCTTCCTGGGCCACTCCCATCGCATTCAAGATTTGACGACCATTAAGGAAACTAAACTGTTCATTTGAAATAAAGGTAGAAAAATAAGGCTTAATCCTCTCAGCAATGATTTTGGAAATGATTTTGTAGAGAAGATTACATAATGAGATCGGTCGGAAATCATTGAACCCAACTGGCCTATCTTTATTGGGAATGAGAGTAATATAAGTCGAATTTAGTATTTATGTAACTTCCCCCCTACTCCTGGACCCATTGACAACATCAATAATATCCTCCCCATAATATCAAAAAATGTAGGTAGAGCTCTACTGTCCACTCGTCCAGATCAGGGCTCTTGTCATATACAACTAATTTTAAAACATTGAAAACTTCCTCCACTGTGACCTCTTTTCCAACCTGCAAACAATCTTCATCAGTAAAAAGGTGAGAAAAATTATTAATGGTGTCCAACTGACTTTCCGGGCAAGTATCAGTGTCATTAGTGTAAACATTTTTTAAATTCTCCACAACAACACTTTTAAGTGAGGTCACCTCTGAGGTCACTTCATCCCTATCGCCTTGAATGTCCCAAATGGAGTTTACCAATCACTGATGGTTAGCAAACGTATGAAATAAACGAGTGTTTTTGTCCCCAACTTTTAACCATACTGAAGTGATATAAACTTTTGAAACCCACAATTAATTCTATAACGCCCACAATTTCTTGAAAACCCACATGTTTGATAAATAATGAATAGTAGGTGATTTTTACATTTACAAGCATTGACCATTTATAGGTCAATTGGGTATCATTTCAATGGAAGGATGTACCCCATAGAATTTAACTATTTTAAATAATTAATCCTATTTGTGATTTAACTAATATTTTTAATATTTAGATACATAACATTGCCTTCCCCTTAAGGAGAGCTTTGTCCTCAAAGATGAGTTTGTTGATGTCCTCTTCATTCTAGCTCTGTGTCAAACTAATGACTTGAGACATGTAATGTTGATCACATGCATTGCTTCACCTTGCTTCTTTTGTTTTGGAACCCACATTAAGTATGTACTTGATGAAGTTTCGTTAACACTTTTGTTGCTTGCGTGGTGGTTGATTTTAACTTCTTTTGTCGCCAACTGAAAGGACTTGATAGGATTGACAATAGAAACTATTTTTGTGATGTCATTCCCAACACACACTATATCCGTTCCTTTGAAGGGAATCCTTGTACTTATAATGCTCATATGAACACAAATCTTATCTTGTGCTTGATTAACCTTATAGTTTTTCTCATGGACGTTCTCTATAGCGGTCCTTGCATTGACAATTGTTCTTCGTGTACCTCTTATTGTGACAATGTTGTTGTTGCTTGGATCATTGTTATTGTTAGTGGCGCTATCTTGATTCTTAACATAGTTTAGGCAGAACTTATCTTCATCATTATCACTTATGTTATTGTCATTATCTTCATTACCATGATAGTCTGTATATTTGTCTTGCTTATTGTATTTATTGATATCCTTAATCTTATTTTTGTTTACATAATAGTTTATTGTACCTTTGCCATCATTAAATGAGGAAGAAACATCGATATAAACCTTAGAGATTCCATCATTTGGAATTCCAGGCTCTTTATTGCAGTAGTCAACTCTTGTACTATTTTCTGCTTGTGTTAATTCATGAGGCTACTTCTTTGCTGCATGTCTGCTCATGGGTTTTTCAGAGTTCTTGACTAGTTTGCATGATGAGTTGCTTAGAAAGCACATTTCGAGCGACACCCTGTGTGTATAATTAGAAGCACTCGCAACACCATGCGTTTGTGGTTTTTGGTTATTGAGATCAATGGACGACTCTACCAGAGTTGATTCCAATAACACTTTTGATTCAACAGCTTTTGCTTTTGAGAATGTAGTTTCTTTTTGCTCTTGTGAAAACAACTCTTTTTCTTGCATAGAAGGTTGTGATTCTTCTTCCATATTTTTCATAACTTCATGTTTTTCCTCCAAGATCTTTATTCTGTGGTATTTTTCTTTTTCACTTTCTTCTTTTAAGTTTTCAACCTTCTCATTTTTATTTCCACTTTTAAATGGATGTTCCCACTCATTTCGGACTTGGTATCTTTTATCTAAATTATGAAAAATATTTGATATTATTTCTTTTGTTGAAAACATTTTTGTGATGACAATATTTTTTTTTTGCTTTGGGATAAAAAGTTTATAAATATAATAACTAATTATTATATTTACTAAAAAAATTATTTTTAATAATAATATTAATATTATTGATAAGGTTGTATTAATAATAATTATTATTATTTATAAAAATAATTTTTTTGAATAAGGGTATTATTAATATTATCTAATAATATTAATATTGGGGTTGTGAATTATGGAAGGCAGGAATAGATTGCAGAGAGAGGCGGCGTGAGAAGGAGTAGGGAGGGAGTAGGTGAGGATGTGTAATAAGAGGCAATGCGAGCATGGATGGATGAAGGGAGAGGAAGGCGTGGATGTGTGTATAAGGTCGGACTTGAGGGAGGTAGGGCAGAGGGATGAGGGCAGGGTGATGTGGATGAGCTAGGATCAGGGTAGAGGGGCGTAGCGTGGGGAGGAGAGGAGCGTGAGTGGGGGGGCGGTGGATACGAAGGGAGATTGAGGGCACAGTTGGGGAGGACTGTGTGGGAGAAGAGGGAGTGAGGAGTTGCGGCAACGGAAAGGAGGAGTTGGTAGCGGAAAGGAAGGCGGAGCTGGAGCGAAATGGGGCAGCTGGAGGGCGAGAGGACATGGAGCAGGAAGGGACGCATTGGATAAATAGAAGGGGGTGTGACGACGCAGTGTGGGTAGGTGAGTAGTGGAGCGAGCGTAGAGGGAGGTCACGACTATGGAGCAAGCAGAAAAAAGGGAGGGCGTTGGTGGTGGGCGTGAAGGGAACGAAGGTCGCGGGGTAGAGTAAGAGAGGAGGGCACGAGGTGGGAGGTCGGTGGTGGGAGAAGGAGTTAGGTGGGAGGGCGCGAAGTGCATGGGTGGAGAATGAGCGTAGCGAGTGGAGATAGAGAGAGCATAGAAGATGAAGGGGTATGTACATGGAGCAGCGAAGGTGATGGGATGGAGAATACGGAAGGGATATGGAGAGAACGGTGCCCAAAGCGGAGGAACTGGACAAGCCTCTGATATAAATTTCTGAATCCCACAATTAATTCTATAACGTTCACAATTTCTTGAAAACCCACATGTTTGATAAATAATGAATAATAAGTGATTTTTACATTTACAAGCATTGACCATTTATAGGTCAATTGGGTATCGTTTCAATGGAACAATGTACCCCATAGAATTTAACTATTTTAAATAATTAATTTTATTTGTGATTTAACTTATATTTTTAATATTTAGATACATAACACAGACGACCCCACTTATCTGCCTCAAGGACTCCTCCATATGAAGAAGTAAACTCTGTCTTTTGGTTTCCAGATTAGTGAGATAAACCTTGCGTTCCTCCAATAAGAAAGCATCATCCATAATGCTTGAAATAGCTTGGATTTCTGATTCAATGGCTGCCAAAAGTTTAATATTATCCTTTTTATTATCCCTTTCCCACTTGATCACCACTTCTCTCAGTTTAGACAGCTTCAAACCTAAATTATGTAGTAGAGAAGAGCCTCCAATGTAAGGAGAGGAAATCCAATGATCCCTCACTAACTCACAGAAGGAGTTGTCTCCCAGCCATCACGGATTGAATTTAAAGGGATAAAAAGTAAATCTTATCTGAAAATCCAACTCAAGAATAATGTCTTTGTGATACGAGATGCCTACAGAGCAAACCCAAGACCGGTATCTACCCAAAACATCAACCAAATTTTCAGCAATAAAGAAACAGTCAAATCGCTTTGAAATCCCATCATGTCCACAACGGTCGTTCGACCACGTAGGACACAACTGACTAGGGATCACATATACTAGACCAACAACATCAAAGGTCAATTTAAAGAAGTCTGCAAATGATCAATAATATTTCCCGATCCCCACGTCTTATCAGTAGACAAAGTAAAGTTTAAATCACATCACAGAATCAAACTAGGATCTTATAAATAATCCCCATCCACCGGCTCCTCCCAAAATAATTTATGTTTATGTAAGGCCCATACACATTCATAATGCATATGGGAGTAAGCAATCCTCTAAGTCGGCCTTCCACCATGATACCTGTTGGAATATGGTATGCTTTAATCTCTGCATCGACGAGATTCCAAGCCACCAGGGTGCCACCCGATAAACCTGTGGAATCAAATGCACACACTCTCTAGTCAGGTTTAATATTCAGAAAAAACTTACAAGCTTCAGCCGCCTTATCCATAGTCTCTTGAAGAAGGACCACACTTGGATGAACAACTTCCAGAAATCTTTTAAATGCAGCTCTTTTCGGACCCCTGCCCAATCCACAAATATTGAAAGAGACAATAATCATCGTTAACCTCCTTGTGGACCGCACCATTTCTAAGAGCCTCGACAAAATGCAACATAGTCTGAGAAGAGTTTCCTGGATAACCATTATCAAACAAAGAATAAACCATAGGATTCACGTAAGACTTGACCACCGGTAAAGTTTCCATCCCATCCCTTGAGGTGGTCGTTTTACAAATTTTAGGTTTTCCAGGTTTCCTGATAGTTACATTTCCATTAAAAATGGAAGAAATAGGAATGATAGTAGGATCATTAGAAATACCTGATGCATAAGTAGTGAGAGGGGAGCGAGACACTCCCGTAATGGGAAGGGGATAATCAGAAATGGGGGAAGGTGTCAGTTCAATACCCAAAGAATCTGAGCTCACCACACCCGGTTGTGAAACAAAAAGAACAAATTCCAAAGCATCCAATGCACCACCATCATCAGAGATCCGAGTCAAGCTAAGAGGATATGAGTGTTCCCCCCCACCCTTCTCGACATCCAAAGAATTCACTTGGGGAGAACCCAACCCCGACGCACCCACTTTAATGCACTCCAAGTCCTCCCCAGAAACAGTCCCCACAATCCTATCTTTCAGTGTCGTAAGGGAAATATAAATATCATCAATAAATAAAAATTTAAGTAATACAGGGAGGGTGTCATTGAACTTACCCACAAATTGAGTATCTAAACTCTAATCCAACAGAATAGGAAAGAGATTTCCCTCTTCCAAAGAGACCTTCTCCAATGGAAAGGAAAATTCCTTTAGCTTTGCTACATTATCAGTGCGGGCCTTGCAAGAATCGCGGGAATGACCAATATCCCTATAGAGGTGATAGCGAAAAGGCACCATCCAATAATCAATACGTTGAACGAAGGAACCCCCATCCCAGCTAATTTCAAGCTCCCCTAGAAGACCATCACTTGAATCTATCTCCACAAGCAAGCGGGGAGCCCTTCGGTCTGAACCCAAGAGATACTCGTCCTAAACAAGGATGAACCTTCCTATGGAATTCACCACAGACATGAAACCTTGGAGATTCCAACATAAAATAGGGAAATGCGGGAGAATAACCCATAGATGGAGACGATGGAGATTTTCAGTGTGGGGGTCAAAGGAGGGATGCCAACGCAAAAGTACCAAAGAGCCCATACCTAAGACCCAAAACTGTTCTTTGATATTCCTTTGGTCCTCCTTTGAGAGAAAATGAAAGATGTACCACGCGTTAACTAAAGAAATTACCCCGGGGATGTTGAAAAGAAAGGGTTTCCAATGTTTTGTAATCCACTCCAAAAGTTCCTGTCAGGAGGGTTTGATGTATTCGAATTTCCCAACCAGCGCCCTCTACGACAAAGCCTGTACCATATCAAACCTAACGTTGTGCCCCAAAACGCAAAATGGTATCCCCTTCTTTTCTCTTTCAAAAGTAAGTTTAATCCCTGCCTTATGACCTATGGGACATTTCACCGGTTTAAAAAAGGGGAAACGGCTTGAGTAACATTCTGCATTGTATTCAACTGCCCAGATTCTAGCACCTCCAGAGGACAAGAGCGAGGCTCAAAACTAAACAACGCAGACGGGTTGGAATTCACATTAGTAGGTTTAGTCCTGCCTCGGGAGATGAGAGGGGATCCCATACCCACACAAGAATCACGTGTAGGGAGAGAAAAACACGGGGCCAGTGGGGGAGTGACCTCTTCCTCAGTTCCCCCCCGGTTACTCATCACGTGCCCCCAAACTGAACTGAACAAACTAGGAAGGGGTCAAACCCTAGGAACCCGCCAACACATTATGGAACAAGTAAAACCCATAAAAAACCCTAGGAACCCACCGACACAAACCAAAACAGAGGACACAAGCCGTAAGAGAAACCCATAACACCCACAACCAAAAACAAAAAGACCATGGAGGAAGTTAAAAAAACAAATAAAATATATTTCCCACTTTTTTAACTTGGTTGGTACTGGGTTTGTCAGGGGTTGAAAAAATTGAATCCATGACACCGAAATACCCCACCACTCAAGAAATACAGAGTTGTACTATGCTGGAAGTCCACCACAGACCGGTCAACATCAATGACTAGAAGACCCACAATCCAAAATATTGTGAACCCAAAATCCTAGACCCATCAAAACAGGAAAAAGCAACCAAAGCCTTGAAACAAGCATGTGAAGAAACAAATGAGTCTCTTACCTGACTCATGTGAGAAGCAATCACGCTCATGTTACATGTCTACTCCAAGCTTCATACCAACCTGGTGGAGCAGTTGGTATCGCCATATCTAGGGTTCCATGCTCCTTCCTTCGAATAGACCTCTTCAACATACCTTGTCAGAGGAACGGGAACCCAAAGGACATCAGATGCCATCTCTAGGGTTCCATGCTCCTTCCTTCGAAGAGACCTCTTCAACATACCTTGTCAGAGGAGCGAGAACCCAAAGGACATTTCTCATGATACAAGGATTGAAACTTTTGTTCATTAACAGGTATTCTCTTTATAGAAGACATACCAAGTTTTAAATTAATGTTGTTGTTAAAATTCATCTTTTAGTCCACTCGATTATTTATATATTATGGAACCACTGTTGATGATAGCGGTCTTTAGATAGGGTGAAACCTGATACAAACCGTTACACCAAAACCCCGAGGTGTTAGTGAAGGCCGTCCACTAGGATCTTAACATCCCACCACGTTCCACAGTCCAGAATCTGGGCTGGATGTGCGCCCGTACGGTGGTGTCCCCTTTGCGCCGTACGAGCCTTGGGCAAACACTGCAATGCCGACGTTGCCACCCGCTCTGTGACTTGAACCTGGGTGGAGGCTCTGATACCAGATGTGATGAAACTGCAATAATTAAATAATGCAAATACACGAGATATCAGAAATAATAGAACAACATCGCTTTTATATTGATCACGGGCCACTTCGAGGGGGCAACCTCCTTTGAGCAAGCTCAATACAATTAACTTCACAGTGCCTTCAATGACCTCAACACACACTTATATACTAAGTCTATGCCCAATACTATGAGTCAAAACCATGGGACATATAATACTACGGGACGACTTACAAAGCATATGCATCCAATACTATGGGTCAATACTATGGGCTAATATAAACTACGGATCAACAAATACTACGGGACGACTTACAAAGCATATGCGTCCAACAACAATATACTAACATAGTAAAGAGAAGGGTTGACATAGGTTCCTAACATCCCCTCTCCCTTAGAAAAGCTTTGTCCTCAAAGCTTTGGTTGGAGAAATTGCTGCAGAATCTGAAGGAGTGGTTCCTTGGTAGCATCCTCGGGTTGCATTTCGGGTCACTGACGCCTTTGGAGTGTCAAGGAGGATTGCTTGGAAGGATGTAGATGAAGAAGAACCCTGTCGGCTGCGTGGAAAATGCTCTCAGAACGGTGTTGATCGGCTTGTTGTTTCAGGCGAATTCTGGCCATGTGAAGATTGTCCTGCAGAATGAGAAGAATCTGATCGCGGTTTCGAAGAACCGAGTCAATTTCCTGAACTGGGGAGCTGCTAAGGGTGTATGGAAGAAGAACTGGTGGTGTTTTTCCATAGACTGCTTCATATGGTGTCCTTTGAGATGTGGTATTGTACCACCAGAGCACTGCTAGGAAATCCATAGAAATAGTTGGCCAAAGCTGTGTAGGGATGGGCAAGGGTTTGAGCAATCCCGAAAGGAGTGTCGTTTCCCCCTTGTTGATTTGGAAAGTATCATCGTCAGCCACCATCTGTTGATTTGTCATTTTGAGTCCCGGCCAAAAGAAGTTACATTGTTCCCGGTCATACATTTTGTAGAACCCAGAGTGCCATGTTGATGAAGAAGCATGGAGTTCATAGAAGAGATAGCCCTGTTGAACATATTGCAACCAATTTGGAACAAGCAGAGAAAGAGCTGTAAGAGAAACTGGGTCATCAATTGTACGAGAAGGAGCATCTTCCACCATATTGTCCTTACCCTTCTTGTAAGTGATCACATAGGGATAACCCATGAGTTGGATAACCCATTTCAGGTGTGTTGGGGAGGAGACCCATTGTTCCAGAAAATTTTCCAGACTCGGGAGATCAATCTTGATGCAGAAATAATTCCCTAATAGGTATGGCTGCCACTTCTGTACTGCATGCAAGGTCTCTTGAAGGCAGCAAGTGCATTGGTTCAACAAATATACCTACATATCTATCCAAGGAAGTAGTGGAGACTGTTGATGGGTGCATCTGAATGGAATTGAGCTGAGCGATGACACCATGTGAATTCTTCTTAAGGATTTTTTCCAGGCAATGTGAACTGATGATGCAGAGAGACCCTGGTTGTAAGCCCATAAATTTGTGTTGTGCCCCATTGACTTTAAACTGCATCCAAAGTTCAGCAAAATCCCATAAGATGGGGCCAAGTGTGCGTAACCATTGAACGCCCAAAACCACATGACATCTCGTATCAGAGCACTTTCTTGGGCTCGTTGGGTGGAATTTCTGCCAAATTTTTTTTCGCATTTGTTGTTGCTTCGGATTTGGGAATAATCCCTATCTGCTTAACTGTGGGAAGTACTTGGGCATAAGCCCTAATACTCATTGTGAGGAGTACCACAGGAACCCCAAAGTAGCTGGCCCATTGAGAGGACCTGCTAGCGAAAAGGGCAACGACCCCTACCTGATTGACTAGTTCCCACCCGTGAGGTAAACCAAGAGCTGTCGTTTGTGGCAAAGCAGTCATCAGTTTTACCTGAGCCGTGGAGTGAGGGGTACTGCCCCAATACGCAAGCCGTCAGATAGCATTGGTGGCCAAGTGAAACACCTGAACTATTAGGAAGTCGTACATACCCGGGGTCCATATCTATTTTCAGTTGAACTGTTGCCGATCACTTCTGCTCCAGATCCAGCAGTTTCAGATCTTTTCTAAAAGTCGTTCCAGATCCAGTCGTCGTTTCAGATTCAACCGTTTTTTATCCCTTCCGCGTCGTTGCACCACTGTTGCCGATCCATTTCTGGAGGAAAAAAAAACAAAAACAAACTCTGTTTCCCTCTCCCTTGTTTCCACTCTGTTTCCCTTGAAATTTTCAGGGAACCCCTGTCATCCCATTCTGCATCTTTCATTCCTGAGGACCCTATCCCCAATTCCCCTTCCCAAAGCCCGAAATCCCACATTTGTCTATTTTTAGGGTTTCCCATAACTTCCTCAGATTTCACCCAATCACCTTCAAATTTTACCACAAAGTTCCTTTCTGAATTCTGCTTCTTTGTCCATCTCTGCCAAATTTTCTCATTCTATCACCTTGCTTCTAAAATCCCCCTTTTTGCTTTCTTGTCCTTTCGACAGTGTCCAAAATCTAGTCAAACCCTAATTACCCATCAAATTGTTCCCCCAATCCAAATTTCCCTTTACTAAATCAGCTTATGTTTGTGTTTTTCTACCCATTCCACCAAAAAAAAAAAAAAAACCTGGTTATGGTTGTCACCCGTGCAGGAGCACACACCATGGAGGAAGCACTTGCAGCCATCCAAACCAAACTCCAAGATCTGGATGAAAAATTTCTCAGCCTCCATCTTCAACATTCAGCCATGAACAATACCAGACAGCCAGAATCTTTTGCAGCCACTGGGTTCTCTTCTTCTAGCAATTTTCGTGGGCCGAAGCTTAATTTTCCTCGCTTCAATGGTACTGATCCGACGGGATGGATATACCGAGCAGAACAATATTTCAGTCTGCATAATACTTTTGATGTTTAGAAAGTTCCACTTGCATCCTTTCATTTGGAATAGGAATCCCTTCAATGGTACCATTGGTACATCAAAGCTCATCCCGAGCCAAACTGGACAGATTTTTGCTAGCTCATTTTGCCACGATTTGGTCCTAGTGCTTTTGACGACTTCACAGGAGCACTCGCTAAACTTCAACAAACTGGCACAGTGAGAGAGTATCAAATAGAATTTGAGAAACTAGCGCAGTCCACACTCTGGGCTGGATGTGCGCCCGTACGGTGGTGTCCCCTTTGCGCCGTACGAGCCTCGAGCAAACACTGCAATGCCAACGTTACCACCCGCTCTGTGACTTGAACCTAGGTGGAGGCTCTGATACCAAATGATACAAACCGTTACACCAAAAGCCCAAGGTGTTAGTGAAGGCCGTCCACTAGGATCTTAACAAAACCCTTCCTTTAAACAATAGACTATATTTATTCTTCTTTGTTATTTAAAACTACCAATGAAAGGGTGTGGCTCTTGAGATAAGAAAGGCGCAACCTAAGACTCAAATCTCATTGCCTTTTCTTTTAAAAAACACATGTTTTGACTTTCTATATGATTTTGGTTTAAGACAAAAGGCTTAACCTTAATATTTATACTACCCAATATTTGAAATAAATTCAGTATTAAGAATAATTGTGAAAAAAAAAGAACCACAAGGACTAGAGCCTAGATTCTTTTATTTATTGTATTGATAAAAAAATATTTAACTCAGAAATGCTTGAGTGATCCAAATATGGATAGAGTCCGTGGTTCTATTCCTTGTTATATTTAGAAGTTAGGTGGAGGCACTCCGTAGCCTCAATAATTTTGCATTAAGGAATAATAATCTGCAAGACACACATATTTGGTGAATGGCCTTAGTCTCAAATGTTAATAGTAAGCATAAGGTTACTCGATATAGTGAATTCCTTATCCTACTACCTAGTGGATTCTTTACCCAGCTTAGGGGTGACCTCTCCGTGGGAAAACATACACCGGACAGAGGCCATATGGTTGGGTGGAACCTTGAAGTCAAGCCTTCAATCGCTTCAGCCATATCAGTCTACTTAATTCAGATAAGTATTCTCAACTTGTTGTGTTACTGTTTATTAAGCTATGTAAAGATTTACTCATAATGCTTGAAATAAATAGCATTCTTATAATGGTATAATGTAAGCATGCAAACATAAGGTGAAATATAATTCCATTTCATCCTATAAATAAATGTAAATGCAAGTGTGGTAAATTCTATTTAAGAGTTTGTAAATTACTTGATGAAAGGTGTTGAAATCCTGTGATAGGTGTGCATATGAGTCAAAAGAAATATTCTTATTTGAATGGTTAAAGTATTGGTTTGGAAAATGTATAATTGAAATCCAACCAAGTATTAGTGAATGTATCGCATTATTTCTAGGTGATTAAAGTATTAGTCTTAATAATAATAAAACAATAAATGCCATGTACCTAATTAGCAAAGGGGTTATTTGATGCAAATAAGGTGTTAACATGTCTTCATGTTAGTATGGATGAAATTGATATGTTTCTAGGTCATACTAAGAGTAGAAATAGGTTCATGTTAAATTGATGTAACAATTACCTTCAGTCGATTCTAATTTATAAGTTGGAAACTACTCTCATCATAGGTTAAACTTATTTATGGTGGAATGGATAATTACTTATGATTAAAAAGGTTAATGTTCTGATATATTACCTTCATAGCTTAAATTGTATAAAAGATTATGTTGGCAAATGATCATTAAGACTAACATATTTGTTTGCAGAGATGATGCTAAAAAAAAATCCATACCCCATTCCACAAAATAGTAATGAGGAAATCAGGTATACAACAAGTGGTATCAGAGCAGAGTAACAATACCACAGCCTAATGGACTCACATACGTACAAGTATGTTTTGTACTCTATGAATTACTGTTTACTCGAATGCAAGTTGTTGCAACAAATGTTTACCTTAGTTGTATAAATACTAGAGAAAGTATGGTTTATATTGGCAAGATATAGTTTGGAAAATTTCGAGTAATAGTCAAAGTATGTAAAGTAATTAATTAAACCAGATGTGCTTGATTAAATGCATAGTGGTGTAATTATGTATGTGAATGAATAATGAGGTAAGTCTGATTATTCATCACCACACATAAGAAATTAAAGGTAGTAATAGCTAAGGAAATTGTATGCTTTGTAACTTGGTTTGGTTATAATTACCACATTTAATAGAAAGAACCATAGGAAGTTAAGCATTGATTACAATGAAAAATTGAGAAGGTAGAACATATTTAATCTTCAAATTGTATAAATGTGACAATGAAGCACATTGAATGTAAATAAGCTTGTAAATATATGTTTTATTTGGTTATTACATAATGTTAAGAAATTGAGAAAACAATTGACATGTTTAATATGAGGTTACAATGACCATAAATCAAGTACGGATTGAAGTATGCCTGATTCTCTTACACTATAGAAATTGTATAAATGTATTATATATCTTAGAGTGATAAATGAAAATGAAAGCGTTATGACATTAAAGCTTGATATAGTTGTAATGCATAGCAATTTGTCTAGGCAAATAGATGCTTAACTAATTTGAATACATTAAGATGATTTTAAAGATTACCGAATAATTATTGTAAATAATGCATGTCTATGTGATTATGCAAGTAGAATCTTGTAACATGTTATGATAATGACTAATTTACACTTGTTTTCTTGTGAGTATGAGAGGAAATGGAAAAAGACTCAACCTTATGACTGAGGATGAGGATGGAGAAAGAGTGATACTAGCGAGGTTAATAGAGTGATGGTGAAATGCCCTGGATATACAAGTAACTTAGGTATGCTAATGGTCAATTTTGATATAGGTAACAAATGATTACCTTGATATGCATGCTCATCTAGAAGAATGCGAAGTTTAACATCATAAGAAAAGAAATGAGATCGTGACTGTGAATAATTTTGAACATGCAATTCTTACTCATTAATATTGCATTATGGTATAGCTAAAGTGTCACATTATATATTCAATATATGGTAAAACCTTGTACCAATTTGTGATCGAAGTTGATAGAGGAGGTATACATTCTACATAATAATGATTATTATCGTAGGTGGTAATCCAAAAAAAATAATATTAATGATCCTTATGGAATGGAACTCTTTTAGAATAGTGGTTTGAAACGACATTGTGACAAGATAACTTGTATGAATACATGAATGCATGAGTTGTATAATCCATTACTTGACATGCATACGAAATATAATTGTTTTAATGAATATTGCAAATAAGTTTAAATCCTAAGGCCACGTAGTTTAGGAGAAGAAATTATTACAACAATAGTATGATTCCTTTCATGTGCTAAAAAAAGCAGTGCAGGCCACAAGGCTTCAAGTACAAGTTTTATTTTGAATTAACATGATTATGTTAGAAAAATTCTACTATTTGTTATTGAATTGTGTGTCATGTTTAAAAGATGACATTATGTGGTAAGCATGTTAGCAACCCTACGTGTTAATAGGAACATAAGCTTACATTAAAGTATGGTAAGATCAATATTTAGTATGAATAGATGAATAATGTTCAACTCAAAAAGGGAATAAGCCAATATATGTAACAAATACAAATGTTTAGCTATGAAAAATTGGCACAAGGTCGATCCCGACAAGGGGCCTCTTGCTTAACAAAACACACGACACTCACAAATGCTCACACAGATTAGATATGAAATGGATGCCAGAAGCTTTCTCCTATTACTTCAATCAAATTACAATGTTACAATAAGCAATGTAAACAACTAAAAAAGTCAACCTCATCCTGTTACAATATACATAAGTAAAATGGTGTGTTCTCTCTGTGTGTGATCTCCTCCCTCTCATGGTTCTCTATTGAACGATGATAAATGGATTGGATCCCCCTCTTCTGTGCCTCCACACTGATATTCTACCCTGATCTTCTACTGCTCTTCCCAAGGTCACTCCGTTCCCCGATACACTCTTACCCTGTCTGCCGAATCCTACAGATCCTACAAACCTGCAATTGTTAGCGCCCTCTGGCCATGCTGCAAAACCTCTTCCTTTGGTGACATCTATCATGATCCCAACCACCTTCATAACTACTCATAAATTCCTTAGCAACCACGAACCGCTACCAAGTACGTCGTCTTGACTTTTTCACTTCTTTGACTCTGTTACAGTAGTTGGCCCCATATCCTGCATCGACCATACTGCACTTCATCACCTTCGAATTCCCCTGTCAGCTTTAGTTAGTCTTCCATGGCTGTCAGTCCACCCCGTCCTCCACGCTTGGACTTCCCCGCAACTCGTTTATGTCGCGGTTCGACAACATGTCGACCTTCAACGCCTCCACTCCATTCTTGTCGTATGTCGACATCAGACTTGTCAACTCTCGACCTTCCGCTCTTGTCGACCGCATATCGACAGCTTCTGCATGACTACTTGGCTTCGAAAACCAATCTTCCTTTGCACCAGTGGTTGTCGGCAATCCCCCTAGTCGACTTATCCTGTCAATCAACGTCGACTATTTTTCCTAGGCTACGATGCTCCTGCATCACAAATATTGCATAGGGATATAATTTGTTTACAAAGATCATGCATATTGATATAGTTGATGTATAAGAAATAAGCATAACGACATACATACCTTTTGTACCAAGAATTATGCAATGTGCAAAGCGTTGATGTTAAGAGGCATTAAGGTAAAAACGTTTATTGTTATATAACATCTTTGACCTTATAATATCTCGACGAATGAAATATGATGTAATTCTTGCAAGTAGACGCAAGTACAGTATGTAGGTGCAAATGACTACATGAAAATTCAACAAATAAGGTGAAGATAATGGCAAACGATGAATGAGGTATCTACTCATGATGTAATCATTGTTTTTGGAAAATATAGTTACATGCAATCAATATTGCAAAAATAATGATCTATGTATCCTAAGTTTATACTTAGGAGAAAGAAAAAGAAAAGGATTAGTGAATCCAATATTTCCTATTGAAATTTTTATTTCATGATAATCCTTGAAAGGGATAACTAGAACTTTATTGAAAAAATACTTAATTACATGATCTACCATGTATGGATAGAGTAAGTTAGGAAGATTGATTTTTTTTTAATGAGTTACCTATGGTAGCAAGTGTTAATAGTATTGAAGGCATGGAATCAATACCTATTGTATATGTCAATGACATATGACCATTGGAATTATGATTAAGCAGAAAGAACAAATGTGAAAATGATTGATATGCATTGTTTATGCGTATGTATGAAATACGATGTGAATTGTGAGACTGAATAGTCTATAAATGATATACATACTAGTATTGCGGTTGGTTTGATTTTTGATTTGATGTTGAGTCAGAAGATTCTGGAGCATCAAGACTATTTATATTTATTACGCTGATTTGATGTCGATTCGGGGGACTCTAGAACATCAAGTACAATTAGTGATGATTATGATATTTAATTTTGTTTTGAAAAATAGTAATTATATATTGTGACTGAAAATGTTTCTAGGTTATTGCAGGAAATGGGATATGGGAGTTTCCAATAAGATCATAACTTAAGAACAAAATGTAAGTTATGAAGCCTGAAATAAGAAAATTTCCAACTACTAATATAACCAGGGATTTGTTTAAAAAATGGAACTAATAAAGGATCTAGATGTTGTTCATTTCGGGGAAAACCTCTATTGTATTTTTATTGTAAAAGCAATTTTATTGTATGTCTTATTGGTTCATGAGGAGAATGCTGAAGCAAATAAAATCAGAGTTTTATGCCCAAGTCTTTTTTTGTGTGTACGTGTCTGTTCTTTACAATTTGATGTCTATATATTCGCTTCCTGAGGTTTTATGTGTGATTGTATGTCACATATATGCTTTGTTCTGAATTTCTGAGTGTTCCCATATGCTTGTTCCTTGTTGGCTCTATATTTAGCTTGCAAACTGACAATATGTTTTCATATTGAGAAAACAACCGGTATAGTCTACTGAATATTGTCATCATAGTGACCCTGTGCATGAGTTGTTGGCATATTTGTGCGTAACCTGTTGACTTGCAGGAAATCTATAGATAGGGGTCTTCAAACTGAGTTGGAAATCAATAGAAAAAGGGATCGATAGTGCCCCTATTCTCAACAAGATAGGATATCAAAACTACCAGGTTTCTTACTTCTTCCTTCAACTTTTTGGTTGGATATTTTTGTTTATGTTGAAAGGTGTCAGTTTGTTTCACCACCCTCTTACTAGCTCATGTGGATCATGTTTCACTATAAACGCATTGACCCACTATTGATAGATATACACCTTGGGAAGATCAAATTAATAAATCCTTAGACTGGCATGAGGATTGAATAAACCTACCATGTGATTTTATCTGATTTTGTTTGATGTTTCCTTGTTCAACTAGCCATTTAATCACATCATCAAAGTGGGGCAATTCTAGATTGGATATGCCCATACTTTCACCATGTACTAATTTGTTTCAACCTTTGCATTGTTAGATTTTATTTGAGCACTTGTTTTCCATATTTATTCTTGTATGTGATCATTTACCTTGTGTCGGACCATTTTCTTTGTGCATTTTAATATTACTAATATAGTTTTATCTTAAAACAATTACACTTCAAGAAATTTGATTCTTCTAGGTTAGAGTTTGGGTTTAAGATGAATATATATTGGTTTTAATATTTTTAGTTTTTGTGTAAAATTTAAAATTGAATAGACATATGTTATAAAATAGATTTTTTTCATAGGTTAAGTAAGTTGGAACATATCCTTATATTGGAATGTATATCACCTTGCTAATGCAACAAACGTCCTAACATAAAACTCTAATGCAGAGTAGGAAATGGTGTGATCTCTTTCTTTTTGCTTCATCTTGATGAGATTTGAAAATCAAGCATTCCTATAGAGATATAAGTAAATGGTATATGCATAACTAGCACAACCACTTAACTTGTGGCTAGTGAATGCTGATAGGCCACAAGTTAAGTGCCACTAACTACCCGTTATTCATACCTCTGCTACAATTTATCACATGTAAATTGAGATATTTTTATAATTATTTATTTCAAATTTGGAACTACGCCCATAAAATAAATTTGGACAGTACATTTATCTCATATTCCTACAATCTAGGAAGAGGACCCTTCCTTGTCCACCCCAAATTGTAAAATATAAATGCCTACCGATGTAATAGTTCCTAATTATCAACGAGTTTTTTCCAACTAAACACTAAGACAACAAATCCAATTCTAATATTTTACCTCAATCTTATGTTTTTAAATCCAGAAGAGATCACCAATCACCAGCTTGGCATCTTGGAAACAAAGGAGATATAAAACAAGAAAAATTTACTTCACATGGCAAGATGAAATGTTTTATCTCCTCCATAAATTCTTACATTGATGGACGTGGGAAGAGAAGACACTATCTTCTTTGGTGGAATTTCTAGAAACTCGTGAGAAGAGGTGGCAATATAAGAGAGAAAAACTGAGTTACCTCTTTCCTTCGATAAAATATCCAAATGTCCTTTGCAAATGATGTGAAAAATCAAATATCAATGCATGTCACCTTTTCTGTATTCTCAAAACATTTAATAATATGCATGTAGTTATTGTGTTCATTCCATATTGTTCTTAATACACAAATTGCCCTCTTGAATGAGGTATTCTAATGAGAGGATTATAGAGGAGGAATGAATACACATTCAAAATTCTAGAAAGGCCATGGAAATCACAACAATGACTAGGCTCCATCTTAGCACAATGAAAACCATTATTAAAATCACATCCTTAGCCTTTTATGATAAGGAAATGATAAGAATCAAGATTATCCAATCAGTATCAGATATAATTCATTATCAATGTTCTCATATTGAAAAAAATATTCATGGATACCATTCATAAGATTTGTATTTTTTTCAAATATCTTCTTATACCATAACTCTTAGTAACTGATTACATATACACACAACACAACATATGTGTATAACCATGTACTCACATTTATATACAATGATTTCACAATGGAAAGACAATTACCTTTTATCTCCATAAAATTTATATTGAGATAATCCTTTGCAATACATTTAAAAAGAAGAATCTATACCATAACTCTTAGTAACTGATCACATATACCTGCAACACAACATATGTGAATAAAAACACTCACATTTATATACAATGATTTCACAATGGAAAGAAAATTACTTTTTATCTCCATAAAATTTATATTGAGATAATCCTTTACAATACATTTTAAAAGTATCTCTCCCACCCTCTTTTTTTCTATCTAAATCCATCACTCTCTCCCTCTCACTCTACACATATTTCTCTATATCCCTCTTCTTTATCCCTACCTCTCTCTCTCTCACTCCCTCTCTAACTCTATTTACCACCATCACTAGATATAATTATCTATCCATTTCTTCCTATCTATACCTCCATATTTCCCCACTTCCACATCTAAAATCTAAACCTTCTCTCTCCGAGTATCCTCCCTCTCTACCTCTACCCCTATCCCCCTCTGACTCTCTCTTCCACCACCACTCTCTCATGCTCTCTCCCTCTCACTCACCGCCTCTCTCCCTCCTCCTATTTTCCCCTCCATCTCTCTCATACCATATCCCTCTATCTCTTCCTCCATCTACCCCTATCACATTCTTCCCTCTCTCTTTCTACCCCCTCATTCTCTCTCCCTCTCACTCTTTGACTCCCTCTCTCCATATATATTTATCTCCTCTCTCTCTCTCTCTCTCTCTCTTTCTCTCTCTCTCTCTCTCTATCTGTCTATATTCATCTTCCAGGGTCTCTTTCCCCCTCCTTTATCACTCTCTCTCTACACCTTTCTCTCCCTCACTCTCTTTCTCTCACCCTCTTTCACTCTCTCTTTATCCCTTCCTCTCTTCCTCGATCTCTCCCTCTCTCTTTCTTTATCTATACCTTTATTAGTCTCTCCCTCTCACCCTCAAACTCTCTTTCTCTCTCTAAACCTTATCTCTCATACCATCCCCTTATTTACCTCTCCCTCTCCCTCCCTCCCCTCTTTCTCTCCATTTTCTTTCTCCATACCTCGCTCTCCCGCTTATTTACCACCATCACTATCTCATTCTCTTTCTCCCTCTCACTCTCTAATACCTCTATTTCTCCTACTCTCTCCCCCAAATTTATCTCTCTCACACCCTTTCTCCCTCGCTCTCTCTCCCTCCATATTCCCCTATATCCTTCCCCATCTCTCTCTACACCCCCCCATTATCTCTCCATCTCACTCTCTACCTCTCTCTCTCTCTCTACCTTTGTCTCCTTACCCTCTCTCATATCCCATCCTTTCTTTCCCTTCCTCTCTCTTTCCATATTCACCTTTATCTTTCCATTTCCTCTATCACCCTCACTCTAAACCTTCCTCTCCCTAATAGTCTCTCTCCCACCCTCCCTCCTTTATTTCTCTCTCTCCCTTCCTCTCTTCCTCTATCTCTCTCACCCTCTTTGTTTCTCTCTACCTCTCACTCTCCACCTCTCTCTCTAAACCTTCTCTTTCCAGCTATCCCCCCTATTTACCTCTACCCCCCATATCTCCCCCCCTCTCCCCCCCTCTCCTGTTCATTATCCCTACCTCTCTCTCCCTCCCTGACTCTTTCTACCACCATCACTATCTCATGCTCTCTCTAACTCTTACTCTCCACCTCTTTCTCTTTCTCTATCCCCCATACCTCCACCTCTCTCTCTCCCCCTCCCTCTCTCCCACTCCATATCCCCTTTCAACTTGCCCCCTCTCTCCCACTCCATATTACCTTTCTCCTCCCCCCTCTCTCATCATACTTCCCCATCCCTTAATCTCATTCTCTTTCTCCATCTACAATTCTCTCATTGCATTAGGAGTGCACATGTGCTCTAGGAGTGCATGCACGTTCCTAGAACATGTGGGAATTATTGGAAGACACACGTGTTCTTAATGTGTGTGCGTTCTCTAGTGTGTGCATGCTTTTAGCGCATACGCGCTATTTTAAATTTGAAGTTCATAAGAGAGAAAATTAGGTGTTCATTTACTAGGTTGGTTTGGATTTAAGTTCAGGATGACAAACTTGGTTCTTCAGACTGCAAATTCATGAAGAACTTCTCATTTTCAGGATTTCTCTCGATATTTTTGTTTTTGACATTATTTTTCTATGGGATAGACAAATATGTTTTCAATGAAACTACAGACCCATATATAGTCGACTGTCTAGATTACAAATGTATATATTTTAAAAAAAATTGTTTACTATTTTTAATATATTTTCTGCTTAACATATACCAAAATCTTAAATAACATACCTCCTTTGTTTCTTCTATAATTTTTTTTCTACTTAATAAAATTTTACCAAAATTATATGGATCACTAGAACACACTGAGCCCTACGATATAAAAATAAAATAAATTTGTTTGATAGTGTTAAGACCACTTTAGGTTGCACTAACACAATGCCTTGTCATTTCAACGATGGAATGAATTTCGTAATTAAAAAATACAAAATTAAGAATATAAAATTTGAAAAAATAGCCGTGCACTAGATCAATGTGTTATCTATATCTTTACATTTTTTATAGTGAAATTCCATCATTTAGGTACTACAAGGTTGCACTAACAAACACATATACACTATATTTTGCATGAAACTTAACCTACCAATGTTGGGAAAACATAAAATTCACCTAGTTATACATAATTTCTATAAATAAAATTATATATTTAGAAAGATAATTCCTTTTCCTACATTTGATACTTTTACACCATATTCAAATTCATTGTGGAAGTATCTTGAATCATCCCTCCAAGTTAACAGATTGTTGTTTTTCCAGGTTTGCATTGCCACTAACGTGTCATGAGAGACCAGCATTAGCTTGCACCATCCCATAAACTATTCATGCACATGAAATATTCAAAGGAGGTATAACTAACAACTTTTAAGTATCTCCAATGTATACTCTAAAACAATAAAGCTCGTAAGACATTTAATCGAATGTGAAATGACTCCTTGCCCAAATACAAACCAAATTGATGGTAGTTGAATTATTTTAAATTCTTGGCATTCATCGAGCAATTCAATATATGAAAGATCCTTGCTATGATAAAAGGGGTCTTGCGAGGTGTTCTCTCAATTTCAACTCTGTAGATGTGTTGGTACCCCCAACAACTCCCCCTTCATTTTGTAAATAAAGGGGCCCCCATTGTTTTTTTTTTTTTTGTAAGTACTTAGTTTGGTTTTCTTTTTTATCTTCTTTTTAGTTGTTTGACAATCTCCTTGTGGATCCTTTACTCTGGCTTGGTTTTTCATGATGGTATGGTTTGGGTGATCTTTGTCATTTCAATCTTTTGGCTTCTTGGATACTCACAAATGCTTGCACACTCCTATTTGACTTGAGCTGAGTTGATTACATACTTTGGTTTAAAAAAGAATGAATCATTTTGATTTTTCAACAACTCCGCCAATTTTCAATCTTCAATATTATTTGGGCATTTTTGGTGGATCTAAATGTTTTTATTCGACGCTCAATTCTAGAATTTCCATTCAACATTTGATCATTCCCTATCAAAGTGTGATGCTTATAGTTTTATGGTAAAAAATGCTTTAATTGGAGATTTTTCATTAACACAACAAGGAGTCCAACTGAAATATATATTTAATTTCATGTGGATAAGATATTCATCTAAATAATGTCAATTCCTTAAGAAATACCTTAGTGAGGATTTACTTTTATCATTTATTTTAATTATACTTATTTTTATGGAGTAATTGATTGGTCCTCACTAAGAAGTTTGTATGATGATTTTTTTTTTTTCAGCCGATTGTATGATGATTCTTATTTGACATATTTATATTTTTTAAAGGGGAAATCATTTTATTTTATTTTTTCTCAAATAATAAAGTCACTTTTAAAAAAAACTTATAATTTTGTTATGATAAAATTATTAGTTTACATAAATAACTTTAAATTTAACTTTTTATGGTTATTTAAACCAATATGCCTTTAATAAGGGTGACTTTAAATTTAGGAAAGGAATTCCCAGTTCACAAGATTCCAGTCAGCCAGAATACCGTGAAGTTGAAGAGGATCCGTGGAGTTAGTTGCACCATTCGCCCAGTTATTTGCTAAAATTGGATGCCTGCTACCTATATAAGAAGCATACATTTCCAGTCTGAAGAGGCGGGCGTTCTCAGACCATAGAATGATTTTTCTTTCTCTGCAGTTCTTCTTTGGTTGTGACAGATTTTTCTTTCAGAGTTCAAAGAAGCAGACTGAGGAAGCGTTACCGAGGGGTATCGATGGAGCTAAGGAAACTTTCGCTTCTGTAATCTCTGTCGCGTTTCTCTGCTGGGGAGATCTTCATACCAGAGAAGGAATACTTTCTTCTATGCAATCTTTTGCAAATTTCTTTCAAGGGATGATGTACGAAGGTTCTGTCCACAGTATATCTGGGCGGTCAATAAAGCTCTGTAATTTCTTATTGAAGCTGAAAGGAAAACCCAGAGATTGCTGCAGCAATTATTTTCACAAATTCATTTGGGTTGTGTAAGATTTTTCTGCATTTTCTCATTTGAATAAATATTTAGATTCAAGAGCATTCTTTCAACGATTTCTGTAGCTAATGTTTTACTACATTTTGTGACAAGCATGCTAAATCTGACTGTGTTAAATGATTGCTGAATTAATGCAATAATGTCTTATTGTTTGATTTCTTGGAAATACTTGTGTGCTTATTAATTGCTGAGTTGTTTGAATTTCTTTAAGCAATGCAGTAATTATCCTTTATATGCGTTAAATTTCTCTTAAAATATTTCGCTCTCGGGATAGGTTCTTAGATACGTTATTAATTAGAATTTAGTTTAGTTAGTATTTTATTTTAATATCTTCGGTTTAAATCTTCATTTCTCTAATTTTAGAATTTCTTCTCATAGTTGCAGATTTGTTAACTTTAGATTGCATATTAATTTTAGATTGCATTCAATTTACATTTAAGATTAATTTCACAATTAATTCAAAGCCTCATTTTTAAGGAGCAAACCCACCAACTCTTAGAGTGCCAGCGGAGCTTGAATATCCGTGCGTGTTAACCACACCAAACAGCTCGAGGATAGGGTAATTCTTCGTAGGATTATCTGAAGCCTTTGGCTGGGTTTTCATCCCCTGTTGTTGTATTGGACACCATTCCAGCACTTTGCATACCATGCACATCCGAGGCATCGACAAAATGCTATTGGAAGTGTGGAGTTCTCGAGCATGGCTCTATTGAATGTAATATGGGAGTTGTACCATCCTCAATAAATAAAGCTTGCAGAATCTATGGTTGTTTCCATTGAATAATTTGTTGTGTGAATTATGTTGTGGATGCTTGTTTCCATTATTATTTAATTGTTTTTCCATGTTTGCATAACTTTGCAATGCATCTCGTCCACTCGATAATTTTCATTTCTTAGTAATTATATAATATTTTTTATTTTTATTTTAAAAGTTATAAATATGTAGGTGTTTTTAGTTGTCATGATAATGATGATGGTGTTGGTTATTAACTCCCACTAAGACCAACTTTGTCCTACCGGACCTTAAAAAATGTAATGAATCACTTGAATTTTTTTATAATTATATTTTTATCCCAAAAAATATTTAAGATAAGAATTCCTAAATCACCATAGTTGTGATGAGTTAAAAAGTTAGGAAGGTCAGTATTGTAGAAAATATTTTGAAATTGGGCTCTAATGTGATAGTACGCAAGATAATTCTAAGAGAAAGTGATTTTCATCTTCAACTCTCCTAGTGTCACAAAGATAACAAAATCTTTCATCCTATAACATTTTAGGATCTGTCCAACACCTTGTTTCACTATGGATCTCATGAGAGTTTGTTCTTATTTAGGAATGTTGATTTTCTTCTTTAAGCTAGTTAAAACAAAGAGATGCTTTTGATCTTATAGATTAGGGTTGACACCTCCTTATAATATCTTAATTTTCTCATATCATTGAATTCTTTTTTACACCTTAAATTCTTTTTAAATTTAGATGTAATAAGTGACTTTTAATATTATCACTATTATACAAAGTGACCTCTTCCTTGACTCCCCAATGATTTATCAAAGATTGGGCATCTTTATCCCAACCTCACTTTATTTGTAGATGGTTTTGAATAGGGTATGAAGAAATCTTAGGAATCCCTGTCTCCCGATGTTATTTATATTGTTCTTATACATTAGGAGGAGAGACTCATGTTTCTATTAGGAGGATAGCATAGGGTGTATTGCCTTTCATTTTAAGATTATATGTTATAAAGTGTTTTTGGATTTTCTCTATCATTCTCTACAATTATCTAGAGATGTTGTAGCCCCAAAATCCACATCCATATAAGATAAACAAAGTGACAAGAGTCTTAAAGAAGAGTTTATTTCACTGAGAGTAGCGAGGTGCTCTACATCCTAGTATGAGGGAGATGTTGTCATGTTACATTATGTAATGTAACATTCCCAAAAATAAAAAGTGATTAAAAAACTTCATGATAGCTCATGAATTATCAGAAAAAATAAAAAGTATAAAAATGCATGTTAATTCATTAAAAAAATAAACCAACATAGATCCATCTTAAACCCGAATCTATTTTTTTCACATTAACAAATTCTCTCTCTCTCTCTCTCTCTCTCTCTCTCTCTCTCTCTCTATCTATCTATCTATATATATATATATATATATATATATAATATTGCGGATGTGGACCAAATAGCATGACAATTACATCAAAATTCTGGAACAAAATAGAGGTGGATCTGTTGCTTCTGAGGAAAAATGGCAGTATGATTTTCATAGTTTTTATTCCTTTTATAATACAAAAGGAGTTGTTCCAACTCGTACTATAGACTTTGATATATTGGCCTAATAAAAACAACTAGTTGTAATGCATAACATAGATGAAGGAAATTAACTAAGAACCTACTAGTTCTTCCCAGAGCCGAGCGAAATGTCACTGCTCATGTCCATGTCCACGTCCACATTGTGCACATGATGCTTCCAACAAGCCTAGATGATGTTTAGGTCGGATGAATTGGGTTCGAGTCCACATCCAACACCTAGAGGTGATTATTCAAATCTTTTACAATACAATCCAGTCTCCCACCCTTCTCCTTGATCAGACCCCTCATTTACTCCATTATTTGTTGTAGTTCCATAATCTATTCCTGTTGATCATTGGAGATGTTGGAGGTAACCCTTTGCAACTCACCCACTTCCTCCCTTAGAGTGCAAAATTCCTAACACATATTTTCCAAATTGCATGACAAGCAATGGTTGCAGGCCATGTCTCCTTCCTTCTCCAAGTTCTCTGCAATATGAATCTGTTCTAACTATGATTAAACCAAGCCATCGTCACCCTTCTCCTTCTAGCTAGAAAGTATTTTGTTCTCCAATTCCCACCTATGTTGGTAGGTGCTTTGTGGCCAAGGTTGGACTTGAGCAGGACATTCCAACGAATCCCTCCTCCAAATTCCCCTGCAACTTCCAACTAATGCTCTATTTCATGAACTCCAAGTCCATCCCTCTTAACAATCGATCCCTTGTGTGAATGTAGGTGTGCACCATACCTTCAACCAGACTGAATGTCTGATCAATTATGCGAGCATTGAAGAATCCCATCCTATCCATCACCTCTATATCCATAAATTATACCCTTTCACTGCCGTCTAGACACGTGCCCCTGAAAACTAACAATGTTCCCATCCTTATGACGTCATGGCACATGATAGTAGGATTTCCCCCCTGCTTAATTCGAGGCCCCCTTGGGTAAATTGGGACCCTTTTTTCTAGATAATTCGCCCTCTCATTATTTTTCCTTAGGATGTGGTTGTAAGTTATTCTATCAAAATATGAAGCACTAGACCTTATCCTTCTCAAATATTTCCCAAGAGGTGATATATCCCCCACCACTCCCATGTGTAAGGCTTGGATAATCATCAGAGAGTCTCTGGGCACTTTTATACTATGAATTACATGTTCTCTGAGTAGACACAATATGAGATAAAGAGCATGGGCCTCAACCATGTTGTTTGTTTCCTTCCTAAGCCCCTAAACATAACTTTGTTCTTCCTATCCAGCAAGGTCGTATAAAATTCCCCCCTCTCCTGTGGCTACCACCCCTTTAAACCCAAATCTATTAAGTACCAAGAAGGATTCGATTTATTGAGGTGCATTTTTTTTTTATCTAAAATGTTTTACACATCAAAAAAAAATTTACACCTCAATAAATTGGATTTTTTGGATCCCTCTCAGTTCTTAATAGATCTGGGTTTAAGATGGATTTATGCTTGTTAAACAATAAAATAATGGAGTGGAATATTTAATAGGATACAAGGAAAGGAACTATTTGAGTGTCCATGGATAACATAAACTTGGTTAATGGAAATTTCTAATTGATTATATCTGAGTCCTAGAAAATTGGGAGTCTTCTCTAAGCTAGGTTCAAGAGAAAAGATAGAGCAGTACACCAAAAAATAGAAGTATAAGACAATTTGGTGTTGTATAACTACCAAATAGGAGATGTAATTAGGTGGTAAAGAACATGCTTTAGAATGTTATATTGGGTTGAAGTTAAGAAATCCAAAATAAGTATGTTGGGTCTCTTACATTCAAGCTCATGCACATTGTGGACTTGAGTAATGCGACATTTGGTAGAAACCTTAATTTTCTCAAATATAGGGGAAGCTTTATATCTACATCAAGAGTAGCAAGGTTCTCTATAAACTAGTATGGGGAAGATGTTGTCACATTACGTTACATATGTTGGCACATTACATTATGGATGTTGTCATGTTATGTTAAATAACATAACATCCCCCAAAATAAAAAGTAATTAAAAAACTTCATGTTGGCTCAGAATTATCAAAAATAAAAACGTATTCAAAAAATTGGACCCCTTTCAGTGCTTAATAGATCCAGGTTTAAGATGTATCTATGTTGGTTCATATACCAAAGGCAAAGTCCTACTGATTTACAACTATTTTTAATTCCATAATAAGCTTTCCACCCTCCATTAATTATTTTGTCGATGTTATAGTTTCAATTAAGCTTGTGATGAAGATTGATCTAAAAAATTTGTATGAAGTCATTTCCTTCAAGTTGTTGATGTGATACATGAAATTAGGATAATTGATATTTTGGGATTTGATTATCATAAACTTTTTTGTCAGTGTTAATAATCATACCCATACTAGAGAAAACATCCTTGATAATTTTTAGTTTCGTATCGATATCATAGGGACTCCTTCAATATCACCAACATAGAAAAGGGGGATGATGACTATACCAACTAAAGTCATGCTGGCACAACTTGCGTCTTCCAAACAACCCTCTAGCTTGTTAATGTATATACCAAAAATGGTAAGGGACAAGGGACAACCTTGCTTGAATTCTATATTACGATTAATTTCTTTTTGACCAACCCTTAGAGTTCCTAAAATTGGAAATAACCTTCTTGTACAACTTGATCATATCTGCTCTCAATTCCAAAGGGACTTTTAACTCTTCTAATATATCCTAAAGGATTATTCTTGACATTGTGTTGAATGTTTTCTAAAATCAACAAAACAATGCAAAAAATTGGGTTTTCATTAAGATTGTACCATGCATATTCTACTCAAAATATAAATATTTTTTTTTGGAAAAAGGTAAAATCCTAATAATAACAAAATAGTATGTAGTTGAATTATATATATATATATATATATTCCAAAATCACTTTATTAAAAAGTATATATTTTTTTAAAATTATTTTTCAACTACTCTTTAAAAAATATTTTTTTATTTTAAAAAATGATATATAGAGAAAAATGTAGTGTACCCAAACCCTAGTCTAGGAACACTAACTCCAAAAGTGACTACTTGGACACACAATGGATGGATTTGACACACCCCTGAACTAGTTTGTATTCCAAACATTGCCAAACCTTCTCAAAACAACCAGGAAGACTTAGTTTCGACCCAGAAACATGTGAATGACTCAATATAGGTGGACTCAAGGTTCTTACTTTGAAAATTTCACATTCGGGAGTGCATCACACCTAGGTAGACTCCCTTAGCTAAACCAAAGGATTCAAGGAAATGGCCCTAGGAATTGTGTGGTAAATCCACTGCTTCTGGTGCAGTACTATAAGTAAATAAACCATTGATAGGTTGTTTTAAAGGTCCCCAACCTGATATGGAAGCTATTATACCTGATAGACAAGGTTTGTTTGATAAGGAAGCAATTAGGTGCAAGGTTCAAGACTTGGAAAAGGGGGATGAGACAATTTCCAAACCAATTCGAATGGAATCAAAGAATTCCTAATTTATGAAATGTGAGTGGGGATTGAATAAAATACCTCCGATTAAGTTATATGGACCTTCATACCATATTTTATAAGCACAATTGACAATTAATATCTTCAAAATAGAAAACTAGTCAAATTTCTCTACCATAGCGCAATCAGTGAAAACTGTGGTTTACAAACAAGACTCAGTGGTGACAAATTCAGAAATAAACATCATATATGAAGCCAAAAATATTCCCTTGAACCACAGAAATATTTAATTAGAATTTTAAATTTTCAAATAATAGTCTATTGAAGCCAAACTTATAGAATGTCCATTATCTTTGAGATTTTACAACATAGAAGTAGTAATAGAACATCTGAGAGTAAGACAAGGATTTTTTCACTACTAGATCAGATCCATGAGTAGGAGTACACCATATTACAACTCACTATAGGTGCATGAACATATACAATAGTTCATAGGGGGCACAAACCTTCAATTCTCATTCTTCACTGGCTAAAATTCACTGCATTGGAATACTACTACTACTATTATCATTCCTCATCAAATTGTAACTTGACCACACAATTCTAGAAAAAATATCAGACCTTAAAATAAACTTAAATGGATGTAGTAATCTTCATGAAAAGGACTGGATGTCCTCTTCCTCAAACTCTAACATAATGATCTCTCAATCTCTCAGTTGGATCAATAAATGCAAAGGGGCACATCACCCAATGCTGGAAAGGGGCACACCACCTAAGCCTTTAACATGCACAGATATCTCAATATAAACATTCAAAATGAAAAAATATGTGAATGGGTGTGTTAGATTGCAAACGTGATGGATGTTTTTCCAAAAGGTGGCGTATCGTCAACAAAACTTGAAGGTGATGTAATAGGGGAACTCTTGTTCTTGTTATTGTTTTATGTCACAAAATTTTGGAACTAATACTATATTTGGATCTTTGATCCTAGTCATAACTATGTTTAGATTTAAAAACTAGCACCCAAGGAGGGGGAAAAGATTATGGCTAAAGTTTGAATTTAACAAAATGTAAAGCATAAAGGTCTAGCGACCCATGATAACCTTGGTTGTAAGTGTTGGTGTGTGTATCATAAGGTTACAAAACTATGGGACACTTACCATAGTCGAACTTTTGATCCAAGCAATATATAAAAAGATTGGAAGTTCTTACCATCGTGTTTGCATGGTTAATATGGTTTTAATGTTGTATTAATCTGGATGGTGGAAAAATTTAATGAGCCACCTGGTTGCGAGTTGAGAGCGCAGCCAGGACCTTTATGGCTCACACCAATATTAGATCTCATCCTTCCAACTGTGTGTCGATAAGGAGAGGGTTTGGAGTAGGGTTTAGTGCAATTCTTTTGTTGTCAGAACCCTCATCAATTCGGTTGTTTAGCCTGCAAGTGAGGAGAGCCGAGCTCTGTTATAACAATGGCGTCTTAGGGTTTCGAAGTGATAATATTTGTCCACAGTCTTGATTCCATTCTTCTTGGTTGTGTCCAAGGTGTTCCTGTTCTTTAAGCAAAGCTTCACGATCCCCAACAATAAGCTCGAAATGTCCTCAACAGAATCAGTTATGAAATCTTTAATGCGAACTGCCATTCACCAGGTAAGACATTGTTAAAAACGCATCATGTTTTGGGTGTAAAAGTTTCTCTTCTTTTCTTTTATATCATTACTAATATCTACATGCTTAAATTGCAGGAAGTGGAGAGATAAGGGTTCCAGGAGGAGCCGACCCCCGGCTTCTCTCTGCAAAGGTCAAGGTAAGTGTTTAAAACCTCTTCAAGTTCATTAGTTGGTTTAAAAGAAATTACAATATGTTGAGTTCTAACTGCAAATGAATAAATTGCAGGTTTCGGCACTGGGGAGGGAGGCGATAGGGTCACCTCCTCCTAGGATCACGTTTCCAAATTCCCAGGTAAAATTTCTTCCGGCCTTAATAAAATTCCCTTTTATTAGTCTTTAGACTTTGGTCAAAACATGCAATTTTAAAAATCTTGTCTAGTTGGTCGTAGGTGAAGCTGAGTAGGGGAATGGGACCAAGGGTGATGGCCACAACTGCAAACAAGATAAGTTTCTCCTAAAAAAAATGCGATGTTGTGACTGGAAACCCTTAGGGTTTAACTTGTAATGCAGAGTCCTTACGACCATTCTACCTCTGCCATTATCATAGATGAAATTATTGTTCTTAGGTCTCTTGTATAAGCTTGTGAAAGAATGAAAGACTCGGCCCTAGGGTATGTGCGATTACTGCTAAGAGTTTAAGCCTGTGCAATATATATTTTGAAACACGACAACCATCCTCAATGGTCTTACGACCGTAAGGATAGTGGTTAATAAAATAAAATGTTGTTTTAATTGATAATTTTGTTGTGATGATCCTCGTCTATATCGTGGATGTAAACTTTGTATAAATTGATGGTAGCCATTGAATGGGCTTACGACCATCTTGTACACATTCTTAAATATTGTAATATTTACTATAGCTCGTAGGGTCAGTGACTGTTTAAAATGTAAATCGCTTGTTTGCAAAGTGGTGGCGACCCTTTGACATGGGCTTACGACCATAATAATTAAGTGTTATGATCTGTAATATAGTTTAATGGTTATACCTGCGATTCAATTTGTATTTGGTTTAGTTTTATTTATTAGCATATTGTATTTTAATTAGTTTCCTTTAAGAGATTCGATCTCACGATCTCTGTACATGATTGAAAATCATATCTCTTTCTTATTTTTAAGTTGATTAAGGCCTTTGTTTAGGAGTTAATTTGATTATTTTTGTGTATGTATACTTAAGATAGCAGCATTACACTTTCATGATTAGATATTCAGTCTACATCTAATTTAGTAAATATAGACTAAGGAAGAAATTTAGGAATAATCGACAAAAACAGGGAATAAACATTTAAATGTATGAATACATAAAACAAATTAGAAATAGACTATTTCATCCATTATGTGTAGAATTCAAATTTCGACAGGAATCATAATTCTAAACATTCAAGCATAGCATCATTAGGCTAACTGATACAGACTAGGTTCTACATTAATATTCTTCAAATATAGAATTTAAAACACATTCTGCAAACATTTAAACATAAATTATGAAAATGGAACCAACGCTGGGAAAACAAAAGTGGAGAAGCTGTTCCTCCCAACCAACTCCCAGAGCAACCAAGTTACTTGGTCCAGAACCCTCGAGCATGTTCCCTGAACCACAAGAGAAAAATCCTTCAATGCACCATCTCTTGCATTCACAGATTTTAATCCCCGTCCAATGCTAGCCTCCTGCTGCTCATGGACATACTAATATATAGTATTTTTCCTAGGACTTGGTCATTTATGAGCCTCCTTCTCTTTAGCACTCAACCAGGAGTTGTGACCTGATTTTTGGGGATGACACCTCCTGCATCTTGACTTCTCACTCAGTGGCGTCTGCCACATGTCTTTTCCTCTTGTGGGTCAGCAAAAACTCTTTAACAATTATATCCACTTGTGTCCCCCTTCAGCATATTTTATTAAATAAAAGTATTTTATTACAAAATGTTTTATTCTTGACTTTTCTGTCAATAATAATTAAAGTATTTTTCTAGCAGAATTAATAATAAATTATTAATTCAGGGGGTATTACATACACCTCCCCTTAAAGGATAACACCATCCTCGGTGCTATAATTTTTTTTGTTTTATTCTTCCATTTCATTTTCTTGAATAAGTCTGGATATGCCTCCCTCATATTACTTTCCAGCTCCCAAGTAGCTTCTTCCAGACTAAGGTGCTTCTATTGCACCTTGACTTGTCCGATGGTACGGTTACAGAGTAAAAGTTCTCTCCTGCCGAGAATGCGCTCCAGTCCCACTTGGAACTCTCCTTCGAGTTCCACCTAGATTACATTCCAATCAATCACATGATAGACATCATGAGCATATCTTTTTAAAATAGAAACGTGAAACACATTATGCACTTTAATATTGGGTGGTAGGGCTAACTGGTATGCAACCGGACCTACTTTAGTTAAAATTTCAAATGGCCTGCAATACCTGGGTGCCAATTTTGTATACTTTCCCACTCTCAAGGAAATTTTCTTGGGATTTACCTTTATATACACATGATCACCCACCTGGAACTCTCTAGGAGTTCTTTTTAATTCAACATAATTTTTCTTCCTGTCTTGGGCAGCCTTCAAGTTTTGTTGTACCTGTTTCATGGTTAGTTCCATATCTTTTAATAAATCAGGTCCTAACATTAATCTATCAACTGGACTGGTCCATGAGATTGGAGTATTACACTTACATCCATATAGTATTTCAAAGGGAATCATACCTGCAAAAACTTGAAAATTATTATTATAAGAAAATTCTACTAAGTGTGAGTAGTCCTCCCACTTACCTGGTTTTTCCATGACATACATTGTTAGCATGTCCTCTAGGACTTGGTTTACTCTCTCGGTCTTTCCATCCGTTTGTGGTTGATATGCAGTACTGAAATTTAACTGTGTACCCAACCCTTTAAACAAGGCTCTCCAGAAATTACCTGTAAATTTTGCATCTCTATCTGAGATTATTACTTTTGGTACACCATGTAACCTGAATATCTCCTTCATGAAAATATCTGCAATGTTAACATCCTTATAGGTATATTTCATAGGAATAAAATGAGCAGCTTTACTTAACTTATCAACTACGACCATGATTGAATCATGTTGTTTGAAATTTTTTGGTAAGCCAGTTATAAATCCATACTAATCGTTTCCCATTTCCATTCCAGAATGGGTAGCGGTTGCAATAGTCCTGCTAGATGTGGATGTTCAGCCTTGACTTGATGGCATTCTATGCAGCGGGCTAAGTATTCTGCTACCTCTTTCTTCATGTTTGGCCAAAGGAAATCCTTCTTGATCATGGTAATCATCTTTTGATACCCTAGGTGTCCTGAATAGGGTCGCTTGTGTAATTCATTCATAATAGTTAACTTGACTTCTGTTGAATTTGGTATGTACAGTCTGATTTTATGCAGCAATAATCCTCTTTCATTTATACAGAGATCTGTTTTTATCTAATTATTTTCGTTTTCAACAATTTTCTTCTTTAAAATTTGGTATCCTTTGTCAAAAAATTTTGCATTTAAAATCTGATTTTTCAAATCAGATTCGTAACTGCTGCTTGCAAATAATAAATTTGCATGATGGCTTAAAGTGTCTGCAAATTTGTTTTCTTTACCTTTTATATGTCTTATCTCAAAGTCACATTCGCTTAAAAAGGACAGCCGCCATGCTTGTCTAGCATTTAAGTTCTGCTGATCAAACAAGTATTTTAGGCTTATGTTATCTAACATTAGCAAAAAAATTCTTCCGATGAGGTAGTGTCACCACATATTTAATGCATGTATAACTGCAGCAAGTTCTAGATCGTGCATAGCATAATTTTTCTCATGATCTTTTAATTTTCTGGATTCGTATACCACGACATGATTCTCTTGAATCAGTACGCCGCCTAACCCTTCATTACATGCGTCGGTGCATATGACAAAATCCTTAAAAGGATCAACAATTTTTAAGATAGGAGCAGTAGTTAACAGGTGTTTTAATTTATTAAAACTTTCAGTACATTTTTCATTCCAGTCAAACTTTTTACCCTTCTTCTGTAGTGAAGTTATGGGGTAAGCTATCTTAGAAAATCCTTCAATAAATTTCCGATAGTAACCCGTAATCCCCATGAATGATCTTATATCCGTTACATTTTTAGGAACTGGCCATTCAGTGATATCCTTGACCTTATCGAGGTCGACAAATATTCCATCCTTAGACACTACGTGTCCTAGATATTGAATTTTGTCTTTATAGAAATCGCACTTGCTAAACATAGCAAATAGTTTTTTTTTCTCTTAAAATTTGCAGAACTATTTGTAAGTGGTCTTTATGTTCTTGTTCATTCTTCGAATAAATCAGTATATCGTCGATGAAGACGACTACGAATTTATCTAAGTAGTTACTAAAAATACTATGCATTAAACACATAAAAGAGTTAGGTGTGTTTGTTAAACCAAATGGCATTACGACAAACTCGTAATGTCCATAACGAGTTCTAAAGGCAGTTTTAAAAATGTCTTCATCTTTGATCCATACTTGATGGTAGCCGAACCTTAAATCTATTTTAGAAAATAGCGTTGGCCCTTGGATCCAGGGATAATTTTAAGGACCCGTACTTATTTAAAAGTGTATAAACCTTGGTGAATCTTACCAATTCTTAAAATGTCAACTATAAAATATTTGGTGATATTTTTCTAAAATTATTTCAATTTCTAAGTATTTTATATAATTTTTATAATAAATTGGAGATTTTTAGAGTGAAAAAAGTTTACCCCATCAAAATTGGGCAAAATGGGGCTTCAAAAAATGAAAATTGGCGAATATTTTTTTGGAAACAAACATGGAAAAATAGCCCATGGGCTAAATTTCACCCCTAAAATTATCCTTGCTTGGAACTGATTGAATAGATCGTCTATCCGGGGTAAAGGATATTGATTTTTAATAGTCATTTTATTTAATTGTTGATTGTAACGTCCCCTCCCGCCTTCAACAATGCAGGGGAGAGAACATGACCAATCATACGGGGCTTTTGGCAGACTTAGCCCCAACATCCTTGCTTTCTCAAAAATTCATAACAATTAAACATTTCTGTGTGCAGCTTCAACTCAATAAAACACAGCGGAATAAACATACTAGCAAGCACACAAACAGTAATGCCTAACATATATATATATATATGACAGCAGAGGATGATTTAGCATATAAAGACTCAATCTCGTCCCAATGCCATGCATGGATTCCAAATTAAGATAATCAATTCATTTCATTAAACATGGGCAATTTAACATACTACAGAACACATAATGCATGTAATTTATAATACATAGAACACTTATCTTGAAGATGAAGCTGTCCAAACAACTGGCTATGTGAGAGCAACGTTCCACCCAACCATAGATCTCTGTCCAGCCTATATTCTTTTAGCTGAGAGATCACCCCCGAGCTGGGCTGTGTATCCACTAAGGAAGAACTAGTTGGGCTCACTCACAGCTATGGTTTCGGTCATCATCTATGCTAAGCCAACACACCGTTGGGTTTATCAAGCATACAAGAGGATAGAGGAGGGTAACGCTAAGCCAGTGAGCTCAACCACAGAGCTACAGGCATCTCAAGTGAACTCAACAGTCAGGCACCCACATTACCTACCACATCCAACACAAGGAAGATCCCCTTCTCTGTTACACAGTCCCTCAGGCGACTCTTCCCTCCAGTGCTCTTCAGGATGGGCGTAGAAAGGTCCAGCTGCTAATCCTTGAGATCTTAGCCTTCACTGGGTTTACCAAGCAAACCCAACCTATGCTCAGTCATTCACACTTGGATTTCTCACAGTTCTGTTATCCAATAGCTCAATCCCGTCACTTCATTTCTGGGCTGCAAAAACTGGGTTTTACTATGGATTTCAGGGTAGCTAATGCTCCCAAATTCGCCCCAAGTTTCATACCAATGGATCCCCCATTGGATTTCACTGTCCAATACCAGATCTTGACGTTTTTGGCTTCCCAAAACGTGGGTTCTTTCAAAGTCGCGATTTCTGGTTTTGCTCTCTGCTGGCAATTCGTTTTTGGATGGAAAATGGCGCTGGTAAGTTTTACAAAACGAATGGGGATGAGGAAGAAGCAACTTCCATGAGGTAGAGTGGCTTGTGGTACAAGAAAACAGAGCCCATACTCTGCCATACGAATTTCTGGGCTGCCCATGCTCCATTGAAGCCATGGACTGAAATCCTCAACCACTTCCTTACAACAGAATTAAATGTCATCAAGGAAAGTCAAATGGGTTCTCAAGGTGACATATGGCAGCCTATGGTTCAATCCCATAGCCCCCTCACCACTCCCTAGTGGATACACATGGCCCCTTCTCATTCGTTGCTCCCATAGCCAGTTTTGGTATTTTATTGCATGATGTTTATTTACATCCTATTACAATTTCCATGGCTTAAGAGCACATGGGCATCAAATATCAATGCTTTCCCTTTAAATCAAAATTCAGGCTTTCACTAGCGGGGCCTTGGCCTTGAGCTCCACGCTAGGAAAACATACATCACATGTACACATTATTTACATTAAATGCTAACATATCCTAAGGGTCAAAATGGGGTATTACATGATAGTCTATACATAACCTTAAGGTTCCGTCTTTCTTCTTTACGAATAAGACCGCTTCTCCCCAACCAGAAATACTAGGTCAAATGTACTGCTTGTCAATTAATTTTTGTAACTGTGAGTTCTATTACATTCATTCGATACAGGGATTTTGATGTTGGCACCGCTCCTAGTATTAAATCGATTGTAAAGTCTATGTCTCTTTTTGGAGGTAGTCCAGGGACTTCTTTTGGAAATATGTCTTTAAAATATTTTAAGATAGGTATATCATCTACTTTAAGTTTGTTTTCTTGCTCCTTGTTATCTATTACATAAACAACAAAAAATTTACACCCCTTATGTACCGATATTTTCATTTGTATGGCTGAGATTTCCCTGATGGTTGTTTTTCTAGGAATTCTTGTTACTTTAATTGTATTTCCAGTGTTATCTATGAATGTAAAAGTTTTGTCAAAACAATTCAACACAACTTTATGTTTCTCCAACCAATCCATTCCAATCAACATATCATAAGAACCTAATGGTAAAATATTCAGATCAGCATTCGTATTAAATTCATTCATCAATACTTCACAATTTTTCACATAACTAGTGACTTTACGTTTAGTACCTGTGGCTAATTGTACCAGCCAAGACTTTTCAAATTTTTCTGGTACTAATTTACATAATTCAACAATCCTAGGTGATACATAGCTTAACATTGCACGTATATCAATTAGTATGGAAATAGGTTGATTTTTTATCATACCTTCGATTTCAACCATTGAAGCTTGATGGTCTTCTTGTTGATTCTCCACTGCAGCATTGATTCTAGGAATACTCCTCTCCATCTCCAACTGTAACAACTTCCTGAATGGAGTGGACTTTATTAAAAGTTTTATTTCTTTTAGGACAGTCTTTGAAATAATGTGGTTCACCACATTCCCAACATTTTAATGGTTATTTTTTAGCAGTGTTTTTATTAAAATTATTGGAGGGTTCTATTTCTCTTCCTGCAGGGTGTTGTGGTTTAAATTTTTTGTAGTTATTACCCTGATACCCTCTGTAACTGTTTCCAGAATTTTTGTGAAATATATTGTTATTATTTTTCTTAAAATTATCTCTCCTTTTTGTGTTCCAACTGGGCATGTTTTCTCTTCTATTTTTATTTTGTTCGTAACAGTAGTTCACTTTTCTCATTGCTTCCTCCAGCGTCTTTGGGTTGTCATATTCCATCCGCTCTTTAAATGGAGTAGGTAAGAAACTGAGAAAGTGTTGTATTTTTTGTTTTTCATCAATTATATAAGGTACATAACGAAGCAGACTTAGGAATTTACTGCAGATTTCTTTCATGGTCAAAGCACCCAACCTTAATTCATAGAACTCTTTCGCTTTCTCTTCATAGTACTGTTCTGAAAGATACTTTTATTTAAACAGATTCTTAAAGGTTATCCAGGTTACTTGTCGTTCTTTTATACCTTTTACTTTCTTGATATCTTGCCACCAGATATCTGCTTTTCCGCTTAAGTTATAGATCACCATTTTTTCCTTTAGTTCATCTAAATAATTGTAAATATGGAAATATTTTTTCATTCCAGACAACTAGGCCTTTGCCTCTTCTCCTTTCTCCATTTCACCGTTAAACATTGGAGGTTTAATTTTTTTGAATTTTCATGAAATTTCTTCATAGGGTCTATACTTTCGCTAGAATCCTGATGTTCTTGTTTAGATGATTCTTCGCTGGAAGTTTCAGCCCCATGCCTAGAAAATTCCAGTCTTCTTCCTTTACATTTGTAAGGTGTAGCTTTTGGTTTATCTTCCTTAATCTTTTTGTTTTTATCTTTTTCATTACTGTGTATTTTATCCAGCAAAATATTGTTTAGCTCTTCTTGTGCTTTCATTATTCGTTCATTTTCATCCCTAACTCTTTTTAATTCCGACCTTAATTCTTTGACAGTCTATTGTAATTCTGATGGGTTTTCATTTCTACTTTCATTTAAGTTTACCCAGATTTCACCCCCTTCAGTGTTCACCGGTATTCGAGGGGGTGATTCCCTTCCTTCAGGCATTCCAAATTCTTCCATAATATTCCTGCAAAATACAGTTTCTTCATCTTCCTATTTAGTAAGAGAATCAAACCAGAAAATAAAAATAAACATCATTAGTTTTCTGATTTTGTTTTAACAGTTGTTTAATATTGGGTCAATTCAGGCCAAGTGTTGTAACCATGCCCTGATACCATAATGTCACATACCCAAAAAATTCGTAAAATAAAAAAAATTTAAAGCATGTGATTTTGAATACAACATCTACAATTAAATGATATTATTTAAAACATAACCCTATTCTCAAACGAGAAATGACTACGGTAAAAGGAATACTTGTTTGTGGAGTTATTAATGAGAATTTATAATTGTTTGGGTCAGATTACAAACACAATGGATGTTTTTCCAAAAGGTGGCGTATTGTCAACAAAACTTGAAGGTGATGTAATAGGGGAACTTTTGTTCTTGTTATTGTTTTATGTCACCAAATTTTGGCCCTAAGACTATATTTGGATCTTTGATCCTAGTCATAACTATGTTTAGATTTAAAAACCAGCACCCAAGGAGGGGGAAAATATTATGTCTAAAGTTTGAATTTAACAAAATGTAAAGCATAAAGGTCTAGCGACCCATGCTAACCTTGGTTGTAAGTATTGGCATGTGTATGATAAGGTAACGGAACTATGGGACACTTACCATAGTCGAACTTTTGATCCAAACAATATATAAATTGATTGGAATTTCTTACCATCGTGTTTGCATGGTCGATATGGTTTTAATGCTGTATTAATTTAGATGGTGGAAAACTTTAATGAGCCACCTGGCTATGAGTTGAGACCGTAGCCAGGCCCTCTATGGCTTGCATCCAGATTAGATCTCATCCATCCAACTGTGTGTCGATAAGGTGAGGTTTTGGAGTAGGGTTTAGTGCAATGTTTATGTTTTCCAAACCCTCATCAACTCGGTTGTTTAGCCTACAAGTGAGGAAAGTCGAGCTCTGTTCTAACAATGGTGTCCTACGGTTTTGAAGTGGCAATATTTGTCCACAGTCTTGATTCCTTTCTTCTTGGTTGTGTCCAAGGTGTTCCAAAGCTTTAAGCAAAGCTTCACGATCCCCAGTAGCAAGATCGAAATGTCCTCAACAAACTCAGTTATGAAATATTTACTGTGAACTGCCTTTCACCAGGTAAGACATTGTTAAAAACTCATCATGGTTTGGGTGTAAAATTTTCTCTTCTTTTATTTTGTATCATTACTGATGTCTACATGCTTAAATTGCAGGAAGTGGAGAGATAAGGGTGTCAGGAGGAGCCGACACCTGGCTTCTCCTTGCAAAGGTCAAGGTAAGTGTTTAAAACCTCTTCAAGTTCATTAGTTGGTTTCAAAGAAATTACAATGTGTCAAGAGTTATTACTGCAAATTAATAAATTGCAGGTTTCGACAATGGAGAGGGAGACGACGGGGTCACCTCCTCCCAGGCCCGCATTTCCAAACGCCCAGGTAAACTTTATTCCCAGCCTTAATAAAATTCCCTTTTATTAGTCTTTAGACTTTGGTCAAAACATGCAGTTTTAAAAACTCTTGTCTGGTTGGTCGCAGGTGAAGCTCAGTAGGGGCATGGGAATAAGGGTGATGGCCACAGCTGCAAAACAAGATAAGTTTCTTCTAAAATCTGCGATGTTTTGACTGGAAACCCTTAGGGTTTAACTTGTAATGCAGAATCCTTACGGCCATTCTACCTATATCATTATCATAGATGAAAGTATTGTTCTTAAGTCTCTTGTATAAGCTTGTGAAAGAATGAAATACCCCGCCCTAGGGTCTGTGCGATTACTGCTAGGAGTTTAAGCCTGCGCAATATCTATTTTGAAACACGGCAGCCATCCTCGATGGTCTTACGGTCGTAAGGATAGTGGTTAATAAAATAAAATGTTGCTTTAATTGATAATTTTATTATGATGATTCCCGTCTATATCGTGGATGTAAACTTTGTATAAATTGATGGTAGCCATTGAATGGGCTTATGACCATCTTGTGCACATTCTTAAAGCTTGTAAGATTTACTATACCCCGTAGGGTCAGTGACAGTTTAAAACGTAAATCGCTTGTTTGCAAAGTGGTGGCGGCCATTTGACATTGGATTACGGCCATAATAATTAAGTGTTATGATTTGTAATACAGTTTGATGGTTATAGCTGCGATTCTATTTGTATTTGGTTTAGTTTTATTTATCAGCAGACTTTATTTTAATTAGTTTCCTTTAAGAGATTCGATCTCACGATCTCTGTACACGATTGAAAATCGTATCTCTTTATTCTTGTTAAGTTGATTAAGGGTTTTGTTTAGGAGTTAATTTGATTATTTATGTGTATGTATACTTAAGATAGCAACATTACACTTTCATGATTAGAGATTCAGTCTACATCTAATTTAGTAAATATAGACTAAGGAAGAAATTTAGGAATAATCGACATAAACAGGGAATAAACGTTTAAATGTAGGAATACATGAAACAAATTAGAAATAGACTATTTCAAATCCATTATGTGCAGAATTCAAATTTCAACAGGAATCATAATTCTAAACATTCAAGCATAGCATCATTAGGATAACTAATACAGACTAGGTTCTACATTAATATTCTTCAGATCTAGAATTTAAAACACATTCTGCAAACATTTAAACATAAATTATGAACTTGGCACCAACGCTGGGAAAACAAAAGTGGAGAGGTTGTTCCTCCCAACCAAATCCCAGAGCAGCCAAGTTACTTGCTCTAGAACCCCCGAGCCTGTTCGTTGAACCACAAGAGAAAAATCCTTCAATGCATCATCTCTTGGATTCACATATTTTAATCCCTGTCCAATGCTAGTCTCCTGTTGCTCATGGACATACTGATATATAGTATTTTTCCTAGGACTTGGTCATTTATGAGCCTACTGCTCTTTAGCACTCAACTAGGATTTGTGACCTGATTTTTGGGGATGATGCCTCCTGCATCTTGAGTTCTCACTCAGTGGCTTCTGCCACATTTCTTTTCCTCTTGTGGGTCAGCAAACACTCTTTAACAACTATATCCACTTTTGGCTCCCTTCAACATATTTTATTAAATAAAAGTATTTTATTACAAAATGTTTTATTCTTGACTTTTCTCCAAGATCTAATTTAATTATTTAAAATAACCATAGTCAAAATTAATTCCCTAACTAATTTAATTTTCCACTAGGACCCATGCAGATATAAAGGGCTAGTGGTAGATCCATGGTGTTATCAAATAATGGGGACATTACAGTCCTTCCCTCCCAAAATTTTATTATCCTCAAGCTGATAAAAATATGGTCGATGAAGAATCTATACACTTTTCTTACAATACTTTGCAAGGATGCTTCCAAAACTATTTGAATATAATATCCAACATAGATGACCCTTGATATAATCATGCATTGGTCATCCTTTTCCATCAACTCAATAATGATCCTTCTTTTTTAACTCTCCATGGCTAATTGAGTTGCAATATGTGGATTGAATTTGACCAAGGCATGCAATTTGGTCAATCTTTCCTTGTATAAATTGGAATAGGAATGATTATTTATCGGTAAAATTCTATTCCTATGAGCAATAAGATATGGTGCTTGCTTAAGGGTTGTTGCAATAATATTTCTTTCCTGATACATAACTTGAATATGTATTGCACCTTTCTCAGACTTCAATCCTTCATTCTTAAGGCAATTCCATGAAAGCCTCTCACTCAAACTTGTTTGAATCTTCAAGCAACAAGGGTGGCCATCATTTGCAACAAAACTACTCCTATGCCTTATTTGGAAGCATCTCCTCTAAGAAAAAATGATGGATCGAAACTGGTTGTGGGAAACATTGAACAAGATCCCATCACTTTCTTCATCCCTTTGAAAACTCTCCTATATTCCTCATCCCTACAAGAAACTTCTTTCCTTCCTTGGGAAGCCACATGTGTTATGAATTGGAAGGATTCTCTACATGGTGCACCTTGAGTCTCTAACTTGTTCATATCTATGGTATTGATCCAAATAAAGATGGACCAAATACTCTTCATGTAGGCACCAATTTTACCATGCTCAACCATAGAGTCAACATACAAGATCTCAACCCTTCCAATTCCACATTCAAACAAATCGATATGCAATGATGGATCTACCCAAATCCTTGACATAGCTTCCAAATTATGTGAATGCTTCTCCAACATCCTACCATGAACAAGTATGTACTCAAAAAGAACCAACAAAAGCTTACCAAATTGCTTAATGTATGCTCTAATCATGTAAGGTGGTGAATCCAAAAGTGCATTAGCCAAGACAATGCTCATGCTTGAAAATCCCAAATATACACATTGGACACAAGGAGATGTCTTCTGCAGAACTACTAATTCCAAGAAAACTTGAAGATGATAATCAAGGTGGAGGTCAATCTTGGGAAGATACTTGAACTTATGCATCTCATCCATCTGAAGAGATGTATCTGTCCCACATACTGCTACATGAATATTACAGCTGAAATATTTGAGACCAAGAATCATTCTCGGATCCCAAATGAACCTGAGAATGGGGGAGTTTCTTCTACTCCCTCCTCTACACTGATTAGTTTCTACATAAAGAGCCTCATGATGAATCCCAAACTTGAATTCCATCAGGAACAAACTGCCACTCCTAGGAATGCCAAGATCCCATGGTTTATGCAGCATTCTACCGAACATCTTAATCATCTGGAACAATGTGTCATTCCAAATGATGCCAGTATTTCATAACCAAATTGGAATCCCATCACCTCCATGTATCACCATCTTTGTAATGCATCTATCCACCCAATCAATGGGTTAATAAACACTTATGTTTGGTAATCCATATGGAATGTGATCAACCACCTCCTCTAAAGTGAAATCTACCTCCCATAAAGGCAGCTCATGAGGTTTCTCCTTCAAGGCATGCTTGTCAAACAATATCCTATTGATGCAAGTAAGAAACTTACCCTCTGGGGTACTCATATCAGACATGTATTTATCCATCCAATCGATGGATGAATAAACACTCATGTTTCCATGCATGATGTAGGCATCGAATGGTGATAGTATATGTCATTGATGTTGTTGGGAAGGGATTGGTGCACTTGTCAAACCCCATGGTCTGACCATCAGATCATCAACAACGAATGTGGGAGCCTCCTACTCGTCATGTGGCACCAACAGAAAGAATCCCTTTACCCAATATTCATTCGCATGTGTAATGGTTGTCATAGATGTGTGGGACGAGGAAAAGTGAACCAACCTACACTCCATGAAGGATGCATCCATAAAATTGGCAAATGCATGTCCTCCTCTATTGGTTGGTCCAATTAGACTGTGCTCAGTTGCCTCTTCCATGACTGTGTAACTCTCTCCTAGAGGCAGGTCACGATCTCCTTGGAACAGAATAAGTGCTTGGTATTCATCTTGTCGGATTGTAGCCTCCTCAACCATCTACAAATCAGAATGTACCTCATGTTCCAACATCACACGAGGCTCCTCCTTAGGACCATGAATGCAATCAACCATATGGGATTGGTTGACTGAAATGTAGAAGGAAAAATGTGATCTCTCCGGATTCTCATGAAGCTGCTCGTTCTGAATATCATATTCTTGAAGTTCACTTTGAGTTCTCCTCAAAGAATCATGGTTAGTCTCCAACTCATGAGTGAGATTGCCAATCTCATCTTCATCTTCTAGTGAGGAACTATGATACATCTTCATAATCTCAAGAAGACAGTCCCTATCGGAAAGCAACTGCGAAAATGAACCTCTTATGTCTGTCACTGCTTTTCGAATCTTCAATAGTTCTTCAATGGAATATTTCTCCTCCATTCTCCAGTGACAGTGTGAAACAAATGCATTAGTGACATGCAGAGTGCTTAGGGCCTTCCTTATTTCTCTTTTGCTCATGTTCAATGGCCCTACAGGGAACTATGGCTCTTGAGGACAGACATCCTCTTCTTCTTCTGATTGATCAACCTCACAATGAATCTCAAGTGGTGATGTATGAGAGGCTGATTCCTTCCCTTCTTCTAGATCTACTCCACAACATGGATCAGCATCATTGAGTTCAATTGACTTCCTCTCATTTACAAACCCCCTTGCAGTGATCTGGAAATCACCAACAAGGAAGCTGGAAGTGAATTCACCTCCCACACTACTAGCAACCTGATGATGGGTTTCTAGGTCTTTAGTTGCACATGGTGCCTCTTATAGGAAACTTGGGGATTCTTCATCTTGAGAGGTACTAGGATCACAACTTTTGGAGAGTCTGCTTAAATAAAAACCAAATATTATCATGATGTGATATGCAAATGGCTTTGACGAAGCTTCACCTTTGGTTCCTTCTTCTTCTTCATTACTCTGAGAGGTGTAACAACTTGGTTCCTATATGGATGGTTTTATACTCTCAAATTAATATTCATAAACATTTTGAGGCCAAAATCCATTATTGCAAGTGAAATAATATTTGAACGGAATAGCATCACAGATCTTCTCACCCAATGCTAGATACTCCTAATAGCAGTGAGGCATGTTAGCACTTCCTGGTAACCTTCTTTCTAATTACTCCGCAAGGCTAGCCATTGGTGGATCATGAATTTTTTTTATTGTTGTACACTTGGTAACAAGAGTAACCATCCTCATCTCTTGACATATGCAGGCCTCCATCAATATAGATGATCTCTTCTTCCTCATACCAATCAAAATCTTCTTCACCGAACAAGGACATGGCTACAATTATTCTTTCAACTGAAGGATGGAGCTTGGTATTACTTCTCACAAGTGAAAAGGACCATGCTCTGATACCACTGTAATGTACCCAAACCCTAGTCTAGGAACGCTAACTCCAAAACTGACTACCTAGACACACAAAGGATGGATTTGACACACCACTAAACTAGTTTGTATTCCAAACACTACCAAACCTTCTCAGAAAAGGCAGGAAGACTTGGTTTCAATCCACACACATGTGAATGAATCAATACAGGTGGAATCAAGGTTCTCACTTTGAAAATTGCACATTCAGGAGTGCATCACACCTGGGTAGACTCCTTTGGCTAAACCAAAGGTTTCAAGGCAATGGCCCCAGGAATTGTGTGGTAACTCCACTACTTTTGGTGTAGTAATGTAATTAACTAAATCACTAATAGAATGGTTTAAAGGTCCCCAACCTAATATGTAAGCTATTAGACCTGATAGACAAGGTTTGTCTGATAAGGAAGGAATTAGCTGCAGGGTTCGAGACTTGGACAAGGGGAGGAGACAATTTCCAAACCAATTCGAATGGAATCAAAGGATTCCTAATTTATGAAATGTGAGTGGGGATGGACTCAAATAACTCCGATTAAACTATATAGACCTTCAGTTCATATTTTAGAAGCACAATTGATAGTTAATATCTTCAAAATAGAAAACTAGTCAAATTTCCCTACCATAGCGCAATAAGTGAAAAATGTGATTTACAAATAGCACTCAGTGGTCACGAATTCAGCAATAAACATCATAGATGAAGCCAAAAATATTCCCTTGAACCACAACAAGATTTAATCAGACTTTTAGAGTTTCAAATAACAGTTTATTGAAGCCAAAATTACAAAATGTCCATTATCTTTGAGATTTTACAATATAGAAGTAGTAATAGAACATATGAGAGTAAGAGAAGGATTTTTTCACTACTGGATCAGAGCCATGAGTAGGAGTACACCATATTACAACTCACTGGAGGCGCATGAACAACTGCAATAGCTCACATGGGGTGCAAACCTTTAATTCTCACTCTTCACTAGCTAAAATTCACTACACTGGAATACTACTGCTACTAGTATCATTCCTCATCAAACTGTAACTTGACCACACTAGTTTGGAACTCAGATCAGACCTGCAAATAAACTTAAATGGATGCAATAATCTCCATGAAAAGGACTGGATGTCCTCTTCCTCAAACACCAACAGAATGATCTCTCAATTTCTCAGCTGGATCAATGAATGCAAAGGGGCACATCATCCAATACTAACAAGGGGCACACTACCCAAGCCTCTGAGATGCATAGATATCTCAAGATGAATACTCAAAATGAAAAAATATATGAATGGGTGTGTTCATCCTCCTTTTATTAACCTCTTCCAGCTTTTCTTCCTTCCTTCTAGAGCTTGCCATCTAGGAAATTCGAATTAGTGATGAGTGGAGGTTGCTTTGGCAAGTTGAATTAGCATAGGACCCACCTGCCTCCATGAATGAGCCCTCGCTGGCTAAAATTAGCCTCTGTAGATTTCCTGAAGCCATTTTTTTGCTTTCCTTCTTTTACTAATCTTTCTTGAGCCTTATCTTCCAAAATCATGAAACTTAGTCCTCTTTGGTTTTCTGTTGCTTTTCTCGCTTTTCCTGCTTTTAGTTGTTGTTTATGCTGTTGGCTTCTTTCTTTCCATATTTTTCCAAGGATGGAAACTCACATGCTTTATCATTATCCTATTCTCCCTCTTGAGCCACCTAGGCATATCCAACTCATCAAACAATTTATTAATAATTAAATATCTACAACTATGGACTACATCACTTCTTCAAGATCTAATTTAATTATTCAAAATAACCATAACCAAAATTAATTCCCTAACTAATTTAATTTTCGGTTGCTAGGATCCATAGGAATCTAAAGGGCTAGTGATGACTCCACAATGCTATAAAAAAAATAAGGACATTACAAAAATGAAAATACATTTAAGAAGAAAAACAAGTTTATGTTGATCTCTATTTAAAGAAGAGCTAAAGAAATATTATCTTGTATTTTAATTTATTTTTTAAAATCCTAGATAAATATTTTGTATTTCATAAAATTTTATAAATTATTAAAATAATAATAATATTATTATATAGTTAATTTGTTTTATAAATAATTTTTTCTTTTAATAAAAATTAACAATACACTCAATGTTACATAAATTTCCATGTTCGAAAAATTTCAACCTTTTGTTATATTATTAAAAATTATTTAATTTATATATTTGTAATATATTATATTAATATTTATAATTAAAAATTTGTAATACATACATTAATATTTACAATTTAAGTAGGTTTAATAATTAAAATTATGTGTTTCTTTTTAAAAGAGTAAGAGTTCAAATTAATAAAATACAGGATATATACATAACAATCAAATTATATACCTGAAATCTCTTGCTTCATAAATAAGGAAATCATTTGATGTATAATTAAAAAACTATTATTTTTAAACAAATTAATAATAAGTTTAATAATTAAGATTATGTGTTTCTTTTTAAAAGATTAAAAGTTCAAATTAATAAAATACGGGATATATACCTAACCATCAAATTATATATATGAAATCTCTTATTTCGTAAATAAGAATATTATTTGATGTAAATTAAAAAAATATTATTTTTAAACAAACTAATAATGTTGATTATCACTTAGAAATATTAAAGTTATAACAATAATATTGTGTTGGATACTTGTAACTTATATTTTAAGCGTTATCCACCTAATTTTTTCGTAGGGTTAGCATAAATAGAAAGAAGAGCTTCAGTCAAACAACAGTGAGACTTCGAATGTTATATCGTCTCTCATGTTGGAGCATGATGTGTCAACAAACATTATTGAGGTGCTCATAGTGGAATTATTGTTTCAAGAAACATTCTTAAAGGGGTTAAGAGTGGATTTCTTTTTGCACAACCCACTTTGTTTTATATATTGGACTTGGAAATAATAAATATGTGTGGCTTAGTCTTGTTTTAAATTTGTGTTGGTTTGTAAGTGTTTACTATGTTAGATACAATGTAGAATTTGATATTTCCTTTAAAGAAATCGGTATGAATGGTAAAAGTAAGAATATCTAAAAAGGAATTTGTAATGATTAAGTGTAATAAAAATAGTCATAAAAAATATGATAGATATAAAGTAAGAATAATAATAAGAATAATTAAAATTTGATGTGTAAAAATTAAAAGTAATAAAATTAAATAAGCGAGACTAATAAAAACGATAGTGATGTTAATTAATGATACTTTATTCATACATGTTATTTTTAATATTTATATTATGTAAGAATTCATAAATGAGTAGTCAACTAGTTTAATAGTGTTTGCAAAGGTGACAAAGTTAGATGGATTGACTCACTCAATATGTCAAAGGTTATTTGTTCTTTTCTCTTCTGGCATCAGATGTAGCTTTTATGAATATTTATATAGTAATCTAGTTTAATAGTGTTTGCAAAGTTGACAAAGTTAGATGGATTGACTTATAGTCCTTATTTTGTATGTAAGGTTTTTTTGAGTTAGCATTGGTGGTGATGATATCCATCTTTATTTGTGTTGTTTTACTTATTTATGAAGTGTATAATATTTCAATGTAATGATGACATTTGTTTCTATTTTGTTTCTCCTTGATCTTGGTATGTTTAGTAATGTATATACATAAATAAGATTTTGCACATTAATATCCAGATATAATATATACACATTATAATATTGAAATTCAAATACACATTAATATAATTTGATATTAATACATTTAGAATAAAATTTCATTATTTTTGAAATCAAAATTAATACCCAAATATATAATTTGGAAATACTAATATTTACACTTCATAATCCAACTTTGCACTTTAGAAACATTGATAGTTATATTTTCTTAAACAAAATTCATAATTTTTAAGCTCATTCTAACTTATTTTTAAAAAATATTAAAAAACTTAAAACACTATTAAAAATTATTTTTATCAATTAAAATTAAAAATCCCTATTCCAAAGACAAGTTATGCTAACATGTACTACATGACTAAATTTATGTATTTTACTTATTACCATCTACATTACATATTTTTACAAGTATAAAGTTTTATGGATTTTTCTTTTTCAATAATAATTATTTTTAATTGATAGAATTAATTGTATATCAAATATTAGCAATTTACAATTTGGTTGTAATAAGAGTATTGAAGAATGTTGAATTCATTGTTCATTTAAATTACTAATTTTATTATTCCACATAAATAAATAAAAATTCAAATTCTCAAACATTTAACCTTCTTTTTCATACCAAAGTTTTTTTTTCTAATTTATAATATAATTTAAAATTTATTATATCTAAATTACATTATACAACCTATACCAATATTTTTTTCTAATTTATAATATAATTTAAAATTTATTATATCTAAATTACATTATACAACCTCAAATGAATAGATTTGTAATATTTATGTTTAATGTAAAAATGATAATTAAATATTTAAACATTTAAAAAATGATAATTAAATATTTAAACATTTAAAAAATCAAATTCATTTTAATTAAAAAAATATTTTTAAACATAAATACATTTTAATTAAAAACTATTTTTTTAAACATAAATACATTTTAATTTTTTAATCTTTTATATTAAATAAATATAAAAATTTGATAACTTTTTAATCATATATATCTTCCAAATGGAAAATATCTATCACTCTAAATAAGATTGATCGTCAATCGTCCTTAAAGAACTTACATTAACCAGTATATTTACACAATTACATTCTTAGCTTTATCAACTTGCAAATATTCATTTAAAAGCATTTCAAAGTCTATTGAAAGCTTTATACGATTTCCTTTATCTCATTCTTGTAATGCCTATATTTTATCATCATTGTTCTGCAAAATTGAAGACATCTTTTGACTCCCGCATTCCTTATTGCATCTCTGTTTTCCTGTTCCCGTCTCCATACTTCCTTAAAAACCATAGATCTGTAAGAAGGAATTGGATAGCTTGAAAGACGATCTGTTTATAATGGAATGGTGAAATTGAGCACTTGACCATTGAAAATCTCCTCTCCTTCTATGATTCCAGGCTGGATTGCTAGAGCCTGCTTTGAAAGGGTATCAGCTTCTAAATTTAGCTCTCTGTAAATGTGAAAGAAGGAGATCGATTCAAACAAGGGTTTCAGGGCTTGGGTTTCTTTTAGCAGATTATGAAGATGTGGCGCTCTGATATTGATACCCCGTTAACCCAATCGATCACTGTTTTTGAATCGCCAAAGATGTGTAGATTTTGGATCTGTATGTCCTTTTCAATTTTAAGAACTTTCCATAGTGAAGAAAGCTCATCTTTGGTGTTGGTAGCTTGTCCCAGAGCAAATTTTATTAGGATCTTCCTAGTCTCAGATAGGTAAATGACACTACCTGCGCCTCTTATTTGCGGATCCACTTTGCTTGTGCCATCAAAGAACGCCCATGGATGGCTCTTGTCAATCACTAAATCATTTATCACTCGTCCTTTGATTTGCTTGGGAACTTTTTTTAATTCCTGCGTTTTCTATATCAGCAATAAGGAAGTGATATCAGTTGGCGTCCAATGATTTTTAAAAATAGCTCTGTTGCGGGCTTCCCAAATGTTGAAAACAAAGAGTACATGGAAAGCTTCGAAGCAACATACCCCTATATGTCGCCACCAGTTCTGGGCTCGCTGTTCCAGGGAAAATTCAAAATTTGTGATCTGACTATCTTAGGAAAAATATTTTTCCACGGTGGTCAAAACAACTCCTGCATATGGACAAGCATAAAAAATGTGAGCAGAGTGTTCCTCGTCTGATTTGCATAGAATACAGAAACTAGGACCTTGAAATCCACGTTTCTTCAATTTTTCCCAAGTTAAAAGTTCGTTGTTCAGTGCTAGCCAGAATGTTAAAATGGTTTTTAAGGGGCTATTAGTTTTCCACATCTTGCTCCACCACCAACATTTATCCTTGTCGAACTGATCTTGTATGGCTTCCTTGTAGCCTTTCTTGGCCGAGAAGTCACCGTTGACAACGTTTTTGTTCCATATCAACTTGTCTTGTTCATCCTCGTCTAAATGGAAAAACTTAATACCAGCCTGTTCACATAGTTGCTCCATTCTTCTACCTCATCTCCACTCAATCTTAAAGTCTGTGCATCCTTCCATCCTTCACTTCCTCTTAGTTGGGGATGTTGGGCTTGTGCATCATCCAGCTTATATATTCTTTGAGATTTTAATTTTGATAGTAACGGGCCTGAGAGCTTATAATTTTCTCCTGCTCCGACCCACGGATGTTCTCCTAGTCTTATACTTTTTTTGTTCCCTGCTCTCCATGCAATCCAATTTCCTACTAGAGGGAAGGCCAAAACCAAAGCTTTCCAACCTGCCTAACCATTTTTATGGGTTTTGTTTGGAGTTTGAAACCATTCAATTATAGAGGAATTGGGGCAGTATTTGGAGCTTAGAACTCTTCCCCAAAGAGAATCAAGATTTAGAGCTAGTCTCCATAAGGTCTTTGTTGCCAGAGCTTTGCAGAAAAGGGGTAAATTTTTTATTCCCCATCCTCCCAACTCTTTTGGAAGCGAGATATTAGTCCGTTTGGCTAGGGGAATCCCATCAGACTGTTTATTGGCTTTCCATAAAAATGAAAAGCACTTCTTTCTTAACTTTGTGAGAATTCATTTGGGTATGTAAGTAATGGACGCCCAATAGGCTGGGATACTTTGCAATACTGCCTTAAGGAGGACCAGTCTCCCTCCGTTGGATAAGAAGCGATTAGTCCAAATTGAAATTCTGGCTTCTACTTTCTTATACAGCCAAACCCAATCTTGAAAAGCATAGTTGTTGGGTTTAAGAAAGAAGTCGAGATACTTGAAACCTTCAGAGAGAGGGTTAGAAGGAATTGGTAAAATATCTTCTTCCTTTTGGATCAGATCTGCGGAGAACTCATTATGGTTCAAGCTGGATTTCCTAATGTTTATCATCATCCCTGTTGCCTGCTTGTATTTTTCGAGAAGGGAGGAAAATGCACTGAGTTTTTGTTCATAGCCCACACCGAACAGAAGAACGTCATCTACAAATAGGGTATGGGTGATGGCTTCGATACTGGATACTTTTACCCCTTCTATCATGCCTTCCCTTCTTGTGTTGTGAATAAGATGACTAAGAGTGTCAGCGATAAGGAGGAAAATGAAAGGTGAGAGAGGGAATCCTTTCATGAGCCCTCTAGTGGGATGAAAAAAGATTAAGGGTACTCCATTAATTAAGACTGCGAACAAGGTGGATTGTATGCACCCCATAATCTATTCGACCATAGAGCTACATCTATTCCAATCTGAATCGAAAGCAGTTTGACAAACGTCCAATTTAGTTTATCATATGCTTTGGAGAGATCAAGTTTCAATGCAAAATCATTTTGTTTATCTTTCTTAATGCTGTGGATAGCTTCCTGCATTAGAGAGACTGCGTTGTGGATTTGTCTATTGTGTAGGAATCCGAATTTCTCTTCTATAACAATTTCACTCAAGATGGGTTTGAGTCTTATTGCAATGACCTTCACTATGATCTTATAAATCATATTACAGCATGAAATTGGCCTGAAGTTGTCGAAAGTTTCAGGTTTTTGATTTTTGGGTATCAAAGTTATGAATGTTAAGTTGAAACTCCCCAGAACTTTTTCGGCTTGTTGATTTTCCTTAACCACTGCCAAGAGGTCTTCCTTTATTTTATCATAGAATCCTAGGAAAAATTCCAGGGTGAAGCCATCTGAACTGGGACTTTTTCCTTCGTGAAAGGAAAGCAAAACTGACTGGATCTATGCTTCCGTAATTTCTTTGGTAAGTTCTTCATTCATTTCATTAGTTATTAGTCTGGGGAATAGACTAATTACTTCCAGAATTTCCGAAATTGGACATCCTTCAGGTTCATTGAAAATTTTGTGAAAGTGGTCCACTCCTACTTTTGCCTTCTCTGTGAAGGACCTAACCAAATTGCCTTTCCCTGTTCTGATTTCATGTATTGGGTTAGTGTTTTTTCGATGGGCTACAAATCTATGAAATAATTTAGTATTTTGGTCACCTTCTTTAAGCCAAAGAGCCCTACTCTTAAGTCTCTGCAATTGTTCCTCTTTGAGCAGTGGTGAATCTTTTTCCTTTTCCAACTGTTTTAATTTTTCGATTTCCTCTAAGGTGAAAACTCCTTCCTAATTTTTGTTGTATAAATCCTCAATTTTTTCTTCTACCTTCAGGAGCACCTCTTGGTGACGAAATTTGTGTTTTTTGTCCCAATATTTGGAATTTTTTTTCATCTGTCCCATATTGTCATGAAATTGTTGCATATATGAGTGATTCGAAGCTTCCATCAAGGGATTCCATGCTTCTAGAATCAGGGTTTTATAATCCTCCTCACAAAACCATAAGGGATTGAATTTAAAAGGGGATAGAGGTTTTTGCTTGGGAACCTATATTTTTAAACAAATTGGCCGATGGTCTGAGTTTCCTACTGTCTCAATTGTTGATTGCACTTTCAGATGGTCATTGATTAGATTTTCGGATAGCATGAAATGATCAATATCTTAGAAATTTCCTGGTCTCCTCCACGTCTATTTTTCCAAGTAGGCTCCATCTTTAATGGGGTAACATCCACCAATCCTTTTTGTTTGAAGAGGTATCCAAAGAAAGAGCTCAACGCATCACCTCTGGTGTTCTTGCCCCAAATCTCTCTAAGGGAGAGGGTTAGATTTAGATCTCCTCCCAGAATTATGTTGGATTGGTTCAGGGCACCTGAGATGTCCAAGGTTTCCCAGAAATCTTTTCTATTGTAGAAATGTTTAAGACTGTAAACCTTAAACATGTCTCCCTATCTTCCAGAAGGGTACCAAGGAAAGAGCCATATCGGGTTATTGAAATCATATTTATATTAGGGCTCCATGCCATTACGACACCACCTGAGTGCCCATCCACGTCAATGCTAGCCAAATTCCAATCCTTGATACATTCAATGACCACTTCCTTTTCTTTTTTCCCTTCCATCATAGTTTCTTGAAGCAACAAAACTGTAGGTTTCTAAATCCCTAACAACCTTTTAAGGGTGATTGTTGACACAACAACTGTCGACAGGGGTTCACTTCGCACTGTCGTCAACAAAGCATTGACCGAACTCCCTTACAAACCGGCCCAGAAAGGTTTTACCCTTTCCAGCAACACTCGTAGAGCGAGTGAGGTCTCACCTGAGATGCACAAGGGGGCTGCAGGAACCAATTTTCCGCAGTGGAGTTGAGGACATGCATTAACCACACGTTGCACTCACAGAAACCAGATATTATGTCTTCCGCACTATACTAACACTTCATCATTCGCATATTCATCAATTACAGAATCAACTTATAATAACCACTCACATCAACATGATCTAACTATTCACGAATAATTACCGAACCCACACAACATTAAACATTAAACAACCATTCACATTCATCATTTCACAGAAACAAAGACGGAGATAGAACCATAATCGAACATCTTCATGCATTCATTAAAACCTATGGAATAACCCTCGCAGAAACAGTCAATACATCATATCGCAGATACAAAACAGATCAACAACTGGATCAAAACTCGACAGATCGATTACCCTATTCATCATTGATCTGGATTCCCTTAGGCTTACAATCATACTCCTATCTATAAAAAACTAAGTGGTTACAAAATGGTCCACATGACCCTTATCTAGCTAAATACCTACTTCCGCGCTTCCGCGTTCTCCGCGAATGACCCTTTCTTCCACGGATTATCCCTTTCGCACTTTCTATGGAATAATCCTGTGCCAAAAAGCCCCCAACACAAACGTGTGGCTTTCCCTCGAGCCACCTCAGTTGGACACCTCTAGTACTGGTCTCGTCTATCACCGTGGTAAAACTTCTGAAGCTATTCTTGACATCTGAAGCTCGTTGTCATGTGCTTCTCGAACTCATCCTCCGGTCTCTTGAAACCTTGATCATCTACCTCGAACTAATCCTCTAGTCTCTTGAAACCTTGATCATCTACCTCGTCTACGCTTACGTGGGTGCTTCATTCTTGTTGTGACCTGGGGACAAGTGCATTGTCGTCGCTAAATTGTGAAACAAGCCAGCTGCTCTAGCACATCTGTTTCGCACGTTTGGTAGTCCACTGCTGCAGCTAGTGGGCCTCCGCCCTTGGTGTTTTGGTGGTCAAGGAAACCCCGACCCTTCTAACTACTACCACACTCTTAGACATCTTGGTGAGACCTTGTCTCTGTTCCTCCCAAGTGTCTGCACTATTTCCTTCGCTGGTTGTTCATGCACGATCGTCGTTCGTGCTCTCGGCGCACCTGGGGTGCTTCTGCTCGAAATGAATTGCACCATTGAAACTATATCACTTCCCTTTTATGTATCTTCCTTGGGCTTGTTCACCCAATGGCCTAACTCTCTACATCTATCTTATTGACTCGCATCATGCAACCCACTAATCCTCCTCTTCGGACTCTCTCTGCTTCGACTTGCGTTCTTCTATCCTTACCCTGGTATTTATGCTTGCTTCGTGACTCTTGCTCATCATTATGAAAAATATTATCCAAACCAGACGAATCTGTCATCATACCCCTCCGTCGTCTTCTGGTGATGCCGATTCGCAGTGATCATACTCGGATTTGACTCCTGCGTGCTAAAACGTGAGAAGAATCGATAAGCAACCTGGCTGGCCATGCTTCCCGCATGCTTTCCACTTTTTTCATCATTGTTTTTTTTTTTTAGTCTTTGATTTGCACTGCGACCACTTCCGCTGTGCAGTGGTGTCACGCTCTATTCGTGTTTTCGTAGTTATTGTTGTTGTCACCAATTCCTTCCAACTTCGTTTGTTTGGTGACATACTTCTCAAACTCATCCAGTAATGGTTCTCAAATTCCTGCGTCCAGCGTTCTCATAATCTCGATCTGTACTCTCTCTTTGTGCCTTGGATTCAACCGGTAGGGCCGCTGCTTGACTGGCTTTGCATCGAGTTTCAGGGGGATCTTCATTTTGCCTAAGTACTCTGAAATTCCTTTCATCTCTTAGAATTTTGTTGGGAACAAATCCTAAAACTCGTGCAATAGATCAGTCATCTTCGCAATGGTGAATCATCCCAATAGTCCCCAATGCTTGCAAACTTCGGGTTCTCCTCCGACCCAATGTCTACTTTCTTGATCTTCAGCGGTTATTGGAATTTGTCGGAAGGTATTTATTGTGCTTCGACACTGCGAATGCCTTCCGATTCTGGTACATGCGTAGCCCTCGAATCATCCTCATCATCCATCTCTCGTGTGATTTTATAGCACTCCATCATAATTTCTGGTGTCGCAGTCCACCGAAGTTCTAATGGTTGCTATGTCAATACTACTTCAAATATCTTCTCACAGATCACTTTTAGCGCACTATGGATGAAGGGGTTCTCATCTGAGAAACAAAACGTTTGGCTAAAGCCAAGTGTTAGCTACTCCCAAGAAGTCATTTCGCGTCGCAATTCTGCTGCGACATACCAACTCCGCGGTACTTCATCCAATGTGTGAAGAAACACATGGACCCATTCTTCTTTTGCTCGTAATCCCCATTTGCTTTCTCACTCAACCAAATGTGCCTTTGGGTCACTTCTTCCATCGAACTTCCTTCCACTATATCCTTCCGCATTGTTGAACCTAACCGTCATTAGGTGGTGACATAATGACCAGTTTGTGATATTGGACTTGTGCGCTGCCCACCAGCGCGCAGGAGTAGCCTTCAAGGCTTCCTCCAAGGCCAATAGACGTTATGGTTCCACCACTTTCTCCTCAAACTCTGTGAGAAAGGTGCTCAAATTGGGAAACCCCTCATATGTTGGTAGTGTGCATTCCTCCGTGGCTACCCCTCGCAGTGACTGTGTGATCCGTGCACACCTTCTAAATGACACTTCATGCATCTAGTTCTGCCAATTCTCGAGCGCCTCATCCGAATTCGACGACACTGAAATGACATTGCACCAACCCTATTCTCCCTTTGTGGTAGGATTAATGTAATCCTTAGATATATTTTATATACTATCCCATCCCTCCGTAAATTCATCTCTCACTGGTTCAACATATCGATGCCCTTCCTCAGGATCCAAAGGTGCAATGACCCTCATCTCGTGATTCTCGAACGACATAGTCCGCTTCTTGAAGTTGATAACTACCAGATTATCAATTTCCCAATCGATCCCTAGCAGCATTGGGTAGGGACTGGTATTGTCCACGATTTCAATTACATCAAAATCTGCATAAGCCTTGATACCCTCAATCTCGACTGGAAGATGGTAAACTCGACCAAGTGGAGTAACCTTACTATGATTTGTTAATCGGAGTTGTACTCGTGACCAGGCCAACTGCGGTTTCCCCATTGTCTCCCATGTCTGTTTGGTCAGAGTGTTGACATATGACCCCAGATCCAAGATAATTGAGTCGACATCAAATGCTCTGATTTGTGCCCACATTCGCATCTCTCTCCCTGTCTTCCTCTTGTGTATGCGATTGACCTTTTGTTCATGGTGTACACCCTCCCGTCGATTCAACAGATTGGATATATCCTCCAACGCGTCCTGATCCTTTTCCAAATCCAGACAAATTTTCAAGAAGGCTTTTAAGGTGTTAACCTTTCCCCGCGACTTCGTCTTGTTGAACGTTGGTGGCATATCATAGAAAACTTCTTCCTGAAGAGGTAACTGCCTCCTCTGTCTCATCGCCTCCTGTGCTTTCAAAAAGACATCCCTTTCGACCTCCGCGTAAAAGATGACATGTTTCTGTGTTGTTGGTCGTATGGTAGCTCATGGCCCATTGGCTCCTATCATGACTCCTCCTCGTGTCACCACTCCAACAGTCACATGGTGTCTTCGAGCCTCCGTTGATATCATTTCTAATGTACCCTCCCATGGACCCAATTCAAGGAAGGGAACATGATGCCAATCTGTGGGGATTTTCCTAAAACTCAGCCCATTCATTAGATTCATACATATAAATTCAAGAGTGTGCAGATGTAAATTAAGAAAATAAGCACAGCGGAATTAAAACTCATCCACACACATATCATATGCATACAGCATATAAAAAACAGTCATCAATTTAAACATTACAGAAGTAGATACATAGACAGAGAAACACTTATATTTATGGTGAAATGATCCCAAGCAACTAGCTATGCTGCTGCAACGTTCCACCCAACCATAGGTCTCTGCCCAGCCTATATTATTTCAGCACTCAGAGATCACCCCCGAGCTAGGCATGATTTCTACAAGGAAAATGGGACATTCAAGCTCAGGCACAGCCAAACCAACATTTCATCTAAGCCAAGCCAGTCCACTGCTGGGTTTATCAGGCTAAAGTTGAACCTTGGATGCTTGCACTCATACTCAAGCCAAAACAATGGATACCCATCTCAACCCCAACATTCTCTTACACATAACAACTCAAAAACTGGGCATGGATACACATTTCCAGCAATGGGGTTTACCAACAGGATGGCCATGGGTTTTCCCCAAAACGTAGGCACACCAAAAACGAAGTTGTGAGAGGGAAAATCGACCATATGGAAGAAAACGATTTCTCACACAAATATACAAGCAATCAGTGAGCCAAAACAACCTCTATGGTCCCCAAATTGATTTCCCTTTCTTCCCCACTGTTATACAACACAAAAACGCCCTTCCTAGCTAGGAGAATGAAGGAAAACACAGGAAATCCATGGAGAAAAACACCCAGGTAGCTCCAAAATCGTGAGGGAGAGAAACTGCTTGATGGATAATGGATTGGGGAGAAATTCATGGCTCTTTTCTTGCCCAAAAAGCAAAACGCAATTTTCCATGCAGGGTGGCTTGCCCATACCCGAATTTGGACAGCCATACCTCCCATTCCCCAAGGCATTAACTGCCTCAACCAACTCTTGGAAGAAATCAATGGTTGGGTACAAAAGTCCACATGGGTAGTTGAGGGTTTTATGAGTTCTCTCATCGACACTTGGCTTGACTTGATTGGCTCCAAGGGTTTGAATGTTTTCCCTCCCAATTCCTTGTAAAATCATGCCCCCATTTCTTGTTGCATTGCATAGCTAGTTGTGGGTATTTTATTAAGATGCATATTTATATGATGCTGAAATTCCAATGTGCTTAGCTAGCACGCAAACCATATGCATCAATAAATCGATGGCGGTACCTTGGGCTTGAGCTCCTCACCATGATTTTATAACAATATTACATCATCTACATTTGAATGTAATGGGGTCAAGGTGGGGGCATTACATCATCTATACAGCCGGTGGATTCTGATTTTGGTTTTCTGGAGGTAGTGGCGGATTCTTGGTCTACCACTTTGTGATGAGCTACGGATAGTCTTCAACGCCATGATCCATATCGCTACAATAAGTGAATTGTGGTGCTTGATTTGGGCAGTCCCTCTGATAGTGCCCTTGCTGCCCACAATTGTAGCATATAATTAGTCATCGTCCTCGTCCAGCAGCTCCTCCTCGTCCTGCGCCAACACCTCCACCTCCAAGGAATCCTCCTCTAGCCCCTCCACATGGTGGGCCATATGGTGTGTACTACGGTTTCCCATACTGCGGCTGTTGCGGTGGTCCATATGGTGGGTACTCCGGTGGCGGATACTATGGTTGACCATACTGTAGTTTCCCATACTATCCTTGATCATACTATTGCGGTTGGTGATTATATTGGATCGACCATTGGTTATACTATTGTTGTTGCTGACCCGGTGCCTGTTCTTCTCCTACCATGAAATATGTGGCTGCAATCTTCTCATAGAGGCCATAAGCTCTGCAGTTGTTTTCATCATGGCCAACCGATTTACAGAACTTGCAATACAAGTTCTTTGGTTTCGACACCATCTTTTGCAGATAAACACACTCTTATGCTTGATGGCCTCTCGTTTGGAAGATATGACACCAAGGTAGCCCTCCCTAACTGAGGGGATTTGGTGCAACGGATTGCAAATACTCTCGAAATTCTGGGAACTGATCCTTGTGGTGTCCCTCTATCCTACATCTGATACACTAGACCTATTTGTGGGCCTCTTTCCCTTTCTTCATGTCTTGCAGTTGGATCGTCAAGTTTTCTAGCTGCGCTTGTATTCGATCCATACCCAACCCTGTTTCGCCGATTGGTGAAGCCTCCAACTTCATCGCAATCTCCAATGCTTCAGCCTGGGTCGCAACCTTCTGTTGCATTAGTGGTCCATGGATGTGTGGTACCATTCCTGCGATGAACCACTCCTTGTGTTACATATCATTTATCCCACAACTTAGCTTCGCTATCAGTGTTTTGTATCGCTGATCAAATTCCCATACCGGCTCATTTGGGTATTGCTTGATTTCTTTGAGCTCGGTGACATACTGCGATTCCGACTTTGGCTTCCTAAATTCATCGATCATTCCTCCTTTGATCTGTGCCAACGAATTGGATAGTGTTCCCGTTGGAACCATTGTAAACTTCATGAACCAATCTAGCGCACGACCCCTAAGGGTCGTTGCTAGTTGTCCATTTTTAATATCCTCATCTTGGACCTGCTTCACGGTCCATACTACTTCGCACAGAAACCAAAACTGCTCGGGATCCTCGGTCCCATTCCCCTGGAAAGTGGGCATTTTTGTGTCGTCTACCATTCTAACGTTCCTACTGTTATTATTTACTGATGGACTACTCTTACCGTTGCACGTAGGACAACTTTGCAAATAGCTTGTGTTTCTTCCTGTAAAATTCTAGAAAGTGCGCGGGGTTGCAGGTATGTTGTAACTTACGATCTGTCCCTCTTTTGCTTCTGGGATATCCTGGTCACCGTCTTCATCGCAATAGGGTCGCTTTCTCCCTTGTGGCCTGTTTCATAGTCTTGTGTTCCAGTCCTCTCAGGAGACTCTCTCTCAGTCCTCCTCTTCTCCTCACGAAGTCGAAATATCACCCCACTCGTCAAGGTACCACACTCTTCATCAACTTCCCTTACAAACTCGTCGTCGCTCATGTCCATCTACCCCGCATCTTTCTATCAGATCTGCATTCACACGACACCTACAACCTCCGCACACTGATCTTTCTACTTGTCGGAAGTCATCCTCAAAATGTCCTTTTCATAGACAAGCATCTTAATCCACAGTTTTAGAAACAGCAAGAACCTTTCCCTTGGTCCCCTGAAGAAATTCCTTTCTGCGTCGCTATACGATTTGATTGTGTCTATTGTGAACTCAATAATATATCCCTCTAGGATGCTATCCACCCAGAAATTGACAGCCCTTGATACTGTGTTGTCGACACGTTTCAATTGTCGAATCAGTTCTGGTGTCCAATGGGCAGGCTTAGTCTTTTGGAAATGGTGCTTCTAAAACGTTAGCTGCACTAACCACTCGTGCAGCAATACTGGGAATTCACAAAAAAATATTTTGTGGATATCTGAATAAATGTACCTCTGTAACCAACTGCTTACCGTCTATCTGGGCTTTTGTTTTTCTCCTTCTACGAATTCTTCTGTATTTATGTCAAACCACTCTTGAATCTCTAGTTTCGTCGGGTGCCACAGCATATCCTCTTCAGGGTCCCGACAACGGAACCATTTGTTGACACAGCGACTGTCAACAAGGGTTCACTTTGCACTGTCGTCAACAAAGCATCGAATGAACTCCCTTACACACCAACCCATAAAGGTTTTACCCTTTCCAGCAACACTCGCAAAGCAAGTGAGGTCTCACCCGAGATGCACAAGGGGGCTTTAGGAACCAAGTTTCCACATTGGAGTTGAGGACATGCATTAACCACACGTTGCACTCGCAGAAACCAAAGATTATGTCTTCCGCACTATACTAACACTTCATCATTCGCGTATTCATCAATTACAGAATCAACATATAATAACCATTCACATCAACATGATCTAACTATTCACGAACAATTACTGAACCCACACAGCATTAAACATTAAACAACCATTCACATTCATCATCTCACAGAAACAAAGACAGAGATAGAACCATAATCGAACATCTTCATGCATTCATTAAAACCTGTTGAATGAGTCTCGCAGAAACAGTCAATACATCATATCACGGATACAAAACAGATCAACAACTAGATCAAAACTCGATAGATCGATTACCCTATTCATCACCGATCTGGATGCCCTTAGGATTACAATCATACTCCTATTTATACAAAACTAAGTTGTTACAAAATGGTCCATATGACCCTTATCTAACTAACTATCTACTTCCGCACTTATGCGTTCTTCGCGAATGACCCTTTCTTCCACAGATTATCCCTTTCGCAGCTATCAACTTCCGCACTTTCTGTGAACTAATCCAGCGCCAACAATTATTTTTTTGGAGGCTGCCCCTACCCCCCTTACGTTGAGGAAGAGAATTTGCATTAGGGACCCCTAATTGGGGTCGTTTCCACTCTAAGAGCCCGAGTTAATAGTGCTCGTTGTCCCCATTTCACATCCAAAACTGCTTGTTTTTGGGACTTAGATAACAGTGCTTTTCTACCAGCCTGATGTTTTTGAAGGGATTTAAGGGCTAGACCTCCCGTTGAAATACAAGTAGCCGCTTCCTCATCTTCTAGTGGAAGATATTTTTTAGATCTTAAATTGTAATCTATTTTGTGTTCCAACTGAGATAATATAGATGGAGGTTTAGAAACATGTGGTTTAGCAGTGCATAGAGGTGACTTTAATGCTTTACTCGGTGAGAAGGAGGTATCTTCCTGATTAAATAAACAAAGAGGCTTATCTAAAGAGATAATAGTATTAGTACCTCTTGTGTCTGAAGATGTCGAATGATGTTGTTGGGGCCCGTTTGACTTGTTGAAAGTGAATTGTCCATCTCTGGTTTCCTTCTCTGGGTTCTGAGAAGTTCCACACGACTGAGTCCTTCCTTTATGAATGCAAATGTCATCATCCTTCTGTGTTGGCTTCTCTTCTGAGCCTCTTAATTCAATTCCTTCCTCTTTGGACGTGACCGAGCTACCAACCGCGACCTGCATTCCTCCTTCAGTCGACGTCCTGTGCTCATTCCCCATGATTGGAGTGGATGAGGATTTTTTTATCCATACTTTTTTAGTTTTGAGGGGTTCTCTACGCACGGGACAATTCTTCTGCAGATGGCCTACCTTACGGAAATCGAAGCACCGGAAAGGTAGTTTCCAGTAATCGAGATGTTGCGTCCATTTACTTCCATGCATTTCAATTACTAATTCTCTGTAGAGCCCATCTCTGGTATCTAGCTCCATTAGGATTATTGGGCATCGATGGTCAATTTTAATTTCCCAGTCCTTTTCCAAAGCAATGAAATTTCCAATCTTATTGCCTATGGCTTCCAATATCTGCTTCTGCCAAAACACCAGAGGAAGACCGGGTAGAATAACCCAGACTTGCTGGAGATTATGCAGTTCCTTTTTAGGGTTGAAGTCCACCCTCCATTTTTTTAGGATTAGTCCAGAAGGACCCCATTGCCATTGTTTGTTAAGGATCTTTGGACCATCCTCCTTCTCCCGTAATTTAGTAAGAAACCATCCTCGTGGGAGAATGTAGAAATTGAGGGTGTGCCCCAGACTTTTTTCCCAGTTTGACTCCATCCAACACATAAGCAAATCTTTGCCTGGAGTTTTACCGCAAAACCTCCCTATCAGAGATAAATTCAGATAATCGGGGATCTGTTCTATGAGAATGTATTTCCCTACTGTGAGATCCACAACGATGTTCTTCGACCTGATTCCTTTGGTTTTACCTGTTTTAACTACGCTGGAAGGTTTGTTCGGGGTGGCAGACTTCTCCCTTAATGTTTCATTATGATCACCCATGCTGACGTAGGTTGGAACATCATCTATATAAGGAGAAATTAAAACTTGTTCATCCCGATGATCCATAGTATAGTGTATCTCCTCTTCCGTGCAGAAAATGGATTCGTCCTGGCTGTCAGGTTCATAGTCCACCTTATCTAAAAACATTGTGTTAGCTCTACAAGTGTGTGGGTGGCCTTTTCAGCAGTTAAAACCGTTAATGCCTATACCATCAGCGCGTAGAGTGGGTAACTGAGGGAATGCGGCTCCTTTGATGATTTGTACCCTCGCACGTGAAAGCCTTCCTTCGCTCGATCTATCCTTCTGCTCCTGCTCGGCGCTGATCAAACTCACGTGCACCATCCTATGCTGGGAACCAGAAAATTAGAAAAAACGCCTTCCAACCTTTGCAGATGTGCATCTATTCCATCCGCCTCGGTCCATCTTCGGAGCCCCCCTTATCAAAAGGTGATTATAACTAATATCAATATATATATATATATATATAAATCCAAACCATTAAATAAAATATGTAAAGTTGTATTTTTAATCATATATATATAAGGATGTAACAAAAAAAAATACACTAATTATCCATTTATAAAGTTGAGTTTATAATTTTAAGCCAAGATAGGAATTGATTGCAACACCAACGCCCCTCACCAAATAAGGAACCCAAATAGTCATCTTTGTTATTAGATAATATACATAATTATGCCAATCACTATTACTGATTTGGAAGGATTAATATTTATTTTGTCAATGATTTAAAAAAAATCAAATTTTATATATAAACACAAAGTTCGCAATCATTTAGTGACATTTCCATCCAGATTCATCATTATCATACCAAAAAAACAATAATTACCTTTTAAAAATTATCACGTATAATTTAACTATTTTTTAAAGCTCTAAATTAATTATAAACTAATTTTGATTTAATTATTTTTTTAAATTTTAAATTAATTATAAAGTAATTTTGATTTAATTATAAAAAAATATGGTAAAAATTTTCAATTAAGGAAAAGTACATGAATTAATTATAAGAAAAGTGAACAAAGCCCGACCAAGAATAATCTCAAATAAGTTGTGTCTCGATTATCTTCCCCCGCCTCCGAAGGGATTGATACAATGAAAAAGGAATTGGAATGATAAGGAGGGCACCTTATTTCACTGGAGTTAAAACGGATTAATTTTTTTTTTTAAATAAAATATTAATTTAACTGTAATCTAACATATGTACAAATTCTTAAAAAAATAAAGAACATATACATGAAAAGAAAGTTTAATCCAAAGTATGTAAATTAGTTTACTCCAAAGTATGTAAAAAAAAAATTAAAAATTTAAAAAAATAAAAATTATAAACAATGTATACAGTTATATAATTAAATTAAAAACAAAAAATATACAAAATACGATGCAATATATTGAAAAAAGAGCTAATGCAATAGAGAGGAAATGATAAATATAGTAATTATTTTATTTAAATTATACAAAATAAGTTTTCAAATATCAAAACTTTATTTCAACTTATATACCAATTTTGAGAAAATAACACAAAAGCATGATACACACAATGTGTACAGCCAAAAACACAATAGAAAAAAGAAATATACAAATACCCAATTTCTACATTTTTCACCTTGAAATCTACTCATTTCCCCGTCTGAGCTTTGACTCCAATTGCAAAATCAAGGTATTCAACATTTATATGTAACTAATTTTATACATAGAAGACCACCAAGCCCGTGACCTGCAAAAATAAAAATAAAAAAATATTATCCAATAATTATGAAAATAAAATATTAAGAAACATAATTTAAAAATTAATATACAATAAAGAAATTAAAAAAACTGTTATAAATTTCTATTTAAAAAATTTAACTACAAAACTATCTCAAACTCTAAAAAAACTCTTTTTTATAAGCATCATCTTTATCTATGTAAAATTATTATCTTACTATTTCTATCAATATCAAATTAATTGAGAAATAAATATATAAATAAAAATATTTTACTAAAACATATGCACCATATGAGATAAATTGAATATTTACTATAATTTGAAAATGACATTTAAAAAAATAATGAATTTCTCATATAAATTAATTAAATATTTTCTATATAGACAAACAAATATATTTTTTGAGATAACCTAATTAAATTCTCCTCATATAAGCAAACAATCAATTTTTTGAAACAACCTAATTAAATCCTAAACATATAAGAAAACAATACTTGATTTAGTTAACTAATGGAAAGTCTCTCCAACAAGTTGTGAGATCCATTCTAGTTGAGGCCACTCTCGTGATAACCTAATTAAATCCAGTGCATATAAACAAAGAATCAAATTTTATCACATAACCTAATTAAATATTTTGATGTAACCTAATTAAATCTGTCATTACTCATATGATTTTCTAATGTAATCTAATTAAATCTTTCAATAAAAAGAATTTCTGATGTAACCTAATTAAATCCACACTATATAAGCAAACAATCTATTTTTCTAATATAACCTAATTAATATCTTCTCATATATACAAATAATCCATTTTTCTGATGTAACTTAATTAATATCTTGGCATATAAGCAAACAATTAGATTTCTTAATATAATCTAATTAAAACCACTGCATATAAGTAGAAATTTTTGTTTTCCTGATATAATATAATTAAATCCTTTAGTCAATTCTGGTTAGTTCACTCTGTTAAGATGTGGGTTTGGTGAGAAAGGGGACTATAGTTCATATCCCCTTATGGTTGACTTAGTTGGGAGGCTGCACCTAAAAACTCATTCGAGTTGAAGCGTGTGATCCCACTTGATTTACGATTGAGTCGTAGTTTCTCAGACCACAGACCACTCCCCACTCCCCTAAGTTAAAAAAATTCAAACAAACAAACAAAAACATAATAAATCCTTTACATCTAAACACCTTCGCATATAAGCAAACAATCAGATTTTCTGATGTAACCTAATTAAATCCTTCACATATAAACCAACAATCAAATTTACTAAAACCAGAAAATACTGGAGCCTTACTCTTACTCTTAGTTCTGAGAGTTCTGGAGAGCCACCGTTAAATTTTACGGCTTATTTCGAGGCTGCAATTCTGGTCTTGGATCTGAACAGCTTGTTTCACCGCCAAACTGTTTACCCTAAGACTGCAACGCAGGCGGACGGAGAAATGGGGGATTTTCAGGCCCCTGACTTTTAATCTGAAGGGCTCTGCCGCCTCGAAATAAAGTGGGACGCTGCCCCTCGTCTGATCTGCATTCAAGAAAGAACTCAGGCCGGCTGAAAACGGGACGCCGGAAGCTGTCAGCATGGTCTGCACAACGGTGATATTTCGATGGCCTTGATAGAAAATTGGAATACTACCCGAACCAATCTCCCAGCCGTAATATGATACGGTCAACCGGCTACCTTCGCCGTAATAAATTCCGATCTTTTTATTTGGATTCTGAGCTCTGACAGCAACGACCAGCTCAGAGCTTAGGGTATGATCCTTGCTCAGGTTGAAGCGCTCGACGGAAATGCTGTCCAATGAATACTTGGGAAGCTCCGGGCTGTAGAGCACGCAGAAAAGGGCTATGGCGATGGCTACGAACAATAAGAAAAGGATGAGCATGCCGGTAAACCAGGCGATGCAGAGACAGCAAGGATTCCGGCGACATCGAGAATACCTGATCGAGGGACGCTGTGGCGGAGCGCTCTGAATCTGGTCCTTTGGAAGCTTAAAGACGTATGGCCGCAGGCTTATTTTCCGAGCAGCGCCGCCCGCTTGGCCGTTTGAAGGAGAGGTGGTTTTCCGAGCAGCGCTGCCTGGTTGGTTGTTTGATGGAGAGACGGCAGGATAAGTTCGCTGATTCTTCGCCATTGAAGACCACTGCTGGGGTGGGGAGTGCATCACTGCTTATTTCTCTTTCCAGGAAGGTATTGCTGGTTGCTTGAGGATGGGAGCAATGAAGGAAATAAATATATTTCATGGGAGAATGGTTGAATTACCTAAATACTATTGTCAAGGTGGGCTAATCTTGGAAAAGGAAATGCAAAGGCTTTTATCCACCCTGTCTATCCTTATGGAAAGGCTTTATCATACCTGGGAACCTGGTTGAGCATCTTGAAGTGCTAAACATTAAATTTACAGGTTGGATTAGTTGGAACCATGTAAATTTTGTGGGATCTGGGATTTGGGAAATTTTGTGGAGAATGTATATATGTGGCAGTGTAAATGAGGTACTAAATGGTAAAAGTGAAACATATATATATATAATGCGAGTTTGGTCAAACCTCAGCGAGGTCCTTCTCTCTTGGAAGGCTAACAAACATATTATGGTGCGTGGGCAGAAGCATTTCACATCTCCTAGCACTGATTTCTTGGCAGATCTGGTGGGTAAGAAACAAGGCATTATTTGAAGATAAGCTGCCCAACATATATTTCTCTTTCAACAAGTCACTGGCTATAATTAAGGATTTCAATCTTAGTTCTGGTCAGGAAAATACTAGAGTATGTGGCTCTTTCTCCTTCATTTGTCATAAACCGATGGGTTTCTTTGATGGGTCTGCCATAGATGGATCATGTGTTGTTGGTGGGGTGATATATATCAACAATGATCTTTACTTTACACTTATGATGGACTGTGGAAATGGCACAAATACAAAAGCTGAATTACTTGGCCTTTGGTGTGTCATTACTGTGGCTGCAATCATGGGCCTACAGGAAATGACAATTTTTTGCGACTCCAGAGTGACTATTAAGTGGGCACTTAAAGAATATCAATTAAATATCATCTCTTTCCAACATTGGTGTAGCAAAGTTCAGGAAAAAATTAAGCTCTGAACAATTCAACATGATTGTAGATGAACTTTGGAAGAAAGCACATGGAGGCTGAAGGAGTTGTCACTTGGAAAGAATTCTTGGAAAAACAAAGCTGTGACAAGGTATGGTCAATCTGTTTGACCACTATTAGCTGTAAAGGATTTCATCTATTCATGGTTTTTTTTTTGAACTCTGATATAAGTTTGCTTCGTTTTGTACTATTTGATTCGTTTTTAATGAATATCATTAGTATGACTTTTTTCCACTGAAATTTTTTTTATATAATTATCAAATTATTAAATTTCTATAATAATGGCCAAAGTTATAAGTTAGATTCATTAAAAAAAACATGTAAATTACATAGTTTTAATGTATATATTTAATCATAACATAATTTCCAAATATATATAAATAAATTGTAATTTTTTTATTTTGATGAAAAAATATTTTATTTTTATTTTTATTTTATTCCAAAATTTGAAGTGAAAGCCTAGTATATTGAAAACTGTAATTTAATTTACATTATTAATTATTAATTTTTAGTTTAATTATTTCCAAGATCATACAATTTAATTACATAGTTTTAGTTCAATTAATCCCAAGTTAGCATAATTGGGATCCTTTTTATGATAGCTTATACTTTTAATAGAGTTTTGAGTACTCAACTTTTTAACTATACATTTCATTGATCATTAAGATATAAAAAAACTTTGTAATATTAAAAATTATATAAGATAAATAAATAAATGGATGTAATAAAGAATTAACCAATTATTATAAATAAAATGAATTAAAACTAGAGGATTGTTGGGAATAATATGAATTAAAATTATGAGAAAATAATGAAAGAGATTGAGTTGTTTTGGAATAATATAAATTAATTATAATATGAATTAAAATTATGAGAGAATAATGAAAAATAATCAAAGAAATTGAGTTGTTATGAAATAATATAAGTTAATTATGAGATTGAATAATATATTAATGAGAAAGACAAATAAAGAAAGAATCAAAGTTTAAGTTAAGTCCAAAAATTTATAACAATAATAATAGTAAAAATAATATATTAAGTAAAATCTTAAAAATTATGTTAAATAATTAAAAAATAATAAATAATTAATTAAAATAAGAAAATATAATTAATTGCCATAAGTGAAAACTATAAAAAAAATGGATAATACATAAAATAATATTGAAAACTATAAAAATATGGATAATACATAAAATAATATTAGAGGATAAGACATAAAATAATGCTATAAAAAATATTAGTGACACCAAAGAGAAAAATGGAGAGGGGATTGGTCAAAACAAGATGAAATTATATTAAGAGATAGACAAACGAGGGGAGGGGGTTGGATTAAAGAAGGATCTGATAAATTAGAGAGATGATTGAGCATATGGACTGATTAGCCTTGTTTTGTGATTGAAAATATATTTGTTGTTTCATCGTGTTTGATTATATTTGATGGAATATGAGATATATATATAATATTATTTATTTTAATTTTTTTTATATATATTAATTAAAATAAATTTTAATTTAAAATATTACTTATTAAAATTATCATATATATATATAATTTATATTTAAATCAATTTATGAGAACAATACGCTATTTTCATTTAAAATAGACAAGTGAATTTAAATATATTATTCCCATCTTAAAAGTATTAATAATACTTAACATTTTAAACTATACAAATTTTAAAAACTATTAAATATTATTAAAATATAACATATCAAATCACACAAGCAATGCATCTATAATCTCTTACAAAGTTCAAGGGATGGGGATATTAATGATTTAGATATACCCATAAATGTGGTCCCTCGACTATGTAAATTCTATATCGATAATTGAGATATGCATGTAAATGTGGTTCCTTTGCCATTTTAAATCTAGTTTCTCAAGTATTGTTATTTGATCAAAATGGCACAACTATGATTGACTTGTATCTCTCCTCTCAAGTTTTACATTAGTTAATTGGGAGTGTAAATTAGTCCAACGTTATTTCTGAATGACTTTATCCCTCCTTTCAAGTTTTACACTTGTCAATTGGTCAGTATAAATTAGCCAAGTGTTATTTGAGAAAGAATGGTACAAGTATGATTTGAATATAAATTGTACATTTTGAATTGGAATTTCTAAATCTTATAAATGTGATTTATTAGCCATTGTAAATCTAGTTCCTTAGCCATTGTTATTAGATAAAAATTAGCATGAGTATGATTAAATCAAAATCATTCCTTTCAAGTTTTCAACAATTTTTTAAAGACGGTATGCACTTTTTTCCAAATTCCACAAAATATGTATTTATGGTGTTGGTTTGAATAATTATACACAAAATTTTGGCTTTGCACAAAATGTCACAAGTTTAGCTCAATATCCCTAAAATTCCCTCTATTTTTTTTGTTATATTTACTTATTATTTCAAAATTATGGCTCTAAACATCGTGTAATCAAAATTTGAAGCTATGAAGATCATATTTCAAATTTTCAAGATAAATATTAAATTTTTTGAAGGGTTAAATTGTTTTGGACTTCTATTAAACCTTTCATCCAAGAACCATTTCATTCTATATGATGTTCATTCTATTCAATGCTCAAAACAAAGTAAGCATTTTTAAATTACCAAATTCAACTTAAAGGGTTATTTTGTACAAACATCACTAGTCGCCTTGATATCTTCCTCAAACACAAAGCTTGTTTTTTCTAATAGGTATGTTGGTTCCTCTTATTCTTGCATTGTTTTTTTTTCTTCAAATGATACATTTGTTTTGATTGGAAAAAAGACTTAGTTTGATCTCCTATGAAAATAGGCGTTATCCTTGTTTTATAATGGTGATTGTTGTTTGAAGTATGATCATATCTATAAAATACCATAACTAATGTATATTTATATCTATAAAATGCCACAACTAAAGTATTGTCCACAATAATTCTTAGATAAGGTTTATTTTTGTATGTGTGTGTTCTCATAGTGTATAATAGCTTGACAAGTTTAATGATTAGTATCAATCTTAAATTTGGACTTTGATATTGTTCATATTGGTTGTGGTTACCTATAAGGGTCTCTTATTAAGCTATGAGAATGCATGCTCTAAGTCAAATCAAAGCATGGGCTTTGACACCATAACCATCCTCTCAATTTCATCCTAAAACTTTGTCAATGCCTCACCACTAACCACAAAATTATGTTAAATGTAGGTTGGCTTCACTAGTCATTATTACAACTCTTACCAATGTTCAACTCATCAATGGGTGTAAACTTCGGCCATACTTGAACTCTTTCTCCATCTATGGAAAATCTAAGGGTTGGTGCAAGTTAATGAGGATCTCTTTTGACGCGTTAGATGCAATATAACCTGAAAAGAAACAAGCATCCCTCAACTTACGTGGATATTTTGAGATACTTGCACAATGGATCTTCCTTTAAGTAAAAAAGATGAAATATAGGAAATTGAGTCACTTTTTATCTATTGAAAATGTTCATAACTATCTCAAGTTTAATATTTTCTAACAAGTATATTTTTATTTGGAGACAAATGATAAGATATATATCTTTGTGGATGCATCCTTTGAGTGTCTAAATGATAAGAGGATCTCCAAGGAGGTTGTGGCGTAGCGCTATGAATATGGTCCTTTGGAAACTTAAAGACGTATAGGTACAGATTGGTTTTCCAAGGAGCGCCACCCGCTTGGTCATGTGAAGAAAAGGTGGTTTTCCAAGCAACACCACCCACTTGGTCATGTAAAGGAAAGGTGGTTTTCCAGCAACGCTTCCTGGTTGGTTGTTTGATGTTTGATGAGGATATGGCAAGATAAGTTCACTAGATCTTCGCCATTGAAGGCCTACGTTGGAGTGGGGAGTGCATCACTTCTTATTTCTCTTTCCACGAAGGTATTGCTTGAGGATGGGAGCAACGAAGGAAATAAATATGTATATATGACCATGGAAATAGATTCATGGGAGAATGGCTGGTTGTCAAGGCTGGCTAATCTTGGGTGGCGTAGAGGAAAAGGAAATGGAAAGGCTTTATCCACCCCTTGGAAACTCATGCATAGGCTTTACCCACCCCGTCTCTCCGGATGAAAAGGCTTTATCCACCCCTTGGAACCCTGTTTGGCATCTTGAAGTGCTAAATTTTAAATTTACACGTTGCAATGGTTGGAACCATGTAAATTATATAATTATCAAATTATTAAATTCCAAAGTTACAGGTTGGATTATTAAAATCATGTAAATTACACAGATTTAATGTATATTGCGGAAATATTTATAAATAAAATGTAACTTTTTATTTTAATGAAAAAAACATATTTTTCTTTATTACAGGGTTTGATGTGAGAGCTCGGCATGTTGGAAATATGTAATTTAATTTGCGTTGTTAATTATATATTTTTAGTTCCAAGATCATACAATTTAATTTACAGGGTTTGACGTGAGAGCTCGGCATGTTGGAAATATGTAATTTAATTAACATTGTTAATTTATATATTTTTAGTTTCAAAGATCATACAATTTAATTTACATAGTTTTAGGTTAATTAGTTCCAACTGGGAAGAATTGGGATTTTTTTTAACATAGCATACTTTTAACTTAGTTTTTAGTTTTTTTAGTGCTCAACTTTTTAACTAAGTAGTTTACTTATCGTTAAGAAATCAAAAAACATTGCAATATTAAAAAGTATATGGGATGAAAAAAAAGCAAAAAATTAATCAATCATTAGAAATAAAATGAATTAAAATTAAGTAAAAAAGGAATATCAAAGAACTAATCAACCATTAGAAATAAAATGAATTAAAACTTATGTTACATTGGCTTTGGGGATGGGGAATGTCGGGGATGAGGGGACCAGTCTCCAAGACGGCTAGAGCGCATCCCAGATTTTTAAGGGGACGACCGGTTGGGGATGGAAATTAATTTTATATATATATATATATATATATATATATATATATATATATATCCTTTATACTTTCTAGTTCTAAAAAAGCTCAGACAAATAAGAAAAGGCCTGGGTGACCATTATTAACACTTGAATGTGAGGAAAATGTAGTTTAGTTTTAGGAAACTTTTAAGTTTAACTATTTTCAATCTGCATTAAAGGTCTATGAGAAGAATGTGTGTCTGTATAACAACTCTCCTTCCTTATATATCTTGTTTATGATGATTGGGTTAAAAAGCATTCCCTTCTCAATGGATTCTGCAGATTTGTATAGCTGTGTGCAAACCACTACAAAACATTTTGGGATATATATGATTGCATTTTGCAAAGAGATTAAATTCATATTTTAGATTAAGAAGGATATTGAATGGGAATTTATTCAAACTTTTAGCACCCAATCTAAGTCTTTAGTGTCCAATTGTTTTCACAATGCTTGAGGTTGGGATGGGGAAAGAGTTGGACTTGAATAACTCTTGGACACCTATGTATAATAGCAATACCCAAAAGAATAAATCAAAGTCCTTCATACACAACCCATATTTTGAGCTACAACTTGTATAGATTTAGATTTAGGTTCAAAATAATACGAAAAATATGGATGTGATAAATTAACATATTGTACAATCATCAATGTTCATTGTCAAAATTGAAGATGCATGCCCATAACATTTTCAAAATTTTCCTGGGACATCTCTAAAATATACTTGGAATGTCTCCAAAATCTACCCAGAAGTCCCCAAAATCTGTTTGGGACGTTGTGGGTATGACCAACAAGCCCCCAAGTCTCTAATGAAGTCCCCAAAAGATTAAAGACATTTCCTAGGGGTCCCCAAATCCACGAAACGTGGAGACGGCAGAAACAGGTCATTTTTTGGGGGGGATAGGTCACGTGCAACATGGATTAAATCTAAGAAAATTGAATGAGAAAAAATAAAAAAAGGATAAACTAATCAATTATTAAAAATAATATAAATTAAAACTAAAAAAATTGAATTGGAGAATAGTGAAAAAAGATGGAAAATATTAAAATCAAATAAAAATTAGTTATTATGAAATAATATAATTTAATTATGCGATTGAATAATATATTAATGCAAAAAAGTAGAGGAAGAATCAAGGTTCAAGTGAAGTCTAATAATAATAATTATATATTTAAATTACAGGTATTTAAAATCTTAAAAATTATGTTAAATAATTAAAAATAAAATGAATGATTAATTAAAATAAGATGATATAATAATATTAATATGAATGTTATTAATAATAATAATATATTAATAAGAAAACAAAGAAAAATCAAGGTTTTAAATGAAATTAAATCATTTATAATAATAAGAATAAGAATAATATATTTAAATAAAAAATAAATAAAATCTTAAAAATTATATTAAATAATTAAAAGTAAAATGAATAATCAATCAAAATAAGAATATATAACTTATAAAAATATCATAATATATTAGAGAGTGGAATATAAAATAATGCGATAACAAATATTAGTGATACGCAATAGAGGAAAAAGCAGAGGGGGTTGGTTACAAAAGGAGGAAATTATATTAAGAGATAGTTAAACAGGGGGAGTTGGATTAAAGAGGAATGAGAAATTGTAGATATATATGTGTTTATTTATCATGTTTTGATTATGTTTGATTGTACTAGATGGAATATGAGGTATGTATCACTATCATTTTTTTCATAGTAATTATTTTTATATATATTAATCAGAATAAATTTTAGTTAATTTTTTTTTTAAAGAAAATATTAATAAATTGATAAAATAATGTTTATGATAATGGTTTTTAATGTTTATTGAGATCAATTTTGGTCTATTGGACATTAAGAATATAAAGATTATTTGGTTTTCTTTAAAATACTATTTCTATGTTCAAAGAGCTTACAGAGGAGTGTCCCTAGCTCGCTATAGTTTTGGGGATCTAGAAGGTTAGAAAGGTTAGTGTCGGAGCAAAGATGTTGAAATTGAGATCTAAACGGTGAGTGAAAGCCAAGCAATCTAAGAGAAAATGATTTTCATCTTCCACGCTCATAGAATTGCATTGATGAAAAATTCTTTCAGCCCAAGGCGTTTTAGGGGTTGTCCAACGCCCAGTTTCACTATGAAGCTCATGAGAGTTCCTTCTAATCTTAGCAATATTAATTTTCTTCTTTGATATTGTTAAGATAGAAAGATAGTTTTGATCATCGAGATTAGGGTTAATGGTCGCTTTGTCATACTTAAGGCTTTCTTTTTACCTCTAATTCTTCTTTGCCCCACATTTTCTCTCTAAAGGTAGAAGTAATAATGTAAATAATGTTATCAATATTTTGCAGAGTGGTAGTTTCATTAATCCCCCAATAATTTAACCAAGCAGTGGCTTCTTTAATCTATCCTCGCTTGGGGCGCAGGTGCTTTTGGCTAGAGTTAAGAGTGATTTTAGGAAGTCATTCGTCTCCTATGTTTTTTAATTTGTTCTTGTACATTAGATATTTAATCATAGCCATGATTTCAATGGGGGAGAGCCCTGATTCTAAGAAGAGAATAGGATAGGGCGTGTTGCTCTTAATTTTTAGATTATAAGTAATAAATTGTTTCTGGATTTGCTCAATTCTTCTCCAAGACTCTTTGGAAATGTTGCATCCCCAAGATTCACAGCCATATAGAATAACGGAATTTATTTTTGTCCCACATCACAAGGTTTTCCGATTTACAGTTGTTTTCAAGGCCAAAGTAGGCTTTCCTTTTCGATGTTATAGTTCCATTTGAGCTTGTGATGAAAGTCAATTCCTAATTACTTATAGGAGGTTACTTCCTCTAAGATTCTATTGTCATAAGAAAAATTGTCATAAGTACCTTTATTGGACTTGATAATCATGACTTTTGTTTTTTTAGTGTTAACGATCATGCCCATACTAGTGCATAAGACTTTGAGAATTCGTAATTGCTTCTCAAGATCATAATGGAACCTAGCCATAAGAACGATATCGTTAGCATAGAGAAGAATAAAGATGACTATTCCTACCAAGGTTGTGCTTGCACAACCTGCCTCTTCTAGGAATTCTTCAAGCCTATCGATGTAAATGTCAAAAAGGGTAGGGAAAAGGGTACACCCTTGCTTAACTCCAATATTACAATTAATATCTTGCGACCATCCTTTATTGCTTTTGAATTTGGAAATGACATTCTCATATAACCTTATAGTCGCAGCTCTCAATTCAAGAGGAACTTTTAGCTCTTCTAATCTATTCCAAAGGTTATATCTAAGCACTATATCAAAATATTTCTAAAAGTCTACAAAACAACAAAACAAAATGGATTTATTATTACAACACTCCTCTACGATGATCCTAAGTGTAATGAGGTGGTCAATGGTTGAGTGATGCCTTCAGAATCCTGCTTGGCCTTTAGCCCTCTTTCCTTTGGTTTCTAACCATATGCTATTATTCTTTTCGAGAATAATGTCGTATAGCTTGGCTAAGAGAGGGCTAATCATAATTGTTCAGAAATTAGAGGGGTTATCTTTATCTCCTCTTTTAAAGATAGGAACTATAAGGCTCTGAGTCCAAGGATTAGGGAATCCATGCTTGATTTCCAAATTAAAGAGATTGTGAATATAAGGTATGAGGACGGGTGCTCCAATTTTTAGGATTCTTGCTTGGTACCCTTCAATGTCTTTAGTTTTTCTACTAGCTAGGCACTTAATCCCAAAGTCAATGTATTCTAAGGAAAATACCTCCTCCGTTGTCAGGAGGGCTTGAATGTTGTCCACGACATCTGGGGATTCGTAAATATTTTTGAGATACAAGTTCCAATCCTCCATAAATATCTTATTATTTTCTGTAGTTTTACAAGTTAAAATTTGTCTCCAAAATTTCTTAGGAGTTGTTTTTTATAAGTGTAAAAGTTTATCCTGTCTTTTATTTATATATAAAGTCTTTTTTCTTTTGATTACATCTTTGTACATACTTATATATTTGTCGTCTTTCATGGAATCATCAGTAGATTCCTTAATTTCTCTACGTGCATGCTTACAATCATTATCATACCAAGGGTTGGTTCTTATGTTCTTATTTTTGCTAGCAATTTCATGAGAAAACTTGTTGATGGAAGAGGAGAGGGATGTAGTAAAATTATGATAGAGATATTCTATATTGTTGTTGCTAGAAAGAGAGAACAAAAATGAAAGCCTAAATGAAACCTAAGCAAAATAAGCAGATGTACAATCATGCAACTTTTCCATAAATAGTTGTGCAGTGGCATAAACTACAAGTCATATAAACTGCGCAGACAATTTGCATGGGGAAAACTATTGGATTTATGGTTATACTGAGATGGGGGGTGAATTAGTATAACATACTTTTTCTTTCTACTCACTCATCAAATAATTCATAATAATCAACACAAGTAGATTCAAACCATAGAACACAATATGTAACATGGAAACCCAATTGGGAGAAAACCACAATGATTTTTATCGTTACGAGACTTGAGTAGGCACCAACCTACTATTACAATAATTGAAAGCACTGACTTTTTGTTATAATGTTTGCAACACCAACTTTCTAGAGACACCGATCTCCTTAGCTGAGCACTAAATCGTTATTACAAAGTTTGCAAGCACCAACTGTTGGAGACACCAATCTCCCTAGTTGAGCACTGACTCAACAAATATTGCATAGGAACCCACCTACTTTTTGTGTATATGTTTTTATTTAGATATGATAACCTTCTTGAGTCCCTATAACATGACTTTTCACTTCCTATAACTTCCTGTGTATATGTCGCTAGATTCAATATTGTATTGTTGCTTACTTCAAGTCTTTCTTCTACAGCAAATTTCTTGTTGTGTGTTGCACTTCACAAAACACATCTAACTCATGTATACCAGTTTTTATTTTGCATTGAAAAAATAATTCTAACTTATGCACACCAAATTATGCACCTTCTTGCGTTGTCGCACTCTGCTCTTCTCTATGCAAGATTACTGTCACACTTTGCTCTGTCACACTTTGATCTACGCAAGGCTATTGTCACACTCTACTCTTTTTCCCTCTGCTCTGCACAAGATAATATTCACTACTATCACACTCTGCTTTGTTGCACTTTGCTCTACCCAAGAATATTGTCACACTTTTCTCTGTTACACTCTACTCTGCACAAGACAATCTTCACAACTGTCACACTCTACTCTGCTCTACGCAAGATAATCTTCACTACTATCACACTCTATTCTATCACACTCTGATTTACGCAAGACAAACTTCACTATTGTAACATTCTATTATGTCTAACTTTGCTTTGCGCAACTAATATCACACTCTGTTATTTCGCACTCTACTTTGCACAAGACATACTTCACTACTCTCACACTCAACTCTACTCTGCGCTACACAATATTTACTATTGTCATACTCTATTATGTTGAACTTTTCTCTTCACAAGGAAATCTTCACTACTGTGCAGTCTTTAACTTCTGCGTTGCTCTCAACTTCTATACCTCATCCAAAGAAGAACCTGGAAGAAAACATCCCTTCCTCTTCACAAGGTGCTCCTCTTCTGCCTTGGAGAACCTTAGAAACCTTAAAGAAAACCCTTCAAAAAAATATCATTGAGAATATATTCAAGAACCCATAAAACATCTTCAAATCCATATTCAAACCCTAGAAGACCTTTCTCTTCCACAAGTGCACACCTTTTTCATATCTCCATGAATTCTTGAATGAATAGTCAAATGAGGGAGCGCTCCACTTATTTATATTATTCTTAAATCACTTTTTGGGCCGACATAACATTGTTCAATATCCTGGCAAGGCCGACCTAACATTTTGGCTAGGTTGATTTTACAAATTCTTTTGTATCTCCTCATTCCTAGGGAGTTAGAGGGACTTCAATATACCGTTGGAAAGGTCTCAAAATAATATTTCCAACAATGTAACCTATATTCCCATTTTAGCTATACATATAGAGTAAAATTTCATTCAATGACAGGGTATTGAAATTGGGCTTCCAAAAACAATATTTCCAACAATCTTCTTCTTGAAATCTCTATTTGTTACTTACAATCCCCCTTGAAGATAACTGCAACCTGTGAAAGCCTAAATGAAACCTAATAAAAAGTTAGTTGTTATGGAATAATATAAATTAATTATGAGATTGAATAATATATTAATGCAAAATAATTAAATAAAAAATGAAGGCTTAAATAAAGTCCAAAAATTTATAATAAATGATAGTAAAACCTTAAAATTATATTAAATAATTAAAAATGATGTATGATTAATTAAAATAAGAAAATATAACTAATTGAAATAAGTGAAAACTATAAAAAAATGGATAAGACATAAAATAATATTAGAAGGTAAGACCCTGGGTTGGCAGGTGCGGGGGGGGGGGGGGGGGGGGGAGTAATCTATGACTCCAAGGGGAACAAGCAGAGAGAATTTGCCGGGGGCATTGGGAGAAAGACCCACAACAATGCGGAATGGCTCAGTCTCATCAAAGGTATGGAGATTGCTATAAACCTAGGAATTAAGAACTTGATGGTCGTCGGGGATTCCTTGATTGTCATCAGAGAGGCCAAAAACATTGTCTACAACAGGAAAAATCCCTCCTCTAAGATGCATCATCTATTAGTCAACATCAGTAAGGAATTCCAAGAATTCACCTTTCTACATATCTTGAGAGATCTAAATGGGCAAGCTGATGGCTTGGCTAACAAAGGGGTCGGGCTCCCTTATGGTTACCTTAACTGTGACAATGCCATACTCAAAAACTCATGGATCCCCTAGTTTATGGCTCCTCCATAGACCTTGGGCTCCTCATAACTCTATTTGGATCATTCATAATTTATTTGCCTTCAATTATAGAATTACAAAAAAATTGATTTTGGGAAACTCAAGATGGCCTTTCGACGGCCACCCCGATCTCCGTGAGATCCTTAATCAATTCTGTATTAATGTCTATTGGCCAGTTTGCCAGTTGGATGGCATGCGGGGCATTGGTTTGTGTATAAGACAGGATGGGAGAATGATTATCCCACATTCCAGTGTTGGTTTATGATGTTCGAACGTGTTATCAGTTTGGAGTGTTGATCTTTGAGCTGGAAAGCATAGAGTAGCATTGTATTGTGCAGGGTGTAGCAAAGCTTGGAGTGTTGGTCCTTGTACTAGAAGGTAGTGTGTTGCAGTTGTGAGAATGGAACACCATTGCGTTGGGCATTCACAGAAAGATGGAGAAGTCTTCCTGAAATGCATAAGGTGCAACAAGCCTGTTCGAAGATCTAATGGAGGTTGCACCTAGGCAAACCCGTCGGTGACTGATAATATGGAAGACTTGGTGGGTAAGGCTCGTAACAACTCCCCTGGACTCGGTCCCTATCGCAGGCATGCTGGGGTTGGTAACTTGCATGGACATAATGTAATTCATGGGGCTTCAAAGCATGATGAGGATTTACAAGACCATATGCAGGACATTGAATCGTAGGTTCGCATGGTTCGTAGTGAAAATTTGGAGTTCAAAAGGGTGTTAACTCGCCTCTACACTCTGGCTCTTGCAACCCACTTTGAGGTGAAAGCTTAGAACAATAATGTTGCTGAGAAGATTGAGCACCTAGAAGAGACCCTGGGTCTCAGTCACCCTCGTAAAATTTGTAAATCTAAGGTTTCGAGCAGCGAGATGGCTAACCTGGACAAGAAAATGGACAAGCTGAAACAGTTTATGATACATGCTGGCAATTTCATGGACCTTAGTGTTGAAAAGATTGGGGTAGCTGACTCTGAGCGGGCTGTTATGGACATCGGACTCCAGTAGCAATCTGTCGGTTGGCTTTTTTTGGTTCTGTTTTGTCTCTTTCTCTACTCTTTAGTTTTTTTCTTTCTACTTTTGAAAATCACAGAATGGGAACTATCCATAGATCTGTCAAACTCTTAAAGAGCTCTAATCTTCAGTTTTTGGTGTAAGGCGATATATTAATTATGTTTTATTTATGTATCTTCCTTCTGGGACAGTTCGTAAGATGCTATAGTTTTCATAGAGCATGAAGATATCATGTAAGCTAAAGGCTTGAAAAAGATGAACTTGGCATGTTGGATTCCCTCCAATTATGGGAGCAATCTGTCCACCTTGTTATGTAATCCCCGTTTTTTTATAATCAAAGCTCTTTAACCGTTTGTGTAAAAAATATATATATATTAGAAGGTAGGACATAAAATAATGCAATAAGAAAATTAATGACACACCAAAGAGAAAAATGGAGAGGGGGTTGGTCACAATAAGAGGAAATTATATTAAGAGATAGTTGAATGAGAGGGTTCAATTAAAGATGGATGAGAGTTTATAGAGATGATTGAGTATATGGATTAATTGACCTCATTTTGTGATTGAAAACATATGTGTTGTTCCATCATGTCTTGATCATGTTTAGTTATACTTGATGGACTATGAGATATATATCACTATCATTTGTTTTAATTTTTTTTATAGTTATTATTATTTATATATATATTAATTAGAATAAATTTCAACTTAAAATTTTGCTTATTAAAATTTCCTTACATATATAATTTATATTTAAATCAATTTATGATAACAATGCACTACTTTTATCTAAAATAGAAAGATAAATATTAATAAATTGATAAAATAATATTTAATATATCACTTTTATTAATTTTATTTTATCAAAATTATCTTACATATATAATTTATAAATTTAAATCAATTTATAAGAAAAATGTGATATTTTGACTTAAAATAGAACGGTAAATTGAAATATTGCAAATTCTCAATCAATAATTCAGATCATGTAAATCTGGTTCTCGGGCCATTTTAAATCTAGTTTTTCAACTATAGTTATTTGATAAAAAAAATGGCACGATTATAATTGACTTGGATCCATCCTCTCAATGTTTACACTAGTTAATTGGGAGTGTAAATTAGCTAAGTGTTATTTGTGATTCACTTCCCTCCTCTCAATTTTTACACTAGTCAATTGGCCAATGTAAATTAATTAAGTGTTATTTGAGAAAGAATGGTGTAAGTATGATTTGAATATAAACTATCTATTTTGAATTCGAACCTTTAAATATTATAAATATGGTTTATTAGCCATTGTAAATCTAGTTCCTTGGCCATTGTTATTAAATAAAAATTAACATAAGTATGATTAAATCAAAATCACTCCTTTGAAGTTTTCTGATTAAATCAAAATCACTCCTTTGAAGTTTTCAACAATTTCTTGAAGATGTTATGCACTTTTTTTCAAATTCCACCAAATATGTATTTATGGTGCTGGTTTGAATAATTATGCACAAACGTTTGGCTTAGTCAAGCTCTATGGAAGTAGCTTTGAATAGTTTGTGGTAAATTCTATCCAAAGTTTCACAAATTTGGCTCAATATCCCTAAAATTCCCCAAAAAAATTTGTTGCCTTTATTCATTATTTCAAAATTTTGGCTCTACGAATCGTGTAATCAAAATTTGAAACTATAAAGATCATATTTCAAAATTTTCAAGGTAAATGTTAAATTTTTGGGGAGTTTAAATTGTTTTTGACTTTTATTAAACCTTTCATCCAAGGACCATTTCATTCTATTCAATGCTCAAAACAAAGTAAGCATTTTTAAATTACCAAATTCAACTTAAAGGGTTATTTGGTACAGACATCACTAGTCTCATTGATATCCTCCTCAAACATCAGGATTGTTTTTTCTAATAGGTATGTTGGTTCCTCTTATTCTTGCATTGTTTTGTTTTCATCAATGATACATTTGTTTTGATTGAAAAAATACTTAGTCTGATCTCCTATGAAAATAAGCATTTGCCTTGTTTTACAATGGTGATTGTTGTTTGAAGTATGATCATATCTATAAAATGCCACAACTAAAGTATTATCTACAATAATTCTTAGATAAGGTTTATTTTTGTGTGTGTGTGTTTTCTCATAGTGTATAATAGCTGACAAGTTTAATGATTAGTATCGATCTTAAATTTGGACTCTGATATTGTTCATATTGGTTGTGGTTTCCTATAAGGGTCTCTTATTAAGCTCTGAGAATGCATTCTCTAATTCAAATCAAAGCATGGGATTTGACACCATATCCATCCTCTCAATTTCATCCCAAAACTTTGTCAATGCCTCACCACTAACCACAAAATTGTGTTAAATGTAGGTTGGCTTCACTAGTCATTATTACAGCTCTTACCAATGTTCAACTCATCAATGGGTGTAAACTTCGGCCATACTTGAACTCTTTATCCATCTATGGAAAATCTAAGGGCTGGTGCAAGCTAATGAGGGTCTCTTTTGACGCGTTAGATGCAATATAAAACTGAAAAAAACAAGCATCCCTCAACTTACGTGGATATTTTGAGATACTTACACAATGAATATTCCTTTAAGTATTTAAGAGTGAAAACATGAAGTTGGGATACACTTTTTGCTTGTTTTTTGACAAAAAAATGCAAATTTTTATGTTTTTCAACTTCAATCCCTTCAAACCCATATCTCCCTTAGGAATTTCACCTTGAAGTAAACATAAGATTTTTAGAGAATTGTATTTGCTTCGTACTCATATTTTTTCCAAATTATTTTATGGACATATAGTGGGACAAATTTGAGGTGCACCAATGACATATGCTTTAAATTTTAGGTATGGATAATGAGTGACCTATGTGCCCCTCATTTTTTTTAGAGTTGGTTATTCATTTTAGGAAAACCAAATGTATGCTCATAATCTACAGAGATTGCACTTGACAATGGACTATGTGTTGAGGATTTTCATACTTAAGCACTATTTTTTATTATTTATCGAAATAGCATATGTTTCAAAAATGGTTCCTTTTTACACATGTTGGTGTCCTCGCATTTTCTTTCAAATGTGACTCTTATCAAAGAAAATAAAACGACCCTTTTGAAGAGGAAAGTGCAAGGAACATCCCTGTGATTTCTATAATTTTTTGGTGTTGTCCTTGTGACGATATTAATTTTTCATTTCAGGTTATTTTGAGAACAATAAAATTCTTAAGGGATAAGCTTTAGAAAAAATATATTAATAAATAGAAATTATTAATGAAATGAAGCAATTTGTATATCATTAGAAACTAGATTCACAAATGAATCCACTTGTACCAAGTCCAACAAACAATCTTTAAAAATTGCAGAGGTTTCAGTTTGTTGAAGTTGTAATTTCCATAAAACTGCAAGAGATCTTTGCAGGTTCGGTTGACAAAAAATCTCGACCGAGAAAATATATTTCAAACTCTCGGCCTAGAGTTTTTTTTAAACTCTCGGATGAGAGTTTAAACTCTCAGCCTAGAGTTTTTTTTTTAAATATCGTACTCTAATTGGACAAAACTCTCGGCCTAAATTTTTATTAAACTCTCATCCTAGAGTTTGATTTTATGAAACTCTCGGCCTAGAGTTTGCGTTGAATTTTTTCGCGTGTTGATCCGCACGCGATTTGTTTACTATTCGCTCCTCTCTCAAAAAAGTGTATCTCAACTTTGCGTTTTCACCCTAAAATAGATGAAATGTAGGGAATTGGGTCAATTTTTATCTCTTGAAAATGTTCATAACTATGTCAAGTTTAATATTTTCTAACAAGTACCTTTTTATTTGGAGGCAAATGATAAGATATATATCTTTGTGGATGCATCCTTTGAGTGTCTAAATGATCAAGAGTACCTCGAGGGATGTTGTGGCGTAGCACTGTGAATATGGTCCTTTGGAATCTTAAAGACTTATAGGTGCAGGTTGATTTTCTAAGCAACTCCGTCGGCTTGGTCATATGAAGGAAAGGTGGTTTTCCAACAGTGCTTCCTGGTTGTTTTTTTGATGGGGAGATGGCAGGATAAGTTTACTAATTCTTCGCCATTGAATACCTACGTTGGAGTGGGGAGTGCCTCACTTCTTGTTTCTCTTTCCACGAAGGTATTGCTTGAGGATGGGAGCAACGAAGGAAATAAATATATCTATATAGACAATGGGACTAGATTCGTGGGAGAATGGTTGAATTACCTAATTGCTAATGTCAAGGTTGGCTAATCTTGGGTGGCGTAGAGGAAAAGGAAATTCAAAGGATTTATCCACCACTTGTAAATATACTCGCTTGGAGGAAAATCAAGTTTGTTGTCTTGTAAATATACTCGCTTGGAGGAAAATTTTGGTTTGGAGGAAAATCATCGTTTGTGCCTTTGAAAATCCTGGCTTGGAGGAAAATCATCATTACTACCTTTAAAATCCTCACTCAGAGGAAAATCATCATCAGTGTCTTTGAAATCCTCACTTGAAGGAAAATTTCCACCATCTTCATGTACATCTTCAGACATTGAGATTGATTCAGATGAGTCTGTGACTTTTCACTAAAAAGTATAATGATAACTCAAAACAAAAAAAGAGAGTGAAATTTTCTCACACTCCTCACCAAAAAATACAATGGTGCAACCATCAACCCCCAACAATATTATAGCTAAAAGAACGAAATTTTTCCTCCCAAATTTTCCCTCCAAAATTTTCCCTCCCAAACATTCCCTCCAAAAATTTCCCTCCCAAACATTTCCTCCAAAATTTCCCTCCAAAATTTTACTTCAAAATTTTCCCTCCAAAATTTCCCTACAAAAATAAATCACACATTTCTAACACAACCATAACACTATTAAAAATAATTTAATCTACCGTATACAAAATTGTAATAATACTAATTAAATGACATGTAAACAATGATATACAAACTTTGTAATACAATATTAGTTATTTACATTAATTTTTAAACTCACAGTCATAACACTAGTCAAATATCATTTAATGTCATCCTCTTTAAATTTAGAAATAATGCATTAGCTAATTACACCTTTTTTAATCCTGCATTCGTAAAATGAATAATGTTAAACTTAATACTAGCCATCTAAACTATTTTGTTTTTCTATTATTCACATTTTAAATTTCGAGCAATTTAATAGTGCTTTGAAGCTTAGTTTTTTTGTGTTTATAACAAATCTTTATATTTTCATAATATTTCCTTTGGAAATTTGTTTTTTTCTGTGCTTTTATCATTTTTTTCAATCCCACATTCATAAAGCGGTAAAAAAAAACTTACAAGCGCAGTTTGGTTTTCTACAGTCACCATTTGCAAACAATGATCCACAAGGCTTTGAAGACCATTGAAGAGCTTCAAACATTGTCAAGGTTAGATAAATTTTTTTTGAATGTAAATGTTTTTTTAAATACTTTTAATTTCTAGAATGTGATGTAAATTGTTTTTAAAAAAAAATTGTTTAGGCTTCAGCATGCCCTTTGCAAAAACTTGGGTTAATTTTAAATTTTCTTTTTTTTTAGTCCTGAGGGCTCATGCGACCAAAGGATGGCCCTATGGCACGCCCCTTTGGGCACACGAGGGAGGAGATAAGATCCTACCCTCAAGACCCTTTGAACGAGCATCACATAGCCTAGGGGAGATGCATTGGGGCACCCAAATGACGCTCAATGCATAGCACTTGGGCTATGCTATGGGCACCCGTAGCATATCCCAAGGGTTATGCAATGGGGCACCTAAAGGGCGCCCAATGCATAGCCCTTGGGCTATGATATAGGCCCATATGATATCCCAGGGGTTATGCATTGGGCGTGACCCAAGGACTACACATTGGGTCGCAGCCCAAAATCCCAGGGGTTATGCTATGGGAACTCGTAGCATAGCCCAAGGGCTATGCATTGGGAGTGGGGGGCATATCCCAATGCAAATCCCTTGGGATATGTTACGGGAAGGCTCCCAAAGGGCACCCGGGGGAGGAGCAAATGCTCCCTGCCGCCCAAAGTGGCGGGCTTGCGCTCGTAGTGCCCGTTGAGAATCGCATCGCCCATTTGGGCGGGTGCTGTGGACCCCAAAGGGGGTCGGGGGGAAGTGGAGTAGGCGTTGTTGGTGCCCATGGGAGGAGCGGAGATCCTCCCTGTTTCCTAAATCAATGGGCCAGACCCGCCGCTTTGGGTAGCGAGGAGGATCTTTGCTCCTCCCCCGGGCACCCGCTAGTAGCATAGCCCAAGGGCTATGCATTGGGAATGGACCACCAATTCATAGCCCTTGGGCTATGCTACGGGCGCCTGTAGCATAGCCCAAGGGCTAGGCATTGGTTGAGCGCCCATTGCATATCGCGTGGGCTATTCATACCCCAAAAGGAATGCATAGTCCATGGGCTATGCATTGGGTGCTCAAAGGGCTCGAGGGGAGGAGTCATGCACCCAAAGGGGTGAGTCTTAGGTTTACCCCTTTGGGCGCACAAGGGCGGAGCTGAGCTCCTCTTCTCGGGCCACCTTTAAAACTAAAAAAAATATTATTTTTATAACTATATGTTTACTTTTTGTTTTAAGTGCAAGTATTGTTTTTTAAGCATATACTATTTTTTTTATTTTTTACTATAGGGAAAATGGCATCAAGAAAGCTATATGTAAACATATATGGAGCAAGATCGTAGATGAATTCATCGAAAAAAATAGTTGAGCCATATGAGAATGTTGCGCGTGATGAAGTTGTATCCAATGATGATTTAAAAACCAAGAATGCTAGAGAATGGAAACACATACCAGATGAAGAGAAAATGGACCATTCTTGGTTTCTGAAAGAGAAATATCAAGGCAACCCAGACAATATTCACTTATATTGTGCTACATTTTCACATCTTAAAAATGATTATCACTCATTGGGATTGTTGCGAGATTTTTTTTTGGTGCCAAGTAAAGACATTGTTTATGCACTAGTGGAACAAGCTAAAATTTATGTCAAAATCATATATTATTTGAAGGTTTCAAACTAAAAGTTCGACGAAATCACAGAATTTTGTTCAGGAGTCGAGCACGATATTGAGCGCAAGAGTGTAAGTTTCTATATTTTTATATATTTTTGAATTTCTTATAGTTTGGATCATATGACAATGTAATAGATTAATGCAATACTATTTTTATTTCGCAAGATTTTGCTATGCCACTTTCTCATATTTTGAATGGAATTTATTCTACATAAGAAAATATGATGGGTGTCATTAATGCCACTCTGCATAAGGGAGAAGCACCAAAGAAGGGAGAAACATCGAAGCAAAAATGAGTGCAAAATGTTCATACTGAAGAAGTACAAGCACAGAAAGGAAAAGGTGTCCAACAATCAAATGAAGTACCTAGGAAGGTTACATTCAAAAGGATATCTTGCCCAACTGAACATGATCAATGAATTGTTGTTGATGAGGATGTTACTCCTACTGGTAAGAGTAAGAAACACTCTTCCAAAATACCTATGTATGAGGATGTTTCCATTCCCGATCAACAAGTTGTTCTCTTAGATACAACTGCTTCAAGACATAAAAGGATGAGACAATATGTTCAATCCAATGTTGAAAATCATAGTGAAAACTCGGGGGACAGTTTGGAAATCATCACTCCAGGTGGTGATCTAGATGATGGTGTTTTCAAGACAACACAAAATGCTATTCGAGATCGATTGCAGAGGGATAAGTTGGTTCACAGTGGGCATAGATTTGATTTAAATGTGAAGCAAATTTATAGACCCACAAAAGGCCAAGATAAGTCTCAAATTAGGAAACCACATCAATTGCATGTTCATAACTTAAAAGCATTTATGAGGTACAATCCCTATGCACATGTGGTTGACTACCTATTTCTTGTTGACCCAGAATATGTTCCTATTATAGATGCATTTGATGAATAAAGACGTTTTGATTACAACTACTATGTTTTGGGGGGAAATCATTCTGCGGAGGCTAGAAGAGAATTGATGCAAGAGTTTCCCAAAAACCCTATTTTTCAAACAGTGAAATGCATCATTTATGTTGGTTTAACAGATGTGGAAGCAAAACTATTGGCATGGGATCACAACACAAATAGTGAATATAGGATTTCCAAGACATTCATTCAAAGGGTTAGATTTATCCACAATGAATTTGAACAAATATGTGGTGGGGATAGATCGAAAGTTGATGCAGTTTTTCAGAAACAATGTTGTATGGAAATAAGTATCCCTATTAAAGAGGACAATGTGAAACAGAAAGGTTTGAAAGGAAGTGATGCATTCAGAGCTGTAGATAATTATTTTCAGATGGAATTTAGAATGGGACCCATATGGGATTTGATTGATGACATATTTTTCATGTGGAAGAATATTGGCGTAAAAAATCCAAAGGTAAAAAAAATTAAAGCAGTTGCATGGAGCAGTGGTCAAGGAGGCCCTGGCGTCAAGAATTTGTCAGATGATATGACTCTAACACATTGGATATTATTGCAAGGTGTGAAGGATGAAACAATTATATCTACAATATTGTCATGTGTAAATTCAGGTGAATCATCCATGTAGGAAATGTGCAATGAATTTGAAAAGTAAGTTTATATGTTGTTTTTATGTTTTAAAGTTTTTTTTTTAGTTTAATATTTTTTATTAAATAAGCATTGAGTTATTATTAGATGTGATTGTAAACGTCATTTATTTTTATATCATGTAGTCATAAGGTTTACATGAAAATACAAGAGGATATGGTTATAATATTGGGTGAGAAGAGTTGGGATGATGTCAGATGCAACTATGCAGATTCAAGGTCCATAGAAAACTTAAAACATTTTTTTGTTGCATACAAAAAGGTATGATGATTTATGATATTTTCTATTTTATTTATTTCTAAGTCAATTCATTTTTATTATATTACTTATAGATATAATTTTGTTTTCAAAGATGCCAAAGAAGAGTACAGTACCAAATCCTTTCAAAATTCATATTCAAAGAGCTAGAATAGAACGACAAAGAAGACAACATCTTGCAAATGTTGAACTTGATGACACCCTTGATCATCACGTTTGGAATGGGCCGACACTATGCAATATACAGTGATTTTGGGTGATTGTGCAAACATTACAATTATTGCTCCCAAAAAGGATTACTCCCTAGTTATTGCAGATATCCCTCATGGATACAATATCAAAAACATTACTTATGATTGTGAGATTTATACATACCAGTCATTCAATAAAGTGGTTTCGGTATTTCTTGACGTCATAACATCACCTCTATGGAGATTTCTTGTTTTCGATTCAGATGTACACGGAGGAATGCTAACAACCTTCAAGGATAAAGCAAACTCAAGGAAACAATTGTATTGGTAAGATATTTGTAGTGTATTATTAAACATTTGTGTTTAGAAACTGAATTTATTTTTCTATAAGTTAATTAGATTCTTATATATTTATGTTACATGCATAGGGCTAATATTCGTAGCTCTAGTAGTGATCCATTTGTGAGTGATACTGAAAACATACATCTTGCATGTTGGATAAAACATGAGACCTATGAATCTCTTTTAATCAATGAAAGAGTGAAGGAAAATATAGTCAGATATTGTCTTATAATGTCGTGGTTAGAAATTTGACATATGAAGAAAGAGATTTGAAAGGAGAGACTGTAAACATCTACCAGAAGCCACAAGCATTGATTAATTATCTCATAGTATTTTTCAAAATAAGGAGATTGGGTTTTAGATTTGTCCTCGGGATCAGGTAATATTTTTGATATTACATATGAAACTAGTGCTGTAATCTAAATCCAGTAATATATATTTTTTAAATTTATGTTTCATTATGCTCTTTAAATTTTTTGTTTTATATGTGGTGATTAGGTACAACAATAGCATGTTCATTACAAAAAGGAATAAATTGCATATCCATTGAGAATGATCCACTACAGTGCAATTATATCAAGCAAATAATTAATGCTATGAAAGTTCTTCTAGATGAAATGCAAGAAGTTGGTTTGAAGAAAGGAGAGTTTAGTGAGTCACTTGTGGCAAAGATGTCAAAAGAGCCTAAACCTCCTTTAAAAGGGATGTTAGGAAAAGATCACTTTGGGAATTTTGTAGAAGTAGAGGACCCAATGGAAGAACACATTGAGGTCGAGAAAGAGAGCCAACCAACAGAAAATGTCAATTTCAATGAAGATTTCGGCCTGGATGATATTGTTGATTAGTTTCATATCGCTGAGGAAAATGTCAAAGTTGACAAATTTTTGATAAGATATTTTTGTAATGTTTTGAATTTAAGATTTTATTTTAAGAATAACTGTTATGTTTTTAATATGCTATTTAGAAATATATGGTATAAGTTTTTTTGAGTTTATGTGAATCATCACTTTATGGAAAATAATGTTGAATAATATCATCTTTATACATCAAATAGTGGAAAATACATTGAAAAATGAATTGAAATGTCTTTTTCTCATTTTTTTAGAAATTTACCCAAAAAATGGCTTCTTTAAAATAAAAGTTTAAAGGAAAAACTTTGAAAATGCATATATTTTTCGTTCTAACTAGCTTCTAAATCTTTAAAAAATTAAAAAATAAAGTGTGTATTTTTTCATTATAACTAGCTACTAAATGTAGTATTTTTTGCAAACTTTGAAAAACGGCCCTTGTAAATAAAAGTTATAGTTTCTTATGACCAAGAAGTTTCAAAATCACAAAAAAATGGCTCAGCATGAAAAATGGTGCTACCAGTATACACACCTTTTGAAATGGATGTAAAAACAACTACTAAAATTGACCCCCGAAAAAACGAGAACAATGTCAGATTCTCGTTAAGTTGTATAACTTGTTGCGAGACAAAATGTGTTCCATGGGGTTCATTCAAGCCACTATGGTCGTTTTTCTTGGAATTATATAATGTTTAAGTCTTTGGACAACATGAACCATTGCCAAGGCCAACTTTTCAACTTGGGAATATTTGAATTCAGGACTTGCAAGGCCCTTACTAAGATAGTAAATAGCATGTTCTTATGATGAATCATCTTCTTGTACCAATACCATTCCTATGGTGGAACTAGATGCTGCCAAATATAGCAGAAATTCTCTACTATAGTCCAGAGGACTAAGTATCAGGGCTGATGCCAAGCCTTTCTTTACTGCATCAAATGAGCATTGAGCTTGGTCATCCCATATGAATGGTGTATCTTTTTTTAGGAGATGCATGAAACCTTTAGCTAGTTCAACAATATTGGTGACAAATCTTCTCAAGAAGTATGCTTTACCTTGTAGGATTTGAATTTGTCCAATTGTTTTTGGGGAAGGAAATTGTAATATTGCCTCAATTTTGAGGGGATCCACCATAATCCATCATTTTGATACGATGAAACCAAGTAATCTCCCCAAGTCTACACAAAATATTCATTTATGTGGGGTCAACCTAATGTTGTACTTACGATATTGAATGAATATGGCACATAAATGTGCACTATGTTTGGATCTTCTCTTAGATTTAGTTTCCAAGTCATCAAGATAAACCTCAATGATTTTCTTAATATCATGGAATGCATATGGCGTGGCTCTTTGAAAAGTGGCCCCGACGTTTTTAAGACCGAATGGAATTTTTCGATATGCAAAAGTCCCCCAAGGGCATATGAAATTTGTTTTGTGTTGGTATTCTTTTTTAATCTAGATCTAGTTGTAACCGAAGAACCCACCCATAAATGAAAAGATTTTGTTCCCAGCAAACTCGTCTATAATCTGATCAATAAAGGGTGTGGGATGATTATCTTTGGGACAAGCCAAATTGAGATCCCTAAAGTCAGTACATAAATGGATTGTTTCTTTCTTCTTATCAACCGGAACGGGATTGGATACCCATCCATTTAAAGGGAGAGGGTATATGAATCCATCTTTTAAGAGCTTTTCAACTTCTACTTTTATGGTAGCGTATTTCTTAGGATTAACTGGAAGTAACTTCTATCACATAGGTTTAACATTGTCATGGGTTTTAATCTCATGTTCAACTATACTAGGATCGATGCCCAACATTTCTTCATAATACCAAGTGAACACATCACAAAACTTTTTGAATAAAGCAATATATTGCATGATTTCCTCCGAAGAGTAATCAACACTTATATTGATATTTCCGATGATGCCAAGCTTAATGGATATATCGATAATAATAGTTTTCGAACTTTTGGCCAATTTTCCTTCTGAAAGCACATTGTGTGTTTGGACAGGACATTGGTATTTTTCCATATCATCATCAAGGTAAAAAAATTAGATTTGACCTCTAATGAATCTATCTTAGGAATAAATGATGATCAATGATGCATGTCCTCCCAGGGTCATTCAGAGATGTTCATAACTTCAAGGATGGCTTTGTCTGATGAAAAATTATGATCCAAGAGTTCATGAGTACTAGGAGTAATAATGGTCTATATGGGTGATGTGTATGGATCATATTCCTCCATCGATGAAGGATTTTGATCAAAGTATGTCGAATCCATTTGGATAGCTTGGTATGAAATCTATATGGTAGATAGGGTTACACTACTCTCAGTTTCATAATATTGTACATAAATTGATATATTTCCATCACTATTTTGGACTAAGGTTTCCTTCTTCGAGGCTCCCTCTGATGAGGTGGAGCAAACCGCTGGTATGGACTTAGAAAAAACTTTTAATGGAAAATAAAATTCTAATGTGGGATACTGGTGGTGGAATTGTGAAGGTTCCCATGAGGGATGAGTCTTTGAACATAATTCCTGCCCCAATATCATGTATCACCATTTTCAAATCCCCAACAAAAGGTACATTCGAGTGGATACCAGTTTCAGGTGTGTAGTAGTCTAATTGATCGATTGTAATAATATTCCCTTGGTGGGGGAACTGAATTACTCGAAATACTGAGGACACTACCATCGTCATTGCATGTATCCAACTACGTCCATATAGAAAATTGTAATCTATGGGCGCATCCACTACCTCAACATATACTTGGATTTTTTTACCTCCCAGTTCAACTGGGAAACCCATGATAAGTTTGTGAGTAGGGAACAAATGTCCATCAAATGCTTTGAGTATTGTGTGGGATGGTACTAAGGTGGGTGATCCAAATCCTTCCAACATGCTAGCGACATGACACAAGTAGAGGCTCCTTCATCCAAAACGGTTCAAAAGATATTCTTTCCATGTGAAGTCACTTTAATCTAAAATGTGATCTATGATGGAATCCTACATGTTGATTGTTCTAAATTGACAATTATCAAATCGGTGTCATATGGATCAATAGCATCGATAGCAGACAATAGTGCCTTTCTCTGAGTAGGAAAAATTTTCAAAACTTCCAAGGAGGACATGGCACAAGGAGCTTGGGATAAATCTTCAACCACATTGTAGTGTTGAGCAGCTTGCGCGTTAGGATTGTGGGTTGTTCTATGTACTACCCCTTTGGGAGGTCGAGGTACTATGTCAATGGTTGGTTTCTCAATTGTTAGAGAACCACCAGGATGTGATCTGGATGTTTCTACATCATTTGATGGTGCATCATAAGAACGAGCCCTTGTTTAAACACTTATCTCATGTTCAGACATCATGAATATGTTAACATTGGGTGATTGCCCCTTGGAGGGGGGTTTTCCTAGCTCCCTCCTAGGGGAGGTACCGGTGCCATAGAAATCATTTGTTGTTTCTACGGGAAGGGTTAGGTTAGGATGGCAGGTTTGTGTTTCCGTCCTCATTGTTCCAACATGCGATGAATGTCATCCATGTGAGGACATTGGGGAGTAGGGTGGTCCCCTTGACAAATATTGCAAGGGTACTTGTTTTTTTGGATCTCCCAATTGCCCCCAGTGAGATTATTCACCTTAGGTTCCTCTCTCGTCCCAGAATTAGTATTTGTATTCTTATTTGGTTACTTCTTTTTCCATTTTGAGTCCATAGATTGGACCGTAAGTACTTCAGAATTTTGGGTGGGAGTTGTAGATTGCTGGTTTTCTTGGCTATTTGTGGGTTGCTAAGTTTTAATAGAAACTTGTCCCATTTGCTGGGTAATCTTCTCAATGTGGTTGACGGAACCAATGACACCATCGGGATGAGGTCCTTGTGGTGGCCTAGTTGGATCGGATCCAGGTTTCACAGCATGAGGTATTAAATCATAAAGTGTGCCCGGTTGTGAATATATCAAATCCATATGTTGGGCACTCTGAATGAGTTGTTCTCCGGCCATATCTCCTGACATGGCTACATATTTGGAAAGAGTAGGAAAAAATTATTTTACGAACCAATCTGCTAAGAATTGATCCTGGATTTCAGTTTTATAAGCCTTCAGTGCCTCCTCCATTCGTGGATATGATATGGTATGTTAGTGGAAGTGGACTACCTAAGCGAAGTCAAAAGTTCTATACCTGTCTCATAGCAGATAGGATATTGAAAATGTGTCAGAAATACCATGGCTAAAGATGATAAATACATGAATGTATTGTGAGGCAGCTCAATGTACCATTTCGCATCGGTTCCTGTGAAGGTTCGCCAAAACAACTGTAACCTAACACTATCGTCAACTAGGGAATTGAATGAACACCGCAAACGAAATTTCCTCACGTGATTTGATGGATAATCCTGTGGTTTTCAATCCAACTTGGGTATGTCCGAGGGAAGTTTAGTTGGTATGGCTTGCCACCCATTCAAATGTAGAATGGGTTCATTGGTTAGAAGGGATAAATACAATATACTCAATGTGGCTAGAAATGGTGATCTAACTAGTTCCATAGAAAATGATTGATATGTGGGCGAAGCTTTATGGCTCCATTGTTGTTGTCCTTGGGCTTGAAAAGAATTCCAAGGAGGGTTTCCTCCTTGCAGAGGTTGCATCCAGAAAGATTGGTTACTTCTTGAAAATGGTCCATTCCATTGTGGAACAAGATGAATGGATGGATTTCCCCCTTGTGGAGGTGTGCCCCAATGAGATTGGTTACTTGTCGTAACTTGACTATTCCATTGCAGAATAGGATGAATGGATGGATTTCCCCCTTGTGGAGGTAGGCCCCAATTTGATTGGTTACTTGTCGGAACCTAACCATTCCATTGATTGTTTCCTTGGTTTTGAGTAGCATTCCAAGTTTGATTTCCCCCTTGCGGAGGTGGTCCCTGATAAGATTGGTTGCTTCCTAGAACTTTGCCACTCCATTGAGGAATGGGGTTGATAGGTGGATTTCTTCCTAGCATGCTACCTGTTGGGGGTATGGGATTTCCCCTTGGCATGCTACCTATTGGGGGTATGGGATTTCCCCCGGGAATTGTGCTAGGAAAAGTTGGAGGATAACCCCCCGAGGCATTTCCACTCAATGGTGGAGGATAACCCCAATTGGCATTAATGTTCCATGGCCCATTGCTTCTGCTAGGAATATTACCATTCCATGGTGAAGGGTTTCCCACAGAAGTAGAACTTGGACAAGTATTTGGTATACCAAGAGGATTTTGGAGTACTCCTTGTGTGTTTTGACCTTGATTAGCCAAACCATATGGAAAACCCATGTTTGGTAAGAAAAACCTACCAATAGGGATCCTTGCAAACAAAGTGGATATACTTCCGGGATTGAAACTCAGAATTGTCCCAATTGGAACTGAAGTGCTAGTTGAACTTGTGCTAATAACATGTATGCTAACTGTTGGGACTGATGTAGAGGTCAAAGTGGAAGTATTACTAACTCCCGCAGCCATTTGAGGTTGTGTTGATGTTGAGGGTGATGTTGTTGTGGTCCCTTGAGATTCTGAAGAAGCCATAGGGTCAAGTGTTCTATTCTGCATGTTATTCAAATAACTGGAAAGAGGATTGATATAATCCAATGGATCACTAATGTGAAGTACAAATGGTTTTGAAGGACCTATCAAGGGTGGGTTTACGTGAGTAGCTGTGTCATTCTCTAATGTTTCAATTTCAAATGGAGAAAGATCATCAATTATTTTGTATTCTCTTCATTATGTAATGGTGAATTTTCAATGTTTGTTTGAAGTTGTTCTTCTCTATTATTGTTAATTGAATCTATAGGTTGTTCAGTTTCCAAGTCACTAGGGCGTGGTTTTTGTATCCATCTCCACGAATTAGCGGGGCCTTCAAATTCTGGTGACTAACCTTGTTGTCGCCGTGACTAGCGGATCAGGAGAGTATCCACTTTGAGGATTTTTATATAAGGATTTATTTATAGTGGTATACTTAATCGAAAATATAATCAAACAATCCTAAAGGAAATCTAGACTCAACAAAAAGAAAAGTGTCCACACAGTAAAAAATGTCCTATGAATCCAAGCAAGCATTGTCTTATAATAATCTCTTGGAATGCCCCTTATACTTATAAAGTGTTATAGAGAGGTTTTGAGCCTAAATTCGTTGGGGGGAATCACTTCCATGTAATACAAGTGAACAATGAAATTGAAGTGACCCCTCTTCAATAGTTTCAACGTGTGTTTGGAGTCCATAGTCTAGATGTTATCAAGTTCAAATATTTTAAGAGTCACCTCAGAAACATATTCATGGAAAGAGAGGAATTTATCCTAGTGGTTGGTAGAATAGGTTCCTATATAAATAATATATTGAATACCTAAAACAACATCTATGCACCAACATTTGTGATATAAAATTGATCCTTAAGGCTACAATCATCCACAAAAACATCTACCTTGTGCACCACCCCTCAAACTGAATATGTGTATGGCTTGGTATGCTTATAGGGGAGCACTTAAAAGTATTTAGATGGAGGCCCCAACACTTTTAACATGTTACTTAAAAATAATGTTTGGTTTACTATCAAAATCAACTATAACAAGGACACTTTGTTTTTCAATATATACATAAAACTTAAAGGTAGAAAATTGACACAACCCAATCATTTTGGCAAGGGAGATTGAGGTTTCTCCTCTTTATATTGGTGGATGGAGTACTTGGTATTTCAAACTGGGGTCATTATAAGGTTATTTGGGAAGAGTATCCTCTACAAGTTCATATTTTTAATTCATATTGGTGTAGGTCATTGGCTATAAAAAAAAATTGGGTATTACAGACATGACCCTTAAACTAAGGCTTAGACAATTGATGCCAGGAGTTTAAAGGGGGAGGATTACAACTTTGGTTGGGTTGATAGGTAGTTGATCTAACCTATGAAGATACAAACTTTTCCTCTTCCTTCACCCTTATATGTAATCTCGTTTCCCAAAACCAAGAATGTATATTTTAATTGCCTCAATATGACTAGTAGTGCTTCTATCTATATCAATGGATTTTTCATAAGTGTCATTTTCAAATACTTTTACCTCAATTAGAGCATTGAATATAAATTGAAAACATAGATTTTCCCCCATATTTGGAGGATGTTTGGCCTTGTACTTGATGACTTGGAACTTCTGAACATATTCTTCAATATTCATGTACATTTGATCATCCATAATGATCATCCATGTTATGATCTTCTCTTAGATTCTAATATATCTCCAAAATCACTAAAGTCCCTTTTAGGGCTTTTAGCAATCCATATAATTTCTCCCTGAGAATGAGCTACCCCATGATCTAGATGTTGTAGTTCCACTTTTAACTTCTCTTATTGGCCATAGATGTGATGTACATTGAATATGACCTTGACCTTACTTAGCAATGTGTTCACTTCCACTGTGCCACCAAAGTCATATAGTGGAATATTCATGAGGAGATTAACACTGATTCTGGAAATACTACTTGTGACCTTGGAGGAGTATTTCCTTTTGCACCAAAAGGGTTTAGTTCCTCCTCATCCTCTCTATAATCCTCATGATGATGAAATGAGTATTTTTGGACTTGCTCCATGGGTATTTTACCTATCATCTCCTCGATTTCTCAGTAAAATATCCTAAGACATTCTTGCAATATACCAAAGTCAACCTAAAATTTTCCCTTTGGCATTTTGTTTTCTTGCAAGAAAAAAATGAAGCACAATTTAAGAGTGAACGACTGAACAAATCTGATACCAGCTTGTAACAGTTTGTGTATGACATTAAAATACCCCTATTTGAGGGAAAATGAGGGATCAAAGTTTAAACTTCTTAACCACTAGGCATATATGTCCCCCTCCCTCTCTCCCCTCATTCCCTCACAGCAGTTGTGGTACATATGCATGTATTTATAGATCATGTATTTGAAGGATTAAGGTGGCCACGAGATGATTCTTCACTAATTGAAGTGGTTTCTTATTCATGTGTAAAGGGAAGCCTCATCATGGTTTGTGTTTCTATCTTCTCATTATCCTCCTCTTAGTCTAATGTAAGCATGGTCAAATGTGTGAGAAGGGAGAGACCCAAAATTACAACAATGGTACATTTGAGGCCAAAACTAACAATCCCTATTCAGCACAAGAATGGTTTTGGTCCTTCATGAAACAACAGGGTTATTGTGCCATTTCCTTTAACTATAGCTCTCCTATGCACAACAAAACAAAATATTTATGTATATTTTGTTTCATGTTGTTTGTGAATTTGGAAGAAGGATTATGGAGAAGGATCAAAGGAATGTGAATAAGAAGTCAAATTTGAATAAATTACCCTACTCAAAAATATGGTTGGTCAAGAATACCTTTAGTCACCCAGAGGGTCGCCAAAATACAATCATATGCCGACAATCGACCCCGAGCAACCTAAGATCTTGCACCCACTCCGCAAGGATGTCGAACTCCTCCCAAGACTGCATCTCATGAATGTCCTCCCATAAACTTCGCTCTATATCCTCGATATCCTCCTGAATGGGGACATGAATCTTCGATTTAAAGAATTAGGCAATTTGAACAACCCTTCTCTATTCCCTGGTGGCCCGAGGTGTCACGGAATGAGGTGATGCAATATTTGCAACACCTTGGTCATTATGAAGTTTCCTTTCCATGTATACAATGATTTTGGAATCTACTTCCACAATTAGAGGCATCTAGCTTTTCCAAATGGATATCCTAATTCCATACAGGAGACCCTACAATTCTACAACATTATTTGTTTCTATTTTTATGTAACCCACGAAGGCATCCGAAACTTCCCCTAGATGATTTCTAAAAAATCCCCTAAAAAGTGCTACTCATGGGTTCCCTTTGGAAGCACCATCAAAATTGAATTTGAAATGCCCCTCCAAGGGAGCACTCCATATATTCAGGCTTACCACCTCTGTCCTCCTTTTTTTCTCCGTCCCAATATAACTCGGGAGGGCCCTCACTCCCCATTCTTCCATAATACAACATTCCTACTTCGTGGCCTACCAATCTTGATCTTTCCAGTTAGTCATCCTTAGAGCCTCTGTGAGATGAAGCTTGATCATGGTCCAAACTCCATTCTCCGATCTACTCTTGTCTTGGAAAATACACTGATTTCTTTCCTTCCATGTCTCCCATAACAAGAACCCTGGGAATAGTTTCCACATTCTGTTGACAATTGGATTGGATGTCCATTCTGTAATGGACAGGTTCAGTCTTACCCTGAACATGATCCAATTTTCTGAAAACTTCCGCTTCTTTGTCCCATAATGATGCAACAAAAGTGAATTCATCAAGCAAGTGGTTCATTGTTTCTCTAGCATTGGCACACATGGCGCAACGGAATGGACCCACTATCCCTCTCTTTCTAATATTCCCCCTTGTCAAGATTCACCTTTTCACCAGCAGCCAAAATAAAGTAGCCACCTTGGGCCAAATATTAGCTTGCCATATTTTCTTCTAAATGTCTTTCCTGGGTGGCTCTCTTTGTTATGTCCACAATCTATATGCATCCTTCAGGTCAAATCCTCCCTTTGACGAATATCCCCACCTTAGTTTTTCCAGACCCCTCTAGATTCTAATCTATCTTTCTTGGATGGTATCCCATATTCTTTGGACCTCTACTTCTAGTCATTGCTATCTCCAGCATTAATGTGGTTTCCAAGATCTATACTCATCCTCCCCCAGAATCTCTTGCCATAAGTATTGTACTTTCTTCCAACCTCTCTCTTAGCATATGGCATGAAAGACCGACACTTCCAAGTGATTCAGAAGGCTTGGGATCTACTACCACGAGTCTTCCCAAAAATTTGCGTCTTCTCCATTACGAATTTCCCAGAAATTATGTTCTTGGATTAAGTCCTGCCTTGAATAAATGTCTTCCATGTATTCCATCCCTTCTTCAAATTGGAGAATCTGATAAGATCTTGTTTATTCCAGCTCCAGGCATATTTCCAATGCCAAAGTTGTTGAAATATTGTAACTTCTAAGAATATTACATTTGTACTTTATTATTCCGAAGATGTTTCATTCCTTCGAAGAGACTCTATTGTATATCCAGAGATGTTTATTCCTCCGAGAAAGTGTGGTAACTAAGTTTATTAGATCTCCCATGTGAGGTCGGCCCTGAGTTAGTTGTTTAGGGTTATTAGAATCTCTTAAGAGAGGTCGGCCCCATTAGGGTAAAAAGTCAGTTAGAACATGAGTATAAATAGAGGAGGTGTGTTCCTCATTTATCTCATTCATTCACTCACTTGTGATTGGCGCATAGGAGAAATAGAGGTATGCATAGGAGGAGAAGGAGCTCTTGTTGAGGACTTCATCTTTGTATTGGTTGATTATCTATATTGAGGAAAGCTTTGCTGAGTTTTCTACCACATGAGGGTTTCCCAGGGTAAATATTTGTCTATCTTGTGATTGTGTTTCTTTCAGTGATCTTGCTTGTGAAATTAGGCTAAACTTAACATGGTATCAGAGCTAGCCTGAATAGGACATCTTTCACAAGGTGAAAATACCTCTCTCTCCTCCTCCGGTGAAAATTAGGGTTTCTGCAAAAGTTGAAATTTTTTGAATCTGATTGCATGGCTGGATAGCCCTCCTCAAAATCAAATTTTTGAGCCCTATATCAAAATTTTTGAGTGGGTATAACCCCTGGATTTATCAAACCCTAGTTTGACTTCTGGACTAGAAAACCAGTGAACCAGAAAAACTGCGCACCTATGCACCAGTGAACCAGAAAAGCTGCGAACCTGTGCACCAGTAAACCAGAAAAGTGAAGACCAAAAAACCAGAAATTCTGTTGCAGTAAGTATTATTCTATCTTTTGAGAAACTTCAATATCTGTAACCTCCTGGATAAGATGGCTCCAAGCACTAAGCTTTAAGACAAGCTAGAGGGTATAGAAAATTTTCGAGCATGGAAATATAGGATTGGTCTCATTCTTGAAGAGAATGATCTCGTCCAATATATCAAAGATGAGGTTGCAGAACTTGCGGAAGATGAAGCCAAAGAGAAGTATAAGAAGGACTTAATTAGGGAAAAGAGAATCATTGTTGATTCTATCAAAGACCACTTGATTCCCCAAGTGGCATCCAAGAAGACCCCAAAGGAGATGTATAATTCCCTATCCATAATGTATGAAGGAAGGAACATCAATAGGAAGATGAACCTAAGATCTCAGTTGAAGAGCACTAAGATGAATCAAGGAGAATCTATTCAAGATTACTTCACAAGGGTCTCCCAATTCAAAGAACAACTAGAAGCTATTGGAGACAAACTTGATGAAGATGAACTAGTTATAACTGCTCTCAATGGTCTCTCTAGACCTTGGGAATCATTTATTCAAACCATGTGTGCCAGAAAAGAAAGCATGAATTTTGATGTGGTATGGGAGGATTGCATTCAAGAAGAAGCTAGGGTTTCCAATAGAGAAGCTTTGCTCAAAGAATATGACCAAGCTTTGGACACCCACACCAAGGGAAGAAGGATTCAATCCAACTTCAAGAAGGATAATCACAAGGATTCTCAACCTCCACAAAGATTTCAAAAGAAAAGAGGAACCAATCAAAGAAGAGATTACTCACAATTCCAATGTTTCACTTGTCACAAAATAGGACACATTGCTAAGGATTGTCCTTCAAAGAAGAAAAAGGGTTTCCATCACAAAAGACATCAAGCACATCTAGAATAAGATGATAGTGAAGATGAAGAAGAGGAAAGAACTCAAAAGAAGAGAGATAAAGTAGAAGAAGAAGATGCAGAAGACTATGTTCTATTCTCTGCACTCTCTGGGGCTGTAACACCTAGAGAAGACACATGGCTTATTGATAGTGGTGCTTCAAAGCACATGACAGGTCAAAAGAAAACTCTTGCAAAACTTGAAGAGAATACCTCTCCACAAAAAGTATCTTTAGGAGATGACTATCAATATCCCATCAAGGGAATTGGTGAAGCAAGCTACAAGCTTGATTCTGGAACTCTATTGAAGATGAAGGAAATACTATATGTACCAGGTTTGAAGAAGAACTTACTTTCTATCTCAGCTTTAGATAAGAAAGGTTATAGGGTTGCATTCATAGATAGACAAGTACTCATGTGGTCCAAAGGAAAATCAGTTTAGGATGCAATTGTTATTGGTGAAGAGGAAGGAGGCCTATACAAACTCAAGGGCCATCCAGAAGCTGCCCTTATTCATGAAGCCACTAGCCCATGTGAGCTATGGCATAGGAGACTTGCTCACATTAACTACAAAGCACTACCTCATGTGAGCAAGGTGGTTATAGGACTACCAGATTTGAAGATTGATCATGATGGCACATGCAAAGGATGTGCAAAAGGGAAGAAAATCAAGAATCCATTTCCAAAGAGTGAAACAAAGACTAAGAGTATTTTGGAATTGATTCATTCAGATGTATGTGGACCAATGACCTCAACATCCTTGAGTAGATATGAATACTACCTTACATTTATTAATGACTATTCAAGAAAGACTTGGATATACTTTCTAAAAGTAAAGAATGAAGTTTTTGGAAAGTTCAAGGAGTTCAAAGCCTTGATAGAAAATCATTCAGAAAAGAAGATCAAAATACTCAGGACAGATAATGGCAGCCAATATACTTCAAAGTATTTTGAAGTCTTTTGTAAAGAATTTGGAATCAAGAGGGAATTAACCACTCCCTACAATCCTCAACAAAATGGTGTTGCGGAGAGAAATAATAGAACCCTTATGGAAGCAGTGAAGACAATGATAAATGATCAAGACCTACCTATGTATCTATGGGCTGAAGCAGCTAGGACTGCAGTCTATGTGTAGAATAGACTATCTCATAGTGCTCTTGAATTCAAGACCCCAGAAGAAGTGTTCAAAGGGAAGAAGCCTAAGGTAATTCATCTCAAGATATTTGGATGCCCAATATATATTCATGTTCCAAAAGAAAAGAGACGGAACTAGATCCTTCTGGGAAGAAGGGAATATTTGTTGGATATTGTGAAGCATCCAAAGCATTCAGAATATACATTCCAACATTCCACCATATGGAAATAAGTAGGGATGTGACTTTTGATGAAGAGGCAACTCTCAATAAATCTAGTAAGTTCCAGTATAAAGAAGTATATGAAGAAGATGCACCTCCCAGAATTGCAGAGGTTGTACCCACCCCTGAATATGTAACACCTGAATACCATGACATGATAGAACCACAAGAACCCCCTATCACAAACATATCAAGAAAGAGAAATCCAACATGGGCAAGAGACATTATACTAGGAGTAGAAAAGTATGGAACTCCTGAAGGTTCCACCAGAGTGAGCAAGAAACCAAAGTCATTCTCCAACTATATGGCTTTGATGTGTGATCTTGTAGATCAAGAACCCACTAGTTATGAAGAGGCATCTCATAAGAAAGAGTGGGTAGAGGCAATGACAGAGGACTACCAGCCAATAATGAAGAATGATGTTTAGGATATAGTTCCCAAACCAAAGGACAAGAGTGTGGTATCCTCCAAATGGATATACAAGATAAAGCATGCTGCAGATGGCAGTATTGAAAAGTATAAAGCAAGATTTGTGGCCAGAGGGTTCTCTCAGAAAGAGGGAATTTACTATTAAGAGACATTTGCACTAGTTGCAAGGTACACCTCCATTAGAACCATCATGGCACTTGCATCCATGATGAAGTGGGAATTACACCAGATGGATGTAAAGACAACTTTCCTGAATGGTGTGATTGAGGAGGAAGTGTACATAGAACAACCACAAGGATTTGAGGTGGAAGATGGAAGAACCCATGTGTGCAAACTGAAGAAGGCTTTGTATGTGTTGAAGCAAGCTCCCAGAGCTTGGTATGAAAGAATTGACAGTTTCTTGACAAGCTTGGGCTTCACCAAAAGTAAAGCTGATCCAAATATTTATCTCAAGGTTATGGATGATGAACCTGTCATATTGTTGCTATATGTGGATTATCTATTTCTGACAGGAAATGAGAAACAAATTATCGAGTGCAAGAAGAAGCTCTCTTTAGAGTTTGAGATGAAATATATCGGATTGATGCATTACTTCCTAGGTCTGGAAGTATGGCAAGGCCTAGAAGGAATCTTTCTCAACTAGGGAAAGTATGCTGTGGAAATCTTGAAAAGATTTGATATGTCGGAATGCAAAGCCATGGCCACTCCTATGGATTCCAACTTGAAGTTGTTAGCTAATGACTCTTCAGAGTTAGTGGATATTTCTATGTACAGACAGATTATTGGGTCATTGATGTATATGACGAATACCAGGCCAGATATATGCTTTGTTGTAAACACCTTGAGTCAATACCTAGTGGAACCTAGGCGTGTACACCTGATAGCTGCAAAGCATGTGATGAGGTACCTAATAGGTATGATAGATTTTGGTCTATATTATCTTGAAGATCATGACTTCAGATTATATGGCTACACAGATGTTGATTGGGCAGGTAGTGTATCAGACAGGAAGAGCACATCAGGTGGATGTTATTGTCTGGGATCTACCATGATCTCATGCTTTATCAGGAAGCAGTCTAGTGTGGATCTCAACACAGTTGAAGCATAATATATAGCTGCTTGCTCTGCTAGTTGTGAAACGATATGGCTTCGGAAGCTGTTATCAAGTTTGTTTGACTTAGAGATGGACCCCATTGTGATCCTGTGTGACAACTAGATTTGTATCAAGATGACAGAGAATCCAGTATTCCATGATAAGTCAAAGCACATAGAGATCCGATATTTCTATATACAAGATATGGTGCAGAAAGGAGCTATCAAGCTCGAGTATGTGAGCACTGACGAACAACTTGCTGATATATTGACCAAACCTCTGTCTCGAGTAAAGTTTGAGTATTTTCGAGACAAGCTTGGTGTAGTTCAAAAGAACCCTCCTCGAAAGGGGGAGTGATATGGTCGCTGATGATGAGATTTCCTGCATCGACAGTAAGGTTGATGATGTGGATACCTATATTGATGGTATTGACGATGAGGTCAATGATACAGATGATGAGGTCAATAGACTTTATGGATGTGATAGGACTGAATCGTCCCTAAACGTTTGGTTCAAAATGTACATGATAGGACTACAGTGTCCCTGAACATTTGGTTCAAAATGTACATGATGAGACTGCATCGTCCTGAATGTTTGGTTCAAAATGTACATGATAGGATTGCATCGTCCCTGAACATTTGGTTCAAAAATGTACATGATAGGACTACATATTTGGTTCAAAATGTACATGATTGGACTAATCATCCTTAGACAGCAAATCCAGTAATTCTGAAAGGAAGGATAGTCTTAAATGTGATTGAGATTGGACTAATCATCCTTAGACAGCAAATCCAGTAATTCCGAAAGGAAGGATAGTCTTAAATGTGATTGAGATTGGACTATTCATCCTTAGACAATAAATCCAATAATTCTGAAAGGAAGGATAGTCTTAAATGTGATTGAGATTGGACTAATCATCCTTAGACAGTAAATCCAGTAATTCGGAAAGGAAGGATAGTCTTAAATGTGATTGAGATTGGACTAATCATCCTTAGACAGTAAATCCAGTAATTCGGAAAGGAAGGATAGTCTTAAATGTGATTGAGATTGGACTAATCATCCTTAGACAGTAAATCTAGTAATTCTGAAAGGAAGGATAGTCTTAAATGTGATTGAGATTGGACTAATCATCCTTAGATAGTAAATCCACTAATTCTAAAAGGAAGGATAGTCTTAAATGTGATTGAGATTGGACTAATCATCCTTAGATAGTAAATCCAGTAATTCCGAAAGGAAGGATAGTCTTAAATGTGATTGAGATTGGATTAATCATCCTTAGACAGTAAATCCAGTAATTCCGAAAGGAAGGATAGTCTTAAATGTGATTGTGATTGGACTAATCATCCTTAGACAGTAAATCCAGTAATTCTGAAAGGAAGGATAGTCTTAAATGTGATTGAGATTGGACTAATCATCCTTAGACAGTAAATCCAATAATTCTGAAAGGAAGGATAGTCTTAAATATGATTGTGATTGGATTAATCATCCTTAGACAGTAAATCTAGTAATTCCGAAAGGAAGGATAGTCTTAAATGTGATTGTGATTGGATTAATCATCCTTAGACAGTAAATCCAGTAATTCCGAAAGGAAGGATAGTATTAAATATGATTGTGATGAGATTGATCCCGCAATTCTGAAAGGAAGGATCATGTGTATTGTAGAGTATGCTGCTATGATGTTGAACGAGAGGATACAGATGCTGATGCTATTGATCGAGAGGATCCAGATGTTGATGTCGTTGATCGAGAGGATCCAGATACTGATGATGTTGATCGAGAGATCCAAATGATGATGTTGTTTTAGTTTTTCGAGTGCTGCAGAAGATGAAGATCCAATATTGAAGATCTTGAAGATGATCCAGTAATTGTTTGAGTTACTGATGATGTATGAAGAAAGCTTCCAATGATTTATAGATGTATCATATGCTATGTAGTTGATGACTCCTTGCTCCTGCAGATGTTGTTATAATATCCTTCTCATTAAGGGGGAGTGTTGAAATATTGTAACTTCTAAGAATATTACATTTGTACTTTATTATTTCGGAGATGATTCATTCCTCCGAAGAGACTCTATTGCATATCCGGAGATGTTTATTCCTCTGATAAAGTGTGGTAACTAGGGTTATTAGATCTCCCATGTGAGCTCGGCCCTGAGTTAGTTGTTTAGGGGTTATTAGACTCTCTTAGGAGAGGTCGGCCCCATTAGGGTAAAATGTCAGTTAGAACATGAGCATAAATAGAGGAGGTGTTTTCCTCATTTATCTCATCCATTCACTCACTTGTGACTGGCGCATAGGAGAGAGAGAGGTCTGCATAGGAGGAGAAGGATCTATTATTGAGGACTACATCTTTGTATTGGTTGATTATCTATATTGAGGAAATATTTGCTAGGTTTTCTACCCCATGAGGTTTTCCCACGGTAAATCTTTTTCTATCTTGTGATTTTGTTTCTTTCAGTGATATTGCTTGTGAAATTAGGCTAAACTTTAAAAAAAATTGGCCTAGGGTCTGTCTGAAAGGGTAACCCATCTCCACCATATTTTATCTCCCAAGACCTCACTAATCTTTTCAAGGTCTCTTAGGCCCATTTCCCCCAATATTTGGGCATACATATGCTATCCCAGCTGACCAATGCCCATTTTTGTTTCCCTTATGTTGCTCCCCAAAGGAATCTTCTGTGCATATTCATAATTTATTTGAGCACGGATTTTGGGGATACCATTACCGAGAATAAATATGTTGGTATGACTTGGAGCATTGATTTTACCATTATTGATCTACTCACCAAGTTTAGGGGGTGCAAAAACCAATTGGACAACTTTTGTTCCATATGATCTAGCAAGTCTTCCCAAGACACTTTTTTGGCCACAACGTCTGCCATAGGGGCCCCGAGATATTTGGATGGAAGGGAGCTGCCTTGGAATCCCAGAATGCACAAAATATTACACTAGGTGACCCGAGGAGAGTTGAAGAAGAAGACATGTGATTTACATTCATTGAAATCAACTCAAGATGCAGTGGAGAATAAATTTAAAGATTTTTCGATAAATTCTGCTTCTTGAACTAATGGATGCCTCATGAGCATTGTATCATCCACGAATTGTTGGTGCGTCTGATTAGTCGTTGATGTGTGTAGGATTACACCTATGATTTCCTTTCTTTCCTTCATTGTGTTGATAGTTATACCCAGTCCTTCTGCCAAAAGAATGAAAATAAAGGGGGATAGGGGGTCCCCTTGTCTAATCCCCCTCAATGTCCTAAAGGTGGGAGTTGGGGCTCCATTCATAGTTTTCCTTTTATGGCTTTTAAATTTTGATGAAATTAGTACATGCTTGACCCCCTTGAAACTTCTATTTCCTCCCACCATTGTTGGACTATCGATTTGAAGTCCTTATGTCCAATCTAGAACTGCTCAATCATGAATGGATTTCTAATCATGAATCCAAACCCACTCCAGCTCAGGTTAATAGGCCAATGGTCCGATCCTGCTGAGGGGAGCATTGGGGTTGATATTTCTCCTCCTTCGGTAACAATTGATTTAGATATCAAGAACCTGTCCATCCACGAAGCCATGTATTGATCCCCACACCTTTTATTATTCCAGGTATACCACCAATTTTCGGTCTCTACATCTACTAATTTTAGGTTTTCTATGATCTCCCGGAAAGCTTGGTTTATTGGTCCCACTCCTACATACTCCCTTTTTCTCCTCCACGGATGTCACCATGTTAAAATCCCCTCTTATGGTCCAGTTCTTTTTCTGAACCCATCTACTTATTCCCTCTAAAGAATCTAAAAATTCAACCTTCTGCTGATGCAAATTGGGCCCATAAACATTTGAAATCACCCCTCCAATCGTTGCTCCAACAATCTAGAACTCTGCTAAAATTGATTGCTAAGTTGCTAAGAAATTAGATAAACATACTTCTTCTAGATTCCACAAGATACCCAAGTCTCCTGCAACTCTATTCATGTCAGCTTCAACTACCTCGCTTCCCTTCCATGCTCTTGTACTTATATTCCTAATAATATCCACCTGGCACTAGGTTTCTTGAAGCAAAAAAACCAATGAATTTTCTTTTATGATCTTATTTCTTAGAAGTCTAAGCTTCTGGGACCCATTTTCCCCTCTTATATCCCAGGTTATAACTTTCATCTAGACGGTTTATTTACTTTTAAAAGAACTACCTTAATAGTTGGGTATTGGCCTAATTTTACCAATTTGATCCCCATCTATGTTATCCTCTGCTTATTTATTTTATTTTCGTATTTCTCTCCACTGTCCATGAATTTTCACTTATTCTCCTTTGGTCCTTCTGGAGCAATCCCTAATTAAGGAGTTTCCTTTAGTCATAATATGGCTTCCTACAATAGTTCAACTTGTCAAAAGGGCGCATACCCCTTTCCTTTATCATCATGGGATTTCTCTATCCCTTCCAGATCTAGTTTTCCTATATTCATATCTTCTCCTTCCTCCTCTGTCATAACCACATCTTCTATAGTGTGCCCCCCAAGATCTAGTTATCTCTCTCCTTTATCATGTTTCTCATTATGATATGCTCCCCCCTTTTCCTTTGATCAAGATCTAAAACCATTGGATTTGTATCATTGTTGTTTATGCGATTCAAGGCTTCAAATCAGTTCGACATTTAAGTGTTTTTGGCAGATTCCTGATCTGTCTGTCTCTGCACTTTCCTCCTATGATTGCTTACTTTGAACCCTTCTTCATTATTTTCGACCTAAGACTTCTGAGGAGGTGGAGGTGTATTCAAAGGGAAATATTTGAATAGGTGACCATATCCATGGAATCTCCTACATCAAAAAGGAATGTGTTCATAGTCTAGATTCTGCATCCAATCTTCATCATCCCAAGTCAAGTTGATTGCTTCCAACAATTCCTTTGAAATTTCCATGTAAACACAGATCCAAGCATATGAAGTGTATATCACCATCTTGGTTTGTTTATAGATCTTCACAAAGTCCCCTGATGAGTTTCCTATATCTTTTAAGATGAGGGTCTCCAAAATACATTCATGTGTCGATAGCCGACCACGGGTCGACCTAGGATTTTGTACCCACTCTGCAAGGACGTCGAAATCCTCCCAAGACTGCATCTCATGAATGTCCTCCCATAAACTTTTCTATGTATCCTCTATCTCCTCCTAGATGGAGACAGGAATCTTCGATTTAAAGAGTTGGGAAATTTGACCAACCCTTCTCTATTCCCTGGTGGCCCAAGATGTTGCAGCCACCTCTTTCCCCTTCCCTTCACACCTTTGATGCTTCCCCTGGTTTCCATCACATGTTGGCGCGAGACGCCCAAATCAATTACCAAATACTAGTAGCAGTTTCTTACAGGAATGAAAATGCTCAGAGTTTCTAGTTCGAATCTCTCATAATTAGACCTCGAACCTCTCCACGTACAAGAACCCACTCATCCATAAACTCTCATAATTGCTTCCATTATTTCCCCACAAGTCCATCTAAAGTGCACCCTTTCACTCGATCTTCCCACACTCTCTGCCATTAATTTCCATGGGCTAAGCTTCATACTTTCTTCAGGTCCCCATCTCCTCACAATCTATATGATTGTTAGGATCCCCTCTAGAATCCATCACTTGCTTTAATTGGAATCCTGCATGGGGTTAAGGATGTCATCATGAACGAACTTCCTTCATAGTCAAGTATGGGGGCTCACGCGATCGACACGTGCCCATTCATCTCTCCTCCATCACTCGCATCTGGGGCATTAAAATCCCGAGCCATCAAGATTTTAAATTGGCTAAACCAAGCTGGATCCCTAATTTATTCTAGCTTTCACTATTTATAGTTGATGTGATCCTTCTCTCCTTTGTTGGAAAGAATATCTTCCACCTTATTTCCATTCCACTTGACGTGGTTGAAAGAGTAGGCTCGAATTTGACCCAGCATGGATCGCAATTTTTCTAATCTATATTCTATACGCTAGTGTGATGCAATATTTGCAACACCTTGGCCGTTATGAAATTTCCTTTCCATGGATACAATGATTTTGGAGTCCCCTTCCACAATTAGGGGCATCCATCCTTTCCAAATGGATATCATGATTCCATGCAAGAGACCCTCCAATTCTGTAGCATTATTTGTTTCTATTCTTATCTAACCCACGAAGGCGTCCAAAACATCCCCTAGATGATTTCTAAAAACTCCTCCAAAAACAACTACTCTTGGGTTCCCTTTGGAAGCACCATCAAAATTGAATTTGAAATGACCCTTTAGGGGAGAACTTCATATATTCAGGCTTACCACCTCTGTCCTCCTTGTTTTATCCATCCCAATATAGCTCGGGAGGGCCCTCACTCCCCATTATTCCATAATAGAACATTCCTACTATGTGGCCTACCAATCCTGATCTTTCCAGTTATTCAGCCTTAGAGTCTTAGTGAGATGAAGCTTTATCATGGTCCAAACTCCATTCTCTGATCTACTCTTGTCTTGGAAAATACACTGATTTCTTTCCTCCCATGTCTCCCATAACAAGAACCCTAGGAATAGTTTTCACATTCATGATTGACAATTGGATTTCAGAGTGGATTGGATGCCCATTTTGTAATAGAGAGGTTCATTCTTACCCTAAACACAATCTGATTTTATGAAAACTTTCGCTCCTCTGTCCCAAAATGATGCAACAAAAGTGCATTCATCAATCAAGTGGTCCATTTTTTATCTAGAATTGGCACACATGGTGCATCGGAATAGACCAACTATCCCTATCTTGCTAAGATTTTCCCCTATCAAGATTCACCTTTTCACCACCATCCAAAAGAAAGTAGCCACCTTGGTCCAAGCTTAGCTTGCCATATTTTCTTCTAAATGTCTTTCATGGGTGGCTCTCTTTGTTATGTCCACAAGCTATATGCATCCTTCAGGTCAAAGCCTCCCTTTGATGAATATCCCCGCATTAGCTATATGGACCCCTCTAGATTCTAATTATATGTCTTTCTTGGATGGTATCCCATATTCTTTGGACCTCCGCTTCTGGGCAGTGTTGTCTCTAACATTCATGTGGTTTCCAAGATCTATACTCATCCTCCCCTAAAATCTCTTGCCATAAGTCTTTTACTTTCTTCCAAGCTCTATCTTAGCATATGGCATGAAAGACTGACACTTCCAAGTGATTCATAGGGCTTGGGATTTTCTACCATGAGTCTTCCCAAAAATTTGCATCTTCTCCATTATGAATTTCCCAGAAATTATGTTCCTGAATTAAGTGCCTTCCTTAAATAAATGTCTTCCATATATGCCATCCCTGCTTCAAATTGGACAATTTGATAAGATCTTGTTTATTCCATCTCTGGGCATATTTCCAATGCCAAAGTTTGGTCTAGGTTCCGTCTGCATGGGTAACCCATCTCCACCATATTTTAGCACCCAAGACCTCATCGATCTTTTCAAGGTCTCTTAGTTCTTAGGCCCATTTCCCCCAATATTTGGGCATACAGATGTTATCCCAACGAGCCAATGCCTATTTGTTTTTACCTTGTGTTTCTCCCCAAAGGAATTTTTTGTGCATATTCCTAATTTATTTGAGCACATCTTTTGGGGATACCATCACTGAGAATAAATATGTTGGCATGGCTTGTAGCACTGATTTTACCATTATCGATCTGCTCACCAAGTTTAGGGGGGTGCAAAACCCAATTGGCCAAATTCTATTCCATACGATCTAGAAAATATTCCCAAGACACTTTTATGGCCACAACATCTGCCAGAGGGGCCCCGAGATATTTGGATGGAAGGGAGCTACCTTGGAATCCCAAAATGCGCAAAATATTATGCTAGGTGACCCAAGGAGTGTTGAAGAAGAAGACATGTGATTTCTCTTCATTGACATCAACTTAAGATGTAGCAGAGAATACATTTAAACATTTTTTGATAGATTGTGCTTCCTGAACTAATGGATTCCCCATGAGCATTGTATCATCCACAAATTGTTGGTGCGTCTGATTAGTCCATGATGAGTGTAGGCTTACACCTCTGATTTCCTATATTTCCTTCATTGCCTTGATAGTTCTACCTAGTCCTTATTCCAAAATAATGAAAATAAAGGGGGATAGGGGGTCCCCTTGTCTAATCCCCCTCAATGTCCTAAAGGTGGGAGTTGGGGCTCCATTCAATAAAATAGAGAAGAAGGTTGAATAAGTCAAATTCATTAACCATTTAGCCAAAGCCTCCCCAAAACCAAAGGCCTTTAACATCTCTCTCATAAAATGCCAACTAATATTGTCATAAGCTTTAGAGAGGTCTAGCTTAAGGAGAATTCTTGGTTTCTTAGTGGTTTTTAGGGAATCAATTACTTTGTGCACTAAGATTATTCCGTCCATTATTTTCCTTCCTTCCAAAAGCCTTATTGCTCTGGAGAGATCAGATCAAGGAGGATAGGATTCAACCTGTTGGCTATAACTTTTGTTATAATTTTATAGATCACATTACACAACGAAATCGGTATAAACTTACTAAGAGTATCCGCTCCATCATATTTGGGGATGAGAATTAGAAATGTGTCACTAAAGGCTGCTAACACTCCTTTGGACTTCATTGAATATTCCACTATCCTTAGCACTTCCTCCTTGATCATATCCTAGAAAAATGGAAAAAAATCATAATGAAACCATCCAGGCCAAGGGCTTTTCCTTCCTCTATTTGATTTATTGCCTCTTTGTCTTCCTTCATATCTATTGGGCACATCATCAGTTCATTTTGGGCTCTAGACACCATGGTATGGATATGATGAGTGATTAGAGCAATATTTCCCAACCTATCTTGCCAAGGATCCTCCACAATATCCTTGAAGTAACTCATCATTTCTTCTTCAATCTCCTCCCGTGTCTCGACCTGTTGTACATATTCTTTTTTTAGCCTTATTATCTTATTCCTTTATCTATGTTGAATTGTTGATCTATGGAAGCATTTGGAATTTTGTTCCCCTTCTTTTAGCCACATGTTCCTATATTTTTGTTTCCACGGGATCTCTCCTGGGCTTTCCTCAATTCCAATGTTCCAGTATATTATTTTCCCAGGTCTTGAGGCCGTCAGAGTACCCATTTTTCATTCCCTCTAGTTGAACTTCTTCTAGTTGGATTTCCAACATCCTTTTATCCTAGAAAATATTCCCAAATTCTTCCTTGTTACAAGTTCATATTTTTCCTTTTATGGCTTTTAAATTTGGTTGAAATTGGTACATGCTTGACCCCATGGAAATTCTAGTTCCTCCCACCATTTTTGTACCATCGTTTTGAAGTCCTTATGTCCCATCCAGAACTACTCAATCATGAATGGATTTCTAATCATGAATCCAAACTCACTCCAGCTTATGTTAACATGCCAATGGTTCGAGCCTGTTGAGGGGAGCACTGGGGCTGAGAGTTCTCCTCCTTCCATAACAATTGATTCAGATATCAAGAACATGTCCAGCCATGAAGCCACGTGTTGATCCCTACACCTTTTATTATTCTAGGTATACCACCCATTTTGGGTCTCTACATCTACTAATTTTGGGTTTTCTATGATCTCCTCGAAAGCTTGGTTTGTTGGTCCCACTCCTACATCCTCCCTTTTTCTCCTCCACGGATGTCACCATGTTAAAATCCCCTCTTATGATCCAGTGCTTGTTCTGAAATCATCTACTTATTCCCTCTAAAGAATCTAAAAATTCAACCTTCTGCTGATGCAAAATGGGCCCATAAAGATTTGAAATCACCCCTCCAATCGTTGTTCCAACAATTTGGAACTCCGCTAAAAGCGATCATTAATTTGCTAAGAAATTAGATAAACATACCTCTTCCAAATTCCACAAGATAGCCAAGCCTCCTGCAGCTCTATTCACGTCAACTGAAAGTACCTCGCTTCCCTTCCATGCTCTTGTACTTATATTCCTAATAGTATCCTCCGAGGACTTGGTTTCTTGAAGCAAACAAACCAACGACTTTTCTTTTTTGATCTTATTTCTTAGAAGTCTAAGCTTCTGGGAGCCATTTGCCCCTCTTATATCCCAGGTTATAATTTTCATCTAGACTGGTTATTACTTTTGAAAGAAATGCCTTAATAGTTGGGTATTGGTCTGATTCTACCAATTTGATCCCCATCTCTGTTATCCTCTACTTATTGCTTTTATTTCCGCATTTCTCTCTATTGTCCATGGATTTTCACTTATTCTCCTTTGGTCCTTCTGGAGCAATCCCTAATTAAGGAGTTTCCTTTAGTTATAATATGGCTTCCTGCAACAGTTCAACTTATCGAAAGGACACATACCCCTTGCCTTTATCATCATGGCCTTTCTCTATCCCCCCAGATCTAGTTTTCCTAGATCCATATCTTCTCCTTCCTCCTCTATTATAAGCACATCTTCTACAATGTTCCCCCCAAGATCTAGTTGTCTCTCTCTGTTATCATGTTTCGCATTCTGATCTACTCCCCCTCTTTCCTTGATCAAGATCTGAAACCATTGGATTTGTATCATTGATGTTTATGCGATTCAGGGCTTCAAATCAGTTCAATGTTTGATGTATTTTGGTAGCTTCCTGATATTTCTGTCTTTACACTTTCCTCCTACGATTACTTACTTTGGTGAACCCTTCTTCATTCTTTTCGACCCAGGACTTCTGAGGAGGTGGAGGTGTATTCAAAGGGAAATCTCTGAATAGGCGACCATATTCATGGCATCTCCTGCATCGAAAAGGAATGTGTTCATAGTCTAGAGTTTGCATCCAGTCTTCATAATCCCATGTCAAGTTGATTGCTTCCAGCAATTCCTTTGAAATGGCCATGTAAACACAAATCCGAGCATATGAAGTGTATATCACCATCTTGGTTTGTTTAGAGATATTCACAAAGCCTCCCGATCAGTTTCCTATATCTCATAAGATTTATGGTTCCCAGTATCCCCCTGGAAGGGAGTACATCCTGATCCAAACCAGGGTGATCCATAGATCCTCCTTATCTAGGTTAAACCTTTATTTCCATGGTTGAAGGAATAGACCAATAGAATAAAAGAAATATGCCCCCCGTCAAATATCATGTCCCAATCCTCCTGATTGAAGAAAATAATTGTAAAAAACCCTTAGATCCTAATTGCAAGTCATAATGACCCTTTGGCTTCCAGGTCTCCTTGATCCATCGAATGAGATCTCTCTCTTTGGGCCATATCTCCACGAATTTGCCAATCAGGGATTTTTCCTTCATATTCTCGATCGTTTCCCATAACTTCTCTAATCTGATCTACATAGAGGGAATTTGGGATGACCTAGGGATGCATTCTTCTAGCTTTTGACCTGGCCCTCCCATCGGCTGAATCCTATTCCCCTACTTAGAACCCTCTCCTCCCATGCCTTCATCGTCAACAGACCTAGCGCTTGTATGTTTGTTCTTTGGATGCTCCCATGAGGAGGGAGCCCACCCCCTCCTAGCCTCCCCATCATGTTGAACCTTTTCCCAGAAGATTCGAGTTTCTTCAAATCTATCCCCAACGAATTGTAAGTTACTGAATCATTCTTCGCTCAAACCCTAGCCTTCTTGGATCAGAGCTCTAGTAATTCGATCCACTTTTTGCAAGGAAGCTTATGTACAAGCTTAATTTGTAGATTTACAAACCTCTACTTGGATTTCACATTAATATTGGTTTTACATTATTTTTTTATGTTTTTTTTTAAATTAAATATTTTTATTATAATAATAATATTTTAATTAAATTCGGTTCTTGAGCGGCGGCGGTGCTCTTCTCGTGCGGCGGTGCCTGAATGGCCTCGACTGCTATGGGCTCTTTGGCGTCAGCTCCAAGGGCCAAGCGAGTCAGCCGGTGGTTGCGGATCTTGATGGCACCATGCTCATCCAGGAGCTCGTTCCCATAGGTTACGGTGGGCGGTCTTCATCTCTGTAGCTGCCGGGTTCAGCTCCTCATTGCCGGGCTCAAAATCCGTGATATCGAGCTCGTTTCCCGCGCTGTGCTGCCCAAGATCCTTGGCTGCAACATCAGGATTATTCATGTGCCGCTTGTCAGACAGATCTAACACCAAGGCTCTGTTCATGCAGGATCTTTTTGACTCCACGATAAAGAATGGAAGCCGAGCTCTCGCTCGGCGGCCATGGTGGCCCTGTAACAGTCTATGCTTAGATTGACCCAACAATCCGGTGGTGCTCTCGACCTGCTACTCTTTAGCTCCTTCACCCAGTCTTGTCTGCTAGACATTTACAGAGGAGGGTTTCTGCGTTTGAAACTCGACCATTAAGATCCCAGAGCTCTGGAAGGTATTTAATCGACCTGCTGGTTGCCCGTAAAAGCCGCAGGCCGCAGAGAATACTCTTCCGGAGTTTCTTGGCACCTGGTGCGGTCGGCACCTATATTTCGGTTTTCTTGATCCATCTTTCAAATTGCCAAGAAGCTTCAGGGCTCTCGGCAGGCTAATGGCGTTTCTATGCGGCTGGATGCAAAGATCACAGGCGGAGCAGTGCTGATGCGTTGGGTCACTGGTGGTCGGTGTCGGTGGAGGCGTCTGGCTCTTGGTCCGGGGCACATCTACGGCGGTGCTCTGGTTTTTGTCTGGCCGTTGTCTTCATCAGGAGATGCTGGCTGATTTCGCCGGTCTGGGAGATCCATTGAGTTTGCTGCTCGTCCACAGACTTGGATCTACTATTTCTTCTGTAGAGGGTTTCGGTGTAGAGGGTTTCGGTTGATGGAAGCTGAAGACGTCTTCTCCATTTTCTTGTGGCGAAGTTTTTATTTGGGTTTCTCTTTTTTGGTTCAGCTCTTAATAAGCTGTTGTTTTTGCTTATATGGAACAGAAATATGTGAAAATGTAGGGATCCTTGTTGATTCTACTACATGTGCAATATGTAATTTTGATCATCTTTTTGAAATAAAATTACGGACTTTTTCCAAGAAAAAAAAAAATATTTTAATTAAATTCATTATAAATATAAAAGAAAATTATAAAAAAAAATTAATTATATATATATATTTTTTTTAAATTATAAATTACTTTTTTAAAGAAATGTAAAATCAGTTATTAAATTCAAAACTTAGATGTACAATCAAATTTAAAATAATCTTATACCTCAAAATACATAAAACTCATAATGTTTGAAATACTTTATTCACTATTTATTTTTACAAACAACAACATATCAATGACAATGCATTTTTAAACATGGTAAATAAAATGTAAACCTTACGTGTTATTCATAAAATTAATCAAATTTGAAAATGTTGAGTTGATCGCATTTTCAGAAATAGTAGCATAGCAATGCGTTTATGAACATGGTAAAATAAATGTTAATGAAAATTCATTTGAAAAAAAAATCAAATACATTTTTAAAAGTTGTATTAATGTTTTTTAAATATAATAAAGAAATTTGCATTTGAAATAAAATTTTGTTTAGTATATATATAATTATATTTTTAATAACTATATTTTTAAAAATCATAGTCTAAACATTATATTTTTAATAACGGTATTTTTTAAAATATTACTTGAAAATATTCTCTTTCAATGTAAAATTACAAACATAAATTCATTTTTAAGAAAATAAAATGTTGAAAACTTAGGAGGTGCACAATAACATATCAATGTATTTTTAAAAATTTTAATATAAAATTTTTACAAAATTACTAGCTGCATAATCACAAACCTCAACTCACATAGGAAATACCTTTTTTTTACAATAAAATGCCGATAGTATTGAAGAATTCTTATAACAATGAGTAAAAATAGAACAGAAAAAACAATGAATTCAATGCTCTCAAACCAGATTGCATTCTTGCAAAAATAGCTCCAATAATATTGGACCTACTTCAAATTAAGATAAAAATAAATTAGGCAATTGAGGCCAATTGAATAGTTATATCATAATTTTTATAAAACGATTAAAATATGTGAATTAATTAATTTAACGGAACGCTAAATTAACCCCTTCAGGTTGTTAATCGGCAGAGCCTCGCGGCGGCAGAGTCAAATGAAAATCCCAGAAATAACGACGAAAATGAAGAAAAATGCGGCCGATGGTTTATTCACAGCTTGATTTTGAAGCTGCAGCTCTCGTGTTGGATCCGAACGGTCTGTTTTTCAGTTAGCTGGTTTACCGTCAAACTACACCGCAGTTGTACGGTGACCTTGGGGGTTTTCAGGCTGCCGATTTTTAGTTTGACGGGCTCGTCCATCTCGACGTCCAGCGGCACGCTGCCCTTGGTCTGATCTGCATTCAGAGAGGACTGCAGGACGGCAGAGAATGGGACACTGGAAGCTGTCAACCTTATGTGCACAGGGGTGGTATTCCGAGGAGCTTGAAAGAATGCCGGCATGGTGCCGGAACTAATTTCCCTGCCGGAAAACAGAACAGACAGCCGGTTGCCATCGTCGTAGTAAATTCCGATCTTTTTGTTGGGATTCTGGACTTGGATGGAGACGACCAGATCGGAGCTGAGACGCTGTTCTTGGCTGATGTTGAATTGATCGACAGAAATGCTGTCCAGTGAGTATTTCGGAAGCTGAGGCGAGAAGATTATGTAGAGGACGGCGGCGGCGATGCCTATTAGCGCGATGATGAAAATAAGCAGGCAGAAAATCCAAGCGATGCAGCAGCAGCAAGGATTCCGGCGGCGACGGGGAGGCCGGGGATGAACTGAGCGTTGTTGTGTTGGGGCGGCTCTGTAAACCTGGTCCTTTGGGAGCTGAATGACATAGGAATGCGAGGCCGTTTCTGGGGCGGCGACTATCACTGCACCGTTCAAGGAGGGTGCGGCTGAGGCTGGAAAAACCCGCTGATCGTCCTCCATTGAAGAGCTCTGCAAATCTCTTGAATTCCTTTTCTCTCTTCGAGTCGAAAAGGAAGACAAAGAGCGGAGAATTATGAAATGGAGGACCGATGAAGTTGAAATATGCGAAGGTCAGGGAGCACGTAAATCCCGTTGGTTTTCGTGTTATCCGAGCAAGACAAGCGGCAACCGAAGAGAGGCCATACAATGCCGGCTTCGGTCCCACACGGATTAGGGGAGTGGGCATACAGGTGTTTATTAGGGCGCACGTTTAGACGTGACGCGATGAATTGCCTTAAATTAGGTTTTGGGAAATTCGACTTCCCCGGTCAATGCGAGGGGATTGACGCCGCACATTAAAATTACAACTTTAAAGTATGATAATCGGGATTTTGTGCGGAACGTTGTAAATGTGCATTACTTTTTTCCCAAATAGTTTTTTATGGTTTCACTTGGCTTTCTGGCATTTTTCTAATTATTTAACAAACTATTTTGGTGTGTTTGGAAGAAGTTAGAAAGTCATGGAATTTTCATCAATAATTTGAAATTGTGGTCAAATTCTAAATTGGATATTTACAAATATTGTTTCACTATATATAAAAGATTTGACTTTACTTAACCAGGTTGGAACTATGATCACGCTTAAAAATTTTATGTTAAATTTATCGTCCAAGAAGGATCATTTTGTTTCAATGTTAATTTTCACTTTTTTGCCCTATTTATCATGTTAAGGTTTTAGCATAGCTATTGAACTTTTGTTTTTGAGGTAAAATCAGCATAAATTTATCTTAAACTCGTATTTATCAAGAGAGGGATCCAATTTTTTGAGGTGTATTTTTTTTTAAATTTAAACTTAAGAAATTTAATATCTCTTGATTGATAGATCCAGGTTTAAGTTTTAAGATTTTATTTTATAAAAGAACATCTTTTTTTAATTACTTTTCATAATATTTTATTTTATGAGCCAATATAGATTTATGAGCCATTTTTTTTTTAAATTTAAACTTAAGAAATTTAATATCTCTTGATTGATAGATCCAGGTTTAAGTTTTAAGATTTTATTTTATAAAAGAACATCTTTTTTTAATTACTTTTCATAATATTTTATTTTATGAGCCAATATAGATTTATGAGCCGACATGAATTTATTAATGGCCGACATAATATAATTTATTACTTTTTACTCTTTTTTTTACTCGTGTAATGTCACTGACAAACGTTATACCATCTCCCTCATACTGATGTATAACGTTACATGAACACACGTTACACAACATCAACATCTCCCCGATACTGAGTTCCTCGTTTCACTCAATGCAATTAGTGAAAACATACTTTATTTATGACTTAGATTACCACTAGACTTGCATCAAAATTTCGAAAAAATTTATGTATCAAAAAGTTAACACTATCCTATTAAATTCTCTATCAAAAGTTATATTTTTTTTCAAATCTTTAATTTAAAATTTTAACAAACAATATCATAAAATCTTAAAACCTGGAAAACATAACCCCATCATAATACAATACTTAGTCTCCCCTTGTTATTATTTCATTTTGCTTGTGATCCTCTCGTCGTGCAACATATCTTAACCCAACTTCAAATAGAATGTATGAAGACATTTTTTTACCAAACCAATCGTTGCAACTAAAATGAGAAACTCCAATTTTCTTACATTTTCTTCCTCTTATGAACAAAATCTATTTCTTATTTTAGTTTTTTACTCAACATTTCCTTACTTAAAGTTATTACCACCACCTTATTATTTTGATTGGTCTTTGCTTTGTTGTTTCATTTAATATTGAATCACTCATCAAGAATTTATCTTACAAACTTCAACTTATCTTTAAACTTAAAGTTATTACCACCACCTTATTATTTTGATTGGTCTTTGCTTTGTTGTTTCATTTAACATTGAATCACTCATCAAGAATTTATCTTACAAACTTCAACTTATCTTTAAAGAATATTATCTAAATACAATATCTTTAAAGAATATTATCTAAATACAATGAGGTTTGATCTCCTTTTTTATGGTATGACATAAATTTATATAACTATGTTTATAGTTTTAAAAAAATGGCATACATTTAATTAACATTATTAGGGGAGAAATGTCATTAGTGGTGCACAGACTAGTAGTGGTCATAATGCCCATCACATCAACCATCGAACACCAAACATATCATTAAATTGCACAAATGACTTATACTCCACAACGGATATAAAATGTGTATCAGATGTCCAAGCATTGTGGGGAAGTCTCTATTTTTGGTGGCATGGGATGGCAGATATGTGATCCATTGGTCGAATAACCGGCCAAAGGAAAGCGCCTGTTGTTTCCAAAGCCATAGGTTCTCTTTTTATTCTGATTTCGGGGACGAATAGTTGTTGTTAGCAGCCTTCCTACTACCGCGGTACTATAATACGTAGCCAATAGATCGCATTCAGTCAAGATATATATATATATATATATATATATATATATATATATATATATATATTCACATATTAATGGGTGAGAGTTGTTGGCCTATTTAGTTAATGGGTTGTTTTTGCACATATATATATATTCTTTAAATTAAGTGCAAAAACAACCCATTAACTAAATAGGCCAACAACTCTCACCCATTAATATGTTTAAATACAAAATTACAAACCATCTTGTCCCACTATCATCCAAGTTTATTCTTCCTTAAATAGACAACAAAACATTAAAACAACAAAATATGCCCAATATACAGGTACTTAATGCCCATCACTTCAAACCCCATGGATGACCATTGGAGCAACCTTGCTCATCGCCCCAACACCCATGAACTACCTTTGGTGCAACATCATACAACCATCAAACCATTGCATCACATGACACAAACACCTGGATAGAGCAAGGGTGAAATATGCCTGCTTCTCAAAATGTTCAACTAATCAACCCATCCTCTTCAATAAATGACACTTGCCAACATAAAATCATCAAATCAACAATAAAACACATCAAATTTCCCCAAATCTTCCATTAAACACGTTGAAAGCACAAGGATCATAGATCGAAGCCAAATCAATCAACCTACCCAAATAAACTCATCAAATCAACAATTAAACACATTGAGAAAGCACAAGGCCACCCAAATCAACTCATCAAATCATCCATTAAACACACTCAAAGCACAAGGATCAACACTGTTTAATTTCCAGCCATTAGATCAACTCCTGAGCAATCACACGCATTCATTTTCAAATTTAAATTTTCAATCCATGTCAATTAAAGCTAACAATCCAAGAGCACAATAAATAACTATAAAGCAACCTCAATCTACCTACAATTGACTGTATTTGCATTCTGAGAATTCAAATAGTGCATCAACATTACCATAAGTTTGGCTACAATCCACTCGACTTGCCTTTCAATTAGTGCATTAATATAAGTTAAGTTTTCCTACAGTCCACTCGACTTGGCTTTTAAATAGTACAACAACACTGCCAACAATTTGCATGCAGTCCACTCAACTTGCTTTTCAAATAGTGCATTAACCCTACCAGCATCAAATAGTGGATCAACGGTATCGACATGAATACATTCAACCAGTACATCAACACTATCGACAGGCAAACATTCAACTAGTGCATCAACACTATCAACTTAGGCTTTGTGTGCCATAGTGATTGAGCTATGGTCCGCCCTCCTACATGGTATTGCAATTGCTAAGTGTTTACGTGTATACAAGTCACCATTCCCTACTATATTAATATACCCACAATGCAATGAGTAAATGTATACATATACAATACTACATTGCTTGCATGCTTTTGAATTCATAAGTATTGGAATTTAACTAAAATTGCATGCTAGTAATTGTAATCCTAATATTAAAAAAAAAATAGTATTAAACCACCCTTAATTTTTCAAATTGGAAAACAATACCACCAAATAATATCACGAGCCTTGATTAGGAAAACAAGTATTCTAAAAACTTTATGTTATAGTGAAACAATTGTATTCAATTCATTCTTGTGTAATACTTATGCAGGTTGCATCAGCCATGGCAAGAGTTAATAATGTTGCTCATACTAGGAGCAATAGGAGGTGAGGTTCCAGGGGTGCCCAGCTACGTTGCACCTCATCTGATGATGATATTCCCTGGGAAATAAGGGTTCTCCTATAAATTCCGAAGAAGGTCATGTATTGCTAGAGGCATCTAGGGACAACACAGTTCCACCATCACCCACATTTCCACCTTCACCCACAGTGCCACCATTAACCACAGTTCAAGGAACTAGTTCATCAAAGAAAATCAGTGCTATCAAAGGGTGGATAGAATAGGACGTGTTGGCTGCAATTAATGACGTTGAATTCCATGGATATTCAATTAGAGTAGCTACAAAAAACATGGGATTACACCGACATCAATGCATTACTGGATAAATGGACTAACACATACCAATCCGAGGGTGCCTTTTACAGTTCTAACTGAACATGAGGAGGACGAGGTGGTTGTGTGGTGTAAGAGATGGCCCAATTGGGACACAGGCTAGAGTTGATACAACTGAAATCAAGTGTTGCTCAAAGCTGTCAAGGGAGACCAAACCCATTCAAAGATGGGTTTCCTAGTAAATATTGGTGAGCTAGGTTTTAAAAAAGGCATCTAGAACTTGTCTTGTGTATGACTAAGGACCTTGATAAAGATATGGCACTAAAAACGTGCCCTGCAATTCTCTCTAGGTTATACAACACACTTTCCAATGCATATGAGAAACAACATTACCCTCCAGACCACATATGGAACTGTGACAAAACAAGGTTACAGGAGGCAAGGAACTGTGACATGTGGGTAGTTTCCAAGAGAGGGAGTCGGAACGTCCCTAAGATTTTTCCCAAGAGCAGGGAGTGGATAAACATACTATGTTTTTTCAATGCAATTGGTTTTTCAATCCTTGAATTCTATCCATTCAAGGGTAAAAATCACCTGAAAAAATACATCCAAAACTGTGAACCGAGAGCATGCATGCATGGCTACACATCCCCATGCATGGATGACCAAAGAACTCTTTTTGAACTGCCTTTGTCACTTTGCAACATCTATACTCAATGGTGTGTCGCCTGAGAGTAGACACCTATTGATTTTAGATGGTCATGGCAACCACATCATAGTGCAAACAATCAAGGAGGAAAATAGGTTGGGCATTGACTTGTTAACACTGCCTATCCATACAAATCACAGGTTGTAGCCCCTCTATGTGAGTGTGTTTGGGCCCTTCAAGTGTTATTTTAGGTTAGAATGAGCATCATCAAGGGTGAAGAAACTAAGGGTAGAGTTAAAGAGAGTCGAGTTAGTTGAGCTTGCAAGCAATATTTAAAAGGGTTCTCACAACCTCGAACATCAAGGTTGGTTTCAGGAGAACAAGTATTTGGAAACTGAACTACGATGCTCTTATCCATGATATTGGTTGTAGCCAGGCATATAATATGGATTATCATGAGGAGGTGGTTTCCCAAGAGGATGTGGATGGCTAGGCATGTGTAGACGTTGTGGATAATATGTTGTCCCTATCTCAAGGAAAATTCCCAACTACAGATGATGGTGATGACAATGAATAGGTCAATGCTACACGATATGAACAGGAACTAGTAGAAGAAGATATGCAGTAGGGATAACCATGCGAAGATACCTGTGCAGAGAATCAAATCATACATATTCTTTAAACAAAACAGAGATTGCACACAGATATTTACCCTGGAAACCCTTGACTAGGAAAATTCATCAAACCTTGGAGCCACCGCTCCTATTTTTCTCATTATCATTATGAATCACTCACAATACAATATAGGTATTCTGCAGGATCCAATACCATAATTCATTAACCCGTATTAGAAAATATACCCCAATCCCTTAACCGAGATTAAATTACATATTTTTAGAAAATTCCCAAAAATAGTCGAAAACAACCCCAAAAAAATTTGGCGCTCGTTGTGCTCACGAGAATGGAAATGTCCTAACAGTCATTTCCTTCATCCGCTTCGCAGAAGGGGAAGAGTGTCGGCATGCCCCCCTCCACTTACCCCGCCTGAGTTAGCACCACGTGCATATGACATAGCACTATATGGAAGGGATTGACCAGTGCATGGTTAAACGCAAACCCCCCATACACACACATGCAAAGAATATAACATATACTCAACAAAAATGAGCATGATGGAGGGAAAATAACCTAGGGGTAGATTTAAAGAGATTCAATTTAACCGAGCTTGCAAGCAAAGCTTTTCGGAGAACATGTATTTCTCCACTGAACTATGATGCTCTTATCCATTATACTAGTTGTAGCCAGGAATTTAATGTGAATGATCATGAGGAGGTGGCTACCCAAGAGCATGTGGATGTCTAGGCAGATGTAGACGTTGTGGATAATATGTTTTCCCTATCTCAAGGAAAATGCTCGGCTACAGATGATGGTGATGACAACAAAGAGGTCAATGCTACACAGTATGAACATGAACTAGTAGAAGAAGACATGCAATAGGGCGAACCATACGAATCACGGGTGGATTATGAAGTACATACTCCATGTATCAATGATGATTTTGGATTACGAAGCACATACTCCATGCATGCTAACTATTTCAATTATATATCGTTTTGCTTAAATCATAGATTATTTTATCTAAAGAAAGTATTATGACTTATTTAATGGATTTCTTTTGTTGAATGTAAGAGCCACATGTTAGCTTGCTGGGAACATTTAATTCGTCAAGTTTAATTCACTTTTGGAGGGTTCCACCACATTTTTCCTCGACCTACCTTGTTTCCCTATGCATTCTTGTTCGAGTTCCTTGCATGGGCGTTGGACAATAAGCAATCAATACTTATACTAGGACATTTTGCAGTGAAACAATGTAATGCATTGCACCAATATAATGTAATGTGACACTGAGGATTATAAAGAGGACTAGATAAAATCTCATTTGGAGGTCAGTGAAGTGCACAATGCATGGATTGTAAAACCCATGACCATTTCAAGGTTTGTCAATGACCACGGTCCTAGAATTATAATTTGTATCTACGGTTGGATGTTATTTGAAGCATAACCAGCATGTATAAGCTATGGATAGCGCTAACAACAACATGAATGTAACATCAAACATATAACATGTGAATAAACTACCATCAAACACTTTCACACATGGAAAATCAATTACACACCGGAAAAGAAATTACACCACTGAAAATCAATTACAGAAGTACACCAATGCATTTAAGTTCTATGAGTGTATGCAAGTACTTGAAACTATAAATGGAAAACAATATTAAGCATGCACTTATGCGTATGAGACCATCAATAAAATCACATCACAAATTTAAAATGAAGATCTAATGTAGCATCTACATTAAGTACACATTGTCTTGATTCATGATTTTAAGTAATTGCTTACTAATTTGCTGCATAAATAAAAAGATTCATATCATAAATAATAGATGACAATAACAACATTATCAACCATAAGCATGCATTATCAACATCACCGAATTACCCACCATAAATAACCATAAGAAAGATGACAACAAAAACATTATTATCATCACTAAATTATACTCGAAATGGAGCAAACCACTCAGAGGTTCGAGCCAGAGGGACAACATAAAAATCATCAACATAACTGAATTATACATGACATCAACAACATTATCAACCATAAGCATACATTGTCAACATCACCAAATTATCAACCATATCTAACCATAAAACCACTCAGACGTTCGAGTTACAAGGCCAACATAAAAATCATCAACATAGCTGAATTATACATGACATAAACAACATTATCAACCATAAGCATACATTGTCAACATCACCAAATTATCAACCATAACTAACCATAAGATGACAACAACAGTATTATCAACATCACCAAATTATACTATAAATGGAGCAAACCACTCAGAGCTTCGAGCCAGATGGCCAACATAAAAATCATCAACGTAACTGATTTATACATGACAGCAACAACATTATCAACCATAAGCATGCACTATCAACATCACCGAATTATCAACCTTAACTAACAAGTTCCAGCCACAAATCCAACCAAAATATTACAAACATAACCGAATTACACTCATAATGGAGCAAAACCCTTATAGGTTCGAACCACATGGCTAACACAAAAATCATTCAACATAGCCCAATCATACGCTAGATGGAGAAAATTGCGCACAAGTTTGAGCCATGGGGCACAACAAAATATTAAGCAAATCACCAAATTATACTCGAAATGGAGAAAACCAATCACAGATTCGAGCCACGGGAAACCAAAATAGTATCAATCTAACCAAATTATACCCTTAATGGAGAAAAACACTTACAGCTTCAAGCCACATTGCTAACACAAGAATCATCATAATAACCAAAGAATACACTAGAGCGAGAAAAATATTGTTCTAGAGACTTCGCCCTACAGATAGTTAAACTCTCTCATGGGATTAATAATTCCCCTAGATACCTACCTAAGACAAAAATATAACAAATAGACACTAATCCTCCTAGATCTAGCTAATACATAAACAATCAAACTATGGAAAGACAAAGTAGGTAGATGGCTTACCTCAATTCAATGGTTGTCCTTACTACTCCTACGTTGCTCTAGTTCCTAGTCTTTAACCATAGGCTTATGAACCTATTTACAAAGGAAAGACAACACCTTCTCCAAATCAATATATGTATAAACAAATATCTAACTATGAAAATATAGGCAATTTCATGTATTCACCATTAGGGGCATGAAAATGGGAGGAATGGGCTAAGTTGTATTAAAAAGAAAGCAATAAGGAATCCATACAATATGTGGTATACCTGACTCATGCTTGATTTGAAATCCTTCATATCTCCTTCAATATCCCTTCAAGACTCTTAAGACCATATTTCCACCTCTCTAAGTGTTTCCATCCCCCCAAATTTACAGAACCATAAGTTTGATGCTCTCCAAAAACCCCCCCATAGCTCATGGATGGCTCTCTTCTTATAGGATTTGAGAGGCCAAACACTTAGAGAAGATGATGGATCTAAGCGAGGGAGATGTGGATCTAAGATATTCAACATGCCAAAGGAGGAATATGAGAAAGGATTCGAAGAGGGACCTCATCCCAAGAAAATCTCCTCAAGATCCAAGATCCAAAAAACAAGGGATAAGCCTTAACAGGGATTTTTGCTTCCCTATAACTGAGTAATGAGCGAATTTTTCTCCCTCCCAAGCATGCAGGGTGCAAAAATCAAGGATTCTCGCTCCTTGCATAGTAGACAGGGCACAAAAACGTCACTAGGAGTCCAAAATAAGGTTTTATTTGGTAGGTTTTCGAGCTCCACCTACCAATGGAAGTTTCCAATGTTGACCAAGGGATGGAAGGATCACATTATGAAGGGTCCTAACACTCCAAGGAAGAAACTAAACTCATGTTTTCATGGTGATAAACATGAAGGAACACATAAGACACATGGTGTGACAAGTTGAGATGTAACAGATGCCCCCTAAAGTGTGAGGTAAAAAGGAAACTGATGGCCGAAACACCTTACCAAAAATAAATCTACAAGGATTATTGAAAGATAACTGGAGAAGAGCTGCAAACATCAAACAATATGTCCAAATACCTCGAGGTGGGCATACCCATGCTCAGAATAAAATAACTCAAAACATAGTTTCCGACCAATACATTGAAGATCCATGATAGTGCTGACCAAGGATATGGCCACCAACATACAACGTGGATGCATACCTAAATGACTAAACACAATCATGGCTACGACCATACAAATTAGATCCATGATGAGATAATGACACAACCACGACCAATACAAAGTTGATCTATGTGAAAGTACATCAATGAGGTTACAAACATAATTTCCATGTGGGAACCTACTCGAAAAATCACCATCGAAACCTAGGATAAAACAAAATAAAGATCCCTAGGGTCTTCTACCCGATCCCGAATCGATACGACTATAACCATGTGATTACAAGATGTTGAAGTTGAACATGGTACAAACCACTTGATTAGCGGTCAATGATGGAAACTGTTAACAAGTGCGAGGGAAATCACCAATGATGAAAATGATTCCCAAGGTATCACTAGTACATCCCAACGAATGTGAATGGATGAGCTAACGTCGAACATTCATGGAATCATTCGATTGTAGGACAATGATGAAATCCCACTATCAAACATGATGAAACCTTCCATTGAGGCATTCAGGTACTAAGGTTGGTTTCTAAGGAGGGCCACGATGAATCCTACATCATCGACACAAAACCGATATAGGAAAGTGATGTGAAGTAATGAATCAGATGAGTATGGACTAACACAAGGATGTACGAGTTGACAATATTGCAGAGGTTGACTTGGGTAAATACTTCCTGGTGGGCTTCAGAAATGTTTACCTTTTTACGGCATTCATTTAAGAAGTTCACTTTAATTATCAACCAAGGGACGTACAAACTTTAGAGGTGCTAAGCACTATATGTGCATTAGGTTGAGAGGATCTTCGTCGTTGGGTGTTTGGTTGTGTCTTAAGAATTGTTGGAGAGTTATTCTAACGAGGATTGAGTAATATAGAGGTTTGTCACAAGCAATTTCAGAAATAGAAATATGAAACTTAATCTAAGAAAACATGAAGCATGAAACTAATCTAGGAAAGAAGGAAAATTTTAATCTATGAAAGCAGAGAAACTAAATATAGGAGAGCAGGAAAATTTTAATCTATGAAAGTAGAGAATCTAAATCTAGGAAAGCAGGAAACTTTTAATCTATGAAAGCAGAGAAACTAAATCTAGGAAAGCAGGAAACTTTTAATCTATGAAAGCATAAAAACTAAATCTAAGAAAGCAGGAAACCCTATCTAAGAAAGCTGGAAATTATATCTAAGAAAGCAGGAAATGTTGAGCTACGAAATCCAAAGTACATCTTTCCATAGAGTATGAGAATCAATCCTAATTGAACCAGAGATCTTTCAAATTAGGACATCATCATTCAAAAGCACGGATCTAATCTGGTCAAATATAAAATAATAGCAATATAAATATGGGAATTGCAGTTTACGAATGGGGGTTATAGGACTACAGATGCAATGTATTGGAACTACAAACGCAATAGTAACGAACTACAGAAGAAAGACATTTTGTGCATACCATTGAATCTAATTATCGAATAAACATTAAAATTAACCTACACATACATATATTTGGAATGAACGACGGAATGCATGAAAGATATGAAAATAAAGAGACAGAACTCCTGAGCTACGCACTGAGGGGGGCCTCCCCAATGCGCATCACAGGAGGAGAATAAACCTATGAACTCACATATTTAGAATAACGTTGGTTCTTCATTATAAATTCATAAGTTCCATCATAACTGTAGAAATCATAAACTGAGTATCTACGCTAGAAAATATGCCAAAGATTGTTTTCAAAAATGTACGAGAGAGATACCCTGTTACTCAGGTGTCTCTATTTATTACAAACTTCTACCCTAGTTTTACATTGAAAATCATGATCCTGAATAACAGGATTCTTTCCTACAAATTAGAAGAAAATAAGATCATTGCATCTCTTGCGATCTTCAATTTAGAGCTTGACATTGTTGTTCTTTCAGTTCGCCTACGCTCTGTCCACACATGGCTTTATTCAAATGATTAGTAAATAAAAATGCTAAAACATAAGAAAAGTTAATTACTAAATTAATTTTCTTAATTAACAATCAAAGTGCATTCTCCCCTACAGAAAGGGGTGCTTTCTGATAATTTCTTCTCTTATGTGTGACATAAAGTAGTCTATGGAATACCTATACCATGGACTCGTCATCTCCCCCGAACTTGAAGATGTTACCCATCCTTGGGTGACCCATCCTGAGGTACAATGGCTTCTCTGATGTCCCAGGCGACAAATCTAGGAGCCCTTGCCTGTCTGTGATATCCTAGGCTCTGTTCCTCCTTATCCCAAGTCCTTCTTTCTTCGTCCTCATCAATGTCTTCTTTAATTATCAAGGGAAGGAAGAACAGTGGGCTTAACTTCATTTTGATCCACCTAAGTTTGTGCTTTACCACGGCTTCGCTGTACATTCTTGCTCTGCTTATTACGACTTCCAGTCTGAGGGGTGAGTGAGGTTCACGCTTCTTTAGGTATCCGGAATTCGCTTCCATCTATCGCTTATGACCTCTCGTACTTTGTTGAGTGTGCCTTGCATGGTTTTATCAAAATGCTCGATGGCTTCTTGTTATTTTTTGAGGAGGATGAGAATCAGATCCTCATCCGATGTTATGGCATGATGACCTTGGACCACCTTTTCTGGGTGTGTGGCTTCGACCCTTATCCAAAGTGCATTTTCCCATTCCTCCATCTGGTAGAGGTGAGCGTCTTGCTACCTTTCTATCTCGTGGTTCATCCATGAACACAATTCCCTAAGATGGAAGTCAACCATATAAGGATTGGGTGACCAATTTGTCGAATTAGGCATGCCCAGGTTATGAAGGAATAACTCACACAGCTGGTCCTTATAGAATCATGTGCTCTCCAAGCAAGCATCTACAAATTGCTTTGGGGTGTTTATTTACCTGGTCAAGTTATTCTTCAATCCCTCTAACAGGAAACAACACCCGTTCTCCTTAAGGTATAACACATAAATCTGGGATGGAGGTCTGGTCCCGATAATATCTTCATATAATTTTGCGGTGGTGACCAGGGTGGCTTCTAGATGTGATATTTTTTGGTCCTTTTTTGCCAACAATTCCTGGGTTTGGTTTAATTTTTCTTGTAATGCCTAGTTTTGTTGCTCTTCTTGCTTTAATTGGCCCGTGTGTTGCATCTTTAAAATGTGGGTTTTCTCATTCATGAATGGGGGTGCAGCTAATGTCAGGGCCTGGATTTTATGGAGTCGTGCCTCAATATTCATTACTGTCGGTTCTTCCCTAACTTTTTCTAATTCGGACAGTGCCTCAGTCAGCCTGTCATCCTTCTTAATTTGTATTTCTTCATCTGCAAGGTTCTGGAGTGGTGTATCTTCTTCTTCTGGTATAAAAAGGGGCTCCCTGTTCTACCCCATCATCATCATAGTCTGATTGGTCTTGGGGTATGGTCCATTCTTCCTCTTCTTTTTCCTTTTTCTTCTCTTTTTTCTTATCCTCCTTGGCTTTTGTCTACTGCCTCAACCTTCTGCTCTGTCACATGAACCTGCGCAATGTCCCTGTAGGTTTTTTACGGGAGGCATCCCTGGAATTTTTTATTTTTACCAAAGTCTCGGCCACCACCTCATTTTCATCGATGTCTAATTCGATTTTCCTTTTGACCCCTGATTGGGTGGTTGATTTTTCCTCTTTCTGCTCCGAGGCGGGGGTTGCTCCCATGCTTGGTGTACCCCTCATCCCCTGGACATCCTCGGCAGAGATATGAATGAAATATTCCCATGATAGTTCAAGGATTTGAGCCTTCAATTCTTCACAAATAATTATCTTGATCAACCCATGATGGGCTAATGCATCCCCTTTTCCTTGCGTTACCTTCCTACTCATCTCCCAGATGGACTATAATAGGTAGAAGGGTATGTTGATATTGTTATTGGGTTTTATCTCCCCCCTATGCCTCAAGAGATCAAGTATCCTGAAATGGTTGGTAGGAATATAGATAAGCCTCCCCGTGCAGGTAATGTACTTGAGGACGACCGCGGCCACTTCATCCCATGGTCTTGGCATGGTTTCTCTTTTAACGTCATTCTTGTCCTCTTCATACCGCTCACCATGCCCAAAGAAAGATAGTTTTGCACTAATATTAGATTCCCTGTCATCTTTCCCCCAATGTAGCCCCATGGGAATGCTTGTGTACGCTGCAATTGTTTCCTCATTCAGACGAATGCATAGCCCCTTCACCCTGGTAACGTACGATTCTTCTTTGAAATGCTTATTTTTTGGGAGAATTCTAGGGCTATTTCAGTGTCATGGCCTCTTAGCCCAGTAATAAATGGCATTCATCCCATTGTGCGGAGTATCAACAGTACCTCGGGTTTTTCATAGATTGAGGAACGGTCATCTGGTTCACTTTTCTTAAACCCCTTTGTCATCTTCTAAAATTTCTGAATAACATAAAACCAAAAAGCTTGGGGAGTGGCAGACCAAATGACTTACTTGCTTGCTCGGAGTCGATCGTCGATTTGTTGGCTTAGTACCGAATCATTCTTGCTATGTCCCCTTTTTTCTGAGAAAGCTTGTATCTACCTGTTAGATATGCTTCCTTATCTGTCTCCATCTCATTTTCTATTTTTGTATTAACTCTCATAATTTTACTCCATGTTGGTGCTTTGATAACAAAGGATATGGCGGGATACGGAGGTCGTCATTTCTTGATTTGGATGTGTCAGCCATCATTACCCAGTTGGTTACTTGTGTTCGTTCATCATTATACAGTAAGGTTACTCTAAATCGTACCAGCAATTTTACCAAAAGATTGTCCTCAGCTACGAATTATTCCTTATGTAGGGAGAATGATTTGATTGAAAATGCAAACAAAGAATTTAGTGATTACCTCTTATGCTTAACGTACCTTGTCTTGTCGACATGGATGTTTTTGAACGATCTCAAGGTTCTATAGTTGGTTATATCTTTGTCTATAGTTTTATTTGGCATATCCGTAGTTGCACTTCTATGATGTTTTCTTTTGGAAATGTTTGTCTTTCTTTTGCTAGCTCACTTGATTTTTCTTTTGCTTAGCTGAATTTTTTTTCTTGATTTGTGTGCTGGCTCTCTTGAAATTGCTTGTGCATGGTGGTTGGCTCGCTTGATGTTTGCTTTTCCTTGGCTGAATTTTTTCTTGATTTTTGTGTTGGATCGCTTAATGGTCGTTACTGCATCATAATCCTTTCTACTTCTTTTTACTTTTGTAGTGGTGGTTTATTTTGTGATGATATTCTCTGTGTTTTTTTCTTTTTTCTCTTCTTTTATTATTTTTTTCTTTTTTTTCCTCTTTTTTTTCATTTTTATTTTTATTTTTTCTCAGTTTGATTGGAGGACGTTTACATCCTTTATTAGCATTATATTTTTCTGACAAATATTTTGAGTGAATTCATCCTTGGATAGTGGTCTTCTATATAATTTGAGCCTGTGCCCATTTACCGTCATTGGAAATTTTGTTTGGTCTATGGTTTTGATCCTATCTACTCCATTGTTGCAGATTGTATCAATGATGTATGGTCCCAACCATCAGGTTGTAAGTTTCCCTTGAAATTTCTGAAATCTTGAATCATATAACAATTCCCAATCTCCTTCTATGAACTTCTTTTCCTTTATATTTTTGTCATGCCATGGCTTCCTTTGTTGCTGAATGATTTCAGTGTGAGCCAGAGCTTGTTGGTGGTGCTCATCTAGTTGGTTTAAATGGAGCATACGTTCTTCTTGGACTGCTGAAAGTTGCATGTTTAATTGGGTTTCTATTCTTACTGTTTTGATCTCAAATTCAATAGGGATCATTAATCTTTGTCCATATACTAGCTCATAGGGAGTAAAACCTGTTGTTGTTTTCCAAGTTGTGTTACAAGCCCAGATTGCTTCATTTAACCTGTCCACCTAATCCCTTTTATGCAATTGGACTATCTTTTTTACAATTTTCTCAAGTTCTATGTTGGTTACTTCAGCTTGTCCATTGTCTTGTGGATTGTAAGAGGACGACCTTCGGTGCTTTACCTTATTTATTCTAAGTAAGTATTCAATGAGGTTTGATGTAAACTATTTTCCCTGATCAAAAACTAATTCTCTTGGAACTCCAAATATTTGGAATATCTGTTCCGTGAAGAATTTTTCTACACTGGTTTGTGAAGAACCTGCAACAATTAATTAATGAGAATACACGAGATAGTAGAAATAACAGAACTCAGAATCACTTTTATTGATCGCAGGTCACTTCGAGGGGGCAACCTCCTTTGAGCAAGCTCAATACAAAATAACTTCACAGTGCCTTCATTGGTCTCAACACAAACTTATATACTAAGTCTAGACGCCAATACCATGGGTCAATACCATGTCTCAATACAAACCATGGGCCAATACAAACTATGGATCAACAATTACTACGGGACGACTTACAAAGCATATGCGTCCAACAACAATAATACAAACTATGGATCAACAAATACTACGGGACGACTTACAAAGCATATGCATCCAACAACAATATACTAACAAAGTAAATAGAAGGGTTGACATGGGTTCCTAACATCCCCTCTCCCTTAGAAAAAGATTTGTCCTCAAAGCTTTAGATGTGGAAATTGATGCAGAATCTGAAGGAGTGGTTCCCCTATAGCATCCTCGGGTTGCATTCCGGGCCACTGATGCCTTTTGAGTTTCAGGGAGGATTGTGTGGAAGGCTATAGATGAAGAAGAACCATATCAGCTACGTGAAATGTGCACTCAGAACGGTGTTGATCGGCTTGTTGTTTCAGTCGAATTCTTGCCATTTGGAGATTGTCCTGCAGAATGAGAATAATCTGATCGTGGTTTCGAAGAATCGAGTCAATTTCTTGAACTAGGGAGCTACTGAAGGTGTATGGAAGAAGAACTGACGGTGCCTGTCCAGAGATTGCTTCATATGGTGTCATTTTAGATGTGGTACTGTACCACTGGAGCACTTATAGGAATTCCATAGAAATAGTTGTCCAAATCTGTGTAGGGATGGGAAAGGGTTCGAGCAGTCCCGAAGGAGTGTCATTTCACCCTTGTTGACCTGGAAAGTATCCCAGTCAACCACCATCCATTGAATTGTCATTTTCAGTCCCTGCCAAAAGAAGTTACATTGTTCTCGGTCGTACGTTTTGAGGAACCCAAAGTGCCCTGCCGATGAAGAAGCATGGATTTCATAGAAGAGATAGCCCCGTTGAACAGATTGCAACCAATTTGGAACAAAGCAGAGAAATAGCTATAAGAGAAACTAGGTCATCAAATGTGCGAGAAGGAGCATCTGCCACCATATTGTCCTTACCCTTCTAGTAAGTGATCGCATAGTCATAACCCATGAGTTGAATAACCCATTTCAGGTGTGCTGGGGAGGAGACCTGTTGTTCCAGGAAATTTTCCAGACTCTGGAGATCAGTCTTGATGCAGAAATAATTCCCCAATAGGGATGGCTGCCACTTCTGTACTGCATGAAAAATAGCCATCATGTCCTGCTGAGATGTAGATGCGGCTAAATGCTTACCGGAAAGGTCTCTTGAAGGCGGCAAGCCCACTGGTGCAGCAAAGACACTGGCATATCTATCCAAGGAAGTAGTGGAGGCGGTTGGTGGGTGCATCTGAATGGAATGGAGCTGAGCGATAACACCATGTGAATTCCTCTTAAGGATCTTTTCCAGGTGATGTGAACTGATGATGCAGAGAGACCCTGGTTGTAAGCCCATAAATTTGTGTTGTGTCCCATTGACTGAAAACTGCATCCAAAGTTCAGCAAAATCCCATAAGATGGGGCCAAGTGTGCGTAACCATTGAACGCCCAAAACCACATCACATCCACCTAAGGACAAGGCAAACATGTCAGAGCGTAGGTTATAATATTCCAGAGAGATACGCAGATTATGACACTTTTCCTTGCAAGGTAAGGTGCCCCCATTGGAAACCATGAATTCAAAGTTGGAGCAAGGATAGATAAACAATCAACCTGTTTGGCAATCCGAGGGTCAATGAAGTTATGAGTGCTGCCAGAATCAATGAGTACTGTAAGAGGAAGCTTCTTGAAGTAACCCCTGACCCGCATTTTTTGGGGGTTGGTGACGCCAGATAAAGCATTGAGAGATATCTTTGGTTGGTCGTCCTCAGATGGGGGGTCAATAGGAGGCTCTTGAATGTCGACCTGATCATCCATTGTATCTGGAGCTTCTTCACCAATTTTAGAGGCAGGCGGAGAATCCATATCCAAGAGATAGAGCTTTTGTTGAACACATTTATGTCCCCAAGTGAATTTCTCATCACAATTATAACAAAGCCCTTTTTCTCTGTGTGCGTGCATCTCTGTTTCGGACAAATGCTTGATAGGAGCTGGAGGAATGGGAGGTCGTTGAGAACCCATATTTTGGAAGGGAACAAAAGTGGGTTTGTAGGGTTGTTGGGCTGCAATCTTGTCTTCTGCCAACTTAGCCAACCCTAGAGCTTCCATCATTATGTTGGGACATAACATTTTAACCTCTGAGCGGATTTCATCCTTAAGACCACATATAAAACAACTCCTGTAGAATTCATCAGACAATCCTTCTGTGTGATTAGCTAGTTTCTCAAATTATGTCTGATACTCTCTCACAGTGCTAATTTGGCGAAGCTTAGTGAGGGATCCAATGAAATCATCAAAAGCACTAGGACCAAATCGTTGCAAAAGGAGCTGGCAAAAATCTAGCCATTTTGGCTCTTCATGAGCCTTGATGTACCAACGGTACCATTGAAGAGCTTCCTGTTCCAAATGAAAGGATGCAAGTGGAACTTTAGTGAGATCAAAAGTATTATGCAGACTAAAATATTGTTATGCACGATAGATCCATCCAGTCGGATCAATACCATTGAAGCGAGGAAAATCAAGCTTCGGACCATGGAAATTGCTGGAAGAAGAGAACCCACTGTTTGATGAAGACGCAGACTGTTGTTTGTTGTTCATGGCTAAATGCTCAAGATGGAGGCCAAGAAATTTTTCATCCAAATCCTGGAGTTTGTTTTGGATGGCTGCAAGTGCTTCCCCCATGGTGTGTGCTCCTGTGCGGGTGACAACCATAACCAGGGTTTTGTTTTTTTTTGGGGGGGGGATGGGTAGAAAAACACAAACAGAAGCTTAGTTAGTAAAGGGAAATTTGGATTTGGGAAAAACTCTGATGGGTAATTGGGGTTTGACTAGGTTTTGGACACTGTCGAAAGGACAGGGAAGCAGAAAAGGGGGATTTCATAAGCAAGGTGAAAGAATGAGAAAATTTGGTAGAGAGGGACAAAGAAGCAGAATTAGGAAAGGAACTCCGTGGTAAAATTTGAAGGCGATCGGGTGAAAATCGAAGAAGTTATGGAAAACCCTAAAAATAGACAAATGTGAGATTTCGAGTGTTGGGAAGTGGAATTTGGGATAGGGTCCTCAGGAATGAAATATGCAGAATGGGATTGCAAGGGTTTCAGAGAAGTTTCAAGGGAAACAGAGTTAAAACAAATGGATCTGAAACGACACCGAATGGATCGAAAACGGCTAGATCTGAAATGGCGGTTGGATGTGAAACGGATTTCAAAATAGATCTGAAACGGCTGGATCTGGGACGACTTTCAGAATGGATCTGAAACTGCATGGAAGTGATCGGCAATAGTTCATCTGAAAAAATATATGGACCCCATGTATGTTTGGCTTCCTAATAGTTCAGGGGTTTCACTCGGCCACCAATGTTGTCTGACGGCTTGTGTATTGGGGCAGTACCCCTCACTCCACGGCTCAGGTAAAGCGGATAACCGCTTTGCCACAAACGACAGCTCTTGATTTACCTCACGGGTGGGAACTAGTCAATCAGGTAGGGGTCGTTGCCCTTTTCGCCGGCATGTCCTCTCAATGGGCCAACTACTTTGAGGTTCATGTGGTACTCCTCACAATGAATTTTAGGGCTTATTCCCAAGTACTTCCCACAGTTAAGAGGATAGGGATTATTCCCAGATCCGAACTTGCAACAGATGCAAAAAAAAAATTGGCATAAATTCCACCCAACGAGCCCAAGAAAGTGCTCTGATACCAGATGTGAAGAACCTGCAACAATTAATTAATGAGAATACATGAGATAGCAGAAATAACAAAACTCAGAATCACTTTTATTAATCGTAGGCCACTTCAAGGGGGCAACCTCCTTTGAGCAAGATCAATACAAAATAACTTCACGGTGTCTTCATTGGTCTCAACACAAACTTATATACTAAGTCTAGGTGCCAATACCATGGGTCAATGCCATGTGTCAATACAAACCATGGGCCAATACAAATTATGGATCAACAATTACTACGGGATGACTTACAAATCATATGCGTCCAACAACAATAATACAAACTATGGATCAACAAATACTACGGTACGACTTACAAATCATATGCGTCCAACAACAATATACTAACAAAGTAAATAGAAGGGCTGACATGGGTTCCTAACATGGTTTCATTGGATGCTGCAAGTGCTACAACTTCAGCCCATTTTGTTAGGTAGTCGGTACAAACTAGAATGTAGTTTTTATGATTTGAAGGTGGATTGAATGGGCCAACGAAGTCAAACCCCCATTTTTCAAATGGTTCTAGCGAAACTTGAGGGTGTAGAGGCATCTCTTCTCTTTGTGTAGGCTTTCCCATTCATTGACAGTCATCACAACGTGATACATATTCATGGGAGTCCTTGTGTAGTGTTGGCCAATAGTATCCAGTCTATAGAATTTTATAGGTTGTTCTCTTTGCTGCATAATGGCCTCCACAAGGCTCATTGTGAGTGGCGTGGAGTATGTCATGGACCTCATCTTATCAAATGCATCTTCTTAACATATGGTTTGGTCCTTTTTTAAAAACCATTCCTTGTATCCAAGTATAGGTTGTACTTTGCCTGATGATCCTGCACTTTTCCTTGTAGTTATAATGAGGTGGAAACTTGCCTAATACCAAGTAGTTTTCTATATCAGAAAACCATGGGGTTTGTGTCGAGATTGCAAAGGGGTGTTCATTAGGGAAGTGATCATTTACCAATTCATTGTCCTGTACATGGGTTATCCTGGACTGAAAATATGCTACCACGTTATGTTTTCCTGTCTTTTCAAGGATTGTTAAGTCGAATTCTTGTAAGAGAAGCAACCATATAATAACTCTAGCACTTGTATTATACTTATTCATGAGGTACCTGATTGCAAAATGATTTGTGTGAACAAAGACTGGGTACCGCGTGATATAGTGTCAAAACTTGTTTATGGCATGTACAACAACCAAAAATTCCTTCTCTGTTACTGTATAGTTTAGTTCTTCCCCTGCCAAGTTTTTGCTGATGTAGTAGATTGCATATGGTTTTTTCTCTTCCTCTTTCCCAAGGACTTCTCCAATAGCCTTGTCTAATGCATCCGAATGGATGTCAAATGGTAATTTCCAGTTTGGTCCTTGGAGGACTAGGGTGGTTGTTGTTTTCTCTTTAAGGTGGTCAAATGTTGTCATGCAGTGCTCAGTCCAGACAAATTATCAATCTTCTGTTAAGAGGGAAAACATAGGCGCAGTGATTTTGTTGAAACCCTCTACAAATATTTTGTAGTAACCTATTTGTCCTAGGAAACTACGGACATCCCTCTGTTTTCATGGTGGAGGTGGTGTTTTAATAATAATGACTTTTGCTTGATCTACCTCGCTTCCTCTTTCGGATATGTGGTGTCCCAAGGCTATCCCTTCTTGCATTAGCATTCGGCATTTATCATTGCTGAGGCATATGCTCATTTCGATCTATTTATTCAGGACCAACTCTAAATGTTGTAATGCTTAATTAAAATTATGTCCATACGTTGTGAAGTCGTCCGTGTAGACTTCCATCTGGTCATTGATTAAATCAGAGAATATACTCAAGATAGCCCTTTGAAAGGTTGCTGGAGCATTATAGTCCAAAGGGGAGTACTCTATACACGTATGTGCCCCATGGGCAGGTAAACATTTTTTTTTATCTTGGCCATCTGGGTGGATTTGGATTTGGTTATAACCACTGAATCCATCCAAAAATGAAAAAAAATTGTTTCCAACCAAAGTATCCATCACCTGATCAATGAATGGTAGAGGAAAGTGATCTCTTTTCGTTTCCTTGTTAATTTCCCTATAGTCTACACAGATTCGCCACTTTCCTCCCTTCTTCGGAACTATCACCAAGGGTGAGACCCACTCACTATCTGAGATTGGATAAATGAACCCTGTGTCCAACCATTTTTGCAGTTCTTTATTAACTATATCTTTTAACGCTGGATTCATCCTTCTTTGGGGTTGTCTTATTGGAATAGCACCCTCTTTGATGTAAATATAATTTTTGCAAATATCTGGGTGTATCCATTTCATATCAGCGTAGGTCCATGCGAAAGCTCTGTTGTTTTCTAAGAGTATTTTTATTAATTTATGTTCTTGTTCTTCCTCCAGATGTGCATTAATATTGACTGTCTTCCCAGGAAAATTTTCCAGAATTTTTACCTGTGGAAGTTGTTCTTCAATAGAGAATACCTGCTTCCACATTCTTTCTGTGCTGCTTTGAGAGTGTAGCTTTTCGTGTTTTTGACCTGTTACAAATATTTCCTCAAGCATATCATGATCAGGATACATATTTTGAATAAAATTATCTAAATAAGCATCCTCATCTTTATCTTTTAGGGTACGAGGAGTTCTTATATTGAGAACTGGTTGCATGTTTTGGCCATCCATGTCATCGTAATCATCCATCCAATTTTGATGTTTTGTGTCTGTAGATCATTTTGTTGGTGGATATATTGTGATCTTATTTCTTTCTTGTCCACTGGTAATTGTCATATCCCCAGATCGACAGCCTATATAGGCATCTTTTGTTTCCAGCCATGGCCTCCCCAAAATGAGTGGGTATCCACAGAGTTTGCTTTTGACTTCAATGACTATGAAATCTGTTGGATATTCCCAAGATTCTATGTTGATAATTACATCTTCAAGGATACCTTATGGCTTAGCAATGGATGTGTCACCTAGTTGTAGTATCGTACTTGTCGGTCTCAAAAAGGGTTGGAGGCCTAGGGATAGCATTGTATCCTTTTTCATAACATTTATTGCAGCTCCTAAGTCGATTACACTGCTTGAAATCGGTTTCATGTTTATGGTTACATTGACAATCGGGCTCTTTGGGGCAAGGTACTTTGGGTTGACAGAAATTCCCAACATAAGGTCTGCAAGATGGCCTATCACATTTATGGTTGGGGGGTCCCTTTTCCTCCGCCCTGGTTTTTTTAAGCAGTTTTCTTTTATGAATTTGTTACAGATTGGGATGTCTTTGATTTCCTGTAAGAGTGTGATTTGGATGTTCAAGTGTTTCAATTCATTCAATATGATTTTTTCTTCCTCCTCTTTATGGTTTTGTTTCAGCTTCTCATGAAATGGAGGACTAAGAGGATTATTTTCTGGTATTTGGGGTATTACTTCAGGGTGCTGATGTTCTAGAGATGCAGCGTGCTCAGAATAGGTGGCTTCTTAATCGTGTTGATAATGGGGACCCTGTAGCGTTTTACCAAATCTCATTTTGATCTCATTCAAATACAATGTGTCTACAAGATATGCTGGAAACTGCATTACTTCATTGTTGAAGGGTTGTTGTCCTGTCCTGTCCTATTGTTATTTGTACTTGGGATAGGATGAGCAGGGATTATAGGTTCTCTAGGGATTGTTGATTATGTGGAGGTGGCATTATAAGTGGTTGTTGTAGTGGTGCTCTCCAATTTGTGGAAGATGGATATGGATTTCCATAGTTGACTTGTGGTTGGGAAAAAGGTGGGGGATATGGGTACAGCTGAGGAAAGTATGGTTGTTGGTAGGGAGTTGGATTTTGCTACCATTATCTTGGCCCTGCTTGTAGAGGCCATGAAATTTGTGCTGATGGATTCTAGTTTTGCTAAGTATTCCCTTGATTAAAATAGGCCTAATTATTATTTTGGAAGGGTCTAGCAAAATTGTTTCTTCGCTGGTTGACAAAACAAAGTTGTTCTATTGAATTTTTTGAGGTAGGATCTTGTATGGATGCCTTGCATGATGGTAGTAAAGAGAATTTATCTGTGGTATGATAATCAGTACAGATCCCACAAACTTCTACTGCATTTAATTGGCATTACCCTTTTCATGTTTCTTTCTACATCTTGGGCAGAATACTGTAAGTGCTTGGTTGATCTCATCATGTTTCCTTTTTAGTTGGAGTTCATATAATTGCATAGCCAATGATTGAAGGATGTATGTTTTCATATAATCTAATAGATTCCCTAAATCATATTTTTTTAGGCTTGGGATAGAAAAGGTTGATCCCCCAGCGATTGGATGTATATCTCTTGTCATATTTTTGCCTTCTCGGGACCTAGAATAATTTTTAAATATTTGCAGAATTTGATCATAAGTTTTCTGAAAGATGTCTCCATCACCTAGAAGGTTTAAGACTTCAAGGTATTCTTCTTTGATCCCCCTAAGAAGTACAAGTTTTAATGATTCCTGATCTAGGGTACAATGAATAGCCCTTTTATAGATAAGTTAGAACCGTTGTGCATAGTCTTCTAGGGATTCTTTTTCTCCCTATTGCATCCTAAAAATATCATCCCTAGTGTCTTTTGATTTACAGTAATCTATATATTTTTCTAGGAAGTCTTGTTTCATCTGATCCCATGTGAAAATGTTGTTTCCTTCCAACTCATAAACCATCTGAGTGATAACTCTTTCAATGTGAAAGGAAAGAGTCTTAATTTTTGTGCATTAGTGGTATAACCAAAGGATCTGCATATTACTTTGAATTAGAACAGGAATGTGTCAGGATATTATGAGGTTAAGCCATGGAAGTTTGGAAAATTATTGGGATTGATATTTTTCATTATAGCATCCCCAAGAGGTACACTAATATGGAAGGTAAACAGTTCTCTGTGTTAATATTCCTCATCTGCCATGGTAGTCTTTGAACTAGATCTATCGAAGAAGTTATCAAAGTCTGGGTTATAGCTGGGATTAGTTTCTTCGTCAGTGTTAAGAAATTCAAATTGAAGGTGTTTGGAACTGTTATTGCTCATACGACGGTTAGGCAGAAAACGTCCAATTTTTTTAGATTTTCAAAATTATATATATATATTTGTGCTTTTAACAAAAGATTTATCTTATAGGTTAAGCACCTCCCCGGCAACGGTGCCAAAAAGTGTTGGGCTTCATAAATGTTTACTGTTTACAGGCTTTCGTTTAAGAAGTTCACTTTAATTATCAACCAAGGGACGTACAAAGTTTAGAGGTGCTAAGAACTATATGTGCACTATGTTGAGAGGATCTTTGTCATTGGGTGTTTGGTTGTCTTAAGAATTGTTGGAGAGTTATTCTAATGAAGATGGAGTAATCTAGAGGTTTTTCACAAGCAATTTGAGAAATAGAAATATGAAACTTAATCTAAGAAAACATGAAGCATGAAACTAATCTAGGAAAGCAGGAAACTTTTAATCTATGAAAGCAGAGAAACTAAATCTAGGAAAGCATGAAACTTTTAATCTATGAAAGTAAAGAAACTAAATCTAGGAAAGCATGAAACTTTTAATCTATGAAAGCAGAGAAACTAAATCTAGGCAAGCAGGAAACTTTTAATTTATGATAGCAGAAAAACTAAATCTAGGAAAGCAAGAAACTCTATCTAAGAAAGCTGGAAATTATATCTAAGAAAGCAGGAAATGTTGAGCTACGAAATCCAAAGTACATCTTTCCATAGAACATGTGAATCAAGCCTAATCGAGCTAGAGGATCTTTCAAATTAGAACAGGAAATCATCATTCAAAAGCACGGATCTAATTTGGTCGAATATAAAATAATAGCTTGATATAAATCTGGGAATTGCAGTTTACGAATGGGGGTTACAGGACTACAGATGCAGTGTATTGGAACTACATACGCAATATTAACGAACTATAGAAGAAAGACATTTTGTGCGCAACATTGAATCTGACTATCGAATAAACATTAAACTTAACCTACACATACATATATTTGGACTGAACAACATAATGCATGAAAGATATGAAAATCAAGAGATAGAAATCCTGAGCTACGCACTGAGGGGGGCCTCCCCAATGCGCATCATAGGAGGAGAATAAACCTATGAACTCACAGATTTAGAATAACATTGGTTCTTCGTTATAAATTCATAAGTTCCATCATAACTGTAGACATCGTAAATTGAGTATCTGCGCTAGAAAATATGCCAAAGATTGTTTTCAAAAATGTACGAGAGAGAGACCCTGCTACTCAGGTGTCTCTATTTATTACAAACTTCTGCCCTAGTTTTACATTGAAAATCACGATCCTGAATATCAGGATTCTTTCCTACAAATTAGGAGAAAATAAGATCATTGCATCTCTTGCGATCTTCAATCTGGAGCTCGGCATTGTTATTATTTCAGTTCGTTGGCGCTTTGTCCACACATGGATTTATTCACATGATTAGTAAATAAAAATGCTAAAACATAAGAAAAGATAATTACTAAATTACTTTGCTTAATTAACAATCAAAGTGCGTTCTCCCCTACATAAAGGGGTTATTTCTGATCATTTCTTCGCTTATGTGTGGCATAAAGGAGTCTATGGAATACCTATATCATGGACTCATCACTTCCCCTTAACATCTACTGGCACAACAACAAGTGACTTGGCAGCATTGACTCAATGAAGCAGAGACCAAGACATAGTGCGACAATGATTGAGACGTTCTTCAGATGACTTCAAAGAGCAGGACGACTCATGGAATTGGCATGACTCAAAGACAAGTAGATTACCCAACTGTATGATGAGACACAAACACGTGCCATGTTGAAGGACGATAATAAGCTTCCATAAAGCTATTTAAAACAAAGTCGACTTATTTCTCCCCAACCCCCATAATGCTTGATGAGTACCTCTTTGTTTTTTAATGAGCTTGAGGAGAATAACATATGTTGGGTATAGCTCATCTTTCGGATGATTCCAATCTCACATGTTTTACGAACCTGAGAAAGGAAGGGTTTGCTCCCATATGGGTCCTTCAATGTATCATTTTATGAGTCCAAAGAAGGAAAACTCGATCATGTTTCACATTTAGAGATTCTAAAATAATCAAAAGAAGAATATGAAATTTCTTTTTCATAAAATTAACCCCGGGCCCTAATCCCGAAAAAGTGTAAAATAATGCCTAAAAGATCTCTCTTAGTCAACGGTTGACTAAGGTATTCTTTTTTCATAATTAATACCACTCAACCTGAAAAAGGGATAAACTAAAACTGAATAGATTCCCTTTCAAATCCTTTTACGAGCGTGAAAGGAAGCAAGTTTTCTTGGCAATCTTTTCATGTTTTGGGAGTTTGAAAAGAACTTAAAAGGAGGCTCCAAAGACTTCATTTTCCGTAAATTAATCCATCTAGTCTGAAAAAGGGGTAAACTAATACTAGGCAGAAACTTCCTCATTATTTTTATGAGTATGAGTAAAGAGGACTATACTCGACACCTTTTTACTTGGTTTTGACAAGCACGACTAAGGTATCAAAAGCACTTGGAATCTTTTTCATGTTTAAATCCAGAGCACGAAAAAGGAAAAATTAATCTCAAACCCATTTTCATGTTTCTTAAATAGAGCATGAAGAAGTGAAAATTAAGCTCGACACTATCTTATTGTTTTTAACGAGCTCGATAAGAGGTTGGAAGAATGATCACGACATCTGCTTCATTTTTCAGTGATCTTACAATAGAAAATGAACTATGCTCAGTATGATGGTTTCATTTTTTAGTGAGCTTGAAGTTGAAAATAAACTATGCTCAGAATGAGGCCCATTAATGTTTTCCTTACCAACATGATGTCCAGAGGTTGGTACTTAGGGTGATATCCATTAGCAGGTTTCCCCCAACATGATGTCTAGAGGTTGGAAATTTTTCCCCCGACATTACCAGCAAAAGCTAGTAGCTTAACTCTAGTATGATGTCCAAAGGCTAGAGACATACCCCCCAAGGCTTCGTTTCATATGCCTACTCATCTTCTTCACCCAATTAAATTCCTGGATACTAATATGAAAAGGTTCACTAGAGGGTAGGAAGAATGAGGATCAAGTGACATGGGTAGATGAAATGAAGGTTCAAGTCCTAAATTTAGTGGGAGACTCGACTCAATGGGAGAGGAATCGGTTTCATTTTCTAACGAGCTTAACACAGAAAGGGAACTATGTTCATGATGACTTGTTTAATTTTTTAACGAGCTTGACACAGAAAACAAACCATGCTCGTGAAGTTGGTTTCATTTTTATGCAAGCTTGAAACCAAAAGTAAACTATGCTTGGGAACGGTTTCATTTTTACACAAGCTCGAAACCAAAGGTAAACTATGCTTGTAAGGGTATGTTCCATTTTTTAAAGAGCTTGGAGACAGAGACCAATATATTCTCATAAGGGTTGATTTCATTTTTTAACGAGCTTGAAACCAAAAACCAAACCATGTTCAAAGGAGGTTGGTTTCATTTTTACACAATCTTGAAACCAAAAGTAAACTATGCTTGGAACCAGTTCCTAACCAACATGATGTCCATAGGTTGGTAGCGCACCCCCAGCATAAAAAGCTAGCGAGATAATTCCATCATGATGTACATAGGTTGGGGAAATGCCCCCCAGAGTTCCCTTCGAAAAGGAAAGAGATATCGGTTTACTAATGATTTAACTCTGGCATGATGTCCGAAGCCGAGAGACATGGTCGACGATGGAGAAGAAACCACTAGAACATTTAGAACATTCAAGTAATTATGGTGGTTGGCAACCAAATAATGATCAGGTTTAACAAAGGAAAGTTGATCAATGGTCACTATGCTCCCATCATAGCGAAAATAAATCACTTGAAAGTGTCAGGACTCTACAGCTTTCATTGCATAGACATAATCTTGCCCAAGAAGCAGATTAAAATCGAAGGGACCTTGGACTACCATAACATCAATGCAGACATTTTTCCCTCCTAAGGTAATAGGTAACTGAGGAAGGATCCCTAAAGGTCTAGTAGGTCTTCTATTAAAATCCAGTATATGATCTGTGGTTGGCACAATCTGAGGAGAAGCTATAGCTTGCCGAGCAGTTGAGGATAAAATACTAACAGAAGCCCCTTCATCAACTATAGTGCGAAAAATGTCCTTATCGGCAACTCCTACAGATATATGGAAAGGATCACTTGAAGGAAGACGATATTCTATTAGAATACTCTAATCAAAATAAATAGCCTCATTGATTGGAGGGGGTTCCGTCGAAATGGGTAAAATTCCCCATTGTCCAAAACAATCTGAATTAACTAAGAAAACATCGGTGGTTTTCAGTTCACTCTCAACTAGAAGATTCGAATTAGACAAAGATTGTGTCATGGTGACTACTTCGGTTTTAGAATTCTCCAATGAAAGAGTGGGATCGAGTGGATATGACATCGACTCAACCACTTCAACTTCACTCTTGAAAGGAAGAGCAGAATGAACTACTTGTTCTTCACCCGTTGAGGAAAGAGTGGGATCGACCAAGGATGGAGTTGGGTCGACTACTTCATCGACCAATGGGAGGTCAAAAGACAACTTGAAATAGCAAGTTGGAAGGTGTTTTTGAGATACAATAATGTATTCCAACAATTGTGAAGCTTCATCCATGCATGGGCAAAGGTAAGTAAGTTGCATGTCCTTACATAACAAACAAGGATTCTTGACTTTACCTTTCTAACCTTTTACCATAGAGTCACTGGTCGATGGGGTATCATCAGTATGATGTCCATAGGCTAATGATATATGTTGTTTGGAGGATTTATACCGCTCTTCTAATACCTTGGAAAGTCCAAGACAATTCTTAAGAAGGTGATCACCCCTGCAAATCTTGCAAGGGAAATTGGGTTTTCGAGGTGTTTGAATAGAATGAGCACCATTAGAATCAGCCGATTGATACCTAGTCTTCTTCTTCTTCTTCTTCTTCTTCTTCTTCTTATTCTTCTTCTTCTTCTTATTATTATTATTATTATCCTCCTAAGTATTGGCATCACTAATTTTATCAGGCAAGGAAGAAGAAGAAGAAGATACATTTGACGAAGAAGGCAAAGGATCAATTTGGGGTTGATTCTCTCATGGTGGAGAGTTGACATTTGAAGTATTAGGTACATATGGGGTCACCGAATTGGAGAATAACCATACCATCAATCCTATTGACAATCTGGAAAGGTTCAAAGTGGCAATAAAGGGAGGACCAACATCTCCAAATGGAGGAAAAACAAAAGGTACCCCTTTAAAAGGGGTCTCTTGGTTGGTAGTCCCAGAAGAGTTTTCCATATCTAAACTCTCTAAGGATTTCTAAATACCACACATGGAAAATGCTACTTAAACTAAAAGCAACAAGCAAACTGGTGAATAGGTGGGATATAAAAGCTGGAATCCTCACGGGTGTGGCAAGCTGTCACAAATCACAAGATACTGTAGGGTCCAACAACTATACTTGGACCAATATTTTAGAGCACTAACAAAGGAGTATTGGGACCGTACCCTTGGCCATATAACCCAACTACCTAACATTACGTGATTAGTGATCTCCCCGAGTGTTGTTCTCAGTGTATTGTGACAACAAGAGGACTACAAGAACCAGTGGCACAAGAAGAAATTACTGAAGTCTCAAAATTGGTGGGTCAAGAAGAAGAAGTTGTTGAAACACAAGAATTAGCTGCTGAAACTCAAGATTTAGAAAATCAGGACCAACCTCTTACCAAGGAAAATGATGGTAAAGCAAATGTTCAGGAACTGATATTATTTAGTTGGACACAGAATATGAAAAGGACACAGAAGATGAAAAGGATCAGGAGATGGAAAAGGAACTCTCTATGATGAATCTTGAAATAAGTAAATGGATATATCACGCTACCTTGTGTGAGGAAGGGATGATTTTCCTGCCTTTACATAGGAAGGACATTAAGGAGCTTAGAGAGAGATGGGATGAATAATTGACCTTCCAAGGGTTTCGCTGGGAAAAATTGCAAGAGGAGCTAAAGGAATAAAGAAATTTTAAGCCCATGCAGCAAGAGAAGGAGCAAATGTATAATTTAATTCAGGAATTATTAAGTTGTAGGGACCCATGATCATCTTATTCATTCTTCCTTTATGAATAGTTGACTCTTTTTAAGATAAAATCTCTTAAGGAAGGGAGGCCCCATCAGTTTCTTACAACTCCTCAGTTTTTTAATACCTTTTCCCAGATTGATTTCCCTGGACAAAATTTATTATGTGAATTATATTTGCATGAGTTAGCATGCTTCATGGACCTTGGGTTCAATCATGTTCCTTATGTGGGGGATATACATCTAAGGTAATTTACTTCCTTCTTCACCAATCAGATGAATTGGTGGAGTGCTTCCCATACCATTCGAAAGGATGAGGATAATTCTACTCTATGGATCTGAGGTGAGCCTCAATCCCCTGCTGTTATTATTGAGCCTGAATCCCCTGCTATTATTATTGAAAAACATAGGATATACCTCTCCTCTCCCAAAAAGTTAAAACAGATAACAACACTTCAGGATGAGGTTATATCTACATGTGTCAAGACCATATCACAGCAAGAGCCCTATGCATTAGAAAGAAGCCTGCACATATGGGAAGCTTCTTCTGAGCTTATGAGAACAAGATATCCTTACTGCCTTGAAAATTTTAAATATGCTCTATCTTGAGTTCCTAAGTATGTCAAGTGTATTCATACATGTGGACCAAGCTGGCTAGGATTAAGATTCAAATTCCCACTCATATGGTTCCCTGAGAAGGAGTACATGAGTATGTACAAGTTGACCAAAAAGGGAAAAAAGAAGTGTTGGGTAGAGTTGGCTTCTTGCAAAGGGTATATGAACCATGGAGATAAGCCTGAATCTTCCTTCAATCTACTAACCTCCACAGGAAAAAAATTTATTCAAATTCAGATTCAGATTAACTGTAATTTGTTGCACGAGGACATGCAATTGTACAGTTGGGGGGAGATGTTGGGTGCCAGAAATTACCCTTTTTTCTCACTTCTATTGTGATCTTTTTTCCTTGTTTCTCCTTATTATTACTACCAGGTTATCTTTCCCAAGGAAAAGCATGAACTTGAGCTGGTATAATTTATTATTACTTTGTTATATTAATGCCTAATTTTTTCCAGTGTTTATGGATTTTGTCGAAATTGTGTTGACTTGTGATAGATTGATGAAAACAATTTGAGACCACGGGGAATTCGGGTGTATCAGCTTGCTGATACACGTGGATGAAGAAGCACTCGGCAAGCAGCTACACCTTTGCAGGGCTTCGGTTCAAATTATTGCAAGGTAGTCTAAGTTATCCTCCCACACGGCCAGCTGAAACTCACTTGGCGTTGAAACAGTTCGAGTTGTAAGAGCATGAATGTTCATGAAACGGATTTTATCTCAAATGTAATAATGGTTGTAACTATTTCTATTTCGGAGTATTGACTGAACAACCTGAATATCTTTGATCTTCATGGCTTCCTGAATTATAAGGAATTGATTCGCCTTGTTGTAATATTTAAAGGAGGATAGGATGGGAAAAAGAGGTTAGGGTTATTTTGGAAAGAATTTGTAATAGAAGTGGAAGAGATCTGTATTTCAAATTCACCTTATTAATGAAATCGACAACATCTTCCTGAGTTACTTTGTATTGATTTATGGTAGTGTTTAGAGGCATCTCTGTTAGAAGGCAAGGGCCCACCTTCTATCAAAGTTGCTTAGTTAGTTAGTTGTTTATTTCCTTTGCTTGGTTTGGTGTGGAATTGCGATTAGATTTCCCTTTTGGTTTGCTGAAACAGTTTGAATATTAAGCGTAGGATTTTTCAATTATAGTTCCTTTTGGTTTGCTGAAACAGTGTGAGCATTAAGCGTAGGATTTTCCATTCATAGATTTTCTTGGTTTGTTGAAACAAACGACTGAATAATGCGTAGTTTCTCTTTGCAAGTGTGTTATTGATTATTGTTGTTACACCTGTGCTCTGCTGGTGCATTTTATCATTATTTATTTTCTTTCATGAACTGCTGAAAATGGTAGATGGCATATGGATTTATAGAACAGGAAGATTGATTTCCTTTATGGTTGCGTATTGCAATTGTGATGACGATTTAGGATTTAACTTCTTGCAAAATAAATTTATCTATTTTATTCTTAAATCAGTCATTCCCAGAATTAATACAGTAGAGGTATTGTGAACTTTATTAATCTCTTGCGGCCGAAATAGTTTTTGAAGTTGGATTGAGCAGTGAGCAGAGCATAGACTTAGTAATTAGGTAGATTGGGTAACTTCTAGTTGATGGATCAGTTACTGAATGTTTATGCATATATATTTCTTGATTACCTTTGAAATAACATACTTCCCTGGTTTGGAAATTGATATTGAGCACTTTGTTTATTAATTAATAGGCAATTATAGTGACCAACAATCCTAATTGTATTTTACAAATTATTATTAACTTATTTGCTCATGATTAGTAAAAATAATTTTCATTTCTTTTCAAACTAAACACCCTTACCCATTGTATTTATTTTATTTATGCAATGTGTTACGATGGTCATATCAAGGGTGTGATGCATTGTGTATACCCTTCAAATATCCCTCTTCCATGGTGGGGACTAGTGTGATGGATAAAACCATGTTAACTTATTCACATCCACCCTGTTGAGAGACTCGTGGTTCCTGGGGAATAAGGTCGAGTCCTTATTTCACGCCCCCTAGTCTAATCCCCGTGAAGGACGGAATATGTGGCCTACCCTCACAACAACATGCATCTAATGAGAAAAATCCTCTCTTGCTTTTTCCCAACTCGTCACATGGAGTAATCACTAGTCTTACTATCTTTCTTCCCATTCATCCCCATTACCTGATGTGTACCGATTGGAAATTGTGATCTTGTAGCTACACGTGAAACACCACGTGCATCAAATATTTCAAATAAAAATCATAATATATCAATTTACATCAAGTTAACATCAAGTTAACATCACCTTTCATGGATACCTAACTCAATCCGGAGTCTACGTGGTATCAACAAAACGTTGTGTCACGTGTACTTGTATTTCACTGTCACACTTGAAAACCCATCAAAATTACATGATATATACAAACATAAATGTATCCACTTAATCATCATTCCATAATTCCATGATATCATAAACATTTGATCATCATCATTCATCTCATTCGTAACAGATAGGTTTAAAACGTTGAATTTGTTCATCAAGGTATTAGTTTCCACACACACAACTGGGCCATTCATCATTAGATGCCCTCAAATAATAACGCAGGATAATAGTGAAGGTCTGAAGTAAAAGTGGGGCACTACAATGCTCATGTTTTATATATATGTAAATCGGTGCTATTTTTTAGGTTTTGGTGCACCGATGCTATTTTTTGAGGTTTTGGAAGCACTAGTGCTCATAATATGCCGAAACACTGAATTGCAATTCACATTTTTTAAAAGAGAAGCGGGAAAAACCTAAAGATGACTCTTAAAAAGAGTAAAAAGTGAGTTTTTATTTTATTTCTTCATCTCGCATGAGAGAAGAGGAAGAGGAAGTGTCTCTGCATGAGAATGTAATACACATATCAATGAATACAAGGAAAGATAAAGAGTATCCTAGCCAAAGTAACCATTTTTTCCCTCTTCATTGTTTTATTTTGTATTGAGTTATTTCTATTTTATTCCATTTATCATTATTTTTCCTCATTTTTAAGTTAGCTTTGCTATAGATGTTTTTGCAGGTTTGAGGGTTTTGTCTCTATTTCCATGTTAATGGTGGATTTCTTTAGAGTTTTACATCAACATAAATGGATAGAAGATGAGGGGAAAGTTCAACTAAGAAATGGGTATATTTTAGTGCAGCATGGATGCATATCCCCATTAGTGATTTTATTCATGTTATTTTCGATTTCTCAATATTGTTATTTAATTATCAGTTGCTTTTCTTGTTTTTTTTAATTCATTTGAGGGTTTTAATTTTATTTGCAAGTTAATTGTGGATTTGTTTTAAGGTTTTACATCAACGAATATGGAAAGAAAATGAGAGGCGAGCTCGACCAAGAAATGGGCACACTTTTTGCAACATGGGTGCATGTCTTTTTGCAACATGGGTGCATGTCCAAAAGGGTTTTCACATCCCTTTATGTGGAAGTTCATTAGTTTCTTTGAACTACATGGTATTATTGGAGCACTAGTGCTACCCTTTTTCCTAAGAGCACCAATTCTCAATTTTTGTGTTGGAGCACCAAAGCTACTAGTGCTCTTCCTTTGTCTGAGAGCATCAATTCTCCACTTTGGGAATATTACTTCTAGTGGATGAGTGACTTTGGAAATTTTTCATCAAACATTTTCCGTGTAACAACTGAGTGGTTTTGTAATTACAACACATCCAATTATTAAGTAGCTTGAGTAGTTTGACACTCACTATGGTTTTGTATGGGTGATTTCACTACCATTACTAAATAGAAATGTTGTGTTGAATATGATTTTCATTGATGTCAATGGAGTTTAGTAATGACAAAGGAATAACGAAGGACATGATGGCAGGGCAAACTCCGTGAAAGACAAAGGAATGACAAAGGAAGTGATGGCATGGAAAGTATGATGATGTGGCATGTGTGATGAAGCTGCAAAGACACATGATGGTGTTCTGGTGCTATCATTAAGTCAGTGTTGCAATCTGACATCATTCTAGAAAAGTATGACAAGTTTGTGTAACTTTGGAAATTGATTAAGTATGGAAAAAGTAGTCAAAACTGCTATAAGATATTGCCCGCCATAATTCATGGTTTGAGAAATATGCACGCACCAGCATATCAGGCTATAGCTTGTTGAAGTAGATATCTATTCATGGTCTTAGTTTTCCTTAATCATTTATGAGGAGAAATTTATAAGTCTACCAAAACAGGGTTCCAGGTTGCTTTTACACCAAAGTAGCAAAACTACCTAGGTGGCCTCAAGGAAATGCCCGCCATAGTTTGTGGGTTGAAGAAAATTCCCACACCATATGCTCATCTTGTAGAATGTTTTTTTTTGCATATGATCATTGTCTCAGACTATCCAAAGAGTCTCTGAGGAGGAAGATATTGATCTGCCAAAAGTGCTTCTTATCCTGATTTACACTACTCTAGTAAATGCCCGCTGAGGAGAGAGAAAGAGGTTTCAAGGGGTGAAATTGGTTTGTATAGAATCCCCTAGTTGGCCCCTATCCAGTGGATGTCTCACACTTCAAATTTGATGAAAATAAAAATCACTTCATATTAACCTAGGGTTTGATAATTTTGTCTAAGTGTCAAATCAACAGTTTGGAAGGCCACTTTCAAATGCCCGCCAGATGATGGGTGCATGTCAATAAGTTCATATTTTGACATGGTCTTGTTCATTGTTGAAGTATCTATCTAGCCATGCTTTTATTTTTCCTTATGGTGATCATATATGAAAGAAATCAATCTGCCAAAGTGAAGGAAAAAGTGTTTTATATATTAAAGACAAAAATTTGTCCAAGTGTCAAACTCACATGGCTAAGAGGACATTTGGAAATGCCTGCAAGGAGGTGTTCATGTGCTGATAAAATTAATCATATGGCATAGGCTTGTTCTCTGGTGAATTGGTTATCTAACCATGAGCTCAGATATTCCTATGGAGTTCACACGTGAGAAAAACAAGCCTGCCAAAATGAGAAAAAGCTTGTTTTACTGTTCAAATGAAGGTTGAAGAGGCATTTGAAATGCCAACAAGGAGGTGTCCTTGTGTTGATACAATTAATCAAGTGGCATAGGCTTGTTCCTTGATGAACTGGATATCTATCCATAGGATCGGATTTGCCTCTGGAGTTCACACGTGTGAAAGACAAGCTTGCCAAAATGAGAAAAAGGTTGTTTTATTTTGCATATTAAGAACAAAAATTTGGCCAAGTGTTGAACTCACATGGCTAAGAGGCCATTTGGAAATGCCCACAAGGAGGTGTCCTTGTGATGATAAAATTAATCAGGTGGCATAGGCTTGTTCCTTGATGAACTAGCTATCTATCCATAGGATCAGATTTTCCTCTGTAGTTCACACGTGTGAAAGACATACCTACCAAAATGAGAAAATGTTTGTTTTGATGTCCAAATAAAGGTTGAAGAGGCATTTGGAAATGCCCTCCAAAGAGTGTCCTTGTGATAATAAATTCTCCAGATGGCATGGACATATTCCCTGGTGATCTGGGCATCTAGCTATGGTGTCAGTTCTCTCTTTGAGGCTCACGTGTTTGAGATTTTGGCCTACCAAAATGGTGAAAAATAAGGTTAAATGACACCTTAAGATATGCCCGCAAGGGCTTGTAAAACTGCCTACAAGGGTTTGTAAAATGCCCGCAAGGGCTTGTAAAAATGCCCGCAAGGGCTTGTAAAATGCCCGCAGGGCTAAGGGTTATGCCCGCAAGGGCTTGTAAAATGCCCACAGGGCTAAGGGTTATGCCCGCAAGGGTTTGATTATGCCCACAAAGGGCTTAAAAGATAAATCTCCCAAGAGATTTATTATGCCCGCAGGGGCTAAGGGTTATGCCCGCAAGGGTTTGGTTATGCCCGCAGAGGCTTAATGAATAAGTTCACAAGAGCTTAAAGATGCCCGCGAGGGCTTATGTATTCCCACAAGGGGATTAATGTATTGGGTCTAAAGGGATGCCCGCAAGGGCTTGTAAGATGCTCGCAAGGGTTTGTAAAATGCCCACAAGGGCTTGCAAAATGCCCGCAAGGGCTTGGAAGATTCCCGCAAGGGCTTAAGTTAAGCCTGCAAGGTGCTTAAGGCATAAGCATGCAAAAGCTACAATATTCCCGTAGGTAAAGAGAGATATGCCCCCAGGAGGTTAGAAGACAAGCCCTTAAAAGCTTGGACGATGCCCACAGGTAGAAGAAGAGATGCCCGCAGGCTTGAGGGTTCGCCATGAGAGGAGAAGCTTACTGGATGAAGATGAAGGATATCCCACAGATGAATGAAGCCCGCAAGCCTGAAGGATGACCAATGAATTTTTAATTAATTAATTAATTTAAAACCAGCAATAAACAGAGTAATAAATTTAAATCTGTAATAAACATAAATATAAATTTAAATCAGTAATAAACAGAGATTTGAAGAGGCATGAAGAAGAAAGAGCATGAGTTCATTTTGTAAAGATGCAACGGTTAAATGATGAAGAATAATATATAAACAGAAGTGTGAAATGGAAATAAAATGTCTCAGCAATTCATATTGAAGGTTAAGTAAGAACAAGAACTGAAGTGTATGTTGGGTTTTGAGATGAATATCTAAAGCAGTATTGAGACCAGAGGAAGAGACCAGAATTTTGCACAATCAAGATGAAGAAGTGCGTAACAGAAGATAGAGAATTAAAGGGGGAGAATTGAAGTTGTTTGCAGCCCAGATCTATGTAGCAGCAAGAGAAGACAGATATTGAAGAAAGAAAGATCTGGAAGATTGATATAAACATATTAGGGAGGTAGGGTGGTGCTAGGGCAAGATACAGGCCTACAAGGGGGTTGTATACTCCTTCTAGTGGTAGCTGGTAAATAGGGTGTCGAAGCATCCTTAAATCAGTTGTAGCTGATAAACCAAGGGGTTGTATCCTCCTTTTAGTAGTGGCTATTAAATAAGCGTGCAGTAGCATCATTGTCTGTTGTAGCAGGCATAAACCAGGGTATTGTAGCATCCTTCAGTTGTAGCTGAGAAACTTGGGGATTGAAGTCTCCATCAAGTTGTAGCTTGCAAAAACTATTGTAAACATAATTTTGCAGTATAGAAAGAGTTTTTGGTTTTCCCAATTGGGTTTCCACGATAAAATATGTGTCTTCTATATCTTGTTGATTCCATGTTTTAATTAATTTTAATAAGTGGTTTAAAATGGTAAAAAGCTAACAATACTGATTCACCCCCTCCCCTCTCAGTATTGACCAATATTCCAACAATTGGTATCAGAGGAGGATCCTTCACTATAGTCTAAACCACTGGAAGGAAGATCCTATTAAAAACCACTATGGATCAACAAGAAGAGCTTGTATCGTATAGAGCTCTAGTACTTAATAAATAAGACTATGCATATTGGAGCGAAAGAATGAGTGCATCCTTACAATCATTAGGATATGGTGTATGGATTTCAGTAATATCTGATTATATCCCACCAAAAATAATAAGGACTACATCTCAAAAAGAGTCCAAGAAAAATAACTCAAGGGAAATGGAGGCCATACTTGATGGATTATCTCAACCCATCAAAGAGAAGGTAGGAAAATGCATCTCATCTAAGGAACTCTGGGTCAAATTGGAGAAAATTTACTCAGTTGAACAAAGAATAGAAGAAAGATTTGTTATTCTCGAGGATGCTAGTGAAGATGAAGAAGCAGAAACCTCATTCATGGGAATAAAAAATAAAATCTCCGAAGAAGAAGTAGAAGATGATTCAGATGTGGAAGAAGAGGTAGACCTAGAGGCTGAACTCATGTGTGCTCTTGAGGAAATTGAAAAATGTGGAAGAAGGAACAAATCTTTGAAAGGACAATTGTCAGAATGCCAAGAAGAGCTAAATTCAAAAGAAGAGGAATTCAAGACCCTCCAAAAGGAGTTGCACAAGTAAAAAAAAAACAGTGGCTAGCATGAAAGAGGTCAAGAGCTTAAGACAGGAAGTTGCTAAATTTAAGAAAGAAGTAAAGAAGCTAGAAGACCACATGAAAGAGGCTGAGAGCTTAAAACAAGAAGTTGCTAAGTTCAAGGAAGAAGTAAAGAAGCTAAAAGACCAGCAGACCATTAATGAGAAGCTCAAGGAAAAAATACACGAATCTAAAAGACTTGAAGAAGAAGTTACTTTGCTTAGGAAGAATCTTGATGAAGAATCTATTAAATCAAAGTTTGAGAACGGCTCAAAGGTTTTAGATAAAATCTTAAGTATCCAAAGACCATCAAGTGATAAAACTGGATTAGGTTATGACAAAGAAAAGAATCCAGAATGTTTGTCTCCTACACTCCAAGATAGAAATAAAAGAAGATATGTTGCTACACTCAAAAGCCTGATTAAGAAGGATAGTCAGAAGTCTGCTCCCTCATCTCATAATAAAGACAGAACTGATGTGATACCTAAAAGACCAATGACAAGCAGGATCCAACATATATTTTTTGGTCACTGCTACTCATGTAACAATTTTGGACATATGGCTAGAGAATGTAAGCTAAGGAAGAATGCTTCAATAAAATTTCAATAAAAAAGGAAGGGATGGAAGAAGATGGAAGTTGTGAAGCGAGAAAATCAAATATTCCTCAAATATAAAGGAAGTTTCTATGGATATTGTCACTGCTTTCACAAGTTTGGTCACAAGGTTGTTAATTGAAGAACCAAGGGAAAATATCAAAGTACATAATCCAAGAAACAAACAACGTCAGTAAGCAGGGTACCTAATGGAAAGATGTGGAAAATAAAGGAAGACTACAAAGAGTCAAAGGAAACACAGATTCCAAGCATCAATGAAGTTTCCAAAGATGATGTTCAGCATAATAGTGTTGTATATGGGAATGAAATCCATTATGATGGAAAGCAAGATGAATATGAAGAACTCACCAATGAAGAGAGAAATTATGAAATTCTCTTCTACAATCTCTCATGACCCAAAAGAGAAACCATGAAACTAGCATCAGAAGGGATCATATATTCAAGGGGAGTGAATATCATAAAATTACAACTGGTAGTTGAAAGTAATTAATATCACTTGCTAAGAATAAAAGGACGTCTTCATCAAAAACAAGAAAGTGAAGTAGAGGTGACAAAATTTGGTCCAGAAAACATCTATGTGACAAGCACATGGTTGAAGTGTAACAAAGCCAGAAGGAGAATTAGAGAAGAAGAGATGATTATGGTTAAATGATAAGACTACTGTCTGGTTAATAAAGAGCAGAGTAAACCCTATCACAAAGTGAAGAAAAATGTTGACAAACGGGAGGAACATTGAAAGGAGGAGTTTATGAACTCATCATCCAGGTTCTCATTCAAAGAGGTTATCATTCAAAGGCCAGCTACAAGATGATAACTAGATTATCTTAAACATAGTGATCACTACCAAGTCCAAGATAAAAGGAGGAAGAGAAGCAAAAGAAGGGCAGTTGTCAAAAGCAAGAAGGATAGGAAATTCTCTATCAAGATGGTTACAGCAAAAGAGCATAATAAGTTATCCTTTGTCATTGTTTTCAAAGGGGGAGAATGTTTAGATGTTTCCATCAATGCCAAAGGGGGAGAATGTTGAATATGATTGCCATTGATGTCAAAGGAGTTCAGTAATGAAAAAGGAATAACCAAGGACATGATGGCGAGGAAAACTCAGTGAAAGACAAAGGAATGACAAAGGAAGTGATGACATGGCATGTATGATGATGTGGCATGTGTGATGAAGTTGGAAAAACACATGATGGTGTTCTGGTTCTATCATTAAGTCAATGTTGCAATCTGACATCATTCTAGAAAAGTATGACAAGTTTGTGTAACTTTTGAAATTGACTATGGAAAAAGTAGTCAAAATTGCTCTAAAAGAATGCCCGCCATAATTCATGATTTGAGAAATATGCACGCACCATCATATCAGGTTATATCTTGTTGAAGTGGATATCTAGTCATGGTATCAGTTTTCCTTAATCATTTATGAGGAGAAAGTTATAAGTCTGTCAAAATAGGGTTTCAAGCTACTTTTAAATGAAAGTAGCAAAACTGCCTAAGTGTCCTCAAGTAAATGCCTGCCATAGTTTGTGGGTTGAAGAAAATGCCCGCACCATATGGTCATCTTGTAGAATGTTTTTTTGTGAATTTCACCATGGGCTCAGAATGTACAAAGAGTCTCTTAGGAGGAAGATATTGATCTTCCAAAAGTGCTTCTTAGCCTAATTTACACTACTCCAGTAAATGCCCGCCGAGGAGAGAGAAAGAGGTTTCAAGGGGTGAAATTGGTTTGGATAGAATCCCCTAGTTGGCCCCTATCCATTGGATGTCTCACACTTCAAATTTGATGAAAATAAAATTCACTTCATATTAACCTAGGGTTTGATAATTTTGTCTAAGTGTCAAATCAACAGTTTGGAAGGCCACTTTCAAATGCCTGCCAAATGATGGGTGTGTGTCAATAAGTTCATCTTTTGACATGGTCTTGTTCATTTTTGAAGTATCTATCCATCCATGCTTTTATTTTTCCTTATGGTGATCATATATGAAATAAATCAATCTGCCAAAGTGAAGGAAAAAGTGTTTTACATATTAAAGACAAAAATTTGTCTGTGTCAAACTCACATGGCTAAGAGGCCATTTGGAAATGCCCGCAAGGAGGTGTTCATGTGTTGATAAAATTAATCAGATGGAATAGGCTTGTTCTTTGGTGAATTTTTTATCTAACCATGAGCTCAGATATTCCTATGGAGTTCACATGTGAGAAAAACAAGCCTGCCAAAATGAGAAAAAGCTTGTTTTTACTGTTCAAATGAAGGTTGAAGAGGCATTTGGAAATGCCCGCAAGGAGGTGTCCTTGTGTTTATATAATTAATCAGGTGGCATAGGCTTGTTCCTTGATGAACTAGATATCTATCCATCAGATCATATTTTCCTCTGGAGTTCACATGTGTGAAAGATAAGCTTTCCAAAATGAGAAAAAGGTTGTTTTGTTTTGCATATTAAGAACAAAAATTTGGCTAAATGTTGAACTCACATCGCTAAGAGGCCATTTGGAAATGCATGCAAGGAGGTGTCCTTGCTCTGATAAAATTAATTAGGTGGCATAGGCTTGTTCCTTGTTTAACTAGCTATCTATCCATAGGATCATATTTTCCTATGTAGTTCACACGTGTGAAAGACAAGCCTGCCAAAATGAGAAAAAGTTTGTTTTGATGTCCAAATAAAGGTTGAAGAGGCATTTGGAAATGCCCGCCAAAGAGTGTCTTGTGATAATAAATTCTCCAGATGGCATGGACATATTCCTTGGTGATCTGGGCATCTAGATATGGTGTCAGTTCTCTCTTTGAGGCTCACACGTGTGAGATTTTGGCCTGCCAAAATGGTGAAAAATAAGGTTAAATGACACCTTATCATATGCCTGCAAGGGCTTGTAAAAATGCCCGCAAGTGCTTATAAAATGCCTGCAGGGGCTAAGGGTTATGCCCTCAAGGGTTTTATTATGCCCACAAATGGCTTAAAACATAAAGCTCCCAAGAAGCTTTATTGTGCCCACAGGGCCTAAGGGTTATGCCCGCAAGGGTTTGGTTATGCCCGCAGGGGGCTTAATGAATAAGCTCACAAGAGCTTAAAGATGCCCACAAGGGATTATGTATGCCCACAAGGGGCTTAATGTATGGGGGCTAAAGAGATGTCCGCAAGGGCTTGTAAGATGCCTGCAGGGGTTTGTAAAATTCCCACAAGGGCTTACAAAATGCCCGCAAGGGCTTGAAAAATACCCGCAAGGGCTTGGAAGATTCCCGCAAGGGATTAAGTTAAGCCCGCAAGGTGCTTAAGGAATAAGCATGGAAAAGCTAGGCTATGCCCGCAGGTAAAGGGAGATATTCCCGCAGGAGGTTAGAAGACAAGCCCGCGAAAGCTTGGACCATGCCTATAGGTAGAAGAAGAAGATGCCCGCAGGCTTGAGGGTTCACCATGAGAGAAGAGGCTCGCTGGATGAATATGAAGGATATCCCACAGATGAATGAATCTCGCAAGACTGGAGGATGAACAATGAATTTTTAATTAATTAATTAATTAAAAACCAGCAATAAACAGAGTAATAAATTTAAATCTGTAATAAACAAAATTATAAATTTAAATCAGTAATAAACAGAGATTTGAAGAGGCAAGATGAAGAAAGAGCATGAGTTCATTTTTTAAAGATGCAATGGTTAAATGATGAAGAAGAATATATAAACAAAAGTGTGAAATGGAAAGAAAATATCTCAGCAGTTCATATTGAAGGTTCAGCAAGAATAAGAACTGAAGTGTATGTTGGGTTTTGAGATGAATATCTGAAGCAGCATTGAGACCAGAGGAAGAGACCAGAATGTTTGCACATTCAAGATGAAGAAGTTCATAACAGAAGTCAGAGAATTAAATGGGAATAATTGAAGTTGTCTACAGCCCAAATCTATGTAGCAGCAATAGAAGACAAAGATTGAAGAAGCAAAGAATTATATGGAACAAAATTGAAGAAAGAAAGATCCGGAATATTGATATCAACATATTAGGGAGGTAGGGTGGTGCTAGGGATGGCTACAGGCCTGCAAGGGGTTTGTAGCCTCCTTCCAGTGGTAGTTGGTAAATAGGGTGTCGAAGCATCCTTTCAGTTGTAGCTGATAAACCAGGGGGTTGTAGCCTCCTTCCAGTAATGGCTGGTAAATAAGGGTGCAGTAGCATCCTTGTCTGTTGTAGCAGGCAGAAACTAGGGTGTTGTAGCATCCTTCAGTGGTAGCTAAGAAACTTGGGGATTGAAGCCTCCAGCAAGTTGTAGCTTGCAAAAACTATTGTAAACGTAATTTTGCAGTATAGAAAGAGTTTGTGGTTTTCCCAATTGGGTTTCCACGATAAAATATGTGTCTTGTGTATCTTGTTGATTCCATGTTTTAATTAAGTTTAATAAGTGGTTTAAAATGGTAAAAAGTTAACAATACCGATTCACCCCCCCCCTCTCAGTATTGACCAAAATTTCAACATGCTTAGCATTTCAATATTAGTTATTGGACATTTTCATAATAATATTCCTCCTTTTAGTTCTAATGTCTTATTTCATATCCAACTATAATTTTTTATTTGAAATATTCAAAATTATATAATAATAAAAAATATTCTACAAGTGTTTCATGTTTTAAATGTAAATGAGAGATTCTATATGAAAAAGTATAACAAATAATACTTTAAATATTTAAAATAAAAGTTATGCTATCTCTACATTTTAATAATCATGTATTTATTAATTAAATCCAATCAATAAATATTAAGAATACATGAAAATTATTATATACAAAACAAATTAATTGTAAATAAGACTAAAAATATTAATAAATTATTAATTACAATTTTTTTTTGATAATAAATAATTGATTTTTTATTTGATAGGACCAGTGCTATATTTAATCATTGTAGTATCAATGCTCCTTTTAATCCTCTAGTGCTGACATCAATGCTTCACTTTGGTTTGGGTGCACCAGTGCTCTTCTCTGACCCTAAAGCGTTGACATAGGTGCTTCACATTGGTGTGGGTGTACCAATGCTCATATTTTAGGTGTGGGTGTGTAGCTAGTGTTTCCACATTAGATGGTGCTAAACAACACCTTCTAAGACTTATGGAAGTATTAGTAACAGTTCGAATGGGAGTGCAAATAAACAAAATAACAAAGAAAACTTACTGCAGTAAAAATTATATGAGGAACAGTCAAATAAATTTAAACTACATGAAGAAAAATATGAGGCAAATGCATGAACAAAAATCTATTCTAATACATTTTTTCTTTCACAAACAAGAGGAGTGAGGAAAGATTTTTTTCTTTTTATTGAGTAAAAATGGTTTTACAACAAGAAATTACCTCAGAATAATGGAGGCAAGTGGACCCTTGTAGTCGGGTGGAAGGGAATGCTCTTGGTCTTGGAAGTCTTTGGTTGTTATCCACGAACAACTCACAAGGTGCCAAAGTGAAAAGAGAGTGAAACTTGAACACAAATGGATGGATTAGGGTTCCAATAGAACTCTGGCAGAGTTTCGTTAGCAAATGGAGAAATTGTGTGTAAAATGGGGGCCTTCACCATTTATTTATAGAAATATTTTCCATGGGTTTTATGTCCATGGTTTTGGGTAGACCTTGGTATCGGCCAGTGGTTTCCCTCTCTTTTTGAATTTTGAATGTTTTTCCCGTTTTTATTTTCTTTTTACATTTTCTGGGGATTTTATTCTTTTTTGGAGGGAATATGCTTAATTTCCCTATTTTTGGAGAGGGAAATAATAACTATGGGCCAATTTGGTCTCAAACTTTAGGATTTTGGGTTGGTGAAGGTAAAATATTAGAAAAAATGGATAATTGGATGATGTAGCTAGGGAATGAGAATGGTGTGGAATTTTTGGGTGTTAACAAATTGCCCCCTGATGTGTGAGGGCAGGAGCTCATTGTATGGCTGATAGACATCATAAGATCTCTCTTTTCCAGGGTAGTGAGGAGGATGGTGGTGGAGAACAAAGATTGTGTCAGAGAGTGGAACAAGCGCTTCGTCTGAACTACAAGGGCTATAACTCCAAATACAACTCCTCAATAATGGATAAGGCACATATAATCTCAAATATATAAACGAGGTGGGAATACCCATGCTAGTATCAATATCTCAAGATACACAAATAATAATGAGGTCCAAAGGGGACCTGATCTATACATGAATAATTGCAGTGTATATCATAATGGTCCAAGGTAGACTCAAATTTGGAATGCAATCATGGTCCAACCATGGCTGATCTAGAGAAATGAAACTGGAAACAATGGAATTCATCATGAATGTGGTATACAACAATTAATGCTTTGTTAGATTTGAAAGCGGCCAACAATTATAAGGACTCAAATAGCTGAGAGTTTGAATCTCGGAGGTATAATGAACTACAACTTAACTGGATACACTAGGAAGCATATGGTTGGAGCGCTTCCAAACACTGTCGCCAATGCATCATGGATATCCACAGGATCATACTATTGGAAGGGTTCCAAAGAGACTCACCAATATGCTAGAGTCAAGGGACATTAGATGTCTTCGACCAAACCATAAATGAGCCAACACCCTATATGAATATCACTAGTGCGATGATGTAGTTGATGTCAAACACATGGGAAACAAACCATTATAAGGGGCACTAAGGATTCCCCTCATGTGGTCCATAGGAACTCACCGTTGATGGTGATGAGGCCAAGGTACAGGGACCTTTGGGTCTATCGTATGGAATATATGTGCAGGCGTCAACAGAAGGAGACCTGCTAAGGCACTAATGAGTCCTTGACAGGAGCATGAGGGATACAACCAAGATGTGATAGAAATGGACATGGGACTGAGATACTATTGGGGGGGAACAAGGAACAATGAGTAATGGGATTCAAACTTCCTATGTTAAGAGTATGATGGCAGGGATGACCTAGCAGCATATGAAACTGATATTTGGGGAAGGTATCATAGTTGGGGTACCAGGCACTGTGAGTACAATGTGAGATACTTAGAGAAGGGGATTGATAAGTGATATTAGTGGGACTCCAAGGATGACACATAGCAAAATACTATGAACAAAGGTGACCATGTTGGGGATACTTCCATATTTCAGGACTATATGTGATTTACAGGGGCACCAAAAGGCACTATTTGGGCCTTCTTCATGATTTAATGAGCTTGAAGAAGGCATAGAAGTGTGCTCAATATGACATTGTCTTGTGGATTGTTATAGAGCCCAAGACGATACATGCTTGCTAGTGTTTTCAATTTTATAGTCTTAAAACAGAAAGAAGATTATGTGAGTGGTCTTTTTTGTAACTTAGTCCCCAAATCCCAAAAAAGCATAAAAGTGTGCAATGGAGAACTATTATAGCCAGAGGGACTAGAGTATTCCTTTTTTGTAATTAGTCCATTCGGTCCAAAAAAGGGGTAATAGGAATAAAGAATGGATTCCCTTTCAAATACATTAATGAGCATGAAAGGAAGCAAGTTTGATCAACAATATTTTCATTCTTTAAGGAGTTAGAAAAGGGCTTAAAGGAAAATCCCTAAGTGTCTTTTTCGTAAGCAGTCTGCTCAACCCGAAAAAGAGATAAACTTGTACCGAACAGTCATGTATGTCATGCAAGGAGGAAGTGCTCAATGAGAATATGGACATGAATGGAACGGAGTGAAGGTAAGGTAGAACATTGATGGGGCCTCCTTGCGGGTATATGGATGGCAGCAAAATAACACAATAACTACAATATGGAGGGAGCAGAGGACTCGTGAATAGGCCACAATAAAGAAGGTTGTATAGAGATACATGTAGGGGACAACTCGTATAATTCCATGTGAATCGAAGCGGGATCAAAAAATGGCCCAATAAACTTGGTGATCAAGAGAAATGGCCTCTATAATCATGAAAGGAACGAAACACTAATTTCAGCGGTGTGAACGGCGCAAAAAATAGGTGTTGGAGGACTCCGTTATATGGTTAAAAGAAGAAAAGGGGCCAAAATAGGCTATAAAATAGGGGGAGCCCACCTTCCACATGTCATTTTCACTGTTGAGTGTTGAGGTTGTTTCGAGGGACCCAAGAAAAGGACTGTTGATTTCTCCTTATTGGACTAGAAGAATCGAACTCTACAACTTCCAAGTAAATGTTTGTGCAATTCCTTATCATTTTACTAGTTTATTTCATGATTTTTGGCCTCCTGGAGACCTCAGTGAAGCCCAGGACGGATTCACGGCTGGATCACTCTTTTCGAGGGGAGAAGTGCAAATTAGATCGTGCTTTTCAAAGAGACAAGCGTGCCCTGGGTCATACCTATCTCCCAAATAGGTGATACCCAGGTCATGCATGTTTGAGAGGCTTGCATGACCTGAATCGTGCCTTTCTTCCAAATAGGTGCGACTTGGGCCCAATGAGGGATTTTTGAGGTGCAGGACTGACCAAGTTCTTTAAGGCTTGTAGGATGCCATGGGTGAACTAGAAAGAGAGGGAACTAGGGGATCTCCTTGGGGATATCAATTGTGACTAGGCGGTACAGGATAGCTTCACACAGCACGGGCTATTTAAGTTTGTGAGGGATCCTTTGATGCGTGTGACCAAACTATTACTAAACAAGTTGATAGATTTCTGGGATAGAGAGTCCTAGGAAATCATGGTATGGGGTGAGAAACTAGAGCTTACCTTGGATGATGTATAGTTCATGACAGGGCTCCCATGGTTGGGGGTGATTGCAGATACACGGTCGAGACGTCTAGGAGACGTTTTGATGCAGGATATGTTGACTCGACATTGTTATGGGACTGCAAGGGTACATGACACCAACATTATGATCTATGATATTGAGATCCTTGAGACATGGGTAGTGGCAGTTACCGTAGTGCGGTTTCTTGGGTTGAGTGACCTGCACAAGATCTCAAGTGGATAGTTGATGCTTGTGGAGTGAGTACTAGTGGGTACATACTTTGTATGGGATTAGATGTATTTGATAGTTATTCGACGATAGATAAACAAGGTGAGCCGAATTGGGGGGACTTTTGCTTCCCATCATTTATGTGCTCATTCTTCTTTGAGTAAGTAGTGACACTATGGAAACAAGTAGCAGTTCATGACGATGGGTCCACTAAGCCGAGGATGCGATGATGGGGGGAGATGATGACTTGGGGGGGAGGAGGACTAGTGGGAAGGTTCTTCACATAGGATATATTTGCTTAGTGTTTTCAGTTACCAATCATGATTGAGGACTACCCCTATGCTGGCATGAAATTCAGGGGAGATGCAGATCTACCTCAACCTCTCAATCAGGATTGGGGACCCAACGGTAGGTATACAGTTTTTTTGTTTGTAGATCCATACTTTGTACTACTAGCATAGATGGTAGCTATATATTTTTTTATATAGCGATGGTACTGATGATTGGTCATGTGTGTGCATATATTGGACCAGTTCCCCCAACGGGATACCATATGCATAGAGGTATAGTGCAGGGTATATATCCTCCAAGTCATGGATATCGATGAAAACGAAGCGTTGAGGTGACTCTAGACTCACTTCGGAGAGGGATCAATCAACTACTGGATGGTGTCATAGATGATGGGTGGCAACATCTAGATGAGGACCTGATCACCATATAATACCAGACGCCTCCTGAGTCGAGTTCAATCATGCAACAAATCATTGTGGCGGCCGAGTCTATGAGATCTATGGCATGGGGTGATGTGCCCCTAGAGGAAGAGGAGGAAAATGAGGAGGATACCAAGGATGACAAGTCAGAGGAATTGGATTATTAGTTGATATCTTATGGAGCTTCCCCCCAATACTATGGGCATGGGTATTTTTTACTGATATACTTGGTTTATTTTGGCGAGGAAGATGTTGCGGCTCCTCTATGTAGAAATGCATGTGTGATGTTTTGGACATTATGACATGATATATAGATGCATGTGGATGCACTCTTTTATAGTTTTTTATGCTTGTGAGCCTTTTATTTCATGGTGATATTTATGTTATGTTTATGTACATTTGAATACAAAATGATATGATGATGCATGCTAATGATACTTCCTATATGCGGTGATTGATATGCCATTCTAGAATGTCATTATCCATTTGGTATGCAACACTATTTTGATTATGGCGACATGCATGAATGAAATGAATTCAAAATTTCTAACCAATTGTTTAGCGCGCATAAATTTTCTAAAAGGGAAAGGATCATGTACCCGGGAGTAGTTATTCAACAAGGTGACAAGTAGCTAGGATTCCAAAAAGACACAAAGGTGACGAAATCCCAACTAGAGAGCAATAGTTAAGAGACTGGTCATGGCATTGTACTCATCCTACAGTAATTGGTGGCAGCACCAATATACACTCCATCAATGTGGATCAACTCATGTGAAAGGGAATATAACAACCAAGTTGTCGAGGCGAGGTTAGGAGACCATCTATTTCCACCATCAGAGAAACCAACATGAATAGAGGGAGCGAGATCAATATGGTAACAATCACGGAAGCAAACCATAAAGCTCTTGCAAAAAAAACTTGAAAAACAAAAAGAAAGAAAACTATACAGAACAAAGCAATGGGTTTGGAGAGGTTAAGCATAGAATCTCTTGAGGTACAACCCATTACGGGGGTTGGTCATGGGACTTCCTTTAGTATCTGTTGGGATGTATGCCCCCTTGAAAAGGAGGTTTTTGATGACGTATGGCCCCTGCCACATAGACTCAAACTTTCCTTTTACATGCTTGTCATGGGCTTGATCATAAACAAGAACAAGGTCTCCTTCTTTGAAGGTAGTAAGAGATGAACTTGAGTATCATAATGGGTTTTGGACCAATGTTTGGCAGCCTCGATCATCTGGATGGCAGCCCGACGATTCTTATCCCCCTATTCCAACATGATAAATAGTTTCTCTAAGGAGAGGTGTCTGGTAGAAAATTGAGAGCTATGTGTAAGCCTGGGATATTGCACTCAATGGGGAGAACATATTCAACATCGTGCACCAAGTGGAATGGGGTAAAACCCATAGTGGTTTTGATAGACGTTCCATAGGCCCATAAGGATGTAAAGAGCATGTGATGCCAATTGGACTTGTTTTTATTGACCGTGCATTGGACCATGTCTTTGAGGATCTTGTGACAACCTCAACTTAGTTGTTTCCCTACGGTTTGTACGAAGAGGGGTATTGATGCTCAAATTTCAGTAGGGTAGATAACTCCTTCCAGAATACATCTTCAAAATGTTTTTCGTGGTCAAATACGAGTTGGCGAGGGACACTGAAACAAGTAACGACATGGTTAAATAAAAAACATGTCGCATTCTTGGCCTGGAAGTTAAATGTGGGCATGGTTAGAGCCCATTTGGTGAAATAGTCAATAGCCACGATGATGTACTTGTGGCCGCTAGCTAACGTGCGATTACACTCCATGAAATCAATGGCCCATTTGTAGAAAGGGCCAATGGTGATGATGGGGTGGAGTGATCTAGGAGGGGTCCTCATTTTTGGAGTGAAGAGTTGGAAATTGCGACAGTGTTCGACTACCGTAATGCAATCAATAAAGATGGTTGGCCAAAAATAACCTGCGTGAATGACCTTTTGGGAAGTGGCCATACCGAAGAGGTGGTCTCTATAGGCTCTGCTATGGAATTCATTAAATACCTGCTCAGCCTCATCATGTGTAGGGCATCAACGTAAAATGGTGTTGATGTGGTGTCAATAAAGGACATAATCGATAAGGAGGTATCGAGAAGCTTGATGGCGAATGTGATGTCAATCATCGCAACTAAGGTGAGAACAAAATTTTTGAGTGCATACATAAACTTGGAAGTCTCCATACCACAGGTTAACCAAGGAAATGGTAAAAATATGTTTGTCAAGTAGAGTGATCGCGATCAGATGAGATGCAGACAAAGATGATAAGGTTTTCAGAAGTTGTGTCGAGGCCAACGCCTTGGTTCTTTTGGGTGTGACAATTCAAGGTCATACTCTTGAATGATAACAATCCATTTGGCCACACGACCTTGGAAAAGGCGGTGACTCAAGAGATAGACCATAGCTTTTGAGTATTCCACTACTTTAGTTCGGCTCATAAGAATGTAATAGCGTAGTTTCTGAACCGAGAATATGACAGCTAAGGCAATTTTCTCCTCGTGGGGATAATGTAGCGGAAGGCCAAAGAAGCTCTAACTCACATAGTAGATGACATGATCTTGGAGAGCAGTATCTTCCTAGACTAGAACTCTTGCAATGATGTGTTCGGATGCTAAAACTTAAAGGATAAATCCTTCGTGAAATCTAGTGGTGATATCAAGGGATCGAAAGTCAAGGCTTGTTTCAATGCATTGAAAGAAGCTTTTTTCCGTTCATCCCAAACAAATGGAACATTGGTCCGGAGCAAGCGCAAGAAACAATGGACTTTTGTGGCATAATTTGGGATGAATAGTCGGAGAAAATTGGCCTTGCCTTGGAGGCTTTGCAATTGACATAGGGTGCAAGAATATGGAAGGTCAAGAATGGCTTGAACCTTCAAGGGATTCACGATGATACCTTTCTGGGAAACACTGAATCCTAGAAATCGACCGGTAGCAACACAAAACACACACTTGAGAGGGTTTAGGAGAATTTTGTACTTTCAACATCACAGGAAGACTTGCCGGAGGTCTTCTAGGTTATGATATATTTTCTTGGAGTGAGTTGTGAGGTCATCCAAGTAGACTAAGATAATATGGACCAAATCATGAAAATAGAAGGTCATGGACTGCTGAAAGGTGGCTCCAGCGTTTTTAAGGCCAAATGGAATAACTTGATAAGCAAAAGTGCTCCAAGGGGTGGTAAACACAATCTTATACTAATCCTCTATGTGGATATGAATCTGATTATAACCTGAGAATCCATCCATTAAGAAAAGGACCTCGTGGACAGCGCAGGAATCAATGAGTTGATCAATAAATTGTGCCGGTAAGTTGTCCTTGGGACACTCTAGATTCAAATCTCGAAAATCAATACAGACGCGAATGGTGCCTTATTTTTTATTGACTTGTACAAGGTTAGAAACCCAAGTTGTATATGCTTTCGAGTATATGAACCTTTCTTGGCGTAGCTTCTCAAATCAACCTTAACCGCCAACATTTTGGACGGATGAATGGATATCTACTTTTGGCATACAGGAGAAACATATGCCAAGTGTCGATTCAATGCTCAACAATAGAAGGGTCGAGACCGGGAATCTCAGTATAGGACCAAGAAAAAATGTCACGAAAATTTTGGAAGAGTTTCTTATAGGAGGTGACTTCTTCAGGGGTACAGGAGGAACCTAACGTGATATTTCCTACAACGTCGGTTTGAACAGAGATATCCATTGGGGTAGTGGGAGAGAGATTGGCCATGTTACCCTCCTCAAAGGTGTCAAGGGCTAGGATAGGATTCTTGAACCAATCAACATTTCCATGAGGAATAAAATCTTTTGACTCGACTGAGAATTGATCAGTTGTAGATGTGGTAGGATCCTCGGGGATAAAATAAGCGCGATGATGCATATCATCCCAAGGGAAGTTAGGATCAGTTAACGATACGATTATTTCTTCGTCGCATCAAAAGCATCGAGTGGAGAGATTAGAAGGATCAATCTGAGGTGACAACGTGATATGCGGATCCATGGTTGAAATAGCATAAATGTTGTTTATCTCGGTCGAAGAATATGTTGGGGGTGGATTTCTTTAACAATGGTGACCTGAGACTCCAACGAGATCTTACGCAAGAAAACCAACATGGATCGATATTCCGGTAAGTCGGGGCAGTGTTGAGAGAAGTGACTGTAGATTCCATAGACCGCGCATGAGTGGTTTGTGCATAAATATGTGTTGTGTGTTTGGGGAGGTTTTGGTACTTGGACCACCAGGATGTCTTCACCGTCATCCAACGTCTGCATGTGGGTGCATAGGACAAGAAATTGCGGACAATTCTAGGTAGTTTCACTAGTACATATGGGTGGATTGTTCCACGCAATATTTCCACGTTTTCAATGTTGATGTATATGTAACTTCGGAATGTATTTCACATATATGTATATTGTATTCCTATAGAGATGTTATTATTCCTCTATACGGAAGTGTCGTTATTTATATTGTAAGTGTCGTAACTTATACTTGATGGGTTATTAGACCACCTTGTTTGGGGTCGGCCCTGTATAAGTCATGTGGGTCAAAGGGTTATTAGACCACCCTATTGGGGGTCGGCCATGTGGGTCGAAGGGTTATTAGACCACCCTATTGGGGGTCGGCCCAGTCAGCATTATGTTATGTGGTTAAGTTCGAGCCTACATGAGTTAGGTAAAAAGGCAAGTCAAGTCAAGTATAAATAGAGTGTGGGAGGCACTCTATTTACACATTCACTTCTCACACATGCACTCAAGGAGGAGAGGCGCACTTATGGAGGAGGAGGATCTGCTGCTAGGTTATGTCTATCTCTTGGTTGGTTGTATCATTGCTCTATCTATCTCTGAGGAAGTTATTGGGGTTTTTCACCTTTATGGTTTTCCCCAAGTAAATCTTTGTGTCTCTTGTGTGCTTGCATTATTGTCTCCATGATTGATATGCTGTAGATATGCTATACATGTTGTTCTCTCAGTTAAGATCCTAGATCATATTGAAGTAAATTCAGAAAATTTAACATGGTATCAGAGCTAGCCTGAAAGAAGGCATGATATGGCATGTATGACACTTGTTGCACTTACGATGCTAGGGCTTGATATAGAAAAAACCAGTCATCGTAGCACTTTCGCTATAAATCCGTTTTGGAAAAGTTTTCGGATCTGAAATTGTTACAGGCAGAAGCTAAGATCTCCAGGTATCTTGTGTCCAAAGGACAACCTCTAAATCGTTGTACTTTGTGATTTATGATCTGTACAATATAGGGTTTCTGCCTCTTCCAGATCTGAGTCAAAATCAAGTGACCTTGGGAAAAAAGGTCATATATTGGGCTAGGAAGCTCCAAATGAAATTTAGTAAAAAGTGACAGGTAGTACACAGTCTGTACTATCTCAGAAAACTTTTTAAGAGGCCGAAGTTGAACCAGTGACACGTGGCACGCCGTACAAGTTCGCTCTCCTGTATTATCCCATAAACAGGTCACGTTGCGACATTTGGCATAACTCTCTCTTAGAGAGTCCAATTGAGGTCAGACCTGTCAGGATGGAAAGGTAACAGGCCGAGCTATCTCAAAAAACGTTTTCAGAGGCCGAAGTTAAAACAGTGACACGTGGCATGCCGTACAAGTTCGCTCTTCTGTTTTATCCCAAAACAGGTCACGTTGCGACATTTGGCATAACTCTCTCTCAGAGAATCCAATTGAGGTCAGACCTATCAGGATGGAAAGATAACAAGTCAGGCTATCTCAGGAAACTTTTTCAGACCCTGTGGATCAAAAATTTCTGAGTTACTCCAGAAACAATCAGGTACATATTTCTGTCAAAACAGAATTATTTTTGAGTACCTTCATTCATGGCTTCCGGAATTTAGGGCTTTGGAGAAAGTTGGAATTTTTGTAATCAGAGACCACGGATGGATGCTACTCATCAAAATAGAAATTTAGAGACCAAGATCAGAATTTTTGGTTGGGCAGAAGGCCGGGCTTGATTAGACCCTAGTTCGGGACTTTGATCAGAAAAGTGGAAAATTAGGGCTTCTGTAAAAATGGGAATTTTTGCAATCTGTGACCAAGGCTGGAAGCTCCTCAGAAAAATAGAAGCTTAGAGCTTTGGATCAAACCTTTTGATGGATCAAAAGAGTGGGCTTCATCAAACCCCAGTTCAGGGTCACGTCCAGTGAATACGAAAGTTTCAAAGGCAAAATTGAGGAGTAAAACTTTGCAGTTTTCAAATTCTGAATATACCAGTTTGATCAACTCATCAAGGCGCATATTTCTATCCTTTCGGAAGTTTGAAATTCAAAGTTTGAATTTTTGGGGTTTCTCTGACAAACCCATATCCAGCTCCAGGTCCAGTTCTTGCAAATCAAGTGGATTGGGTTAATCCTAGAAGAAGATGGATTGGTCACCTGCATAAGTGAAGAAGTTCCTGTCTCAGAGGGAGATGAGGATAAGGCCTTACATAAGAAGATTACAAGCCATCTCGACAGGTATGACTCATCGAGGTATGTTTCGATATTTGTCCATGATTAAGTTTATGGTATGTTTGTCTTCATGTTATTACGGTTAGTACAATTTTGATTTTAGATTTGTCGTATCACCTTGACAAAATTATGAATGCATGATAGAAGATATTCATTGGTTAGGGTGTTGACACTTATGATTGTACTAATGCATTATGGTGTTGTATGAGGTTTATGTTGTCTACTAACATGAAAGGTACACCAAGAAAGACAAATCATGTTCTCGTCCAAGAACATATGATCATGATAACATGAGGACAAAGATTCATCCATTGTCATGGATCTCATAGAAGATCCATTTACGAGGTATGTATAACTTGGTTTTGTAATAGTTAACCTATGAGATATACAGGTTACTAGCACAAGTCATTGAAGAAGAACAAGAAGACATCATGTGAGTATGTTAGACATAAATAGCTAGCATGCTAATCCAGGTATGTTTTTCCTATATCAAGCTAGAATCCTACCTTGTGTTAGAATCTTATCTGTTGTTGATAATGATTATTCCTGAAGAGTCATAGGTTTGAATAATCATGATTGTATGCATATTATGTTTCTTACCATAATTGATGATATGACTAACCAGAAGAATCATGATGGTATAGGTTTGAATAATCACGGGTTTTATGCATTTTATATCTCTTATCTTGATTGATGATTCAACTAACCTGAAGAGTCATAGGTTTGAGTAATTACAGGTTTAGACATGTTATGTTTCTTATGATTTGACTAACCTTAAGAATTCTACATAAACCTTGAATGCTAATGCTTATTATTTTCTGTTTGAAATGATCATGACTATACATGCTTGAGATTATTGTGTTTTAATAGTATACTAATGAATGTATGATTCTATATGAGATCACAAGGATAACACAATCATGATACTAATAAGCATGCATAGGAACCAAGGATGAATGTAAGTTCAAGGACAGTTAATCCAGGAAGCAAAGATCAAGAGGGAGTACACTCCAGTGGTTTATTCAAGGATGCAGATATTCAGAGAGAGTTGACCATCTCTCTACATCCCACAACAGAAAGGTGTAGAAGAAGCTACTTCAGATTAGGACTCCAGCAACTCCTGCAAGGAAGCGAAGACTCAGAGGGAGTCCACCCAACGAACAAACAAAGATAAGTATTTCTTACATATTTGTTTGTTTAAATAAAATTGTTCAATGATGTATATGCTCATGGTCTTAGACTTAGAATATGTATTGCGCATATTAGAATAATTACATTAATGAACAGTATACTACTAATATGCATGGGTAAGTAGCCTATGGCACTGTACAACATTCCATTGCTACTTATCTAGAATGAAACCTCTTTGCTGACATGTTGGGAGTTGTGCACACTCTTAACAATGTTCTGGTAGAGATTGGAAGGCATCTAGAAAGTTATGGGATATGGATAAATGTTGTATTGAAGCATTGGCTAAGATAATTGCATGACTGTATGACATATTTCTTTATGTGTAAGAATTTGTTCTGAAAACTATGAGATGTTTTCTAATCATGCAATTTAACTTGTTGTGTAGGAAATATCGTATGCCATCTCCTACAAAAGAAGAACTACAACATTTGTTCAGCAACAAATTTATTGAAGATATTGAAGTTCCCAGGATCTGGGATGAAGAAATGGAATGCCATGATCCATCGATCATGAAGAATGATGTTTGGGATGTAGTCCCAAGATGTGAAGGGAAGTTTGTTATGACTTCCAAATGGAACTATCAGATCAAGCATGTTGCAGATGGCAGCATTGAGAAATATAAAAGTGATGAAATAGAAGATGCACCAAATGGATTTCAAGACAACATGGTGTAGTCATATATATGTGCAGAACTTGGTATGGTAGACAGCTTTCTATCCAGTTTGGGCTTTACCAAGAGTAAAGCAGATTCCAACCTTTTCTACAAGGTAGAGGAAGGCAATCCAATGATACTACTTTTGTATGCGGATAACCTGTTTGTTACAGGTGAAGATAGATTGATTGCCGACACGCGGCGGAAGCTTACTACCAAGTTCGAGATGAAGAACTTGGGGATGATGCACTATTTGTTTTTGGCATGGAGGTGCAGAGTGCAGATGGAATCTGCCTTGGACAAGGGAAGTATGCAGTAGAGATCCCAAAGAGGTTCAGGATGATGGATTGCAAGGCCATGGCCACACCTATGGCATCGAATCTGAAGCTTCTATGTGATGCTTCATCTGAGCCGGTTGATCGCCAGATGATTGGGTCCTTGATGTACCTGACGAACACGAGACCAGACATTTGCTTTGCTGTGAACACATTAAGCCAGTTCCTGACAGATCCGAGGAGTGTTCACCTGGTTGCTGTAAAGCATTATCTAAGGTACCTAAAGGGTACAGTGGATTATGGGCTCAGGGATGAGGCGAATCAAAAGTTTAACCTACAGGGTTATGTTGATTCAGATTGGGCTGGCAGCGCTGCAGATAGGAAGAGCACATCTGGGTGCTGCTTCAATATGGGATCAGGTGTGATCTCTTGGTTTAGCAGGAAGCAGTCCTGCGTAGCACTGAGTACAGCTGAGGCAGAGTATGTTGCAGCCTGTTCATCTAGTTGTGAGGCAGTATGGCTACGGAAGCTACTGTCTGAGTTATTTGATCTCCCGTTGGAGGCTACTGGCATCTTCTGTGATAACCAGAGTTGTGTGAAGCTGTCCGAGAACCCAGTGTTTCATGACAAGTCGAAACACATAGAGATCAAATATCACTATATCAGGGATATGGTGCAGGGAGGAGCTGTGAAGCTCCTGTATGTTGCGATGGACGAGCAGATTGCAGATGTGCTGACGAAGCCACTAGCCAGGGTGAAGTTTGAGTACTTCAGAGAGAGGCTTGGCGTGCTTCAGATCGAGGATACTTCGAGGAAGAAGTGATGAACACATTTGCTAAAGCCATTCCAAGCATGTTGGAAGGAGGATCCTTCACATGGCTGTGGATGTAAGCGCTAGATGATGAGCATCAGGATGATGTTCTGGTTTCTGCTTGGATATGATCAGTTGGATCATTTTATGTATGTATGTACGCATCATGTGGATGCTGGATATGATCAGTTGGATCATTTTATGTATGTATGTACGCATCATGTGGATGCTGGATATGATCAGTTGGATCATTTTATGTATGTATGTACGCATCATGTGGATGCTGGATATGATCAGTTGGATCATTTTATGTATGTATGTATGCATCATGTTGGATGCTTGGACCATGTATCTGTATATGTATCAGGTGGATACATTGTATGATCAGGAGGATCATGTATGATGATATGTATCATGTATTTGTATCAGGTGGATACATTGATGATCAGGAGGATCATGTATGATACTTGGTATGCATCAGGTAGATGCATTGATGATCAGGTGGATCATGCAGCAGGATGTTGCAGTGATGATCAGGATGATCATAGATGACGAGCTTTAGGATGTTGCTCCAGATGACATGCAGCAGGATGTTGCAGTGATGATCAGGATGATCATAGATGACGAGCTTCAGGATGTTGCTCCAGATGACATGCAGCAGGATGTTGCAGTGATGATCAGGATGATCATAGATGACGAGCTTCAGGATGTTGCTCCAGATGACATGCAGCAGGATGTTGCAGTGATGATCAGGATGATCATATATGACGAGCTTCAGGATGTTGCTCCAGATGACATGCAGCAGGACGTTGCAGTGATGATGATCAGGATGATCATGGATACATCAGGATGATGTATGGTGAGTATCAGGTTGATACTCTATGGCCGTGGATCAGGTTGTGCAGATGAGCATGTAATTCGTTGCCCTGGGAGATTTGCAGATGGTCTTTCGAGGTTTTGCCTATGGCATGTAATTCGGTGCCCTGGGACATCTGGCAAATGCTCTTTCGAGGTTTTGCTCTGGGAGGACATGTAATTCGTTGCCCTGGGAGATCTGCAGATAGTCTTTCGAGGTTTTGCCTATGGCATATAATAGCGCCCTGGGATATCTGGCAGATGCTCTTGCGAGGTTTTGTCCTATGGCATGTAATTCGTTTCCCTGGGAGATCCGATAGGTTGGGCTGCGTGCCCGTAATCAGTCCTGGGATGCTCTTGCGAGGTTTTGCCATGACCACATGTAGTTCGTTGCCCTGGGAGATCCTATAGGTAGAGCTGTGTGCTCGTAACAGCCTGGGATGCTCTTGCGAGGTTTTGTGGTGAGGTCACATGTAATTCGTTGCCCTGGGAGATCCTATAGGTAGAGCTGTGTGCTCATAACAGCCTGGGATGCTCTTTCAAGGTTTTGTGACGCACGTAAAAGTCCTGAGGATTCCACAGTATGGCCAGTGATGACGAAGACCTACAGGTGGTGGGCCTACATCCAGTATGAAAAAGGACTGGCTCTGTAGAACTTCCTATGACGAGTAGATTCAGAGATTGATTGAGATAGCAGCAGCAGTGACGATGATGATGACTCGATGACGATTATCCAGTGACGATGATCCAGAGAAGATGACTTGTGCTAGAAGAACTGTGCTGAGAAATACCTTCCTAGTTAAGAGGGAGTGTTGATGTATATGTAACTTCGGAATGTATTTCACATATATGTATATTGTATTCCTATAGAGATGTTATTATTCCTCTATACGGAAGTGTCGTTATTTATATTGTAAGTGTCGTAACTTATACTTGATGGGTTATTAGACCACCTTGTTTGGGGTCGGCCCTGTATAAGTCATGTGGGTCAAAGGGTTATTAGACCACCCTATTGGGGGTCGGCCATGTGGGTCGAAGGGTTATTAGACCACCCTATTGGGGGTCGGCCCAGTCAGCATTATGTTATGTGGTTAAGTTCGAGCCTACATGAGTTAGGTAAAAAGGCAAGTCAAGTCAAGTATAAATAGAGTGTGGGAGGCACTCTATTTACACATTCACTTCTCACACATGCACTCAAGGAGGAGAGGCGCACTTATGGAGGAGGAGGATCTGCTGCTAGGTTATGTCTATCTCTTGGTTGGTTGTATCATTGCTCTATCTATCTCTGAGGAAGTTATTGGGGTTTTTCACCTTTATGGTTTTCCCCAAGTAAATCTTTGTGTCTCTTGTGTGCTTGCATTATTGTCTCCATGATTGATATGCTGTAGATATGCTGTACATGTTGTTCTCTCAGTTAAGATCCTAGATCATATTGAAGTAAATTCAGAAAATTTAACATTCAACATTCATGGGTTAATGAAATGATTTTTTATTTTTTATTTTTTTTAATTTACATGGCGGAAAAACCGTGGCAATATCGACGATGTTTAATTTGTGACGAACTTTCGTCCCTATAGCGACGAAATTTCTATGTTGCAATTTCCGTTGTAATAGAGACGAAGGTCGAGCTATATATACTACATACTCTACCATTATTTACACATTTTCTATAGTTGCGACACATTGAGCGCGGATTTTGAACTTGTGAGGTGATTGTTTGAGCTTGGATATTCTACATAGCTCTGATTTTGAACTTGCAAGGTTAGTGTTTTATATTTTTTTGTCTATATTTTTATAAGGGTTAGAATTTAATATTGTTTAGTAATGAGGCTTAGGTGTTAAATGATACATCCATTAGGGTTAGGCTAATTTTTTTTCCATTTATTCAATGTTTCTATGAATGTATTTATAAAGTTTATAATAATTGTAGAGAAATATGATATAATAGATCAGAATTAGGTCACCCATATTACATATAACAAGATTATTCTCTTGTTTTGAATTATAAGGTTATGGAAATACTTAACACAAGAAGATGGTACATTGGAAGTATATATTATCATCATTACGATTTAAGAAAACACACAATGTCTATTAAGTAACCTCCATCTACAATTGGTTTAGTTAATCTATACCAAAAAATAAATGTCTTTATTTGATGTATCTTAATACATGACAGCTGGGACATTATGCAAGTTATTTTAGTGGCCTAAAATCACTTTTTTTAACAAAAATGGATAATACTTTTATGAAAAGGCTGGAGTTAATCAAAGTCAATTTTTTTTACAACTTGCAGTTATGATTGTGATTGCCTTGTATTCTTCAACAATTGAACTGTGAGCTTCAACTGTGTCACATGGTTCTGTCGCCCTTCTTATTTGTTTTCTCTCGTATGTTTGTCCAATAATATAAGCCATACAATCATATACAAAGCACAAGTGTTTCTTAAATCCATTCTTTTTTCCAACCAATATGATATCCAAAACTAGAGAGAATCTTACTCAACAATCATCTAGTAAATTCATATATATAAGGTAAGCATGCATCAAGGACAACTTTCATTTGAAACATTAATTTGGGCCACCTAGTACTGTTACAATGCCCAAACTATCAAGGTCTCCTTTTGAGTAAATCAAAGGCCATTGCACAACACTTGTTGGCATCAATGAAAACTTTAGTCTTCATGTTTTTCTTTATAAATATAGAAATTGGTTTATAATATATTGTATTCAGAAATATACTTATAATATCTAATGTAATTGACAAGTTATTGTTTGGTATGGTGTAGGTAAGACAATTACTTGTACCACTACAAGGGTTTGTCACTATGAATGAAAATGCAAGGAAGCTTGCTCAATTTAGGGCTGCATTAGAGGCAAGAGGAGATGGAAAATGTTCTTGTCCTTGCTCTGATTGCAGGGGCTTGCAAAAAAAAAAGAATTTTAATAACAACAACTGAAATACATTGTAGGGAGAAGGGGCACGCTGAAGGGGGTTATGAATATCGTCCCCTGGTAAGAGGTCGTTATTCAATTTTTAATATATTCGTTGTAATAGTCATCATGTCATGAATTTCAGTAAAATGTCTTTTTTTTTACTATATGTTCTATACACACTAATTTTTCTACGTTGTTTGTAAATTTATAGACAATGCCCCCAAAATGTCGTCCTCAAGAGAGTTATTTGCCAATTACTAGCAGAAATACTCATTTACAGCCTGGTGAACTTCTACATCAGAATCTTGAAGATGATCAAGTTATTACTGATGATATGGATGTAGATAACATTAGTGATACAAATCAGGAAGATGAGATACATAGATTGATCCAAGAAACATTTGCTCCAATGGATGACGACAACCAGGATGATAGTCATGATGTTGATCCTCTAATCGAGAAGTCACGTCAACCTCTTTATGAAGGCTCAAAAACAAATCTTCTATCTGCTATATTGTTGTTAGTGAACTTGAAGGTTTTGAATGGTTTATCAAACACCTGTCTGACACAAATATTAAGGTATGTAATTTGTTAATTATTTTTGTCTGCATGTTCACATCTATAGAAAGGGTTGAATTTTTTCCTATATTATTTCTATTGTTATCTAATTTGTAAAGTTTGGATGCGATATTGATGATTAATATTGTTTACATTGACTTATTCTTTTGAATTTTGTAGATTGTTAGGTGAATTTCTATTACCAACTTCAAATATTTTACCACGCACATATCGAGAGATATATGTCATTATGAAAGAATTTGGAATGGAGTATCAAGCTATTGATGCATGTCCTAATGATCATATCATATACTATGGACAATATGCATTACAAAATGAATGCCCACAATGTCAAACAAGTAGGTATCGAAATGATAAAGTGACAAAAAAGGTGCCTCAAAAAGTTCTTCGTTATATTCCGATAATTCCACGTTTCTAGCGGTTGTTTAGGTGTCAAAGTATAGCACTGTTTATGGATTTCCATGCAAAGAACAGAAGTCGCGACGATGTTCTTCGAATGCCTGCAGATGGTTCTGCATTGAGGTACATCGATGAAAAGTGGCCAATTTTTAAAGAAGAACCTCGTAATGTTAAACTTTCGTTGGCAGCTGATGGTGTCAATCCATTTAGAGAGATTCGTTCTACCTACTCAGTGTGGCCTGCTTTTGTTATAAACAATAGCCTTCCTCCTTGGATGTCGATCAGGAGAGAGCACACAATGTTGGCAATGATTGTTCCAGGTATTTAATTAATATGTAATGTTTTACTTGAAAGTCTGATCACTAAATATTTCATTGATTTGTTTTGTGCATGTAATTATGTCTTTTATATATAACGACATATACGCGCTAAATATAATTAATCATGTATGTTGGACTAATTAGGCAAGTACCAGGTTAAATATATGAATGTATATATTGATCCTCTTATCGATGAGTTGTTGAAGTTATGGGCTGGCGTCACTATGTATGACATCTCTAGACCAATAGGGAAAAAACGATTTCAATTCCATGGAATACTTGCATGGACAATTCATGATGCTCCTGGGTTAACACATTTTTGTGGTATATTGTTACTTTATTTTGTTCCTTAATACTTTAAATATCTGTTGAAAATACCATGCATTATTTTAAATGGTAATTCTAATTTTCTACACCAATTCATATATCTTGTAGGTCTTCAAACAAAGGGTAAATTTGCATGTCCAGTTTGCGGTCCCAGGATATAATCTCGTCGTTCAAGGAGTTTAGCAAAGGAAGTGTTCGATGAGTATAGGCACTTTCTGCCTAAGAACCATAGTTATAGAACTACAGACAAAGAAAAATTTAATGGTAAAGAAGAGAATGGAAAAAAACCATGAAGAATGACACCTCACCTATGGAAGTTGGAATATAATAGAAACCGTCAAGGTATGCCAATTTTTCTTTTTACTGAATTATGTTCAGCATTATATGTTATACCTATATTGATTAATAATTAGCATTAATTTGATTCTGTTGATGTTTCATGAATTCCGTTAAGGCACGAATGGGATTCTACGAGGAATGAAAATTTACCCAATTCAGTTGAATAGGTTGACATACTACGAGCACCTGCAAATAGTTCATTTGTGTAATACAATACATATCGAGAAGAACATAACAGAAATGTTATGGCGAATATTAGATGGAAGGACTAACAAAGAAAAAATTGGAAAGATTTGTAGTGACATCCAAGAAGCTAATCACGCATTGCAAAGTGTGCTCGTTAATTCAAATGGCGATGGCCGTCAACAGAATATTAGTCTTCCTTGGTGCTTGACGGAGCAACAGAGCAATATTGTAAAAGAGGTCATCAAAAAAATCAGGTTTCCGACGGGTTTTTCGTCAAACATAAAGAATATCTTGACAAAAAAAGGTCATTTTGATGGGGTTAAAACACATGATTGGCATACATTCATTAAGGTAATTATGAGTCTATAATATATTTCATTATTGGTATGCACTATTTTATTAATTTCATTCTCTTATTTTGAAATAAATATTAATAATTATGTGTTTTTTGATACAGTATGTTCTACCTTTATCTCTCCCAGACGACTTTGACAACAACATAAAACATATTATTTATGTTCTTGGAAAATACATGAGGTAAGTAATGTTTTACATGGAAAATGTACTTGGTCTGTGATTTGTAGCGGAACTTATTGACATATTATGTTTTTCCCACAAATATTATATATGCCTTGATATTATTTTATTGCATCATTTGTAGGTGGCTTTCATCAAAAGAAATCCATAAAGAAGATATAAGGCATTGGAAGAGAGAAATTCCCCGACTAATGTGTGAAATGCAACAGTATCTACCTCCAGCATTTTTCAATGCACAAGAACGCTACCTCATACACCAAGTTGAGGAGATTGAATTATGTGGACCAGTACACACAAGGTCGATGTGGATGGTGGAGAGGCAGTTGAAGACATTGAAGGATTTGTTTAGACAAAGACCACGTCCTGAGGGTTCTGCGGTTGAGGGATATATGGTATATCAATGCATGGTGTATATTAGTGAACATCTACTTAAATTAGCAGAAAATATGAATGTGCCTCGCATTTGGCATCTCGACTCCATCAACAAATTTGAAGGGGAGGTCCTATTGGGGAGAGGTAAATTGAGGACTGTGAAAGGTAATTATTATACGTTGTTGAATTAATATATTACACATGTATTTTTTCCAATTTTATATTATCATACTGTTTTTTAACTTTTTTTATTAATTATGCATTTTCAAATATATTAAACTATGTGCCTTTAATGATATCTAATTAATGATACTGAATTGTTATTTTTTCCTATAGTTGGTCAAGTGTGGGATGCTTTACATTTATACATTTCAAACAACCTTGATTGGATGGAGCATTGGATAGAAGATTGTGAAGAATTATTCGATAGGTTATCATGGGAAGGGGTCAGTAACATGATTAAAACAGCTCATCATATTCGACATCAATTTCCTAAACTTACGTCGCAAAGGGAAGTTGATTTAGCCTATGGTTTAAAAGATAAAAAGGCAAGTAAATTGTTTACCCGCATTTTTTCTAGTTACTTCAATCCATTTTTCCAATTACATTTCGTTTGTTTAAGTTTTCAATTATATTAACTAAGTCCTATATGACGTTTATTAATTCACAATGTATTGTTAACCTGTTGTCAATGTTGCAGTTGAAACATCACAAGGCTATGTGGTGTAATGGTCGTAAATTTCGTATCAAAAAGTTGGATGATAACATGAAAACCTCGGATTGTGGGATAACTGCAGTGTTTAAGGTCACGAATGTTTCCTCTAGAAGTGATAGACATCCAAAAGAAACTGAGAATAGGTACTATGGGAATTTGGAGGACATTATTGAGTGTGATTTTAATTCCTTTAAAATAGTTTTGTTTGAGGTGAAGTGGTACATGCTATGGATGCATGAACATGATCCTGAAAGAACTGTTATCGAGCATGCTAATGGATTTACCATGGTTAATACAAGGGAATTTGAACCGGGTACAAAGCCTTATGTTCTTCCAAGTCAATGTGAGCAAGTCTTTTACTCCGAGGTACCAGGTAAAGCAGGTTGGTCATACATTGTTCGATACGATCCAAGATGAAGACCAGTAAAGTATAATCATGTACTAGATGATGAATATAATCACAAAGAAGAAGAAGATGATGATGATTCAGATCAGGCTGCAATCGATGTGTTAGATGAAGAAGTTGAAGAGGTTGATCATGCAAATGCAGCATACGATGATCTCATTGACGATATGGATGACTTTGATGATGATGACGATGTGAATGATCCTTTCATCAATATCTATTCAGAACCAGATCCTGATACAGATGTTGAGTTGGATGAAGAAGAAGATGAATGATATTTAATTGTTGAAAAGTAGAGGTACGTAATGTTTATAGGTTAAAGTAAATGCACTCACCATATGTTCATTTTGTTGATTAACTTGGTTATATTTGAAAATTAGTTTTCTAATCTTATGTTCTACATGTGCAGTAGCGTGGGTGTTCCTGGAAGTTGTAGTGGTAATGGTTTGAATCGAACATATGTCGATTGAGCAAGATACAAAATTAATTTACCGAATGGGGCCAAATTAATGTATAGTGACATTTTGAAGAAGGTGTGAGGATGACCAAATTATCGATATTGCTCCAACATACATGACAAGGATGTTTGGAATTTAGGTTCTTGATGTGATTTTTACTAATATATTCATTGTTAATGACCCTCTGAGCCATCTTGGTTTGAGTTCAAGTGCAGTTTGTTTATATGTTATTCTTTTAATATTTTTAAATTTAATCAATCAAGTATTTTTTCTTGAGATAAATTGTTGCTTTAATAAGTCTTTTTTCCTTTGAAAAGACTTCTGGACGTGCTATTTTTTAATATATGTTGAGAAAGTAAATTTTCGAATGATATTTCGTTGTGCTCCTTTTAAATTTATGCTACGAGAGTAACTTTTGTTATAGTTCGACTTTTGACTTGAGTTCTATCACTAATCTCTAAAACTAGTCTACAAATTTTACTTATCACATAATATCTAAATTTGGTAGATTGAAGCTTGTAAATTAATCCTAGGTAGCTAAGAGTGGTTTTTTCCAACTCATTAAGAGAAACTTGGCTAGCAAGGTTGTTTTTTGAAGAGAAATCAAGTTTTCTATCACATAACACATATATAATTTTCTCTATAACTTTTACGTTTTTTTCCTATTCATTTCCATGGCTCATCAAATTATCTTTAGTAGCTTGGGAAAATGAAATGTCAAAGGGTGTTCAAGCCAAAAATACCAAAGATGTCTCAAATGGGGATTTATTGTTAGAGCTATAAATGACCTAATTATATTCATGCTTAATGTAGGTCGGGAGGCTCCCGTCCCGAGTCTAACGATGCATGATGTTGAAACATATAAAAGTTCTAGGTCCAATAGATGATATCAAAGTTCTAGGTCCCAAGTCTAAGGATGCATGATGTTGAAACATATCAAAGTTCATGGATTTATACACAAAGGCTATAACCACAACTTTGGAGAAATTGAAACTTTTCATTGGTTTATACATGGTTGCATTTGTTTGAATGTTTATATTTTCAATCTATGAGGTGGATTAGGTTTCTATCACATTTTGACATAGTAAGCCTTGTGATGGATTCCAATCACCTTAGAATATAAGGTTTGGAAGGCCACCTTTAGGGATTTCATCACATGTGTTTGAAACTTTTATGTTTGAACTTTATGTGATGTCACCATTGATTGGACTAAGAGATCATAGGATATCACCCCTTTAAAACTTCAAACACTTATAATATAGTATTGTGACATGGCCACATTTATATAAAATAGTTTTAAACATTTTTCTTATGCCTTCTAGTCACTTCTTGTTGAGATTTATCCAAACCATGCCTTCTATAGAATTAAATAGATGAGACACTATATGATGAGCATTCATCTTGTTATGCTTTTGATGAGATTTATCCAAACCATGCCTTCAATTATTTCTTCTAATCTTTGTATTAATTGTATTAACGTTGGATCTCTAGGGACTAAGATATAATACATATGTCTAACTAATATAGTTGAACTCCCAATCACCGTTAATTATTAGTTGAACCCCCAGTCAATGTGAATTGTTATTTGAATCCACAATCACTATGAATTGTTTGATCCCTCCATTAAGTGGAAACATTAATCATTAGAGGAGGGAAAACACCTTTGCCTCATTGTTTGTTGATTTATCCAAAGCCTATGAGAATTTTAGTTCTTAATTTCCTTTGGGGTCTTAATTTATGCATTGATATAGAGAGGTGGCACTAGGCACACAATATGGAGAAACAATGAGTTAGGAAAAACATTTGGACCAAAGTACACAATGGTTATTAATAAAAATTTTAAAAACAATTTAATATAAATAAATATAAGTATTAATATTAATATTACATTAATAAATATTAATATTAATATTAATATTACATTATATATATATATATATATATATATATATATATATAGATATATATATATATTATAATTTTTTAAACAACAAAAAAAACATAACTAAAAGACATACATGTTGCATGAGCTTGGCCAAAACGCTCTGTTGCTCTGTTGGGTTCGACAACACCCCCCTATATGCAACCGGCTCTTGGGCCATGTCCTCCTTGACTGTGCATGTTCCAACAGTATTTTGGTGGCACCCGATCCGGCCTTGTCCTCATTGCACTCTTCTACGACTCTGGACTGTGCATGTTCCACCTGGTTTTTGGTTTCACCTGCTTCGGCCGTGTCGTCATTTTGATTTGCTACAAGTGCTATTGAAGTAGGATTTTTTGTGGCACCCACTTCGGTCGTGTCTGCATATCCCCACAGACCCTCAATGGCAACCGTAAGTTGAAACCCTCCTCTATTGAGTCAAATATCTGCATTTTTTGGTGCGAATTAGGTGGTTTTGATTTCATTTGCTAATTAGGTGGTTTTGATTTTATTTCGAATCTCTGGATATTCATTTTGTTTTCTAAAATATTTGAGGCCGACTTGTCCAAGTCAAATTCATCATTTTAAATATTGTTTTATTTCCACAATATACATTTGAATTTTATGTTTTGGCCTTCTTGTCCGCAATACCTCCCTTAAGCCATCAAAGATGCCTTCTTATGCCCACACTGTCCATTTTTCATATGCCTGCAAATACCCCAGCTGGAGAAGCCCGCAGCTGGGGTTTTGGTGATGCCCATGGCTGGCTTCAATGGTATGCTCACAGAGTCTTTCTCTCATGCCCGCAGGGGCTATTCTAACCCTCCAAAAGGTGCCCGCAGGCCCTCACAACGGTGCCCACAATGTGCCATAAGGGATTCCCGCAGGTATCTTCCTTAGTGGCATCAGCAAGTCCTTCCTCATTCCCATATCTCACGCCAAGATTCTCGTAGGTGTTTTGTGGATGCTCGCAGCTGTCAATAACACCTTAAAGAGATGCCTGCGTGACCTTCTTTTTATCCCCGCACTCTTCATTTAAAATGTGCTTCAGGATGCTCGTAATGGAGTTTTTTCTCATGCATATAGATGTGTTAGGAGGGATGCCCATAAGGGCTTGCAAGATTTTCCATGTCCCATTTCCCACAGCAGCTTCATGAAGCATGCCCGCATGTAATACCCCAATTTTGACCCTTATGAAATATTGGCTTTTAATGTAAATATTGTATACATGCGAAGTATGTTTTTCCTAGCGTGGAGCTCAAGGCCAAGGGCCCGCTAGTGTATGTTCGTATTTTATTTAAAATGGACAAGTATTTGATATTTTATTACCCAGGAGCTGCTAAGCCATGGAATATTGTAAATGATGTAAATGTTTAATAATGCAATAAAATACCAAAACTGGCTATGGAAGCAACGAATGAGAAGGGGCCATGTGTATTCCACTAGGGAGTGGTGAGGGGGTTGTGGGAATGAACCATATGCTACCAAATGTCATCTTGTGAACCCATTTGACTTTCCTTGCTGACATTTATTTCTGTTGTAAGGAAGTTGTTGAAGAATTCAGTCCATGGCTTCAATGGAGCATGGACAGCCCAGAAATTCGTATGGCAGAGTATGGGCTCTGTTTTCTTGTACCACAAGTCACTCTACCTCATGGGAAGGGGTTCTTCCTCATTCCCATTCCATTGTTGAATATCCCAGCAACAGTTTTCATCCATTACGAATTCCCAACCGTGAGAAAAACCAAAAATCGCAACTTAAAAAGAACCCACGTTTTGAAGTACCAAAAATGCCCAGAATTGGTATTTGACAGTGAAAATCCAATGGGGGATCCATAGATATGAACCTTGGGGCGAAATTGAGAGTATTAGATACCCCAAAATCCATTGGAAAACCTAGTTTTTATAGCCCATAAATCCAATGACGGGATTGAGTTATTAGATGACAGAATTGTGATAAATCCAAGTGTGGGTGTTTGAACAGAGTTTGGGTTTGCTTGATAAACCCAGTGAAGACTGGAATCTCAAGGAATTAGCAGCTGGACCTTTCTATGCCCACCCTAAATAGAATTGGAGGGAAGGGACTCCTGAGGGACTGTGCAACAGAGAAGGGGACCTTCCTTGTGTTGGTTGAGGTAGGTATTGTGGGTGCCATGACTGTTGAGTCCATTTGAGATGCCTGTAGCTATGTGGTTGAGCTCAATGGCTTAGCATTGCCCTCCTTTGTCTTTTGTATGCTTGATAAAATATGTGTTGGCTTAGCATAGTTGTTGAGTAAGACCATGGTTGTGAGTGAGCCCATGTAGTTCCTCCTTAGTGGATACACAACCCAGCTCGGGGGTGATCTCTCAGTTGAAAGAATATAGGCTGGACAGAGATCTATGGTTGGGTGGAACGTTGCTCTCACATAGCCAGTTGTTTGGACAACTTCATCTCAAGACAAGTGTTCTCTGTGTTTAAATTATATGCATTCTATGTTTTGAAATGTGTTAATACTAAATGCTAACTATTCATGTTAATGGAATTGATATGAAGTCTATGCATAGCATGAGAACGAGATTGAATTCTCGGCATGTTGATTCATCATATGCCTCTGATAGATAGGCTGATGCATTTCTGTTTGTGTGTGTGCAAATATGATTTAATTTCGTTGTGTTTACGTTGAGTATGTATTTGCACACAGAAGTTAATATCTATCCATGAATTTCTTAGTAATGTATCGGGCTGAGATTGTCAATAAGCCCGGTATGTTGGTCATGTTTCCTTTCTGGCACTGGATTGATGTAAAGGGACGTGACAGAGTGGTATCAGAGCCCATGTTGCAACACTGGGGCTATTTGGGTCAAACACTGAATTACAGGCATGTAACAGAATGTTTTAACGTGGTATTGGAGAAGTTTGGGGTATCATTTTGATATGGAAAAATGGTAGGATCAGAGTTCTCAGATGGGGCAGAGGATCACACCATTGCATAGAGTTCTCCAAAATCTTTCCAACGATACCATACTAGCCTCATTTGGCCAAGGGACGAAGGAGTTATGAATCCCGCAAGTTGCAAGGCCAGAGGTGTTCCACAGTTGCGAATTTCGGGATTTTGGGACTTCAGGTTGCGAGAACGAGGATTTCCAAATTTTGTGTTTTGGATTTCCGCAATTTCGAACCCGCAATTTCAGATTTCGGGTTTCGGGTTGTGGGAACGAGGATTTCCAAATTTTGCATTCTAGATTTCCACAATTCCAAACCCGCAATTTCGGATTTCGAGTTTCGGGTTGTGGGAACGGGGATTTCCAAATTTTGCGTTTTGGATTTTCGCAATTCCGAACCCACAATTTCGGATTTCAGGTTTCGGGTTGCGGGAATGCAAAATTTTGAAAAATTGCGTTTTAGATTTCCGCAATCCTAAACCCGCAATTTCGAATTTCGGGTTTCGGGTTGCGGGAACGCAAAATTTTGAAAATTGCGTTTTGGATTATCGCAATCCCGAACCTGCAATTTCGGATTTCGGGTGAGAAAAAAAAAAAGTAGAGCCCGAAATTTGACTTTTGGATAACAGGAGCTTGCGGAATCAGAATTGGATAAGGTCAATGGCGTTCTGAGGCCATTAACGGAAGCCATGAATGAACCAATGAGGATCCCAAGCCCATTATGCTCCAATTTGGCATAAATTTGGGATTAATGGCTTTTACAAATCAGTGTCCCGACGCTTGACAGAAGGTCGGATTGAGACAAAACTGATGTGGAGTAGTCATGGAGCAGGCACAGTGTTAAGTTTGGAATTTTGGAGCCAAACTCCAAAGGATGTGGAGTCGGGGTGAGTGTGAAGGACAAAAAGCACTATTCTAGGCCACGTTTTTGAAATTTTGAAAAGCTTGTAGTGGATGAAAGTGACCCTGTAATTAGGATTCCAGAAATTTACTGAACTCAACATTTCTTATTCTCATGAAAACAAACATTTTCCATTAGACAGAGATTTTCCAGAAATGCACCGTTTGGGAAATAGCCATTTTTGGCCCAAAATTTGAAATTTTGGAAAAATGTGAAAAGTGGAAAGTAGTAAAACCCAGAATTTTATAAAATATGAATGGTGTATTGGAACAGAGATCCACAAGTTGCTGAGTGTTCCTTGTTATATGGACTAACTTCTCCGGGTAGAAATGTTTTCTTGAATATTTATAGATTTTCTTCTACAGGTGGCTGAAGTTGGCAATTCATGATATTTTACAATTGTGTAAAAATGTGCAGAACGATGGTGAAAATTGTCATTTTTGGAGTAATGCAATTTCCACACCCGAAGTCGAAATGGAGCAAGTGGATAGGCATTGGAAAGCTTATCCAACAAGGAATAATGACACATAACCAGAATTTGAATGGGACTATCATACATCATAGATATTTAGAGCAAAAAAAGTGCTAGTGATTGTTTTGACAAGCATTGTCAATATGGGCAACTTCCAAAATTGCATGAATGAGCAAAAGAAATGAATGCATAAAAGCTATGTGAATTATTCCATGAGTTTGATATTGTTAAATATTGATTGTTTGTGTTTCTATAAGCATTCCTAAGATGTCTAACAAATATTTTCATAATGCACAGTGCTTGCAGTTCATAACATTTAATAGTGTAACAGAAGTAACATACAGGGAAGAGAGTCTCCAAAGAAAAATGGTGACCATAAATGATGCTCAGGGTCCTTATGAGCATGAAGAAGATGTTCTAGGAGAAAATGTGCATGAAGGGAATTCTAAGACTGAATCTAATGGGAGAAGGGAGCAAGTAACTCCTCAAAATTTGGTTGAGACCATGGTGAGCTTCAATGAAAGGTTGATGAAGGCTCAAGAAGAACAAAACCAACTCAATGATGTTATTTTTCAAAGCCTCATTGATATGCAGCAAAAGATAAACCTTGGGTCCAACCCAAGCAATGCAGGTGAAGAAGGAAGAGATGCAGAGAGTCGCTCTAGAGGTCATTCAAAGAAGAGTACTCCAAGCCCAAGGAAGAGTTCTGTGAGTAAAAAGCATAGAACACCTTCCTCTAGATCTTCTTCCAGTAGATCATGTGACTCCAGAGGTTCTCAAAGAAGTCCAAGGCATATTCCCAGGAGATTTGATGGAAGAAAGAAGTTCAAAGGCATCCCACATGGAGAATTCAGGAAAGCAAGGCCTCCCACATTTGATGGACAAGACAAGACTGGACAAGAGGTAGAGGCATGGCTTCTTGGAATGAAGAAATATTTCAGAATTCAAGACTACTCAGGAAATGAAAAGCCAGAATTGCCATTTACAATCTAAATGGTAGAGATTCAATTTGGTGGGACAACCTCTTGCTTGTGAAAGGGATCAGTGAAAGGAAGATCAGTTGGGAAATATTTAAGAAGTATTTCAAGGAAAAATACCTTTCTGCTAGGTATTATGACATTAAGAGAAAAGAGTTCAATGAACTCAGGTTGGGACAAAAATCTATGGAAGAACATGTCCATAAATTTTTGGAATTATTGATATATGTGGATTACATTAAAGATGAGAGAGTAAAGATCCAATGTTTTATTGGGAGTCTACCCCAAAGCGTCAGAGATAGGATTGAATTTGTTAATCCACTCAGTCTTGATGAAGCCATCAGAATGGCAATGCATTGCTATGAGAAAAGTAAAGGAAAATAAGAGGTTAACCCAGCATGGAAAGGAAATCCAAGAGGGAGGTTTGATAAAGAAAAAAGTGGCTTCAAACCACCATTCAAAATTCATCCCAAAACCTTTCCACAGGGGCAACAAGCAAGGAGTGGATTCAAACCAGCAGTAGCAGCAGACAAAGCATCAAAAGGGCCACTTCAATGTTGGGGATGTGGAGAGAACCACATGCTAAAGGATTGTCCACATCGAAAGGAGAATCCCCGAAGGTTTCACAACTTAAAGGGAGAAGCTACAGTGGAGGACATGGCAAGGGAAACACCTCAAGTTTATGCAGCATTAGATAATAATCAGGCAAACCATCAATCATCAGTGGTGGAAGTTGAAGGTAAGATTGCTAAGCAATCTATTTTTGTTTTGATTGATCCAAGATCTACTCATAGTTATGTTTCTCCAAAAGTGGTTGAAGGTTGTTCTCTTATAAAAGTGAAGCATAATAAATATTGGCTAGTTCAATTAGCCACAGGGACCAAGAGAAAAGTAAGTGAGGTAGTTGTGGAGTGCCAAATAGAATTGTATGGACTCCACACACATGCAGAATTAAATGTATTACCATTAGGATCTTATGATGCCTTAATTGGCATGGATTGGTTGGAAAGGTGTTGGAGCCAAGGCCGTAGCTACGGTAAAGCTGCGAATTTTGGGAAAAAAAGCACAAGTATGAAAGGAAAGTGCTAATTTTGGGACAAGCACTAAGTTTTGGGTAAGAAGGAGACGGTGCGCAGTACGGTGCCAGATGGACAAGCTCAGCGAAGATCACGGACCGGAAATCGCGGAGCTCGCGCGCACGACAGAAGAGAATGAAGGCTGAATAGAAAGCTCAGCTACCATAATAAATAAAGCGATGGAGTAGAGGGCTCAGCTACCCTCATTTAAAGGCTAAGTACAGAAGTTATGGTTGCTCGGATCAAGGAGGAGCAACGGACCAGAGCATTGAAGGCGAAGGACAAGCGCCCATACCCACAATCTGCACCGAAAGTCAAGGAGCCTGCAGGAATCGGCGACATGACTGCAAGCGGCGCCTACAGTACACCTAGCCATGTGCGTGGTTAGGGTTTTTGGGAATCACTGTTGGGAAAGGCCCACAGTTCTGTAAGGGTGTGACCGCCATGGCCACCTATATATATGAATAATTGTAATGGGTAGATGTTAGCGAGTAAGAGGTAGATACTTTTGGGATAGCTAGATGGTTAGACTGTTCGATAGTCAGTCTCAAGGATAGATCATGTGTTGATTATCCTTTTCTATGTTTTCTACCGAGTGTGTAGAACTAGAGTAAGAATCGGATAGCCGAGGAGCTAATCCCTGAGTTGCCAGACAGTCTGTGTGACGTCTGCGCCTTTGTAATCTCTGTAGAGAAGAGACTAGATTGAGAGAAGGGCTCCCAGCTGTGTGCGTGGAGTTTCCTGTAAGAATCTAAGGCTGCAGCTGTGTGCGCAGCATATTGTATAACTCTATCATTTTCTGGTTAATATAACGCTCCCGAGGACGTGGTTTTCCTCGAGGAGAGGGGCTTCACATATTTCCACTTGTATAATGTTTGCGTGAATGATTAACTGTTTAAGTTCATTACATGTGTATGCAAAACTCTTGTATTATCTTTGTGACTGTTTGATTGAGTTTGGGAAGGTCCATTGATAGCCATCAGTGTTAAGGACTGAAGAAGTGGTGGAGTGCTGTCGCGGCAGAAGTCGAGGAGTGCGTTACTGCGCTGAGTGCGCAGGGTGAGGAGGTACTTAACGCGTCGACGCAAGGAATACTTGCCTTCTGCGCTAGAACGAAGAAACTGCGCAGCGGACCTGCTGAGGAAGGAAGCCGCGCAGTTGCGGCAAGGAGCCTGCGGGAAAGTCGGACCGCCGATATCTGAGGAACCAGAAGAGGAAGGACAATCTCTGCGTCACCAAGGTTAAGGAAACCTGATTCCTTAGCCCCCCATAGCCACTTCGGGTGAGACCTCGAGCTGCTGCGCAGCTCGTTGCCGAGAGGGCCAGTGCGCCAAGGGGTTTGTTGTTGCTGCGCTTCATTAAAACCCGGGTCTGCCCAGTAAAGCAGCCAACAAAAGGCATAGAGCAAAGTTGCACTGTTATGAGAAATCACTCGAATGCATTGATGAAGAGAGAAGACCAAGGTTGGTAAGAGAAATTCCCAAGCAAGTTTCAATAAGACAGATTTCAGCCTTACAGTTGAAAAAGTTCTATAAGAAAGGTTGTCAATTATATGCAGTTCATATGTCAGATTCATCAGAGGACAAAGGACCAAGGATAGAAGATTTCTCATTGTTGCAAGAGTTCCAAGATGTATTTCCGGATGAAGTGTCGGGACTACCACCAAAGAGAGATATTGATTTTACCATTGATCTTGTTCCAGGCGCAGCATCGAATTCCAAAGCTCCTTATAGAATGAGTACACCAGAATTGGTAGAGTTGAAGATGCAACTGCAAGAGTTAATGGACAAGAGGTATATCAGGCCAAGTGTGTCTCCTTGGGGAGCACCGGTGTTATTTGTTAAGAAGAAGGATGGGACTTTAAGGTTGTGTATTGATTATAGGCAACTCAATAAAGTGACAGTCAACAACAAGTATCCATTGCCAAGAATTGATGACTTGTTTGATCAAATGAAGGAATCTAAAGTGTTTTCAAAGATTGACTTGAGGTCTGGGTACCATCAAGTAAGGATTAAGGAGGAAGACATTCACAAGAGGGCTTTCAGAACTAGATATGGTCATTATGAGTTCACTGTGGTGCCATTTGGTCTTACCAATGCACCTGCCACATTCATGTGTCTCATGAATAGTGTATTCATTAAATATTTGGATAAGTTTGTGATTGTATTATTGGATGACATTCTTGTCTATTCAAGGAATGAAGAAGAACATGAGGAACATCTAAGGATGGTGTTGCAAGTCCTTAGAGAACATCAGTTGTATGCCAAGTTAAGAAAGTGTGAGTTTTACCAAAAGAGGGTTTAGTATTTGGGTCATGTTGTTTCTGAAGAAGGAATTGCAGTTGATCCAGAGAAGATTAATGACATCATGGATTGGTCTACTTCCAAGAATGTTTCAAATGTTATATCTTTTATGGGCCTTTCTGGTTACTACCGAAGGTTTATTGAAGGCTTCTCCAAGATAGCTCATCCAATCACTTCATTGCAAAGGAAGAATATAAAGTTTGTATGGTCTGAAAAATGTGAGAAAAGTTTTCAGAAGTTAAAAGAGTTACTTACCAGTGCTCCTGTTTTAAAGATAGCAGATCCAAAGAAGGATTTTGTAGTGTGCACAGATGCTTGCATTGAAGGGCTAGGTGGAGTGCTCATGCAAGAAGGATTTGTGATTTTCTATGAGTCAACGAAATTAAAATAGCATGAAAAGAATTATGCCACACATGATTTAGAATTAGCAGCCATAGTACATGCTCTCAAGATGTGGAGACATTATTTGATAGAAAGGGGATTCGAGCTTAGGATAGACCACATGAGCTAGAAATAGTTGTTTGATCAGCCAAACTTGAATGCTAGGAAATCTAGGTGGATGGAATTCCTTTGTGAGTTTGATTTTGAAATTAAGCATGTAAAAGGCAAAGAGAATAAGTTTGCATATGCTCTTAGTAGAAGATTTCATGTTGCAGCATTAAGTGTGTGTAAATCAGATTTGAAGATAAGAGTTCTTGAAGCCCAAAATGGTGATGAAACTTGCATTCAAATTAAAGAAAAGTTGCAGCAGAAAAATATAAATGAAAAGTGTGCAGGATATAAACTTGGTGAAAAGGATATTCTCATCTACAAGGATAGACTGTACATTCCAAATAGTGCAGAATTGAAGAAGCTAGTGATGGATGAAATACATCAAATGCCATATTCTGGACACCCGGGATATCAAAAAACTATAACAGTAGTAAGAAAGCAATACTCTTGGCATAGTATGAAGGACATAGCTGAGTACATTTCTAGGTGTCAGAAGTGCCAATAGGTCAAAGTAGAGCACCAACATCCAGCAGGATTGTTGCAGCCCTTACCCATTCTGGAATAGAAGTGGGAAGTGATCTCTATGGATTTTATAACAAGTCTGCCCATGACAGTGAAGAAGCATGATTCAATCATGCTGGTGGTGGACAAGCTATCAAAAGTAGCTCACTTTATTCCAGCCAAGTGATCCACTCACAAGGCTAATGACATTGCAAATATATTCATGAGAGAGATATTCAGATTGCATGGATTGCTTGAGGCAATAATTTCTGATCGTGATACAAAGTTCACTTCCAATTTATGGAAGGGATTATTTCAGGAATTGGGAACTATATTGAATTTCAGTATAGCATATCATCCTCAAACAGATGGCCAAACTAAGAGGGTGAATCAGGTTCTTGAAGACATGCTCAGAATGTATGTGATGGATAAACCATCCAAGTGGGAAGATTACCTACACTTAGTAGAATTTGCATACAATAATGGACATCATGCATCATTGGGAATGAGTCCATTTGAGGCATTGTATGGCAAAGGATGAAGGACTCCAGTGAATTGGGATAGTCCAGTGAACAGGGTAGTGCTTGGGCCAGAGATGATCAGGGAAATGGAACATGAAGTTGTTAAGATCAGGAAGAATTTAAAGGCAGCTCAGGACAGGAAAAAGAGTTATGCAGATTTGAAAAGAGTGCATAAGAAATTTCAGATTGGGGATCATGTTTATTTGAGAGTGAAGCCAAGGAAAAGTTCTCTCAAGTTTGAGAGTTGTGCCAAGTTGTCACCAAGATATTGTGGGCCATTTGAAGTCCTAGATAAGATAGGTCCAGTTGCATATAGAGTTGCATTGCCTGCTAACATAAGAGCTCATAATGTTTTCCATGTATCTTTGCTTAAGAAGTATGTACATGATCCTAATCATATGATTGATTGGAATGTGATACAGGTGGAACCCGAGGGAGAGTTCCAAGTAGATCCTGTGCGCATCCTCGACTAGAAGGTTGCTTTGCTCCGGAACAAAGCCATCAGACAGGTAAAGGTCCAATGGGAGCACCTTAGTCCCGATGAGGCTACATGTGAGCTAGAGGATGCCATGAGAGAGGCATTCCCATTTTTGTTCAGTTTTGAGAACACCGAGAACGGTGTTGTTTTAAGGGGGAGCGGAATGTAATACCCCAATTTTGACCCTTATGAAATATTGGCTTTTAATGTAAATATTGTATACATGCGATGTATGTTTTCCCTAATGTGGAGCTCAAGGCTAAGGCCCCGCTAGTGTATGTTCGTATTTTATTTAAAATGGACAAGTATTTGATATTTTATTACCCATGAGCTGCTAAGCCATGGAATATTGTAAATGATGTAAATGTTTAATATTGCAATAAAATACCAAAACTGGCTATGGAAGCAACGAATGAGAAGGGGCCATGTGTATTCCACTAGGAAATGGTGAAGGGGTTGTGGGGATGAACCATATGCTGCCAAATGTCATCTTGTGAACCCATTTGACTTTCCTTGCTGACATTTATTTATGTTGTAAGGAAGTTGTTGAAGAATTTAGTCCATGGCTTCAATGGAGCACGGGCAGCCCAAAAATTCGTATGGCAGAGTATGGGCTCTGTTTTCTTGTACCTCAAATTACTTTACCTCATGGGAAGGGATTCTTCCTCATTCCCATTCCATTGTTGAAGATCCCAGCATCATTTTTCATCCATTACAAATTCCCAACAGTGAGAAAAACTAGAAATCGCAACTTTACAAGAACCCACGTTTTGAAGTACCAAAAACACCCAGAATTGGTATTTGACAGTGAAAATCCAATAGGGGATCCATAGATATGAACCTTGGGGCGAAATTGAGAGTATTAGATACCCCGAAATCCATTGGAAAACCCTGTTTTAATAGCCCAGAAATACAGTGACGAGATTGAGTTATTAGATGACATAATTGTGAGAAATACGAGTGTGGATGTTTGAACAGAGGTTGGTTTTGCTTGATAAACCCAGTGAAGGATGGAATCTTAAGGAATTAGCAGTTGGACCTTTCTATTCCCACCTTGAATAGAACTGGAGGGAAGGGATGCCTGAGGGACTGTGTAACAGAGAAGGAGACCTTCCTTGTGTTGGGTGAGGTAGGTATTGTGGGTGCCATGACTGTTGAGTTCATTTGAGATGCATGTAGCTCTGTGGTTGAGCTCACTGGATTAGCATTGCCCTCCTTTTTCTTTTGAATGCTTGATAAACCCAACTATGTGTTGGCTTAGCATAGTTGTTGAGTGAAACCATGGCTGTGAGTGAGCCCATTTAGTTCCTCCTTAATGGATACACAACCCATCTCGGGGGTGATCTCTCAGCTGAAAGAATATAGGCTGGACAGAGATCTATGGTTGGGTGGAACGTTTCTCTCACATATCCAGTTGTTTGGACAACTTCATCTCAAGATAAGTGTTCTCTATGTTTAAATTATATGCATTCTGTGTTTTGAAATGTGTTAATTATGAATGCTAATTTTTCATGTTAATGGAATTGAAATGAAGTATGTGCATAGCATGAGAACGAGATTGAATTCTCGGCATGTTGATTCATCATATGCCTGTGATAGATAGGCTGGTGCATTTCTGATTGGGTGGGTGCAAATATGATTTAATTCCACTGTGTTATGTTGAGTATGTATTTGCATACAGAAGTTAATATTTATCCATCAATTTCTTAGTAATGTATGGGGCTGAGATTGCCAATAAGCCCGGTATGTTGGTCATGTTTCCTTTTTGGCATTAGATTGATGGAAGAGGACATGACACCGCAAGCTCACGCTTGATTGGCATGTCTTCTCCAATGTTGTCATCATCCTTCAAGCCATGTCATCATGTCCAGCCTTGTCTCCAATCCATCCATGTCATTCTTGCTAGTTTTGTCAAGACCTTTGCCTAGGGTATTAGGGCCATCTAGAATGTAATCTCGACCAAAGTACCACAATGGTGATTAATAAAATTTATAAAAAAAAAATTGGCTTAGGGATTGTCTTCAATTTGATGGGTGGCATGATCATGAATCATGTAATCTCCCTTCGTCCTTCCAAACATATGTGGTTTCTCACCATGTTTCTCTTCGACAGTCGCCACCAAAATACATGTAAAAATAACATGTCTTTACATCCTCTTCCATTTAAATCCTCATCACATAGTCATAAATAAGGATTATTATGCATGCACATTCTCACCTTATAATATCAATTGGGTCAAGGCACAAAGACAACCATAAGTTATCAAATGTGTCAAGACACAAAGAGTAAGAGACAACTATAAGTAAGTCTTATATTAAATTTACCATATAAGTCGTTAATTGACACTATCATTTGAGATTTGACAAGTTGGATTGTTGTGATCTTTTTATCACTCCTTACCAATGTGATTGTAAGGCTTCTTTGATGGTGAAGTCCATAATTTTAAGTATTCTTCCTCACTCTCATGCCTTTTAGTAAGACAATAAGGAGGGCAGTGGCCCGCATCAGCATGGAAAACAATTTCGACATAGAGGTAGATACATTAATTCTTTCATTAAATAACTTAAATTTCATGCCAATGACTATGAATTCACCGAATCGTGGATTGGTAAAAAAACACATGAAATTTTAGAGCCTCGAGCTCTTAATTACTCATGTATCTTGAATTTTTCGCAAATCGAGCCATTAACAAACTTCTTTTGTTGTTCTGGTTCAATTTAAAAGTTATATTGTCGATACTCGAACATGCAGCGAATCGCAAGGTGACTCACGCTTGCTTGGCATGTCTTCTCCAATGTTGTCATCATCCTTCAAGCCATGTCATCATGTCCAACCTTGTCTCCAATCCATCCATGTCATTCTTGCTAGTTTTTTCAAGACCTTTGTCTAGGGTATTAGGGCCATCTATAATGTCTTTGTCCATTTACATCATCTTCAAATGACCACAGTATGGGTCATTTGACTCTTGGCTTAGTAGGTGTGCCAATGGCTCTAATTCCCATCAACTTGTTGTCATCCAATTTCCAAGTCATTGTGCCAATCAATGCTTGCTTAGTCAATTATTGCCACTTGCCATGATCTTTGTCATTAATGTTGTCATCAATGACAATCCTATTCATTATGAGACTATGAACATGGACTTCATTTCTTCTTTATATGCATGGTGTTTTTGAATTTTCAAAATTGTCTTATTGCACATTTGATTTTCATCTATCATTGTAGTCATGGTTTGGTTGTTTCCAACACTTATATCTCTTATTGATTTCACTTAAGTTAAGCCTTAAATTGTCAAGGATTTTAACATTAGTCTTAAAGACAAAAATGAGGATTTACTGCTGATGGAGTTGTTCTAATGCATGATTTTCTATGGTTTTTGCTCTATAGAGCACATCACCATGGTGGGATTGTTTCTGATGGTATATTATTAGTGTATAGTATTTAGACGATGTTTATTGTCTTCTTGTTTGGCATCATCATCTCTTATTTGAATGTTTGCATCAGGCACATGTGGTGTATAAGGGTTGTTTGAGGGTCTTACATAACATTCCCCGCACATTTAATTGCAACTAACACATTGCTCCCAAATGTTGTTATTTAATTATTTATCCTAATGGTATCAATGACCTCTATGATTTTGACTATCAGGTGCTGAGGTGGCATCCTTCGGTTGTTTGCTTGCTTGGGAGAGTAGAGTGCTCCCCTTATTTGGCATATTTTGTAGTTATTTGGAGGCATAGAAACCTTTTTAACAGTCTATTAAAAAGGTCATTGATACCATTAGGATAAATAATTAAATAACAACATTCGGGAGCAAATCAGCCTTGGTACACTCAATTCAAAGTCCTCAATAGTTGATGTTATCCAGTTCTATAGCATGCAACAGTTCCAAACCCCAATGTCAGCCCACTAGTCAGCTAGCAAGAGATGATGCCCACGTAGCTGTACAGTATCACATGATCACATCATCCGTGTGAACCTTACCATATACAATGATGATGAACTTTCAGTTAGTTAATGGAACATTTGTACATTTGAGAGAGATAACTGGTTGTACCTTTACCCCATCCTGGTTGATTTACTTTTGGTCATTTTACCCTGTTGATTTTTGGTCTTATGGTACCTTGTATTTTGACTTGTGATTATTAGGGTCACTTACCCACCTTAAGTTATTCTTTAACTTATTGCTTTGGTCTTTTGGGTACTTTGGTTGTAGTACACCCTTTGGTACAAAGGGAGTTCGGTCATAACACCCATTATCATCTTTTTAACTTGTACCATTTTTTTATTTTTTTTTGGTCACGGTACCCTCACCCACGTTTGACTTGACATAGTTTTGTTATTATGTCTTAGTGGGATACATGATCAATGACCTCTGAACAATGACCTATGTTGATCTGAACTTAACCTCAATGATGATACTCTTACCCAAGCAGATCTGAGGTTTTTACTTTGTGTTGAGTCTCGCTTATATTGAGATCTACTGTGTGTGACCTTTGGGGTAATTTTTCTTTAAGCTGAGTTCTGTAAAAGTTCAACTCTCCATTTCTGGTTTTCATTGACTTCTACCTCAACCCAGTTATCTCTCTCTCTGGTTTGTACTTACCCTTAACGGGGTTTTCTAGTTCCTAGAGCTTGACAAGCCTCTACGAGGCACAGTCCCTTATTTGAAAGTAATCATTCTGAGTTCAACACCGGAAGGGTTTAACACCAAGGTAAGTATCATAAACCATGTTATTATGTGATTAATGTGTTTATCTTACATTACATGTTACTGAAAATTGTATTAGCACAGTGACCTAACTGGTAGTGTTGAAGTTTCTTCAACACAGTGACCGACTTGGGAGTGCTAAAGATGAAAAGTTGAAAGATATGAAAACTGTGTTTAATTTCTGTCTTGCTATTTAATTTCAGTACTTGCTTATTAAATGAAATGTGGCATTAAAGTATATTGATGTGTACACCTGTCCAATTGAATTATTGAGATATTGTGGAGAGTTAATAAATGTCAATCTCCCTTAACTAAGTCGTTGTTGTTAATTTCCCTTGTTAATATAAATTCATTTCTAGTTGTTCACCATACTACTCTCAGGTTGCCATTTTTCTGGTTTGTTCCTCTTTCTTGGTTGATGGATATCCTCTTTCTTGATTGAAATTTATTATTTATTTTTAAAAAAAATTCAATATAGTCGGAAAATCAATATACACATAATGTCTGAAAATTTGTCCTACAAGTTGCTTGCTAAAGCTTGATACAAAAAAGATCCTCATAATATTGAAAGTCTTGAAAATCGAATTTCTCATGGCCATTTGAGTGCCACTTTGCATGAATTTGAAATTTGCAACATGTGTAAGCTGACAAATGACATTGGGTGTTGTTAATAGAGGACTCCTCCTTCAGTTTGGCTTCCATCTATACAATCTCTGCCAATTAGCCTTTGCATTGCATTTCTACTACTAGTTCAAAATAAGGTGTAATATCTAACCTAAGTTAGCTGATGTATTTTGCGTTCTCTGCTGTAGTATTTTACTAATTATTTGGTTCAGATGTATTGAAAAGCAGTTACGAACACTGCTGCAATGTACTCCTGAGTGGACCCTCTCATTATAGTTATGGTTTGTTGAGCTGATATAGTCAATTAATGTTTCTTAATTGAGTGATTTTTCCAAATAGTTCACTAACAAATAGTTTTCATATGCATTAGCATAAAATACCAACATGTAAATTTTAAAAATGAAGGGTAGGCTGCCAATAATATGCCATTCAAACAAAGAGGGTAGACTGCCAATAATATGCCCATCAGTGTTAGAAGGACCAAAACTAGGTGATATACTAGTTAACTTCCTTAATTTGTTGTCCCCGGTGGTTTTGTTCTCCCCACAAGAGAAAAAGACCCCCAAATATGCAAACTCAGTCCAAAAAAGAGCTCACAGCCTACAGTGATGAATGTGGTGTTGTATGGACAGCTTGTTATGGCACTGTAACTTGGTCTCTTCCTTCCACAAATCGTCCTCCCAATACCAAACACTTCAGCTGAGATTTGTAACACTACATCCACTAGGGTTTGCATGTCCCTCCTAAGCCTCAGATTTTAGGGAAGTAAATGTGTTTAACTAAGAATCTTTGCATTTGTGGATGTGTACTTTCAAAGAAGAAAGAAAGCACCATCTTGTTTATTCTTGTTTTATCGAGTGTAGGTACCACCAAATAGGTATCTGTCAGATGTATCTTCCTCAAGTGATGATGAAGATATACTTGGAGAGGATGAAAGTGAGACGAGTTGTACTGGATCTACCGGTTTTATATCAACTAGATCTGAAAAGATAAGGAAAATATTTCATAGATGCATCAAAAATTTTATTGCCAACGGTGGGTCGTGTAATTATGATGCTGAGAGCATAGGAGACATTGATTTTCCATTGAGGTATAAACATCTAGTGCAACGATGGGTACCTAATATGCTACCTCAAGTGGACATATATTTCCTCATCAATGGGAGGATGTATCTCATCGCTCCTTCGTCCTTACATGGATTGGGGCTATTTTCCATGGATGGAATAAAGGTCGGCTATGGCACTGTAACTGAATTGATGGAGTATGTAGGACCACTATACAGATACAATAACTAGTTGATCTTGGTCCAATATACTCGAAGTATGCGGAGATATAGAGTTTCTGCGAATTATATTCAACTAGCAGAAAACAATAAAAACAAAGGGGCGACTATGTATATTGATGGGAGACCAAAAGCATCCAGAAACGTTGTTGGCTTTATAAATAGTACACGACTAGTGACAACAAATAAGCAACCAAATTGCGAATTTGAGGAATGCGAACAACATCATATATTTGTATGTGCAATAAAAACAATACTTCCAGGTGAAGATTTGTTGATCAATTACAACTTAAATCGAATAGATGTGGCTTCCACGGTCCAGTGTAACCGTGGACCGTTAGAAACTATGCCTCATCAGGTAAATGCTAAATGTAGTAACTAAACATGACTACAATAACTAAATGTTTCGTTTTTTTTTCTATTAACATTCGATTTCCACTGTTGACATTCACTTTTTTCGTGCTTATTATGAATATTTTCATGTGATTACATGGTGATTACACTGCTATGAATATCTCATTTTTTTTATGATTCAATTATTGACTCAACGTTTGTTTAGGGTGGCGACAGTGGAAAGGCACATGCTACTTCCACGGTCCAGAGTGACCATGGAAGGTTAGAATCTATGCCTCGTCAGGTAAATGTTAAATATAGTAAATAAATATGACTACAATAACAAGATGTTCCGATTTTCACTGTTAGCATTCGCTTTTTCCATGCTTATTGTTAATATTTCCATATGATAACATGCTTATTAAACCGTGGCAGGAGTCTACTCATGGCCATGGAGCAGAACATGTATCTTCTACTTCTGAGGTAAAAATAAATATTAATGCAATATCTCATTTTTGTTTATTTTACAATTATTTAGTATGAGGTAAACATTTATTTATTGATTTATTCTGTCAGGGTGGCACCATTGGAAAGGCACCTGCTGCTTCTATGGTCGAGGGTGACCGTGGAAGGTCACACTCTGTGGCCCGTCAGGTAAGTGTTAAGTATAATAACTAAATGTTTCGATTTAGTATGTTAACATTCAATGTCCACTATTTACATTCACATTTTTCTGAGCTTATGATGGATTAGTGGTTCATTTATCGTGTCAGGGTGAGGACCGTGGAAAGGAACCTACTGCTTCCACGGTGCCGGTTGATCGTGGACACTCATCGGCCATAACACTGCATCAGGTAAGTGTTAGTGCATAATAGTAACTTAATTTTCATTACAATATCAATATTTGAATGATGTTAAAATTATATTTCTTAATTTTATTGTTTGATGAATTTAGTCACGTGCACTCAATCTGGGTGATGAGGGGTTTGAGGAAGACATTTTCTATTCCATTGACCCACTGCAAACTTTAAGAATAGCCCTGAAAAAGGAAAACATAGAAATGCTTGCCTTGGCTCGCAAAAGGCCCTTGACATAGGAGAACAGGGCAAGGATTCAAGAGATGCAAGATCAAATACAATCTTATGGGGTAAGTGGCATCTTCACAAAAAAATTTAAGCTATGACATGATTTCATATCTGATATTATGTTTTTTCTTTTTCCAAGTGATCTGATAAAGTAAAGTTTATTGTTTGTAGGAGTTTTTAAAACCCATGACTAGAGAACCTTCCGAGACATGTATAGGTGGCAGTGATGGTCCAATGCAGCAAAAAAGAAGCAATGTACCAATGAGGATTTTTGGCACTCTTGCGGTTGGCCTTGAATCCATTGATGACGGCACTGATGAGACAGAGCATGATTCCATGCCAGAGCATGATGCCATGTCGGAGCATGATGAGACGGAGCCTAGGACTCCACGTGACTCTAGAGATGAACATACTGTAGACAACCAAGAAACTTTTCCTAGAGCAACACGTGTTAAAAGCACTGGATCACTAGATCTCACCTTTCTGGTGGATGACTCTTGTGTTCCTATCAAGATTCAGAAGATTGCAGGTATTTATTAATTAATTTATTGATTTTAATCATGAAATTGAAATAGACATACATTGAAATTATTATAAATTAATGGATTACATGTTTTTGCAGGAAACAATGTTTTCTACGGGCATTGGAATGACAAATCATTGGAGCTGTTTGTCCCCACCATTCGCACACAGCGGAATAGCCAAGATAGAAATAAGAGAGATGAATTGATAGACCACATGGTAAATTTGTTCGGCAATACTTTCAAAAGGAAAGTGGTTGCAAAGTTAGCCGGTAAGAATTTGAAATATACCAAGGCCCACTATAGGGGAAGATTGCAAGATGACCTCAAGCATGAGTGCCCTCCCATGGTTCCGGAGAAAGAGTGGAAGGCACTCATAGAGGATGCAAAGGAGAACTTGCTAAAAAGACAAGGAAAACGACCACGGCCTAGTAAAGCAAGGTACAACATAAATCATCTTTTTACTGAAATAAGCTCAATATTTTTTTCTTTTTTCTTTTAAGTAAGAATTGTGATATCTAAGGTTTTTCAAACTTTTCATATATAGGATACCTAAAACCTCCAAATCAACCAAGGCTAGAATGGAAAAGCACGGGCAACATAGACTGGGCCAGGGTGGCTATAGAAAACTAAGAGCAAGAATTGTAAGCATTAAATGATTAATTGTTGGGAATATTTATTTAACAGTATCGAACAAATATTTGATTTTGATAATGGAAATTTTAAAATGTGTTATCATGCATTGCAGGGAAATACGTTCCAAGCTGCTGCCACCGAGGAAGACCTAAAGCTTGGTTTCAAGTTTGGTTTTAAATGTGTGGTTGAATATCGAAAAAGCTTGGGGAAGACTCCAATCTCCCCAATGACGCAAATGTAGGTATATCACCAATTGTAGTATACTATTAAAGTCTATTCAGTTCTGATTATATCACCCATAGCTAAAAATTTATGTTTGTTTTCAAGCAACAATGCAACCGCAGTAGTGAATCCAGCAGCTGAGTACCAGTTGATGTTGGGGTGCACATGTCCCATGATAGTGTGGAGCATAGTGTCCATTCTGGTATGTATGCTTTGGAAATAGAAATATCTATTGTGATTAGATATATATGTTTCCTGATGTATACTTATAAATTTTCTTCTTTCAATGGAAGACCGTGCAGCTCAGGAGCGTGAACTGCAAGAGGAAGCAACTAGACCTCCAATTAACACCCCAGCTATCACAGCTACAAAGACAGGTAAAGAGAAATATTGTAATTTTAATCAAAATAATGAAATATTTATTTCAATAATATTTCAACATATATATATGCTCATTTCCGTTGTTGCAGTTCACACCCCTTCAGAATTGCCTCCACGCCCTACTCAGCGATGTACAAGAAGTATGATACATGAGGGCATGGAAACACAAACAATAAAAAGATATATCGCAGTGAATATTGCACCAAATGATGATTGTGATACCCTACTCGCAAGTTTTTACAATGCAAAAAAACAGAAATCAACGAAAAAGTAGATGCAACATAAATTCTTGACTTGTATTTTGATGTATATCGATGTTGTTAGTATGAAACATGGATTCTCTTAATATTAGCTATTAGTAACATAATCGGGTTCTTAAAATATAATCATTTTTCCCATTTATATGAAAGGTAACATAGTTAACTTTTATTTGGTATAGTTACGAGGTACTTATCTTTTATGTGATGCTCTTAGGAATTTTCCCATTTATATCTTTTATTTTCTTAGAATTTGAATTTTAAATTTAAATGTCATCACAAGTCATTGTATGCTTGTTTATAATTATTTTGTATTTTAATATTCAAATTTTGTGTTTTCTCACGCATCATCACTCATGTATATGCTGCATGTAAATATATTAGTCTGAAACATTGATTCTCTTTATATTAGATATATTAGATATGTTCATCATGATTTCGATCATCATCACTCTTTATAATTTGATTACTTCCCATTACATCTCAAGGACCAACTTCAGCACAGGGACCACAGAGGAGTGTTGAAGTTGATAGAGATCAAATTTATGTTATAAAATCTTTTACTGTCACTTTAGCACTAGTCAGAAATTTGGATGATAATTGTGAGAAAAATTTTCTTTCGTAGACCATATTCCTAAATTGAAAGGTAACACAGGTGGCTTTTATTTTCTATAGTACAAGGTACTTATCTGTTAGGTGATGCTATCAGGATTGCATAGAGAGAAATGAGGGATATTTTTATTTGGCATCCCACCACCCTTCCTTATACTGTGATGATGAAATTTCAGGTTATATGGAACGTCTGTACATTTGAGAGAGATATGACCAATTGTACCTTCCCCACCTTGATTGAGCTATGATTGGTCTTGTGGTACCTTATCTTTCACTTGTGTTTAATGGGGTCATTTACCCTCCTTGAGTAACTTTTTTAAAACCACCTTGTTGAAGTTTTGGTCTTATAGAGTACTATGGTTGTTTGGCCACATTTGGAGCATACCCTTGGTTCTAAGGGTCATGGGTCTTGTACTACCCACGCCTATGTTATGACCATTGTTTATATTTTCTTATTTTATTGCCATTTTTTATATTTGTACCCACACTTCAGATCTGATTTTTGGTTTAATGTTGACATGGAGATCTTCAACTATACCTCTCTTATTGTTATATGATCAATATGTTTATTTTATTACTTGTTACTGATTGAGTTATTAAATACTTGTTGCACCTTACCCACCTTGATTCAGTTATTATTGGACTTGTGGTTAATGCGGTCATTTACCCTCCTTCATTTTTTTTTATACCACCTTGTTGAATTTTTGCTCTTATAGAGTACTTGACTTTGATCAGTTGTGGTGTGATCACCTTGATGAGTGCAAAGGTTGAAAGAGATGAAAATTATTTTATAAAATGTTTTACTGTTGCTTTAGCACTATTTAGAAATAGTACCATTTTATCATGCAGCTGGAGAATTGTTATGTTACTGTACCTTTCTTTCATCTGTGTGCTTAATTGTTGTAGTATGTGGACTGTGTTAACCTGTTTGAGGTCTGTACTTAACTTTTCCTCTCTCTCAAGGTACTTTCATGTTACCTTGGTGACTTGTCTCTTGAAAGGATAAGATTTGAACCAAAATGTTGTCTGAGTACAAGGAAGCCTAATCAGTTTTTATTAGTTTTTTTCATTGCTTATTTACTACTGCTGCATATGTTATAATTTGATTACTTCCCATTACATCTCGAGGACCAACTTCAGCACAGGGACCACAGAGGAGTGTTGAAGTTGATAGAGATCAAAATTATGTTATAAAATATTTTACTGTTGCTTTAGCACTAGTCAGAAATTTGGATGGTGATTGTGAGGAAATTTTGCTTTTGTAGACCATATTCCTAAATTGAAAGGTAACATAGGTGTCTTTTATTTTCTATAGTACAAGGTACTTATCTGTCATGTGATGCTATTAGGATTGCATAGAGAGAAATGAGGGATATTTTTATTTGGCATCCCACCACCCTTCCTTATACTGTGATGATGAACTTTCAGGTTATATGGAACGTCTGTACATTTGAGAGAGATATGACTGGTTGTACCTTCCCCACCTTGATTGAGTTATGATTGGTCTTGTGGTACCTTATCTTTCACTTGTATTTAATGGGGTCATTTACACTCCTTGAGTAATTTTTTTTAAACCACCTTGTTGAAGTTTTGGTCTTATAGAGTACTATGGTTGTTTGGCCACATTTGGAGCATACCCTTAGTTCTAAGGGTCATGGGTCTTGTACTACCCACACCTATGTTATGACCATTGTTTATATTTTCTTATTTTATGAACATTGTTTATATTTGTACCCACACTTCAGATCTGATTTTTGGTTTAATGTTGACGTGGAGATCTTCAACTATACCTCTCTTATTGTTATATAATCAATATGTTTATTTTATTACCTGTTACTGATTGAGTTATTAAATACTTGTTGTACCTTCCCCACCTTGATTGAGTTATTATTGGACTTGTGGTACCTTGTCTTTGACTTGTGGTTCATGCAGTCATTTACCCTACTTCATTTTTTTATACCACCTTGTTGAATTTTTGGTCTTATAGAGTACTTGACTTTGATCACCTGTGATCAGTTGTGGTTTGTTGATAATCACTTCTCTTGTGCTAAGACTTGGTTGAAGTTTATAATTTTTGTGACTTTATTTATGTTGAGTTATGTACTGTGCTTGACTGTCATTGACCTAATCAACTCCAGTCGTTTCTCTCTCTCTGGTTTGTACACACCCTCTTGTAGGGTCAGCTGGTTCCTAGAGTAGACTGGCCTCTCTGAGGAACAATCAGTCTTTTTTGAAAGTAACACTTCTGAGTATTTTTACAAGAAGGGTTTCACACCCAGGTTGGTATCTTCAACTATATCTCTCTTTTTGTTATATGATCTATATGTTTATTTTATTACATGTTACTGAAGATTAGTTTATCGTTTTAGTTTGCTTGTCAGTGTAACTCATTATAATCTATTGATATGGCAGTTATGAATATACCAAAGAGCTTGTGTTAAGAAACTTACAGGTAAAGGCAAAGTAAAGAGAGAAGAGAAACAAGAAAATTGTTGCTCTTCTTAGTTCACCCTTAGAGAAGTACAATGATGTTATAAGTGTCCTAAATATGACAAATTATCCTGTAATAATGGAGCATCTTGAATATGCGACAAACAAGGTGATGGAAGGTGTTATTATTCCAAATATCATGAAGAACACAGGAGAAGAAGAAAAGGAGCCAATATTCAACGATTAGTACCTGCACATAATGTTTATCATACCAGGTTCCAAATCATGTATTTCGATACACTAAATAGCTTCCCACTTAGAGCAAATATTTTATCATCAACCTTCATGATAAATAAGAGATTATCACTCCAACACTTTAAGTTTATGTTTTGTAAAAGATCAAGTTTAGGTATTTTTGGTCTTTGTTTCAACAACAACATTCCAGTCTTCTTTGTTTTGGCTTGATGCTTGTTATTTTTAGGCTCAGTTCTCTCTTGTGACTATATTCGTTAAATCCATCATGTATTACTGCATGGGTTCCAACTCCAAATTTCCATTAAGTTCAAATTCATGCAATAGCTGGACAGCTTTAGAAATTCCAGTAACTAAGTTTACTACCAAATTTCTTAGTTTTGGTAGTACATCAGTATTTTTATAAATCCAATTTAATACCGGAATTCCCACTTCCATTAGTTCACCAGTGTTGTTATCCATTCCAATTACTACCACAATTGCAGGTTTTACTACTAGGATTACAGACAAGTTGTTACTATTGGAGGTGTGGGTATCAACTACTAGAATTGTAAGAAAGCACTCTACTACTGGAGAAATATTCCATGATATTTGGAGTTCTTGGTTACAAAAGTGTGTGAATTATTTTATGTCCATAGTTTTTTCATGGGAGATGATATGTTGATTTTTGTGCCATTAATCTCTAGAGAAGAGAGTGGAATATATACACAACACAATATTGCGTGGCAGTAATAAAATTGATGGTTAAAGGTTGTGATAGCAGCATTGTGTTTGGCATGCTGTGTAGAGGGGTGATGTTGTAGTTTGCTAGGTTGTATAGAAATGAAGCATGTAGAGAGGTTGAGTTACCCATATTGTTGAGTCATTTCATCATTGATTTCTACCATGTGTTGAAGATAAGCCATTGTGTTATGTATTGAAGTTACAGTCTTGTAAAAGATCACGTAATATTATGAGTTACTGCTCACTATTGTTGTAAGCCACTTGTGCATTAAAATATCCATAACCTGTGAGAAGAAGAAAAGAGATCAACAATAATGGGATGCTTATTGGGAATTAGCATGATATTGATCACTGTTGAACAACATTGAAATCTAAGGCTCTCTCCCTTACTGGTTTTTTTTTAACACTTCTAGGTATCATCGCTATATCGACGAACGTTCGTGGAGGCTATAGAATATGTTTCCACACAGATGCTAAACCTACCATGGAAGTTCGTCCCAATAGAAACGCACCTCTTCTAGCAGTTCCCACGTAGATGTTGAACCTGCCACGAAAGTTATAGAAGAGATTTGTGTCTATTGCAACGCACGTTCATGGAGCTATAGAAGATGTTTCCACGCAGATGTTATACCTACCACGAATGTTCGTCACTATCGCAACGAACCTCTTCTATAAGTCCGTCGCTATAGAAACGAACTTTCGTGGCAGGTTTAGCATCTGCATGGAAACATATAGAAGAGGTTCATTGATATAGCGATGAACGTGCGTGGCAGGTATAGCATATGCGTCAAAGGCTATAGAAGATTTGCATCGCTATAGAGATGACTGTTCGTGGCAGGTTTCAAATTCCATAGATCTGAGAACTGTTGTATAGGTGACACGTGGCCACTATGAAGCGTTGTTATTGCCACGACAGGGAATCTTCATCTCTATATCCACGAAAAGTGTTCCACAAAAAAATGAAACCCATATCGTCGCAACAGGGACAATAAATCGTGGTAATTACAACGAAAAATCGTGGCAAATTTGACCATATGTACTAGTGTGTGACCCAAAACATCACACAAAGCACAAGGCGAAGGTGCTCGAGTTGAGGCGATAGGAGGAGGGGTCATGGATTTGTTCATTGTTTCCAAGGTGGTTGTTTTTGTAGTCTTTCCCCAAGCCTTCTTGACGGGAGGAGGGGAGGAGTTGGAGGGTGTTGTCGAGGACACACCAGGAGGTGGATGATTGGAAATGTCAATTGGTTGTACCAGTTGTAAAACAACTTGTGGGGTCGAGGTGGGATTGGGTGCAGGTAAGTACTAGACATGAATCCCTAATTTCAATCTAAGGAGGTTTAGAATTTCCATCATGGACATGATGATGAATCCTAATGGTGGAAACACGAAGGGGATTGTGTGTCTAGGGGTAGATCCAACATGGTTGGACATTGATGGTGGTTGGGGTTGGGCTTTCTACTGAGGTTGCAATTGTTGCATCAGTTGAGTCATAGGTTTTGGTTAAGTAATTGGTTTGATCGAAGAAACGGTGCACAAATATGATATATCTACTGTTGAGGGGAGCGGGATAAGGGCCTTAAATGTAGTGGTCATTAGAGCATCACAATAAAGACCCATCCCTACAATGAAAATCGATGGGATGGAAAAGTCGAGGGTAGAGTTGTCAATCATGGGAGGACATTTTCTAGAGTAGTCAGCCCTTTTGGGTCAAGTAGGTCAGTTGGTTGATTTTGACGACCCTCCCTTCGTGAGGGAACATCACGAGTTGAAAGAAGGATGAGGTAACAACCTTCATCGCATACATGTAACTGCATCCTAGGATAAGGTTATAGTCAAGTTGGACGTTAACAACTTCAATGTCAATTAGGATAGTTTTTCCATCTAACTTGAGAAGGACATTCAGGAAAAGTCCATGTGGTTGGGTTGCACGACATCATAAGCACGCAGCGCCATCATGGAAGGATGCAATGGAGGGGACCCACTTTTCTGCCAAACAAAGGTGGAATCAATGCATGTAGAGGTGCCCTCATCGATAATGCATCAATGTATTACTAAGTTCCTGATCGAGACAGGGATCAGAAGTGCAATGGACGAAGGAATGTAGGGTTCAGACTAATCCAAGTCGAATGCCATCAAACGTGAGTCAAATGGGTCCTTGGCAGCTAAGGCTGACAGTAGGGATTTTCATTGCACCAAGCAGTTCCTAAGAACTTCCAAGGTGGACATAGCGGTGGGATATTAGGTCGACAAATCATCCACAATGCTATAATTGGGAGTGGCTCGAGCATTGGGATTGTTTGTAATGTGATGCAAAGGAAACTTTGGGGCCTCTGGAGCCCCATCGGCCAGTGGCGGAGGGAGGCATAAAGATTGATCTACGGGGGTACATGCAACAACCTTATCTATTGGGATAGTCTCAGTAGACGGACCATATTGATTGCAGCGAGTCTAGAGGTTGACCTCAAAATACATCATCAAGAGGTGGTGGTCTCTTGAGTCAGTAAATTGACTTAAGGACGCAACATATGTAACCGGGGGTTGTGTGGTAACAACCCCTTGTATGGGTAGAAGGTTTTGTAACACCATTGGTTGTTGAGTTGGTTGAGGTGGATTAGGTTGTGCATGTGGGACAACAGTGGCCTCTCGATGATTGGACTCATCCCATAGCTAACGAGATTTTTCCAAATGGGAGCATTGATGCATGTAATGTCCATAGACATTGCAAAAAGAACACATATGGTTAGTTCCTAATTGTGGGTCCTTTCCTTGTATGGGTGGTTGGTTGGGGTATCGGTTGGAAATATTTTCCCCGTTATTACACAGGGGGTTATGATGTGGTTCGCCCCCCTCCTTGGAATTGGTTGTTTCCATGGTTCCTACCTCATCTCTGATTAGTTTTCCCTTGCTAGTTATGGGGGGTTGGTTAGGTCTATGCCTGGTTCTGTTGGGAGTAAAATTTCCCTTATGGAACAAGAGGAGATTAAGGTGGGACGGTTGCAGGAGCTACGGGCGTTGGGTCAGGACAAGGATAATAAGGGTTGGTCGTTTGAGGAGGCACATAAACTTGAGAATTGTTTCCAAATCCAGGTCTTGGATAAGTGGTTCCATGGAAATGTGGAGCAGAGGCCATAGGTTCATATGAGGGCATCACTCCGGAATGAGACGATGCGCCTGACATATCAGAGCCACAATTCATTGGTGGTTTTGTGGGGAAAGATTCAATGTGGGGGGAAAGGGCACATGAGGCCTAATGATGGATGTGATGGCACCAATAACACCATCTATTGTATGGGATGCCCCAAGGATATCCTTCCAAGAGGAATATCCATGAGGGGCATCAGTAAAAATGGTGTATAGGTAGCCTGATTGTGTGTATATAAGGACAAACTACTAGGATTTGAGCATGGTCTCTTCTTCTATTTGAGGACGTTATGATGCCACATCCTTGGAAATGGATGGGATAAGAGACTTTAGGAACCAATCTAAGAAGATTCAATCATCAAATTTGATCTTGCATAGACTTCGTCATCTACACCACTCATGGATGTGGTCCGTGATATGGGTATTCATAGTCTATCAGCAAGAAAGAAGGATCTCGACACCAGCATCATATAGAACTGGTAACTAGAATAACTACAGGAAAATCGAGGCTAGGGATGAAAAGGTGGGATGTGTCCCATGGGGATGATCGATGTACCACTTGGTTGCAATGCCACTAAAGGTTCGTTGTAACATATGTAATCAAATGGAATCATCCACTATGGAGTTGGAGGAACATCATAAGTGGAAGGATATAATATGGTTCTGGGGATCCTTCCCATCTTTCCCCTCAAACTTAGGGATGTCCGAAGGGAGCTTCATAGACATAAGGTGGAATGAAGGATCATGTCGAGTAGGTTCGTTGGTCAATCTATCCAAGTCAGGAAGACTAATACTAGCCATGAATGGAAAACTAGTAGTAGGATGTGACATGGTAGAGCCAACATGGGTGTTGGCCATAAAGGCAATCGTGGGGCCACCTCCACCGAGTGGTGGAGGGATAGTGGTCATCATGAGGGGGACCATAGAACCGACAACAAGGGTCGGTGTAACCAAGATGGAGGGGCTAGTGCCCCCAGGAATAAATCTAGTCACTGGAGGGACTGTAGTCATGGGGGTGGGACCGCTACCAGAGGGTATGGGCCCAATAATAGTATGGAATGTGGTCATGGGTGTCACCTACCCAAATTCTGAAAATATTATTTTATTTTCAAAATACTTTATGTTAAATTTTAATTTCAAAGTTTTGAAATTATGACCAAGTTTGGTCAAGGATGAATGTAATTACTGATTATTATTATTTAAATAAATTAAGTAGGAGACAAACACCCAAGGGAACTGTTAAATGAGTGTTCATTGACCCACTAGGAGGAATAGAAGTTGTTAGAAGGCATGGTACAGATGGCAGCAATTGCACTTCACCACTAGTTGTTGGTTATGGGACAACTACCCCTAATAATGTGGCATTATCCCCCGGGTGGTGGGAGTGGGAAGGCAGCTCATTTAATGACCAAGTAACAACTGAAAAGGCCTAGGCAGCCTACATAAGGAAAATTCGAATTGGGCAGGCAGCCCTTACACAATATTTTCTGCAAAAATATTCCTCATGTGCATCAGGTGATCACTGAGAGATTCGAATAGGGAGGCTAGTTGTGAGTGCAATCATAAGTCTGCAAACTATTTGATAAGGAGAATCAGAGGTGTTGGTGCAGGTCTTTTAGACTGCTAGTTTTTAAAGATTGGAAAATTATTGCTACTGCAAGTGGAGACCCTAAGCTTCTAGGTTTCTTCCTCCTGGTGGTTCAGTGAACAGGCTCGGGGGTCCTAAGGCAAGTAACTTGGCTGTCTTCAGGAATTGGTTGGGTGGAACAGTCTTCTTGGGTTGTTTGTTTCCCTACAGAATAACCAGGTTTTACTGTCTCCTAAATCATTTCAGTTAATAGCAATGTTTAGTAAAAAAATTAGTAATCTCTGTTTTGAAAAAGAATTGATTCTGATTTTGTTTAAGTCTGAATTGATAATCCATCTCTACATTTTTCCACATGTTTTTATTTGCATCGTACTCTAGTATAGAGAGGCAAATTAAATAAAGATGAGAGATAGGCAGATTGCCATTGATTGGATAGATAAGTATAGTACTTGAAATGATTCTTACTTTCTGTCCTATAGCTAAATATAGTAAAGATTTACTGTATAGTATCTGAATGATATAGGATATTTTTATTATTTCTCAAAAAAAAAACTAATATTGTTTAACTTCTGCACAATACATATTTGTTTTCTTATCTCTATTATTTACATAGTAAATAAATAAAATTCAAGACTTTCATTTATCGCATCTTCCATTAAATAGCATTGCTACTGTTTATTATAAGCTGCAAGTAATAACAAATATTCAGTATTCATGTTTCACACACACACTTTATTTCTTCACAAAGTTCTGTTTCATCAATTATTTCAGTATTATCAGAAAAAGAAAGCAAAAGAAATATAAACCCTATCATCGCATTATAAACTATGTTTATTACTCAAAGATTGGTTTCGCATCATATATGAAACCCTAGATTAGTAATTCCAAGTTTTCATCATCGTTTTCAATAGTTAAACAAAACATGATCTACATTCATGTTTAAACTACAGTACAAAAACCTTAGTTATTGCTCGAAGAGTTTCTGGAGTTTTTTTTATTTATGAAAACATCTTTTCCAAATCGAAGAAAAACTAGAGTCTGGGCGTAGCCCCTTTTTCATTTTCTTTTACAGTAAAAAAACAAACTAGTTCATCGTTTTCTAATACACAGAGATTATTAACTAAGAAATGCTTACAGTTGTGCATAGTTCTATAGTCATTGACATTTACACAGAACTCAACAAATAGCATAAAACGAATAGTCTAAAACAACACTTTCCATTGCCGAGATTAAAAAGATAGTATACATAGTGTAACGAGCTTCGGCTCTCATTTCCATTTCATTAAAACTTAACCCAAAGATATTTTGGAGTTTAAGATTCAAACCCAACACAAGTTTCAACGATTACAAAGGAAGCATCATTGTACCGGATCGACATTACATTTACAACGAAAAACCACACAAGGTTTATCCCCACCCTCTAAACTTTTAAAACGAGTTTTCAAAACTCACAACATTGACAAACCAAGTATCTATTTAAGACAAGTAATATTTAAATAGACGAGGGTCGTATTCCCTGTACAATTTTCACTTCAACATAAAAGTTCTTCAAAGAAACTCGACTGATAGATAACGCCGAAAAACATGGTGGAAATCCTTGCTACACAGTACATGAAAACCTCATCAACCAAGTCTGAATGGGCACCTACGATGGTTTGAGACCTGGAGCTTACCAGGAATGGAGGGTTGCCAACCTTTTCCAAACCCTTGCCCAAGTCGACATTCGAATCCTGTACCTATCACAAAATTGTCGAAGGGTTATACAATTGTTTAATAAGAGCTGTAAGTTAAAACCTTTCAAAACATCTCTGAGATCTATTTAAAAAGAAAGGCTTACCTTTAGCAAACAACGACCAAGCTCCACGTTTTTCACCAGCAAACGATGAACTCCATGAATGGACCGAGACCAGGATACTCTTCTCTCTTCACAGAAGTGTTTTGCTTCCACTCAAAATTAGAACGAAAACTATTTCTATCAAAACGCCATGACAGCAGAACGAAGCATGCAACTATCAACTTAAACCTACAGGTCTCGAGGTTGAAACCTCCTACATTTATTCTAACCCTAACATCCAGCAGCCTGTCGGCCTCGCTGCCCAAAACAATAGTGCATAATGAAAGTCATTAACTCTCTATCAATCAACACAACGACGAAATGCTAGGGTTACATCCTACGTTCCATATTCATCACAAGCAACGATCATGGGTGTGCCAGCAAGGTTACATTGGGCCGAACAAACAACTGTATTTATTGCTCCATCATTTCACAAGCACAGTCTTGCCACCTTGGCTCACGATGGCTCGTTCTACATCCAACTCGGAGGAGTTTCAAACATAAAAACTTTACACAGTGGCTTTCGCAGTCATTGTTGCATTGTTTGCATTACATAGAAGTGCTAACAGTCCTCGTCAACATGGAGTATGGGTCGAGCAATTTAATGCAGGATCAATACACTATCTCCACGCCAGCTCGAAGCACATGCCGAGCTTTAAGACCTGTCAACCTGTCCATTCATTCAATATTAATACATGTCAATACCATATATATCAACGATATAGTTTCCAAATAGAAATTCACGAATTAAAACATTAGTGTTATGATTTGCATAGTAGTTGTTAGTTACATTCATGATCACGATATTAAGTTGTGTTTCCATTTATATGTAAAGTTTATATAATAAACTTTATTTTTATATTTAATCCCTAAGCTTATAAGTATTGTATATAGTTAAACATTGTCAAATTATGATTTGGGCTAGCCATTATAAGAATTATAAATATTAGTATTGCAATGTTAATCAATGTTTATAATTTCCATAGTTCTTACTATCGCCAATATCAAAAGATAGAGTTTGCAATATGATATTTTAAACCAAATCAATGTTATTTGATTAGCATAAAAACTGTGCAAATTTTATGTAATCCATACCATAAATTCATAATGCAAACATTTAAGGATTTTTGCGGTACAACTACCACATTAATACTATGCTAGTATTAATTACCTTATGACGACGACAAAAAGCCAAACTACAATGACATCGATGGTCACGACAACAAACTTAAAAGCTATAGATTTTCTAGATGACATTGTTTTCGACATTGATGAATTGTAAGACAACGTTGGAAAACCAGTAAGCAGTACTAAGCATTTCATACCTGTAGATACTTTGTTTCGCAAAAAGAATTCACAACATTTATTATTTCGACGTTGAATTGAAATACACACGTACTCTTAAACTATGCAGTCATTGAACTTCTTACCTGTTGTCTGCACATAGAAACATTTCAAATGCCTTAGCCCTGCAGCCAAGTAAACTGCAGGGTACCTCGTAGGACACCCTTGGACATCAAGAAAGCAAACTGTCAGTATCATATCAAAAGAAAAGTATCGCATCATATTTCTTACCTTTCCGTGCATTTATTACTTTAAGCATGTTTCTTAAGAGTGTGTTAAGTTATCATTATCAAAGTGTTTCTAACTCATAAATTAAATTATGTTTAGTGCGAAACAACTTCTTAATCAATGCTGTCATAATCAAGCATTTATTATTTCCGTAGCTATAAATATCTTATTTAATGCTTTTTAAAAGTTTTAAATTTTTAAGAAAATTCGGGATGTTACAATGGGGGTGGGCCCACTACTAGTGGGTATGGACCCAATCATTGTATGGGCGTAGGTGGTGGAAGTAGGTCCAATTCTACCGTGAATAGTGGTTCTCATGGGTCCGATAGCTAGAGTGGTTTTCGTAGTGGCTACAAGGCCACTACCACACTCACCACCAACCATCCCTCCATAAAATGGTTCAAGATTTGTACTATCCATAGGGTTACGTATGGGTGAGTGTATGGGATACTTTGACTGGGAAGAATCATAAGTGAACTCAGGTGCCTCGGGAAAAATTTCCAGAGATGAGGAGGTGCACAGAAGGGAGGTCCGACGAGTGGGATCCAGAGGACCGTGCTATGGTGACTTCCCCCAAAGTTTACGGGAGTATCTTTGGGGAGAAATGGTGATATGTGTGTGAATGTGAATTGGATATGGTTTGAAAATAGGCTCAAAAATCCCAATGCAAATTAGTGTGCAAAGGGAAAGCTCTCGACAAAAGGGGCACTCAAGACAAAAGGCTCAAAAATCCTAATGCAACCAAGTATGCAAGAGGAGAGATCACACCAAAGGGGCACCCAGGCCAAAAACAAGCTCAAAGAACCTATTGCAACTGTGTGCTACAACAAGAGAGTGGAAAAATAGTGGTCAGAAAACCAACAAGCAACTCTTCCTATCAAAAATAAAAGTGACCCACCAACCTATGGGGTATGGGTGCAAGCAGCCACCTAACTAAAATATGGAAACCCTCACAATCGAATCCCCTACAGGGTGATGAAATCCAAAGGCCTATGATACAAAATGGAAGACCAAAATGGCTAAGGGGTATCCCCCTACCGATAGGGATCTCGGTTAAGAGAGTTCTAAACATAAGATCAACTAAGCTACCTCCTTCAAGGCACATTTGGAAAGGTTTCCCGCAACTTCAGTCTTTAGAGAAAGAGTAGGTGTCCTTCAGTACAAAATGGAGAGCGACATTCCACCAAGACCTCCAGAACCAGTCTAGCCACTTGCCGTCCTAAAGGAGAGCCCCTCCAACAAATCGGTCTCAACTGTGCCAATAAGTACTCACTAAGTACTAGAGGATTTTAGTGCCCTAGAAGAAAAAAATTATGTCTAAGATGTAAGTGGCAAAGGGGGGTTGTTTGGATCCCTACCCCGAGTGCCCTACCTAGCTACCAAGTTCTTGTATTCATCAAGTGAGGTTAAGTGTTGGTTGAGTTATGGTAAATTTAGACTTAACTTGGGGTCATGAACCGAGCGTTGAAGTCTTAAGGTGTGCCCTGTGTGTTGGTGTGATGTATAACTTGGAAAGTAAATGCTGAAAGTAGAAGCATAAATGCAAGATGGAAATAACATTTTTCTTTAAATTTCTCAATGGCATTCAAGCATCTAATTTCCAATAACATAAAGCACTATCTAACTAGACAATTTGCTGAAATTATAAAGATGCAAATGCAATGAATCTATATGTATTTTCATGAAATGAAGCAAAGAAGTTAAAATGGAATGATACAGTATGATCATAAAAAAAACATATCGAAAACATGCTACAACAAGTAAATAAAGGTTGCAAATAGAACAAAAAGAAATTTGCAGAAAAACAAAGCAAGCTGCAATTGACAAAGGTTGAACAGGGGGCTCAAGGGGCATGGAATGACTGAAAAATGCAGAAAATAAATGCAAGTCGTAGTTGTTGGAGGTACACTCATGACCTGGGAGTCGAAAATCTAGAAAACAGACACGGCGGGGATGATGAACCCGGATGAGTCACGCTTATCGAAGGAAAAGTCGCAACTTGGGTGGCACTTCTGTTGGTAGAAGTCGTGACTTGGTTCACGCTTCTAGACTGAAAAGGTGCGACTTCGCTTGGGAGAGGTAGGTTGTGCTTTTTGGGCCTCTGGGGGTGAATGGGTAGTGCTCTCTATGAAAAAATGTATGACTTGGTTCCCAGGAAATGGGACGATAGGTGCAACATAAGCCAAACAAAATAAAAAATAAAGTATTGGGTTGGGAGAGGCCAAACTAGCAAGTGCAGGTTGGTTTCCTATGCCATAGCTGACAGAAGGTGGCAGGCGGATCTAACAGAAAATAAAAGGGGCCATGCAAACTGGAAAGAAAAAAAAAACTTGGAAAAGAAACTAGTCTATCCAAACCACAGATCGATGGAGATCGATCCGGTTGGAGTCACCAAAACTATAGCTAGTGTTTTCACACCAGATTGCGCTAAAAATCACCTGCTAAGACTTATGGAAGTCTTAGTAACAGTTCGAATGGGAATGGAAATAAACAAAATAACAAATAAAACTTATTGCAGTAAAAATTATATGAGGAACAATAAAAGAAATTTAAACTACGTGAAGCAAATATGAGGCAAATGCATAAATAAAAATATATTCTACTACATTTTTTCTATCACAAACAAGAGGAGTAAGGAAATAATTTTTTTCTTTTTATTGAGTGAAAATGGTTTTATAACGAGAAATTACCTTATAATAATGGAGGCAAATGGACCCTTGCAGCTCTCGGTCTCCGAAGTCTTTGGTTGTTCCCCACCAACAACTCACAAGGTTCCAAAGTGAAAAGGGAGTGAAAATCGAACACAAATAGATGGCTCAAGGTTCTAATAGAAATTTTGGCAGAGTTTCAGTAGCAAATGGAGAAATTGTGGGTAAAATGGGGGCCTTCACCATTTATTTATAGAAATATTTGTCCTGGGTTTTTTTCCCATGGTTTTGGGTAGACCTTGGTATCGGCTAGTGGTATTTGGGGTTTTCCCTCTCTTTTTGAATTTTGAATGTTTTTTCCCCTTTTTATTTTATTTTTTGCATTTTTTGGGGATTTTCTTCTTTTTTTGGAGGGAATATGCTTAATTTCCCTATTTTTTGAGAGGAAAATAATAATTATGGGCCGCCAATTTGGTCTCAAACTTTAGGATTTTGGGTTGGTGAAAGTAAAATATGGGGGGGAAGGGATAATTCGATGATGTATCTAGGGAATGAGCATGGTGTGGAATTTTTGGGTGTTAACAGGGTGTACCGATGACTTTTTAAGGATTAGGTGCACCGGTGCTTCTTTTTAGAAATTGATGCATCGGTGCTTCTCTTTATAAATCAACACATTGATGCTTATTTTTAGAAATTGGCACACTGATTATTCTCTTTATAAATCGACACATCGGTGCTTCTCTTTAGAAATAGGCGCACTAGTGCTTATATTTTAGAAATTGACACACCTGTGCTAAAATATGGCCTAAGAGCATCATTGCTTGTATGGTTAAACACATGTGATGTTGTGCACTATATATTGTAGAGCACCGAAGAAAAAAAAATTGCTATAACCTTTGACAACCTAGAATTTTTTAGTTTACTAAATATCCATTATAGTCTCTGCTACCAATAACAGAGGTTGTAGCGGAGCGTTTTTTGACAAATGTTGTCAATTTTGTAACACTAAAATCCTCCACTAGGAGGTGTTTCCCTTGTAGTGGTGCATGGAATTATTATTGTTCTTGCCACAATTTTATGTAGATGGTACCTCTGAATATTATGAAACACCTCGAATGTAGGGCCTTGCTTCTTTGATGTTAGAATTAGTTATGGGTGACCTTTATCCCTAGACATGTAATAGAATATTCCTTATTTTGGATTTCCTTCCATGTCTAGGCTACATTTTGTATCACCATAGAAAGGCCTCATAACCTCTTTTATTTCAAAATCTGCATGTCCTTCTTGTTCCTAGAAAATCCCTTCACTTTTCTCATTTCTCATGGAATTTTCTTGTAGTGCCGTATTATTTTCCTGCAATTCACACATGCAAATAACAAGAAATGATAATATAGTTAGTACTCATTCATTCCTATGATGTAGAATAAATATCGATATCCAAGCCATTCAATTAATTCGAGCATGTGAGTCAAGAAATTTAAACCTTTGATTTCAAGCAAAATTATTTGGAAAACAAGTTCATACTATATGTGAAAGTATCAACTCAACAAAATAAAAAATACTCCCTTTCAATTGATGGTCAAGCAAACTTTTTCATCCATCCATGATGGCCCTTAAAGCCTAAGCTCTTTAAAGTAATATGGATTTGTAATTGAAACTTCTTATGATAGAGAACCACAAAAACCATTTCATTCATTTTTTATTTCTTTATTTTTAGTTATTTTACCTATTTCTTTGCTTTGTTTTTAGTTATTTTACCTATTTCTTTGTTTTTTCCCTTTCTGTGCCTTTTATGGCTTTCGTTCATTTTATTTTATTAATGCTTTTTTAATGGCTCCTTCCTTATTTGTTTTTTTTAATGCCTTTTGCCTCTCGTGTAAAGAAATCAAGGCAAGAGGAAAAAACAAACAAACAATTTGTTAGATATTCCTTCTTTTTTTCAAAGTTAGTGATAAAGCTTGCACACGAGAAATGATAACTTGGGTGCATTCATAATGATAAAAACCCTGGTTGCAATAATAATAAAATCTAGGTGCAACTTTGATAATAGCTCGAAATGAGTTAACATGACCTAGGGGAATTAGAAAAGATATAACCTAAGCACATTTTTATAATATCATTTCTACACATGAAATTGATCTAACTTGGGTTCACTTTTTTATATAATCTGGGCGCATTTTTTTATAACACCTATGCATTAGAATTTTTAACACTTGTGTGTGAGCAATGATAAAACCTTCAACTCAATTTGATATAACCTAGGTAGAATAGAAGTGGTAACATCTTTGTGTATTAGAATGATAACTTGCACATGAGTTTGATAATCATCTCTACGTGTGAGAAATAATATGACATGTGCATGAATTTGATAACCATCTTTGCGTGTGAAAAATAAAATGGCATGCGCTTGAGTTTGATAATCATCTTTACGTGTGAGGGTTGCACTCTGCTTACAGGTTGATGTGGAATTGAAATTATATTACAAAACAACAATTTCTCACATATTTATTCCCAACAAAATGCACTAACAACATGCCAAATAAAGGTGAAATAAGGAATCAAGTTCATTATTGTAACTATATATGGTGGATCAAAACTCTTTGATGAAGCTAGAATTACTTATCAAAATTGATGTAACTACAGACATGCAATCTTACATGCAATCTTAGAATTGCTTTTATTCCATTGTGCCTCATATCCTCTATTGGCTAGATATACTTATTCATTTTTAGGTTTGGAATATGCATCTTTCTAGGTGTCGTCAATTTATTTTGTTTCAGGTTTGGTATATGCATATTTCTGTGTCATGATCCAACATGGTTTCTTGATGATGGTATTAATTCTCCCATGGAGATACATATCAATCAATCCATGGATACAATAGGTATCTATAGGCATGCCATATTCTTATTATCCATGCTTGGAGGCATAATGATTTATAATGTGGAAATAAGTTTAGCAAAGATAAATCAATCCATAACTATTGGTCGATGAATGATTCTCTCCAATTAAACGTTATGTGATTTTTCTCAGTGATGGTGTGGACTTCTCCTTTTGGAAAGAAGAATGCAAAAGTGGGGCTGGATTTGATCTTCAGACTTGAAATATGCATGTGATAATATTTTCACCTTCATTGTAGCTAGATCAAGCATATCATATCTTCCAAGGAATTTGAGTTATGGCAATTGATTGATAGACATCGCATTAATTTCTTATAAACTAGGCACATGAGAATGATAACATCTATGCGCATTGAATGATATCACCCCTGTGCATTCCCTTTTATATATCTTGAGCACATTCCCTTTGATATATGCATATGAATTGATTTAACTTGGGTGCACAAGAAAAGGACAAACTTGGGTGCATGAGGAATGATAACATCTCTGCGCATAGGAATGATAATACATGTACATGAGAAATTATAACCTCTATGTTGGATTCTCTTTTCTCGAATGTGGATTAGTCCTATTTGACCTTGGTTCATTCATACCCCTTCAAGGTGATACTCCATAACCAAAAATGATTAACTTCCTTCACATTTATATGTGTCCATTGTTACAAATATTACACCTTTGAGCTTGCACACTAAAACTAGCTTTCACATGCATCATAATGATCTTAAATGTACATCAAAGTAATATTGGCCAGCTAACCTCTGGTCCACAAACCTTGTGAACCTATATCGTTTGCTTGTGATTTCCAATTTGGGCACAGTTTGTCACTGCGTAGATGATAAGATGTACTTTCAAGACAAACGCCGACCCATTAAGTTCCAATGGCATTTATCCCTTTTATTTTGTGGTGAAATCCTAATCATTTTGTTGGTGGAATAGGAATCTCATTTCATGTTTATTTATCTGTAGGCGTCAAAATCAATTTCTGAGATTTGAGTTGAGTATGCAATTCTAAGTTGCTCAAAATTCACCATATTACAAGGATTGTGGAACCAATTTATGTTAGGGCCAAAATATCTTGTGGATGATATTTTTTAACAAAATCTTGGTCCCAATAAGAGGAACAACTTTCCCACATTTGAATTTGTTAGCTCATCTCAACTCAATATTTCGTAGTCTTCTGAGACACTAATGAACATCAGCAAGAAACACAAGCAATTGAAATATTTTGACACTATAATAGGGTCCATTGCTTACTAGTGCAAACCAAAACCAAGCACCTTGCGAAAATGTCAGTTCTTCTTCCCATTCAATTACAAGTCCACGAATGATACATAAAAACTTTAAAACCTGAGAAAAAGCTTGATCTAAATTTGCAGGATCTTTATTAACCAAGATTTATGTGAATGCTTCAACAATTAACTTTTGAAAAAAGACTTTAAAAAAGGATTTAAAATGACACTTTAAAAGAGCACATAAGCATAAAGAATGCAAATTATTGAAGATGCAAACCATAATATGGGACAACAACTAATAATGGAGTTCATCTAATATGGACTACATCTCCAGGCCCCTTCCATTGCGACTGACTTTATTGGTCTTGAAAAATACTTTACAAAGAAAAGATAGGAATGACCCCAAACATTACCTTAGTGCTCTGCTATTGTGGAGCAGAAACAGACTTCAGCAACAGCTTCAGAAGGAAATTCTAATTCTTTGAAGTGTAAACATGGCTATACTTCAGTGTAGCTAAAGAGTTTTGTGATCACTTTTTTCCAGAATTCCTGGATGCAAAATCTGAAGCTAGATTCGAATTCCTTGCGAAAAATTGAGTCTTTTGAGTATAAACTCTATATAGTTCTGAGTTGGACCTCAAGGTCCCCCCTCTGCCAACACTGCCTCGGAATGCGTGCAAACAGTGACCTTGGGATGCATGCATACTGCGACATCGAGATGTGTTCCCAAACAACTATGAACTATGTGAAAACCACCTCGATTTATGTTCCCAAAACCACCTTGGGAAACGTGCCAAGACTGAACCTCTATGTCTTGGTTTCCATGCATAAACCTAGCGTTCCTCTCTGTCCCCGATCTCAAAATGTATGCTTGGTTTTATAGGTCGTGGGCAGCTCAACCATGATCTAAATTCATTGGCTTTAACTTAAATAAATTAATTTTGAATTACTATAACAAGCAATTTTTTTGGTCTATCGGATAAGGGTTAGGAGTATTAAAAGGGAGGTTGTGGGTTCAAATCCCACAAACCTCTCCTTTATTTACACATATGTAACAGATTATATAATAGAAATTCGTTGAACCAACTTTTCGAATCTTAGGCCTACATGAACCTTTTGTGGCTTCCATGTGGTAGCTTTCCATTGATCCACATGGTCACCACATGTCAGCTTCCCATTGTGCCACGTCAGCATATTCCACATCATCGTGCCACCTCAAGACCTACCCCATGAACACATGCACGTCATCATATGTCACATGGCACTTCCAAATTGGTTTGATTGGTGCCAACTCGTCCATTTATGGGTGACACGTGTCATCCTCTCATGCTGCCACGTCACCATGTTGACGTCAGCATGCTGTCATCTCTGCCAAGTTAGTTGTACAATCATGCCACGTGGCACCCCCTTTTGCCATTTTTACATGTTTTGCCAAAAATTTAGAACGCAATAACTTTTGCATTCGGAGTTCGTTTTTATGAAACGAGCGTTGTCGGAAAGCTCTCGGTGAGCCCTACGTAAATGTATACTTCTGTTCAACATTTGAAGACTTTAAAATTTGTTCATTTTGGGAGATCCACCTGTATCAAACCTCCCCACTGGAAGCTTCTGGGCCACCAAAAGCTTGGAATTTTTCATCAAAAAGGTGAGGGTATATATCCCTCACCTTTTCAGTCTCTAACCATCGATATTTACTTGGATGGATTCCTTTCATGCCCACATGAATATTTCCACATCTCCTCTTCATGAAGTCCTTATTCTTCGGTCAAGAATGATGTCTTTATGCAACTCATCAAGATATTCAGGTGCAAAATTATAAACAGAAGGAACATGAATAATCTCATCTTGATCCATGATCATTGGAGGCTCATATAACTTTAAGTTCTCCACATTGACAATGGAATACATCTACATGTATGGAGGGAAATCTAACCAAAAAGCATTGTTACCAAGTTTATCCAAAATTGTGAAGGGTCCATACCTAAAGGGTTTAATATTTTTATCTTCACCTTTAAGTCGGTCTTTGTTGATATGAATCCAATCTTGATCAGCAAATTGAAAATTATGATCCACTCGATGCTTTTCATGCCTCTTCTTGTACATGGCCTAGCTCTTTTCCAATTGTTCATGTACTGCATGGTGTACCAATTGGATCTGCTAGATAAACTTCAAAGCCTTGTCTGCATCAACTTGTCCACCTTCCACAAAATCTCTCCCATAAAGAAAGTCTAAAGGAGACATTGGCAAGTATCCAAAACATGTCTCAAATGGAGACCTCTTTGTAGAAGAGTGAATGGCTCGGTTGTAGGCATGTTGCACATAATGCAACTATTCATCCCAAAGCTTAGGATGCTTGGAACAATATCCTCAAAGTAGATGTACCATTGTGCGGTTGATTGCTTCAGTCTGATCGTCAGTTTGTGGATGGAAGGCAGTGCTCTTCTTTAACTTAGTGTCCATAAGTTCCCACAAGTTTGACCAAACCTTCCCAAGTAAGCGGGAGCCTTGATCAGATACAATAGAAGTGGGTAACCCAAAGTGGAACCAAACATACTAGAAGAACAACTGAGCAGTCAACTCTGTAGTGACCTGCTTTTTATAAGGCATTAAGATGCACATTTTACTGAACCCATCCACACAAGTAATCATGACCTTTCCTAGACATAGTTAAACTTCCTACAAAATCCATTGACACACTTTCCCATGGACGAGAAGGTACAGGGAGTGGAGTGTATAAGCCCAATTTTTTATTGCTTGGATTACTTGTAGCACACATAACACCTCCCTTTACATATTTGTAGCACACATAACATATCCCTTTGCATATTTGGATACATTTTCATTCATCTGAGGCTAATAACAATACCTCTGAAGCTGACCTACTGTCTTGCCTACACCAAAGTGAACAGATATAAGAGAAGTATGAGCTTCTCTGATTACATGAACTCTTTCACTCTGTGGAATGCAAATTTTTCCAAGATGATACAATAACTTATCATGAACATGATAGTCCAATTCTTCAATTTGAGTTCCATGCATTAAATATTCGTACACAACTTTGAAGTCTTCATACTATGCATATTGTTCAATGTAACTTTCATGAGCCAAAGGACTATTTTGTAAGATGATTGATGCATTGATTGGAGGTCTTAATAACATGTTTGCAACTTTGTTATTAATTCTCTTTTTATATTTAATGACCAAGTGAAATTGTTGTAAGAATCCCATCCATCTGAAGTGCCTTGATTGTTGTAGCTTAGTTTTTGATTGAAGGTATTGTAATGGTTGATGATCAGTGTGTATTATTGTTTCTTTAACCATTAGATAATGTTTCCACTTCTTCACACTTTGTACTAATGCATACAACTCTTTATCATATGTGGGATAGTTAGTTACTGCTTTAGGAAATATTTCATAATGATAGAAAATTGGTTTCTTATGTTTCATTAATACTTACCCCATGAAATAACCACTAGGATCGATTTCAATCTCAAATGGTTGTTGTAGATATGGAAATGCAAGTACTGGATTTGTGCTGATCTTTTCTTTGAATGTGTCAAAGGAATTCTGCTCTTTGCCTCCCCACTTCAAGACTCGTTTCACACTTGTTAATGCATGTAAAGGTGAATCAATATATGAGAAGTTAGCAATGAAATTCCTCCAGTATTGGGATGCCCCCAGGAAGCTCCTAACTTCTATTACATTAGCTGCCTTGGGCCTATTTTGAATGAATTCAACTTTAGAGGAATCAATCCTTAGTTAACCACCCCCTACAATATGGCCTAAGTAAACCAAAGATGTCTTTCCAAACTCCCATTTGGACATCTTCAAATATAATTTCTCCTTTTCTAAGACATCTAGGACTTGCTTAACATGCTTGACACGATCTTCCCAAGTATGATTGAATATGAGAATGTCATCTAAGTAGACTATTACAAATTCATCATTGAATGGCCTAAATACATCATTCATAAACCACATGAAAGTAGCGGGAGCATTACAAAGTCCAAAGGGCATGACCAACCATTCATATCAACCATGTTTAGTTTTAAAAGCGGCTTTCCAAATATCATTTTCATGGATTATGGTCTGATGGTAACCACTTCTCAAGTCTAACTTAGAGAAATATTTTGCATTCTTTATCTGATCCAAAAGATCATCAATACGAGGAAGAGGATATCGATTATTTACCGTGATTTTGTTCAAAGCTCTGTAATCCATGTACCATCCTTCTTTGGTACCAAAACAATCAGTGAACCACATGGAGAGGAACTTGGTTGAATGTCCCCCCTCTCGAGTAAATCTTGAACTTGCTTCTTGATTTCTGGATTCTTGATCACTGAAGACTAATACATACCAATATTCGTAAGAGGAGCATCTTGTTGCAAATGGATCTCATGTTGTATTTCTCTTTCAAGAGGTAATCCTTTAGGTTCCTGGAATACTGCATCAAACTTACCAACAACCTTAACCAATTCATCTTTAAGTTTAGGATCACAACCTTTAAAATCATCATTCTTATCAACATCCTTAGCTTTAACAATCATGAGAACAAAACTCTTACTAGCATTTACTAATCTCTTAATTTGACTTGCAGAAACCAAATATAAGTTAGTTTTCAAATGGCGAGCTCGAACAATGCACTGAACACAATCCTTGGTTAACTGGTACTTGTTCTCTTCTCTGTAAAATATTGCTTTCCTGTCATAAAGATAAGGGATACCCAGAACAATACCACATATATATAATGGGACCACATCCAATTCAACTTCATCCATAAATCTAGAAGTGATTGCAAACTTAAGTCGACACTATTTAGAAACTTGAAGTTGTGCATTTTCACAAACCCATCCAATTGGATATGGTTTGGGATGAGGTTTTGTTTCTAAACCAAGCTTTTTAACTATCTCTTCTGAAATCAAGTTAGCTTGTGATCCACTATCAAATAAAGTATCAATTTTAGTATGCTTAGAAATCACCCTTATGTGGAATAACTCACTCCTTTTCTTTTCATCATGAGCAGGTTCAACTTTTGAAATAGAAACAGAAGGATTCTTACCTTGTAAGCCCATGGTTGTAATTTTGGTCTTGTATCCAGAGTCTAATCCCAAATCAATATGAAGAGTGGTGGTAGTATTATGATATTCCTTCTTATTCCGAAAATTTTATGACTTAAGTTATGGGTGAAGCTTCCAACATTTGGATACATCCTGACCCCTTTTCTGACAATGTGTGCATGTAAGATTATCTATTCCTTTCTTCACGGTAGATGTGTGCTTACCTTTCCCTTTACCTTTGAACTTTTTTTCCACTTGGTTTGAAAGGATTCTTGGAAAAATTATCAGAGGGACTCTTCCCCTTAGATTCAATACTGGTGGCTTGAATACACACTTCATCTAGGTTAGTTGGATTGAACATAAGAATTGTATGTCTTAAGTAACTATCCAATCCTCCTATGTATTTAAGAAGTGTATCTTGAGTATAGAAAGGTATACCAAGTACTAATTCCATTCTTCTAAACTATTGTGTGTATTCTTGCATGTTCTGACCCTTACCTTGTCTAAAACTCTGTCGGTCCATCATAGCCTGCTGCATATAACCCAACAGATAGAACTGCTTTTTCAACGTTGTAGTAAAATCATACCACGAGGAAATAATTTTACCTTTTGTAAGAAGGTCCTCTTGAGTTTTTCTCTCCCACCAGATGAGAGTAGTTCCACTAGGTCAGCGGGTGGTTAGCTGAATTTTTTTTCATCACCTTCAAGCTTATGGATCCTGCAATATATTTCAATTTGTCTTATCCACTTATCCAACTTTCCAGCATTAAGTTCTTCGTTAAACATGTGTAAAACATCAAGCTTTAATAATGGCACATTAGAAACATCTTTCTGATGGCCTTTAGAATTATGGGAATGATTAGAAGAAGCGGAAACTTGAATCTGAACTAGAAGGTGAGGATGGAGATTCAGTAGGGCCTCCTCCATTTCCCATATTCATTGAAGCATTGCCTTGCTCTTTTGCTTTCTTTCTTTCCCTCTTTTCCAATCTCTCTTGATAATCTCCAAACAGCTTCTCAACCATATCTGAAATCTTGTAGAAGGATTTATGGAAAGCCTTATCGTGCTCTGAACAAGCATCATCCTCTGCCATTTTCTTCCTTCGAATTGTACGTTCAATTTCTGTATCAAAAGGTACAAGCTCTCCTTCACCTGCTTTAAGCTTGCCTCTAGTAATCGTTCACACATTCACAAATATATGGTTAAGTAGGCTCTGATACCAAACATGATCTGAATTTGCAGGATCTTTATTAACCAAGATTTATGTGAATGCTTCAACAATTAGCTTTTGAAGAAAGACTTTAGAAAAGGATTGAAAATGACACTTTCAAAGAGCACATAACCATAAAGAATGCAAATTATTGAATATGGGATAGCAGCTGATAACGAAGTTCATCCAATATGGAATACGTCTTTGGGCCCCTTCCATTGAGACCGATTTTATTGGTCTTCAAAAATACTTTACAAAGAAAAGCTACAAATCACCCCAAACATTACCTTAGTGTTTTGTTTTTCTGGAGCAGAAACAGACTTTACCAACAACTTCATCAGGAAATTTTGATTCTTTGAAATGTAAACATGGCTATACTTTGGTGTAGCTGAATGTTTTTGTGATCACTTTTTTGCCAGAGTGCCTGGATGCAAAAATGAAGATGGATTCAGGCTCCTTGCGAAAAATTGTCTTTTGAGTATAAACTCTATACAGTTCTGAGCTGGACCTTGGGATCCCCCTCTGGAACAACCTTCAAGACTGCCTTTGATATGTATAGTATGTATGGCCTCGAATTGCGTGCACTCTGAAAATTATCTTGGGATGTGTGCATACCCACCTCGGGATGCGTGTAGACAGTGACCTCGAGATGCACTCAAACTACAACCTCGAGATGCATGCCCAAACCACTATGCACTGTGTGAAAACCGCCTCGGTTTTCATTCCCAAAACCACCTTGGGAAACGTGCCATGACTGAACCTATCTGTTTTAGTTCCCGTGCATAAACCCAACATTCCTCTCTGTCTCCAATCTTGAAATGCATGCCTAGTTTTATAGGTTGTGGGCAGCCCAACCATGATCTAAATTCATTGGCTTTAAGTTAAAAATAATAATTTTGAATTATTATAATAATCATTTTGTATGGTCTATTGGCTAAGGCTTAGGAGTATTAAGAGGGAGATTGTGAGTTCAAATCTCACAAACCTCTCATTTATGTACACATATGTAACAGGTTATATACATAGAAATTCGTTGAACCAACTTTTCGAATCTTAGGCCTACATGAACATTTTGTGGTTTCCAAGTGGCAACTTTCCATTGGTCCACATGGTCTCCACATGTCAGCTTCCCATTGCACCATGTCAACACATTCCACATCATCATGCCACCTCATCACCTACCATGTCAGCATATGTCATGTCATCATATGCCACATGGCACTTCCAGATTGGTTCCATTGGGTGCCATCTCATCCATTTCTGGGTGACACATGTCATCCTCTCATGATGCCACGTCACCATGATGACATCATCTCTTCCAAGTCATTTGTATGATCATGCCACGTTTCAGCCTGTGGGCCTGCCACGTGGAACCCCCTTTTTCCATTTTTACATGTTTTGCCGAAAATTCAAAATGCAATAAATTTTGCATCCGGTGTATGTTTTTTATGAAATGAGCATCGTCGGAAATCTATCAGCGATCCCTATGAAACTGTATACTTATGTTCATCATTTGAATACTTTAAAATTTGGTCATTTTGGGATATCCACCTGGATCAAAGCTACATAGTACTTTTAACCAAATAAAAGCTGCATCAAATCCTTAAAATATGGTAGCACTCTCGGTCAATAATCCATGCAACATGATGAAAGTACGTAAAGTAAAAAATGTAAGGAAAACAATCTAACTACACATTTGATTGGAACAATGACACGCAAACTATAATCAAATAAATAATTAGTTAAGACATAATAGTCATCAGTATAACATATCAAATTGAGTTAAAAGAACAAGGTTACTGGGTAGAAATATTCGTTTATGATGCTTTGATCAAAATTTGGCCCCAAGTCAGTCGAATTGGGGGGATATTGAGGGATCAACGTATACCAATCCAAAAAACATGCTTCAACTCCATTTTTATTCCAAATGTTATTTTCCCCATCCACCTTCCTAGGTCCTTCCAAATTTGTTTAGAAAAATACAATTTGCAAGCAAATGGATTCTAGTTTCAGCCTCTTGCCTACAAATTAAACAAATGATGGGGCATTTCTAACTACATTTCTATCGCATTTCCCATGTAAGTACCATGTTGGAGGGTTCTAACCACATTAATAGTTTGATCATCAAAAGTGCATTATTTTTCTAAACCTTATACCACCACCATTTGAATTCTTGACCGTCATTATCTTGTAAGAATTTGTATCCCGATATCATAGTACAATCCCCACCTACCTTATTATTTATCGCAACTAGTTCATTAAGATCCTCCTTAAGTATATCGTGTACCCATCTAAGCTCAGTCAAACAATTTATTCCAATATTGAAGTTGATATCCCACCAGTCCATGTTCTTGAGCAGAAAGACACCCTTGATTCCAAGCTTCGATGAAGCGATGATCATCAACCAAATTTAATGTGTATCAACTTATATGCTATAGAACTTGAACTATATAAATAGAAGGAAATATCCCTTGTCCAAAACCTATAATGGAACTGAAACCTACCCTTACCTAAAATCCATTTCCTATGTGCTTACTGGAAAAGCTATTGGCATAGCTTTCCACTGATTGGAGACATTCTTGATGTTCTTCCTATAACTTCATATTCAATCAAGTAAGGTTCCACCAGCTATGTATTTCTGAATTAGAATCCTCCTCCAAAGGTTTTCTTTGGTGATCATATTTCATAAGGATTTCACTACAAGGGAAAGGCCAAAATTATATATATTCTTAAGGCCCCAACCTTCCCCATGTTTGGGATTTGCAATTGCTTTCCATTTCACTAGACGAGATCCATCTTTGTCAGAGCTACTTCTATATATAAAATTAATTGCATATCTTCTAATTTTGTACATAAGGAGGATAATATGCGGTATATAGGGAGGTGCCAATGAGATAATGTATGTAATGTGGCCATAATCATGGAATAGGACAATTTGGTAGTTGGTGGATAATAAATTGGCCCATTTGGTAGTAAGAAAAAATAATATAATAATAAGGGGTAGTTGACATAGACCCCCTAGGAATACTCATGAGAAAGTACAAGTATACATGAGTATCATTGTATGAGATATGTTGGATGAATTTTATTGTATCAAGCATGGCTTGTGGAATGATTCTTTCCTTAAGCAGTAATTGATGGTGTTACCATACCTTAAGGGTTCTTCTCTATAATATTGTGTTCTTTATGGTGTGAATGTATCTTGGTATTTTTGAAGTATAAGGGTTTTATATCATTTTTTGATTCAATTTATGGGTTAAGGATCACTACAAGTGTTATTGAGTAATGTTCGAGAGGCTATGTATCTTTGAATTAGAATCTCCCCCCAAATGATTTCTTTAGTGATCAGATTCAATAAGGATTTGGCTACAAGGGAAAAGCCAAAATTACATATATTCTTAAGGCTCCAAACTCCCTCATCTTTGGGCTTTGCAATTGCTTTCCATTTCACCATATTTGCTCCAACTATGTTATATCTACCTCTCCATATAATTTAAAATGTAGATTTTCTCATTTTGTCTAAAATGCATTTGGGAATATGAGCAAAGGAGTGCCAATACACTAGTATTCCTCTAAAATGCATTTGGGGATTTGGAAATATAGCAATCAAAAGCATATAAATAGCTCGAAATATAGATGGAAATATAATGACTAAAAGTAGATAAATTGAACCAAAATTGGAAAATAACAATATTGAACAAGCCTTTATTGATATTTAGAATTTTATGAAATGTTTACTTGCCTATTGATGAGGGAAACCTCCAACATGAACATAGATCCAAATACAATAATATTCACTTGACAATTGATTACATGCATTCAACAACAATATGTGGGTTCTAATTGACCAAAACCCAAACCACCTAGTGGACCTCTAGTAATGAGGCCTCAACCATTAACTAATGAACAATATTTAATGAGACCACTTACATTTATTGATTTCACATTATACTATCTTGTGGGGACTTATTTAATAGATATGACCTTTAGTACATTTAGTAACAATATGTTCCACTAACTAGGGGAGCTAGGGTGTATAACGCCCTTAGGAACAATGTCAACAAAACCAAAACAAATAGGCAAAAATATCCCCAAATTAAACACATTTATTTATATATTATCAAAAAATATCAACTTGATATAAACTTAGCCCTCATTTGACACATTTTATTTGAATTATAACAATTTTGTATAAATCCCTTCATAATCTTCATAATCAAGACATGAAACAAACTTCCTTTGAGTTAACTCAATATACATACTCACGTACCGAGTATGAGGGTTTCATTAACTCATTAACAATTATAACTTAAGCTAGCCTAGAACCATAAATAGATTAGACGTCTAATAATGCTTATGCATATTTATAGTTTCCAAAGGTTCATGAATTCATTTAAGCAACCATAACATAATCAAGCAATTGATTGAGGTATTTTATCAACCATATCACATGCAGTCTCTTGCACAACTAATTATAAATTAGCATTTAATAACTTAAACATGCTTAATTAGTTATAGATAAAGAGATTGAATTCACATTTAGGTCTGAAAATATCACCATGAAGTATCGTTAGCTCCATTGTCAGACATATCCAACTAATTTCCTGAGTGCAAATGATAGACTATTATTTAAGGGATATAATTTTCTAGATGAGGAGTTCCATCAAACAATTTGTGTGGAAAGATTTATATGAAAATTAACACACAACCACCTACAATAGAATGATTGGGTATAACATTTTTAGAGATTTTGTAGAGAAAAACTCATAAAACCAATTGAAGTTACAGGTAGAAAACCCCATAGGGTAACCAACATTTTCCCAAAATTTCCCATATCACAAAATTGGGCTCTCAAAACCTTATAACCATATTCAAAATGGGGGTTACAAGTTCATATATACGCATGCCCTTTGATGTGGTTCTGAAACTGCGCATAAACACTTTTAGAGGCATTTTATTAAAATCACATTAGTACAAACAATGTGCTACATTTATTATACCATAATTCTTTTAACCCAAAACCATATAACCAGATTATACAAAAATTAAAGACTCATATATGCCTGAAATTACATAGAACACATTCAAGCATTTTCTTAAACATATGGAAGGAAACATCAAGCTTCAACCATTCATGGAGAAAGCAACCCAACTCTGTTTCTTTTTTTCATGGTAGTTTGATCAATGGTTTCCTTAGCCAATTTAATCACACATCACATGAATTAACTATTTACAAATCACATAAACATAATAACATTCATTTAGGACTTTTTACAAACACTTGGCACACAAACTCCGAGTCACAACTATACATGGAAATATCATATCTAGATTTACAATGCCCAGAGGAGAAACATTTTCCTACAAAAATACTTCTAAATTCACAATTACATCAACAACTATGAAATCTTAACTTCTCTTTCAATTTTTCCCCAAATGAAAAGCATGTTTTCTTTAGGGATTTTACCAAACACTTGGCAAACATGACCTTTAACTTCTATTCTAAAGAAACAAAACTACTAGTGCCATGTCTAATGAAAACATAATGCTAATTAAAATTAATAAAAACAATTAATCAAATATTACCTTGGTTCTTGGCACATACTCCAAGGTATTTGGGATTATGCTAAATGCACATTTGAGAATCGAGTTGTCTAAAACTTCTACGATTTTGCCTAGAGAAAATCGTTTTTCAGACACGAATTTGCCGAAATCCGTGATAGAAATTTTAGAATCTCAAAATAACAGTATTAATCCTGCATCATTTGGATGCCCTAGGGGTTTGCCAGGGTTATGAATCCATCTAGATGTTCAGAAAAACGATTTAATCGATACAAATCACCGAATTTTTTAAATTTCATATCATCGAATTCCGACAAAGTTTCGGTCAGACGGGCGAAATCGTCGAACTTGAGAATAGCTTAAGGACCGTAAGGTTTTCTTTCTAATGCATTTTCGTGGCATTTATAGTTGGGCATTTTCATTATTAAATGTGGATTTTAAAAAACTATTTATGTTTTTCCACTTAGTGCTCATTTTTAATATTATGCATTTTAAGAATAGATTTTGAGACCATCGAGTCTAACCATTAATGCATTATTTTTGGCATTTATAAATGGTTATGTGCACATGTGTAATAGTTTGAATACTAGTGCACTTCAGAGTTTTTCCTTGTGACTTAAAGTACTTATGTGCACTTTTGCATAGTGGATTTTAACACCATAGAAGTCTTCCATTAAGTGCCCAAATTTGGCAATTGCAATTGATCATGTGCACATACTTTAAAGCATAATTTTGAGACCATAGAGTCTATATTCCAATGCATTTTTGTATATGATATGAAGAACAACCAACCAGGTGTGTTTCTTGATAAGTGGATTATTAAGACCATATATTCTTCCTCTTTGCATTTTGTTGGCATATTGTAATTCATGAAATTACTATTGTTGTTTTTTTTAATGCAAAAGGCATTGTTCTTGCCTTAGCCGTTTCTGAAGCAATTTATGTAATTGTGTTCTGACTTTACTAACAACTCTTTGTGAACACCGAGATAGGTATTTTTGCTTCTATCTTGCAGTTCCTTATCAGATGAATACAATTGTGTACCTTGAAACAATTGTTAGACCTTGAATACTTTCCATTCGCAATGAAGGGCTTGAAGGGAAGTGGATCTTTGCAGAAACGATTGTGATGCAACATAAACATATTCAGGTGTTGGCCTTCCACATTTCCGATCCGAAGAACGGATGTGAAGGGTCCTAAGGGAAGTGTGGTCTTATAGAAACACTTGAATAGATGATCAAAATTTAAAGCAGGAGTAATCCATTATTGATGTGCACTTGTATGCATTTAATATTCATCTTAATGGGTCGGTCACACGAGTTTTGAGCGGGCCCTGAGATGTAGCCAAAAATTATAGTGAACTTCATTAAAAAGTGTGTGCGCACAATTGAATGATTTATGTTGGTTGATGCTCTCATGTGACTTATTGATTTAAGTTAATCATATTCATAAATGCTCATTTTTATATGCAAATAATAAGTCAATTAAAAGGTCCTTTCCGTAGACTGTACTTATTGATTTAAGCTAATCATATTCATAAATGCTCATTTTTATATGCAAATAATAAGTCAATTAAAGGGTCCTTTCCATAGACTGTACTTTAACCCCAGTTTACAGATCAGACCCACAAGTAATGTGGGATCATATAACTATTTTCTAATGCAGAAAATATTTCAGTGATGGGTTTTCCACCAACTGAACTTGTTAGGCCAATCAATGGCACCTATGACAAGGGGTTTCTCTCATAACTTGCATTCAGATCCAACTTACTCTCATTTAGGTAATGACAAAATTTTGACAACATTCCAGTACTCTCTTGGGTTTTTTTCCCCTTAACCCACGTGGTACCTTCCCTATTTATAACATCAAACAGGGGTGACACCTCACATCCCCATTGTGGTGTTCTTTAGCCTTGAAACCTAAAAAAACATATGATACACAAAGATTTAAGACACAGTAAACTATAACTTATATTGTAGAACAAGAAACATAAGACAATATAAAGATAAATATTGTTGGAAATAGGTCTTGTATTACGAGAATAGATTCTAGGAACAATGTTCATATGCCTCTTAAGGTTGGGCGACCTTTCACTTGACTAGATATCCAATACAATAATTCTCGATAAAACACTTCATAGCCTTATAGTTCTTTAAATAGGCCTCCTGGATCCAAAAACCTAACTACTTGACATGGTCAAATAATTAATAAGTACCAACCTCCTAATGGGTCTTAATTAATAGAGAGACCCCTTTTATATTGATTGTTGACTACTAACTATTGTGCATTATTCCAAAGTGATGTCCATATACAATGCATGACTAATTCCTAAAGTAAGGCACGATAGGACAGGACCCTAACATGCCCTCCCCCTTCAAAATCAGTGTTATCCTCAATGTTGAAGGTGTGGAATTTGTTGAAAAAATTATATTGGTTCCCAAATGGCATCTTCTGGCATCATATATTTCCATTGGACTAAAACTTCTTTGATTATGTTCCTACGTAATTATCGTTACCCAGAGGCGAAGACTGCAAATGGCTAGAGCCAAATGGAACCTTCATCATCTAGTTTTAGTAAGCGGGTCTACATTGTACAATTAGACCCCACCAATTTTTTTAGACAAGAGACATGAAATACTGGGTGAATATTGGAGTAATCTAGCAAAGAGAGCTTGTAGGCCACTTGTCCAATGCGTTGGAGGGTTGTGTAGGGTTTGTAGAACTTTGGAGCTAGCTTTTGGTGGAGATGATACTTGAGGTATGTTTGTTTATAAGGTTGGAGCTAAAGAAACACGCGATCCTTGACTTCAAAGGAACGCTAGGAGAGACATTAATCTTCCTATTGTTTCACTTTGTTTTGAGACATAACCATATTTCCTTTATGGGTGCGGAGAATATTTGCTCTAGTGTGAAGTTTCTTGTCCATGGACTGAACTCTGGAGGTACTTGGTAGTTTGTAAATCACTGATAAGGGATTTTAGCCATACACTACTTCATATGTTGTCATGTCCACGTCATGTCACGTCCCCTTCCATCAATCCAGTGCAAGGAAGGAAACATGACCAAACATACCGGGCTTATTTGACAATCTCAGCCCCATGCATTACTAAGAAATTCATGGATAAATAAAACTTATGTATACATATTCATACTCAACAAACACATCGGAATTAAACACTATATATACACACAGTTTCACCATGCATTCAGCATATAAGCAACAGTCATTAATTAAAACATTGCAGAGCACAGAATTAACATAACTCAACCATATCAAGATAATCATTTCAATCCATTAACATGAATAATTATCATTCAGAATTAACACATTGTAGAACACATAATGCATATAATTTAACCCACAGAGAACACTTATCTTTGAGATGAAGTTGTCCAAACAACTGGCTATGTGAGAGCAACGTTACACCCAACCATAGATCTTTGTTTTGTCTGTATTCTTTCAGCTAGGAGATCACCGTCGAACTGGGTTGTGTATCCACTAAGGAGGAACTAGACATGCTCACTCATGACCATGAACTCACACACACAATCATGCTAAGCCAACACAAGGTTGTGTTTATCAAGCATGCAAGAGACAGATGAGGAGGATGCTAAGCCAGTGAGCTCAACCATAGAGCTACAGGCATCTCAAATAAATTCAACAGTCATGGCACCCACAATACCTACCTCACCCAAAACAAGGAAGGTCCCCTTCTCTACTGCACAGTCCCTCAGGCGTCCCTTCCCTCTAGTGCTATTCAAGGTGGCATAGAAAGGTCCAGCTGCTAATTCCTTAAGATTCCAGCCTTCACTGGGTTTATCAAGCAAACCCAACCTCTGTTCAATCATTCACACTTGGATTTCTCACAATTCTGTCATCAAATAACTCAATCCCATCACTGAATTTCTGGGCTGTAAAAACTGGGTTTTCTAATGGATTTTGGGGTATCTAATACTCTCAATTTTGCCCCAAGGTTCATATCTATGGATCCCCCATTGGATTTTTACTGTCAATACTAATTTCTTGGCGTTTATGGCTCTTCAAAACATGGGTTCTTGCAAAGTTGCAATTTCTGGTTTTTCTCACTATTGGGCATGTGTAATGGATGAAAACTAATGCTGGGATGTTCAACCATGGAATGGGAATGAGGAAGAACCAATTCTCATTAGGTAGAGTGACTTGAAGCCATGCTCCATTGAAGCCATGCTCCATTGAAGCCATGGACCGAATTCTTCAACAAATTCCTTACAACAGAATTAAATGTTAGCAAGGAAAGTCAAATGGGTTCTCAAAATGAAATTTGGAAGCGTATGGTTCATCCCCACAACCCCCTCACCATTCCCTAGTGGAATACACATGGCCCCTTCTCATTCGTTGCTTCCATAGTCAGTTTTGGTGTTTTATTGCAATATTAATATTTACATCAATTTACAATATCCCGTGGCTTAATAGCACATGGATAAGAAAATGTCAAATGCTTGTCCATTTTAAATAAAATACGAACATACACTAGTGGGGCCTTGGCCTTGAGCTCCACGCTAGGGAAACATACATTGCATGTATACAATATTTACATTAAAATCCAATATATCATAAGGGTCAAAATGGGGTATTACATTCCCCTCCCCCTTAGAACAACACCGTCCTCAGTGTTCTCAAAACTAAACAAAAATGGGAATGCCTCTCTCATGGCATCCTCCAGCTCCCATGTAGCCTCATCAGGACTAAGGTGCTCCCATTGGACCTTTACTTGCCTGATGGCTCTGTTCCGGAGCAAAGTGACCTTCTTGTCGAGGATGTGCATAGGCTCTACTTGGAACTCTCCCTCGGGTTCCACCTGTATCACATTCCAATCAATCATATTATTAGGATCATGTACATACTTCTTAAGCAAAGATACATGGAAAACATTATGATCTCTTATGTTAGCAGGCAATGAAATTCTATATGCAACTGGCCCTATCCTATCAAGGACTTCAAATGTTCCACAACATCTTGGTGACAACTTGGCACAACTCCCTAACTTGAGAGAACTCTCCCTTGGTTTCACTCTCAAATAAACATGATCCCCAATATGAAATTCCTTATGCACTCTTTTCAAATCTGCATAACTCTTCTGCCTGTCCTGAGCTGCCTTTAAATTCTGCCTGATCTTAACAACTTCCTGTTCCATCTCCTTGATCATCTCTGGTCCAAGTACTACCCTGTTCACCGGGTTGTCCCAGTTCACTGGAGTTCTGCATTCCTTGCAATACAATGCTTCAAATGGACTCATCCCTGATGATGCATGATGTCCATTATTGTATGCAAATTCTACCAAGTGTAGGTAATCCTCCAACTTGGATGGTTTATCCATCACATACATTCTCAGCATGTCTTCAAGAACCTGATTCACCCTCTCAGTTTGACCATCTGTTTGAGGATGATATGATGTACTGAAATTCAATCTAGTTCCCAATTCCTGAAATAATCCTTTCCAAAAATTGGAAGTGAACTTATTGCCTTGGGAAATCCATGCAATCTGAATATCTCCCTCATGAAGATATTTGCAATGTCATTAGCCTTGTGAGTGGACTTGACTGGAATAAAGTGAGCTACCTTTGATAGCTTGTCCACCACAACCATGATTGAATCATGCTTCTTCACATTCATGGGCAGATCTGTTATAAAATCCATAGAGATCACTTCCCACTTCCATTCTGGAATGGGTAAGGGCTGCAACAATCCTGCTGGATGTTGGTGCTCTACCTTGACTTGTTGGCACTTTTGACACCTAGAAATGTACCCAGCTATGTCCTTCTTCATACCATGCCAAAAGTATTGCTTTATTGTTGCTATTATAGTTTTCTGATATCCTGGATGTCCAGAATATGGCATTTGATATATCTCATCCATTACAAGCTTCATCAAATCTGCACTATTTGGAATGTAAAATCTGGTACCATGATAAATGAGAACATCATCATCACCCAGCTGATATTTTGCACATGCTTCATCTACATTACCCTGCTGCAACTTTTCTTTAATTTGAAGGCAAGTTTCATCATTGTTTTGGGCTTCAAGAACTCTTATCTTCAAATCTGATTTACACACACTTAATGATGCAACATGAAATTTTCTGCTAAGAGCATCTGCAACCTTATTCTCTTTCCATTTTACATGCTTAATTTCAAAATCAAATTCACAAAGGAATTCCATCCACCTAGTTTTCCTAGCATTCAAGTTTGGTTGATCAAACAAGTACTTCAAGCTCATGTGGTCTGTTCTAAGCTCGAATCTCCTTCCCATCAAATAATGTCTCCACATCTTGAGAGCATGTACTATGGCTGCTAATTCTAAATCATGTGTGGCATAATTATGTTCATGCTCTTTTAATTTCCTTGACTCATAGCGAATCACAAATCCTTCTTGCATGAGCACTCCACCTAGCCCTTCAATGCAAGCATATGTGCACACTACAAAATCCTTCTTTGAATCTGCTATCTTCAAAATAGAAGCACTGGTAAGTAACTCCTTTAACTACTGAAAGCTTTTCTCACACTTTTCAGACCATACAAATTTGTTATTCTTCCTCTGTAATGAAGTAATTGGGTGAGCTATCTTGGAGAAGCCCTCAATAAACCTTTTGTAGTAACCAACAAGGCCCATGAAAGATCTAACATCTAAAACATTCTTGGGAGTAGACCAATCCATGATGACATTAATCTTCTCTGGATCCACTGCAATTCCTTTTTAGAAATGACATGACCCAAATACTGAACCCTCCTTTGGTAAAACTCACACTTGCCTAAATTGACATACAGCTGGTGTTCTTTAAGGACTTGCAACACCATCCTTAGATGTTCCTCATGTTCTTCTTCATTCCTTGAATAGACAAGAATGTCATCCAAGAATACAAGCACAAACTTATCCAAATATTTGTTGAATACACTATTCATGAGACACATGAATGTAGCAGGTGCATTGGTAAGACCAAATGGCACCGCGGTGAACTCATAATGACCATATCTAGTTCTGAAAGTTCTCTTCTGAATGTCTTGTTCTTTAATCCTCACTTGATGGTACCCAAACCACAAGTCAATCTTTAAAAACACTTAAGCTTCCTTCATTTGGTCAAATAAGTCATCAATTCTTGGCAATGGATACTTATTCTTGAATGCCACTTTATTTAGGTGCTTGTAATCGATACACAACCTTAAAGTCCCATCCTTCTTCTTAACAAATAACACCGGTGCTCCCCAAGGAGACACACTGGGCCCGATATACATCTTGTCCATTAACTCTTGTAGCTTCATCTTTAACTCTACCAATTCCGGTGTGCTCATTCTATAAGGAGCTTTGGAATTCGGTGCTGCCCCTGGAACAAGGTCAATAGTAAAATCAATATCTCTCTTTGGTGGTAGTCCCGACACTTCATCCGAAAACACATCTTGGAACTCTTGCAACAATGGGAAGTCTTCTATCCTTGGTCCTTGGTTCTTTGTCCTCTGATGAATCTGACATATGGACTGCATATAATTGACAACCTTTCTTATAAAACTTTTCTAACTGTAAGGCTGAAATCTGTCTTATTGAAACTTGCTTGGGGATTCCTCTCACCAATCTTGGTCTTCCTTCATCATCAATACATTCAAGTAATTTCTCATAACAATCCAACTTGGCCCTATGCCTTTCCAACCAATCCATGCCAATTAAGGCATCATAAGATCCTAATGGTAATACATTTAATTCTGCATGTGTGTGGAGTCCATTCAATTCTATGGGGCACTCCACCACTACTTCACTTACTTTTCTCTTGGTCCCTGTGGCTAATTGAACTAACCAAGACTTATTATGCTTCACTTTTCTAAGAGAACAACCTTCAATCACTTTTGGGAAAACATAACTATGAGTAGATCCTGGATCAATCAAAACAGAAATAGATTGCTTAACAATCTTACCTTCAACTTCCACCGTTGATGATTGATGGTCTGCTTGATGATTATCCAACATTGCATAAATTCGAGGTGTTGCCCTTGCCATGTCCTCCATTGTTGTTGCTCCCTTTAAATTGTGCAACCTTCAGGGATTCTCCTTCCGATGTGGGCAATCCTTTATCATGTGGTTTTCTACACATCCCCAACACTGAAGTGGCCCTTTTGATGTCTTATTTGCTGCTACTGCTGGCTTGAATCCACTCCTTGCTTGCTGCCCCTGTGGAAAGTTTATGGGCTAACTTTTGAATGGTGGTTTGAAGCCACTTTTCTTTTGATCAAACCTCCCTCTTAGATTTCCTTTCCATGCTGAGTTAACCTCTGATTTTCCTTTATTCTGCTCATAGCAATGCATTGCCTTTCTAATGGCTTCATCAAGACTTGGTGGGTTAACAAACTCAATTCTATCTTTGAAACTTTGAGGTAGACTTCCAGGGAAGCATTGGATCTTTATCCTCTCATCTTTAATGTAATCCACATACCTCAATAATTACAAAAATTAATGGACATGTTCTTCCATAGATTTTTGTCTCAACCTGAGTTCATTGAACTCTTTTCTCTTACTGTCATAATACCTAGCAGAAAGGTATTTTTCCTTGAAGTAACTCTTAAATCTCTCCTAGTTGATCTTCCTTTCATTGATCTCTTTAACTTCCAAGAGGTTATCCCACCAAATTGAAGCTCTGCCATTTAGATTGTAAATGGAAATTTCGGCCTTTTCATTCCCTGAATAATCATGAATCCTGAAATATTTCTTCATCCCAAGAAGCTATGCCTCTGCCTCTTGACGAGTCTTGTCTTCTCCATCAAATGTGGGAGGCCTTGCCTTCCTAAATTCTCCCTGTGGAATTACTTTGAACTTATTTCTCCCATCAAATCTCCTAGGCATATGCCTTGGACTTCTTTGAGAGCCTCTGGAGTCACATGATTTGCTAGAAGAAGATCTAGAGGAAGGCGTTCTATATTGCTTCCTGCTCACAGAACTCTTCCTTGGGCTTGGAGTCCTCTTCTTTGAACGACCTCTAGAGCGACTCTTTGCATCTCTTCCTTCTTCACCTACATTGCTTGGGTTGGACCCAAGGTTTATCTTCTACTGCATATCAGTGAGGCTCTGCAAAATAGCAGCATTGAGCTGGTTCTGTTCTTCCCGAGCCTTCATCAACCTCTCACTGAAGCTTACCGTGGTCTCAACCAAATTCTGAGGAGTTATTTGCTCCCTTCTCCCATTGGATTCAGTCTCAGCATTCCCTTCTTGCACATTTTCTCCTAACACATCTTCATCATGCTCATAAGGATCTTGAGCATCATTTATAGTCACCATTTTCCTATAGGCTGCCTCTGCTACACTATTAAATCTTATGAGTTGTAAGCACTGTGCATTATGAAAAATTTTATTAGACTTCTTAAGAATGCTTATAGAAATATAAAACATCAATATTTAACATAATCAAACTCATGAAATCATTTACAGAGCTAATATGTCTTCATTTCTTTTTCCCATTCATGCAATTCTGGAAATTGCCCATATTGTTAACAATTTATCAAAACAGTCACTGGCACTTTTCTGCTCTGCATATCTATGGGGTATGACAACCTCATTCAAATTCTGGTTATGCGCCATTATTCCCTGCTAGATAAGCTTTCCAATGCCTATCCACGTGCTCCATTCCAACTTTGGGTGTGGAAACTACAACACTTCAAAAATGACAATTTTTATCAAAGTTCTGCACATTTTTACACAGTTGCAAAATACCTTGAACTGCCAACTTGAGCCACCTGTGCAAGAAAATCTAGAAAGATTAAGGAAAAATTTTCTACCGGGCGAAGTTAGTCCATACAACAAGGAACACTCAGCGACTTGCATATCTCTAATTCGATGCACCATTCATCTTCTATAGATTTCTGGGTTTGACTACTTTTAACTTTTGACCTTTTGCAAAATTTCAAATTTTGGGCCAAAAATGGCTATTTCCCAAATGGTGCATTTCTGGAAAATCTTTGTCTAACGAGAATTGTCTGTTTTAATGAAAATAAGAAATGTTGAGTTCAGTAAATTTCTTGAATCCTTCATCTAAGGTCACTTTCAACCACTGCAAGCTTTTCAAAGTCTTCAAAAAGTCGCCCGGAATAGTGCTTTTTGGCCTTCACACTCACCCCGACTCCACATCCTTTGGAGTTTGGCTCCAAGCTTCCAAACTTAACACCGTGCCTGCTCCATGACCGCTCCATATCAGTTTCAGCTCAATCCGACCTTTTGTCAAGCGTCGGGACTCCGATTTGTAAAAGCCATTAATTCCAAATTTATGCCAAATTGGAGCATAATGGGCTCAGGATCATCACTGGTTCATTCATGGCCTCCGTTAATGGCCTCAGAACACCACTGACCTCATCCAATTCTGATTCTGCATGCTACTGCTATCCAAAATTCAAATTTTGGGCTCTATACTTTTTTTTTTTTAACTCTAAACCCGCAACTCAAAATCCAAAATGCGGAACCAGAATTGCGGAAACCAAAACGCAATTTTCAAAAATGTTGCGTTCCCGCAACCCACAACCCGCAATGCAGAATTGGGATTGCGGAACCGGGATTGCGTAAATTCCAAAACCCAAATTTCAATTTTTTGCATTTCTGCAACCTGCAACCCGAAATGCGGAATCGGGATTGCAGAAATTCCAAAATGCAAATTTTAAATTTTTGCGTTTCCGCAACCCACAAACCGAAATGCAGAACCGGGATTACGGAAATTCCAAAATGCAAATTTCAATTTTTTTCGTTTCCACAACCCGCAATCCTACAATTGCTCAAATCCCAAATGCAAAATTTGGAAATCCTCGTTCCTACAATCCGCAACTATGGAACACCTCCGTCCCTACAACTTGCGGGGTTCATATCCCCTTCGTCCCTTAGCCAAATGAGGCGAGTCTGGTACCATTGGAAATCTCTCTGAGAGATCTATGCACCTGTGTGATCCTCTTCTACACCTAAGAATTCTGATCTTGACATTTTTCCAATAAAAAATGCCACCCAAATTTCATCAATACTGTGTTAAAACGTTATGTTACATGCCTGTAACTCAGAGTTTGGCGCAAGCAGCCCCAGTGCTGCAACATGGGCTCTGATACCACTCTGTCATGTCCCCTTCCATCAATCCAGTGCAAGGAAGGAAACATGACCAAACATACCGGGCTTATTTGACAATATCAGCCCCATAAATTACTAATAAATTCATGGATAAATAAAACTTATGTATACATATTCATACTCAACAAACACAACGGCATTAAACAGTATATATACACACAGTTTCATCATGCATTCAACATATAAACAACAGTCATTAATTAAAACATTGCAGAGCACAGAATTAACATAACTCGACCATATCAAGACAATCATTCCAATCCATTAACATGAATAATTACCATTCAGAATTAACACATTGCAGAACATATAATGCATATAATTGCGCTGAGAGGCGCTCTACAGCCCAGTATGAGGGAGATCTTGTAACATTTGTCCATGTTTGTCCATATTATTGTCGGCCATTAATAAAATGTAATAATAAAAAGTAAAAAAGTAATAATATGAGGGAGATCTTGTAACGTTTGTCCATGTTTGTCCATATTATTGTCGGCCATTAATAATATGTAATAATAAAAAGTAAAAAGTAATAATATGAGGGAGATCTTGTAACGTTTGTCCATGTTTGTCCATATTATTGTGGGCTATTAATAAAATGTAATAATAAGAAGTAAAAAGTAATAATATGAGGGAGATCTTGTAACGTTTGTTCATATTTGTCCATAAAATGTAATAAAAAGTAAAAAGTAATAAATACCTGAGAAAATGTATTTCACTCAAGTTGCCCTCGAAAAGCTCCTTGAGTGCAATACATGAGAAGAGGTTTGCACCTTGAAAGATTTGAACCCTCTCGGCGCTTGATAGAGCCTAGGATTTGGATCTATGTTGGTTTAACCCATAGAGAATACTTATCTTTGAGATGAAGCTATCCAAACAACTGGCTATGTGAGAGCAACATTCCACCCAACCATAGATCTTTGTTCAGCCTCTATTCTTTCAGCTGAGAGATCACCCCCAAGCTAGGTTGTGTATCCACTAAGGAGGAACTAGACATGCTCACTCACAGCCATGAACTCACACACACAGTCATGCTAAGCCAACACCCGGTTGGGTTTATCAAGCATGCAAGAGACAGATGAGGAGAATGCTAAGCCAATGATCTCAACCACAGAGCTACATGCATCTCAAATGAATTCAACAATCATGGCACCCACAATACCTACCTCACCCAACACAAGGAAGGTCCCCTTCTCTGTTGCACTGTCCCTCAAGCGTCCCTTCCCTCCAGTGTTATTCAGGGTTGGAATAGAAAGGTCCAGCTACTATTTCCTTGAGATTCTAGCCTTCACTGGGTTTATCAAGCAAACCCAACCTCTGTTCAATCATTCACACTTGGATTTCTCACAATTCTATCATCAAATAACTCAATCCCGTCACTGGATTTCTGGGCTGTAAAAACTGGGTTTTCCAATGGATTTTGGGGTATCTAATACTCTCAATTTCGCCCCAAGGTTCATATCTATGGATCCCTTATTGGATTTTACTGTCAATACCAATTTTTGGGCGTTTATGGCTCTTCAAAATGTGGGTTCTTGCAAAGTTGCGATTTCTGGTTTTTCTCACTGTTGGGCATGTGTAATGGATGAAAACTGATGTTGGGATGTTCAACCATGGAATGGGAATGAGGAAGAACCAATTCCCATTAGGTAGAGTGACTTGTGGTACAAGAAAAACAGAGCCCATACCTTCCATGTGAATTTTTGGGCTGCCCATGCTCCATTGAAGCCATGGACTGAATTTTTCAACAACTTCCTTACAACAGAATTAAATGTCGACAAGGAAAGTCAAATGGGTTCTCAAAATGACATTTGGAAGCATATGGTTCATCCCCACAACCCCCTCACCACTCCCTAGTGGAATACACATGGCCCCTTCTCATTCGTTGCTTCCATAGCCAATTTTGGTGTTTTATTGCAATATTAATATTTACATCAATTTACAATATGTCATGGCTTAATAGCACATGGATAACAAAATGTCAAATGCTTGTCCATTTTAAATAAAATACGAACATACACTAGCGAGGCCTTGGCCTTGATCTCCACGCTAGGGAAACATACATTGCATGTATACAATATTTACATTAAAATCCAATATATCATAAGGGTCACAATGGGGTATTACATGTCATCTTGAAGGAGCTATGATAAGTGATATTATACCACCTCTCGAACAAATGAAGCCATTGAGCCCAGTGGTGTGGCCTATCTTACGCAAAGCATTGCAAGTAGGTTTCCATGTGTTTATTGACCACCTCCATTTGATCATTCATTTGGGGTGATAGGCTATGTTGAGATTCAACTGGGTGCCCTGAATTTTAAACAACTCCTACCAAAAATTGCTTATGAAAGTAGGGTCGCATTATAAAATTTAAACATATATTTATTTATTTAGTACTAAAAAAATCAACTTGATATAAACTTAGCCCTCGTTTAACACATTTTATTTGAATTATAACAAACTTGTATAAATCCCTTCAAAATCTCCATACTCAAGACATGAGACAAACTTCCTTTAAGTTAACTAAATATGCATACTCACTTATTGGGTATGAGGGTTTCATTAACTCATTAACAATTATAACTCAAGCTAACCTAGAGCCGTAAATAAATTAGAGGAATAACACTTCTACATATTTATAGTTTCCATCGGTTCATTAATTTATTTAAGCAACCATAACATAATCAAGCAATTGATGGAGGTATTTTATCAATCATATCACATGCAATCTCTTGCACGAATCATTATAAATTAGACTTTAATAACTTATGCATGCTTAATTAGTTATAGATTGCGAGATTGAATTCACATTTAGGTACGAAAATATCACCAAGTATCATTAGCTCCAGACATATCCAACTAATTTCCTGAATGCAAATGACACAATTATTTAAGGAATATAATACTCTAGTTGAGGAGTTCCATCAAACAATTTATGTGGAAAGATCTATACAGCAATTAACACACAACCACCTACAACAAAATTAGGTATACCATTTTTAGAATCAACAACTAAGAAATCCTAACTTCATTTTTTATTTTTCCCCAAATGAAAAGCACATTTTCTTTAGGGATTTTACCAAACACTTGGCAAACATCATCCTTAATTTCTATTCTAAAAAGATAAAACTACCAGTTTTATGTCCAATGAAAACAAAATGCTAATTAAAATTAATAGAAATAATTAATCAAATATTACCTTAACTTCCTTCTTGGAATTTAATCCAAGCTTATTTTTCTTATTTTGGCTTACCGTGACTCCATTATTTTTGTTCCTTAGGGAGACAACTTCCAACAACTTCTCCCTAAAGACTCTAGGGTTTGCTCCCATACATTTGCTAGTGCTAATTCAACATGTAAACCTAACACATTTTCTCATACCAACATCTATGTTAGTAAATTGTTAAATATATATGAAAGTAACATGCATCTAAAAGAAAACCAAATGATCAATTAAATAACAATATGGAATATATTGTATTTAAATAAACTATATATGATCGGGAATTTCATTTTAATAGTTCATCCAATATATAGTTCATCGTGACCATATCCACTGCCAAGCAGTTTTCTCCCTGCCATACTAAGGGAAAAACGGTTTCCCTTAGACCCATGAGTTGTGTGCTCATAACCAATTTATGGTGCATAAAATATTTCAATGATGGGTTTTCCACCAATTGAACTTATCAGGCCAACCAATGTCACCTCTAACAAGGGGTTTCTCTCATAGTTTACCTTTAAATCCAACTTACTCTCATTTAAGTGCTGACAAATTTTCGACAATATTTAGTACTCTCCCATATATTTTTTTCCATTAACCCATGGGGTAACTTCCCTATTTATAACTTCAAAGGGAGGTGACACATCACATCCCCATTTTGGTGTTATTTATCCCTGAAACTTAAAACAACACAAGTTACACAAAGATTTAAGATGCAATAAACCAAAACTTATAGTGCAGAACAAGAAACATTAGATAGTAGAAAGATAAATATCACTGGAAATAAGTCTTCTATTATGAGAATAGATTATGGGAACTATGTTCACATGCCTCTTAATATTAGGTGACCTTTCACTTGAGTAGAGATCTTATACAATAATTCTACAAAACCCTTCATAACCTTATACCTCTTTAAATAGGCTTCCTGGATTAAAAAAAAAACCTAACTACTTGACATCATCAAATAATTAATTACCAACTTCCTAATGAATATTAATTAATAGAGATACTCTTTTAACATTGATTGTTAACTACTTGAAATTATTCCAAAGAGATGGCCATATACAATGTATGACTAACTCCTAATGCAAGGTGGGTTAGGGTAGGACCCTAACATGCCCTCCCCCTTCAAAATCATTATTTTCCTCAATGCTAAAGGTGTATGTTGGGCCTGTAAAATGTCACCTTTTTTACCACTCATTTACCTTGTTTTGAATACACTCAAGCAAGTCCCAATTCCTTTTTGATATCCTTTTACCTTTAATCCAAGTATTTCACCACATGTACAGCCTCTCTGAATATCATGTTGTTTTGAGTTATAATTTAAACATTTGAGGTGGTTTTGTGCTTAGGTTTAGCCTACTAATCGTGTTATTTAGGATCTTGTGCAAACAGGATAAAAGCAGTGTGATTGTGGAGCAAATAAAGGATGATGTTACTTCTTCATTGGCCCAAAAGAGATTGTTATTACTCACGCTATGGGCTGGTTGTTATCTTTTGGCACTTAAGAATTTGGTCTTTGATCAATGCTTAAGTGCGAACCAAGATTCCAGCAGGGAAACAATCTATTATTCAAGGATTCATTAATATCAACTTTTGAAGTTATTTTCAGATGGGTTGTTATCTTGTATCATTTGTTGTAAAACAACAATTAAAATCGAGTAACAATATAGAATATAGAGCTGAATGAACAGCCTTGAGAATCTTTGATTCTCAAGGCGTTCAACTATTCCCAGTAGGAGCATTATTACTCAAAGGGGATAAAAGGGAATGTGCTCTGCTGTTACGAGGCTAGCGGGAGAGCGACTTGAGACCAGGAGAGAAAAGAGTGTTGAGTTACATACTGTTGTAACTTGTATCAATCCTTTATTTTTAATAAAATTCTCTCTTGATATCCCGAGTCTTTAATTGTGAGTGTTGCAGCCTTGGTTAGAGAAGGAAGGGCCCCCTTCACTAACCAAAAGTTGCTTGTTACAGTTCATTGATTTCATAGTTAGCCAGATTGCAATGTGTTTTATTAATTTATGTTCATTGCATAATTTATTTATAAGTGTTGTTACAAGACTTTGGAACTAGTTAACTATTGGATTGAATTTGGATTGTTGTTACTCTAGTTTCATTTATGATTGATTCTAACATAATGGTTCTTAATAATGAATGGATTGATAGTCAATGATTTTATGATCCAGATCTTGTCTTAGTTGTTACTTCTTCCTTGATAATCTTGTTCTTGCAAGATAAGAAGCTGGGTTTTCTTTAATGCATCAGAGTATTGGTTTTGAGGAGAAGCCATTTTGTATTTACTGAAGTTTTTATTAAAAAGTGTGGATGAGTTTAGGATAAGTATTTTTCCATATTTATTTCAACAAAGTGGGTTTATGAACTGATTATTTAGGACTTGGTGTGTTTCTTTCTCTTTTAATGGAATATGATAGGATTGGATTTCTGCTAGATATTAGAGGAATATTTCTTAGGATTAATGTTATACATGCTACTTTATCTCATTAGTTATATCTGCATCTATATATTTTCACATCATTAGGGAGGAATTTGTATCTGCATATATTGTGCATGTAGCCTTGAAAGTTTTACAATCCTAGATCGATGATTAATGTGCATGCTAGTTTGGTTTTATTAAAAGGCCTTAATTAGCAGCAACATTTTGGTGTCATTATCGGGGAGGCTGTGAAGGTACAAATTTAAATTTTGTGTTGTTTTTCCATAGATGCATCATCTTTGGTTCTACTGATATTCGAGATATAAAGATGGGAGGTAAGAACCTACGCTTCTATCACTGATTCCTTTGGTGGGGATCATTCGTGGTAGACTCTTGTCTCACATGAACAAAAATTTTCTTTATTGTTTTTGAAGTAGAGTAGCAAATAGAATGAATGAATAGATGAACCAATCCTAAAGGTAGAGGTAGACCACCATACACTAATAAAACTGCAGTTAGGGGGAACATAAGGACAAAGGGCATAAAACATACATTCATGACATCATTGAGAAGGATGAATCAGAATCTGCATCCCGTCATGCCACAGTGCCTCAAACAGGTCCTATGTAATATCCCTGATTTGATATCAGATGATATTATCTCAAATACAACTTTAAAAATCAGAAAATTGCAAACAGCAACAAGTTCTCAAAACTAGTGAAGAAGGAACTAGACTAGGTCAGTGATTAACCCACCCAAAGCTTAACAGAAGGACACTTTTGGATTTGCAAAATGTATTGGAGATTTTGCAGCAGCGAGGAAAAAAAATCAAGGCTAGATTCTTATTTATAAGCATAATGTACTGGAGCCATTTATGTTTCGAACATCATCCAGGATGAAGTCTATTCCAAGGCTTCCTGGGCACACCAGCATATTCCTATTAAACTCTTCCGCTTAAACTTAAAATCAACTAATGGTGGATGAAAGGTCATTAACCTCCTAATTTGATGATGGATAGATTTATTGGTGAGTTGGGAGGATCTGGCAATGTTTGGAGGCAAAGAGAGAAAGGGTGCTATGTAGGATTGCTCCACTAGCTTGTTTCCGGGCTCTTCCAAACAAACTGATATGGTCATGAATTCTCAATATGATGGTGGGATGATCTGAAAAAATGTCTCAAGGACCCATCATGATTAACAGAACCAAAATTGATCATATAGAGACTTTTAATTAAACAAACTGCAAAACTGGTCAAATTCGGGTGCCCAATGAGCTAGTCTTGATGATCATGGACTCAAACAGCCATAGAAGGTCAAGAATATCTAATTTTTGGATTGGAATGGATTATACAGTGATTTGAAAACATCAAGATATTTTTCACCATATAAATTGCATGTAAAATTTGCATGTTAAATCTCATAAAAGGGTTATAAAAGACAATATTTTAAATGCTTAAATAAACCACATAAGCAAATAAACAAGTATGAAAACCAGAAAAATGTAGACAGCATATGATAAAGGAGTTCACCCTTCTTGGGATACATCTCCGGGCCACTTCCAATGAGAAGGCCGATCTTATTAATTCTTCAAAAGCGTACATACATGAGTTCTGGAAACACTTCTGAGTTATGTCAGTCAAACCCAGAAACAGAGTGCACCACTGCGTTCCTCTCAAAATTCTAAGAAGAATAAGTATAAAATCGACCTGGTTTGGCTAAGGCCTCCTACGAAACTTAAATCGAGAAAAACCATGCCTACGTTGTATGGATTCCACCTCAGAATCTATGCCTGTCTTGGGAATTGTTCCATGTACCCGCCTCGGGAACTATGCATCAAACTAGCACTTTTTCTCCTCCATTTCATGGTTTAAACAAGGGTTTAAATAGGAATTTGGGCATCGAAATTGGAGGTCACACGCCCCTTTTTGACCCCAAAATCCGCAACAAACTCTTAAGCATTATCCGCCAAATCCATTTCAACGAATGGGTTGTGGCCCATTGGTAAAGCATTGTTTCTTGGGGGCAGAGGTCCCGGGGTCAAACCCATGGGCCTCTCCCCTTTTAACATGATATGGTTGCAACGTTGATATGGTTTGGTTCAATGCGGCGGTGTTTGTTGTGGTGGCACTTCGTTGGACCGTTTGTTGGAGTTTGATGTGGTGGCACTTAGTTGGCATATGTGTTGGCTTGTTACGTTGCTCTGTCAGTTATGTTGGTGTATTACATGGTTTCCATTACACGTAGGCCTTAGTGTTGGTCATGGGGTCTAGGGCTAAGCCCTCGATCCTGCCCCTTTTTCCGACCAAATGAACCACAAACTTTAAATAGAAGTCACACCTTATATGGTTAAGAACCACCGATGGGAATCTTGGACATCAGAGATTTGTGGAGGCTTGGCGCAATGGAGGTCGGGGATTCGATCCTCCCAACTTCATAATTTTTGCAATGTTGTTCAAACGACTGCCAACAAGGTTGCCACATGGCAGTCCCTTATTTGTCCACCTCAATATTGCCATGCCATCACCTTGAACACGTGGCACCTATGTTGATTGTACATGCCACATGGCACATTGTGGGTGTTCCATGTGGCCCTCCTTTTTTCCTTTTTCTGAATCATTTTTACCTTTTGTCGCGTTTTCCAAACTCAATAACTTTCACCTCGGGAGGTCATTTCACATGAAATGAACATTCCCAAAAATATCTCGACGAGCTCTATGCATCTATAAGCTTCTTTGCACCTTTTGAATACTTTAATTTTGATTGATCTTGGATATCCTCCTAGATCAAACCTTCCCACTAGGAAACTTTTGGACCACCAAAAGCATGGAGTCATTCAGAAAATAGCTGAGGGTACAACTCCCTCCCTCTTCCGGCCTCTAGCCACCGTGGTTTTCTTGGATGCATTCCTTTAAGCCCCACGCGAAGATATTCCATGTCACCTCTCCATGAAGATCTGACCTTCTTATCAAGTATAACATCTTCCTGAAGTTCATTGAGATATTCAGGAGAAAACTCATCAACAAAAGGTACTTGAACCTGTACATCTTAGTCCATAATCATAGGAGGCTCGTACAATTTCAAATTTTTCACATTAAAAACGGAATACATTTGCATAAAAGGAGGCAAATCGAACTGAAAATCATTGTTACCAACTTGATCCAAAATTGTAAAACGTCCATACCTGATTGGTTTCAAATTTCTACCTTCACCTTGGAGTCGGTATTTGTTGATATGAAGCCATACTCGATCACCAATTTGAAAATGATGATCCACCCGATGTTTGTCATGTCTTTCTTTATACTTGGCCTGACTTGATTCCAACTGCTCTTGTACTACTTGATGTATTAACTGGATCTGCTGAATAAAATTCAAATCTTGATCTGCATAAACTTGATCATATCCCACTGAATATTTCCCATAAACAAAGTCTAAGGGAGGCTTTGGAAAATATCCAAAACATGTCTCGAATGGAGACCTTTGTGTTGAAGAGTACATAGCTCCGTTGTAGGCATGTTGAACATAATGCAACTGTTCATCCCAAAGCTTGGGATGCTTGGCACAATATCGTCGGACAAGATGTAATACTGTTTGATTGACCACTTCAGTTTGTACGTCATTTTGTGGATGAAATGTTGTGCTCTTCTTTATTTTGTGTCCATAAGTTCCCATAGAGATGGCCAAAATTTCCTAAGGAAACGGGAATATCATCAGATATAATAGAAGTAGGTAGTCCAAAATGGACCCATACATGTTGGAAGAACAAATGAGCAGTCAACTCAGTTGTGATCTACTCTTTACAAGGCATTAGAATGCACATTTTACTGAATCTATCCACAACAACATATAAGTAATCATGTCCCTTTCTAGACATTGGTAACCCTCCTACAAAGTCCATTGAAACACTTTCCCATGGACGGGAAGGAACATGAAGCGGAGTGTACAAGCCTAAATTTGTGTTACTTAGCTTACTTGTTGCACACATAACACATCCTTCTACATACTTGGACACAATATCATTCATATGAGGCCAATAACAAAACTTTTGTAATTGTGCTACAATTTTTCCTACACCAAAGTGCCCTAAAATGAGAGAAGTGTGTGCTTCTCTTATCACATGTACTCTTTCACTTTGTGGAGTACATATTTTTCCAAGATGATACAACAACTTATCATGAATATGATAATTCAGTTCTTCATTTTGAGAGCCATGTATTAGCGATTCATATACTTCCTTATAGTCTTCATCCTTAGTATATTGTTCAACATAAATTGAATGTACCAAAGGACTTTGTTGAATAACAATAGAAGCATTTGTTGTAGGTCTTGATAACATATATGCAACTTTGTTCTGAATACCTTTCTTATACTTAATGATCAAATGATATTGTTGTAGAAAACCCATCCACCTGAAATGTCTTGATTGTTGTAGCTTAGTTTGAGATTGAAGATATTGTAGTGGTTAATGATCAGTATGTATAAGTGTTTCCTTACCCATTAGGTAATGTTTCCACTTCTTCACACTTTGTACTAATGCACACAATTCTTTACCATAGGTAGGATAGTTAATTATTGCTTTAGAGAAGGTTTCAAAATGATAACATATTGGTTTTTTAAGTTGCATTAAGACTTCCCCCATGGCATAACCACTAGCATCGGTCTCTATCTCAAATGGTTGTTGTAGATCTAGTAGTGCAAGCACTGGAGTTGTGTTGATCTTTTCTTTCAGAGTGTCAAAGTATTTATGTGCTTTTCCATCCCATTGAAAGACCTTGTTCATACATGTCAAAGCATGTAATGGAGAAGCTATGAAGGAGAATTTTGCAATAAACTTCCTCCAGTATTGGGTTGCTCCAAAAAAACTCCTTATCTCGGTTACATTATTTGGCTTGGGCCAATTCACAATGACCTCTACTTTAGAGGGATCAATTCTAATTTCACTACCCCCTACATTGTAACCTAGATACATCAAAGATGTCTTCCCAAACTCACATTTGGACATCTTTAAATACAATTTTCCCCTTACAAGTACATCCAAAACTTGTTTCACATGCTTGACATGTTCTTCCCAAGTACGACTGAAAATCAAAATATCATATAAGTAGACTATGACGAATTCATCAATAAAGGGCCTAAAAACATCATTCATCACCCTCATAAATGTTGTGGGAGCATTAAAAATCCCAAAGGGCATTACCATCCATTCATACAATCCCTATTTATTTTTGAAAGCAGTCTTCCATATATCATTATAATGGATTCGAATTTGATGATAGCCACTTCGTAAGTCTAACTTAGTGAAATAAGTTGCATTCTTTAGTTGATCCAAAAGATCATCAATTCAAGGAAGAGGATACTTGTTCTTAATTGTGATTATGTTTAGTGCCCTGTAATCAACACACATACGACATGTGCCATCCTTCTTTGGCACCAAAACAATTGGTGAACCACATAGAGAGGAACTTGGTCGAATGTCCCCTCTTTCAAGCAATTCTTGAACCTGCTTCTTTATCTCTGCAATTTCAATTACTAAAGACCTGTACATGCCAATATTAGGAAGTGGTGCATCCTACTGTAAGAGAATCTCATGTTGGATTTCTCTTTTTGGAGGTAATCCTTTAGGTTCTTGAAACAAGACATCATAATCAGTTACAACTTTAGTCAAGACATTTTTAAGTCTTGGATCACATCCTTTAAAATATTCTTTTTTACCAACATCCTTTGCTTTAACTATCATAAGAACAAGGCAACTCGGTTTGAAAGTCGACTCTCGTTGAAGTTTTAGGGCGGTCATGGATCCTTCCATGGCCGATCCTCACCTGTGTTTTTTTTTTTTTTTTCCCACCTTGGAGCGTTTGATAGGTCTTGGCGCGACGACCCATTGGGGGCTGGCCTCTCCGGCTACCCAGTGGCGGCGGCGGGTAGCGGTTGTATCAGATGGTGTCCGGGGCGAGGCGTTTTCGGCGGTGATGGTGGCGGCTGCGAGGGCGAGCAGGTCCCTGTCCATTCTTGCTGCAGGTCATCTTGCTAAGGACGCAGTGCACGGGGCTCCTTAACCTGGTTCGTCATTGAAGCTCGCTGCTCTAGAGGCCAAGAACCGTGTGGCCCAATGGAAGATGCTGCGGTCGCGGGCAACTGAAGACTCTCCTCCGGCTTTCGCTGGTGGGATCGGCCACGATGCAGTTTCCAGTGCGGTCGCGGGCCTGAAGACTCTCCTCCTGGCTTTCCCTGGTGGGATTCGCGGCCACACATCCAGTGACTGCAGCGGGTTCCATTTCGGCTCAGACGGCGGCGGCCGACAGGGGAGTTGGTTTCATGGCGTCCGGGGGAGTCTACACAGCCGCTAGTGGCGTTTCTTTCCCTTCAAGGATTTTGGGAGGGTTTTCTTTACATTTTCTTGATTTTCTGTGCCTCTTATGGATGACGAGCTGTAGTTTCTTGGAGGCCGGCGGATCTTGCACCAGCCGAGGTACCCATCTGAGGCTGCGGACGGATTGGATCCGATGTGTTCTTCATTTTTCTGGTTTGTGGATTTTGTGGATAGGATTCCCTGCTCATTTACAGGGTTTGCTTCCTCTTCTGGTTACTGCTCACATTGTAATCCTGTCTACCTGCTCGTTGCAGGGAGCTCTGTCATATCCCTCTTTATTGAGGCTGGACTTCCTTTGCTGATGGGAGGTGGGGTATATCGGGAGTGGAGTCTGAGGAGTGGAGGCAGATCCTTGGTGGGTTTGAAGCCTATCTGTCTTAATTCACTGGTTTTCTATTTTCTTTTGGTCGTTTGAGGGTTTGTTCCCGTGCCATGGGAATGTAAATATGTGACAATGTAGGGATCTTTGTGATCCCATTACATGTGCAGATTGTAATTTTGTTCATCTTTTTGAAATAAAATTCCAGACTTTTTCTCAGGAAAAAAAAAAAACTATCATAAGAACAAAATTCTTACTAGCATTTACTAGCCTCTTCATTTGATTTGCAGAAACTAATGAAATATTAGTTTTCATGCGATGTGCATGAACAACATATTCAATACCATCTTTAGTGAGTTGATACATGTTATCTTCCCTGTAAAAGATAGACTTCCTATTATAAATATAAGGACTACCCAACACAATACCACAGATATCCAACGGAACCACATCCAAATCTACTTCATCAACAAATCCAGAAGTAATAGCAAACCTAAGTCTACATTGTTTTGTAACTTGCAGTTGTGCATCATCACATACCCATCCAAGAGGATAAGGTTTAGGGTGTAACTTAGTTTCCAAATGAAGTTTTGTAACTATCTCTTCTAAAATGAGATTGGCTTATGATACACTATGAAAAAGAGTATCTATTTTTGTATGCTTAGAGATTACTCTTATATGAAATAACTCACTTCTCTTTCTTTCAACAACAACAGGTTCATGCTTTGAAATAGAAGTAGAAGGATTTTTACCTTGAATGCCCATAGCAACAATCTTAGTCTCATCCCCTGAGTCAGATCCCAAATCATGTTGAATGGTTGTAGCAGTGGCATTCTTGTCCTCCTTATTCTGAAACCTCTCAGGCTTGAGCTCTAGATAAAGCCTCCAACATTTGGATGCATCGTGACCCTTTTTTCTGGCAATGTGAGCATGTAGGTTTATCTCCTTCTTTATTCACTGTAGTTGTATGCTTACCTTTCCCTTTGCCTTTGAATTTGTTTCCATCAGGTTTGAAAGATATCTTTGAAAGGTTTTTATTTGTATTCTTCCCCTTGGACTCCATATGAGTCGCTTGAACACATACCTCATCAAGGTTAGTTGGATTAAACATAAGTATCATATGACATAAATAACTATGTAATCCACCTATGTACTTGAGAATAATTTCTTGAGTGTAAAGAGGTATACCAAGTATTAAAGCCCTTTTCTGAATTCTTGTGTGTACTTCTGCACACTTTGTCCCTTACCTTGCCTCAAATTATGCCAATCCATCATGGCTTGTTGCATATAGCCCAGTGGATAGAATTGCTTCTTCAATGCTGAAGTGAACTCATGCCAAGAGGAGATGATGTTTCATTTTGAGGCAATATCCTTTTGAGTTCGACTCTCCCACCATATGAGAGCGGTCCCTCCAAGTTGGAGAGAATCCAACTAAATTTTTATGCTATCTTCAGTGAACTTTTGAATCCTACAATAAACCTCTATTTGACGGATCCAATTATCCAATTTCTCAGCATTACATTCTCCATTATAAACATCTAATTCAAACTTAATATCAAGCTTTAATTGAGGCACATTAAAATTAACTTTTTGTTTTTCAGGTGAGGAATGTAAAGAACCATCAAGAAAAGATGGTGAAGATGGAGGAGTTTTAGGAGGTTCCTCACCACCTCCTTGGTCTTTACCTTTAGCATGAGATGAACCACCTTGTTCACCCTTCTTCCGATCTTGATAAAGCTTTTCCACCATATTTTGCATCTTCATAAAAGCTTTAAGGAAGTCTCCTTTAGATGGGATTGAAGAATTCCCATCTTCTCCTTTTTCTAAAGCCATTCTTCCTCTTCTTGAACCGATCTCTAGATCAAATTCTCCAAGCTCTCCTTCACCACATTGAAGCCTTGATCTTGTTAACATTCACAAACTCACAATTCAATGGTTAAGCTGCTCTGATACCAAACTTCATCTGAAAACTTCAGGATCTTTTTCACCATATAAATTGCATGTGAAATTTGCATGTTAAATCTCATTAAAGGCTTATAAAAGACAATTTTTAAATGCTTAAATAAACCACATAAGAAAATAAACAAGTATGCAAACCAGAAAAATGTAGACAATAGATGATAACGGAGTTCACCCTTCTTGGGCTACGTCTCTGGGCCACTTCCAATGAGAAGGTCAATCTTATTAAGTCTTCAAAAGCTTACATACTTGAGTTCTGGAAACACTTCTGAGTTTTGTCAGTCAAACCCATAAACAGACTGCACCACTGCGTTCCTCTTGAAATTATGAGAAGAATGAGTATAAATTCGACCTGGTTTGGCTGAGACCTCCTTTGGCATGCAAATCGAGAAACACCATGCCTGTGCTGTATGGATTTGTACAGATTCCACCTTGGAATCTGTGCCTATATTGGAAATCATGCCTTGTACCTGCCTTGGGAACTATGCATCATACTGGTGCTTTTTCTCCTTCGTTTCATGGTTTAAACAAGGGTTTAAATAGGAATTTGGGCACTGAAATTGGAATGTGCCCCTTTTTGGCCCCAAACTCTGCAACAAACTCTTAAGCATTATCCGCCAAATCCCTTTCAACGAATGGGATATGGCCCATTGCTAGAGCATTGTTTATTGGGGGTGAAAGTCCCAGGGTCAAACCCGCGGGCCTCTCCCCTTTTAACGTGATATGGTTGCAATGTCGATATGGTTTGGTTCAATGCGGTGGCGTTTGTTGTGGTGGCACTTCGTTGGACCATCTGTTGGCATTTGATGTGGTGGCACTTTGTTGGCATATGCGTTGGCTTGTTACATTGCTCCATCGGTTCTGTTCGCATATTACATGGCTTCCATTACACTTAGGCTTTAGTGTTGGCCATGGGGTCTAGGGCTAATCCCTCGATCTCGCCCCTTTTTCCGACCAAACAAACCACAAAATTTAAATAGAATTCATGCCTTGTATGGTTAAGAACCACTGGCAGGAATCCTGGACAACAGATATTTGTGGAGGCTTGGAGTAGTGGAGGTCAGGGGTTTGATCCTCCCCGACTCCATAATTTTTGCAACGTTGTTCAATCGACTTCCAACAGGGCTTCCACATGGTAGTCCTTGATTGGTCCACCTCAATACTTCCATGCCATCACCTTGACCACGTGGCACCCTATGGTGCTGCCACATGGAACCTATGCTGACTATACATGCTGCATGGAACCCGGGTGTGCCATGTCCCCCCCCCCTTTTTTTTCTACATCATTTTTACTTTTTGCCGCGTTTTCCAAACTCTATAACTTTCACCTCAGGAGGTTGTTTCACATGAAATGAGCGTTGCCGGAAAGGTCTCGACGAGCTCTACGCATATGTAAGATTCTTTGCACCTTTTGAAGAATTTCATTTTGATCGATATTGGAGATACTCCTAGATAATACATGAATTTAACAAACTACAACAACCTTCTAAAAGGAAAATAGTTACTCTAAGCTCTGTATATTGCAAATCCTAGAAAACTAGTCAATTAAAAGATGCTAAAGAGATAGTCTTGAGAAAATTCAATCCAAATTTATTATAAGGCTCTCAAATTCTCCTTTAAGGACTGATATCATTTCGACATGAATTACAAATATATCAGCAACAAGAACACAACTTATTAAGTAAACAATAGAAGTCTCATGGATCAGATTACATAGAAAGTCAAGCATCTTGGATTTTACAATGAATGGAGGAGAATACTTCAGAGAAGAATGAGAAGGGGAGGTATAACCACTGGATCTGGTCTATAGGATGAAAATGGTATGTTCTATGCTCATGGGATGTGCACCAAGACTTAGGAGCTGCTCATGGGTGCATTCACCAAACCATACAGAAAAGCAAGTGCACGTTCTTCACAACCGGAACGTCGGGATCTAGTAAAATGGCCATAACTTGCTCATCCGAACACCTTTTTTGATGAGAAAAAAAGTGTTTCCTACTGGAAACAATGCTACGGATGTAATGGAATAGGTCTAAAAATCCATAAATTCTCATAAATTTCGAAATAAGAACCTCCATTTTTGGCCCTCCAACACTGTTCCTACTTAATGAAGGAGTTGAATTGCACAATGAGAACACCAACCACTAGATCAGACTTCAGGACCTACAATAGACTTAGTGATGAAAACTGGATGTCATCATCCTTTCAGTAGAAGGATGGGGCACATCTCCCATCTCGGAATAGGGGCACATCTCCCAAGTCAATGAGGCAAAATTGCACTCAATTCAAATCACAAATGATCAAAAGATGTGAGATGGATTTGGGATCCTTCTTTTATAGATTGAGGTGACCTTTTAAGCAAGTAAGATAGGCTAAGGTTCCCTCATGGAGTGGATAAGGTTGATTTTCTTTCAGCTTTAGCTTTTTCCTTGCTTTATGCTTTGCTTTAGCTTTTGCCTTGCTTTTTGCTTTGCTTTGCTTTCTACTTTTGCTTTTCTATCCTGCTTTTTCCATGCTTTTCTGCCTTACCCTGCTTTTCTCCTTTGTCATGTTTTTTCTTTCTTTTCTGTGTTTGTCCCGTTTTTCTACTTTGTCCTGCTTTTGTCCTACTTTTCTGCTTTGTCCTGCTTTTGTCCTACTTTTCTGCTTTGTCCTGCTTTTGTGCTTTATTCTCCTTTCTTCTCATTTTCCTACTTTCCTTACTTTGACTACTTTATCTTTTCTTGTCTTGCAAGTTACCTCTTAGTCAACCTTATCCTCTAAGGCACACTTGTGGAGCATTATCCACTTTATTCCCAAATAAAAATATATAATTAATAACAAATACTTCTACCAAGTGCATTTCAAACTTATGATAAAAATAAAATCAAACTTCCTAACTAACTAATGCCTTAACTTCATAATTAACCCCAAGTGCATGAAATTTCCTTTTCAACCCAAGGGATTGGTTGAGATAGGAACTCCTTCCACTAATTATCAATGAGGGAACATGACAGTCCTCCCCTACCAAGATTTATTATCCTCAAGCAATAATCAAATCCAACCCAACTAAGCATCATGAGCCATCATGATTCTGCTGCACCACTCTGATTATAATTTGCTCATGAAATCTCCCAACAGATTGTTCTATTACCATCCAACCATGCACTTAGTGTGGAGACCAATCAAAAGTGATACCAGGATCCCAATTGATCCTAAATAATACAAGGTGCAACATATATTCTCCTATGCAATGCATAAGAATCACATGGAATTCATCATAACGCCCTGCAAGAAAAACACAAGTCCATCCAAAAATATGTTTCCCATGTAGGAAACCATCACCATATGCTGCCAAGATGAACCCGTGAGGAAGAGAAGAGGCTTGCTTGCTCAAACCAACCAACCAAAATGTGCTCCCAATGAGCGGCCAATGATCAACAATGCCTGGGTCCCACTGCTTGTGCACCCTCCTAGTGCACAATATCATCAAGAACCAATCTAGAAAGTATGGGATGCCAGGGTCCCAACACTTGCGCACCCCAACAATACATAGTGTGAGCACATATAAATCAGAATATGGGATGGCCATGTCCCAATGCTTGTGCATTTCTATCATGCACAAGGTCTCCCAAAACAATACCTCAAAGTAGGAGGTGTACAATATCCTCCAAATTATTCAGCCAAGTGTGGAATGCTAGGATCCCATAACTAGTGCATCCCATCAATGAGCAAAGTAACACAAAATTTTACATCAAGGTGGGGGATGCCAGGATCCCACTCTCTAATGAGAATCCTCCCAAACATCATAAGTACAAAACATAGATCATCAAACTACATATCAACATCATATAAATGTACATAAAAAATGTGCCTTACCAAAGGATCACGAAAGTGCTTGTCCATCCAAGCAAGTAGACCACCACTTGCCAAGTGCACACAAGTAGCAAGTGACCAATCAAATATTCTCCAATGACATAGGTGAGGATCCCATGTCCTATAATGCTGCTCCAAAAGAATGTAAGAAGCTTCAAAATAATCATCCATGTGTTCTTTCATCCAAGAAGTGAATGAAGAACCGCCACCAAAATTTGAACCAAGTAAGGACCAAAGAAAGCAAGGAGACTTCAAGTGGCTCAAAGAAGTCTCATCAATACATCCATGAATATGTATATCATCAAGAAATAACAAAGGATGTTGCTACCAATAATCATGTGCTCCAACCATATATCTCTTCACCCAAGTATTGGATGAAGTTCCTCCAACATCAAATGAACTGAGCAAGGAGCAAGGAAAATTATGAGTCTTCAAGTGACTGAAGTGAACACAATAGGTGCATCCATGTATGTGAGAGTCATAAAATGAGAGCAATGGATACTTATGTTGCAAAACAGAATGTGGTGTACTCATCATAGAACCATCATCATGTAGTGTGGGGGTCTCACACTCCTCATATGGCACCAATAAAAGGAAACCTTTCACCCATACTTCATTAGGATGAATGCTGCAAAATGTGGAAGTGTGGGATGTAGGAGAATGAACCATCTCACCCAAATGATCAAAAAGTGTGAAATTTTCATCATGTGAAGGCTCCATACTGATAGGATCATGCAAATCCCTCAAAAGTGCGAAACTTTCCTCATATGTCAGTTCCAAGGAAGTGGAATCATGCACTTCTTCAAAAAGTGTGTAACCATCATTAAGAGGCAACCCAATTTCCTCTTCCATTGTAAAAATTGCTTGGCTCTCATCAAGCTCATCTTCAAACACATCAAGCACATGAAAATTTCCATGTTTCTCATGATCCATCATGTCATGAGAATCCTCCAAGCAATCTACCATATGACAATCTAAAACATAGGATGAAGAACAAGTATCTTGCAACCTCTCAAGAAGTTGCTCATTTTGAATTTTGAGCTTATGAATATCCTCATTATGCTTCCAGTATGCCTCATGTAACCATTGATTAAGCTCAACCAAATTGTTTCTATAAAAAATCAAAGACATGAAATTACCTTCGATGTTGCACATTGCTCTTTGAATCTTCTCCATGTCTTCAAGGAAGGATGGCTCCTCCAATGAAGAGACTCTCCAACAAGAATTTGATACCAATGCTTGAGTGCCATGGAGTATGCTAATGGACTCATAGATATTCCTTTCACTCATATTCAAACACCCTTAAATGAAGGATGGTTTATGAGAGTGAAGCTCCTCTTCTTCTTTTTCCTTGGGATCAACTTCACATGGAAGCACAAATGGTGATTGGGAAGATGATCTTAGTTCATGTTTTTCTGCTACAAGGTCTTCTTCTTCGTTCTCCATGGAGTTGGGACTTGCAGAAAACTCATCAAGGCTGATCTATATGTCACCAATATAGAGATGAGAGTATCCATCATTAGATGTATCCTCAAAATTTAGGAACCCATCAGTAGGTACCTCTTCATAACATCCATCAGGAGATGCTTCTTCATGCTTACAACCCTCCTTAGTAAGGATTGTACCTTCATCTTCTTCAAATCTCTGATTTGTACTTTGTTTTTTCTCCTTCAAGTGAATTGATGTATCTTGCTCCTCTATTGTCTTAGAATCATAATTCTTGGAGAGTTTCTCTGAATAGAATCTGAAAGTCTCTTCATGCCAAAAACAATGGCATCCAATGAGGTTTCACTTTCGATTGCTCTTTCTTCTTCTTTGATTTGAGTAGTAGAACATTAATTTTATGCTCTTTAATGATTCATAATCTGCATTCTTAGGCTCAAATCCAAATTTGCAATAAAAATAATCTTTGAAAGAAATGGATTTACAAGTATTTCCCCCCAAGGCAAGATACTTCTGATAGTGGCGGGGCAAGTTCTCACATGCAGATATAATATTTGCCAAATATTTATTAGGATTATCCATCTATGGTTCATCCCATTGATATTTACTATACATATGATCACAAATGTAACCATCCTCATCTCTTGGTAGGCCTCTATCAATGTAAATGGTTTATTCTTCCTCTCAAATTCAAATCCTTCATCTTCCATGATTGTATCTAGTTTCATAGCTGCAACTTGAAGATAGTTCTGAGATATTTCTTCATCTGAGATTTACTTTCCATAAGGTGAGCCAAGGAAAGTGATTTCATGCCACTGTAATATACCTGATCTGATATCATACGATATTGTCTCAAATACAACTTTAAAAATCATAAAATTGCAAACAGTAACAAGTTTTCAAAACTAGTGAAGAAGGAACTAGACTAGGTTAGTGATTAACCCACCCAAAGCTTGACTAAATGACACTTTTGGATCTGAAAAATGTATTGGGGAGTGTGAAGCAGTGAGGAAAGAAGCATAAATTCCATCTTCTGATTTCTAATCACAATGTACTAGGGCCATTTATGTTTCGAACATCAACCAGGCTGAAGTCTACTCCAAGGCTTCTTAGACACACCAGCATATGCCTACTAAACTAGATTCCACTTACACTTGACATAAACCAGAGGTGTATGACAGGTCCTTAACCCCCTAATTTTATGATGGACAATATTTATTGATGATTTGGGAGGATCTGGTAGTGTTTGGAGGCAAAGGGAGAAAGATCGCTATGTAGGATTTCTCCACTAGCTTGTTTCCAGGCTCTTCCAAACATATTGATATGGTCATGAATTATCGATATGATGGTGGGATGATATTAATAAATGTATCAAGGACCCATCACAACTGACAGAACCAAAATTTATCATATATATACTTTTTAATAAAACAAACTGCAAAACTAGTCAAATTCGGGTGCCCAATGAGCTAGTCTTGATAATCATGGACTCAAAAAGATAGAGAAGGTCACAAATATTTGATTTTTGGATTGGGATGGATTATACAGGAAGTTAAAAAAATACAACAACCTTCATAAAGGAAAATAGTTACTTCGAGCTCTGTATATTGCAGATCTTGGAAAACTAGTCAATTAAAAGATGTTAAAGAGCTGGTCTTGAGAAAGGTCAATCCAAATAGCTTCTAAGGCTCTAAAATTATCCTTATAAGGAATGATATCATGCATATATGGATTAAAAATATAGCAGAAACAAGAACTCAACTTATTAAGTAAACAATAGAAGTCCCATGGCTTAGATTACATAGAAAGTCAAGAATCTTGGATTTTACAATGAATGGAGGATAATGCTTCAGAGAAGAATAAGAAGGGGAGGTATAACCATTGGATATGATATGTAGGATGAACATGGCATGTTTTATTCTCATGGGAGGTGCACCAAAACTCAGTATATTCTTATGGGTGCATTAACCAAACCATACAAAAAATCAAGGGTGCATTCTTCACTACTGGAACCCCCAAATCTAGTAAAATGGCCATAACTTGCTCATCCGGACACCTTTTTTTATGAGGAAAAAATTGTTTCCTACTGGAAATGATGATACAGATGCAATGGAACATGTCTCAACATACATAAATTCTCAAAAATGTAGAAACTAGAACCTCCATTTGGTCCCTCCAACATTGTTCCTACTTAATGAAGGAGTTTAACCGCACAACAAGAACACCAACCAATGGATCATACTTCAAGACCTACAATAGAATCAATGATGAAGACTATATGTCATCATCCTTTCAGTAGAATCATGGGGCGCATCTCCTAGCTAGGACTAGGGGCATATCTCCCAAGTAAATGAGGCAAAATTGCACTCAATTTAAATCACAAATGATCAAAAGATGTGAAATGGAGTTGGAATCCTTCTTTTATAGATTGATGTGACTTTTTGAGCAAGTAAGATAGGCTAAGGTTCCCTTGTGGAGTGGATAAGGTTGCTTTTCTTTCTGCTTTAGCTTTTGCCTTGCTTTATGCTTTAGCTTTTTCCTTGATTTCTGCTTTGCTTTGCTTTCTGCTTTTGCTTTTGATTTATTCTGTTTTTTCTTTTCTATCCTGCTTTTTCCTGCTTTTATACCTTCTCCTGCTTTTCTGCTTTGTCCCGCTTTTTCCCTGCTTTTTTACCTTACCCTGATTTTCTGATTTGTCCTGCTTTTTCTTGCTTTTCTGCCTTTGTCCTACTTTTCTGCTTTATTCCTCTTTCTTCTCCTTTTCCTACTTTCCTTGCTTTGACTGCTTTATCTTTTCTTGTCTTGCAAGTTACCTCTTAGTCAACCTTATCCTCTAAGGCACACTTGTGGAGCATTATCCACTTTATTCCAAAATAAAAATATCTAATTAATAAAAAATACTTCTACCAGGTGCATTTCAAACTTAGGATAAAATAAAAATTAAACTTCGTAACTAATTAATGCTTTAACTTTAGAAATAACCCCAAGTGCATGAAATTTCCTTCTCAACCCAAGGGATTGGTTGGGCTAGGAACTCCTTACACTAATCATCAATGAGGGAACATGACATCCTAGTCCCCGACACTCCATACAATAGGGATCGACTGCTACCATAGAAGGTGAGTCCCATGATCTCCTAGAGAAGCAAAGTGAGCCAATGGTGCAGAGTCCATAGAAGGGGTCAACCTCACTAGTTATAATAATATGACCTGAGCCCCATTCACCATCAATAGAGCCAGGACCTCATATATCACTTGCAGGGAATGGGGAGATAGAAGGGGCTATTACTGAAAACCAAAGTTTAATGGTTCCCGAAATTTGCACTAAAGATAGAGGAACCTCTTCTGTTTGAACGAGTTCCTGCTGATTTTGGGATTCCTGAGGGATATTGGAAGTTGTGGGAAGAAGTAACTCCACGGACAATGGATGCTACTACATCTACCATACAATTCCCTATTGTTGATACTCCTGGGGTGGCACCAATGAAACCTATTTCGTTGACTTCCCTCCCAAATTTCCACGAGGTAACCACTAAGGATCTAGATGCCTTTATGTTTGAGTTTGATGTGTTATGCAAAAGATATGATTGTACTACTGATTAGCAGAAACTCAAATTATTTTCGGCCACCTTGAAGGGAGCATCCCTGAGATGGTTCATGGGATTGGGTGGAAGATCTATAACGACGTGGGATGAAATGAAAAATGCCTTTCTCGATATATTAGGAATATTGTAGATCCCGTGACCTGCAAGATGAAAATTTGGAAGATTATGCAGAGCGTTTTCAATACAATCTGCAGAGGTCTCCACATTCTACATTAGGAAATGAAATATTGAAGACAATTCTGATCTGAAGGATGTGGGATGAGTGGCTTGACATGTTGAACGTAATGGGGAAAGGAGACATTTCTAAGGAAAGGTATGAGACTATTTGTGACTGGTGCAGGAGATGCTCTCAAGAGTATTCCAGAAACAAAGCAGGAGTTAGATATATTCCTTCTAGGGTGGCCAAGTCAGCTAATAGCGGGGTAACCTGAACATAAATATGAACTATATTGGAGGAATTCAAAATAAATATTCCTGGGACCTTGTCTTCTCAACTTGATGTATTTCAAACGAAACACAGACAATTTGAGGAAGACAAAGCAATCGTTGTTTTTTGTCCATGATGCAGACAGAAGCACCTAGTGAAGTTATGTCCATTAAAGGTTGTGGAATTATGTGCAGTATGTGGTAAGGACCACCCAACGAAGTCATGTCCTTCATTGCCACGACTGAAAACAGCATGCCAGAACACTACTAGGGAAGTTGAACTTGCATATTTCCTAGGATAGAATAAGCTATGGAAAAATCGACCCCTGGATATGAATGAAGATCCATTCTTTCTTAATGCTTGGAAAAATCAATACGAGACTTCAAATTTACAAAGTCAATATGCACCTCAGCAGTCGCAGTTTCATGCTCAACCCTAGAAAAATCCACAACATTCTCAATTTATTTATCCTTGGGTACATTGGCCACCACAACCACTTCAAAGTTCAGTTTGTCCTCAAAACTGGCAAAACCCTCCCTTTCCTATGCAACAATACCCTGGGATGCAACCTCAACCACATCAACAATTACTAGCCCCACTCCCTACTCAACTTTAGCTGCAATTTCCAATGAATATGCATGTGAACACCCAAATGAATACCCCTTCAATTCAGTCCCAACTGCCTGCACAAACAAATCCCAATATGAATAATAAGGTGGTTCAACAAATTGAAACGCCTACCTTTCCAGCCTACACCATTGGTCCTCTGGGATATAATAATGTTCACTTGAGGTATGGAAGGATTATCCAATCTAAAAATTCACCAATAGTTTCAGAAGAAGAACCTTTATCTCCTAGCAAAGAACATCAGCAAGAAGAGGACATGGATATCAATCCAGCTGCAACTTTTCCAGTAAAAACACCTGTTACTAACCAATCCCAAGTTGTTATTGATCCAAATCAATCTCAAGATATTACTAGCCCAAATTAATTCCAAGTTGTTACTAGTCCCATCCTATCTCAGGTTGTTTCTCCCCCATATCTGGAGAGGCTTGCGTTAACAAGGGTACCTCATCAATCTAAGTTCAACCTTTTGGGAGAACTCGAGAATCTATATGTTAAAATACCTTTGCTACAAGCAATCCGCGATGTACCTATTTATGTTAAAATTGTAAGGGATTTGTGCCTTAAGAAGCCCGGTAGGAAACCCAAGGACCCTTCAACCATTCATGTTTTAGGAAAGTTGTCTGACCTAATTTTAGGAAAGACTACACCTATTAAGTATGAGGATCCTGGCAATCCAACTGTTATGGTCCGAATGCAAAGCAAAAAATTCCTTAATACTTTATTAGATCTCATTGCAGCCATTAATATTATGACAAAGGAAACTTGGGAAACATTGGTTCTTGCATAATTGAGACTGACTCCTACTGTTTTGGAGCTAGAAAAGAAATCAACTATTAAACCATTAGGGATAGTAGAGGACGTTAATATTTTATTAGATTCCTGGGAATACCCAACTGATTTTCTTGTTCTGCAAACAAAATATCGACGAGAAGATCATCCCTTAATTTTGGGAAGACCATGGTTAGCTACAATTGATGCTTATATTGGTTGCTGAACATGAAACATGACTATTTCCCATGGAGATCTCAAGAAAAAATTGACTCTCTACCCTCTAGTGTTAGAAAAATAGGATCGCAATGCAAAAACAATAAACATAAATACAAATATAATCACACATACACATTACAAGAGAGACACAAATATATCGTGTTCACCCAATGGGCTACGTCCACACTGAAGTTGCCAGTCCTTATTATTATACCGTCCAACAAAGTGAAGGGATACAACCTGCATCATAGCCACTACACTTCCTCTTCATTGTTTCACAGTCTCTCTTCTCGATCTCAGATATCTTTACAATGCATAAAACCTAATACCTCAACCCTAGCCGTATTACAATGTCTTTCTTTTATAGGGGAAATACAATGGGAAAATACCATGGGCCCGAAATCTATTGGCGAAACAACCCAAAAATTTCCTTCGGGGGCCCGCTGGCCCCCGTGCCCCCCTACTGAGGGAGTGCAACCACTCCCCCAGACCCCCTGGGGATCATGCCAGGATCATAACCAAACCTGGGGTACAGACACGGCTGAATAATAATATCTCTGAATCTAGAGATCAGACTCCACAAACCAACATCTAGCAGATCCTAGTGCAACATGTGAAAAGATTGTGTGGGTTGATTTTGAGATTGACAATTGAAATATCCAGCCAGTCCTCACCATTGGTAAAGCTATGACCTTTAAGAATGAAACAGAGGATGATGTCATCTCTAGTTTTATCAGTAACTCGCCCTATGTTTCCCACCCAACATATCGATTACTAGAAAAAGTAATAAACGCTAACACAGAAGGCAATCCTGAACATGAAATTGAAGATGAAGAAGGAATCCCAACTACAATGGTCCATGGGAGTATTCCTATTGAAATTGAGCCTGGAAAAAACTTAAATATAAATCCCAATATGTCATCACTACAAAACTACCAACTATTAAAAGTATTGGGATTTGAACAGACAGCCTTTGCATGGGATTATAGGGATATGAAGGGTATATACCCAGATCTCTGCACACATCACATCTATATTAAAAAAGTCTGCATCTCAAGTAGGCAACCCCAACGAAGAATGAATCCCACATTACGAGATATTGTCAAGGAGGAACTCAAGAAATTGTTGGATGTTAATTTTATTTATCTTATATCAGACGGTGAATGGATATCATCCCTTGTTGTTGTCCGAAAGAAAAATGGGAAGTGGTGTATTTGTGTAGATTATAGAGAACAAAATAAAGCCACACAAAAAGACCACTTTCACTACCCTTCATTGACCAAGTACTTGATAACCTCTTAGGGAAGAATTTTTTCTCTTTTCTTGATGGTTTTAGCGGTTACAACCAAATCCAACTAGCTCCTGAAGATCAAGATAAAACCACTTTTACCTATCCCTAGGGTACATTTGCATACATAGTCCTCCCTTTTGGACTATGTGATACACCTGCTACCTTTCATAGAGCATTTTTGGGCATTTTTTCAGACTTGGTTAATGACAGTGTTGAAATTTGTGTGGATGATTTTACACCATATGGTACTACTTTTGAGGAAGCTCTGGGAAATCTTGAAAAGGTACTTAAATGCTTCACTCAGGCAAATCTTTCATTAATTACATAAAAGTACCAAATGTTGATGACATAAGGGATTAGTTTGGGACATTTCCTCTCTACTACGGGAACTCAAGTCGATCCAACAAAGGTAAATGTTATACTTGACATGCCACCACCCAAGACACAGAAGGAGGTACACAATTTTTTGAGTAAAACTGGTTATTATCGTCGATTTATGGAAAATTAATCAAAAATTGCTTCTCCTCTCTATGATTTATTAGTAAAAGATGTAGCCTTTTCTTGGACTGATAAATGTGATGCAACTTTTGGGAAATTAAAGGACTTTCTATCCATAGCCCCTGTTTTACGTGGACCAGATTGGAAATTACCATTTCATATTGCTTCTGATGCATATGATATAGTTGTGGAAGCAGTCTTGGGTTAAGAAGAGGATAAGAAACCATATGTTATCTATTATGCTAGCAAAAACTTAACTTAGATAGAACAAAATTACACAGTTACAGAAAATGATTTCTTAGTGGTGGTCTTCGCATTTAATAAATTTCAACACTACATTACAGGTTTCCCAACTTTCATCCATACAGATCATTCAACAATCAGGTGTCTCACTAATAATCCCATTACTAATGCGCAAGTTACTATGTGGTTGTTACTCTTACAAGACTTTGATATTACAATTGTTGATAAACCTGGTAAAAAAAACATAGTAGCAAAAATTTTATCTGGATTTGTTACAATCAGGAACGATTCTCATCTAGAGGATGAATTTCCCGATGAACATCTATTTGTTGTTTTTGCTTATACACCATGGTACGCAGATATTGCTAATTTTCTTGATGCAGGAAAGCTACCTCATCATATCTCGCCCGAATAAAAATAAAGGATTATTTAACATAGTGCAAGATACTCATGGGTAAAGGGTTATTTGTTTTACACAGGACCCGATCAGATTATCCGAAGATGTGTCAGCTAAGATGAAATTTCTAATATCTTGAAGGCCTTCCATGATGAACCCTGCGGGGGGCATTATGTTGATAGGAGAACAAGGCATAAAGTGTTGCAGTGGGATATTACCGGCCTACAGTATTCCAAGATGCAAAACAGTATGTGCAAGGTTGTGATAGTTGTAAAGGATGGGCCATCCAATTCAATCAGTTGATATGTCGTTACAAGTACAAGTGGTCATAGAACCCTTTGAAAAATGGGCTCTTGACTTTGTAGGCCCAATTAAACCTCCATCCAACCAGAAATCTTACATTCTAGTATGCACCAATTATGTAACTAAATGGGGGGAGGAAAGGGCTATGATAAAAACAACAGAACAATTTGTCATGGACTTCCTATTTGAAGAAATTTTTGTTCGTTATGGGATTCCCAGAGAGGTTGTCATTGATAGAGGAAAACAATTCACAGGGAATAGAATCAAGTAAATGCTTTCAAAGTATAAGATCCAACACCATGTTACTTCACCATATCATCCACAAGGAAATGGGAAAGTGGAAAGCATAAATAAGGTATTGGAGAACATTTTGACAAAAATTGTGGCTAGTCATTTCAAATATTGGGCTGAAAGGTTACCAGAAGCCCTTTGGGCATATAAGATAACTTGGTGCAGCACTATAATTTTTTCTCCATTTGAATTAGTATATGGTAAGTGTCCCATCTTTCCTATTGAATTTGAAATCAAAACATTAAGGATTGTTGTGGAGGTTGGATTAGGCTTAAAAGAGGCTCAAAAGCATAGGTTACAACAGCTAAATTTGTTGGACGAGATATGAGTAGCAACATTACAACATACTGAAATTTTCCAACAACATCGTGTCAAATGGCATGACAAACTTATCTAGAAAAAGGTGTTTCATCCTGGATATTGGGCCTTACTATATTATTCCTGATTCAAAGATTTGAAGGGTAAACTCTGTACTAGATGGCTAGGTCCTTATGAATTAGTTGACACTATCTTCAGTAAAGGGACTATTAAACGGGTTGCTATAGATGAAGACTATACCCGTCTGATTGCAAATGGACATCGCTTGCGGATATATCATAAGCCATCTTCAAGAGATTCTTTTGTTCAACGGGTTTCTTCTAATCAACAATTGCAGGTGCTGCTGAATGAGGAACATTTCTCTCTGTCCAAATGATAAAAAAAACTAGTTGTGAAAACCTCACTTGGGGTGCAATTAGACAAGTAGCGGTTGAAAACTAGTCTTCTAGCAACTGATGCTTGAGAAAAATATAATAAATTATAGTTTTGAAAATCTCATTTGGGACGTAGGCAGACAAATGCCAGTCGAAAACTAGTCTCTAGTAGTTGGTACTTTGAAAAAAAACTTCAAAGAAATGTTTAGAAAAGCTTCAACCTCAGAAATAAAACTTGTGTTTAGATGATGTTACTTGTTTATATGTTGATATTTTTTTATGCGATGTTAATCCTCCATGCGCTTTCATATGCTGTTACTCATTCATCTGTTGTTACTTGCCTGTATGATGTTACATCAATTATTTCTTTTTGCAACATTATGACGTATATTTAAGCATGGTTAAATTTTGGGTCAACTACTGATATTTGTCTAAGTAACAACACGATCAAGCAATCCATTGTAGCAACATCTCCATTAAAGAATGCACATGAGAAATTTCACATGCAACACTTTACCCAGAGTTAGCAGTCAACAATAATATATTGTTTTCTCCGCCATATTTAGCAACATCCTTTATTTTGGCAGCAACAACAGTCATTTTCAGAGCTCTCATTCAATTGTCGCCACACTTCTTAATGATCACATTATCAATCCCATTCATCCTGAACAACATACTCCTTCTAGAAATTTCCACATCGGCTGCAGTTAGCAAGGAATATTATCATTCGGCACGTTCCACCGTTCACCACGATTGGTAAGTTAATCTAGGTATGGCCCCTTAACTATTTAATTATTTCTTAATTCAATATAATCTGACGAGGGGTGACACTTTTTATACCCTATTGGACAAGGATGCCCAAACCAATTAAGTTGGGGGTGCGTCATTCCCGAGACTACCAGGTCATAGATGTGCTATTCCCAAAATTTTCAGACCATAATGGGAAGTTATGTCGTAAAGGTCAATCTTGTCAAGAAAAGGAAACTTACCCAACATGAATCAAAAGGCCATGTCACCCTTTCCTTCCCTGTATGCAAACTAATATTCGCCCAACTAACAGCTTGCTGCAACCTCCAAATTATGAAAAACCAATAGTTAAAGAAAATGGGGGGTTTTACAATACGTCACGAACCAGAGAGCATAGAACAACTAAGATCAAGAAGAGAGGTATACCATTTGTTTTAGAATGTGGGATGGGTGGCGTATTTCGAGAGATTGCAGGGGTTTGACAAGGAGATAGTGTTGGAGTTTTCTCAGAACTCGGAGGAGGACAAGTCTACAGTAAGAGGGTTGGATATTCTTGTTACAGAGGAAGTTGTAGCGAGGGTAACATGTTTAACCCCAATTGGAGAATGGTGATTTGCAAGAAAAACATCCCTGGTGCAAGTAGAGAAGGAATTTTGCAGTAATGGGGAAGCGTTGCAACGACAGGGAAGGGGTTATGCTCAGAGTTCATTGCCTAGAATTTGGAAAGAGGCAACCCTATACATTCAAAAATATCTTACTTGCAAGGGCAGATACCAGGTAATATTTGTGTATCACCTCAAATTGCTTGCTCACATAAGACACGTTGCACAATTGAATATCCCTTATTTTTTGTGGGGTTCATTAAAATTAATGGCAAGGGCTGTAATGTCACATCCCCTCCCGTGGATCCAATTCAAGGAAGGGAACATGATACCAATCTGTGGGGCTTTTACATAAACTTAGCCCAATTCATTAGATTCATAGGAACAAATGTGTGCAGATGCAAATCAAGCAAACATGCACAGCGGAATAAAAACATCATCCATACACATCTCATATGCATTCGGCCTATTAAAAACAACCATCAAATTATAACTTTTCAGAAGTAAAACACATAGACAGAAAAACACTTATCTTTATGGTGAAATGGTCCCAAGCAACTAGCTATATCGCTGCAACGTTCCACCCAACCATAGGTCTCTGCCCAGAGGCTATTATTTCAGCACTCAGAGACCACCCCCGAGCTAGGAATGGTTTTTACAAGGAGAAGGGAACATTCATACTCATACACAACCAAATAATCACTGCGTCTAAGCCAAGCTAGTCCACAACTGGGTTTATCAGGCTAAATCTGAACCCTCTTCATTTCTGGATGCTTGCACTCAAGCTCAATCCAAAGCAATGGATACCCATAACCCATACCCCAACATACGCTACTTACACACAACAAAAATCCATCTTTGGGCATGGATACACATTTTAACAATGGGATTTACAAACAAGAAGGCCATGGGTTTTCCCCAAATCGTTTCCAGCCAAAAACGGATTGTGTGATGGGGAAAACAGTCACAGGGAGGAAAATGATTTCTTTCCCAACTATCTAAGCATTCAGCAGCCCAAACAGTCTCTATGGAACCTCAATTCGATTCCCCTTCTTCCCCATAGTTATACAACACAAAAACGGCCTTCTCCCAGCTGAGAATGAAGGAAAACACATAAATTTGATGGAGAAAAACGCTCAGCCAGCACCCAACTCGTGAGAGAGCCAAACTTGTTGATGGATAATGGCTTGGGGAGCAATTTCGTGGCTCCTTTCTTGCCCAAGAAGTCAAACACGATTTTCTATGAAGGGTGGCTCTCCCATACCCAAATTTGGACAGCCATACCTCTCCATTCCCCAAGGCATTAACTACTTCACCCAGCTCTTGGGAGAAATAAATGATTGGGTACAAAAGTCAACATGGGTAGTTGAGGGTTTTATGGGTTCACTCATTGACACTTGGTTGGACTTGATTGGCTCCAACGGTTTGAATATTTCCCTCCTAATTCCTTGTAAAATCATGCCCCCATATCTTGTTGCATTACATAGCTAGTTGTGGGTATTTTATTAAAATGCATATTTACATGATATTTGAAATTCCAATGTGACTGGCTAGCACGTAAACCATATGCATCACTAAATTGATGGCGGGGCCTTGGCCTTGATCTCCTCACCATGATTTTATAATAATATTACGTCAGTTACATTTTAATGCAGTGGGGTAAAACTCGCAATATGACATGTAAGAGGTGAAAACCATCCCTTAGAAACCCTAACACATCATGGGTTGATCAAATTGTTGGTTCTCGATGCTTTTGAGGATGCTCAACTCTCATGGCTTCAATTTTTGGGCCATTTGAGAAATGAGCAGCAAGAGGAAGATGAGGCACAACAACAACATAATGAAACCCTAACACATCATAGGTTGATCAAATTGTTGGTTCTTGATGCTTTTGAGGATGCTCAACTCTCATGGCTTCAATTTTTGGGCCATTTTAGAAATGAGCAGCAAGAGGGAGATGAGGCACAACAACAACAGAATGAGATTGAGGAAGAAACTAGGTTTGATGAAGTAACTTAACCAGGACGATGATCCTGAAGAAGTAAATGATGAGGATCCAGTACAGGGAGAAGATAGGACAAAAGGATTGGAAGGAGAAGCTCAACAATTGGGGGGAAATTATAATGAAGAAGGGAACAAGGCTAATAGGGTAGAACATAGTAACGTCCCTAAGGAGGAGAAATTATTAAGCGACATCCTTCACAGGGAGACCGGAAGCCCTATATTGTGGAGGAGAAACAACCACATACACCCCCAACACCCCAAAAGGGGAAAAAGCGAGTTGCAGATTTCATAGCGTTCCTACCACAACACCGAACAAGGTCAATGGGGTTAGAACATGTTACTGTAGAACCCCCAATTATCATCACCAAGGTTGCTACACAAGAACTAGCTATGGATGTAGAAGGAGAAGAAGAAGGGTGGTAAGACAAGAGACATAGGGTGTAACAACTCCGGAATGTATAATGTTTGTTACATAAGAACCAAACATTGGGACTCAAATGGAAATAGATATGGCCCAATCGGAGGAAGAAATCCCTTTGGCTGTAACTCCAAAGCCAGCAACAGAAAATTATACAGACAATTTCCAATAGTTTCCTGATGAAGTAACAACTTCTGAGCTAGTCAAGGATAAGGGTAAGAAGAAGGAATTTAGTGGCAAGGAGAAGAAAAAGAAATCCCTTTCTTTAACTGATAATGCCTCCCAATTGACCAGGGAAAATTGGAGATTTAGAAGAAGGGTTCGAGAGTTGAAGGAACATATGAAAATACCAATTGAAGCTCCAGGACTAGAAGCTCTCGTGCAGGCGGCCCTAGTGGTGGAAAGGAAGGAGCATGTTACTCAAATAGATTTACTTCCCCCTCTACTTCCATAAGTTGAACAAGCTACAAAAAGAAGGGAGCAAGTAATTCAAATAGACCTATTTCCCCCCCTGTTGTTACAAGTTGAACAGGCTATGAAGATGAAGGAGCAGGCCACCCAAATAGACTCACTCCCCTCTCTGCTGCCACAAGCCAAACAAGATACATATAGAAGGGAGCAGTATATTCAAACAAACCTATTTTTCCCTCTGTTGTTACAAGTTGAACAATTTGTGGAATTAAAGGAACAAGCCACTCAGGCAGATTTACCTTCAGCTTCATTTTTACAAGTTGAAAGAGACAAATGGAAGAAGGTAGCTTATTCATTTCAAGGGGGTACAGTATCTTGGGTAGAACATAAATAGAAAATGCAGGCTATCGAAAGAAGGAAATGGGAGGAGATCGCCTCTTATCTAGAGAAGGAAATAAACTGGCAAGAAGATAAGAAGAAACTGGAGGAGGCTCAGGAACAGGTTAAGAAGCTACAAGAGGAGATTAAGAGTATGAAACAACTCGTTTATGAGTTATTAGGGTGTAGGGAACCTTCTCCTGTGTATGCTCTATTTCTGAAGGAGCAATTTCTTCTTTTTTTTTTTTCAGTTAGTTGCATTAGTTGAAGGTCAAAGTCGGCATATTACAAATGCTGAAGAGTTTTGTGGAATTTTCCTTTAGGTAGACATACTCACCCATCACTCCTTGTGTGAGTTCTATTTACATAATTTTATTCTACCTATAGTGCGAGATTTCAATCCTGTGCCTTTTATTGGGGATCTTCAATTAAGGGATTTCTTGTCTTACATCTTGAATCAACTTAGATGGAAGACATCCCAGGACACCCTAAAAAATAATCCAACCACATGTGAGTTAACCATTAAAATTCCTATATACTTCTATCCATATGAGCCAACATGCCACCGCTAACGAATTCCTCAACCTGTAATTGGTCTTGATCCAAAGTGATAGCCTGTTTAGAAAGTGAATCCACCCCTATATTCAACTCTCTATAAATGTGTTCAAAATATATATTTTGAAAAGAATGTGCAATGTATTTTATATGGTTTTCTAAATGAATCAACCAAATATCGTTGATCTAAACATTCAACTTCATCCATTCTATGACTAGAGCTGAATCCCTATAGATTTGAAGAGTATCTGCTCCAACTTCAGTAGCAAACTTTAAAGCTTGAAATAATGCACTAAATTCATCCCAATTGTTGATCTATACACCTAGAGAAGCCTTACCTACAAAATAATGATCCTCCATGAGATGTAGAATGAACTTTATACCATAGTCTTCCATGTCCTTGACAAGCACCATTGAAAACACCAGGGATAACTCTTATTGACCGCCATATATCCAATTAACCACCTAGATTTTAAACTCTGCGTTGTCATATAAAAGGGAAGGAGCACCAAAATCTATGAGGATGTTTTGTAGGTGGGTAATAGTATTATAACAAATATTTTGAAATTACCATTTAATGTGACTCTACCTACAATTTTGGAAGAGCACGCATTTTAGTTTTCAACCCTTTTGGTGTCACAAAGATGACAAATTCATTCGTCCCACATTTTAAGAATTGTCCTTGTATCATTCTCTTCAAATTTATTCCATCGAGAAGAGGGAGGTGATATACAACACACTATGAAAGAGATGTTGTCACGCAACATTATGTAAAGTGACATATTTAATAATAAAAATAATAAAACAATAAAATAAAAATAATAAAATAATAATAAAATAAAATAAAATAAAAACAAGTCAACTTAAAAAAATTACATATATTTTAATGAAAAGTAATTAATTTTTTTATTGAGGTGTAAATTTTTCTAAATATGAAACAAATTTAAGATAATTTTTTTTTCTAAAACTCTCTAATAATTTAACTAAAACTTGACAACTATATACCGATTCGACTTATAGAAAAAGATTAAATTTTACTCAAATAAAAATAAAATTCATTTTTTCTCAAACAATAAGATACTATTTTTTTCCAATTATATATTAAAATAAAATAATAATAAAAATATAATTATTTCTATCATTATTCACGGGATCAAAACAATAGACATCCCACTTTTATAAACAGGGAGATCATAAACCAACCACCAGGCACTTCACTTTTAGAACCTTGGTCAAAACATAATAAAATAATAAAAAATAGCGATCCAAGGGACCTAATTCAAATTCAAAATTCAAACAACCCACCGTTAGAATTTTCACGCTTTACGAAAATGATCCAGAAGTTCAAAAGCAATTAATAACAAATTTAAAATCAAAAACAAAGAGAGGGAGAATGCATCTAATGCGTTGAAAGAATAGAGGCTCCCCAAATTCAAACACACTCGACTTATCATTCCGAAGATACCGAAATTCAAATTCAAATACAAATACAAACACGTCGTGGAAATCAAATCCCTCTTTTAAATCCTCTCTTCATCTCCGCCACTTACGCTATATTCTTGCTCAAATCTTCTCATGCGTTCAAACTGGAACACATCATTCAAACTTTCGTTCAAACTGGAACATATCTGATTCAAACTGGAACACATCTGATCCCAAGAAGAAAATAATGGTGATGAGGGCAGAGAAATTCAAAGATGGAGGAAAGGTTCCGGGCACGATATTGCTCAGAGAGCCTCAGAATGGCTCTCCTAGAGTGTTTTCTCAGTTGGGTTCTGAGAATAATGGCGGTCCTCAAGCTACCAAGGAAGAAAGACCCAGTATGAATGGTTTCCAGGTTGTGGGTATTGGTGAAGACGGCGTGAAAAGGGATAAGGTCAAACCCCTCTCCACTCTCGATTCAAACAAGGCGTTCAAGAGGAGTTGTTCTCCTCATGTCAAGCATTCTTCTCTGAAGGTAATATGCCTAGGCTTGCTATGTTATTAGATTGTTGGCAGTTTGATAATTGGAGGAACTTATTCACTTGGTTTTGATGGCGGGCTTTTATATGTGATGATTTGATTTTGGTTTTAAATAACTGTCGGTTTTGATTGTTGGGTGATTTGGTTTGATGGTCATTATCGATTGATCTTTTTATCCGCAGAGAATGTTCAGTGTGATTGTTTCTTTTGATTCGTTGATGATGACATGAAGCTGAGAATGCCCTGTATCTGCATGTAGCAGGTTGTTTTAGCTGCCACAAAGGGACAGAACTTACAGAATGTGCAGGAAAAGACTAATGTGACTTGGATGAAAGAAAACAAAGAGAATATAGAAGATGCCCCATCAAAAAATCCTTCCCTTCCGAAGAAAGTCAAGCAAATGCGTTCTGGCTGTGGTAATCATTCAGATGGTATGTGGTCTACAGTTAATGCTAAACAGTGTCTCTTATGGAATTACATTGTCCGTAGGTCATTTATAGGGATATGTTGGGATCATTGTAAGGATGGTAATCACAATCGTTTTGTTTGATTACTTATGAAGTCTACATTTCATGCTTCCTCTTTTGTCCATTGTTTTGGGGAGATCTGTAGCAGTATGGAGTTATTTTATTTTATTTGAGTTGACATGCATAGCTCTCTTTAGGGTATGCAGACAGAATAATGGGCTTTCACCATTCTCTCTCCTTTTCTCAGATGAGAGGTTGCTCTCTTTAGGGTATGCAGACAGAATAATGGGCTTTCACCATTCTCTCTCCTTTTCTGAGATGAGAGGTTGATTTGGAGATGCCCCAAATCAACATACCACTATGAGTTGAATCGTAAATAGATAAGCCTTAATGATTGAAAATCATTAACTGCTGGTGCAGATATCCCAAGCCACCAAGAAAGTGTGGGCCTCAAAAACATGGAGTTATGTTTGAATATTGAGCTTTGTCAGTTCAAAATTAATCTGATGATAATAATTAAATTTTAAGGTCACGTCTTACCAAGACACCAAGTTGATGTATCAGACCTTGTTTGTAAGACGAGGGACTGCCTTGAGCAGTGATTTGACTGCTTAAGTCTATGGAGGTGTATATACTCTACCCTTCCAAATTTGAACTTATAACCTTCTACGAGGAAACAAGTGTTCTTAACTGTTGGACCCTCATGCTTATACTTATGCATGTTTAATTTCCTATTTGTAATTATTTTTGCAAAATATTTTTGTGATAAAAAATTTATTGTTTCGTTGTAAGGATCTCATTGAACTATTTCTATGTGTTCTTTAAGGGGTCTTTTTTTCTTCTTCAAATAATGGCATATTAATGTCTCAGTTCCATGAACTTAAGACTGGTTTTGGAAGGAAATTTGTTGTCGAAGAATAGGGCGCTCCCACAAGAGAAATACTCAATCAATATTTTCTAAATATGTTTTTGCCAATGTCTCAGCAGTTGGTAGTCGAAATGCTTATCCAATAATTTTTAAATATGTTTTTGCCAATATCTCAGCTGTTGGTAGTCTGAGGGTTTGACAAAAGCTAAATAACACCCTGGTTTGGAAGCAGTAGCGCCTATACGTGGAATCATCCAGTGCAGCATTTCTTGGCCTATTATAAGTGTTTCATGGTCTGATGCAAATCATGTTATTTCATACCAAATTTAGATTCTGATCATTCTATTCAAGTTGGATTGCAAATCTGTTTGATGTAGTTACTGAATCATCTGTCTCTATTGCAGGATCCAATGAGGACTCTAGCAAGTTATCAAAAAGGAGGAGAACTGCCATTCGTGATTCTGTGTGTCAAAATGGAGCTGATACAAAAAAATGCCAAGATGAAAGTAAAATACTATTGTTTCCACAAAGTACCAATGAGAAAAGTACTAGTTCCGACACAACGAATATGCGAAATTTTCACAACCCATGTCATTCAATGACTTGGACCAACTCTGCACAAAGTTTTTCCAGCACCGCTCAAACAGCATCGATTCTTACTTCTTTTGATGATAACCAGAGAAGCTCTGACTTTATGTTGAATGAGGTGAGTGCTCTGCCGTTGTTTAAGTCTTCTGATTCCTTAAAATACCTGGAAGAGGCATCTCCCAAGGGCAATGCCAATGGGTTGTCCATTCTGGGGACAGCTGTTTTCCTAAGTTTAGGGTTAGATGAAATTCCTTGCAAGTCTGTTATCAAATTGGATCACTCTCATGCCCAGATTGACAGTTCAAAGAATGATAGTAAAGGATATGCACCATACATTGGCACAGATAAATGTTGCCCTTCTACATATTATTCTACATCTTGTGGAATTGTGAAGCAATCTTCACCAAATCTTGGAGCTGATCTTACCCTTGGGCTTCCCACGGAACTTGTAGAAGAGTTGCCAGGGGATTGCAATAATGCTAACGTTAATAATGAAGATGTTTTCCCAATGGATGGATTTCCAGAGTTCGAGAAAATCCCACACCACAAAGAAGTTGATATAAAACATTCTGTAACTGAGACTGTACTTGAGACTAATGAGATGCCCTCTATGAACAAACTTCTACAAAAACAGGATGAAACGGATGACATATTAGCAGTATCTCAAGTTTTGGAACCAGACAATATTGTTACATATCTAGAGAAGAATGAAGAAATTGGGAAGCAAGACCTTGCTCAGTCTCAACTTGAAAGCGAATCATCAATCTGTTGTCTTAACACCGATTTGCTGATTCCAGATGATCGTTTGGACCATAAAAATGCAGGTAAAAAAGAGATTATTAATCAAATGGGCACCGGCAAGCATTATATGCATTTTTCTGATCTTTCTATGCCTTTACGAGGCACACTACTTTTACCACGAGGACAGAAACGTGCTAGAAGATTTCCCATCCAAGTTAAAAGGTTTAAACATGAACCCTTGAAACAAAAAAAGGAAGGTGACAAGAAAGAACAAGTATCCAAGTTTTCAAGAGTCAGTGCTCCAAGTGGTTTACTTGCAGACCTGAATCCAGGGATTATCAGCCATGTGAGAAACAGTAAACAGGTTCATGCTATCCTCGAGGCTGTTGTTGGATCACATGCATTAACTGCTTACCAGGATAGTAGGGAAAATTTTCGGCCAGCACGTAAAACCAAAGCGGAAGAGAAAATACCAGGAACAAATTATACAATAGTTGATGCCTTTGAAAATGGCGATTCAGAGATTATGGATATGCATCATGCTGGGAGTGATGCATTAGAGGCTACAGATGAACATCAAAGTAGTGAGGCAGCCAACAGGAAATTAGAGGAAAGATTGATTTCAGATTCCTGTGTTTCTGATCATTTATTTGACATTGAAGAGAGGCCTACTGATACAAACCTTAATGAGGAAGGGTTTGAGTACCTAGCTGCTAGAGAAGATTCAATCCCACCTGGAGAGTGCAATAGGGATTGGTACTCGAAGCAAACTGCTGGAGAACGGTGTAACTTGCAGGGAACTTTTAGTTGTCATTGTCATTATTGTCGGCCGAATGATTCTTCAAGCATGGATTTGACTTGCTCTGCATCTCTTTCTGTGAAAGGTTAGTTAGCAGTTTGCTCAGCATTTTTAGTTTAAAATATTCGCTTTGATTCTTTATGATCCTGGTGGTAGTTATGAACTCTGACACTACCTTTAATTTCTTCTTATTGTCCAGCTGCTACTGTGGCTTCTCAGTGGTTGGAACTTCATTATCAGGATATCAAAGGCCGTCTTGCAGGTGTAGTTACTTGTTTTCAAGATCAAACACATCCTCTGCTCTGAATATACTTCAGATTATCTATCTTTAGTGCATTAGATTGTTATATGCTTATATGCTACAAGGTCCACATTTTTGTTATATTCCAGATATTTCATCAGGATTAAAAAGTTAAATAGAGAGATAGGGACTTGCATGTCAATCTATTTGATATCCATAGACTTGTTATTTTGTTTTAGTATTTAAATTGCTTCAATATGTTTTAGCATGTTCTCCCACGCTTTGAGAGATCAGTTTTTTGCTTTATGTTATTTTAGTTTATCAGATTTCATTGGAGGTGTATTCGGTGCTTTCTCTTGACTGTTTTATGCTGGTTAGTTATTCACAGTTCCATACATCTAATTTAGTCATTTGTGGACATTAATATCCTTTCTTTCTGTCTTATTTTCTGATATTAAAGTTTTTCCAGTGATAAAAGATGAGATTACATTAATGACTAACTAATGTTCCCTGTTTGTATGCAGCATTAAAGCGGAGTAGGAAAAGAGTTAGAGCTATGATTAAAGAAGAGTTTGGTTATACTTCTCTAGACCACATATCAGCTACACGTAATATTAGTAAACTGTTTGTGCAAGCCTCTAGTGGTGATCAACATGCCAACATGTTGGCAGATTCAGAACATGATCATATGGAAAAATGGATGTCTCTTTTCTCCCACATGGACAATTGCCTGAATGTTGAGGGTGTCAAGCTTGTAAGTTTGGATTATTAATGAGCTGGAATTTTCTAGCTAACAGTCTCTTGTTTATCGATTATCTGCTTATAGTACTAAATAGCTTTCTTTTTATTGTACCAACGTCTTGGTTATTCACTATATGCTTTTGCCCTTTTCCATAATGTGATATTGGTTGGCCAATAACAGAGACGTGCCAATGATGAATGTTGTATTCCCCTATTATAAGATCATACTAGAACATGAATATCGAACACTATGACCTTAAAAGGAGGCTTGTGAGAGGTAGCATGCTCCCTAGGTTTTCTTGCTGGAACTACTCCAACAAGGCAATACATACAACAACTTCAGAGAAGGAAATAGCAAGATCAGGGAGAAACGTCACTTCTTGACGGGCATTAAAGCCATCCTTACACTGCTCCAAAATCATGTAGTTTGGCACAATAGGATCTAGGGTAAGATCAATATAAAACTGATTGTATAACCACATGCAATTGTATCTTTGTTTGCAGGAGGCAAGTCTGCTGCGAATTAAGGAAATGCAAGCACATTGCAAGTGGGGTTTGGAAGAGCTTCAAGGGATCACACCAGATTGCCCCCAACAGCAACGACCAGAATCTTTGGGAGATGAATTCAGGTATGAAAAATTAATTTTCCGTGAATCTTCCAAAAAGTAATGCCTGTAATGGTATGTGTAGAATCTCTACACAGCAGCTAAATATGTGTAGAATCTCTCCATGCGTATGTCTCTCTATAGATTAATTTTTTTTATAAATATCAATAAATTTCCTTTTGGGAACTAAGTTACCCTGATATGTCAACAATTTGGTATCAGGCATTTAATTATATTAAAGATTGTAGAAATTTGAACCATTTTTCAAAAGGGCAGTAGTTCTAAAGGACTGAAACCTATTTTCAGGTCCAAGGTTGCATCTGCAAAAATAATAGAAAGACGATTTGCTGTGGAGGCTGCAGCAGCTTCAATTTATTCAACAGCCAATTTTGTCACAACGGAGGATGTTTCATGTTTCTAGCGATTTTGTTTTGCTTCCATGATTCTTTTATTATCTCGTTGGGAAGTATTCATCCCTTCTGTATACCAGGAATAGATGGAAGTATTATCTCGTTGGGAAGTATTCATCCCTTCTGTATACCAGGAATAGATGGAAGTTTAGTCCATCAAAAAATTTGAGGGTCGATTATGTTTGGGAGCCCAGCATTTATTTATCCACGAGTTCATCTGACAATGATCACCTGCTGTTTCTCAAGCATGATATGCAAATATGCAAGTGACTGCTTAGAATTTTAGTTGGTGTAGTTATTGGCGTCAGAATATTCCTGTCTTCAGCTGAAAGTCTGATAATGTGCATCCCTGTTTGGAAACAACAATTCTTTGGGAATAATAAGGTGTGGCCTGCACCACCTTATATACTTATCAATCAAAGGCTTTCATTAATTCTTGTTCTGATGATGCTAGGGACTCTGAGATTATTGTATGTGTTTTAAAGTTGCAAGTTTATTTTAAATTTAGATGGACTTTTTCTCATTCTTTACCAGTACACGGTTGATTTTTGCTGACAAAACAAGGATCAGAAAATGAAGGGCAACACCATCCTTTAGAGTGAATGGCTTTTTATTCTATGTAGAATATAACTTGTCTTTGCAAAAGAATAATGATGGATACCAATCAGAATTTAAGTTCTACATTTCAGTGTGGGGGAGATGTTGTCATGTAATGTGGGTAACGATGACGTGGAAACAACAAAAAATTAAATAAATCTATTCGGCAGCATATTTATACTTAATTTTAAATTCTACATAAAGATAAAAAAGCTAAAACCAGCATAGATCCATCTTAAACCCTGATCTATCAAGCATGGCGAGGGTTTATTTTTGTTTTTATTTTTAATATGTCAAGTTTTTTACACTAGAAAAAAAATTAAGCCAAAATTTTTTATGCCTCTTATTGCTTGATAATTTTGGGTTTAAGATTGATCTATACTGATTTAAAAAATAGATTCCATAAGATGCTTTTATTTCAATTACATAATTGACAATAAACAACTTTTCATATATTAGTATAGATTTAATTTATTTTTGTTTATATCTGATTAGGGCGATCTTAGTGCCTTGTGCCTTTTCTCAAACGGTGCGGGCCTATAGGCTCATGTTATTCTGGCACCTGGTTTTTATAAATGCATTTGGATGCAGTGGTTGGACTAGATTTGTCTTCACATATGCAGAGTTGAAAATTGATCATTATTGGTTTTTGGAGGCCAAAATACAAGTAATTTTAAATGATAAAGGTGGGCGTTGTGTTTTATTTTGAACTTTGGAAAAATTATAAGTTTTTGTCGATTACCATTTACTTAGCAGCATTTAACTTCATTCAGTAAATTCTTTTTTCAATATCATGGGTGCCTCCAGGCTCAGTTCTGATTGAAGAATTGTGGAGGCTTGATCTCTGCTCTGAGCCAAAGTGGTGTTTCTGTTGTTTTTTCACAAGACTTGTACGCTGCAGAGTGGTGTCAAAATCCAAGAGCCAAAGAAAAACAAAAGGGTTTAAATTTTGTGGTTGCAATTGATATAGTGAGGAGAGTGAGCAAGGTGGGGATTTAAGCGAAATCTTGTTATATGTGACTGCTACATTTTCAAGACAGAAGAGCGACCCATGAGCAAGATTTGCCAAGTAGTGGTCATAGGCAGCCGTGGACATAGTGATTTTGTGGCGCGAACCAATTTATTTTCGCATAAAATTAATAATATAATTCACATTCAACATGGAGGGAACTGTTAAATTGAGTCTCAGTTTTCATTTTGAAAAATTCACCCCTCTTTGCGTTTCCATTTTTTCTCGAATTGAAGTTTAATAATTGTATTTATTGATGCAATGTTATATGTTAGGGTTGATAAAAGAATTGGCTTTTAGTCAAATTAGCGATGAATGAAGTTACGTAAATTGTTATTCATAATTAAAATAGATTCATGTAATTATTTACAAATGGTACAAATGGTTAATATGGATTCATTCAATTAATGTATTTTTATTTAGTTAATTAAATTAAAAATATATTATATTAATTTTGAAAATAATAAAGTTAACCATTAGTTGATGAGTTAGTTTAAGTTGTTCAGTTTTTTCAGTTTGGTTTTAGAATAGAGGCTGTTTTAGTTTCATGTGGTTAATATGGATTCATTCAATTAATGTATTTTTATTTAGTTAATTAAATTAAAAATATATTATAATAATTTTGAAAATAATAAAGTTAACCATTAGTTGATGAGTTAGTTTAAGTTGTTCAGTTTTTTCAGTTTGGTTTTAGAATAGAGGCTGTTTTAGTTTCATGTTTTGATGTCTTTGTTGTTAAAAATATATTATAACAATTTTGAAAATAACAAAGTTAATAATTAGTTTGATGAGTTAGCTTAATTTGTTGAGTTTTTTTAAGCTTGATTTTAGGGTCAATTATGTTTATAATTATTTTGTTGCATGTTTTGATGTTTTTGTTCTTAGTGCTATATTAATATCTATGAGTTTAGAATTTTTTTTAAAGTTTAAAAATAAAATAAAATAAAATAAATGTAATATTTCCATTTTGATTCTTGAGATGCATTGGATTTTAATGTAAATGTCGTATATATGTGATGTATGATTCCTAGTGTGGAGTTCAACGCCAAGGCTTCGCTAGTGAATGCTCAGCCTTGAAGGGTCGATATTTTATGTTGTGCTAGAAAGCCATGGGGAAATTGTAAAAATGATGTAAATAATTGTAATGCAAATAAAATACCAAGAGGTTGGCTATGGATGCAACTAAACGAGGGGGGCTATGTGTATCCACTAGAGAGAGGTGAGGGGGTTGTGGGATTGAACCCTAGGTTGCCATATGTTACATTGGAAACCCCCTTTGATTGTCCTAGTTGTCATTTAATGCTATTGTAAGGAAGTACTTAAGAAATTTGCTCATGAGGTTGATGGAGTATGGGCAGCCTTGAAAATTCGTGAGGTAGGGTATGGGCTCTGTTTTGCTTGTCCCATAAGTCACTCCACCTCGGGGGAAGACGTTTTCCTCGTTTCCCATTCCATGGTGGAGGGGTAAGCATCGGTTGTCAGAGAGGACGCATTCCCAGCAGTGAGAAGAATCGAAAATCATGACTTGAAATGAAGCCACGATTTGCAGAGCCAAAAATGCCCAGAAATCTGCGTGGGAAGTGAAATTCGTTGGGGAATCCATAGACTCGAACCTTGGGGCGATATTGAGAGTGTTGGATGCCCAGAAATCCATTGGGAGACCCAGATTTGATAGTCAAAAACCCAGTTGCGAGACATAACCTTTCGGCCGCAACCTTGAGGAAGATCCAAGAGCGGATCGCAGTGGGAGAGAGATCGAGGGGGGTGGAGGTTAGACTTCATGGTAGAGCCAGTGAGGGCTCATTTAATCTTGGTTTAGAAGTCGGGACCAGCCATGCTTGCCCAGGTCAGCGCTGAGAAAGGGGCGCCCGAGGACTGTGTAGTAGAGAAGGGAACCTTACTTAGGCTGAGAGTGGAGGTGATGGGGGTGCTTGGATTGTCTGAATCCAATTGTATATGCCAATAGCTCTGTGGTTGAGCTCATTGGATTAGGAAACTTCTTCCTTGTCTCCCCACTTGCTTGATAGAGCCAACGGTGTGTTGGATGACCCTGAATGACTGTGCCTAAGGCTGCGAGTGAGCCTGTTAGTTCCTCCTTAGTGGATACACAGCCCTAGCTTGGGGGTGGTCTCTGAGTGTTGAAAGAATACAGGCTGGGCATAGACCTATGGTTGGGTTGGAACGTTGCAGTCCATAGCCAGTTGCTTGGAGATTTCAATGAAAAGATAAGTGTTCTCTGCGATTTATATCATGTTCATTCTCTGTTCCGAATGCATAATTGTTCATGTTAATGGGAATGAAATGATTATCTTAAGTTAGCTAGCATAAGCCTGTGCATAGTATGAGAAGATGACTAATTCCCTGTAGGTTGTGTCATCATTCTGCCTGGGAGAAATGTGCTGATGCATTCCCTTATATGTGTGTGGACACATTCCACTGTGTTTAATTGAGTATGCATATGCACACCTGTGTTTGTATTTATATGAATCTATTCATTGATGAATAGGGATAAGTCTTATGAAGGCCCAGAAATCCCAGACTGCTAGTCATGGCCTTGGGGAAGAAATAGACAGCCCCCCTATTGTGTCCATGTTCCCTCTGTGGGTTAGATGAAGGGAGGGGCCACGACAGAGTGGATCAGAGCTCTTTACAGAGTGGTAAAGAGGTATGGATGGGGTTTGGGACAACATTCTGGTTCGATGAAGGACCAAGTCAGAGTTCTCAGGTGTGGCAGAGGATCACACGGTTGCATAGAGTTCGCCGAGAGCTTTGCAACGGTACCAGGTTTGTCAAAAATGGACTTAGGATGAGGAAGTTATCAACCTGAGAAGTTGGCAGTAGCAGGGTTATGTGGTTGACTTTTGACTTTTCGAACCCGCATTGCGGATTGCGGATTGCGGAAGTCGGAGGTGTAAATCTTCGGAGTTGCACGTTGTGGTTCCGACTTTCGGACTTCCGCAAGGCGGATTTTGGATTGCGGAAGTCGGAGGTGTATTCCTTCGACGCTGTATATTTGGAGTTCCGACTTTTCGACTCCCGCAAGGCGGATTGCGGATTGCAGAAGTCGGAGGCGTATTTCTTCAACGCTGTATATTTGGTGTTCCGACTTCTGATTCCCGCACTGCGAATTGTGGATTGCGGAAGTCAGAGGTGTATTTCTTTGATGCTGTATATTTGGTGTTCCGAATTCCGATTCCTGCACTATGGATTGTGGATTGCGGAAGTCATAGGCGTATTTCTTCGATGTTGTATATTTGGTGTTCCGGCTTTCGACTCCTGCACTGTAGATTGCGGAAGTCGGAGGTGTATTTCTTCGACGTTGTGTATTTGGAGTTCCGACTTCCGACTTTCGACTTGCGGATTGTGGATTGCGGACTGAAGTTGTTGCAGCTGTGTAAAAGTGCAGAGTTGCGGATTCTTAAAAAAATAAAAATAAACTAGCAGGTTGTTTCTAAGGAACTCCCCCATCACCTCTAAAGGGCACCAAGGGGATCGAGGATGTTACAGATGATATCAGAGCTCAAGGTTGCAGCACTGGGGCTGCTTGGCCCAAAGTATGAGTTTACAAGCAGGAAAGTCCAAGAAAGGCCAAGTTGGACTTAACCATAATTTTTGAAAGCAATGTGAGCAGCAAGGCATATGAACCTAGTGCGATGAGAGCTATTGCAGTGATCAAGGAAAGCTACATAGGGTTGACAAGATGGTTGCAGCTGAAAATTGGAGAATAATCTCCAAAGGGCAATGTTGATAAAGAGGAAAATTTCTCACCTTAAACTATTTCTGTTTATAACTTAAGAATTGTCTGCTTGGAAAGTAGCAAGTAAGAATGTTATACATGAGTATATGTATTGAATTGTTGTTTGGTGAAAAAATCATAGCCAATGATTCCATGTGTGCTTGCTAGAGAGACCATGAAAGTGGATCAACTATGATGTGGAAGGGGAATTCCATGCTATGATGAGGGATTGGAAATAGAGAATTCCTTAACCCCTATCTTGCTCTTGTATTTATATTTTATGAGCTTTATATATAGAAAATTATGGCATAGGAATGCTGAAAATGCAAGAGATTAGACGGATAAAGTGAATGTGCACTAGTGGGCATATTGCTAGACATTGCACAGTGCATGAGAAGATGCTTATGCACGTATATGATGTTACATGTTGGTAAAGCTAGTGAATTTTTACATATGCAGTGAGCCACTTAAGATAATTATTGTGGTTGATAATCACCATTGGCGTTGGTATTGGTTGTAGGACTAAAGACAACAGAAGCATGGCTAAAGATGTTGATGATGTTGTTGCATGTGACCAACAACCTTATGAAGAAAGGTTGGTGCAACAAATTTGTGATCATGAGGTTGGTGGAAGGATTGTGTAATCCTTTGCAAGAGACCAACTGATCATGTAACATCAAATATGCTAATGGGAGCCATGCAGGTAATGGTTTATTTATGATTACATACAAAAAGGGGATTGGGTAAGAATCCCTTGAGCCATATTTAATAATCGTAAATTGGTATGTATGTGATGATGAGTGCATTTAGGCAAACATTATTCCATCGGGTACGGTGAGGTATGTGGTAGTAAGAGAAAGGATCCTTATACCATCTAGCTGTTTTGAATCGTAAATGCATTCATATGAAAATATATCATGCCATTTGTATGTGCTGGTTATGGGTTTAATAACCACAACAAGTGAGAACTTATAGTCCTGTTGTGGTAGTGCATGCCATATGAGACAGTCATGGTTAAGGCCATAATGTGGTTGGAATGATAACACTATAGTGCTACATAAGCATCCCATGAACTCCCTATTGATGTTAATTTGGGATGAAACCTCTTTGCCAACAACCAAGGAGCGAGAAAACTCCTGAGGTGTTGTTCGGGTAGATAAGGAAGGCACCGAAATAAGTTAACCAAGTGATTGGGGAGATGGTTGGGTGATGTGTTGAGGAAATACCCATACTTTCCAAAACATCATGGTGGACTGCATGGCATGACATTATGGTATTCATGAATCAATGTGAGGTTGCATTTAGTGAATGCACATTAAAATATTATGTAAAGGTTGTGAATGTGCATGCATATGTGTGGGTGCACATGTTGAAATGCATTGTGTGAATGCATGGTTATGATATACATTTTATAATAATTAGATAATAGATGAAATGATGGAATTATTGACAATTATAAGATCCTTTCATGAGATGCTATGGATGCAGGGGAAAGACTTGAATGAAAAAGGTAGTCATGTTTGATGGCCTACTATAATGCACTATTGGGAGGATAGAGTTGCATGAAATGATATGGCTGTGAAGTAATGAGTATTTAAAGTTTTATTTGATTGCATAGATGATGTGACTGTACCTTGCAATTCTATTGTGATAATGATTCACATTAAGTAAATGTGTTTATGTGATATTGAGATAATAACAACTGATAATGTTTGAATTATTGAGTATTATAATTCTGAGATCACTTCAATGACTGTTGTAACAATGAAAATATTATATGCATGGATACCCACAAAGTGTTTGGCTGATTGATTTAGGTAGCAATGTCTTGGGTATGGCAATGTGGGTAAGTCCATAATAAAGACTGGAATCTACCATGTGCAAAAGCCAAACAAAAAAATTTGTGAGAAGGATCTCAAGGTTCTCAAATATGATTTCTATATGAAACAGATTTATAAATTGCAGATTTGAGTTTTTGCTAATAATTACTAATGATTGTTTGGATTCCCTAGAATTGTGTCAAGAGGATGTATTGTAGGTGGATGTTCATGTTCTGGTAGTGAGTGCAACACCATAATGGATATATTTCTACCACTTACAAGAGCCAAACAATATGAGGATGGCCTCATGGTTAAATAAATCAAATTTTTGTAGGAGACAGAATTGTAAATTCATATTTAAATTTGATTATTAATGTCATTGACTAGTTATGGAAATCAAATTTGAATTTGATTTCTAGTGCTGCTCACTGTTTGGCTATTTGAGAAGTGTGTCAGGAAGACACATTCCAGGAAGATCATGTGCTATGGCTTGCAGAAGCCAAGCTCCATGGGAAGGATCCCATGCTTTGGAAATGGGTTTCGGGTGAAACGCCATTGTAAATTTTGATAATGTCTCATATGAACTGCATGTTGGTAAACAACGCGGGTGAAATGGTAAAATTATGCCAAAATGGCATATGTTGTTTATGAAACGTGAAAGGGAAAGGGATTGGGGTAACAAACTCGAGGGACTGTTAACTTAGAGAAGGGAGCCCCATTCCTCGCGAAAAGAAGAGAAAATACATCTGCAAAACGGATAAGTATTTTGTAACCCTTGCTGAGAAAATGCATGACTAATTATTGGGATTAATATGCAGAGCATGTTTTTAATTCTGACTATTTGAGTTGTGATTATGGCATACATGACTCACATCGGAGAGGGGTGCACACCTCTCGGGTGCTATGTTGTGTTATGGTTTTCAATATTGACTACACCCTAAGGGAATGGACGCATTCCTGGTGTTTCAATATTAGAGAGTGAATTTTTATGAAATATGTTACAATTTTATATCAGTGATACTGATGAGATTGCCTACCCATCTTGTGTTGTCAGTGATTACACATGCAATTTGGTGCTGCATACTAAAGAATCAAAGTGAGGAAGGGGTACCATCCTTATGTGTGTATGTGGTTGTTCCATTGCCCAATAAATCCAGTTAGTATGCTGGTTGGGAATTGTGACTAGAATGTGGTGATATTTGTAAAGGCATAAAATCTCTATTGGTTCAGTAGTAAGGACCTCCTACACCTACCCAAGACAACGCTGAGGGAAGGGGCTCCCAAGGGACTGTGCAGCAGAGAAGGGGACCTTTCTCGGGCTGTGAGTGGAGGTGAGGTGGGTGCCGAGACTGGATGGAACCCATTGAGATTCCTATGGCTCCATAGTAGAGCCCTTGAATTGGAAATAATTATGGTGCAGTTTCCTTCCATTGGCCTGTTGACCCAGACGGAAGTGCTGACTTGGAAATGGAGAGGGAAAACCAGGTATGGGACTGGTTTGGCACCATAAATGCTTGGAAAATCCAGTCGATGCACTGGTTGAGCATTGAATGTTGTGGAGAAGCCTGCGTGATGGCCAAACATTCGTTAAACGCTTGGTAAATCCAGTCGGTGCACTGGTTGGGCATTGAATGTTGTGGAGTAGCCTGCGTGTTGGCCAAACATTCGTTATTGTATCCATAGGTGATCCAAGGCTTGTAAAGAAAATAAGGAGCCCGTGGAATAACGTGAAGACATCCAATACAGATAAGTATTTAATTATCATCTATTTCTTATTTTGAATAATGAAAAATTTCATGTACAAGTCTTATAACAACCAAGTTGATACACTGTTATTTCTTTGTTAGAACCCAGGTAATTGCGGGAAGCAAGAACCTTGAAGGCATCCTAAGAATGCATTTGGAAATGTGATTGTCCTAGAAATCTCAGTATGAGTAGCAATGGAAAAGGGTGCTAGTGGACTTGTGTGGGTCCTAGCAACCAAAGGTTCTGTAGGAAAACCATGGGGAGGGGTTCCCTCGTTGAGAAGCCTTGGACATACCTTAGACACCAAGTGTCATTGCCAAAAAAAGGAAAAGGTGAGTCAAGCATTCACATTTGAAGTGAAAGAGACCAAGGAGCATGGAACCACAGTTGTGGTGGGGCTCCGGATTGGAACAATATTAAGAGGGCAAACTCTTACTCTTTCCTTTTTGATTGATGCATTTTAGAGACATAAAATTGTTGAATGCATGTTATGACTGAAAGTTGATTGCATTTATCTTGCTTGAAATACATTGTGAATGCTGAATTAGTTAATTCCCCGTGAAAGGATGAACATGAATGAGTTCATTTGCATGTTGGACAAGCATGAAATGTGTGGAAGTCTTGTGAATAAAGCATGAAATTTCCATGTCAATTGGGAAAGTCATTGACTGATCTTAATGCGTATGTTATGCTTGGCATAACAAGATTTGCAAGGATGAATTTCATAGGTGAAAATTAAACCAATTGGTTGCAGTTGTTACAAGGCAAGTGTTGCTAGTAAGCAAAGTGTGGGCAACTGTGCACATTGACCATGACAATAGACTAAAAGCTATTTGATTTGGCTGAAAATTTTCTTCAAACAATTGCCAAGACCCAAGAAAATCTTGAGGAAGTGCTCAAGCTACAAAAGCAACATAATGAGATGAACCACAAGGTTTTGTAGGACTCTATTTGTCTGCAAAATGGGGTAAAGGCATTCTGGAATCTATCAACAATGGAAAGGACAGTGGGTCAATGAATAGTCATTCATCCAATCAACCCATTAATAAATGCTCAAGGTTGGAAGAATCAAAGTAAATTGAGTAGGTAAAGAAAAAGAAGCCACTAAAATGTTGGGAATGTGGAGGAAATCATTGCCTTCGTAACTTCCAAACAAAGGACAACAAGAAAGATACTATCCATAAAGTTTCTAGACTTGTGGATCAGCTGGAAGGTAAATAAAAGGAAGGGACTGTTGTGGAGCAATGCCCACATGTGGAGCTGGAAGGTCAAAGCCAACATGAGCAGCTTGTAGAAGCCAAGGGACTTGGTCCTAAAAACCCAGAGTAAAAGATGAAATGTAGGACATACCTGCTACATTTTTGTGAATTTTGGATATGTGTAAACTGTGTAAGTATTCCTAAGTATTGAAACACCGAGGATGATGTTATTCTAAGGGGGACAAGATTGTAATATCCCCATTTTGACCCTTCGGATGTATTGGATTTTAATGTAAATGTCATATATATGTGATGTATGATTTCTAGTGTGGAGCTCAAGGCCAAGGACCCGCTAGTGAATGCTCAACCTTGAAGGGTCGGTATTTTGTGTTGTGCTATCCATGTGATAGTAAGCCATGGGGAAATTGTAAAAATGATGTAAATAATTGTAATGCAAATAAAATACCAAGGGGCTGTCTATGGATGCAACTAAATGAGGGGAGCTATGTGTATCCACTAGGGACAGGTGAGGGGGTTGTGGGATTGAACCCTAGGATACCATATGTCACCTTGGGAACCCCCTTTGACTGTCCTAGCTGTCATTTAATGCTGTTGTAAGGAAGTAATTCAGAAATATTCTCATGAGGTTGATGGAGTATGGGCAGCCTTGAAAATTCGTGAGGCAGGGTATGGGATCTGTTTTGCTTGTCCCATAAGTCACTCCACCTCGGGGGAGAACATTTTCCTCATTCCCCATTCCATGGTGGGGGGGTAAGCATCATTTTTTATAGAGGATGCAGGCACAACAGTGAGAAGAACCGGAAACCATGACTTGGAATGAAGCCACGATTTGCAGAGCCAAAAACGCCCATAAATCTGCATGGGAAGTGAAATCCGTTAGGGAATCCATAGACCTGAACCTTGGGGCAATATTGAGAGGGTTGCATGCCCAGAAATCCATTGGGAGACCCATATTTGATAGCCAAAAACCCAGTTGCGAGACAAAACCTTTCTGTCGCAACCTTGAGGAAGATCCAAGAGCGGATCGCAATGGGAGAGAGACCCCGGGGGCGGGGGTAGACTTCATGGTAGAGCCAGTGAGGGATCATTTAAACTTGGTTTAGAAGTTGGGACCAACCATACCTGCCTAGGTAAACGTTGAGGGAAGGCTCTCCCGAGGGACTGTGTATCATAGAAGGGGACCTTACTTAGGATGAGAGTGGAGGTGATGGGGGTTCCTGGACTGTCTGAAGCCAATTGGATATGCCGGTAGCTCTGTGGTTGAGCTCATTGGCTTAGGAAACTTCTTCCTTGTCTCCCCACTTGCTTGACAGAGCCAACTGTGTGATGTATGACCATGAATGACTGTGCCGAAGGTTATGAGTGAGCTTGTTAGTTCCTCCTTAGTGGATACACAACCCCAGCTCGGGGGTGGTTTGTGAGTACTGAAAGAATACAGGCTGGGTAGAGACCTATGGTTGGGTTGGAACATTGCAGTCCATATCCAGTTTCTTGGATATTTCAATGAAAAGACAAGTGTTCTCTGTGATTTATATCATGTTCATTCCGTGTTTTGAATGCTTAATTGTTCATGTTAATGGGAATGAAATGATTATCTTAAGTTAGTCAACATAAGCCTGTGCATAATATGAGAAGAGTACTAATTACCTGTAGGTTGTTTCATCATTCTGCTTGGGAGAAATGTGCTGATGCATTCCATTATATGTGTGTGGACAATGTTTCATTCCAATGTGTTTAATTGAGTATGCATATGCACACATGTGTTTGTATTTATATGAATATGTTCATTGATGAATAGGGCTAAGTCTTGTGAAGGCCCAGAAATCCCAGACTGCTAGTCATGGCCTTGGGGGAGAAATAGACACCCCCCTTGTTGTGTCCATGTTCCCTCTGTGGGTTAGATGAAGGGAGGGGCCATGACATAGTGGATCAGAGCTCTTTACAGAGTGGTAAATAGGTATGGATGGGGTTTATGGCAACATTTTGTTTGGATGAAGGACAAAGTCATAGTTCTCAGGTTTGGCAGAGGATCACACCGTTGCATAGAGCTCGTCGAGAGCTTTCCAATGGTACCATGTTTTCCAAAAATTGACTTAGGATGAGGAATTTAATAGCCTGAGAAGTTGGCAGTAACAGGGGTATGTGGTCGAATCCTGAATTTTCGAATCCGCATTTTGGATTGCGGATTGCGGAAGTCGGAGGCATAAATATTCGGAGTTGCATGTTGTGGTTCTGACTTTCCGACTCCCGCAAGGGGTATTGTGGATTGCGGAAGTCGAAGGCCTATTCCTTTGACGCTGTATATTTGGAGTTTCGACTTTCCGACTCCCGCAAGGCAGATTACGGATTGCGGAAGTCAGAGGCGTATTTCTTTGACGCTGTATATTTGGTGTTCCGACTTCCGATTCCCACACTACGGATTGTGGATTGCGGAAGTCGGAGGCGTATTTCTTCGATGCTTATATTTGGTGTTCTGAATTTTGATTCCCGCACTGCGGATTGCGGATGTCGGAGGCGTATTTATTCGACGTTGTATATTTGGTGTTCCGACTTCCGACTCCCGCACTGTGGATTGTAGATTGCGGAAGTTGGAGGCGTATTTCTTTGACGCTGTGTTTTTGGAGTTCCGACTTCCGACTTGTGGATTACGGACTGAAGTTGTTGCAGCTGTGGAAAAGTGCAGAGTTGTGGATTCTTAATTTTTTTTAAAAATTAGTAGGTTGTTTCTAAGGAGCTCCCCCATCACCTCTAAAGGGCACCGAGGGGATTGGGGATGTTACAATTAATAATTAAAATAAGTTAACAAAATTTTGTAGAATTATTTATTTATTTAACTAATTAAATTAAAAATATATATCACATTTTTTTTCAAAGAAAGAAGGATAATGTTTTTCCAAAAATTGAATGTAATGCATATTAATTATGTGCATACAATTACATATTAAAAATTACCAAACTAAATAAGTGCAAGTAATATATTAAGATAATTCCAAGAGTAAGACAAAAGTATTAACTAGGTTAGTTTTGGGGCTACATAAGTGTCTTTATCTCCTTTTAACAAGTCTTGAGGGGGTGAGAAATTGAAGGGATTTGTTCCCCTTCATTAACCAAAAATGGCCATCATTGTCAACACTAGGAGGTGTAGTAATAAACTTCTCAAGCAATTCAACCTCTAAATCTCAATTGTATCTTGGAATTGGAATTAATAGAGGGAGAACAACCCTCTTGACTTAACTATGTTGAAAAAGATGCAATCAAGTAGATAAAATCCATCAATCAAGGACTTGATTGATGGGATTAGTTAGGATTGTTTTACATCATTTCAATATATATATATAAAAGCTTAGATGATAGAGTTAGGTGACAAGGTTTAATTTATTTTATAAATTGTTGTTATTAGTTTGAATAGTGTTTGAGACATAGTTTTGTCCACTTTGTTTTATGACATCTTTTGAATAAGAAGATTTCATTGAAATTTGTTTAATTATGTGATTTTAGGGTTCCAAGGGGTAGGGTCCACTCAAGGGTAGATCACAAGAACCATCTTTTATGTTGTTTTTCTATGAATTTTGTACTTTCACTTACAACAACATTCTTATTTTCTGTAATAACCCCACTTCGACCCTTGGAATATATATTGAATCAATTATGTAAATGTTTTCTTATTTGGACTGTGCGATTGGATTTTCAAGCTAATTTGAATGCTATGTAAATATTATGTTTATAAATAATATGAATGAACCAATATGATTGTGTAAGCTGCACCAAATGGGCTATGATTTCACTAGAGGGGAAGAGGAAAGTGGGTATGTGGGGGATTGAATCCTCAATTGGAAAGTGTCAACCATAAAGCCAATCCAATTGCTACCAAGAGCCTTGAATGAGCCAAATACTACCTTTTAGTTTCACCTAATCATTTTAATTTTTTGTGTGAGAGTGGTGGGAGAAATCCCTTCATGTAGTTAAGGAAGAATGGGGATGAAGGCACTTCGAGGATAGTTGCATAAGTGATTTCCCCCATGATCAAAATTTATGTTAGGGTATCCTGTTGCTTTCCCCTCTATCCTAATTGCGGAGTTAGAGTCGTCGACCTTACCTCTCACACATATGTTCACCTAGACTCTCTTGATACTTATGCTTCGCTTTGAATTTTTCTCTTGTCTAGACTCTCTTGAGATTCTTATTGATGCAGGAGCATCGGGGCCTAGGAAAAATAATCGAAGATGATAAACAGGAGAAGTCAACCAGGGGGATTGCCGATGACCACCGGTGTGAAGGGATATTGGTTGTCGAAGCCAATTAGTCGAGCAAAAGTTGTCGATATGCGGTCGATAGAAGGAGAAGGTTAGAATTTGACAAGTTTGATGTCGATATATGACAGGGTTGCAGTGAAAGAGGTCGGATGTCAACAAGTTGTCGAACAACAACACCGACGGATTGCGGTGGAATCCAAGCGTGGAGGATGGGGCATACTGAAAGCCGTGGAGGAAAAGTAAAACCGACAAGACAAGCAAGTTCGAAGGGATGATGAAGTGCAATATGGTCGAGATGAGGCCGACAACTGTCACAAAGTCAGAGAAGCACAATTATTCAAAAGGAAGTACTTAGAAGCTGTTGGAGGTTGTTGAGGAAGTTATGAGAAGTTATGAAGGTGGTTGGGATCAGGATAGATGTCACCAAAGCCAGGGGTTGTGCATCACGACCAGAGGGCATTGAAAACTACAGGTATGCAGGACCTGGAGGATTCGGTGGACAGAGGAAGAGTGTCTTGGGGAACGAAGTAGACCTTGGGAAGAGAAACAACATGGTAGAAAAGTAGTGTGAAGGCACATAGGAGGGTATCTGATCCATAGCTCATTAGTTCAGTAGATAACTAGGAGAGGGAGAAGATTGCACATAGCTGAAAAACACACTTAGAGACAGAGTTACATTTCTGCACATTGTAGGCTAAGGCCGAGTAGTTGATAGTTTACTTTGTATTTGCACATTATAACCGATTCAATTTAGTAGAAGCTAGGTTCTGGCATTTAGTTCACATCCATTCTATGTGAGCACTTGTGTGTTGTTGTGTGTCATAGTTGAGCAAGAGGGTCCGACTGACCTGACTTGCGTCAGTTTGGTATCAGAGCCGGAAAGAGCCGGTAATATCAAAATCCAGTTGAGATGGAAAGAATCCAGTGTTGAGCAGTTGAATCCGAGAGTCGGAAGAACCTGCATGTGAGTGAACAACTCCAACTGTGGTTAGGTAGAGTTGTACACAGTTGTGATGTCCAGTTGCGATTGGACGAGTGAATATTTAAGTTGAGGTTGAAAATGGCTCAAAGAGGCGTTAATGTTTGAGGTATAGGATGAAGAGTGCATGTAAACAATGCAAAGTTTGACGAGTGAAGTCGTAGCAATCAAATAAATCCAGAGACATGGTTGTATTCCTGATGCGCTAGACCACAACAACGAGAAAGTCGAGGAAGTGGAAGCATGGGAAGATGTCAAAGAAGAACCAGAAGTCAAACTGATCAAGCTACTATCAGAGATGAGAGGTCGGACAAAGATGGATGTACCTACCTACTTAGGAAGTCTGGAATCAGAGGACTTGATCGACTGGTTCAGAGAAATAGAGAAATACTTCGACATAGAGCAGATCAAGGATCCTAAATGGTTTAAGACTGCATGTCTGAGGTTGAAGGGTCATGCCTCATTGTGGTGGGACAATGTGCAGGCTGATAGAGTTAAGAAAGGCAAGGAGAAAATCAAGTCTTGGGACGGGATGGTTTCCAAGCTGAAGGGGAAGTTCTTTCCCAACGACTATGTGATTTCGTTGTTCAGGAAGTTGCAGAACTTTCGACAAAAAGAGATGACCGTGAAGGAATACACAGAAGAGTTCTATAGATTGTCGTTTCGGTCGGTTCAAACCGATGAAGGCGAAGAAGCTGTCATGAGATATGTAAATGGCTTGAAGTATGCCATACAGGATGAGTTGAGCCTGTCGAGGTTCAGAGCGGTTGGTGAAGCCTACCAGTTAGCTCTGAAGGCGGTAGAGAAACTATCGAGGAAAGCTGCATCGACCAGAGGGAGGATGACTGGTTGGGGTGAGAAGACTGTTTCCGTGATGGGCCAAGGTAGCGGAACCAGGAGAGAACCCATCGAAGACAAATGAAGTGTGGAAGGGACAATGACTAGAGAGAGAACGCAAGGTAACTGATGGGATAGTCGAGAGACCCGCGATCGGGGTGCATATGGTTGAACTGGTACGACATACAAGAAAGGAGCTGACAGAACATTTGTAGTCCGTTACAAGTTTCGCAGTGTGGGACACAAATCCTATGAATTCTCGGAGAATATACATTGAGCGGATGAGTCGAAACCCAGACATTGAAGAGATGAGCAAGTCTACGAGAGGGCAGAATCGACATCCGACAGTGGCGAAGAGGGTAGAGGAAAAGGTGGAACTATGATGGCCAGGAGAATGTTGGTTCAGGGAAACCGACGCGACGATAAAGAGCCGACACAACGAAAGGCTATCTTTCGGACTAAAGTGCTGATCGACGACAGGTATTGCAAGACCATAGTCGATGGTGGCAGTACAAAGAATCTTGTGTCGCTGGAGGTCATTGACAAGTTGGTCTTGAGATTTACAGAACACCCAAATCCATACAAGATATTGTGGTTGCAGAAAGGACATCATGTCAAGGTAACCAGACAGTGCCTGATTAAATTGAAGGTCGGGAAGCTTGAAGATAGTGTACTGTGTGACGTAATCCCAATGGACACATGTCATTTGTTGTTAGGAAGACCATGGAAATATGATGGGAAGATGATCTATGATGGTCGAGCCAACATAGTCACAATGTGGAAAAATGGCACGCAGAGGATGTTGAAGCTGAAGCAGGAGGAGCAAGCCGACTGCAAGCAGGGCGAGAACAACTATTGGGAGAAGCGAGTGCTAATGCACTCAGCAAAGGAGTTCCTTGCAGAGGAGGAGAAACAGTTGGGATGTTTCACCATCATTCTGAAGGGATCATGTGTCAAGAGTTTGACAATGGAGAGAATTCTGGTCGAAGTCGAAAAGATGCTCGACGAGTTTCAGAGCATAGTATTCGACGAGGCACCGACGGTATTTCCACCAACGAGAAGCATATCCCATCAGATCGACTTGATTCCAAGGTTGAGTTTTCCAAACAAAAAACCACATAGAATGACTCTGGAAGAGGGTCAGGAACTCAATTTGCAAGTCCAGGAGTTGTTGGATAGAGGATTGATCAGAGAGAGTTTGAGCCCACGTGCGGTACCAGCTGTACTAGCACCAAAGAATGGTGGATAATGGAGGATGTGTACAGACTCCAGAGCTATCAACAAGATCACGATCAAGTAATGGTTTCCATTTCTGAGAATGGACGACTTGATGGATTGCTTGAGTGGAGCGAGATAATTCACCAAGATTGACCTGAAAAGTGGTTATCAGGGTTCGAGAGGGTGATGAATGGAAAACAACATTCAAGACGAAGGAAGGGTTGTATGAGTGGTTAGTCATGCCATTCGGATTTACTAATGCATCGAGTACATTCATGTAGTTGATGAATGATGTACTGGATCCATTCTTGGGAAAGTTAGTAGTTGTGTACCTAGACGACATCCTGATATTTAGTCGAACCAAGGTCGAACACTTGGAGCACATTCGACAAGTATTGCAGAAGTTGCAGGAAGAGAAACTGATGGTGAACTTGCAAAAGTGTTTCTTTATGAAGGAAGAAATGGTGTACTTGGAATTTGGAATCTTGAGTAAAGGGTTAGTGATGGACCCAGAGAAGGTGAAGTCAATATTGGATTGACCAGAATCGACAAGCACGACAAGAGTGCCGAGTTTCCATGGACTTGATAGTTTCTACAGGAAGTTCATCAGAAGATTCAGTTAGATATGTGCACCTTTGACAGAGTGCATGAAGAAAGGGGAGTTCAAGTGGACATAAGCTTCCAAGAAAGATTTCGACAAGTTGAAGGAAAAGGTGACTGAGAGCCCGGTGTTAATGCTCCCAGATTTCAACAAAGTTTTCCAAGTTGATTACGACTCAAGTGGAATGGAAATTGGAGCAGTGTTGAGCAAGGAGGGCCGACCAATTGGATTCTTTAACGAGAAGTTGGATGATGCGAAGCAGAAATATTTGGTCTACGAACAAGAGTTAGATGCTATTTTCCAAGCGTTGAAGAAGTGGAGGCATTATTTGTTTCCCAAGGAATTTTTGTTGTACATAGATCACCAAGCACTGAGGTACTTGAATACTTAGTTGAAGTTGAATCAACGACACATGAAGTGGGTTGAATTCCTGCAGGGATATACCTTCATGTTGCGACACAAGTAGGGCAAGTCGAACAAGGTTTCCGACGTGCTGAGTCAAAGAGTTGCATTGCTGAACACAACATCAGTTCAAACAAAAGGAATAGAGTCGGTGAAGACAGAGTATGAGACCGACGAGGATTTTGCTAAAGCATGGAAGGTGAGTAGCAAACCATGGAGTGTCGACAAGACTCCATACTTGGATTATTTTATCCAAGAGGGATACCTATTAAGGGGATCAAAATTGTGTATTCCCAGAGGATCCATAAGGATGAACCTAATTCGAGAGCTGCATAGTGGTGGATTAGCACGTCATTTGGGCATCGACAAGACCAAGGTGTTGGTCGAAGAAAATTATTATTGGCCAGGAATGATGACAGATGTCGGAAGGTGGGTTCGACAGTGTCAAGTTTTCCAGTTGGAAAAATGAAGAAGTCAGAATACAGGGTTGTATACACCATTACTAGTGCCGAATACCCCATGGGAGCACCTGAGCATGGATTTTGTGCTAGGATTGCTGAAGACACAACAAGGTAACGACTCAATATTTGTTGTAGTCGACAGATTTTCGAAGATGGAACACTTTATTTTGTGTCGGAAGACAAGTGACTTCCTAAGCATTGCTGTACTATTCTTTAAGGAGATAGTCAGATTGCATCGGTTGCCGAAGAGTATAACGTCGGACAGAGATACCAAGTTTATGGGACATTTTTGGAGAACCCTATGGAAGAAATTGGACACGAGGTTGCAGTTTAGCTCATAATATCATCCATAGACAGATGGACAGACCGAGGTGGTGAACAAAATTTTGGGAAACCTATTGAGATGCTTGACGACCGACAGACCCAAACAGTGGAAGAATGTGTTGGCGCAAGCAGAGTTCACGTACAACAATTATGTGAATCGGTCGATAGGTATGAGCCCATTCTAGATTGTTCAAGGAGGAATCCCACATGGAGTGGTGGATTTGGTCGCTATACCGACAAAGATCAGGAAAAGCGCAGATGGAGAGTCATTTGCAGAGCATATGAAAGAAGTGCATGACAATGTACGAAAGCGCATTGAAAAGAGAAACACGACATACAAGTTGAGAGCCGACAGGAAGAAGAGGCTACAGTCATTCAGCGAAGGAGACTTATTTTATGGACATTTGCGGAAGGAGATATTTTTGACAGGAATGTATAATAAGCTGAAGTTGAAGAAGATTGGACAATGTAAGATTCCGAAGAAGATTTCGGACAATGCCTATGTGTTGGAGCCGCTGAAGGACTTGAGCATATCACCTACGTTCAATGTCTCATTTCTGTACAAATTTGAAGAAGGTTTAGCTAGCAGCAGCACGGAAGTGTCGAACATCGACTGGACATTGCAGATTCCAGGTCAACATGGCAAAGAGGAAATCGTCAGAGTGTTAGAGGAGCGCGAAGTCGGATGGACGTGGAGTTCACGAAAGAAAGAATACTTAGTCCGGTGGAAGGATGATGAGTTGCAGGAGGCGACATGGATTTTCGAAGAAGAATACAGGATATTGAAGGGGAAGTCAAATTCTTTTTCACTTGGGGAGTATGATGCAGGAGCATTGGGGCCTAGGAAAAACAATCGAAGATGATCAACAGGAGAAGTCGAAAAAGGGGATTGCCAACGACCACTGGTGCGAAGGGATATTGACTGTCGAAGCCAAGTAGTTGAGCAAAAGTTGTCAATATGCGGTCGACAGAAGGAGAAGGTCGAAAGTCGACAAGTTTGATGTTGACATATGACAGGGTTGCAGCGAAAGAGGTTGGGTGTCGAACAACGACACCCGAGGATTGCGGTGGAAGCCAAGTGTGGAGGATGGGGTGGACTGGTAGCTGTGGAGGCAAAGTAAAACCGAAAAGACAAGCAAGGTCGAAGGGATGACAAACTGAAGTATGGTCAAGATGAGGCTGACAAATGTCACAGAGTCAGAGAAGCACATAAGTAAAAAGGAAGTACTTAGCAGCCGTTAGAGGTTGTTGAGGAAGTTATGAGAATTTATGAAGGTGGTTGGGATCAGTACATATTTCACCACAGGAAGGGGTTGTGCAGCACGACTAGAGGGCGCTGACAACTGCAGATCTGTGGGACCTGGAGGATTTGGAGAATAGAGGAAGAGTGTCTCAGGGAATAGAGTAGACCTTGGGAAGAGCAGCAGCAGGGTAGAAGGGTAGCGTGAAGGCACAGAGGAGGGGATCCGATCCATAGCTCATTCGTTCAGCAGAGAACTAGGAGAGGGAGAAGATGGCACACAGCCAAAAAACACACTTAGAGACAAAGTTATATTTCTGTACATTGTAATAGGCTAAGGACGACTAGTTGATAGTTTACTTTGGATTTGCACATTGTAACTAATTCAGTTTAATATAAGCCATCTTCTGGCATTGAGTTCAAATCCAGTCTGTGTGAGCACTTGTGTGTCATAGTTAAGCAAGAGGGTCTGACTGACCTGACTTGTGTCACTTACACACCCTCACAGACCCAGACCCTAGAAAACATAGATATCTACCTCGACACCATCGCCGAGACTTGTCCACGTGTGGACCACTGAGAATCTCTTTATGTGGGGACCATCGTTTGATTCACTTTGCACACAGGTTGTTTTACCCTATGTAGACACATTGACTTACCCTCGCACATCGAACACTCCTTCCCTCCTGCATTTTCACAGACTTGTCTCGACACCATACTGTTCGTTACCCTATAATTGTAATATGTATATTGAGAGACAAAGAATTGGATGTAAGTGATCCCTAAGGCTTGATACCAAACTTGTGAGTTTTGCTACTCGTACATGGCTAAGAAGCCATGAATGAAATCTACAGGTAGATCCCCAACATGATGAAATCAGTTGGAATCTTTCTATGCACATAGTGGAAGCACTTAGCAAGATGGATCACCTGAGGGATCGAGATTGGTGAGGGGGATGCTTGAGCCTAGAAAGTGTTGTGTGAGGTAGTTATTGTGGAGCCAATGATATGCTAGTTGTTTGAGGCTAATGTAGAACTTTGTGTGAGCAATTGGCTTGACATAAATATCATAATGAGTTGTGGGATGAGATATAGAAACCTATAGGTGTTTTATTTTCCATAGTGGACTCATATCCTGGATTGGGGGTGGAATCTTAGTAGAAATAGTATATGATGGACAAAGTACCTACGGTTGGGTGGAAAACTGTACTTACACAACCAATTGCTTGGATCTTTATTTCGGATAAGTATTTCTTTGTATTTGAGTTGATATGTTGTTTTTTTAATAACAAAAATTGTCACTGTGTATTGATATAAAAAAGAGGTCGTGGCTTAACTGGACAACCTGTGAGTATATCGGTTTGGTACTAAAAGGGAAAGTTGTACATAGGTCTTTACAATGTTTAAAATGCTGATTTCCTACTAGTTGACAACATCTATCCTGCTTCTGTTATGACTATCTATTTTACCGAAATAAATCCTACAAAACTTGCTAGCAAGGAAGATATATTTCAAAAACATTACAAAATTGGTCAAAAGAAGAAAACCTTGCCTTTACAAGCCTTATCCCATCCCTTCATTTGGTGAATTGTATTTGACTTGATGCCTTGGATGGTCTATATCATTATCTATTGCTGTCAAATTTTGTTCTTCATCAGAAAGAATTTCCAAGGCTTCAATGATATGAAATCCTTAGATATTCTCCAAATTCTGAAAATCCAACCATATCCCGATTCTTCCCTTTTCGTTTCAAATTCTTGATTTGATTTTCTTTAACTGCAGATTTACCTTTAAGATGATTGATTTCAACCTTACACTAGGTTTTTTGGACCCAAAATCCGATGACCAAAAAGTCAGATTGTCTACATCTTGTGGTTGACCATCCGACCACTTTCATATTTTTTTAACGTCAGTCTGAATTTGGCTGACTTCCTATGGTAGGATGGTCGCCGGATAACCGATGCCACTATCCAGTTGGATATATGACCACTATAACTTAATAGGAAGTCGGATATCTTCGACAAGGTAGTTGGATATCTGACGATCCGTCCATGTGGAAATGGCCTATATCCGACGTTCTTTACCGTCGATGGTATGGCAAGAACGTCGGATATCTACGGTGTGGTAGTTGGATTTTCGACGATCGGTCCATGTGCAAATGGCCTATATCCGACGTTCCTTGCTGTCGGTGGGATGGAAAGAACGTTGGATATCTACAGCGCGGTGGTTGGATATCCGACGACCTTTTGGTATTTAAAAAAAAATACACTATTAATTGGAAATAATTGCATAATTTTTCAACAGTGGTTTAGAGACTTTATTGGATACACTACTTTTTTATCACAACATAAGCTAGTGTTTCCATATTTGATTCTTCAACAACAGTCTAGAGACGAATAGAGGCATGAATTTTTTGTGACTATAATATGGTGACATTGCCTTATTGTAGAGGGCCAAGGGATTTCAAATTTGTATTTTTTTATAGATCATCTAAGGATTTTTGGCTAGGCAAGGTTTCATAGATAATTTCTTACTTAGCATTTGATCCTAGGATTTCAACCCATCTTCAAGGATTTCCACAATGCACTAGGAACCTGTCACAAGTACCAACTGTCTAAGTCAATGTTTGAATCTAGTACATTTGAATTGAAATACATGTGAACATATTTCAATCCTGCAAAAAAAAAGCAAAATTGCATCAATTATATCAGAATAATAGAATAAAACATCATAAAAGGTTTTAGTATCTAACCTTATAGGTAGATGATGAATCTCACCCATCGTTTGCTTGACTTTTCTGACCAATAACAACTCTTGGATAATTCTCACTTTCAGTGGAGATGTAGAACAAAAGCTCACTTAGTGTTGTCATGAAAAACATTCTCACTTTTTCTTGCTTATCTCGAAGGACATCAATTAGCACTGATATTATTCCAGTACTAGCCACTTCATATTCATTAAGAGTTTCATGCCGAATCAACAAACCCATTACAAACAAGATCTCACTCTACTCCACAAATAGTTTCTCAAGTGATCTTTCATCATCTGCAAACCTGAAATTGGTTATGAGGAGCAACCAAACATCACAACAAGCTCCAAGAAATTGTCAAAATTTAGATGACACATGAGTGGGTTGTAGAAAGCCAACATCATAGCCATTCATTGAGATCCTCTCTGTTTTGAGAATAATTTAATATTCTCTACTGAACAGGGCCAACCACGTGAAGGTGGCTCTTATGGCCCCTCCCCCACCTCACATCACTCTCAATTCCGCATACCCAATGCATGTACTAGACAAAAAAAAAACTGCAAATTCATCCATATTTCATCATGAACTTTCATCTACCATTCATTCAATAAAGGATAACATTCATTAAACCATTGTTTCATTCAGTCAACACATTCATTCAATAAAAGATAACATTCAATAAGCCATTCATTCATTCAGTCAACACATTCATTCAATAAAAGATGACATTCAATAAAGGTCATGTTCGTTGTGGATCCAAATCTTCCAGTCTCATAGATGATATTGTTTCAGCCGTGTTTGTACCCCAGTTTTATATGATATGTAAGTGGACTGTACACTCACCCCAGTAGGGGGGTGTGGGGGGGCATCGACCCCCCATGGGGTTCTAGGGGGGACCATCCCCCCTGGCTGGGGAATCCTGGGGTAGCGCCCCCAAGAAATTTTTTTGGGGCTGTTTTTGTCAGCTGTTTTGCAGGCCCATGGTTTTGGGTATCCCGTGGTATTTTCCCATTGTATTTCCACTATAAAAGAAAGACATTGTAATACGGCTAGGGAAAGATGTATTAGGTTTTATGCATTGTAAAGATCTCTGAGATCTGAGAAGAGAGACTGTGAGACAGTGAAGAGGAAGTGCAGCGGCTGTGTTGTAGGTTGTATCCCTTCACTTTGCTAGATGGAATAATAATAAGGACTGACAACTTCAGTGTGGACGTAGCCCAAGTTGGGGTGAACCAAGATATATCTGTGTCTCTCTTGTAATGTGTGTGTAATTATATTTTCATTTATGTTTATTGTTATTGCTCTGCGATCCTGTTTTTTCTAACAATTGGTATCATAGCCGAAGGTCTATTTGGCAGATAAACCCGCAGGAAGCTAGGGTTTCTGGTTGGAGTAGGAGCAATGGCAGAAGAAGGAAAGTTTAAGGTTGAGAAGTTTAACGGACAAAAATTCACGTTATGGAAGATGAAAATGGAGGACTATTTGTACCAGAAGGATCTATTCCTACTGTTGGGAGGAAGAGCAAAGCAGCCGGCGGCTATGAAGGACGAAGAATGGGAGGTTCTTGACAGAAAGGCTCTGGGAACAATACGACTAAGCCTGGCTTCATCGGTGGCTTTCAATATCTCAAAAGAAACGACAACGGAGGGTTTGATGAGCGCACTGGGTAAGCTGTATGAAAAACCCTCGGCCTCCAACAAGGTATTTCTAATGAAGTGTTTATTTAATATGAAGATGTCTGAAGGTGGATCTGTTACTAATCATTTAAATGAGTTTAATACGGTTACAAATAAGCTAAGTTCTGTAAGTGTGAACTTTGATGATGAGGTTAGGGATCTTCTAATCTTGTGTTCATTTCCAGAAAGATGGAATAGCTTGGTCATGGATGTAAGTAACTCTGTCTCTGGTTCAAACACCTTGAAATTTGATGATGTTATTGTATTCTTAGTGAGGAAATGCGAAGAAAAAGCACAGATGAGACATCAGGTAATGCGTTGACCATGGAGAGAAGGGGAAGACAAAAGGAGAGAGGAAAGAGCCAAGGTAATTGTGGCAAGTCTAAAACAGGCAGATCCAAGTCCAGACTGGGAAAAATAGAGTGCTAGAACTATGGAATGAAAAGACATCTGAAGAAAGATTGCAAATCTCTAAAGAAGAAAGGAGTTGCACAGAAGGAAACTACCCAGGAAAAAAATGTAGCACGTGATGTGTTACAAGATGCTTTGATTCTTGCATTAGATAATACTAGTGATTACTGGGTAGTAGATTCAGGAGCTTCATGTCATGCTACACCCCATAGGAAATACTTTCATGAGTATGTTCTTGGCGATTTTGGAGATGTTTTATTGGGTGATGATGAGCCATGTAAAATTGTTGGAATGGGTAAGGTATGGATACAAGTTAAGAATGAAACTGACTGGCTGTTGAAAGATGTTAGGCATATTCCTGCTATGAAAAGAAATCTGATCTCAACAGGGCAGTTGGGAGATGGCGGCTGTCTATCTACATTTGGAGAAAAGTGGTGGAAGATCACTAAAGGATCAATGGTGATAGCAAAAGGAGATAGGATAGGTACGTTGTATTTATGTCCTCATAATACTGACCATTCTATCTCTTTAGCTTCCATAGGAACAGATACAACATTGTGGCATCATAGGCTTGGCCACATGAGTGAGAAGGGGATGCAGATTCTCCACTCAAGGAAGTTGCTGCCAGATTTGAAGCAGGTAAGTTTGGAATTCTGTGAAAACTGTGTTTATGGAAAACATAAGAGAGTCAGATTTCTCAGGGTTGGGAAACAGAAGAAGAATGAAAAGTTAGAGCTAGTGCATACAGATGTATGGGGACTGGCTCAGGTACAATATCTTGGTGGCTCTCATTATTATGTTACATTTATTGATGATGCAACTAGGAAAACCTGGGTTTATCGCATTAGACATAAATATGATATGTTTGCTACTTTTAAGAAGTGGAAAGCTTTGGTTGAGAATGAGACAGGAAAAAGGTTGAAGTGTCTCAAATCTGATAATGGAGGTGAGTACTGTGGCAAGGAGTTTGATAGTTACTGTTCATACCATGGGATTCGTAGAGAGAAGACAGTCCCAGGAACACCACAAGAAAATGGTGTGTCAGAAATGATGAACATAACGATCATGGAGAGTGCAAGGTGAATGAGACTGCATGAAGGGTTGCCCTTACAGTTTTGGGTGGATGCTATAAATACTGCTGTTTATTTGATAAACAGAGGACCTTCAAGTGCTTTGGATGGTGGTATTCCAGAGGAGGCATGGACAGATAAAAAGGTAAACTACTCATTTCTGAGAACGTTTGGTTGTGAATCATTTGTCCATATTGATAAAGAAAATAGAACAAAGCTTGAAGCTAAATCCAAGAAATGTAACTTTATTGGATATGGGGTTGATGATTTTGGTTATCGTTTATGGGATTATGTAAATCACAAAATCATTAGAAGTAGAGATGTCATATTCAATGAAAAGTTCATGTATAAAGATCAGTTGCAGGGAAATAAATAGGAAAAGGAAAACACAGAGTACATAGTACTTGATGAAATTACAGAAAATGAAGTTCCAAAGGTGCCAGAAAATCAAGAACAGCAGCAAGTGCCTGAAACTCCTGCAACTGTAATAAGATCTACCAGGTTAAGTAGACTCCCTGAACGATACTCTCCTTCAATGTATTATTTGTTGATGACTGATGCTGGTGAACTAGAATCTTATGAAGAAGCAATGCAGGTGGAAACTAGAAAGAAGTGGGAGCAAAGCATGAATGAGGAGATGGACTCATTGGTAGGAAACCAAACTTGGGATCTGGTTCAGTTGCCTGCTGGTAAAAGAGCATTGCAGAACAAATGGATTTATAGGTTGAAGGAAGAAGAAGGAGGCAAGAAGTGGTACAAGGCTAGACTTGTTGTAAAGGGGTTTGCATAGAAGAAAGGTATAGATTTTGATGAAATATTTTCTCCTGATGTTAAGATGACTTCAATTAGGACTATCTTAAGTCTAGTGGCAGCAGAAGATTTGCATCTTGAACAGTTAGATGTAAAAACAACCTTTATCCATGGGGATTTGGAGGAAGAGATATATATGCAGCAGCCACAAGGGTATGAGGTCAAAGGTAAGGAGAACTTGGTATGCAGGTTGAAAAAGAGTTTGTATGGATTGAAGCAAGCTCCAAGGCAGTGGTATTTAAAATTTGATAAGTTTATGACAGAACAAGGTTATAGTAGATGTCATTCTGACCACTGTGTTTATTTCAAGAAGCTACACAATGAAAGATATATTATCTTGTTATTGTATGTGGATGACATGCTTGTTGCAGGGTCTAACATGCAGGATATAAATGTACTCAAAAGGAAGCTAGCTAATTCATTTGCGAAGAAGGATTTGGGTGCTAGAAAGCAAATCCTTGGTATGAGAATAACGAGAGAAAGGAAAAATCGCAAATTGACATTGTTTCTGAGTGAGTACATACAAAAGGTGTTGGAGAGGTTCAGAATGTAGAATGCAAAACCAGTAAGTACACCTTTGGCCAGCCATTTTAGTCTAAGGAAGGAAATGTGTCCCAAGACACAGGAAGAGACAGATTACATGTCCAAGATTCCCTATCAATCAATAGTTGGCAACTTGATGTATGCCATGGTGTGCACAAGACCAGATATTGCACAAGTAGTGGGAGTTGTGAGCAGATATATGAACAATCCAGGTAAAGAACATTGGAAGGCAGTACAGTGGATTCTCAGGTATTTGAGAGGTACCACCACTTAGGAATTATGTTTTGGAGGTTCAGACACTATTCTACAGGGATATGTTGATGTAGATATGGTAGGTGATAAGGATAGCAGGAGGAGCACCATAGGGTATGTGTTTACTGTAGGTGGAATAACAACATGTTGGATTTAGAAACTGTAGAAGGTTGTTGCACTTTCAACAATGGAAGCAGAGTATGTTGCTGTTACAGAGGCTAGTAAATAGATGATTTGGTTGCAGAGGTTTATGGAGGAATTGGGTAAGAAGCAGAAGGATAGCAGGTTGTATAGTGACAGCCAGAGTGCCATTCATCTTGCAAAGAACTCAGCATTCCATTCCAGGACTAAACATATACAACTCAAGTACCATTTCATACACTCTATTCTGGAAGATGAATTGTTGAAGCTGGAAAAGATACATACTAGCCAGAATCCTACAGACATGTTTACAAAGGTAGTGACCAGAGAGAAACTGAGTTCTTGATTGGTTTCAGTTGGCCTTCTAGCATGAAGGTGAAGAGGAGAAAGTTTCCAAGTCCAAGGTCCAACAAGTACAGCAGCGATGGAGTTGTTTTGATCAGTCTCCAAGTGGGAGATTGTTGGTTGTGGAGCCAGATCTTCTAGTCTCATAGATGATATTGTTTCAACCGTGTTTGTACCCCAGTTTTATACGATATGTAAGTGGACTGTACACTCACCCCAGCAGGACCATCCCCCCTAGCTGGGGAATCCGGGGGCATATCCCCCGAGAAGAATTTTTGGGGCTATTTTCGCCAGCTATTTTTTGGGTACGCTGGTTGTGCAGTGGTTAGTCTGTGGAGGTGCGGGCTGTGACGCAGTTTATCGTCGTGTAGTCCTCAGCTTGCAGCGCAGGTCCGATAGTGCACTGCACGGTATTCCTGTCCGAACAACTCATCACTTCACATTGGAAACCTGATTCCACAGTGCCCCAATAGCTACACCTCGGGTGAGACCTCGGCCTGTTCGTAGGTTGTTGCCGAAAGGGCCGGTGAGAAGGGATTTTGTTGGTTAAGTGAAACCAAGAAGAACCTAGGTCTACATTGGAAAACCTCTAGATCAGTTTGATATCCTACAATCTTCATTCTCGAGTTTTGAGAAAATCAAAGATATATGAAACGATGCTTTATGACTGCTCGTCTTCATAGCCGCCTCTTGAAATCAAGGTAAGAAATGGTTTAATGATTCAGTGTAGTAAATAGTTACGTTTATTGAATGAATGTGTTCACTGAATGAATGAATGCTTTATTGAATGTTATCTTTTATTGAATTAATTTGTTGACAGAATGAAACAATGGTTTAATGAATGTTATCCTTTGTTGAATGAATGGTAGCTGTTTGTTTATGATGAAATATGCATGAATTTGCACATATTTTTTTTTTCAAGTACATGCATTGGGTATGGGGAATTGAGAGTGATGTGGGGGGTGTTGGTAGTACGGCTTCCGTTACACCAAAACCCACAGGTGATTGGTAAACTCACCATCGCCAGATTTCAAGGATCCATGAGAGGCGATTAGTCCCTTGTCACGATACACCAGGGAGCACTGACTACTTGCAATTTCGTGAAACAATCTCCCCCTTAGCGCGAGACGAGTGTGTATCGAACTCGTGACCTCTAGCTCTAATACCAATTGTTGGTAGTACGGATTTTGTTACACCAAAACCCGTAGGTGATTGGTAAACTCACCACCGCCAGATTTCAAGGATCCACGAGAGGCGATTAGTCCCTTTTCACGATACACCGGGGAGCGCTGACTACTTGCAATTTCATGCAACAGGGGGGGGGGCATAAGAGCTTCCACCTTCACGTGGTTGGCTCTGTTCAGTAGAGAATATTAAATTACTCTCGAAACAGAGAGGAGCTCAATGAATGGAAACGAGGCTGCCTTTCTACAATCCACTAGCGTGTCATCTAAATTTTGACAATTTCTTGGAGCTGCTTGTGATTTTTTGTTGCTCCTCATAACTAATTTCGAGTTACGATAAATTCAAATGCTGAATGAAACAATGGTTTAATGAATGTCAGCTTTTATTGAATGAATGTGTTTACTGAATGAAACAATGGTTTAATGAATTAATGAAACAATGGTTTAAGGCTGTGGTAAACTCTGACCTGCTAGGAAAAACAGGATCGCAGAGCAATAACAATAAACATAAATGAAAATATAATCACACACACATTACAAGAGAGACACAGATATATCGTGGTTCACCCCAACTTGGGATACATCCATACTAAAGTTGTCAATCCTTATTATTATTCAGTCTAGGAAAGTGAAGGGATACAACCTGCAGCACAGCCACTGCACTTCCTCTTCACTGTCTCACAGTCTCTCTTCTCATATCTCAGAGATCTTTACAATGCATAAAACCTAATACATCTCACAGTCGGCCTTCCTGTTGCGTGCATGCCAATAGGTGGCTTTCACGTAGTTGTTCTTCCTCTAACGGTCTCATGCGACTGGTTCAAGTAGTGGTATCTTTCGCGTGTGCAACCAGTCGCTTTCTTCCTGATTTGCTCCTGCCCATCGCTTAGCACTCCTGGAGCATATTTACCAAAAATAGACCACCGATGGTCTAACCAGACTACGTGCCATCTTTTGTCCAACACTCTGCTTTGCTGACATCCTGTGGATGGGACACTTTGCAGCACTACCTCCTCGCAGCTTCCTCCAACACTGCGCTGCTCGCAACTCCACAGCATCCCAAAAACTTATGCAAAATTGTTTCAATTGAACTGTGCTCAGCTCCGTAGTTCCAAAACACCTTTGTTGCTCAAAAGTGCCCCACTTGGGCCAGGCCCAACAGGCCCCTAACACTTACATGTGGCTTGCCCCCGAGCCACCTGCAACTTTGACTTCCCTGAGTTGTTCCGTCTCCTGCGGAGCTAGATTCGTGACAAACTTATTGTATGTAGAAATCAACTTTTGGACTGTTTGCTTCGTGTCTTGCTCAATTTGGTTGACTGTATCCAGCATCTCAGGTGTGATCTCATCACCTATTTGTCCTTCAACCTGTTCTTGATTCTCACAGAGCTCCTTTAACTTCTCCTCGATCTCCTGCGAGATCGTGCCAGCATCCTCCAGAAATGGTTGCGACTTGTCGCCCATTTCGGTCTCTTTTTGCCGTAAGGCCTGCACTTCCTTCTTAAGCACATTGATTTCTCGATACTTGGTGAGCCTTTCTCTTGGAAGCATGGCTTTCACTTCTGTATCCAACTACTCCAGTGCTGCTTGCTTCTCTTTCACTGCATTCTTTACTTGCAGCAATCTTGGGTCTTCTTCGAGGGCTTTGAATTCCTTTGACGTGTCATCTAATAGACTCTGGCACTTAGCCACTTCGACAACAATATTCTCTACTGCGGCCTTCACTGCTTCTGCTCTTAACTACTGCTCATTCGGTGGGGTCTGTGGGATTATTTGCTCCTTTAAGGCAACAATGTTAGCCTCATGGACAGTCTCCATGTCTTGCATCTTTGTTTTAAGACTGGTGACCAGCTCGCCAATCTTAACAATAGTATCCCCAGGATCTGCTTGGACTTCAAAGTCATCTATATCGTCTGCAACCGCAGTGATCGTGGACCATAGTCTTTGCTGACGATCATGATCATCCTATAGCTGCATAGTGCTCCACGAGCTAGACTCTTCCAACCGCCGATTAGCTGCTTGCAGCTCAACCTTCCCCTTTAGCGCATCAATGGTTGGCTCATGGATTTCTTCCACACACTATAGATGTAAAAAATGTAGGCCCGAAACTGGTATTTTTTCCAAGTCAAGCTCCACACGCTCGACATCCTTTGTATCCAACATTAATTGCTCTGGAATAGGTAAGCTTACTGTTATCGGGTCCAGGTGGACGATATGGGACTTCGCAGGAACAGTCATGGTTAACTACGGTGTTATCTGCTGCGAAGTTCCTCCCAAATTCCCTTCGGACTCTGAGTCATGCGGCAGGGGTAATATCTTGTGTACTTCTTCAATTTTCAGTGTAATCCCCTGCAGCGTGGTCAGATTATTTTGTAGACTATCCCGTATTGCCTTATCCTTTTTCTCTTTGTCAGACATCAGATCTTCCATCTGCTCTATGAACTTTACCCCGATTAGTTCATAATCATCGCTCTTGAGTACTATAACCAACTTGCCCTTATCATCTTTCTGCTTCTTCCTTGCCCCCTTTTTCTATCCTGGGCTCTTAGGTTCCTTTCTTTTTCCCGTCTCTTTCTCTTCGGTAATAGGACATGGAATGTGCTCGTCTTCACCGGAGTCACTTGTGACGTCTACAATTTCCACGCGGAACTCATCAGGACATTCCTTCATGATAGTGTCAATATCATCTTCATACATATGGTAGTTCCCTGGGAACCATTCCACCTTCTTCTTCTGCGGCTTGGCTGAAATATAAATACTACGCATGTCAGCATAAAAATTAACAATGTGAATGTACCTACTGGTTACCTGCTTTTTTATCCATGGCATCAGTATGATTGCTGTGTGCAGTTGGTCATAATACTGGTAGAAGACCTTAGATGTCGCGTGTTGTCTTTGTGAGTTTAGATTCGCCCAGAGATTTGAATAATGTGGTCCTCTCCACTCGTTGGTATCAGTGACTACACCAACATAATCCTTCGGCTCCTTTGAGCAGACAAAAGCGATAAACACGGTGAGCCAAGTATAATGGAAATACCCTCCATTGAGCTGCGTGTCATTGAGCTCTTCCATGAACTCATTCTGTAAGTCCTGAGACCAGTTAAATTGTTCTCCCTCCGCGGCCGCGGCACTAAGCAGTACTGCGCCCACACTTACCTTGAGAGGCCTGCATGTGTGGAGAATATCTCTCGCTAACAGTTGCGTGACAAATCTTGTTGCTTTATCATCTATTTCTTCTGTTTGGAAACCTCTCTTCCCTTTGATGACCATCTGAGTTTTCTTCATCTTTTCCACAGCTTCTTTGTCCTTGCTCTTCCCTTGGAAAAATTGCTTGGGATCCTTACCCCTTCTACTCAAATCGGTAATGCGGTGGATGATGTCAATAGTTAGGTCAACATTGCGGTCGAGCCACAAATAACCCTGGTGAATGCATGCCATCAGCGTGTGCACCACCACATTAAGCTCTAGTGACCTATCGAAATGCAGAAGTTTGAGTAGATTGAGTAGCCCAGACTGAACTACTCCAGATAACCAACTTTGGGCGACCAGGTTAAGCTCGCCCTTTGCATCCTTCTTCTAGCACATGTACTGGTCCAGTTGGAACTATGGGAACTTTGTTTCATTGGGATCCTCCTTATGCATTGCAAGTAGATCATAATCCTCCCATCTACATTCTGGGATTTTACCCAGAAAGTTTTTCTCTACCTCGACATGTTTTGAGATTGGCGATAGAGGGATGTTGTATTTGGCATTCTTTAGCAACTTGAAAACCAGTGCGTCCAGAGCACGTGGTGAAATATAGTCTGGGGTTAATGTCAAAGGTATCTCTTTATCTGCTAGCGGTGGTTTCTGCACTGTCTACGCCATCTTGGGTACCTTTGTTCTTGGTGCTATTGGAGTTTTACCTTTATCTTGCATCACTAGACTATGTCTTGGTTATCGTCTTGATGCCTGACCTGGTTCTAAGACGCTCTTCTTGTTCGGGGTTCTCATTAACCCTTCAATCCCTCCATGTTTGAATACTCTCACAGTCTCCTGAAGCGTAAATTCTTCTTCAATGGAAGAGTACTCAGACATTCAATGGCTAAACTTCACAGGTTTTCAGATAACTTGCAAAAAATAACTCGCACAGAACTGTTCGTAAGAAAATTCTAAGTGTTTGGTAACGCTCGCAAGTCTGAATGTGGCGTTACTTATAGGTGTAGCGAACCCTCCTCCATGCTCCTCAATGGCTAGATAAGCATTAATTGTGGTATCCGTTGGCCAAATCCAGAGGATCCTTCAGTCCTTTCCTTCGTAACTTTGTTCAGAAAGGCGATCTGTGCGTTAAATGCCCAAGCGGTTGCTGGCAACGACTATATAATGGCTATATTCTCAACTGACATTGTAATGACTATTTTTCTGAGTGTTGCGTCAAACTGCACGGCAGGTCATTGTTAATCCTGCGTAGTCTCTTCGCAGTTCCTAGTTTTTAGCTTCTGAACTAAGTCTTTTTCGCTTCTAACTTGGTCTTCGCAACAACGAGTTTTCTCTTGTCTTTTTCTTTTCTTAGTTTTCTCTCTTCTTTTCTTACAGCACCATATTCTAACAGTGCTGCATGGTATATACATCTTCCTCATTATACATCGCATACAGATTCCTTCAGCTTTCTAGTGCCCAATTTCAACTGTACTTGGCACTTAGAAATGTCCCTCTTTCTGACCTTTACAGGTTCTGCGAAGCAGAACTATCCCGATAGGGTTTTAGTTTGCTGCCATTAACTAAGCTGGGCAAGTTATCTCCTGCTAATGTGGCTAACTGAGCTGTGCCACCATTAGTAACATGTACAATAGTATATGGGTCAAGTCAATGTGTTTTAAAATTCCCAAGAAATTTCATAAACTTGCTATCATACAGGAGGACTAGATCACCTACCTGGAAATACTTGTTCTTGATGTGGCGATCATGCCATGATTTTTCCCTTTCCTTTTGCACTTGTTGGTGAAAGCCTGCGATGAAGTGATCCTCCTCCATACCAACCAAGTGTAAGAGTTGTTCTTCTAGCGCGTCGTGAGCTACCATGCCTGTAAACGTCGCTATCCTCAAACTGGGAATAATGTACTCCATCGGCATTATGGCTTCCTTCCCATAGGCCAGTCTAAACAGTATATGGCCAGTCAACTTTTTGCATGTGGTTCTATATACCCTTAAGACAATGGGAACGCGTAGGTCCCATTCATCCCTATTCGCATTGCATACTTTAGTGAGCGCATTCTCCAGTATTTTATCGAATGCTTCCACAGTCCCATTCGCTTGAGGATGGCAAGGCGTACTACGCTGATGGTGAATGTGGAATTCTTCTGTCAGTGCTTCAATGGTCCTGTTCAAAAAGTGAGTGCGCCCTGGTCACTCATCAAAATCTTAGGGCATCCAAACCTTGTAAGGATGTCTTAAAAAATGAACTAAGCGGTAGTAGCTGTGCTGCAATCCTTCACTGGCTTCGCTTCTACCCATCTGGTGAGGTAATCCATGGCAGTAGTAATGTACCTCGCACCAGTTCTCTTCCCTGGTGGGTTTATAGGTCCTACAAAATCAACCATTTTTCAAATGCCTATATAATTTCAACTGTGGGTTTAGTGGCATCTCATCTCTCCATGATGGCCTTCCTGTACTCTGACAGACATCGCAGCTCGGACAGTGTCCTTATGGATTGTAGGCCACCATAGTCCTATGCACAATATCTTCTGCGCAGTAGCCTTTCCTGCATAGTGACCTTGTACTGCTCCTGAGTGTGCATCAGCCAATATGAATGGCTTCTCATGCTCTAATATACATCTGTGCAGTACTTCATCCGGTCCCAATTTGTATAGCTAACCTGCAATAATGGTGAAGTCTGCTGCTCACACCACCAGCTGCTTCTTCTGCTGTGTAGTGAAATCAGTAGGTGCAAATACAATGGTCAGAAAGTCTATGATGTCTTTATAATAGTCGTCAGTTATCTGGATAACAAACAACTGTGCGTCCGACAGATTGTCTTCAAGATTGGTAGGCTCTTCCCCTGACTCGATCCTTGACAGGTGATTAGGTCCCATGTTCAATCTTCCAGGTTTAACTATTATCTCAAAATCATACTCCTGGAAGAGTAACAACCATCTGCAGATTCACCCCCCTAACATTGGCTTATTGACTAGGTATTTCAAAGCAGAATGGTCAGTGAACATAAGGAAGTGCACACCAAGTAAATAGTGCTTGAAATTTTGCAGTGCATAGACCATCTCTAGGCCTTCCCTCTCAGTGGTAGTATAATTCTTTTCTGCAGATGAGAGCTTCCTGCTTGAAAATGCGATAGGATGGTCAATACCACCCTCCCCTGGTTGTGCTAAGACAACCCCTAGTGCTATGCATGACGCATCAACATGTACGTGGAATGGATTTTCCCAGTCTGGAAAGACTAGGATCGATGAGGTGACCATTTTCTCCTTCAAGGCGTCGAATCCTTGTTCGCACTCTGCGTTCCAGATTAACAGTGCATCTTTCTTCAGTAGCTTCTCCATTGCTGCGGTTATCTGCGCATAACCCTTTATAAAATTCCTGTAATACCTAGTATGTCCTAATGTAGTACATAGCTGCTTGATTGAGTTTGGCGCTGGCAAGTTTACAATGACGACGATCTTCGTAGGATCAACCATCAAGCCCTATTTACAGACAATGTGTCCCAGTAGAATCCTATAAGGAACACAGAAAACACACTTCTTCAAATTCAAGGAAATATGGTGTTGTCTACACTTTTCCAGCATCATTCTCAAGTTCGCGCAATGATTCTTCAGCAATCCGAACACAGTCCAATCATCAAAATAAGCTTCTAGAAACTTATGCATGAAATCCTTGAATGTTGCGACCACAACTCTCGAGAAGATGGCGGGTGCATTCTTTAGACCAAAAGGCATCACTGTATATTGGAATGACCCCCATTCTGTAGCAAATGTAGTCTTGTGCCTATCCGCAAGATCAATCATTATTTGATGATATCTCGAAAAACCATCAGTAAAGGAATAGGCTTCATTTACTCCCACGCTATCAAGCACTTCATCAGTAAAAGGTGTAGGAAATGGGTCATGCATTGACTCATCATTCAGTTTCCTGAGATCCACACAGATACTGATCTTGCCTTTTGTTTTCTTATCTTGGACAACCATAGGGCTTATCCATTCAGATTCTTCGACTGGCTCAATGATTCCTGACTCCAACATCTTGTCCAGCTCTGCCCTTACTCTTTCTTCGTAGTGCGGGTTCAGTCGATACGACCTTTGCTTAATAGGCTTCGTGCCTGGATTAAGAGGTATTTAAATAACCCCTAAGTCTCCTATATTGCCTTTCATCTCTGTAAACTTAGTCGAAAATAGCTCATGATATTCATGTAATGTATCTGCAATCACCGGAATAGTCTGATCATCCTAGTAGTCTCCAATAGATGCGAACTTTGGGTCTTTGTTGGTCCCAATGTTCACTTCCTTTGTCTTCACAGGGCCGCTCATGTCTAGGATTTCTAGCAGAGGTCCCTCTACGTCGCGCGCACCTTCCGACTCAGGTATCTAAATGTTGCGCGGGTCCTCCTCATCACTGTCCTCTTTTTCTTCAACCTCTTCAACTAGGTTATAACATTCCATAGGATGTTCTACCTATTCCTTCCATTTTGTCTTTAAGCTCTCAGGTATGCTTCCTGCGCCAAAGAATTCCTCTAAAGTCACATTTCTATGTGGACACTCTTCTCTGAATATGCACTCCTTATTTATTTGCAAAGCGTCGTGTATAAGCGGGTTCTCGTCCTCGAAACTGAAGTCCTTCTGGAAGTTCACTGTCAGCATGGCCCAATCTGTAGTATCCCTACACAAGTCCAAATCTAAGTACCATTTCTTGGGAATGCCGTCCTCCAATGTGTGCACAAACAAATGCACCCATTCTGTCTTTGGTCTCTCCCTCCATGCTTGTGAGCAGACCTCAATTGGATCTGTCTATCCATTATATTTCTCAAAAGGTAGGGTAACCTTATCAACAAACCTGATCTGCATTTTAATTCTGCATTGATCCCATGTGGTCAATGTTTGCTTATGCGCAACCCACCATTTGGAAGGTGTCTCGTGCAATGATATGTATAATGATGGTAAGCGATGTTCTTCTGCAATTGCTGCAATATATTTTTTAATAAATGGATAAACATTAGCAAAACCATCATAGGCGGGGATCGGGCTTACCTCCTTTCCGATCCAGCATAGTGACTTTGTTACCTGCACGCATCTCCTTATTGATACTTCGTGCATGCGACTTTGCCAATTTTCCAGTCCTGCATCAGAGTCTGAGATGCAAGAGCTGTCACATCTCCAGCTGAGTGTACCATCCATAGTTGGATTGATATAGTCTTCCTGGTTTGCGATCATCTGGTACAGTCGGTCCAAATATTGATCCTTGGATTCCTCCTGAATCGGCTCGCTGTATCTCTCTCCATCCGCAAGGTCCAATGGTGCGATGACCCTGAGGTGATTTCCTTCAAATATCATCTTCTTTGTTTTCATTTTGATGATGGCGAGGTTATCGATAGCCCAATTAATTCCTAACAGCGCAGGAAAAGGCTGGCTATCATCCACAATCTCAATAACCTCGAAATCTGTGTGACTTTGCACTCCATCAATGTCAAAAATCACGTTGGATAACTGTCCAAAGGGTATGACCTTCTCCTGATTGGCCATTCGAAACTGGATAGGTGACCATAACAACTTTGGTCTCCCCATCTACTTCCATGTATGCTTAGTCAACACATTTATTTCTGATCCCAGAACAAGAATGATCTCATCCATTTCATAATCTCCTATTTGTGCACTGAGTCTCATTTCTCTCCCTGTTCTCTTGTGTTTCTTAATATGATGAACTGTGCTATCAATTGTTTCAGTTTCACTGCGCGGTTCATACTGGTCTTCCAGCTTCTGCAATTCCGCTATAGCATGTGGAATTTTTAGTAATTTCATACAGCTTCTGAGGAACTACACAACAGAGGTGCATGTCTCTGCTGTGGTGCTCGTTCTATCATACGCAGCGGGCATATCCTCTACATGCGGGACTTTGTTGCGCAACGGGATGCTTGGCGACTTAGGTGCTGATTCTCTGAGGATCTCCCGTTCTTCTGTAAATTCTTCCTTGTTCTTTTTCAATTCGAACGGAGGTACTTTCCCAGAAGCCTTTCTTATCCATATTGTTTCAAGAGGAGACTGTTTGGTATCAAAACCCCCAAAAGTCGAAGCTTTTGCTCCTCTATCTCGTCCTTTTGTAGCGCCACTTCGCGTCACCACATTGATACTTGGATCTACAGGTCTCCTCTCTGCTACAATCAACTGGATATTTGGGGCCGGCGCTTCTACTCATTTTCTCTTCTGCATCTCTACTTCCAACACTGGGAAGTCTTCAATGACATGATAAAATGAGCTACAATAGCTGCATGTAGTACATGGGTTGGTACAGTCTCTAGATACGTGACCTGCTTGGCCACAATTGTAGAAAATTACTTGACCTCGGCCCCACCCTTGCGCTAGACCGTTATTTCTTCCTCTCCCGCGGTATCCTCCGCGGCCTTTGTATGCACCCAGATAAGGTTGGGCAATATTTTGTTTCTGCGGAGTCTCTTCTTGGACTCTGTACATTCCTCCATACATATGCTCAATATCCTTCTTTCTTTCTAACAAGAGCTCATATGCGCGAAAATTAGATTCGTCGTTCCCTACTGACTTACATAAATTACAATATAAGTTTTTAGGAGTTCTTACGTATTTTTGTATCATGTGACAGTCTTCTGGCCGGTGTCCTCTAGTTCTGCGAATCTCACACCATGGCCCTGGGTGCAGGTTCAATGGTTTGGTCCACCCATGTTGAGGAACTCTTGGAATAAAGGACAATGATCCTTAGTGTGTCCTTCTCCCTTACAACCTGTACACCAGACTTCCTTTCTCTCTTGCTTTCCTTGCTTGATATCTTGTAATTGTAGTGTCAGGGTAGCTAACTGGTTTTGAATCTGAGACATGTCAGTGCTAGTTTCTCTGATTGGTGAAGCTTCTAGCTTCATCGCAATCTCCAAAGCTTCTGGCTGTGAATACACTTTTTGTTGCATTAGCGGCCGTCTGATATGTGGAAACAACACAGCTATAAACTATTCCTTATGCTGCTGCGATGGAATAACAAAGCTTACTTGGTCCAGTAGTGTCTTGAATTTCTGATCAAACTCCGAGACTGTCTCGTTAGGTTTCCGTTTGATCTCTTTCAACTCTGTTATACACCGTGACTCCGATTTTGGCTTCTTAAATTCTGATAGGAGTGCAGCCTTGATTTCTATCAGGGTTCTTGGCTGTCCCTGTGAGCATTTCATGAACCAATGCAAGGCTCTAACTCTAAAGGTGGTAACAAGATGCACTTGATTCACAGTGTCGTCTTGGACTTGTTTTACGCTCCATACGGCTTCACATAGAAACCAGTGCTGATCAGGGTCCTTTAGACCCGTTCCTTTGAATATCGACAGCTTAATGTCCTCAGTCATGCTTCTTCTAGGCGGTGGTGGGTTCTGCGCAACAAAAATGAATGTCGTATTGTGCTGAATGTTCACGAGTGCGGGGTTATGAAATGGTTGGGTTTGGGAAATGAGAGGTGCGGTGTTCACAACTGGTGGATTCTGGGGCGTAATAGGCTAATAGGTTGTAGATAGAGGTGCAGTTTGGATATCAAGTTCGGTTTCTGAATCAGAATCTACGCGGAGCCCAGATCCACTAGAATTATTCTTAGGTGTGTATTTATATCTTTTCCCACTTCTTAGGTTATGTGTCTCTTCATCAGAATCACTAAAAATGCTATTAACCATTACAAATTCCAAAAAATTTACAACAATCTAAAAACACCTTTCTTAGCTAAGAGCATCTTAATGTATAAACTGAGGTTGTTCAAGTACTTACCTCTGATTCCTTTGAAAAATTCTCTTTCGGCTGTGCTGTAGGACTTTAGCATGTCCAGAGCGAACTGCGTTACAAAGCTTTGTAATGTACTGTCAACCCAGAAATCGACTACGCGTACAAATGGACTATCCAATGCTTTGAGATTTTCGATAAGCTCCGACGTCCACTCGGTCGGCGCGCTTCGTGCTAGACAGGTTCTGTGCTCTACGAGCCTTGATAACCACTCGTGTAGCTTGTTTCTGAAATATTCCCATAATACCTCGTGAACGTATTTCCACATGTACTTATTCAATGAGTCGATGTCAGAGAGATGTGGGTGTCTGTTTTCTTTTCTTGCAAAGTTTCTCTCTATCTTGTCACACCAAGCCCAGATTTCTTTCTTGTCCGGATACCAAATGTCGATGCCCAGCTCAACTTCTTCTCCTTCACACATCACGACTTCAACTCATCATGGATTCTTAGCACGACAATGGAACCTTTTCTTGGATATACACTGATCTAGAGGTTTTCCAATGTAGACCCAGGTTCTTCGTGGTTTCACTTAACCAACAAAACCCCTTCTCACTGGCCCTTTTGGCGACAGCCTACGAATAGGCCAAGGTCTCACGCAAGGTGTAGCTATGGGGGCACTGTGGAATTTGGTTTCCAAATTGAAGTGATGAGTTTTTCAGACAGGACTACCGCGCAGCACCCTATCGGACCTGCGTTGCAAGCTGAGGACTGCGTGACGATAAACTGCGTCGCAGCTCGCACCTCCGCAGACTAACCGCTACACAACCAGTGCACCCAAGGACTGCGTGGTTCGAACAGGGTATCTCTTATAGGACAACGCAATGGTCTAATACGCTTCCTCCCCTCATCCAGAAGGTGCCCCAAAAGATCGTATAGCAATCCTTACCTGGCACTACGTTATGAAACATCCACCACAAGTTTGGTATCCACCAATGCCATGGAAATAATGGGTTCCTCCAACCCAATACCAACCCTCTAAACAAGGTTGGAGAGGTTCATTTCCATATGGGAACTTTCCTCAATAATCACAAGCCTATGCCTGCAATGACAACAACCATTCCAACAACAATGACAACAACTCCAATTACCAATTAAGCATTCTACTCAAATGCCTCTACAACAACAAATTCCTTCTCAATATATACCTAACCCCATCAATAAAGTATCTTATCTCACTTACAATGTTGAGATACCAATTTTCCCAAGTTTTCTTGGTTGTCCAACATACAACATTTCCCTTCTAGATTGTCAAGACATAAATTTGTGATAAGGGAAAATAATTAATAGAATTTCCTTGATTATTCAATAACAATATGTCAAGGAAGATTCTATTATAATAAATGATAAATTCAACCAAAATGATAAACCGCTACAATTCACACACATAGTTTCCCCAAAAAAAGCAATCCAAACTCAAACAACTAATTGATCCTTGACCCTGCCTTATCGAGAGATATTGATATTAGATAACACTTTAAATAACCAAAAATTTATTTTATAATAAAGTTATGCAATCTAATCATCAAAATATCCTTGGTCCAAGTTATCAAAGATATTGATATATTATAAGGTTGTTTGGGAACTATGCCTTAAGAAACTAGGGAGGAAGAAGAAAAATCCCCCAACTGTCCATGTAATTGGAAAGTTAGTTGATTTGATAGTAGAAAGAACTTTTATGACACCATACCGATATCCAAGAATCCCAATTGTTCATTCCCATATCAATAACATTTCTATCCCAAATAATCTATTGGATTTAGGGGAAACTATTAATGTTATGACAAAGGAAACCATGAAAAAAATTCAAAGATCTGACATGAGGCCTACCCCTACAATGCTTCAATCATCTAATAGCTATATTGTGAAACCCAATGATATTTTGGAATTTGTAATAGTATCTATTTATTCTTGGGAATATCCAGCTGATTTTTTTGTTTTAAGTAAAAATCTAATTTGGTAGGGTATCCATTAATTATATGTCAACATTAGTTAAAAATTGTTATTGCATATAGTGGATGTCAGTTGGGTAATATGACCATCACCCGTAGGGATTCTAGAAAGGAACTCACATTATATCCTTCTTCCAAACCGAGCTCTCCCCATGAAACATCCATGTGGATTGGAAATAAAGATAGTGATGATGATAATGCTCAACAACTAGTTATGATTGAATCAATCCTATCCTTAAATTAAAGATAAGACTAAAGATGATCTCATCTATGATCTTCTCACTAATCCTCATTCACACACCAATAACCTTATGAATATGTTGGAAAATGCATGTTCTATCTATGCAATTTCAATATAATTCCAATCCATGTATTCTTTCTTATACACTACATTCTTACTTATACACTACATTTGAAACAAATAATGAGGCAATAGATATTTTTCCAGGAAAAACACTCAACATCAAACTTACTTGGAACCATAAAAAAAACAAAACTTAAGCTGTTGCACTTGCATGTTGAAGTATTTTCATGGGATTACATGAATATAAAAGGAATTCACCCAAGTTTATGCACATATCATATTTACATTAAAGATGATTCCAAACTAGTGAGGTAGCCTCAGAGGCAGATGAATCCTACTCTTTGAGAGATATTTAAAGAAGAATTGCAAAGAATACTCAATGTCGACTTTATTTACACTATATTTGACAATAAATGGGTCTCTCCATTATTAATAATTCCTAATAATAATGCAAAATGGAGGGTATGCATTGATTATTGTGAATTGAATAAAGCAACACTAAAATATCTTTTACCTCTTCCATTTATTGTTCAGGTCCTTGACACATTGGCAAGGGAAAAATTATTCTATTTTCTTGATGGATTTAATAGCTACAACCATATCCAACTTGCACTTGAGGATGAAGACAACAATTATTTCACCTATCCATGGGGAACATAGGCTTACTGAGTGCATCCCTTTGGGTTATGCAATTTCCTAGACACTTTTCAAATGATTGTCCTTAGAATTTTTTCCAAATTGATACATGATTGCATATAAGTCTATATGGATGATTTCACTATACATGGGAACACTTTTGATGAAGCCATGGAAACTATTAATAGAGTCCCTGTGAGATGCATAGAGACAAACCTATCACTGAGCCATGAAAAATGTCACATGCTACTTACAAAAGGGATTGTATTAGGTCGCCACATATCTCACTTAGGCATTAGGGAAACAAATATTGAGGTTATTTCTAAACTTCGAGTTCCAACAACTCCAAATGAGGTAAGGATGTTCTTAGGACAAGTAGGATACTATTTTCATTTCATTGAAAAATTTATGAAGAACACATCACCCTTATTCTCTTTACTTTCAAAATATGTTGAATTTTGTTGGACTAATATTTGTCAAAGTGATTTTTAGACCTTCAAAGAAAAACTATCTATTGCACCAATTTTACGAGGATTAGATTGGTATCTTCCATTTTATATCTCAACAAATGCTTTAGATACAACTATTGGATCATTTTTTAGGAAATGAGAGGAACAAAATTCATATTCCATATACCACATCAACAAGTATCTTGCTTCGATAGAACTCAATTATACAGTAACTGAGAAATAATTTCTTCTTGTTGTTCATTCAATTAATAAATTCTGACATTATATTATTGGTTACCCTGTGTTTGTGCACAATGATCACACTTCCATTTATTATCTTATGAACAAACCAATCATGAATTGTAGAGTGACTAGATGGTTTCTCTTATTCAATAATTTGGTATTACCATTTGTGATAAACTAGGGAAAGAAAATGTTGATGCCAATTTTATGTCACATTTAAATAATAAAGAAGATGCCAATCTAGTAGAGGATGTTTTTCCTTATGAGAATTTAATTGCAATATCTATTACCACACAGTGGTTTGCAGATATTTCTAACTACTTAGCCCCCATGGAAACTTCCACACCAACTCAAGATAAAATAAGAACGCGGTTTCTCAAAATGCAATGTATTCTTGGGTCCAAGCCACCTCTTCTGAATGGGACTATATCATGTTATCAAGCATTATCTTCATGAATATTATATCTTTGATATTATGAAGGCTTGTCATGATGACCCATGTGGGGGACATTTTGTGGACAAGAGGACTTCTCATAAGGTTCTACATATGGGATATTATTCACCTACCATGTTTTGATATGTCAAAAGGTATCTTAGAAGTTGTGGCATCTATCAGAGCATAGAAAAACTAGATAAATTAGATGAGATTCCATTCCAACCCCAACTTATGATAGAGCCTTTTGAGAAATAATCCCTTGAATTCGTTGGACCCATCAATCTACCATTGAGACAAAAGGTGTACATTCTAGTATGTACTAATTACATGACTAAATGGGTTGAGGCAAAGGATATTCCTAGAGAAACCAAGAAATAAATGGTGGATTTCTTGTTTGAAGAGATATTTGTGTGATTTGGTTTGCCAAGAGAAATTGTCATAGATTAAGGTACACAATTCACTTCCTAACTCATCCAATCCATTTGATCTTGTATATGGAAAGCACATAATTATTCTAATCGAATTTGAAATACAAATGTTATGAACTATAGTGCAAACAAATGTGGATCTTATGGAATCCTAACAACACTGTTTAAACCAAATCAGTGAACTTGATGAATTATGTCAAGATGCTTTCTAACAAACCACTTTACTTTAGTAGCAAAGAGAAAAATGGCATGGAAAATTCATCAAAATGAATAAGTTATCTCTTATTTGATTCACAATATAAATATTTTAAAAGAAATATTTATGTTTGTTGGATGGGACCATATGAGATAGATATTGTCTATGATAATGGGTTTGTCAAATCACACACTAGTGATGATGAAAAAATGCCATTATTGGTCAATGGTCATTGATTGCGGCTATATTGGAAACCATTGTCAAAAGATGAATTCATTAGGGATCTAATGTATTAATTCAAGGTTGATGTTGTAAGGAAGGTGGTCTCTCGACCTTCATATATTACCTCTTAAAAGTTTTTTTTTAGAATAATTCGTACATAGTTTTTTTTATTTGGTGTGTGTGTGTGTGTGCGTGTTATAATGAAATCCTGGTCATATCCAGGGTTGGAAGGTACGGGTGGAGTTATTTTTTACTCCAAGTGGAACAAGGGGAGGGAGTACACTTGGGGCATTGGGAGAAAGACGAATAAAGAAGCGGAATGGCTCTCCTTAATTAAAGGGATGGAGCTTGCTAGGGATTTGCGAATTGAGGAAATGGTGGTTATTGGTGGCTCGCTAATTGTCACAAGAGAAGAAATAAATATAGCGAAGAACCGGAAAAATCCCTCCTCAAATATGCACTATCTTCTTAATTGCATTTCCGAAGAATTCAAAGCTGTCAATTTTTTTCATGTGTTGAGAGGACTTAACAAGCAGGTGTATATCATGGCTAATAAAGGAGTTGGGTTGAACTTCGTATTTTTAGAGTGTGATCATGTTACATACGATGGTACTTGGATCCCCTAACTTTGATTTTCTTCCTCTAGAAATACTGGTCTTTCTCTTACTTGAGATCTCTTTGGAACTTAGCAAAGGGAAATTTAAAGGTTGGGATAAAAGCACTCTTATTCTTCTCATTTTGATTATGGGTATATTTGAAGGCTCTCTTACTCTTCCTATCCACTCTATGGATCTCCTATGGATCCTCACACATTTCCCTCTTAAATGCGTAAGGACTACCCCATGCTCCATCCAAATGGATCGCATGCATTGTACAACGAAGGTTTGCCATAATCAAGGTTTTCATTTAAATCCAGGAGGGAACGCTTTTGACCTCATTTGTGTTTGCTCTATTTGGTGTCTGCAAGTTTTTTATGGGATCACTGACTTCGGCCTCATTTTCTCTCAATCTGCTTGGTGCTGGGGGTGTTTCATAGTCATGGAAAACTTCATTCCCGGGTCATCAAAACTAGGAGGTGCTGAGGTCCACTCGAATTGTCTGCGCTGCAAGAAACATATCAGATATTTCTACGGAGCTCAAAGCTAGGTTCATCTGTTTTCAGAAGGTGTTCATGGCATTGAGCATGGAGAAGATCAGGTTAGCTCCCTTGTGCACGATCTCTGTCAATATGATTTAGTTAGGAAGGATGAGCAGTTGGAATCCACCCTGAAAAGGGGAGACTACATCAATATTGTCCCTGGACAGAGAATTTGCAACAATTATAACTCTGGGGAGGTTATGAATCATATGAAGGACCTGGAAAATCTAATTCGACTGGTCAGAAATGAGAATCTAGAGATGAAACGAGCTCTAACTTGTATTTTTTCTCTTGCTCAAGAAACTCATGCAGAGGTCAAACATCACAATAGTAATATTGATGAGAGGGTTAGTAATCTGGAAGAAGCCATGGGTGATATTCATACCCACGAGGCCAGAAAGGAAGCAAAGTTGGAGGCTGTAAACAGTAAAAACATAGAAGCTAGAAGGAAGTTGGACAAGTTAAAGAATGGGATGGTTAACACTGGACTGCAATTCAGCACAAGCTCAGCGAAGGATAGAGTGCAGACCCTACAGAAGGCGCTTTCCTGGACACCCATCTCCATCCCTAGAATCTTGGTTATAGGATGCATTCTGTTTTTGGATATGATATGCACTCTTTATTGAATTTTTTTAGGTTTCTTTATAGCTTGGTATTATGGACAGATGTCAGAGTCTTCTGAATGTTTGTTTCAAGGTTTTGATATGTTCAAAGATTTTATTAGTAGCTCACTTTTGGACAGAAAGAAAATTATCTGATATGTTCTTTTTCTCCACTTATCTTCTCGGACAGTATGTAAGGAACTATAGTCTCCATAGACTAGGCAAGTTTCATGGTAGTTACAATTTAGCGAAGGATGAACAAGGTGTGGTGGATGTTGTTCTACTTTGGGAACAATCCTTCCTAAACTCTTTGTAATTTCCGTTTTTTATTTATAATCAAAATCTCTTCAACCATTTCTGTTAAAAAAAAAACTGAAATCCTAGTCACATGTGCTATTTGACTTGGTGGTGCTTGAAAACCAGTTCTTTGGAAAGTACCACCAATATAGAAAACAAATTAATTGTTAAAACCTTTAACAAGGCGTAGTTGGATAAGTTTTCACCTGAAAACCAACTTTCTCATAGGTAAAAACTTGAAAAAAAAAGAAACAAAAGTTGAATGAAGAAAGAAACAAAAGTTTGCACTTCAGCTCACAAATTTTACCTCAATTTAGTCATTTCAATAGTGAGTGAAGGAAGATTCATTATTAATAGAACTTTGCTCCATATTACATAACAAAGTCCACACATTTACATGGCTACATGTGGTAAATGGATTCAAAGTAACATCTAAAAATTACTTCCTCGTCAACATGCCTTTCTCAATACCCTAATTCATTGGATATCAACATATACAATACTTATTAAAGATTGAACGAACTAAATGATCAAACTACTCACTCATGTAGTTGGTTATTATTATTTTCAGGCTCTATTATGATAAGTATATGAAAAGGACTCAAGATATCTCCACAACGTCATATAAAGTAAGATGCATGACATTTCAGACTAGCAAAGGTTTCATAGTACTCGGTAACTTTTGAACTTATGTTTTATATTTATTATGTAATTTTAATTATCTTTGAAATTGTTGATGCCTAGAAATTCTCAGCATCAACAGTAGGGATTATCCCTGGTAAATAATCCCAATTAGATCATTCACTATTTGGTGTAGGGAATCTGTCCGGTTTACGGTCCAACTATCGTGAATAAGTTTGTTTAAATTCTTTACCTGTTGCGGCCCGATCCACCATTTATATAATTTTAATTTAAGGAATGAGATGCAAATGCCCTATTTAAATGCAAATTAAGTGGGAACTAACAGGTAGGGGCCTCACAAGTGATGTGCAGGTTCTTACCTCTCGTCTTACCACACCTACCTTATCAATTCACTTATTATTAACCTAAACTAACTATCCTATCCCTGCAGGGAGCAAATTTAAAGTGAGAGTAATAAGCTAAAATGTTCAGGAAAAGATTAAAAGATAGCCACTAAAAGAAACATTCACATTTACAGCAGAAATAATCAAAGATAGCTCTGATATTAATTAAAGCAATTCATTACTCGGTTACACATAAATATTTGCATGAAATAAAGAAACATTCATCATCATTGAAATAGTTCGACAGAATCAGAAAGATCTCACAGCATGATAGAAGCAGAAAAAGAAGTAGTTATGTTTCAACAATCACACGTTCCAAGCAAACATCATTGCAAAATTTTCCCCATCGAATAAGTCGTTTTTCATTAGCAAAGAAATAGTTCTTTTATAGAATTCCTTCAACATATTGTTCACCAACAAAAATCCCTTTCTTAGTATCCCTCACCTTCTATTTATATTATAAAGATTTGTCCTCATGTGGTTGTTCGTTTCACTTGACCTAACTTTTGGACTTCCAAAATTCCTCCTCTAGTGTTTACACAAAAATATTACAATAAATTACAAAAAATTGATTTCCAGCTGGTCTTTCTAGACTAGAGATATACTTGGCCCACATGTCAGTCTCTTCAAAAATAATATTACATTGTATGGGTTCTAAAACTTTCAAAGTTATCTCATGATGTGACATCTCTATTTCCACACTCTTCACTCCTTCTGTTGTTGCTTTGTAGCTGTCCTCCAAAAAATAAGCGTTGATGGATGCTTTCCCAATGAACTGATGGAGTTCTTCCCTTGTCAACATGTCCAGTTTTTTAATGTAGTCCAGGTCATCTTTCAATGCATTCTGCAACTCCATCAAACATTGATCCATGTCAGGAAGCTCATCCATATTTGGAGGCATAGCGAGATGACATTTTTCGTGAATCTGTTGAATCCTTTGGTAGAAACCCACACCACTTTCAATAGTATTAGGTATTCTATCATTTATCCTTTTGCCATCTTTTCTACAAAACTCAAGAAGAGCTATGTCTATATTAGAGTCTGCAATCATCTTTTGAGGTAGGTGATCAAGGAATTTTGCTTTCCCTTCTCTCCACTTCATCTGCTTCCTATCTTAGTTACAGTGTTCACTAATATTTTCCTAATCCTCATTGCTTCTGCATCAATCTCCTTCATCCTTGATATCATTATTTTCATCTTGTATATTTCTTCAGTGATAAATTCTTGTGAGTGATATGTTTTCTCCTGAATTTTGCATGCCTGCTCATAGAAAGGAGTCAGGCCTTGTTTCCTACTGTTTGCCAATTCTAATTGTCCTGACAAGGATTCCTTTTCTTTGACTAGCTCTCCCAACTGAGTTTGCAAATCTTCAGCCTACCGATTTGTTGTCGATTCTCTTGTTTCCAATTCACCGATGCGGGATTCAAATTCACTTCTTTCACCCTCCATTATCACTAACTATACAGTCATTACATCCTTCTCTGCATCCAGACCCTGATAGTTAGACAGTAATCTGTCCTTTTCTGCGATTATGGCCTCATACTTCCTTTTCAACTCTATACCTTCTCCACACGCCTTTACCAAGTTATCCTTTAATTTCAGCATCTTTCCATTGTTACGCTCGATATCATTCAAAAACTTGTCTACATTGTCTGCACTTGCTTGTGTAGCTGCTATACTTATAGAGGCTGTGAATTTAGGGTCCTTATGAGTACTCTCCATGATCGTGTTTTCCTGGATAGTAACAACATCAGGCTGGGCACCCATTTCAAATCTCTTCTCTGTCCTTCTTGTGATGGTATTTCTCCACAAATAAAAAATAATCCTGTCCAATCTAGCCACGGTATTGTTAGAAAAACAGGATCATAGAGCAATAACAATAAACAGAAATGCAAATATAATCACACATACACATTACAAGAGAGACACAGATATATCGTGGTTCACCCCAACTTGGGATATGTCCACATTGAATTTGCTAGTCCTTATTATTATTACCGTCCAGCAAGGTGAAGGGATACAACCTGCAGCACAGCCGCTGCACTTCCTCTTCACTTTCTCACAGTCTCTCTCTTGATTTTAGAGATCTTTACAATGCATGAAACCTAATACATCAACCCTAGCCGTATTACAATGTCTTTCTTTTATAGGGAAAATACAATGGGAAAAATACCACGAACCCCTAAAAATGTAGAATGGGTGTACAGTCCTCTGGGGTGAATGGCTAAGACAATATCATCTATGAGACTGGAAGATCTAGCTCCACAACCAACAATCTCCCACTTGCAGACTGGTCACAGTAACTCCACCACTGTTGCACTTGCTGGACTTGGACTTGGAAAATTTCTCCTCTTCACCGTCATGCTAGAACGCCAACTGAAACCGAGCAAGAACTCAGTTTCTCTCTGGTCACTACCTTTGTGAATGTGTCGACAGGATTCTGGCTAGTATGTATCTTTTGCAGCTTCAACAGTTCATCTTCCAGAACAGAGCGTATGAAGTGGTACTTGAGCTGTATATGTTTAGTCCTTGTATGGAATGCAAAGTTCTTTGTAAGAAGAATGGCACTCTGGCTGTCACTATACAACCTGCTATCCTTCTGCTTCTTACCCACTTCCTCCATAAACCTATGCAACCAAATCATCTCTTTACTAGCCTCTTAATGGCAACATACTTTGCTTCCGTTGTTGAAAGTGCAACAACATTCTGCAGTTTCGAAATCCAGCTTACTGCTGTTCCACCTACAGTAAACACATACCCTGTGGTGCTCCTCTTGCTATCCTTGTCACCTGCCATATCTGCATCAACATATCCTTGTAGAACAGTGTCTGAAACTCCAAAACATAATGCCTGAGTGGTGGTACCTCTCAAATACCTGAGAATCCACTATACTTCCCTCCAATGTTCTTTACTTAGATTGTTCATATATCTGCTCACAACTCCCACTGCATGTGCAATATCTGGTCTTGTGCACACCATGGCATACATCAAGCTGCCAACTGCTGATTGATAGGGAATCTTGGACATGTAATCTGTCTCTTCCTGTGTGTTAGGACACATTTCCTTACTTAGACTGAAATGGCTGGCCAAAGGTGTACTAACTGGTTTTGCATTCTGCATTCTGAACCTCTCCAACACCTTTTGTATGTAGTCACCCTGAGACAATGTCAATTTGCGATTTTTCTTGTCTCTTATTATTCTCATACTAAGGATTTGCTTTGTATCACCCAAATCCTTCATCGCAAATGAATTAGCTAGCTTCCTTTTGAGTACATTTATATCATGCATGTTAGACCCTGCAACAAGCATGTCATCCACATACAATAACAAGATAATATATCTTTCATTGTCTAGCTTCTTGAAATAAACACAGTGGTCAGAATGACATCTACTATAACCTTGTTCTGTCATAAACCTGTCAAATTTTAAATAACACTGCCTTGGAGCTTGCTTCAAGCCATACAAACTCTCTTTCAACCTGCATACCAAGTTCTCCTTACCTTTGACCTCATACCCTTGTGGCTGTTGTATATATATCTCTTCCTCCAAATCCACATGGAGAAAAGCTATTTTTACATCTAACTATTCAAGATGCAAATCTTCTACTACCACTAGACTTAAAATAGTCCTAATTGAAGTCATCTTAACAAGAGGTGAAAATATTTCATCAAAATCAATACCTTTCTTCTGTGCAAACCCCTTTACAACAAGTCTTGCCTTGTACCGCTTCTTACCTCCTTCTTCTTCCTTCAACCTGTAAATCCATTTGTTCTGCAATGCTCTTTTACCAGCAGGCAACTGAACCAGATCCCAAGTTTGGTTTCCTACCAATGAGTCCATCTCCTCATTCATGCTTTGCTCCCACTTCTTTCTAGTTTCCACCCGCATTGCTTCTTCATAACATTCTGGTTCACCAGCATCAGTCATCAACAAATAATACATTGAAGGAGAGTATCATTCAGGGAGTCTACTTAACCTGGTAGATCTTCTTGTAGTTGTAGGAGTTTCAGGTACTTGCTGTTGTTCTTGATTTTCTAGCACCTTTGGAACTTCATTTTCTTGAATTTCATCAAGTACTGTGTACTATGTGGTTTCATTTTCCTGTTTCTTTCCCTACAACTGATCTTTATACATGAACTTTTCATTGAATATCACATCTCTACTCCTGATGATTTTGCTATTTTCATAATCCCATAAGCGATAACCAAATTCATCAACCCCATATCCAATAAAGGTACATTTCTTGGATTTAGCTTCAAGCTTTGTTCTATTTTCTTTATCAATATGGACAAATGCTTCACAACCAAACGTTCTCAGAAATGAGTAGTTTATCTTTTTATCTGTCCATGCCTCCTCTGGAATACCACCATCCAAAGCACTTGAAGGTCCTTTGTTTATTAAATAAACAACAATATTTACAACATCCACCCAAAACTGTAAGGGCAACCCTGCATGAAGTCTCATACACCTTGCACACTCCGTGATCATTTTGTTCATCCTTTCTGACAAACCATTTTCTTGTGGTGTTCCTGGGACTGTCTTCTCTCTACGAATCCCATGGTATGAATAGTAACTATCAAACTCCTTGCCGCAGTACTCACCTCCATTGTCAAATCTGAGACACTTCAACCTTTTCCCTGTATCATTCTCAACCAAAGCTTTCCACTTCTTAAAAGTAGCAAACACATCATATTTCTGTCTAATGCAATAAACCCAAGTTTTCCTAGCTGCATCATCAATAAATGTAACATAATAATGAGAACCACCAAGAGATTGTACCTGAGCCGGTCCCCATACATTTGTATGCACTAGCTCTAACTTTTCATTCTTCTTCTGTTTCCCAACCTTGAGAAATCTGACTCTCTTCTATTTTCCATAAACACAGTTTTCATAGAATTCCAAACTTACTTGCTTCAAATCTAGCAGCAACTTCCTTGAGTGGAGAATCTGCATCCCCTTCTCACTCATGTGGCCAAGCCTATGATGCCACAATGCTGTATCTATTCCTGTGGAAGCTAAAGAGATAGAATGGTCAGTATTATGAGGACATAAATACAACATACCTATCCTGTCTCCTTTTGCTATCACCATTGATCATTTAGTGATCTTCCACCACTTTTCTCCAAATGTAGATAGACAACCACCATCTCCCAACTGCCCTATTGAGATCAGATTTTTTTTCATAGCAGGAATATGCCTAACGTCTTTTAACAGCCAGTCAGTTCCATTCTTAACTTTTATCCATACCTTACCCATTCCAACAATTTTACATGGCTCATCATCACCCAATAAAACATGTCCAAAATCGCCAGGAACATACTCATGAAAGTATTTCCTATGGGGTGTAGCATGACATGAAGCTCCTGAATCTACTACCCAATAATCACTATTATTATCTAATATAAGAATCAAAGCATCTTGTAACACATCACCGGCTACATTTGCTTCCTGGGTAGTTTCCTTCTGTGTATCTCCTTTCTTTTTTAGAGATCTGCAGTCTTTCTTCAGATGTCCTTTCTTTCCACAGTTCCAACACTCTATTTTTTCCAGTTTGGACTTGGATCTTCCCATTTTAGACTTTCCATGATTACCTTGGCTCTTTCCTCTCTCCTTTTGTCTTCCCCTGCTCTATATGGTCAACGTATTACCTGATGTATCATCTATGCTTTTTCTTCGCATTTCCTCGCTAAGAATAACACCAATAACATCATCAAATTTCAAGGTGTTTGAACCAGAGACAGAGTTACTTACAGCCAAGACCAAGCTATTCCAGCTTTCTGGCAATGAACACAAGATTAGAAGAGCCCTAATCTCATCATCAAATTTCACACTTACAGAACTTAGCTGATTTGTAACCGTATTAAACTCATTTAAATGATCAGTAACAGATCCACCTTCAGACATCTTCATATTAAATAAACGCTTCATTAGAAATACCTTGTTCGAGGCCGAGGGTTTTTCATACAGATTACCCAGTTCGCTCATCAAACCCTCCATTGTCGTTTCTTTTGAGATATTTAAAGCCACCAACGAAGCCAAGCTCAGTCGTATTGTTCCCAGAGCCTTTCTGTCAAGAACCTCCCATTCTTCATCCTTCATGGCCGCTGGCTACTTTGCTCTTCCTCCCAATAGCAGGAATAGATCCTTCTGGTACAGATAGTCCTCCATTTGCATCTTCCATAACTGGAAATTTTGGCCGTTAAACTTCTCAACCTTAAACTTTTCTTCTTCCGCCATTTCTCCCACTCGAACCAGAAACCCTACTTCCTGCGGGGTTATCTGCCAAATAGACCTTTGGCTTTGATACCAATTGTTAGAAAACAAGATCGCAGAGCAATAACAATAAACATAAATGCAAATATAATCACACATACACATTACAAGATAGACACAGATATATCGTGGTTCACCCCAACTTGGGCTACGTCCACACTGAATTTGCCAGTCCTTATTATTATTACCGTCCAGCAAGGTGAAGGGATACAACCTGCAACACAGCCACTGCACTTCCTCTTCACCGTCTTACAGTCTCTCTCCTGATCTTAGAGATCTTTACAATGCATAAAACCTAATACATCAACCCTAGCCGTATTACAATGTCTTTCTTTTATAGGGAAAATACAATGGTAAAAATACCACGGGATACCCAAAACCATGGGCCCGCAAAACATCAGACGAAAAGAACCCCAAAAATATTTTCTCGTTTGTACAGTCCTAACCCTGAACCCCTAAAAATGCAAAATGGGTGTACAATCCTCCGGGGTGCACGGCTAAGACAATATCATCTATGAGACTGGAAGATCTAGCTCCACAACCAATAGGTATGTTGCTTTGACGGGGTGAAAGGTGTGAGCCCCAACTCCAAAAATGGGAGGTGACCTCCAGTCAGCGAGACACCTGATACTTCAGGTGGGTCTATGTCCATGTGTTGTATATTTGGGCTTCCACGTCGAGTTTCCATGCTATCCACACCTTCCTTGGACTTATCTTCTCTTTCTGTCTTCTCAGTTGCTTCTCTTTGTTCTTCTTGTCTTTTTTCCTCCTCTTCTTTTCTTTGTTGTTCCTCTTCTATTCTTTGCAACTTTTGGGCCTCCTCTATCTGCTTCTTTCTTGTTTCTTCTTTCAGCTTCTGCTCTGCTTCTTCCTTCAACTTTTGCTCTGCTTCTGCCACTTGTAGCCTTATGGCTTCTTCTCTCTACTTTCGTTGCCTTTCTGTTTCCGTTGCAGTAGTGGCAACATGACTAGGGCTGGTGCTACTCTTCCGAGCAAAACGTTTGTTCAGATCAATCAGTTTGCTTGCTCTTTTGTATACCTCTTCGTCTTTGTCGAAGTGATTGGCATATTCATAATGTATTCTGATTGACACACAATGCTCGGCAACCTTACTCTAGCTGTCATTTCTTGCGAAACTCTTCTCTCCAAAGTGAAATGCTTCCAAATATTTAACGAAAGCTTCAACACCTTTAACCTTAGTGAATTTATACTCCCCGATACAGAAGGGTAATGGTGGGAAGGAGGCCTTCTTGCTATCATGCAAAAAACTACCAATGCCATTAATGAAAACTTGCCTCACAGCTTCTTTGTGGACCACAAAATCTGTCACATAATTGGGCATTAGGGATGGAGCTCTGAAACACCCATACATTCTGATATAAGTTCCTTCTTGCAAAAAGTAATAATATTTGTATTCATTTATGACTGCCATTGCCTTTTTAGATAGGCAGTTTGGTTCCTTATTGAAAATCAACCAATAAAGAGGGATGATGAACTCTTCACAGAGAATTTTATATTGGCTGACATATCTGTGGGCCCACAAGATCTGGCAGGCCACATAAATAGGAGACTCATCCTGATTCCATATAAATCCCAACTTAGGGAATGGGTTCTTGACTAGTATGTAGTCTATAATGAGGTATGATGACATGTAGAAATCTGCTTTCCCCTGGGTTAGTCCTCCCTATGTTGCTTCTATTGTCGACGCCAGGCTGTCCGAGATGATATCTGCCCAGTTGAACATAGTGTTGTGGAAGGCTATGTGATAAATCAAGGGTCCCCAATTTATCTTATAGATGTTTCCATTAGCTCTGCCGAGAATTATGCTTAGCATCAAAGCTATAATTCTTAAAGGGGTTCTCAGGATTTGACTTTCATACTCACCACTTTCTTTCTGCATCAATTGCTTCCCTGAGACTACCATTTTCTTAGCATATTCGAAGTGGTCCATGTTTATACTTTCGATCAATTCTTCAGTTAACATGACCTTGGGCGGAGGCAGTTTGTATGTTGTCGTTATATGACCTGGATGGAAAGAGGCGAATCCTTCCCCTTTTGAGTCTGAGATTATTCTCGACATGACATACACATGCGACAGGATCCATCCAATGACTTCTGAGTAGGGAAAAATTTCTGGGCGTGTGGCTGCTTTGGTGACGCCTAATTTCTTAATGTTTTGGTACAAGAACATTTCTTTGAGAGTTGCCTCAGGAATATTCTAGTCTCGGATCATCTGATACAATTCTCCCCACTTGAATTTTGGGACAATTCCCTTTACTACTTTAGTATCTTCGAACATGATTTCTATCATGGTGTCAACTACAATTTCCACGCCTGATTCTGATTCAGTTGCATTATACTTCCTCTTGGCACTCTTTTTTGGCATTTCTAAATCCTGATGAAAAAGTGAAAACAATGTGTAAGAAAAACTCAACCAGAAGTTTGTAAAGCATTTTTATTTCATACTACTGACAATAGGTTGAGTTGAGAGAACAATTACTTCCATGCAATTTGGTAAATGCTGTCAATGTTTTCTTAGCTTAAAACCACAATGGTGTATGAAATTCTCAAATGCAACTATGAGAACAAACTAAGGATGCTTATCTTAAAGGTTGTTTATAAATTTCGGTTGACTCTAAAGCCCTTATTCCTTGTATGAATGACACGCTTATTTTTTGGAATAAATGTTTTCAGGGTTATTCGACAAATTCTTTAAGTTTCAATCCTGCTCACACAGTGTGCGTGTAAATTCCAACTCTGAATACATCAAATTTGTCGTTGTCAGGTGGTAAGAATACAGGGAGGTAAAGGGAGAGGTTAAGACCAATAATGCTCGAAGGCAGAAAACAACTCAAATTAGGACTTTTTAACTTGTATTTAATAATTTCTTCCACACGAGGTGATGTAGAGTTATAGTATGTGGAGTTCAAAAGGAAAGTGCTTTGTATGAGTCCGGCTCGTAGTAGGCTGAAAAAATGTGCTCTAGCTGTGTGTTTGAAAACACTGACGGGAAAAAACAAACTGGAAGGGGCTGCCCTGAGAGGTTTGAACCGCGGTGAATAACCACATCTATTACAAGAGAAAGCAGTAAACCATGTAATATAATCCGCTAGTTTTTTGCATTTAAACTGGAAGAAAATGCTTAGGGAGAACTCGACGGGGTAAACTTGGCAGCCCTAGGTTGATACCACTATCTAGAAAATGGGTGCGACTAATGAAGGCGCCCAACCGGAAAGGACCAGGGTTTATGCTTGACATATAAATAGAGAAAACGCATAAACCCATGGCAAAAAATGAATGATAGTACCAACAATAAAAAATGACCATAAGGCAAGAAAATGGCCTACTTGGCAGTCTCGGAATAGCCGCGAGAGTGAGTCGAAACAGTGTCGAAGCTTGGCTTCTGGTGGTTGGTCAAGGATGAACTTGTGAAATGACGTTTTTTTACAAATGCCAAACAAATGGACCTTACCCTATATATAACTTTTGAAAAACCTGGTCATGAATGCGAATGAGGTAGCTTTGGTGGGGTCATAATGACCAACCCCATTTTAGTGTGAAAAAAAACCGCTTCCGTGTTGCTGCCCAAAAAACTTGTCGCTGACCATTTCAGAGCGACTCACTCAATTTCCGCAAAACACGTTGCCGACGTTCTCAAACTTGTGTCGATGGCAGCTCTTCGGCGTCACCTCGCAAGTCTCATCAGTGCCATTTTGTGAGTTCCATAATTTGCTTGAGACTGTTTCGACGACCCTTTCCGAGTTTAGTTGAAACATCAACGTTACTTATTGATTTTTCCTTTGTGATCTTGCATCGACGCTCATTTTCTTTTCTTTTTGTTGGTGAGTTTCACGTTTTGGCGGTGACCATTTCGGAGGCACTTTTTGAGTTGCTCTGAAACAGGTCGTGACACTTAGCAATTTAATCCGATCTTCTTTTATCCAAAATTTTTATTGGTGTGACTGGAGTTTTCCTGCCGACGCGTTTGGAATGATTGAGGCTTTGTCACCGAAATGATCGGCGCGACTTACTCATATGTTCCGACCGTGCGCAACTTCAAAATATTCTAAGAGTTTCGGTGTGACTGCGGAAAACACTCTGATTGTTTTGGCATCACTCGTCGAGTTGTTCCAACTGTATCGGCTCAACTCATCGAGTTTCTCTGAAACAAGGACTTCACCCAAAAAATAGACTTTTGTTTCAACCGTGTCGGCTCAACTTGTCGAGTTGCTCCGACTGTTTCAGCGCAACAAACTGAGTTTTACTTAGTTAAAAATTGCCTTCTTTGCTTCATTTTCAGGAGAAAATCTAAGTTTTCAAAGTTGAATTTCTCTAGCATGAGCTAAACTCTAAGTCCTCTAAAAAAATTAACGGGGGGGGGGGGGGGGGGGGGTGCCTACAATTTCAAGAAAATTTTTGGGAGATGGTTGTAGCAACAACAATTGGTGACTAGTTGGTGAACACAGATCTCTGAACCATTCCTTTTGAAAATCAAGAGTGCTTATATGTTATTGATCCTAATTGTAGAACAATGCTTGCATTGATTTTTTCAAAATTTTAAAGGGACAAAGTTCAATACAGGGAGGTAATCTTTCTTGCATCATATTGGTCATTTGTTTCTGGATATAAGGTAACCTGGACTGGAATTCTTGACTACTCTCCTGAGGCCATAGTATGGAGTTCATTTTCAGTTCCATCTTTTGGTTGCTACTACATATGATTCCACAGGATCGTAACAAAACCAGACAGATGTATTCATCTATTCCTCATTCCCATGCTATAAGCATTCTTTTAGATGCTTTTCTTTTTACGATATTTTATCATCCAAGTCTTCTTTCATAGCTTTCTTCAATATTCAGAATTTGACGTGGGTTCTTCCATCCATAATGTCCTTTTGTGTGAGTGAGAAATTCATTTATTTGTCATGCTCACGGACGGAGAAGAACCTTCCTCGACCTGTTTTTCTTGGGTGATCTTCTTGATTCGACATATCTGTATTCAAAATCATTTCTTTGATGGAGCTGAAAATTTTCAGTATTTGACTCTTCTTTATAATCCTTTTGGCTTCAAATTTGTAGCATGGGATTATTTTAATTTCCATACATCTGTAAGACTTGCTTCCTTTCCGTGGGTCTGTTGTAGCAAGCTACCTGAGATGATTATTATGTGTGAATGGATGAAGCCCCAAGATAGTAATTTGGAATTCATGGGTATTGGTTATTTTACAGGGTTTATAATGACTCAATCGTGACCATGAAGTGGGTTTCCCTTTCTAGAAGTGGGTAGCAATTAAAATCATAAATGGCAATGTTATACAAAAAGAAATTCTTTTCTATAAGCTCATCCCGATTCTCGGGTGATGACAGTGCGATTGTTCAGATCCCTATATTTCCACGCATCAAATGTTGAGCTTGGGGAATATAACAAAAATAAAGAAAATCAAACAAAAATAAAGCTGATCAAACGATAAAACAAAACAACTAAAACTGATAAATTCATAAAATAACAAACTAGAAAAGTTAAAGAAAGAAGGTTTATTTATATACAATCGGGGTTCCTAAACCTAAGTGAGGTACTGTTTAAGAGCGAGGCCATTGAAAGGGAGATTCTCCTCCTCTCCTTGTAAATCTTACAGTTTATATGTTGACGAGACAAGCTTTTCGGCAATCTGATAGGGGCCAAGCCATAATTGTTGAAATTTCATATGTTTTCCCTTTTCTTCGTGCGGGTTATCCCACTTCAGAACTAAGTTTCCTACCTCAAAACTTCTCTTACCGGACTTCCATTTATCAAACCATATTTTCACAATATCTTGGTGCTGATTGAATCTATCCTTATCCTTTTTCCATGACTCTTCAAGTTTTAGTAGGGTATTGATTCGTGACTATAGAATTTCACTACTGGATGCTCGAGAGGCCTGACCTAATTGCAAGTATGGGAGTAGTATGTTAGGTGGGAGTATAGATTATTTTCCATAGAATAATGTATAAGGAGAAACTCCTAAATAATTTTTTGGAGTGACTCTATCTTCCCATAAAGCATTTGGAAGAGCTACATGCCAATTCCTCTGACTCTCAATAATTGTTTTGTTTAAAATTTGGATGAGGTTTTTATTTGTAGATTCTGCTAGTCCATTTCCCTGTCGATAACAATTGGTTGAATAATCTAATTTTATTCCTCTTTCATAAGCAAATGCAGTTAACTTAACATATGAGAAGTAAGTTGCATTATAAAAAACTAAGGAAATTGAAACCCCAAACCTGGTTATGATGTTTTCCTGCAGGAATTCGATGACTACAACTTCATTCACTTTACACAAAAGAGATGCTTCTACCCATTGTGTGAAATAATCAGTAGCTATGAGGATATATCGATGTTGAGCGAAGAATTAGGATTGATCTCTCCGATAACGTCTATGCCCCATTGCTCGAATGGTTATGATATAACAACTGGTTGAAGTGGTCCTGCTTCCTTCGGTAATCTGGTGGCACTCCTTTGACATACATCACACTTCCTTGCATAAGCATGAACATCCTTGAAAAGAGTGGGCCAGTAGTATACAACTCTTAATATTTTGTGATTAGTGGTATGTCCAGAATAATTTCCCCCTGCAGGGCCATCATGCAACTCTTTGACCACTTTATCTGCATCCTCTTTCTCCAGGAATCTAAGAAAAAAGCCATCATAATTTTTTCTAAAGAGTACCCCATCAATTATTTGGTAAGATGTTGATTTCAATCGGAGCGCCCTTCTCTGCTTAGAACTCCAGTGTTCTAGCAGATATCCTTGTTGGAGATAGTGTACCAAATCTTTGTACTAAGATTCCAGAGTAGTGAAAATTTTACATACTTCAGTTGTATTCAATTCAGCTTCATTTTCCCAATCATGATCCTCTTCAGTTGGGTTTTCAGTGAGCAACTTACACAAACTTGAACTTTAATGATAGTGGCTGGTTTGAACTCTAGATCATACTCTTGTATCGTAGATACCCAATTTCCTCTTCTTTCTCCCAATTTCTTCTACATAAATAAGGATCTGACAGATGGATGAGGTATTATGAATTCGTTCTATTTTTCAAAATATAAGGTCTAAACTACTTTACTCCCTTAAACACCGTGTATGTGTTAATTTTTTGAGCATTAATTCAATATACTCTAGGATCTTTACTGATAGAATAACATGTACAACATATCAAGTATAACAATGCATATCAATCACACCAAGCAATCACATGAGACAATAGACACACAGAGTTTCACTGGGGAAAACCATAAAGGTGAAAAACCCCACAACTTCCTTAGAGATAGAAAGAGCAATGATACAACCAAAGTACAAGAGATAGTCTTCTCCTAGTAGCTGATCCTCCTCCTCACATGTGCGCCACTTTCTGAGTGATGGAAGAGTGAGTAAGTGAATGATCAAATAGAGATCTCCCGATCTCTATTTATACTTGTCCTATCCTGCACAATAAACCAGTGGGACCGACTTGTCTAACTTAGCCTAATAACCCATGGTTAACTTAATCAGGGTTGACCCCACACATGGTGGTCTAATAACCCATCGACAAGTTACAACACTTGCGACACTTTTCAATACAAATGACGACACTTCCGTATAGAGGAATAATAACATCTCTATAGGAGTACAATATACATATATGAAATACATTGGTGAAATACATTCCGAAGTTACATATACATCAACACTCCCTCTTAACTAGGAAGGTATTTCTCGACACATATCTGCTAGCACAAGTCTTCTTCTTTATATCATCATCATCGAATCATCATCATCGTCATCGTTGCTACTATCTCAATCAATCTTTGAATCTACTCGTCATAGGAAGTTCTACGGAGCCAGTCCTTTTTCATACTAGATGTAGGCCCACCACCTACAGGTCTTCATCATCACTGGCCATACTATGGAATTCTCAGGACTTATTATGTGCGTCACAAAACCTCTCAAGAGCATCCAGGCTGTTACGAGCACATGGCTCTACCTGTCGGATCACCCAAGGCTGTATTATATGTGACTATCACAAAACCTTAAAAGAGTGTCTTGACAAGCAAGATCTCTAAAGAGCATCTGAGGCCTTCTTCATCCTGTCCAGATCTCCAGGACTTATTACATGGACCCCTACCACAAAACCTTTAAAGAGTGTCTTGACTAGCAAGAACTTTAAAGAGCATCTGAGGCCTTTTACGTGACTAGCACAACCTGTCCAGATCTCTAGGGCGTATTACATGTGGTCATGGAAAAACATCGAAAGAGCATCCCATGATTGATTACGAGCACACAACTCAATCTATCGGATCTCCCAGGGCTGGATTATATGCCATAGGACAAAACCTTGAAAGAGCATTTGCCAGATATCCCAGGACCAGATTACATGCCATAGGCAAGACCTCGAAAGACTATCTGCAAATCTCCCAGGGCCGGATTATATGTCCTCCCAAAGCAAAACCTTGAAAGAGCATTTTCCAGATATCCCAGGGCCACATTAAATGCCATAGGAAAAACCTCGAAAGACTATCTGCAAACCTCCCAGGGTTGGATTATATGCCTGTCTGCACAACCTGTTCCACGGCCACAGAGTATCAACCTAATACTCACCATACATCATCCTGATGTACACATGATCATCCTGATCATCATCACTGCATCGTCCTGATGCATGTCATCTGGAGCAACATCCTGAAGCTCGTCATCCATGATCATCATGGTCATACAATGCATCCACCTGATGCATACACAATATCTTCTTGATACATATCATCATACATGATCTACCTGATCATACAATGTATCCACCTGATACACATACAACTACATGATCCACCTGATCATATAATGTATCTACCTGATATATACATGATCCAACTGATCATACAAAGCATTGAACATGATGCATACATACATATAAATGATCCAACTGATCATATCCAACATCCAACATGATGCATATACATATAAATAATCCAACTGATCATATCTAGGATCCAACATGATGCATATACAGAGTAGTAACTGGAGCATCGTCTTGATGCTCATCATCCAACGCTTACATCCACAGCCATGGGAAGGATCCTCCTCTCACCATGTTTGGAATGGCTTCTAGCAAATGTGTCCATCACTTCTTCCTCGAATTGTCGTCAATCTGAAGAACACCAAGCCTCTCTCTAAAGTACTCAAACTTCACTCTAGCTAGTGGTTTCGTCAGCACATCTACAACCTGCTCATCTGTCGCAACATATAGGAGCTTCACTGCTCCTCTCTGCACCATATCCCTGATATAGTGATATTTGATCTCAATGTGTTTCGACCTGTCGTGAAACACTGGGTTCTCAAACAGCTTCACACAAATCTGGTTGTCACAAAAGATACTAGTAGCCTCCAGCGGGAGATCAAATAACTCAGACAGTAGCTTCCGAAGCCATACTGCCTCACAACTAGCCGAACAAGCTGCAACATACTCTGCTTCAGCTGTACTCAGTGCTATGCATGACTGCTTCCTGCTAAACCAAGAGATCACACCCGATCCCATACTAAAGCAGTACCCATATGTGGTATTCCTATCTGCAGCACTGCCTGCCCAATCTGAATCAACATAACCCTGCAGGTTAAACTTTTAATTCGCATCATACTTGAGCCCATAATCAATTGTACCCTTCAAGTACCTCAGAATATGCTTTACAGCAACCAGGTGAACACCTCTGGGATCCATCAGGAACAGGCTCAATGTGTTCACCGCAAAGCAAATATTTGGTCTAGTGTTCGTCAAGTACATCAAGGACCCAATCATCTGACGATACACAGTGACATCAACCGGATTAGATGAAACATCACACAGAAGCTTCAGGTTCAATGCCATAGGTGTGGCCATGGCCTTGCAGTCCATTATCCCAAACCTCTTTAGGATCTCTACTGCATACTTCCCTTGTCCAAGGAAGATTCCATCTGCACTCTTCCACACCTCCATGCCTAGAAAGTAGTGCATCATACCCAAGTCCTTCATCTCGAACTTGGCATCAAGCTTTCTCTTGGTATCGACAATCAATCCATCCTCTCCTATTACAAACAGGTCATCCACATACAAGAGTAGTATCACAGGATTTCCTTCCTTAACCTTGTAGTAAAGGTTGGAATCTGCTTTACTCTTAGTAAAGCCCAAACTGGATAGAAAGCTGTCTAACCTACCATACCAAGTTCTAGGAGCTTGCTTCGTGCCATACAAGGATTTCTTCAGTTTGCACGCATGAGTCCCTCTGTCATGTGTCTCAAACCCGAGTGGTTGCTCCACATACACTTCCTCCTCGACTACACCATTCAAGAAAGCTATCTTGACATCCATTTGGTGTATCTTCTATTTCATCACTACATCCAGAGCAAGTACTGATCTAATGGAAGTGTATCTGGCCACAGGAGCAAAGGTCTCTTCATAGTCAATCCCTTCTTTTTGGGAGAAGCCACGAGCTACAAATCTTGCTTTATATTTCTCTATGCTACCATCTGCAGCATGCTTAATCTTGTAGATCCATTTGGAAGTCACAACAGATTTCCCTTAAGGTCTTGGGACTACATCCCAAACATCATTCTTCATGATTGACTAGTATTCCTTGACCATGGCATCCTTCCATTCTTTCTTTTCCGTTGCCTCTTCATAACGGGAAGGTTCTTTGTTCATAATATCACAGAGTAAAGCAACATAGCTGGTATGCGATCTAGTTCTCTTCTTTGTTCTGTGTTCTTCTTCTGGAATGCCATATCTTTCTGCATCTTGGATGAGCTCTCTAGCCCATGCATGTTTCCTCTTGTGAGAGTTATTCTCATGGGGTGGATCTACAGGTATTTGTAGATCTTCAACTTCATGATTTGCTTCTGGAATTGATTCAGTCATGGTGTTGTCTTGAAATCTGTTTTCCTTTGGTTCTTCATGATCTTCAACAGGTGTCTTTCCTGATTTGATGAAGGCTGGGTTTTCATCAAATGTTACATCCCTACCGACATCAATCTTCTTGAACCCTGGAAAGTATATTCTGTAAGCCTTCGAGCTTTCACTATACCCCACAAAGATTCCCTTCTTTCCTGAAGGATCTAGCTTTGTCCTCTTTTCCTTTGGAACATGTGTATATACTAGACAACCAAATATTCTGAGATGGCTGACTTCAGGTTTCTTACCAGAGAATACTTCTTCTGGTGTCTTGTTGTCCAATATCTTGTGAGGTGTTATGTTCTGCACATACAAAGCTGTCCTAGCTGCTTCTGCCCATAGATGCATAGGTAGATCCTGGTCATGCAGCATTGCCTATGCTACTTCCATGATTTTTCTATTCTTCCTTTCTACAACTCCATTCTGTTGTGGATTGTAGGGAGCAGTCAACTCCCTCTTAATCCCTGAATCACTGCATAGCTTCTTGAAATCACCTGAAGTGAATTCTCCGCCATTATTGGATTTGAATGTCTTTATTTTCTTATCAGTTTGATTTTCCATCAAGGATTTGAATTCCTTGAACTTATCAAACACTTCATCTTTGTTCTTCAAGAAATAAACCCAAGTCTTCCTAGAGAATTCATCAATGAAAGAGACATAGTAAACATACCCACTCAGAGAACTAGATGACATTGGACCACATACATCAGAGTGGATAATTTCCAAGATTCCTTTTGATTTCATTTCATTGCTTCGAAATGCCTTCTTTATGTTCTTTCCTTTTGTATAGCCTTTGCAAACACCTTCATGCTTGGTCTTGATTTTAGGAAGACCCTCTACTGCTTTACTTACAATTGATAGTGCCCTATAGTGCACATGTGCAAGCCTTCTATGCCAAAGTTCACTCATCTCCATGGATTCATGTACCATGGCATGTTCAGGTTGTCCCTTTAATTTATACAATCCTCCCTCTTGCTCTCCAATCACTACTGCATCATCAATAGTTTTACCTTTTGGCCACATTAGTACTTGGCCATCTACAAATTCAACCCTCATGCCTTTTGCATCCAATGCAGATATGGAGAGTAAGTTCTTCTTGAGCCCAGGTACATATAGCACATCTTTCATCTTCAAAGACTTTCCAGAGTCCAGGTTGTAGGAGGCTTCACCACTTCCTTTGATTGGCAATCATCCCCAATTTTCACCTTATGGGGTGACTCATGTTCAGATAGATTTGCAAAAGATTCTTTAAACCCAGTCATGTGTTTGGAATCCCCACTATCAATGAGCCAATCATTACATCCATGAGAGATGGTACCTGTGAGAGCAGAGATTAGAACATATTAATCTTCATTAGATGAGTCATCACTTTCTACTCTAGTCTTCTTCTTGGGAGGTTCATCATCCTCAGCCGCATGAGCATGATATCTCTTCTTGTTTCCTTTCTTCTTCTTGTTGAATTTGTTGTCCCTTTTGTTCTTGGGACAATCTGCAGCAAAGTGTCCCTTCTCATTACTTGTGAAGCATCTCATATCTTTCATATTCTTTTGATGGGTGTGAGAGGATTTCTTGTAATGAGAGTGCTCCTTCTTAGGCTTGCTTCTTTTGGTGTGAGCTGTGAGAGCTTGATCTTCACTTCCCATGTTTTCTTCTCCGGCTACAAGCCTAGCCTCTTCTTTTGAACATTCCTCCCACGGTCTACTAAAGGAGATCAACTTCCTTCTTGCACAAATTCCTTGAATAAAGGAATACCATGACCTAGGTAGGCCATTCAGAGTGGTCATGAAAATTTCACCATTATCCACCATTTCATCCACAGCTTCAAGTTGTTCCTTGATCTGAGAGACCTTGGAGAAATAGGATTGAATGGTCTCTCCATTCTGAAGCTTTACCCCTTTCAATTGATTCCGCAGAGTCATCTTTTGATCTATGTTCTTCCCTTCAAATAGCTTGGTCAAAGAGTCAAACATTGCCTTGGGTGTCTTTAGAGATGACACATGTGGGATGAGATGGTCCTTGATAGAATCAGCAATGATCCTCTTTTCCTTGACCAAGTTCTTCTTGTGAAGAGCCTTAGCCTCTTCTCCCTCTGGGACAGGGACCTCTTCACTTATATAAGTGTCCAACTCATTTCCTTCCAGGATTAACCCTATCCTATACTTCCATGCTTGGAAGTTATCAGCCCCTTCAAGCTTATCCTCAAGCTTGGTGTGGTGAGACATCTTTAAAGAGTACTTCAAATGGAAATAGAAAGGATTTAGGTCTTACCACTTGATTTGCTGAAAACTAGATCTGGTCCCGAATTAGGGTTTGTCAGAGAAACCCTAAAAATTCAAAATGTGAATTTCAACTTTCTGAAAGGATAGAAAGATGCACCTTGATGATCAGCCTGGTATATTCAGAATTTGAGATCTACAAAGTTTCACCCTTCATAAATGTCTTTTAGTCTTCGCGGATTCACTAAGGAGGACCCTGAATTAGGGTTTGAGTTTCCCGGAGCTTCACCCAACCAAAAATATCGATCCAAAGCTCTAAACTTCGATTTTTCCAAGGAGCTTCCAGCTATGTCCTCGGAATTCAGAAATTCCTATTTTTGTGGAAACCCTAAATTTTAGGGCCAAAACTGAAAGTGCTCAGAATTGAATTCTGATTGGATAGAAAGATTCTCCTTCATGAGTAGAGTCAATCTACCTTACTGCTTTTCCAAAATCTATGGAGAGAAACACAATAAACAAGAAACTCTAGTTTCCGCCACTGCACAATGTCTTCTTCTCAGGGAAGCTCTGATACCATGTTAATTTTTTGAGCATTAATTCAATATACTTTAGGATCTTTACTGAGAGAATAACATGCACAGCATATCAAGTATAACAATGCATATCAATCACACCAAGCAATCACATGAGACAATAGACACATAGAGTTTCATTGGGGAAAACCATAAAGGTGAAAAATCCCACAACTTCCTCAGAGATAGAAAGAGAAATGATACAACCAAAGTACAAGAGATAGTCTTCTCCTAGCAGCTGATCCTCCTCCTCACATGTGTGCCACTTTCCGAGTGATGGAAGAGTGAGTAAGTGAATGATCAAATAGAGATCTCCCGATCTCTATTTATACTTGTAATGTCCTTCCCAATAAACCAGTGGGGCCGACTTGTCTAACTTAGCCTAATAACCCATGGTTAACTTAATCAGGGCCGACCCCACACATGGTGGTCTAATAACCCATCGGCAAGTTATGACACTTGTCAATACAAATGACGACACTTCCGTATAGAGGAATAATAACATCTCTATAGGAGTACAATATACATAGATGAATTACATAGGTGAAATACATTCCGAAGTTACATATACATCAACAGTATGCTTGCTTATCCATGGCTGGGTAGTTCAGTTCAGATCCTTGTAACCGAGTTCTCATGAAAGATATCGGATACTCATCTCCTAGTTCTCCTTTTTGTGTGAGCACTGCTGCGAGAGAATTATCTGAAGCAAAGGTGTATAAGATAAAATCCTTTTCAAAATATCAACTTCTCAAAGAAGGTGCATGAGCTATAGCATTCTTTATATCCCTAAATGCATCCTTCTCCACATCAGTCCACTTGAACTATACACTTTGTAATATCCCAAGAAAAGACTATTTTATTTTTATTATTAATTGTTGTTATAACTTTAAATTGTGGTTATTTTTGTGTGTTGAGCAAGTGAGCTCTGAATAGCACCAAAATATTAAATGATGTGAGCAAGTGAGCTCTGGAACATCTGAATTATTATGGTTAGTGTTGAGCCATGTGGGCTCTGGGAGCACTGTTAGTTTAGTAAGTGTGAGCTGAGATGCTCTGGAACACTTGAACTCCTATTGATTACCTGATGTTGAGCTGAGAGCTCTGGAGTGTCAGTAATTTGTTTTGATTATTTACTTTAATATTCAAAGACTATTATTATTTTATTCTTTTTGACTGAACGAGACTTCTACACAAAGAGGCGCTAAGCATGCAAGAGTCTAGACTGGTCATTAGCTGATAACTAAAGATCTAAGTAGTTGTTAGGTGAGCAAAAGGTCCAATTTTATTTAATAAAGATTAAAATAAATTGTGAGGATTAAAATAAATTAATTTCCTAATTAAATATAAATACAAAACTGCTAGAGTGTCAGTTAGTTAACTGAGTGTGCAAAAGACCTAATTTCCTAGCAGCCTTGTTCCTAAAAATTATATATAGCAGAGAGAGGAACTTTGCACGAGCAAGTGTTTTCCCAAGTACACTGGAGGGTCCAGTCGTGAATCTGAGTGCTCAAATATTAGATTGCTGAATATCTGGTGTGTCTTAGAAAAGAGGACTGTCCTAGTGAGAGGACTGTGAAGGTTATCAAGGGGAATATTATTCAAGAGATTCACAACATACAGGCTGATAAAGAGAACCTTGTGGCTACTCCGTTCTAGTAAAGAAGATAACAAACCATACACCTAGATCACCTAGATTCTTGTCATGCTCAGTTCGGCTCGGGGGTGATTGATGGAACAATCCAGGAACGTATTGCAGTCTAAGGTTGGCCGAAGGAACGTGGCAGTTCCTAAGTCAGTCGGTCTGCAATAAAATATTGATAAGTATTTGCTTAAGTTTCAGTTATTTATATTTCTTGTATATTTATGATTTACAGTAATGATATTGTTATCTTGTTTTAACAATAAAGATCTGCCATTTTGACCCCATTAATCTGTTGAAGTAGATTTCATATTATGATCAACATTAGTGACTATACTATTTATTTCAGGAAATCTAGATCGTAAATAGCATTAAGTGTTATACTCTTTCTTTATAAACTCTGTATTTTTAACATCTTGATTTGGTTCGTTTAATATCTGAAAGTTTATGAAGATTTTATGATATGTTGTTATGTTACTTAAGTAATAATTTAGGATAGGAATGTATGATCTCTTAAAATATCAAGTCATTGGCGGAACTTCTTGGCTGTGACTTCTGGGTTAAATATGTATTAATATGGAGAAATCTCCTATAGTCCTCATACAGAGAGTGAAATCCCTATACGTAGGATTTCTGGGCAAAATCCCTAAACCCTTCATGGATAAATTAAGTACATACTTAAACTCTATCTACTTAGAATATTTATTTATAAATGATAAATATTACCTAAATAATTAGTTAGCATTAACATGTATTGTCTTGGTAAACCAGAATCGTAAACGTTCTCAAACTCTACCTTAAATAAGATTATTATATACATAAAATAACTCTGTAAGATAATCAAAATTAACCATTTAAAACCTTCCTAAGAATCGAAGCAGATGCTTATATATTTTAGGAGTGATCCACAAATAAATATGTACGAAAGCCACATTTTATGAAAGTTCATCCAAATTCAAGTGTAGGGCTTATCCTCTATGTCCCATGATTAAAGAAATAAATAAACTAAATATAAAATCTATATTATAAGTAGAGTCAAAAATTGATTTGAATAAACCTAAGGCAATGATCAATTTCATATAAATCAAACCATAATATTTTATCCCTCAACATAGAATCATTTATTAGACAGAGATGAAATAATTAGAATATGCTAACATTACAGTCTCAGAATTTAAACAGTAGTTACAGGTTCTCCCCATACATTTTCCATAACTTCCATAAAATACAACAACTATCATATTCACCCATAAATTATCAACATGAGACCAAGAAGCTAAAACGAGTTGAACCTTGACCAAATCCAAACCATAACCCATATTGAAATTAGATAGTATAAACACGATTCTTTTTCCCTAAATCAAACAGAGCAGCGATTTTTCACGCAGCTGCCAGATTAGTACACGAGTCCATAAGGCTCGGCATCATACTTAGGTTTCACATTACCATCGACCCAAAACGATTATACTCTAAACATCTAAAAATCCAGATTGATACAATAGTCACTGTACAAGAAAATGCAGAACAAAAATTAAGGAAAGCCTAGCATCATCTATCAAGCCTAGGGTTAAAATGAATTAACCATTTAAATCCAAATAAACATCAAACACAGAGATTTTTATAATAGACAGTATTCATACATCGAAATAAACCAAGTTGAAATAGAAACGTGATTTTATAGTATTTAAACATCAGAAAATCACATTTACATTATCAAATAGCAGGGTCCAAGAACCATCAAACTACACAGGGTTCTTCCCAAGTCTGGAGATTGCCTACACAGGCTTTCAACAAAAGAAAACAAAAACGCTCAACAGTACAACATTTACGCAGAGGCCTGAAAATGGCACATTTTTCCCAAACCAACAATGTTGGTGAAGTGGGAAACCAACAAACACAAAATACAATCAAATTACTGGCCATTAAATACCCTTGTGCCTCCCAAAGCCAAATACTTAACTCCTCTGCCCAGCATTTCATAAACAAGACTCCAAGCAAAATGGGGTTCTTGACAGAGGCATCGAAAGACCCAAGTCTTACCAGTTTGACGACCAACGAAGTCACCAATGTCCAAGGAACAGTCATTCAACAACTATGAAGTCACCAACGCCCAGAGCAAGGTCACCCAACATACTTATAACAGGTCCTATCAGCAAGGAGAAGAACGAGGGTAGTTAGACAATTATACAACCATTGTTAAACAAATGTAAAACCTTGTAACCATTTTTCTGAGCAAGAATTTTACTTGTAAAACGCTCTTGGATGACTATGCCTCCACCAGTTGATCAAGGATTGCATATACCAGGAGCCATGCTCCGGTCATGCGCATTCCCTCACCCACCAACGTGAATTACATAGAGAGCTTCACTCTTAGCCCACACAACCAACAAACAACGAAATGGATAAATGAACCACGGGTAGGGTACTTCGCAGCCCTTCCTCCCTATTTCCAATGTGGATTCCACTACAACGTCTGTCACATGGGTAGCATTAAAATACCAGCTACCCTCCACCAATAATTCGATTTATACTCACTTCTCTATAGTAGAGTGGTTTCTCATTAGTTTAAAACCATTGCTTGCTTAGGAAGAACTTAGGGTTTAGGGTTTATCCCTATCCCTTGCCTTTCAATTCATCTAAACACTTAAGTGGTCCCTTGGATGTCCCATTAGGTACCTGTATAAGTTATACATGGAAGACATGATCTCATAGGAGCTAAGTAAGATTTGGGACCTTACATTTCCTCTTATCATCAAGCAAAACAGTTCCTATTCCATTTACAAAGCATCTAAATTGCATCACACATATACAGAACTGAGTCATAAGATAAAAGAACGTAAATCAAACTTGCATATGATTAAATCTAGCAAAAGAATAAGTTAGACAACAATAACATATAACCAATCCCAAAGTATGATATGACCAACATTGTATATACAATATATATAAGAATGTTACATCGATTTCATGCTATTCTAGTAATAAATACAATGTTGTAGGTATTGTTTACTCAAGTCCTAAATCTTGTTAATTAGTAGACCCATATAAAAATTTAAAAAATTTCGGGATTTGAGGGGCATTACAACTTTGCTTAAACATTTGTTGCAAAGGATTTACAATCTGTGCAAAATCCGGTACAAACGTTCAAACAAAATTAATCGTGCCCATAAACGATTGTATAGTCCTTTTGTCGTGGGGCATGGGAATCTGATTTATGGCCTAAATGATTTCTGGATCTATTGAGATTCCCTTCTTGGAGATAATGTGTCCCAACAATTTTCCTTCGAGTACTGCAAAAATACTCTTCTTTGGATTCAAAGATATACCATATTTTTTGCACCGATCAAAGATCTGCTTCAGATGGAAAACATGGTCTTCTCATTTTTTGGAAAACACTGTAACATCATCTAAATATATGACAACAAAATGGCCGACTAAACCTCAGAATGCAATATCCATGGCCCTCTAGAATGTGGCTCCAACATTCATTAGGCCAAAAGGCATTCTCCTATATGCGAATGTTCCCAACTTAGTGCGAAATGTAGTCTTGAGTCGATCTTGCTCGGCCACCAACACTTGATTATATCCAGAAAATCCATCTAACAGGGAGAACAATTCCAAGCCTGATACCATTTGCAAAATTTGCTCCATCGGTGGCAAAGGGTACTTGTCTTTATCCAACGCTCTATTCAAGTTTCGAAAATCGACACATAATCGGATCTCTCCTGATTTCTTCCTTACAGGGACCAAATTAGCCACCCACTCTGAGTGTCGAACTTTAAAAATAGTTTTAGCATCCAAAAAAATTGTTAACTCCTTTTGTACCAAGGGCTCAAGTGTCGGATGCATCTTCCATAATTGTTGCTGAAATGGATTTACACTTGGCTTAATGGGTATTACATGCTGTATGATTCGTGTGTCATGTGTCTTCAAATATTCATAAGTCCATGTGAACACATCTTTATATTGCTGAAAAAGTTTGATAAACTTACTTCTTTCACCAGGTGAACAACATTTTCCTAGATTAACATATTTAGGTTATGCCTCTATACCTAGGTTTACCAGCTCATGCTGCATTGAGGAGCTATTTGTCTTGACATTGGCTAGTCTTCTAAATTTATTCTGTAAATTGAACAATCCTTCAAGAGTCCTTACTCCTTTCAGCATAAAATTCCTGTTATTTGTGTCCTTATTTTGCAAATCCAACATGTGTTCCTCTTCATCAATTATAGATTCCTTGAAATCATCCTCATTTGTCAAGAAACTGATAATCTATTCATCGTCCTCGAACACCCTTAGATGTGTAACGTTATCTGGTACTGATGGCCTGAAAATTAATTCAATGGAGCATTTGTTATTTGTCGAAACTAATATATAAGCATAAGTATCTAATAAATCAGTTGCAGCATTTTGTAATCTAGGAATGGAGTTTATGTTAAAACCATCAAATTGTGAAATCAAATTCCAAAATTCAAATTGATATCCTTTTAAGTGCAGGGACAGACAATGAATTGTGTTTCTTATATGTCTGACAACTATTTTTGAGTCACCAAATACTGTTAAATTCTTGACTTTTAAATCAATGGCTCTTTTTAGTCCTTGGACTAGAGCTTCATATTCAGTTGTGTTATTCATACACTCAAACTCTAGCCTACAAGAGACAAATTGTTTTTTCCTTAAGTATCAACAAGAACATAGTCGGCTCCTTATCCCTCTTTTGTTTTGGAACCATCAAAATATAAATTCCAAAATTTATTTTCTAATTTTAATAAGTTAGTATTATCTTCTAAGTTAGTAACTAATTCTACTATGTTACAATCAATATCATCAGTCTGTGAAAATCGAAGGAGATCGGATTGTTTCTCTGAATCATGACTAGCATATTTTGTTTGATACTTTCCAGGCTTAATTTCTAAGAAATAATTCCCCAAAAGTGAAGATGAGAAGTTTACCGGTTCATTCTTTTCTTCTAACTGAGTTATAGTTTGTTTCATGTGAGGATCTCTCAGTAATTTAATTTGATTCTATCTATTTTGGTATGGAAACCACACATCGGACCAATATATTGCAAAATAACCATTTAGTTTTGTAGACTAGTCCCTACTCAATATCAAACCATAAGCTTCAGTTATGTCTACCACCATGATATCTATAAATTGACACACCCTCGGATTTGCAGATAATATGATAAGAACATTTTTCATTTCCCCTATAACCTTAATGGCTGATCTGTCTATTTGGATGATCTCAGACGGGGATGTTGTTGGTTTCCCATTGATTTTATTACAAATGGATAGTGGCATAACATTGGAAGAGGCCCCGGAATCTACCAAGCAATTATGCACATTATGATTGAAGATCTCAAAAGTCAAAAGGAAAGGCAAAGTATGAGATTTTGATTTCCCACCAATGCTTGCTTCGTTAATCTCAGTATCTGACTCAACTGTCTCTATTGTATTGCTTGGTTGTGGGTTAAATGATTCTAACAGTTTCTTCCTTTGTTGTGGGAGATTACATAATTCAAACAAGGATATGTTGGCTTTGGTTTTCTTAATGTCTTCCACAATGTCATAACCCATATTATGATCTACCATACCCTTTTCACCACTATCACATTTGTTTTATGTGGGTTTCACTTGCTTGTTTACCAACGGTATTGTTTCTTTTGTAATTCTAGACTTAACTTTGGGATGGGACTGATTCGTGCCATTGTTTCCTTTTATGTTTTCTTTTGTTTTCCTAACTTTAGGCATTATTATGCTTTGGTCTTCAACTGGCCCGTTGCTTCTAGTATCATAGTTCACAGATGATACTTGAATTTATTCCACCTCTTCTTCTTCATTTAATCCCAAAGTAGGTTCCCAATCCCATAATACCATTGTGAATTCCTCATTCTTATTTTCTTGTTCGTGGGCTTGATCTTCCTCTTCTTCTCCTTGGTCTATCAACTGCATGTCTAAGAATTGGTTCATAACCAAAGTCATAGAGTTAATCCATTGTGGGAAAATCTTTTTAGAGTGATGTTCTTGATGGAAAGTGCATAAATTATCCATGCCAACTTCATTTAAATTCAAGACATTGGAGTTGTTTAATGGTGGTTGGGGTTGCGTATTTTCTTCCCTTTTCTTATAGAAAGGTTTGAATGGTTTCCTAGATGAACTAGACCCCTTTTCCTTCTCCAAATCTACTATTTTGTTGGACAACTTCTGTACCATATTTACCACATTTTCTAATTCATTCGAGGATTCCTCTTTGGGTTTGGATAATATCATAGGTTTCTTACTAACCGTTGGTTTTACTTCCAATTCCATTTTTTGCTTCATGATGTTGTCCAGTTCAGCCTCTACCTTATTGACTTCTTCATATTTTTCTATCAAAGTGGCCTTGACTGGTCTCTTGACAAACATGGCTATTGGTGGATAAAGTGTTGTAGTATAATATTCTACCAAGGCTTCTTCAACAGGTTTTGTTGCATCACTGAAACTATTTAATAAAGTGGTAAATTCCTGTACCTTTTCTTTCTTTTCCATCCTCATAGACAACAATTCTTTCATAAGCGTTGCCAGATTCTTTTGATTGCCAAATTTGCTTATAAAAAACTTTTCAAAACCGTCCCAGTCTGCAATCGAATTTGCTTGCAAACTGAAATACCATGAGGATGCTCTAGGCTCAAAAGTATAAGGGAAGAGTCTACATACGACATCTTCATGTTCAACATTTAAAATATTCAGAGCCAAATAAAATCTTTTCAACTAGTCTTCCACATAAATACCCTTTCCGGGATCAAATTTTGGTAACACTCTTTTTGGGTGCTTAGGTAAATCATGTAAAGGTGCAGCTAGGTTGAGTGGCCCTTTGGCTCTCCACATAGGTTGGCTAACATTTCCAGCCATAATTCATGGTGGAGAATGGGGTGGTGAGTGATGTGGGGTATGAGGTGGTGTGTGAGATACCGTGTGATCCTGTGGAGACTCAGGTAACTGATTAAGAGGATCTTGTATTTCTTGTAATGATAAATCAAACAAATCCTCCAAATTTTCTACAAGCACAGAGTCTCTTGTGTATGAGATCTCTTTCTTGGTAGCTCGCCTTCTAGGTAAAGCAGGAATTACGAACAATCCTCCAAGATTTCTCTGGTAAGATCTTATATGTCTTCGAAGATAGTCTATTTCCTCGAATGGGACAACGTATAAGTGTTCAGAATCTAAATTTTCATTTTCAGGAATCACTTCTTCTGAAGTAGTAGTATCTAATGGGGACCTAGAAAAATTTCCTATTGAAAACAGGCTACCTCTGCTAGCCATGCACTAGCGGCCCTCCTTCTAGTGCCAAAACTATTGATGCCTAGAAATTCTCAGCATCGACAGTAGGGATTCTTCATGGTAAATAATCCAAATTAGATCATTCATCGTTTGGTGTAGGGAATCCATCCGGTTTACGGTCTGGCTACCATGAATAAGTTTGTTTCAATTCTTTACCGGTTGCGGCCCGATCCACCGTTTATGTAATTTTAATTTAAGGAATGAGATGCAAATGCCCTATTTAAATGCAAATTAAGTGGGAACTGACAGATGGGGGCCTCACAAGTGATATGCAGGTTCTTACCTCTCGTCTTACCACACCTACCTTATCAATTTACTTATTATTAACCTAAATTAACTATCCTATCCCTGCACGGAGAAATTTAAAGTGAGAGTAATAAGCTGAAATGTTCAGGAAAAAATTAACAGATAACCATTAAAAGAAACATTCACATTTACAGTATAAATAATCAAAGATAGCTCTGATATTAATTAAAGCGATTCATTACTCGGTTACACGTAAATATTTGCATAAAATAAAGAAACATTCATCATCATTGAAATAGTTCGACAGAATTAGAAAGATCTCACAGCATGATAGAAGCAGAAAACGAAGTAGTTATGTCTCAGCAATCACACGTTTCAAGTAAACATCAATGCAAACTTTTCCCCAACGAATAAGTCCTTTTTCATTAGCAAAGAAATAGTTCTTTTACAAAATGCCTTCAGCATATCATTCACCAACAAAAATCCTTTTCTTAGTATCCCTCACCTTCTATTTGTCCTCATGTGGCTATTCGTTTCACCTGACCTAACTTTTGGACTTCCAAAATTCATCCTCTTGTGTTTACACAAAAATATTACAATAAATTCCAAAAAAATAATTTCTAGTTGGTCTTTCCAGACTAGATATATACTTGTCCCACATGTCAGTCTCTTCAGAAATAATATTACATTGTATGGGTTCCAAAACTTTCAAAGTTATCTCATGATGTCACAGCTCTATTTCCACACTCATCACTCCTTTTGTTGCTGCTTTGTAGCCGTCCTCCAGAAAATAAGCGTTGATGGATGCTTGACCAATGAACTGATGGATATCTTCCCTTGCCAACATGTCTAGTTTTTTAATGTAGTCTAGGTCATCTTTCAGTACATTCTGCAACTCCATCAAACGTTGATCCCTGTCAGGGAGCTCATCCATAGTTGGAGGCATAGTGAACTGACATTTTTTGTGAATCTGCTGAATCCTATGGTAGAAACTCACACACTTTTCGATAGTCTTAGGGATTCTATAATTTATCCTTTTCCCATCTTTTCTACAAAACTCAAGAAGAGTTATGTCTATATTAGAGTTTGTAATCGTCTTTTGAGGCAGGTGATCAAGGAATTATGCTTTCCCTTCACTCCACTTCATTTGCTTCCTAATCTTAGTTGCAGTGTTCACTAATCTTTGCCTGATCCTCATTGCTTCTGCATCAATCTCTTGCATCCTTGCTATCATTATTTTCATCTTGTATATTTATTCAGTGATCAATTCCTGTGAGTGATATATTTTCTCTTGAATTTTGCATGCCTTCTCATAGAAAGGAGTCGGGTCTTGTTTCCAATTCTAACTATCCTGACAAGGATTCCTTTTCTTTGACCAACTCTCCCAAATGAGTTTGCAAATCTTCATCCTATAGATTTGCTGTCAATTCTCTTGTTTCCAATTCACTGATGCGGGCTTCAAAGTCGCTTCTTTCACCCTACATTATCACTAACTGTACAACCATTGCATCCTTCTCTGCATCCATACCCTGATAGTTCGACAGTAATCTGTCCTTTTTTGTGATTATGGCCTGATACTTCCTCTTCAACTCTATACCTTCTCCATGTGCCTTTATTAAGTTATCCTTTAATTTCAGCATCTTTCCCATGTTGCGCTTGATATCATTCAACAACTTATCTACATTTTCTGCACTTGCTCGTGCAGCTGCTATACTTACAGAGGTTGTGAATTTAGGGTCCTTATGAGTACCCTCCATGATCATGTTTTCCTGGATAGTAACAACATCATGTTGGACGCCCATTTTCAATCTCTTCTCTGTCCTTCTTGTGATGGTCTTTCTCCCTGAATAAAAAATAATCGTGTCCAATCTGGCCACGGTATGTTGCTTTGATGGGGTGAAAGGTGTGAGCCCCAGCTTTGAAAATGGGAGGTGACATCCGTTCAGCGAGACACCTGATACTCCAGGTGGGTCTATTTCCATGTGTTGTATATTTGGGCTTCCACCTCGAGTTTCCATGCTATCCACAGCTTCCTTGAACTTATCTTCTCTTTCTTTCTTCTCAGCTTCTTCTCTTTGTTCTTCTTGTCTTTTTTCCTCCTCTTCTTTTCTTTTCCGTTCCTCTTCTATTCTTTGAAACTTTTGGGCCTCCTGTATCTACTTCTTTTTTGTTTCTTCTTTCAGCTTCCACTCTGCTTCCTCCTTCAGCTTTTGCTCTGCTTCTGCCACTTGTATCCTTATGGCTTCTTCTCTCTGCTTTCGTTTCCTTTCTGTTTCTATTGCATTAGTGGCAGCATGACTAGGGCCGTCCTTTCTCTTCCAAGCAAAACATTTTTTTGGCTCATACATGTTGCTTTCTCTTCTGTATACCTATTCTTCTTTGTTGAAGTGATTGGCATATTCATAACGTATTCTGATTCACGCACAATGGTCGACAACCTTACCGTAGTTGTCATTTCTTGCGAAACTCTTCTCTCCAAAGTGAAATTCTTCCAAATATATAACGAAAGCTTCAACACCTTTAACCTTAGTGAATTTATATGCCCTGATACAGAAGGGTAATGGTGGGAAGGAGGCCTTCTTGCTATCATGCAGAAAAATACCAATGCCATTAATGAAAACTTGCCTCAGCTTTTTTGTGGACCACAAAATCTGTCACATACTTAAGCATTATAGATGGAGCTCTGTAACACCCATACATTTTGATATAATTGCCTTCTTGTGAAAAGTAATAATCTATGTATTCATTTATGGCTGCCATTGCGTTTCTAGATAGGGAGTTTGGTTCCTTATTGGAAATCAACCAATAAAGAGGGTTTATGAACTCTTCACATATAAGTTTATGTTGGCTGACATATTTGTGGGCCCACAAGATCTGGTAGGCCAAATAAATAAGAGACTCAGCCTGATTCCAAATAAATCCCAGCTTAGGGAATGGGTTCCTGACTAGTATACAGTCTATGAGGTATAATGACATGCAGAAATCTGCTTTCCCCTAGGTTAGTCCTCCCTGTGTTGCTATTATTGTTGACGCCAGGCTGTCCGAGACGATGTTTTCCCAGTTGAACATAGTGTCGTGGAAGGCTATGTGATAAATTAGGGGCACCCAATTTAGCTTCTAGATGTTTCCATTAGTTCTGCCAAAAATTATGCTTAGCATTAGAGCTATAATTCTGAAAGGGGTTCCAAGGATTTGACTTTCATACTCACCACTTTCTTTTTGCCTCAATTGCTTCCCTGAGACTACCATTTTCTTAGCATATTCTAAGTGGACCATGTTTATACTTTTGATCCAGTCTTCAGTTAACATGACCTTGGGCGTCGATAGTTTATATGCTATCGTTATATGACCTGGATGCAAAGAGGCGAATCCTTCCCCTTTTGAGTATGAGATGATTCTCGATGTGACATCCACAAGCGGCAGGATCCATCCAATGACTTCTAAGCAGGGAAAAAGTTATGCATGTGTGGCTACTTTGGTGACGCCTGATTTCTTAATGTTTTGGTACAAGACCATTTCTTCGCGAGCTGCCTCAGGAATATTTTGGTCCTAGATCATCTGATACAATTCTCCCCACTTGAATTCTGGGACAATTCCCGTTAGTGATTTAGTATCTTCGAATATGGTTTCTATTGTGGTGTCAACTACAATTTCCACGTCTGTTTCTGGTTTGGTTTCCTTAGACTTCCTCTTGGCACTCTTTTTTGGCATTTCTAAATCCTGATGAAAAAGTGAAAACAATGTGTAAGCAAAACTCAACCAGAAGTTTGTAAAGCATTTTTCTTTCATACTACTAACAATAGGCTGAGTTGAGAGAACAATTACTTCCATGCAGTTTGGTAAATGTTGTCAATGTTTGCTTAGCTTAAAACCACAATGGCATGTGAAAGTCTCAAATTCAACTATGAGAACAAACTAAGGATGATTATCTTAAAGGTTTTTTATAAATTTGGGTTGACTCTAAATCCCTTATTCCTTGTCTGAATGATGAGCTTATTTTTTTGGAATAAATTTTTTCAGGGTTAGTCGACAAATGATTTAAGTGTCAATCCTGCTCGGACAATGTGCATGTAAATTCCAACTCTGTATACATCGAAGTTATCATTGTCAGGTGGTAAGAATACAGGCGGGTAAAGGGAGAGGTTAAGACCAATAGTGCTCAAAGGCAGAAAACAACTCAAATCGGGACTTTTTTAACTCGTATTTAAGAATTTATTCCACACGAGGTGATGTAGAGTGATAGTATGTGGAGTTTAAAAGGAAAGTGCTTTGTATGAGTCTGTCTCGTAGTAGGCTGAAAAATTGTGCTCTAGCTATGTGTTTGACAATACTGACGGGAAAAAACAAACCGGAAGGGGCTTCCCTAAGAGGTTTGAACTGCAGTGAATAACAACATCTATTACAAGAGAAAGCAGTAAACCACGTAATACAATCCGCCAATTTTTTGCATTTAAACTGGAAGAAAAGGCTTAGGGAGAACTCGACGGGGTAAACTCAGCAGCCCTATGTTGAGACCACTATCTAGAAAATGGGCTGGCTAATGAAGGCACCCAACAGGAAAGGACCAGGTTTTATGCTTGACATATAAATAACGAAAACGCCTAACCCCATGGAAAAAACCGAATGATAGTACCAACAATAAAAAATGACCATAAGGTAGGAAAATGACCTACCTAGCAGTCTTGGAATGGCTGTGAGAGTGAGTCGAAACGAGGTTGGCTCTTGGCTTCTGGTGGTTGGTCGAGGATGAACTCGTGAAACGATATTTTTTACAAATGCCAAACAAATGGACCTTACCCTATATATAAATTTTGAAAAACCTAGTCATTAATGTGAACGGGGTAGGTTAGGTGGGGTCATAATGACCAACCCCATTTCGGTGCGATAAAAAAGATCGCTTCCGCGTTGCTTCCCAAAAAACTTGCCGTCGACCGTTTCGGAGAGACTTGCTCAATTTCCGTGAAACACGTCGACAATGTTCTCAAACTCATGCCGATGGAAGCTCTTTGGTGTTGCCTCGCGAGTCTCATCGGTGCCATTTTGTGATTTCCATAATTTTCTTGTAACCGTTTCAGCGATCCTTTCCGAGTTTAGCTGAAAGATCAACGTTACTTCTTGAGTTTTCCTTTGTGATATTGCATCGGCACTCGTTTTCTTTTCTTTTCATTGGTGAGTTTCACTTTTTGGCGGTGATTGTTTCGGAGGCACTTCCCGAGTTGTTGCGAAACAGGTTGCGACAATTAGCAATTTATGTCGATCTTCTTTTCACCGATCTTTTCATTGGCATGACTGGCGTTTTTCCCATCGATGCGTTTCAGCATGATTGAGGCTTTATCGCTGAAACAATCGGCACGACTTACTCATATGTTCCGACCTGTGCAACTTCAAAATATTCTAAGATTTTCGGTGTGACTGCAGAAAACACTCTGATTGTTTCAGCATCACTCGTCGAGTTGTTCCGACCATGTCGGCTCAACTCATCGAGTTTCTCCAAAACAAGGACTTCACCCAAAAAACCAACTTTTGTTTTGACCGTGTCGACTCAACTTTCCAAGTTTCTCTGACTGTTTAGGCACAAAAAACTGAGTTTTACTTATTTAAAAATCACCTTCTTTGCTTGATTTTCAGGAGAAAATCTAACTGTTCAAAGATTAATTTCTCTAGCATGAGCTAAACTCTAAGTCCTCTAAAAAACTAAAGGGGGTGCCCTACAATTTTAAGAAAATTTTAGGGAGATGGTTGTAGCAGCAATATAAACTCATTCTATAATCCTTCTTATTTGGATACTGTACCTTTATTTTATGAGTTGATGAACCCTTGTTGACACAAACCCAGTTGACAGGGGTTCCTCATGCTGTCAACACCCAAGCCACCGCGATCTCCCTAAGCACCGACCCAGATAGGTTTAACCCTATCCAACAACACCTACGGAGCAGATGAGGTCTCACCCGAGATGTTCAAGGGAGAGTTGACGGAACCATGTTTCCGCCGAATGAAGGAGGATGTTGTGCATCAATTGATTAACTTATTGCAACATTCAGAAATAGATCTAAGCATTCAACTCAGGCATTAAGCATAATCGTGACATCATTCAACGGATCTCATTATTGACAAAACCATAAATATGCGACAGATATAACAGTAAAGCATTAATCGTAGCAAGGAAACATCGCATCATTCACAAATTCATATCGCAAAATGCATTTACCACAGATAAATGGGAAAGACACAAGGATTCTGCTCAAAAACTCGGTCACATCATATTTAACTCTGCAAAAACCCAGATACAATAAGATATTCAATCATCTCAGCTGTCTCCAGATTCTTCAATCTCTTAGATATCTCTTCGCTATCAAGACTTACAAAAGATGTCGACCCCTTACAAATGTATATCTATTTATAGGCTTACGCCTTTACACTTACGGTCCACTTAGGCAACCGTCTAACTACTTCTTAACAAACTTAACCCAAAATTCCATATAATATGGTCCAAGTGATCAAATTACATATGACACGGTCCAAATGACCCAAAAACTACAAAAAGTACTATCGCCATGCGCGCTGCTTTCCTTCTTTCGCAGTACCTTTGGCCTTGCACAGCATCCGCGATGTTGCGATGCTGACTCATCAAACCACCTGCCAACAGGCCCCCAACACGATCTTGTGGCTCTCCCTCGAGCCATGTTAGGGGGACATGGTGTACTCAGGCCCATCTATCGCTGGACTGTATCTCTGCAACTGTTCTTGCAGTCTGGATCTCGCTGTTGTATATAGCTCCCGCTGCCACGATGATCGTCGGCTCGCTGTCATGTACTTCTCACCTGAAAATGGTCATCCTCTGGCTTGCTTTCATGTACCTCTCAAACTCATCCTCCAATCTCTGGGAACCTGGTGCAGACCGAGGAGAGGTTGACAAACAGCATTGAAGGGCGAAACAGGCCAACTGCTCTGGCACATTTGTTTCGCGCCGGTGATCATGTACTACCGGCACTAGGGGCTGCCACCCTCGTCATCTCTGTGGTCACAGGGACCACGAAGCTTCGAAATACCACCACCTTCCTAGACATCTCAGATGAGACTTCATATCTATGACACCTGAGTGTTCGCAGTGCTTCCTGGACCAGGTGCTCATGCACACTCGTCATTCGGGCCCTTGGCACATCTGGAGTGCTACCACATCAAATAAAATGGATCATTTCGATAGCCTCCTTGGAATTCCTAACTTACCTAGATGCTTGACCCTCACACAGCATGAGTTCTTCACATCTGGTAGATACCTCTTTGTTCCTCTATCCTCTAGGTCCTGTATTTATGCATCGCCCTCGTCTGGATGTCTACCTCGAAAGTCATTCGTAACACCCGTTCTCGTAAGGTGCTGATCATGCCACCCCGCTGTTTCCGGCATGTTTAGACCAGACTGCTGACGGAAAGAGGGGTGACCATAATTCCACCAGCTGCCATGCGTACCAAAACGTGCGAACCATCACCCCTAGTACCACCATCCATACTGCCACGGTGTGTTCCATGTGCCAAAAGTGCGTTACTCCGGGGCCAATCCGGGCCAACTAACGATCATTCCTGCCAAAAGAAAAAGTTCCATGTGCTAATGATTCGTAATGATTATTGATTGGACCTGGTCAGATCCTACCGCTGTCATGACCCAATGCTTAAACTGCGATACAACTACTCCAACTTGCACATTCTGTTCCTGCTGGTGCGCCATCCTGCCACCAAGCATCCTGCCATTTTTATTTATTTATTTTTTTGTCGATGCGACTCAGGCATTGGGCTGCTCCAAGCCCGTCCTGTAGGGATTCAACCTACTACCATTGGCCAACTTTGGGAGCATTGCTCGATCTAACTGCTGTAGTTGTACTACGCCTCCTGAAGTTATGTGACTGATGCAATATGGACCAAGCCAATGCATCTGCAATTTCCCTGGGTGCTTCATAAACTTGGTATCGTACAACAACAACACCAAGTCACCTTGTTGAAACTGTTTGTTCTTGATATGGCGATCATGCTAAGCCTTTTGCCAATCCTTCTCCACACTCTAGTGGAGACCTGCGATAAAGCGGTCTTCCTCAAGCTACACTAGCTGCGCTAGACTCCTAATGCCACTTCATCATCCATTCCTGTTGTTGCCGCTATGCCCAGACTCGGAACAATGTACTCCATAGGCATAATCGCTTCTTGCCCATACACCAGTTTGAATGGTGTCTGTCCTGTCAACCTTTTACAAGTGGTGCGATATGCCCACAAAACTACTGGAATCTTCAAATCCTAGTTGTCACAGTTCGCATTACAAACCTTTGTCAGCGGATGCTCCAAGACCTTGTTGAAATCTTCTACTATCCCATTTTCCTGCAGATGATATGGCATACTCTTCTTATGTTGTATATGCAGCTCCACCGTCAATGCGCTGATGGTGCGATTGATAAAATGACTACCCTGATCACTCATCAATACCTTTGGGTAGCCAAACCGAGTGACGATGTTGTCGAACAAGATACGCGCTGTTGTTGCAGCGGTGCAATCTACGATTGGTGCAACCTCCGCCCATCTTGTCAAATAATATGTCGCTGTAATGATGTATCTTGCACCAGTGTGTTTCCCAAGTGGGTTGATAGGGCCCACAAAATCCACTGCCCATTCATCAAATGGCTGCAGTGTCACTTGAGGTTTCAATGGAATCTCGTCCAACCTAGAGGGTTTCCCAATTCTTTGACAGACATCGCAGGTCTGTGCATAATTTGTCGCATCATTGTGAAGCGTGGGCCACCAAATCCCTGCACGAAGCACTTTCTAGGCAGTCGCACGACTGCGATAGTGCCCACCAGCTACTCCAGCATGTGCTTCTGACAAGATCTGCCCTTGCTCATGAGGCAGGACGCAGCACCTCAAGATCTCGTAAGATCCCAGTTTGTACAACTATCCTGCAATTAGCTGGAAATCTGCATCCTTGACCACCAGCTGCTTCTTCTAACTGGTGGTGAACCCTTCTGGTGCGATTCCCGTCGCTAGAAACTGAATGATTTCTTCATTGTAATCATCAGCTACTTCAATATTAAACAGTTGCGCATTGGGAAACCCATCTTAAATATTGGTTGGCTCCTCTCTTGTCTCAATCCGCGACAGATGATCTGGCCTTGCGTTCAAGCATCTTGGCTTCACAATCACCTCAAAATCAAACTCTTGTAAGAGAAGTAGCCAATGACATATCTTCCCCCCAACAAAGGATCATTGACCATATATTTCAATGCAGAGTGGTCTATGAACATCTTAAAGTGACTGCCTAATAGGTAATGCCTGAACTTCTGCAGTGCATATACCATCGCCAAACCTTCCCTCTCTGTAGTTGTATAGTTTCTCTCTACAGATGACAACTTCTGACTTGCGAAAGCAATGGGGTGATATTAGTCGATGGTTTTAAGCTCAGAATGAGTGCAATCTTTGTTGGTTCGACCAACAATCCCTGCTTGCAAACAATGTGACCCATTAATATCCCAAATGATGCATAGAATATGCACTTTTTCAAGTTCAACGATATCTGATGCTGTCGACAGCATTCCAACATCAGTCGCAGATTTTCCAGATGATCGCTGATCAATCCATAGATTGTCCAGTCATCCATGTACACCTGCAAAAAATTCTGAGTGAAATCCCTGAAAGTAGCAACAACGACCCGAGAGAATATCACTAGTGCATTCTTCAACCCAAACGACATCATTGTGTACTGAAAACAGCCCCATTCTATCACAAAGGTTGTCTTGTGGCGGTCTTCTTTCGCAATTCTAATATGATGATAGCTAGAGAACCCATCCATGAAAGAATACATTTCTTGGCCACCCACGCCCCCCAGTGCCTCATTAGTGAACAGGGTTGGAAATGGATCATGTAGACATGCGTCATTCAGCTTCTGCAAGTCGACACAAATGCACACTTCACCGGTCTTCTTGTCCTGCACCACCATAGGACTAATCCAGTCTGATTCCTCAACCGGTTCAATAATGCCAGCATCCAACATGCGGTCAAGTTCTACCTTGAACCTCTCCTTATGGTGTGGATTCAGTCGATACGGTCGCTGCCTAATCGGTTTTGTATCTGGATTCAACGGGATCTTCATCTCCCCAAAATCCCCCAAGATTCCCTTCATCTTAGAAAACTTCATAGGGAACAAGTCTTAGAATTCATGCAACAAGTTGATAACTTCCCCATCATCTCATCATCCCAATAGTCCCCAACATTCACAAACTTTGGACTTTCCTCTGTTCCAATGTTGACCTTCCGGAACTTCAGCGGTTGACTGATCGGATCAGTTGGTGCATCTAGTGTGACCACATCGCGACTGCCTTCTGATTCCAGAATATTGACATTCCGTGGATCATCACCATCTTCTGGCCCACTAATGATATTATAACATTCCATCATTGACTACATCTTGCAGTGCATATGCGGATCCACGGGAAATGCCACGGGAACAACCTTCAGAACCATGTCACGAATGAGCTGTAAAGCATTATGGACATCCGAGTTGGCATCCACGAAGTTGAAAGTATGATTAAAACAAATTATCAACTCCAACCAAGTGGTAATTTCCCCTCGTAATTTGGCGGTAGTATACCATGATCGTGGCATCTTGTCTAAAGTATGGACAAAGGCATGGACCCACTCATCCCTTGGTCGTGATGCCCACAACATTTGACATTCCATCAAATGAATGCCAAGGTTGTTCGGGCCGTCATATTTCCCTGTGTCGTAAACTTTGGTGTCGCCAAAGCGAACCATCATCAGTCTCCAGCACTGCAGCCACCCATGAATCGACTTCTTATGTGTCACCCACCGATGTGCTAGAGCAACCTTCAGCGCTTCCTCCAATGCCAGCAATCACTGTGGTTTTGAGACCTTTTCCTCGAATGCCATGAGAAAATCAGACAATCCGAGCAGCCCTTCATATACTGGCAGTGCAATAGTTTCATTCGCAACACGACATAATGACTGTGTGACTAACCCACACTTGTGGAGTGACACCTCATGCAAGTGATATGCCAATTCTCTAAAGCGTCATCAAAGTCGAAAGACATAGAGCTAAAACTACGCCACCCAAGCTCACCGTCGGCAATCGGATGAATATAATCTTCTGAAATATTATATGCATGGTCCCATCCGCTGGGAAATTCATCCTTTACCAGTCCAATATACCTGCGTCCTTTAGCCGGATCCAATAGAGCTATGACCCTGAGGTCGCGGGTTTCAAAAGTCATCATCCACTTCTTAAAGTTGATTACTACTACACTGTCGTTATCCCATCCAATCCCTAGCAGTGCGGGATAGGAGCTTCCCCCTTCAACTACTTCGATAACATTGAAATCAACATATGTCTTCATTTCCTCAATGTCCACAACCAGGCGTGGAACTCTCCCAATTGGTGTCACCTTTGTTGGTTGTGGAGCCAGATCTTCCAATCTCATAGATGATATTGTCTCAGCCGTGCACCCCATAGGACTATACACTCATGCCCCTACCTTGGGGTTCGGGCGTACAGGGGCAGAGCCCCTGTGAATGGGAGTTTGGGGGTAGCGCCCCCAGGAAATGGGGGTTTGGGGGCAACTCCCTCGAGAAAATTTTTTGGGGTTGTTTTCGCCAACAGTTTTCGGGCCCATGGTTTTGGGTATCCCATGGTATTTTCCAATTGTATTTCCCTTATAAAAGAAAGACATTGTAACACGGCTAGGGTTGATGTATTAGGTATTATGCATTGTAAAGATCTCCGAGATCGGAAGAGAGACTGTGAGAGAGTGTGAAGAGAGTGTGAAGAGTACACCTTAGTGGTGTACTCTTGCGCTCTTGATGTACCATTTATTTGAGGTATGTGCACATCCTTGCTCTTCAACTTGATGAGTCTTTGATCCTTGTCATACCATTACGTGTGGGACTTGCATGTCTATTGTATCATCGGCTTATAGGATTTGTGCATAGCCAACTTCAGTTATTGTACCCTTCTTGGAACTTGTGTGCCTTTTACTAATTGAAAGCATCTTTTGATTGGCAAGACTTGCATGCTTTCAGGACTATTCAGTTTCTTATTGCTTGCGCACTCCTGATTTTTGACCAAGCAATGCTTATGCATTCCAAAGTCTTCTTTCAACATGCTTTCACACTTGTACCTTTTCTTAACCAAATCCTAGGCTGCTTGTGCACATGTACCTTTTTCCAACCAGTTCTTTGACTACTTCGTTGAGAGAGTATGACTTGATGGACTTGATATCTACGATGGTACCACATGTAGTAGGTTACTTTTCTTATGTGCTTCTTTGGACTGGATCTGCATGATGCACCTTCCTTACATGCTTCTTTGGACTGGATATGCATGAGGTAACTTCCTTGCATGCTTCTTCATACTGATCAAACATGATGTATCCTTGGACATACATCTTCAGACTAAATGCAACTTCTAGATATACTTCTTCACACTGGCATCCATGTCCTTCACCATCTTGTTCATATACTTCTTCAAAGTGGCTTCCGTATAATTATTTAAGCTATCATAGGAATGTTGTATCCACTTTGACATCAGTTGAAATCAATGACTCAAACTGAATAAATTGACATCCTCTTTGACATTAGTTGACATCAATGAAAACCAAAGTTCAACACCCTCCACTTCTAATCTAGTAAGCTTGTTTAACAAACCTCTAAGCAATCTGGATATCTCTTCCATCTTTTCATATTATGAGTCTCTTTCCTTATCAGAGGTAACAACCTCTTCTTTAGTATTCTTCTTATCTAAATCATGTTTATACCTTAGCTTTCCTGAAACTATCATGTTTCCTTCTACATCAATTGCATCATCTTGCATGTTTAATAAGGTTCCAGATCTCCTTTCTCTAAGTATCATTGTAAATGTAGCCTCAAATGCCCCTGCATAAGTGACCTTAGTAGCTCCATGAAAGAGATTTATTTCTTGAGGAATCTTATTATATATTTTGTTGAATTCCCTAGCTTTTTTCCCATTCTTTTTTCTTAAGGAAACAAATTCTGTGAGATAATACACGTGATCTCTCTTTTCACCCCATTGCCTAATAAAAGTAGTTTCCAAGTCATGCCAATAATTTATGGAAGTTGCTAGAAGGGCTTTGAACTACTTCCTAACCTATCCTTTCAAAGTTTCGACAAAAACCTCATAAACACATCATCATGTTCAATGTAGAGGTTACTAGTAAATTCTTGAAAAATTGGCATATGGAGGATATGTCGGCTGTGTATGACAAAACGAACATTGCAGCAGAGACATGCACCTCTGTTGTGCAGTTCCTCAGGAGCTGCATGAAGTTGCTAAAGAATCCAAATGCTATAGCGGAATTGCAGAAGTTGGTAGACCAGTATGAACCGCGCAGCGAAACTGTCATGTCCCAAATTTGGAATTGGGTCACAATGGCCTAATCACATTAGCCATATTCATTAGAGTTTGTAAAATTGATGTTAAGGGTCAAATAATTGCCAAGGAGGAAAATTACTAGTTTCCTAGATTTGGGGTGGAAGCTTTGGGATTTGGAATAAGGGGGATAATAAATGATGTTTAGACATTAGAAGGGTTCAAGTATTTAATAAATAGAGTGAATAAAGAAATTCAAGAGAAATCCTAAGTGACAAATGGTTTTGGAGACATATGGAGGATGTGGGACCCACACTAGCTTGATTTTTCATAATACATGGTATCTCTCTTTTGCAAATTCGAATTAATGGGAATGTGAACACTCTTGGGTGAGTTGGTAAGTCATAACACATGTCATTGAGCATATTAGGTCGAATTTGGAAGGATTGGTAACCTCCATGGAAGATAAAGAGTCAAAGTGGAAGTTTGTGGACACTTGGGCTAGATTCCCTAGCCCCTATGACACCAATGATGGAGAATCTATGACAACTATGACAAATTGCAGACCTGACCTCTGACATCTAACCACTATGACATGTCAGCCCCAAAAATAGGCTCAAATAAGGCGAATTTGGGAGTTGGAGAAGCCAAAGAGACTCAAAATCGAATTTGGGAGAAGATGGAAGGTTGGAACTAGGAGACAAGTGGCAAATGTGGAATATTTCCTAAATGAAAATCTATTGAGAGGATTTCGACCCTTATAAGGCTAATGTTGGTTATAAAATGTAGAAATGAAGTATGAGAATGGCTTTTGATCATTTGTAGAATTTGCAATTGCATTTGTGAAGAGGGAGAGCTAGTGGATGACTAGTTTCTTGCCTTAGCCAATTTCGAGGGTGAAAGATTCCCATCCAAGTTGGCAATTGGAAAGGCCATTCAGACCTTTCATTTGGAGCTTTAATGGAGTCTTTATTTGCAGGTGTAAGCTACAGGGAAGCTCATGGTTTCTTCTATTGCAGCTCGCTCCTTCAACCATTTCCAGTTTTGATGGCATATTCTTGATCCTTGAGGGAGGGCGTTTTTGGTGAGCTATTGTACTCTTTGGGGGAGCTTCTAATGCCCCATTTCTTTTGTAATATGAAGTAAATACTCTGTTCTTCATCTCCAGAAAGTTTCAGGTCGAAATTCCAAGTAGAAATGTATAAATCTCATTTTTAATGGAAGAACAATGCCATTTCCCCACTACCTTGTTGTGAACCAATGTATTGATGATGATTTCGAATGAATGGATGATTCTCTGATATATTTGTGATAAATATACAGCCATGGATGTATTATACAAGTTTCATGTACTGTACTTGAGCATTTGAAGCATTTTTACTCAGTTTAGTTGTATTGGGAGGTGAAATAGTGCCATTTCCCCAAGGGTCGAATTGGGGATTTTTGCAGTTGAATGGGAGAGGGTGAGAACAGTTGTAATAAACCATTAATGGTGCATATGAGACCTTAATAACATACTTAACACATTACATACCTCTGTTCATAAATTTGAGTGGGTTTGGAGGCATTTGGGAAGCCATTTTCAGTACTTACCTCAGGGGGATTTGAACCCCAAATTACTAGTAAAATTGTATACTTGGTCCAGAATCTTAAGAGAGTGTACAGAGGTCTTTTGGTGGCCATATGTTATCCCTGAACATCATATTCAATTCCTAATATCATTCATAAACCTTCCTTGAATATTTGAAGGCATTTGGAGTCAATTTGAGACCTAGAGACCAATACTAGTCAAAGGAGAATCACTAGTAAAGTTACCTACATTGACCAGAATTGAAAGAGTATTTGCAGAAGTGTTTTAAAGGTACAAAGGCATCCCTGAAACACATATTTATGTTCTAATATCATTCATATACCTTCTCAGAAGATTTGGGATCATTTGGGGCAAATTTGGGACCTAGAGATCGAAACTAGTCCAAGGTCGAACCAAGGAAAAAAGTGGAAAATTGCAATTTTAATAAAATTCCTAACAAGGGACATTACAGTGGTATCAGAGCATGGTCCTTGCACCTGTGTATTAGGTACATACATTCAAGAATAATTGGCAGCCATGTCTTACTATTATGATGAATCCTATGAGTACAATTCTTATGATGAATATGCAGATGCTTATGAGCAATATGAAGCAGAATGTGAATGGTATGAGGAAAAGGTGCCATCATGCAACACTTCTTACAATTTCAAGAGAAATGAAGATTATTCTTATGACTTTAAATCTGATGAATATGAATGTGTCACACCAACCAAGGATAATTCTATGAGTGAGTTCCAAATATGGAGAGCAAATTATAAAACCTTGCCCCAACAATATAAAAAATATCAAGAATATCTTGCTTCGAGCAAAAATACACAAAATGCCATGTCTTTTGAGTACTATGCTGAACATGTTTTTGAAAATAGGCCCAAAAATGAAGATGTGGAGTTAGTGAAGAAAGGTTTATGCCCTTCTTGTAAGAACCCTTGGAGCGAGTATCATATATGTGTGCATGAAATGATGTCCTCTTTGATGAGAGCTTTTGAGATTTATTCAAGAAGGGATTCCAAATATACCGATCCTAAGGAAAACAAGGGGAAAAATGAATCAGCTTGCTTGAAGGAGAAAAATGAAGAGACATCACAAGAGCATGAAGAAGATTCTATTGAAAATATGGAAGATCATTTCGAGACACCTTCTAGCTTAGACATGAACCAAAGAGCATCTACTGATGGATGCTTAAACTATGAAGGAGTACCTACTGATGGGTGCTCACACCTCTATGTTGGTGACATAGAGATCACTTTTAAAAGTGTTGCTGCAAGCCCAAGTTACATTAAGCATGATAATGAAGACCTTGTAGCAGTTGAAGAAGAACCAAGATCAACTTCCCCATCACCACTTGAGCTTCATGAAGTTGGTCCAAGCAAAAATGAAGAAGATGAGGAGGTTCATTTGCAAGAACCTCATTTTCTTGAAGGGTCCTTAAAGATGAATGAAAAGAAAATGCAAGAGTCCCTCAGCATTCTCCATGAGACTCAATCATTGGTGTCAAATTCTTGTTGGAGAGCTACTTCATTGGAGGAAACATCCTTCCTTGAAGATATGGAGAAGATTCAAAGAGCAATGTGCCACATCAAAGGTAATTTCATGTCTTTGCTTTTTGATAGAAACCATTTGTTTGAGCTTAATGAATTGTTACATGATGCATACTTGAAAAATAATGAGGATATTCATAAGCTCACAATTCAAAAAGAGCAACTTCTTGAAAAGTTGCAAGATACTTGTTTTTCCTCCCATGTTTCAGATTGTCAAATGGTAGATTGTTTGGAGGATTCTCATGACATGGTGGATCATGAGAAATGTGAAAATTTGAATGTTCTCGATGTGTTTGGAGATGAACTTGAAGAGATCCAAACACTTGATGTGGTGGAAGAAGAATTTGAATTGCCTCTTGATGAAGGTTGTGCAATTTTTAAAGAAGAGCATGATTCATTTACATTGGAACCAAACTATGACAAAGAGTTCACACTTTTGAAGGAGCTGCATGATACTACCCATATGGATCCTCCCCATGATGAAACTTCTGTACTTTTTGATCATTTGGGTGATTTGGTTCATTCTCCTACATCCTACAATTCCATGTTTTGCAACATTAGTCTCAATGAAGTATGGGTGAAAGGGTTCTTTTTTATGGTGCCACATGAGGAGTATGATATGGTTGGAGCACATTCTTATTCACATTTGCAGCAGCATACTTTATTACTTTATGATGATGCACATCTACATGGATGCACCTATGATATGCATTTGAGTCACTTGAAGACTCATGGTTTTTCTTGCTCAACACTTGATTCATTTGATGTTGGAGGAACTTCATCCAACACTTGGGTGAATAGATTTATGATTGGAGAACATTTTTGTTGGAAGCCACATACTTTGTTATATCTTTATGATGATCACATTCAGGGATGTATGGGTGAGACTTCTTTGAGTCATTTGAAGTCTCCTTGTTTTTTTTGCTCATTATTTGGTTCAGATTCTAGTGGAGATTCTTTATTCACTTCTTGGATGAAAGAATACATGGCTGAATATTTTGATGCATATCACATCCTTTTGGAGCAGAATTATAGGACATGGGATCCTTACCTATGTCATTGGAGCAGATTTGATTGGTCACTTGAAGCTTGTATGCACTTGGAAAATGGTGGTCTACTTGCTTGGAGGTATAAGCACTTTCATGACTATTTGATGAAGCATATCCTTGATGTACATTTTCATTATGTTGCTATGTACTTTGATGATATATATTTGGTACTCATGATGTGTGGAAGAATGCATACAAGAAAATGGGATCCAGGAATCCTCTTATCTAATGGTGTAGGTTGGAGAGCACTCTTAATTGTTGGGGTGCAATACAAGCAATGGGACCCTGGAATAATTTTTATCTCATTGGTTTCATTTTTTTTGGGGAAGCAAGCAGTATGGGAGATGGATTCCCCACATAATAAAGTGATTTTAATCAGAGTAGTGTAGCAACAAGCATGGTAATTCCTCTCTAAAATATTCATGGAAACTCAAAGACTCAAGGTTTGGCAATTCAATGGCAACTTCAAAGAATTATACAGAAAGCAGGTTCTTCAACACCCATGTTTGAAATTGCTTGAGGACAAGCAATATTGGGAAGGGAGGATTTGTCATGTCCCAAATTTGGAATTGGGTCACAATGGCCTAATCACATTAGCCATATTCATTAGAGTTTGTAAAATTGATGTTAAGGGTCAAATAATTGCCAAGGAGGAAAATTACTAGTTTCCTAGATTTGGGGTGGAAGCTTTGGGATTTGGAATAAGGGGGATAATAAATGATGTTTAGACATTAGAAGGGTTCAAGTATTTAATAAATAGAGTGAATAAAGAAATTCAAGAGAAATCCTAAGTGACAAATGGTTTTGGAGACATATGGAGGATGTGGGACCCACACTAGCTTGATTTTTCATAATACATGGTATCTCTCTTTTGCAAATTCGAATTAATGGGAATGTGAACACTCTTGGGTGAGTTGGTAAGTCATAACACATGTCATTGAGCATATTAGGTCGAATTTGGAAGGATTGGTAACCTCCATGGAAGATAAAGAGTCAAAGTGGAAGTTTGTGGACACTTGGGCTAGATTCCCTAGCCCCTATGACACCAATGATGGAGAATCTATGACAACTATGACAAATTGCAGACCTGACCTCTGACATCTAACCACTATGACATGTCAGCCCCAAAAATAGGCTCAAATAAGGCGAATTTGGGAGTTGGAGAAGCCAAAGAGACTCAAAATCGAATTTGGGAGAAGATGGAAGGTTGGAACTAGGAGACAAGTGGCAAATGTGGAATATTTCCTAAATGAAAATCTATTGAGAGGATTTCGACCCTTATAAGGCTAATGTTGGTTATAAAATGTAGAAATGAAGTATGAGAATGGCTTTTGATCATTTGTAGAATTTGCAATTGCATTTGTGAAGAGGGAGAGCTAGTGGATGACTAGTTTCTTGCCTTAGCCAATTTCGAGGGTGAAAGATTCCCATCCAAGTTGGCAATTGGAAAGGCCATTCAGACCTTTCATTTGGAGCTTTAATGGAGTCTTTATTTGCAGGTGTAAGCTACAGGGAAGCTCATGGTTTCTTCTATTGCAGCTCGCTCCTTCAACCATTTCCAGTTTTGATGGCATATTCTTGATCCTTGAGGGAGGGCGTTTTTGGTGAGCTATTGTACTCTTTGGGGGAGCTTCTAATGCCCCATTTCTTTTGTAATATGAAGTAAATACTCTGTTCTTCATCTCCAGAAAGTTTCAGGTCGAAATTCCAAGTAGAAATGTATAAATCTCATTTTTAATGGAAGAACAATGCCATTTCCCCACTACCTTGTTGTGAACCAATGTATTGATGATGATTTCGAATGAATGGATGATTCTCTGATATATTTGTGATAAATATACAGCCATGGATGTATTATACAAGTTTCATGTACTGTACTTGAGCATTTGAAGCATTTTTACTCAGTTTAGTTGTATTGGGAGGTGAAATAGTGCCATTTCCCCAAGGGTCGAATTGGGGATTTTTGCAGTTGAATGGGAGAGGGTGAGAACAGTTGTAATAAACCATTAATGGTGCATATGAGACCTTAATAACATACTTAACACATTACATACCTCTGTTCATAAATTTGAGTGGGTTTGGAGGCATTTGGGAAGCCATTTTCAGTACTTACCTCAGGGGGATTTGAACCCCAAATTACTAGTAAAATTGTATACTTGGTCCAGAATCTTAAGAGAGTGTACAGAGGTCTTTTGGTGGCCATATGTTATCCCTGAACATCATATTCAATTCCTAATATCATTCATAAACCTTCCTTGAATATTTGAAGGCATTTGGAGTCAATTTGAGACCTAGAGACCAATACTAGTCAAAGGAGAATCACTAGTAAAGTTACCTACATTGACCAGAATTGAAAGAGTATTTGCAGAAGTGTTTTAAAGGTACAAAGGCATCCCTGAAACACATATTTATGTTCTAATATCATTCATATACCTTCTCAGAAGATTTGGGATCATTTGGGGCAAATTTGGGACCTAGAGATCGAAACTAGTCCAAGGTCGAACCAAGGAAAAAAGTGGAAAATTGCAATTTTAATAAAATTCCTAACAAGGGACATTACAGAAACTGAAACTACTGATAGCGCAGTTCATCATATTAAGAAACACAAAAGAAAAGGGAGAGAAATGAGACTCAGTGCAAAAATCAGAGATTATGAAATGGATGAGATCATTCTTAATTTGGGATCAGAAGTGAATGTCTTAACCAAACAGACATGGCAGCAGATGGGGAGACGAAAGCTGTTATGGTCGCCTATCCAGTTGAAAATGGACAATCATGAGAAAGTCATACCCTTTGGATGGCTTTCCAATGTAATTGTTGGCATTGATGGAGTATAGAGTTACGCAAATTTTGAGGTTATCGAGATTGTCGATGATAGTTAGCTTTTCCTGCGCTATTAGGGATTCAATGGGATATCAAAAACCTCGCCATTATCAACCTGAAAATAAAGAAGATGATTTTTGAAGGAAAGCACCTCAGGGTCATCGCACCATTGGACCCTGAGGATGGAGACAGATACAGCGAGCCGATTCAGGAGGAATCCAGATCTCAATATTTGGACAGACTATATAAGATGACTGCGAACCAGGGTGACAGCAAGTCGATTTAGGAGGAATCCAGAGCTCATGATTTGGACCGATTGTACAACATGACTGCAAACCAGGAGGATTATATCAATCCAACTACAGATGGTACACTCAGCTGGAGATGTGACAGCTCTTGCATTTCAGACTTAGACGCAGGATTGGAGAATTGGCAGAGTTGCATGCACGAAGTATCGGCAAGGAGATGCGCGCAAGTTACAAATTCACTGCGCTGGATCGGAAAGGAGGTAAGCCCAATCCCTAGTTATGATGGTTTCGCTAATGTTTATTCTTTTATCAATGAATATATTGCAGCAATTGCAGAAGAATATCGCTTACAAGCATTAGACATAGCGTTGCGCGACACACCTGCCAGATGGTGGGCTGCGCATAAGTAGACATTGACCACATGGGATCAATGTAGAATCAAGATGCATATAAGGTTTGATGATAAGGTTACACTATCCTTTGAGAAATACAATGGACAGACAAATCCAAGATAGCATATTCAGGTCTGTTCATAAGCATGGAAGGAGCGACCACACACAGAATGGGTGCATCTGTTTGTGCACACGTTGGAGGAAGACATTCCCAAGAAATGGTACTTAGCTCTGGAGTTGCATAGGGAAACCACAGATTGGGCCATGTTGACTGTGAACTTCCAGAAGGACTTCAACTTTGAGGATGAGAACCCACTCATACACGATGCCCTACAAATAATTAAGGAGCACATATTTAGAGAAGATTGTCCACACAGAAATATGACACTGGAAGAATTATTTGGAATTGATAGTGTACCTGAATGCCTACGGACAGAATGGAAGGAACGTGTAGAGAATCCGATGGAATGTTACAACCTAGCTGAAGAGGTTAAAGGAAAAGAAGACAGTGTAGAGGAGGACCCGCGCAACATTAAGATACTAGAGTCCGAAGGTGCACACGATGTCGAGGGACCTTCATTGGAAATCCCAGACATGACTGGACCTGTAAAGATGAATAAAGTGAACATTGGCACCAGTGAAGAGCCAAAGTTTGCAGCTATTGGAGACTACTGGGACAATCAAACTGTTGCGGAGATCGCAGATACATTACATGAATATCAGGAGCTATTTTTGATTAAGTTTACAAAGATGAAGGGCATTTTGGGTGACTTAGGAGTGATGAAAATACCTTTTAAGCCTGGTGCAAAGCCCGTTAAGCAAAGACCATATTGATTGAACCCGCGTTACAAAGAAAGAGTACGAGCAGAACTGGACAAGATGCTCGAGGCAGGAATTATTGAGCCCGTTGAAGAATCTGAGTGGATAATCCCAATGGTTGTCCAAGATAAGAAAACACAAGGCGAGATCAAGATTTGTGTGGATCTCAAAAAGTTGAACGATGCTTCCATGCACGACCCATTTCATACTCCTTTTACAGATGAGGTGCTTGATAATGTTGGAGGAAATGAAGCCTACTCCTTTACTGATGGGTTTTCAGGTTATCATCAAATAAGAATTGATCCCGTAGATAGGCACAAGACTACTTTTGCTACAGAATGGGGGTCGTTCCAATACACTGTAATGCCATTTGGCCTGAAGAATGCACCCGCCATCTTTTCTAGAGTTTTCATCGCGGCATTCAAAGATTTCATGCATAAGTTCTTAGAAGATTATTTTGATGATTGGACTGTGTTCGAATTGCTGAAGAATCAAGCGTGAACCTGAGAATAATGCTAGAAAAGTGTAGACAACATCAGATTTCCTTGAATCTGAAGAAGTGTGTCTTATGTGTTCCTTATGGGATTTTATTGGGACACATTGTCTGTAAACAGGGCTTGATGGTTGATCCTGTGAAGATCGCCATCATTGTAAACTTTCCCACACCAAACTCAATTAAGCAGCTGCGCACTACATTGGGGCATACTGGGTACTATCGAAAATTTATAAAGGGTTATGCACAGATAACCGTAGCAATGGAGAATCTACTGAAGAAAGACCTATCGTTCATCAGGAACGCAGACTGTGAACAAGGCTTCGATACATTAAAAGAAAAGATGGTTACTGCGCCAATCCTAGTGTTTCCAGACTGGGAGAAGCCATTCCATGTGCACATTGATGCGTCATGTATTGCACTGGGGGTTGTCTTAGCACAACCAGGAGAGGGAGGTATTGACCATCCCATCTCATTTTCGAGCAGGAAGCTCTCATCTGCAGAAAAAAATTACACCACTACGGAAAGAGAAGGCCTTGCTATGGTCTATGCACTGCAGAAGTTTAGGCACTATTTGCTTGCTGCACACTTATTTATGCTTACAGACCATTCTTCTTTGAAATATCTGGTCAATAAGCCAGTGTTAGGGGGGCGAATCTACAGATGGTTGTTACTCTTCCAGGAGTACGACTTTGAGATAATAGTTAAACCGGGTAGGTTGAACTTGGGACCTAATCATCTGTCGAGAATTGAGTCAGGAGAAGAGCCCACTAGCCTTGAAGACAATCTGCCAAATGCGCAATTGTTCACTATCCAGATAGCTGTTGAATATTACAAAGACATCATAGATTTCTTGACCACTAGATTAACACCTATAGAATTCACTATGCAGCAAAAGAAGCAGCTGGTAGTGCGAGCAGTAGACTTCACCATTATTGAGGGTCAGTTATACAAATTGGGACCCAATGAAGTACTGCGCTGATGTGTATTAGAGCATGAGAAGCCATTCATATTGACTGATGCACATTCAGGAGTAGCAGGAGGTCACTATGCAGGAAGGGCCACTGCGCATAAGATATTGTGCGCAGGGCTATGGTCGCCTACAATTCATAAGGACTCAAAGGAACATTGCCAGAACTGCAATGTCTATTAGAGGACAGGAAGGCCATTGCAAAGAGATGAAATGCCATTGAATCCATAATTGACCTTACAGGCATTTGAGAAATGGGAAATTGATTTTGTGGGACCTATAAACCCACCAGGAAAGAGAACCGGTGCAAGGTACATTATTATTGCAATTGATTACTTCACCAGATGGGTAGAAGCGAAGCCAGTGAAGGTCTATAGCGTAGGTACTGCTACGCAGTTCATTTTTTAAGACATCCTTACAAGGTTTGGATTCCCTAAGATTCTCATGAGTGACCAAGGCACTCACTTTTTGAACATGACCATTGAGGCATTGATAGAAGAGTTCCACATCCATCATCAGCGCAGTATGTTGTATCATCCTCAGGTGAATGGAACTGTTGAAGCATTCAATAAAGTACTGGAGAATGCGCTCACTAAGGTATGCAATGTGAATCGGGATGACTGGGACCTACGCATTCCCGCAGTGTTATGGGCATACAGGACCACATGCAAGAAGTTGACTGGTCATACACCGTTTAGGCTAGCCTATGGGCAGGAAGCCATAATGCCAATGGAGTACATTGTTCCTAGTTTGAGAATAGTAGCGTTTACATGCATGGTAGATCGCAATGCATTGGAAGAAAGACTCTTACACTTGGTTGGTCTGGAGTAGGATTGCTTCATCGCAGGCTTTCACCAACAAGTGCAGAAGGAGAGGGAAAAATCATGGCATGATCGCCACATCAAGAAAAAGTCTTTTCAGGTAGGTGATCTAGTCCTCCTATATGATAGCAAGTTTATGAAGTTTCCTGGAAAGTTTAAAATGCATTGGCTTGGTCCATAAAATGTTGTACGTGTTACTAATGGTGGCGCAGTCCAGCTAGCCACATTAGCAGGAGATAACTTGACAGGATTAATTAATGGAAGCAGAATAAAACCCTATAGGGATAGTCCTGCTTCATAGAATCTGTGATGATCAGAAGAAGGAAATTTCTAAGTGCCAAGTGCAGTTGAAATTGGGCACTAGAAAGCTGAAGGAATCTGTACGTAATGTATACTGAGGAAGACGTAGATTTTGTGCAGCACTGCTGAAGCTGTGCGAGGAAAAAAAAAAGAAAAAAGAAAAATGAGGAAACGTGCAGTTGTGAAGTCCAAAAGGCAATTGCGAAGATCAAGTAGATGAGGGAAGTTGGTAAGTTCAGAAGCAAGAAATCAGGAATCGTGAAGTAACTGCGCAGGAGCAATGATGACTTGCCGCGCAGTTCGACGTAACACTCAAAAAAATAGCCGTTACAATGTTGGTCGAAAATATAGCCATTATATAGTCGTTGCCAGCAGCTGCTTGGGCATTTAACACACATATAGTCGTTCTGAACGACGTTATGAAGGAAAGGACGGGAGGATCCGCTGGATTCGGCCAACGGATACCATAATTAATGCTTAGCTAGCCGTTGGAGGGCACGGGGGAAGGTCAGCCGCGCCTATAAGTAATGTTGCATTCAGACTCGCGCGTGTTACCAAACACTTAGAAATTTCTAGCAAGTAATACTGTGTGAGTTATTTCTAGCAAGCTATCTGAAACCCTGTGAGTTATCTAGTGAATGTCTCAGTGGTCTTCCATTGATGAAGAATTCGCAGTTCAGGAGACTGTTAAAATATTCAAACATGGAGGGATTGAAGGGTTAGTGAGAACCCCAGCCAAGAAGATCATCTTAGAAATAGGTCAAGCATCCAGATGATCACCGAGACACGGTCTAATAATGCAAGATAAGGGTAAAACCCCGGTTGCTCCAAGAACGAAGATACCCAAGATGGGTTCGACGATGCAGAATCCAGCAGTAGCGAATAACGAGATACCTTTGACATTGACGCCAGACTACATCTCACCGCGTGCACGGGATGCACTGGTCTTCCGACTCTCAAGGAATACCAAATACGACATCCTGCTATCACCAATCCCAAAACATGTCGAGGTCAATAAAATCTTGTTGGGTAAAATCCTAGAATGTAAATGGGAGGATTATGATCTACTTGCAATGCAGAAGGAGGATCCCAATGAACTAAAGTTTCCTCTATTTCAACCAGACCAGTACATGTGCTGGAAGAAGGACACAAAGGGTGAGATTAACCTCGTAGCCCAAAGTTGGTAATCTGAAGTAGTCCAGTCTGGGTTGCTCAATCTGCTCAAACTTCTGCATTTCAATAGGTCGCCAGAGCTGAATGTGGTGGTGCGAACACTGATGGTACGCATCCACCAAGGTTATTTATGGTTCGACTGCAACATTGACCTAACTATTGACATCATCCACCGCATTACTAGGTTGAGTAAGAGGGGAAAAGATCCCAAGCAATTCTTCCAAGGGAAGACCAGGGACAAAGAACTTGTCCCAAAGATGAAGAAAACTCAAGCGATCGTCAAAGCAAAGAGGGGTTTTCCAACAGAAGAAACCAAGGACTAAGTGACGAGGTTCGTCATGCAGCCATTAGTCGGGAAAATTTTGAGAAAATGTTGGCCTCTAGAGGTAAGTGCGGGTGCAGTACTGCTTGGTGCCGCGGCTGCGGAGGGAGAATAGTTCAACTGGTCTCAATATTTACTGAATGAGTTCACGAAGGAACTAAATGACACGCATCTTAACGAAGGAAATTTCCATTATACCTGGCTTATAATATTGATCGCCTTTGCTGGATGGAAGGAATCGAAGGATTATGTTGGCATAATCATTGATACCAACGATTGTAGAGGATCTCGTTATGTAAACCTATGGGAAAATCTGAACGCAGAGAGGCAGCACGTGACAACTGAGGTTTTCTTCCAATATTATAGCCAGCTACGCGATGCAATCATAGCCACGCCCCGAATAACAAAGCAGGTAACAAGCAGGTATATCCGCATTGTTAATTTTTATGCTTACATGTATAGTATTCAAATTTCAGCCAAGGCACAGAAGAGGAAGGGGGAATGGTTCACAGGAAACTACCATATGTACGAAGATGATATTGACACTATCATGAAGGAATGGCCTACCGAGTTTCGAGTGGATTTTGTAGAGGTCGAAAGTGACTCCGCTGAAGACGAACCCATTCCATGTCCTATCCTTGAAGACAAGGAGGCAGGAAAAAGAAAGGAGCCTGAGATCCTTGCGGAGAAAAAGGGAGCACGCAAGAAGCAGAAAGATGACAAAGGCAAGTTAGATATAGTCCTCATGAGCGACGACTATGAAATGATCGGGATAAAGTTCACAGAGCAGATGGAAGATCTGATGACGGACAAGGAGAGAAAGGGTAAGGCCATACAGGGTAGTCTGTAAAAGAATCTGACCACGCTGCAAGCAATTACACTGAAAATTGAAGAGGTACACAAGAGATTACCCCCACCATGCTACTCAGAGTCCGAAGGGAATTGTTAAAATTTCAGAATTTACTTCAATCTGATCTAGGATCTTAACTAAGAGAACAACACGTACAGCAAATCTACAACATATCAATCATGGACACAATAATGCAAGCACACAAGAGACACAGAGTTTACTTGGGGAAAACCATAAAGGTGAAAAACCCTAATAACTTCCTCAGAGATAGATAGAGCAATGATACAACCAGAATACAAGAGATAGTCTTATCCTAGCAGCAGAGCCTCCTCCTCATAAGTGCACCACTTTTCGAATGAGAGAAGTGTGTGAATGAATGATCAAATAGAGATCTCTCGATCTCTATTTATACTTGTTCTGTCCTGCCCAATAAACTAATGGGGCCTACATGTCTAGCTTAACCCATGGTTAACTTAATCCGGGCTGACCCCACACTTGGTGGTCTAATAAACCTTTGACACACATTGCCGACCCCTAATAGGGTGGTCTAATAACCCTTCGACCCACATGACTTATACAGGGCCGACCCCAACAAGGTGGTCTAATAACCCATCAAATATAAGTTATGACACATATAATATAAATGACGACACTTCCATATAGAGGAATAATACCATCTCTATAGGAGTACAAAATACATATATGAAATACATGGGTGAAATACATTCCGAAGTTACATATAAATCAACACTCCGTCTTAACTAGGAAGGTATTTCTCGACACAGATCTGCTAGCACAAGTCTTCTTCTCTAGATCATCGTCATCGATGCATCAACCTCGAATCATTGTCATCGTCACTGCTGCTGCTATCTCAACCAATCTCTGAATCTACTCGTCATAGGAAGTTCTATAGAGCCGGTCCTTTTTCATACTAGATGTAGGCCCACCACCTGTAGGTCTTCGTCATCACTGGACATACTGTGGAATCCTCAGGACTTATTACGTGCGTCACAAAACCTTTAAAGAGTCTCTTTCCTAGCAATAACCCTAAAGAGCATCTGAGGCCTTTTTCATCCTGTCCAGATCTCCAGGACTTATTACATGTGACCCCACCACAAAACCTAGCAATAGCGTCTCAGGATGTTACAGGTACACAACTCCAACCTGAAATCTCCCGAGAGCACAAATTACATGTGGTCACCACAAAACCTAGTAAGAGCATCTCAAGATGTTACGGGTACACAACTCTGACGTGAAATCTCCCCAGGGCACAAATTACATGTGGTCATGCTGAAATCTCCCAGGGCACAAATTACATGCCATAGGACAAAACCTCGCAAGAGCATCTCAGGATGTTACGGGTACACAACTCTGACCTGAAATCTCCCAGGGCACAAATTACATGTCCTCCCAGAGCAATGTCTTGAAAGAGCATCCCAGGCTATTACGGGTACACAACTCTGACCTATAGGATCTCCCAGACATGCTCATCTGCACAACCTGATCCATGGCCATAAAGTATCATCCTGATACTCACCATACATCATCCTGATGTACACATGATCATCCTGATCATCATCAATGCAACATCCTGCTGCATGTCATCTGGAGCAACATCCTGAAGCTCGTCATCTATGATCATCCTGATCATACACTGCATCCACCTGATGCATACCAAGTATCTACTTGATACATATCATCATACATGATCCACCTGATACAAACACATACATGATCCATTTGATCATACCTGATACATATCAACATACATGATCTACCTGATCATACATTGTATCCACCTGATACAAATATAGATACATGGTCCAAGCATCCAACATGATGCATATACAAAATACATACAAATGATCCAACTGATCATATCCAGCATCCAACATGATGCGTACATACATATACATATAAATGATCCAACTGATCATATCCAACATCAACATGATGCATACATACACAAATGTAAATGATCCAACTGATCATATAGAGCAGAAACTAGAACATCATCCTAATGCTCATCATCTGATGCTTACATCCACAGCCATGTGAAGGATCCTCCTTCCAACATGCTTTACAACTGTACCCTTTAGGTACCTCATAATATGCTTTACAGGAACCAAGTGAACACTCCCTGGATCCGTCAGGAACTGGCTCAATGTGTTCACCGCAAAGCAAATATCTGGTCTCATGTTCATCAAGTACATCAAGGACCCAATCATTTGATGAAACACAGTGACATCAACCGGCTCAGATGAAGCATCACACAGAAGCTTCAGGTTCGATGCCATAGATGTGGCCATGTCCTTGCAATCCATCATCCCGAACCTCTTCAGGATCTCTACTGCATACTTCCCTTGTCCAAGGAAGATTTGATCTGCACTCTGCCACACCTCCATACCAAGAAAGTAGTGCATCATACCCAAGTTCTTCATCTCGAACTCGACAGCAAGCTTCCGCTGTGTGTCGGCAATTAATCTAACCTCACCTGTTACAAATAGGTCATCCACATACAATAGTAGTATCACTAGATTGCCTTCCTCAACCTTGTAGTAAAGGTTGGAATCCGCTTTACTCTTGGTAAAGCCCAAACTGGATAGAAAGCTGTTTATCCTACCATACCAAGTTCTGCACATATATGACTCCCTATCATGTGTCTCAGAACCAAGTGGCTGCTCCACATACACTTCTTCTTCAACTACACCATTCAAGAAGGCTGTCTTGAAATCCATCTGGTGTATCTTCCACTTCATCACTACAGCTAGAGAAAGTATTGATCTAATGGAAGTGTATCTGGCTACAGGAGAAAAAGTCTCTATGCTACCACCTGCAGCATGCTTGATCTTGTAGATTCTCTTGGAAGTCACTACAGACTCCCCTTCAAGTCTTGGGACTGCATCCCAAACATCTTCATGATTGACTGGTACTCCTCGATCATGGAATTCTTCCCAGATCCTGGGAACTTCAATATCTTCAATATTTTCAATAGATAACTTTGTTGTTGAACAAATGTTGTAGTCCTTCTTTTGTAGGTGATGGTATATGATCTTTCCTACATAACAAGTTAAATTACATGATTAGAAAACATCTCATAGTTTTCAGAACAAATTCTTACACATAAAGAAATATGTCATACAGTCATGCAATTATCTTAGCCAATGCTTCAATACAACATTTATCCATATCCCGTAACTTTCTAGATGCCTTCCAATCTCTACCAGAACATTGTTAAGAGTGTGCACAACTCCTATCATGTCAGCAAAGAGGTTTCATTCTAGATAAGTAGCAATGGAATGTTGTACAGTGCCATAGGCCACTTACCCATGTACATTAGTAGTATACTGTTCATCAATGCAACTATTCTAATATGCATAATACATGACCTAATTCTAGAAACATAAGCATATACATCATTGAATAACATTATGTAAGAAATGACAATTCAAATACTTATCTTTGTTTGGTTGCTGGGTGGACTCCCTCTGAATCTTTGTAACTCCATTCTGATGTGGATTGTGAGAAGTGGTCAACTCCCTCTGAATATCTGCATCCTTGCAGAAACTACTGAAGTGTGCTCCTTTGCTTCCTTGCAGGAACAAATGGAGTGTGCTCCTTCTTGATGTTTGCTTCCTTGCAGGAACAACTGGAGTGTGCTCCCTCTTGATCTTTGCTTCCTAGATTACCTGTCCTTGAACTTATATCCATCCTTAATCACTATGCATGATTATTAGTATCATCATTGTGTTATCGTTGAGGTCTCATACATAATTATACATTCATTAGTATATTCTTAATACTATCAAAACACAATAATCTTAAGCATGTATAGTCATGATCATTTCAAACACAAATAATAAACATTAGTATTCAAGGTTTCAGGGAAGTCTTCTTTTACTTATGCATATTCTTATTTGATCATAGGACTCTTCTGATTAGTTAAATCATCAATGTATAAACCCGTGATTACTCAAACCTATACCTTCATGATTCTTCTTGTTAGTCATATCATCAATTATGGTAAGAAACATAATATGCATACAACCATGACTATTCAAACCTATGACTTCATGAATAATCATTATCAATAACACAACAGTATAAGATCCTAACACAAGGTAGGATTCTAGCTTGATATAGGAAAAACATACCTGGATTAGCATGCTAGCTAGTTATGTCTACCATACCCGCATAATGTCTTCTGGTTCTCTTCAGTGACTTGTGCTAGTAACCTGCATGTCTCATAAGTTAACCATTGTAGAACCAAGTTATACATACCTCGTAAGTAGATCTTCTATGTGATCCATGACAATGGATAAATCTTTGTCTTCATGTCACCATGATCATATGTTCTTGAAGTAGAACATGATTTGTCTTTCTTGGTGTACCTTTTATGTTAGCGAACAACATAAACCTCATACAACAACACAATGCATTAGAACAATCATAAGTGTCAACACCCTAATGAATGCATTCATAATTTTGTTAAGGTGATACGACAAGTCTAAAATCAAGATTGTTCTAACCGTAATAACATGAAGACAAACATATCATAAACTTAATCATGAACAAATCTCGAGACATACATGGATGAGTCATACCTGTCGAGATTGCTTGTAATCTTCTTAAGTAAGGCCTTAGCCTCATCTCCCTCTGAAACAGGAACTTCTTCACTTATGCAGGAGACCAATCCATCCTCTTCTAGGATTAAACCAATCCACTTGATTTGCAGGAAATTGATGAGGAGCTGTAATAGGGTTTGTCAAAGAAACCCAAAAAATTCAAAATTTGAATTTCAAACTTCTGAAAGGATAGAAATATGCGCCTTGATGATCTGTTCAAGCTGGTATATTCAGAATTTGAAAACTGCAAAGTTTCACTCCTCAATTTTTCCTTTGAAACTTCCAGATTCATTAAACATGACCCCGAACTGGGGTTTGATGAAGCCCACTCTTCTTCCCAATCAAAAGGTTTGATTCAAAGCTATAAGCTTCTGTTTTTTTGAGGAGCTTCCAGCCGTGGTCACAGATTTAAGAAATTCCCATTTTTGCAGAAGCCCTAATTTTCCACTTTTCCAATCAAAGTCCCGAACTAGGGTCTGATCAAGCCCGGTCTTTTACCCAACCAAAAATTCTGATCTTGGTCTCTAAATTTCTATTTTGATGAGTAGAATTTATCCGTAGTCTTTTATTACAAAAATTCCAACTTTATTCGAAACCCTAAATTTCGGAAGCCATGAATGAAGGTGCTAAAAAATACTTCTGTTTTGACAGAAATATGTACCTTATTGTTTCTGGTGTAACTCCGCACTTTTCGATCCACAGGGTCTGAAAAAGTTCTCTCTAGTAGCCTGACCTATCATCTTTCCATCCCGATAGGTTTGACCTCAATTGGATTCTCTGAGAGAGAGTTATGCCAAGTGTCTCAACGTGACCTGTTTATGGGATAAAATAGGAGGTCAAACTTGTACGGAGTGCCACGTGTCACTAGTTCAACTTCGGCCTCTAAAAAAATTTACTGAGATAGTACAGTCTGTGTACTACTTGTCACTTTTTACTAAATTTTATTTGGAGCTTCCTAGCCCAAGTTATGACCTTTTTTCCAAGGTCACCTGTTTTTGACTCAGATCTGGAAGAGGCAGAAACCCTATATTGTACAGATCATAAATCACGAAGTACAACGAATTAGAGGTTGTCCTTTGGACACAAGGTACACGGGGATCTGATATTTGACCTGTAAAAGTTTTAGATACGAAATTTTTTCCAAAATAGATTTATAGCGAAAGTGCTATGATGACTGGTTTTTGCTATATCAAGCCCTAGCATCGTAAGTGCAACAAGTGTCATACATGCCATATCATGCCTTCTTTCAGCTAGCTCTGATACCATGTTAAAATTTTAGAATTTACTTCAATCTAATCTAGGATCTTAACTGAGAGAACAACATGTACAACAAATCTACAGCATATCAATCATGGACACAATAATGCAAGCACACAAGAGATGCATAGTTTACTTGGGGAAAACCATAAAGGTGAAAAACCCCAATAACTTCCTCAGAGAAAGATAGAGCAATGATGCAACCCGAATACAAGAGATAGTCTTATCCTAGTAGCAGAGCCTCCTTCTCATAAGTGCGCCACTTTTCGAATGTGAATGAATGATCAAATAGAGATCTCCCGATCTCTATTTATACTTGTTCTATCCTGCTTAATAAACTAATGGGGCCTACATGTCTAGCTTAACCCATGGTTAACTTAATCCGGGCCGACCCCACACTTGGTGGTCTAATAACCCTTTGACCCACATGGCCGACCCCCAATAGGGTGGTCTAATAACCCTTCAACCCACATGACTTATACAGGGCCGAACCCAACAAGGTGGTCTAATAACCCATCAAGTATAAGTTACGACACTTAAAATATAAATGACGACACTTCCGTATAGAGGAATAATTCCATCTCTATAGGAGTACAAAATACATATATGAAATACATGGGTGAAATACATTCCGAAGTTACATATAAATCAACAGGAATTCGGGAGGAACTTCGCAGCAGAGAACACCACAGTTAACCATGACCATTCCTACGAGGTCCCATGTCGTCAATCTGGATCTGGTAATAATAAACTTTCCTATGCCAGAGCAACTAATGTTAGACACGAAAGATATCGAGCGTGTGGAGCTTGACTTATCAAAAATACCACTGTCGAGCCTACATTACTTACATCTGCAGTGTGTGGAAGAAATGCATGAGAGAACTACTGATGCGCTGAAGGGACAAGCTGAGCTGCAAGCAGCTAATAGGTAGTTGGAGGAAGACAGCTCGCAGAGAGCTATGGAACTACACGATGAGCATGATCGTTGGATAAGACTCGAATCCAAGATCACTGCGGTTGCAGATAACATAGATGAATTTGAAGTACAAATAGAACTAGCGGATACTATTGTTAAGATTGGCGAGCTGGTTACCAGTCTCAAGACAGAGATGCAGGATCTGGAGATTGTACATGAGGATAACATTGCTTCCTTGAAGGAGCAGAAAAACCCACAGACACCACCAACTGAGCAGTAGCTAAGAGCGAAAGCAGTGAAGGCTGCAACAGAGAATATCGTTGCCAAAGTGACTAAGTGCCAAAGTCTGTTGGAAGCAGCGTCGAAGGCATTCATTGCCCTCGAAGAAGACCCGGGATTGCTGCAAGTAAAGAATGAAGTGAAAGAGAAGCCAGCCACATTGGAGCAGTTGGATATAGAAGTAAAGGCCCTAATACCAAGAGATAGGCTTCAGAAGTACAGGGAAATAAACACCCTAAAAAAGGAAGTGCAGGCCTTGCACAAAAAAGAGAGCGAAATGGGTGACAAGTCCCAGCCCTTACTGGAAGATGCCAACACAATCTTGCAAGAGATTAAGGAGAAGTTAAAAGAGTTGCGCGAGAATTAGGAATAGGTTGAAGGACAGATAGGTGTTGAGATAACACCTAAGATGATGGATACAGTTAGGCAATTCGAGCAAGATACAAGGGATGCAGTAGAAAAGATGACTAGCACATACAATGAATTCGCTGCGAAACTAGCTCCGCAGCCGGAGGAACAACTTGAAGAAGTTGCAGGTGGCTCGGGGGTGAGCCACATGTAAGTGTTAGGGGCCTATTGGGCCTGGCCAAAGTGGGGCATTTTTGAGTAAGAATGAGTTTTGGAATTGCGGAGTTGAGTGCAATTTAGTTGAAACAATTTTGTATAAGTTTTTGGGATGCTGCAAAGTTGCGCGCAGCGCAGTGTCGGAAGTGCTGCGAAGAGACAATGCTGTGAAGAGACAGTGCTGCAAAGTGTCCAGTCTACGGAGATCCAACAAGGTGGAGTGTTGGACGGAAGATGGCATGTGTTCCAATTAGACCGTCGATGGTCTATTTTGGTAAAGATGCTCCAGGAGTGCCAAGCGACGGGTAGGAGCAAATCGGGAAGAAAGTGACTAGTCACACACACGAAAGATACCACTACCTGAACTAGTTGCACGAGGCCGTTAGAGCAGGAACGACTCAGTGAAAGTGACCTATTGGCACGCGCGCAACAGGAAGGCCGATAGCGACATGAAGCATGCGTGGAAGACCACCACGATGGAATATTCGCTACCAGGAGCCAGCAGTCCGGTTTTGGGGAAACCGTAACAGTTTTGTAAACCTAAGGGTTTTTGCCTACAGATTGTAAAAGACATGACCTACGGGCATGATCTATAAATAAGGCATTTTTGTATGGGAAAGGGTTACTCTTCATTTTGGTTAAGCTTTGAATATTGTTACATCTTTTAAGCTTGGTGTTATTGTAAAGACTCTGCAACCTGAGTGTGCAGAGATCTAGTTGAGAGAGAAGAGAGTCTGCAGCTGAGTGCGCAGACAAAGAACTGTTGTTCCCTTCCCAAAGACTAATATAACAACAGTGCTTGTGGATGTAGCCTCCATCCGGGGGGTGAACCACGTAAAATACTGTGTAGTGTGATTGTTGTGTTTTTGCATTTGCTTACTTGCGTACTTTGAATGTCTGGATTCTCATTTATAACTGTATGTTAATACGTTTATATGTATTCTCCATAGAGGAAAGATGGGAATAATATGTTAAGTCTTACATGGATGGATGGATGATGAATGCGCAGTATTCTAAGTTGGTGGAAGTATCAGTTTATTGAATAATCACAAGTGTATATTTGGTCTACTTGCATTTGTTATAAGGCTACTCAATCTAAGGCATTAGACGAACTGTTAAGTGTTAGAGTAAAACCTCCATAATGGTTAAGTTTGGCAGAGGAAGCGTATAACCCTATTGCACTATCCTATTAATTGTTTCCTGCCCGAACCGCGCAGTCCTTGGACGCATCGGGTGCGTAGTGGTTAATTTGCAGTAGTGTGGATCGCGACACAATATATCGTCACGCAATCCTAAGTTCATAGTGCAAGTCCGATAGTGCGTTGCATAGTAAGCCTGTCCGACGAACTCATCACATCATTGTGGAAACCTGATTCCGCAATACCCCCATTGCTACACCTCGGGTGAGACCTCAGCCTGTTTGCAAGTTATTGCCAAAAGGGTTGGTGAGAAGGGGTTTTGTTGGTTAAGTTGAACCGCGAAGAACCTGGGTCTATATTGGAAAACCTCTAGATCAGTTTGTAAGCCAACACTTCTCCTGTCGTTGAACCTCCACGAGTGATAACTGCAAGAATAGCATCTTGTGTCCTCGATTCTGTAGAAATTGTCGTGATAATTGCACCCTGAGTCTGATTTCAGTGATGGATTCCCAGGTTGGTTAACATTCTGGTTGGCATTCTAATTCAGATGTTGGTTCTGGTTCTGCGGCAGTTGTTATAGTTGATTCTGCACGGGTTGCTGCACCTGATTCTGATTCTACAACTGTTGAACATTCCCCGCTTGCCATCGCGCAATCAACTGCGGACAGTTTTCAATAGTGTGATCAGTAACAAAACAAAATGTACACTATGTCTGTAGTTGTGGGAAATCTCACTGGTAGTGTCCCCACACTCTGCAATTATAACACTGGATAGGTCCTCAACCTCCTCGTCCTCCTCCGCGACGAAATCCTCCACGGAATCCCCCTTGCTGCTGGTACTATGGTTGATTGAACTGTTGCCGCATGGGATTCAGTTGTAGTTGTGTACACTGCCCGGGCTGCACATACTTTGGTTGTTGAACGTACTGTGGCTACTGTGGAGCCATTTTCATCGGAGCATATTGCAGCATAAACTGTTGTGGTTGCTGTTGCGGTACAAACTGCACCTGCGGTTGAGGTAGTGGCTGGGATACCTGTGGCTGCGGTTGCGGTTGTTGTATGACACGATGGTCATCCTTCACATAGAATGCATCGCACGTTCGTTCATGAAGTAACCCATGCGCCCGACAATCCTTGCATTCATGTCCCACAGACTTGCAGAAGGTACAATTCAGATTCATCAGTTTTGTGACCATCTTCTGCATGTATTGACACTCCTCATGTTGATGCCCATATACCTGACAGATGCGACACCACAACATACCTCCGTCGCTCAATGGATTAGGTGCTCCTCAAACCAGATAATTGTGGAAGTTTGGGCAATTATCCTTAGTATGTCCCTCTCCGCGACATCATGTGCACCATACTTCTTCACACTGTTCTTTACCCTTCTTAAGGTCTTGCAGTTGGATTGTCAAGTTGGACAACTGCGTCTGAATCTGCGACATACCCGCGGCGTTCTCACCAATTGGAGAAGCTTCCAACCGCATCACAATCTCTAGAGCTTCACTTGGTGTTGCAATGTTCTATTGCATCAACGGTAGTCGAATGTGATGGATCAATGCCTTGATGAACCATTCTTTGTGCTGGACATTGCTCATGTCGAAGTTGACCCTTGCCATCAATGTTTTGAATCGCTGGTCAAAATCCCAATCAGTCTCATTAGGGTACTGCTTAATTTCTTTTAGTTCTGTAATATACTGCGCTTCATATTTGGGTTTTCTGAACTCTGCAATCAATCTAGCTCAAAATTCATCCAGCGTCTTTTCTGGGGCGCCTACAGGAACCTGCACAAACTTCATGAACCAGTGTAATGCGCGACCCGAAAGAGTTGTTGGCAATTGTCCTTTCTTAGCATTATCATCAGTAATTTGCTTCACAGTCCACACTACTTCACATAAGAACCAGTATTGCTCGGGATTAGCTATTCCATTTCCGTGGAACAACAGTAAATTTGCATCTTTGCTCGCCATCCTGGGCTTCCTTCCTATAGTCACTGAGCTACTAGCAATTAAATTATGTTGATTAGATGAACATGATGGTGTTAAAGTTGTATTTCTTACTGGTTGAGAGATAGTGAGCGGAGGTGTCGGTACATCGCTGTTGGGGGTTGGTCCTGCCTCTATCCTGGGAGTATCTTGGTCGTCCTTATCGGCACTGTGAGGTTGCTTCGTCCTGTGTGGTCTTCCTTCGTGGCCTTGCATTTCGATCGCAGCAGGACCTTCTCCTGTTCTCTGCCTCTTTTCCTGTCGAAACCTTGCTTTTCCCCTTGTAAGACCACTCTCTTCCTCGGCTTCCTTCACAGTCTCATCATAAACTGCACCCATCTACCCCTTATCATTCCATGTACCACCCCCCCTGCTGTCGTGGTATCCACAGCCTCCGCCACCAGGGTTCTTACTGGTCTAGGTGCATCTTCAGTATGCCCTTTTCTCCAATGAGCATTTTAATGGACAACTGTAGCGACAACAGAAACCTACCCCTTGGCCCATTGAATATTTCCCTTTCTGCCTCACTGTAAGACTGTATTGTATCAACCGCAAACTTAGTGATATAGCCTTTCAGTATACTGTCGACCCAAACCTCAATAGCCCGCGATGCTTTGTTGTCAACTTTTGCAACTCCTGGATTAGTTTTGGGGTCCAGGATGTCGGCTCACCACCTTGGAAGTTCCTCTTCTGGAAGGTCAATTTTGCTAACCACTCATACAGGATGATTGGGAACTCGTAGAAAAAATATTCATGTGGACCGTCGTGAATGTACTTCGCCAACCACCAATCTGTCGACAACCCAGGGTTCTTATTTTATTTTTCAGTGAACTCTCGTAACTTTAGGTCGAACCAATCTTGGATCTCCAGTCTTGTCGGATGCCACAACATATCCTCCCTTCACTTTGTGCTACGGTCCCAGCAACAGAACCATTTCTTGACACAAACCCAGTCAACAGGGGTTCCTCACGCTGTCAACATCCAAGCCACTGCGATCTCCCTGAGCACCGGCCCAGACAGGTTTAACCCTGTCCAGCAACACCTATGGAGCAGATGATGTCTCACCTGAGATGTTCAAGGGAGAGTTGACGGAACCATGTTTCCGACGAATGAAGGAGGATGTTGTGCATCAATTGATTAACATATTACAACATTCAGAAATAGATCTAAGCATTCAACTCAGGCATTAAGCATAATCATGACATCATTCAACAAATCTCATTATTGACAGAACCATAAATATGCGATAGATATAACAGTAAATCATTAATCGCAGCAAGGAAACATTGCATCATTCACAAATTCATATCGCAAAATGCATTTACCACAGATAAACGGGAAAGACATAAGGATTCTGCTCAAAAAATCTGTCACATCATATTAATCTCTGCAAAAACCTAGATACAATAAGATATTCAATCATCTCAGCTGTCTCTAGATTCTTCAATCTCTCAGATATCTCTTCACTATCAAGACTTACAAAAGATGTATAACCCTTACAAAACTATATCTATTTATAGGCTTGCGCTTTTACACTTACGGTCCACTTAGGCAACCGCCTAACTACTTCTTAACAAACTTAACCCAAAATTCCATATAATACGGTCCAAATGACCCAAAATACATATGACATGGTCCAAATGACCCAAAAAGTACAAAAAGTACTATCGCCATGTGCGTTGCTTTCCTTATTTCGTGGTACCTTTGGCCTTGCACAACATCCGCGATGCTGCGATGTTGACTCATCAAACCGCCTGCCAACAACCCTACCATTATCATTACCCTATATTATCCAATTCCATAAAGGCACAAGTGATATATGAATTTGAATATAATGATATTATGAAAAAAATCATGGAATGAAATTCAAATCATTTGAATGAACCTGTAGCACATAATTCCATCACACTCCATCTATGTGCAATGGAGTATCACTTTTGGTTCTTTTATATCATATTTTACCACATCATTTGCAAAGATGCTCACTTTGGCCCTTTTTATAATCTTTATCCCTTTTGTAAACTTCCTTATCCTTTTATGATTCAACTATGCTATCCATTCTTGGTGAAAAACCTCAAAAAAACCCATTTTTATGTACATACACACCTTTGCACTATATCCCCATGTATATACGCCCTGGCAATGTATAGCCCATGTATGACCTTTTTTAGAGGTTTTTCTTGGGAAAAGTGAAATTAGTTTCATGGCTCCTCACCTCCTTTTTCCTGTGAATAACTACCATAACTTCCCTAACTTCCTCCCCAAAAGTATAAAAGAGGCTAAGGAGAAAATGAGAAGGAGGAGAGAATACATTAGCATCCTTATGTTGAATTTTTTTCCATCGAATCCACAACCCTATTCCCAAGTCTGCAAACCTTTCCTCATATTTGGAAATCTTCCTTTCTAGTAGTGTCCACTTCCTATCTAGTCATAAAACTATCTTTTGGTTTTCTTGGGCTTGTTTTATGTGGAGTGCAGAGAATTTGTGCATGTGTGTGGCCTGGGCGGAGGAACTTAGAGTCCGGTTCCAAAATAGTGTCGCAACCAAGAGCATGTGAAATCTTTCATGTTTCTTGTTGTTTTTATTATATAAAGAACTTTATTTCCCGTCCCATGAATGTTTTTATCCTTGTTTGTTATATCTTAATAATTTAATACATTAAATTTGAAGTTAATTATTTTATATTTTCATCTACTTTGTTTGTGTTCTAGTTTCTTTTGTGATTGCAGGTTCTCCAGAACACCTTTTGGATCAAAAAGTGGAAGAAGAGATCTTCTACACTAGCTATGGGATTATAGGTAGGCACTTGATTTCTTTGTTTTAATTCATAGCTAGTTGTAAATTTGTTTTGATTGCTTACTTGGGAGATTGTGTAAGTTGCTTTATGTGGCATCGATCTATGATGGTTTCAACCCCTATTCATTAGGGGATTTTCCCCGAAATGGGTTCCATGATATTTGAGCCACAAATTCACAGTTGACCCCAATTCCTTATATATATAACCAAACTAGTGTCACAACTGTGTTGTATGGTGGTCATACTCTATATATTCTCAACTAACATTTTTAAATGCATACATTACCCTATCTCTATCAGTTTGGATCGTTACCATTCTTAATCCCATAACATATAGAGTTGAGTTTAGGTGAGAAATTGCAAGTAAAAATGGGGGGGTTGATGAATCAGATAGAGCCCAATAATATTGATCTAATTTGGAAATACCAAGAAGTTATGGAGATATTTTCTATGGATGGATGAATAATTTTATTAGAATTCTTCCATGGCACCGATTTAGAGGTCACACTTGAGTTCACCCAAACATTTGATGGTCATTCAGCTATGGTCCATGACCTCATATTTACAGTGGATGAAGAAACCATAAGCCACAGTACAGGATTGTCATTGCATGGAGAAACTGGATAAAAAAACTTAATTCTTCCAAGTAATAGCTGGGAACAACTTGTTGAGCCTCGGAAAGAATTTGTTTTCATAACTAAGAAAGTTATCACATGTGAGGGATGGTTTAGCATTATTTTCCATTATCATATTCGACTTCTTTTACATTTGAAAATTGACGAAATTATCAATATTCCCTTCTTTCTACTTAAATATTTGATGAATATGTCTAAATCTAGTTGAAACAAGGCCAAGGACTATGTCATAAAGGGTTTATTACAATGATACTTAAGGCCAAGTTGGATAAAATGAGTATAGGTTGGACAATTTTCAAAAGAGGCATCATATAGAATCCTCGTGCAAGGTTTCTACAAAAACAACAAGAGGTCTTCAAGGGCTCGACCAGGTACAAATACAAGATAGAGGTCACTAGTTGGTCTAGATATTGATTCACAAAGTGAAGATGCAATCGCAGTCACCGATATTACTACTGCAAGATTTGAGTTTGGTGAATCATCTACTTATGTTGTTATTTCATACATAGAGCATGAAGTTGCGGCAGACCTACCAATAATAGGCTCTTCATCACCAAACATATCACAAGAACTTGAAGATATGGGTGAAGAAAAGGAGGCAGAGCTGCTCACTGCATCTAGTAATAAGAAGAATAAGAGAGCCAAGGCATTTAACATTAAGTCTCTCTATTTAAGTAAGAAATGCTATTATAAGTTGATGAAAGATAACAAGAAACTTGGAGATGAGAGTAGGTTCCTCAAACATAAACTCAGGATATTGAAATGGAAGCATAAAACTCCTATGAGAACATGTCTCTTGGAAGCAGTATAAACATAGTTTGCACTTAAGAAATCCATGGACACCCAAACTAAGGGCATCATGTGGGAAACATAACAAATTGTCAACACTGTCGTAGATGGCATTGTTGTTAACACCTATGATTTTATACAATTTAAGCTAGTCTTTCCTAGTTGGAGGGACCAAGATGAAATATTTGACCTCAAAATCATAAAAAATAAATCCATCGACATTGCATTAATAGGTTGAAATAATGTTAGTTTTCTAAATATCTAGAGCAAGATAATAAGTGGAAACTAAATATATAAAAAGGGTATATAGAGAAGTTGGTTAGTACACAAGAACAATTCAAGAATCCTACAATTTAGGACTAACGGCTTCCTCCTACAGGGCTCTCTCCAAAATACATGGTGTGTATCTACATGACAGGAGGAATCATATCAAGTTGCATCAACTAGCAGTTGGACAATGACATACAATAACCACTCCTCAACAATTTGTCAATCTCTACATCACTTGCAACAATCAGGATAAGAATTTATTATGTGAATTGTATCTTCTCAATTTCTATTTCCAAATTATGTCAAATAGAACCCTAACCCATATGTGGGGAACATTCAATTGATATCTCTCTCTTCATACATATATGGGCTTATCTAGTGAAAAAAGGACACTAAATTTCATGCCCAAGTATAGTTTAACTATGACTTGATCATCAAAGAATAATTTCCTCTACCTAAAATCATCATGTAATACTTTTAGAGATTTCTTATTGATCCGGGAGATTCCTTCCGGACTTGGTCTTATAGTCAAGAATTTAGTACATATTATCAAGAAATTAGTCAACTTTACTCCTTATAGGCACTTCTATATTCTCACAACATTTGGAAAATATTACCAAATGCCTTGAGAAATAGAAGCCCCCCAAATAACCCCATTTTTAGAATGCCTGTCAAGGGATACTCTATACACGAACTCCCCCAAAATACATGGAAATATGTGTATAGGATTAAAGTTTCATTTCCCTCTTATTTGGTGCTCCACCAGGGAGTATAAGGCTACCATTCAATGGGATTATGAGGCTAAACAATTACAATGGCTTTGAGTTGACAACAAATTTGGATTTTATATAGTTGAAGAATTTGGGCACCCAACTTTCAATTGGTTGAAAGCATTACACTTAGGTGTTTCTCAGGAGGAGGAAGAATTGCATAAGGACATGCAATAGTTCTAGTAGGTGAGAGTGATGGGATTGAAAATTCACATGATTTTTGTCCCCTTAATTGCCATTTTGATATCAATTATCATTATTTTGATCAACTTAATCCTACAAATTCCTCCAATCCCAAGCCATAAATGTTACAAAGTGCACAAGGCTAATATTTAATATAATTCTCATTTATATAATGAATTTGAAGTTTCATTTTGGACATCATAGTTTATGTACAATTATGTAATATCTACTAATAAAAACCCTTCATATTGCACACTAAGATTCAAGTTATCAAGAGAGGATGGCAAAATACAACACTGCAATCAAGCAACAAAGGTTCAATTTTGATTCCACTAGGGTATGAGGTCAAAGGTGTAGGATTCCACACTTGAAAGATGCAATGGAGTTTCTAAATTCATGCCATCCATAACAACTCATGGAATATCAAAGCTATGAACCATTATTAAAACATTTTTATGCCACATGTTTGTATTAAAGGCACATTCTTTACTATGCTAGATATGCGAGTTACTTTCCTCTAGAATCCAAGGATTTGGTTATAGAACTTTTAAATTTCAATTAATGTATATTCCAACCATTTCAAATTAGTAGATATGCGAGTTACTTTCCTCTAGAATCCAAGGATTTGGTTATAGAACTCTTAAATTTCAATTAATGTATATTCCAACCATTTCAAATTAGTTATCATTTGAACTCTATACATATGGGGTACCATGTAGTCATTGAAATAGTTCATTATCATTTACAAGTAATAGAATTATTGATTTTAGTGTGCAGGACTATGTTATTCACGTAGTGTGCTAAGTCTTTTATAGCCCATCCCTAAGAGCCAATGCTCACTTTGGAGGTATGTGTCTATGATTGGGTATACATATATCTATTTATATATGTTTAAATATGTTTATGGTTTAATTTGAATTAGTATTTTCTGAGTTAGAATTGTTTAGATCTATGTAATTATTTGTAATATGATTTCTAGGTGAAGTTTTCAGTTATATTTACTTATTTTATGAATGAATTGATGGTAATTTAGAACAACAAGTCTAGTTATATGATTTGAGCTAAAGGAATTCGATTGAGAATATGATTTAAATCTCTATGATCCTATGAACCACCAACCATATAATTAATAACTCATAGTTTTAAGGATTGCCTTTCCTAGAATTGTTAATTCCAACTAATTCTCACACAAAGGGTAATACCAATAGAACACATTAGGACTTTTAGGAAGTCATCAAAATGAATGTATAAACTTGTTTTAGGATTAATTTACAATTTATTGCAATTATTGATAGTTGTTAGTATATACATAAACAATCACTCCCTATTTTCTTGTAGCCTACATAATCCAATACTCTATTTTATAGAATCAAGCCTTGTAACTATTGATTGAATGTAAGAGTTCATTGATGACTATAGCATTGGTTCATAAGTTAATACAAAGACAAGCTATCCATGAGTAACTTTTCACAAACAGATCTATTAATCAACTAGTTAATATAGTTAACTAAGCCTTGAACATTTGAGCATAAACTTTTGAAGAAAACATAGTAACTTAGTTTTCACACACACACACACACACACACACCTTAGGCATACCAATAAACAAATTAGTTACTCTCAAGTCTTCCTATGTCTAGAAAGTACTAGTATCTCATAAGCTCAAATGAGCCTCATGTTGACATATGAATGAGCCAGTGAACCATCAATTCTAGTCATCCTTCATATGCATATAAAATCATTGTCAAATGGGAACTCTGGCTTCCATGTGATATGAGTAGTTATGCAATTGGAGATACTCTCTCAGCCCCACTAGCTAGGCTTCAACATATTCTCCTTTCTTTTATCATCAAAAGTGGGTGGCTTAACCTTTCCAACATCCCCTTGTAGATATTATTTCACATGTCTTCTTTCTTGATCTTTGGTTGTGGACATTTCTAGACTACTCCATGATTTCTTGATTGCATTAGATGGTGAGTAAGGATGCTTATGAGTTTTGGTAGCAATTATAAAATGTCTAGATATTCCATGGGATTTCCTCATTAAATATGTTTTTCCTTCTTTCTCATGACATGAACTTGATCCAATATGCAATGTCCTTGCAACTAATTCAAGTTTTGAAGTAGCTGAGTATTAAATTTATTTTGTTACTCATGAGCCCTTAGCATTCCTTCATTATTAGATCACCAACTTTGCACCTCCATCTTCAAACTCTTCATTGTTTCTACTAGTTGTAAGGGTTTGATACTTGTGCCCATTATATTATGTTTCTTCATTACCAAGGATGATATCCACACCTATAACTTGTTCATGGCTATATGTATTTTTCCCCTATTCCATTTTCTTTATTCATTTTTGAGTCCGAGAAAACTTTGATATGTAACTATCCATGGTATAAATTTGTATCCATGGTATAACTCTCTCTCTCTCTCTCTCTCTCTCTCTCTCTCTCTCTCTCTCTCAGATACAAATTTATACCATGGATAGAGAGAGAGAGAGAGAGAGAGAGAGAGAGAGAGAGAGAGAGAGAGAGAGAGATCTCTCTCTCTCTCTCAGATACAAATTTATACCATGGATAGAGAGAGAGAGAGAGAGAGAGAGAGAGAGAGAGAGAGAGAGAGAGAGAGAGAGCACTTTAGAAACTATCCATTTGACAATCAAGGCTATAGTGCCCTTTTCGATCCAATTCTGGAAAGATACAAAGTACTTCTTCATTATCTAATTATTTATCTCTATTCTCCTATTGATTAGATTACCAATAACTATAAACTCAATTTTGGGCTCCGAGTTGAAAGTCACAATCCTCCAAAGTTAGCAATTTGCTCAATTTCAACACTTTTTATATAGGTGTATTTAATCCTGGAGACCAACTTCTGCCACTTGTAGAAGAAAATTTTGGAAGAATCAAGACAATATTTATATGGGGTTTTGATAATAATTATGATTGTGAGTACTTAGAAACTACAAAATCACTATTGTGATGTTTTGTTCAATTTATAATTAATTATGGAATGGCCACTTTATTATTTTTGCACTTCTCCAAACTTATAGATCTATGCAAAAAATACTATCTTTCAAGCATAGTAGAACTATAAAATTTTAACTTAAACAAAGTTGTTAGATTGATAAGAAGATAAAATGTAATAATTTTTTTCCAGTTTAGGCATATTAGGTCACTTTTCCTCCCTTTATGATTTCCAAAACCAACACAACGTATCCTAGAATAGTGGATTTTGGCATGTTTATGCACCTCCACTCAATCCATTTGGAATTTGGCCAAATGATCCACTGGATTTCTCCATGCCCAGTCCTATCCTTCATTGTGTAAATTTTGTTTGATTAAAACATGGTATTTATACATAGGTAGAACACCTTCAGAAACCACTCACACAAATAGATCATAGATCGACACACCAATGTTTCACATGGATAAAACCCTTAGAGAAGGAAACAATCCATGGCCCTAGCCAAACAACTACTCGAGGAAATATATTAATGGAAAAGGAAAAATAATTTACACATGAGTTTCTCACAATCAATCATCAAACAAATGAACCTCCATTCTCTTTAAATATAGATCATGGACCAATCAGGTTTTAAGCCATGGATCAATAGTCATTAAGGTCAAGGTGAATATGAATTGTCAGATCACTTTATGTCTAGAAAATATCACGTTGATCAAATTATATAATGACAAATGCATACTAAATAAACACACTTTACCTAAAGAAAAAATAGACCACTTTGATCTTAACTAACTCCTAAGTGTCTAAATATCCTAACATAACCCTTTAATAACAACTTGGGATATGATTGAAGAATTTACAAAGGTGACACAATGGAAGAAGAAATGAGTCATTAGAGACTATCCCCCCTTTCTGACAAATTCTTGAACTCCTAACTAGATTGGTTTATAAAACTTTGCTCTATAAGATAATTTGTGAAGATGTTTTCAACTTGATCATTTGTAGGGAGAAACAACACTTCGAGAACCTGATCCTAGATAAGCTTTCTGATGAAGTGCATCTGTAACTTAATGTTTTTTCTATGTTGATGTTGACCTAGATCTTTGGTGATCTTGATGGCACATTGATTGTCACACTAAAGGGTAGTCAAATGTTGTTACTGGAATCCAAACTCTGAAAGGATATGTCAAACCCACAAGGATTCTTGACTTGCATTAATTGTGGCTAGATGCTCTCCTTCTATTCAAGAAAGGGAAGAGCTTGTTGTTTCTTACAAGCCCAAGTGTTAGGTCAAGAATCAAGAGTAAAAACATAACTTTTAATAGACTTCCAATCATTAGGGTTTTGAGTCCAATTAGAGGCTACCAACCAGCAAAGTAGTCTTCCTTAAGCTATAATGAATCCAAAACTGAAATGTACCTTAGACATACTGAAATATCAGTTTTGTTGCTTTCTAATGGCTTTCATGGGGTGTTTGCAAATAGTAAGCAAGAATACCAACATTAAAGGAAATATCAGGATGGGTATGAGTTAAGTATAAAAGACTACCAACTGACTAACAATAAAAGGTGGCATCTACTTTAGGTGTTGTGCAGATTGGGAGTAATTTTGATTCCAAACTGTAAGGGAGATGGCATTGGTTTACACTCTTCCACATGAAAGTGATGAAGAAGGCCACACGCATACTTAAAATGAGAAATAAAAATTCCTTCTTTGGTTTTCAAGACTTATAGGCCAATAAAATAATGCAAATTTCCTCTATCGATCATTTGAAATTTCTTCTTAAGGGTAGATTCCACATGGGTTAAAATTTTATAGTCACTACTAGTAAGAATAAGGTCATAAACATAAAAAAACAAGAACTATGAGATGTTTCCTGCTTTCTTGATATAGACATTGGGGTCAGAATGTCGTCTAGAAAATCATTGTCAAGAAGAAAGATATCCATTTTAGCATACCAAGCCCAAGGATCTTGCTTAAGGTCACAGAGAGATTTCTTAAGGTAACATGAGTGGGACCTACAATAAGTTGAGTGATAGTCCTATATTAAAATTAATAAAGGAGGTCTAAAAGGTAATCGAGAAGTCCAACTTGGATGATAGAATGAAGAAGCAATTAATACCCGATTGTGAGGTCACACCAAGAATTTATGAACTACCAAAGATCAATAAAGAAGGTGCATCCTTAAGACCAAATGTCAACACAATCAAGTCCCCAACATATGACCTGGCCAAGTATAAGTCGAAACTTCTAAGACCCTTAGTGGGAGACACTGCATCATTCATAAAAGACTTTAATGATTTTGTAAAGCTCATAAAAGATGAAAGGGTGGAACCAAAAGACATCCTCATCAGGTTTGATGATGTTTCAATATTTACAAAGATTCCTTTGGATGAGTTAATGAAGGACATAGAGGAAGTCATGAATCTAGATACAACTAGATTGGTAGAAGTATGCCTTCGCTTGATGTTCTTTAGTTTTCAAGGAGAATTATGAGCAAACTACATGTATAGCTATGGGATATCCTCTCTCAACTATAGTTTCCAACCTTTTCATGGAGTCATTTGAAAAAAGATCTCTTGACTCATATCACCTATTGTAGTATCATGGAGTCAATCTATTTTCTTAACATTGGTTTGTTGATTCTAGATGATTGTTTGGACTATAAAAATGCAGGTAAAAAGGATCTTGTTAATCAAATGGGCACTGGGAAGCATTATATGCATTTTTGTATAGTTCTATGTCTTTACGAGGCACACTACTTTTACCATGAGGACAAAACCATGCTAGAAGATTTCCCATCCAAGTTAAAAGGTTTAAACATGAACCCTTGAAACAAAAGAAGGAAGGTGACAAGAAAGAACAAGTATCCAAGTTTTCAAGAGTAAGTGCTCCAAGTTGTTTACTTGCTGAGATAAATTTAGGGATTATCAACCATGTGAGAAACAGTAAACATGTTCATGATATCCTTGAGGCTATTGTTGAGTCAAATGCATTAACTGCTTACTAGGATAGTAGGGAAAATTTTTGTCCAACACCTAAAACCAAAGCAGAAGAGAAAATACCAAGAACAAATTTTGATGTCCCCTTCCACTTGATGTTTCCTATGAGGATGATGCAATGTCTCCTTATGTAATAAGGTTATTGCTTAAAAATTACACACTACACACATGTTCACATAGACAAGATGCAAACAACATGCCAGAAGATGGCTTTTATTACTTCTACTGAACCGGTTACAATGCAACTGCAAAGAAATGAAATAACTAATTAAATGTCGGCCTCAGTCATTACAATACAGAAGTAACCGTGTGCTATCTCAGTGTGTCAACCGTCACCCTCTCCTGGTTCACTATGGAACTCTGAGCTGTGGCTTGATCTTCTCGGCCCTATAGATGTGTGACTTTCCTATCCAATCTACCGGAATTCTCTTGAGCTCTGCTTGACTCTCCAAAATGCCAAGTCCCTCAACTGATCTCCGCCCCTTGGACTTCTACTCTGCTGCTATGGTTCTCAATATTTCTCCGACTCCTGAGACACGCATCCTCTGTCTGTTGATCTTCTCAGATCCTATAGACCTGCAACTGTCAGTGCCCCAACTGTGCTGCACAATCTCTGCCTGTGTTGACATCTGTCACGATCCTAGCTACCTTCAATAACTGCCCTTAACTTCCTTAACAATCCCGAACTATTGCCAAGTACTCTCCTTGACTTCTATGCATCCTTATGACAGGCTATAGTAATCCGTCAAGTTGGCCATACTGTCTGTCAGCTTTCTTTCACCACCCAGGGCTTCGCCAGTCCGCCCCTTCCTCCTTGTTCGGATCATGCCCAAACTTGTTGGAGTCATGGTTCAACACATGTTGACCATCGACGCTCCGCTCAACCTATTGTCTGTCGACCCCAACATGTCGACTCTCGACTTGCTTTGCATCTGTCGATTACATACCCGACTACTCCTGCTCGACTTATTGACTTAGACAAGCCAATCTGTTTTCCGCACCAGTGGTCGTCGGCACTCCCTCTGGTCGGCTTTCCTCATGTCGACTAACTTCGACTGATCTGCCTAAGCTCTGATGGTCTTGCATCAGACTCCCCAGGTGAAAAATAATTCGACTGCTCCGTTAGTTTCCTGAACTCTTCTTTGGAAATACACATCGCCTCCTGCAACTCATCATTTTCCCATCGCACTAAGTATTCCTTCCTTCGCGAACTGCACGTATGCTCGACTTCATGTTCTTCTATTACTTTTGTGATTTCTTCTTTCTGTCGATCTGGAATCTGCACTATCCAGTCAATATCTGAAACTTCTGCACTTCCATTGTTGCTTGAACCTTCTTCAAACTTGTACAGATTTGAGACATTGAACGTTGGTGAAATGTTCAAGTCATTCGGCATCTCCAACACATAAGCGTTGTCTGAAATTTTCTTCAGAATCCTACATGGTCCAATCTTCTTCAGCTTCAGCTCATTACACGTCCCTATTGGAAATATCTCCTTCAGCAAATGTGTGTAGACCAAGTCTCCTTCATTGAACGACTGTAGTCTCTTCTTCCTGTCGGCTCTCAACTTATATGTCGCGTTACTCTTTTATATGCGCCTTCTCACATCTTCATGCACTTCTTTCATATGCTCTACAAATGATTCTGCATTTGTGCTTTTCCTGGTTTCTGTCAGTAACTCGACCAAATCTACCACTCCAAGTGGGCTTCTTCCCTGAACAATCTGGAATGGGATAAGCCCTGTCGACCAATTCACATAATTGTTATATGGAAACTCTGCTTCGGCCAATCTAATATTGCCTTCACCTTTTCTGGGTCCATCACCAACCCTTTACCCGAGATTACGAATCCCAAGTACACTAGTTCTTCATGAAGAAACACTTTTGCAGGTTCACCATTAGCTTCTCGTCCTGCAACTTCTGCAATACCTGTCGAATGTGCCCCAAGTGTTCTATCTTGGTTCGACTGAAAATCAGAATGTCGTCTAGGTAGACTATGACAAAATTTCCCAAGAATGGTTTCAGTACCTCATTCATCAACCGCATGAATGCACTGGGTGCATTAGTCAATCCAAATGGCATGAATAACCACTCATATAGCCCTTCTTTTGTCTTGAATGTTGTCTCCCATTCATCTCCTTCTCTAACCTGAATCTGGTGATAACCGCTCTTTAGGTCTATCTTCGTGAAGTACGCTCCACTCAAACAATCCATCAAGTCGTCCATTCCTGACAATGGAAACTGGTACTTGATCGTGATCTTGTTCATGGCTCTGGAATCTGTACACATTCTCCATTCTCCACCTTTCGTTGGCGCTAATACTATTGGTACCACGCACAGACTCAGACTCTCTCTGATCAATCCCTTGTCCAACAACTCCTGGACCTGTCGATTGAGTTCCTGCCCTTCTGTTAGAATCATTCTATGTGGTGCTTTGTTTGGAAAACTTGACCCTGGAATCAAGTTGGTATGATGGGATATGCTCCTTGTCGGCGGCAATCTCGTCGGTGCCTCATCGACCACTATGCTTCGAAACTCGTTAAGCATATTTCCGACTTCGACTGGAATTCTCTCCATTGTCGACCTCTCGACACATGGTCCCTTTGGAATGATAGAAAAACACCCGACTTCTTTTCCTCTTCCGCGAGGAATTCTTTCGTTGAGCACATCAGCACTCACTTCTCCCAAAAGTTGCTCTCACCGTGCTTATCGTCGGCTCACTCCTTCGGCTTTGGCTTAAGATTCCTCTGCACGCCATTTTTACACACTGTGACTGTGTTGGCTCGACCATCATAGATCATTTTCCAATCATATTGCCATGGTCTCCCTAACAACAGATGGCATGCATCCATTGGGATTACATCGCACAGTACACTATCTTCAAATCCTTCGACTTTGAAGTTAATCAGGCACTGTCTGGTCACCTTCACATGATGTCCTTTCTCCAACCATGAGATCTTGTATGGGTGTGGATGTTCCCGACATTTTAACTTTGCCTTGTCGATCACCTCTGTCGACAAAAGATTCTCAGTGCTTCCACCATTAACTGTGGTCTTGCAACGCCATTTGCCGGTTCACACCTTAGTTTGAAAGATGGCCTTTCGCTATGTCGGCTCTTGCTCATCATGTATGTTGTCCAAAACTAGTGACTTCCTGGCTGTCATGGCCCGACTCTTCTTCTTACCATCCTCACTGCTGTCGGATGTCGATTCTTCCCTCTCATCGACTTGCTCATCCCTTCGATGTCTGGTTTTCGACTCCTCTGCATCATGTAGGTTATCTGGGCACTCATATGCCTTGTGTCCTACTCCACGACACTTGTAACAGATTATGGCTAGTTTGTTAGCTCCTTTTCTATCGGATGGACCACCTAGACTATACATACCTCGACCGCAGTTCTCATGACCATTGCGTCTGTTCTCTTGCGCTTTCTCCCTTGTCGATGTCCCTTCCGTCCGTCATTTTTCTTCGACAGATTCCTTCCTGTAACCGCTACTATGCCTTTCGCGGAAATAGTATCCGCACCCCGACCAGTCATCCTACCTCTAGTCGCTGCGGATTTCCTCGACAATTTCTCTTTTGCCTTCAGAGCTAATTGGTAGGCTTCACCCACTACTCTGAATCTTGACATGCTCAATTCATCTTGAATAGCATATTTCAAGCCGTTCACGTACCTAGTAACAACTTCTTCTCCTTCATCGGTCTGACCCGACCTTATCGACAATCTATAGAACTCTTCCTTATACTCCTTCATGGTCATCTCTTTTTGTTGAAAGTTCTGCAACTTCCGAAACAAGGAAATCACATAGTCATTTGGCAAGAACTTCCCTTTCAGCTTGGCGACCATCCTATCCCAAGACTTGATTTTCTCCTTGCCCTTCTTAACTCTGTCAGTCTGCACATTGTTCCACCACAATGAGGCATGACCCTTCAACCTCAGACATGCAGTCTTCACCCGTTTAGGGTCCTTGATCTGCTTTGTGTCGAAGTATTTCTCCATCTCTTTGAACCAGTCGATCAAGTCTTCTGGGTCCAGACTTCCTGAGAAGGTACGTACATCTATCTTTGTCCGACCTCTCATATCCATCATAAGTTTGATCAGTTTGTCTTCTGGTTCTTCTCCCGCTGCTTCCCGTGCTTCCACTTCTTCGACCTCCTCATTGTTGTGGTCTAACACATCGGGAATACAACCATTCCTTTGGCTTTCTTTGATCGATGCGACTTCATTTGTCAAAGTTTGCAACTTTTCGGAAGCACTTGTTGAACATCTCACGATCAACTGTGACTGCTGCACCATGCACTCTTTGTCCAACTCCTTGAACGTTAATGCCTCTGTGAGCCATTTTCAACCTCGGTTGAAACTCCCACTTTGTCCAATCGTAACTGGACTTCAACAAGTCGTGTAAAATTCTACCCAACCGTGGCTGGAGCTGTAAACACACTTGCAGGTTCAATACCACTTGACGTTCTTCTACTCACAGAATTTCTCCCGCTCAACTCGACCGGACTCACTTCCGGGCTCTGATACCACTTGACGCAATGTCTCCTTATGCAATAAGGTTCTTGCTTAACAATTACACACTACACACATGTTCACATAGACAAGATGATAAAACATGCCAGAAGCTGGCTTATATTACTTCTATCGAATCGGTTACAATGCAACTGCAAAGAAATGAAATAACTAATTAATTGTCGGCCTCAGCCATTACAATACAGAAGTAACTGTGTGCTATCTCAGTCTGTTGACCGTCACCCTCTCCTAGTTCACTACGGAACTCTGAGTTGTGGCTCGATCTTCTCAGCTCTGTAGATGTGTGACTTTCCTATCCAATCTACCAGACTTCTATTGAGCTCTGCTTGACTCTCTAAAATGCCAAGTCCCTCAACTGATCTTCGCCCCTCGGCCTTCTACTCTATTGCTGCAGTTCCCGAGATTGCTCCGACCCCCGAGACACACATCCTCTATTCGTCGATCTTCTCAGATCCTGCAGACCTACAACTGTCATCGCCCCAACCATGCTGCACAATCTCTGTTTGTGTTGACATCTATCACGATCCCAACTACCTTCAATAACTGCCCTTAACTTCCTTAACAACCCCAAACTGTTGCCAAGTACTCTCCTTGACTTCTACGCATCCTTCTGACAAGCTACAGTAATCCGTCAAGTCGGCCATACTGTTTGTCAGCTTCCTTTCACCACCCAGGGCTTCGCCAGTCTGTCCCTTCCCTCTCGTTTGGCTCATGCCCAAACTTGTCGGAGTCGTGGTTCGACACATGTTGACCATCGACGCTCCACTCAACCTGTCGTCTGTCGACCCCAACATGTCGAATCTCGACTTGCTCTGCATTTGTTGGTTACATGCCCGACTGCTCTTGCTTGACTTATTGACTTAGACAAGCCAATATGTTTTCCGCACCAGTGGTCATTGGCACTCCCTTCGGTCGGCTTTCCTCATGTCGACTAAATTCGACTGATGTGCCTAGGCTCTGATGCTCCTGCATCAGAGGATGATTGAGTATCCTATTAGACTCCCATAGGATATAGTCACCATATCAGACTTTGATACCACTTAGTCTGGAAAAGGAGTTTTGGGGTAAGTGGTACTAGATGACCCATGGTATTGTCCATGGTACTGGGCTCAAAAGAATATTAAAGGAGGAGGAATTCATCCATCTTTGGGCATCTTGATTTGAATATTGATTTCTTGTGGTTGTCTCAGGGTTTTGCTAGAGTTTTCATTGAGGTTTGGAAAAACATCTCCATTTCCCTCTTAGTTCTGATAGTGGGATATCTACCTAGCTAAGTCACTTTGAGCTATTGAGAGGTTGATTTTCACTGTGAGAACTGATCCAGTTAGGAGGGACGAATTGCTTGAGAGAATCAATTTTACAAAGGGCGAGTTTATTGGTTGTAGCCATCATCATCTTGGGGCCGATTTTATCTAGACAAGCCATCACCAATTGAAGGTCGTTTTCACCTTTTGGAAGAGTGAATACAAGAATGAGGGCCGTCAACATTTGAATGGCCAAACTGATCTGAAGAAGATCAAATTTCTTATTGAAGGAAGTGGGCCACATTACATTTTCTATAAGAGAGAACGAGCATAGTTGTTGAGGAGAGGGTCGAGCTTCATTGAGGCTGATCACATAAGGGGGGGATGAATTTGTTGTTGAGTAGACGTGGCTGAAGTCTGGAGATATCTTTGCAATAGTGTCATTGCTCCTTGTGGAGGTCGAGTCACTAAACCGCAATGATGATTCTGTAGCAATAGAAAGGGACATAGCTTATGATTGGGATGAAGGGTATGACTAAGATTGTAGAGAGGTCGAATTGACAACTGGGCGACTCCATGTGTGAGGGCATACCAATTTGTTGAGGCAAGTCATCTTGCTTGTGGAGGAGAGGCCGAATCTGACAGGAACAATGTTCATATGCAACAACCACAAAATTAGACACTGACATCATCATCTCCAGGTTTATTTTAGTTTGTGTTTAGATCATAATTGCTGCTATAGCATCCCATAGCTACTATTGTATTGAAATTTCATAATAAAGCCAGTGTTCTCTCCCTTTCATGGTGTATGCATGTTAAGTGTTTGGTGAAATGATTATGAGAATTGCATCTTGTTTATTAAAGTTATAAATCAATGTAAGACAAGTCATTTGTCTAAAAAATTCAATTAACACACACACACACACACACACAAATTAGCAGTAGCAGCAAACAACAAATTAGTGTCTATCCTACATGGGTACATCACAGTGGTATTAGAGTTGGTGGTCTTGCTAGCTTGTGATTGTATGAGTTATTGATGGTGCGGAGTAAGGGTGGAGTTCCCCTTATAGGATCACATTTTGCAGAATAAGAGAGGGATATGGGGGATTGATAAGACCTTATGAGGATAGAATACCCCAGATGCTGAACGGATTGGTCAAGGAGCAAAATGAGACTAGAGACGCATTGATCAGTTTCCACCAGTAGAGTCTTGAGGTGTTCAAAATTTTTTGGGACCATAAGAGAATATGGGTGATACAGGAGATACAAGATCTGGTAGATCACATGGAGGTAGAAAGGAGCATATCGAGGGTAGCAATACCCACATGTCAGCACAAAGTTCTCCACAATCATAGAGTAGGGGGACACCTAGGCCAACAATGTCGTTATTCCTTGAGGTGCAGTAGTCAAATATACCAGAGAAACAGGATGACATTAGAATAGGAGGACTAGGCAACTATATCATTTTTGTACTAATGTGAAGTTAGGTCTAGGTGTAGGGCAAGGAACAAGGCACCACATCACCAACAAAAATTTGATATGATACGCAAAGTGGGGAGGTTGACTATCTCACTTTATGATGGGTTTGCTAAGAGTACAACTAGAGCTTGTGTAAGCAAGTTGGACACTTACTTCCAACTTAACCCAAAGACAGAGGAGGAAGCAATTAAGTTTTCCATGCTACACTTGGATGTAGAATCTCGTGAGTGGTGGTACCATGGGCTAGTGACATTGGGACATGCTAGCATCACATATTACCTAGACTTCACCCAGATATTGATGGATCGATTCGATAGGAAGTATCTTGAGATCCACTTCAAGGATTCAACACAGTTGAGGCAGAGAGAAACACCAACAATGTATATTACAGAGTTCCAAAAGATGGCAGTCATGGTGACCGATATTTCTGAGCGAAGGTTGGTGATGATTTTTACAGAAGGGTTGTCTGAACCGTTGAACGGTTGGGTGAAGGAATTCAAGCCAAACACATTAAAGGATGCGATTATGAGGACTCAGGACATGGAGGATACTGTGTCTAGGAAGGCACCAGTGAGACCGTTTATCTCACAAAAGGGCAAGGAGACGAAGCCACTCTAGCAGACATGGATAGGGAAAGACAAGATGGATGAGGCGACTTGGAGAGAGTTATGGAGGAAGAAGCTCTGCTACAACTGCAAATAATCATGGGAGTTGGGACACATATGCATGGGCAAGGGCAAGGTACACTATATCGAGGTACTTTATGATGATGTGGACAATGGAGAGGGTGAGGCACTTAGCCCACATGAGGGAGATCAGAGTGGGAAGGAGCCACCATAGATTGAGTCCATATAACCAACAAAAATATAGGATGGTGTCAGGAAGATGACCATTGACACACTTTCAAGAGTTCCTAGGTACTATACCTTCAGAGTTAGGGGCATCTTGCAGGGGCAGAGAGTTACATTGTTGATTGATGGTAGGGCTACCCACAACTTCACAAATGCAACATTGGTCTTTAGGAGGTGCATTTTCATAGAGGATTTTGAGGGGTTCGACGTAGTAGTGTTTGATGGGTACAAAATGACTTGTGCTCAAAGGATCAAGGGGTTGAGTGTGACCATGGGAAACTATACGTTGATCGATGACTTCTATGTTGTGGATTTGGCAGATACCAATATGATATTAGGAGTTTAGTGGTTGTTCTCACTCAAGGACTTCAAGATGAATTATCAAATCATGAGGATGGATTTCTTAGACAAAGGAGGCCAACAGGCTGTTCTTAGAGGCATGTTGACAAGGGTTCCCATGGTTGTGTCCAACATACACATGGAGGCTATTTTCAAACAGGGTGACATAGTGTGGGTTGTAGAGTGTATGATCACCACACAAGATGTTTCACAGGGCATTCGACCATATCATGTGGATATACGAGAGGTGCTTGGGAAGCACAGAAGGGTATTTGGGCCACTACCTACATGGAAACAACTAGAAAAAGGATTTGAGCATGTTATTGAGTTAGAGGAGGGGGGAAATCCCATGATCACCATTCCCTACAGACATTCGAAGAAGATTAAGGATGAGATAGAGAAGGCCATGCAATAGTTACTGGATATTGGGATTCATCCGACCTAGCTCTAGTCCTTTTGCTTCTTCCATGGTGCTGGTGAAGAAGAATGATGGCATGATGAGGATGTGCATCGATTATAGGGCTTTGAATAAGAAGACCATAAAAAAATGGTACCCAATACCCATGATTGATGAACTGTTAGATGAGCTACATGGGGCATTATATTTCTCAAAGATTGATCTTCGATCATGATACCATCATATCCGAGTTAGAGAGGAGGACATCCACAAGACGACATTCATATGTCACTATGGGCACTATAAGCTTCTAGTCATGCCTTTCAGGTTGACTAATGCACTAGCCACCTTCCAGTCATGTATGAACCATATCTTCAACAAGTAGTTGAGGAAGTTCATATTGGTATTCTTTGAAGACATGTTGATCTATAATAGGACATGGGAGGAGCACTTGAGTCACATGGAGGAGATTCTTAGCATTATGGAGGCACAATCGTTATTTGCTAAGGAGGCAAAGTGCGAGTTTTGATTGACAGAGATTCTCTACTTGGGTCATGTGATCAGTGCTCAGGGGGTATAGGTACACCATGAGAAGATTTAGGCAATAGTAGATTGGCCCACTTTGAGATCACTTGCTGAGTTATGAGGGTTCCTTGGATTATGGAGCTATTATAGGTGGTTTACGAAAGTTTTTCACAACTCAGTGCACCATTAACAGATCTTACCAAGAGGAAAGCTTTTAGATGGTTAGAAGATACACATAGATCATTTGACAGGCTGAAGGAGGTGATGAGCACTTTCCCATTACTAGCATAGCCGGATTTCTCATGACCATTTGTACTAGAGTGTGATGCTTCCAAAGAGGGGATAAGAGCAGTGTTGATGCAGGATCGACATCCCATCGCTTTTTAGAGCAGGAAGATGATGGAGTTAGAGAGGCTCTACCCCATCTATGACAATGAGATGTTGGCCATCATGCATGCAATGGCCAAGTTTCGACAGTATCTAGTTGGAGGACGTTTTGTGGTGAGGATGGACCACAATAGCTTGAGGCACTTTTTGGAACAGAGGGATCTTAGTGAGAGACAACATAAGTGGGTTAGCAGGGTAAAGGAAAATGATTTTGACATAGAGTATGTCAATGGAAAGATAATGTAGTTGTCGATGCCCTCTCTAGGAGGCTTGCAATTTTTTCCATGTCAGAGATCTCAGTAGATTGGAGGTCCATTCTCTTGGTGGAATATTACAAGAATACTTTCTCTTGCAAGCTTATGGATGCTATCATTCAGGATGATCAAGACAGAGTAGTGGATGACATCATTTACTACAAGGACATGATCTACCTTGTTCCTGAGTTCACTCTCAAGGACAAGATTTTGAGGGAAGTACATGACGCACCCTTCGCAGGACACCCGGGGTATCTGAAGACCTATAGGTAGGTGCGAGAGATATTCTCTTGGAAGGGTCTCAAGGAGGACGTACTTCGGTATGTGGGGAGTGCATGAATTGTCAGTAGAACAAGTTAGAGGGTACTCATCCGGCGGGATTGCTTCGACCATTACCCATTCTAGAGCATAAATGGGAAATCATTTCTATGGATTTTATTACAGAATTGCCGAGGGTGCAGGGCAGAGATTGCATATTTGTGGTGGTCGACAGATTAACTAAGTTTGCGCATTTCTTTGCCATTGCTACAGATTACAGTGCATCTCAAGTGGCAAATCTATTCTTCATAGACATGTTTAGATTACATGGACTTATGAGGTACATAGTGATCGGGATAACAAGTTTCTCAACGCATTTTGGCATGAGGTGTTTAGATTGCCAAGGATTGAGTTGACACCTAGTACCAGCTATCACCCTAAGATATACAAACAAATAGAGATAGTCAATAGGTGGGTTGAGGGATACTTGCAGAACTATGTCAGGGCAACACATGGCTTGGATAAATTGGTTACATTTGGGGGAGCACTGCTACAACACCACTCATCACATGTCCATCGAGATGAGTCCATTCAGGGCATTCTATGGGTATGACGCCCTGTCATTCATGGATTTGGATTTGAGAGAGAGTAGGGCCCCAAAGGCCAAGGTTGGTTACAGGAGAGCCATGACATATTGAGAGCCCTAAAGGAGAACTTATAGGTTTCCCAAAATCAACATAAGATGTATGCAAACAAACATAGGATAGAGCGCAACTTCGAGGTTGGGGATTTGGTTTTCCTGATATTGCAACCATACAGATAATCCTCACTAAAGAAGAGTGGCACAGTGAAATTGAAGCCTCGCTTCTATGGACCATATAGGGTGATCAAAGTCGGCGAGGTGGCCTATGAGCTAGAGTTTCCCAAGGGTAGCAGGATCTACAATGTCTTTCATGTCTCTTGCCTCAAGAAGGCCTTGGGTCAGACGATCACCACTTCAGTAGAACTCCCTCCATTGGCTGAGGAAAGATAGTTAGTTTTGACAATGGAGAGGATTATTGATGTCAAAGATAGGAGACTTAGGAGCAGAGTGGTTCGGGAATACTTGGTCAGATGGAAAGACTTGTTCATAGAGGACGCTACATGACGTTGGGAGGGAGAGAAGATCTTACAACATGTTGCATTAGAGTTGCTTGAGGACAAGCAATCTCGAGAAGGGAGGACTGTGATGTCCACTTCCACTTGATGTTGCCTACGAGGATGACTGAATAGCCTATTAGACTCCCATAGGCTATAGTCACCATATCTGAGAGTTACTTTGATGCCACTTTGCCCAAAAAATGAGTTTTGGAGTTACTTTGATGCCACTTTGCCCAAAAAATGAGTTTTGGAGTAGAATGGTATTAATTAACCCATGGTATTGGGCTCAAAAGAATATTAAAGATTAGTTATTGATTTCTTATGAACGTCTAGGGTTTTTCCAGAGTTTTTGTTGGGGTTTTGGCGAAACCCCTCTAGTTCTTATGACAATCTAGGGTTTTTCCAGAGTTTTCATTAGGGTTTTGGCAAAACCTCTCCATTTAAGGTTTTTCCAGAGTTTTCGTTGGGGTTTTGGCAAAACCTCTCCATTTACCTCTTAGTTTCGATAGTGGGATATCTACCCTAGCTAAGCCACTATGAACTATTGAGAGGTCAATTAGCACTCCTAGAACCGATCCAGTTAGGAGGGCCGAATTGCTTGAGAGAATCTAATTTCAGGGAGGCCGAGTTTATTGGCTGTAGCCGTCATCCTCTTGTGGCCGATTTTCTCTTGACAAGCCGTCACCAATTGAAGGTCGTTTTGTGACATTCCACATGGGTAGATCACTAAGCTTGAACAAGCCTCACAATTTCACACTGTTATTACTGAGAAGAATTAGACAAAGATATGGATCAATTCACTCATAAAACTGAAACACACATGAAAAACTGTTGTTGATACATTAATCAGATGTAATATGGCATTCAAAAAGTGTTACAATAGAATGAATTCAATACTCATGGAAGGATTCAAATTCACCTCAAGTCTAGGCTTAGTTTTCATTGGAACCATTTCCCAATAAAGTTCAGTGGCCACTGATGATGAATAATTAGTTAACTGAGATAGAACTGAGCATAACTGAATCATGTGGACATGAAAATAAGGGAGGAGACTCCAAGGGGGTGAAATACTAACTTGTAGTAGTCAAAATAGGTGCTCCTATACTCAGTAGCAGTGAAACTAGGTGTAACACCTAGTTAACTAGGCAATCAAGGGGATAAGGTGCCATAAATCATGGAATTGACTATGCCAACTCCTAAAATCATGCATGAGGGCGAATTTAGACTTCAGTGATGTAACCAATGCACTCTTAGTGGATAGGAGGGCACTCTTAGTGGATAGGAGGGCTAATGATGGCCAAAAACAAGCTCCAGGGGGCCCAAAGTAAGGACTAGGTGCTAGGAGACTCAACTACTATTGCATGGATGCATGGAATGCATGCATGCATGCAAAACATGCGAGACCAAAATAAGATGGTGAGAATATTGGGCTCAAAAGAAAATTAAAGATGAGTTATTGATTTCTTATGACTCTCTAGGTTTTTCCGAGTTTTTGTTGGGGTTTTGGCAAAACCTCTCTAGTAATTTCTTATGACGATAGTTTTCATTAGGTTTCAGCAAACCTCTCCATTTAAGGTTTTTCCATAGTTTTCGTTGGAGTTTGGGCAAAACCTCTCCATTTACCTTTTAGTTTCGTTGGGGTTTTGGCAAAACCTCTCCATTTACCTCTTAGTTTCGATAGTGGGATATCTACCCTAGCAAAGCCACTTTGAACTATTGAGAGGTCAATTAGCACTCCTAGAATTGATCCACTTAGGAGGGCCGAATTGCTTGAGAGAATCAGATTTCAGGGAGGCCGAGTTTATTGGCTGTAGCCGTCATCCTCTTGTGGCCGATTTTCTCTCGACAAGCCGTCACCAATTGAAGGTCGTTTTTACCCTTGGGAAGAGCGAATACAAGAAGGAGGGCCGTCAAAGGGCCAAACCGGTCTGAAGAAGATCGAATTTCTAGCTGAAGGAAGTGGGCCGCATTACATTTTCTATAAGAGAGACCAAGAGCAGCTGTTGAGGAGAGGGCCAAGCTTCGTTGAGGCTGATCGCATAAGGGGAGACGAATTTGCTGCTGAGCAGACGTGGCTGAAGTCTGGAGATATCTTTGCATCAGTGGCATCATTCCTTGTGGAGGTCGAGTCACCAAATCCCCAATGCTGATTCTACAGCAATAGAAAAGGCCGTAGTTTTGGACTGGGATGAAGGGTTTGACTGAGATCGTAGAGAGGCCAAATTGACAGCTGGGCGATTCCATGTGTGAGGGCATACGGATTTATTGAGGCAGGTCATCTTTCTTGTGGAGGGGTCGAATCTGACAGGAACAGTGTTCGTTTGCAGCAGCCACAAAATTAGACACTGGCATCATCATCTCCAGGTTTATTTTAGTTTGTGTTTAGAACATAATAGCTGCTATAGTAGCCCATAGCTACTGTTGTATTGCCATTTCATAATAAAGCCAGTGTTCTCTCCCTTTCATGGTGTATGCGTGTTAAGTGTTTGGTGAAATGATTATGAGAATTGCATATTGTTTATGAAAGTTATAAATCAATGTAAGACAAGCTGTTTATCTAAAACATTCAATTAACACACACACACAAAAACCAGCAGTAGCGGCAAACAACAAATTAGTGTCTATCCTTGGATACATCATACAAATTATACAATAGCTGATGTCTTTGAAGATGACGATTCATGGATACATCATACAAATTATACAATAGCTGATGTCTTTGAAAATGGTGATTCAGAGATTATGGATATGAATCATGCTGGGAGTGATGCATTAGAGGCTAGAGATGAACATCAAAGTAGTGAGGCAGCCAACAGGAAATTAGAGGAAAGATTGATTTCAGATTCCTCTGCTTCTGATCATTTGTTTGACATTGAAGAGAGGCCTACTGATGCAAACCTTAATGAGGAAGGCTTTGAGCACCTAGCTGCTAGAGAAGATTCAATCCCACCTGTACAGTGCAATAGGGATTGGTTTTACTCTAAGAAAACTGCTGGAGAACAGTGTAACTTGCAGGGAACTTTCAGTTGTCATTGTCGTTATTGCCGTCCGAATGATTCTTCAAGCATGGATTTGACTTGCTCTGCATCTCTTTCCGTGAAAGGTTAGTTAGCAGTTTGCTCAGCATTTTTAGTTTAAAATATTAGCTTTGATTCTTAATGATCCTGGTGGTAGTTATAAACTCTGACGCTACCTTCAATTTCTTCTTATTGTCCAGCTGCTACTGTGGCTTCTCAGTGGTTGGAACTTAATTATCAGGATATCAAAGGCCGTCTTGGAGGTGTAGTTACTTGTTTTCCAGATCAAACATTTCCTCTGCTCTGAATATGCTTCAGATTATCTATCTCTAGTGCATTAGATGGTTATATGCTTATATGCTGCAAGGATCCACATTTTTGTTATATTCCAGATATTTCACCAGGAATAAAAAGTTAAATAGAGGGACAGGGACACCTTAACAGACTTACATGCCAATCTATTTGATATCCATAGACTTGTTATTTTGTTTTAGTGTTTCAATTGCTTCAATAGGTTTTGGCATGTTCTCTTACGCTTTGGGAGAACAGTTTTTTGCTTTATTTTATCAGATTTCATTGGAGGTGTATTAGGTGCTTTCTCTTGACTGTTTTTTGCTGGTTAGTTATTCACGGTTCCGTTCACCTAATTCAGTCATTTGTGGACATTAATATCCTTTCTTTCTGTATTACTTTCTCTGATATTAAGATTTTTCCAGTGATTAAAGATGATATTACATTAACGACTAACTAATGTTCCCTGTTTGTATGCAGCATTAAAGCGGAGTAGGAAAAGAGTTAGAGCTATGATACAAGAAGAGTTTGGTTGTACTTCTCTAGACCACATATCAACTACATGTAAAGTTAGTAAGCTGTTTGTGAAAGCCTCTAGTGGTGATCAACATGCCAACATGTTGGCAGATGCAGAACACGATCATATGGAAAAATGGAAGTCTCTTTTCTCCCACATGGACAAATGCCTGAATGTTGAGGGTACCGAACTTGTAAGTTTGAATTTTTAATGAGCCAGATTTTTCTAGCTAGCATTCTCTTGTTTATCAATCATCTGCTTATAGTCCTAAATAGCTTTCTTTTTATTGTACCAACTTCCTGGTTATTCACTATATGCTTTTGCCCTTTTCCATAATGTGATATTGGTTGGCCAATATTATACTTATAACAGAGACTTGCCAATGATGAATGTTATATTCGCCTATTATAATATCATACTAGAACATGAATATTGAACACTAGGACCTTAAAAGTAGGCTTATGAGGGGTTGCATGCTCCTTAGTTTTTCTTTTTGGAACTACTCCAACAAGGCAATACATACAAGTTCAGAGAAGGAAATTGCAGGATCAGGGAGAAGCGTCAATTGTTGATGGGCATTAAAGCCATCCTCACACTGCTCCAAAATCATGTGGTTTGGCACAATAGGATCTAGGGTAAATCAATATATAATGCAAAACTGATTGTATAACCACATGCAATTGTATCTTTGTTTGCAGGAGGCAAGTCTGCAGCGAATTAAGGAAATGCAAGCACATTGCAAGTGGGGTTTGGAAGAGCTTCAAGAGATCACATCAGATTGTCCCCAACAGCAACGACCAGAATCTTTGGGAGATGAATTCAGGTATGAGGAATTAATTTTCCTGGAGTCTTCAAAAAAGTAATGCCTGTAATGGTATGTCTGTGTAGAATCTCTATACAGCAGCTAAATTTGTGTAGAATCTCTACATACATATGTCTCTCTATAGATTAATTTCTTTTATAAATATCAGTAAATTTCCTTTTGGGAACTGAGTTATTCTGATATGTCAACAATTTGGTATCAGGCATTTAATTATATTAAAGATTGTAGAAATTTGAACCATTTTTCAAAAGGGTAGTAGTTCTAAAGGATTGAAACCTATTTTCAGGTCCAAGGTTGCATCTGCAAAAATATAGAAAGACGATTTGCTGTGGAGGCTGCAGCAGCTTCAATTTATTCAACAGCCAATTTTTTCACAACGGAGGATGTTTCATGTTTCTAGTGATTTTGTTTTGCTTCCACGATTCTTTTATTATCTTGTTGGGAATTATTCATCCCTTCTGTATACCGGGGTAGATGGAAGTTTAGTCCATCAAAATATTCGAGGGTGGATTATGTTTAGCAGCCCAGCATTTATTTATCCACGATTTCATCTGACAATGATCACCTGCTGTTTCTCAAGCATGATATGCAAGTGACTGCTTAGAATTTTAGTTGGTGTAGTTATTAGCATCAGAATATTCACGTCTTCAGCTGAAAGTCTGATAATATGCATCCCTGTTTGGAAACAACAATTCTTTGGGAATAACAAGGTGTGGCCCACACCACCTTATATACTTATAAATCACGCTTTCATTAATTCTTGTTCTGATGGTGCTATAGGGACTCTGAGATTATTGTATGTGTTTTAAAGTTGCAATTTATAGTTAAATTTAGATGGCTTTTTTCTCATTCACCAGTACTTGGTTGATTTTTGCTACAAAACAAGGATCAGAAAATGAAGGGCAATGCCATCCTTTAAAGTGAAAGGCTCTTTACTCTATGTAGAATATAACTTGTCTATTGCAAGATGTTGGAAACGTAATCCTTTGGGATTATTGGTTCCAAGACATAATTGTAGATATTGTGAATATTTAGAGAATATGAAGAGCCCGTAGGATTTCAGATAGCCATTGGAAGATGGAAACCAATAGCCATCTAAATATGTATAAATAAATGTCTTTATTGCATTGAATGACATGAATTTGGGAGTTATTTCCTCTGACAATGGTATCAGAGCGAGGTTTCCATAACTCCCGCACCTGGCATATTGTATGTTTTGCTCACTGAACTCTGCATGATTCTGCATGACTGCCTGCTTGCCAGATTCTCTGCCATTTTGCTTTGTGTTCTGGCTGTTTGCTATAGTCTGCCCTCTGCGCTCTCCTGCATCCTCATGAATATTTGAGAAGGCATTTTTCATAACTATTGTTGCTTCGTTCTTCATAACTGATGCACGTTTTGTGTGAAGAATCTCTCCAAAACCCAAATTGTTTTCAAGACTGTTTGAACCCGTGATTGAAGACTGCAATACGTTTTGCTGTTGTAGCTCATGGTGGAAGCCTGTAGCTGCGATGTTGAGTGACTGGTGCGTGGAGACAAAGGAATGGAGGAAACCCTAATTTTTTGGTATGTACTTGCTCTTGGGAGCTGCGACCTCCTCTTGCAACTATCTCGACCTCCTCAAAACCCTATTTTGGTGCTGTGACCACACCAACTGTGCTCTCCTTGGAGTTGCTGCGTTGAAGCAAAATTTCCCTTGGTGAATGGTGATGGAACTCGATCTTTGATAGAAGACTCATGTGGAAGCAAAAATGTGGATAGAGCACGAGAGTGGACTCTCTCTTGAAGAACTAAACCCTAATTTTTCTTCGTTGAATGCGTGGTGGACTCGATGAACTGTGTATTGGCATGTTGCAACCCTAGACTCAATTAAAGTCTGTTGTGAAATCTGTTGTGAAGAAGCTGCATGTTCTCTCCATCAAGACAACTGCGATCTCTCCTTGAAGTGAGCTATAGTTGTGTGGGTGCGACCATTTGGAGCTGTGACTCCACTTCATTAAAAAACTGCGGCCTTTCACCTCTTGGAAAAAGAGTTGCAACCTCTCACCTCGTTGGAAAAGAGCTACGACTCCATTTCATTCAAAGATTGTGACTTCAATTTGGAGAGCAACGAGCTGCAAAGATCTCTTCTCCAATGAAGAAAAGCTACGATCTGTTACGTCTCCTCCCGTCGAATTGATGCAAGGGAGGAAACATGACTAAGATTCCAGGGCTTATTTGTGTAACTCAACCCCATACATTACTAAGAAAATCCACAAGAAATAAAAACTTCTGTGTGTAGATTCATACTCAATATAAACACAACGGAAATAAACATTATCCACACACAAAATTTCCCTTGGTGAATAGTGATGGAACTTGGTCTTTGATAGAAGACTCATGTGGAAGCAAAAATGTGGATAGAGCACGAGAGTGGACTCTCTCTTGAAGAACTAAACCCTTATTTTTCTTTCAAAGATTGTGACTTCAATTTGGAGAGCAACAAGCTGCAAAGATCTCTTCTCCAATGAAGAAAAGCTATGATCTGTCATGTCTCCTCCCGTCGAACTGATGCAAGGGAGGAAACATGACTAAGATTCCAAGGCTTATTTGTGTAACTCAGCCCCATACATTACTAAGAAAATCTTTAAGAAATAAAAACTTCTATGTGTAGATTCATACTCAATATAAACACAGCGGAAATAAACATTATCCACACACAACTACATCGTGCATTTAGCATACCAATAGCAGTGATCAAATTAAACATTGTAGAGCACAAAATTTACATAATTTAAACCACAAAGAATACTTATTTTCAAGATGAAACCATCCAACAATTGGCTATGTGAGAGCAACGTTCCACCCAACCATAGGTCTCTGTCCAGCCTGTATTCTTTTAGCTGAGAGACCACCCCCGAGCTGGGATGTGTATCCACTAAGGAGGAACTAGACAGGCTCACTTATAGCCATGATCTCACACACACAATCATGCTAAGCCAACACATGGTTGGGTGCAAGAGACAAATGAGGAGGATGTTAAGCCAGTGAGCTCAACCACAGAGCTATAGACATCTCAACTAAACTCAAACAGTCATGGCACCCACAATACCTACCACACCCAACACAAGGAAGGTCCCCTTCTCTACTGCACAGTCCCTCAGGCGTCCCCTCCCTCCAGTGCTATTCAGGGTGGGCATAGAAAGGTCCAGCTGCTAATTCCTTAAGATTCTTGTCTTCACTGCGTTTATCAAGCAATCCCAACCTCTGTTCTGTCATTCATGCTTGGATTTTCACAATTCGGTGACCAAATAACTCAATCCCGTAATTCGATTTCTGGGCTATAAAAACTGGGTTTTCCAATGGATTTCAGGGTATCTAATACTTTCAATTTCACCCCAAGGTTCATATCTATGGATTCCCCATTGAATTTTTACTGTCAATACCCAATTCCGGGCGTTTATGGCACTTCAAAACATGGGTTAATTCACAGTTGCGATTTCTGTTTTTTTCTCACTGTTGAGTTTTCGTCATGGATGAAAACTGACGCTGGGATGTTCAACAATGGAATGGGAATGATGAAGAACGAATTCCCATGACGTAGGGTGACTTGTGGTACAAGAAAAATAGAGACCATACTTGATATACGATTTTTTGGGCTGCTCATGCTCCATTGAAGCCATGGATTGATTTCTCAACAACTTTCTTACAACTGAAATAAATGTCAGCAAGGAAAGTCAAATGGGTTCTCAAGATGACATTTGACAGCTTATGGTTCAACCCCACAACCCCCTCACCACTCCCTAGTGGAATACACATGGCCCCGTCTCATTAGTTGCTTCCATAGCCAGTTTTGGTATTTTATTGAAATATTAATATTTACATCAAATTACAATATTTCATGGCTTAATAGCACATGGGTAGTAAAATATCAAATACTTGCATTTCTAAATAAAATACGAGCATACACTAGTGGGGCCTTGGCCTTGAGCTCCACGCTAGAAAACATACATCGCATGAACACAATATTTACATAAAAGCCAATATACCAGAAGGGTCAAAATGGGGTATTACATTCCCCTCCCTCTTAGAACAACACCATTCTCGGTGTTCTCAAAACTGAATACAAATGGGAATGCCTCTCTCATGGCATCCTCCAGCTCCCATGTAGTCTTATCAGGACTAAGGTGCTCCCATTGGACCTTTACTTGTCCGATGGCTCTGTTCCAGAGCAAAGTGACCTTCTTGTCGAGGATGTGCATAGGCTCTACTTGGAACTCTCCCTCGGGTTCCACCTGTATCACATTCCAATCAATCATATGATTATGATCATGTACATACTTCTTAAGCAAAGATACATGGAAAGCATTATGAGCTCTTATGTTAGCAGGCAATGCAACTGGTCCTATCCTATTTAGGACTTCAAATGGTCCACAATATCTTGGTGCCAACTTGGCACAACTCCCCAAATTGAGAGAATTTTTCCTTGGTTTCACTCTCAAATAAACATGATCCCCAATCTGAAATTCCTTGTGCACTCTTTTCAAATCTGCATAACTCTTTTGCCTGTCCTGAGCTGCCTTTAAATTATGCATGATCTTAACAACTTCCTGTTCCATTTCCTTGATCATCTCTGGCCTAAACACTACCCTGTTCACCGGACTATCCCAATTCACTAGAGTCCTGCATCATTTTCCATACAATGCCTCAAATGGACTCATTCCCAATGATGTGTGTTGTCCATTATTGTATGCAAATTCTACCAAGTGTAGGTAATCTTCCCACTTGGATGGTTTATCCATCACATACATTCTCAACATGTCTTCAAGAATCTGATTCACCATCTCAGTTTGGCCATCAATTTGAGGATGATATGCTGTACTGAAATTCAATTTAGTTCTCAATTCTTGAAATAGTCATTTCTAGAAATTGGAAGTGATCTTTGAATCACGATCAGAAATTATTGCCTTGGGCAATCCATGCAATCTGAATATCTCTCTCATGAAGATATTTGCAATGTCATTAGCCTTGTGAGTGGATTTGACTGGAACAAAGTGAGCTACCTTTGATAGCTTGTCCACCACAATCATGATTGAATCATGCTTCTTCACTGTCATGGGTAGGCCTATTATAAAATCCATAGAGATCACTTCCCACTTTCATTCCGGAATGGGTAAGGGCTGCAACAATCCTACTGGATGTTGGTACTCTTCCTTGACTTATTGGCACTTTCGACACCTAGCAATGTACTCAGCTATGTCCTTTTTCATATCATGCCAAAAGTATTGCTTTCTTGTTGCTGTTATAGTTTCTGATATCTTGGGTGTCTAGAATATGGCATTTGATGTATTTCATCCATCATAAACTTCTTCAAATCTGCACTATTTGGAATGTATAGTCTGGTACCATGATAAATGAGAACATCATCCTCACCCAGTTGATATCTTGCACATGCTTCATCCACATTATTCTGTTACAACTTCTCTTTAGTTTGAAGGTAAGTTTCATCACCGTTTTGGGCTTCAAGAACTCGTCTTCAAATCTGATTTACATATACTTAATGCTGCAACATGAAATTTTCTGCTAAGAGCATCTGCAACCTTATTCTCTTTCCCTTTTACATGCTTAATTTCAAATTCAAATTCACAAAGAAATTCCATCCACCTCGCTTGCCTAGCATCCAAGTTTGGTTGGTCAAACAAATACTTCAAGCTCATGTGGTCTGTCTTAAGCTCGAATCTTCTTCCCAACAAATAATGTCTCCACATCTTGAGAGCATGTACTATGGTTGCTAATTCTAAATCATGTGTAGCATAATTATTTCCATGCTCTTTTAATTTTCTTGACTCATACCAAATCACAAATCCTTCTTGCATGAGCACTCCACCTAACCCTTCAATGCAAGCATCTGTGCACACCACAAAATCTATCTTTGGATCTGCTATCTTCAAAACAGGAGTGCTGATAAGTAACTCCTTTAATTGCTGGAAACTTTTTCCACATTTTTCAGACCATACAAACTTGACATTCTTTCTCTGCAATGAAGTGACTGGGTGCGCTATCTTGGAGAATCCTTCAATGAACCTTCTGTAGTAGCCAACAAGACCCATGAAAGATCTAACATCTGAAACATTCCTTGGAGTATGCCAATCCATGATGGCATTAATTTTCTCTGGATCAACTGCAATACCCTCTTCTGAAATGACATGACTCAAGTATTGCACCCTCTTTTGATAGAATTCACACTTGCTTAACTTGGCATACAACTGATGTTCTTTAAGGACTTGAAACACCATCCTTAGATGTTCCTCATGTTTTTCTTCATTACTTGAATAAACAAGAATGTCATCCAAGAATACAATCACAAACTTATTCAAATATTTGCTGAAGACACTATTCATGAGACACATAAATGTGGCAGTTGCATTGGCAAGACCAAATGGCACCACAGTGAACTCATAATGGCCATATCTAGTTTTGAAAGCTGTCTTGTGAATGTCTTCTTCTTTAATCCTCACTTGATGGTAGCCAAACTTCAAGTCAATCTTTGAAAACACCTTAGCTTCCTTCATTTGATCAAACAAATCATCAATTCTTCGCAATGGATACTTATTCTTGTTTGTCATTTTATTTAGCTGCCTATAATCAATACACAACCTTAAAGTCCCATCCTTCTTCTTGACAAATAACACCGGTGCTCACCAAGGAGACACACTTGGCATGATATACCTCTTTTCCATTAAGTTTTGTAGCTGCATCTTTAACTTTGCCAATTTCGGTGTGCTCATTCTATAAGGAGCTTTGGAATTTGGTGCTGCCCTTGGGACAAGATCGATGGTAAAATCAATATCTCTCTTTGGTGGTAGTCCCGACACTTCATCTAGAAACACATCTTGGAACTCTGGTAACAATGGGAAGTCTTCTATCCTTGGTCCTTGGTCCTTTGATGAATATGACATATGAACTACATATAATTGAAAACCTTTCTTATAAAACTTTTTCAATTGTAAGGCTGAAATCTGTCTTACTGAAACTTGCTTAGGTATTCCTCTTACCAATCTTGGCCTTTCCTCTTCATCAATGCACTCAAGTGCTTTCTCATAGCAGTCCAACTTGGCTCTATGTCTTTCCAACCAATCCATGTCAATTAAGGCATCATAAGATCCCAATGGTACTACATTTAATTCTACATATGTGTGAAGTCCATTCAATTCTATGGGGCACTCCACCACTACTTCACTTATTTTTCTCTTGGTCCTTGTGGCTAATTGAACTAGCCAAGGCTTATAATGCTTCACTTTTCTAAGAGAACAACCTTCAATCACTTTTGGAGAAACATAACTATGAGTAGATCCCGGATAAATCAAAACATAAATAGATTGCTTAGCAATCTTACCTTCAACTTCCACCACTGCTAATTGATGGTCTGCTTGATGATTATCCAATGCCACATAAATTCAAGGCGTTTCCCTTGCCATATCCTCCACTGTAGCTACTCCCTTTAAGTTGTGCAAGCTCCGGGGATTCTCCTTTCGATGTGAACAATCCTTAAGCATGTGATTTTCTCCACATCCCCAACACTGAAGTGGTCCTTTTGATGTTTTTTCTGCTGCTATTGCTGACTTGAATCCACTCCTTGCTTGCTGCCCTTGTGAAAATGTTATTGGCTGATCTTTGAGTGGTGGCTTGAATCCACTTTTCTTTTGTTCAAACCTTCCTCTTGGCTTCCCTTTCCATGCTGGGTGAACCTCTGAATTTCCTTTATTCTGCTCATAGCAATGCATTGCCATTCTAATGGCTTCATCCAGACTTGGTGGATTAACAAACTCAATTCTATCTTTGAAACCTTGAGGTAGGCTTCCAAGGAAGGATTGGATCTTTATCCTCTCGTCCTTGATATAGTCCACATACCTCAACAATTCCAAAAATTTGTGAACATGCTCTTCCATAGATTTTTGTCCCAACCTGAGTTCATTGAATTCTTTTTTCTTACTGTCATAATACCTAGCAGAAAGGTATTTTTCTTTGAAATACTTCTGAAATCTTTGTCAGCTGATCTTCCTTTCATTGATCCCTTTAACTTCTAAGAGGTTATCCCACCAAATTGAAGCTCTGCCATTTATATTGTAAATGAAAATTCTGGCTTTTTCATTTCCTGAGTAATCATGAATCCTGAAATATTTCTTCATCCCAAGAAGCCATGCCTCTACCTCTTGGCCTGTCTTACCCCCTCCATCAAATGTGGGAGGTCTTGCCTTCTTGAATTCTCCCTGTGGGATGCCTTTGAATTTCTTCCTTCCCTCAACTTTGCCAGAAGTATGCCTTGGACCTTTTCGAAAACCTTTGGAGTCACATGATTTGCTGGAAGAAGATCTTGAGGAAGGTGTTCTATGCTTCTTGCTCACACGACTCTTCTTTGGGCTTGGAGTCTTCCTCCTAGAACAACCTCTAGAGCGACTCCCTGCATCTCTTTCTTCTTCACCTACATTGCTTGGGTTGGAACCAAGGTTTATCCTCTGTTGCATATCAGAGAGGCTCTGCAAAATAGCAGCATTGGTTCTGTTCTTCCTGAGCCTTCATCAGCCTTTCATTAAAGCTTACCATGGTTTTAACCAAATTCTAAGGAGTTATTTGTTCCCTTCTCCCATTGGATTCAGTCCCAACATTCCCTTTTTGCATATTTTCTCCTGGCACATCCTCTTCATGCTCATAAGGGTCCTTAGCATCATTTATGATCACCATTTTCCTTTGGAGACCCTTTGCCCTGTATGTTGCTCTCTGCTATAACTATTCAAATCTTATGAGCTGCAAGCACTGTGCATTATAAAAATATTTATTAGACATCTTAGGAATGCATATAGAAACATACAAAATTAATATTTAACAGAATTAAACTCATGGAATAATTCACATAGCTATTATGCCTTAATTTCTTTGCCCCATTATGTAGTTCTGTAAATTACCAATATTGACAACAATTTGTCAAAACAGTCACTGATGTTTTTATGCTCTACACATCTATGATGTATGATAACCTCATTCAAATTCTGGTGAGAGAACACTGTTCCTTGCAGGGTAAGCTTTTCAATGTCTATCCACATGCTCCATTCCGACTTCGGGTGTGGGAATTACATTACTTCAAAAATGACAATTTTTACTAAAATTCTGCACTTTTACACATTTGCAAAATATCCTGAACTGCCAACTTCAGCTGTCTGTAGAAGCAAATCTAGAAAGATTCATGAATAATTTTATACCGGGTGAAGTTATTCCATACAACAAGGAACACTCAGCAACTTGCAGATCTCTGTTCCGATGTACCGTTAATCTTCTATAAAATTTCGGGTTTGACTACTCTTCACTTTTAATTTTTTCCAAAATTTCAAACTTTGGGCCAAAAATGGCTATTTCCCAAACAGTGCATTTATGAAAAATCTCTGTCTAACGTGAATTGTTTGTTTTAATGAGAATAAGAAATGTTGAGTTCAATAAATTTCTTGAATCCTTCATCTAAGGTCTCTTTCATCCATTGCAAGCTTTTCAAAATCTCCAAAAAGTGGCTCAGAATAGTGCTTTTTGGCCTTTCCACTCACCCCGACTTCACATCCTTTAGATTTTGGCTCAAAAATTCCAAACTTAACATTGTGCCTGCTCCATGACCGCTCCACATCAGTTTCAGCTCGATCTGACCTTCTGTCAAGCGTCGAGACACTGATTTGTAAAAGCCATTAATCCCAACTTTATGCCAAATTGGAAAATAATGGGCTCGAGACCTTCACTAGACCTTTCATGGCATTCATTAATGGCCTCAGAACGCAACTGAACCCATCCAATTCTGATTCCACATGCTCTTGCTATCCAAAAGTTGAGTTTCGGGCTCTACTTTTTTTTTCGCAATTCGCAGGTTTTGCAATCTCGCAATCCGTACTGCGGGTGCGGAAATGCCAACTTTCCAGCCCGGGAAATACACCTTTCCGCAATCCTGCAATCCATGCTGCAGGTGTGAAAATGCCAAATCGAAAATCCGAAACTTTAACGTTCCCGCAGTCTCGCAATCCGATATTGCGGATGCAGAATTGTGGAAATCCAAAATGCAAAATTTAGAAATCCTTGTTTTCGCAATCTGCAATTGCGGAAACACCTCTGTTCTGGCAAATTGCGGGGCTCATATCTCCCTCGTCCCTTAACCAAATAAGGCGAGTTTAGTACCGTTGGAAAACTCTTGGAGAGATCTATGCAATGGTGTGATCCCCTGCCACATTTGAGAACTTTGGTTCTTCTATTTTCCAAATCAAAATGTCGCCCAAAACTTCATCAATACCACGCTAAAACACTCTGATATATGTCTGTAACTCACAATTTGGCCCAAGCAGCCCCAGTGCTGTAACATGGGTTTTGATACCACTCTGTCACGTCTCCTCTTGTCAAACTGATGCATGGAAGGAAACATGACTAAGATTCTAGGGCTTATTTGTGTAACTCAGCCCCATACATTACTAAGAAAATCCACAAGCAATAAAAACTTATGTGTGCAGATTCATACTCAATATAAACATAGCGGAAATAAACATTATCCACACACCAACTACATCGTGCATTCAGCATACCAATAACAGTCATCAAATTAAACATTGTAGAGCACAAAATTAACATAATTTAAACCACAGAGAATATTTATCTTTAAGATGAAACTATCCAACAACTAACTATGTGAGAGCAATGTTCCACCCAACCATACGTCTCTGTCCAACCTGTATTCTTTCAGCTAAGAAACCACCCCCGAGATGGGATGTGTATCCATTAAGGAGGAACTAGACAAGCTCACTCACATCCATGATCTCACACACACAGTGATGCTAAACCAACACACAGTTGGGTTTATCAAGCATGCAAGAGACAAATGAGGAGGATGCTAAGCCAGTGATCTCAACCACATAGCTATAGATATCTCAACTAAACTCAAACAGTCATGGCACCCACAATACTTACCACACCCAACACAAGGAAGGTCCCCTTCTCTACTGCACAGTCCCTCGGGCGTCCCTTCCCTCCGGTGCTCTTCAGGGTGGGCATAGAAAGGTCCAACTGCTATTTCCTTGAGATTCTAGTCTTCACTGGGTTTATCAAACAATCCCAATCTCTGTTCTATCATTCACGCTTGAATTTTCACAATTCGGTGACCAAATAACTCAATCCTGTAATTGGATTTTTGGGCTATAAAAACTGGGTTTTCCAATGGATTTCGGGGTATTTAATATTCTCAATTTTGCCCCAAGGTTCATATCTATGGATCCCCCATTGGATTTTTACTGTCAATACCCAATTCTGGGTATTTATGGCACTTCAAAACGTGGGTTGATTCACAGTTGTGATTTTTGGTTTTTCTCACTGCTGGGCATTCGTCATGGAGGGAAACTAATGCTGGGATGTTCAACAATGGAATGTGAATGAGGAAGAACGAATTCCCACAAGGTAGGGTGACTTGTGGTACAAGAAAAACAGAGTCCATACCTGTCATATGAATTTTTGGGCTGCCCATGCTTCATTGAAGCCATGGACTGATTTCTCAACAACTTTCTTACAACTGAAATAAATGTCAGCAATGAAAGTCAAATGGGTTCTCAAGATGACATTTGACAACTTATGGTTCAACCCCACAACCCCCTCACCATTTCCTAGTGGAATACACATGGCTCCTTCTCATTAGTTGCTTCCATAACTAGTTTTAGTATTGTCGGAGGGTCTCGGAGAAACCGCAGTAGCCAAAATAGTCTGTCGACGTTTCGAATCCATAGCAGGATCCATCTTTAGGACGAATAGTCAAGTTTTTATGAGGAGCAAAAGATCTCATTTATATAATAATTAGTTTGCAGAGATAGGTGAAGGTCGGCCCAGGATAATTGGGGTTATGAAATTTTAAATAAAGTTTTTTATTCTTAAAATATTTTTAAAATTTTGAAAAACTAAAATGCATTATTAAGGATAATGCTAGGTTAATAAATTAAATCCTAATGCCCCTATAGTCTACTTAATATAATTAAAAATTAATTAAATTCTTATTCTTAATCGAGATAAATTTTTTTAATACGTCGAACCAATTTAGTCAAATTTCTAATGATGTTGATAATAATGCAATTTAGTTATACTAAAATTAAGACTAAACTAAAATCAGGTTATAAGTTTTCTAAGACTAATCTAATTTTTTTTTTAATATCAAATTTAAGTAGAGTAATTTTGGTTTATTAGGGTTAATAGTTGATTATTAAATTTATTAATATTAAGGAATGCTTTTTTAATTTAATAGTATTGTGTTTAGTGTAGTAAGTTTATAAAAAATTTTAATTTTTGAATTCAGAAGCTATGTCGAAGAGGGTTGATTAAGTTAGGGTTATTTAAGAGGAAGTAATTTAAGGTTGGTAATAAATTCAACACCAAATATTAAAGAAATTTAAGGAGCCAAAAAATGGGGTGGGGGGAAATAAATTATCTTAATCTTTGTTTTACTATATAAGGAAGCCAAGCAGTGCTAATTTCAAGGCCTCCATCCCTATTTAGATTGTTCGGGTGTTTAATAATTTCCAAAGATTCTCTAATTTTTCTTTTAAAGTAATGGCTTTCCTTAGCTAAAATCTTGGTGTCTTCAAGGCAAATATGGTGTTTGGTTTTGGAACAGTGTTCAGCAAGAGCCAAGGTACGGATACGTTCATTCCTTATGTTAGGTCCATGTTCTTTTAGTCTAGTGTTGAAAGAACATCCCATCTCACCTATATAACAAAACTTGCATGAACAAGAAACTTCATAGACGCCGCTGAGTTGTTTCGGGTCGATAGGATCTTTAACAGGTCTCATCTTCTGCCTAATGGTATGTATAGGTTTGAATGAAGTTGTAATCCTTTTCTTCTTAAGGATTCTAGAAATCTTATCTATGACCCCTTGGATGTAAGGTAGGTAGGCTCTCATGTTCTGGGTTTGGGTACCCGAGGTGTCCGTCCCTACATTGGAAGTTCTATTCTTGTTATGGTGCCTTTTGCTAGCTTTGTCCAAAGCTTTATTAATATCCCTAGGTTTGTAACCAATGTTAGTGAAAACATCTTTGAGGTGGTCTTTTTCCTCTTGCAGATGTTCAATATCGGATATCTTAGAGGCCCTAATTGCTAAAGTGTTAAGGACTCCTATTTTTTGGGAGGGGTGGTGGTGGGAATCAGCGTGAAGGTAGCTTTCTGTATGTGTCTTCTTCCTATAGACTTTGTGTCCTAGAGTTCCATCTTCTTTTCTAGTTATCAAGACATTGAGAAAGGGGATGCTTCCATTCTCCTCTAGTTCCATGGTGAACTTAATGTCAACAGAACGATTGTTAAGGTGTTCAAAAAACTTATTAAGTTCAGTTTTACCATGTGGCCAAATCATGTTGGTGTCATCTACATATCTCTTCCATCTTGATGGCCTTAGTGGGTAGGAGTTTAGAGTCTCTTTCTCAAAATTCTCGATGAACAGGTTTGCTACTATGGGTGAGAGAGGGGATGCCATAACCACCCCAGTGGTTTGTTCATAAAATTCTCCTTGAAAATTGAAGAAGGTGGATTTGAGACATACTTCTGCTAACCTTGATGTAGTAGGATTAGTCACATTCTTGATAACTTGGATTGCCTCATTCAAGGGTATTTTAGTGAAAAGGGAGACCACATCAAAGCTTATGATCATGTTATTAGGTTCTAATTTCTCCTTTTTGATGAGTTCCACAAAATCACTAGAGTCTTTGATAAATGAGTCAGTGTTGCCTACCAGGGGACCTAGGATTTTAGTTACATATTTTGCGAGTTCGTAGGTGGGGGAATCTATCGTGTTGACTATAGGTCTAAGAGGAACTCCTTCTTTATGTATTTTGGGGAGGCCATAAATTCTAGGTGTAATCTCCCGATTTGGGATTAAACGCTTTATTAATCTTTTATCAAGGTTTGAGTTAATGATGGCATTCTTTACTTCTTTAATAACTTTGGAGATCGGGTTTTTACTAAGTTTTCTGTAGCTTCCACTTGTGGTAAGGTGATCAATCATCTTAGAGTTATACGTTGTTCTATCCAGGATTACTGTGGCCCCTCCTTTGTCTGCTTTTAGGATAACAATGTCTTTATTAGATCTAAGGTTTCTTAAAGCTAATTGTTCTTCTTTACTGATATTATTTTTAGGAGGTTTGGCTCTTCTTAGGACTCGAGCGCAGTCTTGTCTAACAATCTCTTTATCTATGTCAGTTAAATTCTGAATGCTGTCCTCAATATTGCAAATAACGCTTTCAGTGGGTATAGGGGCATTAGGATTTAATTTATTAACCTAGCATTATCCTTAATAATGCATTTTAGTTTTTCAAAATTTTCAAAATATTTTAAGAATAAAAAACTTTATTTAAAATTTCATAACCCTAATTATCCTGGGCTGACCTTCACCTATCTCTGCAAACTAATTATTATATAAATGAGATCTTTTGCTCCTCATAAAAACTTGACTATTTGTCCTGAATATGGATCCTGCTATGGATTTGAAACGTTGACAGACTATTTTGGATACTACGGTTTCTCCGAGACCCTCCGACAATAACCACCGCACAAATCTTGCTATAGTTTTGGTATTTTATTGAAATATTAATATTTACATCAAATTACAATATTTCATGGCTTAATAGCACATGGGTAATAGAATATCAAATACTTACATTTCTAAATAAAATCCAAGCATACATTAGTGGGGCCTTGGCCTTGAGCTCTACGCTAGTAAACATACATCGCATGAACACAATATTTACATAAAAGCCAATATACCATAAGGGTCAAAATGAGGTATTACACGATCTTGCAAAAACTAACATAGTGTGTTGTGTTAGAGTAAAAGGGGATTTTCGCCATGCTGGGATTTTGACATTTAGAAGAGCTTTTAGTAGAGCGTGAAACTATGAAGTTCATTTGCAAGTTTGAAGTCTGGAGCTGTTGAAGTATACTGGAGCTGAGTATTTTTTTCGTTGGTGTGTGCTAGTTAGACTATTATAAGCCCTAGACTCCTCTCTCATATGGTGAGTTGCGTTAAATTTTTTAAACTGTGCATGTATTGGGGATAGAGATATAGTTCCAATTTTTTAACATATAGTTTCATTTGTGTGGAGGCCGAGGTCTTTGGGGTTACTAGACTAATCTGTTTGAACTATTGGTGGTCAATCATAGCTCATTATTTTATCAAAACATATAGAGAAACCCTAACTGCTGAGTGGAGCCACTCTTCTTCATTTGAAAGAGTGGTATTAAATGTAATAAGTGATTGTAGTATGTAGGCCAAGAGAATAATTGATTGTAAACAAGGTGGCAGAGACTTAGACTTGCATCTTTTCTCTTCTTCCAAAACTCTATTTAGTTGCACGTACAAGTTGCAGAAGATGCATTCTTTTGCATCTACAACAGAGACCCTTTGCCAGTCCAAGGTATCTTCCAAGGGAGTGAACAACAAAAGAGGATGAGGAAGAAGAAGAAAGTTCAGAGGAAGGGGGGTAGAAACAACTCAACGAGAATACGAAACATACAGTGTAAATGTGGGAAGAATGGACATGTAGTGTTGGGCCCCTTGGGACTCCATCAAAGAAAGACATAGTCAGAAGATAGACGACATAAGTAAGGGCCAAGGGCTTGGTAAAGCTCCTGAATCTGTTCATTGTATTATTGCACATTGTAATCTTGGATTAAATGAAATCACATCATTTTCATCTTATAAATATTGTTGGCTGCTTGATATTGGTGCAACATCCCACATAACCTTTATAAAAGACTGTTTTGAAGAATTGAATGATATTGTAGATGGCATAATGCATTTTGCAGACAAATCTAGCCTCAAACCAAAGAGAATTGGTTCCATTAGGCTCAAGCTGCCTAGATTCCTTGACTTTGTGTTGAAGAATGTTCTCTGTCTTCTCGAGTTGCGGAGAACCCTGCTATCCTTAGTGCAGATTCGACATCAAGGCCATTACATCCACATGTTCGATGGAATCGTAAAGATAAGGAAGCCTTTTGACAACAAGGTCATCATGACCAGATATGAAAATGGGAAGTTGTTGAAGTTGAAGGGCTCATCTGCAAGAGTTAAAATTTTTTCCTACCTCTTTTAGCATGGAGAAGGTAATTTGTCATCCAGTTTGTTATGGCATACTACATTTGGTCATTTGAATTATAACAATCTTCATTTGTTGAGAAATAATGATGTATTTGGTTTTCCCACCATTCCTAGGAAGATGAACAAATGTGATGCATGCATACTAGGTAAACATAGTATGCAGCCATTTCAAAAGTCTAATTCAGAGCATGTAGAAAGTTAGAGCTGGTTCACTTTGACTTATGTGGCCACAATCCTATTCCCTCTACCAATGGTAATAAATATCTCATGACATTTGTTGATAACTACACCAAAATGTGTTGGGTATACTTGTTAAAGATAAAATCTGAAGCATTTCAAACATTCAAAAATTTTCATGCATGGATAGAAATTAAGCACAATCTCATATTGGCACAGTTCGTACTGATAATGGAAAATAATACACTTCTAATTATTTTGAAGACTATCTTCATCAATATGGGATTGCACATCAAACTTCAGTTCCTTATAACCCTCAACAAAACTCTGTGGCAAAAAGAATTAATAGAACCATAATGAATATGGTACTCAATGATGTTTTTCAAGAATGTAAACTGATGTTTAGGGTGATGTAGTATTGTTTGTAGCTTATTTGAGAAATAAAATTCCACTTCATGCTCTTGAAGACAAAACTCCACATGAAATGTGTTGTGGCTACCTCCTTTTGCTGAGGCATCTCAGGGTCTTTGGTTCCACCTGTTATGCCTTGATACCAAAGGAGCAAAGAGACAAGCTTGGTGCTCGAAGTAGAAGATGGATTTTCTTGGGGTATTCAGACACCACCAAGGCATATCGTCTTTATGATGGAGTAAATAAGAAGTTTGTTGTTTCTAGAGATGTCATTTTTATTGAAACTAATATAAATGATGAGTCTATTGATACACAACTTGATATTTTGGAGAAATTTTCCCATCTGAAGACATATTATGAAGTTGACAATGAAATTCCACATCTTGAAGGGGGGATCCCTATCTTGGATCAAACTCTGGAATTTCCTTTTGCAGCAACAACACCCCCTAATGAAGAAACTCATGAAGAAGAAGTTCCTGCCACTTAACCTAAACAAGAAGCTCAAATGGATGAAGTGATTGAGAGGATTGTAAGTCTGACTGAATCTTGAAGAAAATGAAACACCACCAGTTGATCAACTTGGACCATCACAGAAAATTCATAAATGGGCCACAAAGACACTTGAAAGTGTCCATCCAAATGAAGTTGGAAACACGAGAATAAGAAGCTCAACCAAAAGAATATGGAGGAGAAACAAATAAGTCAGGTGATGCCATGGATGTCTTATTTGATTTTGAATTGAGTTTATCTACTAAATTTGAACCAACTTCCTTTGAAGAGGCTGCTACTCCTGAAGAGTGGAAATATGTCATGTCCCAAATTTGGAATTGGGTCAGAATGGCCTAATCATATTGGCCATATTCATTAGAGTTTGTCAAATTGATGTTAAGGGTCAAATAATTGCCAAGGAGAAAAATTAATAGTTTCCTAGGTTTGGGGTGGAAGCTTTGGGATTTAGAATAAGGGGGATAATAAATGATGTTTGAACATTAGAATGGCATGAATATTTAATAAAGGAGCTAAATAAATATATACAAGTGAAAATCAAAGTGACATTTGATCATGAAGACACATGGAGGAAGTGGGACCCATATATGGCTAGATTTCCCTACTACACTTGGCATCATTCTCTCACCAATTCGAATTCAAGGTGAATGATAACATACTTGGGGGAGTTCAAAAGGTGTTATTCATGGCATGACTCATCCAAGGTCGAAATATGGAGGAAGAGTAACTCCCATGGAAGAGGAAGAGGTAATTTGGAGCTAGTGAGACAGTTGGGATAGATTCCCTAGCTCTATGATAACAATGATGAAGATGCTATGACACCTATGACACAAATCAGACCTGAAGGCTGACATATGACATATATGACATTTCAGGGCTAAAAATAGACTCCAAGAGGGTGCTCAAGGGTGTTAGGGCAGCTAAGATGCTTCCACATGAGATTTGGTGGAGGTGGGAGACTAGGAATTGTTGTACAAGTGGCATTCTTTGGAATCTCTTCCCAACTTGAGTTGGCATGAGTCTCTTGGAATGAATTCGACCCATGGAGGAAATTAGAACTTTATAAATGTCAATAACAAAGAATGAAACTAACTTTTGATCATTTGTAGAATTTGCAATTGCATTTGTGAAGAGGGAGCGCTAGTGGATGACTAGTTTTTTGCCTTAGCCAATTTCGAGGGTGAAAGATTTCCATCCAAGTTGGTAATTGAAAAGTCTATTCAGACCTTTCATTTGGAGCTTTAATGGAGTCTTTATTTGCATGTGTAAGCTACAAGATAGCTCATGGTTTCTTCTATTGCGGCTCACTCCTTCAACCATTTCTAGTTTTGATGGCATATTCTTGATCCTTGAGGGAGGACATTTTTGGTGAGATATTGTACTCTTTGGGGGAGCTTATAATGCCCCATTTTTTTTGTAATATGAATTAAATACTCTATTCTTCATGTCCAGAAAGTTTCAGGTCGAAATTCCAGGTAAAAATGTATAAATCTCATTTTTAATGAAAGAACAATGCCATTTCCCCACTACCTTGTTGTGAACCAATCCAATGCTGATGATTTCGAATGAATGGATGATTCTCTGATACATTTGTGATTAATGGACTGCCATGGATGTATTTTACAAGTTTCATGTGTTGTACTTGATCATTTGAAGTATTTTTACTCAGTTTAATTGCATGGGGAGAAGAAATAGTGCCATTTCCCCAAGGGTTGAATGGGTGATTTTTGCAGCTGAATGGGAGAGGGTTGGAATCGATATAATAATAAATTAATGGTGCACATGAAAATTTAATAAAATACTTAATACATTTCCTACCTTTGTTCATAAATTTGAGTGTGTTTGGAGAAATTTGGGAAGCCATTTTTAGTACTTACCCCAGGCGGATTTGAACCCCAAATTACTAGTAAAATTGCATACTTGGTCTAGAATATTAAGAGAGTTTGTAGAGGTCTTTTGGTATCCATATCTCATCCATGAACATCATATTCAAGTCCTAATATCATTCATACACCTTCCTTGAATATTTGAAGGCATTTGGAGTCAATTTGAGACCTAGAGACCAATACTAGTCAAAAGGGAAATTACTAGTAAAGTTCCCTACATTGACCAGAATCGAAAGATGATTTGCAGAAGTATTTTAAAGGTCCAAAAGCATCCCTGAAACACATATTTATGTTGTAACATCATCCATATACCTTTTTAGAAGAGTTGAGAGCAATTGGAGCAATTTGGGGACCTAGAGCTCAAAACTAGTCAAAGGTCTAACTAGGGAAAAAAGTGAAAAATTGCCATTTTAATAAAATTCCTATCAAGGGACATTACAGTGGTATCAGAGCATGGTACTTGCACCTGTGATTTAATATCATACATTGAAGAATAAGTTTTAGCCATGTCTTACTATTATGATGAATCCTATGAGTACAATTCTTATGAGGAATATGTAGATGCTTATGAATAATATAAAAGAGAATGTGAATGGTATGAGGAAGAGGTGCCATCATGCAAAACTTCTTACAATTTCAAGAGGAATGAAGATTATGATTATGACCCTATGTATGATAAATATGAGGATGTCACACCACCAAAGGATAATTCTATGGATGATTTACAAAGATGGAGAGCAAAATATAAAACCTTGCCCCAACTATATCAATCATATCAAGAATATCTTGCTTTGAGCAAAAATACACAAAATGCCATGTCTTTTGAGTGCTATGCTGAACATATTTTTGCAAATAAGCCCAAACATGAAGATGTGGAGTTAGTAAAGAAAGGTTTATTTTACACCCAAAATCTACTCATCATTAGATTCAGTGTATACATCCTTGAAGTCACCTAGATTAAGTACTTTCATTTGGGAGGATTTGCACTCAATCCTGCAATTTTCTGAGAGGTCGTCGCAGGTTGCACACTAGTAACATGTGACATCGCAACTTGCTCCACTGTAGGGTGCGACGAAGTCTGTTAATGGAAAAAAATAGCCTATTCGAGATCCTTCTCGAAACTTACCCATTTAGGGGCTTATCCCTGACCTCTAGGAGAGCTGGTACTCGACCCTTAACTCTTTGGGAGGATCCCCTATCTCTCTCCTACCATCTCTCAACCTATCCTATCCATACTCTATCCGCTTAGTCCTATATAAGTGAGGCTCACTCCCATCCCAAGGGGAGGAAGTCTATAGTAGTTGCATGCTGGTGAAATCTCTCTCTTGAGAGGAAGACTATGGTATCTACATGCTAGTGAAATCTCTTTTCAGGAACCTCTATTCACCTATTGGAGAGCTCATACTTCCTTGGAAGAACATGGCAATTGGCTTGGTCGGAGAAGGGCTACTACATTAAGTCTTTGGTTGTATTTCTATATCTCTATCATGTACTCCTCTATTTACAGTAATACAAATGCTTTCCACCAATATTGTTCTCATGTGTAATGATATTGTGTAGTTTACCTGCTTAACTGTTTACTTAGATCGCTTATTGTATAGATGCTCTTTACTCGTATCTCTTGTTTCTGTGTCTTGACAGGTCTTGTAGCTTGGATCTGACGATCGTGGGATGTGGATCAACACTCAGGAGAAAGAATTGCGTAGTAAAAAGGTAAGACATCTAGTACTTGGTCCTTAAGTAGATCTAGGAAATGTGTTTGTAGTCTGTTCTATTTGTTCTAGACTCACATTGAGCTAGGGAGATCCTGCTCGCGTCCGTTCAAGTGGATTGTCCGGCAACAAATATGGCGACCATACTGGGGAGTAGTGATGTTTGTCTTGTTTAGTGTTCATTAATCTGAAAGTCATTTTCAGTTGATTACTTGACACAAGCCTTTTTTTATCATTTTTTTCCATTTACTTCTTAGGATTGATTTCACTATCAGATCTTCACATTGAAGACTCTGATTCGCTTCCTTTGAGTTTATACAACTCATTTTCAAGCCCGTTTTTGGTTCATTGTTGAGAGATCTAGTTCATTTTTGAATCTAGATCTCACCTGTTGCACCTGGGCAGTGGAAACAGAGCGACACTGTGTCATTCTGAGATTCTGTTCTTCACCTGTTAGTCACCTGTCACATCCTTTGCGCTAGTAGATTGTGACATCATCGCACCTCCTGTGAAGGTAGACTGTGACGTCGCACTGTGTGTGAAGACAGAGTGCGCCGATATATAGATAGTTGGCATAATGGAACCCTTCCCCTCATCTGACAGTTTGAACCTTGGTCTGATGTATGAACTCCCTCTATGCTGCAAGATCCAGCCAGAGACCCCATTTATGATTTGTGTGTTGAGAGTTTGGTTTCGTTTGGATTGACTTTGGGTTCCGTCTTGGACAAGTTTGAAATCGGTAGTGGTGGATACTTTTGTCTCCTCCACCTTCATCCATTCACTCTTGCATTCCATTCCTTCAATCTCTGATCTGATCATTGTATTGGATCAACCTCCAGACCTCATTTACATTTGTTTTGAGCTTTGCTTGCTTAGTCTGCTTGCTGTTGCTTGATTTTGAGTTAAGTGTGTTTTTCTGCTTAGTTGAGTGCTTGTCTTTTCTCGAGTCTTCTGAATGTATGAGTGCTGCAAGTAGTGTTTTCTTTTCAGTCATTTAGATTTGAAAGTAAAGTTGTTATCAAGTTTATTTTTTGATGCATCCATTAAAAGATTAAAAATGCTTATTTCCCATTGTTTCTCAAAAAATTATTGAAGAAAGATTGTTTGCATTGGAAAAGTCTCATTGATGTTTTGGAAAAGTTGAGTGAATGTATGATCCCTTGTGTTTTTCTCGAATTATGAATCATTCATTTTTTTGAAAAGCTCAAAGCACATTTCGATTTTTTGCAAAACTAGTCCCATGCTAAGGAAAGATAGATGCATTTTTAATTCTTGTTGCTCTTAGATCATTGAAATCGAAATTGAAAAGCTTGCATATCTCATTTCAGAATCCTCTCTTTTCATCATTTAGTGTCATTTTACTTTGAAAAGAAGAAGAAAAGAAAAAAAATTGTTTTGATTTGGTTTAGTAGTGTTGTGTACTTTTGTGTTTCATTGAAGAGGAAAAGAATACTTTCATTGTCCAATTTGTTTGCATTGGGAATTGTGTTGCATTGAGTTTGTTTTGGCAATACCATTGGAAAAAGCTTTCTCCTTTCCATAGCTAGAATTCATCGAAAGAAAATAATATTTTATGCATGTAGTCAGGGCTTACATTATGCTTCCGATTATGTACTCACCTCATGCATTCACCTAACTGTCCAAGATAAAATTAACGGTAGAACTAGGTAAAAGTTTTAGCAACTTGTGTGTAAGTTAGAGACGTGTTCCGGCGTCGTTAAGCGTGGCAGCTGTCGTTATTTGCCAGCATTGTAGTCCGGGGGTATTGTAGTCTTCCACGTACATCGGTATATCGAGCTCCTTTACATACCCACCAAGTACCATAATCCGTACTTGGCGTATATCGAAGGGTGTATCACATACTCGACACATATTGGAAGGTCTTGTGCCAACGGTTGTGAATTAGATAGCACCAGTACGGATTTGAGCTCCCACGTACCTTGCGTATATCGGGAGACACCATCAGGATTCCTGAAACCAACCGAGTTAACTATTTGGCCGTCTTGGCAAAGCAATACACCGAGAATAGCACTCGGGGAGATTAGCACGCATGTACTGTCCAGGTAATCGGGTATGCAGGCAAGGGTATGGTCCCAATTCTCCTTGTTGTGTCATATTGTTGGACCCTACAGTATATCGCGGTTTGCAATGCCTTGATAATCTTGTGAGGTTCCAGAATTTTGAATCCACTTTGTCACATAAGTTTGCTTGTTGCCTTAGTTTGAGTAGGTTTTCTTTGGACTACTTTTCTTTTAGCATACCCTTAGGAGAAACGTTGTTTCGACCTTTCTGGCTGATTTTTCCTGATACTCTGGCAGATTTTCCCTAGAGAAGGTCCCGTAGGATCTTGAACTTGCCACCCGAATATCCCTTAATCCGGAGGTTATCTCGAGGGTAAGAATGGATCAACGTAACGCGGTCGTAGCTACTGAAGTAGGGAACCCCACCTTGAATGTTGACGGACTTTTGTTTCCACTAGATTCACCTACCTCTCATCCCCTGCAGGATGAAGAAGCACACACCCCCACTTCTCAAATCCTTCCTCCCGTCATCCCGAGAGAACCTTGATCATTGGAATGGATAAACTGACCCTAGGACGACCCTACAACAGTTGTTGGTCCTTCAGCAGCTTATTGGACATCTTCTACAGACCATATAGTGGCTCATTTTTCCATCTCATCGTCACCTAGTGAGACTACTCCGGAAGACACTTTAGCCTACTTTCGTGGCCAATTGGCTCACTTTTGTTCCATGGCTGAAGAGTGTTGGCAGTCAAGTCTCCAACGACGGGTTGAATACTCATTGTTACCCCCTTACCAACCCATCCCAGTCCATTCGATATCTTTCGGATCACCTGAAGCACCCCACCACGTGACCACTAATGAGACTGGTCAACCCTCGCAGGAATCCAGTCTTGCACCTCAAGTGAACCAACCAGTGGAAGGACAATGTTCCAACACACCTTTCACTACCATGGTTACTTTACCAGTTCCTCCCCCACCTCAGAATTCGAGGGGAGGGTATTCCATTCCTACGGATTATCTTATTGGTAATGTTATTACCATGGTAGCTAGTCAACAACCTACGTTGGTTCAACCTTTGAATAATGGTCAACCTATTGTGGCTGGGGGGAAACCGCTGTTTCCTAACCAGAACGTAGGCGGTGGAGTCCCCAACGGACCTTCCTTTGGACCTTCCCAACCCACTAGACTGTCCACCATGGGATTATCTCATGTTGGAGGGCCGTCAAATGTAACGCAACCCTCATGGAGTCAAGTGTACCTAGGTCCCGTTAACCCTGTTCCGGGCCAACCTAATCCTGGAAATGCGTCGTACGGGATACTTTATCCTGGGAATCCATACACTCTATGGGGGAAACAACCTATGTTGCAACACAGACCCCAACTGACTATCCCTCAAGTACCAACACCCCCGACCGGTCCTCCCCCATCTCTTGCTGGAGGCAATGGGCCCCCACCTAACATTGGTGGATGCCCACCTCATTTTACCTACAACACCCCTCACCCCTCCGGTGGTGGAGGGAATGGTCCACCACCTCCTCTAGGAAAAGGCGATGGAGGACCACCCTATCATGGTGGAGGAGGACATTTTCCTTTGGGTGGCGGCGGTGGTCCACCACCCCCTCCAGGAGGAGGCGGTGGAGGACCTAATTATTATGGTGGTGGCGGTGGTGGTGGAAACCCTCATCCTTCCGGCAGCGGAGGTGGTGGGGGCCCCCATCCATCTGGCGACGGAAGTGGTCCACCACCCCCTCCAGGCAAAGGCGGTGGTGGGACACCTTATTACGGTTATGGACCCCCACCTCCTCCCGGTGGTGGCGGCGGACCTCCACCCACTCCCAGAGGTGGAGGTGGACCCCCAACTTATTGGAATGGACCACCTTATGGTGGCGGACCTCATTACAGTCCGGGCAGCACACCCCCCTATGGTCAGTTTTATCCTGGTACACCTTACGGTCAGTTTAGTCCTTACACGTCGTATCCGTATTATCAATACGCGAAGCCTAATCCACAGCTGCACTTTCTGGCTACTTTGGACTTGCCCGACCTCTCCCGTTTAACCAGCGATCCTATTTACCACAGATCTAACTGGCCATCGATTCCGGTGAAACTTCCATCTGATATCCCCAAGTTTGACGGCAATCCGGGTGAAGACCCCAAGAACCACGTGATGACATACCACTTATAGTGTTCATCTAATTCCTTAATGGACGATTCAATTCGTCTTAGATTGTTTCAAAGGACTCTCACTAGTTCGGCTGCCAAGTGGTACATTAAGTTGCCACCGCACTCTTTTCCTGATTTTGGCTCTCTTGCTATGAACTTTTTGACACATTTCTAGCTGCCTATACGGTATGACTGGTACTGAGCTTTTAACCTCGCTCCATCAGAATACCGCCACTCACATTTCAGATCATATCCATGAATGACGAAGGAGATGACGTCTCATTAAAGCTCCAATTCCAGATCAACTCCTAGCAGACTAGTTTACTAAATCGCTCATTCCCACCATAGAAAAAGATGTCGTCATGAGAGGTGCTGTCACCGAAGAACAAGCCATTGCGAGTGCCCATCTGTTAGACCTAGTCTACACTCAATCTGGCACTTTGTTCAATATTCTACCTGATGCACCCCGTGATGTTAATGACCCCATGAAACCACATAAGGGACCCCAAACCGATGGAATCATTGGTTCCCTTAACACCCAGCCTGCTGCTAGCACTGTTGGATCATCCAACCCGGCTCAGGCTGGACATAGCACCACTACGTCCACCACTCCTACTGTAACTGAAGAGGTGAATTCTGTTCAATCAGCTTCATCTCAAAATTTTAACGGCAAGAAGAAGAACAAGGGGAAACCCAAAAAGCCTTCTGCCCAGCAAGAACCAAAGAGCACTCCTGACGATACTAACTAGAAAAAGAAACTGAAGTATCCTTGCTTACTGTGTGGAGAAGACCATTTCTCCAAAGAGTGTCCCCATAGAGACGAAGTGCAAAAGTTTCTTAGGGGTAAACCGACTCCCGCAGTCCTCAATGATCCGTTTCCTTCTCAAAACCAGCAGATGATTGCTCAAAACCCCCCAGCCCAGGGGGAACCATCCAATACCAGACATGTTCTCATGTTGCGTAACGAGGCGATCATTTGACTACTTGCTTGCGATCTTACGAACCGGTCCCTTTGAAGGAATCCACTGGAAGTAATGCTGAAAAAACTTATGATTCCTTAACTGATGTCACTATACCATCGTCCTTTCTCACCATTAAGAATCCCTCCTTAGATTCGATATTGCGTTCGCCCAAGGGTACGATTCGAAAATCCATTTTCAATCCTAATGCTCGAGCGGCACAGAATTACGATATCGTAGAGGACTTGGCCCAAGCTCCTTGTGCCATGTCTACCCTGGAAGTTTTGCAGAATTGTCTCAATCAACGAAAAACTCTTCTTGCAGCTATTGGTGTAGTTGATCCGGATTCCCTTAACACCATCATGTTTCGACTTGACAACTTTAAGTTGAGGCTCTCACACCAGCTTGCATTCCAAGTTTCTGCGAATATTGCTAGGAAGATTGTCCATCATACCCTTTTGGACGAAGGAGCCTCCACTTCTGTCATGTCCATCGCTTATTGGAGAGCCATTGGCTCGCAGGAATTGAATCGTTCTCGTACCACGTTGAAAGCATTCGATGGGCATAGCTTTCAACCTCATGGGCTCTTACAAGCTCTTGCAGTTGAGTTGGGCGGAAAGACTGTAACCATTAATGTGGAAGTGGTCTCAACCCCGTTAGACTATAATCTCTTGCTTGGTCGCAATTGGTTTTACACCATGCAAGTGGTAGCCTCTTCAGTCTTTTGCATAGTACAATTCCCCCACCAAGGACGAATTATTACTATCAACCAGTTAGATTTTTGTACACCGGATGCCACTACTCATCTTGGTCACCATGTTCCTTCCATTGGACATATGTCAAAATAGTATGAGAGTGTAGGGGTTGGCATTTTGAAAGATTCATCTCTCATGGGCGTTTTTCCAGCCGCGAACCCCCCTAATCATGTCGCTATGGTGAACATGATCTCCACTAAGATTTTATCTCACTCAAACAATGCTTGGCTTGTATCGGATGAAGCCACAACACACCTGCTTAGAGACATAATGCCTCTTTCACCCGCTGAACGCATTTATGAGGCTATCCAATCATCTTCGGAGGACCATTTAACCATGGCCTCCCCATCTTGTTCTCTACGATGGACATCCTCTCTATCTGATCTCTTACTTCGGACTTTTCATTCAGACGAGTCCATCATGGAAGTAATGAATGTTGACGACAGTCCGTGGGATGATCTCCATGATAGGTCATCTTTTCTTCCTCCTTTGGAATACATAGAGAACAACATCCATACCCTCTTTTCACCAGATATCTACCCATCTCCTTAGTCCCCCATCCTTACATGTCTTACGGACACGGAGGGCAACTTGGCCAACATTGAGCCAACCACCCCGGTAGAAATCTTGGTGAAACCTAGTATAGTGGAACACATTCACATAGGCCAGAAGTGTTCCCTTGAAGAAATCGCTGTTAGCACGGCCTTGTTCAAGCAATTTTGAGACGTATTTGCTTGGTCCTATGAGGAGATTCCTGGGATAGACCCCGCAATTGTTTCTCACGAAATAAAAACCTATCCCGACATCAAACCTGTACGGCAAAAGTTGCGATCAGTACACCCCCGGAAGACTGCAGCAATAAAGGAAGAAATTGAAAATCTCTTAAAGGCTGGCTTTATTTATCCTGTGCCATTGACGGATTGGGTCTCAAACGTCGTTCCAGTGAACAAAAAATAGGGCACTATTCGCGTCTGCATTGATTATCGGGACCTTAATCGGGCTTGTCCAAAAGACAACTACCCGACCCCCTTCATCGACCAGATCATCGACAACTGTGCCGGAAGCGTCATCTTCTCATTCATGGATGGATTTTCTAGTTACAACCAAATTGAGATCAACCCAGTCGACCAACATAAGACGGCTTTCATCTGCCCGTGGGGAACATTTGCATACTGCAAACTCCCATTTGGTCTTAAAAATGCCGGCGCCACATTTCAGCGGGCTATGTCGTATGCCTTCCACGATATTAAGGACTTTGTGGAACCTTACTTGGATGATATCCCTACTCATTCAAAGCAACGCAAGTTCCACATTGATCATATGAAGGCCATTTTCCTCAGATGCAGACGGCACAATATCTGTCTGAATCCTTATAAGTGTATCTTTTGCGTTGAGTCCGGACGCCTCTTAGGATTTATCGTTTCAAAGGATGGGATCCGCATTGATCCCTTAAAGGTGGAGGCCATCATCAACCTACCACCCCCGACTGATGTGACAGAACTTCAAAGTATCCAAGGGAAGGTGACTTATTTATGACATTTTGTATTTAATTTCACGGAGAAGACTCAGGGCTATATGAGAGTGCTCAAGAAGGACATCCCATTCATTTGGGACGATCAAGCTCAAAAATCCTTCAACAGTATCAAACATGCCATCACGCATGCCCCCGTGCTCCAACCGCCTAATTATTATCAAGATTACATCTTATATCTCGCCACTTTTGCTACCACTATCGCCATGGTTTTGGTACAGGAGGATCAAAACGCTCAGGAACATGTGATATACTATGCAAGTAAGGGTCTAGTTGACACTTAAACTAGATATTCACATGTCGAAAAACTCGCATTCGCGGTAGTCATCGTCGTCTAGAAGTTCCGCCACTACATCTTGCTTCGTACCACCACCATAATTGCCGACTCGAACCCCATGTACCACGTACTGACATGTCAGGTGCTTGGGGGCAAGTATTCACGTTGGATTGTGATACTGCAAGAATTCGATCTTCTTTTTGAGAAAGCCAAGTCTAAGAAGTCTTTGGTGTTTGTCGAGCTCATTTGCGACCTTCCCCGTCCTGATGCAGAAGTTGAGCACAATGACTCATTTCTAGATGAATCATTGTTTCTTATCAGTATGACTGATCCGTGGTATGGAGATATCTTGTTATATCTTCAAACCCAACACTTCAATCCTCAACTGTCTCATGACGACCGTTGTAAGATTCGTCACCATGCAAAGTATTATTTAATCATCAATGATACTTTGTATCGTCGTGGCGTCGATTTAATTCTTCGACATTGTCTCACTCATGATGAGGCTGAACGCATTCTAAATGACTGTCACGCTGGGGCATGTGGCGGTCACCTCTCTGGGATGGCTACAACCCAGAATATTTTGTGCGCAGGATATTTTTGGCCTACTATCTTCAAAGATTGTATTGAGGCCATAAAAAAATGTCCTCCTTGCCAACACTTCCATACGAAGAAGCGCACTCATCCCGCCCCGTTACATTCGGTTATTTCTGTTGCCTCATTCACAAAATGGGGCATTGATTTTATGCATTGTAAGCCTACCTTGTCCGGGGGGCATAGTTACATCATCGTAGCTGTGGATTACTTCACAAAGTGGGCCGAAGCTATGCTTACATACCGAAACGACGGCAAAACCGCCGCACTCTTCATGTTCAATCATGTAATAGCGCGGTTCGGAGTTCCTCAGGCAATTGTGACCGATCATGGTTCTCATTTTCAGAACCATATGGTTGATGAATTGAGCGACAGGTTGGGTTTTTTCCATGAAAACTCAACACCCTACTACCCGCAATCCAACGGACAGGTCGAGGCCATTAACAAGGTCTTGAAAACTATGGTCCAAAGGATGGTAGGGACACATAAGTCCAATTGGCACAACATGCTCTTTTCAGCATTATGGGCCTACCGAACTTTCGTCAAAACCGCCGCAAGCTTCACTCCTTTCCAATTGGTATATGGATTAGAGGCTATTCTGCCCATAGAGTGTGAAATTTTGTCACTACAATTCACTGTCGAACTTCTTCCTAACACTATTGCTGAGGAAGAACGTCTCTTACACCTAGAAAAACTTGACGAGTCTCACCGAGATGCCGCTCTCGCTAATGAAGCGCACAAGAAACACATCAAGGCCCAATATGATAAGTCAATTGAACCTCGTATCTTTAACAAGGGTGACCTGGTCCTCACTTATGACCAGAAACACGACAAACTAGGAGCAGGGAAGTTTTAGTCCATGTGGCATGGACCCTACATAGTCAAACATGTGTTGGAAAAAGGTGCTTACGAGCTTGAAGATTATGACGGAATCTCTTTGGGTGAACCCCGCAATGGTCTTTACCTGAAGAGATACTATGCTTGATCTCTCATGCATAGACTTGCTTGTATATACTGTACATGGCGTGTTTTTGTGTGGTGTGACGCATTTCTATTTGAGTGTCTTTTGATCTTGTTTCCGCTTCTTATACCATGTTCTGTTTGCATGTGCAGATGGAAACGTGCTATGGATTCGCAGACGGCGCCAGCCGGGATACCTGTAACCTTGCTTCGGCAGCCTGGGTACTCTATTCCCCAACAGGTGAGCTCATTATCTTAGGAGGAAGTTGCCTAGGGTTTGCGACCAACAACGTCACAGAATATCAGGCAGTAATTGGAACCCTGGCTAACACTATTTCCTTGGGTATGAACCACATTGTCATCCACATGGATTCTCAATTAGTGGTTTCCCATTTGAACTGGGTGTACGCCATCCATGATCCCATATTACTCCGTCTCTTCAAATGAGTACGTCTCCTAGAAAGGTCATTTGAATCCATTAATACCTGCACATTCCACAAGACTTAAACACAGTTGCTGACTCGATGGCCAACTTCATTTTGGATTGGTACATCACACACACATAATACTCATAATATGTAAAAGCATTCACAACATGTAAATATAATGTATAACAGCAAACATGTGAACAAGATCACATCACTAATCATTTTAAAAACACATAATGTATAGATCGCTGGTAATGTTTGTATATATATAAATCACTCAAAAAGTAGTGCTGGTACAAAAATCTGAAGCACGATGGCTTTCAGTGAGTCTCTACAAAAATCTGAAGCATCATAGCTTTTAGTAAGTACAAAATATGAGGCCTCTAAGCTCTCAGTACAAGTATAGTAGTGTCATCAGGCCTGACGCCTGACTCGTACACCCCTAGCACGAACGACACGTTGCCGCTGGGTCACACACATATTACGTACTTGTCAGCACTACAACAAAAAAATGATATAATATACAAAACTAAAAAATACAAGGGTTTTGTTCTCACCTATATCACCCCATGCTGCACCCTTTGGCAGCGCCAAGTCGGGATCCTCTTGGAAGTCTATGCTGCCGTATGGAAAGTCCTCGACCATAAGTAACTGGCCCTCTAGCCCGCTGAAAAACTCGGGACCAAAGCTAATGATGGGCCCACCACCATGACAGGTCATGACCTCAGCCCATCTGAGCATATGGGGGTCCTTGGGCTCCCTGCCATCAAGTACTAGCTGCGGACGTAGAAGAGGAATCCGCTCCAAAAGGAACGATACTATGATCGATCCATATCCAAACTGCTTGAGCTCCCCGCGTCGACACTTGGTCAGCTGATCTCGGATGTTGGCGAGGAGACCCTCGCACCAGTTGAAAAATCTAGGAGACATACAGTCTTCTGCATACAACATCTGGGTCCGAGTAGCCGTGTGTGGGGCTTGGCTACTCGCCACCCTAGTAATGGTAAGCAATATGGTCCGTAGTGGACGGCTCACCACATCTTTGATGAGTATCTTCCTGCTGGAAGGACGAGAAGTAGCAACACAGTGCTGTGACACCATGTCCTCAACTGTACGGTCATTGGCTAGTGTCCCAGTGAGTTGTACAACGTCCCCTCTTTGTGACAAACCGGTCAGAAAGTAGATATCCTCGATGTCAATCGTGAGGATATGCTCACCTACCACGAAGTATTATTGGGCCGCATCCCAACTTTGGAGCATGTGTGTCAGTTGCGGGATCTGGGCTCTCATCCCCTGTATCTCAAAGAGTTTGAGCAAACTGCAGTTTCTCAAAGCTTCCACGCATTGTGGATCATTTGTAGCTTGCTCATCTTCCACTTCATGTTCTCTCTCTCGCCACTCCAATACCATTTTTGCTTGCTAGTAACTTGCCAAAAGGGACATTTAAACCCTGTTAGGTCCTTCCTCAACTTTCACAAACTCCTTTTTTTGGATTATTTTTTGTGTTTGGGTTTTGGGTTTCCGCCATCGCAGGTCTCGTTTTCGAGTCTTGCGACGACTTGGTCTCATCACAAGTTCTGAAAGGGCCACTTGAGATGAGCCGAGGGCACAATGGCCCTTCCCCAAATCACGAAAAAACCCAAAAAATGGACAAGAAATAAAAAAGTAAACCACTGAAAAATTGCAGGATAAGATTTAGGCCTACCTGGTCCGGACGGCTGGTGAAATGGTGGATCGTAGATCCCAAAATCGACAAAGGAATTTTTGGCTCCAAATTGGTACTTCTCCACCCAAATTGGCAATTTGAACAATGTTTCTATTTTTGGCCCATATTTCTATTTATAAATAGAATGGAATATTCTTTTTCAAATATTTTGATGCTTTTAGGCCATTTACTATAGTTTCGACTGTTTGTCATTATATTTGGGACCATTTGACACTTTCTCTAGTGTACAGGAGTCGTAAAGTGGTCTTTTGTGACGTTTCTCACATTACCAACGGTAACTATAGGTATGAACACCCCTTTGAATGTTTTGTCATTATTATTCTTGGTTAGTCGTAATTATTGCATGAGGATGAGTTTACTCTTCGTTTGTTCTTGTATTCACATAACTATGAGAACAAGTACCGAGTTATGATTTATCACTTTTCCGGGCTCATTAAACTTCCACGGAAAAGGACACCCCCCGGAGTCCACAATTAAGCTCTTTTCAGACTCCCTAAATATGAAAAGATTGCTAAGCGAACTTGTCACATTCACGCTTGTTAAAGTATTTGAATGGTCATCTTCCTAGTGATAGTTTACCCCTTTTTTAGACCAGGGGGAACTAATTACGAAAAATGAATACTCCAGCCAATCATGACTGGAAGAGTCCTCTCCCGCGTTGTTTTACCCTTTTTCGGGCGATGAGGCTAATTTTACGAAAAAGGACCATTGGATTCTTCTTCAGTTCTTTTCAGACTCTCTAAACATGAAATGACGACCGAGTTTTCCTTCTATGGACTCGTTAAATTTTCACATTGAAGGGCCCGTCATGGGACGAACCCCTCCTACCCCAGGTTCGGAAAATATTTGGGATTGGACTCATCTATGAGATGAGCTACATTGAGCATCTGGTTACCCTCATCAAGCTCGTAAAAAACACATGAGGCACTCATCATTCATGATGGGGAAAAAGGAAAGTGTTTGTGTTACATACCTTAGTGTCAGTATATAGTTGTTTTTGAACATGGAACTCATCTACATTCACATACAGTACTTGGGTCATCTGTTTGTCTATGAGTCCCTGCTTACTTTCTGAGTCTTGTTACTCCTCTGAGTCATTCAAAGAAAGCCTCCATCATCAGTTGCATTAGAAGTTTGCGTCATTCTCATTGTGTCAATACTTCCAAGTCATGCCATGCCCATGTTCAAGAACATGTCCACTATCTATCATCTACAGTCAGTACACACATCATCATGCCATTGTTACTTTGAGTCAGTCTTACATGTTACTGTACCATCCGATCCACTCTACACATCTTTTGTCGTGTTTTGTGTCGATTGATGGGGGATTCATCATGGCCCTCCTTCGACGGATTCATCCTTGTCAACTTCAACTCATCATCCAAGTATTGAATCTAGAAACCAACCAAGTACCTTGGCCCTGCATGCCTCAATGGCAGGTTACCTTGCTTTCATCATGAGTTTACATCATTAACTCTTGATTGAAATATTTCATCTTGCGTTCGACTTCAAATCATTTATTCACGCTTGATGATATATACTGTGATGCCTTGGGAATCATTGACATCAATGGTGATCTCCCTTGCACTTGTTAACGGTTTACATCAATGACCGGTAATCAAGTGGTTTCTACCATGTTCGACGTCAAGACATTTGTAATCACATGGATAGATTCGTGTCATTGCGGGTTTAGCTTGAAGACCCTGGGGAGTCATGTTTTACCCAGGTTGCGATGGAGTTTGCATTGAGTCATATTACATGGATCCACTATTGTATTGGTCGTGGTTGTGTTATCGTCTCATCATGGATATACGCTTGTGTCTAGTAGCCATGATTGTGTTCAGTCGATCATTACTACCATGGATCTGCAATGTATTGGTCGGTAGCCATGTTGTACTTCATGTGAGATTGTCCATTCAGAGTCAGTTGTACTGCATCAACGTTCTTCATCCGTCGAACCTATTGCCATTGTTTCTTTCAAAGCACTTCACCTGTACATCCTTAACAACTTCATGCTTTGGGGGGCATTCTGTTACACCCAAAATCTACTCATCATTAGATTTAGTGTATACATCCATGAAATCACCTGGACTAAGTACTTTCATTTGGGAGGATTTGCACTCAATCCTGCAATCTTCTGAGAGGTCGTCACAGGTTGCACACTAGCAACATGTGACGTCGCAGCTTGCTCCACTGCAGGGTGCGACGAAGTCTGTTAATGGAAAAAAATAGCCTATTCAAGATCCTTCTCGAAACTTACCCATTTAGGGGCTTATCCCTGAACTCTAGGAGAGATGGTACTCGACCCCTAACTCTTTGGGAGGATCCCCTATCTCTCTCCTACCATCTCTCAACCTATCCTATCCATACCCTATCCACTTAGTCCTATATAAGTGAGGCTCACTCCCATCCCAAGGGGAGGAAGTCTATAGTAGTTGCATGCTGGTGAAATCTCTCTCTTGAGAGGAAGACTATGGTATCTACATGTTGGTGAAATCTCTTTTAAGGCACCTCTATTCACCTATTGGAGAGCTCATACTTTCTTGGAAGAACATGGCAATTGGCTTGGTCGGAGAAGGGCTACTATGTTAAGTCTTTGGTTGCAGTTCGATATCTCTATCATGTACTCCTCTATTTACAATAATACAAATGCTTTCCACCAATATTGTTCTCATGTGTAATGATATTGTGTAGTTTACCTGCTTAACTGTTTACTTAGATCGCTTATTGTGTAGATGCTCTTTACTTGTATCTCTTGTTTCTGTGTCTTGACAGGTCTTGCAGCTTGGATCTGACGATCATGGGACGTGGATCAACATTTGGGAGAAAGGATTGCGTAGTAAAAAGGTAAGACATCTAGTACTTGGTCCTTAAGTAGATCTAGGAAATGTGTTTGTAGTCTGTTCTATTTGTTCTAGACTCACATTGAGCTAGGGAGATCCTGCTCGCGTCCACTCGAGTGGATTGTCTGGAAACAGTTTATGCCCTTCTTGTAAAGAAACTTGGAGTGAGTATCATATATGTGTGCATGAAATAATGTCCCACTTGAGGAGAGCTTTAGGGAATTCATCAAAAAGAGATTCCAAAGATATTGATCCTGAGGAAAACAAGGGGCAAAATGCATCAGCTTGCTTGAAGAAGAAAAATGAAGATACAACACAAGAGCATGAAGAAGATTTTGTTGAAAATATGGAAGATCATTTCGAGACACCTTCTATGTTAGACATGAACCAAAGAGCATCTACTGATGGATGCTTAAACTATGAAGGAGTACCTACTGATGGGTGTTCACACCTCTATGTTGGTGACATAGAGATCACTTTTGAAAGTGTTGCTGCAAGCCCAAGTTCCATTAAGAATGATAATGAAGACCTTGTAGCAGTTGAAGAAGAACCAAGATCAACTTCCCCATCACCACTTGAGCTTCATGAAGTTGGTCCAAGCAAAAATGAAGAAGACGAGGAGGTTCATTTGCAAGAGCCTCATTTTCTTGAAGGGTCCTTAAAGATGAATGAAAAGAAGATCCAAGAGTCCCTCATCATTCTCCATGACACTCAAGCATTGGTGTCAAATTATTGTTGGAGAGCTACTTCATTGGAGGAAACATCCTTCCTTGAAGACATGGAGAAGATTCAAAGAGCAATGTGCCACATCAAAGGTAATTTCATGTCTTTTATTTTTGATAGAAACCATTTGTTTGAGCTTAATGAATTTTTACATGATGCATACTTGAAGAATAATGAGGATAATCATAAGCTCACAATTCAAAATGAGCAACTTCTTGAAAAGTTGTAAGATACTTGTTTTTCCTCCTATGTTTCAGATTGTCAAATGGTAGATTGTTTGGAGGATTCTCATGACATGGTGGATCATGAGAAATGTGGAAAATTGAATGTGATTAATGTGTTTGAAGATGAACTTGAAGAGATCCAAACACTTGATGTGGTGGAAGAGGAACTTGAATTGTCGATTGATGAAGGTTATGCAATTTTTAAAGAAGAGCATGATTCCTCTACATTGGAACCAATCTATGACAAACGTTTCACACTTTTGAATGAGTTGCATGATACTACCCATATGGATCCTTCCCATGATGAAAATTCTACACTTTTTGATCATTTGGGTGAGTTAGTTAATTCTCCTACATCCTACAATTCTAAGTTCTGTAGCATTAGTCTCAATGAAGAATGGGTGAAAGGGTTCTTTTTTCTGGTGCCACATGAGGAGTATGGAACTCCTAGATTTAATTTTTATGATGATATGGTTGGAGCACATTCTTATTCACATTTGCAGCAGCATCCTTTGTTACTGTACGATGATGCACATCTACATGGATGCACCTATGATATGCATTTGAGTCACTTGAAGACTCATGGTTTTTCTTGCTCAACACTTGATTCATTTGATGTTGGAGGAATTTCATCCAACACTTGGGTGAATAGATTTATGATTGGAGAACATTTTTGTTGGAATCCACATACTTTGTTATATCTTTATGATTCTCACATTCAGGGATGTATGGGTGAGACTTCTTTGAGTCATTTGAAGTCTCGTTTTTTCTGCTCATTATTTGGTTCAAATTTTAGTGGAGATTCTTCGTTCAATTCTTGGATGAAAGAATACATGGCTGAATAGTTTGATGCATATCACATCCTTTTGGAGCAACATTATAGGACATGGGATCCTCACCTATGTCATTGGAGTAGATTTGATTGGTCACTTGAAGCTTGTATACACTTGGAAAATGGTGGTCTACTTGCTTGGAGGTATAAGCACCTTCATGACTCTTTGATGAAGCATATCCTTGATGTACATTTTCATTATGTTGTTATGTACTTTGATGATATATATTTTGTACTCATGATGTTTGGAAGAATGCATACAAGAAAATGGGATCCATGAATCCTCTTATATAATGGTGTGGGTTGGAGAGCACTCTTAATTGTTGAGGTGCAATACAAGCAATGGGACCCTGGAATAATTTGTATCTCATTGGTTTCAATTTTTTTCGGGAAACAAGAAGTATGGGAGATGGATTTCCACTTAATAAAGTGATTTTGATCAAAGTAGTGCAGCAGCAAGCATGGTGGTTCCTCTCTGAAATCTTCATGGAAACTCAAAGAGTCAAGGTTGGGCAATTCAATGGCAACTTCAGAGAATTATACAGAAAGCAGGTTCTTCAACAACCATGCTTGAAATTGCTTGAGGACAAACAATATTGGGAAGGGAGGATTTGTCATGTCCCAAATTTGGCATTGGGTCACAAAGGCCTAATCACATTGGCCATATTCATTAGATTTTGTTAAATTGATGTTAACGGTCAAATAATTGCCAAGGAGGAAAATTACTAGTTTCCTAGGTTTGGGGTGGAAGCTTTCGGATTTGGAATAAGGGGGATAATAAATGATATTTGAACATTAGAATGGCATAAATATTTAATAAATGAGCTAAATAAATATATACAAGTGAAAATCAAAGTGGAATTTGATCATGAAGACACATGGAGGAAGTGGGACCCACATATGGCTAGATTTCCCCACTACACTTGGCATCATTCTCTCACCAATTCGAATTCAAGGTGAATGGAAACATACTTGGGGGAGTTCAAAAGGTATTATTCATGGCATGAATCACCCAAGTTCTAAATATAGAGGAAGAGTAACTCCCATGAAAGAGGAAGAGGCAATTTGGAGCTAGTGAGACACTTGGGCTAGATTCCCTAGCTCTATGACAACAATGATGAAGATGCTATGACACCTATGACACAAATCAAACCTGAAGGCTGACATATGACATATATGACATGTTAGGGCTAAAAATAGACTCTAAGAGGGTGCTCAAGGGTATTAGGGCAGCTAAGATGCTTCCACATGTGATTTGGTGGAAGTGGGAGACTAGGAATTGTTGTACAAGTGGCGTTCTTTGGAATCTCTTCCCAACTTGAGTTGGCATGAGTCTCTTAGAAGCAATTCGACCCATGGAGGAAATTATAAATTTATAAATGTCAATAACCAAGAATGAAACCAGCTTTTTATCATTTGTAGAATTTGCAATTGCATTTGTGAAGAGGGAGAGCTAGTGGATGACTAGTTTCTTGCCTTAGCCAATTTCGAGGGTGAAAGATTCCCATCCAAGTTGGTAATTGGAAAGGCCATTCAGACCTTTCATTTGGATATTTAATAGAGTATTTATTTTCAGGTATAATCTACAGGGCATCTCATGGTTTCTTCTATTGCAGCTCACTCCTTCAACCATTTCCAATTTTGATGGCATATTCTTGATCCTTGAGTGAGGGAGTTTTTTGTGAGCTATTGTAATCTTTGGGGGAGCTTCTAATGCCCCATTTATTTTGTAAGATGATGTAAATACTCTATTATTCATCTCTATAAAGTTTCAGGTCGAAATTCCAAGTAGAAATGTATAAATCTCATTTTTAATGAAAGAAAAGTGCCATTTCCCCACTACCTTGTTGTGAACCAATGTAATGTTGATGATTTCGAATGAATGGATGATTTTATGATACATTTGTGATTAATGGACTGTCATGGATGTATTTTACAAGTTTTATGTACTGTACTTGAGCATTTGAAGTTTTTTTACTCAATTTAATTGCATGGGGAGAAACAATAGTGCCATTTCCCCGAGGGTCGAATGGGTGATTTTTGCAGCTGGATGGGAGAGGGTTGGAACAGATATAATAATCAATTAATTTTGCACATGAAACCTTAATAACATCCTTAATACATTCCCTACCTCTGTTCATAAATTTGAGTGGGTTTGGAGGCATTTGGGAAGCCATTTTCAGTACTTACCCCAAGGGGATTTGATCCCCAAATTAGTAGTAAAATTGCATACTTGGTCCAGAATATTAAGAGAGTTTACAGAGGTCTTTTGGTGGCCATATATCATCCCTGAAAATCATATTCAATTCCTAATATAATTCATACACCTTCCTTGAATATTTGAAGGCATTTGGAGTCAATTTGAGACCTATAGACCAATACTAGTCAAAAGGGAAATTACTAGTAAAGTTCCCTACATTGACCAGAATCGAAAGAGGATTTGTAGAAGTATTTTAAAGGTCCAAAAGAATCCCTAAAACACATATTTATGTTCTAACATCATCCATATACCTTCTTAGAAGATTTGGGAGCAATTGGAGCAATTTGGGGACCTAGAGCTCAAAACTAGTCAAAGGTCTAACTAGGGAAAAAAGTGAAAAATTTCCATTTTAATAAAATTCCTAACAAGAGACATTACAAAAGAGACCATGTAGAATGGAACCTGGAAGCTAGTTAACCCTTTAGTAAGAACCAAACCAACTAGCTAAAAGTGGGTATACAAGAACAAATACAGATTAAATGTCTCACTTGACAAGCACAAAGCTGCAAGTTTTCTGAGAATCAACCCAACTCGGTTTTCAATTCAAATTTTCATAGTTTAATGCCCAACCCAGTTTTGTATGATGGTTAGAAATTTCACATAATTTTCAGACATTGAAAACACAGCTGAAACTCATATTTAATGGCAGAAAAATAAAATATTAAATGCACGCCATAAAAATTTCAGACTCAATTTTTTGGCAAATTGCCCAGGAAAAACCCACAAGGGGAAAACCTGTCACAGAGAGAGAGAATAATTTATTTATTCAAAAAATTTCATTACAACAATTTATAGTCAAAATCAACTTATCTCAACCACCAACTTCCACCCAGAATGCTACCTCGAAAACTGTGCTGTAACTGCCTTGAAATCTGTGAAGTACGACCCTCGAAAACAGTGCTCAGAATGCCTCGAGAATCATGGCCAGTCAATAGTATGGATGCACAATAATTTATTGCAGCTGTATGGTTCTCGAAAATTGTGCCCACTACCTCAGGATTTGTGCCCAAAAAATAATCCTAGAAACTAGTGCTGTACGAACCAACATTAAATGCTGTTGTATGGTCCTCGATTTCTGTGCCACTGTACCTTCATGATGCCTTGGGATTCATGTTGTCTGAATAGCTTTGGAAATGTGCCATTAATTCTCTCAGCTACTGTCTGCTCCTCCTCTCAAGGAATTCGACCTCTCGCTTGCTCATTCTCTTCAAGTGAAGTGAAAATGCCTTTCTCTTGACTTTTTGAATGAAACCCTAGAGTGAGTGAAAAGCCATCTAATCCAGGGGCCCAAATTGAATTAGATGCGGGGTTGAGAATAAATGCACATTTAATTCTCATGAAAATTAATTTCACTCACCTCACTTAAATTTATCAAAAAATAACTTTAATCTCTAAAGTTAAGTTAAATGCTCATCTCAAGTCATTTAATGCAAGGGTCACTTTATTTCCCCTTTTAAGTGACTAAGGCAAAAGTCACCTAGGGGAACACTTTCCTAGGTACAAAATTCAACACTTCCTCTTACCAATGAAGGTGTTCTGCACCACTCCCAACTTGTCCCTGAAGAAGACAAACTTGCCCCGCTCCAAGGATTTTGTCAGAATGTCTGCAACCTGCTCATCAATGGAAATGTATTGTAATTCCACGACTCCTCTCTAAATATAGTCTAGGATAAAGTGGTACTTGATCTCTATGTGCTTTGACCTGTTCTGAAAAACTGGATTCTCAGATAGTTGGATGCAACTCTGATTGTCACAATATATCACTGTGGGTCTCAGCTCCTGATCAAATAAATCTACCAATAAATTGCGAAGCCATAGTGCCTCGCAACTAGCCAGATTGGATGCCATGTAATCAGCATCAGCAAAACTCAAAGCAACAGACTTTTTCTTCTGACTGAACCATGACACTACTGTCGAGCCGAAACTGAAGCAACAACCGGTAGTGCTCCTCCGATCCATCACACTGCCTGCCCAATCTGAATCCGTGAAGCCAACCAAACTAACTCCACCCGAACTCCTGTAGTCCAAACCAAAATCCACTGTCACTGCAAGATATCTCAACACATGTTTTGCGGCTGTCCAATGCACTCTCCTAGGCTCCACCATGAACTGACTGAGAGTGTTCACCACAAAACATAAGTCTGGCCTGGTGTTGACTAGATACATCAATGAACCAATGAGCTGACGATATAATGTAGGATCTACCAACTCTCCCTTAGAAGCATGAAGTTGCTCTTAGATAGTAATCATAGGCGTGGACATAGGTCTCCAGTCCTCCATCTGAAATATCCTCGGAATATGTGCAACATACTTTCCTTGTCCCAAGAAAATATGACCAGGCTCCTACCAAACCTCCATCCCCAAATAATAGTGCATCAACCCAATATCTGTCATCTCATACTCTGAAGCAAGATCTCTCTTGCAAGATGCAATGAGATGCTCCTCCCCTGTGATAAACAAATCATCAACGTACAACAGAAGAATGAGTGGATCCCCATGAACCACAATGAAGTAAAGATTGGGATCCGCCTCACTCTTTTGAAATCCCATTGACATCAGATATGCATCAATCCTGGAATACCAAGCTTGAGGAGCTTGCTTCAGACCATAAAAGGCCTTCTTTAGCCTGCACACATGAGAATCCCTCCCATGAACCTCAAAGCCCTGGGGCTGCCCCAAATAAACCTCCTCCCGCAGAAGCCCATTGAGAAATGTGGTCTTCACATCCATCTGGTGGATCTTCTAACCCATCTCTGCTGCCATGGAAATCACTGCTGTAATAGAATAATATTGAGCAACCGGTTCAAAGGTCTCATCATAATCTACTCCCTCTATCTATGAAAACCCTCATGCCACAAAATAAGCCTTGAACTTCTCCACACTACCATCTGTAGCATGCTTCACCTTGTAAATTCACTTGGAAGTCACCACTAACTTCCCCTCTGGTCTTGGTACAATCTCCCATACATCATTCTTCATGATGGAATGGTACTCTTCCATCATGGAATCTCTCCAAACCTGATGTTGAGAGGCCTCCTCAAAAGTAGAAGTCTTTGAATCATGAAGACTAGCAACAAGTGCCATACCCAATCTGTCAGGCATCACAACTGTCCTAACTGGCTCCTGGGGCCTACCAATTGACTCTGCTTCCTTCAAGGTAACACAAATCCATTTAGGCTTCCTCTTCCCTGAAGGTGGCTCCCAAACTGGTCTATCCTCATTTGAAGAACTGCTAGAAGTAGATGGCCCAACAACCTGTGAACCAGTAGCTGATGAAATAGCCACTGGTGAACTCAGTGATCCAGAAGCTGCAGCTGGTGAACCTGTGACCTGAGATCCATAACCTATCCCCGAAATACCTACTGGCTATACCACTGTACCTGTAGAACCTGTGCCTATAACTTGTGGCCTAGTCACTCTGGAAACTTGTGATCTGTTGGGCCCTGGAAATGCCCATTTTTGACCACACCTATTTCATCATTTTTCCCTGTTATACCCTAGTTTCATAAACCATATACATGCCTTTTTCCAGAACAATCAACAATCTTGACAAGGTATAATTTATTATTGCTTCATTTAATTAAATTCCTAAGATTGTTATGGTTATGAATTCTAGCCTTTGATTTATGATAACTTGTGTTGATTTCATTAAGTTAAGATCAAAGCACAAGTGTATCAGCCACAATGCCTTGGGAAAGAATCGTGTGTGGTGCCAGCTGTTATTGATCCTTCATATCCAAAGGGACAACGCATCTCTCCATGTGAGGCTGTAACATGTTGCTGAAATAGAGCATAGCTACAACAGATAGGACGCTTACCAATTTGTTAAACCGTTGATCCATTGACTGCCAGAGTAACAACATCCTTCATGATTAATGACCTCTTTCATTATGGCTGTAATAGTTTAGCTGTAACTCTGCAGCACAAAGATCAAAGATCTTCATTGGTGCACAAAATTAGTGGATCACGAACTGTATTTTGCATGTATAAATATGGGAAGGCTTTCAAAGTCTGGGGTTGGTGAATTATCATTTTGTACGGGCTGTAACAGAGACTGATACTGTGGATTACCATCTTTTAATGAAGAGCAGAGTTATTTCCATTTCTGTGTCTTAATTTGTGGTAGTTCACGACATCTTTGTTAGAAGGCAAGGGCCCGCCTTCTCAAAAATATTGCCGAGTTAAGTAGGTAGTTAGATTTATTTCCCATTGTGTGTTTGTGGAATTGCATTAGGCGTATTTCTTATAGCTGCAGCGGAGATTTATAATTGCATTCTTTATTGGTAGTTTATTCTCTACATTATGAATAGCTGCAACTGTGTGGTGTGATAGTCGACTGTGTAGGTTAGTTTTGATTATGCATGTGTGTTCAGTAGCTGTTACAACCAAGCTCATCTTCCATTCCTTTCAATTTTTTATGCTTCCTAGGATTTCCAATGGTTATGAATTTATAGTTCAGGCTTATTTCTTGATTCTGGTTGCTGTTGTATCTTTATTGAATTCATAGATTAGATAGATTGTGATTGAGTAACAGTAGCTACTAGATGGATCATTTTGGTAAGGATTTAGTAATGTAGTTTGATAATTATAGGATTTAACTTTTTGCAAAAGTAGTCTAGTTCGTTTTCATTCTTAAATTAGTAACTACTAGGTTGATTTTTGTAGGAAGGTAGTTGCACTTTGAATTCCTAGATGTACGAGTTAGATTAGTTTCTTTATGGAATGAGTTCGGATGAGCATATAGGTAGGATTATCATCTTCATTTATTCAATCAACTGCTGGAAATGTTTATGCATAGATTGTGCTTATTGCCATTGAAATAAAAGACTTCGCTGGGTTTGACAATTTATATTGAGCATCTCGTGTGTTAGTTGTAATTAATTGACATATACGGTGACCAACATTTTGGTGCCATTGTCGGGGATGGTAATTGATAGACATAGTTAGTAGTTGGTTTTATTTGATTTCATTTTAGTTTAATCATTTACAACATGCATGAATATAAGAAAAACAAATCGGGAACCCCCTTTTAATACTAACACTGCAAGTGGAAGAGATCGAGGTCGTAACGCAGGTCTGGGAAGACTAAAATTTATTGACGATATAATTGCTAAAGCTGACTCTTCTACCAGACCACTGCGGATGTCTACAGGTAGAGGAAATTCTGTTCCTCCCAATCTTGAGAATTCAGCATCAACAATGGAGAACGCAACTGGACCATTCACTCCCGACGCAGAAAGGAAACCTCCTGAATACAAGGGAAGTGTTGTGGGTGCACCGGATGGAGAGGAGATTTATCATATCAATGGAACCAAAGTTACTAAAGAAGTGTGGTTGGAGACTCGCTGAGAAGCAGAGGAAGAGATAAGGCGAGAAGAAGAAAGGAGGAGAGAAGAAGAAGCAAGGGCAGAGGAAGGACGAATACAGGAATCCATTAAATTTTGCACTCACGACATGGCTAATAGAGAACATGAAGGCGAGAATGAGCATAGGGAGAACCAGAAAGAAGAAGTGGAAGATAATCATCCTGGTAATACTGTGGCTACATTAGAATTCCCTATCCTCCAGACACCTGGAGCAGCTCCTATGAAAAACATCTCACCATCAGTTCTCCTGAATTTCCATGGTAAATCTTCTGAAGATCTGATGAATTTCTTTTTGAGTTTGATATCCTAGGTTGCAGCTATGACTATACCTCTAGTGCTCAGAAGCTGAAACTATTCCCAACCACCTTGAAAGGAAATGCTCTGCGCTGGTTCATGAGTCTAGGTCGTGAGACCATTACTACTTGGGACCAAATGAAACACACCTTTCTTTCTAAATATCAAGAATATTGTAGAACAAGGGATAGAAAGGAAGAGTTGTTTAAAATGGTTCAGAAGAAAGAAGAGAGATTGGAAGACTTTGTGGAAAGATTGTTGTACAATTTACAAAGGTCTGGACACACTGAGATTGGAAAAGATGTACGTAATATTATTTTGCTATGAGGAATTAGGGAAGATTGCTTTGAAATGTTGAATTTGTTGGGGAAGGGGGACATCTCAAAGGAACACTTCAAGAAGATTGTTGAATTATGTCGAAGGTACTCAAGGGGATCCTATAGAACTAACAAACGAGACAAAGATTGAGATCTAGATGCCTTCACTTAGAAACAGAAGTTAGCTAGTGGAGGAGCCACTCGAGCAGAAATAGGCAACTTACTGGAGAATTTTAAATTTGATATGATGAGTTCCATTTCCTCAGAGTTATATGTCTTGAGAGAAAAACAAAGGCAAGTAGTAGAAGATCTTACACTCAGTGTATTATGTCCCAAATGTAGGAAAAAGCATGCACTGAAAGAATGCCCGCTGAACAATGCAGAAATATGTAGAATATGTGAGTTGGAGCATGACACCAAGGAATGCTACTCACTACCCAAGGTCAAAGCATTTCTGCAGGCATCCACTTCATATGTGGAACAAGCTTACTTGATTGCACAAAAGAAACCGTGGTAACCTCACAATTAAGGTATGAATTAGGATCCATCATTTTTTCTAAATAATATGAATGGGATGAACAACATGAATAATATGAATACACAATTCCCTTCACATTATTCTGGTAACTAGTGGCATCCATCTTAGAACCCAGTGCAAAATCCTAATTCCTGGACACCATGGTCGCAATAGTCAAACAATCAAGCTCCTTGGAATTCCAACTGGAGAAATTCTTACCAAGGAAATAACTTTCCCCATCACCAGACTCAGTATAAACAATACCCTCCTCAACAGTTCCTCACCTACAATATCAACAACCACAACTGCAATTCCAAAACAATGCCGCACCTATGAATCCACCACTTTGACCACTACTACCTGCACAACCTAACCCAAACCCGAACAATAAAGTAGTTCATCAGTTTGAGACTGCCAACATGCCTACGTATTCCATCTCCCAAGTTCCCTACAATGATATACAATTACAATCAGGGAGGGTAGTGGAACCCATGGTCACTGAGGATGTTTCATCCCCAGTAGCTGAAACTGGAGTGAATCAACACTTTGAGCATATGGTTGATTCAACAATCCTCATTATTGAGGATGCTGATATTCCTACCGAAATAGTAGATGAAACTCAGGAGATAACACACGATGAAGCACAGCCTACACAGTTGACAAGAGAACCGCCATACCCTGAACGATTGGCCCTGCAAAAAACAATGGAACAACCTTGATTCAATCTCTTAGGGGAATTGAAAAATTTGTATGTCAAAATTACACTGTTACAAGCCCTCCATGACGTGCCCATTTATGTTAAGACTGTTAAAGATTTATGTGTCAAGAAACTAGGAAGAAAGCCTAGGTATCCTCCCGCTATCCATGCATTGGGAAAACATTCCGAATTAATAATGGGGAAGACTCCTGTGGTAAAATACAATGACCTTGGAAATCCTACTGTGATGGCTCACATAGGAAACAAAGAACTCTCCAACGTCTTGGTAGACTTAGGCACATCTATTAATGTTATGACCATAGAAACTGTGAAGAAACTTGGACTCACTAACCTTCGGCCAACCCTTACCATTTTAGAATTTGCTGACAGATCGACAATCAAGCCTGAAGGGATCCTAGACGACCTAGTAATCTCTGTTGATTCATGGGAATAGCCTGCAGACTTCTTGGTGTTACAGACGAAGTCTCAGTTGGGGGGACACCCACTGATCCTAGGAAGACCGTGGTTGGCCACAGCAGATTCCTGTATCGCCTGTTGGTCAGGATCTATGACTATCTCAAACGGAACTGAGATCAAAAGCCTAACCTTATACCCTCTAGCTCGACCAAGCACAGAAGTTGAAAGTCCACTTTGGGTAGATTTGGAGGAGGAGGAAGGTGTTCAACCATTACTAACGATAGGGAGAGGCTTAAATTTTAAAGATGAAACAAAAGATGATGCTATTAATAGTTTCATCAGTGAGCCCACGTCCGTCAATAAGCATGTTTACCAGATCCTGGACAGTACATTAGCTGAAACATAACAAGAAAATATTTCAGAACAAACTCTAGTCAGTGATGCCAGTATAATTCCAGTACTCAAGAATTCGAAAAGTGTCCTAGTAGAAATTGAGCCAGGGAAAACATTAAACATCAATCCAAACCTTGTGCCCAGTGAGCTGGAACAGCTGATCACTTTGCTGAAACAACATAAAGGAGCTTTCACTTGGGAGTATATAGACATGAAAGGAATTCCTTCTAATCTGTGTACCCATCACATTTATATTAAGAGCGAATCTAGGACTGTGTGTCAACTACAACGAAGGATGAACCTGAACTAAGTGACATAGTGAAAGAGGAGATCCAAAATTTTTTGGAAGTAGGATTTACATACCCGATTTCAGACAGTGAGTGGGTTTCTCCACTCGTGATTGTGCCAAAGAAGAATGGGAAATGGAGGGTCTGTGTGGATTACAGAGAATTGAACAAAGCAACGCAGAAGGACCACTGCCCCTTACCTTTTATCGATCAGGTCCTTGATACCTTGTCTGGGAAGAAGTATTTTTCCTTTCTGGATGGCTTTAGTGGCTATAATCAAATCCAAATTGCTCCAGACAATCAAGAGAAAACCACTTTCACCTGTCCCTGGGGCACTTTTGCATATAGGGTACTTCCTTTCGGATTGTGCAATGCACCAACAACTTTTCAAAGAGTAGTGATTGGAATCTTTTCAGAGATGGTAAATGACTGCATGGAAATTTTTATGGATGACTTCACTCCATACGATAGTAGTTATGAAGAAGCACTGAAAAATTTGGAAAAGGTCTTGAAACATTGTGAACAAAGCCAGCTCTCTTTAAGCACTGAAAAGTGCCACATGATGATGAGTGAGGGCATAGTTCTGGGGCACTTCATATCTTCTGATGGTATCTAGGTAGACCCATCCAAAATTAAGGTAATTGAAAATATACCAACTCCTGGAAGACAAAAATATGTACGTAGCTTCTTAGGGCATGCTAGTTATTACAGAAGATTCATAGAAATTTTTTCCAAACTAGCTTCTCCTCTGTTCACCTTGTTGATGAAGGATGTACAGTTTGTTTGGAATGATGCATGCCAAACAACGTTTACTGAACTTAAGAAAAGGATGTCTACAACACCTATCTTACGAGGGCCCAAATGGGCTCTACCTTTTCATATTTCTTCAGATGCTTCAGACACTGCCATTGGAGCAGTTTTATGACATCAGGAAGGTAATGCCCCTTATGCAATTTATTACATTAACAAGAACTTATCTCCTGCTGAACTCAACTATACTATCACCGAGAAAGAATTCCTTGCCATAGTTTATGCCATCAACAAATTTAGACACTATATTACAGGATACTCCACTTTTGTGCACACTGATCATTCTACCATCAAATATTTAATGAATAAACCAATCACGAATGCTAGAGTTACTAGATGGCTGTTACTGTTACAGGAATTTGATATCACAATTATTGATAGACTAGGGAAGGAAAACGTTGTTGCAGATTTCTTATCTCGACTTACTAACAGTGATGACAATCTACCAGTCGAAGATTCTTTCCCTGATGAACATTTGTTTGCAGTATCAGCTCATGCCCCATGGTATGCAGATATTGCTAACTTTTTGGCTGTAGGTAAGCTCCCAATACATCTGTCGAAGAGAGAAAAAAGAAAAATCATACACCAGAGTACTAGGTATTGTTGGATTGATGGACATCTTTTCTACACAGGGCTTGATTTAGAAATTAGAAGATGTGTTAGAGAAGGTGAAATTTTTAGTATCCTTAAAGCTTGCCATGATGAACCCTGTGGGGGACACTTTGCTGATAAAAGGACAGGTCATAAGGTCTTGAGAATGGGTTATTTCTGGCCCACATTGTTCAGGGATGCAAAGAAGTATGTTCAGGCATGTGATAGCTGCCAAAGGATGGGCCAACCCAATAGATTAGATGAAATGCCTTTGTAGCCATAGCTCGTGGTTGAACCATTTGACAGATGGGTTCTGGATTTCGTAGGGCCTATCAACCCTCCCTCAAAATAGAAAGTTCACATCTTGGTTTGCACAGATTACATGACCAAATGGGTGGAAGCTATAGCCTTGGTTAAAGCTAATGATCAGGCTGTGATTGATTTCTTGTATGAAGAAATTTTTACTCGGTTTAGAGTACCCAAGGAAATGATCACATATGGTGGACCGCAGTTTGTGTCTCATAAACTGGAAGCGCTGTTACAAAAATTTCATATTCAGCACAGAATAACCTCGCCATATCATCCATAGGCCAATGGCTAAGTGGAGAGTTCAAACAAGGTCATCAAGGCTATTTTGACACAGACAATGAAAAGCCATCGTAAAGATTGAGCTGAGAGACTTCCAGAGGCACTATGGGCCTATCGCACTACATGGCGTAACACCACTGGTTTTTCCCCATATGATTTAGTGTATTGTAAGAAAGTTGTTTTCCCAATTGAATTTGAAATCAGATCTTTGAAGATAGCTATAGAAGAAAACCTTGATTTATCAGAAGCACAGAGGAACCGATTGAATCGGCTTAACGAATTGGATGAAAAGCGCACAATAATAGTAAATCATACAACTTTAATCCAACAAAAATGCTCTAAATGGCATGATAGATTCATAAAGAAGAAAGTCTTCTAGGAAGGAGACTGGGCTCTGTTATATGATTCACAGTTTAAGAGGGATTTCAAGGGCAAGCTACGCACTCGTTGGTAGGGACCTTATCAAATAGATCGAGTATTTGACAATGGAACAATATGATTGATCACCATTGATGAAAACAAGACACCATTATTTGCAAATGGTCATCGACTGCGACTATATCACAAACCGATCTCAAAAGATACTTTCGTTTCACATGTTGCAGATGATCCAGAATATCAGTTAACGCTAGGGCAGGGATTTTTCTCAACCCCTATGAATTTTTAAGAACTTCAATATCCACACATAATTTGTACATAAATAATTTATTTTTCATTCTGTATTTTATCTATTTTTCATTTTGCATTTGATCGGGTTTGTTTTGAAGAATTGTGTGCAGGAATTAACTGGAGGAACAATAGTCGTGACCGGGCTAGATGATTGCAGACACCTTACATTGTTTCCTGATTTAATAAATCTCTTTTGAAGAAGATGGATGATTCGTTAGTTTTCAGCAGCTAGCTGAAAAATCTACCTGTTACTCATTTTGCACAGCTACGACTCCTTACCTTGCTCATTCTTCTAATTTTCGCAGCTGTAACTCTACTATTTTCCATTCACTTCACTTTTCCAGCAGCTGCGACTCCGCTACTTTGGCTTATTTTACCAAGTTTCGCAGCTACAACTCCACTATTTTTATCATTTTCTCCTTTTTCCAGTAGCTGCGACTCCACCACTTTTGCTTATTCCGCCAAGTCTAGCAGTTGCGACTCCGCTATTCCCATTTCATTTTCGCCTTTTTCCAGCAGTTGCAACTCTGCCCCTTTTGTCTATTCCACCAAGTCTGGTAGTTGCGACTCCGCTATTTCCATTTCATTTTCTCCTTTTACCAGCAGCTGCAACACTGCTATTCTTACCTATTCCGCCAAGTCTAGTAGTTGTTATTCCGCTATTTTTGCCTTTTCTCCAAATTTTTGCAGCTGGAACTCCGCCATATTTCACCGAACTCTGATCAAGTCTTCATTCTTAGCTCCTCTTATTCATCAATTGCAACTCCGCTAGATTTTCTGCCTTTTAGAATAGTCTCGCCGCTAATGATCTAACCTGGTTCTAATTTAAATGATGACTCCACAGCTCGAATCGCAGTCTGTCAAGAACGATGATAACTATTGGACCATCCTACGTACCTGTCAGCATGAATGCACGTATTAGCCTATATTGGATAAAACTCTCTATGGCTTGGGAATACCACAACAGACAGATGACTACCAGAAATCTACTCAATTCTCAAAGCAATGCTATTATAAATGACAATGTGAAGATAATGGAGAAATGTAACCAACCTCGATCCAATGTTTGATGTAGATCCCTGTTGGAGCTTTCAATCCATGCACATCCAAGCACTTGTAATCTGCAAATTAGTCTTGACAACCAATATCTAACAAGTACATGTGATATATAAATGAAATTAACATTATCAATAACAATGGTCCATAATATCATAAGAAAATGTAACCCAATGTACAATAAATGACATTCACACCATGAATGGACGAGAATATGAGTATTTCTATTAATGAACAAGAAGAAGTACAGAGTGATACGACCTCTTGTCGGCAACCAATCTGAACCAAAGATCTAGATCAATCCACTTTTGCCTCCACCACTTCAATCCTCCATGAATGGCAAACTCAAACTAGAAAGGAGTTTGGAAGGTGAACATAAATGGTTCACAACTACAAGGATCAATGAGTGCAGACTCAAGATAGGGAAAAAATCCACTAGAGTTCTCTTACGATTCTCCTCTTCCTCCCATCCATAAGCCATATGTGCTCAATATATAGTTATCTCAAAGGTAGGTGAAAGAGCACATCGAGGCGTTACTTGGGCAGATGGAGAGCCAAAGGTCACCCAATGACCGCTTTTTGGGAGTAAAAAGTAATTAATAGTGGTTTTTACCATTTTACATGCTACCCGTGGGCTATAGGGATGCAACTCGTGGGTACGCCTGCTATGAAGATGCAACAGGTGGGTAGGAATAAAAATAAGGCAAACTGGTATCACTGAAGGATAAAAATGGATCTAAGTCACTGAAATGGATCCTACAGGACAAAGAATGCTGATGCTCACAGAGTGGAAGATTTCTGTGTAATAGATGCCACCTAATGTGTGAGGTCAGAGACTGAAAGTGCTACAATGGCCGAAATACATTATAAAACTCAGAAGTGGAGTGATGGAGACACAAGTGGAAAGAACAGCTCACTCATCATAATACAATAGTATCTCTGAATACATGTCGGTATAGTACAACAATATGATACAATGGCCATGAATAGGTAGTACATGATGGATATATGTCACAAGTGATCATAGCCATGATCCCTCTACAGTAAGATACGGTCTTCTGCTGGAAAGGAAACAACTGGTGCAAAACTGGAGGTACAAACTACTGAAATCTGAGAAGTGATATCTCAGATGTAAAGTCAAAGTCATATGTAGCATACTGAATGCCACAATCGCCCAGGGTCTTCTACACAATTCTTCAATGGTGCAAGTCCCATCAAGTGAATAAAGGATTTGGGGTCGAACCTGATGAGACATCGTCTGATTACCGGTCAATGATGTATACCGTTAATAGATGCGAGATGACCCACCAATAATGAAAATGGGCATCAAGGCATAGAGCACAATCATCAGAGTGTGAATAAATGGGTTGAATTCGAACACTAGGATGAATCCATCGATCAGGGGACATTGATGTATTCCCAAAACTGTCGATGGCGAGAGAACCTGCCACTAATGACTGCAAGCCTCAAGGTACTCAACCGAACTCTAAGCCTCAAGTCCCAGAGTAAATGAGTTGAAGTCGACGGAACGAGACTCGCTGGAAGGAGGGCATTAAGGCATCCCCCATCAACTAGCACGAGGTACCAGCAATGCTCAAAGATTTGGAAGATCTCAGGTGAAACAGAATGAATCAATAAGGATGGCCGACATGCAATAGTCAAGAGATCTAAGGAGTGGCCGACACTGGTTTCAGGACTTCTTTTGAACAAGAGCATGAGCAGATGGATAGAATCAGGCAACATAGACTTGACATAAACTGTGCAATGTAGGAGGCATTACAGAGGGCTCCATAATGACTGGAAGCTTAACCAATTGGCAGAGGAAACTAAGAAACAAGTACAGCTCCTAAGGCCCAACTATAGTCTCGACTCATAATGTACAGAGTGGAATGAATGCTCTGTTAAAGGCGACACAACAGCCGCCAACAAGAAATAGTGACCATAATCCCGTCTAGCTTTTTGGAATATTTGATTTTTTTGGTTTTTTTCATATTTGGGAAAAGCTTGAAAAAGAATAAAATTGCTTATAGTACAACAGGTGAGGGAACGAGTGTCAAATAGCTAGCAGACTAGTCCCAAGCAGTGGAACATACCTATGCTCAATGCAAAGAAGTACATGCAGGATGTGGACACTCGGGGGTGCGTTCCCTCAGGGTCAAAAGGTCATCAAATTGTGAAGGGAAAATATATAAGCTATGTAGGGCTCGACAGGGAAAAGTGCTGAGGCACCAGGCTAACAATTGAGTAAGCGGGAGCCAGCACAAGGCTCAAGCAACAAGCAGGATGATGCAATGCAATCACAACATGATATAACTGAGGGGAGTCCTTAAGGGAGATGGCCAACATAAGACAAAGTAGAGTATGAGTCTTTATCGCAATGTTATGGCGTGACTACAAAGGACTCCCAATCCTGAGGACAAACAACGACATGGGCACCAAAATGCATAACGGGGTTCTAACTAGGGTACCCATGTTTAGGAAAGCCCTACCGCCACATGATGACACTTCTATAGCAGTGTGAAGGTTCCGTGTCAGTCACGAAGCGGGGTCACACCTAGGGTTTATGAAAATGGTCAACAGGTCAAATGCATAATGCATGTGAAAATGGCATCTAACCTATATGCCAGGTGTGAAATGTACCTGCCGTAGGTGTGAAATGGTTCAAAACAACTCTCACCGAGGAAATCTGTTGAAAAAACACTACTCCATGACACAATATTAGTTCATAATGGCTCAAAATGGCAAAAACTATAGAAAAGTGGGTCCATAAAATTATAAATAGTAATAAAAATTTGTAATTTTCAATTCATTTGCACTATTCACCAATTGGAGTTATTTGGGTAGTTTTCACCTGAAACTTCAAACGCCGATTGTGGGAGCTACAAGCGACCGTTCAGCGAACCGTCCGGAGCAGGTTAGTGGTCACTGCCATACCTTTCATTTAAGTGCTTTTATTTCAATTTTGGTTGGTGGAATTTTTTGTTTGGCCAAGCCCTAAATGGCTTCGGCGCTACCCACGGGCTATAAGTATGCGGGTCATGAGTAGGGAACCAAACACGCAGTCAAAAAACTGACTGCCCGTGTCTACCCGCCACTGTCTATAATTTATCCTGTGGGTACAGCCGTGAAGAAGTTTTTAAACATGAAATTGACTAAAAATTTCTTGCTTTGCACTCTAGGATGGTTCTAGAGTGGAGGGAAAGAGAGCATGACCAGGTAGATGAGGCCGTGCGCAACGATTTGCAAGCACAACAAGCATTGCAAGCATGCGGCTTATATAAATATTGGAGTCTCGGGGGTTTAAGGGCCCAGAAACCTACTACTCCGTCATTTGATCAACTACTGGGATGTGGATGCTCAACACTTCATCCTCAACGGGCAAACACTGAAACTGGAAGTAGAGGATATCTATTTCATTACCGGTTTGTCCCGTAGAGGGGAGGTGGCTAGTCTTCGGTCACAGACCATGGGTGGTGGGATCACTGTGAAAGATTACATAGTGCGGTATTGTCCCGCCAACACACGAGCAGTGGGAAGCCAAGTGCTAGTCAACCTCATAGTGGACTTGAGCACAAATATCATAGTGGCTACTCTGGTACGGATCACGGGATCCAAAGCACTACATCAGGCATCTAGACCAGTGATGTTCTACGCATCACAATGCTTTTAGCCTACTATATTCGATTGGTGTACTACTCTGCTGGTGTCTATGAAGACACAATTGACGGAATACAAAGAGGGTAAGGCCAAAAACTTTGGGTATGGTAGCATCCTCTGCAGTTTCTTCTTTGAGAGGGTTCCTAGACTTAGCCCGAGGGTGGATGTCCCTCCTCACAGTCTCCGAGATCCAGCCCTGACCCGGTGGGCTGAGATATTGACATGATAGGGTGGTGGCCATCTGGCGTCACCATATACTGAGGAGTTCTTCCGTTGGTGGAACCGGCAGGTGATCGCGATAGAGGACTATCCCTATGCAGGGATAGACTTCAAACAGGACCGTGACATGCTGCTCCCACCAGGCACAGCCTTCGGAGACATCGGTGAGTACTCTTTTGGTTTTGTGTTTATTAAATTTTTATGGATTTTTTGATTATAGTTGAAATGCAAAAAATATTTTTGGTGGTAGTATCATGTGCTAATGGGTGACTATTTGCTCGCAGACAAAGGCCCAATGAGACCCGAGGGCTTCCCGAGACATCGTCATCGGGGTAGAGATGAGGTGGCAGCAGATGCTGCAGCAGGGCATACGCTCTAGACATTGCGGCACAACGTATCACGGATGGTTGCTCGAGTTCCACCGATAGAGGTAGCCCGACTACCTAAGGCTATGCAACGCCAGGAAGTGGGTGTTCCCGGGGAGTGGGTGCGGCTACTGCAGCAGATGGCCAACGCAGTACAGTACTACTATGAGACACATCTCGTCGAGGCGGCATCTAGACCTCCTCGGAGGGAATAGATATCTTGGGGTCTCATCATTTTTTGTATCGATATGTATATTTTTGAGGGCTACGGGCTCCAGTTTTGTATGACACTACCATTTTTGGACATATTTATATATATATATAACTTTGATTCTCGGTTCTACTACATGTGTGTATGTTACAAATGTATGAATGTCTTTGTGTTTATGTGCTCATGATGAATGTGACAAATGCCAATCTAATACATAGTTAGTGTATGCATCAGATATATAATTATGACTTCTCGGAATATGAATATATGTAATGGAAACAAAATGTCTCTCCAAGAGTTGTACCTTAAGGAATATCTGTAGTAATGTAGGGTCTCGTACATGGTACTGCCCATGCAGCTGAGACACAACTAGTTGTGAATCCAGGCGGACTTCTAAATACTGGATGTCATGTGAAATGGCATCCCGAAGTAGCTCAACAACGGCACTATACTCAGCCACATTGTTAGATGTAGGACCGAGACAAGCACCTCCTGAGGACACAACTAGGTGGTCAGGTGAGAAGATAACCCAGGCACGAGAAGCAAGCTGCTGCGTATGTTGGCTAGCACCATCCACGAAACCTAAGAACATAGGACATCCCATTGACATCTGTCAATCAAACATAGGCTGATCAGCAGACCCGACAACCAAAAGGCAAACTAAACTATGTACAAAAAACTATACAATAGTGTACAAAAGTATCAGCTCGAACCAAAGGTTAAAGCTTAATACCACTTGAGGTAGATCCCATTTCTAGGCTCCTTCAAGACAACTCTCTCGTAATCTTCTAACTCATAAGCTCCCTTTTCGAGGACATGCCTCACAATGTAAGGACCGTGCCACATGGGATTGAACTTACCTGCCCCCAGGGGTTCTTTAGCTTGGTCATACAAAAGTACCAAGTCACCTTCAGCATATTGCTGGGGACGAACAGACCTATCATATTGAACCTTGACATGACGCTTGTTAATATCAATGGCCATAGCGGCATCTCGACGGTGCTCGTCAAGTTGCTTGAGGTGTATTAAACGTTGCTCAATATATGTCGTATCAGGGAGGAGCTCTATGGCTAGCTTGAGCGAAGGGATTTCGCATTCAATCGGTAAAAGTGACTCCACACCATGAACTAACTGGAATGGTGAGAACCCGGTGGCAGTCTTAACTGCGGTTCGATATGCCCACAAAGCAGGATATAACATAATATGCCAATTGGTCTTGCTTTGTTGGATGGTACGTTGGAGAATGGTCTTTAAAGACTTATTTACTGCTTCAACCTGACCATTCGCTTGAGGATAGTAGGAAGACAAGTGTTCCTGATGAAACCCAAGCTTGAGAGACAAATCCTCCATCATCTTATTTTGAAAGTGACTTCCATGGTCAATGACAATCTCTTTCAGGATACCGAATCGAGTGATAATCTGGTTGAACACGAAATGGGTTGCAGTAGCAATGTCAGCTTTTACTATAGGCATGGCCTCAGCTCACTTGGAAAAATAATCCACGGCCACAATAATATGATGATGCCCCCTAGCTGAAGTTGGTTTGCAATCCATGAAATCTACCCCCCACTTAGTGAAGGGACCGACAGTGACTACCGGATGGAGGGCTGCTGGATGCGAGTGTATGTTCCGAGAAAACACCTGGCAAGGGTGACATCTCTTCACAATGTTAATACAATCTTTAAAGATGGTAGGCCAAAAATAACCCGCTCGCATGATACGCTGGGTTGTAGCAAGCCCGGATAAGTGACTGCCACACGCCCCCCGCATGGGAATCATTAAGTACCCATTCTGCTTCTTCGTGAGTCAAACAACAACGGAGAATGGAATCCTTTCCTTGGCGATACAAAGTGTCACTGACGATAGTATAATCTTTAGAGTGATGTCTCACACGCCGTCGCTCATCTTGTGAATAATGCGGAGGAAAATTCAAAGTTTGGAGATATACAATGACATCCCCATACCAAGGGTCCTTGGTCGAGATAAGAAATAAGTGTTCATCCACAAAGGAATCTTCATGAATGACATCCTCATCAAGCCGTGGAAGGTCCAACATAAGTTCAGCGAACACCAATGATTTCACCGATTTTGCAGAAGCAAAATCGAGATCAAATTCCTGAAGGATCACAATCCATTTATTATACTTACCCCTGATAAGGCGTCATGATAGCACAAACTGAAACAGATTGATGTGAGCTACAATGGTGGTTGTTCGAAGCAAAATGTAATGCCGTGACCGCTGGACTGCGTGAACAGTCGCAAGTGCCAGCTTTTCTACGTGGGTGTACCTTAGCTAAGCATCTACTAAATTTTGACTAAGATAATAGATAACATGCTCGATGAGCACATCATCTACATGAACCAAGACCATGCCAATAGTCTCTTGAGACGCGACCACATAAAGAATGAAATTTCGTGTAAAGTCCGGCGGACTAAGCACAGGGGCCGATACCAAAGCTTTCTTAAGGGCGTCGAAAGACTGCTGGGCTCGCTCATCCCAGATAAAATGTGTCTTTCTTCAATAGGTGTGCAAAAACTTTAGTAATACTGGCATAGTTAGCTATAAACCGACGCAGAAAAGTAGCTCTCCTTTGGAGGCTCTGAAGTTGTAACAGATTATGCAGAGGAGGAAATTGAAGTATTGCCTCAACTTTGAGAGGATCGACTCTAATACCCTCCCTTGAAACTATGAATCCTAGAAGGCAACCAGTCCTAACAACGAAGATGCATTTGTTTGGATTCAATTGAATTTTGTAGTGAATATATCGTTCGAGAATCATATGGAGGTGCTTGGGGTGGTCCACTCTCTTGTGAGAATGGCTAGCAAGATCATCCAAGAAAAATTCCATAATCATCTTAAGATCGTGAAAGGAATAGGTCATGGCTCGCTGAAAAGTAGCTCCGGTGTTCTTGAGGCTGAAGGGCATTTTCCAGTACGCAAAGGTTCCCCATGGACAAATAAATGCCGCTTTATGTTGGTCCGTGGGTTTGATTTGAATCTGATTATAACTTGAGAATCCGTCCATGAATGAAAAAATCTCACTCCCCGCACAAGCATCCAATATTTGATCAATGAATGGCATGGGGAAGTTGTCTTTCGGACATGCATGGTTCAAATCTCTGAAATCAGTGCATACACGGATTGTTCCCTGCTTCTTATCCATAGGAACGGGGTTTGACACCCATTCGGTAAGGGGAACGGGGTAGATGAAACTAGCTTTGAGCAGTTTCTCCACCTCTGCCTTAATAGCAGCTTCCTTCCTAGGGTTCATGGCATGTAAGCATTGTCGAACCGGTTTAGCATTAGGATACGTTCTAATCTCGTGTTCAACAATGCGGGGGTCTATTCCTAGCATCTCCTCAGATGACCAGGCGAAAGCTTCGTGGAGCTCAGTTACAAGTCAGTGTAAATAGCAATCTCCTTAGGAGTGCAATCAGCACTGACGTAAACATTCTCAATCTTTCCGGGAGTGTGGGAGATGTTGATCAAAGTGGTTGGAGAAATATTGGCCATATTCCACTCCAAGAAAATATCATGCGACTGCAAAAGAGCCACCGGGTGACCAACCATCTCAGCTAGAGTCATCCTAAACTCCTCTTGCTCAACGAGCTCAAGGTTGGGAAGGAAATAAGAGTGATGGTGCATATCTTCCCAAGGCCTCTCACTACCACACATGGCTTCGATGATAGCTTCATCAGATGGCAAAGTATCATCAAGGCAATCGTGAGAGCAAGATGATTTAGCTGCCCAAACTGGCAGTGTAACGGGATCTTCTTCAACTGTCTGGGAAGAAGAGAGATCCGGATCTGCAGTGGTTTGTTGGATATGATCATAAGTGAGCTCCGCTACAGATAAGGTCATAGACATCCCGACATGCGCAATGTCTCCAGACACAGAATCCGCTGATGGAAAAATCCATGGATCATTACAATAGGAAGTCCGGAATAAAATACTACTTGAAGGAGGAGGTGCACTGTCGGAAATGGTTCCGATAAAATTCACAGGTGTGGAATGGTTAAAAGTTCCCATCAATGATGGGTACATCCCAACACCTATGTTCCCAGTTGTCGGCTGAGAGTCAGAAACTTGTAGGACTACAGATCTTATAGATGCTGTGGAAGGAGTACCAACAAAATCCAGCTGATTGATCGTCACAATGTTGCCTTCATGGGGAAATCAAATAACTCGAAATACAGTAGATGCAACAGCCTTCATAGCATACATCCAGTTCCGACCCAGTAAAAGGTTGTAGTCGATGGGCACATCAACCACTTCGACTTCAATAGGCACAGACTTACCTCCCAAGGAGACAACAAGGGAAGGGATAATTCCATGCGGCGTAAAAGACCTACCATCGAATGCAATGAGTGTAGTTCTAGACGCGAGTAGAGGAGGAGAGCCAAGAGCTTTCCAACAAGCTAACGACATTACTGACGTAGAGACACCTTCATCAACCATAGTACGTTTGACGAAGCTCTTAAGGAAAACCACCTGGATTTGAAAATCCACGTGGTAAGGTAAGCGAGGCTGGACATCAGTAGTGTCGAACTTGATAACACTAGGAATTCCCCCATCCTGAACTCCTAACGCACTCAAAAGGGCATGCTTTTGAGAAGGACAGGCTTGCAAAACTTCAAGAGTTGACATGGCACACGAAGTTTGGCCCAAATCTTCTACGATGGAGTAGTTCTGGGTGGCTCGAGCATTTGGATTATGCGTGGAGCGCTTAAGAACACCCTTCGGTATCTGCAGCATAATGGAAGGCTTCTTAGTATGCAAGGAATTATCAGGAGGAGGGGGAGGCTCATTCCCCAAATTCGGTTGTGCTGCACCATAATCGCATTGACGAGTAGCAACACAAACCTCCGACTGAACCATATTCACACATCCATAACCACTAGTATTGGAAGAAGCCGTTTCATTAGTACCATAACCAGTGGTGGGAGCATGCGAATCCATGTTTTGATGATGAGGAAGGGGATCCTTCAACACAGCTGGGCTCTGTGCCAAATGCTTCAATGCTTCTTCAATTCGAGGACATTAGTGAGTAAGATGATCCTCCCCACACAGCGTGCAAGGGAATTTCAACTTACGCCTAGGTTTACGATCCTCGCCAGCATTACAGCCTTCTCGAGGAGGGTTGGCATTCTCTTTACAAGGAGTATTACGATTTCTATTATTATTACTTCCATTGTTTCCACCCCTACGATTATTTCTCCCCTTTTTCTTACCACCAGGTTGCTGGTTACCCGACGGTTTCGTTGATTGCACATTGTGTACATCAGACTACGGAGTGGAAGTGGACAAGGTGTGAACCTGTCCGGGAGCAGACTAGTTTAGTGACAAATTTTTCATTTGATTAGCTACCAAGTCTACAGGGTGAGTGCATGCGGACCCCACGATGCCATCGACATGTGGTCCAGGAACTGACGTAGGCTCATGTCTTGTTCTCGTTGCATTAGTAATAATGTCATACAAAATGCCAGACTGAGAATAAAGTAGATCTAATTGCTGGACTTTCAAGATAGCTTGTACCTCAGTCACAATGACAGACATCGAAACATCCTTAGCAATGTATGGAAGAAGACTTGAGGAACCATTCCAACAGGAACTCTGGAGGAATGTTGGCTTTCACTAATCTCTTCCGCCGATGCCACTCTTGAATGTGGTCAGAAATATGTGTGGCCTTATTCTGACGAAAAGTGGACAACAACTCAGTACCAGTATCATAACGAACCGGTAACTAGAAATGGTCTAAGAAAACCAAAGGAATCTCGTTGAATCCCCTATAGGTGTTCCCGGGCAACTCCACATACCACTTCGCGGCTGCCCCCGTGAGGGTGCGTTGAAATAGTCGTAATCGAATGGAATCATGATTCAAAGAGTTGGAGGAGCACCAAAGGTGAAACGTCATGACATGATCTCTCGGGTCCTCACCACCTTTCCCCTCAAACTTTGGAATGTCTAAAGGGAGCTTGGTAGGGACCGGGGGCCAAGTAGGGTCGTGAAACACTAGATCATTCATGAGCTTCGAAATATCCGGGAGATTCAAGCATGCAAAGAATGGGAGCTGTGGCTGGAAAGCTTGATTATAAGCTCCCATAAAAGGTTGGTTGAACGAAACTGTGTTATAGGATGGACCAAAAGCTTGACCATGAGGATTAAACTGCTGATACTGAGGACCTGATGGCCCATAAGCTTGACCATGGCCATAAGGTGGATAACCTCCTCCTGCCTGACCCATTTGAGAGTAAGCAGGTATATGCGCGTTTTGAGCACCATATTGGGGTGGTGGGTGATACTGGTGGCCAACACTGATTGCGTTGTAGTAAGGGTTGCCACCATGAGTATGGGGCATGTATTTACTATTCATAGTGGGAACCGTGTTGTATTGATTGTAATGGTATGGTATGTTCCCAACCCCAACATTAGGATTAGCTTGAGCAGTCGTGTGGTGACCAGAAGCATGAGAAGCATTACCAGCTCCAATATGGGTGTGACTAGTAGTAGGGTTGGTGGTGTGATGTCCATGTGGATAGGAAATATTCCCACCCCCTACATTAGCATTACTGCCGGACGCAAAAGTATGTGGTATGTGTCCACCCCCATGGTTGGGAGGAACGGTATCATGTGCAAAAGTAGTCCTAGGTTGACGAGTAGTGATACATGTATTAGGTTTTGGATGGCAAGTCATATTTCGAATAGCATTCCGGTTAGGTTGGGTATTCCTAGGAGGTGGTCGTGTTCCAGCATTAGCATGGTTAGGAATCTGACCAGTCCCCATACTATGTGAGTGGGCGGACAATGTAGTGCGCCCAGCGAGGGTAGTGCCCCCAGTGGGTATAGTATGGCTAACACTTTGACTAGTGCTAGCATGAGTACCAACCGTAGTGGAAGGTTCGACAGTAGTGTGACTAGGCATACCAAAAGAGAGTGCGGTGGGGTTGATCATAGGGCCAGTATCATCATGAGTCTTAGGTATCCCGTATCTATAATCACATGGAAATGAAGGAACGAAAGGCTCGTCCTGTTCTCCTTCCTCGGGTAAGTTGGGCATCCCGTAAAGATAATTATCCGGGTTCGAAGGATCAAATGGATCCCGGTCAAGTGGATTAGGCCAAACATAACCAGGTTGAGTCTTAGGTGGATCACCTCCCCAATCCTTGCTAGGAGTATGGGGATCGGAAGTATGCTCAACTCTACCCAAAGGAGTAGAAGGGTCTTTCCCGATATCAGGATGTGCAGTCATGTAGTCTTCAACGTAAGTCACGTAAGAATATGAAGACTCAGAGGGAGCCCTCCGACGTTCTCTAGCAATACGGTGTGTAACCAAAGCTGGATTTAAACCAGCCAACCGATGGGACCAGCGGAGAGTAGGGCTCCACGCCACGTTCTCTTTGGAGAGAGACACAACGTCTCGTAAAGGCCAACTATTGATAAAAAACAGTAAATCAAAAGTACACACCTAAAGAAACTACAGCTAAGAGCAGACAAACAGAGTGGCTAAATGAGCTCCCGACACTAGAGCCGGTATGTCTCGCCTAGGAGAGGCTTAAGACTCCCAAACTATAGCCGGAGGTAACAAAATCAGTTATAGAGACACCCAGGCTTCACTGTGTTGACAGGGTCAAGTCCACTACACGAACACAACTGTGCTATCCAATCCCTATCTGATTCAGGACACAAATAGCATAACCACTGCAAGTACCCTGTGTGGTACCTAGGTAAGGAAACTATGTTCACCACAATATAACCAATGCTTAGGGGGATAGTCGCAGGTGGGACCCGTCGTATGGGAAGGGTAGCTAAGCCCGAAGCACAAGAGGATGAACCTCCGGTACCCCCAGATACGAACAAATCCTGGATATATCTCCCACGTTCAGCTGGTATCAGAGGGATATCTCCTCAACCAACTTCCCGTGACCTCGTGCTTAACTCTGGATTGAGTAGAGCTTCCTGAGAACACCGATCTATACCATGGATTCCTCCACTCCTTGGTTAGACACCTAATGTTTCGTCTAGTAGTCTTGGATTTTTAACTCACAATGATCTATTCCAAGACTCTAAACCTATGCTAGTTGGTGTACCCTATAAATAAAATCAGTCTAATCAATTTTATGATTAAGCATTAATTTTAGTGGCTGTGGTTACTCAAGGGATATGATCGTGAAACTAGTGATGTATAGACTCAATAGTATGCAAAAGTCAACCAACAATTCCGAAATAAAGATGCAATCTTTTATCTTTTCGATGCACAAGAAGAACCTAAAATGAAGGCAACAAGCACTCAATGCAAGATGTAGTACATGAAAGTAAAATATTTTGTATTTTCGCTTATAAACAAGAAGGAAAATGCAAAAAAAAAACTAAATGAATATTTTTGTATTTTTCAAATATAAATGAAATGAAAAAATGCAAGCAAAATCCTACTATTCAGTCACTGAAGTGCCGAGAATATCACTAAGACAACCTAGCAGGTCCTAAACAACAAGACTCAGCCAAAGGAAAGGGCTCCAAAGGAAAAAACCAAGAGGTTAAAACCAAAGATTGGTAAAAAACCAAGAAGGCTCAACCAAGAGAAACGAAGAGATCCGGTCACAACCAAGGCATGAAACAGTCAAGAAAGGGGCCAACAAAGACTCAGGAACCAACCAAACTCACCCAGCAACAACCAAAATCCATAAACCAACAAAAGCCAGAGTTACACGCTACTGTCGAAGGAAATCCTGCGGGTACCTGCGAGCAGTAAAGTAAACAGAGGCAGGTAGACGCGGGCGGAACTAAGCTATCCCGCGGGTGAGGAAAGGCAAATGGGCAATTAAAGAGTCCAAAGGCTCAGAAAAAGCAAGTTTTCTACAGTGTATCTTAACGGCCAATCAGTGACACAGAGCTTCAATAAACAACAACTCTAATTATGGACTATTGCTCAAAAAATTTCCCAAACATGGATGTTTTCCCCAGCGGAGTCGCCATTTCTGTATTGGGGAAAACTCACTATGGCTTGGGAATACCACAACAGATAGATGACTACCAGAAATCTACTCAATTCTCAAAGCAATTCTATTATAAATGACAGTGTTAAAATAATGGAGAAATGTAACCAACCTTGATCCAACGTTTGATGTAGATCCCCGTTGGAGCTTTCAATCCACGCACATCCAAGCACTTGTAATCTGTAAATTAGTCTTGACAGCCAATATCTAACAAGTACATGTGATATATAAATGAAATTAACATTATCAATAACAATGGTCCATAATATCATAAGCAAATGTAACCCAATGTATAATAAATGACATTCACACCATGAATGGACGAGAATATGAGTATTTCTATTAATGAACAAGAAGAAGTACAGAGTGATACGACCTCTTGCCGGAAACCAATCTGAACCAATATCTAGATCAATCCACTTGTGCCTCCACCACTTCAATCCTCCATGAATGGCAAACTCAAACTAGAAAGGAGTTTGGAAGGTGAACATAAATGGTTCACAAGTACAAGGATCAATGAGTGCAGACTCAAGATAGGGAAAAAATCCACTAGAGTTATCTTACGATTCTCCTCTTCCTCCCGTCCATAAGACATATGTGCTCAATATATAGTCCTCTAAAAGGTAGGTGAAAGGGCACATCGAGGTGTTACTTGGGCAGATGGAGAGCCAAAGGTCACCCAATGACCGCTTTTTTGGAGTAAAAAGTAATTAATAGTGGTTTTTACCATTTTACATGCTACTCGCGGGCTATAGGGATGCAACTCGTGGGTACGCCTGCTATGAAGATGCAACAAGCGGGTAGGAATAAAAATAAGGCAAACTGGTATCACTGAAGGATAAAAATGGATCTGAGTCACTGAAATGGATCCTATAGGCCAGAGAATTCTGATGCTCACAGGGTGGAAGATTTCTGTGTAACACAACCCGGTTGGTGGTGTCCAAATCATCTCGGCACATGCTTATTTTACCAGTGCTGCGATTGTGAATATAATGCCATGGCAGAATGGCGGCTCGAGCATTAATCCTGAAGGTACGGGTTCTAACTATAATCATGATTAAGTATCAAATTAAATGTGGCAATTATGAACATGTCTTGTCTTTTATCACTATCAGAATTTTGTACACACTTAATCACCAAAGAATGTGTTAGGAGTAACAACCCGACCGTCATTTTACCCGATTCATACCAAAATTTCCCAATTATGCCATTTTTCCTTAATTGTATCATCTTGCCGCGGGTTGAAAACTATGCCATCTTTCCTAAAATGCCCAATTTCAAACTCCAGCTACTCCATGAATGTTCGAAGGCTGCAACTTCGACGTCTGAACTGATAACCACTGTATTTGCTGTCCGAATTACGAAACAAGATTGATATGGGTAACCCGGTTAGGCATGAACCTGAAAATATGGAAGCTCTGCGTGCCAATGCGGAAGTTTTCGCCATTTTTGCAGCAGCTGGGTGGACCGAGTATTTCCAATGTCTAAACGGTTTCCACATCGAAACGGCATTACAGTTCATTTTTAACTTGACTGATACTCATTCTGAAGTTAAGGGGGTATGCATTGAGGTTACGGAAGCCATTATATCTGAGGTTACTGGCTTACCCCTGGTTGGGAAGAAATTGTTTGGACGGAAGGTGCCGAATTCAACTGCAATAAGGGAATTTCTTGCAGTTTGGGAGAATGTTCGTCCAAAAGGCCGTGGAATTGCACTGGACTCGTTACCTCATCCCTAGGATCAAGTGGCAATTTTTCTGAAGAAGTATATCTCCTGTGAAGGTAGGTACCAGATTGTCTATTTTTCCAAATTCCCTTTGTTATCTCATCTACTCTATGGAAACCTAGTTAATATGCCTTTTTATCTCTTTAAGACCGTACAAAATATGGCTGGTTATGCAAGAACAGTCCAACACCTTGTTTCCTCCCTCACCAATCATGGCCTAATTAAATTGCTTATCTTGAGGGCCATTGCATGTCATAATTTGACCTGGGCTCAATTTCTTACTGGAGCCGGGGTAATTAGAGAACCTGTACTGGAATTGGGGGGTATTACAGAAGGAGAAGAGGACCAGAGCTCCTCAAATCCAGTTCGGGGGGAGGATGGAAACATAAATAATAGGGAAGGAGAAGTAGATATAGGGGAAGCGACGATAGCAATGGACCCTGGTATAGATGGGGTATCTGAAAATAAAAATATAGGGGAAGCTGTGACTTCGGGGAACCCTGTCATTGAGGAGATAGTGATGGAAGTTAGGGAAGATGAGGTAGCAACATCAGAAGCTACAACAACAACCAACCCTACAGGGGAAGAAACAAACCCAATTGAAATTGCAGTAAGGGTGGCGGCTGAGGTAGTGGAAATGGCGTCATTATTAGTTGCAGCAAAAGAAGATGAAGCTGGAGCAGTTGTTGAAGCTGCAACTGCGGAAGTGGAAATGCATGAAGGAGAATGCCAGGAAAAGGCAGCAGAGGAAGGGAATATGGAAGTGTTGGATACTGCATCCTCCCCGGAAGTCAAGGGAACTATTGTGGAAGACGAGGAATTCGATTTTCCCTCTAAAAATTTGGAAACCCCTGTGTCACAGAATAAAAGAAAAAGAACAGGGAAGAAGGGCCAGACAACTACTTCAGCAAGGAAGAGAAACCCAGAGATGCTACAACAGTGGAAACAAGCAGTGTTGATCAGCCATCGGAAGGGGTGAAGAGAAGAAGGACTTGGTCTATGGTAGCAACTGAAACAACAGGTGAAATTGGGGCAAATATTGAATTACTAGTAGCTGAGACAGCAGCTGAAATTGGGGCAAATATTGAATTACCAACAGCTGAGACAACAAGGGAAATTAGGGTAAATATTGAAGTACCTTTAGCAGAAGCAGCATGTGTAGTAGGGACAGGCATAGAAATCCCTACTTCAATTCCCAAAACACCTGCTGACACACAGGAACCTGCTATTAATGAACCCCATATTGAAAATATCTTGTATGAAAATGAACTTTTAAAGGAAGAAGTGCAAACACTTCGAAATGAATTGGAGAAATGGAAGGAAATAAGTAGGAAAAAAGCAAAGAGGAGTCTGGATATATTGGTGGAAGCTGCAGAACAAGTGGAAAATTCATTCCTTGACTTGATCCATGAAGAGCCGGGAAAAGTGATATGCCCAGAATGTGGAGACATATATAAAATAGTAGGGCATAAAGTCATATTGGTGGACCTTGCTGCATAAGCACCTGGACAGACAAAGCAAGAAGTAGAAGTGCCTGTAGTTGAGCTGATGGAGGAAAATGAGCCAAGAATGGACTTAATCCTATATCTGGAACCATAAGAAGAAGAAGATATGCAAACTCAACCATCAGGAGATATAGAATTACTCATGGAATAGTCTCATTGCTCAGCAGACATTGAGGTACTCCAAAAACCTTCTCAACAACTTGGAGAAATGAAGGAAAATGACGTTGTCACACAAGAACCAACACCCTTGGAAATATTTACTAAAGTTGCAACTCGAATTGAAGTTGTTGAAGGTAAAATCCAAGAAGAAAATGCTGTTACACAAGAACCAACATCTTCAAAAATGTTTGTTGAGGTTGCAACTCAAACCGAGGAGGAAGAGGTTGAAATGGAGAGAAAGGACGTTGTCACACAAGAACCAGTAGTCCCAGAATCAATTGCTGAGATTTTAATACAAACAGAGGTCACTACAAAACCAATGGAAGATGAGGCTACTACACCATCAATCCACAAAGGGGAAGTTGAAACATCTGGTGATGAGATAAGAATGCTACCATCTCAAGGCATCATTAATTTAGATTCTGATGATGAAAAGGATGTGGTGGATGGAAGAATTCGGTGATTGGAGAAAAATATTTTCTCACTAAATCTTGAGCTAGATAAATGGAAGAAATATATTACTTAGTGCAAAAAAGGAATAGTACCCCTCCATGAATATAGAAATGTTGTCAGGGGATTGAGAGAGAAATGGGCTGAGGAATTGTTCTTCCAAAAAATCCAGTGGGAAAATGTTCAAAAGGAATTGGCGGAATCGAGGAAATTCAATTCCATACAACAGGAGAAGGATCAATTGTATACTCTTTCCTAGGAATTACTAAGTTGTAGGGCTCCATCCCCTTCTTACCTTGTCTTTCTTTACGAACATACAATTTTATTCAAGATGAAGGCATTAAAAGAAGGAAGGCCATTTGAGTTAATTACAGCCTCCCAGTTTTCAGAAACTTTCTCGGAAAGCAATGATGAGGAGCAAAATCTATTGTGTGAATTATATTTACATGATAAAGCCTACTATGCTGACTCCCATGCTAATCGTGTTCTTCATTTGGGGGATATTCAGTTGATAGAATTTGCTTCTTTTGTCATCAACCATGTAAAATGGCGAGATGCCTTCCAAACCATCACAAAGAATGAGGAAAATTCCACTCTTTGGATTAGAAATGAACCTTGGCTTCCAATAGGACTCAAGGCCAGGTATGCAAAGGCCCTTGAATTTCTTGAGATTGTTCAACATTTGGAGAATTTGCAAGATAGAATCATCACTGCCTGTGTTGGGATAATTTCTAGTAATCAGCAGCATGCCCTACAGGGTAGTGAGTACAGATGGTTATATTCCTCTCCATCTTTGAAAGAAAGGGATCCATATTGCTTTGAGAATTTTAAGCAGGCTTTAGCAAGGGTGCCTAGGTATGTTTAGTGCATGAAAATGTGTGGAGCTGGGTGGCTTGGGTTTAGATTCAAGTTTCCTTTCATATGGCTTCTTGTGAGCCCTTATAGAAACAGTTATGTTTTGACCAAAGAAGAGGAGGAGCAGTGTTGGGAGAAGTGGGCTGCCTGTCAGGGATTTGTGCATCATGGGGAACCAACAGAACTTGCCAAGAATCTCACCAATCTTCATAGGTTTAGTCTGGATTCAGATTCAAACTAGTGGAATTTGTTGCATGAGGACATGCAATTGGATAGTTGGGGGGAGATGTTGGGCCCTGAAAATGCCCCTTTTTGACCACACCTATTTCATCATTTTGCCCTGTTATACCCTAGTTTCATAAACCATATACATGCCTTTTTCTAGAACAATCAACAATCCTGACAAGGTATAATTTATTATTGCTTCATTTAATTAAATTCCTAAGATTGTTATGGTTATGAATTCTAGCCTTCAATTTATGCTAACTTGTGTTGATTTCATTAAGTTAAGATCAAAGCACAGGTGTATCAGCTGCAATGCCTTGGGAAAGAATCGTGTGTGGTGCCAGCTATTACTGATCCTTCATATCCAAAGGGACAACGCATCTCTCCATGTGAAGCTGTAGCAGGTCGCTGAAATAGAGCATAGTTGCAACAGACATGACGCCTCCCAATTTGTTAAACCGTTGATCCATTGACTGCCAGAGTAAGAACATCCTTCATGATTAACGATCTCATTCATTATGGCTATAATAGTTTAGCTGTAACTCTGCAGCACGAAGATCATAGATTTTCATTGCTACACGAAATTAGTGGATCATGAACTGTATTTTGCATGTATAAATATGGGAAGGATTTCAAAGTATGGGGTTGGTGAATTATCATTTTGTACGGGCTGTAACAGAGATTGATACTATGGATTACCTTCTTTTAATGAAGAGCAGAGTTATTTCCATTTATGTGTCTTAATTTGTGGTAGTTCACAGCGCCTATGTTAGAAGGACAGGTCCCACCTTCTCATAGAGATTGCCGAGTTAAGTAGGTAGTTAGATTTATTTCCTGTTGTGTGTTTATGGAATTGCATTAGGCATATTTCTGATAGTTGCAACAGAGATTTATAATTGCATTCTTTATTGGTAGTTTATTCTATGCATTACGAATAGCTGCAACTGTGTGGTGTGACAATCGACTGTTTAGGTTAGTTTTGATTATGCATGTGTGTTCAATAGCTGTTACAGCCAAGCTCATCTTCCATTCCTTTCAGTTATTTATGCTTCCTAGGATTTCAAATGGTTATCAATTTATAGTTTAGGTTTATTTCTTGATTCTGGTTGTTGTTGTATATTTATTGAATTCATAGATTGGACAAATTATAATTGAGTAACGGTAGCTACTGGATGGATAATTTTGGTAAAGATTTAGTACTGTAGTTTGATAATTATAGGATTTAACTTCTTGCAAAAGTAATCTAGTTCATTTTCATTCGTAAATTAGTAACTGCTAGGTTGATTTATGTAGGAAGGTAGTTGCACTTTGAATTCCTAGATGTATCAGTTAGATTAGTTTCTTTATGGAATGAGTTCGGCTGAGCAGATAGATAGGATTATCATCTTCATTTATTCAATGAATTGCTGGAAATGTTTATGCATAGATTGTGCTTATTGCCATTGAAATAAAAGACTTCCCTGGGTTTGACAATTTATATTGAGCATCCTCTGTGTTAGTTGTAATTAATTGAAATATAGGGTGACCAACATGATCCAGTACCTTGAACTGAAGATACCTATGTCACATGAGGTATGGAAGCCCGTGACTCCTCATACTCCAACTCTCTAGACTTCTTGAAGGCTCTCTCCTCCTCAAATCTCACTTCCCACCTCACAACCACATTCCTCTGCGCAGGAAGATAAATACAAAAAGCCTTCGAAGTCTCATCATAGCCCACAAAGATTCCTCTCTTTGCAGTGGGATCCAACTTTGTCCTCTTGTCTGAAGGGACATGAGAGTAAGTCAAGAAACCAAATATGCGAAAATGACCAACCTCAGGCTTCTTTCCTGTGAACAGCTCCTTAGGAGTCTTCCTCCCCAAGGCAATATGGGGACTCCTGTGCTAAAGGTAAACATTGGTACTGCAAGCCTCTGCCCAAAGAAAGAAAGGAAGACTCTAATCATGAAGCATAGCTCTCGCTGCTCCCACAATAGGCCCATTCTTCCTTTCAGCTACTCCATTATTCTTAGGAGTATATGGTACTATCAAGTGTCTCTGTATGCCCTCATGTATGAAAAACTCATCGAACTCATTGGAGGTATACTTGCCCCCATTGTCTGATCTCAGAACCTGAATCCTCCGCCCTATCTAATTCTCCACAAGAGCTTTGAACTCTTGGAAGGTCCGCAAGACATCAACTGACTTCTTGCTCCTCAAGAAGTAGAACCAGGTTTTCTTGGAATAGTCATCGATGAAACTCACATAATACTCAAATCTTGTCAAGGAAACAAATGACATAGGACCACATAAATCTGAGTGAATCAAATCAAGCACCCCTGCTAACCTGCTGTCACTGCTCAAAAAGTAGTCTTGGTGTACTTTCCCAAAGCACACCCTCTGCATACATCACTGTGCTCTATGCTGAACTTTGGTAGACCTGTAACCATACTCCTCAACAATCTCAAAGCTAGATGATGCAAATGGGCCATCCTCCGATGCCATAGCTCGCAAATCTCACTACTACTGCTGTGTGCCAAAGCATGCTGGGGTTGAAATAAGAGCTTGTATAGTTTTCCGCATCTAACCCCAATGTCCAAAGAGGTAGATGTTCCTACAGTCTTGGGGAATATATGCACATGTCCATCCATGAAACAAACCCCAAGACCCCCATCCTCAATGGTGGAAACTGATACCAAGTTCTTTTTCAGCCCAGGGAAAAACATAACATCCCTCAAAAACATAGGACTCACGGACTCCCTCTGAAAAGTAATGGTCCCATGACCAACAGCTATGACAACTGTGTCATCTCCCAGTACAACCTCCACATCTACACTTGTCTGTGAAAGCTCGGAGAACATCTCTCGAGCACCTTCCATGTGACTCAAAGATCCACTATCAATATACCAAGTGCTGGTGGTAGATGCACCCATCTGATGGTCAGTCAACAAGGAATGCTCCCTCTCGATATCTAAATTAGTGATGGTGATAATAGAGTCTCTCCCTCTCTCTCAACAAGTCCAGCACAAAGAGAAAACTCTCTCTGAAATCTCTCTCCAAAATCATCAATCTCTGCCGAGGCTGCTGTCTGCTGCTTCTTCTTCTTCTTTGGACACTGTGAAGCATAGTACCCAAATCCCTGACTAGAAAAGCACTTGACTTTGCTTAAGTCCTTCTTCTGTCCACCCTGTTGCTGCTGCTACTTAGCCCCACCCTTCTTGGGGCCCTTCTTGGATTTATTCTTTCCTTTTGCAGTCGAAGCCATGTTTCCCTCATCCTCCCTACTCTCTGAAGAGCTTCCCTGCAAAAGAGCTCTCCTGGTCTCCTCTTGCACAAAGTCATCCCACAGTTTATTCCAAGAAGGTATGTTCTCCCTGCCAACTATAACCTGCACAAAAACAACCCATGGTTTGGTCACACCATTCACTGCTGCCCGCACTAACTTAGTGGCTGAAACTACCTCCCCAACTACTGCAAGCTCATCTCTAACTTGAGATATCCTCGTGAGGTAGGATGTCACTCCCTCTGCATTGTTCATCTTTATACCCTTCAGCTTCTCTCTTAAGACCATCTTCTGGTTCTCATTAGTGCTCTGGTATAAACTGGTCAAAGCATCCAACATTTTATATGCACAGTATTTACCTAAAATATGTGGAATAATATGGTCTTTAACTACATCTAGAAAAATTCTCCTAGTCTTACAGTCTTTCTTGTTGAAAGAAGCTAATGCTTGTGCATCAGTGGAAGCGAGAATCTGAATTGGTTTAGTTGTTGTATTGTTGACCACTTCATCTCAAAGTTCATTCTCTTCCAAAATCAACATTATCCTAGCCTTCCATGGAACAAAATTCCCTGTCCCATCTAACCTATCTTCCAACCTAAGTCCTATATCCATCTCACTGCCAAATCAACAAGGTGCTGCCCACTAACAAAAGAAATTACTGATAGTCTAAAATAACTTTAGTTTTCTTCCCACCAAGCTCTGATACCATGAAAGTTTTATGAGAATCAACCCAACCCGGTTTTCAATTCAAATTTTCATAGTTTAATGCCCAACCCAGTTTTGTATGATGGATGGAAATTTCACATAATTTTTAGACATTGAAAACACAACTGAAACTCATATTTAATGGCAGAAAAATAATTATTAAATGCACACCATAAAAATTTCAGTCTCAGAATTTTTTGGCAAATTGCCTAGGAAAAACCCACAAGGGGAAAACCTGTTAGAGAGAGAGAGAATAATTTATTTCTTTAGAAAATTTCAGTACAACAGTTTACAGTCAAAATCAACTTATCTCAACCACCAACTTCCACCGAAAACTGTGCTTTAGCTGCCTCAAAATATGTGCAGTATGACCCTAAAAAATAGTGCCCAAAATGCCTCGGGAATCATGCCTAGTCAACAGTACGGACGCACAACAATTTATTGTAGCTATACGGTCCTCGAAAACTGTGCCCACTACCTTGGGATTCATGCCCAGAAAATCAACCTGGAAACTCGTGCTGTACAGACCAGCATTAAATGCTGCTGTACGGTCCTCGATTTCTATGCCACTATACCTTCACGCTGCCTTGGGATTCATGATGTCGGAATATCTTTGGAAATGTGCCATTAATTCTCTCAGCTACTATCTGCTCCTCCTCTCAAGGAATTCGATCTCTCGCTTGCTCATTCTCTTCAAGTGAAGTGAAAATGCCTTTCCCTTGCCTTTTTGAGTGAAACCCTAGGGTGAGTGAAAAGCCATCTAATCCAAGGGCCCAGATTGAATTAGATGTGGGGTTGAGAATAAATGCACATTTAATTCTCATGAAAATTAATTTCATTCACCTCACTTAAATTGATCAAAAAGTAACTTTAATTTGTAAAGTTAAGTTAAATGCTCATCTCAAGTCATTTAATGCAAGGGTCACTTTATTTCCCCTTTTAAGTGACTAAGGCAAAAGTCACCTAGGGGAAAACTTTCCTAGGTAAAAAATTCAACAAAAGCAAGGCTTGTGGTGAAAGGCTATGCACATAAAGAAGGAATTGACTATGAAGAGATGTTCTCTCCCACAACAAAATGGTTACCAATCATACCTTACTCTCTTTGGCTGCACAAAATGGGTGGAAAGTCCACCAGATGGATGTAAAAACAACTTTCTTGAATGGAGACTTGAAAGAAAATGTCTTCATGTTTCAGCCAGAAGGATTTGTTGTGAAGGGACAAGAACAAAAGGCGTGCAAACTCGAAAAGTCCTTGTACATCCTGAAACAAGCACCTTGAGCATGGTATGAAAATCTAACCGAGCATATTTTAAAGATGAATTTCAAACACTATAATCTTGATGATGCAACATTGTTTGTAAAGAAAGTTGGAAGATTTGTTGTGTTTCTTGTGGTGTATGTAGATGACCTTTTGATGATAGGGAACACTGAAAGTTATATTGCATCCATAAAGCAAGATTTGAAGAAGGGCTTTGAAATGATAGATCTGGGACACCTTCATTACTACTTGGGAATTGAACTCACTCAACATCTTAAGTACATATTCATCTCCTAGAAGAAGTGTGTTGGAGAACTGTTGAACAAATTTCGCATGACAGAATGCAACCCTCTCTCAACTACAATGGAACAAAAGTTGAAGCTCACCTCAATTGAAGGAAAATAATTCGAGGACGCGACCAAGTACCGACATCTTGTAGGAAGCCTTATCTACCTTACCACCACCAGACAAGATATTTCATATGTTGTTGGCATCCTTTCAAGGTTCATGCACAAACCTTATGAAGGACACTAGTTTACTGCAAAAAGAGTTCTAAGATACTTGAAGGGGACTTAGGACTTTGGACCCAAGTAATCTAAAGTGGATGACTTCAAACATATAGGGCACTTTGATTTAGACTTCGATGGCAATAAATAGACAAGAGTGTCTACTTTTAGATACACAATGAGTCTTGGGTCAACAACTATCAACTGGAGATCACACAAACAGTCAGTTCCAACAGAGTCAACAACATAAGCAAAATATGTGGCTGTTGCAGAAGCAATGAAAGAGATTGTGTGGCTCAGGAAGATACTTGAAGATTTGCATGAGAAGCAAGAGAAATCCACTCCCTTATTGATAGACAACACTTATGCAATCAAATTGGCCAAGAATCCTAGATTCCATGATCAAACCAAGCGCATCAACACAAAATACCATTTGATTCGACATCATGTAGTGGCCAAGACAATTCATTTACGACATTGTTCCATGAACAAGCAAATTGTAGACATCTTTGCCAAAGCGCTTGGACAAGAAAAATTTGAAAAGTTTAGAACCATGCTCGGACTTACAAACACCCCTTCGGATTAAGGGGGGAATGTTGGAAACGTAAGCCTTTGGGATTATTGGTTCCAAGACATAATTGTAAATATTTAGAATGTGAAGAGCCCGTAGGAATTTAGATAGCCATTGGAAGATGGAAACCAAGAACCATCTAAATATTCATAAATAAATGTCTTTACTGCATTGAATGACATGAATTTGGGAGGTATTTGCTTTGACACAAGAGAATAAATATTGATGCCAGTCAGATTGTGTTAAATTATTGCATCGAGAATAGCGAGGTGCTCTACAGCCCAGTATGGTGATGTCCTGTAACGTGGGTAATGATGTGGCAACAACAAAAAATTAAAAAAATCTATCTGGGAGCATATTTCTACTTAATTTTAAATTTTACATAAATATAACAAAATTAAAACCAGCATAGATTCATCTTAAACCTTGATCTATCAAGCACAATGAGAGATTATTATTATTATTATTATCTCAATTCTTTTAGACATTAGGAAAAAGAATTACACCAAGAAATTTGATGTCTCTCAGTGCTTCATAGATATGGGTTTAAGATTGATCTATGCTGGTTTAAAAAATGGATTCCATCCTACTGAATAATGCTCATGCTTTTATTTCAATTGCATAATTGACAAGAAACAACTTTTCATATATCGATATAGATTTAATTTATTTTTGTTTATATCTCATTCAGGTGATATTAGTGCCTTATTCCTGCTCTCAAATGTTCTGGGGCCATAGGCTCATGTTATTCTGGCACCTAGTCCTTTTAAATGCATTTGATGTAATGGTTGTGATAGATTTGTCTTCACATATGCAGAGTTGAAAATTGATCATTAGTTTTTGGAGGCCAAAATTCAAGTAATTTTAAGTGATAAAGGTGGGTGTTGTGTTTATTTTGAACTTGAAAATTTAGAAGTTTTTTCGATTACCATTTACTTGGCAGCATCTAACTTCATTCAGTAAAATCTTTTTTAAATACCATGGGTGCCTCCAGGTTCAGTTCTGACTGAAGAATTGTGGAGGCTTGATCGCTGCATTGAGCCAATGTGGTGTTTTTGTTGTTGTTTCACAAGGCTTGTACGCTACAGAGTGTTATCAAAATCCAAGAGCCAAACAAAAACAAAAGGGTTTAAAAATTGTGGTTGCAATTGATATTGTGAGAGTATGCATTTTGAGTAAGGTGGGGATATAAGCAAAATCTTGGTATCAGTGACTGCTACATTTTCAAGACAATAAAGCGACCTATGAAGAGGATTTGGCAAGTAGTGGTCATCGGTAGCCGTTGACATAGTCATTTTGTGGTGAGAACCAATTTATTTTTGCATAAAATTAATAATATAATTCCCATTCAACATTGAGGGAATTGTTAAATTCAGTCCCAGTTTTCATTTTGAAAAATTCACCCCTCTTTGTGTTTCCATCTTTTCTCGAAATGAAGTTTAATAATTGTATTTATTGATGCAAGGTTATATGTTTGGGTTGATAAAAAAATTGGCTTTTAGTCTAATAAGCAATGCATGAAGTTAATTATTCATAGATCCATTTAATTAATTACAAATGGGGGTTAACATAGATTGTATTTTTAATTAATTAATTAAAAATATTATAATAATTTTGAAAATAGCAAAATTAATAGTTAGTTAGTGTGATGAGTTATCTTAAGTTGTTGAGTTCTTTCATCTTGGTTTTAGAGTCTATTGATGTTTTGGCTGTTTTTGTTGCATGCCTTGCCGTCTTTGTGGTTAAAAATATATTATAATAATTTTGAAAATAACAAAGTTAACAATTACTTTCATAAGTTAGCGTAACGTAAGTTGTTGAGTTGTTTGATATTTGTTTTAGGCTCGATTATTGTTTGACTGTTTTTGTTGCATGCTTTGATGTCTTTGTTGTTAGTACTATAATCAATGTGGATGAGTTTATAATTTATTTTGTTAAGTTTTTTTTTAAACAACAAAATTAATTATTAACATAAATTAACAAAACTTTGAAAATGTATCATTTAATTAATTAAATAAAAAATATAGATTACACCTTTAAAAAATAGAAAAAATCATCATTTTTTTTCAGAAATTGAAAGTAGTGCAGGTTAATCATGTGCATACAATTACATATTAAAAAATAACAAAGTTAAAGAAATGCAAGTAATATATTAAGATAATTCCAAGAGTAAGACAAAAGCCTTGATACAAAGTAAACAAAAAAGAATAATACAAAGTAAAAAGTAAATATGAGACTTAAACTAGAGACTTTAGAGCTTAGGATTAGGTGGTAAATATTATGTTAGCCGAAAACAAAAAAAAATAATACAAAGTAAAAAGTAAATATGAGACTTAAACTAGAGACTTTACTATTTACTTTTAATACAAAGTAAAAAGTAAACATGAGACTTTAGAGTGTTTGTCGAGTAACAAAATAATACAAAGTAAACAAAAAAGAATAATACAAAGTAAAAAGTAATAAATATTATGTCGGCCATAAACAAAAAAGAATAATACAAAGTAAAAAGTAAATATGAGACTTAAACTAGAGACTTTAGAGCTTAGGATTAGGTGGCTCACGTATTGCACTGAAAGCTATTCAAAGAGAGGCTTGCACCTCGGGATATTTGATCCCTCTTGGCGCTTGATAGAGCCTAGGATTTGGATCTTTTTACATCATTTCGATATATATAAAGGCTTAGATGATAGAGTTAGGGGCCCAATTTTTAATCTATTTATTAAATCGTTGATATTAGAGGTTGGTTTGAATTATGTTTGAGACATAGCTTGTTCCTCTTTGTTTTATGACATTTTATCATTTTTTGAAGAAGTTTTCATGAAATTTGTTCCATTAGTGATTTTAGGTTCCAAAAGCTCCCTTGGGTAGTGCCCACTCGAGAATAGATCACAAGAACCCTCTTTTATGTTGTTTTTTTGTCAATTTTGTACTTTAACTTATAACAACATTCTTATTTTTGTGCATTCCTATGATTGATTTTACTTCATTCACATTGTAATGATCAATGCTTTGGAATGGATATTATGAATCTATAAATATTTTAAGTTGATATTGTGATGATTTCTTTAATCTAGTATCTACATGGTGGATATTGATTCAAGGAGACATCTCATTTTGTTAGCTTTTCATCTACTAGGAAGTAGCCTTGCTTCTATTTGATTTTTAGGATATTGTAAAAAGAGATGGAAGTTAAAGCCATTACCTTAGCCCATGGGAGGTGAAATGGGATGAGTTGCCATAGTTGTTCATTTATCTTGTTACAATATCATTGAGTTTTAAACCAGAATAGCTTTTTGTAGTGTAATACACCAAGGAACCCGAATTATTATTGTTTTTATAAGATCTTATGTTATTATTTGATTTGACATTATTGACCAATTGAGGTCAAGACGTTTGTAAATGAATAATTATTAAATAGCTAAGGGAATCGAAACTGAATTCGCTGTTGAAGAGTGTTTGTTGACCCACAAGGAGAAATGACAAGTGTAAAGAGGAAACCCATCATGGAAAGACAAACTGGTAAAGGAGAAAATGATGCAGGAGGCATCCTCCCTAAAATTCAGGTCGTGACTCCTGTTGGAGTGGTTACGAGAAGGTGGCTCATGAATGACCTAAGTCCTAGGAAAATGCTATAAAGCATCGATTTCATCCATTGAGTAGGAGGATTATGATGAAGTGGAGAATAGGATGAGTATTGATTCATCCAATGAGCAGAAGGCTTATGATGAAGTGAGATTGTGACCTAGCTTGTGCAAGAGGAACTCTATGACCAGTCTTTGTCCTTGTGGTTCAACAAAAAGGCTTGGTGGTTTCAGAACAAGTAGTTTGACAGTTCTGGAAGTTTGTTTGGGAGGAACGACCTTCAGTTTTGATTTGCCTCTACCGGTTCAGGTTCTATTTATTTATTTTTCAAATGTTTGTTTACTGTGAATGATAGCTAGATTGTTATTCAGAATGATTACCTTCCTTAGTTTATGTTTCATTATTTATTTCTGAAATGTCTGTTATTGTAAATGATATCTAATTTGTCAAGCATAATGATTGCATTGCTTAGTCTAGGTTCCATTTAATTATTTCTGAAACTATCAATCACTTTAAATGATTCCTAAATTGTTATTTATAATGATTTTATTGCTTATGTATGTATCAACTGTCTTTTATCTTTTTGCAATTATTAAGGTCTGTAAATGATATATAGATTGTTAGGAAAAATGACCACATTTCTTAGGATATTACCAACTATTGCATCACTATTTTGAACTTACCTTGTACTGTAAATAATCCCTAAATTGTTAGACAATTCATGTTTTTTTTCCATTATTCCTTCTATTCTGAAATGACTGTACATTACCATTTTTACTGTACATTATTGTTTACGGTAACATTGATCATTCATCTTCTTTATTTCAGTAGTTTATAGTTATATATCAATCATGTATCGAAGTCTGTTTAAATCCCTTAATGTTATAAGAAAAATAATGTATAGGGTTGATTGCAAATGGGTTTATAGAATAGGTGTTTGATCTATAACTATGTTATATATATATAAATCTAGGTTTATATAAAATTAAACGTAAATATTTATAGAAAAAAATGTTTATATTTTTTTACAAAGACAAATAGATAAGTAATTATACTCTCAAAGCTTATACAGAGTCAAATGGCTTAAATAAGTAAGAGTCCATAACAGAAGCATATGTTTATAGAACATAGGCGACTGGTTTAGACATTTTTGTGTTACATAGATTTAGTTAGAATAACTTATAACACATTGGAAAGATAATTTTCACATTCAAACCCTAGATTTTGATTAATAATCTGTAATAATCTTCAATTTCAAACAAGGTTTCAATATCTGCTTTACCTGTTAATTGTTTCTCGTAAACCGTCGAATCCAGCGCAACCTGCATTATGCATTCGCAATTGGGACGTGAAATTGCTCTTTTAAAACCTTGAAAATTGGAGTTCCGCAACCTTCATCCGTAATGTGAAAGTCAGAATGCGGAACCATTAAAATTAAGCAAACGAAATTTGGAGTTCCGCAATCCACATCCCCAACGCAGAAGTCGGAATGTGGAACTGTAAAAATAAACAATCGAATTTTGGAGTTCCACAATTCACATCTGCAACGTGGAAGTCAGAATGTGGAACCGTAAAAGTAAACAATCGGATTTTGGAGTTCCGCAATCCTCATTCGCAACGCGAAAGTCAGAATGTAGAACCGTAAAAATAAACATTTGGAAATTGACATTCCGCAACTTGCATCCGCTATGCGGAAGTTTGGAATGCAGAAGTAGTCTGAACTCATCTGTATAACCAAAGTTCCCACAACCTGAAGCCCACAATGCGGAAGTCAGAAAAGCAGAAACCTTAATATTTAACAGTTAAAAATATGGGGATCCGCAATACATAGTTCTTCAATATTAACGAAGAAATTATGCATTAGACAATGCGGAATTTACATGTTAGTAATCTAATTGAAGATTCATGCAAGGTTTTGTAGGGTTTAAACCCTCATCATGCTAAAATGTGCTAGGTTAAATACTTAGGTAATGATGCTTATAATCCTAAGCTAAATATGGCCATAAAAGAAGTAAGGTTAAGATCCTAAACCCTAGCATACAAATGCAACAAATGGGATGATTCCTAGACCTTGGATGTTATTCAAGAACAAAACCTTGACATGCTGCTAAATTTGGTTTAGAGTCCAGTATGTAAAGCACGTAAATTAATTTATTTTCCGCAATACTAGAAGTACAAAAGTATACATGTCTTTATCCTATTAATTTTTTTTTATTATGGGTATTTTTGAGTGTGTGGCATAATGGTATCGGGGCATGCTTACAACACTTGGACTAAAGGGCTCAACATTGAAACAATTACAAACAGAAAACTAACATATGTGTTATAGTTGATTCTCTTATGTTCAGAAGAGAAGTATAACCTTGATTTTGCAGGAACTATGGCAGATGTTGAAATGTCAGCTGAAGAAGAATCCCATCCTAAAGAACAAGTAAACAATGAATAAGAAAATATTAATGATGATAATCTGTGGGTGTATCTAAATGAGATTAGAAATGATAATCCATCTGAATTGTTACAAACAGAAAAATACTTAAAACCAGAACTACAAAGTCTTAAGAAAGATAATGAACGCATTATGAAAGCACAAGATGAATTAAACAATGTCTTGTTAACAAAAATAAATAATCAGGAAGCAAAAAGGAAAAAATGAACTGAGAAAGAAACATTAAAGACTGCATCTTATAAACGCAAGGAAAGGAAATTAAAATATTCAGATAGTGAAACTGAGTCTTCAAGTGGAAATTCACCTAAACAAATTAAACAAAATTTCAAAGAATCTATTGAAAGTAGTGATGGTGATAAATATAGTAGGAAAAGTAAACCTTATGAAGATATTTCTGGTGAATTTAAAAATATAAAACCTCATATGTTCAATGGTGATATTGAAACCAAAGAAGAAGTAGAAGCCTATCTTTCAGGAATGAAAAAGTATCATATTTACAACTACTCTAATGAATTAAAAGCAAAGATAACAATTTATAACCTAACGGGAAAGGTCGACATTTGATGGAAAGACATCAAGAAAGTAAAATGCATTAAGGAATGGCACTTAACTTGGAAAAGTTTCAAGAAATACTTTAAAAGCAAATACTTGTTGAAACAGTATTATGAGTAAAAAACAAAAGAGTTTTATGATTTAAAACTAGGAACTTTTACAATGAAGGAACTGTGCAGTAAATTTTCGAGTTTATTACGTTATGTACCTTATATTATTGATGAAAAAAAAAAATACAACTTTTTCTCAACTGTTTACCAACAATTTATAAGAAGAGAATTGAATATGACAATCCAAAGACATTGGATGAAACTATGAGTAAAGCAAATTTCTGTTATGATCAAATAAGAACAAAAAAGATAATGTACCAAGTTGGAAGAACATAAAACATGAAAGCTTTGAACACAAAAGAAAAATTATGAGATTTAATAATAATTTTGGAAATAATCATCGAAACTATTAGAGAAATAATTTCATAATTTTTAGGCCACAAAATCCTACAGTAATAAAAGAAAGAGAAGCATCTACTGGCTATAATAAAAATACTGTTCAAAGGGAACCTTTAAAATGTTGGGAATGTGGTGAACCACATTATTTTAAAGACTGTCCAGTTAGAAAAAAGTTTTAACAACGTTCACAATGTTTAAGAAGATGCTACGGTTGGAGATGTAGCAAGGAGCATGCCCAGAATTTGCGCAGCATTGGAGAACATGCAATCAGACAATCAAACATCTATGGTAGAAATTGAAGGTATGTTAAAAGATAAACCAATATCCATATTAATTGATCCATGTGCAAATTTAAGTCACCGGGAATTGTAGAACTGTGTAAATTACAACAGAATAAATTTGAAGTCTTGGTTAGTTCAACTTGCTACAAGCACAAAATGAAAAGTCACTAGTTTTGTGAAAGGATATGAATTTATTATGAATGGTTTTACAACATATGCTGATTTCAATATTATGCCTTTAGGATCTTATGATTTATTGATAGGAATGGATTGGTTAGAAAAACATAGAGTAATTCTGAATTGCTATGGTAAAACTTTCTCATGCATAGACAAAGAAAGTAGACCTATAATAGTTAAAGGAATTCCAAGGAAAACTACTATTAGAGAAATTTCTGCTTTACAAATGAAAATGTATGTTCGCAAAGGTTGTAAAGTATATGTTGTTTGTATAAATGATGACAAAGATAAAAAATATTGAAATTAAAATAGATGATATTCCAGTTTTAAAAGTTTTTAAGGATGTGTTTTCAGAAGAAATTCCCGGATTACCTCCAAAAAGGGAAATAGATTTGACTATTGATTTAGTATTGGGAGCAGTACCAACTTCAAAAGATCCTTATCATATGAATACCTTGGAACTTAATGAATTAAAAGCTCAAATTCAAGAATTGATTGATAAAAAATACTTTCGAACAAGCGTTTCTCCTTGGGGAGCACCGGTCTTATTTGTAAAGAAAAATGATGGTACTTTAAGGTTGTGTATAGACTACAAACAACTTAATAAAATGAAAATTAAAAACATATATCATTTACCTCAGATCGATGACTTATTCGACCAATTTCGAGGATCAACAATATTTTCAAAGATAGACTTGAGATTCATATATCATCAAGTCATAGTTAAAGATGAAGATATATATAAGACAACTTTTAGGACCATATACGGTTACTATGAATTTGTTGTAATGCCTTTTGGGTTGACAAATGCTCCAGCATCTTTTATGTGTTTAATGAATAATATATTAAGTAGATATTTAGATAAATTTGTAGTCGTCTTCATCGATGACATATTAATCTATTCTAAAAATCAACAAGAGCATGGAGAGCATTTACAAACAGTCTTACAGGTATTAAGAGAACAAGAAATTTATGCTAAATTCAGTAAATGTGATTTCTTTAAAGATAAAATCCAATACTTAGGACATGTAGTGTCTAAAGATGGTATATCGATGGATCTCGATAAAATTAAAGCTATCATGGAATGACTTGTGTCTAAAGATGTATCTGATGTTAGATCCTTTATGGGAATTACTAGATATGATCGTAAATTTATTGAAGTTTTTTCAAAAAATGCATATCCTATAACTTCATTGCAAAAGAAAGGTAAGAAATTTGAATGGAATGAGCAATGTGAAATCAACTTTAATAAACTGAAATACTTATTAACAACAGATCCTATCCTAAAGATAGCAGAAACCTATAAATATTTTGTTATATGCACATATGCATGCAAAGAGGGTCTAGGTGGAGTATTAATGCAAGACAACTATGTGGTAGCCTATGAATCAAAAAATATTAAAGAACATGAAAATAACTATGTTACGCATGATTGAGAGTTAGCTTCCATTATACATGCACTTAAAATGTGGTGACACTATCTTATTGGAAGAAGATTCTTACTAATGATTGATAATGTCAGTTTAAAATATTTATTTGACCAACAAAATTTAAATGTTGAACAAGCTAGATGGTTATCTTTCCTAAGTGAATACGACTTTGAAATTAAACATATAAAAGGAAAGGAAAATAAAGTGGTTGTTGCGTTAAGTCATCATGCAAACATGCTGTATGTAACTGCAAGTAGTAATTACGAAACAATTCTGGAAGATAAAATCATGACAACAACAAAAGTTGTTAAAGAATATAAAAAATTAAAAGAAATGACAACATAAAATAAAACAAATAAAGTCAAAACATAATTCAGTCTTAACATAAAAGAATTGTTGGTATGTAAAAACAGATTGTGTGTACCTAATTTAGAGGAGGACAAGTCATTAATCATGAATGAAATGCATAAGAGACCATATTCAGGACATCCTGGATATCAGAAAATGATTACTATGTTAAGATTATTTTTTGGGGTCTAATATGAAAAATGAAGTAGCAGAATACATTGCTAGATGCATTGAATATCAGCATGTTAAGGCTGAACATCAACACCTAGCCGGATTAATACAACCTTTACCCATTCCTGAATGGAAGTGGGAAGTTATTAGCAAGGATTTTATAACAGGTTTTCCTAAGAATGCTAAACATAATGATTCAATTATGGTTGTGGTATATAAGCTTAGTAAAGCATTACATTTTATTCCAGTTAAATCTACTTATAAAGCTATTAATATGGCTGATATTTTCATGGAATAAATCTTTAGATTGCATGGTGTACCTAAATTTGTGATTTCTGATAGGGATGGAAAGTTTACGGGAAATTTCATGAAATATTTATTTAAATGATTGGATACTCAATTAAATTTCAGTACTGCATATCACCTGCAGACTGATGGTCAAACTAAAAGGGTGAATCAAATTTTAGAAGACATGCTTAGAATGTATGTAATGGAAAAACTTGGGAAATGGGAAGAGTATTTACATCTTGTTGAGTTTGCATATAATAATCATTTTCAAGCCTCTGCTAAAATGAGTCCATTTGAGATGCTTTATGGATTGAAATGTAACACTCCAATTTCTTGGAGTAGTCCAGTTGATAGACTAATGTTAGGTCCTGAATTATTGAAGGGCATGGAACTAATAGTGAAACATGTACAACACAACTTGAAGATAGATCAAGATATACAAAAAATTTATGCTAATTTGAAAAAAACTCAAAGAGAGTTCTAGGTAGGGGATCATGCTTATGTGAAAGTGAAACCCGAAAAAAGTTCCTTAAAATTGAGAAAGTGCACAAAATTGGCACCCAGGTATTGTGGACCATTTGAGATATTGGCAAAGGTTGGGCCAGCACCTTATCAATTAACACTGCCACCTACAATTAAAGTACATAATGTTTTTCACATTTCAATTTTAAAAAGATATGTTCATGATGCTACTCATGTGGTTGAATGGAATGCTATCCAGGTGGAATCCGAAGGAGAATTTCAGGTGGGAATGAAATGCATTCTCGACAGGAGAGAAATTTTACTCCGGAACCACATCATCGTACAAGTCAAGGTGCAATGGAAGAACCTTATCCCAGAAGAGGCTACTTGGGAATTGGAAAGAAATATGTGGGAGGCATATCCAATTTTGTTTCAGAATGATTCAAAGGAAGTTTAAAAGTAACACCGAGGACAGTGTTAAACCTTAACGGGGGGTGTATGTAATACACCAAGGAAACCGAATTATTATTGTTTTTATAATACCTTATGTTATTATTTGATTTGAAATTATTGACCAAGTGAGGTCAAGACATTTGTAAATGAATTATTATTTTTAATTATTAAATAGCTAAGGGAATCAAAACTGAATTAGCTGTTGGAGAGTGTTTGCTGACCCACAAGGAGAAATGACAAGTGACAAGTGTCAAGAGGAAACCCATCATGGAAAGACAACCTAGTAAAGGAACAAATGATGCAGGAGGCATCCTCCCTAAAATTTAGGTCATGACCCCTATTGGAGCGGTTACGAGCAGGTGGCTCATGAATGACCTAAGTCTTAGGAAAATGTTATAAAGCATCGATTGTTAGAAAAACATGATCGCAAAGAAATAAAAATAAACATAAATGCAAATATAATCACACATACACATTAAAAGAGAGACACATATATATTGTGGTTCACCAAAGATGGGCTACATCCACACTGAAGTTGCCAGTCCTTATTATTATTTCGTCCAGCAAAGTGAAGGGATACAACCTGTAGTACAGCCACTACACTTCCTCTTCACTGTCTCACAGTCTCTCTTCTTGATCTCAGAGATATTTACAATGCATAATACCTAATACATCAACCTTAGCCGTGTTACAATGTCATTCTTTTATAAGGGAAATACAATGGAAAAATACCACAAGTTACCCAAAACTATGGGCCCAAAAAATGCTACCCCCAAACCCTCATTTGCAGGGGCTCCGCCCCCTCACCCCCATAACTCCAGGGAATTGCCCCCGAACCCCAAGGTAGGGGAATGAGTGTACAGTACTCTAAGGTGCATGACTGAGATAATATCATCTATGAGACTGAAAGATCTGGCTCCACAACCAACAATCTCCCACTTGGAGACTGATCACAACAACTCCACCGCTGCTATACTTGCTAGACTTTGGACTTGGAAACTTTCTCATCTTCACCATCATGCTAGAAGGCCAACTGAAACTGAGCAGGAACTCAGTTTCTCTCTGGTCACTGCCTTTGTGAACATGTCTGCAGGATTCTGGCTAGTATGTATCTTTTCCAGCTTCAACAGTTCATCTTCCAGAATAGAGCGTATGAAATGGTACTTGAGCTATATATGTTTAGTCTTGGAATGGAAAGCTGATTTCTTTGCAAGATGAATGGCACTTTGGCTGTCACTATACAACCTGCTACTTCTGCTTCTTACCCACTTCCTCCATAAACCTCTACAACCAAATCATTTCTTTACTAGCCTCTGTAACAGCAACATACTCTGCTTCCATTGTTGAAAGTGCAACAACCTTTTGCAATCTCGAAATCCAACTTACTGCTGTTCCACCTACAGTAAACACATACCCTGTGGTGCTCTTCCTGCTATCCTTATCACCTTCCATATCTGCATCAACATATCCTTGTAGAACAGTGTCTGAAACTCCAAAACATAATGCCTAAGTGGTAGTACCTCTCAAATACCTGAGAATCCACTGTACTGCCTTCCAATGTTATTTACCTGGATTGTTCATATATATGCTCACAACTCCCACTACATGTGCAATATATAGTCTTGTGCACACCATGGCATACATCAAATTGCCAACTGCTAATTGATAGGGAATCTTGGACATGTAATCTGTCTCTTCATGTGTCTTGGGACACATTTCCTTACTTAGACTGAAATGGATGACCAAAGGTGTACTAACTGGTTTTGCATTCTGCATTCTAAAGCTCTCCAACACCTTTTGTATGTACTCACCCTGAGACAATGTCATTTTGTGATTTTTCCTGTCTCTTGTTATTCTCATACCAAGGATTTGCTTTGAAGCACCCAAATCCTTCATCGCAAATGAACTAGATAGCTTCCTTTTGAGTACATTTATATCCTGCATGTTAGACCCTGCAACAAGCATGTTATCCACATACAATAACAAGATAATATATCTTTCATTGTCTAGCTTCTTTAAATAAACACAGTGGTAAGAATGACATCTACTATAAACTTGTTCTGTCATAAACCTGTCAAATTTTAAATACCACTGCCTTGGAGCTTGCTTCAAGCCATACAAGCTCTTCTTCAACCTGCATACCAAATCCTCCTTCCCTTTTACTTCATACCCTTGTGGCTGCTGTACATATATATCTTCCTCCAAATCCCCATGGAGAAAGGCTGTTTTTACATCTAACTGTTCAAGATGCAAATCTTCTACTGCTACTAGACATAAGATAGTCCTAATTGAATTCATATTAACAACATGAGAAAATATTTCATTAAAATCTATACCTTTCTTCTGTGCAAACCCCTTTACAACAAGTCTGGCCTTGTACCGCTTCGTACCTCCTTCTTCTTCCTTCAACCTGTAAATCCATTTGTTCTGCAATGCTCTTTTACCAGTAGGCAACTGAACCAAATCCCATGTCTGGTTTCCTACCAATGAGTCCATCTCCTCATTCATGCCTTGCTTCCACTTCTTTTTAGTTTCCACCTGGATTGCTTCTTCATAACACTCTGGTTCACCAACATCAGACATCAATAAATAATACATTGAAGGAGAGTATCATTCAGGGAGTCTACTTAACCTGGTATATTTTCTTACAGTTGTAGGATTTTCAGGTACTTGCTGCTGTTCTTGATTTTCTGGCACCTTTGGAACTTCATTTTCTTTAATTTCATCAAGTATTGTGTACTATGTGTTTTCCTTTTCCTATTTCTTTCCCTTCAACTGATCTTTATACATGAACTTTTCATTGAATATCACATCTCTACTCCTGATGATTTTGTTATTTTCATAATCCCATAAGCGATAACCAAATTCATCAACCCCATATCCAATAAAGGTACATTTCTTGGATTTAGCTTCAAGCTTTGTTCTATTATCTTTATCAATATGGACAAATGCTTCACGACCAAACGTTCTCAGAAATGAGTAGTTTACCTTTTTACCTGTCCATGCCTCCTTTAGAATACCACCATCCAAAGCACTTGAAGGTCCTCTGTTTATTAAATAAACAACAGTATTTATAGCATCCGCCCAAAACTTTAAGGGCAACCCTGCATACAATCTCATACACCTTGCACGCTCCATGATCGTTTTGTTCATCCTTTCAAACACCCCATTTTCTTGTGGTGTTCCTGGGACTGTCTTCTCTCTACGAATCCCATGGTATGAACAGTAACTATCAAACTCCTTGCCGCAGTATTCACATCCATTATCATATCTGATACACTTCAACCTTTTTCTTGTCTCATTCTCAACCAAAGCTTTCCACTTCTTAAAAGTAGCAAACACATCAGATTTATGTCTAATGCAATAAACCCAAGTTTTCCTAGTTGCATCATCAATAAATGTAACATAATAATGAGAGCCACCAAGAAATTGTACCTAAGCCGGTCCCCATACATATGTATGCACAAGCTCTAACTTTTCATTCTTCTTCTGTTTCCCAACCCTGAGAAATATGACTCTCTTCTATTTTCCATAAACACAGTTCTCACAGAATTCCAAACTTACCTACTTCAAATCTGGCAGCAACTTCCTTGAGTGGATAATTTGCATCCCCTTCTCACTCATGTGGCCAAGCCTATGATGCCACAATGCTGTATCTGTTCCTGTGGAAGCTAAAGAGTTAGAATTGTCAGTATTATGAGGACATAAATACAACGTACATACCCTATCTCCTTTTTCTATCACCATTGATCCTTTAGTGATATTCCACCACTTTTCTCCAAATGTAGATAAACAGTCGCCATCTCCCAACTGCCCTGTTGAGATCAGATTTCTTTCCATAGTAGGAATATGCCTTACATCTTTCAACAACCAATCAGTTCCATTCTTAACTTTTATCCATACCTTACCCATTCCAACAATGTTACATGGCTCATCATCACCCAATAAAACATGTCCAAAATCGCCTGGAACATAATCATGAAAGTATTTCCTGTGGGGTGTAGGTTGACATGAAGCCCCTGAATCTACTACCCAATAATCACTAGTATTATCTAATGCAAGAATCAAAGCATCTTGTAACACATCACCTGCTACATTTGCTTCCTGGGTAGTTTCCTTCTATGCATCTCCTTTCTTCTTTAGAGATCTGCAGTCTTTCTTTAGATGTCCTTTCTTTCCATAGTTCCAGCACTCTATTTTTCCCAGTCTGGACTTGGATTTGCCCGTTTTGGACTTCCCACGATTACCTTGGCTCTTTCCTCTCTCCTTTTGTCTTCCCCTACTTTCCATGGTCAACGCATTATCTGATGTCTCACCTGTGCTTTTTCTTCACATTTTCTTGCTAACAATAACACCAATAACATCATCAAATTTCAAGGTGTTTGAACCAGAGATAGAGTTACTTACAACCATGACCAAGTTATTCCAACTTTCTGGCAATGAACACAAGATTAGAATATCCCTAACCTCATCATCAAAGTTCACACTTACATAAATTAGTTGATTTGTAACCGTATTAAACTCATTTAAATGGTCAGTAACAGATCCATCTTTAGACATCTTCATATTAAATAAACGCTTAATTAGAAATACCTTGTTGGAGGCCGAGGGTTTTTCATACAGCTTACCCAATGCGCTCATCAAACCCTTCGTTGTCATTTCTTTTGAGATATTGAAAGCCACTAACAAAGCAAGGCTCAACCGTATTGTTCCTAGAGTCTTTCTGTCAAGAACCTCCCATTCTTCGTCCTTCATAGCCACCGGCTGCTTTGCTCTTCCTCCCAACAGTAGGAATAGATCCTTCTGGTACAGATAGTCCTCCATTTGCATCTTTCATAACTGGAAGTTTTGGCCGTTTAAATTCTCGACCTTAAGCTTTCCTTCTTCCACCATTGCTCCCACTCGAACCAGAAACCCTAGCTTCCTGCGGGTTTATCTGCCATATAAACCTTTGGCTCTGATACAAATTGTTAGAAAAATAGGATCGCAGAGCAATAACAATAAACATAAATGCAAATAAAATCACACATACACATTACAAAAGAAACATAGATATATCGTGGTTCACCCAAGATGGGCTACATCCACACTGAAGTTGCCAGTCTTTATTATTATTCCGTCCAACAAAGTGAAGGGATACAACCTGCAGCATAGCCGCTACACTTCCTCTTCACTGTCTCACAGTCTCTCTTCTTGATCTCAGAGATCTTTACAATGCATAATACCTAATACATCAACCCTAGCCGTGTTACAATGTCATTATTTTATAAGGGAAATACAATGGAAAAATACCACGGGTTTCCCAAAACCTTGGGCCCGAAAATAGTTGCCCCCGAACCCCCGTTCGCGGGGGCTCTACCCCCGCACCCCCGTAACTCGAGGGTGTTTCCCCCAAACCCCAAGGTAGGGGAATGAGTGTACATTCCTCTAAGGTGCATAACTGAGACAATATCATCTATGAGACTGGAAGATCTGGCTCCACAACCAACATCGATTTCATTGACTGAGCAGGATGCTTATGATGAAGGGGAGAATATGCTGAGTATTGATTCATACAATGAGAAAGAGGCTTATGATGAAGTGAGATTGTGACCTAGCTTGTGCAAGAGGAACTCTATGACCAGTATTTGTCCTCGTGGTTCAACAAATAGGCTCGGGGTTTTAGAACAAGTAGTTTGGCTGTTCTGAAAGTTTGGTTAGGAGGAAGGACAACCTTCGGTTTTGATTTGCCTCTGCCGGTTCAGGTTCTATTTATTTATTTATGAAATGTCTGTTTACTGTGAATGATATCTAGATTGTTATTCAGAATGATTACCTTGCTTAGTTCATGTTTCATTATTTATTTCTGAAATGTCTGTTATTGTAAATGATATCTAATTTTCCAAGCATAATTATTGCATTGCTTAGTCCAGTTTCCATTTAATTATTTATGAAATTATCAATCACTGTAAATGATTCCTGTGAGTGTTATTCAGAATGATTTTAATTCTTATGTATGTATCAACTGCATTTTTATCTTTATGCAATTATTAATTTCTGTAAATGATATATAGATTGTTAGGCAGGATGACCACATTGCTTAGGATATTACCAACTATTGCATCACTATTCTGAACTTACCTTGTACTGTAAATAATCCCTAAATTGTTAGACAATTCAGGTTTTATTTCCATTATTCCTTCTATTCTGAAATGACTATACATTACCATTTTTACTATACATTGCTGTTTACTGTAACATTTATCATTCAATTTCTCTATTTCAGTAGTTTATAGTTATATATAAATCATGTATCAAAGTCTGTTTAAATCCCTTAATGTTATAAGCAAAATAATATATAGGGTTTATTGCAAATGGGTTTATAGAATAAGTGTTTGATCTATAACTCTGTTATATATATAAATCTAGGTTTATATAGATTTAAATGTTAATATTTATAGAAAAAAATGTTTATATTTTTATACTGAGACAAATAGATAAGTAATTATACTCTCAAAGCTTATATAGAGACTAATGGATTAAAGAAATTTAAGAGTCCATAACATAAGCATATGTTCATAGAACATAGACGATTGGTTTAGGCATTTTTCCGTTGCATAGATTTAGTTAGAATAACTAATAACAGATTGGAAAGATAATTTTACACATTCAAACCCTAGATTTTGATTAATAATCTGTAATAATCTTCAAGTTCAAACAAGGCTTCAAGATCTGGTTTACCTGTTAATTGTTTCCCGTAAACTGTCGAATCCACTGCAACCTGCATTTCGCATCCGCAATCGGAACACGGAATCGCTCTTTTAAAACCTTGAAAATTGGAGTTCCGCAACCCACATCTGCAATGCGGAAGTCGAGAATGCGGAACCGTTAAAATTAAGCAATCAAAATTTGGATTTCCGCAATCCACATTTGCAACGCGAAAGTCAGAATGCCGAATCGTAAAAATAAACAATCGGATTTTGGAGTTCTGCAATCCGCATCCGCAACATGGAAGTCAGAATACAGAACCGTAAAAATAAACAATTAGATTTTGGAGTTCCGCAATCTGCATCCGCAATGCGGAAGTCGAAATGTGGAACTGTAAAAATAAACATTTGGAAATTGGCATTCCGCAACCTGCATTTGCAATGCAAAAGTCGAGAATGCAGAAGCAGTATGAACTCATCTGTATAACCGAAGTTCCGACAACCCGAAGTCTGCAATGCGGAAGTCGGGAATGCATAAACCTTAATATTTAACAGTTAAAACTATGGGGATCCGCAATCCACAGTTCCTCAATATTAACCAAGAAATTATGAATTGGACAATGCTAAATTTACATGTTAGTAATCTAATTGAAGCTTCATGCAAGGTTTTGTAGGGTTTAAACCCTCATCATGATAAAATGTGCTAGGTTAAATACTTAGGTAATGATGCTTATAATCCTAAGCTAAGTATTCCCATAAAAGAAGTAAGGTTTAGATCCTAAACCCTAGCATACAAATGTAACAAATGGGATGATTCCTAGACCTTGGATGTTATTCAAGAACATAACCTTGACATGCTGCTAACTTTGGTTTAGAATCGAGTATGTAAAGCAAGTAAAGTAATTTTTTTTTCCGCAATACTTGAAGTACACAAGTATACATGCATTTATCCTATTATTATTTTTATTATTATTATGGGTATTTTGGGGTGTGTGACATATAGTTTGCATATACTTTACACAACACCTCATGAGTTTGCAAGCGCCTTGCATTGACAATTTAAGTTGAAGTTGTGGAGTTTAGTACATTGCTAGGATTTTGTGCCCCAACACTTTTTGGTATTGATGTTGAGGAGGTTGCTAAAAATTGCATTAGGATAAAATTGAATTTTTTTGAAAAAACATATTAAACTCATAAATAGTTTGCATGCATCAACCAAAATATAAGGTTGGATGCTTTCTACCAAAAGCATACATTTTTGGTGTAGATGAAGTAGGAACCAATGGTCAAGTACAGTAACCAGAAGCTTTTGAAGAAATTTTGAAGCAACTTGGTGAATAAAGATTGACAAACGTCCAATGGATTATTGAAGAATTTGTTGAACATACTGAAGAAGGAGAACACTTCAGTGTATATATTTTTATAAATCCTGTTCATGTTGAAATTAGAGTTAAGGTTAGAGAGGAATATCCATCCTTGAATACAATGGAAAAGAAAGGGAATATCAATTTGATGTTTTTAAATTCCAAAGTAGGAAACCCATGAGAAAACAAGAATGAAAACATAAATCCTTTTTCTCTTCCCCATTTCCATGGGTTTACTATTGAAGACCCAAATACTTTTTTCTTTGAGTTTGAATCTCTTTGTATAACTTATGACTGCGCAACATATATGCCTAAAAGGTTTTACTCTTTCCTTCCACATGGAAATGAAGCAAATTTAATATGGTTGATGAGCTTGGAGGGAAATAGTATCAACAATCAAGATAAAATGAAGTAGACATTCATTGAGAAATATATGGATTATTGCAAAGCTTGAGACACTAGGGATACAATGTTTTAAATGGTATAAGGAAAAATAATCCCTAGAATATCATGAAGAGAGGTTCTACATCAACTCTAAGAGAGCTCATACTTTCACATTTAGATGAAGAACCTCTTATTAGTACTTATGGGTGTGAATAGGATCTGATGGAAACCTTGAACCTCTTTGCAAATGGTAATATTTTTTAGCTTTCATATGAAAACATAAAGCAAGTGTTCAAGAACTACTCCATAGATGCAGGTAAAAATAATATAGGATGCAAAAATATTATCTCAAAGTCATCAAAAGCAACAACAAATATGACAAAATCTAAAATGGGGACCTTATCGTAGGACATGAAGATTGATATACTACATTAATTGGCTATGCAATTGGATACTATGAAGATCAAAAGGAAACAAAAAGAGGTTGAAAGAGATTTAGTTGTTTTCTGCCCTAAATGCATAAGGAAGCATGATAAGAATGAATTTCCATGACACAATAGAGGATTATGGAATCTGTGAGGAGAATCATCCTAAGAAATTTCCAATCTTTATTTGATTTGAAGGCCATGTACCAAGAAGAAAAGGAAAATATGGAGTAACTATGCTTCATCAACTAAAGAAGGCAAGGACCACAAAGACAATTCCAATAAGGTATGCCTGATTCACATCCTCAATGTTTCAATCTACTTATATTAATTAGATGTATGCTCATCTTACAATGTGGCACCCCCTTAGTCAACCAAATTGACAATTACAAAAACAAATGCCACAATAGTGGTAGTATCTTCCTCAATGTCATCCTTTTCCATTTCAACCTACACAACAATTTCAAGGCCAATGTATTAATCCTCCATAGTATTGGAGACCTCAAGGACCACAACAACAACCTTTGTTTCCACATCCTACACCTCCTACAAAAAGTACTATCATGTAGGTTCCTAAATAACCACAAATGCTTGTCCAACTAGCATAAAACCACAAAAATAGAAAGGTCTAACTAGTTTATAATAAAGAGTGAGAAAATATCCAACCTACTCATTAAATCTATTGGTCAAATGAGTTTATCTTTGCTCAAGAAGCGTGGTGACAACTCCTTTTCTTTCACTCATTACTGAACCAATAAAAGATTGACACTACCTTATTATTAAAGGAAACATATGAGGACACATTCCTCCCAAATTACATGGTAAAATTTTGTTATGAAATGGATCAATAAATAATTTGTCACCTACTTGGAGATTTTGGGGTCAAAATATTGGATGAATTGGCTTGTAGAGCCCATTTTATGGGTAAGAGCCCATTTTATGGGTAAGACTCATTTTGCAGATTTGGGGTCCGGAACCTTTCGGGGCCTGTTTGAGGGACAAAACGACATTTTATGGGGTAAAGAAACCCATTGTGTCATGAGGTGATTCCACACTCCGAGACCTTTCCAATAGTCTAAATATTTCCTTAATGAGAGTCTGTATGCAAAAGTTATGCCTCCCACAAGTTGACCTATCTCAAGATTGCCTGTTTGAGGGTCAAAACGACATTTTCTGGGGTAAAAAAACCCATTGTTAACAAAATGTGTCATGGGGTGATTCTACACTCCGAGACCTTTCCAACATCCTAAAGATTGCCTCAATGAGAGTATGTATGCAAAATTTATTCCTCCCGAAAGTTGACCTATCAAGTTGACCACCATGGTATCGAGTGGATTCCATGTTATCTCTCATTTTCACACATGTGGATTTAGTCTTGTGTGGACCTTCAAAAAAATTCTAGAAGGAACAAAGCCCTAACCCTAATCGGGAGTTGAGGCATACAAAAACTGTGAAATTAACCCTAGATGACTATTGGGTTATGTTAAATATCGACCCGCTAAAAGAAGAAGGGAGCCATTCTTTTGATGTATTGTATTTTTCCATAGTTGAGCAACAACACATGAGTAGATTTTAGAGCAGAACATAGGAGAAGAGATCCTGTAGTAGCCATTCTAGCCGTAGAGTCATAGGTAACTCCATAGAGAGTACCATTTCCTTGTATATGCAGTTTGATATAAAGAGCAAGGCATAGTCCTCATTTGTGGCTCGGTTTTTCCCCATAGTGGGTTTTTCGAGGGTATATCTTATGTTATTGTGTGGATTGTGTACTTATTTTCTCCATTTTCTCTTCCAATTCCATTGTATTCGATATTTTATGAAATCAAATTAACACAATGAACTGAGTTGTAAGATCCATTGTAATGAAATGATCCAATTGAATATCCATGACAGTTTACTGATCATATTGGTATCATAGCAGTTTTTCTTTGGGTTTTGTGGGTAATCACAGGATCCAGTAGTTGGTGAAAAAAAAGTCTTTAAACCCTAGGAGTGGTGGATGATTCTGTTCAAGGAGCAGCAAATGATTATGAGTAGCGATTTTCAAAACTAGAAATACAAGTCGTCGATATCTCACGCAACATGTCAATCCTCGTGGAAAATATAAAGAGAAAGTTCATACCTTTTGGGGATTTTGGAGGCTCTAACTAAGATTTCATATATGAGGGGAAATCAGAAGATAAAAATGACCCAGAAAAGGAGCTGGCGAAAGAGGCCGAGAGAGAGAATCCGAGTTCCAGTACCAATATTCCTTCCTGGTCTCCCTTCAAGATGGAAGTGAAAGTCGACATCAAGGCATATCAAGGTGAGATCGATGCTTTGAAATTGAATAATTGGTTGTATTAGTTGGAGGTTTATTTCAATATCTATCAAATAGTTGAGCATCAAATTATATCATTTTCCTAACTGAGGTCCATGCATTAACCTGGTGGGAAATCCACACATAAGCAATTAGGCTGGAGGTTGATCTACTAGTAACTAAGTGGGAGGAATTTAAAATACTCATCAAGTTCGAGTTCTACCTTATCAGGTATGTATAGGAACAATGGATCCATTTGCGTTACTTCAAGGAAAGGAAAGGGTAGAGTGTACAAGAATACACCCCCGAGTTCAGGAACATGGAAATCATGATGGGTATCTCACCCAAGAATCCATATGTACTCCTCAAGTATCCGGGGGGTTGCATAGTCACATACAGAGGAATGTGATGCTCTTTAATCCCATGTCAATTGATGAAGCTTGTGTATAAGCACAATACCTGGAAAACATAGTTTAGAAGAAAGGACAACCAAGTGGTTCAGAATAGAAAGAGAGCCAAGATGCTACCAAGGAGGGAAACAAGAAATGGAAGGGAAAGGAGAAGAAGACTACAACCACGACACATTGATGCAAGGTTTCAAAAAACCAATGTAAGAATTGTGATATTGATGGAACAATGAAGAAAAGTGTTGGAAGCTACATCTGAAGCTAAACCCTAAGAATCTCAATAAGGATTCCAAGAAGAAGAAATTTATAGCCATAGAGTCAAGCAAGGATTTAGAAAGAAGCTCAGATGTGGATGAAAATATTATCTTTACCACATTGTAGAAAGAGGTGAATCTGATTATCCTTCACCCTAAGGAAGAGAAAGAGACGAAAAGACTCTTCCATATCAAGATCTAGGTCAAGAATACCAAGATTGATGCACTCTTCGATTCTGGTTCACAGGAAAACCTCACAGCAGAGGGTTTAGTACGCAATCTTGGATTGGAAGTACATGATCATCTCAGTCCCTACCCATTGGGATGGGTAAATAAGGATGCAGAACTCAGAGTCATGAAACAGTGCAAGACCAAGTTTTCCATAAGTGTAGAGTATGTTGATGAAGTTGAGGTAGACATAGTAGCCCTAGATGTTTGTGGTGTAGTGTTTGAAATCCCCGACATGTATATGAGGGACATGATCTTCACGAGGAGAGAAAACCAATACTTCTTGATCAAGGATGATAAATCCTTGATAATTAAGATGCACAAAGGTAAATCAAAGATATCTTTGTTAAGTGCCAACCAAGTGAAAAATATAATCAATTCAAGTGGTAATTTGGTATTGATTTTCTTAAGACAAAATCAATAAGAAGGTGAATTGGTAAAAGTGAAGGCATCCCTAGAGGGATAAAAAATAGCAGAAAAAACAGTTGGAGATCCTTTTTCATGCATACAGAGAAGTGTTCTAGGAGCCTAAGGGGATACATACTAAGAGGGAGGTGGAATACAAGATAAATTTATTGCTAAGTTCTCCATTAGAAAACTGTAATATCCCTTGTTAGGAATTTTATTAAAATGGCAAATTTTCACCTTTTTCCCTAGTTAGACCTTTGACTAGTTTTGAGCACTAGGTCCCCAAATTGCTCCAATTGCTCCCAAATATTTTGAGAAGGTATATGGATGATGTTAGAACATAAATATGTGTTTCAGGGATTCTTTTGTACCTTTAAAATACTTCTGCAAATAATCTTTCAATTCTGGCCAATGTAGGGAATTTTACTAGTAATTCCCTTTGACTAGTATTGGTCTCTAGGTCTCAAATTGACTCCAAATGCCTTCAAATATTCAAGGAAGGCGTATGAATGATATTAGGACTTGAATATGATGTTCAGGGATGATATATGTCCACCAAAATACCTCTAAAAACTCTCTTAATATTCTGTACCAAGTATGAAATTTTACTAGTAATTTGGGGTTCAAATCCCCCTGGGATAAGTACTGAAAATGGTTTCCCAAATGCCTCCAAACCCACTCAAATTTCTGAAAAGAGGTAGGGAATTTATTAAGTATGTTATTAAGGTCACATTTTCACCATTAATTTATTATTATATCTGTTCCAACCCTCCCCCATTCAGCTACAAAAATCACCCATTTGACCCTTGGGGAAATGACATGATTTCTTCTCCTAATGCAATTAAACTGAGTAAAAATACTTCAAATGGTAAATTACAGTACATGAAACTTTTCAAATACATCCATGGAAGTATATTAATCACAAATTTATCATATTATTATCCATTCATTCTAAATCATTAACAGTACATTGGTTCACAACAAGGTAGTGGGGAAATGACATCGTTCTTTCATTAAAAATGAGATTTACACATTTCTACTTGGAATTTCGACCTGAAAATTTTTGGAGATGAAGAAAAGAGTATTTAATTCATATTAAAAAATAAATGGGGCATTAGAAGCTCCCCCAAAGAGTACAATAGCTCACCAAAAACATCCTCCCTCAAGGATCAAGAATATGCCATCAAAACTGGAAATGGTTGAAGGAGTGAGATGCAATAGAAGAAACCATGAGATACCCTATAGCTTAAACCTACAAATAAAGACTCCATTAAAGCTACAAATGAAAGTTCTGAATGGACTTTCCTATTACCAATTGGATGGGAATCTTTCACCCTCGAAATTGGCTAAGGTAAGAAACTAGTCATCTACTAGCTCTCCCTCTTCACAAATGCAATTGCCAATTCTAAAAATGATCAAAATATGGTTATATTCTTTGTTATTGACATTTATAAATTTATAATGTCCTCCATGGGTCTAATTCCTTCCAAGAGACTCATGCCAACTCAAGTTGGGAAAATATTCCAAAGAACGCCACTTGTAAAACAATTCCTAGTCTCCCACTTCCACCAAATCACATGTAGAAGCATATTAGCTGCCCTAACACCCTTGAGCGTCCTCTTGGAGTATATTTTTATCTTTGAAATGTCATATATGTCATATGTCAGCCTTCAGGTCTGATTTGTGTCATAGGTGTCATAGCATCTTCATCATTGTTGTCATAGAGCCAGGGAATCTAGCCCAAGTGTCTCACTAGCTCCAAATTGCCTCTTCCTCTTCCATGGGAGTTACTCTTCCTCTATATTTCAACCTCATTGACTCATTCCAAGTATTATTAAACTTATAACTCATCCCAAGAACATTAGGCTTCCCATGGATTCGAAATTGCAAGAAGAGGATGCCATGTGGCACATAAATTCTAGCTTGTGTGGGTCCCACTTCTTCCATCTGTCTTCATGATCAAATGCCACTTTGATTTTCACTTGTATATATTTATTTATCTTATTTATTAAATATTTATGCCATCATAATGTTCCAACATCATTTATTATCCCCATTATTCCAAATCCCAAAGCTTCCACCCCAAACCTAGGAAACTAGTAATTTTCCTCCTTGGCAATTATTTGACCTTCAACATCAATTTGAAAAACTCTAATGAATAGGGCCAATTTGCTTAGGCCATTGTGACCCAATGCCAAATTTGGGACATGACAAATCCTCATTTCTCAATATTGCTTGTCCTCAAGCAATTTCAAACATGGGTGTTGAAAAACCTGCTTTCTGTATAATTCTCTGAAGTTGCCATTGAATTGCCCAACCTTGAGTCTTTGAGTTTCCATGAAGATTTTAGAGAGGAACCACCATGCTTGTTTCTACACTATTATGATAAATTTCACTTTATTAAGTGGGTGTTGAAGAACATACTTTCTGTATAATTCTCTGAAGTTGCCATTGAATTTCCCAACCTTGAGTCTTTGAGTTTCCATGAAGATTTTAGAGAGGAACCACCATGCTTGTTGCTGCACTATTCTGATAAAAATCACTTTATTAAGTGGGGAATCCATCTCCCATATTGCTTGTTTCCCCAAAAAAAATGAAACCAATGAGACAAAAATGATCCCAGGGTCCCATTGCTTGTATTGCACCCCAACAATTAATAGTGCTCTCCAACCCATACCATCAGATAAGAGGATTCCTGGATCCCATTTTCTTATATGCATTCTTCCAAACATCATGAGTACAAAATATATATCATCAAAGTACATAACAACATAATGAAAATGTACATTAAGGAGATGCTTCATCAAAGAGTCTGCATGAAAGTGCTTATACCTCCAAGCATGTAGACCACCATTTTTCAAGTGCATACAATCTTCAAGTGACCCACCAAATATGCTCCAGCGACATAGGTGAGGATTCCATGTCCTATAATGCTGCTCCAAATGGATGTGATATGCATCAAAATATTCAGCCATGTATTCCTTCATCCAAGAAGTGAATGAAGAGTCTCCACTAAAATCTGAAGCAAATAATGAGCATAAAAAACAAGGAGACTTCAAAGGACTCAAATAAGTCTCACCCATACATCCATGAATGTGATAATCATAAAGATGTAACAAAGTATGTGGCTTCCAACAAAAATTTTCTCCCATTATAAATCTATTCACCCAAGTGTTGGATGAAGTTCCTCTAACATCAAATGAACCAAGTGTTGAGCAAGAAAGACCATGAGTCTTCAAGTGACTCAAATGCATATCATAGGTGCATCCATGTATATGTGCATCATCATAAAGTGACATATGATGCTGCTGCAAATGTGAATAGGAATGTGATCCAACCATGTCATCATAAAAGGTAAATCTAGGAGTTCCATACTCCTCATGTGGCACCATAAAAAAGAACCCTTTCACCCATACTTCATTGAGATTAATGCTGCAAAACATGGAATTGTAGGATGTAGAAGAATGAACTAACTCACCCAAATGATCAAAAAGTGAAGAAGTTTCATCATGGAAAGGATCCATATGGGTAGTATCACGCAGCTCCTTCAAAAGTGTGAAACCTTTGTCATAGATTGGTTCCAATGTAGAGGAATCATACTCTTCTTTAAAAATTGCATAACCTTCATCAAGAGACAATTCAAGTTCCTCTTCCACCACATCAAGTGTTTGGATCTCTTCAAGTTCATCTTCAAACACATTAAGCACATTCAAATTTTCACATTTCTCATGATCCACCATGTCATGAGAATCCTCCAAACAATCTACCATTTGACAATCTGAAACATAGGAGGAAAAACAAGTATCTTGCAACTTTTCAAGAAGTTGCTCATTTTGAATTGTGAGATTATGAATATCCTCATTATTCTTCAAGTATGCATCATGTAACAATTCATTAAGCTCAAACAAATGGTTTCTATCAAAAAGAAAAGACATGATATTACCTTTGATGTGGCACATTGCTCTTTGAATCTTCTCCATGTCTTCAAGGAAGGATGTTTCCTCCAATGAAGTAGCTCTCCAACAAGAATTTGACACCAATGCTTGAGTGTCATGGAGAATGCTGAGGGACTGTTGGATTTTATTTTCATTCATCTTTAAGGACCCTTCAAGAAAATGAGGTTCTTGCAAATGAACCTCCTCATATTCTTCATTTTTGCTTGGACCAACTTCATGAAGCTCAAGTGGTGATGGGGAAGTTGATCTTGGTTTTTCTTCAACTGCTACAAGGTCTTCATTATCATGCTTAATAGAACGTGGGCTTGCAGCAATACTTTCAAAAGTGATCCCTATGTCACCAACATATAGGTGAAAGCACCCATCAGTAGGTACTCCTTCATAGTTTAAGTATCCATCAGTAGATGCTCTTTGGTTCATGTCTAAGCTAGAAGGTGTCTCGAAATGATCTTCCATATTTTCAATAGAATCTTCTTCATGCTCTTGTGATGTCTCTTCATTTTTATCCTTCAAGCAATATTATGCATTTTTCCCCTTGTTTTCCTTATGATCAATATCTTTGGAATCTCTTTTTGAAGAATTCCCAAAAGTTCTCCTCAAGTGGGACATAATTTCATGCACACATATATGATACTCACTCGAAGGTTCTTTACAAGAAGGGCATAAAACTTTCTTTACTAACTCCACATCTTCATTTTTGGGCCTATTTTCAAAAACATGTTCAGCATAGTACTCAAAAGACATGGCATTTTGTATATTTTTGCTCGAAGCAAGATATTCTTGATATTTTTTATATTGTTGGGGCAAGGTTTTATATGTTGTTGTCCATCTTTGGAACTCACTCATAGAATTATCCTTGGTTGGTGTGACACACTCATATTCATCAGATTTAAAGTCATAAGAAGAATCTTCATTTCTCCTGAAATTGTAAGAAGTGTTGCATGATGGCGCCTCTTCCTCGTACCATTCACATTCTGCTTCATATTGCTCATAATCATCTGCATATTCCTCATAAGAATTGTACTCATAGGATTCATCATAATAGTAAGACATGGATTCCAATTATTCTTGAATGTATTTACCTAATCCACAGGTACAAGGACCATGCTCTGATACCACTGTAATATCCCTTGTTAGGAATTTTATTAAAATGACAAATTTTCACTTTTTTCCCTAGTTAGACCTTTGACTAGTTTTGAGCACTAGGTCCCCAAATTGCTCCAATTGCTCCCAAATATTCTGAGAAGGTATATGGATGATGTTAGAAAATAAATATGTGTTTCAGGGATTCTTTTGGACCTTTAAAATACTTCTGCAAATCATCTTTCAATTCTGGCCAATGTAGGGAATTTTACTAGTAATTCCCTTTGACTAGTATTGGTCTCTAGGTCTCAAATTGACTCCAAATGCCTTCAAATATTCAAGGAAGGTGTATGAATGATATTAGGACTTGAATATGATGTTCAGGGATGGTATATGTCCACCAAAAGACCTCTGAAAACTCTCTTAAAATTCTATACCAAGTATGCAACTTTACTAGTAATTTGGGGTTCAAATCCCCCTAGGATAAGTACTGAAAATGGCTTCCCAAATGCCTCCAAACCCACTCAAATTTATGAAAAAAGGTAGGGAATGTATTAAGTATGTTATTAAGGTCGCATTTTCACCATTAATTGATTATTATATCTGTTCACAACAAGGTAGTGGGGAAATGGCACCGTTCTTTCATTAAAAATGAGATTTACACATTTCTACTTGGAATTTCGACCTGAAACTTTTTGGATATGAATAAAAGAGTATTTAATTAATATTAAAAAATAAATGGGGCATTATAAGCTCCCCCAAAGAGTACAATAGCTCAACAAAAATGCCCTCCCTCAAGGATCAAGAATATGCCATCAGAACTGGAAATGGTTGAAGGAGTGAGATACAATAGAAGAAACCATGAGCTGCCCTGTAGGTTAAAACTGCAAATAAAGAATCCATTAAAGCTCCAAATGAAAGGTCTGAATGGACTTTCCAATTACCAATTGGATGGGAATCTTTCACCCTCGAAATTGGCTAAGGCAAGAAACTAGTCATCCACTAGCTCTCTCTCTTCACAAATGCAATTGCAAATTATACAAATGATCAAAATCTGGTTTAATTATTTGTTATTGATGTTTATAAAGTTCTAATGTCCTCCATGGGTCGAATTCCTTCCAAGAGACTCATGCCAACTCAAGTTGGGAAGATATTCCAAAGAACGCCACTTGTACAACAATTCCTAGTTTCCCACTTCCACCAAATCACATGTAGAAGCATCTTAGCTTCCCTAGCACCCTTGAGTGCACTCTTGGATTATATTTTTATCCCTAACATGTCATATATGTCATATGTCAGCCTTTAGGTCTTATTTTTGTCATAGGTGTCATAGCATCTTCATCATTGTTGTCATAGAGCTAGGGAATCTAGCCCAAGTGTCTCACTAGCTCCAAATTGCCTCTTCCTCTTCCATGGGAGTTACTCTTCCTCTATATTTTGACCTCATTGACTCATGCCAAGTATTATTGACCTTATAATTCATCCCAAGAACATTAGGCTTCCCATGGATTCGAAATTGCAAGAAGAGGATGCCATGTGGCACATAAATTATAGCTTGTGTGGGTCCCACATCCTCCATGTGTCTTCATGATCAAATGTCACTTAGATTTTCACTTGTATATATTTATTTATCTCATTTATTAAATATTTATGCCATCATAATGTTCCAACATCATTTATTATCCCAATTATTCCAAATCCCAAAGCTTCCACCCCAAACCTAGGAAACTAGTAATTTTCCTCCTTGGCAATTATTTGACCTTCAACATCAATTTGAGAAACTCTAATGAATAGGGCCAATTTGCTTAGGCCATTGTGACCCAATGCCAAATTTGGGACATGAAAAAAACATCCAACTATATAGAGAGTTTTTCATAGAAGTAGATGAAGTGAAGAAGCAGTTGCAATGGTTGTTGGAGTATGGCATGATCCGACCAACTACCTCACCTTATGGGTCACCTACCATCATAGTAGCCAAGAAGGATGGGACTTGGAGGATGTGTATTGAATACGGAGCCTTGAACAAGATCACACTCAAGAATTACTACCCTCTACCTAGGATCGATGATCCGATGGACAAATTGCAGCATGCCAAGTACTTCACCAAGTTGGATCTCAAATCCGGATACCACCAGGTGGGAGTGAATTACAAAGAAACCTAGAAGACCTCCTTCAAGGTAGGAAAGGTCTATATGAATGGGATGAATATACTTCTATGACAATTGTAAGAGTCCTCTTGGGTGGTTTGCTCAGAGTGTGATTTTTTCCACTTCCTTTTGGTGGAATTTTGAACAATATAAATATATATCACACCCTATGATTCCCACAAACAGATCCTTCTACTCAAAGTTATTCAAATTTAAAATGACGTACCTTTTTTAACCTTGATTGGAGAACTATTTTATAGCTGACTTGGAATTGATGTAAATTTGAAATTTTGGATCCTATTGGTCTAAAAATTCATCCTGTTGTATCCGGATGTGTCCTATTTCTGATGCTATAGGTATGAACTAATTTGGATGCTCCAGTAAGAATTTATTGCAAATATTCCAACACTTCTTACTTTTTGTCTATCCCAAAGAGAGAAATTGTACGGTAGGCCATGTTTCCAATAATTTGTATCTGAGGCTGAAAAATATACCAGAGTTAACTCATTTTGTCTCCTTACTGATGCAATAGGTATCACTCAATTTGGATCTCACATTCCCCATATATGACTTTTTCCCCAGAACACCTTTTTTAGACTAGTTTCTTGACTAGTCAAAAACCCTATATTCCAAAGAGAATATATCCAAACTTGTAATGTATCAGGATATGAAAATTGGACCCCAAATAGTTTGAAATTTTCTAGATATGGGTTGTTAATCTCTCTTTCTAAATCCTTGTAGAAAAACAATTATAGTGAAAATTCCAAGATGACATGTTTTGAAGAAACCGGTCCCGAGGAAAGAGCTTTGATACCAAATGTTATGCAACCCAAATTTTATGCAACCAAGTCCCCAAAATAGCATAAAAAGAGCATAAATAGACCAAAAGAAAACAATCCATGCCTTAATGATGAATACCAGAGATGAATAGAAAACCTCTTCGAGGGGGAAACCTCCTTACACAATGTACTAAGTACATAAGACGAGACAAGATACAATGATGACTAAAATGAAATATCTCCTTCCTATATATATGAGACAAAGGTGTACAATAAAAACTAATAGACCCACTAATAGAACCAAGTTGGCACCAATAATATTTAATGCACCACAATATAGGGGATAATGCACCACTCTATAAGGGGGTAATGTGGCATCATTGAGGGATTAACAATCTTGTAAAACCTTATTTGAGGCCCATCTCAAATGAATCATTGCATCGTACTAATTGTTTTGATATATATATATATATATATATATATATAGCACCTAACAATCCCTTGTCTCCGATACCCTGGAAACCCTTATCCCTATAACTGAGCAATAAAAATTCTTCATTCTTCCATAGTAGTCAATGCAGTAACTATATTCTCTATGGGTATCCAAGTGAAATTCCTACATCTTTTCATCTAGTAGGAATTTGGAAATTCTATTAATGTAGTAATATTCAACCATGAGTAATAGTTCCACTAGAATTAAAAAAACATGCGGGTCTCGTAAAACCTTATTTGAGGCCGATCTCAAATGAATAATTTCACCGTACTAATTGTTTATATATATATATATTGACCTATTTGAATAGAATCCTTGATTTTTTCTAATCATTCTGATATACATTCCTTACAACCCTTTGTGTGGACCCATCACACCTTTTAAAACCAATGATACACACTTGAAACCAAAGAAACTAGAGTAAACTGATCAACTAGAAAAACCAGAGAGATAAGGAAGTAGCAAACCCAAATCAACCTCAAAAAATTCAATCTAGCATGCAAGGCATGCAGACCATGATCAAGTCATTGCAACAGACAATGGAAAATATCAACAACAACAGGGTGAATGACATGATAGTGACTAATGTTATATATCAACATGTTGGATTTTATCTTAAACATGAAGAGCCCACCAATGAAGCCTTATATATATAGTGACCTATATAAATAGAATCCTTGATTTTTGCTAATCATTCTGATATAGATGTCTTACAATCCTTTTGTGTGGACCCAACACACCTTTTAACACCAATGGTACACACTTGCAACTAGAGAAACTAGAGTAAACTTAGCAACTAGAGAAACTAGAGTGATAAGGAAGTAGCAAACCCAAATCAACCTCAAAAAATTCAATCTAGCATGGAAGGCATGCACACGATAATCAAGTCATTGCAACAGACAATGGAAAATATCAACAACAACATGATGAATGACATGATAGTGACTAATGTTTTATCTCAACATGTTGGATTTTCTCTTAAACGTGAAGATCCCACCAATGAATCCTTTGGCACTAAAGAAGAATAGAATCACTCCTTTAAGGATAAATCTTCACGGCACTACTTTCCAAATATTGACATGTGAAAATTTGATGGATCATATACCTTGTGTTGGGTACCCAAACTATTTTTCCCTCTATGTCTATTATCACCTTAATTTTGCACATTTCAAAAATTATTATAGAAAAAAATCATTGGCATACAGCATGTAGTTCATAGGTATTCTTCATCAACAAAATTAACATATGAAACAAATCAATAAATCATAATTCTGGACAATCATGTGGTTTTTAAAAAAAAATCATGCAACACAGGTTTGTCAAATACAACCCACATGAAATTGCTGGAAATTGCATGGAAAAAACTTTGAAAATTTTGTATATGTACCAGTGTGCATACCATTAATTTATGTGCCACATTCAAGACTTTTCAACCAAATTTTGGCTCCAAGGAAATCAAATTGGCTTCCTTCACATCCTTGGGCATTCAATAGCCCCCATACTTGTACCTTGAAGCCACTTCATGAGAGGGAGCATTCACATGAAGAACCCGTTGTTTGAAGACCTCCATTTGGCCTATAAAAGGAATCCATGAGTACGCATTTCATGAGGAATCAAGAGAAAATTTATGCTACAAGAATCTTCTTTCAACCTGAGAGAATCAACTCAAAAATCAATACTTTTTGTTCATCATACCAAATTAATTATCAATAAATTAGGGAGCGATAAAAGGACTCTCCCAAAGGGAGGGTTGAATACCATTTGAAAGCAACATTGTCCTAGGTGACACCATTATATTCAAGCTTTTCTATTGGACATAAACATTTGGTTAAACCTCATCTCTTTGTTTCGTTTTTATCTCATGTAAGTTAATCTTCCAATCAATCATTATATGTGTTTTTATTCATTGTATAGCTTCAGTATTGTTTATTGGACATACTAAACATCAACTCACAGTGTTTCCTTGCCTGGAACCTAAAAGGGAAGGGAGGATTTCCCAAACTTGGGCCATTTTTTCCCAAAAAAACCCTGTTGTTCTTTAGAGAGTTGAAGATATAGGTCTAGAGTTATTTTGAGTGTTTTATCTTCAAGTTCAATTGGGAGCATAGCCACTTTTCCATAAACCAACTCATATGGTGTAAACCCTAGTGGTGTTCCATGTAGTTTTATATGCCTGTACACCTATATTAGGTTATTTTCCAAGTCCCTCCTATGTTAATGCTTCACTATTTTGGTGAGAATATTGAGTAGTTATCTCTTTGTGACCTATATTTTCCTCTTTGCCTAAGATGATAGGCAACTGATTTCCTATGAAAAAACTTGATATGCAAACTATTGTGGATATCATATTATAATAGTTTATAACACCATATCTTCTAATATTCTAAAATCTCTTATTATATAGTGATTTACTTTAGATTGTAGATTTAATGTTACCAAATTAGTGTTGAAATAACCTGAAAAGAACTAGTAATCAAAGCAAAGAAGCAAGCAAATAATAGACCATCCACACAGTATATATATATATATATATGTCATGAGAAAACCCAATACGGTAAATAACTAGATTGAAAATGATTCCTATGCTTGCATCTATTTTCTTCTTAGTAATGTAATGCGAATACAAAGAAAGAGGCACTCACTATGGAGTTTCCATGGAATCTATGGCCAATATGGTTGCTACAACATATTATAACTCCTTTGTTCTACTTCAATATCCCACTCCCATATATTTTTATTAATTATGGAAAATATACCACACATTAAGAATGTAACCCCTTCTTTTCCTAGCATCCTAGTATTTGAGATAGCTTGATAATAGTCTAGGTTTAGGGTTAGGGTTTTTGCATGCCTCAACAAAAAATTAATGTTAAGGTTTTGGACCCTCTATAATAATATTGAAAGTGCATACATGACCAACTCCCATGTGTGAGTAATCGAATTTGATGTGGAATCCACTCGGTATCGTGGTGGTTAATATAATAGGTCAACTTGCAAGAATCACAATGTTTGCATACGAACTCTGATTGAGGTGATACTTGCACCATTGGAAATGTCTTGTTGTGTAGAACAAACAAAGAGGTTGTAGATCGTATTGATAATATTTTACCAGAAAAATGATCATTTAAGGCCTCAAACAAGATCCATAAGGCTCTGGACACTAGATCACCAAAGTGGGACCTACCCATAACATGAGCCCTACAAACTAGTTACTACTACATTTGGGTGTGAATTCCATGTGTTTTTTTACAATGATATAGGAAATGGTTTGTGTTGTAAGAATTTTTTTGAAATTGTTGAAATAATTATAACTTGTTTTACTTAATGCCCCCAACATACATCAGAATTTTGACATTCCCCTCAACAATATTGGACTTCCAACAATAACACCCATAAATTTATTTGAACATTGCAATATTTTGACATGGTCAAAATGAAACAATTATATATGTTTTAATTAATCCCCCATATTGTGTTAAAATTTCGATGATACCCTCATGGAAATCGGAATTTCGATGATAAAACCCTCAAATTTATTTGAGCATTGCAATCCTTTTATATGGTCAAATAAATATCATAGTTGTGGAATTTGACATAGTTAACTATCATCAAAATTTAAATGATCATGTCCATACAATAATTAGAATGTTTCATTAATGTTTTTCTATGGTCAATAAAGCTTATGTGACATACTCAACTATCATCAGAATTCCAACATAGATTACTTATATTTAAGTCTGAAGATATAAGGTGACAATTATGTAATGTTATTGACATCTTTAAGAGATTTTTTCATAGTTTGATAATTATAACAATGTTACAACTTTTTTCTATCTACTTTCAATATCAAATTTGATTCTACAAAATAAGTTTTCCCTAATATCCTTTACATAATTGAAATAATCCTGGAGTAAACAATTTGAAAAAAAACAAAAACAAAAATAACTTAGAATATATAGTTATATTGTGCTAGTATTTATTCAATACAGATGGTGTTCATGTAAATTATATAGTTAATAATTCCAATATCAAAAGAGGAAAGTTTGAGGATTGTTGCTAGGGTAAGGGAGCAACTTGGTGATGGTAAATTTTGGTTCCCTTGCAAAAGTGAAAGGGATTAAATAGAATAATTTTAAGGGCTCCAACTAAAAAATATTGGTAAGTATTAAAAGTTCTTCATTACACATATGATTTTTATTATCATCTAATTTTTTATTGTTTTCATATTCGATATGGATACTAAAAATATTTATTGTTTATTATTACAAAGACAAAGTGTCCTAGGATTGGATAAGTGGATGAGGAGTGCCAAATTATAGTATAAATATTGGTGAACAAGCTAATTGAGATCATCATGGAGAGGATAATAAAGATCAATAATTTAATACTATGGCCGAGGAAATTGATGATATTGATATAATTGAGAATGATGGGACAATTTTTTTGATCAATGACACTTTTTCTCCATTGATGGTGGATAACTTTACTGAACTTATTCATGGTGTACCTTTGACTGATTAGGCACAAAAATCCTTATATGAAGGGTTAAGGACAAATCTTCTATCTATGATTTTATTATTGGTGAACCTGAAAGTGTTGAACAATTCGTCAAACACCTATCTTGAGAGATCCTAAGGTATGTAATACAATTCTTCATACATGAATACCATATTTTTTTCTTTATGCTTTTAGTGTTAATTATATTGTGTAAATGTCGATGCAATATCGATGAATATTCATTACTTTAATTTTTTTTTGAATGTTGTAGGCTATTAGGTCTTATTCTCCTAGCATTGTCAAATAACTTATGTGGTGCATACTGATATTTGTCTCTCATTATGAAACATTTATGAACGGAGTATAAATACATTAATGCATGTGCTAATTACCATATTATATATTATGGACAACATGCAACAAATTTGGTGTGCCCTCAATGTGGATTTAATAGATATCGAACGGATCAACCGAACAAATAAGATATTCTGCAAGGTTCTTCATCATATTCCCATAATTCCATGTTTCCAATGATTATTCAAACACAAAAACATGGAACAATTTATAGATTACCATGCAAGAAAAAAAGTGAATATGATATTATATCCCAGTCTCAACAACCATCTCCTCTGGTGTGACATTCGCATCTTCAACTTTATGTTCTTGTATATTAACTGTATATTCTCTCCGAGTTATTCTAAACTAAGACTAAACTTATGTGATAAGCCTCCTAATCCAGATTTGTGACAGATGCTATACAATGATTTATGTATTGTTTTTTTTTAATTTACCTTCTCGAAATTCCTTCATCATGTGGGAGTTCCAAGTTGAGCTTTGTATCAACAGTACATTCAGACTTTGTATTAACAAAATACTGTCAACCTAATTCTAGTATATTCAATTTATTGTCGTCTTTGCTTTATTCTTTTGCGCCTTTCATAAAGTGCTTTGAGAGCATTCTTTCTTTCTTTGAAACACTTATGTTCTTGTTCTTGAAGTAAATTTAGGCACTTTTCTTTCCAGAGCTTCCAATTTTTAATTCAGCTGAGTGCTAGCACTTGCAATCTCAGAGTTCAACTGAAAATGAAGCTCACATCCATACCATCTATAAACCCTGCGATCTACCACATCCATAATTACTTTGTAAACTTCACTTAGTATTACAAAATTCGATAGTTGATAGATCCTTGTACATCGAATTCCACCCTTTTTGTGCCAAAAAAAAATAATGAGTGTTACATCCTCTTAATATTTCCTACCAAATCACTTATTAAATAGTGCAATGTGCCATCTCACATACTGAAGAAACATTACAATATTCAACAACATATTTTTCTCTCTCTTGCCACATTGAACGGTTGGCTTTCTCAACGGTTAGTTGATATAATTCAATGGTCATCGAATAACTCTATCAATGTTCAAGTTTTACACCATGTTGACTCACTTTATTGTGGCAAGTTGGAGAACACTTGCAAGATGGGCCACATTCATAAACCTTAAATTTTGCTTCCACCAACACAAATGCATCTATGTGCTCATCATGAGAATCTGGTGCTGAGGACAATACACACTTGTTGTTCATTGCTTATGAAAGAAGACACCTTCGTTTGATAGGTAATCCTTTAGAGATAAGCAAGAAGTATTTCAAGAGAAGATGAAAGAGTGCTCTCTTTCTAGGTTGTTGTACACTCAGAGGTAAGAACACAAAGGTCATATCTGGTTGTACAAAATAATCAAGATACCTTCTTTATTCTTTGAACTTGCCATCGTAGCTTCTGTCCATAACATTGAACCCCCATGGGTTGCGTGGTATTTTCAAATGTTTTCAAATCTTGTTAGCCAACTGTCGTGCATAGTCCAACAAAACGACTAGTTTCCACACTCCTTCATATCGAGTGCATCCATTACAATGTGTCACTGTCGTCATTCCCTTTGTTTGTTTCTCCACATTGCTAGATTTGTCCATCCTGTGTTTCTTTCATTCTTGCATCATTCCCTTTCCATTCATTGATATTGATAATAGATAAGTAAGCTTCAAGCATTATCATATTCTGTCTATGTAGTGAAATGCTTTTAGTTTTGCAATAAACTATCAATAGCAAGAGCATCAATGATCTCTAAGACTTCCATTTTATCTTCATACCCGAATTTCTGTTTACCTGCATTTCTACAAACAACAGATTGCTGCTTCGTCGTTGTTCTAGTTTGTGGATGTTGTTTCTCCTGTTCGCCAACTACCTCATCTTTGCAAGGATTTCTCACTTTTCTCTGCTGGTGAAATTCCTCTCAGGGTGCATAGCAAACGTAGTATTTTCCACCCTTCCGAAGTGGTTAGAATCCCAAAATTTTACATTGTTTCCATCAGCAGTTGTAATGTACCGTCCACCTTGACTCACTTCGACATTTTGTGGCTGGTGATTTTGTCCCTATATACGATCAAACCTTTCTGCCATCGAATCAGAATTAGAACTCAATACGGTCTATTCACTATGAAGCCATGCTGCTATCCTAATTGAACTGGAATAATTGTCGAAGGTTCAAATCAAAATACCAAGTATTTTCTCATGTCCTATAGTCCTCTCATGCAACTCATCTCTTATCAAAGCATCCCATATTTATGCATTTATTTTCACTGTTCAACGGTATTCTCCCTTCTTGGACCAAAGACGTTTCTCAGCGTGTATGCTGATCATCTCCATGAACAAGATTTTCGACAAAAGGATTCCAAGTCTGCTTTCCATTGACTCCAACTATGATCTTGGAGAGAGAATTGCCGGCATCTATCCCCAACTTCGCAAATTCCACATATTCAAACCAACATGGCTACTCTACTACTCTCCTTTTTGTGTGTTGTTCAGGCTATAAGTTTTTGTTCTTTTATTATAGGGAGATAAATCCCAGTTTTTTCCTTAGATGCTCAAATGTCTCCTTAGGAAAAGGCATAGTAAATATGTCTCCTATCTATTAGTTTGAGTTTACATACTCCAGTCTCACCGTTTTGTCACTAACTTGTGCCCTCAAGAAATGATATTTGATGGGTATATGTTTGATCTTTGAGTGCATGACTGGATTCTTGGAGACATTGATGGTGCTTGTGTTGCCATAGTAGATAGTTATTGGTTGGTCATATTCCACTTTAATATCCTCCAACGTTTGTATCATCCACAAGATTTGAGTGCAACACTCAGCAACAACAATATATTCATTCTCCGTTGTAGATAGTGAAATTGATGATTTTTTCTACTTGACCATGAGACTAGGCATTCTCCAAGAAAGTATGCACTGCCACTAGTGCTCTTTTTTTCATCTATACTACCATCCCAATCAACATTAGTGTAAGGACTCATATCAAATCCTTTATTCTTTGGGTACCACAAACCAAATTATGATGTGCCCTTGAAATACCTAAATATTCTTTTGTCTACCATCACATGTGACTCCTTGGGAGATGGGGGAAATATTGCTACCATTCCTACTACTTGCGTGATGTCTAGTTTGGAAGCAGTTAAATATAGTAGGATCCCTATCATAGATTTGTAGAGAATTGAATCTACAGAAGGAGTCTCCTCACCATTGTTGAGTTTGCAACAAGTTGTCATTGGATTGCTAACTAGTACACTTTCAACCATTCCAAACTTCTTGAGCATTTCTTTCAAGTATTTGGCCAGAGTAATAAATATTCTTTTTGGTAATTGGATGATTTCAAGTCCAAGAAAAAAGGATAACTCTCTAATCATAGACATCTCAAACTCTTTTGACATCTCCTGGGAAAATTTATGACTTAGTTCTTGATTATTGCAGCCAAATATGATGTCATCCACATAGGTCACTATGATCAACAAACCGTCTTTTTCAACTTTGATTTAAATATTGTTGTTAGCCATGCCTCTTTTAAATACTTGTTGTAGAAGGTAATTGTCCTACCTAGCATATCATGCTCTGGGTGTTTGTTTAAGACCATAAAGGGCCTTCTTTAGTTTGTACACATATTCTTTTTTCCCTGGTTGTTCAAATCCTTCTGGTTGCTCTATGTAGACCTCTTCTTTTAGGTCTCTATTCAAAAATGCAGATTTTGCATCTATTTGATAGACCTTAAAATTCTTAAAGCATGAGTAAGCTATAAATAACTTAATGGCTTCCATTCTTACATATGAAGCAAAGGTTTCTTCAAAATCTTTTCCTTCTATTTGAGCATATCCCGTGCACACTAAATGAGCTTTATTTCTTACTATTTCTCCATTTCCATTTAGTTTTTTCTTGAATACCCATTTGGTTCCAATAACACTTTTATTCTTGGGTTTTGGTAAAAGATCCAGGGTCCCACTTTTCTCAATTTGATTCATTTCTTATTTCATACCATTAACCCAAATTTCCTCTATACTAGCTTCACTTAAGGTCTTAGGTTCAACTATTGATAAGAGAGCTACTTTTGTATTGTGTGTGGTATCATCCTCTGGTTTGCACCCTTGATTCAAGATTTCTAATAATTTGACTTTCTAGATGATTTCTTTGGACAATTTTGGGTGGATTTTTTGTGATCACTGGATCTGTTTCCTCATGACCCTCTTTGCTCTTTGCTTCTCCTTCTTTATGATGTTTTGTTGTTTGATCTTCTTCATCTAGATATTGTGTTTCACATTCTATTTGATTTTCTGGATTGTTTGGTATTTATTCATCAACTCTCACATCAATGCACTCAATCACTTTCTTTACTCTCTTATTATAGCACTTGTATGCTTTGATTTTTGTTGAATATCGCAAAAATATACCTTCATTAACTCTTGAGTTGAACTTACCTATCCTATCCTCATTGATCTTTATGTAACACTTTCTTCTAAAAATCCTAAACTATTTGACTGAGGATGGTCTTCCCTTCCCTAACTCATAGGGAGACTTATCATTGTTTACTCTCAATTCTACTCTATTTATAATATAAACAATCATTGACATTGCTTCTCTCCAAAATCTCTTAGGTAGATTTTCTTCTAACAACATAGTTATAGTTTTCTCTTGAACTGCTCTATTTTTTCTTTCTACTACTCCATTTTGCTAAGGGGTTCTTGCAATAGAGAATTGCCTCTTAATGCCATGTTCTTCAAAAAAATTGTTGAATTCATTTGACCTAAATTCTCACTCGTTGTTGAGCGTAGACACTTTATTTTGCAATCACTCTCACTCTTGGCTAAAGCCTTGAATGTCTTAAACTTGTTCGAAACTTCATATTTTTCTTTAAGGAATGTAACCCGCACCATTCGAGTATAGTCATCAATAAAAAGCATAAAAGAAATCTCACCTTGTAGTGTTTGTGTTCTTGCTAGTCCACATAGATCTATATGTACTAGCTCCAATGGTATTGAAGATGAGTGTTCCTTGGTTCTGAAGCTAACTCTTGTTTGGTTTCTAAATTGACATGACCTACATACTCTATTTGTAGGTTTGGATATCTAGTGAGGGCTTGTACTACTTGTGTTTGACTGATATTCATTAAATTGGCAAAGTTCAAATGTCCTAGTCTTTTGTGCCAAATCCAATTTTCATCAATTTGTCCAACATAGCACTTCTCTCCTTGAATGTCATCCAGGATATATATATATTTCTAGGATTTCTTATTCCTCTTCCAATTATTTCCTTTGAACTATTTATTCTGATATCAAAGCCTTTGGCATAAAAGGTGAGATTGTAACGAGCATCACCAATTTTTCCAACACTCAAAAGATCATGTTTCAATCCTTCAACGTACAATAAATTTTGTGCTTTAGCCTTACCTTTTAGATTCATTGTACCTTTCCCAATAATTTTTCCAGCTCCATAATTTTCAAATGATACACCTCCATTGTTCTCTTTAATCTTAATAAAATTTCCTTTATCACCAGTCATATGTCTTGTGCAACCACTATCTATATACTATTGATCTTCTTTCTCTTGAGAACATAAAGCTATGCTACATGTGTCAGTTTCTTACTGAATTTGAATCCAATCCTTTTCATCTTTGAGGAATCATTCTTTTCATAATGGTTTCCAAGAGAGGTCACTTACCTGCAAAATGACCTATATTTCTACATTTAAACCATTTCAAAGGTATTTTTTTCATCGCACACACTTGTGCCTTGTTTTATCTTCCTTGCAAATTGCTCCATTTCATCATATTCCTCTCAAATTTCTATTTGTGTTCTTAAGGATGTCCTTCAAGTTGGTAAGACTGAAATGAAGGGTGGATTTGATACCAATTTTTGAACACACTAGGAACACTGAAAGGTGGGGTGAATCAGCGTTTTGTAATTACTCACTTTTTCAATTGATCAAAAAATGTGAATAATTGTATCATTCATTCAACATTCAAAGTAACCAAGTGACAAATTGTACACAATAGACACAAGATATGCAAGTAGAGAAAATTCGTAATATATTCAATGGTTTACATCAACTTGGTAATCTTCAACCACAATAGTGGTACTCTTATACTTCTATGCCACATGCATATGATCAATAATTGCCCCAATGTTTTTTTCTACACCCACAGGCTATGGTTAAACCACGGATTTTCTTTTTGCACCCACTAGCAATAGCTGGTCCAAAGATTTCTTTCTGCACCCATAAGCAATGGATTCTTCAATGCTTTATTTCTACACCCATAAGCACTAACTACTCCAATGCTTTTATTTATGCACCCACGTATATCTGCACCCAAATATTTATGCTCCCACAAGCATTGACTACTATAATGCTTTACTTTTGCACTTACAAATATGTTTCTGAATAAACATGCCAATAAGATGTATTTTTTGCAAGAAATAAAACCAAATAATATTCTCCGGCTTCTTTCCTTTCCTTTGATCAACAATATGTTGATCTCTTCTTCCTATTTCTTCGCTTCCCGTTTTCCCCAAAATTTATTCTATCTCATATCTTCCATTTTCACTTTCTCACCTCAAATGAAATGGTACACTTTTTATTTATACACATTCACTCATGTTATTTTTTATTTTATCTGACATTCACATTTGATAAATAATTATTTATTGTTACAATGTATATGGAGCTGACTCAATATTATGTTTGAGACATATTTAATTTGACCTCTTATCAATTTTCTTTAAAGGCTGACATGTCATTTTTCATTTCAAATTTGATAAGAGCTTCATGTATGTCTTCCATGGTTATTCTTCTATGTTGTTCTTCATGTAGATTGTGTATCCTTCTTATGATTATTCTTCCATGTTGATCCTTGTGTAGATTGTATGGCCCGTGTCATGCTTTTGATCTATGTTTGCATTTCCAACTTTGGTCCATGTTTAGAGTTCTGACCAACACTCTTTTCAACTTCTTCAAGCAAGCCTTCAAGTGATGGGCATACCTGTTCGCCTTTGTTTACTTGTCCACCTTTTCCATTAATGAGAATCAATGGAAATGATCATCATGCTTTGACATCAATGACAACTTTTTCCAACAGTTATCATAATCAACATGTCCCAACAAACACAAGAAATATGGAGATCTATTCTTCCTATTCATTAAAGATCTATTTTCCAGTTGATAGACACAAGAAATATAAAAGAAAATGTCGCGTCTTCTCATTGGTATCTTTTTTCTAGATTTAATGGAAATAAAAAACTAACTAGATTTGTACATTCCCATTCACAGAGTTGGAAAAATAATAAGACACTAAAATTGTTGTGAGAATGTATTCCAAATGCAATATTTACATAATCAATAAAATTAACAAATTGGTTCTCACCTCCAACTTTTTATATTGAAAAATTTGCAAGCTACAACCATCACATTGTTTCGATAGTCCTATTTAATATACAACAATGGAAAATGACAAACTACAACCATGTAAACTAATTTCAAGAATGGAGCTACATCCATCATTCCTATTTTCACTAGCATAATTTTACTAATAGTTTGTCAATAATGAAGTTACAAACATACAAGTACAATAAAAAAATTATCATGCTCAATAATTAGTTTATATTCTTCAACATACACGAATAATTTCATTTTATATTATTCAACATAAAAGAACAATTTGATATGAAAGAAAGGAATAAAAAAAAATATCTTTTTCATAAAGTGAACTCTAAGGAAGCTAACTATCGGGGGCTGATTTCCTCCCAATCATAGGCTATTTTGTTGTAGAATACCACCCCTATGCTGATCTATGAGATCACCAAGGTGAAGAATATTACCAAGGCTTTCCAAATCACTCTTCTCTTCACTAAAATCTCTGAAGGTACCAACCAAGCAAGTCACTATTGAATTTTTATTCCATCTTTCCGCTAGCACATCACTTAGCACTCATTCACTTTCTACATACACCACAAGAAGTCATCCTTTTTTAGATATTCAATCCCTTTTGGTATGGCATTCCTCTCTATTGTCATTAATATGGACAAGATAATCCCAAGAATCTTAACTATCCCCATTAGTGGCCTCATAGTCCCAATAGCGTTCTTTCGCTAATCATCCTTGGAACTCTTATATTTTATTAAAAAATAATAGTGATGTAATGTAAGTTTTCAAAATTTGCATAGTAAGTCTATCTCATAACATAATACAAAACACAAATATGGAAAAACATGTTTAAATCATTTAAAAAATACCAACTTCAACTTTTCCAAAATGTCAAAATCAAGGTATTGCATGAATGGGAGTAAAAACTCGTAACTCCTAAAAATAATTAACTAAATAAAATGAAAGAAATATATAATTCTTACATTGGATAATCTAACCTCTCATTTTCTAATCTAACATGCACCATTTCCAACATTCCATTTAATGAAATTCCCTATAACTATTATTTTTAACTAAATAAAATGAAAGAAATATATAGTTCTTACATTGGATAATCTAACCTCTCATTTTCTAATCTAACATGCACCATTTCCAACATTCCATTTAATGAAATTCCCTATAACTAGAGAAACTGAACTCTTTCACGATTTAATACTTTTTTAATATTCTCTCAATTCTTCCGCTTCAAGTCTTGAATAATACCAAGAGAAATATATTTGTGAACAATAATTCATTTCTAAAAAGTACCCTTTGTTACTACGTTCCATAAGATTTTGACTATAAATAATTTACCAAAAAAATAGATAGATGTATTTTAGAGCCCAATCCCCTTTTTCTTTACCACTTATCTCGATACAACTCCACCTTGTCATAAACAAGTCTTCCATTTTTTTTCGAAAACATCATTGGTATGCGAGTGAAGAGTGATATTTTCTCTCAATTATATATATAAACAAACTTATTTGAAAAATACTAGGTAGGAAGAAAGATAAATTAGAATTTCAAATATTGAGAACCAAGGGATTACTTAATTTTTGTAATATTTCCTAGTGTTCCAAATTTCCACATAGAAAAAATATAGGAATCATGGTGCATATATAATATGTGAAGGGAAAGATTGAGAAAAGACACTTGTAGAAGGTTCAAATAAAGGAAAAATGCATATCATGTAGTTTATTATTAATTTATTTTTTCATAAATGATTTTGTATGTTTTGGAAAATTAAAAAAAACATATTAAATTAATTAAATTAATTTTTAGGTAAACTTTTTAATACTAGATCTTTAAAATTTGATAATTTTGTATTTCTTTTGTATTATTTTAAATGAATAACATGTATTCAATTAATCAATTAAGATAGATTTATGAATTAAAAATTTAACATTCTAAGTTATATTTAAATGATTTTTTATTTCATTTTATTTCATTGAAAATGTATTAATATATTAAATATTAATATAATTTTAAGTTTTTTTTTTTCTTGTATCATTTTTATCTATCTTAACTTTGGATTCATCAAACACCAATAAAAATAAAAAATCGATATGAAACCTTTTTTTAGAATGTTTTGAACTTGTGGAAAGATTTTTAAATCCATGTATTTGATCTCTATAAATACTTGATAGGTCTATATTTAATATGGATCTATGATGGTTTTATTCATGGGTACCCATGCCAAAATTTTAGATGATCATCATTATACATATTTATATGTTTTAGATGAAATTGATCCTTTGAAATTCACTAAATCTCATCTATAATCTTAAGAGTATTATTATAAGGCTAAGATGAAGCATAATAAATAAACAATGTTCACTGATGAAAGTGATTGGTAAGAACATAATAGAATGGATATACCAAATAATATATATATATAACATAATAATATTTGCAGTCTATCCTCTTCAACTTTCCATATAGCCACACCTTATAGATTTCTCTTATTATCCCTACCAAGGTCAGGATATACTTTTTGATTAGAGGTCAAGTCTTTTTGACTTGCATTAGTTTTATTTTGAAACAAAATTTTTTACTATATTTTATAATGTTTTGTATAATTTTAATATTAAACATAATATTCTGAAAATTAAAAATAAATTTAACAATTTATAAACGCAAAATTTTGTTTTTTTATTGATTTTGGACAATTCTACGGGACATAAATCCTTGCGAGAGTGATTTTTAATTTAAATTTTTTAAAATAATTAAAAATAACTTATAATTTATTTTTTGTAATTAAAACCCCGATGCAATTTTGACAGTTCTAGATTAGAACCCCGAAGCACCGTAAAAAGCCCAAACTGTTCTAGATTTCGACAGTTTCTCCTCTTACATAAGTTATTCTATCTACTGTTCAAACCATAAGATTTCCTCCACAAATAAGCATACTATCACTAGAGGCGTGGACACTATGATATACACATCATTGGTAAAGAAGACCTCCATTGGAGATAGTTTATTGAATCATAGTCGAACTATGCTTCCATTCCGTCTTCTAAGGGATTTTCATCGATGTTACAGGCATGTGTTATTTCCTATCCTTAAGTTTGATTTTACTATTCCATCAGATAGTTTATTGAATCATAGTCGAACTAGGCTTCCATTCTGTCTTCAAAGGAATTGCCATCAGTGTTACAGGCATGTTTTATTCCTATCCTTAGGTTTGATTGTACTATCCCATCTCCAAATTATTTCTTGGATGTGTGTATGGATATAAATTTAACTTAAACTTGGTCTGTCAAAGGGATGGAGCATGACCCTTAGAGAGCTCTATGCTATGCAGTGTGGGATGTGTGCTTACACATGATATTCATTGCAATTGCATGGGCATATCCCTCTTACACATAATTCTTGAGAGGCCCTTCCTCGCATATGCCTTTGCCTTTGTGATTTCAAGCCGAAAAATTTAAAATGGTGTTCAGCCTCCTCGACGTCATAAAAACCTGAAGGGCAGAGCCTTGTGAGTTAGCGCCCCCGATGCACGTTAGGGCGCTAAGTCACAATGTTCTGCACTTCATATTTTCATACTTATCAATGCTTACCTTGATCAATTGTTTATTAATTATAGATTTTCTTATTAACATTAGATAGCTAATTTCTAATTCCACGTCTTGTGAATCAAACCCTCGAAGATTCTTCTCTCCACGACCACAAAAGTAATAGTGTACAAAAGGAGATAAGTACTAGGCACACAAAACTGAGGCACTTGATTTTGGAGCTCTATTAGCGAGTGCTCCGCACCTTATGTATTACTTGATTAGCTAGTTCTCCACACCTTATGTATTAGTAAGTGGCAGTGTTTATTGAGACTTGCTGACATTAGTTTTGATAGCATCCGCTCCTTATTTTTTGGCTCCGAAATTTCGTGGAAGGGATAGCTGCAACTCAACTTTCTCTTGTTTTCATATCAATCATATGAGAAAGGAGGTTGAAATAAAAAATTATTCAAATCTTTAACCCGAAATATTACTATAAAATTTATAACCTACCTCTCTTTCTTTCCAATATTAATAGTTTAGTTTTTCAACAAGACTTCAAGACCCCGTTCATGAAAATGAAAAAAGGTAAGAACATTAAAAAAGGTGAACAACATAAAAGTATATAAACTTCTTTGATCTATGGGGTTTAACATGACCATCATGAAATTTTAGTTCAGGTCACCTTTTTCTACATGTCAATAGTGCCATGAAAAATTTAGAATAATGGAATATGTTGGAATGATGTTAGTTTCCATTTGGATATGTTGGAATGATATTACCTTTTTCTTTGTACTTTCATTTAACCATATTTGAAACAAAATAAAGCTCACGGAAGCCTTTTCTAATTATTTTTCTATGATCACAATCTCATGAATCTAATTAACTAGTTATCCATTGCCTTACTAAAAAAGTGACGATGAATAACCTAACATGTTATTCCATGATGAATATAAGTGTAAAGTATCACATGCTTGTACAGAGCTCTTTCATTACCTATATCTACATAATGAATGCACAGGAAATTTTATAAGCTTAATCTTTTTGATCAAGTATATCACACATATTATGGAAACAATGGTATCAATTACACTAACTAAACAGTATGAGCTAAGTTATAACAGAGAACAACTTACCCGTATAGATATGTAAACTAGCTTGTAACCATCAAGTGAAACACACTTGGATATCACTCATACCAGCTTGGAAGCTCATCATACTATACACTATTCATTAGAATAATACAGTATAATCTGTATAGCTATCACATGTTATGGATCTACTTATATCAATAATGTACAAGCTTTGTAATCCTGAATCTTACATAAGAGCTTTTATTATGCTTATTAAAGTAGTGCTTAATAATGAAAATAGTGATGATATTAATATAACCATGTTGTTAGGGTCATTTAACTTGAAAGTAGTGATGATATTAATATAACCATGTTGTTAGGGTCATTTAATTTAACTTAGCATGTTATTCTAATGTATAGGCTCTTTGACTAAGTTCTCGTTTTCAAATGGAAAAAACCTTGTGAATAAATAATATATTTTAGATATTTATTTAATAAATATTGCTATTTTTTTTGGTGTGGTTTATGGAATATTCCGAAGCAGTTCACTTAAGAGTAAGTGTTATTGGAGGGATTTGAACTTGGGTGGAGCGGATAACAATCCGATAACTCAACCACTCTGACTAAACCTAATTAACAAATCATGAATTACTATTATATCTTATTTTATGAATAGAAAAAAAAAAAAAAAACTAAAAAAAAAAAAATTAATGATGTGGATAATGAAGAAACTGAATTCAATTTTAATTTAGGAACTGATCAAAATTAAAAACAAGTTAAATTAAAAAAGCTTTATGTACATCTTTAGAAATAAAGTTTGATATCTCATGCTAACTGTTACTCCAATTTCATATTGAATTGAATACATTATGTGAATGTCCAAAGCTTTGAATTGCATTTGATTTATGATATGGATAATGAAGAAACTGAATTCAATTTCAATTTAGGAAATGATCAAAATTAGAAATGAGTTAAATTAGAAAATATTTATGTACATCTTCAAAAATAAAGTTTGGTATCTCATGTTAACCATTACTCCAATTTCATAATGAATTGAATACATTATGTGAATGTCCAAAGAGTTAAAATTCATAAGTTGAATTGCATTTCTTTATAAACAATTATGGAATATTGATGCAAGAGAATCAAGGCCTAGACAAAACAATCGAAGTTAATTGACATGAGAAATCGAGCAGGGGATTGCCGACGACCACTGGTGTCAAAGGGAGATTGGCTGTCGAAGTCAATAAGTCGAGCAGGAAGCTGTTGAAGTGTGTCGACAAAAGGAGAAAGGTTGAGATTCGACATGTCTAAAGTTGACAGACGATAGAGTTGCAGCGATAGTGGTCGAGTGTCGACATGTTGTCGAACAGCGACATCGACAGGTTTCAAGCGGAAGCCAAGCGAGAAGGAAGAGGCGGATTGGAAAAGCCGAAGACGTGAAAGGAAGCCGACAAATAAGTCAAAGGATGATGAAAGGCAGTATGGTTGAGGTTGGTGATGGGACCGACTACTATAGCAGAGTCAAAGGAGCTCAGAAGTCAAGCGGAGTACTTGGTAGCTGTTAGGGGATGCTAAGGAAGTTATGAGCAGTTATTGAAGGTGGTTGGGATCATGACAGATGTCACCACAGGTGGAGGTTCTGCAACACGGCCAGGGGCGCTGACAACTGTAGGTCTGCAAGATCAGGAGGATTCGACGGAAAGAGGAAGCGTATTTCGGAGGTCAGGATAATCTCGGGAACAACAACAACATTAGCAGTATAAGATTAGTGCGCAGACACTCATAGGTCACTCAAAGTTGATAAGTAGATTGGAGAGAATAGTCACTCATCAACCGAGCGCACAAGAGATCAGATCCATAGCTTAGAGTTCCGCAGTGAATGTCGAGAGGGTGAATATCGACACACATAGAGAACAAACAATTAATTCTGTATATTGTAATAGGATGAGGCCGACCAATTAGTCGTTCATATTTCCTTGCATTTTGCATTGTAATCGAAATTGATTGAAGCAATAGAAGCCATCTTCTAGCATCTTGTTTGCATCCAGTTCATGTGAACGTGTGTGTGTGTCATGTGTGTTATTGTTAAGAAAGAAGGTCTGGCCGACTTGACTTGCATCAGTTGGTATCAGAACCCGAAAGCAAAGTCTGGTTGAAGTAGTGGTACCGACCTGACTTGCATCAGTTGGTATTGGAAGCTGGAAGTAGAATCTAGTTGAGTGTGTTAACGGCTCCATCTGCGGTTGGGTAGAGTTGTACATGACTTGTGAAAGTACAGGTGTGATTGGACGAGTGGGAGTTTTAGCTGTGGTTGAAAATGGCTCATAGAGGCATTAATGTCCAAGGAGTTGGACGAAGAGAGCGTGGTGTAGTAGTCACGGTTGATCGTGAAATGTTCGATGAGTGCATGCAAACAATGTGAAGTATGACTAGTGTAGTCGCAATGATCAAAGAAAGCCAAAGGCGTGGATGCATTCCTGATGTGTTAGAACACAATGACGAGGAGGTCGAAGAGATGGAAGCACGAGAAGCAGTAGGGGAAGAACCATAAGACAAACTCATCAAGATTCTGATAGAGATGAGAGGTCATCCAAATATAGATGTACGTACCTACTCAGGAAGTCTAGATCCAGAAGACTTGATCGACTGATTCATAGAAATGGAGAAATACTTCAACATAGAGCAAATTGAGGACCCCAGACGGGTTAAGACTGCATGTCTGAGGTTGAAGGGTCATGCTTGATTGTGGTGGGACAATGTATAGGCTAACATAGTCAAGAAAGGAAAGGAGAAAATCAAGTCTTGGGACAGGATGGTTGCCAAGCTGAAAGGGAAGTTCTTTCCAGATGACTATGTTATTTCCCTGTTCCGGAAGTTGCAGAACTTTCGACAAAATGAGATGACCGTGAAGGAATACACTGAAGAGTTCTACAGATTGTTGATAAGGTTGGGGCAGACCGACGAAGGAGAAGAAGCTATCACTAGATATGCGAACGACTTGAAGTATGCCATACAAGACGAGTTGAGCCTTTCAAGGTTCAGAGCGGTTAGTGAAGCCTACCAGTTAGCTCTGAAGGCAGAAGAGAAATTATCGAGTAAATTTGCATCGACCAGAGGCAGGATGACTAATCGTGGTGCGAAGACTGTTTCTGCAAAAGGCCAAAGTAGCGAAACCAGGAGAGAAGTTGTCGAAGACAATTGATGTGCGGAAGGGACATTGAATAAGGATAAAGCACAAGAAAAATGACGTGATGGTCGAGAGACACGCGGTCGAGGTGCATATGGTCAAAGTGGTCTATCCTACAAAAAAGGAGCTGAAAGACCAGCTGTGGTTTGTTACAAGTGTCGAGGAGTCGGACAAAAGGCATATGAATGCCCAAAGAACCTACATGCTATTGAGAAGTCGAAACCGAGACATTGAAGAGATGAGCAAGTCGATGAGAGGGCGGAGTCAACATCCAACATTAGTGAAGGTGGGAAAAGAAAGAGTCAAGCCATGGCGACTAGGACGACGTTGGTTCAGGACGATCGACGCGAAGAGAAAGAGCTAACACAATGAAAGGCTATCTTTCGAACTAGAGTGCGGATCGACGAGTGGTATTGCAAGACAATAGTTGATGGTTGCAATACAGAGAATATTGTGTCGACAGAGATCATCAACAAAGCGGGTTTGATATGTCGGGAACACCCACACCCATACAAGATCTCTTGGTTGTAGAAAGGACATCATTTCAAGGTAACAAGACAGTTCCTAATAAACTTCAAGATCGAGAAGCTTGAAGATAGTGTACTATGCGATGCAATCCCAATGGACGCATGTCATCTATTTTTAGGAAGACCATGGAAATATGATCGGAAGATGATCTATGATGGTCGAGCCAACACAGTCACAGTATGGAAAAATGACATGCGGAGGACTCTGAAGCCGAAACAGGAGGACCAAGCCGACTGTAAGTAGGGAAAGAGAAACTATTGGGAGAAGCGAGAACTCATGTGTTCAGCCAAGGAATTCCTCACGGAAGAGGAGAAGCAGTTGGTATGTTTCTCCATCATTCCGAAAGGGCCATGTGTTGAGAGGTCGACAATGGAGAGAATTCTGGTCGAAGTAAAAAAAAATGCTCGATGATTTCAGGAGCATAGTAGTCGATGAGGCGCTGACGGGATTGCCACCGACGAGAAGCATATCCCATCAGATCGACTTGATTCCAGGTTTGAGTCTCCAAACGAGGAACCACATAAAATGACTCCGGCAGACAGTTAGGAACTCAATCGACAGGTCCAGGAGTTGTTGGATAAAGGATTGATCAGAGAGAGTCTGAGTCCGTGCGCACTACCAACGGTATTAGCATCGAAGAAAGGTGGAGAATGAGGATGTGTACAGACTCTAGAGCTATCAACAAGATCACGATCAAGTATCGGTTTCCATTGCCAAGAATGGAGGACTTGATGGATTTCTTGAGTGGAGTGAAGTACTTCAGAAAGATCGACTTGAAGAGCGGTTATCACCAGATTTGGGTTAGAGAAGGAAATGAATGGAAGACAATATTCAAGATGAAAGAAGGGATGTATGAGTGGTTATTCATGCCATTCGGATTGACTAATGCACCCAGTACATTCATGTGATTGATGAACGAGGTACTGAATCCATTCTTGGGTAAGTTCATCGTAGTGTACCTAGATGACATCCTGATATTTAGTCAAACCAAGTCAGAACACTTGGAGCACATTCGACAAGTATTGCAGAAGTTGCAGGAAGAGAAGCTGATGGTGAACCTGCAAAAATGTTCCTTCATGAAGGAAGAACTGGTATAGTTGGGATTTGTAATCTCGGGTAAAGGGTTAGTAATGGACCAAGAAAAGGTGAAGTCAATATTGGATTGGCCAGAACCGACAAGTGCGACTAGAGTGCGAAGTTTCCATGGACTTTCCAGTTTCTACCGGAAGTTCATCAAGGGATTTAGTCGAATATGTGCACCTTTGAAAGAGTGAATGAAGAAAGGAGAGTTTAAGTGGACGTGTCACCTACCCAAATTTTGAGAATATTTATTTGATTGCAAAATACTTTATGTTAAATTATAATTACAAAGTTTTGTAATTATGACCAAGTTTGGTCAAGGATGATTGTAATTACTAATTATTATTATTAAATAAATTAAAATAGGATACAAACACCCAAGGGAACTGTTAAAAGAGTGTTCACTGACCCACTAGGAGGAATGGAAGCTGTTAGAAGGCATGGGACAGATGGCAACATTTGCACTCCACCACTAGCTATTGGTTATGGGACAACTACCCCTAAATTTGTGGCATTATCCCTTAGGTGGGTAGAAGAGAGAAGTCAGCTCATTAATGACCAGTTAACCACTAAAAGGCCTAGGCAACCTAGATAACGCAATTCGAATTGAGTAGGAAGCTCCTACAATATTTTTTGCAGAAATATTTCTCAAGTGTATCAGGTGATCACTGAGAGATTCGAATAGGGAGGCTATGTGAGAGTGCAATTGTGAGTCTGCTAGTTATTCTGAGAAGGAAAACCAGAGGTACTGGTGCAGGTCTCTTTGACTATTGAGTCTTTATGATTGGATAATCTATATTCTATTGTAAGTTGATGAACTAAGGCTTCTACAGACTCTTCCTCCTGGTGGTTCAGTGAACATGCTCGGGGGTCATAAGGCAGTAATTTGGCTGTCTTCAGGAATAGGTTGGGTGGAATAGGTTCCCTGGGTTGTTTGTTTCTCCTACAGTCAACCAGGTTCTACTGTTCTTACTTTTGTTTACAGTTAGATGTTTTCTGCATGGTAGAATTATTATTTACAGTTGTACAGAAGAAACTATTTTATTTTCTGAATTAAAGATGATATGTTTCAAGAATGATTAAGTAATTTAAATGAATGACTAAATTCTTTTTTGTATTTTTCCCATACTGTTATCTGTATAGTACTCTAGTATAAAAAAGTAAAATTTATAGTGATGAGTGATAGGAAGAATGCCATTTGAATGAAAATATAAACACAATAGTATTTCTTGTTAAATTCTATCATTTCAATCATAAGTTAAAATGCAGGAAATAGTATAGCATAGTAAAAACAGACGTATAGCATTCATCTATCTTATAACAAAAGAAAAACATTTTATTTCTGCACATATCTATATTTTCCAATTCAATTCTATTTATTTTGAAATGATAACAGTATGCATTTCAATATTATAAATTTAATGTTTTCAAAGCAAATATATTCTAGGAATATATAGCAGCTGCAAATGATTCTCTATATAGGTTGTTACTTACAGTTGATAAGTAAACACTTATTATTTCATCACTAATTATCACATCTATATTTAATATAGATTTCAATCATTAGATATAAATACTTTCACTGTAGAATCCAAACCCTAACAACCATTTTACATAACCATACCATCTTTTATTCATGTCGAGATTACCAACAAGACACTAAATATCACTTAGCAGAAAGTACGATTTTAGTAACGATATCTAACAAATAGCTTACCAACCTAGTAAGAAAACATACATAGTGTCCCAACAATTACATGCACAAGTCAAGACCCAGTTCTCGGGCTTGAATTCGCAGTACAAGCATGGTTTCCAATAAAGCCTACAGGGTAGGGTTTCACTCTTTGAAATGAGATTGAACATTATGGAATTTCCATTTCAAAACATACGAAGACCAAACTTTACCAAATCATTATTTTAAACTTGAGTTCCAAAAATGATAACGAAGTACAGGTCTATCTATCAACAGTTATGTAACCCACTATTTTCGACCTGAGACAACATTCATTATCTGAAACCAAATCTATAGTTTATACAAACGACTTCTCAACCCTTAGTTAAACAAAACATTTAATTACAAGACGATCCATTGTCTTACAGAGGTAAGTGAAACCTCGGCTCTTGGTTTCACATTCAAAATTATAAGTAAAATTTCGACAGAGATTACATTACAGACCTCTCAAGGTTCCAATTTTACACAAGGTCTATCCCTTATCAACCAGAAGCGCTAAACGAGTTCAAGGTTCCAAAACTGCACAGGGTTTTTCCCTTAACAAACAGCAGTACAAACAAAAGTTCAAAATCATTTTTAATCGACGCAGCAAGTCACTATAGAGACGAATAACAACTAATATTGAGGGTTGATCCTCTTCATAGTATTCTTCAAATAAAAAAAACTTAATGCTAGGCCATTACTCCAATAGGGTCATTTTTTCCAACTTTCATCACACAATAATCACCAGCTAAACCGTGCCAAAGGAACCTATGAGGTTTCAAGAACCACTGAGGCTTACCAGGAAGTAGTTGCAGCATCCCCATTCCAAATCTTACACATAGAAACCTTCCAATGAAGTGGGTACCTGCCAATCACAGCTCAGAAAGGTTAAAAAAAAGAAACGCAAATATAAAACTAATTATTACTGTAATACTACTTTTATCATTTGAAATATTACCATTGTGTTGAAGCTCCTGGACTTGGACACACCACACCAGCAAAAACGACGAAACCTGATGACAATTGTAGCAAACCACGAGTTCAAACTCAGAAGACCATTTCATAAAATGGAGAATCGAACCCCAAATCAAATTACACTCAACAAACTGACAGAAGAACCTCCTCACAACTACAATGGCTGTATCGTGGCTCTACTGCACAAGTTTAAAGGCCTATAACATATAAACTTCCTCTCACAGGTATTAGGTTCAAAACCGAGGAAGGATTCCTCCTCACAGCAAAACTCTAAACCCTACATCGTAGCAACACGGTCGGCTCTTCAACCTTACCACTAAACGCAACAATGAAGACCAGGAAACCATTTCTCATTACTTACCAATGCAAGACTAGGGTTTCTTTCTTAGCCCTAGATCTTATGAAGATCAACGGTGGATTAATTTCCAGTCAGGCACGTTGATATGCGAGAGACCATTGCAATCAATACTGCATTTATTGCTACATCTACCATGTTTCCAAATCAGCAGACCGAGGGCTAGTGCATGGCACGGCTCAGCAATATACAGTGCTTATTACAAACTCAATCACGTGGAGACTTTCCAACCGAGCTTTCCACTTCACTTCACAGTTGAGCAACGTAAATGCTAGGGCTTGATATCGACAGTTGGAAGCATACCAAGTACCAAACTTAATACCCTGTCAACACCGAAATCATTGCATTGTTAGACCCATAGTTCATATCATATAATAGATCCTAAGGTTTATTGTTTAGGCATCGTGATAATATCACATGTCATTGTATTTGCGTAAATGCATAGTCACTATAGAATGTCTATATTTCATTTCTATAGTATATGCATAGTCATTTAGGTATAGTTAAGTTGTGATGACATACTTTATAATGCTAGTTAAATAACATAAGCACTATGTTCACTATGTATTTCCTACATTGACTATGTATTGTTAAATCAAATGTATTGCCAAATCATTTGAGATGGGTAAGACTATAGGTATAGTTTACATGCATAATATAATGTTAATTCATAGCATACGCACCATATTCACAATATATTTCATATGTTAGCCATGTATTGCAAAGTCCAATGATAAATGTGAGACTTTAGGATAGTCTAAAGTTCTGTTGATGCAACATATAATGATAGCTCATTTTGAAACAGTATAAACACTATTTCCACAAAATTTCAAATAGAGTTACAATTGGACATTGGTATCATCGTTTTGATATTAATAACAATAGTCATATTAAGATGATTTTTCATAGATAATAATTCTAGCAATGTAAAAGCAATTTGACGACGTGATTTTTAATAACACTGAAGAGTTTGTAAGCCAGCACGTAAACTAGAATTGGAACTAAAATATCCATACCTCCAGTATCCTGTTTTGCGAGGAAGTACTTAGCATTTTCATATTACATTGACGATAAATTGAAAGACACATGTACTCTTAACTCATGTTTGTCGTAGAATTTCTTACCTGCATTCTGCACATGGAAACAGGATTCAAATGCCTTAGCTAAACGTAGCTAAGTAAACCCCAGGGTACCTCGTAGGACCCCTTTGTCATCATACAAAACAAACTGTCAGCACATTATCAAGATAATTATAATAATACAAACCTACGTATAGCATAAAGTTACAATTAGAATTTAAGCAGATCTGAAACTTGTAATCTTGTGTTACAATCATAAAATGTATTTTGTTAAAGAGATTAGCATCCATTTAAATCTAAAATAGCAAATACAAATACATCATATTTTTTTATTATGAGACATTCGACGTGTCATCTTATTAATTAACTTAGTCAAGAGATTTAACTATTTTTTATATGTTTCGCATTAACAAATTCATTAATTAATTCTATTTAAAAATTTTAAATTTTTCGGTATTTTACGGGATGTTACATGTGGTATCAGAGCTCATGTTCGAACTCTAGGCCTAAAAAGGTCCAAAGAACACGCAACAGAAATTTTATTACAACAAAAATATTACTAATTAAATTTTAAACTATTTGTGTTATACAGAAATTGTTTTTAATCTACAGGTATGGAAGAATCAGCTGAACATATAGAGGACAGATTTCGACCCAACAGTCATAGCACGGGACAGCATTATGAGGAAGAAGTCCATGGCGACTTAAATGACAATTCATTAGAATTGTTTCGTGCATTTCAAGAATTAAAAGCAGAAATCAGATTTGTAAAACAAGACAATGAAAAAATTCTTAAAGCACAAGAGGAACTTAACCAAGTTTTGTTCGATCAGTGCCCAACCGATGAATAGGATATAGGGGTTGAAAATACCTCCAAAATTGAAGATTTACCTCATCGAGATAGGGATAAGAAAATGAAAACTGATAATGCGAACAACATTTCAACATCATCAAAAGATGCCAATGAAAAATGCAAAAAGAAATGCAATTATTCAAGTGATAGCAGCGAAGGAGACTACAAACCTAAAAGAAAAAGTCACAAACAGTATGAACAGATTTCTGGGGAGTTCAAGAAAATCAAACCCCCAACCTTCAATGGTGAAATTGAGAAAGGAGAGACAGCAAAAGCATGGCTGTCCGGCATGAAGAAGTACTTCCAAATTTATGATTATTCAGAATCATTGAAGGAAAAGATGGCAATATACAACTTGATTGGGAAGGTAGATATTTGGTGGCAGGACATCAAAAGAGTGAAGGGCATCAAAGACAAGGATGTAAATTGGAGCACTTTTAAAAGGTACTTCAAGAAGAAATTCTTATCTGAATAATACTATGAAGAAAAATCAGAATTTTATTACTTAAAGCTAGGAACTATGAACATGAAAGAGATGAACAGTAAATTTCTGAATTTGCTGAGATATGTGCCATACATTGTGGAAGAAAACTCGAAGATTCAAAGATACCTGAGTTGTCTACCTTTCAACATCAAGGACAGAATAGAGTATGACAATCAAAAGACCTTAGAAGAGGCCATGAGGAAAGCAACTTTCTGTTATGACACTAATCGGAAAAGAGAAGGGATATCTAACTAGAAAAATCATAAACCCAGCAACTTTGAGATGAAAAAGAAAAATTTCAGGTTTAGTGGAAATTTTGGTTTCCAAAATAAAAATTTTCAGAATCAGAATTTTCAAGGAAACAATCACAGAAATAATCAGCAGCAGAATTTTACAACTCCTAGAAATACTCCCAATGCTACCAGAACTAATGACCAAAAGGCACTTATCAAATGTTTTGAGTGTCAAGGTCCTCATTATGCATCAGAATGCCCCAAGAGGAAGTGGACAACTAACAATATTTATTCCATAAAGACTGAACCTACTGTTGGAGACTTGGAAAGGGAGATGCCCAGAATTAATGCAGCACTAGACAATAGGCAAGCTGAGCATCAAGTCTCTATGGTAGAGATTGAAGGTATGCTACAAAACCACCCTGTTACTATTTTGATTGATCCAGGTGCTAGCCTGAGTTATATATCACCAGATGTTGTAGAAAGTTTTAATTTGAAAACAGAAAAATTCAATAAATCCTGGTTAGTTAGACTAACAATAGGAACAAAAAGAAAGGTATCTGATTTTATTGAAAATTGTGTTTTATCTATGAATCAGTTAAAGACACAAACCAAGTTGAATGTTTTACCTTTAGGATCCTATGACATCTTAATTGGAATGGACTGGTTAGAATCCCATAATGTCATTCTGAATTGTTATGAGAAAAGTTTTACTTGTTTAAATGATGAAGGAGAAACAATAGAAGTAAAAGGTATTCCAAGAAAGACATCACTTAGACAGATTTCAGCTATGCAAGTAAAGAGAGCAGTTAGAAAAGGATGTCAAATGTTTGCAGTGAATGTAGTGAATGATGACTTCATTACTAAAGAGGACAAACTGAAACTAGAAGATATACCTGTCCTAAAAGATTTCCAAGATGTTTTTCCTGAAGAGATTCCAGGATTACCCCCTAAGAGAGACCTATATTTTACCATCGAGTTAATACTGGGAGCGGTACCGAATTCTAAAGCTCCATATAGGATGAATATACTGGAATTAAATGAGTTGAAATCACAGTTGAAGGAACTGATTGATAAAAACTATATAAGACCTAGCGTGTCTCCTTGGGGAGCACCTGTTATATTTGTTAAGAAGAAAGATGTCACTCTAAGACTATGCATATATTATCGCCAGCTGAATAAGATGACAATCAAGAATCGATATCTGTTTCCCCGCATAGACGATCTATTTGATCAGTTGCACGGAGCAACAATATTTTCAAAGATTGATTTACGGTCAGGATATCATCAAGTTCGTGTGAAGGATGAGGATATTTTTAAAACAACCTTTAGAACTCGATATGGACATTATGAGTTCGTAGTCATGCCATTTGGGTTGACTAATGCCTCGGCTGTATTTATGTGTTTAATGAACAATATTCTACACAAATACTTGGATAAGTTTGCTATTGTATTCATAGATGACATGCTAATGTATTCTAAAAGCAAAGAAGAACATGACGAACATCTGCGTATTATCTTACAAGTTCTGAGAGATCATCCATTATATGCTAAGTTTAGTAAGTGTGACTTTCACAAGGATAAGATTTAGTATTTAGGACACATAATTTCTAAAGAAGGAATCTCGGTTGATGCCGATAAGATAAAATCCATTAATGATTGGCCGATTCCTAAGGATGTGTCTGATGTACGATCATTTATGGGTATTATTGGATACTATAGAAAATTCATAGAAGGTTTTTCAAGGATTGTAAACCCCATAACCTCCTTATAGAAGAAGGGGAAGAAATTTGTATGGGATCATAAATGTTTAGACAGTTTCAAGAAGTTAAAAGAATTACTAACTACAACACCTATTCTAAGGATTGCAGATCCTAATAAGGATTTTATAGTATGCACCGATGCATGTAATGACAGACTCGGTGGAGTCCTAACACAAGAGGGACATGCTGTTGCATACGAGTCTAGAAAGCTGAAAATACATGAGAAGAATTATTCTACTTATGATCTAGAATTATTAGCAATAATTCACGCTTTAAAAATGTGGCATCACCACCTTATTGGCAGAAAATTTACCTTGTTGACAAATAACATGGGGCTGAAGTATTTGTTAGATCGAAAAAATTTGAACGCTAGACAAGCTAGATGGTTAACCTTTCTGAGTGAATATGATTTTGAAATTCAGCACATAAAAGAGAAAGAGAACAAGGTTGCTGATGCAGTAAGTCGTAAAGCAAAGTTGAATTTTATTTCAGCCATCAGTACATACTCAACAGATTTAGAAAATCAGATCGTTGAAGGGATTGAAATGGATGAAGAATACAGAAAATTACAAGAAAGGACAACAAATAGCAATTATGAAAATTCTATGGTAGATTACAATTTAAAAGAAAATGGGTTGTTATTGTACAAAAACAAATTGTATGTACCCAACATATCAAAAGTAAAAATTCTGATTTTAGATGAGATGCAAAAAAGTCATTATTCTGGTCATCCAAGTTATCAGAAAATCATCACTATGTTACGGAAAGAGTACTATTGGCCCAGAATGAAGGATGAAGTAGTAGAATATATAGCTAAGTGTTTAGACTGTCAAAAAGTGAAGGTTGAACATTAGCATCCGGCTGGATTATTACAACCATTGCCTATACCTAGCTAGAAATGGGAGATTATAAGCATAGATTTTATTACCAGACTACCCAAAAATAAAAATAAAAACAAAATGACTCCATCATGGTAGCAGTGGATAAACTCAGCAAGGCATCACATTTTATACCTATAAAGACTACTCATAAGGCTCCTGACATTGCATAAATCTTCATGAAACAGATTTTTTGATTACATGGGATACCAAAAGTGATAGTTTCAGACTGTGATTCTAAGTTTACTGGAAAATTTTGGAGATCTTTGTTTAAAGGGTTGAATACAACCTTAAACTTTAGCACAACATTTCATCCACAAACGGATGGACAGACAGAAAGAGTGAATCAGGTATTGGAAGACATGCTTAGGATGTATGTTAAGGATTAGCCTGGTAAGTGGGAGGACTACTTGCATTTAGCAGAATTTGCATATAATAACCATTATCATACATCAGCCAAGCTTAGCCCTTTTGAAATTCTATATGGTAGGCAATGTGATACACCTGTTTCTTGGAATGACCCAGTAAATAGAGTTATTTTAGGACCTGAATTGTTGCAGGAATTAGAACTAATTGTGAAACAGGTACAAAGAAATCTTAAAGCTGCCCAAGATAGGCAAAAGAGTCAAGCAGATCTTAGAAGGACTCATAAAGAGTTCTAGGTTGGTGAACATGTTTTTCCTAAGGTAAGACCGAAAAAGAGTTCATTGAAATGGGGAAGCTGTGCTAAGTTGGCACCTAGGTATTGTGGTCCTTTTGAAATTTTGTCAAGGGTTGGACTTGTGGCATACCAACTGGCTTTGCCACCAAATCTAAAGATACATAATGTTTTTCATATATCATTTTTAAAGAAGTATGTACATGATGGTACTCATGTTTAAATTGGAATGATGTACAGGTGGGACAAGACGGCAATTTTCAGGTGGAACCAGATTGTATCCTCGAAAGGAGGGAAAATCTACTCTGGAATCACACCATTGGGAAGGTAAAGGTGCAATGGAAGCACCTTAGCCCAGAAGAGGCATCCTGGGAGTTGGAGAGTAGTATCCGGACAGCATACCCAACTCTGTTTTAGGAACACTCAGAGAGTGATTGAACAACATCGAGGATGATATTGAAGCTTAAGTGGACGTGTATGTCACCTACCCAAATTTTGAGAATATTTATTTTATTGAAAAATACTTTATGTTAAATTATAATTACAAAGTTTTGCAATTATGACCAAGTTTGGTTAAGGATGATTGTAATTACTGAGTATTATTATTAAATAAATTAAAATAGGAGACAAACACCCAAGGGAACTGTTAAAGAGTGTTCACTGACCCACTAGGAGGAATGGAAGCTGTTAGAAGGCATGAGACAGATGGCAGCATTTGAACTCCACCACTAGCTGTTGGTTATGGGACAACTACCCCTAAATTTGTGGCATTATCCCCCAGGTGGGTGGAAGAGAGAAGTCATCTCATTAATGACCAATTAACCACTAAAAGGCCTAGGCAACCTAGATAAGGCAATTCAAATTGAGCAGGCAGCTCCTACAATATTTTTTGTAGAAATATTCCTCAAGTGTATCAGGTGATCACTGAGAGATTCGAATAGGGAGGCTATGTGAGAGTGCAATTGTGAGTCTTCTAGTTATTCTGAGAAGGAAAACCAGAGGTGCTGGTGTAGGTCTCTTTGACTGTTGAGTCTTTATGACTGGATAATCTATATTCTACTGCAAGTTGATGTACTAAGGCTTCTATAGACTCTTCCTCCTAGTGGTTAAGTGAACAGGCTAGGGGGTCCTAAGGCAAGTAATTTGTCTGTCTTCAAGAATAGGTTGGGTGGAACAGGTTCCTTGGGCTGTTTGTTTCTCCTACAGTCAACCAGGTTCTACTGTTCTAACTTTTGTTTACAGTTAAATGTTTTCTTCATGGTAGAATTATTATTTACAGTTGTACAGAAGAAACTATTTTATTTTCTGACTTAAAGATGATATGTTTCAAGAATGATTAAGTAATTTAAATGAATGATTAAATTATTTTTTCTGTATTTTTACCATATTCTTATCTGTATAGTACTCTAGTATAGAAAAGTAAAATTTATAGTGATGAGTGATAGGTAGAATGCCATTTGAATGAAAAGATAAACACAGTAGTATTTCTTGTTAAATTCTATCATTTCAATCATAAGTTAAAATGCAGGAAATAGTACAGCATAGTAAAAAAAGATGTATAACATTCATCTATTTCATAACAAAAGAAAAACATTTTATTTCTGCACATATCAATATTTTCCAATTCAATTCCATTTATTTTCGAATGATAATAGTATGCATTTCAATATTATAAATTTAATGTTTTCAAAGCAAATATATTCTAGGAATATATAGCAGCTGCAAATTATTCTCTATACAGGTTGTTACTTATAGTTGATAAGTAAACACTTATTATTTCATCACTTATTATCACATCTATATTTAATATATATTTCAATCATTAGATATAAATACTTTCACTGTAGAATCCAAACCCTAACCAACATTTTACATAACCATACCATCTTTTATTCATGTCGAGATTACCAACAAGACACTAAATATCACTTAGCAGAAAGTACGATTTTAGTAATGATATCTAACAAATAGCTTACCAACCTAGTAAGAAAACATACATAGTGTCAAAACAATTACATGCACAAGTCAAGACCTAGTTCTCAGGCTTGAATTCGCAGTACAAGCATGGTTTCCAATAAAACCTACAAGGTAGGGTTTCACTCTTTGAAATGAGATCGAACCTTATGGCATTGCCATTTCAAAACATACGAAGACCAAACTTTACCAAATAATTATTTTAAACTTGAGTTCCAGAAATGATAACGAAGTATAGGTCTATCTATCAATAATTATGCAACCCACTACTTTCGACCTAAGACAACATTTGTTGTCCGAAACCAAATCTACAGTTTATACAAACGATTTCTCAACCCTTAGTTAAACAAAACATTTAATTACAAGATGAGCCATTATCTTACAGAGGGAAGTGAACCCGCGGCTCTTGGTTTCACATTCAAAATTATAAGTAAAATTTCTACTGAGATTACATTACAAACCTCTCAAGGTTCCAATTTTACACAAGGTCTATCCCTTATCAACCAGAAGCACTAAAACGAGTTCAAGGTTCCAAAACTACACAGGGTTTTTCCCTTAACAAACAGTAGTACAAAGACAAGTTCGAAATCATTTTCAATCGACGTAGCAAGTCACTATAGAGCTGAATAAAAACTAATACTGAGGGTTGATCCTCTTTACAATATTATTCAAATAAAAAAAAACTTAACACTCGGCCATTGCTCCAACAGGGTCGTATTTTCCAACTTTCGTCACACAGTAATCACCAGCTAAACCATGCCAAAGGCACCTATGAGGTTTCAAGAACCACCGAGGCTTACGAGGAAGTAGTTGCAACATCCCCATTCCAAATCTTATGCATAGAAACCTTCCAACAAAGTGGGTACCTACCAGTCACAGCTCGGAAAGGTTAAAAACAAGAAATGCAAATATAAAACTAAGTATTACTGTGTTACTGCTTTTATCATTTGAAATCTTACCATTGCATTGAAGCTCCTCGACTTGGACACACCACACTAGCAAAAACGACGAAACCTGATGACAATTGCAGCAAACCATGAGTTCAAACTCAGAAGACCATTTCATAAAATGGAGAATCAAACCCCAGATCAAATTACACTCAACAAACTGACAGAAGAACCTCCTCACAACTACAATGGTTGTATCGTGGCTCTACTGCACAAGTTTAAAGGCCTGTAACATATAAATTTCCTCTCACAGGTCTTAGGTTTGAAACCAAGGAAGGAGTCCTCCTCATAGCAAAACTCTAAACCCTACATCGCAGCAACACGGTCGGCTCTTCAACCTTACCACTAAACGCAACAATGAAGACCAGGAAACCATTTCTCATTACTTACCAATGCAAGAATAGGGTTTCTTTCTTAGCCCTATATCTTATGAAGATCAATGGTGGATTAGTTGCTAGTCGGGCACGTTGATATTCGAGGGACCATTGCAATCAATACTGCATTGATTGCTACATCTACCATGTTTCCAAATCAGCAGACCGAGGGCTAGTGCATGGCACATCTCAGCAATATAAGGTTCTTATTACAAACTCAATCACGTGGAGACCTTCCAACTGAGCTTTCCACTTCACTTCACAGTTGAGCAACGTAAATGCTAGGGCTTGATATTGACAATTGGAAGCATACCAAGTACCAAACTTAATACCCTGTAAACATCGAAATCATTGCATTGTTAGACCCATAGTTCATATCATATAATAGATCCTAAGGTTTATTGTTTAGGCACCATGATAATATCACATGTCATTGTATTTGTGTAAATGCAAAGTCATTATAGAATGTTTATATTTCATTTCTATAGTATATGCATAGTCATTTAGGTATAGTTAAGTTGTGATGACATACTTTATAATGCTAGTTAAATAGCATAAGCACTATGTTCACTATGTATTTCCTACATTAACTATGTATTGTTAAATCAAATGTATTTCCAAATCATTTGATATGGGTAAGACTATAGGTATAGTTTACATGCACAATATAATGTTAATTCATAGCATAAGCACCATATTCACAATATATTTCATATGCTAGCCATGTATTGCAAAGTCCAATGATAAATGCGAGACTTTAGGATAGTCTAAATTTCTATTGATGCAACATATAGTGATAGCTCATTTTGAAATAGTATAAACACTATTTCCACAAAATTTCAAATAGAGTTACAATTGGACGTTGGTATCATCGTTTTGATATTAATGACAATAGTCATATTAAGATGATTTTTCATAGATAATAATTATAGCAAAATAAAACCAATTTGACGACGTGATTTTTAATAACACTAAAGAGTTTGTAAGCCAGCACGTAAACTAGAATTGGAACCAAAATATACATACCTCCAGTAACCTATTTTGCGAGGAAGTACTTAGCATTTTCATATTACATTGACGATGAATTGAAAGACACATGTACTCTTAATTCATGTTTGTCGTAGAATTTCTTACCTGCATTCTGCACATGGAAATAGGATTCAAATGCCTTAGCTAAATGTAGCTAAGTAAACCCCAGGGTACCTCGTAGGACCCCTTCGTCATCATACAAAACAAACTGTAAGCACATTATCAAGACAATTATAATAATACAAACCTACGTATAGCATAAAGTTACATTTAGAATTTAAGTAGATTTGAAACTTGTAATCTTGTGTTACAATCATAAAATGTCTTTCATTAAAGAGATTAACATCCATTTAAATCTGAAATAGCAAATACAAATACATCATATTTTTTTATTATGAGACATTCGACGTGTCATCTTATTAATTATCTTAGTTAAGAGATTTAACTATTTTTTATATGTTCCGCATTAACAAATTCATTAATTATTGCTATTTAAAAATTTTAAAATTTTCGGTATTTTACGGGATGTTACAGGATGGGAGCTGCCCTGAGAGATTTCGACAAGTTGAAGGAAAAGGTCACTGAGAGCTCGGTTTTAGCGCTCCCCAATTTCAACAAAGTTTTCCAGGTCAATTGCGATGCGAGTGGGATGGCAATTGGAGCAGTGTTGAGCTAAGAGGGCCGACCAATTGCATTCTTTAGCGAGAAATTGGATGATGCAAAGCGAAAATATTCGATCTATGACTAGGAGTTCTACGCTATTGTCCAAGCATTGAAGAAGTGGAGACATTATTTGTTTCCCAAGGAATTTGTGTTGTACACAGATCACCAAGCGCTGAGGTATTTGAATACTAAGTTGAAGTTGAATCAACGACATATGAAATGGGTTGAGTTCCTGCAGGGATATACCTTCATGTTGCGACATAAGTCGGGCAAGTCGAACAAGGTTGCTGACATGCTAATTCGAAGAGTTGCATTGCTGGAAATGATGACAGTTCAGGCAACAGGACTAGAGTCGGTGAAGACAGAGTATGCAACCGACGAGGATTTTGTGAAATCATGGGAGGATTGTTGAGAACCATGGAGTGTCGACAGAACGCCATACTTGGACTATTTCATCCTAGAAGGATACATGTTGATGGGACAACATTTGTGTATTCTCAAAGGATCCGTAAGGGTGAACCTGATCCGATAACTGCATAGCGACGGATTAGCAGGTCATTTTGGCATCAACAAGACCAAGGCATTGTTCAAAGATAAGTATTACTGGCCAGGAATGACAACAGATGTATGTAAGTGGGTACGGCAGTGTCAAGTTTGCCAGTTGGAAAAGGTAAGAAGTCAGAATATGGGGTTGTATATGCCATTACCAATACCGAATACCCCATGGGAGCACCTGAGCATCAATTTTGTGCTAGGATTTCCGAAGGCATAACAGGGAAGCGACTCAATATTTGTTGTAGTTGACATATTTTTGAAGATGGTACACTTTATTCTGTGTTGGAAGACAAGTGACACCACAAACATTGTTGTACTATTCTTCAAGGATATAGTTAGATTGCATGGGTTGCCGAAGATTATCACGTCGGATAGTCAGATTGCATGGGTTACTGAAGATTATCACGTCGGAGAGAGATACCAAGTTTATGGGCCATTTTTGGAGAACCCTATGGAAGAAACTGGACACAAGGTTGCATTTTAGCTTGGCACATCATCTGCAGATAGACGAATAGACCGAGGTGGTAAACATAAGTTTGGGAAACCTTATGAGGTGTTTGATGACCGACAAACCCAAGCAGTGGGAGAACGTGTTGGCACAAGCAGATTTCACATACTTCCATTCTATGAATCAGTCGACAGGTTTGAGCCCATTTCAGATTGGTCAAGGACAAAGCCCACATGGAGTGGTAGATTTGGTCGAGTTACCGACATAAATCAGGAAAAGAGTGGATGCAGAATCATTCGCAAAGCATATGAGATAAGTGCATGAAGATGTGCGCAAGCGCATAGAAAAGAGCAACGTGACATATAAGTTGAGAGACGACAGGAAGAAGAGGCTACAGTCATTCAATTAAGGAGACTTAGTCTATGTACATTTTTGAAAGGAGAGATTTACAATAGGAACATATAACAAGTTGAAGAAGATTGGACCGTGTAAGATTCCGAGGAGGATTTCACACAATGATTATGTGTTGGAGCTGCCGAAGGAATTGAGCATTTCACTAACGTTCAATGTCTCATATCTGTACAAGTTCGAAGAAGGTTCAAGCAACGGAAGCGCAGAAGTGTCGAACATCGATTGGACAGTGCACATTCTAGATCGACACAAAGAAGAAATCGCCGAAGTAATTGAGGAACACGAAGTTGGGCATGCGCGCAGCTTGCGAAAGAAGGAATACTTGGTGTGATGGAAAGACGATGAGTTGCAGGAGGCGACGTGGATTTTCGAAGAAGAGTTCAGGAGTCTGATGGAGCAATTGAGTTCTTTTCACTTGGTGAGTCTAATGCAGGAGCATCGGTGCATAGGAAAAAAATTCAAAGTTGATCGACATGAGAAGTCAACCAGGGGGATTGCTGATGACCATTGGTGCGAAAGGGAGATTGATTGTCGAAGTCAATAAGTCGAGCAGGAAGCTGTCGAAGTGCGTTGATAGAAGGAGAAAGGTCAAGAGTCGACATGTCTACATTCGACAGATGACAAAGTTGCAGCGAAAGGGGTCGAGTGTCAACATGTTGTCAAACAGTGGCATTGACAGGTTTGAGGTGGAAGCTAACCTAGGAGGAAGGGGCGCACTAACAAAGCCAAAGATGAGAAAGGAAGCCGACAGATAAGTCGAAGGATGGTGGAAGACAGTATGGTCGAGGTGAGTGATGGGGCTGACTACTGTAGCAGAGTTAGAGGAGTTCAGAAGTCAAGCAGAGTACTTGGTAGCCATTCGGGATTGCTAAAGAAGTTATGAGCAGTTATTGAAGGTGGTTGGGATCATGACAAATGTCACCACACCTGGAGGTTGTGCAACACGGCTAAGGGCGCTGACTATTGCAATTCTGCAGGATCTTGGAGGTCAAGATGATGTCGGGAACAACAGCAACAACAATAGTAGAATATCAATGCGGAGACACTCATTTGTCACTCGAAGTTGATCAATAGATTGGAGAGAACAGTCACTCATTAGCCGAGCGCACAGGAGATCAGATCCATAGCTTAGAGTTACATAGTGAACGTTGAGAGGGTGAACTTTGACACACATAGAGAAAACACCATTACTTATGTATATTGTAATAGGCTGTGTCCGACCAATTAGTCATTTGTATTTCCTTTCATTTTGCATTGTAATCGAAATTGATTGAAGTAATAGAAGTCAGCTTCTGGAATCCTACTTGCATCCAGTTCATGTGAACGCGTGTGTGTGTCGTGTGTGTTATTTTTAAGCAAGAAGGTCCGATCGACCTGACTTGCATCAAATATAAAGAATCAAAATAAAATAAATTAGAGTTTATGTATAGTTTATTAGTTTTAGTGGTAGGGAGAGATTATTGTTTTATTTTTTTTCATTATTTTCAAGTATATTTTATATTTCAAAATGTTTAAAGTGTAATTAAAACTTTATTTATTTTTATTTAATTTAATTTCTATAATTTTTTTTTCCAAATGTGAATGGGTCTCATACCTTGAAAATGAAGATTAAATAAGTATTATTCATCTTTATAAAATTATTAGTGAATGTTTTGGATACAAAAAATATGGTTCAGAGTCCAATGAATAAAAAAACTCCTTCCCATTCAAAAAAATAAAATTCTCATTAATTATTAAAATTGTTAATATAATATTGGGAAACTAAAAAAAGAAAAAAACCTACTCTACATAGATATATTGTAAGGATCACTACTTACACTCGAAGCTACATAGACTTGGTTTTCATCAAAATCTTATAAAAAAATTGTTGAGGTTATGTTAAATTACTCAAACACCAGCAAACATTGTACTCATTTGATTCATAGACCAACAAAGATCCATCTTCAACCCAGATCTATCAAGCACCAAGAAGGATCCAATTTCTTGAGGTGTGAATTTTTAATTGCTTTTTATTTTTGGTAACTTACTAGCCAACATGAACTTTTTAATTTTTTTGGTAACTTATGAGCCGACATGAAATTTTTAATAACTTTTTTTTACGTTACATGACAACATATCCCCCATATATGGATGTAGAGCATATCGATACTCTCGATGCAAAGAATACTGTAATTCAAGGGCAATCACATGGAGGATGTTGGGTGCAATACAGTTAATTATGCTTAAATCCTGATGTAGGCATTAACTATTAATGTAGAAGGATGTACTGCTACTCATGCTACCTTTTATGGTGGAAGTGTGTATCTCAAACAATGGGTGAGTGAGACATTACATTATAAATTCAGTTCCATGATCCATATCTATTATAGCTTCTAACATATGTTCTTTCTTAGAATTGTTATCATTGAATGATGATTGTGATTAACTAGAAGTTGATCATTTCCATGTGTTTGTGTTGCAAGGGGTGCATGTGGTTATGTGAATTTGTAAAGCATTGGATATGGAACCAACACTGCTGCCCTTAGCACTACTTTGTTTAATGACATATATATTTGTGGAGTATGCTTTCAAATTAAATGCACGATGTTGCCAAAGTTCCTCAATGGTGAATTCTAGGAAACAAATCGATCATTATCACCCCGACCAATTTATGTCCATCGTGATGAAATTTTTTAAATAAGTGCATAAGTTCACTCACAGATTTCATCAAACACTAATAAATCACTAATATCATACTTCAAAAACAAGAAAACCCATGTACCCTACTCAAACATTAAATACAAAAGTACTGTAGACTTTAATATGTTGTTAATTGAGCACTTTAGCAGTGGAAAACAAGTTAAAATCAACATATTATTATGAAAAAATAGACTCAAGAAATTTGGTCAATGACCTTAGAAAAACCCCAAAGGGGAAAACCAGTCCAAGATGAAATTATTATAGAGCTTAAGGAAAATATCCATAGACGTTACAACAACAATACATAAAAACATTGAATGTACAAACACCTTGAAATGCATGCCAAAATCTACAAAATTAGCTATAGGAATCTACTCCGTTTTATGTGATCAGATTCAACAATACAGACCTCACTTATGTGGTCTTCTCTGACAGAAAAATCATCTATGTTATATGCACAAATAAAAACAATATTTGTAAAGACATAATAACAACAATAACACTTCAAACCAAGAGCCAACAACACAAGCCTCGATTTCTGTGCACACAAGCCCAACTTCTCAAAAATGATAGTATGAGCTACAAAATTAATGTTGTACAACCTAACACTACTATACAGTACCTCCCATAAATTTTGCATACTTCTTCTTTGGAATTCATGCTCCATCCTTGGGAAGAGTCCACCCTCTTTCCCTTCTTGGAAGGCATGCCCATCACTAGTTTCTACTCAATACACTTCCTTATCTCAATCTCTATTAGTTTCTGTTGGAAATTGTGCCTCTCACACTTCTCTCCAACTCTCTTGGAATTCGTGCCACCCCACCTCCTCACTTTGGAATGTGTGTAAATGAAGTTTCATTAAGTCTTTTTATTTCTCAACTTAGGGTAACTCCCATGTCTTTTCAACTTTTATGGCTAAGATTGGGTCTTGGCCCACATGATCTAAGATCTAAGGATTTGTTTTAATCTCAAGTTTAATTAAATCACTTAATTTAACTATATAAAAACAATTTACATTCAAAAAGTGACTTACCCTAAATTAATGAAAAGTGCACTTTATATCCAATAGTCACTTTATAAAGTACAGTACACTTTAAAAGTACATCTCACTTTAAAATTATAAAGTCACATCTTAATGCACTTTAAGAACACTCTAAATAAAGTAGTTTTATATCATTAATGAGACCTCCCTTGTTCTTAGACCCTTGCACCTAGGAACCTAATGCAGGATTACCTATGAGATACAAAAAACTAACACTCCCTCTTAGAGAGGGAGGTATTGTTGGAATCAAATCCACTTGGATACCAAAAATTAGATCTATCATATATATTGAATTGGTTGGTGTTAATGGAATTGGTGCAAGGTTCTGTGTAAGAAGAACTGATGAATATGATTCACAATAAATGGGTGTGACCACTTCAAGCTGGTTCTGATAAGTAATGTTGGGGGAAGAGGAGATGTGAAGGCCACATGGATCAAAGGATCAAAATATATCAAATGGGAACCCATGAAGAGAAATATGGGAACAGATTGACAAACAGTTCGTATCTAAATGATCAGAGTTTGTCTTTGTCATTTACATTACAGAGAAATCACAATCATTCTTTTAAAACATTTTTTTGAAATCACAATGATAAACATTTGTTTTAAAGTTATAAATAATAATTAAATTTCACAATTTTTTTATAAATAATTATAGAAGTAAAAGCGAAAGTCAAGTTTATCATAATCTGTCATCCAAAAGGATAACATACACACATAAAAATTAAAACTCTACTCAGAGTTTTGTTATATCAATGAAAGATTATAATTATGAAAATGTCATGATCCCACACTTCTCTTATGAAAAAGTTAGATTCGTATGGGCTTGATAAACATGAAAGAATAAACATGGTTTCAACACATAAACCAATGGTAAATGTTCTATCACATTAAACAACATCACATATTGATAAATCAAATATTCTCTTAAAACATATTTACATATTACATATTGATAAATCAAATTCTCTCACACACTATTCTAACTATATTAACAACTTATTGTGTGAGGAGAATCTTAACTAATCTTACAACCTCCTAAAACTTAACAGTAAATCACTCAAAACGATCAATTACAATAATAAACCTAACCGCAAAGTCTCATGAGTCACACATTTAGACAAATATAAATGCTTTATTCTCTCCAGCATCGCTCGCATCGAACAGCGTGCGTAATCCAGCTGAGAACAGCCGTTGTCTATTGATGCGGGAAGGAACATCCTTCAAGGCCTGTCCAAGAAATTGAAATTAACAAGACGGTTAGTTACAGAGGACACAACAATGGCGACATCAAAGAAAAAACAATTAAAGCTTCGTGAAAGTAGAACTCACTGGGATCGGAGGTCGTTAGAGAGGCCAGCCCATTGAAATCGCAGGTGCCGCCGCTGGATTTGGTTCTCTGCCAATAGCTATTGAAGGCGTACGACGCGTGCGCCTCTACAGTATTCGGCAGGTAGCATGCATTCCCGTCTTGGATAGCCCAACAATCTGCGCCCGCGCTGCACGCGTAGTTCAGCGCTTCCTGCAGCGCGATGATGTTATTTCCTCCAGTTTTCGCCACACACCACTGCTGCAGGGTCGACGGAGGCACGGCTGCGGCAACGCCAGCGGAAGGAGTGCTAACTGCGGGGGAGGACGAGGTACTGTTATTTGTACAGTTTTGGATTCCAGGAGCGGAGGTGGAGCACTGGTCGCCAGCGGAGAGATCGATATTGTAAACGGCCGTTCCGTTGGGGTAAAAGACACCCCAATTGCGCTCCGTGATGGCACCAGGCTTCTGGTCTTCGTTGAAAAGGGAGAAAATGAAGGCAGGAATGAAGGCGCCGGGGCGACGCGGGGTTCCCACCGGAGGAGAGGCTGAGTATCTGGCGACCAGGCCACGGTTATATTTAACAGCGTTGGCGACGTTGGCTCCAGCTGGCTCGCCGTCACCTCCCTTGGTCGGCCAGCCTGTTTCGCTGATCGCTAATTTAACCTGCGGGAAGCCGAGGTCCGCCATTGCGGCCACCACGGCGTCAACCTGCGCGTCGAGCATGTTGCAGTAGTTCAATTGGCCGTCTTGTATTACTGGGGTGTCGAGTCCGAACAACGCGTAGTCGAGAGAAATGTTGGTGGGATTTGAACTCCAGGCGAAGTACGGATACACGTCTATGAAAAAATAGGAATCCGTCCGATTCAAGAAGCTGAGCATCGGCTGAATCACGGACCCGGCGATGTCGGATTTGAACGAGCCTTTGGAGGGCGGGTACGAAAAGGCCAGCGCGTCCATAGCTACAGAAGTGGTTACCTTTATGGAGCCGTTGAGATTGTTTTTAAGAAGCGAGAATTGCAGGTTTTCCATGGCTGGAACGAGCTGAGACCAGGTGTTCTGGATTTGGGTGTCGGACAGAACCTCATTCCCTACCATGATCATGAATATCTGAGTCGCGGGATAGTAAGGCAAAACATTCTTCTGCACCCACTGATCAGCGTTCGAGGAGTCGGACGCTATGCTTGGAATGTCCTGGTTCCGCACAGTGATTACCAAGGGGAGGTTCGTGTTTGCGAGCGCCGTCAGGACTTGAGGAGCTGCGTCGAATATCTTCACGTAACCGGCATTTATGCTTTTCATTAGCTCGACTGATATGGCCGGAGATGGCAGATTGTCTGCTATCTGTCCATAATTGATGCCCACAGAATGTGTATTTGGAAAACCTGGAAGAGGAAAAAAAATAACATGAAACTGATCTCCTATGTAAAGCAAATGAAGCAAACGTATATACACAACTACTATACATATATATTTATTTATTCGAACATTCATACCTGCGGAGACGAGATCTATGGCTCCAAATGAAAAACAAAGAACAACTAATATCAATATTGAATGAAGCACTGAAAGATTCGAGGATCCCATTTCCGCGTTGTTTGACCAGAAAGATAAGTTTCTCAATGTTCCTCCAATCGTTCGACCGGTAAAAGAAGTGATACTGATGATACGAATTGGTATGAAGAAAATTGAAGATGTAGAATTATAAGTCCAAACTTGTAAATTAATAGTATTCGCTCTTTGCATTGATTTAATCATTTGGAGATGTCGGCTTCGGAGCTTTATTTGAGGGTGAGGGAAGTATAAATATTACTAGTATAAATTCATTTTAAACTTAGATTTATCAAGCACTAAGAGGGATCTAATTTCTTTAAGTTTTTTTTTTTTAAATTTATAGAACCCGGATTTATCAGCGTCAAGAGGGATCCAATTTCTTGAAGTGTATTTTTTTTTAAATTTATAGATCTCCAATTTCTTGAAGTGTATTTTTTTTTAAATTTATAGATCTGGGTTTAAGTTTTAAGTTTTTTATTTTATAGCTAAAAATCAATTTTTTTAATTACTTTTCATAATTTTTTATTTTATAAGCCAACATGGTTTTTTTTTAAATACTTTCCATAATTTTTTATTTTATGAGCCGACATGAAATTTTTTTATTATTTTGTTAAGAATGAACGTTACAACATCTTACAACATCTCCCCCATACTAGGCTATAGAGCACCTCGATCCTCTAGGTGCAAATACTGGACTATAGAGCACCTCGCTCCTCTAAGTGCAAATACTGGACTGTAGAGCACCTCACTCCTCTCGGTGCAATAATATGATTTTGGGAAATCCATTTGGCAACCTCCAATGTCGAGTTTGAGTTATAAAGGTTAGATGAAGTGATTTAGAGTGACGATGATCAGTGTGCCTTGGTGAAGGGTGTGAGAAGTATAAAGGTTATATGAAGTGGTTTTATAGTGTGCCTTGGTGAAAGGTGTGAGAAGTATAAAGGTTATATGAAGTGGTTTTATATGAGGATGAGAGTGCCTTGGTAGAGGAGATATAATATTCTTAGTTAAGAACATGTTTCAACTAATAACTAGGGTTTAGAAACATAAAGGTGTAGTTTACAAATCTAAAAAGATACGTAAGGTTGTGTTGTTTCATATGTATATTTGGAATGTTTTGTTTAATAATATTTTTGGAATAACTGATTTTTTTTTGCTATTTTATGATAGATATACCAATTTTTATAAACTTTATGGAATGTGTGTCATATCCCCAATCTGCTCAGTGACCTTTAGAGTGATGGGGGAACAACCCACTTGTGTCTTTTCTTTTTTTTTAAAGATTATTCGCAACTCAACCATTCCTTACATAGCCGCAATTATCTTTGGTCCGCAACCGCAGCCGCAAGTCGAAAGTCAAAGATCAGATATCCAAAATACGTAGCATTAAAAACACCTCTACGACTTCCGTAGTTCCCCAATTCGCGATGCGGGACTCAGAAAGTCGAAGCGCCAATTACACGACGTCGAAAAAACCTCTCGAACTTCCGAGTTTCTGCAATCCGCAATGCGGGACTTGGAAAGTCGGAGCACCAATAATCCAACTTTGCATATTTATGCTTCCAACTTCTGCACTCCCCAATCTATGATGCGGGAGTCATAAAGTCAGAATGCCGATCCCACCAATTCGACGAAAATGCATCTCCGACTTTCGCACTCTACATCCACGATGCGGGAGTTGGAAAGTCAGGACGCCAAACACACGGCGTCGACGAAATACCCCCTCTGACTTCCGCACTCCGCAATCCTACTTGCGGGATCTGGAAAGTCAGAATGCTAAAACTCCAACTATAAGGATTTCCACTTCTGAATTTCGCACTCCACAGTCCGTGACCTGGGATTTGGAAAGTCATAACTCCTAAAATCACGCCGAGAATTTTCTCCTCCAGCTTCCACGATCAACAGTCCGTACTTCGGGTTCGGAAGGTCGGAAGCCAACCAATTACCCCTCTTACCGCCAACTTCCCAAGCACATATGTCTCTCATCCTAAGTCCAATTTGGGAAAATACGGTACCATTAGAAATCTCTCACCGAGCCCTACAAAAATGCATGATCCTCTGCTGCATCCAATGAATCTGGTCCTGTCCTTCTTCCATCCTAAAAGGTGTCCCCAATCTTCGTCAAGGCCCCTTATACTAGTTTGTCATGGCCCCTTTCCTTCACCTGATCCACAGTGGCAAGATTGAACACCGCATGAGGTGTCTATTTCCTCCCCAAAGCCCTAACTGAACCTTCTGCTCCTTCATGATCTCAACCAAGCTTATCCCTATTCATCAATAAGCAGATTTACATATAAGTAAAGCACATGGAGGAAAAACACAGCTACATTAATCCATAATAACATACACTTAGATGCATTTATCAGCATTCATCATGGGCATAACAACAACATAAATACAAGTGTTCAGTCCATCAATCAGCTAGATCATTCCATGCATTTATACATAAACAAACAACCAACCATTTATATATCTATATATCTATATATATATAAATTGGTATAATTTAGAGACAACAAGGAACACTTATCTTTAATTGAAACCACCAAGCAAATTTCCTATGGACTACAACATTCCAACCCAACCATAGGTATATTCCCAACCTGTATTATTTTAGCAATCAGAGACCACCCCTGAGCTGAGGCTATGCATCCACTAAGGAAGAACTAATAGGCTCACTCACAGTATTAGGCATAGTCCTTAAGGGAATCCAGCACACAGTTGATTTGTCAAGCAAGTGGGAGATAGGTGAGGGTTTTCTAGTTCAATAAGCTCATCCATAGAACTATGGGCATGTTCTAATTAGCTCAGATAGTTCAACCACCCCCATCCCCTCCACTCTCAGTCTAAGTAAGGTCCCCTTCTCTGTTGCACAGTCTCTAGGGCGCCCCTTCCCTTAGCATTGACCTGAGAAGTTATGGATGTCTTTGACCATTAGATAAAGGAAATTAAGCCCTCTTTGGCTCTACCATGTAGTCTAAACACTCCTAACCTATTTCCACTACGATCCGTGCTCGGATCTTCCCTAAAGTTGTGGCCGAATGACTCTGTACCACAATCGGATTTCAGGCTATCAGATCTGGGTTTCTCATGGGTTTCTTGGCATCTCACACTCTGCCAATTGGACCTAGGGTTCATATCTGTAGATCCCCTTCGGATTCCACTTCGCACACCAAGTTTTTGTACATCTTTGGATCTGCAAATCGCGGCCTCCCTCAGGATCGTGATTTTGGGTTTCTCCTTCTTTGTCGAGTTTGCCTAAGGGTCCAACTGATGCTTCTGATTAGTAATCTGCTTGGAGATGAGGAATGCATCCTCCCAAGAGGTGGAGTGGCTTATGTGATAAGCGATCAGAGCGCCATACCCTACCTTATAGATTTTAGGGTTGTCCCATAAGGTTACGATCACAACTTGTAAGGGTATGCCACCCCTTCTACACCTACTACTTACTACCCTTCCCTTTCCTCACCACCTGTGGTGCCCCACCCTTGCCTAACTTCAAGCTCCTGCCATTACACAAGGGCAAGTTTACGCCCAATAGAACTAGGTTCAACACCATCCCTCCCAACAAAACCAGCAAGGCCAATATAATAGGAGATGAGGTAGGAACCATGGCAACAATCAACAACCTGGTGAGGGTGGACATCCTCCTAATCCCCCAGATAATAATGGAACCACATCGACCAACTAGAACCCCAATAAATATACCTTGCAAGGAAATAACCCTTAGTTACGCAGAAACCAGCCATGCTATTTTTGTGGGGTTTATGGCCATTACACCCATCATGGCCCCCATTTGGATAGAGCTAAACAAATTTGCAATGAGGGCAACCAACGTCAAGGGACCGCCACACCTTCGAAACCACCGAACCCGCTGCATCCCATTGCACAACCCATGGTGTTACAAAACCCCTTACCCATGCAAGGGATCATTACTACCCAACCCATGGAATTACAAAACCCCTTACCCATGCAATGGGTCGCTACCGTACAACCACCAGTCACCTATGCTACTTCTTCCAATCAAGTCCCTGACTTAGGAGTCCATCATCTGTTAATGATGTCCTCTTCCAAAGTAAACCTTCAGACGCGTTGTAATCAGTATGGTTTGACTACCGAGAATATTTCCACTGACAAGGCTATTGTAGCTACCCTTGTAGATCACTCTTTGCGAATCCCCCCACTGCCGGCTGATGGAGCCCCTAAATCCCCCAAATTCCCTTTGCGTTGCATTTCCAATAACCCCAATGCTTGCACAACCCCCAATTATAATATTGTGGATGACTTGGTCCAGTCCCTCGCTGTTATCTTAGCCTTAGAAGTTTTGAATAAATTCCCAATGCAATGCATAGCATTGTTGTTTACATTAGGTGTGATTGACCCCTTCTGACTCACGATTGGTGGCATTCAACTTAGATCAGTCTTAATCCTGCATGCCTCTGTCCATCGTGTTTTAGATCTCAGTTTCAATCCGAAACCTAGTTATACATCGATGCATAGTTGATGAGGGCACCTCTACATGCATCATGTCCACATTCGTGTGGAAAAAAATCAGATCCCCTCCTCTTCAATTATCCACGATGGCCCTCCGAGCTTATGATGGCCGCACCACTCAGCCACAAGTCCTTCTGGTCAATGTCCCCATCCAATTATTTGGAAAAACCATCCTTATTGACATCGAATTCATGAACACCCAACTCAGCTACAACCTTCTTTTAGGACGAATCTACACAAATGCGATGAAGGTCGTTGCCTCATTCGTGTTCCAATGTATGATGTTTCCCCATGAGAGATGGGTCATCAAACTCGACCAACTTACTTATTACGACCCTAACACATCTGCTACACCAGAGAATGTCCTCCCCATGGTCGACAAACATGTGCTTGGTGTGTTTGCACCTTTGATTTCCAAAATAGGGACGGGACTTTATTCTGAGGCCCCAATTACCTCCACATTTACATCCTTACTGCCACCTTCCTTGGCTACCGAAATATCATACTTGTACACCATCTCATCAAACAAATCAGTCCTTGAATCACATCTCGCTTCTTAATCAACACCTCAACAACAACCTCAATGGCCACCACAACCCCAACTGTCATCAGTACCCAGCCACGCGAGAGCCACCCGATCCACACGATACCCTTCTTATTTCCACCATCAGGATTTGTAAGCATGCCTGTGATGGAAATGCTGAAAATATTGGGATTTAAAATAGGGATTCATGTCTGGTACTTACCTTCACCAAACCCTGTCCGACCCATCAGGTCTTGCTTCAATCGGTCCAACCAATGGACATCACCAATCATCGACCTTTGGGTTTGTTTGCGGTGAATTCTTTCGACCCTACTCCTAGTCCTCCCAAGAAGACTGGGGGAAAATCCATGAAGATCCATTCCTCGTCAACTGTAAGCAAAGCCATGAATCTTCCTCCCCCTACCTTATCTCGAAAACCTTTATATTATGCTTTGTGCAATGTCTTGGGTCACACTACCCACAATTGTCTACACTTTCCCAGCCTTCGCACACACATGCATACATTGGATGATGACGAGAACCTCACTTTAGTTCTCAATAGTACCTCAGTGTTAAAAATGGTACTTAATCTCTTTCAATAGATAGAGAATGGTATGATCATTCTCGAAAATACGCCTAACAATCCCCCATGCACTAGACATGTGTCCTATATTTAACCACACACACACACACACACACACACACACACACACACACATATATATTCTCTTTCCTAGGTATTCATCAAAGAAATTATCTTTGTTGCTCCTTCCTTCCTGGAGTTGCTGACCTTTTCTTGTTTTTTGGTTTATCCCCCTCAATATTGGGTAGTGGGGTTCAATAAATGTTCTTTCACAACTTGTTCTCTTCACAACTAGCACAACATAATCGTGTTCCTCTCCCATGTGGTCATGGTTAAATCTCTTTTTAACGTGGGATCTTCAAGCTGCTTTGCTTAATTTTAAATAAAAGAATGTTTACAATTTTTCCACAATCAAAATAAAATATTCTCTAACTCTTAATCTTATACTAACATAAATTCAAAGCATGTCTTGGTTCTATAAATATAAACATTGAGGGTGTTACATTCTCCCCCGTTAAAATTAACATTGTCCTTGATGTTCAACTCATAACCATGTTATATCTAGAACAAAGATGGATATTCCTCTCTAATGGAATCCTCGATCTCCTATGTGTCCTCCTCAAGACTAAAGTTCTTACATTTGACCTTTAATTGAGTAATGGCTCGGTTTCGAAAGAAATTTTCCTTCCCATCGAGAATGCATAACATTTTGGCTTTGAACTCACCTTCTAATTCCACTTGAATCACATTCCAATCAATAACATGAGTAAAATCATCAATAGATTTTTTTAACAAGGAAACATGAAATATATTATGAAATTTTATACTAGCCGCTAGTGCAAGGTGATAGGCCATTGGTCCTATTTTGGTTAGCACTTGAAATGGTCTGCAAAATTTTGGTGCTAATTTGGAGCAATTCCCCAATATGAAAGTACTCCCTTTAGACAATACTTTCAAGTAAACATGATCTCCCACATTGAATTCTTTATGTATTCTCTTTTTGTCTACACAAATATTCTTCCCGTCCTAAGCTATTTCCAGGTTTTATCTTACTTTATGTACCACCTGTTCCATTTTTTTGAGCATGCCAAGTCTTAATATCATCCTGTCTACTAGGTTGTATCAACTTATTGGTGTGTTTCATTTCCTATCATATAAGATTTCAAATGGGATCGTATTTGATGAATTTTGGTACCCATTCTTATATGCAAATTCTACCAAATGCAAGTACTCTTCCCACCTTGTGGGCATGTCCATAAGTTACATACATATGAAGCGCATGTATTCTAGAACTTGATTAGTTTTGTCTATTTGACCATCAGTTTGAGGATGGTATGGAATACTAAAACTTAGCTGAGTGTCCAATCCTTCAAATAAATATTTCCAAAAGTTGGAAGTAAACTTTGCATCTCTATAAAAAATTATTTTTTTTGATATCTCATGCAATCTAAAAATCTTCTTCATGAATATTTATGCTATATTAATAGCCTTAAATATAGATTTCATAGGAATTAAATGTGATGCATTATTAAGTTTATCCACAACTACCATTATAGAGTCACATATTTCTTTCTTGATCTAGATAGTATTGTGATAAAATCTATTGAGATAACCTCCCGTTCTATTTTGGAATGGGTAAAGGTTGTAGCAGTCCAACTGGGTGTTAATGGTCAGCTTTAACTTGTTGACATACTAGGAATTTAGTTAAGTATTCAATTGTTTATGTTTTCATATTTGGTTAATAGTATTATTTTCTTGGGTTTTTTTATCATCTTTTGGTACTCAATGTGGCCATAATAAGGCCTTTTATGAAATTCATCTAGAATTAACAATTTCCATTTTTTTGAATTTGGAACATATAATTTGCCTTTGAACATCAATAATCCTTCCTCATTAAGGTTTAATTATGTTTTGTTCATTTCATATTTACCCTCTTGTATATTTTTATTTATTTCACCATAAATTTCATCACTTATAAGTGCATATTTTATTCTAATTTTTAAATTAGATTCATAATTGCTGACTGATGTGCAATGGACCATGTTTATTTTCCTACTGTGAGCATCTGCAATTTAATTTTCTTTACCTTTTATATGCTTTATCTCAAAATCATATTCACTCAAAATGGATATCCATCTATCCTATTGTGCATTTTGTTGGTAGGCGGTTTGGACAAGTTAGCATCGTGGATCAAATGATCAAAATATATCAAATGGGAACCCATGAAGAGAAATAGGGGAACAAATTGACAAACAGTTCATATCTAAATGGTCAAAGTTTGTCATTTACATTATAGAGAAATCACAATCATTCTTTTAAAACATTTTTTTGAAATCACAATGATAAACATTTGTTTTAAAGTTATAAATAATAATTAAATTTCACAATTTTTTTATAAATAATTATAGAAGTAAAAGCGAAAGTCAAGTTTATCATAATCTGTCATCCAAAAGGATAACATACACACACAAAAATTAAAGTACTCCCTTTAGACAATACTTTCAAGCAAACATGATCTCCCACATTGAATTCTTTATGTATTCTCCTTTTGTCTACACAAATATTCTCCCCGTCCTAAGCTGTTCCAGGTTTTATCTTACTTTATGTACCACTTGTTCCATTTTTTTGAGCATGCCAAGTCTTAATATCATCCTGTCTACTAGGTTGTACCAACTTATTGGTGTGTTTCATTTCCTATCATATAAGATTTCAAAGGGGATCGTATTTGATGAATTTTGGTACCCATTCTTATATGCAAATTCTACCAAATGCAAGTACTCTTCCCACCTTGTGGGCATGTCCATAAGTTACATACATATGAAGCGCATGTATTCTAGAACTTGATTATTTTTGTCTATTTAACCATCAGTTTGAGGATGGTATGGAATACTAAAACTTAGCTGAGTGTCCAATCCTTCAAATAAATATTTCCAATAGTTGGAAGTAAACTTTGCATCTCTATAAAAAATTATTGTTTTTGATATCCCATGCAATCTAAAAATATTCTTCATGAATATTTATGCTATATTAATAGCCTTAAATATAGATTTCATAGGAATTAAATGTGATGCATTATTAAGTTTATCCACAACTACCATTATAGAGTCACATATTTCTTTCTTGATCTAGATAGTATTGTGATAAAATCTATTGAGATAACCTCCCGTTCCATTTTGGAATGGGTAAAGGTTGTAGTAGTCCAACTCGGTGTTAATGGTCAGCTTTAACTTGTTGAAATACTAGGAATTTAGTTAAGTATTCAAATGTTTATGTTTTCATATTTGGTTAATAGTATTATTTTCTTGGGTTTTTTTATCATCTTTTGGTACTCAATGTGGCCATAATAAGGCCTTTTATGAAATTCATCTAGAATTAACAATTTCCACATTTTTGAATTTGGAACATATAATCTGCCTTTGAACATCAATAATCCTTCCTCATTAAGGTTTAATTATGTTTTGTTCATTTCATATTTACCCTCTTGTAGATTTTTATTTATTTCACCATAAATTTCATCACTTATAAGTGCATATTTTATTCTAATTTTTAAATTAGATTCATAACTGTTGATTGATGTGCAATGAACCATGTTTATTTTCCTACTGTGAGCATCTGCAATTTAATTTTATTTACCTTTTATATGCTTTATCTCAAAATCATATTCACTCAAAAGGGATATCCATCTATCCTATCGTGCATTTTGTTGGCAGGTAGTTTGGACAAGTCAGCATCGCAACATCGTGGATGCTGCTCAAGGTTGAAGATACGGCGAAAGGCGGAAGGTTGAGCACAAGTGATAATATTTTATGTAGTTTTGGGTCAGTCGAACCGCAGTATGCGAGTTTTGGGTCATTTGGACCACAATAGATAGATTTTGGGTCATTTGCTTTGAAGTGTCGGTTAAGAAGTAGTTAGAAAGTGGACAAACAATGTAAAGGCGCAAGCCTATAAATAGACGTGGGTTTGTAAGTGTTAAGATATATCATCCTATCTTTTGGAGAGCATCATTTTTGTATCTTAACATCTGAGAGATATTGATCCGATGCTGAAGGCTGAATATTTTGTTGTACTTGGGTTTTGTGGAGTTAATATGATGTGACAGAGTTGTTGAGTAGAATCCTCATGTCTTTCCTGTTTATCTGTGGTAATTCATTTTGCGATATGAGTATATGAATGATGCGATGTTTCCTTGATACGATTAATACTTACTGTTGTATCTATTGCAATTATGAATTGTCCTATTGAATGATGCCATGAATATGATTAATGCCTGAGTTGAATGCTTAGATCTATTTATGAAATGTTGCAATAAGTTAAGTAGTTGATCCACAACATCCTCCTTCATTCGGCGGAAACATGGTTCCGTCAACTCTCCCTTGAACATCTCGGGTGAGACCTCATCTGCTCCATAGGTGTTGCTGGATGGGGTAAAACCTGTCTGGGCTGGTGCTCAGGGAGACTGCGGTGGTTTGGGTGTCAACAGTGTTGGAAACCCTTGTCGACTGGGTTTGTGTCAACAAATGGTTCCGTTGCCGGGACCTTAACGCGAAGGGAAAGGAGGATATGTTGTGGAATTCGACGAAATTGAAAATACAAGATTGGTTCGATCAGAAGTTGCAAGAGTTTTCGGAAAAAGAAAACAAGAACCCTCGACTGACGGTAGATCAGTGGCTGGAAAGATACATTCACGACGGTCCGCACGAATATTTTTTCTGTGAATTCCCAGTCATCTTGTTTGAGTGGTTGGAAAAATTGACCTTCCAGAAGAGGAAATTCCAAGGTGGTGAGCTGACAGCCTGGACCCCTGAACTGATTGAGGAGCTAAAGGAAGTCGACAACAAAGTGTCGCGGGCTGTCGAAGTTTGGATTGATAGCATATTGGAAGGCTATATCACTGAATTTGCGGTTGATACGAATAAATCCTATAGTGAAGCTAAAAGGTATTTCTTCTGCGGACCACGAGGAAGGTTTCTGTTGTCACTACAGTTGTTTATTAAGATGCTCATTTGTGAGAAGGGCATATTGAAGATGCATCTTGATGAGTAAAAACCCTGGTGGGCGGAGGCTATGGGTACCACGACGGCGAGGAGGTGGTGCATGGAATGATAAGGGGTACATGGGTGTAGGTCATGACAAGACTGTGAGGGAAGATGAGGAAGAGAGTGGTCTTACAATGGGAGGAGCAAGGTTTCGATAGGAAAAGAGGCAGAGGATAGGAGAAGGTCATGCTGTGATCGAAATGCCATGCCGCAAAGGAAGACCACATGAGACGAAGTGACCTCATAGTGCAGACAGGGACAACCAGGCTATGCCCAGGATAGAGGCAAGACCAAACCCCATCACCAACGTACCTACACCTCCGCTCACTATCACTCAACAAGTAAGAAATACAACTTCGACACCACCGTGTTCATCAAGTCAACAGAATTTAATTGCTAGTATCTCAACGACTAGAGGAAGAAATCCCAGGATGGCGAGTGAGGATACAAAGTTACTGTTGTTCCATGGAAATGGAACAGATAATCCTGAGCAGTACTGGTTTTTATGTGAAGTGGTATGGACTGTAAAGCAAATTACTGATGATAATGCCAAGAAAGGACAATTGGTGACAACTCTTCGGGGTTGCGCATTAGACTGGTTCATGAAGTTTGTGTAGGTTCCTGTAGGCGCTCCAGAGAAGACGCTGGACGAATTTCAAGCTGGATTGATCATGGAGTTCAAACAACCCAAATCTGAAGCACAATATATTACATAATTAAAAGAGATTAAGCAGTATCCCAATGAAATTATGTGGGATTTTGACTAGCGATTCAAAATGCTGATGGCAAGGGTCAGTTTCGACATGAGCACTATCCAACAAAAATAATGGTTCATCGCGGCATTGCTTCCGCACATTCGATTACCGCTGATGAAACAAATCATTACAACACTAAGTGAAGATTTAGATATTGCAATGCGGTTGGAAGCTTCGCCGATTGGTTAGAACGCAACGGGTATGTTGCAGATTCAGATGCAGCTGGCCAACTTGATGATACAACTGCAAGATCTTAAGAAGGGAAAGGAACAACGTGAAGAAGTATGGTGTACACGATGTCGAGGAGAGGGGCATACTGAGGATAATTGCCCTGACTTCAGCAATTATTTGGTTTCAGGAGCACTGGATCCATTGAGTGGCGGTGGCATGCCGTGGTGTCGCATCTGTCAGGTATATGGGCACCTCCATGAGGAATGTCAATACATGCAGAAGATGGTCATAAAACCGATGAATCTGTATTGTACATTTTGCAAATCAATGGGACATGAAGACAAAGATTGTTGGGAATATGGGTTGCTTCAAGAGAGAACGTACGACGCATTTTATGTAAAGGACGACCAACATGCCATACAACAACTACAATCGTAGCCACAGGTAGCCCAACTGCTACCTCAACCGCAGGTGCAGTTTGTACTGTAGCAGCAACCACAGCAATTTATGCTGCAATATGCTCCGATGCAAATGGCTCCATAGCAGCCACAGTACATTCAACAACCAGAGTAGGTGTAGCAAGGGCAAGGCATGCAACTGAATCCTATGCCGCAACAATTCAATCAACCATAGTACCAGCAGTAGGGAGGATTCTGGGGAGGACGCGGTGGAGGATTTGGTCATAGAGGACGAGGACCTATCCAGTGTTACAATTGCGGGACGTGGGGACACTACCAGTGAGAGTGCCATAGTTGCAGACACAATGTACATTTTGTTTCGTTGCTGATCACACTGTTGAAAACTTTCCACAGTTGATTGCGAGATGGCAAGTGAGGAACATTTCACAGTTGCAGAATCAGAATCAGGTGCAACAACTAGTCCCAAATCAAGTGCAGCAACCAGCACAGAACCAGAACTAACGTCTGAATCAGAATGCTAACCAGAACGTGAACCAACCTGGGAATCCGCCACTGAACCAGACCCAGTGTGTGACTATTGCGACAATTTTTGTGGAGCCGAGACCACAAGATGTTGCTGTCGCAGTTATCACTCATGGAGGTACGACAACAGGAAAGGATAGTATGGATCCACTTATCCGGTTAGCAGGGAAGAAGAAGGTGTCGTTTGACATTGATTCCGAGCGTGATGCATTCTTTCAAGCATGTCGTGCGATGGAACACGATCATGGTAAGGCCATTGTTTGTAACATGCTGCTTGGTTTTGATGCCACTTCAAAGGTCGGTACTTCAAGGCAGTCTGGGACATTGCATAAATTTTTTGAGAGTTGTTTATCATTGGCTAGGGATCCTAATGCTCTTGCCGAGATCGAGGGAATGTTGCAGCAACCAGCCAGGCGATGACAAGGGTTTGGGGTAAACTCCTTACAGAGGTGGAAGATAGGTAAGGAGATGCGCATGAACATTCAAATTAGAGACTATGAAGTTGATTCGTTTATTCTGGATCTTGGTTCGGATGTCAACATCTTAACCAAGTAGGCTTGGCAGAAAATGGGGAGTCCCACATTGAGCTGGTCTCCCGTATACCTCCGGCTAGCTAATCAGGCCAAGGTGACACCGATTGGGAGAGTTCCATGCCTGGTGGTGGACATTGAGGGAATGAAGACATATGCCGAATTCGATGTCATTAAAGTAGCTGAAGGGGGAATATATTATCCCACATTGTTGGGAATTGGATGGGATAATGATAGCGCAACAGTAATCAACTTTAAGAAGCGGATGATGACCTTTGAAAACCGCGATCTCAGAGTCATAGCTCCGTTGGATTTGGCTGAAGGATGTAGGTATCTTGAACCAGTAAGGGATGAAGATCCCAGTGGATGGGACTAGGCATACAATATTTCAGAAGATTATATTCATCCGACTTCTAACGGTGAGCTTGAGTGGTGCAGCTTTAGCTTTGTGTCTTTCGACTCTAATGATGATTTAGAGAATTGGCAGAACCACTTGCATGAGGTATCGCTCCGCAAATATGGGTTAATCACACAATCATTATGCCGTGCTGCAATTGAGACTGTTGCACTGCCAGTATATGAAGGGCTACTCGACTTGTATGATTTTCTTGTGGCGTTTGAAGAAAATGTTTTAGACCACAACGATTACTGGAATTGGAGGAAGCATTGAAGGATGCTCCAGCACATTGGTGGGTGGCACATAACAAGTCAATTGTCGGATAGGCGTAATGTCGCATACTGAATATGCTTCGTTTCGGTGACACTGAAATTTACCACACGGGGAAATATGATGGACGAATGCTCCTGGAAATCATTTGATGGAGTGTCAGATGTTGTGGGCATTGAGACCAAAGGATGAGTGGGTCCATGCCTTTATCCATACTCTGGATGAGATGCCATGATCATGGTATACTGCCGCTGAATTGCGAGGGGAAATTTCCACTTGGATGGAATTGAAAATGTGTTTTACTCATACTTTCAGTTTCGCAGATGCCAAATCGGACGTCCACAATGTTTTGCAGCTCATACGTGATGTGGTTCTGAAGGTTTTTCTAGTGGCATGTCCTGCGGATCCGTATACGCACTGCAAGATGTAGTCGATGATGGAATGTTATAATATCACTGGTGGGCCAGAAGATGGTGATGATCCATGGAATGTCAACATTCCTGAATCCAAAGGAAGTCGTGATGTAGTTGCACCTGATGCGCCAAGTGATCTGATCAGTCAGCCGCTGAAGCTCCGTAAGGTCAACATTGGGAGAGGACAGTCCAAAGTTCACAAATGTTGGGGACTATTGGGATGATGAGATTATGGGGAAGGTCATAGTCTTGTTGCATGAATTCTAAGATTTGTTCCGCACGAAGTTTTCTGAGATGAAAGGAATCTTGGGCTATTTAGGGGTGATGAAGATCCCGTTGAAACCAGATGCCAAACCAATCAGGAAATGACCATATAGACTGAATCCGCACCATAAGAAGAGGGTCAAAGTAGAACTTGACCGCATGTTGGATGCTGGCATTATTGAACTAGTTGAGGAATCATACTGGATTAGTCCTATGGTGGTGCAGGACAAGAAGACAGGGGAATTGCGCATTTGTGTTGATTTGCAGAAGCTGAATGATGCCTGTGTGCACGATCCATTCCCGACCCCTTTCACTGATGAGGTGTTAGAAGGCATGGGTGGCCAAGAGATGTATTCTTTCACAGATGGGTTCTCTGGCTATCATCAGATTTAGATCGTGAAGGAAGACCGCCACAAGACAACTTTTGTGACAGAATGGGGCTGTTTTCAGTACACGGTGATGCCATTTGGACTAAAGAATGCACATGTGATATTCTCTAGAGTAGTCGTTGCTGCTTTTCGGGATTTAATTTAGAAGTTCTTATACGTGTACATGGACAATTGGATAGTTTATGGCTTGATCCGCGATCATCTGGCCAATCTGCGGCTGATGTTGGAACACTGTCGACAGCATCAGATATCGCTGAACTTGAAGACGTGCATCTTTTGTGCACCATTTGGAATATTACTGGGTCACATTGTGTGCAAGTAAGGATTTTTGATTGACCTAGCAAATATTGCGCTCATTTTGAGCTTAACACCGCCAACTACTGTCAAGCAGTTGAGAGCGACGTTGGGACACACTGGGTATTATCATAAGTTCATCAGGGGATATGCAGCGATCATGGCCCCTATGGAGAAGTTATTGAAGAAAGATGCGGTATTCCAATGGAGCCCTGAATGTCAATTTAGCTTTGAGACACTGAAGGATAAGATGGCCTCAGCGCCGATACTGGTATTTCCGGACTGGGGCAAGGAATTCCATGTCCACATTGATGCATCATCGATTGCACTGGGAGTAGTGCTCATGCAACTTGGGGAGGGGGATCTGGATCATCCCATTACTTTCGCAAGTCAGAAGTTGTCATTAGCAAAGAGGAACTATACCACCACCAAAAGGGAAGGTCTGGCAATGGTCTACACGTTGAAGAAGTTTCAACACTACTTATTGGGAGGACATTTTAAGATGTTCACAGACCATTCTGCATTAAAATACCTGGTCAATAAGCTTGTGTTGGGGGGAAGATATGTTTCTAGCTACTTATTTTTCAGGAGTTCGATTTTGAAGTGATTGTGAAGCCAGGACATCTAAACGTAGGGCCAGATCATCTGTCGCGGATTGATACCGGAGAGGAGACAACTAATATTGAAGATGGGCTGCACGATGCACAACTATTTAAGGTTGAAGTAGCTGACGACTACTACAAAGATATCATTAAGTTTCTAGCACCAGGCACCGCACCGAAGGGGTTTACGACCAAACAGAAGAAGCAATTGGTAGTTAAGGCTATTGATTTTCAACTAATTGTAGGCGAGTTGTACAAACTAGGATCAGACAATATCTTGTAGTGCTGTGTCCTGCCTCATGAGCAAGGGCAGATCTTGTCGGAAGCACATGCAGGAGTAGCTTGTGGGCACTATGGTGGTCACGCGATTTCCAAGAAGGTGCCCCGCACATGGATTTGGTGACTGACAGTTCACAATGATGCGACATATTATGCGCGGAGCTGTGATGTCTGTCAACGCATGGGGAAACCTTCTAGGAGGGATGAGATGCCATTAAAACCTCAAGTTACACTGCAGCCATTTGACAAATGGGCAATGGATTTCGTGGGCCTTATCAACCCACCCGGGAAGCGCACTGGTGCAAGATACATCATTACGATGACATTATTTGATAAGATGGGCGGAGGCTACACCAATTGTTGATTGTTCCGCGGCAACAGCTGCGTGTTTCTTGTTTGAAAACATCGTCAATCGATTTGGCTGCCCTAAGATATTGATGAGTGATTAGGGTAGTCATTTTCTCAATCACACCATCGGTGCATTAACAGCGGAACTATAGATACAACAAAAGAAGAGCATGCCATATCATCCACAGGAAAATGGCATAGTGGAAGCTTTCAACAAGGTCTTGGAGCATGCACTGACAAAGGTTTTTAACGCAAACCGTGATGACTGGGATTTGAAGATTCCAGCAGTTTTGTGGGAATATCGCAACACTTGCAAAAGGTTGATGGGCCAAACACCATTTAAGTTGGCATATGGGAAAGAGGCGATTATTCCTATGGAGTACATTGTTCCAAGTCTGCACATAGCGGCAACAACAGGTATTGACGATGATGCGGCATTAGGAGAACATCTGATGCAACTAGTACAGCTTGAAGAAGATCGCTTTATCGCCAGGTTTCATTAGAGCATGGAGAAGGATCGACAGAAGGCTTGGCATGATCACCATATAAAAAATAAACAGTTTCAGTAGGGTGACTTGGTGTTGTTGTTTGACAGCAAGTTTATGAAGCATCCAGGAAAGTTGCAGATGCATTGGCTTGGTCCCTACCACATCAGTAGCATAACATCACGCAGCGCAGTACAACTATAGTAGTTAGATGGAGCAATGCTCCCAAAGTTAGTTAATGGCAGTAGGATGAATCCCTATAGGACGGGCTTGGAGCAATGCGATGCCTGAGTCGCATCGAAAAAAATAAAAAATAAAAAAAAATGAGAAGAGTGCAGGTGGCAGGATGGCACACCAGCAGGCAGAGACTATGCAAGCCGAAAGGGTCATATCGCCCTTCGCGAGCCAGTCCATGACAAATTGCAGGGTTGTGACTGGGTCAAATCGATAATAAATGCAGGAAGTTCAAGATAGTTAATCAACGGTGCTTGTTCGAATGATGAGCATTACTGACAGATCTGGCCGCTCGGATGACCGAATCGACGATGGATTTCGGTCATTAAGGCAGGATTTGGTCCGAATTAATGCGTGATTTAGTCATGATTATAAGGGATCAATTTGGGCGCTATAAGAACAGGCCGAGACTGGTAGGAAAGCACTTGTTCGTAACAAGTGAGTTCAACTGCCAATTGTTGGATTGTGCAAGGTTGGGTTGTGTTGCAGAGTGCAGTTGTGGTGTGTTGAGCAAGTTCTTGGGTTGATTAAGGTTGAGCAATCTGTTAGCATTATGAGAATTGAGTGCGGCATGCTGGGTGAGCCGGATACGGTGGATATTTCAAGTGAAGCGGAGTCACCTATCATCCTTGTCAATATTTTTGAAGAGGTCAATTTCGAGGAAGAAGTTGCTAACATGCCGGTGGGATCATCCTCCATTGTGTGACAGAAGAGGGGGGGTATGCAGCTTAGCTCCCCGTGACTACAGAAGCGACAGACCCGCTCCACTGCCCAAGTGCCGGAAGGGGTCCCTGAGGCGAGCCCATCGAGCTTCGGGGTTGTTGAATCCGTAGTCCGAGCAGGTGTTTTTTCTATGGATATCTTGGGATACCGACCCCCATGTCGACCTGGTGTGCAGCCGAGGAAGCCCACTAAGAACCAGTGATATCAAATCAAGATTCCAACAATTCCACCAGGCATGAGCTATACCACAGACATTGTGCCTGCGTTAATGCAACTGCGGTATGATGATCATGATTTGCTGGCGCTGAAAGATGTTATGACGGATCCCTTTAAGCCACGAGCAGAGGGGGAGAGTGGACCAGCGCCGCGTATTGCACATGACTGGGTGCACGGTTTGGAGAAGTCTAGGTTGTTGGGTTTGATCAACATGCCACACTTTGGGCGATTGACGGAAGCAAATGCCTGTGTGAAACAATTGTTGGCCTGTTTTCATGGTGGCATTTTATGGTTGGACAAGCTGGTCACCGTCACGGTGGACCTAATTTCCGAAATCACAGGATTTCCAAAGGATGGGGTAGACCCATCGCAATATTTTCAGGGGAAGAACAACAACAAAAAGCTTGCAGCAAGGTTGAGGAAGAAATATAAAATGCAGCGTGATAGATGGTCCTACCACCTAGACAACATCAATGAGCCCACAGTTAAAATTGGGGCACGGATCCCGGCTACCAATATTGTTCGGAACAATCAACCCAACCAAGGAAAATTAGGGGTTGTCACATGTGCGGAGCTCTGTGTGGAAGGCATGCAAGTGAATTGGTCCCTTTTCTACTTAACCAGTTGATGGAGGACGCATTGACGGCCCAGGCGGGATAACGACCATTTGCATACAACTAGTTGCTGATCTTAGTTGCGCTTGTCACCTAGATGGAGCTTGACGATTATCAAGGAATGAAGGTGGAAGTGATGCAAGTTCGTAAAGGAGCACACTACCAAAACCTGTGGTGGTTGCAAGAACCAGAACGCCTCAAGGATTGCGCAACGTAGTTCTGGTTCTACTGGGAATTGCTGCAGGAAGCTGTCAAGTAGGTTCCGTGGCTGACTCAGACAATTGTTGAAAAGTATAAGGGCATCGCCCAGTTCGTGATTGGACCACACAGTATTCATGTGCAAGCGCACCATGATAAGGATAAGTAATGGTTACGGACCCCCTATAAGTTATCAGATGAAGACTTAGATGCGATCATTGATGATTAGCTGGTCAAATGAAGAGAACCAGTTTCTCAGGAGGACAAGTCCACAGGGATACCATCAGATGTGTCAGTGATGGAACCACTACCTCACCATGTGTCAGACCAGGAGTCATTGCAGACCTCTACGGATGACGAGTGAGAGCTTGAAGAAGGTAGAATGAAATCATGCCATGAATATGGGACAATCAGTGGGATCCCTTGTCGACGGAGGCGCAGCTCGATTGACTACTACTAGCTATAAATAATGAAACCAATGGGGTGGCTCGAGCAATGACGGCAAAGGCAGATGAAGGTTTTCATGCGGTCACTGCCCATCTGGATTCCTTGTGCAACATTGTTTTGAAGAAGGCACCAGAGGGAGCAACTGTGTAGGTAGTTGGCAAAATCGGCACTGAGCCGCGGGTCCGGAATGTACAAATTCCCCCGAATGCAATGGCGACTGATGATGATGCAAAGGATTTGCCGCAGTAGTTGGAAGTGTTGTCTATTAACATCAACGCGATCTCCTCACAGATGTTGGTGCAGCTATAGACAGTTTCCAATCAGGAACTCGCGGATAGAGAGAAGGATGTCGGGAGTCAGCTATTGCGCTTGTAGGAGGGTGAAGCGGTGCTCCGGAAGGAAGTCGAGGAACTCAAGGGGAAGGCAGTAGCGGCATGGGAAGTGGCCGATGAACTTAAAGATACGCTGGAGTAGCTTCGGATTGAAAAGGCCAGTGAAGTAACAGAGCTAAAGAAGGAACAAGATCGGCTGACGGCGGAGAATACTGCCCCATGGAATAGTAATGTGTGGTTGGAGGAGGCCGTTGCTGAAGCCTGTCAACATATCCTAGAGCTGACAGTGGCATTGGATCCGGTTGAGTGAGCAAAGAAGATGGGGGATGTCATCACCAGGTTACAGGAGGAAAATGATACCTTGGCCCAAACACTCCAGTTGGCCACACCACCGGAATTCGTCACAGAGCAGAAGAGTGCAATCGAAGAATTGGCGATTCAACTGGGCGAATTGGAACAGGAAGCGACCAAGATCACTACTAATACTGCACTATTTTGGGGTAGTATTGTTCAGGATAAGTAACTGGAGCAGCTAGCCAAGCAACAATGCGAGGTAGAAGAACAACTGGCAACACTGAAGACATCCATGCGCATGATGCCACCGACAGCGTAGGTATCCAAATCGATAGAGCTCAAGTAGTTGCAGCAGTGCGTCGCCAAAGTGGAAGAATGTTAGAAGAAGCTCGCTACGCAGTTGGACGAGTTTCAAGAACTCGGAGCACAGTTTAATGCTGCGGGTGGCTCTGCACTACAGGTGGCACAGGACGAAAAGAAGAAAGTTGATGCGCACCTCATTAACCACCCATTAGCACAGAAATTAACTGAGAGCCAGGAAGTCACCACAACAGTCATGCAGTAGGTTAGTGAGATCTTCCAGCAGTACGAAGACTTGAGAGTGAAGACAAATGAGTACACCATGTCCTGCTGATGTGGCTCGAGGGCGAGCCACAAAATTGTGTTGGGGGCCTGTTGGCAGGCGGTTTGGACAAGTCAGCATCGCAACATCGTGGATGCTGCGCAAGGTCGAAGATACCATAGAAGGCGGAAGGCTGAGCGCAAGTGATAATATTTTATGTAGTTTTGGGTCAGTCGAACCACAGTATGGGGGTTTTGGGTCATTTGGACCACAATAGATAAATTTTGGGTCATTTTCTTTGAAGTGTCAGTTAGTTAGAAAGTGGACAAACAATGTAAAGGTGCAAGCCTATAAATAGACGTAGGTTTGTAAGTGTTGAGATATCTCATCTTATCTTTTGGAGAGCATGATTGTTGTATCTTAACATCTGAGAGATCTTGATCAAATGATGAAGGATGAATATTTTGTTGTACCTGGGTTTTGCAGAGTTAATATGATGTGACAGAGCTATTGAGCAGAATCCCTGTGTCTTTCCTATTTATCTATGGTAATGAATTTTGTGATATGAGTATATGAATGATGCGATGTTTTCTTGTTGCGATTAATACTTACTGTTGTATCTATTGCAATTATGAATTGTCCTATTGAATGATTCCATGAATATGATTAATGCCTGAGTTGAATGCTTAGATCTATTTTTGAAATGTTGCAATAAGTTAAGTAGTTGATACACAACATCCTCCTTCATTCGGTGGAAACATGGTTCTGTCAACTCTCCCTTTAACATCTTGGGTGAGACCTCATCTGCTCTGCAGGTGTTGTTGGATGGGGTAAAACCTGTCTGGGCCGGTGCTCAGGGAGACTGTGGTGGTTTGGGTGTCGACTGGGTTTGTGTCAACACATTTAAGTTCTATTGATGAAACAAATATTTCAAACTAATGTTATCTGATATTAATAGAAATCTTCTTCACATTAAATAATTGCACCACATATTCATGGCATGAATGATGGAAACTAATTCTAGGTCATGCGTAGTGTAATTTTTCTCACATTCTTTTAATTTTCTAGACTCGTAGCAGATTGTGTTATTATAATGAAGTAATACCCTACCTAACCCTTCTTTACTTGCATCGGTACATACACAATAATCTTTATAAGTATCTCTCATTTTTAGAATAGGGAAGGTAGTGAGCAATTGTTTTAATTTCTGAAAACCTTCCTGAAATTTTTGTGGCCAAATAAATTTGGTTCCCTTTTTCTATAGTTATGTAATGGGGTAAGCAAGTTTATAAAATTATTTAGTGAACTTGCTGTAGTATCTTATAATTCCCATAAATGACCTTAAGTCTTATCACAAGGGGTTTACTGAGTAGGAAATACTCTATCACGTGAGTTCATATTGTGGGATTTAATGCTCTTAAACATGGGAGAAATATATTTCCTAGCATATAAGGGTAAAGGGGTATTTTTAATATATTAAAAACATATAGATATTAGGATGGTTTATAATTATGTATCTAGCGGGTTGAATAGGTATAGGCATGTTTGACTATGTACTCTATGTTTGAAGTTGGTGTGAATATGATTGTGTGAAGTTATATTAGTGTTTGATGTTGATGTATATGTAACTTTGGAATGTATTTCACATATATGTATATTGTATTCCTATAGAGATGGTATTATTCCTCTATAAGGAAGTGTCGTCATTTATATTGTAAGTGTCGTAACTTATACTTGATGGGTTATTAGACCACCTTGTTTGGGGTCTGCCCTGTATAAGTCATGTGGGTCAAAGGGTTATTAGACCACCCTATTGGGGGTCGGCCATGTGGGTCAAAGGGTTATTAGACCACCCTATTGGGGGTCGGCCCAGTCAGCATTATGTTATGTGGTTAAGTTCGAGCCTACATGAGTTAGGTAAAAAGGCAAGTCAAGTCAAGTATAAATAGAGTGCGGGAGGCACTCTATTTACTCACTCACTTCTCACACATGCTCTCAAGGAGGAGAGGCGCACTTATGGAGGATGAGGATCTGCTGCTAGGTTATGTCTATCTCTCTTGGTTGGTTGTATCATTGCTCTATCTATCTCTGAGGAAGTTATTGGGGTTTTTCACCTTTATGGTTTTCCCCAAGTAAATCTTTGTGTCTCTTGTGTGCTTGCATTATTGTCTCCATGATTGATATGCTGTAGATATGCTGTACATGTTGTTCTCTCCGTTAAGATCCTAGATCAGATTGAAGTAAATTCAGAAAATTTAACATGGTATCAGAGCTATCCTGAAAGAAGGCATGATATGGCATGTATGACACTTGTTGCACTTACGATGCTAGGGCTTGATATAGCAAAAACCAGTCATCGTAGCACTTTCGCTATAAATCCGTTTTGGCGAAGTTTTCGGATCTGAAATTGTTACAGGCCGAAGCTAAGATCTCCAAGTATCTTTTGTCCAAAGGAAAACCTCTAATTCGTTGTACTTTGTGATTCATGATCTGTACAATATAGGGTTTCTGCCTCTTCCAGATCTGAGTCAAAATCAGGTGACCTTGGGAAAAAGGTCATATCTTGGGCTAGGAAGCTCCAAATGACATTTCGTAAAAAGTGACAGGTAGTACATAGTCTGCACTATCTCAGAAAACTTTTTCAGAGGCCGAAGTTAAAATAGTGACACGTGGCACGCCATACAAGTTCGCTCTCCTGTTTTATCCCAAAACAGGTCACGTTGCGACATTTGGCATAACTCTCTCTCAGAGAATCCAATTGAGGTCAGACCTGTCAGGATGGAAAGATAACAGGTCAGGCTATCTCAAGAAACTTTTTCAGATCCTGTAAATCAAAAATTTTGGAGTTACACCAGAAACAATCAGGTACATATTTCTGTCAAAACAGAATTATTTTTTGGTACCTTCATTCATGGCTTCCGGAATTTAGGGCTTTGGAGAAAGTTGGAATTTTTGTAATCGGAGACCACGGCTGGATGCTACTCATCAAAATAGAAATTTAGAGACCAATATCAGAATTTTTGGTTGGGCAGAAGGTCGGGCTTGATTAGACCCTAGTTCGGGACTTTGATCAGAAAAGTGGAAAATTAGGGCTTCTGTAAAAATGGGAATTTTTGAAATCTGTGAACACGGCTGGAAGCTCCTTAGAAAAATAGAAGCTTAGAGATTTGGATCAAACATTTTGATGGGGCAAAAGAGTGGGCTTCATCAAACCCCAGTTTAGGGTCACGTCCAGTGAATCCAGAAGTTTCAAAGGCAAAATTGAGGAGTGAAACTTTGCAGTTTTCAAATTCTGAATATACCAGTTTGATCAGTTCATCAAGGCGCATATTCCTATCCTATCGGAAAGTTGAAACTCAAAGTTTGAATTTTTGGGGTTTCTCTGACAAACCCATATCTAGCTCAAGGTCCAGTTCTTGCAAATCAAGTGGATTGGGTTAATCCTAGAAGAAGATGGATTGATCATCTGCATGAGTGAAGAAGTTCCTGTTTCAGAGGGAGATGAGGCTAAGGCCTTACATAAGAAGATTACAAGCGATCTCGACAGGTATGACTCATCGAGGTATGTTTTGAGATTTGTTATTGATTAATTTTATGGTATGTTTGTCTTCATGTTATTACGGTTAGTATAATCTTGATTTTAGATTTGTCGTATCACCTTAAAAAAAATTATGAATGCATGATAGAAGATATTCATTGGTTAGGGTGTTGACACTTATGATTATACTAATGCATTATGGTATTGTATGAGGTTTATGTTGTCTACTAACATGAAAGGTACACCAAGAAAGACAAATCATGTTCTGGTCCAAGAACATATGATCATGATAACATGAGGAAAAAGATTAATCCATTGTCATGGATCTCATAGAAGATCCATTTACGAGGTATGAATAACTTGGTTTTGTAATAGTTAACCTATGAGATATACAGGTTACTAGCACAATTCACTGAAGAAGAACAAGAAGACATCATGTGATTATGTTAGACATAAATAGCTAGCATGCTAATCCAGGTATGTTTTTCCTATATCAAGTTAGAATCTCACCTTGTGATAAGATCCTTTATTTAAGTATACTTGGCATGATTGATTATGATTATTCATTGAAGTTAGTACTCATGGGTTTAGGAATATTATGATTTTTACTTTGATTGATGATATGACTAACCAGAAAAGTCCTATGGTCAAATAGGAATATAAGTAAAAGAATTATGTCTCTTATATTGATTGATTTGACTAACCAGAAGAATCATGAAGTTATAGGTTTGAATAATCACAGGTTTTATGCACATTATATCTCTTATCTTAATTGATGATTCAACTAACGCGAAGAGTCATAGGTTTGAGTAATTATAGGTTTAGACATGTTATGCTTCTTATGATTTGACTAACCATAAGAATCCTACATAAACCTTGAATGCTAATGCTTATTATTTCTGATTGAAATGATCATGAGTATACATGCTTGAGATTATTGTGTTTTAATAGTATACTAATGAATGTATGATTTTATATGAATCATAATACTAATAAGCATGCATAGGGACCAAGGATGAATATGAGTTCAAGAACAGGTATTTCAGGAAGCAAAGATCAAGAGGGAGCACACTCCAGTTGCTCCTGCCAGAAAGAAAAGGAGCACACTCCAGTTGTTCCTGCAATAAAGAAAAGGAGCACACTTCAGTAGTTTCTGCAAGGATGCAGATATTCAAAGGAAGTTGACCATCTCTCTACATCCCACAACAGAAAGGTGTAGACGAAGCTACTTCAGATTAGGACTCCAGCAGCTTCTGCAAGGAAGCGAAGACTCAGAGGGAGTCCACCCAACGAACAAACAAAGATAAGTATTTGAATTGTCATTTCTTAAATAATACTGTTCAATAATGTATATACTGATGTTCCTAGAATTAGGTTGTGTATTATGCATATTATAATAATTGCATTGATGAACAGTATACTCCTAATATGCATGGGTAAGTGGCCTATGGCACTATACAACATTCCATTGCTACTTATCTAGAATGAAACCTCTTTGCTGACATGTTGGGAGTTGTGCACACTCTTAACAATGTTCTGGTAGAGATTGGAAGGCATCTAGAAAGTTAGGGAATATGGATAAATGTTGTATTGAAGCATTGGCTAAGATAATTGCATGACTGTATGGCATATTTCTTTATGTGTAAGAATTTCTTCTGAAAACTATGAGATGTTTTCTAATCATGCAATTTAACTTGTTGTGTAGGAAAGATCGTATGCCATCTCCTACAAAAGAAGAACTACAACATTTGTTCAGCAACAAATTATCTATTGAAGATATTGAAGTTCCCAGGATACGGGAAGAATGCCATGATCCGTCGATTATGAAGAACGATGTTTGGGATGCGGTCCCAAGATGTGAAGGGAAGTTTGTTATGACTTCCAAATGGAACTATCAGATCAAGCATGTTGCAGATGGCAGCATTAAGAAATATAAAAGTGATGAAATAGAAGATGCACCAGATGGATTTCAAGACAGCATGGTGCAGTCTTATATGTGTGTAGAACTTGGTATGGTAGGATAGACAGCTTTCTATCCAGTTTGGGCGTTACCAAGAGCAAAGCAGATTCCAACCTTTTCTACAAGGTTGAAGAAGGCAATCCAGTGATACTACTTTTGTATGCAGATAACCTGTTTGTTACAGGTAAAGATAGATTGATTGCCGACACGCAGCGGAAGCTTACTACCGAGTTCGAGATGAAGAACTTGGGGATGATGCACTATTTGTTTTTGACATGGAGGTGTGGCAGAGTGCAGATAGAATCTTCCTTGGACAAGGGAAGTATGCAGTAAGAGATCCTGAAGAGATTCAGGATGATGGATTGCAAGGCCATGGCCACACCTATGGAATCGAATCTGAAGCTTCTATGTGATGCTTCATCTGAGCCGGTTGATGTCTCTATGTATCGTCAGATGATTGGGTCCTTGATGTACCTGACGAGAACGAGACCAGACATTTGCTTTGCTGTGAACACATTGAGCCAGTTCCTGACGGATCCGAGGAGTGTTCACCTGGTTGCTGTAAAGCATGTTCTGAGGTACCTGAAGGGTACAGTGGATTATGGGCTCATATATGAGGCGAATCAAAAGTTTAACCTGCAGGGTTATGTTGATTCAGATTGGGCTGGCAGTGCTGCAGACAGGAAGAGAACATCTGAGTGTTGCTTCAGTATGGGATCAGGTGTGATCTCTTGGTTTAGCAGGAAGCAGTCCTGCGTAGCACTGAGTACAGCTGAGGCAGAGTATGTTGCATCCTGTTCAGCTAGTTGTGAGGCAGTATGGCTACGGAAGCTACTGTCTGAGTTATTTGATCTCCCATTGGAGGCTACTGGTATCTTCTGTGATAACCAGAGTTGTGTGAAGCTGTCCGAGAACCCAGTGTTTCATGACAGGTCGAAACACATAGAGATCAAATATCACTATATCAGGGATATGGTGCAGAGAGGAGCTGTGAAGCTCCTGTATGTTGCGACGGACGAGCAGATTGCAGATGTGCTGACGAAGCCACTAGCCAGAGTGAAGTTCGAATACTTCAGAGAGAGGCTTGGCGTTCTTCAAATCGAGGACACTTCGAGGAAGAAGTGATGGACACATTTGCTGAAGCCATTCCAAGCATGTTGGAAGGAGGATCCTTCACATGGCTGTAGATGATGAACACCAGGATGATGTTCTGGTTTCTGCTTGATATGATCAGTTGGATCATTTTTATGTATGTATGTACGCATCATGTAGATGCTGGATATGATCAATTGGATCATGTGTATGTATTTTGTATATGCATCATGTTGGATGCTTGGACCATGTATCTGTATATGTATCAGGTGGATACATTTTATGATCAGGTGGATCATGTATGGTGATATGTATCATGTATTTGTATCTGTATCAGGTGGATACATTGATGATCAAGAGGATCATGTGTGATGATATGTATCAGGTAGATACTTGGTATGCATCAGGTAGATGCATTGATGATTAGGAGGATCATGTATGATGATATGTATCAGGTAGATACTTGGTATGCATCAGGTAGATGCAGTGATGATCAGGATGATCATAGATGATGAGCTTCAGTATGTTGCTCCAGATGACATGCAGCAGGATGTTGCAGTGATGATCAGGATGATCATAGATGATGAGCTTCAGGATGTTGCTCCAGATGACATGCAGCAAGATGTTGCAGTGATGATCAGGATGATCATAGATGATGAGCTTCAGGATGTTGCTCCAGATGACATGCAGCAGGATGTTGCAGTGATGATCAGGATGATCATAGATGACGAGCTTCAGGATGTTGCTCCAGATGAAATGCAGCAGGACGTTGCAGTGATGATGATCAGGATGATCGTGGATACATCAGGATGATGTATGGTGAGTATCAGGTTGATACTCTGTGGCCGTGGATCAGGTTGTGCAGGAAAGCATGTAATTTGTGCCCTGGGAGATTTGCAGATGGTCTTTCGAGGTTTTGCCTATGGCATGTAATTCAGTGCCCTGGAACGTCTGACAACTGCTCTTGCGAGGTTTTGCTTGGGAGGACATGTAATTTGTGCCCTGGGAGATCTGCAGATAGTCTTTCGAGGTTTTGCCTATGGCATGTAATTCGGTGCCCTGGGATATCTGGCAGATGCTCTTGCGAGGTTTTGTCCTATGGCATGTAATTTGCTCCTGGGAGATCTGGACAGGATGAAAAAGGCCTCAGATGCTTCAGCCAGGTTTTGCCATGACCACATGTAATTTGCTCCTGGGAGATCTGGACAGGATGAAAAAGGCCTCAGATGCTTCAGCCAGGTTTTGTGGTGGACCACATGTAATTTGCTCCTGGGAGATCTGGACAGGATGAAAAAGGCCTCAGATGCTTCAGCCAGGTTTTGTGGTGAGATCACATGTAATGTGCTCCTGGGAGATCCGACAGGTAGAGCCGGGTGCTCGTAACAGCCTGGGATGCTTCGGCCAGGTTTTGTGATGGGTCACATGTAATGTGCTCCTGGGAGATCCTACAGGTAGAGCTGTGTGCTCGTAATAGCCTGGGATGGTGCAGCCAGGTTTTGTGACGCACGTAATAAGTCCTGAGGATTCCACAGTATGGCCAGTGATGATGAAGACCTGCAGATGGCGGGCCTACATCCAGTATGAAAAAGGACTGGCTCTGTAGAACTTCCTATGACGAGTAGAGTCAGAGATTGATTGAGATAGCGGCAGCAATGACGATGATGATGACTCGATGACGATTATCCAGTGACGATGATCCAGAGAAGATGACTTGTGCTAGAAGAACTGTGCTGAGAAATACCTTCCTAGTTAAGAGGGAGTGTTGATGTATATGTAACTTTGGAATGTATTTCACATATATGTATATTGTATTCCTATAGAGATGGTATTATTCCTCTATAAGGAAGTGTCGTCATTTATATTGTAAGTGTCGTAACTTATACTTGATGGGTTATTAGACCACCTTGTTTGGGGTCGGCCCTGTATAAGTCATGTGGGTCAAAGGGTTATTAGACCACCCTATTGGGGGTCGGCCATGTGGGTCAAAGGGTTATTAGACCACCCTATTGGGGGTCGGCCCAGTCAGCATTATGTTATGTGGTTAAGTTCGAGCCTACATGAGTTAGGTAAAAAGGCAAGTCAAGTCAAGTATAAATAGAGTGCGGGAGGCACTCTATTTACTCACTCACTTCTCACACATGCTCTCAAGGAGGAGAGGCGCACTTATGGAGGAGGAGGATCTGCTGCTAGGTTATGTCTATCTCTCTTGGTTGGTTGTATCATTGCTCTATCTATCTCTGAGGAAGTTATTGGGGTTTTTCACCTTTATGGTTTTCCCCAAGTAAATCTTTGTGTCTCTTGTGTGCTTGCATTATTGTCTCCATGATTGATATGCTGTAGATATGCTGTACATGTTGTTCTCTCAGTTAAGATCCTAGATCAGATTGAAGTAAATTCAGAAAATTTAACATTTGAATAATTATGATATATGTGTGAAGGTGGTGTAAATATAGTTGTGTTTGGAGTTTGATTGGTATTTGAATAGGAATAATTTATTAGTGAATGTGGTATGAAGTCAGTTGGAATGACTATGTATGAAATCAAACCATGTTTAGGGGATTGATCCCCATCTTGAAATATTTTATTTGACTAATATTTCACATTTCACATTGCAAGGTATTTGGGGGTTGTAAGAGTTGTTCTATGTTACCATACTAACAGTAAAAGTTAAAAGGGGTATTAAAAATGACATGAAAAAATGGATACCTATGATATCTAGTGATAATAGTGTTCTGTTAATTGAAAAGGTATATTGGGAGGGGTGTTCAATAAAATTATTTTTGGAGGCATTCCTTAATACCTAGTGAAATTAGTGGTATTATTTAATATCTCGTGAGTGTACGTGATATGTCATAGGTTCACAAAGTGAACCCCTCGAGTGCTTGATACATTCTTAGAAATATGCCATTCCATAATGGCTTTAGTATTTTCTGTGTCTACAACTATTCCTTCTTTAAATATTATGTGACCTAACTATTGAACCTATTTTTGGTAAAAGCCACATTTAAATAACTTTGCATATAATTGATTCTCCCTGAGTGTTTGTAAAACTATCCTCAATTGTTGTTCATCTCCTTCTTCATTCTTTGAGTTTATGAGTATATCATATATGAATATCAAGACAAATTTGTCTATATATTTATTAAATACACTATTCATCAAACACATGAAGGTAGATGGAGCATTTGTAAGGCCAAAAGGTATGAACACAAATTTGTAATAACCATATCTAGTTTTGAAAGTTATTTTATGAATGTATTTGTCCTTTCTTCCGACCTGATGGTATCTTGATCTAAGGTCTATTTTTTAAAATATATTTTCTCCTCCAAATTGATTGAATAAATATTTGATTCTAGGTAATGGATATTTATTCATAATGGTCATACTATTCAATTTCCTATAGTCTATACACAATCTGAATGTACTATCTTTCCTTTTTACAAAAAAAGGTGCTCCCCATGGAGAAACGCTAGGCATAATTTACTTCTTTTCTAATAAATATTGTAGCTACATTTTTAATTCTATTAACTATGGAATACTCATTCTATAAGGAGCCTCAAATACAGGTGCAGATCTAAGTATCAAATCAATGGTGAAATCAATATCCTATTTAGGTGGTATCCTATAATTTATTTGGGAAATACATCTCAAAACTCTATAAGGACTGTATAATATTATAAGGATGGTTTATCCCTATCATTTGAAGAATTCATTAATTGAACTACATACATTATGAATCCCTTCTTGGCACATATTTCCAGCTATAAAGCTAAAATATGCCTAACCAAGATTGCTTTAGGTATGCCCTTTATCATTCTAGGTCTTCCTTCATCATATTCATGAGTAAAAGTTTTATGATAAAAATTTAGTATTACTTTGTGAGATTCAAACCAATCCATCCCTATGTGAACATCATAATATTATAGACGAAAAATGGTTAACTCTATTTTTTCTTTAACCCATTCATCTGAAAAAGACAACCCTTTACTAAATCTATTACTTTTCTTTTTGTGCCTATAGCTAACTGAACTAGCTAATATTTTTGATGTTTCTCCTTTTTAAACTTACATGATTCTACTATTGAGGGTGAAATATAAATTAAACTTGTTATTGGGTTAGTTAAAATAGATACATATTTTTCAATGATTTCACCTTCTATTTCCACCATAAAACATTGATGGTGTACTTGTCTCTCCTCTAATGTAACACTAATCCTAGGAATGTTTATTCCAACATCATTAACAATTGTGGCTTCTAAACATTATATACAGTTTGGTTTCCTTTATATTGGCGTGGATAATTTTTGAGTAGATGTGGTTGAATGCAATCCCAACACTTTAAAGGTTCTCTCACTGATTCACTTGGATTTTTGTTTACATACCTTGCAAATTTTGTCCCACTTTGGAATGATGGATGTTGTTGGTTATTGTTTCTATTATAGTTATTTCCTTATAAAATTTTGGACACGTTTATGGATGGAAGAAGTTTAAAACCTCTCTTTCTTTGATCAGATTTGTCTTATTTTTTATCCTTCCTTGCCTTATTTGTTTCTGATCTATGTTAATAATGTTCATAACATAGTTTGGATTTTCACATAGTCTCTTCTAATGATTAGCTGGTCATAAAATTCTATTTTTTCCTTATAAAATTATGGAAAACAAATTAGCAACCATGGAATTTAACTTTTTCATCTTTAATATAATGCACATATCTTAAAAGTCCTAGAAAATTATTAATCAAGTCATCCATGTCCATTTGCCCCAATTTGAGTTCATAAAACTTATTTCTTTTTCCCTTGAAATATATTTCTAATAGGTATTTTCAATTGAAAAAATTCTTAAAATTTTTCCAGACTATTCTCTTCCCCATGATTCCTCAAACTAGTTCAATACCTTGCCACCATATACTAGCCTTAACATTTAGGTTATAGATCACCATTCTAGCTTTCATGTTACTAGAGTAGTCATAGATCTTGGAGTACCTTCTCATGCCTAATAACCATTCTTCAGCTTCTTCTCCTACCTTTTCCTCCTCGTCAAATGTTGGTGATATTATTTTTAAAATTTTCCCTATTAGATTGTCTATGAATTTCATCTTCCTTTTCGGTGCTTATTTCTTAGTTTAACCATTCTCATAAATTTTAGTATCAATTTCCTTTTCATTAGATTAATTCTTACAACTATCTGTCCCATGACTATAAGTTTATATAATTGTGAGGTTTCTTTTTCATGGGATCCATTCCAACATTGCTAGAGGTTTGACCCTAAACTTTCTACCTTTGATTTTAGATAATTTATGCAGGAGGGCATCATTTAATTCTTGTTGTTCCTCACGTGCTTTCATCATCTTTTTATTATCTTCTTTATAGCTTTGTAATTGATCTAATAAACTTTTCATAGTCTCAAGCACTTCTGAAGGAGTGTCCTATTCACTTTTCCCATTAAGATCTACCACTATATGGGATTCTAGGATGTGTTGATTAACATTCTCTTGACGGTTAGGTTCTCCATCTATGTTTACACTTGTTTCCTCTTTCATACTATATTACAAATAAATGAAAAACCTATTAGTTTTTTAGTATTTAGAATTTTAGAGCCCAAGAGGCCTAAGGTACCTACAACTATGATACCATATGTAATGAACCCCAAATTTATCAACTAAAAAAAATATAGAATACATGTCGCTGCTTAAATGTTCATGATGGAAGATTGCACATAACTGATTAGAAACACATATGGATAGTTACTTATTTTTAAAACATGTTTTATTCTTGCACTAAGGACATAACTCTTTATCGATGCCTATTAGTTGATGTCCATATTCCTTATAAGAAATTATGCACAAAATGGTGGATTTATAATATACTATTGCTTCTCTATTGGGGTTATTATTTTTATTTTCTAGATAATAATTGATGTATTTATTTCCCTATATTACAAGCTATCAAATCCTCCCTAAATGTATAAACTAGGGATAAGATATTACCCTTGATCCTATGCTTAACTTGAGTTTGGGAATAATATATACATTGTTTAATATGCATTCGCGAATGTGTATAAAGGTTTGCAATTGGTAACAGTAATTAGTGCAAGGTCCATTGTAACGCATGAATAAATGTTTGCAAGGTTAAATGTAGGTAAGAGAAATGCTCATTAGCCTACACTTACATTGTAATTTGTATATATAAACCCTTGAAAGATCAAAAGTGAAGTGTGTAAGTGGTAACATTTTAAAAGTAAAGTCCATTATGCAACACATACCCATATATTTATTTGATTTGTCATTTTAATCCTTCATCTTGAACCTTGAATTGGTTAAACTTACAACAATCAATAATCAAAATTTCTTAGGATTCTCGCGATGTATAGATCCACCATTTGTTACGAGGGTTTTAACCCATGACTTAAGTGACATTTCCAATTCTTGGTTTATTGCGAGTTGGTAGCTTTATTAATAGTTATACTTCCATTCTACCATTAGTATGTCACATTTTATTACAATGCATGGCATTGAATGGTGGCGTTTGTGACTATCTAGAAACTTGAGTTCACTTTATTTCCCTCATCGTGAGTTGAGTCAGCGATTTCCTCTAGGGATTTGAGTTAGGGATTTATACTTTTAAAACCTCTATAAAGATTCTCTCTATTTTTTGTATCCTTTTGGGGTTCTCCGATTAAACATAGGGGAATCCATGATATAGTTTTCACCCTAATGTTTTCTCAATTCTATATTTTGGTCGACCATGACCTTTGATACTCTACTTTACATGTATATAGAGATTTTTATTTATTTAAACTATTTCATATATGTTCAACTCTGAATGAGTATTTTTTTTTTAACCATGGTAACAACAACCTCCCAAGGGTATTTCTAACAGCCCGCAAGCCAGATATACCAGAAACTTGTGACTCAGCAGGGGCCGAGACGTCCCGAGACTAAATGAGTATTTTAATAGTACCATGGCGATTATGTATTTGGTAGGGTCTATTTCTTTTGAGACAATCACACATACTTTGTCCTTGTATATTTATATTTGGGTTCATCATGGATCTTATTTATAGTATTACCATGGGTATTTTTCTTTAAGTTAGTTTTTTGCTTGAAGAATAATGCAATCTAGTCATGGGAATTTTTCTAGTTTTCATATATGTTATTTTTACTGCATGTTTATGAATTTATATTTATAAACAATTTCTTGTGGATTATTTGACTCAGTTATTACTATTAGATTGATTATTATACTATATATTTTAATTTTGTACATGCACTATAGGATTGTTGAATTGTTTAAGGGATTTTTCTCTATTTAATATCTCCTTGTTTTTATTGTCATCACATTTGAGAGTCATTTGACTACGTGTTTTCCTATAGGATGAAAGAATAATGCATATTACCAACCATTGAATGTTACTTTTATTTCTAGAAGTGGGGTAGGGTTGGCTTATTACATGTCTTGGTTATCTTAAAATTGTAATACTTCTTTTGTATGTAAACATGTGTTGGGTGTTGATTGTGCAGTTTCTACTATTTATTTAGTTAAGTTATTGACCTATAAGTAGTTATTTTACCTATCAAAACCCTCTTTCATTAACTAAATTGTCTTAATCAAATTATTCATTCCTTTGTCCAATATAATAGCGCTAGATATTGTTAATAGATCAACACCATGTAATACATATTTATAGCAATGGTTTGGTTTCTATTTGAAAAATAAGGGTCAACAATGTACATATCAACCCTTGAGGTTTAGGAGTGTAATCTCCAATTTGAGACATTCTCAGCTTCTATAATGCAGGATGACATTTCTTTGTTTTTTATGTTGTATTTTATGTAATGAACAGTAGAATTATTTCTATAAAAACATTGTTGGTTTAATAGAAGACAAATACATAGATTTTTCATGACATGTATTATGTAACTTCTGTCATATTTGATCTTTAAGCATAACTTTGTACAATGATAGATATAGTATGAATTTGTTCCACTTGAAACAATCCCATTCTTAAACAATATATAGAAGAATATAATAAAATACTAAAAACTACACAATGATAGTTATTTGTTTCTTCAAATAAATCACTATTATAATCATTTAGAAAACTAACAAATAATACTTGTAACTTTCATCCTTTAAATACAACAATATAATGAAAATATAATTCTTCCAAAGAGAGTAAGTACATATATGTACCGCAACACTTAACAAAATAACTTGAATCACCATGCTCCTCTCAATTGTAGATCTTTTAATAGCCAATTCATTTGCTCAATGATCATCCCCAAGCCTAAAACATGACACCATAGGTATGAACACTCTATGTTTCCTCACTTTAGTTCTCACTTTACTCAGTGTTTGAAATAGTACTTAGTCTTTTTCAACATATAGATAATGGTATGCTAATTCCAATAAATATACTTAACACTTCCTCGTGTGCTCACACAATAATTCATCATCCACTATACATCATCTTGTCCTTTACCACATGCATGTATACATATTCTTTTGCCTAGGTCTTCATCAAATCAATTATCTTTTCCAGTCCCTCCTTCCTAGAGTTGTGGACCTTTTTTCGGTTTGTCCCCCCCCTCAATCTTGGGTAGAGTGGTTTAATAAATGCCACTTTTTCTATCCATAACTAGCATTCCAGAACTGTGTTCGTCTCCCAAAAGGTTATGGTCCACTCTCTTTGCAACATGGGCCATTCAAACTTCCTTTTCTTAGATTTAAATTAAAAGATGCTTACAACTTTTACATCACAATAACATATAGTGAATTTTAATCTTTCACAATTTTTTCCAAAATTAAAATAAAATATTCTCCGTTAAGTCTTAATCTTATACTAACATAAATTCAAAGTAAGTCTTGGTTCTAAAAATGTAACCATAAGGGGTGTTACACAATAACTTCTCCTACCCCTCACACACTACACCCGTAGGCCATAAAATCCTAGAAATGGAAGTAGAGTACTAAAACAAGCTTAACCCTTGATCATTATGATCCGCACCACAAATTATCACATAACGACAATGAACCACGAGCACATAGGAATCAATTTTAGCTTCCTCTACATTATGGATACTTGGACTAAAGGTTCTAAGATATGATTTCAAGTTTTTCAACACCAAGAATGGTTCTTGGAGCCAATATATGGCCCAAGATCAAAATAAAAGGTCCAAGTCCATATAAATGGTCTTTAGATCTCATGGTTCATGCATGGTACTCCACATAAACACACATCCCTACATAGGTAATATTTTCTCCAAAAGTGAGGTATGGTCATCATTCTGAGGATTAGTGCATTGAGGATAGTCCTTGGGGCCCATTTAATGGTTCAAGATCATAATTTTTGGTATTATAACACAACAAATTCTCTCAAGGGCTCATGCACCATGTACAAGATCCCTAGCAATCGAAGAGGAACTTAATAGTCAATACATGTCCCGTGAGTTCAATGTGGTGGCTATTTCAAGGTTAGATGCCACTTGGGATGGTTCTTGTAAACACTAGTACACAATGAGAGATTAGTGAGTATGTGACTAAAAAAATTGGTCACCATAGTTTTTCAACCAAAATACCAACTAAAAACGATTAACTTAAATGACTAGTTTAGTCCAATGATAAAATATACAACTAGATAGTAAGTGACAATTAAAAATTTGAGCAAGTTTAAGTGACCCACCTAAAAACGACTAATAGTTTAGTCCAAGGATAAAATATACCACTAGATAGTAAGTGACACAATTAAAAATCACTAACTTAAACAACTAATTTAGTCCAAGAATAAAAATATGACTAACAAACAACTAGAAGAATATGAATTAATCATTTTTTATTCTATCACTGTGGCAATGGAAAATTGCAATTTTGATTGAAGGAATTGTTACAATTCATTATTTTGGATGTTTTTATCATTCACATCAAGTGAATACCAATAGTCATGTGGAGAATAGTCATTGGAAAGGAAATGGGTCTAGAATTCCTTCCTAAAATGGGATACTTTGATAATGGACTTGTCAAGGAGGAGTAGGGCACCAGGATGGACAATCAAGCAGTCGCCGACAGTGGAGGACCAACAGGAAATGAGGGGGATCTTCTTCCCATAGTCCAAAACCTGTAGTGTCTTCACTAGGACTGGGTAGGTCTCTGTCACATCTTTTTGTTTATGTTTGTTCCTTTTTGCTAGGACAGTATTGTGTATGTCGATGGGAATTTTCTTTGGGGTTCAGGTTCATGCGGAGTGTTATACTAGTCAGTTCTATGATGCTGGTAGTGTTTTTTTTTGGCTCTGTGTGGTTAGGCTATGGATATTGAATGAATATCAACTCTGCTGGGCTCGAGGGTTAAATATGTTTTGTTTGTTTATACTGATGGGGGGAACCTGTAGAAATTGTTTTGTATGCCTTGTTTTCCCCTCTGGGAGAGGGACCCTAGGGATGTTGCTGTGTAGAGAGATTAATTTGATAGCCTATATCTAAGACTTAGGGATAGACAAATGATGAAACTTTGGATTGTATCTTTCTGTATACTCTATTAATATAATGTTTACTTATTTAAAAAAAATGTGTGTTCTGATTTAGTCAACAAATGTTTACTCTACCTATTGGCGCAAAATGGAGACCAAGGTTCTTGCACATGGGCTAACAAAAGGGTGTCATTGTAGTCTAGCGTGTTGGAATTTTCAATCCTCTTAAGGGGGGGGTCTCACTCGAAGCATAACCAAGACTGACATAGAGTAGGGGTTAGTTACTTGTATGATTGTGATGGAACTTTACAAAAACAAAAATTACAGCAGTATTCATCAATAATAATTAAGGAGACTCATCATTTACCCTTCGAAATAAAAAATGTTAAACATAAAGAGGCCATCATAGAGACAATTGTGGAATCATAATAGACACATGTTCAAAATAATTTATGGGGGCCATCCATCTCCTTTATTTTATCACCATATTCACATTACATCAGCAACATCATAGCATAAGTCTTTACATTCACTACATAATTACCCATCGTAGGATACAACAGAACCTCGAAAAACCATTACAAAACCCATAGATCTTTTTATCTCTTCTGCCACTGGATCTGATGCTCGGATCTTCTTAAATTTGAAATTTATCCCTCACTCTCTTCTTCATCTTCAGCTTCCTTTCATAGTTGCGCACTGGGTTCAAAATGGTTGCAGTGGTTACCTTGCTTCCGCAATTCCTAGTGTTTTCCGCTATTTTCATGGCTGCCGCTACTCTTCCACTACTTCTTCTACTTCCTCCACTTCCACTATTCTTCCACTACTCTTTTACTACTTCTTTGGTTGAATTCAAAACAAAGGATCCAACCGGCCCTGACTACAAATTTTGACTCACCCTCGAGTTATCCTTTCTTCATGACTAACTCTTGAACTTCTTGAACTGTTGGTCCTTCAAACAAAGGATCCAAATCTACTACTTGTACTAGTGCTTTTTTATGAATTTTTGCGAACTCATCCAACTTGGTCTTCCATTTGCTAATGAATGCATTGGTGTGATTGATAAAATCCTAAGCTATTTCCTTTTCGGGAATGGTGGGTTTCTACTTCTCTAACTATTGAACCTCTTAATCTGCGAGATTATCTAGCTGTTGCAACTCAGAATAACTTTATTGGGGCATGACATTCAATTCATGCACAATTGACTTGGAGGTGCATGATTTCTCATGGATACTATCCATTTCATTTTCAAGTGTATGGGGTTCTTCATAATTTTTCACATTTTGTTCTGGGTCAGTTATCAAGGTGGCTTCCCGGTGCAATTATATGACCTTCTATCTTAAAGTTTCCACGGGCCTTTAATTCTTATCGAGGATGATTACCCAATCGTTTAGTGTTGTGAACAATTCATGGCTCTGCTTGGTTTTCTACTAGAGTTGTGTTCAGATGACCACTATGGCACTACTAACATAGAAAAATTGTCTCACTAGTTGTTCTTGCAGCACGTCATCTTGGTGCTAGAACTTTATAAGCTGCTGGTGGAAATTATTGCGTTCGTCGTGGAGTTACTTCCATGAAATACAAAGGTGTTGAAAGTTGTCTACGAGAATATTAGGGTTGATCTCTTTCTGTGGTGAAGGTACATGTTCTTTGACTTGTGGCCACATAGTATGGATTTGAATGGACAGTGCAGAGACAATGTCTTCCACAACAACCTTTTTCTTCTATGTTGCTTCCTTAACTGCCAGTGAATCCAATAACTAAACTTGTGGTTCATCAGATTCTTTCTTGATCGTTGTATGCTTGATATTCTCAAAAGCTAACCATATTTCTACTTCAGCGGTGTCAGTGTTGATCTACTCAAAGAGATATTGTGTAGTCAAAGTGGTACTATTGAGAATGGGGGTTCCGTGGGGTAAGGAATCAAGTGGTAGGCCACTAGAAATGGATTGGGATTACTAGTCCTAAAAAGAGGTATGTACTTCCTTTTGTATTTCTTTGATGCCGAGGATCCATTGTTGTACTTCATTGAAAAGAAAGGGGTAATGTGATGGTGCACTTGGCATGCTTGGAGAATTGCTTGACAATTACCATAGGGGCTTCACTAGAAGGCAATATAATATCACGTTCATTCATATTGCGGTATTAAATATTCATGAAAACCTTAAAATTATATTGATTATATACTAAGGGGCAAAGGGATTTTTTTTATTTAATGTAACAATACAAAAATACTTTGGGATCTTTTTTATATGGGCGGGCTGACAAATATTCTCCAAATGGAGATGGTGGGATCATGGCTGGATGAGAAATCGGGTTGAGGCAAGGCTTGGGTTTACCGGTACAAAGGGAAATCATGTCTTGAGGCATGCTTGAGGCTAGGGGTTTCGTGGTGAAGTGGGTTTCCAGTCGATCATAGTCGAGAGACAGTGGTCATTGGAAGACAATTGTTACCAATAGCACTCGGCTAATTGTTACCAATAGCCTTGGGAGGCTCTAAGCCTCCAGGGCCTGTTATAAGCCCTCAATAGGCCTTGGGGGCTTGAATACCCAATCACTCGTGCCTATTACAAGCCTTGGGAGGTTTAATTAGCCTCCTAGAGCTTGTTACAGGCCCTAGGGGCTTGGATACCTAGCCCACAACAGGCTTAGTCAGTGATTGGGGAACTGCAACATGCAATCTAAATGTTTTACTATGTGCATTGGCTCTATTGACATACAAGAAGTGATCTCCTATATCTTCATTATACCCTTAGATGTTGCAAATCATAATGATATGTTGTTGAGTAATTGCATTGTGGGTGAAGTAATGTGCATCCACAATATACATCGAAAGAAGCAAGGTGCATTGCAGAATGCATGTGGGGTCATAAGAGGGGTATCATATCAATATACTAGGTAGAAATATAAAGGGGTCTAAAAAATGTTAATGAAAAAATTGATACATACAATATCTAGTGAAAATAGGGGTTTTTATAAATTGGGAAGGCATATTGGGAGGGGGTTAAAAAAATTATTTTGGAAGGTATTTTCCAATATTTAGTGAAATTAGGGCTACTGTTTCATACACCACAAACGAACGTGCTATGATAGTGGTTTATTGAGTGAAGCCCCCGTGACAATTACCTAGATCTTTCACCAAGTATTCAAGTTGGTCTCTCAGTGAAACAATTTCTTGCTCCTGGGATGGCGAGTCTACGTGGTCCCGTGTTTGAGTTTCATCCATATGTTGATCCTGCTGTGAATTACCTTCAGTTATATGATGTTGCTGCGACTGAATAGATTGTTCTAATCCCAAGTCAGTGGATATGTCCATCGGATAAGTGGACTGATGTATTAGAGGATCATCCCTGTTAGCTTCTGATTCTGTAAGTCCTTGGTTATCCATATCTTGCTACTCTGCCATCTGAGGTGTTGGTTGTTCTTCCTGAACTGGGAGTCCGACTACTTGGCTAATATGGTTGTGGGGATTGTCTAGGTCAATGATTGTGGATGAGATGGGGTTTTCATAGAGGGAAGATATGGGAAGGATGTGAGAGGGAGTTCCATTCTGGTAGAGGTGTGGATAGCGATAGTGAAAGGTTTCTCAGTGCGAGCATGTTTGGATGGGGAGATGACCTGCATGGATTCCTTGAGGAGTTTAACAAAAACCATAGCACGATGAAGTATGTGAAGTAATATGTTGGGTTTGGGACATGATATAAATTCTTTCTAAGTTATTACATTAATGGTGATCCATCGTGGAATGGCCAAAATGGTGTCGGTTGAGTTGAAATTGAAATAAACCGTGCAACAAACTAAAGAATTGGAAAGAAACATCATTGAATTGAAAATAGGAAGAAAAAAACACTTTAACTCCTAACTAACTCACTACTGTGGGAATTAGTGTCCTTTGGAGGAATCACTGATTAGGAAATATAGGGTTGCAGGCGTGCACTATTCACTTACCCATAATGCAAAATGCCATCAAGCTACACAAGATTTATTATTCCTAATTCTTTAATTTTTGCAACAAATAAATTCCTAAGTCTTTAATTTTTGCAACAAATAAAGGTCCTAGCCAATGCATTTGTAACTTTCCTAAATGCTTCATGAACTTGTTTTCATTCAATAGCACCTTGTCACCTATAGAAAACTGTTTATTCTCAATGTGATGATATTGTCAGGATTTTTGTCTCCCCTTTTCTACTGTTGGGTAATATTATGCTAGAAACTAAGTTTCTTCAAGTTCCATGAGTTCTACAAGATGTTCCACAATGAATTTGTCCTCTATCATTTGGGTTGTGTTTGAACTGTAGAGACTCAGAAAAATGAACTGTACTAGAACTAATGCTTCTCTCCCATAGAGAAAATGAAAAGGAGTCTTCTTGTGAAGTCACTTAGAAGTAATTATGTATTCCCATAGAATAGTTGGAATCCATTCATCCTAATCATGTTTGTTTGTGCAATAGACTTTGTTCAATCATGTCTCCTAAATCTTGTTGAATGCTTCAATTGTGCCATTTTCCTAGGGATCATATGGGATTCTCCTATGATTCCAGGTTAGAAACTTAGTTGTCAATTCCTCAATAATGTTGTTCATAAAATTATTTCCTTGATCACTCATGAGACTTCTTTGGAACCAAAAACATGTTATAATGTTTTCAAAAATAAACTAAGTAGCCATTTCTATGGAATAGTCTCGGATGGATGTAACTTTGACCCACTTGGTTAAATAATCTATTGCGGTAATATTGTACCGAGATTTGGAGTTCTTTGCTAGTGGATGAATCAGTCCCAAGAATTCAATTGACCATTTCTTAAAAGGTTGCAGCGCTTGTACTAGATTCAATGGAAGTTCATCTCTGCTGGATGGTCATCCAACGCATTGAAAAAAATCACATTTTCGTGCATACTCCTTAGCATCTTTAAATAATGTAGGCCACCATAGTCTAGCTTGTAACACTTTTCATCATGTATCCCTTATGCCAGTGTGTCATCCTGCAACTCTAGCATGAAATTCCCATAAATACTTCCATGCTCATGATCCAATACACATCTATGTAAGATGTCGTCAATCCCCAATTTATACAGTTGTCCTACAATCAACTGGTATTCCATTGCTATTACCACCAAATGTATCTTCTGTATGGGAGAAGAGTCTTCTGGAAATTTCCCTGTAGTGAGGAACAATGCAATGTCTTATGGGTGATTTGGAATGGCCTCCAATCTAAATAATGCAACATCTAGTAGTTTATCATGTATTGGGACACTAGCTTTGCCATAGTCAATATGACACAAATGATCTTGTCCATGGTTATGCTTCCCAATCTTCATGATAACTTCAAATGAGAATTCCTGAAATAATAGTAGACATTTAAAAATTCTCCCTTCTAATAACAACTAGTTTTCCAAATGCTTCAAAGTAGAATGGTCTATGAAGAACTTGAGAGGTCCTCCTAGAAGATAGTGGCGGAATTTATGTAATGCATAAATCATGTCCAATCACTCGCAATTTGTGGTAGTGTAGTTACGCTCTGCTTGCAATAGTTTTGTGCTGGAAAAATACAAGGGATGATCCATCTCGCCTTTGTCAGTTTGAGATAATATAACTCGTAGGGTGATACCTTATTCATCTACATGAACATTGAATTCCCTTTTCCAATCAAGGAATGTGAGTATTGGGGTATTTAACATTTTCTCCTTGAGTGTGTTGAATGTGTGCTTGCAATATTCATTCCATTGGAAAAACTCGGTATTCTTTAATGCTTTCTCCAAAGGTGTTGTAATAGATGCCTAGTTGAGGATAAATATTTGATAATAGCTAGTATGTCCCAATGTGGATCACAACTACTTTACTGTAATTGGGGACTGCATATTTACAATAGAAGCTCTTTTTGCAAGTTCGACCAACACACCATATTTATAAACAATATGTCCTAGTAGGTTACCAAAGGGTATGCATGATATGAATTTCCATAGATTTAATAATATCCCCATATTTTTCCATCGTAATAACATGATTCGGAGAAGAGAAACATGGTCATTGAGAAAAATGTAAACTGTCTAATCATCCAAATAGAATTCCAAGAATTTTTGGAGCAACTCATGGAAAGTAGCTATTCCTATTCTTGAGAAGATTGCTAGCGCATTCTTGAGTCCAAATGGCATAACATTATATGCAAAAGAGACCGATTTAGTATTATTTGTAGTATTCTTCTTATCTTCTTCCATTGTCCTTACCTCATGATATCCAGAGAAGCCATATGTGAAAGAATATTCTTTGTTTCCCAACACCTTTCAGTGATGAGTATTTCCATCATATGTTGTTGTTTGATTGAATTCTACCCCGATCCACTCGAAAAAATTTACCATTACACAATGTTGGGATGAGATCTCATGGTGTCTGCTTTTCCAGTTGTCCCAACCATCCGCATAATCATTATCAAAGGATTGGATACTTTTACAAATAATATAACCTTCTGCATTTTGATTTACATAATCATCTCTCTGTCCTATGGTTAGAGTAGAAATCCCATCCAAAATATCTCATTCCATATTTCCTTGAATCAACTCGATTTACCCCATACCTTGTTGTGGATCTAATGGTTGAGTCACCTTCATACCATCTGCCTTAATGGTCATCACTTAGTTCTTTAAATCAATTATACCATAATTATATTTGTCCCATTCAATGCTGGATATGGGTCTATTTATCCCATGATCTCGATGAATTCAAATTATGTGGTTGTCTTGATACAACCTAAATCTACTTTAGCATTCTTTAGGTGGCCGATGGGGAAGATATGGTATTAGTTCACCATCCACAATTGAATTGGGGAATATACAAGCTTCAAGGAACCCATTTCTTCCCAAGACTTCTTTGATAATATTTTCACATCTGAACTAAGGTCCAACATCAAATTTTGATATCATAACCATGTACTTACACATTCAGAAATAACTCTCAACCAACTAGATATTCTACTCTAGGAGTAGTGTGTGTATTTCTTCCTCATTGTTCGCAACATTAGACAGGATTTGAAGCATACTTCAAAACTTTTGAGTAGTTTTCTCATCTACAAAAATCCATTTAAGTAAGTGAAACCACAAAAAGTAAATTATTTTTTCTGATCAGTACTTGATCCCTCGACCTCAGCTCTGGTATTATTCTGACAATAATGCTAGTGTAATCTTGGAACCTCTTCGGATGGCAGAGTTGGTATTTGACCAAACATGGTTGTAGATTCCTTGTATATCTCCTTCTACTGTACTAGTATGTATTTTTTTTCTTTTGGGAGATGATTTCTAGATCATCGAGGAGTTTGGTCATCACTAATCTACCCCAAATTTTGCGCCTTCTTGAGTGACCATAAAACCTCTTTTTATTTGTTCTTCTCAAGGTTCATGGTTTAGGAATTTGGTCAAACTTATTGCGCGATCTTCCCATTTCAAAATAAGCTCAGGGAATTCTTTATTGTATGAGTGTTGGTGTAGCAATAGGTACACCACAACCTTTTTGGAAAAGGAAAATCATGGGCTAGGTGACCTACTTAATTACAATTATATCTATGTAATGGCCATGTGTAACCACCTACTCATCTAGCTCCAAATCCTCCTCCTCCTCTTCCAGTCCTAGAACCTACTCCTCTTCCTTCTCCTTTTGTTCCTTGGGATTGATCTACTACTCAAAAAATAGACCAGTCTAGCCTTTCTATAAGGGCATATAAATCTCTACACCTCTCAGTATTGTGTGTAGTGGATCTATAGAATTCACCATAAATCGTGTTAGGCAATATTGAGTATTTCTATAATAGAGGGAAATGCTGTGGATGATGACCGAATGACTAACAAATCTCACAGTAGTTGTTAGGAGACCATGTTCGAGGTTCTGAATATGATGACTGCCCTATGGAATGAAACATATTCATCATAGCGACCTGTGCAACTATTGCACTAGGTTTGGTTTTGAACAATCCTCCTAGTATAATTTGTCCTCCTTGCACTCGTAGACATTATGAGACATGATGTCCTTCTATGAGATAGCCAACACACCATGCCTGTGATAATTATGCCTTAGGTGTATGTAGGTCCTAGAGTCTCTCAATTATCTTTTCTAGCTTACAATGCACTTGTTCCATTGCACTAGTTGATAACGAAGATGTCACTCCTCCTTGCATTCCCATGGAATCTGGATAATTTTCCATCGCTTGCTCTAGTGTAGTCCTGGGTGAATCTATGACTTGTTGTGATAAGGGTATATTCGTAAGAGGTAGCGTTCACTACATAAACCACTCCTTATGGTGAGATTTATGTACTAGGTATGTTATCTTTGTTATCACATATATGAATCATCGTGCATACGCCCATGTGAATTCCCTAGGCATTTTTCATATTTCTATTAATTCTACAACACCCTACTATTCCAACTTTAGTCATGCAAATTCATCTAGAAACATATTCTTGGTCTCCTCTAGGGTAGGATCTGGTGTGTTTGGGACTCTACTTTTGACCAATATCATGTACTACTATAATTCCCTTCCTTGGAGGTTCATCTTAAATTCTGCAAACTTGGATGCCGCTGAAGTAGCTCTAACATTCCATATTTCCTAAAAAAGAAACCAGTGTTGAGATGCTTCATCTTCTCCATTCCCCCAAAACTATGGGAATATCAAGGGAGGTCCTACTAATTCCCTAGCTATTGGTATGGTTGTAGTACTTACTAAAATAAACCCTTGTGGTCTTGGTTGTGAAATAAAATTACAACTACTTGGATGAGAACTGCTACTGCTTCCTCCTACTAGGAGGATGCTCTAATAATTACTACTACTACTACTGTTCATCTAACTATAGCAATGAAATTGTAAAGCAATATGTTGCAAACTTGTTTCCATATTTTGCAAGGGGGCCTGGGGGTCAGTTAAGGGATTTCTAGCTTTGTCACTTCCTTGTTCAATGATGGGTTCACCTTCATGAGTACTTTTGTTTTCCACGGGTCCTGATATTTATTGATGATATTCTCTTTCATTTAGGGTTGAGTCTGGTATCTGATAAAGCACTTCGTTATGTGCCAACTAGTCTGCATGATTGCACCTTCCACTTGTGATTTCCTCCCAACTTCCTCTTAATGGGTTATCTTACACATCCATTCCTTTATTTCTCAATTGGGAACTAGTCATCTCCTCTCTCCACTTCATCTGACATAACTCATCTTGGATTTATTCACTTCTTTCCCATTCCATATGCTTTCTTCCAATTACATGCTTCTCCTCCATGCGTCTCTTAATTGGTCTTTCAACCATTTTTATTTAATCGTTGCTCTTCGTTTTTCTCTCTCATCCCTATATTCCACACTGTCAATACCCTCCATTAGTTAGAGATCTACCTTCTGCAACATAGTAGCATCACCTCGACTTTTCCCATGTATGTGAGGGGTTTGCACCTCCATTCTAATCCAGTCTAGAAGTAGAAACCCAAATTCCACTATCCAGGTCTTGATCCATAAGGGAAATTCTTTCAACAGCTTTCCATGAGCTCCTTTCTGAGTTTGTCTTCATATTTTAATGAAGATTGATTGTTTTCAGTTGCAAATTCCAGAATATAACCAAATAAAGTTCTTTCTACCTAGAAATCAATATCCCTATCCAAGGGTGAGTCTAGATTATTCAATCAGATTAGATCTCTTATAGTCCAAACTATAGTTTTCCTCTATCTATTGTGATACTCAGGTACTTCCACGAGTCATCGCAACCAGTCTACTAGCTTTACTGGAAGTGTGTCCCACAATACTTCATACTAATATAGAAATGGCCCTCCATAGAAAAGGTATTTCTTGAACTTTGTTACCTCCCACCCTCGTAGATCAGCTTCCTGAGATACAAAATCCTCAATATTCTTATCCCACCAATACTGAATTTGACTACTTATCACCAATTCAACCATACAATTAACAAAGTCCTATTAAGAACCAGGTCCTGGCACCATAACCATTCATTGGCACAAAATGTAGACCAGGTGTTAACACCTAAAAAAAGAGCACATGCAACATTTTAGCGATTCATCGAGTAAAGCGTCATCAACATAAAGAATTCATATCACCACATGCATCCTCAATAGACACAAAACACATCATTATTCCATAAGTGCCAATAAATAGTCAAAACAAAGTGTAGTGCGGGTATTACACAGTTGACCTAGGCCATAGCGCAGGTTACCTGAACAATGCCCGTGCTACACCCACACAGATTTAACTTTGATAGTCGAACTATTGTCCAAACAATGTTACAAATCATTCCCAATGACACATTAACGACTCAATCCTCCCCAACGATCGAAATTCATCTCCTCAGACAATTGGGGGCATTAATCAGCCCCCCTTGTGTACCTTGGAACTAGTTCATGAAGAAGGAGAGTTCACATTTGGATCTAGTTTTTTGATGGCCACCTCTTGGCCTATAAAAGGAACCATTGGAACACATTTGGGAGGGATAAATTAGAGCAATTATGCTATTGGATTTGATTTGGAGCTTCCTCATAGCCCACCATTTCCTACCATTGTGAGCATTTCCAAGCTTGCTTGCCACCTACCATCAAGGGGAAAGTGTTTCTCTCCATTTTTCTTCCATATACTTAGCATTTAGTTTGTAAAAGAAAGGCCTCTTTAAGGGATATTGTTGGCTTCTCTTGAAGCCCTCACCTCCTAGGTGTTGTATAACTATTCCATTGGGAAATACAAGAGTGGTTTAGTATACCTTTTATTGTTGTTGGAGTTTGCATCTTTCCCCCATCTCTTTGATTTTATTTTCATATATATTTTTATGTTTGGATGTGAACTACACTAACAATCTCTTGTAGGATCACTTCAAGGAATACCAACCACCAAAAAGGGGCTCCAAGGACTAAGGCCTTGCAACAATGTACAAGGCTGAGCCCCTCACCAAGTGGAAGAGTGCACTTGTGCAATTTTTTCCATAACATTTATAATGGCGACAATACTTGTTTTTGTTAATTTATTTTTAAACTAGGTTGTTTTATGCTAAGTATCTAATTTTGGGTGTTTCTCACTTGTAGGAGAGTAGGTATTCCACATCTTGCTTCCAGAATTTGGACCCATCATGACCATAGCTTATTTTTTCTCACAGCTACACGGTTCTCGGCGTCTCTGTCGCGTTGACATTGTGGGATCAACTCAGACAGTCGTGTGTACGTGCAGGTTATCATTTCACAACCCGTGCTACACTGCTCATTGTGACCACACAGCAGGTCAGTGCATTACCTGCGCTACACGTGCTACTATTGATTATTTGCTTTTTATCTGCATAGTTTAGTTTGGCAGCCCAATTGCTGCTTACTAGTGAACTTAAATTAATGCTAATTCACCCAATTACTTAATTTTTTAGTAATTAGTGCACCTAGAACAATATTAGGAAGTAAAGAGTACATCTCTCTCAAAACCTAACTAGGTAACCAACTTTGAGGCTTTCAACGCACCTCATTGTTGTCACTAGTATTCAAGACCATTTATTGTTTATGCATCGATCGAAATGTTGTTTTTAGTAGTATTGCTAGTGTAGAAAATACTTTTTGCACACAAGCAAGGACCTAAATACACTTGTGCCCCAAAGTATGCTCTTCACCTAGCACTTCAAGTGAGCTTCGTGAATCAGAAAAAAGGCTGAGAAGTGTGAAATACCTCCATTGAACACTTCTCTATTAGTTAGAATAATTTGATTTTGTAAAGTGCCATGAGCATCTCTTAGAGTTAAAAACACATATTGCTTGATATACTCTTTTAGTTAATTTTCCAACGGAATCATTTGTTTTTTTTTTCTTTTATCACATGTGTTTTCCACACTAGCACACAATAAGAGGCCTAAAAAATCTTCCAATCCAAGTATTCTCTTCACCTCGCACTTCATGTGAGGATGGTGAATTAGAAAGGTAGGGATTGTGAAATACCCCTCTTACACCCCATAAGTGAAACATACAAACTCCTTAAAGTCAACATTGAAATTGTCTTAACCAACTAAAATCCTCCACAGGAGGTCACAAAAAAACATTTTAGTTAGATAGGATTGATTAGGCTAGGCATCCATTAATGCCCACCAATCTAGTTTCATTAGGAATATTTTGAAACATAGCATTGTGTCTTTTAGGGGTACTTACAAAAATCCTACTATAAGCAAGTGTTAAAAGAAAATCCGGATCAGAAGTGCACCGTGACCAAGGAGGTGAAAGATAAGGTATAGCTGATCTGGGTCATGTCTAGGAAGCACGAGGGGGACAACAGTTCGACTGGAAGAGTCTGCTCTGTTATGGCAGAATCTTAATAAAAAAAATGAGCAAAAGCATGAATACGCAATACAAATAAATACAGATATGCACAGACAATATGCAGGAATGCGAATTGTTCTTCTATTACTTCTGAAAAGATTGATATGATTGATAAGATTGAGATATGTTACAATAGTTTACATGCTTATAAAGAAGTCTGAGATTCTTGGGTGCCTGCTCGTTACGTTCATTTACAAAGAAGAAGTTAGAGCGGTTCAACTGTTCAACCATTACAGTCGACTGGAAGACATAGAGACAGTCTGTCGAAGTCGTTGGTTGTATGTTGACGTTGCATGTCGATGTCACAAACTGTGAGGTCACTGAACATGTTGAATATGTGGAAAATGTCACAGTATGTCTAAGTCGAGACTCGTTAGATTTGTGTCGAATTTGAAAACCTATCCAAGTGTTTAAGTTGTCAAAGTCATGTCCTGTCGAAACTTGTCGAAGTTGTATCAACAACGATGACTAGTCGAAGATGTGCCGAAGTTAGCATCTGACAACAAATGCCAACTGCGATGTGGATCAGACCTCCTTCCTTAATAAATAATGGACGCCATTATTTTCTCGTGAAGGTGAGGAAACTTGTTAGTGACTTCAGGAGCAGAGTACCACTTTCCTTGAGATGGGATTTGGCCAGCTTTGGCAACCTAAAACAAGGGAATTGTGTTCGTCCTTGTAAGGCGTATCCGTCATCCCAAAATGGTGTCCCAAGGAAGAGGCTCTTGAACATCTAGAATGATGTCTGCGGGTGTTGCTGTTGTTAAGTCAATCTGTTCCAACAAAGGTGCATAGTATGGTCGAAGTAGATCCACGCTGAAAACTGGATGCAGATCCAGGCAAGCAGGAATGTCAAGCTGAAAATCGTTTTCACCAATCTGTCAAAGAATACTGTATGGACCATATTGCAAAGGTTTTAACTTATTGAAAGGACCAGTGAAGCACTCCTTTTTAAGATGTAGCCAGACCTTATCCCCAATGCAAAATGTATGAGGAATGCGGTGCTTTTCGTGCCAGGCCTCAAATTTCTCGTTTTCTTTGTGCAACATATCTTGTGCTTGTCATTGAATGTCACAAATATGTTTTCGAAACTTGACTTCTTTATCAACTTCTCACTGGCTGTGGTCTATGTCGGGGTTTGGCTATGTCGAGGAGTTGATCAAGTCAATAGGCGCTGAGGGTTGAAATCTGTAACAGATCTCAAATGGGATCCTTCTTGTAGAGCTGTGTTGAGCACGATTGTAGCTGTGATGTATGTATGGAAGACTATTATCCCATGTGTGTCTATGTTGGTGATTGTACATGCGAAGCAGTTGTACTACCAAGCGATTCACAACTTCCATCTGTCCGTCAGTCTGAGGATGGAAAGCTGTCGACATTGAGAGTTGTGTGTCCAGCTATTGCCAAAGGGTCTTCCAAAAGATGCTGACAAATCTGGCATCTTGGTCAAAAATGATGGTTGTGGGTAAACCAAAGTGTTTCCAAACATGTGTAAAGAAGAGCTGAGCGGTCTGCTATGTTGTCGTGGTCTTCTTACATGGTATGAGAATGGCCATATTGGAAAATCTGTTGACTACTACTAATATTGTGTCATGCTGATGTTTGGTAGTAGGATAACCCATCAAGTAATCCATAGAAATATATTCCATGGTCGACTAGGAACTGGAAGATGTGTGTACAATCCATGTCACCGATTAGGTGGCTTAGCAATGGCACAAACCACGCATGATCGAATGTACTTGTTGACGTCAGATTTAAGTGTAGGCTAGAAGAAATACTTCTGCAAAATGGCAAGTGTCTTTGCTACTCCAAAGTGTCTTGCAGTCTTACAGTAGTGTGCGTCCCAAATGAGCTGCTGTCGTTGCTCACCGGTTAGTACACAAAGTTGTCCAAGCTTGTATAGCAAGGCATCTTTCAGGAAATAGTCGAAGTCTGAGGTCGACGACTTGTTAGTCTGTAACTTTTGGTAGACTTCTGAGAAGTCATTGTCGTCCTCGTACAACTGTTTCCAAGTGGTCATGTCTTAACCCTACATACTCATCACTGTCAAAAGGAGGGTAATGGGTGGTCGACTGAGGAAATATACAGCGGCGTTTGCCTTGCCTTTCCGATACTTAATCACCAACTGGAATTGTTGTTGGTAATTAATCCACTTGAGTTGTCAGTTTGTCTTCAACTTTGATTGTGTCAGAGTGAACTGTAGAGGCTTGTGATTAGTAAGAATGACCCTTTCCTTGACAAGGATGTAATGCCTCCATTGCTTGAGAGCTTGCACAATGGTGTACAGTTCTTTTTTGTATGTCGAGTATCTTCTAAATGTGTCGTTAAAATTCTTGGAATGAAAAGCGACTGGGTGACCAGACTGAGTGATCACTGCGCCCAAGGCATAGTCCGATGCATCCGTCTCAATCTCAAAGGGAGTATGCAAGTCAGGTAACACAAGTACTGGTGCAGTGCAGAGCTTGTGTTTGAGCTGTTCAAAAGCTGCTTGATGTGTTTCTTGTTAAGATTTAATATGCTAAGACAGAAAATAGCAGCATTACATTCCATTTCACAATAATAGCATATACAGGATCACTGAAGAAACAACAAGCACAGCATAAACACAAGAGACAGAGATTTATCCTGGGAAACCCTCATGGGGTAGAAAACCCAGCAAAGCTTCCTCAATATAGATGACCAGCAATATACAAAGATGAAACCCTGAGACATGATCTCCTCCTCCACAATAGCAGACCTCTCCTCCACAAGTGCGCTATCCTCAAGTGAGTGAATGTGTATAATGAGGAACACACCTCCTCTATTTATACACTACTCTGATATGTATTTTACACAAGTACATGTAGGCTCGTATTTAACCATTAGGTTAAATACCCCATTATAACTGACTGGGCCGACCCCTCTAGGGTGGTCTAATAACCCTTTGACCCACATAACACATACAGGGCCGACCCCCACTAGGGAAGTCTAATAACCCAAGTTACCACATTCCGACGGAGGAATAAACATCTCCGGATATACAATAAGATCTTCACGGAGGAATGAATCATCTCCGGAATAATAAAGTACAAATATAATATTCTTTGAAGTTACAATATCTCAACACTCCCCCTTAACGAGAAGGATATTATAACAGCATCTGCACGAGCAAGGAGTCATCAACATCATACATGATACATCTATAAATCATTGGAAGCTTTCTCAACATCATCAGTAACTCAACCAGTTACTGGAATATCTTCAATACTGGAACATCAACATCTTCAGTACTGAGTCTTTATCTTCTGCAGCACTCAAACAGCTACAGCAACATCAATATCTGAATCCTCACGATTGTCAGCATCGCCATCACATGATCATCAGCATCGTCATCGCATGATCAACAACATCGTCATCTCACTATCATCAACATCGTCATCACACGATCATCAACATCGTCATCTCACGATCATCAACATCGTCATCACACGATCATCAGCATCGTCATCTCACGATCATCAGCATCGTCATATCATCTCGATCTACAGCATCTGGATCATCTCGATCTACAGCATCTGGATCATCACGATCTACAACATCTGGATCATCTCGATCTACAGCATCTGGATCATCTCGATCTATAACATCTGGATCATCTCGATCTACAGCATCTGGATCATCTCATCTACAGCATCTGGATCATCTCGATCTACATCATCTGGATCATCTCGATCTACACCATCTGGATCATCTCGATCTACACCATATGGATCATCTCGATCTACAGCATCTGGATCATCACGATCTACAGCATCTGGATCATCACGATCTACAGCATCTGGATCATCTCGATCTACAACATCTGGATCATCTCGACCTACAGCATCTGGATCATCTCGATCTACAGCATCTGGATCATCTTGATCTACAACATAAGTATCCTCAACCATACAAGTACATTAATCAATACATGTATCATCAAAAGTATGTATTCTCACCAATACATCTATCATCAAAACATGTATTCTTACTAATACATATATCATCAAAAGCATGTATTCTCACTAATACATCTATCATCAAAAGCATGTATTCTCACTAATACATCTATCATCAAAAGCATGTATTCTCACTAATACATCTATCATCAAAAGCATGTATTCTCACTAATACATCTATCATCAAAAGCATGTATTCTCACTAATACATCTATCAATACAAGTATCCACACTGATACAAGTATACACAACAGCAGCATACCCTGCAACACACATGATCCAATTACGGGATGGTCAATCCCTCTCACTTTAGGACATAGGTCCAAGGATGATACAATCCTGATTAACTTACAGGATGATCAATCCTTATCCTTTTAAGACACCTCACCATGTCTAAGGATGATGCAATCTCGAATCAACTTACAGGATGATTAGTCCTTATCACTTTAAGACACCTTACCATGTCTAGGGACGATGCAATCCCAATCTACTTACAGGATGATTAGTCCTTATCACTTTAAGACACCTCACCATGTCTAGGGATGATGCAATCCCAATCTACTTACAGGATGATTAGTCTTTATCACTTTAAGACACCTCACCATGTCTAGGGACGATGCAATCCCAATCTACTTATAGGATGATTAGTCCTTATCACTTTAAGACACCTCACCATGTCTAGGGACGATGCAATCCCAATCTACTTACAGGATGATTAGTCCTTATCACTTTAAGACACTTCACCATGTCTAGGGACGATGCAATCCCAATCTACTTACAGGAGGATTAGTCCTTATCACTTTAAGACAAGTCTCATGTCTAGGGACGATGCAATCCCATCACGTACATTTTGAACCCAGTTCATGGACGATGCAGTCCTCACGTACATTTTGAACCCAGTTCATGGACGATGCAGTCCTCACGTACATTTTGAACCCAGTTCATGGACGATGCAGTCCTCACATACATTTTGAACCCAGTTCATGGACGATGTAGTCCTCACGTACATTTTGAACCCAGTTCATGGACGATGTAGTCCTCACGTACATTTTGAATCCAGTTCATGGACGATGCAGTCCTCACGTACATTTTGAACCCAGTTCATGGACGATGCAGTCCTCACGTACATTTTGAACCCAGTTCATGGACGATGCAGTCCTCACGTACATTTTGAACCCAGTTCATGGACGATGCAGTCCTCACGTACATTTTGAACCCAGTTCATGGACGATGCAGTCCTCACGTACATTTTGAACTAGTGGTTCCGGGATGATGCAATCCCCATCACTTTATTCTCGAAGACCATACGTCTACGGATCAATTCAGGGACCAAGGTCCGGGGATGATACAATCCCCACTTCTCGGAGACCTTACGTCTACGGCTCTCTTTAGGACTGAAAGTCCAGGGATGATCCAATCCCCTCAACTGTCCACGAAGGACTTCATTCTCGGAGACCTCATGTCTACGGCTCTCTTTAGGACTGAAAGTCCAGGGATGATCCAATCCCTTCAACTGTCCACTAAGGACTTCATTCTCGGAGACCTCACGTCTACGGCTCTCTTTAGGACTGAAAGTCCAGGGATGATCCAATCCCCTTAACTGTCCACTAAGGACTTCATTCTCGGAGACCTTACGTCTACGGCTCTCTTTAGGACTAAAAGTCCAGGGATGATCCAATCCCCTTCAACTGTCCACTAAGGACTTCATTCTCGGAGACCTCACGTCTACGGCTCTCTTTAGGACTGAAAGTCCAGGGATGATCCAATCCCCTTAACTGTCCACTAAGGACTTCATTCTCGGAGACCTTACGTCTACGGCTCTCTTTAGGACTGAAAGTCTAGGGATGATCCAATTCCCTCAACTGTCCACTAAGGACTTCATTCTCGGAGACCTCACGTCTACGGCTCTCTTTAGGAATGAAAGTCCAGGGATGATCCAATCCCTTTTATTTCTCGGAGACACCTGTCTACGGCTCACTTTAGAACAAGTGTTCAAGGATGATACAATCCCCACATGTATTCTCATCAATATACTATCGATCCTGGGAACCCATACAGAACTTGATTCACACTTCTTCTTTAATTGCACCATTAAGAGAATGGTCTTATCTAGCCACTTGGAGAAAACATCTCATCATGATTCTCTTCCTCTTTCTAAGAGAATCTTCTAGCCACAAGCCTTCTATATTTTGTTTGATTTGTAAATCTTCTTGTTGAACATCCATCACTTGTTCGGTGTTCATTATTCTTCATGATCTTTCCTACAAAACAAAATTAAGTACATGATTAGTAATCCTTCATAATCATGAAATCATGATAACCTATTATGCATACAGATATCATTTACATAGTTATGCAACTATCTTGACCAATACTTTGGCACAACAATTTCCCATATCCTGTATGCATACAGTGGCTATCTAGATGCCTTCCATCTCTACCAGAACATACTATCGAGAGTGTGCACAACTCTCAGCATGTCAGCAAAGAGGTTTCATTCTAGACAAGCAACAATGGAATGTTTGTCCAACTTACCAATCATATGCATATTGGTAGTATACTGTTCAATGTTCTATGAATATTTACACTTAGCATGATATATTATAGGAATACAAATATGCATACAACCTATTACAGGCAATATTATTTACTATTTCAAATAACAACTCAAATACTTATCTTTTGTGTTTGTGTGGTTGCCTCCCGCTTGATCTTCTGTATGTCTTTTGAACTTCTATTCATTATGTACCACTGTGCATGTTCAAGTGTCATCCTCATGATCTCATACACAAACATACACCCATTAGTATGTTCTAAATGTTATCAAAACATTATAGTTCTAAATAATATTGAGAATGTATAGTCATGATTATAGTTAATAAACATTAGTATTCAAGATTTCAGGGAACTCTTCTTTTACTCATGCATATCATCAATCAAGATAAAAGATATAATATGCATAATCCCTTGATTACTAACTTTATGAATAAGCATAACCAATCATTCCAAGTATACTCATATAGGGGATCCTAACACAAGGTAAGATTCATGGGAAACATACCTGGATTAGTATACCTACTTGGTTATGTACAACATACCTAAACAATCTCTTCAATGATTTAGAGATCTTGAGCTAGAACCTGCATGTCTCATAGGTTAAGCATAATATAACAAAGTCATACATACCTCGTAAGTAGAACAAAGATTGTCGATGAGTCTTTGTCTTCATGTTTTCATGGTCATGGAACCTGATTTGTCTTTTGTGATGTACCTGTATCTTATTAGCGGACAACATCAACCTCACACAACATCATAATGCATTAGTACAATCATAAGTGTCAACACCCTAACCAATGAATATCTTCTATCATGCATTCATAAATTTGTTAAGGTGATACAACAAATCTAAAATCAAGATTGTACAAACATACCATAAACTTAATCATGAACAAATATCAAAACATACCTCGATGAGTCATACCTGTCGAGATCGCTTGTAATCTCCTTATGTAAAGCTTTAGCCTCATCTCCCTCTAAAATAGGAACTCCTTCACTTATGCAGGTGACCAATCCATCTTCTTTTAGGATTAACCCTATCCACTTGATTTGCAAGAACTGGACCTGGAGCTGGATATGGGTTTGTCAGAGAAACCCCAAAAATTCAAACTTTGAATTTCAAACTTCCGAAAGGATAGAAATATGCGCCTTGATGAGCTGATCAAACTGATATATTTTAGAATTTGAAAACTGCAAAGTTTCACTCCTCAATTTTTCCTTTGAAACTTTTGGATTCACTGGACGTGACCCTGAACTGGGGTTTGATGAATCCCACTCTTCTTCCCAATCAAAATGTTTGATCCAAAGCTCTAAGCTTCTATTTTTCTGAGGAGCTTCCAGCCATGGTCACAGATTTCAAAAATTCCCATTTTTACAGAAGCCCTAATTTTCCACTTTTCTCATCAAAGTCCCGAACTAGGGTCTAATCAAACCCGGCCTTCTGCCCAACCAAAAATTCTGATCTTGGTCTCTAAATTTCTATTTTGATGAGTAGCATCCAGCCGTGGTCTCCGATTACAAAAATTCCAACTTTCTCCAAAGCCCTAAATTCCGGAAGCCATGAATGAAGGTACCAAAAAATAATTCTGTTTTGACAGAAATATGTACCTGATTGTTTCTTGTGTAAATCCGAAATTTTTGATCCACAGGGTCTGAAAAGGTTTCTTGAGATAGCCTGGCCTGTTATCTTTCCATCCTGACAGGTCTGACCTCAATTGGATTCTCTGAGAGAGAGTTATGCCAAATGTCGCAACGTGACCTGTTTTGGGATAAAACAGGAGAGCGAACTTGTACGGCGTGCCACGTGTCACTCTTTTAACTTCGGCCTCTGAAAAAAGTTTTCGGAGATAGCTCGGCCTGTTACCTTTCCATCCTGATAGTTCTGACCTTAATTGGACTCTCTGAGAGAGAGTTATGCCAAATGTCGCAACGTGACCTGTTTATGGGATAATACAGGAGAGCGCACTTGTACGGCGTGCCACGTGTCACTGGTTCAACTTCGGCCTCTGAAAACTTTTTCTGAGATAGTACAGACTGTGTAATACCTGTCACTTTTTACGAAATTTCATTTGGAGCTTCCTAGCCCAAGATATGACCTTTTTCCCAAGGTCACCTGATTTTGACTCAGATCTGGAAGAGGCAGAAACCCTATATTGTACAGATCATAAATCACAAAGTATAACGAATTAGAGGTTGTCCTTTGGACACAAGGTACCTGGAGATGTAATATTCGTCCTGTAACAATTTCAGATCCGAAAACTTCTCCAAAACGGATTTATAGCGAAAGTTCTACAATGACTGGTTTTTGCTATATAAAACCCTAGCCTTCAAATTGTCGTAAGTAAAGCAAGTGTCGTTAGTGCCATACCTTGTCTTCCTTCAGGTTAGCTCTGATACCATGTTAAGATTTAATATGCTAAGACAGAAAATAGCAGCATTACATTCCATTTCACAATAATAGCATATATAGGATCACTGAAGAAACAACAAGCACAGCATAAACACAAGAGACAGAGATTTATCCTGGGAAACCCTCATGGGGTAGAAAACCCAGCAAAGCTTCCTCAATATAGATGACCAGCAATATACAAAGATGAAAACCTGAGACATGATCTCCTCCTCCACAATAGAAAACCTCTCCTCCACAAGTGCGCTATCCTCAAGTGAGTGAATGTGTATAATGAGGAACACACCTCCTCTATTTATACACTACTCTGATATGTATTTTACACAAGTACATGTAGGCTCGTATTTAACCATTAGGTTAAATACCCCATTATAACTGACTGGGCCGACCCCTCTAGGGTGGTCTAATAACCCTTTGACCCACATAACACATACAGGGCCGACCCCCACTAGGGAAGTCTAATAACCCAAGTTACCACATTCTGACGGAGGAATAAACATCTCCGGATATACAATAAGATCTTCACGGAGGAATGAATCATCTCCGGAATAATAAAGTACAAATATAATATTCTTTGAAGTTACAATATCTCAACATTTCTGTCCATTGAAAGACAGTTTTCCCATTTCCCTTCGTCAACTGATTCAAGGGCTAGTCTATGTGACTGAAGCCGAGTATTAATTGTCAATAGAAATTCGCCAAACCAAGAAAACTTCTTAGTTCTTGAATGCTTATAGGAATGGGCCAATATTTGAGGATTTGTAATTTGTCTGGATCGACGTGAATTCCTGCAGAGTCAATTACATGCCCCAAATATTTGATGCTGGTCATCGCAAAAGAGCACTTGTCCATGTTCAGGTAGAGCCGATTTTGCTGGAGAGTGTCGAGGACTTGTTGAAGGTGTCTGACATGTTCTTCCCATGATCGACTGAAAATCAATATGTCATCGAGATAGAAAATAACCCATTTTTGGATGAAAGGTCGGAGAAGGTTATCCATATGTCGCATGAAGGTCATAGGTGCGTTGGTTAAGCCGAAAGGAATGACTAACCATTCGAACAATCCTTCCTTGGTATTGAAAGCAGTTTTCCACACATCTGAGGGCTAGATTGCAATCTGATGGTATCTCGACTTGAGGTCGAGCTTAGTAAAGAATTTAGCACCTTTCAGACAGTCGATAAGATCGTCTATCCATAGCAGGGGGTACCAATTCTTCATCGATATTTTGTTGACATCTTTGTATTCGATGCACATGCCCAAAGTCCCATATTTCTTTGGAATTAGGACGAATGGACTTCCATAAGGAGAGGAGCTAGGTCGGATATGACCTTTGTCAATTAATTCTTAGATTTGTCTGTGAATCTCTTCATTTTCAAGAATGGATCTTCTGTAAGCAAATGCATTAAGCAAAGAAGAACTAGGAACAAGTTCAATGGAGTGTTTTCCCTGAGAATGTTGAGGTACTCCATTTGGAGCTTGAAATAGGTTTTGGTACTTATCAAGAATATGATCGACTTGCTACTTCTGTCAGGAACTGCACTGGTTGGTGACTTGACTCGTTATTATAGTATTATTAGAATGTTGCGGCTTGATCATGATTAGTGTGAACTTCTAAGCATGATTGATGAGCTTCTTTGTTTGTTTGGTAGATATCAGTGCAACCGTTGGTATGGGATGACGCTCTGGTATGCTGAACCATTGATTTCGGATTTTGAAAATCACCTTCTGAGGCCGTGACTAATAACTTCCATGTCTATCCCAGAGGTAAGGTTTCCCAAACAGGGCATTGACTACAGAGAGTGGTGCCACGTCACAAATTACTTCATCTTCAAAATTCTTTATTAAGTAGGCGAGCTTGCATTGTCAAGTGATCTGTAGTTCTTGTCCATCCTTCATCCAACCGATGTGGTAAGGCTGAGGATGTGGAGTGGTAACAAGACCTAATTTATTTACCAGTTCTTAAGAAACGAAGTTCTTTTGGCTCCCGTTGTCCATGATCAGATGCAATGGGTTTCTCAGGGCCCATATCCATGTATGGAACAAGCGCTCTCGTTCCTCCTCGTCGACAATAGTCGAGGCTGCTCAAGTGGTCGAGGTCAAAAGGGTCGTTGCGTCCGGATCTGATTCTTCCACCGTCTTGTTGAATGCATTGGAGGTCGACACTTTTTCCAAAAATTTCTTCCGATCTTTGCATTCAGACGTATGATGCCAAGATGAGTGGTGGTAATTGCACCATTTTCTGGTAAGCAGTTGCTTGCTACGTTCCCTCTTGTGGAAAGACTTCTTACCGTTGTGAGGCTTTGGCGGTGTTGGCTGAGAAGATATGGACTTGTCGAAGTCGGCTAATGTCTTCTTGTCGGGTGGTCTTCCTAATGTCGGCTTTGTCGCGAAATGTGTTTTTCCTTTCTGCTTAGTTCCCAGTTTGCTGGCATATTGGAAAGCATCCGCAAGCGTATTGACAGTAAAAAATTCCATCTCCTGCTGATTGTACTGGGACAATCCATTGGTATATTTTAGAACAAGCAATTTCTCTTCCTTTTGGATGCTAAGTCTTGCCATAAGTTGGTAGAACTCATCGGTGTTACTCTGTACTGAATGGTCTTTCCATTGCCTTAGCTGTTACCACTTCTTATACTGTTGCTCGAGCTATTTCAGTTGGTAAAATTCCTTCTGAATGTGTTTGACGAATTTATCCCATGTGTCGATGGGGTCTCCGCTTTTCTCCATCTTTGTCAAGAGGTTCTCCCACCGGGAGTGCACGGAGGTTGACATCTTTAAGGATGCAATGGTGAATTTTTCAGCTTCGGAGAGTTGATTTACAACATAATAGGATTCCAATTTTTACACCCAATTGTCGACGGATTCCGCGTCAATCTTACCTTCAAGATTCGGTATGTCAAGATTAATTTGTACTTTTAAGGGGATTATTTTATCAGAGTGATTTCTCGTTGAGGATCCTCCGAATGTCGAAGTGAATCGCAAGAGAATCTCATTGCACTGGGTGAACATTTTAGTTCATTGTCGAGCCAGAGCTTGCTCAATAAGCTGTGCTATCTTGTCGGCTACATGTCTATCATCTATTTATTCTGTCATTTCTGGAGATTGTGTCTGCTTGGATTGCTGAGATTGCGAGCGAGTTTGAACCAGCATAAGTCAGGTAACTTCGAGAGAAGTATATACGCAGAACTTAAGCAAGAAAAAACTGAGGACGCTCTAATAACGATGATTTGGGTCATGTCCAGGAAGCACGAGGGTGACAACAGTTCAACTGGATGAGTCGGCTCTGTTATGGCAGAAGCTTAATAAACAGAATGAGAAAAAGTAGGAATACGCAATAGAAATAAATATAGATACACATAGACAATATGTAGGAATGCGAACTATTCTTCTATTACATTTGATAAGATTGATAAGATTGATATATGTTACAATAGTTTACATGCTTATAAAGAATTTTGAGATGCTTGGGTGCCTTCCCATTACATTTAGTCACAAAGAAGAATTTAGAGCGGTTCAACTGTTCAATCGTTACAGTCAACTGGAAGACACAAAGATAGTCTATCAAAGTCGTTGGTCGCATGTCGATTTCGTGAATTGTGAGGTTGATGAACATGTCGAAGATGTGGAACATGTCACAGTATGTCAAAGTCGAGACTTGTTGGAGTTGTGTTGAAATTGAAAACCTGTCGAAGTGCTGAAGTTGTCGAAGTCATGTTGTGTTGAAACTTGTCGAAGTTGTATCAACAACGATGACTGGTCGAAGATGTGCCAAAGTTAGCATCCCACAACAAATCCCAACTGCGATGTGGATCAATAGCCTCCCTTCTCTCCCCTTCGAGCCACTCTACTTGTTGTAGGGAGACAAAACTATACCATGCAAGCTGAACCACTTATCCATACTTGACGCAAGGTAACGTAGTGGCCCAACTTAGGATATCACCAAGGAGCAATTATGACTGCAATTGACTTCTGAATTTATCTATTTTCATTGGGAGGTGTTTCCAAGTCTTCTTGATTCTATCATTAGACCCATCACTAGTAGAATTAGCTCTTTGTCACCTCCACTAGTCGATTGGTGACTGGATACCATTATAACCATCAATTGTGCTTTTGGGAGGCCTAGTTACATTTGAGAGGAAGGACGTTCAGTCTTCTAGGGAATTTACATTTTTTTTTTAACTACAAGTTCACTAACTCACAATAAAAAGAACCTACATGTGGGAACTCATGCTCTAAAACAATTATTGCACATATCACTCACTTATCGCACCATTTTGCATCTGTTGTGGTTGGCATATTTTTGCATTGGTTCAATTGTGTTTATCAACACAAAGAATTCATCATTGAGGAACAAAACAACATCCTAAGACAGTATTGTAGACTGTAGGGACTCTCCCCTCTCTCGAGGGGTGTTTTCACACCTTCCCCTCATATTGCATGCAGAGGGAATTCAAGTTGGTTTCATTCCTAGGTAGTATTGATAGGATCATATGGTCGAGGCCATGTATTTCTAGGTACATTTTCCCCTTGAAGAATCTATTAATTACACCACTTTTTCCCCCATCGGATGTAGTACCCCACTAGCTTCTCCCCAAAGAGATCCTTTGGATCCCTTTGAACTATCCTCTCTCATAGGAGTTCAACCATTGTTTACAACACCACCTGGATCTCCCCCTCATGGAAATCACATCCCAAATAGAATGGAAATATCCTTCGTCCCTACCTTACCATTTATGGCTAGTTTAAATCTACCCGATTTGGCCAAACTGACAAATGACCCCATTTCTCATGATGCGGCATGGCCGACTATGCTAGACAAGATTCCTTCTGATATTCCCAAATTTGAAGGAAAACAGGGTGATGATCCCACCAACCATGTTATGTATTTCCACTTATGGTGTTCATCTAACAGCGTAGTGGATGACCCCGTGAACCTATTCTAGTGTACCCTCACCAGAACAACAACAAAATGGTACGTAAACCTAGAAAGTGGCACCCATTCCACATTTATGAGATTGGCCACCGCATTTCTTACATACTTTCAACTGCCAATCCAACATTATATAGGCCTCAAAATTATCATTGAGTTTCATCAAAATACTTCCACCCACATCGCAGACCACATCTATGAGTGGCGTAGACACCGCACACTATGAAAAATCGAAATACAACATCCCTTTTTGTTGGATTTGTTTATCAAATCTCTCCAACCCTCCATAGCTAAATATGTCGCCACTTCCATGCCACAAAGTGAGGAAGAGTCTATTATTAAAGAACAACATTTCGACCTCATATATGCATAGTCTCGATACCTTTACAAAATCCTCCCTTATGCCCTACGACATCATTCGTTGGATTCTACACCTTCAGGCTCATCACATTCGGCGGATGGGATTATTGAGTCCATTTCCCATTTAGGAAAGGTTACTCCCACCACATCAGTGCCATTCAACATGGTTCTATATTACCATCCATGCCTCCGGTTTCAGAACCCCCTATGTCGGTACCAACACCATTAGTTGGTTAATTACAGTATGGACCATACAGTCCTGCATACCCAAATGTCAGCCAAACAATGATGGTTCCTACACCACTAATGGTGCCAGTCACTCGTACATCCACCTCTTATGGAGTGAAAACAACATTCATCCCACTACCGGGATATAATCCATATTACACTTTCTCATGCCCAACTCGTTAGCAACCTCCCCCCCACATGGGGGTTAACCTAGTTCAACCTACTTATGTTCAACAAGCTCAACAAATCAAGTAGTTGAATGTCACAAACTCCCAGAATCTACTGCATCAGGGGAAAGAAGAAAGGTAAGACAAAAAAAAATCAACAGCCAGGGAAAGGGGGCGATTCCCCCCTAGTAAAACCAGAACATGCGTGATCCAAATGCAGGGATTAACAACCCCCCCAAATAAGCGAATAATCCTCCCCTAATAACTAATTATTGTTGCTTAATTTATGACGATTATGGACATTACACACACCATTGTCCTCTTATCCATGACATCCAACAATTAGTGGAAGCTAAAAAGAAGATGGTGACGAACCCTCCTAAGGTAACGAATCCTCCCCAACCACAAATAGAAGTGTTACAACAACCCTTTTTCAATCAAGGGGCAATTACACAAGAACAAGATCCTCGTCCATTCTTTCAAAAATATCTATACATTGGTTATAAACCTTCAGACATGAGCTAATGGTTATGATGGGCCTTCCATCCCCAAAGTGGAAGACATTTCTATCCCCTCGAGGGGGCCTCTGCAAATACCACGCCCCAATACAGAACAAATCCCATAGATTTTGAAATCTCCACTCAAGCATACCCCTAGTAACCCCCACATGAAATCCGCTCACAATTACAGTATTGTGGATGACTTGGCTTAGTCCCCCATGGCTATGTCCAAATTAGAAGTGCTATAGTATTTACCAACACAGAAAAAGGCATTAATCAATGCACTCGGTGTTGTTATCCCTTCTAACTCACACCTCATGACCTTTGATGTTGACGAAGGTGATCCGTGACTGCCATCATCAGTCACACTTCGAGTTCTAGTCATGGTTTAAAATTTCATGATCCATTGTTGTATCATCGACAAAGTCACAACCACTTGCATTATGTATGAAAAAGTATGGAAATGATTAGGATCCCCCGAGATGGTCCCCTCATCTATTTCCCTTCACGCATATGATGGGGGACCTTTCCAATCAAGAGGATTGTACCAAAATGTCCCCATAGAGCTAGGGGGAAATATGGTTATGATCTATATCGAAGTAATCGATGTCGAGCTCGACTACAACATCCTCTTGGGGAATAGTTACATGTACACTATGAAGGCAGTAGCCTCCTCAGTCTTCTGTATCATGATGATTCCCTTATATGGGAAGATAGTTACCCTCGACCAACTTAACTACTATGACCCTAATACCACAAGCAATCTCGACAACATCCTACCCACTATATTGGGTGATGATCAACCCTATGTTGACATTTCCCTCGGTATGTACAAGGACTCCAATTAGTTAGGAGCATATTTGGGACCAACACCAAAGATCCCTACATCTACAGATGTCCTAATTTGCCAAATTTTCACCATTGAAAATGGAGTCGCCTCCACCTCAACATTGTCATCCACACCACCACTAAGTCATGGCATTGAACAAACTTTGAGTCCATCGGTACCAACGATTTTTCAAATATCATACTTGTATCCTCCCATGGTTGTACAAGGGACCTTGGTTATGGCTTAGTTAACTCTACCTGGGTTGACTTTGGGGATCTTGGTGTGGTACCTTACACCACCCTTCCTAGAGATGGCTTCCAAACCAGTCTCCCATTATGAGTTTGTCCCTGTTTCAGTTACTACATCCACAAGGCTCGTAACACGTTCAGTTACGACATCCCAACCTATGACATCCGCAACTACGCCACAATTGGTCATCACTAAGACCACTAATGGGGGAACCCAATAACCGAAGTTCAAAGGTCCCCTATTATCTAAACCAACATCTAAATTAGTAGAAACCGCTAATCCTAAAGCTAGGGGAATTAACCATTAGGAGGTAAAAGCCGTAGTTATGATCATGTTGTTGTTGCAACATCCCCCCAAAATTTTGTAAATATTGGGGCCCCTCCTCTATTTTTTAAAGAAGTTCTTTAGTTTTTTGAAGCCTGTTTGTTTGAACTTTGCAACGTCTTTTCCTTCTTTGGATTTTTTCTGCTAAGGAAAAATCCATCTCTTAGCCTCGGTCACAATTTTTAATGATAAAATGGCCGACTGATTGCACAACTCTTAATGATAAAATTTGCAATAGTTTGCGCAATTTTTAGCCTTATTTTGGTCGACCGTGGAGCATCGTTTAGTATTAACTTATCCATTAAAGGAGCGTTTGTGTTTTATCTTTTCTCACAAACTCATCGCAAATTTTGAACTCTAAATTACCTTCCATTGTGTAGTTTTTAATATTTATGTTGCCGACCGTTGCACAAATTTTAAATCTTAACCTAGTGCCGATCGGTCGCAGTTTTTAAAGAAAAATACCCGCCTGTCGCGCAGAGTTTGGCCTTAAAATCGCCACCTCTCTTTTTGCATTTTTCCTCGACCTTAGCCTAGTCTTCTTCGTCGCTCCTTTTGGTCACAAGTTCTAAGAATAAGGTTGCCGCCCATTGCGCCGAGTTTAACCTTAAAATCTCTACCCCATTTCAACCGCCCATTGAGTAGTTTTTTATTGCGGGAGTTAGCCTTAAGATCGTCGCCCGTTGCGCAAGAGATGTCATTTGAATCGTTGCCATGGTACAGCTCAGATTTGAGTAAGCATGAAAGTTAAGTTGGTAGGTTTTGTATTATCACTCGTGCAGTTTTATTGCGTCTTACATCGAGCCCCATGCCCATTAAACCTCCATTAAACCACTCATTGGGGATAAAATGATCATGTTATATATATATGTACAATGGGGTTCGTTCATTTCACTGTTACCAAGACTGAGAAACTTTTTTCTATTAGCCATTGGAAGCATTCGGACTATTGCTAACTTGGGTATGGACGTCGACTGCAGGGAGCCATTCTAAGATTGACAGGTAGGATTTTTTCCTTCCCTTTGGTTTGGTCTGGAAGAAAAATCCATTAGAAGCTTAATTTTTCTACTTTGAAACTATTTCATTGGTGGTCCTTGAGGCCAAGCCCGCATCGTCGCTTGAGTCCCTCCCTTTTTGTGTGGTTTGAGATAATTCCTTCGCCTATCAGACAGACCTCCCATAAAACTCATAGAGCACAAAGTTGTTCTATTTTTTTATTCCTGTCGAATCATGACCTAGAAAAGCTTCCTTTTGTGCACATGCAGAATGGCATGTCGACCGTTGTTTTCATTAGTATTAGGGAAAAGGTTTCCTCCTGGCTTTCAGTTCGTTACAAAAAAAAAAGTTGAACCTATAAAAATCCAAGTGGTGTTTTTGGAAATTTCCTTGTCCCACAGCAGCAACGCTTTGCGTGATTATTTTTCAAAAGAACCTGGGCCAGTAGGATTAATTGTATTCATCATAAGATGTTGTCAAATGTTGTCTGGAAGCATTCGGTATTGTTTAATTTGCATTTTTTAGTCATTACATAGATGTTTCGATTAAATGCATTGCCTTGTTACCGTGTCTTTGACAGATTATCTCAAATTGAAAGCCAACACTGTTGCATGCTCAATTTCTGCTTAGCACTCTAAATTTGAAATATGTGTTAATTCTCTAGGAATGGTTTCTCATGAATTTGTCAACTCCTCATTTGTGTTTCCCTCGCCCTTGCAGGTTTGACATGCACAGGAGGTCTTCCAGGAAGAAGGCTAATCTTGTCAAGTCGGACTCAGACGTAGAAATCTTGCTGGACACCTCGCTTGAAACCATGTTTGGCGATACACAAGCTGTCACCGGAGTGGCCGCAGGTAACACTACCCCTGAATTTCAGTGGGGCGAGTTATACAGGTTCATCAGAGATGCACCACACCCTGATGCATCTTTGGAAGAGAACATGGTCTATTCAAATATCAAGAATGTTGATGTATATGTAACTTCGGAATGTATTTCATATATGTATATTGTACTCCTATAGAGATGGTATTATTCCTCTATACGGAAGTGTTCATATTCCTATAGATATGTTATTATTCCTCTATACGGAAGTGTCGTCGTTTATATTGTAAGTGTCGTAACTTATACTTGATGGGTTATTAGACCACCTTGTTGGGGCCGGCCCTGTATAAGTCATGTGGGTCGAAGGGTTATTAGACCACCCTATTGGGGGTCGGCCATGTGGTTCAAAGGGTTATTAGACCACCCTATTGGGTGTCGGCCTAGTCATCATTATGTTAAGTGGTTAAGTTAAGGCCGACCTAGTAAAGTTTATTAGGCAAGTCAAGTCAAGTATAAATAGAGTGCGGGAGGCACTCTATTTGATCATTTCTATTCTCACACACACTCTTTGTAGAGAGGCGCAATTGTGGAGGAGGAGAAGCTGATTCTAGGAGATGTCTATCTCTTATTCTTGGGTTGTATCATTGCTCTATCTATCTCCGAGGAAGTTATTGGGTTTTTCCACCTTGATGGTTTTCCCCAAGTAAACTCTATGTCTCTTGTGTGCTTGCATTATTGTGTCCATGATTGATATGCTGTACATGTTATTCTCTCAGTTAAGATCCTAGATTAGATTGAATTAAATTCTGAAAAATTAACATGGTATCAGAGCTAGCCTGAAAGAAGGCATGGTATGGCATGTATGACACTTGTTGCACTTACGATGCTAGGGCTTGATATAGCAAACACTAGTCATCGTAGCACTTTCGCTATAAATCCATTTTGGAGAAGTTTTCAAATATGAAACTTTTACAAGTTAAAGATAAGATCCCCATGTACCTTGTGTCCAAAGGAAAACTTCTAATTCATTGTACTTTCTGTTTTATGATCTGTACAATCTAGGGTTTATGCCTCTTCCAGATCTGAGTCATAAACAGGTGACCTAGGAAAAAAGGTCATAACTTGGTCTAGGAAGTTCCAAATGAAATTTCATAAAAATTGACAGGTAGTGCACAGACTGTACTTTCTCAGGTAACGTTTTCAGAGGCTGAAACTGAACCAGTGACATGTGGCATGCCATACAAGTTCTCTCTCCTGTTTTATCCCATAAACAGGTCACGTTGCGACACTTGGCATAATTATCTCTCAGAGAATCCAATTGAGGTCAGACCTATGGGGATGGAAATATGACAGGTCGAGCTACCATAGGTAGAAATTTCAGACCCTTGGGATTGGAAAGTTCGGAGTTACACCAGAAACAATTAGGTACATATTTCTGTCAAAACAAAATTATTTTTTAGCACCTTCATTCATTGCTTCAGGAATTTAGGGTTTTAGAGAAAGATGAAATTTTTGTAATCGGAGACCATGGCTGAATTATACTCATCAAAATTGAAATTTAGAGACCAAGAACAAAATTTTTGGTTGGGCAGAAGGCTGGGCTTGATCAGATCCTAGTTCGGGACTTTGATTAGAAAAATGGAAAATTAGGGCTTCTGCAAAAATGGAAAATTTTGAAATTTGTGACCACGGCTGGAAGCTCCTCAGAAAAATAGAAGCTTAGAGCTTTGGATCGAAAGTTTTGATTGGGAAGAAGGGTTGGCTTTATCAAACCCTAGTTTGGGGTCATGTCCAGTGAATCCAGAAGTTTCAAAGGCAAATGTGAGGGGTGAAATTTTGCAGTTTTCAAATTCTGAACATACCAGCTTGATCATCTCATCAAGGTGCATCTTTCTATCCTTTTAGAAGTTTGAAATTCAAATTTTGAATTTTTAGGTTTTCCCTGACAAACCCTAATCCAGCTCTAGATCCAGTTCCTGCAAATCAAGTGGATTGGGTTAATCCTAGAAGAGAATGGATTGGTCACTTGTATAAGTGAAGAAGTTCCTGTTTCAGAGGGAGATGAGGCTAAGGCCTTACATAAGAAGATTTCAAGCAATCTCGACAGGTATGACTTATCTAGGTATGTTTCAATATTTTCTCATGATTAAGTTTATGGTATGCTTTTCTTCATATTGTTAAGGTTAGTACAATCTTGTTTAATTTAGACTTGTCGTATCACCTTAATAAAATTTTGAATGCATGATAGAAGATATTCATTGATTAGGGTGTTGACACTTATGATTGTACTAATGCATTATGGTGTTGTATGAGGTTCATGTTGTCCGCTAACATAAAAGTTACACCAAGAAAGACAAATCATGTTCTAGTTCAAGAACATATGATCATGGTGACATGAAGACAAAGATTCATCCATTGTCATGGATCACATAGAAGATCTATTTACGAGGTATGTATAACTTGGTTCTATAATGGTTAACTTATGAGATATGCAGGTTACTAGCACAAGTCATTGAAGAGAACAAGAAGATATCCTGTAGGTATGTTAGACATAACTAGCTAACATGCTAATACAGGTATGTTTTTCCTATATCAAGTTAGAATCCTACCGTGTGATAGGATCTCTTATATAAGTATACATGGCATGATTGATAATGATTATTCATAAGTTTGAATAATCATGGGTGTATGCATATTATGTTTCTTACTTTAATTTATGATATGACTAACCATAAGAGCCCTTGAATACTAATGCTTATTATTTCTGTTTGAAATGATCATGACTATACATGCTTAAGATTATTTTGTTTTGATAGTATTGAGAATATACTAATAAATGTATGATTATGTATGAGATCTCGAGGATATCATAATAATGATACTTGTAAGCATGCATAGTGATCGAGGATGGATATAAGTTCAAGGACAGGGAATCCAAGAAGCAAAGATCAAGAGGGAGCACACTCCAGTAGTTTATGCAAGGATGTAGATATTCAGAGGGAGTCGACCACTTCTCACAATCCACATCAAAATGGAGTTGCAAAGATTCAGAGGGAGTCAACCCAACAAACAAACAAAGATAATTATTTGAATTATCATTTCTTGCATATTTGTTTGTTTAAATAATGTTGTTCAATGATGTATATGCTTATGTTCCTAGAATTAGGTTGTGTATTATGCATATTAGATTAATTGCATTAATGAATAGTATACTACTAATATGCATGTGATGGGTAAGTGGCCTATGGCACTATACAACATTCCATTGCTACTTATCTAGAATGAAACCTCTTTGCTGACATGTTGGGAGTAGTGCAAACTCTTAACAATGTTCTGGTAGAGATTGGAATGCATCTAGAAAGTTACAAGATATGGATGAATGTTGTATTGAAGCATTGGCTAAAATAATTGCATGACTGTATGACATATTTCTTTATGTGTAAGAATTTGTTCTGAAAACTATGAGATGTTTCTAATCATGCAATATAACTTGTTTTGTAGGAAAGATCGTATACCTTCACCTACAAAAGAAGGACTACAACATTTGTTCCAGCAACAAAGATATCTATTGAAGATATTGAAGTTCCCAGAATCTAGGATGAAGTAATGGAAGAATGTCATGATCAGTCGATCATGAAGAATGATGTTTAGGATGTAGTACCAAGACCTGAAGGGAAGTCTGCTATGAATTCCAAATGGATCTATAAGATCAAGCATGCTGTAGATGGTAGAATGGAGAAATACAAAGTGAGGTACACTTCCATTATATCAGTACTTGCTTTGGCTGCAATGATGAAATGGAAGATACACTAGATGGATGTCAAGACAGCCTTCTTGAATGGTGTTGTCGAAAAGGAAGTGTATGTGGAGCAGCCACTCAGTTTTGAAACACATGACAGGGAGTCATATGTGTGCAGATTGAAGAAATCCTTGTATGTCTTGAAGCAAGCTCCCAGAACTTGGTATGGTAGGATGGATAGTTTTCTATCTAGTTTGGGATTTACCAAGAGTAAAGCGGATTCCAACCTTTACTACAAGGTTGAGGAAGGAAATCCTGTGATACTACTCCTATATGCGGATGACCTATTTGTAACAGGAGATGATAGACTGATTGCCGATACAAAGAGGAAGCTTGCTGCCGAGTTCGATATGAAAGACTTGGGGATGATGCACTATTTTCTAGGAATGGAGGTATGGCAGAGTGCAGATGGGATATTCCTTGGACAAGGGAAGTATGCAGTAGATATCCTGAAGAGGTTCAGGATGATGGACTGTAAGGCCATGGCCACACCTATGGCATGGAACCTGAAGCTTCTGTGTGATGCTTCATCTGAGCTGGTTGATGTCTCTATGTATCGTCAAATGATTGGGTCCTTGATGTACCTGACGAAAACAAGACCAGATATTTGCTTTGTGGTGAACACATTGAGCCAGTTCCTGACGGATCCGAGGAGCGTTCACCTGGTTTTTATAAAGCATATTATGAGGTACCTGAAGGGTACAGTTGATTATGGGCTCAAGTATGATGCCAATCAAAAGTTTAAGCTACAGGTTTATGTTGATTCAGATTGGGTAGCCAGTGCTGCAGATAGGAAGAGCACTTCTGGGTGCTGCTTCAGTATGGGATCAGGTGTGATCTCTTGGTTTAGCAGGAAGCAGTCCTGCATAGCATTGAGTATAGCCGAGGCAGAGTATGTTGCAGCCTGTGTGGCTAGTTGTGAGGAAGTATGGCTATGGAAGCTACTGTCAGATTTATTTGATCTCCCGTTGGAGACTACTAGTATCTTTTGTGACAACCAGAGTTGTGTGAAGCTGTCTGAGAACCCGGTGTTCCACGACAGGTCGAAACACAGAGAGATCAAATACCACTATATCAGGGATGTGGTACAGAGAGGAGCAGTGAAGCTCCTATATGTTGCGACGGATGAGCAGATTGTAGATGTACTGACGAAGCCACAAGCCAGAGTGAAGTTTGAGTACTTTAGAGAGAGGCTTGGAGTTCTTCAGATTGATGACACTTCGAGGAAGAAGTGATGGACACATTTGTTGAAGCCATTTCAAGCATGTTGGAAGGAGGATCCTTCACATGGCTGTGGATGTAAGTGCTGGATGATGAGAATTAGGATGATGCTCCAGTTACTGCTCTGTTTATGCATCAGGATGATGCTGGATATGATTAGTTGGATCACTTATATGTATATGCATCATGTTGGATGATGGATATGATCAGTTGGATCATTTATATGTATATGTATGTATGCATCATGTTAGATGCTGGATATGATCAGTTGAATCATTTATATGTATTTGTATATGCATCATGTTGGATGTTGGATATGATCAGTTGGATCATTTATATGTATTTGTATATGCATCATGTTGGATGCTTGGACCATGTATCTGTATATGTATTAGGTGGATACTATGTATGACCAGGTAGATCATATATGTTGATATATATCAGGTGGATACATTGTGTGGATCATGTATCTATGTATATATCAGGTGGATACATTTTATGATCAGGTGGATCATGTATGGTGATATGTATCAGGTAGATACTTGGTATGCATCAGGTAGATGCATTGTATGATCAGGATGATTATGGATGATGAGCTTCAGTATGTTGCTCCAGATGACTTGCATCAGGACGATGTAGTGATGATGATCAGGATGATCATGTGTACATCAAGATAATGTATGGTGAGTATCAGGTTGATTCTCTGTGGCTGTGGACAGGTTATGCAAAGGAAATCCTAGATTTGTTCTAGGTCACATCCAGTATGAAAAAGGAGTAGCACTATGTATCACATGTAAGACTTGAGAGATTCGATAGGTTGGGCTGTGTGCCCGTAATAAGTCCTGGGATGCTCTTTCGAGGGTTTGTGATAGTGGGCCACATGTAAGACCTGGGAGATCTGATAGGTTGGGCTGTGTGCCCATAATAAGTCCTGGGATGCTCTTTCAAGGGTTTGTGGTGGGTTGCTACATGTAAGACCTGGGAGATTCGATAGGTTGGGTTATGTTACCGTAATAAGTCTTGGGATTCTCTTTCGAGGGTTTGTTATAGTGGGCCACATGTAAGACCTGGGAGATCCGATAGGTTGGGCTGTGTGCCCGTAATAAGTCCTGGGATGCTCTTTCGATGGTTTGTGGTGGGCTGCTACATGTAAGACCTGGGATATCCAATAGGTTGGGCTGTGTGCTCGTAATAAGTCCTGGGATGCTCTTTCGAGGGTTTGTAGTAGAGGTCACATGTAATCAGTCCTGGAGACCTTGCTGGTCATGCTTAGGCACATAAATGTTCCTGGGATGCTCTTTAGAGTTCTTGCCGGTCATGCTATGCACATAAAAATTCCTGGGACACTCTTTTAAGGTTTTGTGACAGTCACATGTAATAAGTCTTGGAGATCTGGATAGGATGAAAAAGGCCTCAGATGCTCTTTAGGGTTCTTGCTAGTCAAAAGACTCTTTTAAGGTTTTGTGACGCACGTAATAAGTCTTGAGGATTCCACAGTATGGCCAGTGATGATGAAGACCTACAGGTGGTGGTCCTACATCCAGTATGAAAAATGACTGGCTCTGTAGAACTTCCTATGACGAGTAGATTCAGAGATTGATTGAGATAGCAGCAGCAGTGATGATGACGATTATCCAGTGACAATGATCCAGAGAAGAAGACTTGTGCTAGAAGACCTGTGTCAAGAAATACCTTCCTAGTTAAGAGGGAGTGTTGATGTATATGTAACTTTGGAATGTATTTCATATATTTATATTGTACTCCTACAGAGATGGTATTATTCCTCTATACGGAAGTGTTTGTATTCATATAAAGATGTTATTATTCCTCTATATGGAAGTGTCGTCATTTATATTGTAAGTGTCGTAACTTATACTTGATGGGTTATTAGACCACCTTGTTGGGGTCGGCTCTGTATAAGTCATGTGGGTCGAAGGGTTATTATACCACCCTATTGGGGGTCGGCCATGTCAGTCAAAGGGTTATTAGACCACCCTATTGGGTGTCGGCCCAGTTAGCATTATGTTATGTGGTTAAGTTAAGGCCGACCTAGTAAAGGTTATTAGGAAAGTCAAGTCAAGTATAAATAGAGTACGGGAGGCACTCTATTTGATCATTTCTATTCTCACGCACACTCTTTGGAGAGTGGCTCACTTGTGGAGGAGGAGAAGCTGCTGCTAGGAGATGTCTATCTCCTATGCTTGGGTTGTATCATTACTCTATCTATCTCTGAGGAAGTTATTGGGGTTTTTCACCTTTATGGTTTTCCCCAAGTAAACTCTCTGTCTCTTGTGTGCTTGCATTATTGTGTCCATGATTGATATGCTGTAGATATGCTGTACATGTTATTCTCTTAGTTAAGATCCTAGATCAGATTGAAGTAAATTCTGAAAAATTAACAAAGAAGTCTAGCCTTCACAAGGTAGCGACTTGTCCCGAGCTATTTCCATGCTCAGAAGTTATTGGCTAGATAATTCCTAATGTGAAGATTGATACAAGATTCATTAATGAGAACACCGGGATGAATCTTGCATCCTTTGTTCCAGAACATGTCGCGGCTACATATAGATTTCCCTAGGCAAGAGCTTGGCTAGATAATGAATGGATAGCAAAGCAAACCATAGACCCTCTAGATTCTTCCAGGAAGATGATGATAATTGAAAGGAAAATCAAGCAAAGAGTCAAGAACGAGTATGAAAGTGTGCTCCTAAGAAATCCTTACTAACTCATCTCCTTAATGCTAAGTCGAGTTTTCAGTATGCTGAATGGAAGTGTCTTCAAGCTTGGCTAAGTGCCAGTAATGGTTCATGTGGCCACATCCAAAGCAATCTTCAATTGGGATAACATAATCTCGGACAGCTTGGCCTCACACTTAACTGCTGCCCAACAAGGTCTAACCCAAAAGAAAGATGATTTCTTCATGTCTTCATATTTGATAGATTGATTACTGAACAAGCACCCTTTTCCTGATTTGGGTTGCACTTGGAGTAGAAAGGAGTCCCCTCTTTTTGTAGCTTATCAGCCTACACGGGTAAACAAATACGCAAATTACTACAAACATATTTGCGAAAAGCTCATCATGCCCCTGTATCAACTCATTTTCAAAGAGGAGCCAAATTGTTTGTCTGAAAAAGCCATGCCCATTATAGAAGAGTTTGGGGATTATTACTTTTCCCCCGAGGGAACCTATATCTGAATGAGTGGAGGGTCTCAACCTCCCTTTTTGTTTCCTCGATATGTCATAGATTTTTTAGTATACAAAGAGGCTATAAGACAACTCTTTGGCACTGGTGGGGTCAGGAAGATCCTCTTTGAAAGGAAGAAAGGTATGTACCCACCAATGCCCTTCACCATCGGTGCATATAGTCTCCAAAAGGAAAAGGATGGTGAAAGATTTGCTCAAGGCTTGGAAGTGTTTCATTTCAGCACAAAGTTCCTTAGAATGCATGATCCTAATGGCAAAGTTTCCGAGCACTGTACGAATGTTAGAACTTCCTTTGAGTACACACATCTTCGAGACAAAGATGAATAATTTTATCGGAGTGTCAGGAACTCAACTGAGTTGGGAAAATGTTACCTCACTAAAAGTGGAGCAAGTTCCAGTCCCAGACCTATAGTTTTGATCCAAAAGGAGAAGGAGGCAACAACATCTCAATCGGATGAGTCAAAGAGGAAGGAACAGGAGGAAGAAGAAAGACTCAAAAGGGAGAAAGAATTCAAGCATCAACAAGATGTAGAAGCTACTAGAGCTCTACAAGAAGTAGAAGCAGAAGCAATGAGAATAGAAAATGAAAGGGTTCAAGTGCCAAAAGTTTCCAAATTGTAGAGAGAAGAGGCCGAAAGAATCAAGCAACAAGAAGCTGAAAAGATATGGGAGATGAGGGAGAAAGCTGATAGGGAAGTAGCAGAGCTAGCTGAGTTAGCATAGAAGTAAGCAAGAGAAGAAGAAGAGGCCAAGAAAGCTACGGAACAAGGAATGACTAGTGCACATACCATGGACATGGATCTATCAACAATGAACCAACCAGGGATAGCTAATGAAGGGCTTGTCGCAATCGAAGAGCTATCAGTCACCCCATACAATCCTTCAAAGCAGCGCCAAGTGGCCAACCTGGATTCTGTCTTTTACAATAGCAAAAGGAAGGTAATTGTAGAAAGATTAGAAAAGATGATGAGGACTGAAGAGGGCCGATTGGAGATCAGAGTAACATAAACCGCACTCTTCAAAGGAACTGACATTGAACCTAGTTTCACAGCGGCATCGAGTGTGGCATCAACTCAGGCTAGCAAAGATAATGTTGATCGATTGGTAGAAGAAGCTAAGAAATATCAGGAATTGTGTTTCAAAGTAAGAGCTAACATGCAGAAAGAGGTGTTGGAAGGTAACGAATTAAAGTCAAGATGCAAGAAGCTGCAAGAAGAGAAAAATGAAGCATCTTTGCAAATCCTCCAACTCAAACATGAAAGAAATGAGCTCGAAGTTCAGTTCACAATTTCAGAAGGCGAGCAGAAAGACTTGAAGTATCGCGTATCAGAATTGGAAAGCCATGAAGCCAATAATGTTTAGCAAATTGAGTTTTCCAAGCCTAAGTTTGAAAGGCTGATGCAAGAAAAGGACGAACTATTAGAGAAGCTCAAAGAGGAAAATGAAAAGAAGCAGGACCTAGCTACATTTTACAAACATGCCTGTGACATGCAAGAAAAAACTCATCAATCACTAGTATGGATTTCAGAAGAAATATTCAAGGTGAAAGAGATAATAGCGAGGATGACGACTATCGAGGTTAAGGTGCTTAAGCTCAAAAATAAGTATACTCTCCACGTGATGGAAATAAAAGAACAATTTGAGTGGAGGAAAGGGAAATTTGGTTTTCCCTCAAGCCTGCGTGTTAAAACAACTAAAGAATTGGACATGGACATAGGTGTCCTCGAATTTTGCAGGGATTGTGGTAATAGGTTAAGTCTTGAGATCCGGAAAACAGTCAAAATATGCCACGCTCTCTACTTGAAAATCCGGGAATCCCATGATAAATTCCATATGGTTTTTCCTCATAACATTTATGAATTTCCTGAGAGACAGCTGCGTTTAGTAGAACTGCAAGGTAACTTAAACGCATAATTAGAATATCTAAAGAAGATAGAGATGCTAACCCCATAGGATCTCCACCAGTTCATTGGGAAGACTGCTGTCCATGCATATTTTCTAGAAGATGTTGCTTAGGTAGCTATGGCAGGAGTGGCAAATGTTAAGTCAGATTTGCGCAAGCACGGAATAGCGTTGAAAGTGATTATTTCTACATGGGGAAATGCCATTTTGTGGGAAATTAGCCAGTGGGCCAGTTATATAGAGGAAGCGGGAAAACCAACAGAATCAAGCGAGCCTGTTGAGATGAGAGGGTCAGCAGAAATTGAGCAACCAGCAGAAGTGGCTGGGCCATCTGGAGCTTAATTTGTCTTATTGTAATTTTAAGAAAAGGCATCTAGTTTTAAATACTTTTGTAAAAGACAACTGGAAATTATTTTGTCTCTTTAGTCACTAGAAGACATACTTTTGTTTTCCCCCCGGTTTATTCTTTGAGTGGAGACAAGTTTGTAAGATCTATAAATATGAGAATAGAAGATAAGTAGAAGGAATTTTGGCAGGTGAAAGGACATACTTATGCTGTACGTGAACTATTTTATTGGATCAATAAAGAAAGCTCTATTTTTCCTAAAGGAAGCCTGCATGGATTTTTGTTATGGCAATGTTTGAATGGATGGCCAAATTACTTCTGCATTATTCACACATTGGCTGTGAGATCATTCTTAATCATCTGAATTATTTCTTTGCTACGAATGTTTTCACTCTCCTATGCAAAATTTCTGTGTAAATGAGTAATAAAATGTTTTTCTCTATCAAGGCTATCTTTGATCATCTTTTATTTTCTACTGTAAATGCTTATTTTCAACCTAACAGCTACCTGTGAAGTTGTTGGTGGCATTTCCAGTTTATTACTCATTCTTTAAATTTGCTCCTTGCGAGGATAGATTAGATTTGCTTAACAGTTTTAGATTAGATTTGTTTAAGAGTTTGCATTTAGATTACAACACTTGCATCTCATCTTTAAAATAAAATACATAAACAGTGTATTGGGCCATAATCAGTGAAAAGGAAAACAAATATTTAAATCTTACATGGTAGCGGGGCCATTAACTAGACTGATTCCCCACACCAAACAGTGAGCGATCTAATTGGTCTTGCTTATCGGGGAGAATCCCTTGCTGATTGATGCTATGGATTTTCGGGGCATCAACAGTTTTTTGGCACTAGAAGGAGGGCCACCAGTGCATGGATGGTAGAGGAGATCCCTTCATTAGAAGAAATCCCCTTGAAGACCCGCTTGAAAAAACTGTTCTAGATGATTTCGTTCTGGAAGTAATAAATCAAGAAAACACCAATTCTGAGACCCAACATCAAGAAACGTTGTATGTTGTTCCTTTTGCTGAAGTAGCGAATTTGAGAAGACACACTTGTGCTTACGTTAGAAAGCTTAGTGGTTTGAACGCGATCCCCCTACTTCGCAAAAGAAGATCCCCTAGAAGAGAAATACAGTACATGAGAGATTCGGTTCTTGTTCAGAACTTAGAAGGTTTGGTAGATCTGTCTTTGGAAGAAATCATAGAGCCTCTTGGAGAAATTGGACTTGAAAATCCTCCAGATCTAGAGGAACCACATACTGCACGTAACTCTCCACCTCATACTCCATGTGATTCTCCACCAAATAATCCATGTAGAGGCATGGCTATGCCAGCGTGGAGAGCAAGAGGGGCGCTAAATTTGGCTGGGCCATTTGACAATTTGCCCAAAAACCCAGAGAAAGTTCTGCCTAAATATGATCTTGGGAAGGGCGTATCTGCTGAAGATCACCTTAAAAGATTTTATTTGGCTTTAAACCTTTTAAATGTAGAGCACAAAGATGTACTCTGTAGAGTATTTCCTTACACTTTCAAACCCAAAGTTTCTTCCTGGTATTTCAGTTTACAAGCTAGTTCAATATCATATTGGGATGACTTTGAGAAATGCTTTTTAAAAAAATACGGAAATCAGAAAACAGTTGTTACCTTAATGAAAGAATTGATGTCTATGAGGATGGAAAAGAAAGATAAAGTTCAAGAGTTTAATCAAAGATTCACTACATTGTTGATCAATTCCAGTGATGCAACAAAACCTGCTGAAGAATCTTTAGTTGAATATTATACAACAGCTCTTGACCCTCCCATAGCAATGTTTGTTAAAAAAACAAAGAAAACTACCCTGATAGCAAACTTTGAAGAAGCAAAGAAGGTAGAAGAAGAAGCAGACAACATTGCTAAGCACGTTCTAGATCTAGAAACGAAACAAGGAGTTGTTAAGAAGCCTTTTTTGTCAACCATAAATAAAGAGGAACCATCAACAGACATGGAAAATATGGTCAAACTGATGCAAAAGCTCTCTAATAAAATTATTTATCTAGAGAAAGATAAGACAGCTAGCACTTCTAGGCAACCGTTTAAACCTTTCTATAAGAAAAGGGAAGAAAGTGGACAACCGCTTCCGCCTGTAAACAATTCTACTGTGCTGAATTTAAATGAAGTAGGCATGGATCATTTCTGTACCTTCCATCAAGAGAATCAATCTAATAAAATTTTTCCACAATGGATAAATTCAATGAGCCTAGTGATGAACCAAATGCTAGATGCGCAGATAACAGATCAGAAAGACCTTCAGGAAGGGCAGATTTCTGAGCAGGAAGAACCTACTCCCGACACCACAATGGTCCTCTGGGATTGGGAACCCACACAAGATTCTTCTTTTTAAGATATTGCTGAAGAGTGTCAGACCGCAACAATTAATGTCACCACTAGAAGTAAAGGCCTAGTGCCTGATCAAGCCTTAGATGTACCTAAAGCTAAATTTACGAAAGAGATGCCAAAGCGGCACATAACAATCATTCCACCGCAACCTAAGGCAAACCCAGCACCTATAAAAGAGCCAAGTGCAGAAATAACCAAACAACCAAAAGTTACTTTGAATAAAACAGAGAATCAACCGAAAGTTTCAAACGAATGTGATATGGGGTATGATATAATTGAATACATTAAGAAGGCCAAAGCCAATGTCTCTATATTTGATATGTGTAGTTTTCCCCAGCAAAGAAAGAAGTTGCTGGAAGCTTTTCACCCACAAACTAGTACTTCGGTGGAAAATATAGAAGGAAACCCCGAGATCAATGAAGCTAGCATTGGCGGTAAATCTAGATCGCATACTTTTCCTTTTCTGTTAACTTTTGAAATCTTTAACCATAACGTGCATAATTGTTTGGTAGATTCTGGAGATTCTTCAAACGTTATGCCTTTTTCAATTTGCAAAAATATTAATGGACAGCCAATTCCGTATCCATCTCAGATTATACAATTAGATAGGACTGCTGTTAAAGTAATTGGCGAGATGAAAGATGTGCTTATTAGGCTTTCAGCAAATCCTAGGGTGTGTCAATTTGTTGATATAGTGGTGGTTGATATCCCAGAGGATTATGGTTTAATTTTAAGTAGGGACTGGTCTACAAAACTCAATGGTTACTTTGCAACTGACTAGTCTCATTTGTGGCTGCCATATCAGAATAAGCAAAACCAGATTAAAATACTGAGAGAACCTCACATGAAACATAATGTAACTGAGTTAGAGGAAAAGAATGAAGTTAGCTTTCTCATCTTCAGTTTTGGGAAATTATTTCTTAGAGATTGAACCAGGTAATTATCAATCAGAAGATGTTAGCCATGAATCAGATGAACAGTCTGATCTCCTTCAATTTTCTTGGAATGATGATATTGATTGTAACATAGTAGGATTGGTCACTGACTTGGGTTGTAATGATACTAACTTAGTTAAAATAGAAAATGTGTTTTGGGCACTATACTTTGATGGTTCCAAAACCCAAGAAGGATCCATAGCTGGTTGTGTTTTAATTGATCCCGAAACCAATAAACACTTTTTATCTTGTAGACTAGAGTTCGAGTGCACTAATAATACTATTGAATATGAAGCTCTGGTCCATGGTTTGAAGAAAGCTATTAGTTTAAATGTTAAATACTTGAAATTCTTTGGTGATTCAAAGATAGTTGTCAGGCTGCCAAGTGAGGGATACAATTCACTTCCTTTCATCACACTTAAAAGGTTATTAGTCAGGGGTTTGGAATTTGATTTCAAATTTTGATGCTTTTAATATTAATTCCATTCCTAGATTAAGAAATGTTGTAGCTGATTTATTAGCTACCTCTGCTTCCAGATTAGTTCATACTAATAACAAATGCTCTATTGAACTAATAGAGCATTTATGCAATCATTGCAATCATTTATGGGCACCATTAATTTTGTTCAAAGGTTCGTTCCAGATTTCGCTCAGATCGTTAAACCTTTGTAGCAAGTGATAAAGCAAATTGTGCATTCAAGCGGACTGACTTGGAGAAAGTGGCGTTTAAAGAAAAAAAAGCTGCAATAGCTAATGCAACTTCTTTAAGAAGTACAGAATTCGATTGAGATTTCATTATGTACACCTTTGCTTCGGATGACTCTCTTGCAGCTGTGCTCACTCAAAAGGTAGAATCAAGAGACGAATACCCAATTTCCTTTATGAGCACTAGTCTGCAGGGCGCTGAACTGAACTACCCTGTTGTAGACAAGCAAGCATATGCCGTATTCAAAGCGGTAAAGCAACTCAGGCCTTATATTCTAAAAAATATAACTAAAGTCATAGTTCCCCACCTCGTCGTCAGATCTCTGTTCGTTCAGAAAGAGTTGGGAGAAAGGAGGGGCAACTGGGTCACTGCTCTTCAAGAGTATGATTTAGAATTTAAACCCGCCACCATCATCAAGGGTCGAGGGTTGTGTAAATTACTCACTGAGCATCCGGTTGATGAGGAGCTGAATTGGGAGAATGAAGCATAACTAAATATGGTTGAGGTATGTCCTATTTTTATAGTTCCCGAGTCTTGGTATAGAGATATAGTACATTATTTGCAGCAAGGTTATTTGCCGGAACAATGGAGTTATAAGAAAAGAAGGGCACTACGCCTCAAATCAACAGCTTATCAAATCATTGATGGGGTGCTCTTCAGAAAGAATTATGATGGGATTTTTCTCCGATGTCTGGAGAAAGAAGATGTTGATAAAGTCATTAAAGAGTTACACGATGGCCATGCTGGGGGACATTATTCTGGAGATACCACAGCACATAAAATTCTCAGAGCTGGGTATTATTGGCCCACCTTATTCAGAGATGCTCATGATTATGCTCGGAATTGTGATGTATGTCAGAGAAGTGACGGGAAATTGCTAAAAGCAACATGACCTCTGTAGCCAGTCATCATATTTGAACCTTTCGAACAGTGGGGAATAGATTTTATTAGCGAGATAAACATGAACTCTTCATTGCAGCATCGGTATATCTTGACAGCTATATATTACTTTACAAGATGGGCAGAAGCTGCTCCGCTGCACAAAATAAATGAAGATGCAGTTATCAGATTCCTGGAGGAAAACATCATAACCAGGTTTGGGGTTCCAATTTCCCTAGTCTTTGATAATGCAACTTATTTTTCGTCTTTTAATATAAATGAATTTTATCATGAGAAAGGAATTAAATTGCATTATTCAGCCAATTACTACCCCCAAGGAAATGGATTAGCTGAGTCTACCAATAAGAATCTCATTCGAATTCTTAAGAAAACTGTAATTGAAAATCAAAGAAGCTGGCATACAACCCTCCCGAATGCTTTATGGGTAGATAGAGTCACCCCAAAGAATGCCTTAGGAGTTTCCCTTTTCACCCTAGTCTATGGTAAAGAAGCCATCCTCCCTCCAAATATTTTACTCCCATCCTTGCAATTGGCCCAAGCCTCTCGAGGGTCTAGCAGTAAAGTCCTAAAATCAAAAATTGATACACTGCTGAAACTTGAGGAATCTCATCTTAAATCCAAAGACCGTTTCCACCAACATCAAGACATAGTCAAAAGCTGGTTTGATAAGCGAAAGTCGGGCAAGAGAAATTTTGGAGTAGGTGACTTAGTTCTGAAATGGGACCATCCACATGATGGTAAGGGAATGCACACAAAATTTCAACATTTATGGGTTAGCCCTTATCAAATTTCTGAAAATCTTGGCTCATTGACATATAAGCTGAAACACCTGCAAGGAGAGGAAGTGATTCTCCCTCTCAACAGCCTTGCTTCAAAGCAGTACTTTGCATAGTCTCATACATAATTTTGTACATAAATAAATGATGTTGTTTCTTTTTTTCTTGTTTTGTTGTTTGTTTGCGTTTTAAGTAGTTTGGTTTAATTTTATACCTCACTCTCTGCTCTAGTTTTCTCTATTCTTTCTTTAATAAATCCTAGCCCAACTCTTGGCATAGTGGTAATATAGGACTCCTAACAAATCTCAAAATATTGAAAGACAAAATTTCACTTATAAAGAAAAATTATCTCCATGACTTTGCTCTCACTGAGTGGCCTCCAGGAATGAAGAGATCCTCTTTTGCTTGGTCAAAATAACCCCGGTTAAATAACTAAGATTTAGCATTTTCCTTCTTACTATATTGGGGCTCCATTCACTTTAACATCAACGCCTAGCTGAGGAAGTTTACTATGATGGACCCATGGAAAGGAAGCATGTCTTACAGATATATGACATTTAAAATGATTCCATTACTACAAATAAAACCCAAAAGGGGCTTATCTAAAGAGTCTGGTTTCCATAAATTCTCGCCTCAATTAAAGCATGGCTGAGAGAAGCAAAAGGGATTTCAAGCAAGGAAGCTATTCAAATAAATCATCCCAGCAAGGTTCTTCTCCATCCGTGAAGCATGATAGCCAAATAAATCTCTCGCTCACACAAAAGGACATTATGGATTGAAGAACCTAAATCAATTATTGAAAGTTGAAGAAACTTATTTCTGGAAGTCTCAAATGGTAAAATCCGTCAAATTAAGAAACATCCAATAAAAGGGGATGCAGATAGCATGGGAATGAGGAACAAACGAATATGTCTCTGAGATTTTGTTACGATCCTATGGAGTCCTTTATTAGTTGACGTCTGAAAGATAGATTTCAAAATGAACTCCTTTCTCTGGCCCAGAGAGAGTTGTAGAGAAGTATAAGTCAAGGTTACCTTTGTCCCAAATGACCATTATGTTAAGAGTGATCACTACATTCGTGGAAGCTAAACTATGAAGGCATTTTGTTACACAAGGAGCTAGATTTTTTAATCATGAGCAGAATTTGTTTCAGAGATCTGTGTTCGCCAGCGAATCGCCAATTGTTGTTGTTCCAACATCCCCCCAAAATTTTGTAAATATTCAGGCCCCTCCTCTATTTTTTTAAGAAGTCCTTTAGTTTCTTGAATCCCGTTTGTTTGAACTTTGCAAAGTCGTTTCCTTCTTTGGATTTTTTCTCGATTTTTTATGTTAAGGAAAAATCCATCTTCTAGTCTGGGTTGCAATTTTTAATCATAAAAATGCCGAACTGATTGCGCAACTCTTAATCATAAAATTTGCGACAGCTTGCGCAATTTTTAGCCTTATTTTGGCAGACTGTGGCACATCGTTTAGTCTTAACTTTGCCGTCAAGGAGCGTTTGTGTTTTATCTTTTCTAACAAACTCATCGCAAATTTTAAAATCTAAATTCCCCGCCATTACGTAGTTTTTAATATTTATGTTGCCAACCGTTGTGCAAATTTTAAATCTTAACTTGGCGCCGATCGGTCACAGTTTTTAAAGAAAAATGCATGCTCGTTGCACAGAGTTTGGCCTTAAAATCACCACCTCTCTTCTTGCATTTTTCCTCAACCTTAGCCTCTCCTTCTTCGTCACGCCTTTTGGTCACAAGTTCTAAGACTAAGGTTTCCACCCGTTGCATTGAGTTTAACTTTAAAATCTCTGCCCCGTTTCAACTGCCCATTGTGGAGTTTTCAATCGCGAGAGTTAGCCTTATGATCGTCACCCATTGCAAAAGAGATGCCATTTGAATCGCCACCGTGACGCAGCCCAGATTTTGGGTAAGCACAAAAGTTAAGTTGGTAGGTTTTTTATTATCGCTCGTGTAGTTTTATTGCGTCTTACGTTGAGCCCCATGCCCATTAAACCTCCATTAAACCACCTCGTGGGGATTAAATGCTCATGCTATATATATACATATAACGGGGTTCATTCATTTCGATGTTTCCAAGACCGAGAAACATTTTTCTATTATCCATTGGAAGCGTTCGGAATGTTGCTAACTTAGGTATGCACGTCAAATATAGGGAGCCATTCTAAGATTGACAGGAAGGATTTTTTCCTTCCCTTTGGTTTGGTCCAGAAGAAAACTTTGTTAGAAGCTTAATTTTTCTTCTTTGAAACTATTTCATTAGTGGTCGTCGAGGCCAAGCCCACGTCATCGCTTGAGTCCCTTCCTTTTCATGCAGTTTGAGAGAACTCCTTCACCTATCAGACATACCTCCCATAAAACTCATAGAGCACGAAGTTGTTCTATTTTCTATTCCCGTCGAATCACGACCCAGAAAAGCCTTCTTTTGCACACATGCAGAATGGCCTGTCGGCCGTTGGTTTTCTTAGTATTAGGGAAAAGGTTTCCTCCCAGCTTTCAGTTTGTTACAAAAAAGAAAAGCCGAACCTGTAAAAATCCAAGTGGTGTTTTTGGAAATTTCCTTGTCCCACAGCAGCAACGCTTTGCATGATTATTTTTCAAAAGAACCTGGGCCAGTAGGATTAATTGTATTCTTCATAAGATGTTGTCAAATGCTGTTTGGCAGCGTTCGATATTGTTTAATTTGCATTTTTTAGTCATTACATAGATTTTTCGATTAAATGCTTTGCCTCGTTACCGTGTCTCTGAAAGATTATTTCAAATTGAAATCCAACATTATTGCATGGTCAATTTCTGCTTAGCACTATAAATTTGAAAGATGTGTTGATTCGCTAGCAATGGTTGCTCATGAATTTGTCAACTCCTCATTTGTGTTTCCCTCGCCCTTGTAGGTTTGACATGCACAGGAGACCTACCAAGAAGAAAGCTAAGCTTGTCGAGTGTTACGCCCAAAATATACTCATCATGAGATTCAGTGTATACACCCCTGAAGATACTTGGGCTAAGTAATCATCCTAGGAGGATTTGTACCCAATTGTGCTCAGTTTTGAAGGGTCGTCGCAGGTTTCACACTAGCAACATGCGATGTCGCATCTTGCTCCATTACAGGGTGTGAGGAACTCAGTTAACTGGAAAAAATATCTTCTTCGAGGTCCATCTTGAAGCTTGTTGACTTGGGACCCTATCCCTGACCTCTTGGAAGTGCTGGCACTCAGTTCCTAAACCTTTGGAGAGATCCCTTAAGCCTCTCCTACCATCTCTCAACCTATCCTATCCATACCCTATCCATTTAGTCCTATATAAATGAAGCTCACTCCCATCCCAAAAAGAGGAAGTCTGTGGTATCTACATGCTGGTGAAATCATTCTTAGAACACCTCCACTCACCTATTGGAGAACTCATACTTCCTTGGAAGGATATGGCAATCAGATTTGTCAGAGAAGGGCTACAGCATTAAGCCTTGGTTGTGGTTCTATATCTCTATCATGTACTCCTCTATTTGCAGTAATACAAATGCTTTCCACCAATTTTGTTCATGTGTGTAATGATATTGAGTATTTTTCCTGTTTAACTGTTTACTTAGGTCTCTTATTGTATAGATGTCTTTTACTGGTTTCTCTTGTTTCTTGTCTTGACAGGTCTTGCAGCTTGGATCTGACGACCACGGGACGTGGACCAGCATTTAGGAGAAAGGATTGCAAAGTGGAAGGTAAGACATCTAGTACTTGATCCTTAAGTAGATCTAGGAAATGCATTAGTAGTATGTTCTATTTGTTCTAGACTCACTTTGAGCTAGGGATATCTGGCTTACGTCCGCTCGAGTGGATTGTACAATAACAAATCTGGCGACCATACTGAGGAGTATAGAAATTGGTCAATAGTTGTCAATTTGAAAGTCATTTTTAGTTGATTGCTTGACACAAGCCTTTTTATTTTTTCCATTTACTTCTTGGTGTTGATTTCACTATTAGATCTTCGTATTGAAGACTCTGATCTACTTCCTCTGAGTTTGTACAATTCATTCCCAAACCATTTCATGGTTCATTACTGAGAGATATAATTCCTTTTTGAATCTAGACTTTGCCTATCGCATCTGGGCAGTGGAAACAAAGTGACATTGTGTCATTCTGAGTCTCTATTCTTTACCTATTAGTTACTCGTCGCACCCCTTGCATTGGCAAACTGCGACATCATCGCACTTCCCGTGTAAGCAAACTGCGACGTCGCACTGTGTACAAACACAGAGTGCGCTGATTTGTCAAATTTTGGCACACAGGCATCTCTTCTCTGTTTGACAGTCTGGACTTTGGTTTGTTGTAAGAACTCTCTCTGTGCTGCAACATCCAGCTAGGGTTCCTGTTTATGATTTGTGTTTTGAGTGTTTGGTTTTGTTTGGATTGATTTTGGGTTCTATCTTGGACAAGTTTGAAGACCGATAGTGGTGGATACTCTTGTCTCCTCCACCTTCATCTGCTCACCCTTGCATTCTCTTCTTTCCATCCCTGATCTGATCAGTACATTAGATCAGCTTCTAGACCTCATTTACATTTCTTTTGAGCTTTGCTTGCTTAGTTTGCTTGCTATTGCTTGATTTTGAGTTAAGTGTATCTTTCAGCTTGGTTGAGTGCTTGTCTTTTCTTGAGTTTTTTGAATGTGCTAGTGCTGCGAGTAGTGTTTTCTTTTCAGTCATTTAGATCTGAAAGCTCAGTTGTTATCAAGTTTATTCTTTGATGCATCCATTGAAAAGTTAAAAAGTGCTTTTTTCCCATCATTTCTTGAACATTATTGAAGAAAATTGTTGTGCATTGGAAAATTATCGTTTATGTTTTGGAAGAATTGAATGAATGTATGATCTATAGTGTTTTTCTCAAATTATGAATCGCTCATTTTCTTGATAGGCTCAAAGAACGCTTCGATTTTTGCGAAATTTGACTCCATGCTAAGGAAATATAGATGCATTTTTAATTTTTGTTGCTTTTGGATCATTGAAAGTGAAATTGAAAAACTTGCATATTTTGTTTCAGAATCCTCTCTTTTCATTACCAAGTGTTGTTTTGATTTGAAAAGAAAAAGAAAAGGAAAAATGCTTTGATTTGGATAGTAGCATTGTGATATTTTGTGTTTCATTGAAAAAGGAAAAGAATACTTTCATTGTCAAATTTGTTTGAATTGGGATTTTGTTGCATTGAGTTTGTTTTGGCAATACTATTGGAAAAAGATTTATCCTTCCCATAGCTAGAATTCATTGAAAGAAAAGAATATTTCGTGCATGTAGCTAGGGCTTGCATTATACTTTCGATTATGTACTCACCTCATGCATTCACCTAACTGTCCAAGATAAAATTAATGGTAGAACTAGGTAGAATTTTTAGCAACTTGTGTGTAAGTTAGAGACGTGTTCTGGCATCATTAAGCATGGCAGCTGTCATTATTTTCCAGCACTGTATCCCGGGGGTATTGTAGTCTTCCACGTACTTATCGGTATATCAAGCTCCTTCACGTACCCACCAAGTACCATAATCTGTACTTCGCATATATCGAAGGGTGTATCATGTACTCGGTAGTATATCGAAAGGTCTCTTGCTGAATGGTTGTGCATTAGACATCACCACTACGGATTTGAGCTCCCACGTACCTTGCGTATATCAAGAGACATCACCGTAAGATTCCTGAAACCAACCGAGTTAACCATTTGGCCGTCTTGGCAAAGAAATACACCGAGAACAACACTCGGGGAGATTAGAATGCACGTACTATCCAGGTAATTGGGTACGCAGGAAAGGGTATGGTCCCAATCCTCCTTGTTGTGTCATATTGTTGGACCCTGCAGTATATTGCGGTTTGCGATGCCTTGATAATCCCGTGAGGTTCCAGACTTTTGAATCCACTCTGTCACATAAGTTTGCTTGTTGCCTTAGTTTGAGTAGGTTTTTTTGGACTGCTTTTCTTTTAGCATACCCTTAGGAGAAACATTGTTTCAGCCATCCTAGCTTATCATCCTGACGCTCTGGTGGATTTTCCCTATAGAAGATCTCGTAGGATCTTAAACTTATCACCCAAATATCCCCTTAATCTAGAGGTTATTTCGAGGGTAATAATGGATCAGCGTAACACGGTCGTAGTTACTGAAGTGGAAAATCCCACTCTGAATGTTGGAGGAATTTTGTTTCCACAAACTCCTCCGAATTCACCTGCCTCTCATCCCCCGAAGGATGAAGGAGCACAAACCCCCGCTTCACAAGACCTTTCTCTTGTCATCCCAGGAGAACCTAGATCATTGGAATGGATAAACCAACCCCAGGACGACCCTACAGCAGTTGTTGGTCCTTCAGTAGCTTACTGGACATCTACTACAGACCACCCAGTGGCTCATTTTTCCATTTCATCCTCACCTAGTGGGACTACTCCAGACGACACTTTAGCCTACTTTCATGGTCAATTAGCTCACTTTTGTTCCATGGCTAAATAGTTTTGGCAATCAAGTCTCCAACGACGGGTTCAAGACCCATCGTTAACCCCTTACCGAGACATCCCCATTCATCCGATATCTTTTAGATCACCTAAAGCACCCCACCACGAGACCACTAATAAGACTGGTCAACCCTCACAAGATTCCAGTCCTGCACCTCAAGTGAACCAACCGGTGGAGGGACAACAGTCCAACACATCCGTTACAACCGCAGTTACTTTACCAATTCCTCCCCCACCTCAGAATTTGAGGGGAGGGTATTCCATTCCCGTGGGTTATCTTATTGGTAATGTTATTACTGGTAATTAGTCAACAACCTATGTTGGTTCAACCTTTGAATAGTGGTAAACCTACTATGGATGGGGGGCAACCCCCGTTTCCTAACCAGAACATAGGCGGTGGAATCCCCAATGGACTTTCCGTTGGACCTTCCCAACCTGCTAGACCATCCACCATGGGATTATCTCATGTTGGGAGGCCATCCAATGTAACTCAAACCTCATGGAGTCAAGCGTATCCAGGTCTTTTTAACCTTGTGCCGGGCCAATCTAATCCTGGAAACACACCATACGGGATACCCTATCCTGGGAATCCATACACTCTATGGGGGCAACAACCTGTGTTGCAACACGGACCCCAACCAACTATCCCTCAAGCACCACCACCCCTGATCAACCCTCCCCCACCTCCTATTGGAGGTGGCAGGCCCCCACCTAACCTTGGTGGAGGTCCATCTCATTTTACCAACAATACCCCTCATCCTTTCGGTGGTGGCGAGAATGGTCCACCACCCCTCACGACGAAGGTGGCGAGGGACAACCCTATCATGGTGGAGGAGAACATTTCCCTTGGGGTGGTAGAGGTGGTCCACCACCCCCTCCAAGAAGGGGCGGTGGAGGACCTAATTACTATGGTGGTGGCGGTGGTGGTGGAGATCCTCATCCTTCCAGCGGCGGAAGTGGTGGGGGCCCCCATCCTTCTAGAGGCGGAAGTGGTCCCCCACCCCCTCTAGGAAGAGGCGGTGGTGGGCCACCTTATTATGGTTATGGATCCCCACCTCCTCCTGGTGGTGGCGGCGGACCTCCACCCCCTCCTAGTGGTGGAGGTGGACCCCCACCTTATTGGAATGGACCAACTTACGGTGGCGGACCTCCTTACGGTCCAGGTGGCACACCCTCCTACGGTCAATTTCCTCCTGGTACACCTTACAGTCAATTTGGTCCTTACATGCCTTATCCGTATTATCAATACGTGCAGCCTAACCCATAGCTGCCCTTCCTAGCTACTTTGGACCTGCCTAACCTATCCTATTTAACTAATGATCCTATTTACCACAGATCTAACTGGCCACCGATTCCGGTGAAACTTCCGTCTGATATCCCCAAGTTTGACGGCAAGCCGGGTGACGACACTAAAAACCAAGTGATGACATACCATTTATGGTGTTCATCTAATTCCTTAATGGACGATTCAATTCGTCTTAGATTGTTTTAAAGGAATCTCACCGGTTCGGCTGCTAAGTGGTACATTGAGTTCCCACCCCACTCTTTTCCTGATTTTGGTTCTCTTGCCATCAACTTTTTCACACATTTCTAGCTGCCCATACGGTATGAGACCGGTACCGAGATTTTAACCTTGCTCCGTCAGAATATCGGCACTCACATTTTGGATCATATCCACGAGTGGCGAAGGAGATGACGTCTCATTAAAGCTCCTATTTCAGATCAGCTCCTAGCAGACTGGTTCACAAAATCCCTCATCCCTACCATAGCAAGAGACGTTGCTATGCGAGGTGCTGTCACCGAAGAACAAGCCATCACGAGTGCCCATGTGCTAGACCTCATCTAGACTCAATTCGACACTTTGTTTGATATTCTGCCTGACACACCCCGTGACGTTAATGACCCTGCGAAACCACATAAGGGACTCCAATCCAATGGAATCATTGGTTCCCTTAACACCCAGCCCGCTACTAGCATTGTTGGATCATCCAATCCGACGCAGGCTGGCCACAGCACCACCAAGTCAACCCCTCTTGCTGTAACTAAAGAGGTGAATTCTTTCCAATGAACTTCATCCTAGAAGTCCAATGGTAAAAAGAAGAACAAGGGGAAACCCAAAAATTCTTCTACCCAGCAGGAACAAAAGAGCACTCCTGACGATACCAAGTAGAAATGGAAACTAAAGTATCCTTGTTTACTCTGTGGAGATGACCATTTCTCCAAAGAATGTCCCCATAGAGACGAAGTACAAAATTTTCTTAGGGGAAAACCAACTCCCATAGTCCTCAATGATCCGTTTCCTACTCAAAACCAGTAGATGATTGCTCAAACCCCCCCAGCCCAGGGGGAACCATCCAATACCATGCATGTTCTCATGGTGCATAACAAGATGATCAATTTAAACACTCGTTCGTGATCTTACGAACTGGTCCCTTCGAAGGAATCCACTAGAAATAATACTGAAAAAGCTTCTGATTCCTTAACTGATGTCACTGTACCATCAACTTCTCTCACCATTGAGAAGCCCTCCTTAGACTCGATATTGTGACCACCCAAGAGCACGATTCGAAAAGCCATTTTCAATCTGAATGCTCAGGCAACAAAAAATTACAATATCGTAGAAGACTTGGCACAAGCTCCTTGCGCCATGTCTACCTTGGAAGTTTTGCAGAATTGTCCTAATCAACGCAAAACTCTCCTTGCGGCCATCGGTGCAGTTGACCCTGATTCCTCGAATACCATCATGTTCCGACTTGACAACTTTAAGTCGAGGCTCTCACACCAGCTCACATTCCAAGTTTCTGCGAACATTGCTGGGAAGATTGTCCATTGTACCCTTTTAATTGAAGGAACCTCCACTTCTGTCATGTCGATCACCTGTTGGAGAGCCATTGGCTCCCCTGAATTGAATCATTCTCCCACCACGTTGAAAGCATTCAACAAGCATGGCTTTCAACCTCATGGGATCTTACAAGATCTTGCAATTGAGTTGGGTGGAAAGACCATTACCGTTAACGTGGAATTGGTCTCGGCCCCGTTAGATTATAATCTCTTTCTTGGTCGCAATTTGTTTTACACCATGCAGGTGGTAGCCTCTTCAGTCTTTCACATAGTACAATTCCCCCACCAAGGACGAATTGTTACTATCGAAAAATTAGATTTTTGTACACCAGACGCTACTACTCATTCTGGTGATCATATTCCTTCCATTGGACAGATGTCAAAACAGTATGAGAGTATAGGGTTGGTCTTTTGAAAGATTCATCTCTCATGGGCATTTTTCCAGCTGCGGACCCCCCTAATCATGTTGCTACAGTGAACATGATCTCCACAGAGATTTTATCTCACTCTACCGATGCTTGGCATGTACCAGATGAAGCCACAACACACCTGCTTGGATATATAATGCCTCTTTCACTCGCTGAACATATTTATGAGGCTATCCAATCAACACCAGAAAACCATTTAACAGTGGCCCCTCCATCTTGTTCTCTACGACGGACGTCATCTCTACCTAATTTCTTACTTCAGACTTTTCATTCAGACGAGTCCATCATGGAAGTTATGAATATTGACGACGTTCCGTGGGATGATCTCCACCATAAGTCATCTTTTCTTCCTCCTTTGGAGTACATAGAGGACAACATCCATACCCTCTTTTCACCAGATATCTACCCATTCCTTCATTCCCCCATCCTTACATGTCTTACGGACACGGAGTGAAACTTGGCCAACATTGAGCCAACCACCCCGATAGACATCTCGGTGAAACCTGGTATAGTGAAACACATTCGCATAGGCCATAAGTGTTCCCCTGAAGAAATCACCACCAGCATAGCCTTATTCAAGCAATTTCTAGACGTATTTTCTTGGTCCTAGGAGGAGATGCCTGGGATAGACCCCGTAATTGTTTCTCACGAAATAAAAACCTATCCCGACATCAAACCTGTATGCCAAAAGTTGCGACCGGTACACCCCCAGAAGACTGCGGCAATTAAGGCAGAAATTGAAAAGCTCTTAAAGGCTGGTTTTATTTATCCTGTCCCATTGACGAATTGGGTCTCAAACGTCATCCCTGTGAACAAAAAGCAGGGTACCATTCGCGTCTGTGTCGATTATCGGGACCTTAACCGGGCTTGTCCAAAAGACAACTACCCAACCCCCTTCATCAACCAGATTATCGACAATTGTGCCAAAAGATTAATCTTCTCATTTATGGATGGCTTTTCTGGTTACAACCAAATTGAGATCAACCCAGTTGACCAACATAAGATGGCTTTCATCTTCCTGTGGGGAATGTTTGCATACCGCAAACTCCCGTTTGGACTTAAAAATGTTGGCGCCATGTTTTAGCGGGCTATGTCGTATGCCTTCCATGATATCAAGGACTTTGTGGAACCTTACCTAGACAATCTCCCTACTCATTCAAAGCAACACGAGTTCCACATTGATCATCTAACGACCATTTTCCTCAGATGCAAACCATACAATATCCGTCTGAATCCTCATAAGTGTATCTTTTGCGCTGAGTCTGGAGGCCTCTTCAAATTTATCGTTTAGAAGGATGGGATCTACATTGATCTCTTAAAGGTGGAGGCCATCATCAACCTACCAACCCCGACAGATGTAACGAAACTTCAAAGTCTTCAAGGAAAGGCGACTTATTTAAGATGTTTTGTTTTCAATTTCGCAGAGAAGACTCAGGGGTATATGAGACTACTCAAGAAGGATGTCCCGTTCATTTGGGACGACCAAGCTCAAAAATCCTTCGACAGTATCAAACATTCCATCATGCATGCCCCCGTGCTCCAACTGCCTAATTATTATCGAGATTACATCTTATATCTCGGCGCTTCTACTACCACTATTGCCATGGTTTTGGTACAGGAGGATCAAAACGCCCAGGAACATGTAATATACTATGCAAGTAAGGGTCTTGCTGACGCTGAAACTAGATATTCACATGTCGAAAAACTCGCATTTGTGGTGGTCATCACTATCCAGAAGTTTTGGTACTATATCTTGCTCCGCACCACCACCATCATCGCCGACTCAAACCCCATGTACCACGTATTGACACGTCAGGTGCTTGGGGGCAAGGGCAAGTGTTCATGCTAGATCGTAATAGAATTTGATCTTCTTTTCAAGAAAGCCAAGTCAAAGAAGTCTTTGGTGTTTGCCGAGCTCATTTGCAACCTTCCCCGTTCTGATACAGAAGTTGAGCACAATGACTCCTTTCCAGACAAATCATTGTTTCTCATCAGTACGACTGATCCATGGTATGGAGATATCTCATTGTATCTTCAAACCCAATGCTTCAACCCTCAACTGTCTCGCGACGACCATCATAAGATACGTCACCATGCGAAGTATTATTCAATCATTAATGATACTTTGTATCGTCATGGCATTAATTCAATTCTTCGACGTTGTCTCACTCATAATGAGGTTGAACGCATTCTCAATGACTATCACGCTAGGGCATGTGGCGGTCACCTCTCTGCGATGGCTACAGCTCAAATTATTTTGCATGCAGGATATTTCTAGTCTACTATCTTCAATAATTGTATTGAGGCCGTAAAAAAATGTCCTCCTTTCCAACACTTCCATACAAAGAAGCGCACCCATCCCGCCCCGTTACACCCGGTTATCGCCGTCGGCCCCTTCTCAAAATGGGGCATCGACTTTATGCATTGTAATCCTACCTCGGTCGAGGAGCATAGTAACATCATTGTAGTTGTGGATTACTTTACAAAGTGGGCCGAAGATATGCCTACATACCAGAATGATGGAAAAACCGCCGCACTCTTCATGTTCAATCATGTAATAGCATGGTTCAGAGTTCCTCAGGAAATTGTTACCGATCATGGTTCCCATTTTCAGAACCATATGGTTGATGAATTGAGCGACAAGTTGGGTTTTTGCCATTAAAATTCAACACCCTACTACCCACAGTCCAATGGACAGGTCGAGGCCATTAACAAGGTCTTGAAAACTATGGTCCAAAGGATGGTAGAGACACATAAGTCCAATTGGCACAACATGCTCTTTTCAGCATTATGCGCCTACTGAACAACCGTCAAAACTTCCACAGGCTTCACTCCTTTTCAATTGGTATATGGATTGGAGGCTGTCCTACCTATAGAGTGTGAAATTCCGTCTCTACAACTCGCTGTCGAACTTCTTCCTAACACTACTGCCGAGGAAGAAGGTCTCTTGCACTTAGAAAAACTTGACGAGTCCCATCGAGATGTCGCTCTTGCTAATGAAACGCACAATATGACAAGTCAGTTGAACCTCGTATCTTTGATGAGGGTGACCTGGTCCTCACTTATGAACAGAAGCATGGCAAACTAGGAGAAGGAAAGTTTGAATCCATGTGGCATGGACCTTACATTTTCAAACGTGTTTTGGAGAAGGGAGCTTACAAGCTTGAAGACTATGACGGAATCTCTTTGGGTGAACCCTGCAATGGGCTTTACCTAAAGAGATACTATGCTTAAACTCATCACGCTTAGACTTTCTTGTATATACTGTACATAGCGTGTTTTGTGTGTGCTGTGATGCTTTTTTTTTTCAAGTGTCTTTAGATCTTGTTTCCACTCCTTATACCATGTTCTGTCTGCGTGTTTAGATGGAAATGTGCTATGGATTTGCGGATGGCGCCAGGTGGCATACCCGTAACCTTGCTTCGCCAGCCTGGGTACTATATTCCCCAACAGGTGATCTCATTAGCTCAAGAGGAAGTTGCCTAGGGTTTGTGACCAACAATGCCGCAGAGTATCAAGCAGTAATTGGAACCCTAGCTAACGCCAGTTCCTTGGGTATGAACCACATTGTCATCCACATGGATTCTCAACTAGTGGTTTCCCATCTTAATTGGGTTTACACCATCCGTTATCCCACCTTACTCCGTCTCTTCAAATGAGTATGTCTCCTGGAAAGATCATTTGAATCCGTTCAGTACCTACACATTCCACGAGAGTTAAACAGAGTTGCTGACTCGATGGCCAACTTCATTTTGGATTGGTACATCACACACACATAATATTCATAATATGTAAAAGCATTCCAAACATATAAATAATGTAATTTATAAAAGAAAACATGTAAATGAGATCACATCACTCATCATTTAAAAAAAAACACATAATGTATAAATCACTGAGAGTGTCTGTATATATATATATATATCATAAAAAAAGTAGTGCTGGTACAAAATCTGAAGCATGATGGCTTTCAGTAAGTCTCTACAAAATCTGAAGCATTGTAGCTTTCAGTAGTACAAAATATGAGGCCTCTAAGCTCTTAGTACAAGTATAAGAGTGTCATCAGGCCTAACGCCTGACCCATACACCACCCCTAGAATGAACAACTCACTGTTGCTAGGTGAGGAAGCATTCCACAGTCCGAGCCACCTTGCGGAGTAAGGTGTTGAAGCGTACAGACGCTCCAACCCCAAACCTATGCATAGGTCTCGGTAAGTCATCAATAGCTGGATCGGGTACCTCCACGGTTAGTTGGGATAGGTTCATGTACACCTCCTCCATCTCCTCGATGGCAACATGATCACCTAGGGGCACAACTACTTCCCCACCTCTGTCTCTCCTCGCCAAGAGAGAAATTCCTACTGGTTGTATAGGCCCAACATCTGCACACACATGTTATATACTTGTCAGCACTGCATAAAAAAAATGATATAATATACAAAACTAAAAATACAAAGGTAGTTTTGTTCTCACCTATGTCACCCCATGCTGCACCCTCTGGCAGCATCAAGTCGAGATCCTCTCAGAAGTCCATGCTGCTATATGGAAATTCCTCGACCATGATTAATTGGACTTCTAGCCAGCTAAAGAAATCAAGACCAAAGCTAATGACGGGTCCTCCACCATGACGAGTCATGACCTTAGTCCATATGAGCATGTGGGGATCTCGAGGCTCCCTGTCATCCAGTTCCACCTTTGGGCGTAAGAGAGGGATCCGCTCCAAGAGAAACGATACCTTGATTGACCCATAACCAAACTGCTTGAGCTATCCCCGCCGACACTTGGTCAGCTGAGCTCGGAGGTTTGCGAGGAGACCCTCGCACCAATTGAAAACCATGGGGGACATGCAGTCCTATGCATAAAGCATCTGGGTTCGAGTAGCCGTGTGTGGGGCTTGGCTACCTGCCGCTCTAGTAATAGTAAGCAATATGGTACGCAGTGGGCGGCTCGCCACATCCTTGATAAGAATCTTCCCACTAGAAGGACGACAAGTAGTGATAAAATGCTGTGACACCATGTCATCAACTGCGCGGTCACTGGCCCGTGTTCCAGTAAGATGCACAGGTTCCCCTTTTTAGGACAGACCTGTGAGAAAATAGATGTCCTCAACATCTATTGTGAGGATGTGCTCACCAATCACGAAATACTGTTGGGCCGCATCCCAACTCTAGGGCATGTGTGATAGCAATGGGATTTGGGATCTCATCCCCTGAATCTCAAAGAACTTGAGCAAACCACAGTTCCTCAAGGCATCCACGCATTGTGGATCGCTGGTAGCTTGTTCATCTTCTATCTTGTGTTCTCGTTCTTGCCACTCTAAAACCATGTTGGCTAGCAAGCAACCTACCAAAAAGGGCATTTAAACACTGTTAGGTCCTGCTTCAACCTTCACAAGTCCATTTTTTGGATTCTTTTTGATGTTTAGAATTTGCAACTCCATCGTCGCACTTCACCCATTCGAGGCTTGTGATGACTCGGTCTCATTGCAGCTCCCGAAAGGGCCAACTGCGACAAGCTGAGAGAGTAGTATCCCTCCATGAACTCATTAAAAAACCCCAAAAATGAACCTAAAAAAAAAATCTAATCCACTGAAAAGTTGCTGGATGAAGTTTAGGCCTACTTGATCTAGACGGTTGGTGAAATGGAAGATCGTAGCTCCCAGAATCGGTAAAGGAAGTTTTGGCTCCAAATTGGTACTTCTCCTCCCAAATTGGCAAATGAAACAATGAAATCTATTTTGGCCCATTTTTCTATTTATAAATAGAATGGAATATTCCTTTTCAAATATTTTGATGCTCTTGGGCAATTTATCATAGTTTTTGACCATTTTTGTCATATTTGAGGCTATTTGACACATCTTCTAGTGTGCAGAAGTTGTAAGTGGTCTGTTGTGCCGTTTCTCGTATCACAACGGTCATCAAAGGTATGAACACTCCCTTGAATGTTTTGTCATTATTTTTGCAACGGTTAGTCTGTAATTATTGCGTGATGATGATTTTACTCTTTGTTTGTTCTCGTACTCACAAAACTATGAGAACAAGTACCGAGTTATGATTTATCACTTTCCTGGGCTCCTTAAAATTCCACGGAAAAGGACAACCCCCGGAGTCTACCGTTAAGCTCTTTTTAGGCTCCTGAAAAACAAAAAGATTGCCAAGCAAACTTGTTGCATTCACGCTTGTTAAAGTATTTGAATGGTCATCTTCTTGGTGATAGTTTACCCCTTTTTTGGACCAGGAGGCACTAATTACGAAAAAGGTATACTTCATCCAATCATGACTGGAAGAGTCCTCTCCTGTGTTGTTTTACCCTTTTTCAGGCGATGAGGCTAACTTTACGAAAAAGAACTGTTGGAGTCTCCTTTAGTTCTTTTTAGACTCTCTAAACATGAAATGACGACTGAGTTTACCTTCTATGGACTCGTTAAAATTTTCAAATTGAAGGGCCCATCATGGGACAAACCCCTCCTATCCTAGGTTCGGAAAATATTTGGGATTGCACTTATCTATGAGATGAGCTATACCAAGCATCTGGTTACCCTCATCAAGCTCGTAAAAAACACATGAGGCACTCATCGTTCATGATGGGGAAAAAGGAAAGTGTTTGTGTTACATACCTTATTAGTGGCAGTATGTAGTCGTTCTTGAGCATGGTACTCATCTGCATGAGCATACATCACTTGGGTCATCCATTTGTCCTCGAGTTCCACTTATTTCCTGAGTTTTATTACTCCTTTGAGTCATTCAAAGAAAATCCTCCATCATAATTCACTTTGAGAATTTGTGTCACACTCGTCGTGTCAATACTACCAGGTCATGCCATGCCCATGTTCAAGAATATGTCTATCACTAATCATCTATAGTCAGTACACTCGCCATCACGGTGCTTTACTCTGAGTTAGTCTTGCATGTTACTGTACCATCCGATCCACCTTATGCATTTTCGTCGTGTTTCGTGTCGATTGATGGGGGATTCATCATGGCCCTCCTTTGATAGATTCATCCTTGTCGACTTCAACTCATCATCCAAGGATCAAATCTAGAAACCAACCAAGTACGTTGGCCCTGCATGCCTCAATCGTAGGTTACCTCACTTTCATCATGAGTTTACATCATTGACTCTTGATTGAAAGATTTCATCTCGCGTTCGACTTCAACTCATTTATTCACACTTGATGATATGTACTGTGATACCTTGGGAATCATTGACATCAATGGTGATCTCCCTCGCACTTGTTAACGGTTTACATCAATGGCTGGTAATCAAGTGGTTTCTACCATGTTCGATGTCAATACATTTGTAATCACATGGATAGATTCGTATCACTGTGGGTCCAGCTTGAAGACCCTGGGGAGTCATGTTTTACCTAGGTTGCGATGGAGTTTGTATTGAGTTATATCACACGGATCCACTTTTGTATTGGTCATGGCTGTGTTATCATCTCATCATGGATCTACTCTTGTGTCTAGTAGCCATGATTGTGTTCAGTCGGTCTTTACTACCATGGATCTGCAATGTATTGGTCGGCATCCATGTTGTACTTCATTTGAGATTGTCAGTTCAGAGTCTGTCGTACTGCAACAGTGTCCTTCGCCCAATGAGTCGATTGCCATTACTTCTATCAAAGCACTTCACCTGTCTATCTTCAACAGCTTCATGCTTTGAAGGGCATTTTGTTACAACCAATATCTACTCATCATGAGATTCAGTGTATACACCCCTGAAGATACATAGGCTAAGTAATCAGCCTGGGAGGATTTGTACCCAATTGTGCTCAGTTTTGAAGGGTCGTCGCAGGTTTCACACTAGCAACATGCGACGTCGCACCTTTCTCCATTACAGGGTGCGACGAAGTTAGTTAAGTGTCAAAAATAGCTTCTTCGAAGTCCATCTCGAAGCTTGCTAACTTGGGACCCTATCCCTGACCTCTTTGAAGAGCTGGCACTCGGTTCCTAAACCTTTGGAGAGATCCCTTAAGCCTCTCCTACCATCTCTCAACCTATCCTATCCATACCCTATCCATTTAGGCCTATATAAATGAAGCTCACTCCCATCCGAAAAAGAGGAAGGCTATGGTATCTACATGCTGGTGAAATCATTCTTAGAACACCTCCACTCACCTATTGGAGAACTCATACTTCCTTGGAAGGATATGGCAATTGGATTTGTCGGAGAAGGGCTATAGTGTTAAGCCTTGGTTGTGGTTCTATATCTCTATCATGTACTCCTCTATTTGCAGTAATACAAATTCTTTCCACCAATGTTGTTCATGTGTATAATGATATTGAATAGTTTACCTGCTTAACTATTTACTTAGGTCTCTTATTGTATAGATGTCTTTTACTAGTTTCTCTTGTTTCTTGTCTTGATAGGTCTTACAGCTTGGATCTGACGACCGTGGGACGTGGATCGACATTCAAGAGAAAGGATTGCAAAGTGGAAGGTAAGACATCTAGTACTTGATCCTTAAGCAGATCTCGGAAATGCATTAGTAGTTTGTTCTATTTGTTCTAAACTCACTTTGAGCTAGGGAGATCCAACTTGCATCAGCTCGAGTGGATTGTCCAATAACATTGAGTCGGACTCAGACGTAGAAATCTTGTTAGACACCTTGCTTGAAACCATGTTTGGCGATACACAAGTTGTCACTGGTGTGGCCCCAAGTAACACTGCCCCTGAATTTCAGTGGGGCGAGTTATGCAGGTTCATCAGACCATCATCGACGCATATTTTCTAGAAGATGTTGCTCAGGCAGCTGTGGTAGGAGAGGAAAATGTCAAGTCAGATTTTTGCAAGCACAAAATAGCGTTGAAAGTGATTATTTTTGCTCGGGGAAATACAATTTTGTGAGAAATTAGCCGGTGGGCCAGTTATATAGAGGAAGCGGGAAAACCAATAGAATCAAGCGAGCCTGTTGAGATGAGAGGGTAAGCAGAAATTGAGCAACCCGCGGAAGCGGCTGGGCCATCTGGAGCTTAATTTGTCTTATTGTAATTTTAAGAAAAGACAGTTAGTTTTTGTTTCATTGTATAAATACTTTTGTAAAAGACAGCTGGAAATTATTTTGTCTCTTTAGTCACTAGAAGACAAACTTTTATTTTCCCCTAGGTTTAGGTTTTGAGTGGAAACAAGTTTGTAAGATCTATAAATATGAGAATAGAAGAGAAGTAGAAGGACTTTTGGTAGGTGAAAGGACAGACTTATGTTGTACATGAACTATTTTACTGCATCAATAAAGAAAGCTCTATTTTTCCTAAAGGAAGCTTATATGGAGTTTTGTTATGGGAATGTTTGAATGGATGGCCGAATTACTTCTGCATTATTCACGCATTGGCTGTGAGATCGTTCTTAACCATTTGAATTATTTCTTTGCTACGAATGTTTTCACTCTCCTATGCAAAAATTCCGTGTAAATGAGTAATAGAATGTTTTTGTCTATCAAGGCTATCTTTGATCATCTTTTATTCTCTGTTGTAAATGCTTCTTTTCAACCTAACAGCTACCTGTGAAGTTCTTGGTTGCATTTCCAATTTATTACTCATTCTTTAAATTTGCTCCTTACAAGGATAGATTAGATTTTCTTAATAGTTTTAGATTAGATTTGTTTAACAGTTTGCATTTAGATTACAACACTTCCATCTCATCTTTAAAATAAAATACATAAACGGTGGATCGAGCTGTAACCGGTGAAAAGGAAAACAAATCTTTAAATCTTACACAGCAGACGGGCCGTTAATCGAATGGATTCCCCACACCAAATGGTGCGCGATCTAATTGGACTTTCTTACCGGGGAGAATCCCTTGCTGATTGATGCTACGATTTTCGGGGCATCAACAAATCAATACTCCCAATCAAAGGGTCACACCTTCGTGTTCTCTTTACGGGTAGCAAGTCCACGCAACAAACTTATTTCCTACTCTACCATAGCTAAGTAATCTTATTAACACCCCTGTTAGCATCACCCACGTTCCACCAGTGGTGAAATGGTGCACACCTCCCTCACCCACAACTAAGTCCAAAACATTGCATATGAATCATGCATGTTCCATATGTTCTCAATATGGGCACCATACACATCATTTCCTTGACCTACCTCACTATCAGGAGGCCTTGGTTACGCCAAGAGGCGCTCTACAGCCCAGTATGAGGGAGATCTTGTAACATGTATGTGTTTGTCGAGTTTGTCGAGTAACAAAATAATACAAAGTAAACAAAAAAGAATAATACAAAGTAAAAAGTAATAAATATTATGTCGGCCATAAACAAAACAGAATAATACAAAGTAAAAAGTAAACATGAGACTTAAACTAGAGACTTTAGAGCTTAGGATTATGTGGTAAATATTATGTCAGCCACAAACAAACAAGAATAATACAAAGTAAAAAGTAAATATGAGATTTAAACTAGAGACTTTACTTTTTATTTTTAATACAAAGTAAAAAGTAAATATGAGACTTTAGAGTGTTTGTCGAGTAACAAAATAATACAAAGTAAACAAAAAAGAATAATACAAAGTAAAAAGTAATAAATATTATGTCAACATAATAAAAAAAGAATAATACAAAGTAAGAAGTAAATATGAGACTTAAACTAAATACTTTAGAGCTTAGGATTAGGTGGCTCAGGTATTGCACTCAAGGAGCTATTCAAGGAGAGGTTTGCACCTCGGCAGATTTGATCCCTCTCGGTGCTTGATAGAGCCTAGGATTTGGATCTAGGTTGGTAACTATTCTCCTCATCGAACCCTTGGAAGATACCTCACCTCCCTCATCTCCAGAAGAGGCTCATATCAGCATGGGTACTATAGTGATCCCGACTAGTCCCTCCTCATGATGGACCAATTCCATACCCTACCAACAGTCGTCGCGACGTCCACAAAGCGCGACCATTATTTTACATCATATGCAAGCCACCTGACCGTGTCGCTTGTGTAGGTTAATGTCTCACCACTCATTCCAATGCCCTCTTATTGCCGCATTTCACATGTTGTGGACAACTCAAACACGATTAGCTGATAACCTCACCCCGTGTGGAACCACCCTCCCTATAGTAATCAAAGAGGATACCAAACCAACAGAGCATAATGGGGACAACAACATGTCACATTCATTGGATATCGTGACAGATCTTGATCCCCCGTCACCAATTTTGCGTGAGGTGATAGACCCCTTAATATTCCCTCAAGCTGAAATCCTAGCACCCACCGCAACCATCCCTTAGTATCTTGACATCCTGCATCTCGACTCAATTTATCTTTCATCCCAGAATGAAGACCCTGGGTCTTCAGATGAGGATATACTAGAAGAATACATATTCACCATAGATGGGGAGATAATCGAGTCCATGAATGCTACTAAACCCTGTAATATCCCGATTTTGACCCTATTGCATTAAAATTGTAAATGATGTAAATATTGTTATTAATCATGGTGAGGAGCTCAAGGCCAAGGCCCGCCATTTATTTAGCGTTTCATGTATCGGCAATTAAAATAGATGCATATGGTTCTTGTGCTGGGCATGCACAATGTAAATTAATACATCATGTAAATACAAATTTTAATGAAATACCCACAACTAGCTATGCAATGCAACAAAGAGATGGGGGCATGATTTCTATAAGGAACAGGGAGGGAAATTATTCAAACCCTTGAGCCAATGGTGTTAACCCATGTGTCAATGAGAAAACCCACAAACCCTCAACTACCCATTTTGGCTTATGCACCCAATCATTAAATTCTTCCAAGAGTTGGTTGAGGGAGTTAATGCCTTGGGAGTGGAGTGGTATGGCAGCCAATTTCGTGCATGGGCAAGCCATCAACCTCGAAATTTGTATTTTTGCTTCTTGGGCAAGAAAACACCCATGAAATGGTGCCCAAATCCATCTTTCACCCATGGCCTTTGCCATATCACGCAGTCTGAGCTAGTTGGGACTTTCCCCATCATGTTTTTCACCATTTTCCTGCATTTTCCATGCCTGGGAACTCGTTTTTGTTTTGCATAATGGCTAGGAGAGGAGGACCACGATTTGGGGCTGTTGTGAAGGTCGTTTTTGCCCCAGAATGTCCATGGACGTTTTTCTGAAAATGGAATTGGTTTCCCAGGGTTGTTCCCCATCTTCCTTTTTCGTTTTTGGGTTTCCCACGTTTTTCTAAAGTTAATGAAAACCCCATTTTGGGAATCCCACCGTAGAAACCTTTTTCTACATGCCTAGCACTTGGATTTTTGTTGTTATGTACATCCCTGTTTTGGTTTGAACCTGTGAGAAAGAAATTTGGAGTGGTAGTGGAAAGAATTGGCTTGATAAACCTAGTCGAGAAAATAACCTCTCAAGAAGATCAAAATGGCTGGCTACTCTTCTATGCACACCTTGAACAACACTAAATTGGAAGGTATGGCCTGAGGGACTGTGTAGTAGTGAAGGGAATACTTCCTTGAATCAGGTGTGTAGGAATTGTGGGGAACCAAGCTGGATAGATCTTGTAGGGGTACCTATAGCTTTGTGGCTGAGCTCACTAGCTTAGCAATTCTTCCTTTTCCATCTCCTAGCAGCCTGATAAACCCAACTGTTGATTGGCTTGGCTGATTTTGGTGTATTTTGGGCTATGTGTGAGTTTGTTGTTCCCTTCTTCCTTGTAGAAATCATGCCCAGCTCGGGGGTGGCAGTTGTATCAAGAGATTGATAAGCACAACTGGCCTATGGTTGGGTGGAATGTTGCAGATGCATAGCTGGTTGCTTAGGGACTACTTTGTTTTAAGATAAGTACTCTCTTCTATAAATTCTGCAATGTCTTTATTTAATGGTTGTCATAGAAATGTTGAATGTATGTTACATATTAAACATGATTTTAATTCCGCTGTGTTTCTATAATATGCACATGTATATGTGTATTTACGAATGAATTTTACTTAATGGATATGGGGCTAGATGCCCAGATATAGTGGCAAGTTCTCTCTCTTGCTTGGGCTGATGGGAGGGGACCTTACAAACCCCCTTGGGTCTCTTTCCATCATAGGTCCTTATCAACAAGCAGGAAAGAACCACATACACTCCCCGCTGAACAACAATACACCATCAATTCAAAAGAATTTTTACCCCCCAGTAACATCGATTGGTTTAAAAATCCTATCCCCACCACAGATGCATTCAAAGAAGATAACCTTACCAATATATTCCCTACCATATAGGTTGATATCTCCATCACACCAGGATTCATCGAAAACATCTCTATCGAGGATTCCTCCTCGCTACAGGAAATCACTGATTTCACCACTTTATTTAAAGAGTTATGTGATGTCTTTGCATGGTCTTATGAAGAAATTTCGGGTCTTGAACTAGAAATTGTTGAACATCACATTGCCACTTGGCCCGATGTCATTCCCATCCTAAATAAATAGTTCCCGGTCCACCATTCTAAGGCCCCCGTGATCAAAGCGGAACTCATTACAGATATTCCCTCCACCACCACCAATAAATCCATCCAATACCAACTACCTGATGAGCACCTCTTTCTCATTATTACCAAAGATATCTAGTATGGTGATATCCTCCTTTATCTCCGCACCCATAAATTCACTCCCAAATAATCTTGCGACGATTGCCACAAAACAGAACTGTGATACCTACTCATTGGAGACGTCCTATATTGTCGTTGCATCGACACTATTCTTTCACGATGTCTAACGCATGAAGAAGCCGAACAAGTTCTTAACTATTTCCATAGCGATGCGTGTGGTGGACACCTCTCTGGATTAGTCACTACCCAAAAAATATTACGAATAAGGTATTTTTGGCCCTCCATATTCAAAGATTGTGTTTACGCCGTTGAAAGGTGCACCAATTGTTAGGTATTTTCCTACAAAACACGGTTTCCCCTTGCAGCTCTCCATTCGGTCATCACTGTGGGCCCATTCTGCAAATGGGAAGTTGATTTTAAGGAATGTCATCTGGCATCAGCCCAAGGTCACCACCATATTGTCGTCATCATGGAATACTTCATCAAATGGGCCAAAGTGATTCCCACATTTTATTGTAAAGCAATAACCGCTGCATAGTTCTTCTTCAACCATGTCATCTTCCACTTCGGCGTTCCCAGGAAAGACACATCCACGATGAAACATTCAAGGAACTATAATGGGTATTAGTATTTAAACACAAATTTTCATTTGCTTACTACCCTCAGGAAAATGGTCAGTTTGGAGTTGCTACCAAAATCCTCAAAACTATGCTCCAATGCATAGTGGATAAAAACAAAACCAACTTGCACCACATGCTCTTTCTGGCCCTGTGGGCTTAACGCATTTCCATCAAGACTTCCATAGGTTTTACACCATTTCACTTTGTACATGGAGTAAAATTCGTCCTCCCAATCGAGTGCCAAATCCATACCCTCCAATCCGCTGTCGATTTGCTACTAGATACACTTGCTCTGGAACAATGCTTATTTACTTTGGAACACCTTGATGAGGAAATACGTGACTATGTTCAACAGAATGAAGCCATTAAGGTCTACTCCAAAGCACACTATGATCGACAAGTGTGACCATGCACCTTCATCGAAGGTGACTTTGTCCTTTTGTTTAAAGCTAAGAAATATGGTAAACCAGGACTCGAGAAGTTGGTATCTAAATGGACAAGCTCTTATGTCGTTAAGCATTGTCTCCCAAAAGGAGCCTGTATCTTAACCAACCATGAAGGTATTACCCTCAAGAACCCAATCAATAGGTTGTACCTCAAAAGGTTCTATCCTTGACTACCAAGTACCCCATAGGTACACAATGTTCTAATTATATGATTTATGCACTGTGAATACCTTTGTTATGTCTTTTACTACACTTGGGTATATGCACCGCAGGTGCAGGACCATGATCAGGCCAATATGGAGCCTCTTGTTTTTCCACTATATGGATAAGAATCCAAATATCTAACAACAAGGGACACGTACCCTACATTAGGTATCATCCTGAAATTGGCATATAGACTCTATTTACCCTCCATTTATAACGTATATCCGAGTATTCCTACTGATAACCATAGTGTCCCCCTTCATGGCCTTGATGTGTCATCAACATAATTTCCATGAATAGTATGTTCCCCCATGGGTGTGCGCACCACTTCCTCCCCATCATCAATTGCCACCCATGATGTCGACCTTCCACAAGTCCGAGGAATATGACCCAGCTTGAAACAACCCTCCCTTAGAGTATCATTTCATAATTGCGCATTTACTCCACCAAGTAGACACATGTCAGACTCCTTAGCAAAGGTTACAAGAATGATTCACAAATGCACCTTCATACCTCTTGAGCACTTTACCCTTCATAATCCTCCTCCTATCATCACCCCCATAAAAACACCTATGGGGCTTCCACCATCAAGAATAACCAGTTCTATTCAAGTTATCCCACAAGTATATACTCCATGACATCATTTCATGGGGCACCCGTCTTTGCTTTTGCAACTTAAACCTCACTTCATCATTGGAAAGTGTCCTCCAATCCACTCAAAACTATGGGGGTTCTGCCCATCATCAAATTCATCCCTCAATACACCCAAAACTATGGGGACCCCATTGATATCCTTTATGTACAAACAAGTTCCCTTGTCACCTCACATTGAGGTAACACCATATTATTTTAGCAGCAACCCATTGTCTCCTTTGGTAGATGTATATTGAGTCTCCATACATCCAGCAGTGTATGTTTTGTTGGTTACCATTACCAGTTGTTTTGTGTCTCCATCAAATCCCTTTTAGTTAAAGTTTGTTTCCACCAGTTTCAATCTGTGTTGTCCCAAAATAAAAGCTGACATCCCTGCTCCCCATTTTTACATCGATCAAAGGAAGTTATGAGCCCCACTCTTATCAACCAGTTTTGTGTCAAGACTGTCTGTCCACCGGTTAGTTACAATATGATCCCATTTCTCAAGATAAGACTCTTGTCTTATGATGTACTCTATCTCTCATCGAAATCAAAACACTATATTCTGAGCATTGTAGTAGTTGTAGTTGTACCTTGCGATCCCTTTCAATCACTGTAAGGGATCACCCCAAACTTAGTAGGGAGAGTCATTAGTGCTCCCTAACTAAGTGGTTTCCCCTATGCTCGACGTCAACACATCATCGCATCAGGGGGGAAATGTTCTTTTGAATGTATCAGTGTTCACATTTGGAAATCACGATAGTAGTCTATTCGGTACGGTGAATTCCTCAGGCATATTTACATACCAAGTTTAGTCCCCCGCCACAGTGGGTTCATAATGGTCACCATCAGTTCCACTTCTTCAATATTTTGCAGTAGCTTCGGGGGAATTTAATCTAACATGGATTGAATCCACCTTCATCCATGTCCCAACAATATAGTAGATTTGACACCTTTGTCCTCTCTCATTGTAATCAATTTGACAACATTTCACAAGAATGGGTATGCCCGCCTCGTTTGTATAAAAAATATTCTTTACTACAGCTCCAACGGTCATCACCAACACTCTTCCCCCATCGGATAACCTTATTTTGTCCACATATGCTTTGTCCTACAGAACAAGAGAGAAACAATAGAAAACATGATGCATTATCGGCTCTATAGTACCCTATGAGCCTCATACATCGGAGGGCATTTGTTAACACCTAAAAGTCGCATACATGCGATATTTCGATGATTCATCAGTAAAGCATCATCAACATAAAGAATGCATCTCACCGCATGCATCTGCAACAGATCCAAAACACAGCATGAGTCCACACGTGCCAACAAACAGTCAAAACAAAGGGTAGCATGGTTATTATACAGTTGACCCACGTTATAGTGAAGGTTACCTGAACAATGCCCGCACTAAACCCGTGTGTATTTTCCTTCGATAGCCGTGCTACCATCAAAACAACGAGACCACTCATGCCTAGTGGTGCATTAAAGAATCAATTCTCCCCAAGGATCATAATTAGGCTACTCACACACTTGGGGGCATTAATCAGCCCCCCTTGAGTACCTTGGAACTAGTTCATGAAAGAGGAGAGTTCACATTTAAATCTAGTTGTTTGATGGCCACCTATTGGCCTATAAAAGGAAGCCATTGGCATGCATTTGGGAGGGAGAAATTAGATCAAGATTGTGTTGTTTGATTTGAGTTGGAGCTTCCTCATAGCCCACCATTTCCTACCATTGTGAGCATTCCTAAGCTTGCTTTCTACCTACCATCAAGGGGCAAGTGTTTCTCTCCATTGTTATTCCATCTACTTAGGATTTAGTTTCAATAAGAAAGGCCTCCCTAAGGGAGATTGTCGGCTTCCCTTGAATCCCTCACCTCCTAGGTGTTGTACAGCTATTCCATTGGGAAATAAAAGATTGGTTTAGCATACCTTTGGTTGTTGTTGGAGTTTGCATCTTTCCCCCATCTTTTTCATTTTATTTTCATCAATATTTTTATGTTTGGATGTGAACTACACTAACAATTTCTTGCACAATCACTTGGAGGAATACCAACCAACAAAAAGAGGCTCCAAGGACTGAGGCCTTGCAACAACCTACAAGTATTATCCCCTCACCAAGTGGAAGAGTTCACTTGTGCAATATTTTCCATAACACCAGGGTTCTTGCACATAAGCCAACAAAAGGGCACCATTGTAGTCTAGTGTGCTAGCATTTTCAATCACCTTAAGGGGAAGGAATCACCCGAAGCATAGCCAAAATTGGTGTAGAGTAGGGATTAGTTAATTGTATGGTTGTGATAGAGCTTTACAAAAATGAACATTACGATAACATTCATCAGTAAAAATTAAATGACTCATCATTTACCCATCAAAATAAACATTGTTAAACAAGAAGAGAATATCATAGAGACAAATGCATAAACATAATAGACAAATGTTCTAAAAAATTTAGGGGAGCCTTGAACCATCTCCTTTATTAAATCATTAGATTCACATTACATCAGAAACATCATGGCCTAAGGCTTTACATCCACCAAGTACCCGTTGTGGGATACAACAAAACCTCGAAAACCCATTACAAAACCTATTACAAAACCAATAGATATGGATATATCTTATGTAGCTAGTTTTGATGCTCGGATCTTCTTGAATCTGAACTTGCTCCCCCGATTTCTTCTTCATCTTTAGATTTCTTTTATAGTTGCGCAGTAGGTCCAAAACATTTCAAAAATTATTGTGGTGGTTGCCTTGCTTCTGCAATTCTCAGTGCTTTCCGATATTTCTGTGATTGTTGCTACTCTTCCACTGCTTCTTATATTTTTTCTAATCTTCCGTTACTTCTTTGGTCCATGTCAAAATGAACCAAATATTATCCACATGTTTCCAAACCTAATTAAAAACTAACCCCAGTATGCATGATATATTTCCATGCAAAATTAAAAAATGCAAGTCATTGAGAATGTGGTGATGTCAAGACATTGATTCAAGCCTTTAAATCCATGAAAGGAATGCTACATGACTATGACAGATCTAGTAGAAAAGTAATGAGGCTGATTGGATTGTCTCTGGGACTGCTTTTACAAATACAATAAATAGAGTAAACAAAGTTCCATGCTTCAAACAAAGACTACATTATTTTCTAAGGATTCTACAAATTACTTGAAACATGCAAGTTGAAATCAAGTTTCTAAAAACTACCTCAAAAATCCTTTGGAAACCATAAAATTCAATAAACAAAATAAGAAACATGTCGAAATACCTAACAATGCCAAAAGTAAAAGAAGCAACAAAGACAATTGGATTTGAGGTTGCTTCATCGATGGCATGTTCTAGAAAGGAAAACCCAAACACAAAAAGAAACAAAATGGAAATGGTTATAGGCATTGTCATGGATTCCTACATGCCTGAATATCTGTCTATGAAGGAAGTCCCAGCCACTAGGCATGATGCCCCAAATGCCCACAAAAACTTTATTGCCGCATTGTCGATCACGTGCTTCATAATCCCCATGTTTCTTGGGGAAACGTTGGATCTGAGGTGATGGGATTCCAAACTCTCGTAGATGCAAATGGGTTTCTATAAGAATTGATAGTAAATATCAACTTCCATTCTAATGCGGACATTAAGCAACTTGCAAAACGAGATTCAACCCATAAAATATGGACGAATGTAAATCCAACTTTGGTTTCCATGATTGTAGAGGGCGAAAGAGCCCCTAGAAACTGCCATTTCTGTAAATCAGGGGTGAATGGGAGATGGCTAGTTATTTTTGTGGGAGAAAAGAGGTTTAAACCAGTTTTTGGAGGGGTGAAGTTTTTTTGTCTTGGCTGTCCTTTCTAAATTCGATGGGGCTAACCTTCTATTCATTAAAAATAAATAAATAAAATGTGGGCTAATCATAACTAATAGGTGTTTAATTAAAAATTAGCTTATTAAAAATTTTAAATCCCTAAATTTATCCCATGGGATAATATTATCTACTAAAACTTTCCATGTTAATAAGTGTTATAACACCATTCCTCCATAGTATCAATCCCATTAATTAATTTTGAATCCACTTGACATCCACCTAAGCATTAAGGGAATTGGATCCCAACACCAACTTTTCATCAATATTTTATCCACATCTACTACAGATTGAAAAAGAAAATCCATCCACCCTCTGGCTAGGAGGTGGAACTGTGGACTATAACCTAGGAATTTTTCCCAGACTTGACTCAACTAAGCCCTAAGGGTCTTTTGCATACATTCTTTCTCCCTAAAAATTTCCAACCAGTGCTTGTGAAACCAACCCACTAGCTTGATGGATTTTACATCATCATCTAAACAAAATGGACAAGGTTCCCGTCCTTGCATAGACACTTTGTTGCAAAGATGAATTGCAACATCTTTTTTAACCTCCTTCACCACCAAGACACTTAGGCGATGAATTTGGGTCTTCATCCATATCAACTAATAAGAGATTTACTGAATGGTACAAGCGCAAATCAACCCTCACATTCAAAATATTTCCCCCTCTTAATGATGCTGAGGACTTCACTTCCAAATATTCCTCATTAGACACCAGATTCCGAGCAAGGAAAGGGCCACGAACACGATATGAATTAGATACAAAGGAGAAATTTCTGAAGGTAAAGGATGATGAATAACATCTTTTCCAATACCTCAGCTCTAGAATGTTGTACATAAAGTTATTTTAAGACCCCCATTGACTTGATCCTTCATTGTTAATTGAATCAAGAGCTCTCCACCATCAATCGTAGATTGATTCACATGTGGTTGATCCTCACGTTCCACTTGGTTTACAACTTATGAATAACCATGGTGAACCATGGTCAACTATGAACAACCATAGTCAACCATAAGCAACCATCATTAAATAATAGGTCAACCATAGTCAAGAATTAATCACCATGGTAAACCAACTAGGTTAAACCATAGTCAACCATGTTCACCATAGTTAAATGTATTCAAGCATGTACAACTATGCTCAACATATTTTGAATGTTGCAATGTGATATTTGTTTTTTGTGAGCAAGATAAGAGGTCCTTTAATTACTGAACAAAAAGAGAACTATACATAGGGTTACAAAAATGGTATGTCTACTAAATAGACCCTTTGTCATCTGGAGACCTCCAGTTTCCACAATTACTATCCCTCTTATTACATAACAACCTTCCTCTATAGTGCAGGGAATCAAAATTTTCAACTATTGACCAAGGTTAGCAAACACTTGTCACCCAACAAACTTGGCTCAAGGCCATAACTAAAACATCCCAAAACCAAGGCTCATGGCCTTTACACAGAAACCCCCCAAAAACGACATTGCTCAGACCAAAAATATTAAAGTAGGAAAAACCAACATTACCCTTCGCCCACTATTGGAGGCATCGCGACCTCTAGAGATTTCTACATGCGAACCAGAGTTGATTGCACAGGAACCATTGGAGGAGACTGAGATTGCACCGATTGATGGTTTAACAGATCCTTAGCAAGGTCCAGGAATCCTTCCATGTCCACAAGATTTCTCGTCAGGTCCTCCTCCATATTGTTGATAATCTGAGTCACCAGATCGCCAAAGCTCTCCCTTTCCATCATAGTTTTCGCCAAGAGTTTCCTGATCACCCAATACGGGTTTAGACTCATAGTTGATCCTTGCTCCTCCATCCTTGTTTGCATTTCCTCGTCCTCCATTATTGAAAATGTATCATCATTATGATGGGGGATCCCAACCATAAAATCCTGCCCTTGGTCCTCTTCCGATTTCCTCCACTCGTCTCTACTTCTCTCCCTGTCGTCGGTCGACTTCCCATTCTTTGATGGGGAGCCATCGCCACCTTCTAAATTTCCAATGCTTCAAGTCTTCTTCACACCAGCAGAGCCTCAATATGTCTTTGCACCTCAACATTCATGCCATTCTATTTTGATTGAAATATTTTCTCAAGTTATATTGTCACATTGTGTTTTCAGTCGGGTTCATCTCAATCTAAAATGGATTATGTTTTGTTTTTATTTCAACTTAATAATGGAGTTATGTTCAAAATATTGAAGTTAGAAGGAAGGGTGGAGTTAAAAAGGATATGTTGAAACATGGTTTTAAGATGGAGTTAAAAAGGATATGTTAAACCATGATGCCTTTTGGTCGCTAAATTTCAAGGTTTGGAATAAGGTATTAATATACATAAATTTTTAATTAATTAAGTATAATTAAATTATAAATATTTTTAGGGAAGAAAATTGTTTTATTTAATCTCTCTCTCTCTCTCTCTCTCTCTCTCTCTATGTATATATATATATATATATATATATATATATATATATATATATATAATCACCAGAGGAAAAACAATACAACATTGAGGTATATAAAGTTATTTATATTTATTATTCTGAAAGAAATCAAAAGAAGGTGTACACAAACTTATAGAAAAAACTAAAATAGTAATAAAATTCAAATTAGAATTTGAATTCAATTTCTTAATAAATAATGTTGACATTGTCAAGTAGTAAATAGGAATTAGTTAATGAGGAGTATACCAAAGATATGGAATCATCCAACAAAATTGCTCTCGAATGCAAGATCCGTCGCAAAATTGTTGCATATTTAGATTGAACAAACTCCTAACAGGAACTGGAAAAAGAACAATGCTAGAACATGTGATTCATTGTTTCCAGCAGGTGCTTCATTGTTTCCAACAAAAGGTAGAAGAGGTGCTTCATTGTTTTTAACATGTTGCATGAAGGGAAAAGTCCTTCCGAAAAACCACTTTTTACCAACCATTCCTTTGTAGGAAGGCCCTTGTAAATCATTAACCACAAAACACCTGGAGTTTGTACCTAATCCCTGAATTCACCACACACTAACCAATCTTCTTATCTTCCATGTCTCTACATCATTAGACACCTATTGTAAATTAACAATAGGGATGATTTCATGTCACCAATTAACGAGAGTGTCAACCTCCGAGAATCATATTGGACCAAGGGGCACTGAAAGCTTCATTCTCAATCATGCCAAAAGGAGCCAAACATGTGTATATTCATTTTAAACACGTCCTTCTATGGAATAAGGCCAATAATATCCATAATAATGTGTTGGTTCATTGAAAATAGAGAAATCTCATACATAATGGATTGCTAGTCATTCCAAGAATGGGTGTTCACATCCCACTAATCCCTCCAATAAAAAAACCTCTTCTTACATAGTCACCTCCTCTTAAAATGAGGAATACCTTTGGCACACATGCCATGTACCTTCCAACTCCAAATGAGTTTTCTAGCCAAATCCCATTTGACCCCACTACCTCACATCTACCACCACACCAAGCAAACTAACTTCTTCCATGCTAACCACATACTTTGTGAGGGGCTGAAACTTTATCACATAATACAAAAGATCTCTTGATCTTACCAATACGTTTTGGATTAAGAAAATGATGCCCAGATAAAACTTGCCAAGCAGATCATCTCTCTGGACATTATACCACTCACTCGACAAGTAAAATGCTGAATTGAGTTACAATATCAATCAACTATACACCTCCCTTATCCTTAGTCATACTGTAAACATCTCACTACACCATAAGGAAGGCCCAAGCCCAAATGGTCCTCTCTCCACATAATCTTCTCCACGAGTCGATTAGGGAGGGCGTGTAGGCATCCGATCTCTATGATTTGATTCTCGATGCTCATGTTGGATGTTGCTATTTTAAAGGGTCATATTCATATTCAACATTCAAATTCTTAGATGGTTTACAATAGCTTTAAATTGCTTTGGTATTTACAGTTGTTGTTTCTTTACTTTGGTACTTACGAATGTTGGTCTAATGTTTATTGATATTAGTTGAAGATTTCAATTTACATTATAGACAAAGTTTAAAGTTGAATTAGTTGAAGATTTCAATTTACATTATAGACAAAGTTTAATGTTGTTGTTTCTTTACTTTGGTACTTACGAATGTTGGTCTAATGTTTATTGATATTAGTTGGAGATTTCAATTTACATCATATACAAAGTTTAGTCAAGTATTTTGTGAAAGGTAGATTTTTTTTTAGGTATATCTTTAAGTTTTAAGTTGATTTATTTTTTTTATCTTTTAATAAGAAACTCTTAAGCAAATAAATTTAAATTTAAATCTTACTCTATAAACAAAAATAATTATAAATTTACTTTATAAATAAAAAAATTCAAAATTAAAGAAAAACAAAACAAATCAAAAAAAATATTCAAATTCAAAATTAAAGAAAAATACAAAAAAACAAATTTATGATTCATTTCTTCAAACTGAACAAGATACTAGATACTTTGATGTATATTTTTAAGCTTTAAATTCGTTTATTTTTCATAATTTTTTGAAAACAAACTTTTAACTAAACAAATATTTTTGACATTTATAGGTGTTTATATCTTAAAATTTAGGATAGACTACCATCTATATTTTTCCTAGATTAAAGAAAGATGGGACAAGTGTACCTTGAGATTGATTTTATAGTAGTAATTTAAAATTCCAAATAAACAATTATAAAAAAAGAAATATAAAAAATAACTAGTAGCTAATTCATGGATAACTCATAGCTCATGTATTGATATCCATAATAGGTAGTGAGAGACAACCCGGACAACCCATTTAACTAAAAAAAATAATAGACAACCAAATTACAACTAAACATGAAGAACAAGTAACAAACAAACAACTTGTTAATAACACTTGTAATCTATCCATGCAGCCACAAATTAATTGACTATACTAATTATAATAATTATAATTGATATGTAACCGAACATTTATGATTCAAATCGTGAAGCAATTCAGGTATACGTTGTTCTTGTTTTGCTTAATCGGTTGAGTGGCGCTTCGCTGTTCTTGTTTTGCTTAATCAGTTGAGTGACGCTTCGGTTGGCATTCACAGTTTTATTAAGAAAAAACTAAATGAAAACAGTTCTAAATCTAACTCATAAACAAAAACTTAAAACCAAAAAAGACATTTTTAATTCAGATCTTGAAGCCGTTGAGGTATGCGCTGTTCTTGTTTGCTTAATCGGTTGAGTGGCGCTTCGCTTGGCATTCATTGTTTTATTTGCTCCTGAAATGCCCTTTAAATTATGGGGAGCAATGGAGACACAAAATAAACTGAGAAGCCTATCGAAAAATTAGCCACTGAAGCCTGTTTGATTCGGCCACTGCAAATGGACGAAGTAGAAGATGTCTATTCCATCATCGTGAGAGCAGTTGTCGTTTTCATTGTGATGTTTGGATTTCTGAAGTGGGCAAGGAACAACATCAACGTCCGGCGCATGGATCCATACACGATTATGCTCTCGCTCACCATCATACTTTCCGAATTTTATTTAGCTTACAGTTTTGACCATTATTGTCGGCTTCTCAGAAAAATAGCAGCTGAATAACAAGCTCAGTAAATGATACACTCGGCGTTCAGATAACGAACTCGCAGACCCGGTATTGTTGTTGTCAGGGTTTATTTTATTCATATGTTCTTCCAAATTAAAAACTGAAAATCCTGGCTATCAACAATATTAAACGGGGAAATTCTTGCCTGGTAGAGTTCTTTCTCAACGTGGCTGAATGTTTTTGTAATCAGATATGGCTTAGTGGATGTATTTTTTACATTATAAAGATAAACTTTCTACATTATCTAATATGGATAGAATAATAGCTATAATGCATAAACTGCTTCTCACCTATAAACTAAGATTTATTCATGTATTAAGTACCAGTTATCTATATATGTTACAAATTATTTTTTATATTTTTATATTTTTCTTAATTATTTAGTTTAAATTTATAATAACCATCTTAAAATCAATCTGTTTCATTTTTGTACAATTATACTATTCCACCTCAAATTCTACATCTATCTATATAATTATTCAATAATTATAATTTGAAATGAATATATATATATAAAAACTACCCAAATATAATAATACAATGCCAACTATAAGTGATGAAAGAGATATTATTATGACTAGTTTTTAAAGAATTAAGCAATACAACACAACACACTCCCTTTAATCTCATCATTTTGAATTATTCATAAAATCAATAAGTAAGCACGTGGATTGAAGTAATTTAGGGCAGAATTGGAGTAATTGTGATCAACATTTATGATAGTTATGGTTATTTATTAATCAATATTAATTAAATCAAGTAACGGACATTTGACTCTTAATACTTGCAAGGAATTTATGCTATCATATCTCCACCATTAGTTTGATGGAGACGAGTATGAATATTCCTCATTATGAAATGAAGACCACATAATTCATAAATACAATTAAAAGCATGCAACCCCAGTCCATGTATTGAAATAAGTATGACTTATCACCGTAACAAGCGAGGTAACGAAGTGATCATACCCACATTTCACATTTCTCTATATTACACTAGGCAGTAAAAAATTATTGATACTACCAATTGTTCGACACGTCTCAACCTAAATGTAGGCTGTGGTGGAGTAGAACAAGGGCATAAGGGCAACAGGGTTAAATTTTGATCAATTTGGAGATTGGAACCCTTGTCTGTCGGATTTGAAGCTCAACCTGAATGTAGGAAGGCTGTGGTGGAGTAGAAAAGGGTGATAGGGTTAAATTTTGATTGATTTGGAGATAGGAACCCTACTCTTCCCTATTTCAACCTATAACTTAGATATACATGTTCTTAACCTATTTGAACCTATAACTTAGAAACACATGTTCTTAACATTTAGATCTACTACTTGAAGAGGAACTTTATTGATATGGGATATCATTACATCAAGAAGCATCTCCATTTATACTGATGGAGAAGCTAAGCCATTTGCTAAAAATAGCGAAGTGATAGGATTGCCTATGTGAGCTTAATTGATCTAAGGTTGTATGCATCGAGAATGAGATGCATTGAAAATACAACACTAACACCCCCCCGTAAGCCAAACATAGGGAGGAAACCTCATGGGAAAAAATCCTCCACAAAAGAGAGAAAAACAAACATGCTGAAAAAAGACATGAATTGAATAAGATCCACCAATGATGCAATGAATGGAAAGAACAAGAGAGTTGCCAAAATTATGAACAAGACTTGAGCCAAATTGCTAAGGAAACAAGCGTTGAATGCACATCCTTCAAAATAGAATGGTCCTCTAGAACAAATGCAAACAACAGAGAAAACATCATATGTCGAGTGTCCTTATGGATTCCAATCCATCTCAACAAATTGCATGGGTATCTATCCGCTGCAATTGTCGAGTCAAAATAGGAAATGGTGTTGTGTACAAGGCTCACTCTGATGATGCATGATCTCAATCGAAGTTGGTGAATAAAATAAATAACATGTGAAGCATTGCATACCAACCCCCCACAATTTTGAAATGAGTGGAAGAGATGATGACAATGGATGTCAATGGTTGATGAAAAAAGTATGAAGGTGCTAGTTGAAGACAACGATGATGTCCAAAAACCATGCAAAACCAATTCAAAGTGGAAAGCTCCAAGACATTGCGAAATGCGCATTTTAAGGAGACAAATGCCCAATGACACTCCAAGAAACTATGTGCATGAGTAGCTCGAAATCCACTACTCAAAAGTGTAGAATGAGAGGTACCATCAATAAATGCCATCATGGACAAAAATACTCAATATGGGTTCTGAGAAACAAAGCCATTTTAGATACCCAATTACAAGAAACAACATTGAGCTCATTGACAAAGGTGATGTGTAACCACTCAATTGAAAGAGTGCAAATTCTCTTTACAAAACTGCAAGCAAATGAAATAAAATGATGGAGTGATGACAAACATATGGGCAATAACTGCCAAATACCATAAATTGGAAAAAAACCTCCAATCCTCCAATTCTCCCCCCCATTAAACACAACTAAGGGATAAATGCATGATCAATATCAAAATGCAGCAATAGATATTAGTCGAATCTCAATCGACAAAACAAGCCAGTCATAACTTCAGTTGTCTGCCATCATTGGTAAATCATCAGTTGGCCACTCAAAGGAGATCAACTGTAAGAGGAACATTGTATGATTGTACAATCGAAGACACACATCGATACGAAGTCCTCAAACATCTATGTAAATGATTCCATGACCATTCATCAATCCAACCACAAACTATAGTTGACACTGATCCACAGTTCTATCTTTCACATATTTTCTGGAATTTTTGAAAGTAGAGTTGCCATCCTCCCAAGAATTTTGTTTCCTGGGAACATTCCTCCGATTCCTATGAGGATGTCTCTATGGAACAGAATTATGTTTTGGCTGAATAGAAGAGGTCTTCTTAGGTCCTGGTTCACTAGTAGAAGTGGAACAACCTTGCAGATCAGAAGTATTGTTGTTTGCACCAACATTCTCAATTTCTGGTTTGTTAAGGACATCCAACTCAGCAACACATTCACCAACATGCCAATTCTCTTGACTCTAAATACCAGTAGTAAAAAACACAACATTCCTTGAGTTAGAAAGGCTAGGTGAAGAAATATACAAAGTAGCATCATCATATCCAAGACCTGCTCTTGATGTATGCAACTCCGGGGCAATAGGAACAACAACACCTTGTCCATTCTTCCCAAGTCCTCCTCTGGTGTAGTCCATTTTGCTTAGCAGTCAAGAACCAATACCTGTAGTGTGTTTTCCAAAGCTAGTAGAAACACAATTATTAGTAGACAATAAAGCATGTTATGGAATATAGACATTGACATTCTTAAAAATAGGTGGGATACAATCAATATCATCAATAGGTGACTTGGCATATTAGTCTTCATTTCAACATTCTGCATTTGACAAAAAATTTCCTCAAGCTCCTGACTGCAAACAAGTAATCCTTGAGTTGTCTCATCCTTCTTAGTCAACTGCAACAACAAGGAGTCATGATCTTCCTTCAAAGATTGATACTCATCAAACATCCTATTATTGTTTTCTTGAAGAGGAGTTGTTGTTGCATGAAGCTCATCGGTAGAGGCCTATAAGTAAGAAACCTCATTAGCTAGCTGGGAATTAGTATCTTCCAGTCTGTAAATATGCTCCTTTAAGGCATCATTTTCTATTGTTGAGAGATCTTTTACTTCCTCTTCTAGATTATGGACAAGAGCGACCTTTTCCACAATTTCGTTTGCAAGGTATACAAAGAAAGTTTCCATTGTGCTCTGTAGGATATCAATGTTTTTGTATTTCTCTCTCAAAGAAGTATGTAGCTAATTCTTTAGTCTAGAATTCTCTGTCTACAACAAGGAAACAATGGATTGCAAGGAAACAAACTCTTTGTGAAGCTTATCAATAGCCTTCTTCTCACGTAGTTATTGTAATATCTTACCCATGTTCAATAAATTAAAGTAGTCATGAAAATATCCAAAGATGAGGAGCAATGGGATCTTGAGGCCACGATGCAATAGGATCTCAAGGCCACGATGGAAAGATGCACTCCTTCCAACAAGAAAAATATCTAGGCCTTCGAAAGATCCAAGATTGAGACTAGTTGGCCCAATTCGTTTCAAATCCACTTGCTCAAACCTAGCAGAGCTGGTTGCAATGATGGCAGAGGTGCTAATTTTTTAGAAACATATACATCATTCAACTATAGACATGGAGGTGTTAGTAATCATGCATGCAATCACTAAATGCATAAATTACTTAATTTAAAGCAAGCTTGAGACTAGAATTGACCATAATGGGTCAAGGTAAATCTTAACACATAAGAAGCTCAATGTATGGCATAAAAAATGAGTTGCATGGTAGTATTGGATGAATTGAATCATGCAAAGGGTGTAGTACAGTCCAATTCAATCCATATATTACAACTCAATTAGCCATGGAGTGCTTCAAAAGAAGGATCATTCATGACTTGATGGAGAGGATAACCAATGCAAGTTTGTCAAAAGGATCATCTATGTTGAAGATGAGATTCATATGGTTTCTGAAATAGCCTAGCAAAGTATTGTGGAAATGGTGTACATGTTCTTCACCAATCATATTTTCACTTGCTTGAGCACAAGAAAATGTTGGGAGGGGAGGACTGTAATGTCCCCATTTTTTTTGGTAGCACCAGTAGAATTCACTAAGCCATTAGATCCCCATGGATGCTAGTGGAAAAACTAAATAAATTAGTCATGATTAATGTTGGTTCATGTTTAATTATTTTAATTAAATTTAACTTAAGGGAGTGATAAAGCTCATAGTTTGTGAATCTTTAATTAACATTTATTTATCTAATATTGTGATAAGTTGGATATGCTTAGGAGGACTCATAAGAGAGCTTGTGGACCCAATGAGTTGTCATCCACAATGGAAACTAGAAGGAAAGTAGAGAAAATCAATAAAGCCACTAAACATATGGAAGGAAGAATAAAAGAATAAAAACTCAGAAAAGCAAAAAGCAGAAAAGCAGAGAAAATCAATAAAGCCACTAAAAAGATGGAAGGAGGAATAAAAGAAGAAAAAATCAGAAAAGCAAAAAGCGGAAGAAAAGCAGAGAAAATCAATAAAGCCACTAAAAAGATGGTAGGCAAAATAAAAGCAGAAAAAAACAGAAAAGCAAAAAGCAGAAGAAAAGAAGGAAAGTCCTAAAAGAAAAAGAAAACAGAAAAGCAGGAAAAGCAGGAAAAGCGAGAAAAGAAAGAAAGGAAGGAAATTCCTAAAAGTAGAAGAAAGCAAAAAAATAGGAAAAGTAGGAAAAGTAACATAAAAGAAACATAAAAGCGGTGAAGATAGGAGTTTCTTGATTTCAAGAGATAAGGCTCAAGGAAGATTAGCAAAAAGCAGGAAAGAAAGCTAAATGCCTTAGGAAATATCCAAATTCTAATTTTAGCCAAGGAGGGCGAATTCATGAAGTCAAGTAGGTCCAAGGCATAAGCAACTTGCCGAATAAACATCCATTACGCATATCGTTTGAATTTCCTTAATGGCAAGTCCAAAAAGGGTGGCAGAAAAGCTACATGTTCAAAATTAGTCAATGAGGGCGAATTGGTTGATGTGGACGCCCACATTCATTTTACCTTGAAGCCAATTCATGTTACAAAATAAGGTGGTGCACCCCAATGCACATCTTTTGGTCATTTTAATATTTATCTTTAGAAATTGCTTCTCAGAGGCTTGGGAGATGTGCCACTAGCTAGCTTTGGGTGATGTGCCCCATAGAAAACTTTGTTCTTTCCTTATCCAGTTCCCAAGTGCAGCCATTAGAGCTCAAGTTGCAGGTCTGATTCATCCCTCACCATGACAAACTTGAGCCTACAGATTTGATGCAGAAATTAGTACAAGTTTGAGGTGAAATGTATGATGAGATCCATCTAGAGAAGTTAGCAGTTGGAGTGATTATGCCCCTGTGAGATGCATTTTATTTTATTGAGACATCAAGGAGTATCCATATGCTCAATCCACTTCCTATGGATATCATCCAATGATTCTATCTCTTCTTCTCATTCTTTCAATGGAGATTTATGCTTCTATCTTGTGAAATCTAGAAAATGGTGAACTGTCTGTAAGTTTGGGTCATACATGCTTACAAATGTTGCTATATAATTCTAATGGAGCTTTCTGATGTTCAAGTAAATGTATTTGAACTCATGTATCAGTCTTGAGAAATAATTTGTAAACTTATGTAGTTTCCCGTAACTCGCAATTTCAAGGCTTGCTCTCTATGCATAGGAAATTGACTAGTTTTATTGAAATTGTTATAAAATGTCATCTATGAGCTCAGTTGTCATTCTGTAAGATTTTTCATGTTCCTAATACTTTGATACAACCATCCCCAGTCTTATTTCAAGAATTAGTGACGCTATGGAGGTGTTTGGAAGAATCTGGATGATAACTAGTCAGGTTGTCCTCGATAGCGCACTTACTTGTTTAGCCTCCAAATGTGAGGAACCTCCAGCAATTAATTGATGAAAATGCATGATATTTCAGAAATAGCAGAACAAAAAATATATTTATTGATCGCAATCCACCTCGAGGGGGAAACCTCCTTTGAGAAAGATCGATACAAATAACTCATGGATGCCGTCATTGGTCTCAACACGTAATTATATACTAAGTCTATGCGTCCAATACTATGGATCAATACCATGGAACATATAATACTACAGTATGCCTTACAAATCATATGCGTTCAATACTATGGATCAATAGCATGGAACATATAATACTATGGGATAATACAAACTATGGATCAATACCATGGAACATATAATACTACGGGACGACTTACAAAGCATCTGGGTCCAACAACAATATACTAACAAAGTAAAGAGAAAGGTTGCCATGGGTTCCTAACATCCCCTCCCCCTTAGAAAAATATTTGTCCTCAAAGCTTTAGATGTGGAAATTGTTGCTGAATTTGAAGGAGTGGTTCCCATGTAGTATCCTCCGATTCCATTCTGTGCCACTAAATTAATACCTCTGTGATAGATCGAGAGCGAAGCTGACGAGTGCGCCTATTGTGGATGTCCTTCGGCTCCAAAAGGATGGATCCTTCATTATCCATTTATGGTAAAATATTTTGTCCTCTAATGTTGGTGCCAAGAAATTTATTTAGACAAGAGACATGAAATACTGGATGAATGCGGGAAGAAGGAGGAAGTTCCAATTTATAAGAAATGGACCCAATCTTCTGAAGAACCTTATATGGCCCATAGAACTTTGTAGCGAGATAATGACCCCCTTTGAGTTTCAGGGAGGATTTCTTGTAAGGCTGTAGACGAAGGAAAACCATATCACCTGTTTGAAAAGTGCACTCATAATGGTGTTGATCGGCTTGTTGTTTCATTCTATTTCTTGCCATGTGAAGATTGTTCTTCAAAATGCGAAGAATCTGATCGCAATTTCAAAGAACTGTGTTAACTGCCTGAACTGGTGAAATGCTGGGTGTGTATGGAAGAAGAACTGGTGGTTCCTAACCATAGATTGCTTCATATGGAGTCATTTTAGATGTAGTGTGGTAGGAGGTATTGTACCACCATTCAACGAGAGGGAGCCACTTTTCCCACTGATGTTGTTGTTCGGAGGTGAAGCAGCGAAGATAAGTTTCCAAATATTTATTGATAATTTCAGTATGACCATCTGTTTGTGCGTGATACCCTAAACTCATATTCAGTTTGGTGCTAGTGTGGCGAAATAGTTCTATCCAAAAATGACTGGTGAAAGTTGCATCGCGATCTGAGACAATGGAAGAAGGGATCCATGAACATGGAAGATATGGTCTAGGAAAATTTGTGCGACTGAAGAGGTGGTATAGAGGTGGCTGAGGGCACAAAAATGACTATATTTGGAGAGGCGATCAACCACAACCAAAATCATTGTCTTCCCTCCAGATTTAGGGATCCCTTCAATGAAATCCATAGAAATATCTGTCCAAATCCATGTAGGGATGGGAAAGGGTTCGAGCAATCCTGGAAGGAGTGTCGTTTAACCTTTATTGTGTAGGTAGGTATCACATTCAGCCACCATCTGTTGAATTGGCCTTTTCATTCCCTGCCAAAAGAAGTTATGTCATTCCCGCTCATACAATTTGAGGAACCTAGAGTGCCCTGCCGATGGAGAAGCATGGATTTCATAGAAGACAACCTATTGAAGATCTGTGCTCTAGGGAAGCACCAGACGACCCTTGTATCTCAGGGAAGCACCATTCCAAGAGTAATGCAGTACAAATGAAGGGTTGTTGGCCAACCATTGGATGATTTGAGATAATGAGGACTCCTTGACATATCCCCGTTGAAGAGATTGCAACCAATTTGGAACATGCATAGAAATAGATGAAAGAGAAACTTGGTCATCAAATGTGCGAGAAAGAGCATCCGCCAAAAGATTGTCCTTACGCTTCTTGTAAGTGATCTCATTGTCAAAAGCCATGAGATTGCTAACCCATTTCTGTTGTGCCGGGGAGGAGACCCGTTGTTCCAGGAAATATTTCAGACTGTGATGATCAGTATTTATGCATAAATGATTCCCTAATAGGTATGACCGTCACTTCTGTACTGCATGCAAAATAGTCATCATTTGCTTCTCATATGTAGAGGAGGCTAAATTATTACCGGAAAGGGATTTGCTGGTGAACATAATGGGATGTTCATCTTGAAGGAGAACATCACCAAGTCCATTGTTGCAAGCATCACTCTCAATAGTGAAGGGCTTGGAAAAATCGTGCATAACTAGAACAGGTGTAGTACACATAGCTTGTTTCAGTTTGTCAAATGCACACTCACTAGCATGTGTCCATGTAAAAGCATCCTTTTTCAATGGAGTGGTTAATGGAGCTCCAATCTTCCCATAATCCTTGACAAACTTGCTGTAGTAGCTAGTCAGTCCCAAAAAACGATGAAGGATCTTGTGTCTGAGGATGTGGCCAATTTTTCATGGCATCTATTTTGGAAGGATCCACATGAACCCCTTGTGCTGAAATAATATTCCCAAGATACTCTGCTTCCTCCTGTCCAAAAACACATTTAGACTGTTTGGCGTGGAGATGATTAGAGAAAAGTTGCATTACAAGATCCAGATGTTGGAGATGCGCAACTCATGTTTTACTATAGATGAGAATATCATCAAAGAAGACCAAAATGAATTTCCGCAAGTAGGACTGGAATATTGTATTCATCAATGCCTAGAATGTGGAAGGAGCATTAGTGAGGCCAAAGGGCATGACAAAAAGCTCATAGTGGCCATCATGTGTGCAAAAAGTTGTTTTAGGGATATCATCCTCATGAACCCGAATTTGATGATACCCAGAACAAAGATCCAACTTGGAGAAAATATGAGCACCATGAAGCTCATGAACAACAGGAATTGGAAACTTATCCTTGATTGTGAGGTGATTAAGTGATCGGAAGTGAATGTTGAGGTAGCATGACCCATATTTTTTCAGATAAGAAGAACTGGTGAAGAAAATGAACTAGTACAAGAGCGAATAATACCTTGCTTCAGTAAGTCCCAAACGAGCATCTTAATCTCTGTTTTTTGGTGAAATTGGTAGCGATAGGGACTGATGTTGGGAGTAACACCTCCAGGAAGGATATGAATACCATGGTCCTCTGGTCTTGAAGGTGGCAATCCCATTGGTTTAGCAAAGACACCGACATATCTATCCAAAATTTGTTGTAGACCCAAAGGAGTAGTGGAGACCGCAGATGGGTGCATCTAAATGGAATGGAGCTGAATGATGACACCATGTGAATTATTCTTAATGATATTTTCCATGCGATGTTAACTGATGATGCTGAGAGACCCTGGTTGTAAGCACGTCAATGTGTGTTTTTTCCCATTGACTGAAAACTGCATTCAAAGTTCAGCAAAATCCCATAAGATGGGGCCAAGTGTGTGTAACCATTGAGCCCCCAGAACCACATCACATCTACCTAAGGCCAAGTCAAACATGTCAGAGCATGGGTTATAATATCCCATAAAGATATGCACATTGCAAAACTTCCCCTTGTAAGGTAAGGTGCCCCCATTGGCAATCATGACTTCAAAGTTGGAACAAGGATGAACAAAACAGTTAGCCTGTTTGGAAATCTGAGGGTCAATGAAGTTATGAGTTCTACCAGAATCAATGAGTATTGTAAGAGGGGGATTCTTGAAGTAACCCCTGACCCGCATTGTTTGTGGGGTGGTGACTCCAGCTAAAGCATGGAGAGATATATCTGGGTGGTCGTCCTGAGATGGAGGGTCAACATGCGGCTGCTAAATGTTGACTTGGTCATCTATTGTATCTATAGCTTCTTCACCAATCTTAGAGGTAGGTGAAGAATCAACATCCAATAGATAGAGCTTTTGCTCAACAAATCTATGTCCCTGAGTGAATTTCTCATCACAATTATAACAAAGCCCTTTTTCTCTATGTACCCCGCATCTCTTCTTTAGACAAATTATTGATAGGAGTTGGTCGAGGAGCTGGTGTGATGGGAGGTCATTGGGAAACCATATTTCTGAATGGAATAAAAGTGGATTTGGAGCGTTGTTGGGCTGCGATCTTGTCCTCTACCAACTTAGAAAACCCTAGGGCTTCCATCATTGTGTTGGGATAGAACATTTTAACCTCAGATCGGATTACATCCTTTAGACCACTGATAAAACAAATCCTGTAGATTTCATCAGGAAATCCTTCTGTGTGATTGGTCAGTTTCTCAAATTATGTCTGATACTCTCTCACAGTGCCAATTTGGCGAAGTTTAGTGAGTGGTCCTGTGAAGTCATCAAAAACACTAGGACCAAATCGTTGCAAAAGGAGTTGGCAACAATTTATCCATTTTGGCTCTTTATGAACCTTGATGTACCAACGATACCATTGAAGGGATTCATGTTCCAAATGAAAGGATGCAAGTGAAACTTTGTTGATATCAAAAGTATTCTGCAGACTGAAATATTGTTCTACACCGTATATCCATCCAGTCGAATCATTACCATTGAAGCAGGAAAATCAAGCTTCAACACATGAAAATTGTAGGAAGAAGAGAATCCAGTGTCTGCAGAAGGCTCTCGCTGTCATTTATTTTTCATGGCTATTGCTAAAGATGGAGGCCGGAAAAATTTTCATCCAGATCTTGGAGTTTGGTTTTGAGGGCTGCACGTTCTTCCTCCATGTTTTTTGCTCTTGTGCGGGTGACAACCATAAGTAGGAGTTTTTTTTATTTTTTATTTTTTGAATGGGTAGAAAAACAAAAACAAAAACTTTTTAGTAAAGGAAAATTTGGATTTGGGATAAAATTTGATGAGTAATTGGGGTTTGACTAGGATTTGGACACTTTCTAATGGACATGAAAGAAGAAAATGGGGATTTCAGGAGCAGGGTGAAAGAATGAGAATTTTTTCAAAGAGGGACAAAGAAGCAGAAATAGGAAATGAACACTATGGCAAAATTTGAAGGCGATTGTGTGAAAATCGAAGAAGTTATGGAAAACCCTAAAATAGACATATGTGTGATTTCTAGCTTCGGGAAATGAAATTTGGGATAGGGTCCTCAAGAATGAAATATGCAGAATGAGATTGTAGGGGTGTTAGTGAATTTTCAAGGGAAACAGAGTTAAAACAATGAAGATATGGCGAAAAAAACATATTTTTTTTCGGAATGGATCTACAATGGCTTGGAATTGATCTGCAACAGTTCTGGACAAATGTAATATTCTATTTATAAGTTGGAAATAGATATGGATCCTAGGTATGTGTGGCTTCCTAAAGGTTCGGGGGATTCACTCGGCCACCAATGTTGTCTAACGGCTTGTGTATTGGGGTAGTACCCCTCACTCCATGGCTCAGGTAAAAATGATAACCGCTTTGCCACAAACGAAAACCCTTCGTTTACCTCACGGGTGGGAACTAGTCAATCAGGTAGGGGTCGTTGCCATTTTCGCTGGAAGGTCCTCTCAATGGGCCAGCTACTTCGGGGTTCCTGTGGTACTCCTCATAATGAGTTTTAGGGCCATGCCCAAGTACTTCCCACAGTTAAGAGGATAGGGATTATTCTCGTATCCGAACTTGCAATTGAAATGAACAAATATAGATGCAAAGAAAAAAGAGTACTGCAATAATCACAACGCCTGGAAGCCACTGTGAATTATTCTTTTGGAAAAAAATCCACCCAACGAGCCCAAGAAAGTGCTCTGATACCATATGTGAGGAACCTCCAACAATTAATTGATGAAAATACACGATATATCAGAAACAACAGAACACAAAAGATATTTATTAATCGCAGGCCACTTCGAGGGGGAAACCTCCTTCGAGCAAACTCAATACAAATAACTTGTGGATGCCTTCATTGGCCCCAACACGTACTTATAGACTAAGTCTATGCATCCAATACTATGGATCAATACCATGGAACATATAATACTACGGGATGACTTACAAAATATATGCGTCGAATACTATGGATCAATACCATGGAACACATAATACTATGGGATAATACAAACTATGGATCAATACCATGGAACATATAATACTATGGGACAACTTACAAAGCATATGTGTCCAACAACAATATACTAACAAAGTAAAGAGAAGGGTTGACATGGGTTCCTAACACCAAACTCTGTTAGATTGCTACCAAACCCTTGTATTACTATTGTAGCAGATTTGGGATAACCCAATTAGTGTCCCACAAGTTTGATTACTTCCAGCAAGCACCAAAATCCTTGGGTTTCCACAGAAGTCCTTGGGGAATGTGCATTGATAGCCTTGGTTTATCCAAGGAAAAATTATTAGGCGTGAAGCACCCATAAATGTACTCTTGTAAAAGAATTGGCATGTTTGCCATCTGATTATTTGCCTTAGTAGGTCCCTAACTATATCTTGGGATAATTTAGGAAGATTCTGAAGTTGTTTGAAATTTTCTCTGTAAGTACTAGTCAAACTAGCTAGTTTTAGTGTCTACACTCTCTATTGTTTGTGTTTAATTTTGCAATCATTGAGTTAATGTGCCTATAATCATATTAGGTACATTACACCATTTATGTGGAGTCGGCAAGGAAATGTAGTATATTCATAGTTTACCAGCTACGAGTAACGCTCATCATCGTTCCATTCAATGAGAATCCTATCAGGTAGCCCATAGATGGGATTGATATCGACAAAAAGACGAGCAAAGGTGAATAATCCAATTGTGATACTGTTCGTGTCAGTCTTGCCTAAACTATTTCCAAGGGTAGCTAAACAATATAGAGTATAATAATCCAGGGCAAATTTGGAAGTCTTACACATATAGACATGGTCATAGAATACATGGACACCGGGCTAATGGTAGTCCTAGTCCTCCTCACTAGTGAACTTGACAATGAAGAATCCTTTGGAGGATAAAAACAGCTCATGACCTATAACCCTTATTTTATTGACCCATTCCCTCTGTGATCATGCAGATGGCCAAAGTTCGTTGAAACCACATATGAGAGTATGTTGTTTTGAGGTGAATGGCATGGGCGTAGACGTGAGGGTCTTCTACCTATGCAACTGGAGACCCATCACATTTATCCACTATAAAGGTGGAGATAGAGAGCTCCTTTGTTCTCGAAACAACAACATTGGAATCCGATGGAACCAAATTCCCTGACTTCACTACATTCATATGAGAGCATGGTGGGTTGAAGAAGAGCCCCTCAACACAAATAAGAGACTAGAGAGATGTTAGCTTCTTTGAGGTTTTCATAGTCCTAAAGAATGGTTCATTCCTTGAGCTGTCGACCTTCGAAGACAAGTCGTTGAATTCTTTGCGAAACCCTCACCACCTGGTGGATTTGATATTTGAGGGAGGTTACGGATTCAGAGTAGTGAGTTTGCAGGTAGAGGGAGGTTCCCTTTAAGGACCACACAAAGACAGAGAAGTCTGCAAAGAGATGTGGACGGCATGGAGGGAGAAAATTTGACTTGTATCATCATTCCTATGAAGGAAATGGCCATAGGAAGTCATAAGGATGACATTGATGGAGATTTGTTGGAGATCTGGCTGGAGAAAAATGGCAAGGGGTCGCTAAACTGAAACAAGTTGAGATGAATAAGCGAAGGGGGAGGACGGGCAGAGTGGTCGAATACGAAGGAAGCAAGCCTGATGCTGCGATTTCTATCCAGTCTACCAGGTGTAGAGGGCCCTGCATCAAGTTGGTATCAGAGCCACCCAATTCCCAGGTTTATCATGGAATCTCATATCTCTTATAATTATGCTTTAAAATATAAATCAGATGATGGTTCTACTTCTTCATCTTCCATGAATGTATTGTTTCCTAGCAAAGATATTCAATGGATAAATCATGGAAGTACTGAGTTTGTAAATAATGATATTTCCAAACCATTTGAGCTACCTTGCCTATCAGCTGATCGAATATATAAAGATATGTCCATGCTTCATTTAAAATCTAGACAGTTGTTTAAAGTCCGAGAAGGAATCAGTGAAGTTACTATAAATACCAGTTCTGTAGGCCAAACCCTTGGTCTGTTAGACCCTGCAGAAGTCAAGTATTACAAGAAAAAATATGGGAAAAGTTTTGTTAATTTGGGAAGGGCTCTTATTGGGGTCGAACCCCTAGTTCGACATGGGATTAATGCGACAACTCTCGTCTGTTGTTTAACAATCGTCACAACAAATTCATGGATACAATAATCAGAGGAGTGAAAATGCCACTCTCTAATGGAATCCAGTACCTGGACATCGTCCCTGGTTTTAATATCTCTCTTAATGATCCTTGGATTCACAAATTTTTAAAAGTAAAGATTTTTACCTCTGGTTTTGACATGAAACCCGGAGCTCTTAACCTCTGTATTCATCATTCTCTTGCTTTACGATTCACAAACACTGAAAACCCTATCAATCAGCTCCTTCCCCATGATCAAGATACTACTGTAGTCTTGGTCAAAAGTGATCCCAGGAATGGCGCCCTTGTGCCTTCCAAAATAACATGGAATCAACTCAGTTTCCCCCAGAATGGGTAATAGATTCCCCCAAGCAACCTCTTTCCCAAACTATTACCACTTCCGATATCTGAGAAACTTCCTCTTCTACGGTTATCTCTTTTCCTGCTTCCACAGCCCAACATAGTGTAAATATTCCTCTTCTCAAATCTAGATCCGTACGCGCTAATGTTTCAGAACCTCCTCTGGCCAGAACTATTTCTCTCAAAGAAACAGCATTCAGAGATCCCATCTGCCTACACGAAAAGGTTCCTGTAAATATTCCCCTTACAATTATCTGCCCCGACTTCCAATGCATGGTGCCCCCAAAACAACCAAGCAATAATAAACCTAGTGATAACAAACGGTCACAGAAATATCCTTGCCCAAACCCAGAGTGTGAGCCATCACCTTTAAGCTAATATCCGCATGAGACACATTTTATGATGGCATATTCCCCTCTAGGATGGTGGGAAGAAATTTTTCAGAGAGCATCCAATAGTATAATCATAATCCAGAAGGATGAAGTACTAGATGCCACCTCTTGACTAGACCAAATATTGTCAATCCAAAGACCCCATCAAGACCGGAAAGGACTTGGGTTTTGTCCTATCTCAAGCCATAAAAAACAACTACTTGACCTACCTTCCAGAGAAATGGAAAAGGCTAAGTAGTATCGGTTGGTTGCACAACAACAAAAGATACAACAAAAAATGGCTCTTCCCCCGTCAAGACTAAAACCATGTTCAATCAAAGATATCAGGGAGCCATCTTTGGCCCAGAAAGAGATCTTTGAAACCATTAAGTATGGTCATTCCCCTTTTAATTATAAGATGATGAAGAATCTCTTTTATTGGGATTTACATACTCATCCAGAAGTAGAGGAATTCTGGAATCAAGATCTTCCCAAAGGAGAAAGAAGAAGACTATCTGAAAGATGGCACTTTGAAATGGATTTCCGCAACTAGTGGATATCCTTCTGTGAATGGAGAAAGGAGTTCCAACAAACTCTTGCTATGATGCAATCTAGTCCGCCACCTAAAACCAAAAGAACAGAATCCAGAGGAGAACGGACCTCAAAAGGACATTTATGGAAAACTCCAACAGGAGAAGAAATATATACTGAGGCCAATTTCTCGCCATTCAGACCTATCAAGTTAGATTATGAAGAAGGATCTATGCCTGTAGCTCCGGTCATTCTCAATAATGACAAAGCAGAAAAGGCCAATCGGTCAAGCCTGGCATTAAAAGGACTAGCCATACAAAACATAGAACTTCAAAATGAAATGCCACGGGCAAGTAAAATTGATTCTTTGCAAATTCTTTGTAGAAGGATACACGATGAAATTCAACACATAAGAATTGATAATCCAAAACATGAACATTCTCCAGTCTCCGTTGAAGAAGTCAAGTCTATATGTGAATCTCTCAAATATGAACTTACAGATTCCATCTCAGACCTTGATAAGAATGTTGGAGATGCATTTTCCTACATAGCAGATAAAGTAAACGAAAATGCAAAAAAATTGGGAAAAATCTAGAAAGATGTGGATAAGCCCAAGATAGAACTGTCAAAGCTTGGACACTTTGGAGAATTCTCAGTGGCTAGGTCTTTGGGCATTCCATCCTCAGAATCTAGTCCCACTGGTAAAGAATTTTCCCTTATGGCAGTAGACTTAGGATGGGACTATAACAAACCCCGCAAATTTGTTCCCCTTGACCTTTATAAAGAATATTTAGGTTACCAAGAGTCTTATAACCCAAAGAATTTCTATTCTTGGAATCTAGATGACAAGAATGAGGGATAAATTCTTGATATGGTTAGTAAAATGATTATTTGTTTTAAGGCTTATATGTCCACAGGAAAATATGAACACGCTGATGCTCTTAATATTATCGTTTCTGGCTTTAATGGTAATTTGGGAGTATGGTGGAACACTCACCTCCCAACCGCTCAAAAGGTTGAAATCCAAAACAGCACCCAGCATGACAAGCCCAACATCATTGGTGCTCTATTAGCAGCAATCATTGCAGAATTTTGTGGTTATAGTGCCACCATGACTGATAAGCACAAACAAATCCTCCTTCAGCTCTACATCAAGTACGTCACTCAATTCCATTGGTATCATGAGCAATGGATCCACCGCATCTACCAAATTGAATCTCACTACACTGAAGAGAAGCTGTTTAAAGAAAAACATTTTGCAGGTCTACCCTCCAGTTTCCGGGAACAACTTAGAGACAAATTCCAGGAAGATATTTCTCGCCACACTTGGGGGCAATTTCGAGCTGCTGCTAAAAAGATCTTCTTCCAATATTGTGAAACTAAAAGGCTCGATAAAGACCTTTCCCACAACACTTCTTTTCATGGCAGTAAGGAAGTTTGCAGAATGTTTGGTATAGAACCACAAAAAAGTCCACATAAGAAAAAAAAGCACCATTCAAGCCATAGGCTATTCCATAAGAAGCCTAAAGGAAGACAAAGTAACAGATGGAAACCAGAAGAAACCCACGGAAGAAAAGAACCAGATTATAGAAAAGAACCAGAGAAAAGAAAAATTAAATGCTTCTATTGTGGTAAAGAAGGCCATACTGCTCCCAAATGTTAAAAAAGAACCAAGATTACCAAAGGAAGCAAAAGGGAGCTAGGACATGTACAAACAAGGAACAGATGTTTCCCAAGGCCGAGCCATTTGATGACAATTTCAAAGGTCCCCCTAGAAGAGGGAGACCCAGGCACCAAAATTTGATGCATGCAGAAGTATTAAGTCCAAAAACTTTTGAATATGAGTCAGATGAGTCGGGAGATGCTGAACTCATGCTTATCCACCAAATGTATGAAAGGCCATGTAAGTGTGGAGGAGAATGCCAAGAATGTCAGGAAGAACAAGAAACATATGAGTTAGAAAGTTCTCCCCAATCAGATGAGAAAAGGTTGTTTACTGCATGGACCAAACAACATCCGAATAATGAATCTCCTTCTGAAATAGAGTCAGAAGAAGTAAATTGCTTCATGGTCAGAACAAAAGAAGATCCAAAAGATGTAATAAAGAAAGCAATAGCCCAAATGAAAGAGGGAAATAGGAAGGATGAATTGGTGAACAACTTTAATAAAATTTTCCTTGATGATCGAAAAGGAAAAGGAATAAAAGGTGCCAGATAAAAATTTAGAAGAAAATATGTACATGATTCAGAAGAAGAGGAATAGGAGGACTCAGATAAGGAAGACAACAAGTGGACATGGAAGGCAGCAAACTTGCCTAGTATGGAGAAATTTTTTTACCCCATTCTTACAAAGATGCACCAAGAGCCACAAAAAATGGATTTGGCAACACTTCATAAGGAACACCTGAAATTAGTGCAAGAAGTCAAAGAGCTCAGAATTATAGTTGAGAAGCTGAAAGGACAAGCAAAAAAATCTCAACCAGAGCTACCACGACAAGAAGATGAAATGCATCTCATGATGGCTGTCCACTAGAAGACAGTAGTAAAATTATAGATCAAAGTACATGAAGATAACATAATGGTGCTAGCATTGATCGACTCAAGAGCAGACATGTGTTTTCTCAAGAGGAAGTATGTTGACCCAAATTACTGGGAACCATGCCAAGCTCCAGTCAGAGGTTTTGGAGGAAGAAAAGTAGTAGAATATAATACCAGCCATGGAAAGGTATGCCTTGGAAATATCTGTATAAATTGTATTTTCTTACTAGTAGAAGATGACTTTGCACACGAATGTGTAATAGGAACTAGTCTATTGTCAACCACCATCCCTCATGGAGTAAAATATGATGATAAAGGGAAAATTGGATACCATTTTACTATAAGGAAAAGGCAGGTTTTCCTCCCACTAGTACATATAGAAGAAATTACACATTCCATATGGAACTTAGAACTTGATACTATGAAGCATTTCAAGGCCCAAATCAAAGAAAAGGGAAATCAAATCAAGGCCATAAAAAGAGCTGAACACTTACACAGGATTGAGGATGAATTGAAGGCTCCTGAAAGGCAGAAAAAGATTGAAGAAATTAGAAAATAGTATGCTGGAAAAGTATGCCATACCACTCCTAATGCATTCTGGCATAGAAAGAAATTTTGGGTAAACCTAAAATATAAGGAAGGGTACCAAGGGAATCCAAGCAGAAGCAAAGCAATCCCCATGAATAAGGAATACAGAAGTCTTTGCAAAAAATAAATCCAGGACTTGCTTAGTAAAGGACTTATCAAGCATTCAAGAAGCCCATGGTCTTGCTCAGCCTTCTATGTAAATAAACACTCTGAGCAGCTTCGTGGAGTACCAAGGATGGTGATCAATTACAAGCCACTCAATGATGCCCTGGAATGGGTAAGGTATCTAGTCCCAAATAAATCTGATCTGATCAAGAGAATTGCAGGAGCAAAGATCTTCTCCAAGTTCGACCTGAAATCCGACTTTTGACAGATTGGAATCAAACCAGAAGACCAGTTCAAGACAACCTTCAATGTTCCACACGGACAATACGAATGGAAGGTAATGCCTTTTGGATTAAAAAATGCCCCTTCAAAATTTCAAAGAATCATGGAATCTGTGTTGGAACCATATATGGATTGGCTCATGGTCTACATTGATGATATTCTTGTATTTTCAAAATCTATTGACGAGCATATGAAGCACCTTACAACCTTGCTCCATGTCCTATACAAGAACAAATTTGTGCTACCTGAGAAAAAGATGAAACTATTCCAAACAGAGATCGAGTTCCTAGGGCAAAGAATAAAGAATGGAAAGATTGAAGTTCAACAGCATGCTATTTATTTTGTTGATAAATTCTCAGATGTAATTATAGAGAAAAAACAGTTGTAGAGATTCCTAGGCTGCCTAAATTATGTAACATCATATTATGAAAATTGTGCACAAGATAGGAAGCTGTTAAATAAACGACTGGGAACAAATCCTCCACCATGGACATAGAAGCATACAGAAGCAGTCAAGAGGATAAAAACCAAGGTAAAGACTCTCCCTGTTTTACACATAATAGATGAAAGTCTGATGAAGATCTTGGAGACAGATGATGCATCAGAAGAAGGATGGGGAGCAGTCCTGAAACAGTGTCGAATAGATTGCAACGGCACTAATGAAGAAGTAGTCTGGTATGCATCGGGGCTATGGAATGATGCCCAAAGAAAATATCATACTATTGACAAAGAGAATAAGGCATGTCTGAATGCCATCCAGAAGTTTGACATACACTTAATGAATAATAAGTTCCGAATCAGAACAGACAACTACACAATGAAATTTGTCCTAGAAAATCCAATAAAAAACTCCACTACTAAAGCCAAGTTCGCGAGATGGTAGCCCATGTTTTCTCAATATGAGTTTGAAATCCAGCACATCAAAGGAACCCGAAATTGTATTGTAGATTTTCTTACAAGAGAACAACTATAGGATAAATATGGGATTGCATCCCCCAGTTGTATGATGATGATAACAGAATGGTATGAAGGAAGTGACTCCTACAGATACGTTGATGATGAAATGAGCTGGGAATATTATACGAAACAATGGAAACCCACTCGGCAGCTGAGGTCCACAGAAGTCTTGGATGAGAATTTACAACACCCAAATTTGTTGATAAAATTAGTACCAGAACACAGGAGATATCCAACATCAACCTGTGGGGTTCCCAACATGGTCTATGGCCGACAATTGAGATAGGCCATTGATTCCTCACATGTGCTACAAACAAATTTCCAGGACCTGAGACTCCTCAGCACTGAATCAGCACTAGGACAAGTCCTAGAACAATATTATTGTATCAATCACATGCGCACCTTAGCCTCCTGGCCAGGAAATGACCCTACCCTCATTTTCCCCCTCATTGATGTAAATTATGAAAAGTACAAAAAATTGTGGCAGGACTTCCTAAAGAAGGACAACCGAGACCATGAATATTTTACAAAGATAAAGTTTGGTCTGCAAAAGGCACATGTGCTGAACGGAATCCCAGACTGGACACATTGTTGGCGGAATGACTTTGGCCTAAGCAGAAGCGGAGTGGACCCTGCCATTATACAACATGAGCACACGCAGTACTGTATTCCCCGCTCTAAGGTCAAGGACATGTATACCAGCAAAGTATGTGATGACACACATTTGCTTCAAACCTTTATATACAATAAATTTCAGTGGCTTGTGAAAGCAAAGATCCGTGTACAGACACGACAAGGACAACGAATCATTATAAGGAGCATGTACACCAAGATGTGGGATCCCTCATATCAACGAAGATATGGACAACAGTATGATGATATGATCGATTGGCCTCAAGAAAGGTCTGCTTACAGTTTCTTGATTGATTAAATGGTTTCCATGGGATTCCCTGAAATATCCACTTTGTTTCCTTTATTTTGGTTTCCGTGGGATTCCGTGAAATCTCCACTTTGTTGTACTATCAGTCGTAGTGCCACTCTATTTGGTTTTCATGGGATTCCCTAAAATCTCCACTTTGTTGTACTGCTAGGTTTAGTGATTTTTTCTTACTTTGTTGTTCGAATCTGCTTTTAAAGATGTTCTGAGACTCAGGACACTTTCCCGACTTTTGGTGCGATTTGACCCACATCTCAGACAACTTTTACGAACAAACAAATCAGAAGGACGATTTGTTTCCTACAACTGCTTGTTCGAGGAGATTCCTTGCTTCAGCATGAAGGAACCATCTCTCTTTCAAAACTATAAATAAGGAGTCTCTCCTCTCATTTTGGGCATCGTGTATCCGAGAGTAGAGAGTCTAGAGCCTTAAGTCTTGTCTGAGTACGCTCTGCAAGTGCATCTTAGTCTGATCACATTGCATCAGAAAGATCTTTTTTAGGAAGTTGAGTCTAAAGGAATTGTGATTATGCTTTGTGAATTGCCTTATGGGTATAATATCGCATCAGAAAGCATTCTGATAATATCTGCTCTATAATATTTCTGCTGCAAAATTAATAAAATTTCCGGGTACCATTCCGAGTTCGAAGTTTGTGTATTTTTGGTCTGTCTAAAGCCGTATCACCCCTTAGCCCGGATCTGTAATTCCCTAGCCATCTCACAAGATTCTTCACTCTGGTTGTGAAAAGCATCCGTCCGCGAAGTAAGTCCTAGTAGAGGTCATAGCGCATGTTCGACATTACAAGGAGTGATTGAAGAAAGGTAGCAGGCTTGTGAGTTGCACATATTCAGCGAGAAGGAAGCAAACCCGATGCTGCGATTTCTATCCAGTCTATCAGGTGTAGAGGCCCCTGCATCAAGTTTGAAGCGTGTGAGGCACTCTAAGGGAAGGTTGAAGAGGAAGCTAGGGTTTCATCGAAACTTTGATGATAGTTAATGAAGTTCAAATATTATCGTTAATATTCTACTTTATCATATTCATCTTTTAGATTATAATCTTTTCTTTTTTGCTATGAACATATGATCTAACACCTATTTATGCATTAAACACACGTAATTCACGAATGGGGCAGTTTTACATCTATGGTATCATTTCGATTTTAGCGTTTTAGTTTTGTATAAGTGTATTCACCTTCCTTTCCACCTATCTTTGTGCATAAACTTGCCTTGTTTATTTTTTAAACATTTTTTTTAGATAAACAAATTATGCGCGAAAAATACCATTTAGCATTCACTACAATATATTGAAGAGAAAAATAAATCTGAATTATATTGAAGCCGTTAAAGTATGAGGTGTTGCTGTTTACTTAATCGGTTCAGTGACGCTTCGCTTGGCATTCATTTGTTTATTTGCTCCTGAAATGCCCTTTAAAATATGGCCAGCAATGAAGACACAAAATAAACTGAGAAGCCTATCAAAAAATTAGCCACTGAAGACTCGGCCAGTGCAAATGGACGAATTAGAAGATCAGACGAGCGATGCCTGTTTCATCTTCCTCAGGGCAATTTTGTTATTCATTTCAATAGTTGGACTTCTAACCTTCGTAAGGAACAAAATCAACCCGCGCCTAGTAAGGATGAATCTATACATGGTTATTCCCTTAGTAATCATCATATATATCATTGTATTGTTTCTAGCTTCCAGGCTTTCCTCTCTTATTATAGGGTTCTCAGTACAGAAATGACCAGCTGAATAACACGAGTAAATTGTCAATGGATAACGAACTCGCAGACCCGGTCTTGTTGTCAGGGTTTATTTCATTCATATGTTCTTCCAAATTAAAAACTGAAAATCCAGGCCATCAACCATATTAAACGGGGAAATTCTTGCCTGGTAGAGTTCTTCTCAACGTGGCTGAGGCTGAATGCATGATTTTTTCAATCGCAGGATATGGCTTAATGGATGTATTTTTTTTAACGTTATAAAGATAAACGTTGTACATTATCTAATATAGATTGAATAATTAGGTATTATATCATTATATTAAATTACATGTATGTTAACATTCTGAAATGATCACAGTGAAGTACTGTGCATTGCTCTTAAATACATGTTAAAGCTTAAACTTGAATTTCATGTTTATTTTAACACAACTTAAACATGTAACATCCAGGAACGTTTCATTTCATTAAAAATAGTATCAATTTTCAGTTGAATCTTCTATATCTTTAATACATACATAGACCTGTAATGTCAACGTTTCCTTTTTAAAATGTTAATTCATTAAATAAAGCTTGTTATAACCTAGGATCATCATTCATACCAGCAGTAACATCGTTTAAAAGTTTTAAATTTGTAAAGCAAATAATTAGGCAACTGTCACAATGTTTCTTTCTTCTAAAAAAAGTGTTATTCTTCTACACTTTTAATGTTTTGACTTAGTTATTTTATCTTACTTTTCTTTTCTTTTCTCTTTTTTTTTTCGTGAAAATGGAAACCCATTAATATTTGTACCAAGAGAGTGTTCGCAGTCTTATCAATTGAGCTAATCCTTAGGACTAGATTTAAAGTTTTCTTATTTTGTTGTGAATAATTTTTTAAATTAAAAATAGATTTTAAATTAAATTAGTTTTATTTAAAACTCAAAATATTTTATCAATGTTCAAATCTTTTTTATAGTAGTTCATCAAATGTATGCAAGTTTGATATTTCTGATTATTTGATCATTTGAAAAAAAAAAAAAAAAAAAAACACTTATTATAACTATTCATATGCAATAATAAAATGAAAAAGAAGCATGTCAAAACTATCTAAAATTAGCACATGCACTTAATGTCTCATTGAATGTGGATAGAACACAAGTTAAATTATAATGTCTCATCTTTATGCCATCTTTTGTGGAATCTAGGAAGATGACCCTTCCTAATCCATTCCAAATTGTAAACTTTAACTAACACAATTTAGGGAGAGAAATTACTATTATAATAAAAATCCCTATAAAATCATATCGTATCATTATTAAATAATAATATTACACTATCGGAATAAATATCGTACGGCCTCATTATTATACTGGTCGTCCAGTATATATTGTATTCGATTTTAGGTCAACCATTATTAGTTTTTACTTTGACTCAAAATTTATTTCGCTTTTCCGAACTCTTACATTAGAGATAGGGTTTTTTTATTTTTCTCTAATAAAACAAATTCATATATCGAATAATCATTGGCTTTTCAATTCAGGGTCTTATTTCCCAGGTGACGATGGGATTATTGACAACTCGAAAGATTTTTAATGCAAAGCGTAAACATTTTACATTACACCGTCTTCCTGCACCTTCCTGAACCGCCAGGTCATCATATTTTCAATGCAGAGCATAAAATTTTTACATAAAGCCACCTTCCTGCACCTTCTTGCACTGCCAGTTCATCTCACTACATTGAATAATACCTTAAGCACACTGCCTTACTAAACACCCTTCTTGCACCATCTCATTGCTCTTTACAAGCCATTACATTGGCATGCCTTACTGAACCGCCTTCTTGCGTCGCCTTCTTTATCTTTACAAATAGTTACATCGGCATGGCCGTTGCATATTGTAGTGCCTACAAATTAGTACGGAAGTGAGGTTGAAGGTCTGCTTACGCTCAATTTGTTGCCAGATGTTGATGCTGCTCAATTCCATTTCCATGGAAAAACTTGGCATTGTAAAGCTGCACGTGCGCCATGTATTTCTTTTGCTTAATATTTTAGTCATCTACCCCACAAGAGGGATGAATCATGAAAGCATAGTTCAAATTTGTGTATTAGCATCAACAAATTTGCTCACAGGTAATTATTAGTTTCAAACTCCACACAAAGGTAATTATTAGTTGCAAACACAATACAAAGTTGCAGGCATTTGATATGAAATACAATTTCTTCTTTCTTACCTCCCATATGATCATGGAATCCTAATTTATTCTTTTATTTCTTTGTTGGGCGTGATTCTAGCAACAAGGCTAGTACCATTACTGCAAAGCATTCCTTCCACTTAGTAAATTTTTGCAATCTTTGGGCTTCCCTTGCTAAAGCCTCAACTATTGCATCATCAATTTCCCTCTTCCACCATTACTCTACTAGAGTATGAGAATCATAATGCCTGAAGGAAGGCATGCTTGGATTTATTGTAAACATAAGGATCCATTAGTCTATATTAATGGGAGAAGTTTGTTATGTTGGTTGTGGAGCCTGATCTCCCAGATTCAAGGATATTATTATTCATCTGTGTTTGTAGCTGAGTTTTATATGATATGCAGGTGGACTGTACACTCACCCTAGCAGGGGGCTATGGGGGGCATCGCCCCCCCACGGGGTTCTAAGGAGACCCATCCCCCCTGGCTGGGGGGGCCGGGGGCGAGCAGGTCCTCGAAGGAATTTTTTGGAGTTGTTTTACGGGCCCATGGTTTTGGGTAACCCATGGTATTCCCTTTTATAAGAAAGACATTGTAATATGGCTAGGGTTGATGCATTAGGTATTATGCATTGTAAATATCTCTAAGATCGTAAAGAGAGACTCTGGGACAGTGAAAAGGAAGTGCAGCGGATGTGCTGCACGTTGTATTCATTCATTTGCTGGATGGTGTAATAATAAGGATTGGCAATTTCACTGTGGATGTAGCCCATCTTGTGTAACATCCCAAAAATCACAAAAATTAAAATTTTTTGATATAGCCTAATTCATAAGAAAAATGCTATCTATGGAATGAAAGTTATTTAACTAATAGATAATAACTGCTTCATAAAATTATCGTATTTATTATTGAACATAAAAAGATAGTTGATTATAAATAAGATGTAACAAAACAATGTTTATTTCGTTATGTGTAATGATCTGGTAACAATACTGATGAATTGTTTGCATATTTCTGAAGGGGTTCCTACAGGGTGCCCTTGGGTTTACTTAGCTTTGATAGCTTAAGCATTGTATTCTTTTCTTTCGCAGATCTGTACGTAAGGTAATAGAGTAATTCCAGTATTTCAAGACAAGTTATAAGCTTTAGCTAGTCGTCTTTGTTTTTAAGATAGATGTATATACTGCCGTGCATGAAGATGGCGATGGTATGAAGTTCCCAGCTTTCTTGATCAACTTGTATCATTTTATACTAACACTTGTAGATGTTTGCACTATGCTTCTATTGTAACTTTTGGTAGATTCATTAGAATTACATCTTATAATAACAGTTGTGAAAAAGCAACAAGATTGAACTAGATTTACTTTAGTGAAAGTGATAACAGAAATCTTAAGATGATATCCAAATTACAACATGGATGAACATTGATTGATCTTGGTAAATAATATAAGTTGACCATTTATATATATATGGCGTATCGAATTTATTCAAATTTATGGATGTATTGTTAAAGTTCTGTTAGGTCACCTTATAGGCAAGATGTTGCCTAGTTTAAGTGATTGCGACAATATTCCAATTGTTATCCAACCCTAGTTTTCTAAGCGGATTAATGTTAGAGTTTATAACACATTAGCATTATGCAAAATGTCTTAACTTATGAAATCATAATTCATTCTATTATATGAATGAATTATATGTTTAAAGTTTAAGTGCCTACAAACTGAGGCTTGTGTTGATATTCTACACATGCTTGATATATGAATTTATCGTAGCTTTTGATTTGCAATGTATAATTTCTATGAGAAAGTATTGGGTATTGAAAACATGATATGCATATCGTATGGTTCGAATTGCAATGCATATATGCTATGTGAACTAGAACATGGTTTGAAACTTATAGCGTGAATGTATTATCGTGATATGATAATATCTCATGGTTGAAACTATACAACGGTTGTATTATGGTAGTGATATTATATTACCCTATGGTTTGAAAACTATGCCACGAGTTGTCTTACAGTTGTAATGTAGTAGTGATATAATCCCGAGATCACGCTATAACCATAACTTGGCGTTGTCATGAATTTAATGCAGTTGCAGGAAATGGCCTGGCAGTTGATACATGAGACCTGGTATTAAATGTAAACCCTATGCAATGGTAGTGGTTTGTCTTGATGGCATCGACGTGTGTCCAGCTCCACGTGATATAGTTGATAAAATGGTAAGAACTCGCCGAGTTGTAGGCTCTGCCCTGGTGATATGGCACTCCAACTATGCTAGTTATTTAATGATGTAATAATGGTGATTGATCGTTTCTCTGCCTTGGTACTATCGTGGCTTTGCTGGCCTAATCTTGATCGTTGATCTGTTTGTCTTGATCATTGAGGTCTAAAACGCTAAGGCAGTCTTGCAATATTGTTTGTTGTTTTCCTTAACGCATTCATTTGGAGTTTTTGTTTGGGGAAGAGGCCGACACGCCACTGGATAGCAAGGATCGACCCTGGGTGGTTTGTTGATGGCTCTGTAACTCCATTCTCTGTAATTTTTATGGTGAAACCTACTGTGTAAGTTGCTTGGGTTTGATGAGTGTAAGGCAATGAAGCCCCTATGGATTTCGTGAGGTGACAGGTTAGGTTTTCGGTGAGGTTTAGGCTCCGAGTTTGGTAAAGGTTCAGTTGCATGCCGCCTTGTTGCATTGGTTGGAGGAATTGGAAGCATGAAGCATTCCATCCATCTGTCAAAGTGAAGGTAATTCAACTCATAAAAATGTTTATGTAATACGGTTTTGGTTTAATAATATTCGTTGGAGTCTCGTTTTTAACTTATTGCAGTTCATGTGGCAGGTACTGCCTTCGTTGTGGATTTTACAGTGTTGGGTTTTGATGGCAATGAATGGCACGCTAAAAAAAATGGTAAGCCCCGGTGGCAAAACACTCCGTAGGTTCTCTTGGCAGATTTCTGGCAAACGTTTGAAGTTGTAACAACTTTGTCCTGGAAATCATGGTTCAAAAGCCATGTTGTTTTGTGTTACGCCTGTGTTAGGATGCCTCTCGGCTTGCAGAGTCGATGTAATAGTTTTGTAGGTTACTGTACAGTGTTTTGGATTCTGATTTTGAACTGGGCAATGTACCTCTGTCAATGAGGGTTTCAAACTCTGTTGAGTTGATAATAAAAGTATGTTTACCAATCTATGTTGTAGTAACTGTTTTGTGTTCATTGATTTGGGGATTGGCCCGTGAACAAAACCTGTGACTTGTCGAATTAAAAAGTGGAAAGAAATTGTGTGTTAGAAGACCTCTGCATTCGAATTTGATGTAATACGTAAATAGTTTGTGCAACTAGGTTTTAACACACCTGTTACTATCATTTTCTTTTATGGCCTAAGAACTTATGAATTGTTTAAACAATGGGAAAGGGAATTGTGTGCTATAAATGGATAATGAAAAATACTACTACTCTCATTTAAACAATGGTTATATGTTTGTAATACATGATAGGCTTCGGCCTATGTGCAGCTTCGTCGATTTGTAAGAGATGTTTGTGTTTTCGATCTATAAGCCTTGTCAAGGGTTAGGGTTTGACTTTGTTTAAAATGTATGGATATTAGTTGACTCATCAACAAGCCCTCGGCAATCCCCACTTGTTTTTACTTCTGCTATTTAGAGGCATTATGTTGTTAATAAAATAATGGAAATTTGAAATGGTAGGGAGTTTGTTTAACTAGCTCGATTATGTAGAAAAGAGTTGTAGAAGTGTGTTTTTGTTTTATGGCAAAATGAACATGTGATTTGGACAATAGTTTAGAACTGTTTAAATAAAAGATATCTTTTAATATCCTTGCTGCTATCGTTTGATAATAAATTCAATAGTTTGAAGTTTGGTTTTGAAAGTGAAATATGTAACCCTAGGTTTGTAATATGAGACTTCTGTTTGCTTATCTATCTTGTATGTACAGTAATGGAAATAACAGTAGATTATAGTAATTTTTGAGAAGAAAATAAATGGAAACTATAAACCTTAAATTGAAACTTGAAAATGACATATTAGTTCTGTATGATGAGATTATGCAATCATTTTTTATTCTGTATCAGCAATGATCTCAATAATAATTATAAAGCATAGTAATAACCTTTAAAAATAGTGAACTTACTATTTGATAAAAAATAGAAGTAAGAAGAGTACTGTAAAGAATTGCAGTAAATAACATTAATTACTATCAGTAGATAAATTAACAAAATATACAGAATGGTACTTCCATCATCTTGGCAATTTGCCTATCATATCTATCTACCTTAATTTGTCTCTGTACTAGAGAACGATGCTGTTCCTTTTTGCATGGGGAAAAATGCAGAGACTATTTTATTCAATCAAATCAAATTCATATAGAATTATTAATTTACTTAGGAAACTGAAATAACTTATAAAAATAAAACAGTAAAAATTAATATGTGACAAAACTTTAAGATATATGAAAATAGATGAGATAATGGAACCTGTAGATGAATATAGGACCAGAAAACACCCAAGGAGGCCTGTTCCTCCCAAGCTATTCTAGAAGAAGCAACTGCTGGCTTGTTGTGAACCCCTGAGCCTGATTACTGAACCAATAAGTGGGTGGAATCTGTGTAGAAGCAAGGCACTCAAATGCCTTCAACACTCAGCATCAACCTCCTGAAATAACATGCCTTCTCCACTCGACATCAACCTCCTGAACTCAATAAGAGTTTGGCAGACTCACAACATGATCAACAACATAGCATATCCCCTCATCAAATCTCTTGGGTGCAAACATAGCAAAACCCCAAGGTAAATTTCCTCGTCAGAAAAAGTGATGAACCTCAGTTCAAAATTTGATGGCTATTATATAGAGTGCTTAGGTCTTTAGTGGTCAGTTTGGAATAAATGAGCCTCAAGCTCCAGTCCCATCTTTCAGGGCACTATGACCACATTTCAAGGGAGTTATCCCATACCAACAACTAGTTAGTTGCATCATGATGCTGCCACTTGTCCATTTCCTTCTACCCCAGATTCCATTCCACCTAGTGGTTCGGTAACCACTCTTTCAACAGTCCTCTTAGGTGTTTGTCTCCTATTTTATTTATTTAATAATAATATATTGTGCAAATTACAGTCATCCTTGGACACCTGTCCAACATAAAACTTTACAATAAAAGTTATCATAATGTTTGCTAACACAAAATGTTTTTCAGCAAAAAGGGTATGTTACATCTTGGGTGAACCACGATATACTGTTGTCTCTCTTGTAATATGTTTGTGTGATTGTATTTGCATCTTGCTTATTTTTTATCGCTCTGCGATCCTATTTTTCTAACAATTGGTATCAAAGCCAAAGGTCGAAACCAGGGTTTCTGGTTTGAGTGGGAGCAATGGCGGAAGAGGGAAAGTTTAAGGTCGATAATTTTAATGGCCAAAACTACCAGTTATGGAAGATGCAAATGGAGGACTATTTGTATCAAAAGGATCTATTCCTACCATTGGGAGGAAGAGAAAAGAAACCAACGACTATGAAAGACAAAGAATGGTAGGTTCTTGACAGAAAGGCACTGGGAATAATACGACTGTCCCTGGCTTCGTTGGTGGCTTTCAATATCTCAAAATAAAGGACAACAAAGGGTTTGATGAGCGAATTGGGTAAGCTGTATGAAAAACCCTTGGCCTCCAAGAAGGTATTTCTAATGAAGCGTTTATTTAATATAAAGATGTCTGAAGGTGGATCTGTTGCTGATCATTTAAATGAATTTAATACGGTTACAAATCAACTAAGTTATGTAAGTGTGAAATTTTATGATGAGGTTAGTGCTCTTCTAATCTCGTGTTCATTGCCAGAAAGATGGAATGGCTTGGTCATGGCTGTAAGTAACTCTGTGGCTGGTTCAAACACCTTGATATTTGATGATGTTGTTAGTGTTATTCTTAGCAAGGAAATGCGAAGAAAAAGCATAGGTGAGACATCAGGTAATGCGTTGACCATGGAGAGCAGGGGAAGACAAAAGGAGAGAAGAAAGAGCCAAGGTAATCACCAAGTCTAAAATGGGGAGATCCAAGTCCAGAATGGGAAAGATAGAGTGTTGGAACTATGGAAAGAAAGGACATTTGAATAAAGACTGCAGATCTCTAAAGAAGAAAGGAGATGGACAACAGGAAACTACCCAGGAAGCAAATGTAGTAGGTGACGTGTTACAAGATGCTTTGATTCTTGTATTAGATAATACTAGTGATTATTGGGAGTAGATTCAAGGGCTTCATGTCATGCTACACCCCATAAGAAATATTTTCATGATTATGTTCCAGGAAATTTTGGACATGTTTTATTGGGTGATGATGAGCCATGTAAAATTGTTGGAATGGGTAAGGTATGGATAAAAATTAAAAATGGAACTGAATGGCTACTGAAATATGTAAGGGATATTCCTGCTATGAAAAGAAATATGATCTCAACATGGTAGTTGGGATATGGCGGTTGTTTATCTACGTTTGGAGAAACATGTAGGAAAATCACTCAAGGATCAATGGTGATACCAAAAGGAGACAGGGTAGGTACGTTGTATTTATGTCCTCATAATACTGACTATTCTATCTCTTTAGCTTCCACAGGAGTAGATACAACATTGTGGCATCATAGGATTTGCCACATGAGTGAGAAGGGGATGGAGATTCTCCACTCAAGGAAGCTGCTGCCAGATTTGAAGTAGGTAAGTTTGGAATTATGTGAGAACTTTGTTTATGGAAAACAGAAGATAGTCAGGTTTCTCAGGGCTGGGAATCAAAAGAAGACTGAAAAGTTAGAGCTTGTGCATACAGATGTATGGGGACCGGCTCGGGTATAATCTCTTTGTGGCTCTCATTATTATGTTACATTTATTGATGATGCAACTAGAAAAACTTGGGTTTATTGCATTAGATATAAATATAATGTGTTTGCTATTTTTAAGAAGTGGAAAGCTTTGGTTGAGAATGAGACAGGAAAAAGGTTGAAGTGTCTCAGATATGATAATGGAGGTGAGTACTGCAGCAAGGAGTTTGATAGTTACTGTTCATACCATGGGATTCGTAGAGAGAAGGAAGACCAAGGAACACCACAAGAAAATGGTGTGTCAGAAAGAATGAATAGAACGATCATGGAGCGTGCAAGGTTATGATATTGCATACAGGATTTCCCTTACAGTTTTGTGAAGATGCTGTAAATACTGTTGTTTACTTAATAAACAGAGGGCCTTTAAGTGCTTTGGATGGCAGTATTCCAGAGGAGGCATGGACAGATAAAAAGGTAAATTACTCATTTATGAGAACTTTTGGTTGTGAAGCATTTGTCCGTATTGATAAAGATAATAGAACAAAGCTTGAAGCTAAATCCAAGAAATGTACCTTTATTGGATATGGGGTTAATAATTTTGGTTATCGCTTATGAGATTATGAAAATAACATAATCATTAGGAGTAGAGATGTGATAATCAATAAAAAGGTCATGTATAAAGCTAAGTTGCAGGGAAAGAAACAGGAAAATGAAAGCATAGAGTACACAATACTTGATAAAATTAAAGAAAATGAAGTTCCAAAGGTGCCAGAAAATCAAGAATAGCAGCAAGTACCTGAAACTCTTGCAAGTGTAAGAAGATATACCAGGTTAATTAGACTCCCTGAAGGATACTCTCCTTCAATGTATTATTTTTTTATGACTGATGTTGGTAACCAGAATGTTATGAAGAAGAAATGTAGGTGGAAACTAGAAAGAAGTGGGACCAAGGCATGAATGAGCAGATGGACTCATTGGTAGGAAACCAGACTTGGGATTTGGTTCAGTTTCCTACTGGTAAAAGAGCATTGCAGAACAAATGGATTTACAGGTTGAAGGAAGAAGAAGGAGGTAAGAATCAGTACAAGGCCAGACTTGTTGTAAAGGGGTTTCCACAGAAGAAAGGTATAGATTTTGATGAAATATTTTCTCCTGTTGTTAAGATGACTTCAATTAGGAATATTTTAAGTCTAGTGGTGGTAGAAGATTTGCACATGAACAGTTAGATGTAAAAACAACCTTTCTCCATGGGGATTTGGAGGAAGAGATATTAATGCAGCAACCACAAAGGGTATGAGGTCAAAGGGAAGAAGAATTCGGTATGCAGGTTGAAAAAGAGCTTGTATGTCTTGAGGCAAGCTCCAGGGCAGTGGTATTTAAAATTTGATAAGTTTATGACAGAACAATGTTATAGTAGATATCATTTTGACCATTGTGTTTATTTCAAGAGGCTAGATAATGGAAGTTATATTACCTTGTTATTGTATGTGAATGACATCCTTATTGCAGGGTCTAACATGCAGGAAATAAATGTGCTCAAAAGGAAGTTAGCAAATTCATTTGCGATGAAGGATTTGGGTGCTGCAAAGAAAATTCTTGGTATGAGAATAACAAGAGACAGGAAAAATCGCAAATTGACATTGTCTCAGGGTGAGTACATACAAAAGGTGTTGGAGAGGTTCAGAATGAAGAATGCAAAACCAATTAGTACACCTTTTTCCAACCATTTCAAACTAAGTAAGGAAATGTGTCCCAAGATACAGGAAGAGATAGATTACATGTCCAAGATTCCTTATCAATCAGCAGTTGGAAGCTTGATGTATGCCATGGTGTGCACAAGACCAGATATTGCACATGCAGTGGAAGTTGTGAGCAGATATATGAACAATCCAGGTAAAGAACATTGGAAGGAAGTATAGTGGATTCTTAGGTATATGAGATGTACTACCACTCATGCATTATGTTTTGGAGGTTCAAACACTGTTCTACAGGTATATGTTGATCCATATATGGCAGGTGATAAAGATAGTAGGAGGAGAACCACAGGGTATGTGTTAACTGTAGGTGGAACAACACTAAGCTATATTTCAAAACTGCAAAAGGTTGTTGCACTTTCAACAACGGAAGCAGAGTATGTTGCTGCTAAAGAGGCTAGTAAGGACATGATTTGGTTGCAGAGGTTTATGGAGGAATTGGTTAAGAAGAAGAAGGATAGTAGGTTGTATAGTGACATCCAGAGTGACATTCATCTTGCAAAGGACTCAACATTCCATTTCAAGACTAAACATATACAACTCAAGTACCATTTCATATGCTCTGTTTTGGAATATGAACTATTGAAGATGGAAAAGATACATACTAGCAAAAATCCTACAGACATGTTCACAAAGGTACTGACCAGAGAGAAACTGAGTTCCTGCTCGGTTTCAGTTGGCCTTCTAGCATGAAGGTGAATATGATAAATTTTCCAAGTCCAAGGTCCAGCAAGTGCAACAACGATGGAGTTGTTGTGATCAGTTTCCAACTAGGAGATTGTTGGTTGTGGATCCCGATCTACCAGATACAGAGATATTATTATTCAGCCATGTTTGCACCCTAGTTTTATATGATATGCAGGTGGAATGTAAACTCACCCTAGTGGGGGGGAATCACCCCCCCACTGGGTTCCAAGGGCTAGTGGGGGTTCATGGGCGAATCCCCCAAAGGAAATTTTTGGGGTTGTTTTATGGGCCCATGGTTTTGGGTAACCCGTGGTATTTTTCCATGGTATTCCCTTTATAAGAAAGACATTGTAATATGAATAAGGTTGATGTATTAGGTATTATGCTTTGTAAAGATCTCTGAGATTGTAAAGAGAGACTGTGAGACAGTGAAGAGTAAGTGTAGCGGATGTGCTACATGTTGTATCCCTTCATTTGCTGGATGGTATAATAATAAGGACTGACAATTTCAGTGTGGAGGTAGCCCATCTTGTGTGAACCGTGATATATTGGTGTCTCTCTTCTAATATGTTTGTGTGATTGTATTTGCATCTTGTTTATTGATTATTTCTCTACGATCTTGTTTTTCTAACATGTTACTATAGTATTATGCTATGTTAGAATACTTAGAATATGCATGAACATATAGCAATATGTTTGCTAACATGTAAAACAAAATCTACTATTCTATCATTTTATCCATATAAGCAACAAATAATCATGTAAGAAATAAGAAACAAGAGAAAATAATAATACACTAGGTATATGTGATAAAACCCCAAATGGGGAAATATCCACAAGAAAGGTAGTTCTTCTTACTCTTCAAAAATCCCCACTTTACAATACATGGCATCCTCACATATGCATCACATCACACTCCATACTCACTTCAGGTCCCAAGGATGTACACTAATATCATGTGTGTAGATGAGCCTCTTTCACCTCTATTATATAGCTAGAGGTATGGAAGAGTTACATCTCATAACACTTGTGGGAAAACCAACTTTCCACCTCTCTTATATAAAGAATGGTTTTAAAAGAATTAATTACATGATGCATGTGGGATAAAATGTCTATTTTATAATATTAGAGTTATTTATGGATTTTAACCAACAATACCACAAAAGTCATCATTACATATTCCAACACATAACGAGTATAATATGGGGCGCATATGGGTGTAACCAAGGAAATATTGTATATAATATGGACATATTCATGGAATAGGTCCACTTGGTAGTTAGTGGGTACTAAATAATCACACTAGGTAGTTGGAGGAAATAATACTATAATAATGGGTAGTTGGCATAGACCCCCTACAAATACTCACGAGAAAGTATGCATACATGTGACTGTCATTATATTGATATTTGATTTCTGTATTCATTTATAGGTAGCATTGATTTCAGAGTGATTCATTGCATAAGGAGTATTTGATTGTGTTCCCCTACCTTAAGGGTCTTCAAGGTAATAAAGTATGGAGGAATTCTATTTTATTCTTAAATACATTATATGTGTTTGCATGTTAAGATCAAAGGTACATAGCTTTTGGTATCCAAGCTCTTTCTTTGGCCAAGAAGAAAATCTTTTTCTTTTTGTAACAATTCCCCCCCCTCGATATGGTAGAATTTAGACCAATTCGTTTATATAGGCTTCTCTATAGAACTTAGGAGAAACTAGTTTTCGATTTGAGTTCCTCACAAAAACTATGGCTGTAAAAACATAATCATCCAAATCAAAGTATAAAAAGTGGAGTTATCATTGATTTAAAATATGTTTTTCTAGTGTTTTTTCCCATCATGACCATGTGGATTGTAGAGATGAATATGTTTTGATATGATTCTCATATTTTTTTCAAACTTTTTCTAGTAGATGAAAATTTACCATGTCAACTCATAATCATGGTCATGATAGTGATTATGAGAAATATTGTGGTAGTTAAGATCATTTTCATTTTGTTGCATCACAAAGGAGATACATAAAAAAATGTGTTATTTATTTTAAACCCTAGTTTCGGCTCTAGTTTTCTTCCAAGGAATTTTTTTTTTCAAGAAATGTAATGGTTCTAGTATTGAAGAATACACATATTGATGTGATACCAAAGGTTCCTCTTATTAGAGACACAACTTACACTAGTATATTATATGGAAAGATGATACTATATGGTGGATGTCAATTTACGTTGTGGAAATATTGATACATACAGATATAGAATCTAAAAATTACATTTAGATAGGTGGCCTCGTAATGTGAAGAAGAATAAAGAAAGAACTATGTGTTTATTACATGCACACATTTTTTATTATAGGTTTATGGATGTACTCAATAGGAAAATGTTATTATTTGTACAAACCCTATTAGCTAAAAAAATTCCATAAATGTTAAGTTGGACAAAATATTTGAAGTCCCTGCAAAGGATATTCAAAGTACATATGTTGAGGGTGAAAATTTTCAAGCTTTTAAAGACATGAAGATTACTATGGATAAATCTGTGTTGCATCTATATTTGTATGTTATAGATATGGGTTCTATGGATACTATTTTGGGATACACTTTGATGGAATGTCTTGGTACCATTAATATTAATGTGAAAATAAGTTTTTGAGGCTTTGGTACAAGATTTTTTTTTACCTTGCACGATATTTCTCTTAATAGACAAAAACATATTAAGGGGGCACATGAAGAAGTCATTATAAGTAAAATAATTAAAGTCCCTACATACGCATCAAATTATCAATCCAAGTTTGAATTAGAATAATAAAATGTTATAGATGCACATGATGAAAATCCCTAAGAAGGGCATAAAATCAAGAAGAATCTATGGAGAAACATGACTAAAAAAAACAACAGTTTAAGGCACAAAGAAATAAGAATCAATAACTAAAGTTATTTTATATCACCACTCACATTACCAATAGGAAATTTATTCATCAAGGAAAGGTTGGATAATAAAAAAAATTGAATGAAAAAGACAACCAATATAGAAGCAGATCAATGTAAGACTAAAGGTAATGCATTGAGATATCGTAGTAGCACAATGACAACATGAAACCAAAGCAGAAACACAAATGAAGAACAAGTTGATAGGGAATAAGTTGGACTTCAAATCCACATTTCACTAGGATGGATGAATTCTTGTGGTTGGTACCAATTGCCTAAATTTCTTACTAGATCTATTATATGGATTTATGTGAATGTTGGGAGGAAAATACATGCAAAGGAGGATGGGATGTAATGTAATTATGGAGGATAATATGAGGCACCTATGGAAGTTCAAAAAAAAATAGTGTATGTAATGTGTCCATAATCATGAAATAGCCCCCCTTGGTAGTTTATGCGTAATAAATAATCCTACTTGGTGTTTAGGTGTAATAATATAATAATAAATGGTAGTTAGCATAAACCCCCTAGGAATACCCATGAGAAAGTATAAATACACATGAGTATCATTCTATTAAAATATGTTCAATATATTTTTTTGTAGCAAGCATGGCTTATGGAGATCCTTCAATACAAAGTATTTGATTGTCTTTCACTACCTTGAGGGTTTTCATATTAATAAAGTAAGTATGTTTTATATCTTATTCTTAGATACATTTCATGTTTATGGATATCATAATAAGAATTACATAACATTATAGGTATAATTGGGGCTACCATAGGACAATAAGGGCCGTGTTCCCTAAATGACAATTATTAGACTCAATCACCATGAAATACAAATTCAATCCAAAAACATTCCCTCTCCCGGGAATATCTTGATTATGGTGGTTTATTAGTGAACATTATCATGTGTTTAATAACAATGATGGGGTTTCACCTCTTTAGAATGGTGAACGAAGTATAAAAGGGACTTGAGAATCTAACAAAGCTTTATAGGTTCAAATGTTGTGAAAGATTTTTTGAAACACCACATATAACCTTTTGATGGGACATTTAGCCTCTAAGTAGGATATCGTTGCCACTAATTAGTTTTTGGTAGAAATGATAGGTATAAAGGTCTAGACAATGTCCAAAAAGAGAAACAAGGGCCTTAAGAAGACAAAATAACCTTCTATACCTCAAAGTGGTACCAACAAGGAATCTAACAATGACACATGCCCTCTCTTTGTGGTATTTGACCTCAACTCGTTTTCCAAGTGACCTTAGAAAATTTTGCACAAATGGGTTGGGTCTAGGGTCCTTAACAATGGCTAAGAGAGTAAAATAGTCCCTCTTCCTTAAAACAAGGTTTCCATGTTATATATTTATTTTTCAAGCAAGTCAAGGTGAGTAAGTTTTGCATGGTTTTCATTAAAATAAAAGGCCCGCTGATGTAGACCCGTAGCTATAAGGCCTTTGCAAACCTAACAAACATAGAATTGAAGAGATCTACTTCCCATTTCTATCGCCAACACCAATACTATTTGGCACACAATACCATTTTCAAGTGGCAAAGTTGTTCATTCTCATAGAATAATTTATCCATTCATTCCCTTTCCTTTCTTCACTTCTTTTTTAAGATACATCAAATTATATAGCTTCACTCCAACTCATAAATCAACCTCTACTAGAAGTCTACAGCCATTTGAAGCTTCTCTATTATGCTCATGTTCATATACATGTGGGAATAATAAATGATGCAACTTGTCACTTTGTCTCAACTTCATAGGTCATGGAACCCATTCCATCCTCCTTCACAATTTATTCTTCTTGCACACACTTGGTTGCATCCTTGTCCTTCATCATTTTGTTGTCATAACCCTCCTATAGGTTAGAAAACACTTCCACCAATGAGGACACCTCTACAATCTGCGTCTTTTCACTTCTTTTATGAATTTATTTTTTCTCCAAATCCCTTATCCTACTTTTTAAGGTTCAAATATTTGTCCTTAAAAGTTTTTTCCTTAGCTTAACTTCTTATCAATCTTGGGAGCTGAGATTATTCGTTGCTTTCTTGATTTATCTTCAATTTTGTGTTCTTGTACTTTCTGCATCAGGATGGCATAAGTAATATTTTTTGGGACCCTTCTATTCTTGAATATTGCTTGATTTTGAGCTTCCCAAATACTGTATTCAAAAAGAGCACGAAAGGCATCGTAGATACGTACCCCATCTTCCTGCCACTAATCTTGAGTTCTCTACTCCAGAGTTGCATCCCTTTGCACGATCCTGGTTTTAGCCATATTCTTGGAGACTTTGTCCCATACTTCGCCTGTCTAAGGGAACGAGCTGAACAAGTGAGAAGATTGTTCATCATGTGCATTAGGTAAGGCGCAAATACTTGGTCCATGAAAACCTCTTTTCTTTAAATTTTCCCAAGTTAGAAGTTTATCATTTAATGCGAACCAGAGAGTCAATATTGTTTTCAAAGGACTGTGTAATTTTCATATCTTGTTCCACCACCATTTTGTCTCTCGTTGGAATGTTTCTTGACTTACTGCTTCATACCCAAGTTTGGTCAAGAAATCCACATCCACTCTATTCTTTGTCCATATTAATTTATATTTCTCCTCTTCTCTAGGTGTACGAAGGTGGATACTAGTTTACTTACATATCCGTTCCATTCCCTTGTTGAATCTCCAGGAAAAGCCAAGTCTTGAGTTGATTTCCAACCAATTCTTCTTCTCTGTTAAGGTTGTTGAGCTTAGGCGTCAGTGAGCACGAAAATATTCTTCATTCTCAACTTATATTTTAAGTCCTCTGACAGTTGAAATTATTCTCTCGCTCCTACCCATGGATCCGCTCCTATTCCTACCTTTTTACCATCTCTGATCTGCCAAGCTATCCAGTTTCCTATCAGGGGGAAGGCCAAAACAAGCGCTTTCCATCCAACTGACTCGTTTTTGAATGATTTGGATGGGTTCCGAAACCATTCGTCGATTGGGGAGTTATTTCAGTATTTGGATCTTATGACTCTTCCCCATAGTGAATTTGGTCTCTGAGCCAATCTCCACAGTGTTTTGGCTGCTAATGCTCTACAGAACAATTCTAGTTTTTTTATACCCCATCCTCCAATATTTTTAGGGAGAGTTAAGGATGTCCATATTACTAATGGTATTCCTTATGATTGTTTATTGGCCGTCTAAAGAAATGAGAAGCATTTTTTCCTTATTTTTTTTTCTGAATTCCTTTGGGTATATAAGCAATTGATGCCCAGTATATCGGGATACTTTGTAAGACTGCTTTTAGTAGAACTAACCTGCCTCCTCTTGAAAGACATCTGTTTGTCCACAAGGAGATTCGATTCTATACTTTCTTGTAGAGTCAAATCCAATCTTGAAAGGAGTAGAAATTCGACTTTAGAGAGAAACCTGGGTATTTCACACCTTCTGATAAAATTGTTGTGGGAAAGGATAATATCTCTTTTGCAGTGTGCAATAAGTCCTCAGGAAACTCATTATAGGCTAGAACCATTTTTTCTATATTTATCTTCATTCCTGTTGCATTTTGGTACAAAGCTATTATTGCATCAAAGGATTTGAGATTTTCTTTAGTTCCAGTGCCAAACATGAGTATATCGTCAACAAAGAGAGTATGAGTTACCTCCTCTGTGATGGAAACTTTCAACCCTTCGATCTTTTTATAGTTCTTGGCATGATGGATTAGCCTACTTAAAGCATCTACAGCTAGTAGAAAAAGAAAGGGGGATAATGGGAAACCTTGTCAAATTCCTGTGGAGGGTCTAAAAAAGGAGGAAGGAGCCCCATTAATCAATACTGCAAAGGAGGTGGATTGAACACAACCCATTATCCAATCAACTACCTCTAATGACATTCTGATTTGAATTAACAGGAGTTGTAAAAAGGGTCCAGCTTACTTTTATCATATGCTTTGGAAAGATTCAGCTTCAAAGCAAAATCCGTCTGCTTTTCCTTCTTCATTGAATGGAATGCTTCTTATGCCAGGGATGCTGCATCATGAATTTGTCTGTTAAAGAGGAAGAAAAAATGTTCTTTCATAACAATCTCAGTCAAGATTGGTTTAAGTCTTTGAGCAATTATCTTTGCAATTACTTTGTAAATCATGTTACAACAAGAAATCGGTTTGTAGTCATCGAAGGAGTCATTCCTTTGTTTCTTTGGGATCAACGTTAAGAATGTTGAATTCATAATTCCAAGTACTTTCCCTGATCTCTAGGATTCCTGCACCACTTTGAGAAGGTCATCCTTGATATGATCACAAAATACCAAATAGAACTCTAACATGAATCTGTCAGGTCCTAGACTCTTCCCTCGTTGAAATGAATGCAAAATTTGACTTATCTCTTCTTTAGTGATTTCTCCCTTTAAAGATTTATTCATTTCTTCATTTATGAGCTTGGGAAAAAGCCTTAACACCTCTAAAATAAGGGCTTAAAGAGTCTGGTCTAGCGTTTTTTCCCCACAACTTTTTGGTATTGAGAGTTAGATTCAGATCTCCCCCTATTATCACATTAGGGTGCTCCAGGGTGCCCGAATTCCCTAGAGACTCCCAGAAAGGCTTCCTATCATAGTATGGTCCATATATATTCAAAATAGAGAAAGTATACCTTGTTTCGTCATCCTTTAAAACAGTATCTATTACCAAGTTGTGTGTGTTAGCTGACATCAGAGTTATGCTTGGTCTCCATGTTGTTAATAAACCACCAAAAAGTCCTTTTGCATCAAGGGATTCCATCTTCCAGTCCTTTACGCATCCACTAATAGCTTCCTCTACTTTATTCCCTTCCAACATTGTTTCTTGAATTAGTAGAACTGTTGGTTTAACAAGACTTATCAGTCTTTTGAGGGTGTTTAGTTTGGAGGTCCCCCCTAACCCCCTTGCATTGAAGGAAAGAACAATCATGGAGAGCTCGACTTATGGTTTCTTGTTTCCCTTGTCTAATGTCCAAAGTTGCTTGTTTTTGGGCCTTGGAAACAAACAATTTCCTTCCAGCATGCATTTTTCAATTTTTGGTTGAGCACTAAGCCCCCATTAGAACAATCCTCTTGTTCCTTTTGTATGCTTTTAGATATGAGGTCATACTCTCTCTTCTGGACTATGTGATAATTGGAATTTGACCCTTCTATCCTTTTATCACCGGGAAGGTTTTGTTTTGTTTTCCAGCATCACACAATGTGCCAATTTCATCTTTTTCTAAATTTAGACTTGAATAATTTTTAACGAAAAAGTAAGACTCAAAAAGAACAGGATTAATACCTTCAAGTAAAACGTGACCCCTGGTTCTAGCTTGCACCCCAGTTCCTTCCGTGTCACATGGTTGACCCTTCGCTAAAGCCTCCAAGTCATTCTAGGAGATCTACATACCGAGTGGGCCTCTATGTTGTCCACCTCCTTTTCCACATATAATGGAATACTGTTCTCATTTAGTATCTTGTTTTCGAGTTTTCTCTCGCCACCTTCTGCAAGTCTACCACCTTCGGTGATTTCGACGGGGGACTTGGTTCGTTCTTTCCTTACCCACATCTTCTTTGACCTTGTATTTTCCTTCCTCATAGTACAGTCCTTCTGTAGAGGTTCTAATCTTCAGCAGTTGAAGCATCTAAACGGTAGCTTCCAGTAATCAAGTTTCTATATCCAAGAGCTCGCATACATTTCTATCTTTAAAACTTCAAATAACCCTTCTCTCAGGTCCATTTCTACTAGAAATCTTGAACACCTGCGATCGATCTTGGTCTCCCAATATTGTTCCAAAGCTAAAAATCTCCCCAATTTATTACCTATTGCCACCAAGATCGATTCCTGCCAAAAACCATTGGAAGCCCTGGTAAATTGACCCATACCTGTTGCATATTATGTGGTTCCCTTTAAGCATTGAAATCCACTCTCTATCTCTTAAGTATAAATCCAGAGGGCCCGCAATTCCAATTACATGCAAGCATCTTTGGGCCGTCCTCCTCCTTACGCAGTTTTATCAGGAACCAGCCTCGTGGAAGGACGTGGAAATATGGAGAGTAACCTAGGTAATTTTTCCAATTTGCTTCTATCCAATTCTGGAGGGATTCTCTCCCCATCACCTTGTCGCAGAATCGACCTACCAGAGCCTGTGTCAAGTAATTTGGGATTTAGTTAATTTGAATATCCTTCCCTATAATAATTTTTGCACCACCTTTCCTCTGCTTAATGTTTCTGTTAAATTTCTGCGGCTTTTTAAGCTTTGTTGGGCTGATGTCACCAGCGGTAATATCGACAGTGGGGCTTTGTATGATGGTTGAGGGTGGTGAACTGGTCCGTGCCTTCACCTCTTCTTCGATCCGTACCTCCACCTCCTCGTCGGGCAACGTCATCTTGAGTCCCGAGATTACTTCTTCGTCCGTGCAAAAGATTGATCCGTGCTGGATGTCCTCTCCATAATCCACCTTGTCGAGTAGCATGTTTCCCTTGTGCAAATAAACTTGGGCATTAATGCATATCCTTTATCCTCCTCCGAAATGATATGTGATTCGGTTCATCCACTATCTGTCATTATGCCTGGACTGAACTTGAGTTGCTTTACACTCTACCTTATGATCCTTCACACTATCTCTCGCACGAACCTTCGATCACCCGGTTACAGAGCTCCATCGCGCCACTACTTGCAGTGACACCATTTAATTTCACACACACACGCATATAACATTTATTATGAAAAGAGTTTATAAAAAAAAATCCACTGTTTTGGGTACAGAGCCCCTTAGGTTCAAACCTTGTCACCTCGATGCTATTCATAAGCCACAACTTACTCTGACGTTTCGTATTCCTCGTAGAATTACCCGGGCCTTCTTAACCACTATGGTTTTGTCCAGTCCTCTTTTCTGTGCCGAAATAGGTCTTATTAGCTTCACTTATGTTTGTCATTGACAATGGGATTTAAGTTTTTTAAGATTTGTTTTTTGTTTTTTTAACTAAGGGAATAGACAAGAGAGATGAGATAGTACTTGTGTGACACTAAGTCCACGATCTAATCTCGTTTATCACTATACCCTTACAAACACCCGTAGGCAACTTCAATAAAAGTATAATTCATCCAAAGTAGTATTTCTTTGACAATATATTTTGAAAAAAAATAGAAATCAACCTCATGCATATGATAATGATAATTTTATCCTATTTTCAATCGGTCTCTTAATATGTTGTGTCGGCCAGTGAAACATACCATGCTAGTTACGTTTCCAAGCTTTTATATATTTACATATATATATATATATATGGAACCAACCCAGCTTTCTATGCATGACTATTTTTTCTTTTTAACTATCTACAGAGATATAGATACAACTTAACCAACCGGCTAGATTCTATCGATCGACTCTGATCTTCTCTTTGAAACATAAGTGCGCAGGAAAAATGGAAGCGTCAGCAAATGGAAGCAATATTGACATACCCAGTGATATTCGGGATGTTGCGATAGAAATCTTTGAAAAGATTAACAAATATATAGATGACAAGATAAACAGCGGTGTCGTATGGCAATTATTAGAAGCTTCCACGGTACCAGTAACAGAACCAACTGGAAGTGAAATTGTTGTCGGTTCACAGGAAGTGTGCCGCCGGGGCAGTGCGAGCGTTCAGCAGCATTTCATCTCGAGCGTAGTATTCAGATGTATGAGACAAGCGAACAGAGATCACTGGGACTTGGAGACTTTTTCGGATTACGTGAATATACGACACTTGGATGAAGTACGAATGGCCGCCGTTTCCGAATCGCATCATGTGAGCTCTGAAGGTGAGAAGGACATCAAGATTGCAATGGCCGAAAATAATGATATTGTTTTGTTGAGAACTATAATGGATTGGAGCCGCCCCGACGGAAATGTGTGGAGCCAGCAAATAATCTGGACTGGCACATTCTCAGATTCTCGACGAATTCTGTTGCTCGTGGAGATGGATTCCCCTTCCATTCAAATGAGGCTTGAACAGTTTGATCTTCATCCTCACTTCAGAGAACAACATATTGCTCGCCATGGGACTTCTCCGTTGGCTGCTTCCATCTCTGCCGTTGACACTTCCGAGAGCATTATTATTTCGGATGAGCTCGTCGGTAAAAACCATGGTGACGCTGAGGGATTGATATGTGCAATTTGTCATGACAGGTTTTCCATTGGCGAGCCAGCAAAACAATTGCGCTGTAGACACGTTTATCATGAACGTTGCATCTGTGAATCATTCTATTTTCGACTTCAATGTCCTCTATGCAGAGACGACCTTAGTAGCTCTGCTTGAATGTAAACTCAAGCATGCAAAAGCCTTATTGTTCTATTAGAAGCATATGAATTGTAAAGTATTTTTTTTCAAACTAGGAGGAGTAGTGTAGCCTCAACCTCAATGTTGCATGTTGGATGGTACAACCATCTGTCCACAAGTAAAGATTAAGATGAAGTAGAATGTTTCTTACAGATTTGTAACCTCTCTCTAGGTTTATAGACTCTGTCCAGCCTAATAACCCATTGAGAAGTAAAGCCTTATTCTTCGTATAGACGTGTATGTAATGTATAATGTATAGCAAGAAATTAAGAAATAGTTTTTTTTCTCTCTCTCCGCGGTTTTTCTATTTTGATAAAAAAAAATTATTATTATTAAAATGCATTGCTTTTCTTACTGTGTAAGAGAACACAAAAACATCAAGCTGCATGAGCCAGCCTCGAGCTGAATCTTTGGCAGTCGCTGCCATGGTTTTATATTTATATTATCTGAAGAATTAGGATCGAATCCCGGTGTTGGATTACTCAAATTGGCTTATGAATATAGAAATTGATCTCCCCCACAACGCCTCAACGATGATATAATATTTTCTATTTGTATAATCGGTGATTTAAACTCAATGAATTCCTAGGAATTAATCAGGAAATTCCTAGGAAGATTTTAATGTTGTAATTACCCCGGTGCTTCAACGAAACTCTATTACTCTGACTTGTTGCAGATTCTATCTATAAGGTAGAAATTATCCTTCCCGAACACAAGGTGAGGCTTATCGTCTCCAATTCCCCAATTCAAAATCCAATAATTACTCTGGACTCAATTATATTGCATATCTAGTTGTTACCAGTGCTTTTCTCATGCTCTTGTTTTTCTAGATTGTCTACAGGAGTATTCCAACTTATAACGTAGAGATTTCATGACGCAAACCGGCCGCGCTGATGACCGAGAAGCAGATAGACCGGTAAGTATTCACTATTTGGTCCGTGCTTTTATCTCTGCATTTATAATAGATCCACAGAAGTGCACAATTAATCCCATGAATACCACGATGAATACTATTGCAGCGCCAAATTTTCACTAACTCGTAATATCTAAATATTCAAATATCCACTTAAGATTAGTTTTGGTTAGAATCTAAGGATTAGTAAAGAGAAGGAAGAAGGAAATAAAGCTTTCTCACATGATTATAAATAAGGCTTTTGCATGCTTGAGTTATAAATCCTATATCCATATAGGGCTAAGAAGGTTACATCCACCAAATACATATGGTCTCTTGAGATATCATTGTTCTGTGATTGAGGATGGAAGTGCCATTATATGTTAGGAACCCGTGTCATTATTGATCTTCATTCTTTACTAGTTTATTGTTGTTGGACTCATATGCTTTGTAAGTCGCCCCGTAGTATTTGTTGATCCATAGTTTGTAGTAGCCCATGGTATTGATCCATAATATTGGACGCATATGCTTTGTAAGTCGTCCCGTAATATTATATGTTCCATGGTATTGACCCATAGTATTGGGCATAGACTTAGTATATAAGTGTGCGTTGAGGTCAATAAAGGCACTATGAAGTTATTTGTATTGAGTTTGCTCAAGGAGGTTGCCCCCTCGAAGTGGCCTAAGATCAGTAAAGCAATTCTGAGTTCTGTTATTTCACATCTGGTATTAGAGCACTTTCTTAGGCTTGTTGGGTGAAATTTCTGCCAGATTTTTTTTTTCGCATCTTTTGCAGGTTCGGATCTGGGAATAATCCCTATTCACTTAACTGCGGGAAGTAATTGGGCATAATCCCTAAAACTCATTGCGAGGATTACCACAGGAACCCCGAAGTAGCTGGCCCATTGAGAGGACCTGCTAGCGAAAATGGCACCGAACCCTACCTAATTGACTAGTTCCCACCCGTGAGGTAAACCAAGAGCTGTCATTTGTGGGAAAGCGGTTATCAGTTTTACCTAAACTGTGGAGTGAGGGGTATTGCCCCAATACGCAAGCTGTCAGACAACATTGGTGGCCAAGTGAATCCCCTGAACCATTAGGAAGCTAAGCATACGGGGTCCATATCTATTTTTAGCTGATAAATCACAGATTCTCTGTCATGAACTGTTGTCAATCACTTTCACACCGTTTTAGATCTATCTATTGCTAATCCCTTCTGGGGCGTTTCAAATCCATTTATTTCTGATCCCTTCCGCGCCGTTGCAGATCCATCTGTTTCCGATCCCTTCTACGTTGTAGCAGATCCCTTCTGAAAAAAAAAATCTATTTTTTTGCCATATCTTCCTTGTTTTCACTCTGTTTCCCTTGAAACTTCCTTGACACGCCTGTAATTCCATTCTGCATCTTTCATTCCTAAGGACCCTATCCCAAATTCCACTTCCCTAAGCTAGAAATCTCACATTTGTTTATTTTTAGGGTTTGCCATAACTTCATTAATTTTCACCCAATCGCCTTCAAATTTTGCCACCATGTTCATTCCCTATTTCTGCTTCTTTGTCCCAAATCCAAATTTTTCCACTGTGTTCATTCCCTATTTCACTCATCAGTGTTTTTCCTAAATCCAAATTTCCCTTTACTAAATAAGCTTATGTTTGTGTTTTTCTACCCATTAAAAAAAAAACACTCCTAGTTATGGTTGTCACCCGTACAGGAGCAAAAATCATGGAGGAAGCACTTGCAGCCATCCAAACCAAACTCGAGGATCTGGATGAAAAATTTCTCGGCGTCCATCTTGAGCATTCAGTCATGAACAACAAACTACAGTGCGAGTCTTCATCAGACAATGGGTTCTCTTCTTCCAACAATTTCCGTGTTTCGAAGCTTGATTTTCCTCGCTTCAATGGTACTGATCCGACTAGCTGGATCTATCGTACAGAACACTATTTCATTCTACATAATACTTTTGATGTCAACAAAGTTCCACTTACATCCTTTCATTTGGAACAGGAAGCTCTTCAATGGTACCATTGGTACAGCAAGGCTCATGAAGAGCTAAAATAGCCATATTTTTGTCAGCTCCTTTTGCAATGATTTGGTCCTAGTGCTTTTGATAACTTCACAGGAGCCCTCACCAAACTTCGCCAAATTGGCACTGTGAGAGAGTATCAGACAGAATTTGAGAAACTAGCCAATCACACAGAAGGATTGTCTGATGAATTCTATAGGGGTTGTTTTATCAATGGTCTTAAGGATGAAATCCGTTTAGAGGTTAAAATGTTCTGTCCCAACACAATGATGGAAGCCCCAGGGTTGGCTAAGTTGGCAGAAGACAAGATTGCAGCCCAACAACGCTCCAAACCCACTTTTGTTCCCTTTCGAAATATGGGTGCTCAATGACCTCCCATCCCGCTAGCTCCTCGACCAACTCCTATCAAGCGTTTATCTGAAACAGAGATGCAGGCATGTAGAGAAAAATTGCTTTGTTATAATTGTGATGAGAAATTCACTTAGGGACATAGATGTGTTGAACAAAAGCTCTATCTCTTGGATGTGGATTCTCCTCCTGCCTCTGAAATTGGTAAAGAAGCTCCAGATACAATGGATGATCAGGTCAACATTCAGGAGCCGCCTATTGACCCTCCGTCTTAGGAAGACCACTGAGAGATATCTCTCCATGCTTTAGCCAGAATCATCACCCCACAAAAAATGCGGGTCAGGGGTTACTTCAAGAAGCTTCCTTTTTCAATACTCATTGATTCTGGTAGCACTCATAACTTCATTGATCCTCAGATCGCCAAATAGGCTAATTGTTTTGTCCATCCTTGCTCCAACTTTAAAGTCATGGTTGCCAATGGGGGCACCTTACCTTGCAAGGGGAAGTGTCACAATGTGTGTATCTCTCTGGAAGATTATAGCCTACGCTTTGACATGTTTTGCCTTTTCCTTAGGCGGATGTGATTTGGTTTTGGGCATTCAATGGTTACGCACTCTTGGCCCCATCTTATGGGATTTTTGCTGAACTTTGGATGCAGTTTTCAGTCAATGGGAAACAACACAAATTTATGGGCTTACAACTAGGGTCTCTTTGCATCATCAATTCACATCGCCTGGAAAAGATCCTTAAGAAGAAATCACATGGTGTCATCGCTCATCTCCACTCCATTCAGATGCACCCATCAACGGACTCCACTACTTCCTTGGATAGATATGTAGGTGTCTTTGCTGAACCAGTGGGCTTGTCGCCTTCAAGAGACCTTTCCTGTAAGAATTTAGCCACATCTACATCTCAGAAGGAAATGATGGCTATTTTGCATGCATTACAAAAGTGGTAGCCATACCTATTAGAGAATTATTTTTGCTTCAAGACTGATCTCCAAAGTCTTGAAAATTTTTTGGAACAACGACTCTCCTCCCCAGCACACTTGAAATGAGTTATCCAACTCCTGGGTTATGCCTATGTGATCACTTACAAGAAGGATAAGGACAATCTTGTGGTAGATGCTCCTTCTCGCACATTGGATGACCTAGTTTCTCTTACAGCTATTTCTCTGCTTGTTCCAAATTGGTTGCAATCTGTTCAATAGGGCTATCTCTTCTATGAACTCCTTGCTTCTCCATTGGCATGGCACTCTGGGTTACTCAAAACGTATGGCTAGGAACAATGTAACTTCTTTTGGCAGGGACTGAAAATGACAATTCAACACATGGTGGCTGACTGTGATACTTTCCAGGTCAATAAGGGTGAAGCGACACTCCTTTCGGGACTGCTCGAACCCTTGCCTATCCCTACACAGATTTGGACAGTTATTTCTATGGATTTCCTTGAAGAGATCTGGTGGTACAATAAAACATCTAAAATGACACCATATGAAGTAGTCTATGGACAAGCAACACCAATTCTTCTTCCATACACCTTCAGTAGTTCCCCAGTTCAGGAAATTGACTCGGTTCTTTGAAATCGTGATCAGATTCTTCTCATTCTATAAGAAAATATTCACATGGCACGAATTCGACTGAAACAATAAGCTGATCGGTACTGCTCTGAGCACACTTTTCACGCAGCTGATATGGTTCTTCTTCATCTGCAGCCTTACACGCAATATTCCTTGAAAATACGAAGGCGTCATCTTCTCTCTCAATCTATCAGAGAGGTATTCATTCAGTGGCATAGAATGCAACCCGAGGATGCTCCATGGGAACCACTCCTTCAGATTCCGCATCAATTTCCACATCTAAAGCTTTGAGGACAAAGCTTTCTCTAAGGGAGAGGGAATTTTAGGAACCCGTGCCAACCCTTCTCTTTACTTTGTTAGTATATTGTTGTTGGACGCATATGCTTTGTATGTCATCCCATAGTATTTGTTGATCCATAGTTTGTATTAGCCCATGGTATTGACCCATAGTATTGGACGCATATGCTTTGTAAGTCGTCCCATAGTATTATATGTCCCATGATATTGACTCATAGTATTGGGCATATACTTAATATATAAGTGTGTGTTGAGGCCAATGAAGACACCGTAAATTTATTTGTATTGAGCTTGCTCAAGGAGGTTTCCCCCTCGAAGTGGCCTACGATCAGTAAAGCGATTTTGAGTTATGTTATTTCTACTATCTCGTGTATTTTCATTAATTAATTGTTGCAGGTTCTTCACATTATATTGGTTTTGAAATTAGTATATACAAGTCTTAGGGCCTTGGAAATGGTTTTCCTGGGAAGAATACCATTCATTTGGCCCTAAATAAACCATTGAGGCATCCAAAGCCATGAGAAATTCCTCTAGGAACCATGCATTACCCCATAGGTATATATGTGGAAATATGTATCTATGTCTTAGGTCCTTAGAACCTTGGACATATTAAAGGGAGGAGATTTGATCCTATGGACTTAAATTAATCTTCTAGCCATCCAAGGATAATGATATTTCATCCATCAACCACGGGTGACATCTTGAGGGTGTCATTACTCTATGATTGAGGATATTAGTTCCATTCAATATTTTGAAGTAGTATGTACATGTCTCGAGGCCTCTAGGATGATCCTCTAGGGAATGATACTTTAACTTTATCCTTAAAGAAAGCATTGAGGGATCTAGATCCATGAAAAATGATTCAAAGTACAACACATGACTTTCTCAATGGTATTCATGATGCTCTATATTTATATCTTGGGGCCTTGGGGCCTTGGACATGGTTAGTGGAGGATATCAAACCTTGGGCCTTGAAGAAGTCTTCTAGCCATCAAATACTAAGAAGGTTTCCTCAACCAACCACACATGGCTTCTTGAGTGTGCCAATGGATTATGATTAGGCATGTTGGTGAAATTAGGTGGTTTGGAGAAATATGCATGTGTCTCAAGGCCTTGGGAAGGACATTTGAGGGCAAAAGATCATGCATTTGACCCTAAAGAAATCGTTGAGGCATCCAAAGCCATGAAAAATGTCTCAAAGCACCATGTATGAATTTGCAGTGATATCCATAATTCCATGGCACTATGTATCCAAGTCTTTCGAATAGGCGGTTTGGACATGGTCATGGGAGGAGACTTGAAGCTCGGGACTGAAAGGAATGATACATCCATTTAGGTATAACAAGGTTTCATCCACCAAGAACATATACCATTTTGAGGGTATCATTGGCCTATTGACGATGACTATGCCATCATGGTATCATTAGCATATGATTGTTTCCTTGAACCAGCATAGATCCATCCTAAACGCGTATCTATCAAGCACTGAGAGGCATCCAATTTATCGAGGTCTTACTTTTTTAATGATTTTTTATCTGGTTTTAAAATTTTGTTTTATGAATGGATATGGATTTTTTAATTGGTTTTCACTTTTTATTTTATGAGACGACATAAATTTTTCTAATTACTTTTTCTTTTGGGTACATAACGTGACATTGCTACACCACATTACATTACACATCTCCGCCATACTAAGTTGTAACCACCTTGCTATGCTCAGTGCAATAAACACATATGACATTGCAAGTAGATACTAGATACTTCACCTTCAAATGATCATATTTGCTTGAGAACTATGTATAGGTCTTGAGCCATAAACCAATGTAAAGGAATGAGACATTGAAATTAGGCCTAAAATATAAATTTTGAATCTCAAGGGAAACTAATAATCCCTTGAACTACCACACATGACCTCTTTGTAAGACATTTGGCCTATGAGTGGTGATATCTCACTATTAGAAGGTTATGAGCACTAAGGATGGGTCATGGGGAACTTGATTTTCCTCAATGTGTATTATGTATTAGGCATGTAGATTATTCTACTCTTGATAAGTTAGAATATAAGGTGTTAACCCCATCTAGATGTTAAATTTAGGAGACATGAATGCTACTTAGCTGACAAGCAGACCAACAAGACTATAGCTATTGGTGTGGAAAATCATGGATTGTTTAGACTGTTCAACATTGGACAAGTCATGGAGCATGCAATGGCAAGCGCAAGTACATTAAATATAAGTACTCTTTGACATGTATTTTATGGGAACCTAATATTAACTTACCTTTATCATATGGCTTGCGGTAATATGGTAGAAGGACTTCTTTATATCCAAGCACAAATATAGGGTATTTTTGGAGCTTGTTAGACAAGAAATCAACATAGAGCACCATTTGAGGAAGGACAAGTCTAGGGAGAAAACATAGACATTTATTTGGTTCATGTAAACATTTTTGGACCAATGAACATGGAATCCAACACTAGTGTTCGGTATTTCTTTCTTTTTATTGATGACTATAGTAGGAAAATGTGCATGTAATTCCTGATTTTTGTTGAGGACTAGAATAGGAAAATGTGGGTGTATTTTATGAAATTAAAAGATAAAGTGTTTAATGAATTTCAAAAGTTTCAAGAAAAAAGAGTTAGGATGTCACCTTAGCACTTGTGTCTGATGATAACAAAGAATTTTGTTCCAAATAATTCAATAACATTTGCAATAAGCATCAAACAAAAATACAGTTCAGTACACCCTACACTCCATAATAGAATGGTGTGGTTGAGAGGTGGAACCATGCTATTAAATATATGACCATGTGTAAGATGGAGAACATGTCTATTCCAAATAGGTTTTGGGATGAGGAACTGTTTGCAATATTATATCTATTAAATAGATCTCTAATGATGGTGGTGAAGCATAACACCACAAAGGAAGCATGGCCTAGGAGGAAGCCTAAAGTCATTCATCCTAGGGTATTTAGTTATATTTTCCATGCTTATAATCTAGATGAGAAAAGAACCAATTTAGACCCTAAGAGAGAGAAATTGATGATCATAGGGTACAACGACATATATAAATCTTATAGGATTGTTTATGTTAACACCAATCAGTTGATATTCAATAGATATGTCATATTTGATGAAGAAGTTCAACCTTTCAAAGCTTCTTTATATTTAAAAATTACCATGGAGAAACCAGTTGTGGTGAAGGATACAAGTGTCAAGATTCAGGAAGCTCCGCCCAAAATAAGGAAATATTTTGAGGATGTGAATTCTACAAGAATTTATGATGCATACAATGCAAATTATAATTCTTACGAAACATGTAGAGGTAAGACAAGTCATGGTGACAATACTTCCTTCGATGAGGAGGGTCCCAAGAAGAGGCCATAGTGGTTTCTCAACAAGTCATTACGGATATTTAGGTGGGAGAAATTATTAAAGGGATATCATTAAGGGGTAAGAGAAAACATAAAACAAACATGGTAAAATTTGTTTTCATGGACAATATTCAGGGATTTAATGAGCCATAGGTGTTTGAGGAGGGAATAAGGAAAATTGAATGGAAGGCCATGGAAACCAAACATGAGATTCAAATGAAAAATCAAACTTGAAATCTTATAGAGCTTCCACTAGGGAAGAGACCCATTGGTTGGAAATGGGTGTACAAAGTCAAGCAAAAATCAAATGGCACACTTGACAAGAAATAGGCACAATTGTTTGCAAAAGGGTTCTCTAAGTGAGAGGGCATCGACTATGAAGAGACCTTTTCTCCTATGTAAAATATGAGCATAATTTGATTGATTATATCCACGGTAGCACAATTTAGTTGGAATATCGATCAAATGGATATGGAAAATTCCTTCCTCAATGTAGATTTGGAGAAACAAGTGTACACATATCAACCCCAAGTTTTCCAAGTTCCAAGGTAGGAGCATCTTGTTTGCACACTGAAGAAGGTTATATATGTCCTAAAGAAGGCACCCAAGGCACGGTACATTAGAATTAACAAGTAATTGGATGAATAGGGGTTCTTTAGTAGAAGCAAAGACCCCAAGATATGTGGGTATAAACATTCATATTGGTCAGGTTGTGTGGTTGATAGAAAATCAACTTTTCAATATGTATTTCAAGTTATCTTGGTTTCTTTATGTGTTGAATTTCCATGATAATTTGTACATTCAATTTTGCATAGCTCATATAATTTTAACCAATCATAATTCACATTTTAATATTGGTATATTTTTATTTTTATATAACCTTTAACCCCATAACTTAAATACAATCCCTATAACCTTTAACTCTTAACCTACAATCCTTATAACCCTAACCCCAAAACACCAATAATCACTTATGCACTTAGGGATTATGGTTTAGAAGAGGGGCTAAAGGCCTTTATGGGGGAGGGGCTCTTGGAATAGACTGAAATATAGAGATTTATTGGGAAATAAATAAATGAAACGTTACCCACTGAACAAAGCAACATTCAGTAGAGGCACGCACACACTGCTAGCGCATGCGCACCTCTGTTGAACGAAAATTTTTGCAAAAAACCCACGCTCTTCTCCCACATGTTTTCTCTCATGTATCACATATTTTTCGCTCTTTTCATGCACAGTTCGACAATCACTTGCATTTTGGATTGAATTCACACACCTGTTGGCATTTATTTGACAATTTGGATTGAATACACACCAGTTGGACTCTATTTGGCTCTTTGGATTGAATACAGACCAGATGGACTCTATTTGGCTCCTTGGATTGAATACACAATAATTGGACTCTATTTGGATCATTGGATTGAATTCTCATGTTGCTTGGACATACTTGAACTCTTCTTTTATATAGTGGATACATCAAAAGAGCATTTTTCATTTCAAGCAAATAGCGATCCTAATCCTTAAGGTATGGTGACAATTTTTTCTTATGAAATGTATTTTCGTCTTCATTCACTTTGTTTCAATATTATGTATTTTAGTTTTTCCTCGTGAATTGTATGATAAATGTATTTTAGTCTTCTTAATCTTCAACATAAACAATAAAACATCTTACCACAAAAAAATACAACATGCACCAAGTAATGCTTTCAACCTTTCATAAAGATAATAAAAAAAACTTACTTGCATCACCACCAATAACCTTTCATAATCACATAACTCCAACCCATACACAAACATTTGTTGAATTCCTTATGATTTCACTACAACAACTCACACAAACACCCAAATTATCAAACTCTTAATCTTTTGGGGCTATTTTCCCTCATCCAAAACATGAAAATGAAGTGAGTAGGAGCTTCTCCTTTTGTAGGAAATTTTCTCCTACTAACAGCCCATACCACCATCCAATACCCTATACTAACACAAACTATTGTCAAAAACCATGTGCCGAGTGCCAAGCTACCAAAAAGAGGCTTATTGTACATTGTTTCAAGATGACAAGAAAAGATCTCAAATTGAGTTCCTAGAGGTGATGTTGTTATATCTAGGGCATTCTCAATATATTTTAAGATTATAAGGAAACATTCTCACTAGATGTTGTTGTACCTAATCAATTGCTGCATCAAGTTTTAATAATCATGCACATTGAGTTTCATCATTTCATAATTGAAAAAAATATTTTATTTGTTATTTATTCTTGTAGAGGTGATATTTTTGTTTTGTTAAAAAACGTATTGAAGATGGGAAACATGCATAATAATAAAATAAAGTATAGAAGGAAGGAGCCACCCCATTAAAAGGGCATGAGATAAGAGAAAAGGCTAGGTTGTACACGGAAAACCGTAGACATAAAAAGTTCGTGCCTTAGATCCATCAACAAGCAATGATGAAGTGGTTGAAGTCACTCAAATCTTGGTTGATGCCGAGTATGAAGGGATGGATGTTGAACAAGTTGTTAATTGGAAACCTCCCCAAGAAGAGGACACACATGTAGAACACACTCCATTGCAGGACCAAATTGTGAATGAAGGACCACAACAAACCGGTGACGAGACTCATACTTCCTTTCCATCTCCCTTGCCTTGACTATCAAGCGAACAAAGAAGAACTCACAGATGTATTCATGTGGATGAAAGTTCATTTTCAAGACTTAAAGGTAAGTTTCCCAAAAACACTATTGATTTCCATTGTAACAGGGTAATCAAAGAATTTTTTGAATCCAAAACCAATGCAGAAAAATGTCAATTGTTTCTGGCTTTGTTAAAATCATATTGTCTAGCTCATGTTAGGATAATTTTAGTCATAAAAGAAGTTAGAATTTTAGAGGCCAACAAGGCATGTTGTTAGAAATCTACATTTTGCATTTAATTTGATTGGAAAAACTTATCGTACAAAATATTTTAATGTGCCCCATTGTGTACTGTCAGAATCGGTTGTAGACAAATCCACAAGGAAACATTGCTTGTTATGACACACATGTAAAATATTTAACGTAGATAAAAAGACTCTTCAAAAGTATTCTGCTATCAGAGAAAAACTTGACACCCCAGGCCAAAAATATTGTTGGTAGGTTACCTCGTTCAAACATGAAGCTTTATGATCCTGTTAAAGAACTAGTACAAATTTTTTGGAATAATAACACTAGACCGTCATCGAATCAAAGAGATGTGTTAAAGTTGATAAAAGTTGTTAAGGGGTGTGAACCCCATGTCAATCACTTCCTTGAAACGACACAAACAGAACTCTATGAGAGGTTCAAGAATGAGCACATGCAATTGAACTTGGGCCAAAGGTCCTTTGAAAAATGCAAACCCTAGTATGTTAGAATTTGCATTGATTGCAACACATGTTGTTGTAGATACCCTGTAGAATTTGAGTACTATTATGATACATATAGACATATATTTTGTGATTTGCATACTAACATTGTGCAGGACTGCCCATTGTTACAATCACCGAATGCATCTAGAGAATTTATGCATAGCATAATGTTTCCAGGACCTGAAGGACAAAAATATTATAAAATATCATGTTTATATGCGACATGTTCCAAGTGCAGTGGATTTGCATTATTGAGCCACTACATCCATGAAATTGAGGAGCGCAAATTTGGGAGGATGTCAGTAGAAATGCAGAACTTCAAGTACATAACATATTATGTAGATAGTGGGAAGGAAAGAAAAAACATTGCATTGGTGAAGTCATAGGTAATATAAGTTTGCATACTTTCATATTGTAAATGTTTAATTTATACATAAATAGTCAGATTGCAAATTGGTCATGTTGTATTAAAGCCCTTGGTTTTGTGGAACCAGGTATAAATTTATGATTTCATGAAGGAATTCTACCAAAATACTGAGCAATATGTACTACATGTCCATGTAGCACGATGGAAGGATGAACAGTACATACATTGCAGGGACACCTTTCCTAATGGCACAATATTTTCGGTTGTGGAATTTGTTGAAAACTGCACCCTGCAGCCACAAAATGAGATTCGAATTCAATACTACCATTCATAACAAGTTAGCATAATGGTCCATATCACGTATAAGAAAGCGCCATATAGCAGCAATGAAATGAGGATAATATTGAAAGAGACCAACTTCTACATTAGTGCTGACATGTTCCATGAACTGCATTATGTGGAGCATTGCTTCAGAATTTTCTATGATCAGTTGAAGGAGAGAGGTCTACAGATGGATCAACATTGGATATGGTCAGATGGTTGTGTAGGCCAATTAAAAAATGCACATGTATTCTAGTGGTTGAGTATTTTTCACAAGACTTATGATGGGATGCATATATGGAACTATTTTGAGACCGAGCATGGAAAGGGAGAGCATGATGGGGATGGATCATGTCTCAAAAATTCCCTACGAAGGGAGGAGATGAGGTGCATGAAAAAACCTCATTTTCGGGATGCAGAATCCATAATTCAATGGTGGTCTGCAAAAATGTTAGATTGAACCACGGAGCAGCACAGACCAATAGGTAGAGGGCATGTTGTTAGAAATTTCTGGCATGTGGTTGATATAGATCAATCGTGTTCTTATAGTTGTAGCACTGTACAAGGAACTCGTGGATTTCATTTGGTTCGAAGCTCAAACAACCCCTTATTTGAAACATGGACGTGAAAACTTGCTTGCTTTTGTGGGACTTATAGAAGTTGTGAGTGGGATGAGTGTGAATCAATGGATTGGGTTGATGAATGAGATCATGTATTACTTGCAGTGGACCCATGTGCAGTTGTTGAAACAATCCAGTTAGAGGAAGGCCATTCTTCTATTTCGAATGAATATGATCATATATCTAATCTTGTACAACCAGGTAAACATTTATGCATTCATATCTCGGTTCCCTCCTTGTTTTTTTAATTTTCCAAGTTATGAAACCACTACTTGTTGGAATATGACCGTAAAATTTAGTTTTGCAGGACACATCTATGCAATTGCTGCACCGATAGACAGTGCAATTGGAATGACTTATTGGTTAGCACGATGCATCTAGGGGAAGCAAACCCTCCTTGCATCATTAACCAATAGTGAAGGCATTACATTTCCGACTGGATCGATGGTTGTTCAGGGGGAATATCTTATAGTAAATGGAAAGGGACCACAGAGAAATGGATACACCTACATGGACCATAGACCAGTTTCACTACTTCATCACTTTATGCACTTGATCATTGGTACAAACATCCAACTACAAACAATGTCATTGAAGTCATCAAACAAGGCATGCTACTTACTACCTCATGTAGATCATGCGAGCTTGTTTGAGACAATAAAAAACACAGAGGATCCAAAAGGCGTAATTTATTGAGGTACATAGTATAGTCATGTGATTGTTTATTCATGCATGTCTAATGTTACTCATGTTAGCTAGTTTATTTGATATTGTTATCTTATATCGTTTATTTGATGTTTGAGTTATGTTTAATTTATTGTTACAATACATTGATGTTTTACACCATTATATGTTTTACACCAATCACTCCAATTCAAGTTTCCATCCCTTTAGGAAAACTTCACATGCATAAACAAGATTGAAAACTCATCTTATATTAGAACATTTACAAATATTTAATAGAAATTAGAATCAATACACATTAATGAGAATACATTTGTCATTCACAAATCACAATGAGACATATAGATGCATTGAAATTTGATAGGCATTGCGAAATAACTCAAGATGACGGAACCATATTTATCATTAAGTCATGAAAATCAAAATGTATTACATAGATGTCAGAATGCCACTAGGCATTGGAAAATTACAAAAAGACTAACAGTAAATACAAAAAGGGGTGGATCAAGATGGAAGAATCTCATATGTCAATAGTCCTCCATTCCTGAATCAACAAACTCATCAATACCCTGATCATCATCCTCTACCTCCTACTCCTCTTTTCCCATCTAACAATCTACATCTGTTGGTGTGGAGGATGACCCCTCCATATGATCACCATCATCATATCCTCCAAATATTCCAGTGGAAGTGGAAAACTCTACAAATCCCTCCTCCACCTCATAAACTAAGTCTCTATCATGAAATAGTCGTCTAAGTGATATATTCCTCCCCTATACAATCTCTCCATCCATGCGAGGAGGGATTATGTGTGAGGGCCCTAGTCCACTAGTGAGCCAATCTTGACTGTAGAAATTAGTGTTCAATGAGTGGGACAAGCAATGCAATGGTGTGCAATTATTATCCGAACCAGAGATAAGATTATCCTGAATGATGGACCATAAGTTCTCTGTCAATGTCCCATACTCAGAACACTCATTCTCGATGACAATAAACCTCAGGAGCATGATGAATTAGGAAGAAAATTGAGTATCTGCAATCTTCAACAATGAAAGTTGTGTGTACTCTTTGTATATGGTAAGGGAATTTTTGTGGTTTTGCACAAAGTTACGGATATGGTATGCATCATCCATAAGGTTTCCAATCCATGTCACATTTGAAGCAATGGATTTTAGTGCTAAATTAAAGGAATGGACAATGCAAGGTGTCCAAAAAAACTGTAAGTGAAATAAAAGCATGTATAAATGACTCTATAACACTAACAAATCAAATGAACGATGTCCAAAATGAACATACCTGTGGATATTTAGCTTCCACAATCATGCCAACATCCTTGCAAACAGGTGCATTGTTTGTGATGATTTGTACAAAAGAATCAACACCTACTTCTTCAATGGTTTATACAATCGATCTCAAACCATTCACAAGATAATCCATGGATCTATACTTTGGAATACTCACATTATATACGGATCTTGAATCACCCTCAACAACTTCCTCCATTAAGGCATCACACTGCTCTAATGAATAAGTAGAATGTGCATGGGTGAAGTCAATCTCATCATCACACCTCTCATTCGGTATATAATTGGAAGTCTCATGGATGGAAGAAACAAATGATATAAATATCTTGGGTGGTACAATCAACCCTACATGATCCTAAGCCACTAGATCAATAATGGAATAATGTTGACATTCACCCTTATCACAAGAGGAAATATCAACAAACTGAAATATTTCAAAATCACACTATATGGGTTGGAAGCTAGATCTACATGTTCCTTCTAAGAAATAGAACCTAAAATAGCTTAACGACCCTAATCTAGCCCTAGAAACCAGACAAAAAAAAATGTAGCCCTGGAAATCCCAATGTGGACCTACAACCCTGGAGACCTAATCGAGAATACTTATCTAGCCCTAGAGATGTAACCTATCCCCTAGGACCTAATCTAGCCCTATAGAACCTAATCTAGCTTATAGACCCTGATCTATCCCTAGAAACCAGACAAAAACAAATGTAGGGGACTAGAAATCCTAATGTGGACCTACAAACCTGAAGACGTAATCAAGAATACTTATCTATCCTTAGAGATGTAACCTAGCCTCGGAGACATAATCTAGCCCTATAGAACCTAATCTAGCTTATAGACCTTGATCTAGCCCTAGAAACCAGACAAAAAAATCTAGTCCTGGAAAACCTAATGTGGACCTAAAACCTTGGAGACCTAATGTAGAATACTTATCTAGCCCTAGAAGCGTAACCTAACTCTGAAGACCTAATCTATCCCTATAGAATCCAATCTAGGTTATGGACCCTGATCTATCCCTAGAAACAAGACAACAACATTTCTAGCCTTGGAAAACCTAATGTGGACCTACAAGACTGGAGACCTAATCTAGAATACTTATCTATCCCTATATATGTAACCTAGCCCTGAAGACCTAATCTAGAACTATAGAACCTAATCTATCTTATTGACCCCCTTTTACAAGATTACCATGGCCTTCACTGGGCAAAACCCTAGTTCTAGAGATGGCACAATAGAACCATTTCTGGGCATTGGAGGCACGGTATGGGGTGTCCCATAGATAGAACTTGACATCCCAAATCCACCGAAATTGAAGGCTTCGCGATCAGAGTCACGGTTTTGGTGTTGTGGGAATTTTGGTCAGGAACCATGTGGCCATTCAGGGACACTTTGAGGATTTGCTCCGGGGGAACGAAACCCAAATTGGTGAGCAGATTTGGGTTATGTCAGCTCCCTCACATGCACATGGACATTTTGGACGTGTCGATGATGGCCACACATGCCCGAGATACTTCGGATGAGAATTGATCCCCTTGAGCAAAATTGAAATAGCCTTCACTGAGCATAACCTTAGTTACGGATATGGCACAATAGCACCATTTTCGTGCATTAGAGGAACGCCCTCAGGGGTCCCCCAACTAGAAATCGATGTCCTGAATCCACTAGAATCAACAGCTTTGGGATCAGAGTCACTATTTTGGTGTTATGGGCATTTTCGTTTGGCACCCCATGGTCATTTAGGGACACTTTGAGGATTTGTTTCGGGGGAAAGGAACCCAAACCAGCAAGCAGAGTTGGGTTTTTTCATCTCGCACACTTGCACATGGCCATTTTGTACATGTTCACGATGGCCACGCATGCCCAGGATCCTTCAGATGAGAATTGACCCCCTTGAGCAAAATTGGATTGACCATCACTCAGCAAAACCCTATTTTGAGAGATGGCACAATAGCACCATTTTTGGGCATTAGAATCACCGTGTGGGGGGTGCCCCAGCTAGAAATCAGCATCCCAAATCCACCACAATCGATGGATTCACGATCAGAGTCACGGTTTTGGTGCTATGGTAATTTTGACCAGGAACCCCGTGGCCATTTAGGGACACTTTGAGGATTTGCTCCAGGGGCACGTAGCCCAAAATGGTGAGCACTTATGGGTTACTTCAGCTCCCACATGTGCACATGGCCATTTTGGACATGTTCACAATGGCCACGCATGCTCAGGATCCTTCAGATGAGAATTAACACCCTTGAGAAAAATTAGAATTCCCTTCACTTACCAAAACTCTAGTTCCATAGATAGCATAGTTTTCGGGCATTGGAGCATGGTATGGGGGGTCCCCCAGGTAGAATCCATTGTCCTGAATCCCCTGGAATTAACGGCTTCGCGATGAGAGTCATGGTTTTGGTGGTATGGGCATTTTGGTAATGCATCTCGTGGCCATTTAGGGACACTTTGAGGATTTGCTCCAAGGGAAAAAAACCCAAACCAACGAGCAGAGTTGGGTTCCGTCAGATCCCACACATGCAGATGGCCATTATGGTCGTTTTCATGATTTCCACACACAATCGAGAGCCTTTAGATGAGAATTCACCCCCTTGATAAAAACTCGAATGGCCTTCATTGAGAAAAACCCTAGTTTTGGAGATGGCACAATAGCACTGCTTTCGGGCGTTGGAGGCACAGTGTGGGGAGTCTCCTAGCTAGAACCCGATGTCTCGAATCCCCTGGAATCGATGGCTTCACGATCATAGTCAGAGTTTTGTTGCTATGGTCATTTTGGTCAGGCACCCCGTGGCCATTCAAGGACACTTTGAGGATTTGCTCCATGGGCACATAACCCAAACCAGAGAGTGAAGTTGGGTTTCGTCAAATCCCACATGTGCGCATGGACATTGTTGATGTGTTCACGATGGCCACGGACGCCCGGGAACATTCAGATGGGAATTGGACCCCTCGAGCAAAACTGGAATGGCTTTCACCGAGAAAAACTTTAGTTCCATAAATGAAACAATAGCATAGTTTCAAGGAATTGGAGGAACAGTGTGGGGGTCCCACATCTAGAACCCAATGTCATGAATAAACCAGAATCGATGACTTCATGATTGGATTCACGGTTTTGGTGCTACGAGCATTTTGGTTAGGCACCGCGTGGCCATTTAGGGACACTTTGAGGATTTGAACTGGGGGCATGGAATCCAAACCGTCAAGCAGAATTGGGTTTCATCAGCTTCCACACTTGGACGGGATCCTTCATATCATAAATTACCCCCTTGTGCAAGATTGGCATGGCCTTCACTGAGCAAAACCCTAGTTCTTGAGATGGCACAATAACACCGTTTTCAAGCCTTCGAGGCATGGTGTGGGGGGGCACCTAGATGAAAACCGGGTTTCAAATCCATCTGGATTGACAAATTCGCAATTGGAGTCACATTTTTGGTGCTATGACCATTTTTTCCAGGCACTCCATGGCCATTTAGGGACACTTTGAGGTTTTGCTCTAGGGGCACGAAACCCAAACCTTCAAGCAGAACAGGGTTTTGTCAGCTCCCACATGTGCATATGGCCATCGTGGATGTTTTGAGGATGACCACGCTCTTATGGGAGACTTTGGATCATAAATGACCCCCTTGAGTAAGATTGTAATGGCCTTCACTAAGAAAAACAATAGTTTTGGAGATGGAACAATAACACCATTTCTGGGAATTGGAGGAATAGTGTGTGGGGGCCATAGTTGAAAGGCATCCTCAATCCATCGAAGTTGATGGATTCACGATATGAGTCACTGTTTTGGTGCTAGAGGAATTTTGTTCAAGCACACCGTGACCATTCAAGGACACTTTGAGGATTTTATATGGGGGAATGGAACCAAGACCAGCGAGAGGAATTATATTATTTCATCTCCCACACGTGCATATTGCCACTTTGGATGTTTTCACAATGGCCGTGCATGCCCAGGAGCCTTTGAATTATAAATGACCCCCTTGAGCAAGATTGGCATGGCCTTGATTGAGCGAAACCATAGTTCTTGAGATGGCACAATAACATCATTTCTGAGCCTTGGAGGCATGGTTTGGGGGTCCCTGAACTGAAACCTGAAGTCTCGAATCCATTGAAATCGATGAATTCACGAGCAGAGTCATGGTTTTGGTGCTATGGGAATTTTCATCAAGAACCCCGTGGCCATTCAGGGACACTTTGAGGATTTTTGTTGGGGGCATGGAACCCAAATCGGCGAGAAGACTTGGATTATTTCAGCCCCACACGTGCATATGGCCATTGTGGGTGTGTTCACGATGGCCATGCATAACTGGGAGCCTTCGGATCATAAATGACCCTATACAGAAAGATTAGCATGGCCTTCACTAAGCAAAACCCTAGTTCCTGAGATGGCACAATAGCACCGTTTTTGAGCATTTGAGGCATAGCGTGGGGGGGGGGGCTCCTAGTTGAAACCTAGGGTCCTGAATCCATCAAAATCGACGGATTCGCGAGCGGAGTCACGGTTTTGGTGCTACGACCATTTTTACCAGCCACCCCGTGGCCATTTAGGGACACTTTAAGGATTTGCTTCGGGGGCACAGAACCCAAACCGATGAGTGGAGTTGGATTCTTTCATCTCTCACACATGCATATGTCCATCGTGGACATTATCATGATGGGCATGCATGCCCGGAATGTTGGGATGAGAAATGACCCCCTTGAGCAAGATTGACATGGCCTTGACTGAGCAAAACCCTAGTTCCTAATATGGCACAATAACACCATTTTCTAGCATTTGAGCCATAGTGTGGGGGGGGCCTATCTGAAACTCGAGGTCCTGAATCCATCAGAATCGACGAATTCACGAGCAGAGTCACATTTTTGTTGCTATGGGAATTTTTTCAAGCCACCCTGTGGCCATTGATAGACACTTTGAGGATTTTCTCTGGGGGCACTGAACCCAAACCGACAAGCATACTTGGATTCTTTTATCTCCCACACATGCATATGGACATCGTGGACGTGTTCACGATGGCCACGCACGCCCAGGAGCATTGGGATGAGAAATGACCCCCTTGAACAAGATTGGCATGTGTGTGTGTAAATTCCATCGCATGTCCTTTATGGATCGAAGTGTTTGTTTATTTGTTTTGATGAATGGTTATGATGATGATGATTATGATTATGATGACTATGATTATCTTGATGACGATTGGTCCTCTATATATAATTGGATCTTATTGCTAATAAGTAAATAAAATATATTTCATATTAGGACTGAACCACATTCTATGCAAAAATTCATAACATCATCTCATAAACTATGATAATATACAACATAACACAATTAATATTTGTATGCAAAAAATAAAGTAGTCAAATTCAAAATTATTCCATGATCAAAATCACAAATGGAATCAAGTTCAAATACATAATTAATAGTATCGTAACATTATTAGAAAACCAAAATACACAGTGTCTCCAAATACAATCTCGGGTCTTATGCATGACTACAAGGATGTCTCCAAATACAATCTCAGGTCTCCTAAGACACTAATATTCTCCTTGAGTCATATTTAATCTCCCAAGCTATATTTGTGGTGCACAAAACTTTTAATCCCAAATATATTGGTTTGCATCCTTGAACAAATATTCCCTTTATAGCACATCTATGTTTTTTTAGGAATCTTTGCATTGTCCATGGGCCTTAAAATAATATTTTAGGCCTTTAAATGCTAATGTTAACCTCAAACAACAATCACGTCCATATGACCCATTTGTGGTGCAAAAAACGTTGTAAATGTGTTGATATTATACTCATATGCAAAAAAAAATCTTATATAGGGCTTGCATTGATTTTTTGGACCTTATGTGTGCCTCATGAACCTAAAAGCTTATTCTAGGCCCTAAAGGATAAGAAAAACATTTTCATCATTATATTGTAGCTAGGGCCCATCCCTTAGATGATAAATTTCATAATGGTTCCCATATTACACACGTTCCCATCCCTTATATGCTAAATATTTTAATGGTGCCCTAAAATGTCATGTGTAAAACCTTGTTCGAACTCATATTACACCCATAAAACAAAATTTTTTATTTGCAAAGCATATGTATTGGCTTGGAACCATGTGCACGGCCCATGAGGCCTAAAAGCATGCTTTACACCCCATGACACTAGTGGTCCCTAAAACCCATAAATTATGGGAAAAACCTTGTATTGACACCAATATTACACCCATGGAACAAAGATTCCGTATATAGGGTATGTGTGGTCTTTTGGGACCCAATGCATGGTTCATGAACCATAAAATAACATTTTAGGGATGTCAGATGTAGGTGTTCCTCCTTACCCAATATAGGTAGCCCCAATACCCATATATGGTGCCTAAATCCTCCTAATGATGTCAATATTACGTTAATAATCCCAATATTCCCTTTATAAACCATGTACATGGCTAATGAACCCTAAAAGAATGTTTTGGGACCTAAGGCATTTTTTTTCATCACCAAAACATGGTATTGGAAATGATACATGTCCTTGGTATGAGAAAACTCATAATGTTTCCCATATTAGATTCATGAGTCAAATATTTCCTTTATAGGGCCTGTGTGGTGAATCGATATCCTACACATGTACTAGGAGCCATGAAAACATCATATGTTCCTTGAAATGTTGGTGCTCCTCATCAACTATGATCAGGACCTCTTAAGACCCATATGTTTTGTACAAAACATCATAATGATGTTCATATCTTGGCAAAATGTGTTTAATGTTTGTTTGTCATATCCACGGTTCCCATTATTGTCTACATTACTATCATCATCACTACCATGGTGGCCACTGGTGTCTTCATCTTCATCATCATTTCCTCGATCATCATCACCACTTCCATCAACACCACCAACACCACTGCCATCATCATCAAACTGCAAAAATTATGCAAGAAATTACTTTATGCAAAAAATTCAATGTCTCTTACTAAGGGAAACCCTAGCTTTCAAATTGTCGAACAAGACGAGATTCAAGCAATAGGATTAGAGGACATAGGCACTCCTGGAATTAATTTGATGTCCTGATTCCAACGGAGTTTATGGCTCATCAATCCAATACACGGTGATTATTTTATGTCCCATCTAAACTCGCCTCCTAGAAGCTTTGAGGGACACATGGAAAATCCCTGTCAAGAGAATAGAATTTGAACTAGGCAGCATAATTGAGTTGTATGACATCCTGTAGCTAAAACCCAGGGTCCCAAATCCATGAGAATTGACAGATTCGGGATCAAAGTCACGGTTTTGGTGCTATGGGCATTTTTGTCACGAACTGCATGGCCATTCAGGGGATTTTATCCCTGGGCACGGAACCCAAACCGATGAGCGGAGTCATTTTGTGGAGAGAGGTTTCTTAATGCATTTTGTTCTCTGGTCATGTACTTGTTAGTGAATAAGGTGAAGATGGTAAGGGAAATGGTTCCTACTAGGAATATTGGCAAGGTTATTGTTAACATGATAAATACTGGAAATCTCAAAACTCAATCAGGCCTTGATCTACAACAGATATGCATAATCGTACATTCACAATTCATCATAGGGGTTAGAACTGTTTTTTTTAAACCAAGTTTTCTAGTTTTCTACTCAAAAATATGTATTTGATATAATTTCTACTTTGTTCACTAATAATATAATAAGGCTCTTTTGTGAGAGTGGTTCATTGCAAAAATTACTAGGTGGTTTGTTGTCACCTACCACAAAATACCTATATTAAAAAAAAATAGGATAAATAAATAGGATCAATGGATGTACTCTTTTGTACTTATAGTATTGTGGAAAACATATTACATACTAAACTCTAATCCAAAGTGAGAAGCATGTCGATGTTCTGTTCTTGAATAAGCATCATTAAGCATTATAAGCATCATTAAGCATTGTAAGCATCATTTAAGCATTATAAGCATCATTAATAAGCACCATTAAGCATTATAAGCATCATTAATAAATTTTAACCTCAAAACAATTAGCATAAAAGAGGGCTTAACTATTTACCCAAACCCTTGTGGATTCCAAAATACGACTTTGTAGATTTATGGTTCCGCAATTCGACTTTCGCAATTGTGGATACAGGTTGTGGAACCCAAAACTCTAACTAATTACACTTATGGTTCCATAATCTGATTTCCGCAAATGCGGATGCAAGTTGTGGAAACCCAACTCTGATCGGTTAATTCGCTAGTTCCGCAATCTGACTTCCGCAAATGAGGATGTGGGTTATGGAACCCTGATTCCGACCCTTTAACATTGCAGATGCAGGATTGCAGAACCCCCAACCTGACTGTTTAACATAAGGATTGTTAGTTTTTCATAAATTTCAATCTAATCTAGGATCTTAACTGAGAGAATAACATGTAGAGCATATCTACAACATATCAATCATGGACACAATAATGCAAGTACACAAGAGACACAGAGTTTACTTGGGGAAAACCATAAAGGTGAAAAAACCCAATAACTTCCTCGGAGATAGAAAGAGAAATGATACAAACCAAGCATAAGAGATAGGCATCTCCTATCAGCAGCTTCTCCTCCTCCAAAAGTGAGCCACTCTCCAAAGTCTGTGTGTGAGAATAGAATGATCAAATAGAGTGCCTCCCACACTCTATTTATACCTGACTTGACTTGCCTAATAAACTTTACTAGGTCGGATTTAACATAACCACATAACATAATGCTGACTGGGCCGACCCCCAATAGGGTGGTCTAATAACCCTTTGACCCACATGACTTATACAGGGCCGACCCCCAACAAGGTGGTCTAATAAACCATCAAGTATAAGTTACAACACTTACAATATAAATGACGAAACTTCCGTATAGAGGAATAATAACATCTCTATAGGAATACAATATACATATATGTGAAATACATTCTAAAGTTACATATACATCAACACTCCCTCTTAACTAGGAAGGTATTTCTCGACACAGGTCTTCTAGCACAAGTCTTCTTCTCTAGATCATCGTCATCGAATCATCGTTATCATCACTGCTGCTACTATCTCAATCAATCTCTGAATCTACTCGTCATAGGAAGTTCTACGGAGCCAATCATTTTTCATACTGGATGTAGGCCCACCATCTGCATGTCTTCATCATCACTATCCATACTTGTGAATACTCAGGACTTATTACGTGCGTCACAAAACCTCGAAAGAGCATCCCAGGCTGTTATGAGCACACAGCTCTACCTGTTGGATCTCCCAGGGCTAGTATTATGTGTGACTATCACAAAACCTTAAAACAGTCTCTTGACTAGCAAGAACCCCAAAGAGCATTTGAGGCCTTTTTCATCCTGTCCAGATCTCCAGGACTTATTACATGTGACCCCCAGCACAAAACCTTAAAAGAGTGTCTTGCCAAGCAAAAACCCTAAAGAGCATCTAAGGCCTTTTTCATCCTGTCCAGATCTCCAAGACTTATTACATGTGGTCATGGAAAAACCTCGAAAGAGCATCCCAGGACTCATTACGAGCACACAGCTCAACCTATCGGATCTCCTGGGGCTAGGATGACATGCCATAGGACAAAACCTTGAAAAAGCATTTTCCAGATCTCCCAGAGAGTTATTATATGCCAGCGGCAAAACCTAGCAAGAGAATCTGCAAACCTCTTAGGGCTAGGATTATATGCTTATCTGCACAACCTGTTCCATGGCCATAGAGCATCAACCTGATACTCACCATACATCATCCTGATGTACACATGATCATCCTGATCATCATCACTATGCCTTCCTCATGCATGTCATCTGGAGCAACATCTTGAAGCTCGTCATCCATGATCATCCTTATCATACAATGCATCCACTTGATGCATACACAGTATCTGTTTGATACATATCATCATACATGATATGCCTGATCATACAATGTATCCACCTGATACATATACAAATACATGATCCACCTGATCGTACCTGATACATATAAACATACATGATCTACTTGATCATATAATGTATCCACCTGATACATCTACAGATACATACACATGATCCAACTGATCATATCCAGCATCCAACATGATGCGTACATACATATAAATGATCCAACTGAACATATCCAACATCCAACATGATGCGTACATACATATAAATGATCCAACTGATCATATCCAGCATCCAACATGATGCGTACATACATATACATATAAATGATCCAACTGATCATATCCATCATCCAACATGATGCATACATATACATACATAGCAGTAACTGGAGCATCGTCTTGATGCTCATCATCCAGCGATTACATCCATAGCCATGTGAAGGATCCTCCTTCCAACATGCTTGGAATGGCTTCAGCAAATGTGTCCATCACTTCTTCCTCGAAGTGTCATCAACCTGAAGAACACCAAGCCTCTCTCTGAAGTACTCAAACTTCACTCTGGCTAGTGGCTTCGTCAGTACATCTGCAATTTGCTCATTTGTCGCAACATACAGGAGCTTCACTACTCCTCTCTGCACCATATCCCTGATATAGTGATATTTGATCTCAATGTGTTATGACCTGTCATGGAACACTGAGTTCTTAGACATCTTCACACAACTCTGGTTGTCACAAAAGATACTAGTAGCCTCCAATGGGAGATCAAATAACTCAAAAAGTAGCTTCCAAAGCCATATTGCCTCACAACTAGCTGACTAAGCTGCAACATACTCTGCTTTAGCTATAATCAGTGCTACGCAGGACTGCTTTCTGCTAAACCAAGAGATCACAATTGATCGCATACTGAAAGTGTACCCAGAAGTGCTCTTCCTATCTGTAGCATTGCCTGCCCAATCTGAATCAACATAACCCTGCAGGTTAAACTTTTGATTCACATCATACTTGAGCCCATAGTCAACCGTACCCTTTAGGTACCTCAGAATATGCTTTACAGCAACTAGGTAAACACTTCTCGGATTCGTCAGGAACTGGCTCAATGTGTTCACCGCAAAGCAAATATCTGGTCTCATGTTCGTGAGGTACATCAAGGACCCAATCATATGACGATACACAGTGACATCAACCGGATTAGATGAAGCATCACACAGAAGCTTCAAGTTTGATGCCATAGGTGTGGCCATGTCCTTGTAGTCCATCATCCCGAACCTCTTCAGGATCTCTACTGCATACTTCCCTTGTCCAATGAAGATTCCATGTGCAATATGCCACACTTCCATGCCTAGAAAGTAGTGCATCATCCACAAGTTCTTCATCTTGAACTTGGAAGCAAGCTTCCACTGCGTGTCGACAATCAATCTATCCTCACCTATAACAAACAGGTTATCCACATACAAAAGTAGTATCACTGAATTTCCTTCCTCAACCTTGTAGTAAAGGTTGGAATCTGCTTTACTCTTGGTAAAGACCAAAGTGGATAGAAAGATATCTATCCTACCATACCAAGTTCTACACATATATGACTTCCCGTCATGTGTCTCAAAACCAAGTGGCTGCTCCATGTACACTTCCTCTTCGACTACACCATTCAAGAAAGTTGTCTTGACATCCATCTGGTGTATCTTCCATTTCATCACTACAGCCAGAGCAAGTACTGATCTGATGGAAGTGTGCCTGGCTATAGGTGTAGAAGTCGCTTCATACTCAATCCCTTTTTCTAGGAGAAGCCACAAGCTACAAACCTTGTTTTGTTATTCTCCATCCTACCATTTGCAGCATGCTTGATCTTATAGATCCATTCGGAAGTCACAACAGATTTCCCTTCAGGTGTTGGGACTGCATCCCAAACAACATTATTCATGATCGAATGGTACTCCTCGATCATGACATTCTTCCTGAATCCTGGGAACTTCAATATATTCAATAGATAACTTTGTTGTTGAAACAAATGTTGTAGTCCTTCTTTTGTAGGTGCTTGTATATGATCTTTCCTACAAAACAAGTTAAATTGCATGATTAGAAACTTCTCATAGTTTTTAGAACAAATTCTTACACATAAATAAATATGTCATACAATCATGCAATTATTTTAGCCAATGCTTCAATACAACATTCATCCATATCTTGCAACTTTCTAGATGCCTTCCAATCTCTACCAGAACATTGTTAAGAGTTTGTACTACTCCCAACATGTCAGCAAAGAGGTTTCATTCTAGATAAGTAGCAATGAAATGTTGTATAGTGCCATAGGCCACTTACCCATCACATGCATATTAGTAGTATACTATTCATTAATGCAATTATTCTAATATGCATAATACACAACCTAAGTCTAGGAACATAAGCATATACATTATTTAAACAAACAAATATGTAAGAAATGACAATTCAAATACTTATCTTTTTTTGGTTGTTGGGTGGACTCCCTTTGAATATTTGCAACTCCATTCTAATGTGGATTGTGAGAAGTGGTCGACTCCCTCTAAATATCTGCATCCTTGTAGAAACTACTAGAGTGTGCTCCCTCTTGATCTTTGCTTCTTGGATTACATCTCCTTGAACTTATATCCATCCTCGATCACTATGCATGCTTACAAGTATCATTATTGTGATATCCTCAAGATATCATACATAATCACACATTTATTAGTATATTCTCAATGCTATCAAAACACAATAATCTTAAGCATGTATAGTCATGATCATTTCAAACAGAAATAATAAGCATTAGTATTCAAGGACTCTTATGGTTAGTCATATTATAAATTAAAGTAAGAAACGTAATATGCCTGAACCCGTGATTACTCAAACCTATACTTTCATGACTCTTCTGGTTAGTCATATCATCAATTAAGGTAAGAAACATAATATGCCTAAACACATGATTATTCAAACCTATGAATAATCATTATCAATCATGCCATGTATACTTATATAAGAGATCCTATCACAAGGTAGGATTCTAACTTGATATAGGAAAAATATACCTGGATTAGTATGTTAGCTAGTTATGTCTAACATACCCACATTATGTCTTCTTGTTCTCTTCAATGACTTGTGCTAGTAACCTGCATATCTCATAGGTTAACCATTATAGAACTAAGTTATACATACCTCGTAAATAGATCTTCTAAGTGATCCATGACAATGGATGAATCTTTGTCTTCATGTCACCATGATCATATGTTCTTGAACTAGAACATGATTTGTCTTTCTTGGTGTACCTTTCATGTTAGCGGACAACATAAACCTCATACAACACCATAATGCATTAGTACAATCATAAGTGTCAACACCCTAATCAATGAATATCTTCTATCATGCATTCATAATTTTATTAAGGTGATACGACAAGTTGAAATTTAATCAAGATTGTACTAACCGTAATAATATGAAGACAAACATACCATAAACTTAATCATGAACAAATCTTGAAACATACTTGGATAAGTCATACCTGTTGAGATTGCTTGTAATCTTCTTATGTAAGGCCTTAGCCTCATCTCCCTCTGAAACAGGAACTTCTTCACTTATGCAGGTGACCAATCCATTCTCTTCTAGGATTAACCCAATTCACTTGATTTGCAGGAAATGGATCTGGAGCTGGATTAGGGTTTGTTAGAGAAACCCTAAAATTCAAACTTTGAATTTCAAACTTATGAAAGGATAGAAAGATGCGCCTTGATGAGCTGATCAAGCCAGTATACTCAGAATTGGAAAAACTGTAAAGTTTCACCCCTCAAAATTGCCTTTGAAACTTCCGGATTCACTGGACATGACCTTGAACTAGGGTTTGATAAAGCCCACCCTTCTTCCCAATCAAAAGGTTCAATCCAAAGCTCTAAGATTCTATTTTTTTGAGGAGCTTCCAGCCGTGGTCACAGGTTTCAAAAATTCCCATTTTTGTAGAAGCCCTAATTTTCCACTTTTCCGATCAAAGTCCCAAACTAGGGTCTGATCAAGCCCGACCTTCTGTCCAACCAAAAAATTTGATCTTGGTCTCTAAATTTCAATTTTGATGAGTATCATTCCGCCATGGCCTTCGATTACAAAAATTCTAACTTTCTCTGAAACCCTAATTCCTGGAGCCATGAATGAAGGTGCTAAAAATCCAATTTTGTTTTGACAGAAATATGCACCTGATTGTTTCTGGTGTAACTCCGAAATTACGAATCCCCAGGGTCTAAAAATTCTACCTGTGGTAGCCTGACCTATTATATTTCCAACCCCATAGGTCTGACCTCAAATGGATTCTCTCAGAGAGAGTTATGCTAAGTGTCTCAACATGACCTTTTTATGGGATAAAACAGGAGAGTGAACTTGTACAGTGTGCCACGTGTCATTGGTTCAGTTTCAGCCTCTAAAAATGTTACTTGAGAAGGTACAGTCTGTTCAATACCTATCACTATTTACGAAATTTCATTTGGAGATTCCTAGCCCAAGTTATGACATTTTTTCCTAGGTCACCTGTTTATGACTTAGATCTGGAAGAGGCAGAAACCCTATATTGTATAGATCATAAAACACAAAGTACAATGAATTAGAAGTTGTACTTTGGACACAAGGTACATGGGGATCTGATATTCGACCTGTGAAAGTTTCAGATCCGAAACATTTGCCAAAATGGATTTATAGCAAAAGTGCTACGATGACCGGCTTTTTCTATAACAAGCCTAGCATCGTAAGTGCAACAAGTGTCATACATGCCATACCATGCCTTCTTTCAGGCTAGCTCTGATACCATGTTAGTTTTTCAGAAATTTTAATCTGATCTAGGATATTAACTGAGAGAATAACATGTACCGCATATCAATCATGGACACAATAATGCAAGCACACAAGAGACACAGAGTTTACTTGTGGAAAACCATAAAGGTGAAAATCCCAATAACTTCCTCATAGATAGAAAGAGAAATGATACAACCCAAGCATAAGAGATAGGCATCTCCTAGTAGCAGCTTCTCCTCCTCCACAAGTGCGCCACTCTCCAAAGTGTGTGTGTGAGATTAAAATGATCAAATAGAGTGCCTCCTGCACTCTATTTATACTTGACTTGACTTGCCTAATAACCTTTACTAGGTCGGCCTTAACTTAACCACATAACATAATGCTGACTGGGCGGACCCCCAATAGGGTGGTCTAATAACCCTTTGACCCACATGACTTATACAGGGCTGACCCCCAACAAGGTGGTCTAATAACCCATCAAGTATAAGTTACAACACTTACAATATAAATGACAACACTTCCGTATAGAGGAATAATAACATCTCTATAGCAATACAATATACATATATGTGAAATATATTTTGAAGTTACATAAACATCAACAAGGATTCTGCAATTCGAATTCCGCATTGCGGAAGCGGGATTGCGGAACCCCAAATTTTATAGGGTTAAAACAATGGTTCTGCATTGTGGATTTGGGTGGTTTTGACGCCTTGCGGAACATTTTAAAGGTAAGCCAGACTTAGATAAAACAAATGCTTTGGAATTATAAATAATTACATTTAGTAAACATGATCTAGTGTTCGCAACTGTATAGTTATCTTTCCAAACTTCTACAAGTTATTTTAACTGAATCTATAAATAGAAATAAAAACAAACTCTCATGTTTTCTAAACAAATGCTTCTATTATGGACTCTTAAATATTTAATCCATTCGTCTATGTATAAGCTTTGAGAGTATAACTACTTATCAATTTTTCTTTGTATAAAATACAAACATTCCGTTCTATACAAATCCACATTTAAATCTATATAAACGTATATTTAGATATATAACGGAGTTATAGATCAACTCCTATTCTATAAACCCATTGGAAATGAATCCTGTACATTATTTTGCGTATAACAGTGAGGGGATAAATAAACATTGATGCATGATTGATATAAATTATGCATATAAATTGAGGAAAACTTAATCCAGTGCTTGAATAGCTTGCATGCAGGCTCATAAATGAATAAGAATCCTTTAAGTAACACAATGAAATACAATAAAACATCATATGGTAACATGCATAACAAGACGATCATTTGTGATAGCATGCATAAGCAGGATCACATGCATGAGTAAGATAAATAAAAAATGCATACTAAAAACATCTTATGGACACATGCCTAAACCTAGTAATCATCCCGGATATGGACTTAAAATTTATTTACAGAAATCAATGTGTACATAATGATAAAATTCAGTTAATAGCAACGTAATCATTCTGAATATTAGATTAGGGATCGTTACAGTGATTTATAATTGCAAACTTGAATAAATGGGACTTGAACTAAGCAGTCTATTCATTCCGCTCAACGATTTAGATATCTTTTACAGTAACAGGAATTTGCAGAAATAGGATAATGGAATCTTGAACTAAACCATGCAGCCATTCTGCTTGACAAATTAGATATCATTATAGTAATGAACATTTCAAAAATAAATAAGGAAACCTGATATAAGAAATGTGATTTACAGTAAAGGGACATATCATAAATTAATATTGAGAACTTGATCCCAGCCATGCAACCATTAGATATCATTCACGGTATAATAAATTAAAAAAACCTGGACTAATCTATGCAATCAACATATAGTTCAAGAAATTAAATGAATATAACTAGAACGAAGCTATGTGCTCCACATACAGTTCAGAAATTAAATAAATCGAACAGAACTAAGCTATGCGATCAACAAATGGTTCATACATTAAATAAATGGAACCTAACCTGAGCAATGTGATCATTAGATATCTTTTAGAACAATCAGATAGTCCCAAAATTAATAAATGGAACCAAATATGAGCAAAGCAATCATTAGATATCTTTCACATAAATCATATAGTTCAGAAATAAACAAACAGATCCTGAACTAAACCATGCAATCATTAGATATATTTTACATAATTCAAATATCTAATAAATAAATAAAATAGAACCTAATCTAAGCAATGCATTCATTAGATAGTTCAGAAACTAAATAAAATCGAACCTAATATGAGCAATGTGATTTACAAGAAATAGAAAGATCAAAATAAATAAATAGAACCTGAGCTAAGTAATGCAACCATTAGATTCACCTACAGTAAGAACACATGTTAGAAAAGAAATATAACCTGAACCTGCAGAGGCAAATGAAACCTGAAGGTCTCCGTTCCTCCCCACCAACTTCCAAAGCAACCAAAGTACCTGCTCTGAAACCCCTGAGCCTGTTTGTTGAACCACAAGGACAAAGACTTGGTCACAAAGACCCTCCTTCATGCTAGGTCACAATCTCACTTCACCATAAGCCTCCTGCTCAATGGGTGAATGAATACTCAACGTATTCTCCCCTTTCATCATGAAAATATTATTGAGTGGATGAAATCAATGCTTTATAGATATTTCCTAGGACTTAGGTCATTCATGAGCCTCCTTCTCGTAACGCTCTAACACGAGTCACGGCCTGAACATTAGGGAGGATGCCTTCTACATCATATGCGCCTTTACTAGGATGACTCGCGGTGCTAGGTTTCCTCTTGAAACTTGTCTTTTCCTCCTTGTGGGTTAGCAAACACTCTTCAATGGCTGCCTTCACTTTTTATTTTTTTATTTAATTATTTAAAAATTTAATAATAATTATTTTACAAATGTTTTGACCCCACTTCGTTAATTAATGTCAAACATAAGTTTTTATAAAATATTAATTATTAGGGTTCCTAGATGTATTACATTTGTGTTGGAAAATTGAAATATGAGTTCACACAGCAATTATGTTCCCAATACTATGTCAATTGTTGGATCTGTCCTTGTTGTCTTTAGGCTTTATCAAATAACAAAATTTTTAGTCAGTGATGCCAAGATCAAGAAGGCCAATGTTTAAACTTTTTTACAACCCTTCATTCCCCTTTGGTCCAAGACAAGTTATAGTTCAAGAATTTATGTTTTTTTTCTCGTGTTTATTACACCAAATGTAGCTTTGATGCCATTTGTTAATACTTGAGAACAAATGCTCAAAACAATGGTGTAGTGTTGACATGTGGGCACTCAAATAGACATATGTGCATGCTTTACCGATAGTGCTCAGCTATCTTTGTAGCTCTTTATGTGAGTGCTCGAGTCTGGAATCCTTAAAGTGGTTTTAGGGATGATAAGTTGGGTGTGTATGCCAATGCTAAGTGTTGGAGTGCCAAAATTTCGCACGTGTTATCAAAGCCACTAGGTTTATTTGATACTGAATGTTTTAAGTATCCTATAATGAAGCTCCTACAATGAATATGGAGCAGTGGTTGTTTATATATGAGCGAGTTAAGTTGGAATCTAATTTTTGGTAGTTGACACAACATGAATGATGCATGAAGCGAGAGGTATATGGCATCATTCTCAGGCATTCCTCTTCTAGGAATCAAGTTATATTAGCACAACTATCCTATTTTGGAGATAATTTGTGCCTACTGCTTCGAATATTGCCCAAGCAATCAGATCCATTGTTGCTAAAGGATTCCTATATAGGTCTGGCTAGTGATGTCTGGTCAGGGTACCATTTGGTGGCGATCACGGTGGTCCATTGATGCTATGTCATTGGCACAGTCATCACAAGGAACTTACAAAATTATATCTATAAAAATATTTTTCAAATATATTTTTGGAAAACATGGATGAAGGTGCAATCATAAATTACACAAATCATATAAAATTCATGACACATGAGAAACACCACTCTAACAATTATGTTTGATTGCATGATTCTATATGTCAAGTAAAATTACATTGGTTCCATTCTATAGGAGTGATGCATAAGTGCCTCATTTAAATTGGTTGTAAATAATAGTTCATCCACTTAACCATTTCATAAATATATTCTACCTAATGACACCATTTCATAAAGGTGGTCCAGCTAAATACCCAAAATCTCTCCAATCTTTATTTTTTATAGATTGCACATTATTGTATTATGTCCTTGGAATTTCCATCATTTATATATTTGGATCTTTAGAAATTTCATTTGAAGAACATAAATTAAATCCAAAATCATAGTAGTGTCTAGTGGTTTGGGTGATTGTACATTTGATGTTTAATTTCAATGAAAAAGGTTCTATTTGCATTCCTCCAATTCTAAGTTTTTTCTTTTCACTTCTAATTAGGAATTGTGAAATTATAAATATTAATAAATTCATCACATTTGAAGAAACTAATAGTAGATATATGAGACTATAAATTATTTAGGAAGCGTCTATTATGGTCTAACATCTATGTTAACTATCTCAACTTTAGGGTATGTTGTAATTTTAAAGGACCTAAAACATTAAAATGTATTTGAAGGACTAATATAAGACAAATAGTTTAATGGATCACAAATAATTTAATATCTAAGGAATGGATCAGAAATATTTTAATCATTAATGGGACTTCAAGGGTACTATCTTAATGGAAGAGTACCTTCCTTAGAGGAAGGAGCTTGGTAGCTTGATTCCTTCATGTCCTATCTACAACAATTAGTGAAAAATTCTAATATAAAATGAGAGATAAATGACCAAAATTTGCATGTAAATGACCACTTTTGAGTTGGAGACCACTGGTGGGAAATTAGTAGGTATTTATCACACGACAAAAAATGTGGTCATATTTAGCTTGGTCATTTATAGCTTCTCTTGTGGTAATTTGTTTGGTTGTATATATGGTCCTTAATTGTCTCAATTAATGACCAAATATACGACCAAAATTATATATGACCAAATATATGACCACAAGATAAGCTATAAATGACTAAGTTAAATATGACCACTTTTTTGTTCACGTGATCGATGACCCCTAATTTTCCACCAGAGGTCGCCAACTCAAAAGTGGTCATTTATTTACTAGTGACCACTGTGCAGTCTATTGCTCCTCTAAGAACTCTTAGGTCTTCTCTCAATCTAATTCTTCATTTTCAACAGCTGAGTCTCCATATGTAAACCCGCAACAATGGATATCCTCTCTAGGCCATTTGGTTTGCTCTTATACCAATATGATGCAGACACTCAAGTTCTAGGCCACTTAAAAATATGAAAAACATAGAATTGCATAATTAATAGGAAAATAAATAAATATAGGAAAAACACACACATCAATACTAAGGATTATTTTATTATTGAATAACCAGATTCATTCAGATACATCATAAGGATTATTTTATTATTGAATAACCAGATTCATTCAGATACATCATATTTCATAGGCTATAAGATAGGAACATAGGCCTAAAAATATTTTATCATTCTACGTGGGGCGCAATTGTTGTCCTCCTCTAAACCACCTAATCAACTCAATAAATTAAAGCCTAAGAAAACTTCCCCTTCCCTTAGCCCATATTGGTCTTTTGTAGATTATGACTACTTGTCGAACAGACCCTTAAAAAATCACTAAAACTACTATTCACCCACACAAACCCAAACGTAAGGAATACATAACTAAAATTAGGGACAACACGGTCCTAAAATTTCTGAACAAAAACATTAGAATTGAGACACATGTAGTCATTTGGTTTTTGAATGTTGGATAAACTTGTTAGTTGATGGATGGTCCACATTACATCCATTATTAAGGAATTCACATTATCAATTTGCATGCATTCCTATAAATTAAAGAAAAAATAGGTGGGATTGTCTATTTTTCTCTATGTGTTGGGTGATATACCTTGTTTGATTTTACAATGAATTAGCAAACTTACGGCTTGCGTTGCATAAAAAACACTCATTTTTTGGCAACATATTCTTATCTTAAATTTTTATTAGGATATTAAATTCGGTCTACATGTCATCATCGATTAAATTGAACACTCTTATATACAACTATATATGAAGATTCCAAATATCTTTTTCGATGAAAAGACATATTTTATTATTACTATTTTTATTTGCATATTATATCATATTTTTAAAATGAATAGGTGTTTTATTTATAATGCAAATTTTGGTTTCCTCATCCATCTCAGAAACAATTATATGGTCCCCAAGTAAAAATCCAAACCTACACAAAAAAAATTAATATCCAAATTTACACATAAAAAAATTAATGATATACATTTTGATAAATAAAAGTTATGTATTTGAGAAGCTAATTTGATTTCCTACCTTCTGTTTTTTCATAATAGTGTTGTAGTGCATTTATCTCAAATAATTCCTCTTATTTAATAAATTGTTGTTTTCAATGAAAATTTTAAAGGTAAAATTTAGTCCATGGGCTATTTTTCCAGGTTATTTTCCAAAAATTTGCCCAATTTTGATAAGGTAAAATTTTCACTCTAAAAATCACCAAATTATTATATACACTATAAAATTCTTATGAATTGAAATATTTTTAGAAAAACATCACCAAATGTTTTATAGTTGACATTTTAAAAATGTGTAAGATTCACCAAAGTTTATACACTTTTAAAGAAATATAAATCCTTAAAATTTTCCAATACTATTTTAATTAAAACTAATGTATCATAAAAAAAAATAAGTTATACTCTAAACCAACCCCTATAATTTATATTCTTACTACACAATCTTAAAAAATGTCCCATTGAATATTTTGATAAAAAATGAAACATAATAAAAACTAAAACTCCACTCCTCTTTTTCGTGCAGAAATGGGTCTTATTAGCTTCACTTATGTGAATCTTTACCAATATTCTTTTTCCGTTAATTTAGCGAAGTTCCCTCAAGGCTTAGTAAATCCTACTCCATAAGCGCTAAGCTATCATACTAGTAATGAAGCTTGTCATTTACAGTGGGAGTATAGGGTTTTTAGTTTTTGTTTTTAGTATTTTTAATTAGGAGAATATGTATCTGGGATAGGGTAGTACTTATGCGACAGATCCAAGGTTTAATCTCATTTATTACTATACCCTTAGGTACACTCAAATAGTGAAATAATTTATCCTATTAAATTTTAAAATAAATATTTTTAATAATTTTAATCTTAACATATTTCTTTTAATTTAATATTAAATGAGAACATATTTAATGTATATAAATTACTTGGTCTAATTATATTAGGTTTTGAACTTTCTGGTTGTTTTTTATTAGAATTAGATAATTTGTTTTTGGTAAAATTCAAACTTGGAAGCATTTAAATTATGTTTTTGAATACATAAATAAGTTGAATACTTTCAAATAACTAAAAGAACTCAAATTATAGAATTTCCACAACTAATATATATAAATTTTATGTCTAAACCTATAACACTCACTAAAATTTTATGTATAATTAATTTAAATTGATATGAACATCCAGTATAGATCCATCTTAAATCCGTATCTATCAAGCATTGAGAGGGATCCAATTTTTTGAGGTGTATTTTTTTATTTAAATTTGATCTCTCTTGATTTATAGATCCGGGTTTAAGTTTTAAGTTTTTATTTTATATAGGAACATCTATTTTTTAATTACTTTTCATAATATTTTATTTTATGAACCAACATGAATTTTTTTTAAATACTTTCCATACTTTTTTATTTTATGAGCGGACATGATTTTTTTTAATTTTTTTTAATTAAAACAATTACTTTTTAGGTTTTATTACATGCAGTTACAGCATTTCCTCCATATTGAACTGTAAAGCACCTCATTTCACTCAATGCAATACAATAACATGTAAATACAAAATATAATATACAATAACCAAACACGCAATAAATTAGAATCTTGGAAAATTATTCGATTTTGAATTGAGGAGAATAACCCTCACCTTGTATTCGAATGGGGAAGGATAGTTTCTACCTTATACATAGATACACAAGGGTTCCCAAAGAACCTGCAAAAGTCAGAATAATAGAGTTTTGTTGAAGCTGCGCGGGAATTACAACATTACAGTTACTGTTCTCTGTAAACCTGTTACATAAATAACCAAAACGGATTTTCCAGATTAATTCCTACAAAGTCATTAGGTTTAAATCACTGATTATACAAATAGCAATTATATAATCATCGAGGGTGGTTGAGGGGTTGTGGGGAGATCAATTTCTATATTCATAAGCCAATTGGAAGAAGCATCCTACTTAATCTTACTTGTGGACAGATGGATCTGTGACATTTCTCCTGGTTCGATTCGAAAAAAGAGACTTTAGAATTTATACAGTTCTAAAATAATAATAAGGCTTTTTCATTGTTGAGTTATAGCTCGTCTCTGCATAGAGGACATTGAAGTCGAAAATAGAATGATTCACAGATGCAACGTTCATGATAAACGTGTCTACAGCGCAATTGTTTTGCTGGCTCGCCAATGGAAAACCTGTCATGACAAATTGCACATATCAATCCCTCATCGTCACCATGGTCTTTACCGACGAGGTCATCCGAAATACTAATGCTCTGGGAGGTGTCAACGGCTGAGATGGAAGCAGCCAACGGAGAAGTCCCATGGCGAGCAATAAATTGTTCTCTGAAGTGAGGATGAAGATCAAACTGTTCAAGCCTCATTTGAATGGAAGGGGAATCCATCTCCACGAGCAACAGAATTCGTCGAGAATCTGAGAATGTGCCAGTCCAGATTATTTGCTGGCTCCACACATTTCCGTCGGGGCGGCTCCAATCCATTATAGTTCTCAACAAAACAATATCATTATTTTCGGCCATTGCGATCTTGATGTCCTTCTGACCTTCAGAGCTCACATGATGCGATTCGGAAATGGCGCCCATTCGTACTTCATCCAACTGTCGTATATTCACGTAATCCGAAAAAGCCTCCAATTCCCAGTGATCTCTGTTCGCGTGTCTCATACATCTGAAGACTACGCTCGAGATGAAATGCTGCTGAACGTTCCCAATGCCCCGGCAGACCATTTCATGTGAACCGACAACAATTTCACTTACGGTTGGCTCTGTTACTGGTACCGTGGAAGCTTCTAATAATTGCCATACGACACCGCTATTTATCTTGCCATCTATATATTTGTTAATCTTTTCAAAGATTTCTATCGCAACATCCCGAATATCACTGGGTATGTCAATATTGCTTCCATTTGCTGATGCTTCCATTTTTCCTGCGCACTTATGTTTCAGAAGATCCGAGTCGATCGATAGAATCTATCCGGCCGGTTGGTTAAGTTCTATCTCTTTATATAGTTAAAAAGAAAAACTAGTCATGCAATGGAAAGCTGGGTTGGTTCCATATATATATGTAAATATATAATAGCTTCGAAACGTCACTAGCATGGTAAGTTTCACTGGCCGACACAACATATTAGGAGAGAGATTGAAAATAGGGTAGAATTATCAGACGCATGAGGTTGATTTCTATTTTCTTTCAAAATATATTTGTGAAAGAAATAGTACTTTGGATCAATTATACTTTTTTGAAGTCGCCTACGGGTGCTTGTAAGAAGTTTCACACTCTAAAGAGGCTTTCGTCCGAAGCACAATCGGAGTGGGAGGAGGAAGAATCTGAACTGGAGGGAGCAAATGTATTTAATTGGATGGAAGAATCTGAATAAGAAGAATTCTCCTCAGGGAGACATATAATTTCACCTGAAGGATATTGGTCGGATGTACAAGAGCAGAGATCCCACCAGGCTGGATCTAGTTGGGCGAAAAATGTTGCAAGCTTAGGCTTGGATTTCTTTTGTGGACATTTACTTGCCCAATGGCCTTTCTTACCGCAAATGAAACGGTTTTCTTTGTGTGCTCGTTCAGACATTTTACGGACAAAAGCTTTCTGATAAAAAGGGAGATGAGATTTCTTATGACAAGGCTTATGATCCTTGTGCTTATAAGCTTTGGCAGGATGAAATCTAGGGGCGCTTGTATGGAATCCTTTCTTTTTTGGTTTACAGTGGTAGGATTATTTGCCGAAATGCCCTCGATTGTAAGCACCACATCCCCAATCTGGCATCTTTGCCACATCTTTACATAAAAAAGGGGAATACATGGATTGGTACCTTTTAAAATCTCGACGAACTCTTTTTTCAAGGCAATGTTCATGCTAGGTTTCTATGATAAAAGCATAGAGCTGGGCTAATGAAAGTCCTCAAAGAGTTATTTTCTTATCTTTCAAAAATTGTTCCATGCCATCTGGAACATGACGAGGGAAACTCCGGAGATAGTGCTTCAAATATGCTGGTTCACTTGATTTACCAGACGATATAAGGAGATTCTGCGTATAGCAGAAGCATTTCTCACTTTGACTTAAGTCACATATTCTGGCGAACATAAATAAAGAAGCTAAATGTTCATAGTCTTCTTTATCATCAGGACCATAGAATTCTTTTCCCAAGGCTTGCAGTATCTGTTGGTTTGTATCGTCTGCATTCAAAATTTCATCTTTTGCTTCTTGAGATAGCCATCACCACCATTCATGGACTAGGCCAAACGATCCAGCAATTAACTGTAAACTTAACTATTGTCCATAGATATTAGTATCTTGGGTCTTTTTATACAAAACCCACTGACGAAGAAGTTGTATGGCTGACTTAACTTCTGTCCTTGACTGGCATTGAATATTCAGAATTGGTTGTTCAGGCATTTGTGACATAAGATTGTTCATTCCATTTATTCCAAAATGGAATTTGTGAGAAGGTGCAGAGGAGGCATCTTGCATATGGGTATCAAAAGTAGGAGGAGGAGGACCTGGAAAAGGGGAAGACCCACTTTCTTGACTGATTCCGGAAGTGGTTTGGGTATTCTCTTGTCTAGTGGGAAAAGCCATCATAGCCAAATATTTCTCAGATAAAGCAAGAGGCATGCTATGAAATTGGGTGACTAGGTTATGGATTTCTTGGAATTTTTCCTCATCTTCACCAAAAGAAAACTATGGTCTATCGTCCTTATCTTGGATATTCAGCAACCCGAAAGAGTAACTTTTCGAGTGTTGTCTCTGGTGTCCTTTCATTGCAAGGGACATTGCTGCCTAACCGACTGGAGCAACTTTCTTTTTCAAATCTTGGGTTTTAGTTAACAATTTTCCCAAGACATTCAGTCGTTTCTTAGTTTTAATATGAGCTGTTGAAATAGCGGACTTGATTTCTTCTGTATCATGCAACAGATGATCCAGAAGTTCAAGCTTAGTTTGGAGCAATGAAATATTTTCGTGCTCTTCTTTCATTATCTGCTTTAGCTGTATAATATCCATGGCTATATCATCCAAGTTCTGTGTTGTGAGATGATGTTGCGAATTTCTAATATTTGCGAGTTTCATTTCGTTAGAGAAAGTCTCTGTTGTTGCAAAGGATTTATATGGCATAAATTCTTTCTTTGTCATGCCATTTGAGGAGAACTGTCTAAAGGGAACATCTAAAGATTCCTTCCATGGATGAAAGACATATCGCCCTTAGTAGAGATTACTTCCATTCCTAGGCTACTCCGGGGTAGAGAAGAGAACATGGAAAGAGAAGGAGGTTCTCTAGACCGATGATGTTGTAATTTCTGGAGTATATTTTTGCAGGCCGGACAATCTGAATGTTGGCCTTTATGTTCAGTATCATAAAATCCAGTAAAGGAAGGCTGAACTGAGGAGGCACCGGGTTCAAACCTTGGTAACTGAGTGAAATTATTTGCAAGTGAGGTCCTGAGAAGAGGAGGAGTAAAACGAGGAGTAGGATGTCCTTCAGGGATTCAGAACGAGTGAGAGGACCTCTCAAAAGTAATAGGGGTATTCACAAAAGATTCTATTTTTTGTACTTCATTTTCTTGGTTCCTTAGCTCTTTATATTTGAATTCCCATTGTCTAGGGTAATTTATGCCTGTCCAGTCAAAAGTAACTAGCGTTGAGTGTTTGGACTTATCGGTTTCCACCACGCTTTGCAAGTGCGAGCTCTGATGGACCTTAGATCGGAGGGGAGGAAGGGTATTATTTCCAAAGCAGACAAGAACACATGCTTTAAGCTGGATGATTTTCGAGCCAGAATCCATTTTAAAACCACGGGGTAAAATATAGGCTTTAATGAGGTAATATATATATGGATCATCTAGACTAACAAAATATTTAGGAAAGATAGTGCCAAAACAAGGGCCATTATGCAAAGGAGCAGTAAAACCGCCAATAATAGCATCGAAAAAATCTATATGCTGGGTATCGATGGCGACACATAAAGAGGAAACAGGTAAATAAGGTCAAACTAAAGGACCAAGGCCTAGCTTGATAGAACCAAGATGGGCATACTTATATTGTTGGGTTGTTTCCCAGTCTATCCGAGATTTATCTAACAAGTTAATATGCATAGGCTCATCTTTATCAGTAAAAGAAACATCTACGAAACTGACTTTGATTTGAGTGTGAGTACGGTATTTCCACTATGATAACTTGTAAACATCAGTGGGTAATATGGTGGGTAATTGCCAATTTACAGAGGGATTGAGATCTTGAATGTTTATGATGGACGAAGAGTTTGATGTGTCTTTCTGAAAAGAAGATCGTCTAGCTGCTAAGGTTAACTTAGTATCATTCTCTGTTTGACAGTCAAGGGTTTGGAGCAAAACTGCATCCATTGAAGGGTCCATGGAACACTTACCTTTCTCGGACAGTAAATGGATAAATTGCTCATGTGGATTTCCTACAGACTCTTAAAGAGTTATGAGAGGGATTATTGTGCCTAGTCCAATGGCTGTGGCCTCAAACAAACTTGGAACACCCTTTTATCCAGCACAGAACCTTCACTTATATAAATGGAAGCAGATTTAAGACTAGAACAGTGAATAAACAACTTGTAAAATTAGAAAAGACAAATCATCCATAAATGAAAACGAAACTTACAACAAAAGCCAGTGGCTCTGATACTAGGGGCACACCAAGATCAATTTTACAAATTTCTTCGTAATCTTTTGTGGCAATCGTCCCTTTTCTTTGCATTAATCTTTCACATGCAATACAAAATCATTTACAAACTATCAACTTGTCTTCGGACTACGAAGATCATCGCTGATGACACATAGAAAATCAGACAGCTTTTGATCCCAGCTGGTCGCACAAAGCGCAAAGGGAGAGCATATGCTGCTGATCTCTTACAGACTTTTTACACTTGAGATATATGTTTTTCATATGCCATTTCGCACTAGACGTGGGCATAGAGGATACACAGACCTCGACTATAAAACTTGTAGATCTCTTGACTTGCACACTTCCAAATGTCCCAAAAGAGACCCGAAGGGATTTAGAGAGGCTTTTGTGTATATGTGCAATGTATATACATTAAATATGTTCTCATTTAATGAGAAATTAAAGGAAATATGTTTAGATTAAAATTATAAAAAATGTTTATTTTAAAGTTTAATAGGATAAATTACTTTGGCTTATAAGTGTGTGGATGGGTGTATTTAAGGGTATAGTGATAAACGAGATTACACCCTAGACTGAGTGTCACACAAGTACTACCCCATCCGAGTTACTGATTTCCCTAGTTAAAAAACAAAAAGCAAACCTTAAAAAGCCTATATCCCAATATAAATGACAAACATAAGTGAAACTAATAAAACCTATTTCCGCACGAAAAAGAGGACTAAAGAAAACCATAGTGGCTAAGGAGGCCCGGGGAATTCTATGAGGAATATGAAATGTCAGAGTAAGTTGTGGCTTATGAATAGCATCGAGGTGACAAGGTTTGAACCTAAGGCGCTCTGTACCTAAAACCGTGGATATTTTTATTATAAACTATTTTCATAATATATATATATATATATATATATATATATATATATATATATATATATATATATATATATATATATATATATGCAATATTTTTAGGAATATATATATATATATATATGAATGTAATATTTTTAGGAATTTAAAGATGGCAAATAGGTTAAGTTTAAAACAATAATTTTTTTTATTGAATTGTATAATTTAATAGGATAATATTTTAATAAACTCTTTTTATAATAAAGATTAAAGATTAAAAAAAAAAGTTTTATTTCATTATGAATTATTAGCAATCTAGCACATCATGTGAAGACATTTAGTACTGAAACCTCAACCTTATAAGAAAAAATATTTAGAATAAAGAAAATTTGATCTCGTTGAGAGTTTGGAATTCCCACCTTAAATGTTTTTATGAATTCCCCTTACGTCATGGACAACATTCAAAACATTTCTATAAGTGAAGAAATTTCCTCTTTAGAAGACATAAACTTGAGATAAAAACAATCCATCTAATTATAAGACCATTATGATGAGCCCTGTTTTAGACAAGTTATATGTCCAATTATTTTGGAAAAGAAGATCGACATATGGTTAGAAAGTCACAGAAAAATAGATAAAGGCCATGCAAGATTTAAGACATATCATTCAACTATAAACCACCATGTTATGCTTAAGACCAGTTTCAAGGAGTGTCATAATAATAAAACCAACCTCTGTATTTCTTTGTGGACTTTATAAAAGCATTTGACATAGTGGCCATAACTAGCCTTTGGAATATATTAGAAGAGCTAAAACTCGCTTTTGAGTTGAGAGTTGTTGCAATAAGGTCATATGAGAAGGTTTTGAACAAGTTTAGTAACTCTGAAGGCTAGTGAGAAGAAATTATATGTAATATATGAGTTAACCAAGGTTTCTCCCTATCCTCTACTCTTTTTGGTATATATGTTGACAACCTAGAGGGTTGTTTGGAAGACACAGGTTGTATCACCATGATTTTTGTTGGTATAGTCATTTTCCTTCTTCTTTATAGTGATGACATTTTTCTTATGATGATGAGTACCTATCATCTCGAAATGAAACTAAAAATTATCAAGTATTTTTTCTATTTTATGGACAGTCTATTAACACTAACAAAACAAAGGTTAAATGATAATAAAATCTTAAAACATCACTTATGCTGATTTCATTTATGACAAAATTAACTCAGAGGAAGTGGCTTCATACAATTATTGATCTAGATGGATATCAGAGGCCACCCACCTATTCCACTGGCTCAAAACAGTTTCCCATTTCAACAATTTTGCAGTAATTTTCTATGGTTTTTCGGGGCCTAAACTTTTGGGGCCATTTTGAGGCCGTAATTGATGTTTTTTTGCGATTCATTTTTTGAATATTATCTTAACATTAACATTTAGTTGGAGCTCTTACCTTTTATTTCTCGGATATACCTTTCCAACGAGCTATCGAGCGCCCCAAACGAAGATCGTATGCAAAAGTTATGACCCCGGGAAGTTGACTATTCATCTAGCCACCTTGGGGCCGCAAAATTTATGACGGTTCATCTTCTATGGTTAGGTTTTTGGATGCTTGGGATTATTTCTCTCATGCTTATAATAAATAGGCCCTTTCGGCCTTTTTTTGTATTCATCTTGGCATGAATGAACAGAGCGGCCACATCTCTTCTCAGAGATAGCTACCACCATTCTAGGTATTGTATTTTAGAGTTTGTTCTATTTCCATTATTTAATAGAATATGTGTTTATTGTATCACTATGTTATTTCCAATATATCTCTATATATGATTTTATATATGCTATCTTATTTCGTTCCTGCATAAATCCGAATCAGTGGTATCAGAGAAATCTGTTCTTTGATTGATTCTCAGTCCATGTTCCCGACGAGGTCAGGATACAGAGAGTTGGGTCTCAAACTAGTTTCACTTGGGGAATATCACTCTCGCCGCCCCAAACGGCCTCCCATGTCAGAATAAAAGAGAGATGACAGAGCAAGAGATCCTATCAAGTTGTTTCTCGAGGAATCCCTTGCATGACAGAGGAACGAGATGATGGATAATTTCGCCCAGATCCTTCGATGCATCCTGGCGATGACAAATACACCTTCAACAAGCAGTCATTTCGGAGATGTGAATCCGTTCAAGGTACAAGTTAATGTTGATATCCCTCTTTTTGAAGGCCAGATCGATGCCGATGCCCTAGATAAATGGTTGAATCTGCTAGAAGGGTATTTCTCTATCGACAATTTTTTTGACAGGGAAAAGATCGCCTTTTCGCTCCTCAAGGCTGTCCTCCATGTCAAAAATTGGTGGGAAACTTATTGTGAGAAAAACTCATCAGTCGAGTCTGGATTATTTGATGCCAATCCCACTTGGGCCTCTTTTATAGATGTTGTTAATGAATAATATTACTCTGTGGGAAGCTATGATGACAAGTACACAAAATGGACCATTGTGCATCAAGGGAGGGACCAAACGGTGTCAGAGTACACCAACAAATTTCATACATTGCGTACAAAGCTAGTTATCAAGGACTCTAAGCGAACCTAGTACTGAAATATCACAATGAACTACACCAGTACATATGAACATAGATGGATTTCCTGGAAATATTTTCACTCGGATCCGCCTATTGATATGCTATCAAAATTGAGCAGAAATTTTAGCAAAAGAACAAGCGTCAATTTGGACCTACGCATAAGCAGGGCAAGGGAAACTTTGTCTCATAGAACACGTGGCAGGGAAAGGACGACCAGTCCCAACCACAAGTGAAGAAGGGTAATGAAAAGACAAAGAAGGATACCGGGAATTGGTGTGAGTTCCACAAAATCCCTTGGCACAACACTAATGAATGTTGCTCAAAATAGTCATTGGTGGTTGATATCAAAGCTTCAGAATTAGATCCTAGTTTTGATTCTAACTCAGAACCTAATTTCACAGCCATGGAAAAAGGGAAGCAAATCATTGATGCAAAACCTAGTGTTGTTATTGATACCACACAGATTCAACTAGAGGAACCTTAAGAGTCGGAGGCAGAGGAGAACCGTTTCCACTCACAGATGTGGGTGGATGGAATTCCCCTACATTTTTTTGTGGACATTAGTATCCAGAAGAACCCGATCTCACCAGAAGTCATCAAGAGATTGGAGCTACTAATAAAGCCACACCCATAACCATACACCATTGGGTGGCTAATCCAAGGACAAGGTATCTACGTGAATCATCAATGGCGCCTACTCTATGGCATCAAGCCCTTTAGAGTTAAGGTATTGCATGATGTGGCCCCACTTGAAGTATGTGATGTTATTTTAGGACAACCTTATATGTGGAAGCATCATGCTGTATATGAATTACGTCCTCGTAGTTTCATTGTCACTTTGTGAGGACAACTCTATCGGATACAAGAGATAGCTGCACCTACCCCAAACAAGCAGTGCAGGAAGATAATCTCCCACACTAGGAAATTTTTCCTATTCACAATTTCCACTGAAGGAGAACATCATATCACAGAGACATACACAACCTATGTAGATGATCCCTTTACTCAACAGAAACAAGAAGAACGCAAATTCATTGTAGCATCGTCTATTCGAGTACCTCTACAGTGCAAGGCCATGCATTCAAGGTGCTCCTCCAGAAAGAAACCCTCTGCACCAATGCAGACCAAGGATAACACGACAACCAAAACTGTTGAACAGATCCAACACATCCATCAACAACAATTACAACCCTCTGAAGATGTCAAAGTAAGGCAGCCTTTTCACTTCAGGAAATGTCGCACCAGGAGCTCAACTCGACACACAACTCGACTTATGATAAGGGATTTAATGTAAGGGAGACCATTGCTTCCTAAGGGGGGAGGAATGATTTAGATGGATATCGGTGGCCACCCACCTATTCCACTAGCTCAAAACAATTTCCCATTTCGACAATTTTCTAGTAATTTTTCTATGGTTTTTCGGGTCCTAAACTTCCGGGGCCATTTTGAGGCCCTAAATGATGTTTTTTTGCGATCCATTTTATAGATGTTAACTTAGTGGTAGAATTCTACTAGAGCTCTTGTCTTGTATTTCTCAGATAGACCTTTCAAATGAGCTATCGAGTGCCCCAAACGGAGATCATATGCAAAAGTTATGACCCTGGGAAGTTGACTGTTCAACTAACCACCTTGGGGCCGCAAAATTTATGACGGTTCATCTTCTAGGGTTAGGTTTTTGGATGCTTGTGATTCTTTCCCTTATGCTTATGATAAATAGGCCCTTTCGGCCTCTTTTTGTATTCATCTTGGCACAAATGAGTAGAGCAGCCACATCTATTCTCAGAGATAGCTACGACCATTCTAGCTATTGTATTTTATAGTCTGTTTTATTTCCGCTATTTAATAAAATATTTGTTTATTGTATCATTGTGTTCTTTGTAATATATCTCTATATATGATTCTGTATATGCTATATTATTTTTTTCCTGCATAAACCCTGACCAAAATCTTGGAACCATTCTTCATTATAAGATTAACTCAAACTAGAGAATTGAGAAAATTATTAATTGAGGGTGAAAAACTTATTATAAACATGAAAACAATTGTAAACTAGTGGAACTTTGGCTTTGGGATAAGAATAAACTCTTGTTTAAGGTTATCATCATTCTTGTAATCTTATATGGATGTGAAATTGTAGGTTTCATAATCTCTAGAGAAACATGAATAAGGATAAAGCAAATACAAAATTACTTTATAACATATTGTAATATCCTGAATTTTGGACTGACTGTTTTATGATGTTATATTGGGCCACGGCCCCAGCACCTATGATTTATTCTGATTATTGGTCATAATCCCTAGTACATATGATTTATTCTTTTATATACTGACATATTGGGCATGGACCCTGACTTAATTTCATTACTTGATTATATATATTGGGCAAGGAAGCCCCGATGTTCTTATTATGTTTTGATGTGGGTACAAAACCCTAATATACTGAGATGATCTTTTCTTACATATTGTACAGTGATGCGAATGACATAATTGACTAATATGGTGTGTTGAGTGTGGGATCAGAAACACACAAATTGCCTATGTATTGGGAAAAAGCCCTGATGTACCTAGAGGAAATATGATGTACTGGGAGGAAATATGATGTACCTAGAGGAAATATGATGTACATTGAGTGTTGGGCATAAGCCTTGGAGCACTTGAAGCTTGATAAACAAATACCGGATCCGAGGCAACTTAAATATTCTAGATGTGCCTCACAACCACATTCTAGCACTAGTGTTGAGCAGGGACTCTGGAATTGCACTAGAGTAACGCCCATGTGAGAGTGTTGAGTTAAATGGCTCTGAAGAGCACTCAGGGTTACGGAGTTTCAAAGTGTTGAGTCAGAAAGACTTTGAAGAACACTTTTATCACATCTATTTAATATGGTTAAATGATTCATCTTTTATCTATCATCACCTACTACGGGAGCTACCATGTTAAACGAGGGAATCCGACATGCAAGAGAGAGACTAGAGGTGCCTATCCAAGCCACTGAAAGACCGTCCAAATAAGTGGACCTTATGCCTAATTTGTTAACCAAAGTATCTTGTGAAGAAACAAGATTTAATATTATTATTATTAAGAATTTAAATAAATAATGATGTGACTACTCATTTATAAAAGACTTTTACAAGCACATAAGTTATGCATAATGGGCTGCCACAGTAATTTAAAATATTAATGAAGTATTAATATTTAGTGGGCAGGCACCTTGGCAAATAATATTAATAGTACATTAATACTTAGGTAGAAATACTATTATGGTAATTATTATTAGTATTATTATCTTTATTATTTATTGTTATTATAAATAATGTATTAATAATTAAGTAGAGTATAATTATTATTATGATAATTATTGTTATTTTAATTTATTATGAAAAGTTTAAATTAAAAATCATTCCTAACTAAAACAAAAGGAAGAGTCCTAGTTCAAGAGGACTAGTTAGTAAGTAATTAATTCCCTTTAAATAAATATTAATTATTTAAGTTAAAGAAATTGATTGTTCCAACAGTCCTAATTCAATACTCCCCTACTTAAAGAGCGGAGATCCCAAGTGTTGGGGATCATCTTCTTTTATTATCATTCCCTTATGGTAATGAGAGGAAAGTATTTTTCTACTCCAAGAAACTTAAGTACCTGCACATAATAATTCCCATATCTGAATCAACAGTGGATCTAGGGTCTCTATCTCTCATTGCATGTTGGAACCAAGCTCGGGGGGATCTAGATAGAACCGGGAACGGTTCAGGGGTCAAGGTTGGGCGGAACATGGTAGCCCTAAAGTTATCCAGCCTAAGGCAATCATTCTAAATAGGTTAGCAAGATACATCAGGTTCTACCTTAACTATGCTTTGAGTGTGCAGGTTACTAAAGGGAAGATTTAAAGTGCCAAGTGATTAAGATTCTACAAGAAGGAACCACATGCTCAAGCAGCCAGGTATGGGCCAGTCTTATATTTCTCTTAAAAATTTAAAAGTCGGTACTACAACATTGTTTCATTACCCATTTGTTTTCATTCCCAATTGTATCTTCATTACTAAAAATTGAGGTTCTACCCAGAATACAGTGGAGGGTCTAGCAGGGCTAGCCAAGCTAGCCTTTGCTAGACAACGTACATTGTCTTCTAGATTAGGGTATGTATAATTTACAAGTAGCTATCAGCTGTCGAAATCATATTTCTTATTGACAGTACAAAGTTCTATCTATGCATGCTAGTTCTTTTTATTTTCTTTATCAGAGGCATTATCAAATATAATTAAAACAAAGCAGACATCAAAAATTTCTATCGCACTACTCTTTTAAAACTATCAAACATCGAATTGCAACACCAGGTAGAAGAAACAAGTTATAGTATGGACGAGAGTTTTCATTACTAACGAAATCGTCAACCACTACCATAATAGAACACAGTCAATGCAATTCCAAGATTTAAATACATCAAGTAGTTTTCCAGGTTACACAATTTATCAACTTAGTCATAGACTTTTCCATTCTTCAACCTAATCTTTTAAAAGGAGGAAAAAATCGACGATTATCATTCTAGAAATCAAATTTATAAACTACAAAAACTTCTTTTGCAAACCCTGGTTCTTTCTAAATTCAAACGAAACAGTAGCTATGATTACGACCTTCCAAAAGAAAAATGCAGAAGGGTTACACAGCTCCCCTTTCGACCAACATTTTATTCAATGCATTAACGATAGCATATCAATGAAACTTAAAGACAAACCCAGGTCACGAAATCAAATCCCTTTGAGGTTTGCGGGAAAATCAATGTTGGATAGACATTTTTACATGACCATAAAACAAACACAAACAACTACGCATTCCTACAGTATCAACGTATGCCCTGTAAACATTGTTGCAAAAGATTCGAAAAACCCTGATGGCCATTAAGACATATCTCTCACCCAAGCATTTAGAATCATCAACTACAGAGTTTAGTAACCAAAAGATGGGGATAGGAGACCCCTGGAGCAGTCCACTTAGCCAACATGAATGTTTCAAAACAATTGACAGAAGTATATCATTTTCAATGATTACAGAGTATTCTTTCAAAAACAAAACAAAACGACTAACTATAGGATAGAATGGCAATCGACATTTATAGGTTCATAAAAAATTCATCCATGCCATAGGAAAGAAAACACAAAGACAGAGAAATTATAGCATTTATACATTCAGTATGAGCAAGGAACTAATAATTATAGTGTCCATAGGTTTTGTACACTTTTCTCTTAAAGTTGAATAGCAACATAACAAAACGCCACAGTTTGTCTTCAATTCCAAAACCCAAGTCAAGCCCCACGATTTTTACATACAGAGGAGGAGATTCTTACAACAATAACATTTCATAAGCCTGGTTACATCAAATGGGATTTTCAACCATGCATCAGATCCCAGGTCAAGCCAATGGCGACCTCTTAGAGATTTCAAATCAGAGTGATCCAAATGGCTTCACGAATCTCCCCATTATCATTTCATCAAACTCTTATCCAAAAACTACCAAGATAGGTAAGGGCGAAAGGTTGAGAGCACCCAGGACTTACCAGTCCAAAATTATTGTTACAGTCCTAGTGCTTCTCCCCTTATTACATGCAGAAGAGTTGCCCTACCTGCAAACAAACAAGTCGTGATAGATTTAGGGTTTGACGGTGTAATACTGTAAACGAAACCAGTGAATCTCAACATTTAACTATTGATTGTATCTTACCTGTAAAGATGCTTCTCTTTCACCTTCGTGTCTTCAAAACCCCGCCCTGGCCATGAGCGAAGCTCAGGCTAGAGCCAAACCCTCGTAACCAAAGAATGAAATGAAGTGACAATTGGGAAAATCAAGGGAGAAAACCCTTGCTCGAACCTTAGTCTAGCTAGCCAAGCCACATGACTGTCACATGGAACATTAAAGACTTATAACCAACACGATAGGACCCACACTCTTGTAAACATTATGGTATAAGTCACATGGGTGCAATACCTTATCACTTTAATACTTAAATGAAATTATTCATCTCCCTCACGTTAAAACTTTAGGGTGAAGCCACTTCTAGAGGTTTTACATAGGGTAAGTATCAAGTTTCAACCACCATAGGGTACCTGCAAAGAAGACAACATTAAAGTAGATGTTATCAAAATTGCTAAGTAAATCCATAGGCTTCCCATATTCACACCTTACCTCTCGGCAATCTCGTCAGAAGCATTTATTTCAAACCCCAAAGTTTCAGGGCGCTTCAACTTCCCTCATTAGTTGCATCATGCTTGAGATTTGACATTTAACATTTCAATCATACATTTGAGCATACAAAAGATAGAGAGGTTGCAAGTTATGTTTCATGGTATTACAACTTTTTCTTCGTAGAAAATATGTCTGACGAAAGAACCACTTTTGCTACGTGCCATAAACCTCTTCATTTATTAAAAGTCAAGTACTAGTACATTGCTGAAGTTAATTTTGTACTAACATTGACTAAGGTAAGCAGTTTAGTAAGAGGAATTTTTTTTTTTATTTTACAAATTTTTGGGACATTACACATATAATCTTAAAATGAAGTGGAAATAGACCATATCGTATAATCCTCATAGAAGAAAGTATTGACCCATTTAAAACATGGTTACCACTTAGTATATAATGTACACAAGCAAGATAAACAATATGGGACACAAGAGGATTCCTTATACTGCATTATATTCTAGTGAAATCAACCTCCAGCTTAAGAAAGGTTGGAATAAGGATACCATTTATTGGCTAAATCTTTGGGGAGTAAAGGAAGAGGTCACTCTGCAAAATAGTGATAATATTAAAAGTGTTATTACATATAAATTAAAGGAGAAGTTATGGTTCAATAAAGAATTAATGGATAAGAGGAAATGAAGATATTATAAGGAGGGGCTCAACCCTAATCTAAACTATCAAAAGTATCGAGCTCTATTTTAGATAGCATAAAGACGAAAATATACATTGTTAAAATAAGAACAATCTCTCATGACCTCCAAAGTGAAAGAGGGTGTTGGAAAAATATTAAAATATTTGTGGCATGAAATAATTTGGCATCCAATTTGTTATACTAAGAGGGTCAAAGTTGAAAATCACTTTCTCAATGAATATCCTTCATACATGCACATTAGAGTGCAGTTTCAAAATATTTGCTACAACAAACCTCTTAACTCATGATAACAGTGGTGATATAGGCTTGATTCTCTTAAAGATTTGTGTTCACATATATAATATTCTAAAACAAAATCAAGTGATTCTAAACTTTTTTTCAAATTGTTTTTAAGCTTTACTTTCTATTATGTTTCATTTTTAATCAAAATATGCAATGGGACATTTTTTAAGATTGTGTAGTAAGAATATAAAATATAGGAGTTGGTTTAGAGTATAACTTATCTGTCATGACATATTAGTTTTAATAAAAATATATAAAAACAACATTGGAAAATTTTAAGGACCCGTACTTAGTTAGAACTGTATAAACTTTGGTGAATCTTACTAATTCTTAAAATGTCAACTAAAAACAAATTGGTGATATTTTTCTAAAAATATTTCAATTTCTAAGCATTTTATATAGTTTATATAATAATTTGGCGATTTTTAGAGTGAAAAATTTTTACCCCATGAAAACTAGGCGATTCGGGGCTTTAAAAAATGCAAATTTGTGAATCTTTTTTTGGAAAATAACATGGAAAAATAGCCCATGGGCTAAATTTATCACCTAAAATTTTCATTGGAAACAACAATATATTAAATAGGAGGAATTATTTGAGATAAATGCACTACAACAATATCATGAAAAAATGGAAGGTAGGAAATCAAATTAGCTTCTCAAATATATAACTTTTATTTATCGAAAATGTGTATCAATCATTTTTTTTTATGTGTAGGCTTCGATTTGTACTTGAGAACCATATAACTTTTTTGAGATGGGCGAGGAAAACAAAATTTACATTATGAAAAAAACACCTATTCATTTTTAAAATATGATATATATAAAAATAAAAATAATAATGAAAAAATAAGTCTTTCCATAGAAAAAATATGTTTGAAATCTTCATATATAGTTTTATATAAGAGTGTTTAATTTCACCAATGATGACATGTAGACCAAATTTAATAGCCTAGTAAAAAATTAAGATAAGAATGTGTTGCAAGAAAAATGAGTGGTTTTTATGCAACCCAAACCACAAGTTTGCTAATTCATAGCTAAAATCAAACAAGGTATATCACCCAACACATAGATAAAAATAGACAATCCCACCTATTTTTTTTTAATTTATATGAATGCATGCAAATTGATAATGTGAATGCCTTAATAATGCATGTGATGTGGACCATCCGCCAACTAATAGGTTTATCCAACATTCAGTAACCGAATGACTACATGTATCTCAATTCTAATGTTTTTGTTTAGCAATTTTAGGATTGTGTTGTCCCTAATTTTAGTTATATATTCCTTATGTTTGATTTTGTCTGGGTGAATAGGAAATTTTAGTGACTTTTTAGGGGTCAGTTTGACAAGTAGTCCTAATCTAAAAAAGACCAACATGGGCTAAGGGAAGGTGAAGTTTTCTTAGGTTTTAATTTTTTGAGTTGATTAGGTGGTTAAGAGGAGGAGGACAACAATTGCACCCCGCGTAGAATGATAAATTATTTTGAGGCATGTGTTCCCATGTTATAGCCTGTGAAATATGATGTATCTGAATCTGGTTATTCAATAAGAAAATAATCCTTAGTATTGAGGTGTGTGTTTTTCCTAGATTTATTTATTTTCCTATTAGTTCTGTAATTCTATGTTTTTCATATTTTCAAGTGGCCTACAACTTGAGTGTCTGCATCATATTGGTATAAGAGAAAACCAAATGGCCTAGAGAGGAGATCCATTGTTGCAGGTTTACATATGGAGACTCAGTGCTTGAAAATGAAGAATTAGATTGAGAGGAGAACTAAGAGTGCTAAGAGGAGAACTAAGAGTGCTAAGAAGAGCACTAGAATGCATAGTGGTCACTAGTACAAAATGAGAGATAAATGACAAAAAAAGACCAAAATCCACATATAAACGACCACTTTTGAGTTGGTGACCACTAGTGTAAAATTATAGGTCATTGATCACATGATAAAAAAAGTGGTCATATTTAACTTGTTCATTTATATCTATCTGGTGGTCATATATTTGGTCGTATATTTGGTCATGAATTGCGACAATTAATGACCATATATATAACCAAATATGTGACCAGAAGAGAAGCTACAAATAACCAAGCTAAATATGACCACATTTTTTGTCGTGTGATAAATGACCTATAATTTGCCACCAGTTGATCCGGATTTATGTGGGAACGAAACAAAAGATAGCCTATACAGAATCATATACAGAGATATATTGCAAATAACACAGTGATACAGTAAACACATATTCTATTAAATAGCGGAAATAGAACAGACTGTAAAATACAATAGCTGGAATGGTGGTAGCTATCTCTGAGAAGAGATGTGGCCGCTATGCTCATTCGTGCCAAGATGAATACAAAGAGAGGCCGAAAGGGCCTATTTATCATAAACATGAGGGAAAGAATCCCAAACATCCAAAAACCTAACCCTAGAAGATGAACCGTCATAAAGTTTGCGGCCCCAAGGTGGTTAGTTGAACAGTCAACTTCCCGGGGTCATAACTTTTGCATACGATCTCCGTTTAGGGCGCTCGATAGCTCGTTGGAAAGGTCTAACCGAGATTTACAACTTTCAAATGGGCCTAAATGCATGCCATTGGCAACCATTTGGTCCCCCAAATCGCCAAAAAATGTCGTTTAGGGCCTCAAAATGGCTCCGGAAGTTCAGGACCAGAAAAACTGCTAAAAATAGTAATTTACCAAAATTGCCAGAAGACTGTTTTGAGCCAGTTGGAAGAGGTGGGATGCCACCGATATCCACCTAGATCAACCCTCCCTCCTTAGGAAGCAATGGTCTCCATTGCATTAAATCCCTTATCATATGTCGAGCTGTGTGTTGAGTTGAGCTCTTGGTGCGACATTTGTTGAAGCAGAAAGGTTGCCTTTCTTTGAAATCTTCAGAGGGCTGTAAATGTTGTTGCTGGCTGCGCTGGAGTTGTTCAACAGTTTTGGTTGTTGTGGTATTTTGCATTGGTGTTGATGGTTTCTTTTTGTGGGAGCACCTTGAATGCGTGGCCTTGCACTGCAAAGGAACTCGAATAGGCGATGCTGCACTGAACTTCTGTTTTTCTTGTTTCTGCTGAGTAGCGGGATGATGGGCAGAGGTTGTGGATGTCTCTGCGATATGATGTTCTCCTTTAGTGGCAATTGCGAATAGGGAAAATTTCCCAGTGTGGGAGATTATCTTCCTTCCCTGCTCGTTTGGGGTAGGTGCAACTATCTCTGGTATCCGATAGAGTTGTCCTCCCAAAGTGACAATGACACTACGAGGTCGTGATTCATATACAGCATGATGCTTCCACATATATGGTTGTCCTAAAAGAACATCACATACTTCAAGTGGGGCCACATCACACAATACCTCATCTTTGAAGGGCTTGATGCCATATGGTAGGAAACATTGGTGACTGACACGGATCCTTCGTCCTTGGCTTAGCCATCCAATGGTGTATGGTTGTGGGTGCGGTGTTATTGGTAGCTCCAATCTCTTGATGACTTCTTCTGAGATCAGGTTCTTCTGGCTGCCGCTGTCCACAACAAAGTGTAGGGGAATTCCCTTCACCCACATCTGTGAGTGGAAAAGGCGCTCCTCTACCTCCGACTCTTCAGGTTCCTCTGGTTGAATCTTCGTGGTGGCAACAACGGCACTGGGTTCAGCATCAATGATCTGCTTCCCTTTTTGCGCGGCTGTGAAATTAGGTTCCGAGTCAGAATCGAAACGGGGATCTGATTCTAAAGCTTTGATCTCAGCCACCAATGACTGTTTTGAGCGACAATCATCAGTGTTGTGCCAGGGGCTTTTGTGGAACTCGCACTACTTCCCGGTGTCCTTCTTTGTCTTTTCTTTACCCTTCTTCGCCTGTGGTTGGGACTGGTTGTCCTTTTCCTGCCCCGTGCTCTGCGAGCCAGAGTTTTCCTTGCCCTGCTTCTGCGCAGGTCCGAAGTCACGCTTGTTCTTGTGCTGAAATTTTTACTCAATTTTGACAGCATATCGATAGGCTGATCCGAGTGAAGAGATTTCCAGGAAATCCATCTCTGTTCGGATGTACCGGTGTAGGCCACTGCGATATTTCAGTACTAGGTGCCGCTCGGAGTCCTTGATACCTATCATTGTGCGCAAGGTATGAAATTTGTTGGTGTACTCCGACACCGTTTGGTCCCTCTCTTGATGCAGAATGGTCCATTTTGTGTACTGGTCATCATAGTTTCCAATAGGGTAATATTGTTCCTTGACGGCATCTATAAAAGAGGCCCAAATGGGATTGGAATATTCAAACAATCCAGACTCATTTGACGAGTTTTGCTCACAATAAGTTTCCCACCAATTTTTGACATGGGGGACGGCCTTAAGGAGTGCAAAGATGATATTTTCCCTGTCGGAAAATTTGTGGACAGAGAAATACCCTTCTAGTAGATTCAACCATTTATCTAGAGCATCGGCATCGATTTGGCCTTCAAATAAAGGGATATCAAAGTTAACTTGTACCTTGAAGGGAGTCGTATCTCCGAAATGGCTGCTCGTTGAGGGTGCATTTACCGCTGTTGGCATGCGTTGAAGGATTTGGGCGAAATTATCCATCATCTCGTTCCTCTGTTGCGCGAGGGCTTCCTCGAGCAACAACTTGATAGGATCTACTGCTCCGTCGTCTCTCTTTTCTTCCGCCATGGGAGGCCGTTTGGGGCGGCGAGAGTGGTCTTCCCCAAGTGAAACTAGTTCGAGACCCAACTCTCTGTATCCTGACCTCGTCGGGGACATGCACTGAGAAACAATCGAAGAGCAGACCGCTCTGATACCACTGATCCAGATTTATGTGGGAACGAAACAAAAGATAGCATATACAGAATCATATACAGAGATATATTGCAAATAACACAGTGATACAGTAAACACATATTCTATTAAATAGCGGAAATAAAACAGACTGTAAAATACAATAGCTGGAATGGTGGTAGCTATCTCTGAGAAGAGATGTGGCCGCTATGCTCATTCGTGCCAAGATGAATACAAAGAGAAGCCGAAAGGGCCTATTTATCATAAGCATGAGGGAAAAAATCCCAAACATCCAAAAACCTAACCCTAGAAGATGAACCGTCATAAAGTTTGCGGCCCCAAGGTGGTTAGTTGAACAGTCAACTTCCCGGGGTCATAACTTTTGCATACGATCTCCGTTTAGGGCGCTCGATAGCTCGTTGGAAAGGTCTAACTGAGATTTACACCTCTGGACTGGGCCCAAATGCATGCTGTTGGCAACCATTTGGTCCCCCAAATCACCAAAAAATGTCATTTAGGGCCTCAAAATGGCTCCGGAAGTTCAGGACCCGAAAAACTGCTAAAAATAGTAATTTACCAAAATTGCCAGAAGACTGTTTTGAGCCAGTTGGAAGAGGTGGGATACCACCGATATCCACCTGGATCAATCCTCCCTCCTTAGGAATAAATGGTCTCCATTGCATTAAATCCCTTATCATATGTCAAGCTGTGTGTCGAGTTGAACTCTTGGTGCGACATTTGTTGAAGCAGAAAGGTTGCCTTTCTTTGAAATCTTCAGAGGGCTGTAATTGTTGTTGCTGGCTGCGCTGGAGCTGTTCAACAGTTTTGGTTGTTGTGGTGCTTTGCATTGGTGTTGATGGTTTCTTTTTGTGGGAGCACCTTGAATGCGTGGCCTTGCACTGCAAAGGAACTCGAATAGGTGATGCTGCACTGAACTTTTGTTTTTCTTGTTTCTGCTGAGTAGCGGGATGATGGGCAGAGGTTGTGGATGTCTATGCGATATGATGTTCTCCTTTAGTGGAAATTGCGAATAGGGAAAATTTCCCAGTGTGGGAGATTATCTTCCTTCCCTGCTCGTTTGGGGTAGGTGCAACTATCTCTGGTATCCGATAGAGTTGTCCTCCCAAAGTGACAATGACACTGCGAGGTCGTGATTCATATACAGCATGATGCTTCCACATATATGGTTGTCCTAAAAGAACATCACATACTTCAAGTGGGGCCACATCACACAATACCTCATCTTTGAAGGGCTTGATGCCATATGGTAGGCGACATTGGTGACTGACACGGATCCTTCGTCCTTGGCTTAGCCATCCAATGGTGTATGGTTGTGGGTGCGGTGTTATTGGTAGCTCCAATCTCTTGATGACTTCTTCTGAGATCAGGTTCTTCTGGCTGCCGCTGTCCACAACAAAGTGTAGGGGAATTCCCTTCACCCACATCTTTGAGTGGAAAAGGCGCTCCTCTGCCTCCGACTCTTCAGGTTCCTCTGGTTGAATCTGTGTGGTGGCAACAACGGCACTGGGTTCAGCATCAATGATCTGCTTCACTTTTTGCGCGGCTGTGAAATTATTTTCCGAGTCAGAATCGAAACTGGGATCTGATTCTGAAGCTTTGATCTCAGCCACCAATGACTGTTTTGAGCGACAATCATCAGTGTTGTGCTAGGGGCTTTTGTGGAACTCGCACCACTTCCCGGTGTCCTTCTTTGTCTTTTCTTTACCCTTCTTTGCCTGTGGTTGGGACTTGTTGTCCTTTTCCTGCCCCGTGCTCTGCGAGCCAGAGTTTCCCTTGCCCTGCTTCTGCGCAGGTCCGAAGTCACGCTTGTTCTTTTGCTGAAATTTTTGCTCAATTTTGACAGCATATCGATAGGCTGATCCGAGTGAAGAGATTTCCAGGAAATCCATCTCTGTTCGGATGTACCAGTGTAGGCCACTGCGATATTTCAGTACTAGGTGCCGCTCTGAGTCCTTGATACCTAGCTTTGTGCGCAAGGTATGAAATTTGTTGGTGTACTCCGACACCGTTTGGTCCCTCTCTTGATGCAGAATGGTCCATTTTGTGTACTGGTCATCATAGTTTCGAACAGGGTAATATTGTTCCTTGACGGCATCTATAAAAGAGGCCCAAGTGGGATTGGAATATTCAAACAATCCAGACTCATTTGACGAGTTTTGCTCACAATAAGTTTCCCACCAATTTTTGACATGGGGGACGGCCTTAAGGAGCGCAAAGATGATCTTTTCCCTGTCGGAAAATTTGTGGACAGAGAAATACCCTTCTAGTAGATTCAACCATTTATCTAGAGCATCGGCATCGATTTGGCCTTCAAATAAAGGGATATCAAAATTAACTTGTACCTTGAAGGGAGTCGTATCTCCGAAATGGCTGCTCGTTGAGGGTGCATTTGCCGCTGTTGGCATGCGTTGAAGGATTTGGGCGAAATTATCCATCATCTCGTTCCTCTGTTGTGCGAGGGCTTCCTCGAGCAACAACTTGATAGGATCTACTGCTCTGTCGTCTCTCTTTTCTTCCGCCATGGGAGGCCGTTTGGGGCGGCGAGAGTCGTCTTCCCCAAGTGAAACTAGTTCGAGACCCAACTCTCTGTATCCTGACCTCGTGGGGGACATGCACCGAGAAAAAATCAAAGAGCAGACCGCTCTGATACCACTGATCTGGATTTATGTGGGAACGAAACAAAAGATAGCATATACAGAATCATATAAAGAGATATATTGCAAATAACACAGTGATACAGTAAACACATATTCTATTAAATAGCGGAAATAGAACAAACTGTAAAATACAATAGCTGGAATGGTGGTAGGTATCTCTGAGAAGAGATGTGGCCGCTATGCTCATTCGTGCCAAGATGAATACAAAGAGAGGCCGAAAGGGCCTATTTATCATAAGCATGAGGGAAAGAATCCCAAACATCCAAAAACCTAACCCTAGAAGATGAACCGTCATAAAGTTTGCGGCCCCAAGGTGGTTAGTTGAACAGTCAACTTCCCGGGGTCATAACGTTTGCATACGATCTCCCTTTAGGGCGCTCGATAGCTCGTTGGAAAGGTCTAACCGAGATTTACAACTTTTGAGTGCGCCCAAATGCATGCTGTTGGCAACCATTTGGACCCCCAAATCGCAAAAAAATGTCGTTTAGGGCCTCAAAATGGCTCCGGAAGTTCAGGACCCGAAAAACTGCTAAAAATAGTAATTTACCAAAATTGCCAGAAGACTGTTTTGAGCCAGTTGGAAGAGGTGGGTTGCCACCGATATCCACCTGGATCAATCCTCCCTCCTTAGGAAGCAATGGTCTCCATTGCGTTAAATCCCTTATCATATGTCGAGCTGTGTGTCGAGTTGAGCTCTTGGTGCGACATTTGTTGAAGCAGAAAGGTTGCCTTTCTTTGCAATCTTCAGAGGGCTGTAATTGTTGTTGCTGGCTGCGCTGGAGCTGTTCAACAGTTTTGGTTATTGTGGTATTTTGCATTGGTGTTGATGGTTTCTTTTTGTGGGAGCACCTTGAATGCGTGGCCTTGCACTGCAAAGGAACTCGAATAGGCGATGCTGCACTGAACTTCTGTTTTTCTTGTTTCTGCTGAGTAGCGGGATGATGGGCAGAGGTTGTGGATGTCTCTGCGATATGATGTTCTCCTTTAGTGGCAATTGCGAATAGGGAAAATTTCCCAGTGTGGGAGATTATCTTCCTTCCCTGCTCGTTTGGGGTAGGTGCAACTATCTCTGGTATCCGATAGAGTTGTCCTCCCAAAGTGACAATGACACTGCGAGGTCGTGATTCATATACAGCATGATGCTTCCACATATATGGTTGTCCTAAAATAACATCACATACTTCAAGTGGAGCCACATCACACAATACCTCATCTTTGAAGGGCTTGATGCCATATGGTAGGCGACATTGGTGACTGACACGGATCCTTCGTCCTTGGCTTAGCCATCCAATGGTGTATGGTTGTGGGTGCGGTGTTATTGGTAGCTCCAATCTCTTGATGACTTCTTCTGAGATCAGGTTCTTCTGGCTGCCGCTGTCCACAACAAAGTGTAGGGGAATTCCCTTCACCCACATCTGTGAGTGGAAAAGGCGCTCCTCTGCCTCCGACTCTTCAGGTTCCTCTGGTTGAATCTGTGTGGTGGCAACAACGGCACTGGGTTCAGCATCAATGATCTGCTTCCCTTTTTGCGCGGCTGTGAAATTAGGTTCCGAGTCAGAATCGAAACTGGTATCTGATTCTGAAGCTTTGATCTCAACCACCAATGACTGTTTTGAGCGACAATCATCAGTGTTGTGCCAGGGGCTTTTGTGGAACTCGCACCACTTCCCGGTGTCCTTGTTTGTCTTTTCTTTACCCTTCTTCGCCTGTGGTTGGGACTGGTTATCCTTTTCCTGCCCCGTGCTCTGCGAGCCAGAGTTTCCCTTGCCGTGCTTCTGCGCAGGTCCGAAGTCACGCTTGTTCTTTTGCTGAAATTTTTGCTCAATTTTGACAGCATATCGATAGGCTGATCCGAGTGAAGAGATTTCCAAGAAATCCATCTCTGTTCGGATGTACCGGTGTAGGCCACTGCGATATTTCAGTACAAGGTGCCGCTCGGAGTCCTTGATACCTAGCTTTGTGCGCAAGGTATGAAATTTGTTGGTGTACTCCGACACCGTTTGGTTCCTCTCTTGATGCAGAATGGTCCATTTTATGTACTGGTCATCATAGTTTCCAACAGGGTAATATTGTTCCTTGACGGCATCTATAAAAGAGGCTCAAGTGGGATTGGAATATTCAAACAATCCAGACTCATTTGACGAGTTTTGCTCACAATAAGTTTCCCACCAATTTTTGACATGGGGGACCGCCTTAAGGAGCGCAAAGATGATCTTTTCCCTGTCGGAAAATTTGTGGACAGAGAAATACCCTTCTAGTAGATTCAACCATTTATCTAGAGTATCGGCATCGATTTGGCCTTCAAATAAAGGGATATCAAAATTAACTTGTACCTTGAAGGGAGTCGTATCTCCGAAATGGCTGCTCGTTGAGGGTGCGTTTGCCGCTGTTGGCATGCATTGAAGGATTTGGGCGAAATTATCCATCATCTCGTTCCTCTTTTGCACGAGGGCTTCCTCGAGCAATAACTTGATAGGATCTACTGCTCCGTCGTCTCTCTTTTCTTCCGCCATGGGAGGCCGTTTGGGGCGGCGAGAGTGGTCTTCCCGAAGTGAAACTAGTTCAAGAACCAACTCTCTGTATCCTGACCTCGTGGGGGACATGCACCGAGAAACAATCAAAGAGCAGACCGCTCTGATACCACTGATCCGGATTTATGTGGGAACGAAACAAAATATAGCATATACAGAATCATATACAGAGATATATTGCAAATAACACAGTGATACAGTAAACACATATTCTATTAAATAGCGGAAATAGAACAGACTGTAAAATACAATAGCTGGAATGGTGGTAGCTATCTCTGAGAAGAGATGTGGCCACTATGCTCATTCGTGCCAAGATGAATACAAAGAGAGGCCGAAAGGGCCTATTTATCATAAGCATGAGGGAAAGAATCCCAAACATCCAAAAACCTAACCGTAGAAGATGAACCGTCATAAAGTTTGCGGCCCCAAGGTGGAGACTGTTTTGAGCCAGTTGGAAGAGGTGGGCTGCCAACGATATCCACCTGGATCAATCCTCCCTCCTTAGGAAGCAATGGTCTCCATTGCGTTAAATCCCTTATCATATGCCGAGCTGTGTGTCGAGTTGAGCTCTTGGTGCGACATTTGTTGGAGCATAAATGTTGCCTTTCTTTGAAATCTTCAGAGGGCTGTAATTTTTGTTGCTGGCTGTGCTGGAGCTGTTCAACAGTTTTGGTTGTTGTGGTATTTTGCATTGGTGTTGATGGTTTCTTTTTGTGGGAGCACCTTGAATGCGTGGCCTTGCACTGCAAAGGAACTCGAATAGGCGATGATGCACTGAACTTCTGTTTTTCTTGTTTCGGCTGAGTAACGGGATGATGGGCAGAGGTTGTGGATGTCTCTGCGATATGATGTTCTCCTTTAGTGGCAATTGCGAATAGTGTGGGAGATTATCTTCTTTCCCTGCTCGTTTGGGGTAGGTGCAACTATCTCTGGTATCCGATAGAGTTGTCCTCCCAAAGTGACAATGACACTGCGAGGTCATGATTCATATACAGCATGATGCTTCCACATATATGGTTGTCCTAAAAGAACATCACATACTTCAAGTGGGGCCACATCACATAATACCTCATCTTTGAAGGGCTTGATGCCATATGGTAGGCGACATTGGTGACTGACACGGATCCTTCGTCCTTGGCTTAGCCATCCAATGGTGTATGGTTGTGGGTGCGGTGTTATTGGTAGCTCCAATCTCTTGATGACTTCTTCTGAGATCAGGTTCTTCTGGCTGCCGCTGTCCACAACAAAGTGTAGGGGAATTCCCTTCACCCACATCTGTGAGTGGAAAAGGAACTCCTCTGCCTCCGACTCTTCAAGTTCCTTTGGTTGAATCTGTGTGGTGGCAACAACGGCACTGGGTTCAGCATCAATGATCTGCTTCCCTTTTTGCGCGGCTGTGAAATTAGGTTCCGAGTCAGAATCGAAACTGGGATATGATTCTGAAGCTTTGATCTCAGCCAACAATGACTGTTTTGAGCGACAATCATCAGTGTTGTGCCAGGGGCTTTTGTGGAACTCACACCACTGCCCGGTGTCCTTCTTTGTCTTTTCTTTACCCTTCTTCGCCTGTGGTTGGGACTGGTTGTCCTTTTCCTGCCCCATGCTCTGCGATCCAGAGTTTCCCTTGCCCTGCTTCTGCGCAGGTCCGAAGTCACGTTGGTTCTTTTGCTGAAATTTTTGCTCAATTTTGACAGCATATCGATAGGCTGATCCGAGTGAAGAGATTTCCAGGAAATCCATCTCTGTTCGGATGTACCGGTGTAGGCCACTGCGATATTTCAGTACTAGGTGCCGCTCGGAGTCCTTGATACCTAGCTTTGTGCGCAAGGTATGAAATTTGTTGGTGTACTCCGACACCGTTTGGTCCCTCCCTTGATGCAGAATGGTCCATTTTGTGTACTGGTCATCATAGTTTCCAACAGGGTAATATTGTTCCTTGACGGCATCTATAAAAGAGGCCCAAGTGGGATTGGAATATTGAAACAATCCAAACTCATTTGACGAGTTTTGCTCACAATAAGTTTCCCACCAATTTTTGACATGGGGGACGGCCTTAAGGAGCGCAAAGATGATCTTTTCCCTGTCGGAAAATTTGTGGACAGAGAAATACCCTTCTAGTAGATTCAACCATTTATCTAGAGCATCGGCATCGATTTTTCCTTCAAATAAAGGGATATCAAAATTAACTTGTACCTTGAAGGGAGTCGTATCTCCGAAATGGCTGCTCGTTGAGGGTGCATTTGCCGCTGTTGGCATGCGTTGAAGGATTTGGGCGAAATTATCCATCATCTCGTTCCTCTGTTGCGCGAGGGCTTCCTCGAGCAACAACTTGATAGGATCTACTGCTCCATCGTCTCTCTTTTCTTCCGCCATGGGAGGCCATTTGGAGCAGCGAGAGTGGTCTTCCCGAAGTGAAACTAGTTCGAGACCCAACTCTCTGTATCCTGACCTCGTCGGGGACATGCACCGAGAAACAATCAAAGAGCAGACCGCTCTGATACCACTGATCCGAATTTATGTGGGAACGAAACAAAAGATAGCATATACAGAATCATATACAGAGATATATTGCAAATAACACATGATACAGTAAACACATATACTATTAAATAGCGGAAATAGAACAGACTGTAAAATACAATAGCTGGAATGGTGGTAGCTATCTCTGAGAAGAGATGTGGTCGCTATGCTCATTCGTGCCAAGATGAATACAAAGAGAGGCCGAAAGGGCTTATTTATCTTAAGCATGACGGAAAGAATCCAAAACATCCAAAAACCTAACCCTAGAAGATGAACCGTCATAAAGTTTGCGGCCCCAAGGTGGTTAGTTGAACAGTCAACTTCCCGGGGTCATAACTTTTGCATACGATCTCCGTTTAGGGCGCTCGATAGCTCGTTGGAAAGGTCTAACCGAGATTTACAACTTTCGAATGGACCCAAAAGCATGCCGTCGGCAACCATTTGGTCCCCCAAATCGCGAAAAAAATGTCTTTTAGTGCCTAAAATGGCTCTGAAAGTTCAGGACCCGAAAAACTGCTAAAAATAGTAATTTACCAAAATTGCCAGAAGACTGTTTTGAGCCAGTTGGAAGAGGTGGGCTGCCACCGATATCCACCTGGATCAATCCTCCCTCCTTAGGAAGCAATGGTCTCCATTGTGTTAAATCCCTTATCAAATGTCGAGCTGTGTGTCGAGTTGAGCTCTTGGTGCGACATTTGTTGAAACAGAAAGGTTTCCTTTCTTTGAAATCTTCAGAGGGCTGTAATTGTTGTTGCTGGCTGCGCTGGAGCTGTTCAACAGTTTTGGTTGTTGTGGTATTTTTCATTGGTGTTGATGGTTTCTTTTTGTGGGAGCACCTTGAATGCGTGGCCTTGCACTGCAAAGGAAATCGAATAGGCGATGCTGCACTGAACTTCTGTTTTTCTTGTTTCTGCTGAGTAGCGGGTTGATGGGCAGAGGTTCTGGATGTCTCTGCGATATGATGTTATCCTTTAGTGGCAATTACGAATAGGGAAAATTTCCCAGTGTGGGAGATTATCTTCCTTCCCTGCTCCTTTGGGGTAGGTGCAACTATCTCTAGTATCCCATAGAGTTGTCCTCCCAAAGTGACAATGACACTGCGAGGTCGTGATTCATATACAGCATGATGCTTCCACATATATGGTTGTCCTAAAAGAACATCACATACTTCAAGTGGGGCCACATCACACAATACCTCATCTTTGAAGGGCTTGATGCCATATGGTAGGCGACATTGGTGACTGACACGGATCCTTCGTCCTTGGCTTAGCCATCCAATGGTGTATGGTTGTGGGTGCGGTGTTATTGGTAGCTCCAATCTCTTGATGACTTCTTCTGAGATCAGGTTCTTCTGGCTGCCGCTGTCCACAACAAAGTGTAGGGGAATTCCCTTCACCCACATCTGTGAGTGGAAAAGGCGCTCCTCTGCCTCCGACTCTTCAAGTTCCTCTGGTTGAATCTGTGTGGTGGCAACAACGGCACTGGGTTCAACATCAATGATCTGCTTCCCTTTTTGCGCGGCTGAGAAATTAGGTTCCGAGTCAGAATCGAAACTGGGATCTGATTCTGAAGCTTTGATCTCAGCCACCAATGACAGTTTTGAGCGACAATCATCAGTGTTGTGCCAGGGGCTTTTTTCGTACTCGCACCACTTCCCGGTGTCCTTCTTTGTCTTTTCTTTACCCTTCTTCGCCTGTGCTTGGGACTGGTTTTCCTTTTCCTGCCCTGTGCTCTGCGAGCCAGAGTTTCCCTTGGCCTGCTTCTGCGCAGGTCCGAAGTCACGCTTGTTCTTTTGCTGAAATTTTTGCTCAATTTTGACAGCATATCGATAGGCTGATCCGAGTGAAGAGATTTCCAGGAAATCCATCTCTGTTCGGATGTACCGGTGTAGGCCACTGCGATATTTCAGTACTAGGTGCCGCTCGGAGTCCTTGATACCTAGCTTTGTGCGCAAGGTATGAAATTTGTTGGTGTACTCCGACACCTTTTGGTCCCTCTCTTGATGCAGAATGGTCCATTTTGTGTACTGGTCATCATAGTTTCCAACAGGGTAATATTGTTCCTTGACGGCATCTATAAAAGAGGCCCAAGTGGGATTGGAATATTCAAACAATCCAGACTCATTTGACGAGTTTTGCTCACAATAAATTTCCGCCCAATTTTTGACATGGGGGACGGCCTTAAGGAGCGCAAAGATGATCTTTTCCCTATCGGAAAATTTGTGGACATAGAAATACCCTTCTAGTAGATTCAACCATTTATCTAGAGCATCGGCATCGATTTGGCCTTCAAATAAAGGGATCTCAAAATTAACTTGTACCTTGAAGGGAGCGTATCTCCGAAATGGCTGATCGTTAAGGGTGCATTTGCCGTTGTTCGCATGCGTTGAAGGATTTGGGCGAAATTATCCATCATCTTGTTCCTCTGTTGCGCGAGGGCTTCCTCGAGCAACAACTTGATAGGATCTACTGCTCCGTCGTCTCTCTTTTCTTTCGCCATGGGAGGCCGTTTGCGGCGGCGAGAGTGGTCTTCCCGAAGTGAAACTAGTTCGAGACCCAACTCTCTGTATCCTGACCTCGTGGGGGACATGGACCGAGAAACAATCAAAGAGCAGACCGCTCTGATACCACTGATCCAGATTTATGTGGGAACGAAACAAAAGATAGCATATACAGAATCATATACAGAGATATATTGCAAATAACACAGTGATACAGTAAACACATATTCTTTTAAATAGAGGAAATAGAACAGACTGTAAAATACAATAGCTGGAATGGTGGTAGCTATCTCTGAGAAGAGATGTGGCCGCTATGCTCATTCGTGCCAAGATGAATACAAAGAGAGGCTGAAAGGGCCTATTTATCATAAGCATGAGGGAAAGAATCCCAAACATCCAAAAACCTAACCCTAGAAGATGAACCGTCATAAAGTTTGCAGCCCCAAGGTGGTTAGTTGAACAGTCAACTTCCCGGGGTCATAACTTTTGCATACGATCTCCGTTTAGGGCGCTCGATAGCTCGTTGGAAAGGTCTAACCGAGATTTACAACTTCCGATTGGGCCCAAATGCATGCCGTTAGCAACCATTTTCTCCCCCAAATCGCCAAAAAATGTCGTTTAGGGCCTCAAAATGGCTCCGGAAGTTCAGGAACCGAAAAACTGCTAAAAACAGTAATTTACCAAAATTGCCAGAAGACTTTTTTGAGCCAGTTGGAAGAGGTGGGCTGCCACCGATATCCACCTGGATCAATCCTCCCTCCTTAGGAAGCAATGGTCTCCATTGCGTTAAATCCCTTATCATATGTCGAGCTGTGTGTCGAGTTGAGCTCTTGGTGCGACATTTGTTGAAGCAGAAAGGTTGCCTTTCTTTGAAATCTTCAGAGGGCTGTAATTGTCGTTGCTGGCTGCGCTGGAGCTGTTCAACAGTTTTGGTTGTTGTGGTATTTTGCATTGGTGTTGATGGTTTCTTTTTGTGGCCTCATCTTTGAAGGGCTTGATGCCATATGGTAGGCGACATTGGTGACTGACACGGATCCTTCGTCCTTGGCTTAGCCATCCAATGGTGTATGGTTGTGGGTGCGGTGTTATTGGTAGCTCCAATCTATTGATGACTTCTTCTGAGATCAGGTTCTTCTGGCTGCCGCTGTCCACAACAAAGTGTAGGGGAATTCCCCTCACCCACATCTGTGAGTGGAAAAGGCGCTCCTCTGCCTCCGACCCTTCAGGTTCCTCTGGTTGAATCTGTGTGGTGGCAACAACGGCACTGGGTTCAGCATCAATGATCTGCTTCCCTTTTTGCGCGGCTTTGAAATTAGTTTCCGAGTCAGAATCGAAACTGAGATCTGATTCTCAAGCTTTGATCTCAGCCACCAATGACTGTTTTGAGCGACAATCATCAGTGTTGTGCCAGGGGCTTTTGTGGAACTCGCACCACTTCCCGGTGTCCTTCTTTGTCTTTTCTTTACCCTTCTTTTCCTGTGGTTGGGACTGGTTGTCGTTTTCCTGCCCCGTGCTCTGCGAGCCAGAGTTTCCCTTGCCCTACTTCTGCGCAGGTCCGAAGTCACGCTTGTTCTTTTGCTGAAATTTTTGCTCAATTTTGACAGCATATCGATAGGCTGATCCGAGTGAAGAGATTTCCAGGAAATCCATCTCTGTTCGGATGTACCGGTGTAGGCCACTGCGATATTTCAGTACTAGGTGCCGCTCAGAGTTCTTGATACCTAGCTTTGTGCGCAAGGTATGAAATTTGTTGGTGTACTCCGACACCGTTTGGTCCCTCTCTTGATGCAGAATGGTCCATTTTGTGTACTGGTCATCATAGTTTCCAACAGGGTAATATTGTTCCTTGACGACATCTATAAAAGAGGCCCAAGTGGGATTAGAATATTCAAACAATCCAGACTCATTTGACGAGTTTTGCTCACAATAAGTTTCCCACCAATTTTTGACATGGGGGACGACCTTAAGGAGTGCAAAGATGATCTTTTCCCTGTCGAAAAATTTGTGGATAGAGAAATACCCTTCTAGTAGATTCAACCATTTATCTAGAGCATCGGCATCGATTTGGCCTTCAAATAAAGGGATATCAAAATTAACTTGTACCTTGAAGGAATCCTATCTCCGAAATGTCTGCTCGTTGAGGGTGCATTTTCCGCTGTTGGCATGCGTTGAAGGATTTGGGCGAAATTATCCATCATCTCGTTCCTCTGTTGCGCGAGGGATTCCTCGAGCAAAAACTTGATAGGATCTACTGCTCCGTAGTCTCTCTTTTCTTCCGCCATGGGAGTCTGTTTGGGGCGGCGAGAGTGGTCTTCCCCAAGTGAAACTAGTTCGAGACCCAACTCTCTGTATCCTGACCTCGTGGGGGACATGCACCGAGAAACAATCAAAGAGCAGACCACTCTGATACCACTGATCCGGATTTATATGGGAACGAAACAAAAGATAGCATATACAGAATCATATACAGAGATATATTGCAAATAACACAGTGATACAGTAAACACATATTCTATTAAATAGCGGATATAGAACACACTGTAAAATACAATAGCTGGAATGGTGGTAGCTATCTCTGAGAAGAGATGTGGCCGCTATGCTCATTCGTGCCAAGATGAATACAAAGAGAGGCTGAAAGAGCCTATTTATCATAAGCATGAGGGAAAGAATCCCAAACATCCAAAAACCTAACCCTAGAAGATGAACAGTCATAAAGTTTGCGGCCCCAAGGTGGTTAGTTGAACAGTCAACTTCCCGAGGTCATAACTTTTGCATACAATCTCCGTTTAGGGTGCTCGATAGCTCGTTGGAAAGGTCTAACTGAGATTTACAACTTTCGAATGGGCCCAAATGCATGCCATTGGCAACCTTTTGTCCCCCAAATCGCCAAAAAATGTCGTTTAGGGCCTCAAAATGGCTCCGAAAGTTCAGGACCCGAAAAACTGCTAAAAATAGTAATTTACCAAAATTGCCAGAGGACTGTTTTGAGCCAGTTGGAAGAGGTGGGCTGCCACCGATATCCACCTGGATCAATCCTCCCTCCTTAGGAAGCAATGGTATCCATTGCGTTAAATCCCTTATCATATGTCGAGCTGTGTGTCGAGTTGAGCTCTTGGTGCGACATTTGATGAAGCAGAAAGGTTAGCTTTCTTTGAAATCTTTAGAGGGCTGTAATTGTGGTTGCTGGCTGCGCTGGAGCTGTTCAACAGTTTTGGTTGTTGTGGTATTTTGCATTGGTGTTGATGGTTTCTTTTTGTGGGAGCACCTTGAATGCGTGGCCTTGCACTGCAAAGGAACTCGAATAGGCGATGCTGCACTGAACTTCTTGTTTCTTGTTTCATCAGTGTTGTGCCAGGGGCTTTTGTGGAACTCGCACCACTTCCCGGTGTCCTTCTTTTTCTTTTCTTTACCCTTCTTTGCCTGTGGTTGGGACTGGTTGTCGTTTTCCTGCCCCGTGCTCTGCGAGCCAGAGTTTCCCTTGCCGTGCTTCTGCGTAGGTCTGAAGTCACGCTTGTTCTTTTGCTGAAATTTTTGCTCAATTTTGACAGCATATCGATAGGCTGATCCGAGTGAAGAGATTTCCAGGAAATCCATCTCTGTTCGGATGTACCGGTGTAGGCCACTGCGATATTTCAGTACTAGGTGCCGCTCGGAGTCCTTGATACCTAGCTTTGTGCGCAAGGTATGAAATTTGTTGGTGTACTCCGACACCGTTTGGTCCCTCTCTTGATGCAGAATGGTCCATTTTGTGTACTGGTCATCATAGTTTCCAATAGGGTAATATTGTTCCTTGACGGCATCTATAAAAGAGGCCCAAGTGGGATTGAAATATTCAAACAATCCAGACTCATTTGACGAGTTTTGCTCACAATAAGTTTCCCACCAATTTTTGACATGGGGGACGGCCTTAAGGAGCGCAAAGATGATCTTTTCCCTGTCGAAAAATTTGTGGACAGAGAAATACCCTTCTAGTAGATTCAACCATTTATCTAGAGCATCGGCATCGATTTGGCTTTCAAATAAAGGGATATCGAAATTAACTTGTACCTTGAAGGGAGTCGTATCTCCGAAATGGCTGCTCGTTGAGGGTGCATTTGCCGCTGTTGGCATGCGTTGAAGGATTTGGGCGAAATTATCCATCATCTCGTTCCTCTGTTGCGCGAGGGCTTCCTCGAGCAACAACTTGATAGAATATACTGCTCCGTCGTCTCTCTTTTCTTCCGCCATGGGAGGCCGTTTGGGGCGGCAAGAGTGGTCTTACCCAAGTGAAACTAGTTCGAGACCCAACTCTCTGTATCCTGACCTCGTCGGGGACATGCACCGAGAAACAATCAAAGAGCAGACCGCTCTGATACCACTGATCCGGATTTATGTGGGAACGAAACAAAAGATAGCATATACAGAATCATATACAGAGATATATTGCAAATAACACAGTGATACAGTAAACACATATTCTATTAAATAGCGGAAATAGAACAGACTGTAAAATACAATAGCTGGAATGGTGGTAGCTATCTCTGAGAAGAGATGTGGCCGCTATGCTCATTCGTGCCAAGATGAATACAAAGAGAGGCCGAAAGGGCCTATTTATCATAAGCATGAGGGAAAGAATCCCAAACATCCAAAAACCTAACCCTAGAAGATGAACCGTCATAAAGTTTGCGGCCCCAAGGTGGTTAGTTGAACAGTCAAGTTCACGGGGTCATAACTTTTGCATACGATCTCCGTTTAGGGTGCTCGATAGCTCGTTGGAAAGGTCTAACCGAGATTTGTAACTTTCAAATGGGCCCAAATGCATGCTGTTGGCAGCCATTTCGTCCCGCAAATCGCCAAAAAATGTCGTTTAGGGCCTCAAAATGGCTTCGGAAGTTCAGGACCCGAAAAACTGCTAAAAATAGTAATTTACCAAAATTGCCAGAAGACTGTTTTGAGCCAGTTGGAAGAGGTGGGCTGCCACCGATATTCACCTGGATCAATCCTCCCTCCTTAGGAAGCAATGGTCTCCTTTGCATTAAATCCCTTATCATATGTCGAGCTGTGTGTCGAGTTGAGCTCTTGGTGCGACATTTGTTGAAGCAGAAAGGTTGCCTTTCTTTGAAATCTTCAGAGGGCTGTAATTGTTGTTGCTGGCTGCGCTGGAGCTGTTCAACAGGTTTGGTTGTTGTGGTATTTTGCATTGGTGTTGATGGTTTCTTTTTGTGGGAGCACCTTGAATGCGTGGCCTTGCACTGCAAAGGAACTCGAATAGGCGATGCTGCACTGAACTTTTGTTTTTCTTGTTTCTGCTGAGTAGCGGGATGATGGGCAGAGGTTGTGGATGTCTCTGCGATATGATGTTCTCCTTTAGTGGAAATTGCGAATAGGGAAAATTTCCGAGTGTGGGAGATTATCTTCCTTCCCTGCTCGTTTGGGGTAGGTGCAACTATCTCTGGTATCCGATAGAGTTGTCCTCCCAAAGTGACAATGACACTTCGACGTCGTGATTCATATACAGCATGATGCTTCCACATATATGGTTGTCATAAAAGAACATCACATACTTCAAGTGGGGCCACATCACACAATACCTCATCTTTGAAGGGCTTGATGCCATATGGTAGGCGACATTGGTGACTGACACGGATCCTTCGTCCTTGGCTTAGCCATCCAATGGTGTATGGTTGTGGGTGCGGTGTTATTGGTAGCTCCAATCTCTTGATGACTTCTTCTGAGATCAGGTTCTTCTGGCTGCCGCTGTCCACAACAAAGTGTAGGGGAATTCCCTTCACCCACATCTGTGAGTGGAAAAGGCGCTCCTCTGCCTCCGACTCTTCAGGTTCCTCTGGTTGAATCTGTGCGGTGGCAACAACGGAACTGGGTTCAGCATCAATGATCTGCTTCCCTTTTTGCGCGGCTGTGAAATTAGGTTCCGAGTCAGAATCAAAACTGGGATCTGATTCTGAAGCTTTGATCTCAGCCACCAATGACTGTTTTGAGCGACAATCATCAGTGTTGTGCCAGGGGCTTTTGTGGAACTCGCACCACTTCCCGGTGTCCTTCTTTGTCTTTTCTTTACCCTTCTTCGCCTGCGGTTGGGACTGGTTGTCATTTTCCTGCCCCATGCTCTGCGAGCCAGAATTTCCCTTGCCCTGCTTCTGCGCAGGTCTGAAGTCACGCTTGTTCTTTTGCTGAAATTTTTGCTCAATTTTGACAGCATATCGATAGGCTGATCCGAGTGAAGAGACTTCCAGGAAATCCATCTCTGTTCGGATGTACCGGTGTAGGCCAATGCGATATTTCAGTACTAGGTGCCGCTCGGAGTCCTTGATACCTAGCTTTGTGCGCAAGGTATGAAATTTGTTGGTGTACTCCGACACCGTTTGGTCCCTCTCTTGATGCAGAATGGTCCATTTTGTGTACTGGTCATCATAGTTTCCAACAGGGTAATATTGTTCCTTGACGGCATCTATAAAAGAGGCCCAAGTGAGATTGGAATATTCAAACAATCCAGACTCATTTGACGAGTTTTGCTCACAATAAGTTTCCCACCAATTTTTGACATGGGGGACGGCCTTAAGGAGCGCAAAGATGATCTTTTCCGTGTCGGAAAATTTGTGGACAGAGAAATACCCTTCTAGTAGATTCAACCATTTATCTAGAGCATCGGCATCGATTTGGCCTTCAAATAAAGGGATATAAAATTAACTTGTACCTTGAAGGGAGTCGTATCTCCGAAATGGCTGCTTGTTGAGGGTGCATTTGCCGCTGTTGGCATGCGTTGAAGGATTTGGGTGAAATTATCCATCATCTCGTTCCTCTGTTGCGCGAGGGCTTCCTCGAGCAACAACTTGATAGGATCTACTGCTCCGTCGTCTCTCTTTTCTTCCGCCATGGGAGGCCGTTTGGGGCGGCGAGACTGGTCTTCCCCAAGTGAAACTAGTTCGAGACCCAACTCTCTGTATCCTAACCTCGTCGGGGACATGCAACGAGAAACAATGAAAGAGCAGACCGCTCTGATACCACTGATCCGGATTTATGTGGGAACGAAACAAAAGATAGCATATGCAGAATCATATACAGAGATATATTGCAAATAACACAGTGATACAGTAAACACATATTCTATTAAATAGCGGAAATAGAACAGAATGTAAAATACAATAACTGGAATGGTGGTAGCTATCTCTGAGAAGAGATGTGGCCGCTATGCTCATTCGTGCCAAGATGAATACAAAGAGAGGCCGAAAGGGCCTATTTATCATAAGCATGAGGGAAAGAATCCCAAACATCCAAAAACCTAACCCTAGAAGATGAACCGTCCTAAAGTTTGCGGCCCCAAGGTGGTTAGTTGAACAGTCAACTTCACGGGGTCATAACTTTTGCATACGATCTCCGTTTAGGGCGCTCGATAGCTCGTTGGAAAGGTCTAACCGAGATTTACAACTTTTGAATGGGCCCAAATGCATGCCGTCGGAAACTATTTAATCCACCAAATCGCCAAAAAAATGTCGTGTAGGGCCTCAAAATGGCTCCGAAAGTTCAGGACCCGAAAAACTGCTAAAAATAGTAATTTACCAAAATTGCCAGAAGACTGTTTTGAGCCAGTTGGAAGAGATGGGCTGCCACCGATATCCACCTGGATCAATCCTCCCTCCTTAGGAAGCAATGGTCTCCATTGCGTTAAATCCCTTATCATATGTCGAGCTGTGTGTCGAGTTGAGCTCTTGGTGCGACATTTGTTGAAGCAGAAAGGTTGCCTTTCTTTGAAATCTTCAGAGGGCTGTAATTGTTGTTGCTGGATGCGCTGGAGCTGTTCAACAGTTTTGATTGTTGTGGTATTTTGCATTGGTGTTGATGGTTTCTTTTTGTGGGAGCACCTTGAATGCGTGGCCTTGCACTGCAAAGGAACTCGAATAGGCGATGCTGCACTGAACTTCTATTTTTCTTGTTTCTGCTGAGTAGCGGGATGATGGGCAGAGGTTGTGGATGTCTCTGCGGTATGATGTTCTCCTTTAGTGGCAATTGCGAATAGGGAAAATTTCCCAGTGTGGGAGATTATCTTCCTTCCCTGCTCGTTTGGGGTAGGTGCAACTATCTCTGGTATCCGATAGAGTTGTCCTCCCAAAGTGACAATGACACTGCGAGGTCATGATTCATATACAGCATGATGCTTCCACATATATGGTTGTCCTAAAAGAACATCACATACTTCAAGTGGGGCCACATCACACAATTCCTCATCTTTGAAGGGCTTGATGGCATATGGTAGGCGACATTGGTGACTGACACGGATCCTTCGTCCTTGGCTTAGCCATCCAATGGTGTATGGTTGTGGGTGTGGTGTTATTGGTAGCTCCATTCTCTTGATGACTTCTTCTGAGATCAGGTTCTTCTGGCTGTCGTTGTCCACAACAAAGTGTAGGGGAATTCCCTTCACCCACATCTGTGAGTGGAAAAGGCGCTCCTCTGCCTCCGACTCTTCAGGTTCCTCTGGTTGAATCTGTGTGGTGGCAACAACGGCACTGGGTTCAGCATCAATGATCTGCTTCCCTTTTTGCGCGGCTGTGAAACTAGGTTCCGAGTCAGAATCAAAACTAGGATCTGATTCTGAAGCTTTGATCTCAGCCACCAATGACTGTTTTGAGCGACAATCATCAGTGTTGTGCCAGGGGCTTTTGTGGAACTCGCACCACTTCCCGGTGTCCTTCTTTGTCTTTTCTTTACCCTTCTTCGCCTGTGGTTGGGACTGGTTGTCCTTTTCCTACCCCGTGCTCTGCGAGCCAGAATTTCCCTTGCCCTGCTTCTGCGCAGGTCCGAAGTCACGCTTGTTCTTTTGCTGAAATTTTTGCTCAATTTTGACAGCATATCGATAGGCTGATCCGAGTGAAGAGACTTCCAGGAAATCCATCTCTGTTCGGATGTACCGGTGTAGGCCACTGCGATATTTCAGTACTAGGTGCCGCTCGGAGTCCTTGATACGTAGCTTTGTGCGCAAGGTATGAAATTTGTTGGTTTACTCCGACACCGTTTGGTCCCTCTCTTGATGCAGAATGGTCCATTTTGTGTACTGGTCATCATAGTTTCCAACAGGGTAATATTGTTCCTTGACGACATCTATAAAAGAGGCCCAAGTGGGATTGGAATATTCAAACAATCCAGACTCATTTGACGAGTTTTGCTCACAATAAGTTTCCCACCAATTTTTGACATGGGGGACGGCCTTAAGGAGTGCAAAGATGATATTTTCCCTGTCGGAAAATTTGTGGACAGAGAAATACCCTTCTAGTAGATTCAACCATTTATCTAGAGCATCGGCATCGATTTGGCCTTCAAATAAAGGGATCTCAAAATTAACTTGTACCTTGAAGGGAGTCGTATAGCCGAAATGGTTGCTCGTTGAGGGTGCATTTGCCGCTGTTGGCATGCGTTGAAGGATTTGGGCGAAATTATCCATCATCTCGTTCCTCTGTTGCGTGAGGGATTCCTCGAGCAACAACTTGATAGGATCTACTACTCCGTCGTCTCTCTTTTCTTCCGCCATGGGAGGCCGTTTGGGGCGGCGAGAGTGGTCTTCCCCAAGTGAAACTAGTTCGAGACCCAACTCTCTGTATCCTGACCTCGTCGGGGACATGCACCGAGAAACAATCAAAGAGCAGACCGCTCTGATACCACTGATCCGGATTTATATGGGAACGAAACAAAAGATAGCATATACAGAATCATATATAGAGATATATTGCAAATAACACAGTGATACAGTAAACACATATTCTATTAAATAACGGAAATAGAACAGACTGTAAAATACAATAGCTGGAATGGTGGTAGCTATCTCTGAGAAGAGATGTGGCCGCTATGCTCATTCGTGCCAAGATGAATACAAAGAGAGGCGGAAAGGGCCTATTTATCATAAGCATGAGGGAAAGAATCCCAAACATCCAAAAACCTAACCCTAGAAGATGAACCGTCATAAAGTTTGCGGCCCCAGGGTGGTTAGTTGAACAGTCAACTTCCCGGGGTCATAACTTTTGCATACGATCTCCCTTTAGGGCGCTCGATAGCTCGTTGGAAAAGTCTAACCGAGATTTACAACTTTCGATTGGGCCCAAATGCATGCCGATGGCAACCATTTCCTCCCCCAAATCGCCAAAAAATGTCGTTTAGGGCCTCAAAATGGCTCCGGAAGTTCAAGACCCGAAAAACTGCTAAAAATAGTAATTTACCAAAATTGCCAGAAGACTGTTTTGAGCCAGTTGGAAGAGGTGGGCTGCCACCGATATCGACCTGGATCAATCCTCCCTCCTTAGGAAGCAATGGTCTCCATTGCGTTAAATCCCTTATCATATGTCGAGCTGTGTGTCGAGTTGAGCTCTTGGTGCGACATTTGTTGAAGCAGAAAGGTTGCCTTTCTTTGAAATCTTTAGAGGGCTGTAATTGTTGTTGTTGGCTACGCTGGAGCTGTTCAACAGTATTGGTTGTTGTGGTATTTTGCATTGGTGTTGATGGTTTCTTTTTGTGGGAGCACCTTGAATGCGTGGCCTTGCACTGCAAAGGAACTCAAATAGGCGATGCTGCACTGAACTTCTGTTTTTCTTGTTTCTGCTGAGTAGCGGGATGATGGGCAGAGGTTGTGGATGTCTCTGCGATATGATGTTCTCCTTTAGTGGCAATTGCGAATAGGGAAAATTTCCCAGTGTGGGAGATTATCTTCCTTCCCTGCTCGTTTGGGGTAGGTGCAACTATCTCTGGTATCCGATAGAGTTGTCCTCCCAAAGTGACAATGACACTGCGAGGTCGTGATTCATATACAGCATGATGCTTCCACATATATGGTTGTCCTAAAATAACATCACATACTTCAAGTGGGGCCACATCACACAATACCTCATCTTTGAAGGGCTTGATGTCATATGGTAGGCGACATTGGTGACTGAAACGGATCCTTCGTCCTTGGCTTAGCCATCCAATGGTGTATGGTTGTGGGTGCGGTGTTATTGGTAGCTCCAATCTCTTGATGACTTCTTCTGAGATCAGGTTCTTCTGGCTGCCGCTGTCCACAACAAAGTGTAGGGGAATTCCCTTCACCCACATCTGTGAGTGGAAAAGGCGCTCCTCTGCCTCCGACTCTTCAGGTTCCTCTGGTTGAATCTGTGTGGTGGAAACAACGGCACTGGGTTCGGCATCAATGATCTGCTTCCCTTTTTGCGCGGCTGTGAAATTAGGTCCCGAGTCAGAATCGAAACTGGGATCTGATTCTGAAGCTTTGATCTCAGCCACCAATGACTGTTTTGAGCGACAATCATCAGTGTTGTGCCAGGGGCTTTTGTGGAACTCGCACCACTTCCCAGTGTCCTTCTTTGTCTTTTCTTTACCCTTCTTCACCTGTGGTTGGGACTGGTTGTCCTTTTCCTACCCCGTGCTCTGCGAGCCAGAGTTTCCCTTGCCCTGCTTCTGCGCAGGTCCTAAGTCACACTTGTTCTTTTGCTGAAATTTTTGCTCAATTTTGACAGCATATCGATAGGCTGATCCGAGTGAAGAGATTTCCAGGAAATCCATCTCTGTTCGGATGTACCGGTGTAGGCCACTGCGATATCTCAGTACTAGGTGCCGCTCGGAGTCCTTGATACCTAGCTTTGTGCGCAAGGTATGAAATTTGTTGTTGTACTCCGACACCGTTTGGTCCCTCTCTTGATGCAGAATGGTCCATTTTGTGTAATGGTCATCATAGTTTCCAACAGGGTAATATTGTTCCTTGACGACATCTATAAAAGAGGCCCAAGTGGGATTGGAATATTCAAACAATCCAGACTCATTTGACGAGTTTTTCTCACAATAAGTTTCCCACCAATTTTTGACATGGGGGACGGCCTTAAGGAGCGCAAAGATGATCTTTTCCCTGTCGGAAAATTTGTGGACAGAGAAATACCCTTCTAGTAGATTCAACCATTTATCTAGAGCATCGGCATCGATTTGGCCTTCAAATAAAGGGATATCAAAATTAACTTGTACCTTGAAGGGAGTCGTATCTCCGAAATGGCTGCTCGTTGAGGGTGCATTTGCCGCTGTTGGCATGCGTTGAAGGATTTGGGCGAAATTATCCATCATCTCGTTCCTCTGTTGCGCGAGGGCTTCCTCGAGCAACAACTTGATAGGATCTACTGCTTCGTCGTCTCTCTTTTCTTCCGCCATGGGAGGCCGTTTGGGGCGGCGAGACTGGTCTTCCCCAAGTGAAACTAGTTCGAGACCCAACTCTCTGTATCCTGACCTCGTGGGGGACATGCACCGAGAAACAATCAAAGAGCAGACCGCTCTGATACCACTGATCCGGATTTATTTGGGAACGAAACAAAAGATAGCATATACAGAATCATATACAGAGATATATTGCAAATAACACAGTGATACAGTAAACACATATTCTATTAAATAGCGGAAATAGAACAGACTGTAAAATACAATAGCTGGAATGGTGGTAGCTATCTCTGAGAAGAGATGTGGCCGCTATGCTCATTCGTGCCAAGATGAATACAAAGAGAGGTCGAAAGGGCCTATTTATCATAAGCATGAGGGAAAGAATCCCAAACATCCAAAAACCTAACCCTAGAAGATGAACCGTCATAAAGTTTGCGGCCCCAAGGTGGTTAGTTGAACAGTCAACTTCCCGGGGTCATAACTTTTGCATACGATCTCCGTTTAGGGCGCTCGATAGCTCATTGGAAAGGTCTAACCGAGATTTACAACTTTCAAATGGGCCCAAATGCATTCCCTTGGAAACCATTTGGTCCCCCAAATCGCCAAAAAATGTCGTTTAGGGCCTCAAAATGGCTCCGGAAGTTCAAGACCCGAAAAACTGCTAAAAATAGTAATTTACCAAAATTGCCAGAAGACTATTTTTAGCTAGTTGGAAGAGGTGGGATGCCACCGATATCCACCTGGATCAATCCTCCCTCCTTAGGAAGCAATGGTCTCCATTGCGTTAAATCCCTTATCATATGTCGAGCTGTGTGTCGAGTTGAGCTCTTGGTGTGACATTTGTTGAAGCAGAAAGGTTGTCTTTCTTTGAAATCTTCAGAGGGCTGTAATTGTTGTTGCTGGCTGCGCTGGAGCTATTCAACAGTTTTGGTTGTTGTGGTATTTTGCATTGGTGTTCAAGGTTTTTTTTTGTGGGAGCACCTTGAATGCGCGGCCTTGCACTGCAAAGGAACTCGAATAGGCGATGCTGCACTGAACTTCTGTTTTTCTTGTTTCTGCTGAGTAGTGGGATGATGGGCAGAGGTTGTGGATGTCTCTGCAATATGATGTTCTCCCTTAGTGGCAATTGCGAATAGGGAAAATTTCCCAGTGTGGTAGATTATCTTCCTTCCCTGCTCGTTTGGGGTAGGTGCAACTATCTCTGGTATCCGATAGAGTTGTCCTCCCAAAGTGACAATGACACTGCGAGGTCGTGATTCATATACAGCATGATGCTTCCACATATATGGTTGTCCTAAAAGAACATCACATACTTCAAGTGGGGCCACATCACACAATACCTCATCTTTGAAGGGCTTGATGCCATATGGTAGGTGACATTGGTGATTGACACGGATCCTTCATCCTTGGCTTAGCCATCCAATGGTGTATGGTTGTGGGTGCGGTGTTATTGGTAGCTCCAATCTCTTGATGACTTCTTCTGAGATCAGGTTCTTCTGGCTGCCGCTGTCCACAACAAAGTGTAGGGGAATTCCCTTCACCCACATCTGTGAGTGGAAAAGTCACTCCTCTGCCTCTGACTCTTCAGGTTCCTCTGGTTGAATCTGTGTGGTGGCAACAACGGCACTGGGTTCAGCATCAATGATCTGCTTCCCTTTTTGCGCGGTTGTGAAATTAGGTTCCGAGTCAGAATTGAAACTGGGATTTGATTCTGAAGCTTTGATCTCAGCCACCAATGACTGTTTTGAGCGACAATCATCAGTGTTGTGCCAGGGGATTTTGTGGAACTCGCACCACTTCCCGGTGTCCTTCATTGTCTTTTCTTTACCCTTCTTCGCCTGTGGTTGGGACTGGTTGTCCTTTTCCTGCCCCGTGCTCTGCGAGGCAGAGTTTCCGTTGCCCTGCTTCTGCGCAGGTCCGAAGTCACGCTTGTTCTTTTGCTGAAATTTTTGCTCAATTTTGACAGCATATCGATAGGCTGATCCAAGTGAAGAGATTTCCAGGAAATCCATCTCTGTTCGGATGTATCGGTCTAGGCCACTGCGATATTTCAGTACTAGGTGCCGCTCGGAGTCCTTGATACCTAGCTTTGTGCGCAAGGTATGAAATTTGTTGGTGTACTCCGACACCGTTTGGTCCCTCTCTTGATGCAGAATGGTCCATTTTGTGTACTGGTCATCATAGTTTCCAACAAGGTAATATTGTTCCTTGACGGCATCTATAAAAGAGGCCCAAGTGGGATTGGAATATTCAAACAATCCAGACTCATTTGACGAGTTTTGCTCACAATAAGTTTCCCACCAATTTTTCACATGGGGGACGGCCTTAAGGAGCGCAAAGATGATCTTTTCCCTGTCGGAAAATTTGTGGACAGAGAAATACCCTTCTAGTAGATTCAACCATTTATCTAGAGCACCTGCATTGATTTGGCCTTCAAATAAAGGGATATCAAAATTAACTTGTACCTTGAAGGGAGTCGTATCTCCGAAATGGCTGCTCGTTGAGGGTGCATTTGCCACTCTTGGCATGCGTTGAAGGATTTGGGCGAAATTATCCATCATCTCGTTCCTCTGTTGCGCGAGGGCTTCCTCGAGCAACAACTTGATAGGATCTACTGCTCCATCGTCTCTCTTTTCTTCCGCCATGGGAGGCCGTTTGGGGCGGCGAGAGTGGTCTTCCCCAAGTGAAACTAGTTCGAGACCCAACTCTCTGTATCCTGACCTCGTCGGGGACTTGCACCGAGAAACAATCAAAGAGCAGACCGCTCTGATACCACTGATCCGGGTTTATGTGGGAATGAAACAAAAGATAGCATATACAGAATCATATACAGAGATATATTGCAAATAAAACAGTGATACAGTAAACACATATTCTATTAAATAGCGGAAATAGAACAGACTGTAAAATACAATAGCTGAAATGGTGGTAGCTATCTCTGAGAAGAGATGTGGCCGCTATGCTCATTCGTGCAAGGATGAATACAAAGAGAGGCCGAAAGGGCCTATTTATCATAAGCATGAGGGAAAGAATCCCAAACATCCAAAAACCTAACCCTAGAAGATGAACCGTCATAAAGTTTGCGGCCCCAAGGTGGTTAGTTGAACAGTCAACTTCCCGGGGTCATAACTTTTGCATACGATCTCCGTTTAGGGCGCTCGATAGCTCGTTCGAAAGGTTTAACCGAGATTTACAACTTTCGAATGGGCCCAAATCCATGCCTTTGGCAGCCATTTGGTCCCTTAAATCGCCAAAAAATGTCGTTTAGGGCCTCAAAATGGCTCCGGAAGTTCAGGACCCGAAAAACTGCTAAAAATAGTAATTTACCAAAATTGCCAGAAGACTGTTTTGAGCCAGTTGGAAGAGGTGGGCTGCCACCGATATCCACCTGGATCAATCCTCCCTCCTTAGGAAGCAATGGTCTCCATTGCGTTAAATCCCTTATCATATGTTGAGCTATGTGTCGAGTTGAGCTCTTGGTGCGACATTTGTTGAAGCAGAAAGGTTGCCTTTCTTTGAAATCTTCAGAGGGCTGTAATTGTTGTTGCTGGCTGCGCTGGAGCTGTTCACCAGTTTTGGTTGTTGTGGTATTTTGCATTGGTGTTGATGGTTTCTTTTTTTGGGAGCACCTTGAATGCGTGGCCTTGCACTGCAAAGGAACTCGAATAGGCGATGCTGCACTGAACTTCTGTTTTTCTTGTTTCTGCTGAGTAGCGGGATGATGGGCAGAGGTTGTGGATGTCTATGCGATATGATGTTCTCCTTTAGTGGCAATTGCGAATAGGCAAAATTTCCTAGTGTGGGAGATTATCTTCCTTCCCTGCTCGTTTGGGGTAGGTGCAACTATCTCTGGTATCCGATAGAGTTGTCCTCCCAAAGTGACAATGACACTGCGAGGTCGTGATTCATATACAGCATGATGCTTCCACATATATGGTTGTCCTAAAAGAACATCACATACTTCAAGTGGGGCCACATCACCCAATACCTCATCTTTGAAGGGCTTGATGCCATATGGTAGGCGACATTGGTGACTGACACGGATCCTTCGTCCTTGGCTTAGCCATCCAATGGTGTATGGTTGTGGGTGCGGTGTTATTGGTAGCTCCTATCTCTTGATGACTTCTTCTGAGATCAGGTTCTTCTGGCTGCCGCTGTCCACAACAAAGTGTAGGGGAATTCCCTTCACCCACATCTGTGAGTGGAAAAGGCGCTCCTCTGCCTCCGACTCTTCAGGTTCCTCTGGTTGAATCTGTGTGGTGGCAACAACGGCACTAGGTTCAGCATCAATGATCTGCTTCCCTTTTTGCGCGGCTGTGAAATTAGGTTCCGAGTCAGAATCGAAACTGGGATCTGATTCTGAAGCTTTGATCTCAGCCACCAATGACTGTTTTGAGCGACAATCATCAGTGTTGTGCCAGGGGCTTTTGTGGAACTCGCACCACTTCTCGGTGTCCTTCTTTGTCTTTTCTTTACCCTTCTTCGCCTGTGGTTGGGACTGGTTGTCCTTTTCCTGCCCCGTGCTCTGCGAGCCATAGTTTCCCTTGCCCTGCTTCTGTGCAGGTCCGAAGTCACGCTTGTTCTTTTGCTGAAATTTTTGCTCAATTTTGACAGCATATCGATAGGCTGATCCGAGTGAAGAGATTTCCAGGAAATCCATCTCTGTTCGGATGTACCGGTGTAGGCCACTGCGATATTTCAGTACTAGGTGCCGCTCGGAGTCCTTGATACCTAGCTTTGTGCGTAAGGTATGAAATTTGTTGGTGTACTCCGACACCGTTTGGTCCCTCTCTTGATGCAGAATGGTCCATTTTGTGTACTGGTCATCATAGTTTCCAACAGGGTAATATTGTTCCTTGACGACATCTATAAAAGAGGCCCAAGTGGGATTGGAATATTCAAACAATCCAGACTCATTTGACGAGTTTTGCTCACAATAAGTTTCCCACCAATTTTTGACATAGGGGATGGCCTTAAGGAGCGCAAAGATGATCTTTTCCCTGTCGGAAAATTTGTGGACAGAGAAATACCCTTCTAGTAGATTCAACCATTTATCTAGAGCATCGGCATCGATTTGGCCTTCAAATAAAGGGATATCAAAATTAACTTGTACCTTGAAGGGAGTCGTATCTCCGAAATGGCTGCTCGTTGAGGGTGCATTTGCCGCTGTTGGCATGCGTTGAAGGATTCGGGCGAAATTATCCATCATCTCGTTCCTCTGTTGCACGAGGGCTTCCTCGAGCAACAACTTGAAAGGATCTACTACTCCATCGTCTCTCTTTTCTTCTGCCATTGGAGGCCATTTGGGGCGGCGAGAGTGGTCTTCCCCAAGTGAAACTAGTTCGAGGCCCAACTCTCTGTATCCTGACCTCGTGGGGGACATGCACCGAGAAACAATCAAAGAGCAGACCGCTCTGATATCACTGATCCGGATTTATGTGGGAATGAAACAAAAGGTAGCATATACAGAATCATATACAGATATATATTGCAAATAACACAGTGATACAGTAAACACATATTCTATTAAATAGCGGAAATAGAACAGACTGTAAAATACAATAGCTGGAATGGTGGTAGCTATCTCTGAGAAGAGATGTGGCCGCTACGCTCATTTGTGCCAAGATGAATACAAAGAGAGGCCGAAAGGGCCTATTTATCATAAGCATGAGGGAAAGAATCCCAAACATCCAAAAACCTAACCCTAGAAGATGAACCATCATAAAGTTTGCGGCCCTAAGGTGGTTAGTTGAACAGTCAACTTCCCGGGGTCATAACTTTTGCATACGATCTCCGTTTAGGGCGCTTGATAGCTCGTTGGAAAGGTCTAACTGAGATTTACAACTTTCGAATGGGCCCAAATGCATGCTGCTGGCAACCATTTGGTCTCCCAAATCGCCAAAAAATGTCGTTTAGGGCCTCAAAATGGCTCCGGAAGTTCAGGACCCGAAAAACTGCTAAAAATAGTAATTTACCAAAATTGCCAGAAGACTGTTTTGAGCCAGTTGGAAGAGGTGGGCTGCCACCGATATCCACCTGGATCAATCCTCCCTCCTTAGGAAGAAATGGTCTCCATTGCGTTAAATCCCTTATCATATGTCGAGCTGTGTGTCGAGTTGAGCTCTTGGTGCGACATTTGTTGAAGCAGAAAGGTTGCCTTTCTTTGAAATCTTCAGAGGGCTGTAATTGTTGTTGCTGGCTGCGCTGGAGCTGTTCAACAGTTTTGGTTGTTGTGGTATTTTGCATTGGTGTTGACTGTTTCTTTTTGTGGGAGCACCTTGAATGCGTGGCCTTGCACTGCAAAGGAACTCGAATAGGCGATGCTGCACTGAACTTCTGTTTTTCTTGTTTCTGCTGAGTAGCGGGATGATGGGCAGAGGTTGTGGATGTCTTTGCGATATGATGTTCTCCTTTAGTGGCAATTGCGAATAGGGAAAATTTCCCAGTGTGGGAGATTATCTTCCTTCCCTGCTCGTTTGGGGTAGGTGCAACTATCTCTGGTATCCGATAGAGTTGTCCTCCCAAAGTGACAATGACACTGCGAGGTCGTGATTCATATACAGCATGATGCTTCCACATATATGGTTGTCCTAAACGAACATCACATACTTCAAGTGGGGCCACATCACACAATACCTCATCTTTGAAGGGCTTGATGCCATATGGTAGGCGACATTGGTGACTGACACGGATCCTTCGTCCTTGGCTTAGCCATCCAATGGTGTATGGTTGTGGGTGCGGTGTTATTGGTAGATCCAATCTCTTGATGACTTCTTCTGAGATCAGGTTCTTCTGGCTGCCGCTGTCCACAACAAAGTGTAGGGGAATTCCCTTCACCCACATCTGTGAGTGGAAAAGGCGCTCCTCTGCCTCCGACTCTTCAGGTTCCTCTGGTTGAATCTGTGTTGTGGCAACAACGGCACTGGGTTCAGCATCAATGATCTGCTTCTCTTTTTGCGCGGCTGTGAAATTAGGTTCCGAGTCAGAATCGAAACTGGGATCTGATTCTGAAGCTTTGATCTCAGCCACCAATGACTGTTTTGAGCGACAATCATCAGTGTTGTGCCAGGGGCTTTTGTGGAACTCGCACCACTTCCCGGTGTCCTTCTTTGTCTTTTCTTTACCCTTCTTCGCCTGTGGTTGGGACTGGTTGTCCTTTTCCTGCCCCGTGCTCTGCGAGCCAGAGTTTCCCTTGCCCTGCTTCTGCGCAGGTCCGAAGTCACGCTTGTTCTTTTGCTGAAATTTTTGCTCAATTTTGACAGCATATCAATAGGCTGATCCGAGTGAAGAGATTTCCAGGAAATCCATCTCTGTTCGGATGTACCGGTGTAGGCCACTGCGATATTTCAGTACTAGGTGCCGCTCGGAGTCCTTGATACCTAGCTTTGTGCGCAAGGTATGAAATTTGTTGGTGTACTCCGACACCGTTTGGTCCCTCTCTTGATGCAGAATGGTCCATTTTGTGTACTGGTCATCATAGTTTCCAACAGGGTAATATTGTTCCTTGACGGCATCTATAAAAGAGGCCCAAGTGGGATTGGAATATTCAAACAATCCAGACTCATTTGACGAGTTTTGCTCACAATAAGTTTCCCAGCAATTTTTGACATGGGGGACGGCCTTAAGGAGCGCAAAGATGATCTTTTCCCTGTAGGAAAATTTGTGGACAGAGAAATACCCTTCTAGTAGATTCAACCATTTATCTAGAGCATCGGCATCGATTTGGCCTTCAAATAAAGGGATATCAAAATTAACTTGTACCTTGAAGGGAGTCGTATCTCCGAAATGGCTGCTCGTTGAGGGTGCATTTGCCGCTGTTGGCATGCGTTGAAGGATTTGGGCAAAATTATCCATCATCTCGTTCCTCTGTTGCGCGAGGGCTTCCTCGAGCAACAACTTGATAGGATCTACTGCTCCGTCGTCTCTCTTTTCTTCCGCCATGGGAGGCCGTTTTTGGCGGCGAGAGTGGTCTTCCCCAAGTGAAACTAGTTCGAGACCCAACTCTCTGTATCCTGACCTCGTCGGGGACATGCACCGAGAAACAATCAAAGAGCAGACCGCTCTGATACCACTGATCCAGATTTATGTTGGAACGAAACAAAAGATAGCATATACAGAATCATATACAGAGATATATTGCAAATAACACAGTGATACAGTAAACACATATTCTATTAAATAGCGGAAATAGAACAGACTGTAAAATACAATAGCTAGAATGGTGGTAGCTATCTCTGAGAAGAGATGTGGCCGCTATGCTCATTCGTGCCAAGATGAATACAAAGAGAGGCCGAAAGGGCCTATTTATCATAAGCATGAGGGAAAGAATCCCAAACATCCAAAAACCTAACCCTAGAAGATGAACCGTCATAAAGTTTGCGGCCCCAAGGTGGTTAGTTGAACAGTCAACTTCCCGGGGTCATAACTTTTGCATACGATCTCCGTTTAGGGCGCTCGATAGCTTGTTGGAAAGGTCTAACCGAGGTTTACAACTTTCGAATGGGCCCAAATGCATGCCATTGGCAACCATTTGGTCCCCCAAATCGCCATAAAATGTCGTTTAGGGCCTCAAAATGGCTCCGGAAGTTCAGGACCCGAAAAACTGCTAAAAATAGTAATTTACCAAAATTGCCAGAAGACTGTTTTGAGCCAGTTGGAAGAGGTGGGCTGCCACCGATATCCACTTGGATCACCAGTGTTCTCCAACTCAAAAGTAGTCATTTACATGCATATTTTGGTAGTGTTTTTGGTCATTTTTCTCTCATTTTGTATTGGAATTATTCACTAATTGTTGTAGATATGGCATGGAGGAATAAAACCACCAACCTCCATCCTGTAAGGAAGGTACTCTTCCATTAACATAGTCCCCTTGAAGTCCCATTAATGATTAAACTATTTTTGATGCATTCCTTAGATATTAAACTATTTGTGATCCATTAAAATATTTGTCCTATATTAGTCCTTCAAATATGTTTACATGTTTTAGGTCCTTTAGAATTACAACATACCCTAAAGTTGAGATAGTTAACATATATGTTAGGTCATAATAGACACTTCCTAAATAATTTATAGTCTCATATATCTACTGTTATTTTCTTCAAATTTGACGAATTTATCAATATTTATGATTGCACAATTCCTAACTAGAAGTGAAAAGAAAAAAACTTAGAATTGGAGGAATGGAAATAGAACCATTTTCGTTGAAATTAAGCATCACATGTACAATCACCAAAACCACTAGATAATACTATGATTTTGAATTTATTTTATGTTCTTCACATGAAATTTCTAAAGATCCAAATATATAAATGATGGAAAATTCCAAGGACATAATACAATAATGTGCAATCTATAAAAAATAAAGATTGGAGAGTTTTTGGGTATTTAGATGGACCACATTTATGAAATGGTGTCATTAGGTAGAATACATTTATGAAATGGTTAAGTGGATGAACTATTATTTACAACCAAGTTAAATGAGGCAGTTATGCATCACTCCTATAGAATGGAACCAATGTAATTTTACTTGACATCCAGAATCATGCAACCAAAAATAATTGTTAGATTGGTGTTTCTCATGTGTCATGACTTTTATATGATTTGTGTAATTTATGATTGCACCTCTGTCTATGTTTTCCAACAAGACATTTGACAAATATTTTGATAGATATAATTTTTTAAGTTCCTTGTGATGACTGTGCCAATGACATAGAATCAATGGACCACCGTGACCACCACCAAAAGGTACCCTGACCAGAAATCACTATCCAGACCTATATGGTAATCATTTAGCAACAATGGCTATGGTTTCTTGGGTAATATTCCAAGGAGTAGGCACCAATTATCTCCAAAATAGGATAGTTGTACATAACTTGATGCCTAGAAGATGAATGCCTGAAAATGATTCCATATCCCTCTTGCTTCATGCATCATTCATGTTGTATCAACTACCAATAATTAGATTGCAACTTAACTAGCTCATATATAAACAAGCACTGCTCCAAAATCACCGTAGGAGAGTCATTATAGGATACTTAAAACATTCAGGATCAAAGCCACCTAGTGGATTTGATAACATGTAAGAAATTTCGTGTAACATCCCCAAAATTTACCAAAAATTTAAAATTTTCTATGCAGTAATTAATGCTAGTATTTGTTATGTGGAAAGTATGATAATGATAATTTACTCTTTCCAATAACACTTGGGTTATGCATATGATGACACAGACTTAGTCGCCAACACTCATCAGTTTGTTTAAAGTGTCGTAATGTCAAAATAATATAATCTTTCGTTATGGCGTAACTGGTTTTAGTTCTATGCACCTAGATTTGTTGTCTGAATGTTTGTTTAAAGAAAAAAATTATTATTTAAATGTCGTAAACAAAAATGATGAGATTCTTCAGTTGTATTTATGAATATGATTTCTAACTCTTTTCTTTCTTGATTGAAGGGGCCCTAAACATACCCCGTAGCTTACTTAGATATTATCTAACTAACACAATTACAATTCTTTTATAGTATTGCAAATAAGAATTATGTTATTTCAGTAATTAAGAGTTGGCGATCGAAGATTTACATGGTGTATGTTAATTTGTCTTACAGTTATTATGTTGAATTCTACGCCATTGGAATGCATAAGAAGTTATTGTCTTAAAGATTAGAAGCCTATCCTAGACATGCTATGATAAGTCATATTGTAACTATGACCCATTTAAATGAGAAAGTATTTCGATTCACAAGACATTATTATCTCCTCTTTTATGTTAGAGTAGGTGCACATTAAAAATGTATTTATGAAGCTTTGATACCATATCATAGGATATAAATGGTAACATATTTTTTTATGTATTATGTCAAAGTACTTTATAATGTGTTGGTTAAAAAAACACCTACCATAACGATGTTATGGACAACTGTAATCCAAAGCTTTTGATATTGATTTCATGTATGATAAGTTTGGAAACTAACACCAGTTCTTGACTATAAGCATGAGAAACAGATTTAATCTAGAGTGGAATGTATTGTTGGTAGATGTATTGAACATTGATAGGGTGTGTCTTAAATGCATTTTAATGACTTCAATAGTGGGAAACACGGTGGCATGCCATCGCAGCATAACCTACGTGATGGGCATAGGGTTTGGCCAAAACCCTAATCGTGCTTTGAAAGTCTTCAACACACTTACACTTAATTCATTTTGTTCATTTGGCATTGCTGGTAGTGAAGGCCAACAATCTTATGAGAGTGTAGGGTTTGAAAGCTTCATGTGTCCTTAGGGTTTCGATGGTAGCTTCATGGGATTGGCTTGCTGTTACACAATGAAGGTAAATATTCCCAACAATTCTGTATTAGTTTGTCTGATTTTAAAAGTACATTACCTCGTTGCTAACCCTTAAATTCATGTTGGAGTGACAGGTATGTTTCTTGGCAAAGCTTACCTTTGTGAGTAGTAGACGCTTACCTGTAGATGGTGACGATGCATAAAATGGCCCTAGTAATCCTCGGTGGTTCTTGGACACCCTAAGTCATGATTCTAGAAATGAATGGTGAATCTACGACATTGATGCCAGTTTGTATGAACTTCGTTGAGACGTGGTTTCGACTTAAACTTGGTTATATTGTTTTATTTAGGTGACTGTGAGCCATCTGACAACTCTGTAAAAGAAAGTAGGGTATTGTACCCATGAGCTACGAATCTTGTAAATTTTAATTGGAAAGATATTTGTTAATGGAAACGAGTTTTGTTTTGTTAAATTCTTGTAAATATATGTATCCAAAAGCCTTTCAGGGTTGAACCCTATTTCCAATATGTTCGTAAGTTTTGGTTTCCTGGGCACAATGCCAGTCCTCAAAAACCTCGTGCTTTCGAATTAATGTGTAGTTTCGTCTTTAATTTGATAATGATAACGTTTGATAAAAATAGTTTACGCCGAGCTTGGAAGCTCTATAATTCTCGGCTGTAAGCGTCAGAATGACTTAATAATAGTAATTTGTATTTGGGCATTCCCTGCATTAAAAGTCTACTACTGTGTATTAATAGTTTTGAGTTCTGGGCATGTAAATAACCCATTTGTGAACTCTCCATTTTTAAATGTAATGAATTTGGGCAGAGCCCCTTCGGTTATTTCTATTTTAGACAAATATCTTTAATTAAGCCATTATGGCCTTATTGAAAACTCGACTTATATTCAAATGGAATTTTAACAATTATTACTGAGTTGCCGAGTTGGGCTCGTGATGAAATTCTTATGCGATGAAAGGTTATATTTAGGGTTGTTAATGAACATTGTAACAATACCAGGGAATCTTTAGGAGACTAGATTCTGTAGCTTGTTTTACGACTTAGTTTTGATTTTGTAAGTAGCTCTGTAATTTAAAATTAAATGTACAGAGTTAAACTCTGTTCCGAACCCTAAACTTCTAGGTTGGACTTTGTGCATGTTAAGAATGTTTGCACGATCTTAGATAGATTAGGCAAAACCCAGTGGGTGTCGATCTTGAGACTGCCCTAAGGACAAAAGATTACTTTTTGATTAAGTTACTGAATTCTTTATATAAAAATTATGCATAGATTTGATAGCTTGTTTTTATAATAATTTATTTGATATGTAGAATAGATATACAAAATTGATTTCGATTCTATACAAGCATGATTATAATGTTTTCAACATAGTTTGGATATTAAGTAACTTATTATGGTTTCCAGAATGTATTTAAGACTTATTTATTTGATACTGTATTAACCTTAGCTATGTATGTTTCTCGAATGGTTTTCATGAGAACAACCTTAAAGAGAATATTATTTATGCATTTGTTTAGATAAAGATGTTGAGATATATGTTTAAATTCTATACTTCTAAATGTTTCAATAGAGGAGATAAGAGCTCTGTTTTGGTTTATAATAGAGATTGTAATTTATTTGTTATATATATATATATATATATATTTACCTATCTGCTTATACAATAATTATCTTGTTCAGAAAAAAGACTATTAAATATATATTACTCATTCTATGAACTTATACTTAGTACTACAAATTGACTGTGTAATATTGGGATTATATGTTAACATTTTAAATACTATAGTTTTGAAATCGATATGAACTTTCTAATAGGATCACAAAAATTGTGTATTCTGAGTATTTTTCAGTATATGTTTTACATTCATATCTATAACTTATTTTAGAAAAGAAGATCATAAATCGATTCAGAATCATTAATTCTGTCACTAAAAGATCATTCGAATCTATTCTCTTAAATTCATATTTCTGTACTAGAGTACGTCACATTATTGTGAGTGGAAAAATACAGAAAGAATTTCTATTCAATCTTTTTAGGATTCATTCAGAAATAACTATCATTTCAATATTTTTACCCTAACAGATAAATAAGATATTTTTCAGAGATAGATAACAGTTCAGATTATCTAATAGATACCTAAGGAATAATGGAAAACTCAAAACAACATTTACACACTGTAATTCAGAAATAAATCAACAGTAAGTAAATAAGATAACACAATAAAAACCTGTTAACTGTAGAGGTTGAAAAACACCCAAAGGAGCTTGTTCCACCCAACCTTCTCCTGAAGACAACCAAATCACTTGCCTTAGGACCCCCAAGCCCATTCACTGAACCACCAGGATGAAGATGCTCTGTGGAGACATGTATATAGTTCTCTGCAACTCAGCAGTAGTACTTATTGTACTCAATAGTAATACTTTTTCCGTCAGCAATATTGAACTTTGCATTAAGCAGTACTAGTTCAGAAATGCAGACTTAACTCCCTCAATCACTTCCTAGCCTTCCCCTCATCGAATCTCTTGTGTACTCTTATTTTTCTCTGTTCATAAATTATCACAAGGAAAACTTGATGAGCCTCCTACTTAATTCGATGGGTGATATAGCATGCCTAGGTGTTTGGTCAGTTTCTTAGTTATTGAGCCACCTGCTCAGTTCCACTTTCTTTGGGAACATGACCATAAAAATAGGGAAGTTGCCCCCTGCAACAGCTAGAAGTGATTGATGATGCTGCCAAGTGTTAGTTTACTCTCCACCCCAGTCCATTCGTCCTAGTGGGTCAGTTAACACTCTTTCAACAGTCTCCTTTGGATATTTGTCTCGTATTTTATTTATTAATAATAAAAATATTAGAGTAATTAATTACTGTCATCCTTGACCCCAATTGGTCAATAATTCAGAAAATATTTACAATAGCTTATAACATAATGTTTTTCTCACAACATAAAATGTTCAAATTTTGGGTATGTGGCATTTTGGCACTCCAACACTTATCATTGGCATACACACCCAACTTATTATCCCTAATACCACTTTAAGGATTCCGGACTCAAGCACCCACATAAAGATCTACAAATATAGCTGAGCACTAACGGTAAAGCATGCACATATGTCTATTTGAGTGCCCACATGTCAACACTATACCATTGTTTTGATCATTTGTTCTCAAGTATTAACAAATGGTACCAAGGCTACATCTGCTGTAATAAATATGAGAAAAACAACATAAATTCTTGAACTATAACTTGTCTTGGACCAAAGAGGAATGAAGGGTTGTAATAAAGTTTAAACGTCGTCCTTCTTGATCTAGGAATCACTGACTGAACATTTTTTTATTTCATAAAGCCTAAAGACAACAAGGACAGATCCCAAAATTGCCATACTAGTAAGCACCCAACAATTGCCATGATAGTGGGCACATAATTGTTGTGTGAACTCATATTTAAATTTTCCAGCACAAATGTAAAATACCTAGGAACCCTAATAATTATTATTTTATAAGACCTTATGTTTGACATTAATTGACCAAGAGGGGTCAAAACATTTGTAAAAGAATTATTATTATTTTTAAATAATTAAATAAGAGAATCAAAACTAAAGGAAACTGTTGAAGAGTGTTTGCTGACCCACAAGGAGGAAAATACAAGTGTCAAGAGGAAACCCAACACCGCAAGCCATCCTAATAAAGGTGCACATGATGCAAAAGGCATCCTCGCTAATGTTCAGGTCATGACTCCTGTTGGAGCATTACGAGAAGGAGGATCATGAATGACCTCAGTCCTAGGGAAATGCTATAAAGCATCGATTTCATCCACTGAATAGGAGGTTGATGATGAAGGGGAGAATACACTCAGTATTGATTCACCCACTGAGCAGGAGGCTTATGATGAAGTATTATTGTGACCTAGCTTGCAAGAGGGATTCTGGGGCCATGTCGTCATCCTTGTGTTTTAGCAAACAGGTTTGGGGGTTTTAGAGCAAGTAGTTTGGCTTCTCTGGAAGGTTGTTGGGAGGAACAACAACCTTCAGCTCTGATTTTCCTCTGCAGGTTCAGGTTCTCTTTTTTTATTTATTTACATGTCTGCTTACTGTAGCTGAATATAATGGTTGCATTGCTTAGCTCAGGTTCTACTTATTTATTCTGATATGTGTATTTATTGTAAATCACATTGCTCAGATGAGGTTCCATTTTATTTAATTTCTAAACTATCTAAGTAATGCATTGTTTAGATTAGGTTGTATTTGATTTATTTCTAAACTATCTAACTTCTATAAAATATATCTAATGATTGCATGGTTTAGTTCAGGATCTGTTTGTTTATTTCTGAACTATTTGATTTCTATGAAAGATATCTAATGATTTCTTTGCTTAGATTTGGTTCCATTTATTAATTTCTGAATTACCTGATTTCTATGAAAGATATCTAATGATCGGTTTGCTCAGATTAGGTTCAATTTATTTAATTTATGAACCATTTGTTGATCACATAGCTTAGTTATGTTCGATTTCTTTAATTTATGAACTATCTATGGAGCACATAGCTTGGTTCTAGTTCTATTCATTTAATTTTTGAACTATCTATTGATTGCATAGCTTAGACCATGTTCTGTTTATTTATTTTACCATGAATGATATCTAATGGTTGTATGGCTGGGATTAGGTTCTAAATATCCATTTTTGATCTGTCTCTTTACTATAAATCGCATTTCTTAGATCATGTTTCCTTACTTATTTATGAAATTTTCATTACTATAATGATATCTAAGTTTTCAAGCAGAATGGATGCATTGTTTAGTTCAAGATTCCATTATCTTATTTCTGAAAATGCTTGCTACTGTAAAAGATATATCTAAATCGTTGATTAGAATGAATAGACTGCTTAGTACAAGTCCGATTTATTCAACTCTGCAATTATCAATCATTGTAATGATCCCTAAATTAATATTCATAATGATTACATTGCTATTAACTGACTTCTATCATTATGCACACTTTGATTTCTGTAAATAAATATTAAGTCCTTATCCAGGAGGATTACTTGGTTTAGGCATGTGTCCATAAGATGTTTTTACTGTGCATTTCTAATTTATCTTACTCATGAATGTGATCTTGCTTATGCATGTTGTCTTGCTTATCCATGTTATCAGAAATGATCATATTGTTATGCATGTTACCATATGATGTTTTACTGTACTTTACTGTGTTACTGTAAGGATTCTTATTCATTTATGGACTTGCATGCAAGAAATTCAAACATTGGATTAAGGTTGTCTTAGTTTATATGCAGAAGTTATATCGATCAAGCATCAATGTATGTTTATTCCCTCAATGTTATAAGCAAAATAATGTACAAGATTCATTTTCAATGGGTTTATAGAATAGGCATTGATCTATAACTCTGTTATATATATAAATATAGGTTTATATAGATTTAAATGTGGATTTATATAGAACAAAATGTTTGTATTTTATATAGAAACAAATAGATAAGTAGTTATATTCTCAAAGCTTATACATAGCTAAATGTCTTAAAGATTTAAGAGTCCCTAATGGAAGCATGTGTTTATAAAAGATGGGCATTTTTTTTTTCTATTTATAGATTCAGTTAAAATAACTTGAACAGTTTGGAAAATTATACAGTTGCAAAACCTAGATTACTAAATGTAATTATTTATAATTACAAAGCATTTGTTTTATCTAAGTTTGTCTTACCTTTAAAACATTCTGCAAGTCGTCAAAACCACCGAAATTCACAATGTGGAACCATTGTTTTAACCCTAGAAAAATTGGGGTTCCGCAATGCGGAAGTCGGATTGCGGACCCGTTATGTTAAACAGTCAAGTTTGGGGGTTCCACAATCCCGCATCCGCAATGCGGAAGTCAGATTTCGGACCCATCATGTTAAACAGTCGGAATCAGGTTTTCGCAACCCGCATTTGCATTTGCGGAAGTCGGATTGCGGAACCGGCGAATTAACCAATCGGAGTTGGGTTTCTGCAACCCGCATATGCATTTGTGGAATTCGGATTGCGGAACCATAAGTGTAATTAGTTGGAGTATGGGGTTCCACAACTCACATCCATAATTGCGGAATTTGGATTGTTGAACCGTAAATATACACAGTCGGATTTTGGAATCCACAAGGGTTTGGGTAAAGGGTTAAGACCTTTTTTCGACTAATTGTGTTGAGGTTAAAATGTATTAATGATTCTTATAATGCTTAATGATGCTTAATGATGCTTATAATGATTAAATTATGCTTATAATTCTTAATGATGCTTATTCAAGAACATAACCTTGACATGCTTCTCACTTTGACTTAGAGTCTAGTATGTAATCTGTTTTCCGCATTACTAGAAGTACAAAAGAAAACATCCATTGGTCCTATTTATTTATCCTATTTAATTTTTTTTAATATAGATTTTTTGAGGTATGTGACAACAAACCACCCTATAATTTTTGCAATGAACCACTCTCACAAAAGAGCCTTATTATATTATTAGTGAACAAAGTAGAAATTATATCAAATACATATTTTTTAGCAGCAAGTTGGAAAACTTGGTTAAAAAAAACAATTCCAACCCCTATGGTGAATGGTGAATGTACGGTTATGCATATCTGTTGTAGATCAAGGCCTAATTGAGTTTTAATATTTCCAGTATTTATCATGTTATCAATAACCTTTCCAATATTCCTAGTAGGAACCTTTTCCATTGCCTTCTTCACCTTATTCACTAGCAAGTACATGACCAAAGAAAAAAATGCAATAAGAAAACTCTCTCCACAAAATGAATCGACTTGTTTGTTTGGGCTCCATGCCCCTGGAGGAAATCGTCAAAGTGTCCCTAAATGACCATGGGGTTCCTGACAAAACTGCCTGTAACACCAAAAATGTGACTCTGATCGCGAATCCATTGACTCTGATGGATTCGGGACCCCGAGTTTCAGCTACATGATGTCACGCAACTCAATTATTCTGCCTGGTTCGAAATCTATTCCCTCGACAGGGATTTTCCATGTGTCCCTCAAAGCTTCTGGGAGGCGATTTTTGATGGGCCATAAAATAATCACCATGGCTTTGATTGATGAACCATCAAATCCATTGGAATCAAGAAATCATATTAATGCTAGGAGTGCCTATCTCCTCTAATCCTATTTCCTGAATCTTGTCTTGTTTGACAATTTGAAAACTAGTGTTTCCCTTAGTAAGAGACATTGAGTTTTTTTGCACAAAGTAATTTCTTGCATAATTGTTGTAGATTGATGATGATGGCAGTGGTGTTGGTGGTGGTGGTGGCAGTGGTGATGATGATGGAGGAAATGAGATGATGATGATGACACCAGTGGCAACCATGGTAGTGATGATGATGGTAATGCAGACAACAATGGGCACTGTGGAGATGACAAACAAACATTAAACCTTTTTTTCCAAGATATGAACATCATTATGATGTTTTGTACACAACATATGGGTCTTAAGAGGTCTTGATCATAGTTGATGAGGAGCACCAACATATCAAGGCACAAATGATGTTGTCATGGATCCTGGGACATGTGTATGATATTAATTCACGTCACAGTCACTATAAAGGAAATATTTGACTCATGAATCTAATATGGGAAAAATTATGAGTTTTCTCATACCAAGGACATGTGTCATTTCCAATACCACATTTTGGTGATGAAAAAAAATGCCTTAGGTCCCAAAACATTCTTTTAGGGTTCATTAGCCATGCACATGGTTTATAAAGGGAATATTTGGATGATCAATGTAATATTGACATCATTATGAGGATTTAGGCACCATATATGGGTATTGGGGCCACCTATATTGGGTAAGGTGGAACACCAACATCTTAAGTCCCTAAAATGTTATTTTATGGTTCATGAACCATGCATTGGGTCCCAAAACACCATAGCTACCCTATATATGGAATCTTTGTTCCATGGGTGTAATATTGGTGTCAATACAGGTTTTTCCCATAATTGATGGGTCTTAGGCACCACTAGTGTCATGGGGTCTAAATCATGCTTTTAAGCCTCATGGGTTGTGCACAAGGTTCCAAGCCAATACATATGCTTTTCAAATAAAAATTTTGTTCTATGGGTGTAATATGAGTTCCAACAAGGTTTTACACATGAAATTTTAGGGCACCATTACGAAATTTATCATATAGGGGATGGGAACGTGTGTAATATGAGCACCATTATGAAATTTATCATCTAAGGGATGGGCCCTAGCTACAATATAATGATGAAAATGATTGTCTTAGCCTTTAGGGCCTAAAATAAGCTTTTAGGTTCATTAGGCACACATAAGGTCCAAAAAATCAATGCAATCCCTATATAGGATTTTTTTTTTCATGAGTATAATATCAACACCTTTATAACGTTTTTTGCACCACAAATTGGTCATAGGGACTTGAATGTTTTTTGAGGTTAACATTAGCATTTAAATGCCTAAAAGATGATTTTAGGGCCCATGGACAATGCAAAGATTCCTAAAAAAACATAGATTCCCTATAAAGGGAGTATTTGTTCAAGGAAGAAAACCAACATATTTGGGCTTAAAAGTTTTGTGCGCCACAAATATAGCTTGGGAGATTAACTATGCCTCAAGGAGAATAATAGTGTCTTAGGAGACCCGATATTGTATTTGGATACATCCTCGTAGTCGTGCATGAGACCTGAGATTGTATTTGGAGACACTGTGTATTTTGGTTTTCTAATAATGTTACGAGACTATTAATTATGTATTTGAACTTCCTTCCATTTGTGATTTTGATAATGGAATCATTTTGCATTTGACCACTTTATTTTTTGCATACAAATATTAATTGTATTATGTTTTATATTATCATAGTGTTGAGTCCTCGGGTGTGCTGGAAGTGTTCAAGGAAACAACGTATAACGAGAAATCCCAGCCTAAAAGGCCTCAAATAACCCTACGCAAGGATTACCCTATCCCTAAGCAGGTTGTTAGAGCTGACTCTTATGGATATCAGGCCTCCCCTAGGTTTGTGTGGGTGATCCTAATGGATATTTCCTCCTAATTAGGAAGATGTGAAAATATTTTTGAAAGAAACAAAATAAAAGCAGAAAGAAAACAAGTAAATTATTAAATCTAACTTAACCGAAATAGATATGAGAATGTGATTTAAGATCCAAAACAATCAAATCTGCAAGTTTGAGCAAATATTATTAATGATCAATGGGAACAAATATTAGATCTAATATCACTTAGCTTCAATCAAAACAAAGAAGTAAAATCCAATTTGTTTGAATTTAAATTTTTCAATTATTTAACAGTTCCACAATTGATATGTCAATTTTAACAAATTAACATATAAATATAAACAAAAGAATGGCTTCTTTATAATTGTTCAACATGAAATGATATGGATCAAGCAAAAAAATTTACTAATACATAACCTGCATACAAATATTATGATGAAACATCAACACATACATCTATATGTATTATAAATAAACAATACAAAACATGATGATTAAATATGTGACTGAAATAAGGAACCAGAATGCATCAAGCAAACTTAATACACATAACAAAAGAAAGGAAAGGAAACTGACTGAATTGCATTAAATATTGTAGAACATTACAACTCTCCAAAGTACAGAAGGCATCCAAGTCTTTCCCTCAATGCTTTTTCCCCTTGTTCCAATCCCCTTTTCCCTGAGATCTCAATCTCTTTAAATAATAAATTACAAAATTACATAGGAACTGATTTCCCATGAAAATAGGGATTACAAATTATCAGTTTAAGATTTTCCAAGGGAATATTTCCACTTGGAAAATACATCTAGGAGATCATCTACGTCCTTATATTGACCATGCTCTGGCTGTAGTTGTGCTTTGCAGATATAGTCCTTGATATCTTTACTCTTAGTCTTTGACCACTCCGACGGGAAAACATTGATCTTCATTCCCAAAGCAACAAGTGTCTCAACCAACTTCTTGAGATTTGTAATATGAATCCATGTGAGTTACTCGATCCGCTCCTTGGATTTCTGATGTTTTTCTTCAACATGTTGAATCATAAGCTTAGGAGGAAGGAAAGTCTCAATCTCGGTCATAAAAAGAAAATCTATCATGCCAAGCAAACAATCAAAAGCAAACCACCTTTTTCTACAAACCTTCTGACCTTCTTCAATGGTTTTTTCAACAATGTCACAAGAATTGTCCCGGGGTTCCAAAGAGAACTTGACTCTCCTTAGTTTGAGTTTATCCAAAACATGGATTTTTGCAGGATTGTCCTTCATATATTCTTCCAATCAATGGCATATTCAAAGGCTTTGGTAGCATCAATTCTCCTTTGATTATGATCTGAGAGAAGATATTAGCAATGTTCAAAAGAATTAAAGACTTCCTGAATATCATCCAAGCCCTGAAAGAATTCAGTTAACAAATTTATGAAATCATCATTTATTCTCAAAGTGAATTCTTGAATCTCTTCCTTAGAAAATTGTGAAAATGAAGAGGCAGCAGGAGTAGATTGTGAGGCTTCCAACTGTTTCTCAAGAGCCATTAGCTTTTCAGCATACTGTGCATTCTGACTTTGGGCTTATGAAAGCTAGTGTTTAACATCCTCATTGAAGGATTGCATCTTCTAAAGATGATATTCATAATTAACTTTCAAACCTTGTAACCGCAACTGACGATCTTCATTCAAATTAGCCTATTTATGTCTAAGATCATGCAAGATCTCTTATTTTTTCTCAATTTCTTTGTTGAGTGAGGCAACACAGTTATAATTTGCACCAGCAAATGCCCCCATAGCTGCAGTTGTTTCTAAATATTCTTTTTTTACATTTGTGGAGGCCCTCTTCTAGGTAATCTGATTTGGAACTGAGCCTTGCACCAATGTACCTTCCCTAGCTCTTTTAGAACCCTTTTTAACCACTCCCTTTTCTGTTTTACTCCAATAATATTGGCCAAGTGATACTACTGCTTCATCACCAAAGTCTGCAATTTCTTCACCAATTGACAATGACACTCTTGAAACTGATACCAAAGACACAGGTTGAGACAAAACAAGGGTTGGAATTGGCATAGTTATTTGGGGAATGGAATGGAGGGTGTTTAAACATTGGAGGATGAAGGAGTAGGAATGGAAGTGGTCAATAAAGTGATAGTCTTTGAAGGTGTAATAGAATCTTGAATTACAACTGGATATAGGGGGGCTTTAGCAGGGATAACAGGTTGATAACTTGATGTGGATGGAGGATTTGTAAGATCTGGTGATGAGATAAAAGGAAAACTAATAGGGATGGCGATAGGTGAAGAGGTTGTCACAATAGTAGAAGTAATGATTTCAGGGAAAGAATCATCAAAAACCATATTTTCCCGATAGTTTAGAAGAGGTCTGAGATATTGGAGTGACTGCTGGTAGGCTAACAGTGATAGCAACTGGACATGAAAAGTTGGCAGGAAGTGACTCATCTTTTAAATCATTGTCTTCAATATGCAGCATTGTAACTTTATGTAATGTCCCAAAAATAGCATAAAATTAAAAAATTTCCCATCTATGGTATTTGCTAAATAAAGGAGAAGGATTCATAAGCTACTACTAACACAGTTAATACATTTATGTTTGCACCACAATTAAAGTAAGAATCTAAGACTTTCATGTAAAGTGGTATCTTTAATGTTTGAGTTCTGAAATCTGCGGAAGTGAGATGAAAACACAATGATAGTATGTTTTTAAGTACAGTCGTAATTGCTAATGCAAAAGTAGAATCAATGTTCTTACTGTTTCAAGAATCATATGATTGAATGGTGAATGTCTAATGACACCTTCAGGTGATGTACCTTCATTGATGATGCATATTTCTCAGGCTGATGGCTGTAACACTCCAAGAGAGGTAATTACATACCTCGGCGGGGTTGCCGAGGGGTACGGGTATGCTTGGGTGATTTTGGACTTACTTAGCATCCTTCTAATACTATTCTCTCGTGTTTGTCTGTGCAGGAAAATTGCTAGGGTTTGGTCTATCCTAATGAGTGGGTTCATACTTCCGAGGCACATAAGATTTACTAGGGGAATCCTGTGGGTGATAACAAACCAAAAGGATGAACCATAGAAAGGAATAGGACTTGTAATATAAACAAGGGGAAGGGGGGGTTCCACTATGGTAATGTGACTCTAATCTCTTTTAAAAAAGAGTGGAGTGTTTTATGTGATACTCTATAGTTTATGTCCCAAGAAATCGCATCCCCACTAGCGTAGAGTAGGTATGAATTTGAATGCACTTGAATGCAAAGTGGGTGACATACCTGTAAAGAGGGTTTTGTAAGAGAATTGGGGGTTTGGCCTTTCATTCCTGTTTCAACTTATTGCTCACTCTTCTCTCTCTGCACCTTGTTCATATGGTAGCTATGAGGGTGCCCTGACCCGAGCAAGGCTCGTGGTCAGTGCACTTAGTGTTTTGTTGAGCTTCGACTACGGCATGGACTATGCATTTCTAACAGGTAAGGAAAGCTTACCAAAATTGTAATTTGAGTTTTCTTCTTCTGGAATTGGAATTTCAGGGTGTAATAACTGGTTTAGCTTGTTGCAAATGACAGGTGGAAACAATATTCAGGTGAATACTGTGATGGTTCAAAGTTCTACTGGCGTGGCTAGGGAAATGGTAAGTCCATCTTACCCACTCATTATCCTGCCTCTCACAACACTGGAAATGTATGTATGCATCTCGTTTTGGTTTGGGAAAGAGGCTGCCATAATACCTTGGCTTATTGACTCAACTTGGGAAGCCTGCCAGCTGCCTAAGGGCTGGACTAGAGAAACCATGGGGGTTTTCAAATGTAATGTAAGAGTTTAAGCTGTGCAGCTGGGACTACATTGTGACAAGGATTGATTGTGAAGTTGTTCTATGTAATCGACGTTTTCCCCTTCTTGTACACTGTGATTTTATGTTTTAAAAAGGAGGACACGACCTCTAACTGGGATGTATGATTTACCCTGTCTGAAATGATAGATTGCTATCTTTTGTTTTTCCTATGTGAAATGATAACTAAGCCTGCACTGTTGGATTTCGTTACAATGAGATTCTATGTAAGTTTATAAAATGTTGTATAAGAACATTTAAATGATGATGTGTCTTTGGCATCTCCTATTTGGTAACGTAGCTAGGGTATGAAGTGATGTCGATTGAAATGCTGTCTGCGTTGGTAAAATGAACATTTGTATGGGAACAATTTGAATGTTATACACTACGTTTTTCTTTGTTTTGTCTAGAGATGTAAATCCTGTAGGAAACACTTATGAATTCTGGCTTTGAGTAGGCCATGGGATTTGACCCTTGTCTTCTGCTTTCAATTGTCATCTGCATTTTAAAATACGCAGGGCGTCTTTCCTCTGTTTGTAGTTTTAACTGTGGGACCCAAATTTTGTGGATGATATCTGTGGTTTGTTTTGCTATAATATCTGTCTATTGATTAACGTAGATTTTATTGATAAAGCACAAAAGGTGCCCTAGCTGGAAGAATCATGACAAATAGACTTTTTGTTTAAAGTTTGGAATCCATGGTTTTTAAAAGGGAAAGCTAACTTGAAAAGAAGCAGAACTATCGTACTCGATGTTTGATAGTAGAAATAGCTATGTAAATAAATAAGAAAATGATGACTGGGGTATTGATTTTTCTTGCTATCTGTGGTGGAAAGACTTTCTTATTTTGCTGTAGCACCTGATCTAGACTTATAGCCTATAGGTAGTTTCATTGGTGTTGAGTTATGGATCAAAAATGGAAAGAATGCGTGGGTGTATGTTTAGGCCCTACATAATCGTTTTACCAGATTTCTGTAGATGCGATGTTTTGCTAAGCTTGTGTAATGGGTTTCTAAATCGTCTTAACAAAGTGATCAAAGTTTTCTGCTAAAAGAGAAAACAATTTGATTTCAATGGTTAGATCAACATGTTACTTTTAAACAAGAAAGAAAGCTATTGACAGGTAAGAAAAATTAATAAAAACAAAAGAAATAGATTTCTATGGATTTAAACACTGCTTGATGATTTCCATACTTTGAAAGTTTAAGAAAAACGATTTCCTAGCAAAGGCTAGAGGACTAGACCTGCTATGCAATGCCAACAGATTCGGGATGAATCCTGAGTTCAAATTGACATAAAGGTCTATAATATTTTAATAATTTGTTTACATAGAAAATATAATTAATGGAGAATTTCTTTAAGAATTGCATACCTGCTGATTCCTGGAGCTTGTTCCAGCTGATAATGACCTGCACACTCAGACAACTAGTTAATGAAAAACTTTTGAACTCTTAGCTGACCTGATGATTTGATCTTGGAATAGATGAATTTGGGATTACCACATTCCTCCCAACCATGATTCTACAATCGTTCCTCGTTCAGTATGAATCGCCCTGAGTTGGTTTTGACATGCAAACTAAGAGGTAGAGGTCCTAGATGTATGTCTTGTTCAAATATGAGAATTTTAAGGGAAGCTTCACTTCTTGAAGTAGAGGACTTCTCTTGCTTCATAAGAACTTCTCTCCTAAATAATAAAATAATCCCCCAACCCTGGGGGCTGTCCTCTTAAATAGGTAATCTTTGAAATTCAGAGTGTTAGAATTACTGGTTTCTTTAAAACAATTTAAATTTTATATATATAAAAGAAAATATTATTTGTTCACTGAACTGCTAGTTAATTTGGGACTAGGACTTGTCACTTTGTTTTATCAAAGTGTTTTGATCTGTAATCTTTTTATAATAATAATAATAGTAATAATAATAATAATAATAATAATAATAATTCCACCTTAAATATTAATAATTAACATTTGGTAAAGTGGCATCCCACTTATCCATAAATATATATACATATAAGAATAAATAATAACAATATTTTTCTTAGAAGCTCTTAATAATAGTATTTAGCTTTGGGCTTTTTAAGCACTTTTGTTCACATGATAATTCTTTTAATTCTCTTTTAAGGATAGGGTCCACTTCTTTGGATGGTTTTGCCAAGCTGGTGAGGCACCTCTAGCCTCTCCCTTTGCATGTCAGATCCCTAGTTTTAACATGGTAGTTCCTGCAATAGGTGATGATAATAAGATTTATTTAATCAAGTCAAAATAGTTGTGTTAAGATACGTAAGTGCTATTCAGAGTCCTCTCAACTCAACAGTTGAGACTAGTAACCCCGAGTGCCCTTCAGATCCGTCTAACTCAACACTCTCACATGGGCGTTACACTAGTACAATTCCAGAGCCTCTGCTCAACACTAGAGCTAGAATGTGGTTGTGAGGCACATCTAGGATGTTTAAGTGGCCTCAGATCTGGTAATCATTTCTTCCAAGCTTGGAGTGCTCCAGGTTTCATGCCCAACACTCAACATACATCGGGGCTTAGGCCCAGTACGAACACAATCCTCTAAATACATCGGGGCTTAAGCCTAGTATATAGGTCATTCGTGTGTTTATGAGTCCATGCTCAACACACTAAATAATCAACCATGTAAATCATGCTCTGCACAGTATAATGTAACAAAAGAGATAATCTCAGTATATCATAATTTTGTAATTACTTCTCGAAATACAACATAGTTTATTCATTCGGCTTTCCTACCCTGCATATATTCAAAAATGAAACAAATCAGGGTCCATTCCCAATACATCAACTCATAAAGGAAACTAAATCAAAACACATTAATGCTATGTAAAACATAATAAATTACATATACTGGGCTATGACCCTACATGACATCATGACATAGTTAGTCAAAAAGTTGGGATATTACATCCTCCCCTCCTTAGAACAACACCGTCCCGGTGTTTCCTAAGGACTAGAGATGAGTCCATGAAACAAGGCGGGGTATGCCTCTCTCAGGGTAGCCTCATTATCCCAAGTGGACTCATCTGGTCCAAAGTTTCTCCATTGCACTTTCAGTTGAGTAATGGTCCTCCTCCTAAGTTGGATGTCTCTCTTGTCCAGAATGTGGAGTGGTTCTGGCATGAACTTCCCTTCAGGCTCCACCTGTAACAAGGACCAATCAATGACATGTTTAGTATCGTATACATATTTCTTTAATAAAGAAGCATGAAAAACATTATGAAATTTTATATGTGCTGGTAGGGATAATTCATATGCCACTGGACCCTTCTTGCCCAGTATTTCAAAAGGTCCACAAAATATTGGGGCAAGTTTACCGCAACGTCCCAAACTTAACGAGCTTCGTTTTGCTTTTATTCTTAGGAAGACATGTTCACCGATTTGGTAGTCTTTGTCCTTTCTTTTCTTATCTGTGTAACTCTTTTGGCGGTCTTGTGCTTCTTTTACATTTAGTTGCACTTTGGAGACTAGTTGTTCCAAGTCTTTTAGTAAGTCTAGCCCTAGCATAAGCCTGTCCACTGGGCTATCCCAGGTGATGGGGGTTTGACACTTTTGACCGTAGAGTACCTCGAAAGGACTCATTTTGGCTGAGGTTTGATACCTGTTGTTTTATGCAAACTCAGCCAGGTGTAAGTAGTCTTCCCACTTAGTGGGATTGTTCATGACATACATTCTCAGCATGTCTTCTAAGATTTGGTTTACTCGTTCTGTCTGTCCGCCGGTTTGGGGGTGGTATGTGGTACTAAACTATATTTGTGTTTCTAATATGGAGAACAATGCTCTCCAAAAGTTACTAGTGAACTTTGTGTCTCGATCCGAGATAATTTCTTTGGGTATCCCATGTAACCGAAAAATCTCCTTTAGGAAGATTTCCGCAATGTGAGCTGCCTTGTAGGTAGATTTTACTAGTATAAAATGTTCGGCTTTCGATAGCTTGTCTACTACTATGAAGATGGAGTCATTTTGTTTCTTACTCTTGGGTAGACCCATAATGAAATCCATACTTATTACCTCCCACTTCCATTCCGGAATGGGTAACGGTTGAAGTAGACAGGAGGGATGTTGGTGTTCTGCCTTGACTAACTGGCATTCCTGACATTTCGCGATGAACAATGCTATGTCAGCTTTCAGTTTAGGCCAAAAGTAGTGTTTCTTTACGGCTGAAATCATCTTTTGATATCCGGGGTGTCCCGAATAGGGACTCCGATGGAATTCGGTGAGTATGTTAGGTCTAATGTCTCCCCCCTCAGGAACATAAAGTCTCTCTTTTGACCATAACAATCCTGATTCATCTATCTTGTACTCTTTATGTTGCTGAAACAACCTATCTTCCTGAATCTTTTTAAGGATCTCGACATAGAAACTATCATTTTGGCATGCCGTTCTAATTCGGTCATGTAAGTCGAAGTCCGTCCGACTTTCGGTTACCTCAAATAACATATGAGCTCATTGACTTAAGGGGCCAGTGATCTTTTTTTCTTTCCCCTTGATGTGTTTTAGTTCAAAGTGATACTCACTAAGAAAGGATAACCACCTAGCCTGTCTAGCGTTCAAGTCTGGTTGATCACATAGATACTTTAGACTCATGTTGTCCGTCTTTAATAGGAATTTCTTGCCCATGAGGTAATGTCTCCACATTTTTAGAGCGTGGATGATGGTGGCCAATTCGAGATCATGAGTAGGATAGTTTTTCTCATGTTCCTTTAGCTTTCTTGACTCGTAGTAGATGGAAAAGTCATCTTGCATAAGGACTCCTCCCAGTCCTTCCTTGCTTGCATCAGTGCAAACTATGAAGTCCCAATTGGGGTCAGCAATTCGTAGTATTGGTGCGCTAATCAGAAGTTGTTTTAACTTCTGAAAACTTTCTTCGCACTTGTCTGTCCAGGTGAACTTACTGGTTTTCTTCTGTAATGTGGTCATGGGGCAAGCGATCTGAGAGAAGTTCTCAATGAACATTCGATAATAACTGGCTAAACCTAGGAATGATTGTATGTTGAAAACACACATAGGTGTGGGAGATTCTTCGATAGCCTTGATCTTTTCGGGGTCAACCGCTATTCCCTTCTTAGAAATGATATGCCCTAAGTACTGTATCTAAGGTCTATAGAAATCACACTTACTAAATTTTGCATATAGCTGATGTTCTCGCAATATTCGTAGGACTATTCAGAGGTGTTCTTCATGTTCTTCTTCATTCTTGGAATAGATCCTGATATCGTCTATGAAGACTAGAACAAATTTGTCGAGGTACTTACTGAAAACGTTATTCATCATGCACATGAAGTTGGTGGGTGCATTCGTCAGACCAAATGGCATTACTACAAACTCATAGTGGCCATATCGGGTGCAAAACATGGTCTTAATGATGTCCTCATCACGGATTCTCACCCGGTGATATCCTAATTGCAGGTCGATCTTTGAGAAGATCTTTGCTCCTCCAACTTGGTCAAACAAGTCATCGATCCTAGGGAGTGGATAATGGTTCTTGATGGTTAACTTGTTGAGTTGGTGGTAATCGATGCACATACACATCGTGCCATCCTTCTTTTAACAAAGAGGATTGGTGCTCCCCAGGGAGACACACTTGGTCGAATGTAACCCTTGTCTATTAGTTCTTGTAACTGTATTTTGAGCTCTACTAGTTCGGGTGTACTCATATGGTACGAAGTCCTAGAGACGGGTATGGATCTAGGGGTTAGTTCTATGGAAAAGTCTAAGTCCCGCTTGGGTGGTAACTCTGGTATATCCTTGGGAAATACGTCTCTGAATTCTGCTAGTATTGGGAAATCCTCGATCTTTTTATCTCTATCAGCTTCTACCGATTGAAGGTGGATTGCAAATAGTTTACAACCCTTTCTTAAGCATTTCTTTGCTTGTAATGACGATATCTGTCGTACTGATACTTCCTTAGGTATACCTTGGTTGGTTCTTTGGTTCCCTTGACCATCGGTGCATAGGATTGACTTATTCAAGCAATCCAACAAAGCATGATGTCCTTCCAACCAATCCATGCCTATTATTATGTCATAAGATCCTAGTAGTAAGATGTTCAAATCTATCTTAGTTAAAAAGCCATTCAAATCTATCTCACATCTCTTAACTAGTTCGGAGACCTTCCGTTTGGTACCTGTGGCCAATTGTACCAACCATGGTGCTTTGTGACTCTCTCATTTTAATTTGAAAGAATCTACTATCCTAGGAGAGATGTAGCTCTGGCAAGCACCGGGGTCTATTAAAAATGAAATGAGATTGTTAGATATCTTACCCTCAATTTCTACCATGGTGGCTTGATGATCTGCTTGCCGGCCATCAAGGGTAGCATAAATCCTAGGTGTCTTTGCCATGTCTCCCACTGTAGGTTCTGCTTGGATGTTGTGTAAAGTCCCATCTGTTTTGTTGGGGCAATCTCTGTAGTAATGTGGTCCCTGGAATTTCCAACAAGAAACAGTTGGTGGAATTGTCTTTGCCCCTTTGTTGAAGGATGGCCTGTTGGCTAGTGGTGGGGGTGCATTAGGTCGAGCTTGGGGTCACCTGAAACCTCTATTGGGTGGGAAACTATTGTTATGTTTCCAAAAAGGTGGGGGTCTAAAACCCGGTATGCGGTTGTCTGAGAAAGTCCTGAATTTGTCTCTATTTCTGTTGATGTTGTCGTTCCTTGGCTTCTCGTGCTCATAGCACAGCCTAGCTTTATGTAGGGTTATGTCAAGGGTTTTGGGCATGTCGAATTCTATCTTCTCTCTAAAGTTTGGTGGTAGCCCACTCAAGAACTACTGGATTTTCACCTTCCCATCCTTAATATAAGGCACATAGTGCAGCAAGTCTAAGAACCGATTTATGAAAGCTTCCATAGTCAGGGAACCCATTTTCAGCTCATGAAATTCTTTTATCTTCTTGTCGAAGAATCTTTCAGACATATATTTGTCCTGAAATATTCTGCTGAAAGTGTCCCAGCTTATGTCTAGTAGCTCTTGTCCCTTAGTGTGTTTTAAGTCTCGCCACCATCTGACAGCTTTTCCATTTAAGTTGTATATGGCTAGTCGGGCTTGCATCTCACTGGAGTAATTATGAACCTTAAAGTATTTGTTCATCCCTAACAACCATTCTTCAGCCTTTTCTCTTGAGTTAACTTCCCCATCATAAGTTGGGGCTCTTATTTTTCTAAACTCCCCTTGTAAGCTGTCATCACTCTTCCTCCTTTTCTTGCAAGGGGGTGGACAACCATTATCATTGGAAGAGTTCTTATAGTCCTCTTCCAATGGTTCTGATTTATGTTCTGCTTGCTCTTCTATTTTGTAGCTGGCTGCTTTCCTGGTGTTAAGAGAGTTGACAAAGAGAGTAGGATGTTCAGGGGGTTTTGGCCCTGTTAGGCTTTGGAGTAAGGCTTCATTTATAGCCCGTTGTTCCCTTCTTTCTTGCATATTCTCATCCCTGAAACTCTGGAATTCTTCCTATAGCTACTACATGGATTTCTCCAAATTTGAGTTGAGCTCCACCACAATTTCTTGCTCTCGTGGTGGGGAATTTAGATTGCCTCGTATACTGCTGCCTTGTTCTGCATTCAATTTCCTGCTACTGCCTGTATCTGAAATTCATATAAGTATCTGCTACCGGAAAACAATGTGTTAGTTAATTCTTCTCATAAAAACATAATACAATAATTTAAACACTTTCATGTATCTGCAGTTGTGTTTGGTAGTGAGCCCAATAGGTCACTTAGTGTTTGTAACTCGCTCTGATACCGCTTGTAATGTCCCAAAAATAGCATAAAATTAAAAAATTTCCTGTCTCTGGTATTTGCTAAATAAAGGAGAAGGATTCATAAGCTACTACTAACACAATTAATACATTTATGTTTGCACCACAATTAAAGTAAGAATCTAAGACTTTCATGTCATATGGTCTCTTTAATGTTTGAGTTTTGAAATCTGTGGAAGTGAGATGAAAACACAATGATAGTATGTTTTTAAGTACAGTCATAATTGCTAATGCAAAAGTAGAATCAATGTTCTTACTGTTTCAAGAATCATATGATTGAATGGTGAATTTCTAATGACACCTTCATTGATGATACATAGTTCTCAGGCTGATGGCTGTAACACTCTAGGAGAGGTAATTACATACCTCGGTAGGGTTGCTGAGGGGTATGGGTACGCTTGGGTGATTTTGGACTTACTTAGCATCCTGCTAATACTATTCTCCCATGTTTGTCTGTGCAGGAAAATTACTAGGGTTTGGTCTATCTTAATGAGTGGGTTCATACTTTCGAGGCACATATGATTTACTAGGGGAATCCTGTGGGTGATAATTAACCCAAAGGATGAACCATAGAAAGGAATAGGACTTGTAATATAAACAAGGGGAAGGGGGGGTTCCACTATGGTAATGTGACTCTAATCTCTTTTAACAAAGAGTGGAGTGTTTTATGTGATACTCTATAGTTTATGTACCAAGAAATCGCATCCCCACTAGCGCAGAGTTGGTATGAATTTTAATGCACTTGAATGCGAAGTGGGAGTCATACCTGTAAAGAGGGTTTTGTAAGAGAATTGGGGGTTTGGCCTTTCATTCCTGTTTCGACTTATTGCTCACTCTTTTGGCTCTACACCTTGTTCATATGGTAGCTATGAGGGTTCCATGACCCGAGCAAGGCTCGTGGTCAGTGCACTTAGTGTTTTGTTGAGCTTCGACTACAGTGTGGACTACGCATTTCTAACAGGTAAGGAAAGCTTACCAAAATTGTAATTTGAGTTTTCTTCTTCTGGAATTGAAATTTCAGGGTGTAATAATTGGTTTAGCTTGTTGCAAATGACAGGTGCTAACAATCTTTGTGTGAATACTGTGATGGTTCAAAGTTCTACTGGCGTGGCTAGGGAAATGGTAAGTCCATCTTACCCACTCGTTATCCTGCCTATCACAATAGTGGAAATGTATGCATGCGTCTCGTTTTGGTTTGGGAAAGAGGATCCCGTAAGCCCTTGGCTTACTGACTCAACTTGGGAAGCCTGTCAGCTGCTTAAGGGTTGGACTAGAGAAACCGTGGGGGTTTTCAAATGTAATGTAAGAGTTTAAGCTGTGCAGCTAGGACTGCGTTGTGACAAGGATTGATTGTGAAGCTAGTCTATGTAATCGACGTTTTCCCCTTCCTGTACACTGTGATTTTATGTTTTAAAAAGGAGGACGCGACCTCTAACTGGGATGTATGATTTACCCTATCTCAAACGATAGATTGTTATCTTTTGTTTTTCCTATGTGAAATGAGAACTAACCCTGCACTGTTGGATTTCGATACAATGAGATTCTATGTATGTTTATAAAATGTTGTATAAGAACATTTAAATGATGTTGTTTCTTTGGCGTCTCCTAGTTGGTAACGTAGCTAGGGTATGAAGTGATGTCGATTGAAATGTTGTCTGCGTTGGTAAAATGAACATTTGTATGGGAACAATTTGACTGTTGTACACTACGTTTTTCTTTGTTTTGTCTAGAGATGTGAATCCTATAGGAAACACTTATGAATTCTGGCTTTGAGAAGACCATGGGATTCGACCCTTGTCTTCTACTTTCAATTGTCATCTGCGTTTTAAAATGCGCAGGGCATCTTGCCTCTGTTTGTGGTTTTAACTGTGGGACGAAAATTTCATGGATGATATATGTGGTTTGTTTTGCTATAATATTTGTCTATTGATTAATGTAGAGTTTATTGATAAGCGCAAAAGGTGCCCCAGCTGGAAGAATCGTGACAAATAGATTTTCTATTTAAAGTTTGGAATCCATGGTTTTTAAAAGGGAAAGCTATCTTGAAAAGAAGCAGATCTACCATACTATATGTTTGATAGTAGAAATATCTATGTAAATAAATAATAAAATGATGACTGGGGTATTGGTTTTTCTTGCTATCTGTGGTGGAAAGACTTTCTTATTTTGCTGTAGCACCTGATCTAGACTTATAGCCTGTAGGTAGCTTCGTTGGTGTTGATTTATGGATCGAAAAATGAAAAGAATGCGTGGGTGTATGTTTAGGCCCTACATAATCGTTTTACTAGATTTCTGTAGATGCGATGTTTTGCTAAGCTTGTGTAATGGGTTTCTAAATCGTCTTAACAAAGTGATCAACGTTTTCTGCTAAAAGCGAAAACAATTCGATTTCAATGGTTAGATCAACATGTTACTTTTAAACAAGAAAGAAATCTATTGACAGGTATGAAAAATTAATAAAAACAAAAGAAATAGATTTCTATGGATTTAAAAACTGCTTGACGATTTCCATACTTTGAAATTTTAAGAAAAACGATTGCCTAGCAAAGGCTAGAGCACTAGACCTGCTAGGCAATGCAAACAGATTCGGGATGAACCCTCAGTTCAAACTGACATAAAGGTCTATATTATTTTAATAATTTGTTTACACAGAAAATATAATTAATGGAGAATTTCTTTAAGATTGCATACCTACTAATTCCTGGAGCTTGTTCCAACTGATAATGACCTGCACACTTAGCCAACTAGTTAATGAAAAAATACTGAACTTTTACTTGACCTGATGATTTGATCTTGGAATAGATGACTTTGGGACTACCACGTTCCTCCCAACCATGATTCTACAACCGTTCCTAGTTCAGTATGAATCCCCCCGAGCTGGTTCTGACATGCAAACTAAGAGGTAGAGGTCCTAGATGTATGTCTAGTTCAGATATGAGAATTTTAAGTAAGGGAAGCTTCACTTCTTGAAGTAGAGGACTTCTCTTGCTTCACAAGAACTTCTCTCCAAAATAATAGAAAAACCTTCCAACCCTGGGGGTTGTCCTCTTTCAATAGGTAATCTTTGAAATTCAGAGTGTTAGAATTACTGGTTTCTTTAAAACAATTTAAATTATATATATATAAAAGAAAATATTATTTGTTCACTTAACTGCTAGTTAATTTGGGACTAGGACTTGTCACTTTGTTTTATCAAAGTGTTTTGACCCGTAATCTTTTTATAATAATAATAATAGTAATAAGAATAATAGTAATAATAATTCCACCTTAAATATTAATAATTAACATTTGGTAAAGTGGCAGCCCACTTATGCATAAATATATATATAGAAAAGAATAAATAATAACAATATTTTTCTTAGAAGATCTTAATAATAGTATTTAGCTTTGGGCCTTTTAATCACTTTTGTTCACATGATAATTCTTTTAATTCTCTTTTAAGGATAGGGTCCACTTCTTTGGACGGTTTCAGCAAGTTGGTGAGGCACCTCTAGTCTCTCCCTTTGCATGTCAAATCCCTCATTTTAACATGGTAGTTCCTGCAGTAGGTGATGATAATAAGATTTATTTAATCAAGTCAAAATAGTTGTGTTAAGATACGTAAGTGCTATTCAGAGTCCTCTCAACTCAACACTTGAAATTACTAACCCCGAGTGCTCTTCAGAGCCATCTAAATCCACACTCTCACAGGGGTGTTATGCTAGTGCAATTCCAGAGCCTCTGCTCAACACTAGAGCTATAATGTGGTTGTGAGGCACATCTAGGATATTTAAGTGGCCTTGGATCTGGTAATCATTTCTTCCAAGCTTGGAGTGCTCTAGGGTTCATGCCCAACACTCAACATACATCGGGGCTTAGGCCCAATACGAAACACAATCCTCTAAATACATCGGGGCTTAAGCCCAGTATATAGGTCATTCGTGTGTTTATGAGTCCACGCTCAACACATTAAATAATCGACCATGTAAATCATGCTCTGCACAATATAATGTAACAAAAGAGATAATCTCAATATATCATAATTTTGTAATTACTTCTCGAAATACAGCATAGTTTATTCACTCGGCTTTCCTACCCCGCATATATTCAAAAATGAAACAAATCAGGGTCCATTCCCAATACATCAACTCATAAAGGAAACTAAATCAAAACATATTAATGCTATGTAAAACATAATAAATTACATATACTGGGCCGTGACCCGACATGACATCATGACATAGTTAGTCAAAAAGTTGGGATATTTCACTTTAGCCACTGGCCTTTCGGTCTTTTGCTTCTTAATATGAGTAGTTGGAGTTACACTTTGTATTCTAAGTGCAGAGCTGATCATTGCCAAGATCTTATTTATTTCCTCTTCTGACTTGATGAGCGCATTCAAATTGGATAGGGGTTGAAGCTACTAAGTATCCCTGATTGTGCTTTCCCTTTGTCATATCTATGGTAGGTCAACATCAAAGGAGTGTTATCTTGTGTTTTTTATGCTTCTTTCTCCACTAACTCTTTCTGATCTCTTTTGTAATATCCCGAATTTTGGACTAACTATTTTTGTTGTTATATTGGGCCACGGCCCCAGAACATATGTTTTATTTTAAGTATTGGGCATGAGCCCTAACACCTATGATTTATTCTTTTATATATTGACATATCGGGCATGGACCCTGATTGACTTATTTATATGAGTGTATACTGGGAGAGAAGGCCCCAATGTTTTAATGATGTTCTTCAGCTTTGATATGGGTAGAAACCCTAATACACTGTATTGATCTTTTGTTACTTACTGTGCAGAGCTATGATTTTACATGATTTGACATATGAGTGTCTTGAGCGTGGACTCGGAAACACACATATAACCTACATACTGGGCGTAAGCCCCAATGTACCTAAAAGAATGTTTATGAACCGAGAGTAAGCCCTGAGGTGCATTGAGTGTTGGGCCTAAGCCCTAGAGCACTCCAAGCTTGATAAACGAATACCGGATCCGAGGCCACTTAAATATTCTAGATGTGCCTCACAACCACATTTTAGCACTAGTGTTGAGCAGAGGCTCTGGAATGGCACTACCGTAACGCCCATGTGAGAGTGTTGAGTTAAAAGGATCTGAACAACACTCAGGGTTACTAGATCTCAAAGTGTTGAGTTAGAAAGACTCTGGATAGCACTTTTACTTTCATCACATTTATTTAATTTGATTAAATGATTCACCTTTTATCTATCATCAAATACTGTGGGAACTACCATGTTAAATGAGGGAATCCGACATGCAAGAGAGAGACTAGAGGTGCCTATCCAAGCTTACCGCAAGACCGTCCAAAGAAGTGGACCTTACTCTTAATTTGTTAAACAAAGTATCATGTGAACATACAAGATTAAATATTACTATTAAGAATTTTAATAAATAATATGTGATTATTTATTTATAAAAGACATTTTTTGCATATAGTTTATGCATAGTGGGATGCCACATTACTTAATAGTATTAATATTTAGTGGGCAGCCACATTTGTAAATAGTATTAATAATGTATTAATACCTAGGTCAGAAATATTATTATTGTAATTATTGTTATTATCATTATTAGGAAGAGCTTAAATAAAAAATCACTTATAGTTAAAACAATTGGAAAAGTCCTAGTGCAAAAGACTAGATATTTATTAAATAAAATATTTTAAATATTGATTATTTAATTTAAAGAAAACTAATTATTCCAACAGTCATAATTCAAGAATCCCCTACATAAAGAGGTCAGATCCCAAGTTTTGGGGATCATCTTTTTATTATCATTCTCTTATGGTAATTAAAGGAAATTTTCTACTCCAAGAATTGAAGCAATCCACATAGGTTCCCAGATCTGAACCAGCAGTAACCCTATGTAACATACCCTTTTTGATGAAAAAAAATTTATGTTGAAAACATTATGTTAACTTTTATTGTAAAGTTTTATATTGGACAAGTGTCCAAAGATGACTGTAATTGCACAATATTTGATTACTTAATAAATTAAATAGGAGACAAACACCTAAGGGGGCTGTTGAAAGAGAGTTTACTGACCCACTAGGTGGAATGGAATCTAGGGTAGAAGGCAATGGACAAGTGGCAGCATCATGATGCAACTAACTAGCTGTTGGTATGGGACAACTCCCTTGAAATGTGGTCATAATGCCCTAGAAGGTGGGACTGGAGCTTGAGACTCATTTATTCAAAACTGACCACTAAAGACCTAGGAAGTCTATATAAGAGCTATCGAATTATGAACTAAGTTTCATCACTTTAACTGATGAGAAAATTTACCTTGGGGTTTTTCCGTGCTTACATCCAAGAGATTCGATGTGGGGATATGTTGAGTTTTGTTTTATCATTGTGTAAGTTTGCCTATTATATTGCTGAGTGCAGAAGGCATATTTGAGTGCAGAAGTTACACTGCTGAGTGCAGAAGTTTCATTACTGAGTGCCTTGCTTCTACACAGATTCCATCTACTTAGTGGTTAAGTAAGCAAGCTCGAGGGTCCAAAGGAAGCAAGTAGTTTTGGCTGCTTCTTCTGGAAAAGGTTGGGAGGAATAGGCCTCCTATGGTGTTTGTCGGCCCTATCTTCAATTATAGGTTCTACTATCTTTTTCTAATTCTAAGTAGTTAAAGTTCTATCTGCAATTATTAGTTTACTGTTTTCAAAGATATTATTGAACAAATGCATTTATTTTAGTTTCTAAGTTAATTAGGATTCTGTATAGTACTGATTATGTATGATGAATTGAAGAAAATATTTCTCTGCATTTTCCCCCATGCTAATGGATCTGCATCGTACTCTAGTACCGAGAAGTGATTAAGATAGATGAATTGATAGGCATATTGCCAGATGAATGAGAAGATCAATACTGTTGTTGTTAACACCCAAAATGACCCCCTAGGTTGTGGGAGAGGGCAGACTGGGGTAACCACTAACCAATCTTTGGCTTATGCTTCTGATCAAACATAAACAAAGATGGCTCTCTCTATAAACTCATAGAATACTGGAAATCCTCAAAGGTGTCAACAATGAAAACATACACCAGCATTCAACATTAAAAATATTCAATCAAAACAAATGCAGAAGATCAGATTTATGCTGGAAACAAAGATGATTTAAACATTGTTTGGAGAGAAAATCATAAGACTAATGGGAAATGGAGTCAAAACATAAAACTTAAAACAAATACAGTGCTACTGCTATGGATGTCAAAACTGAGGCAAGGTAGGCACCCATTCACAGTCAAAGAGCTGTTAATTTGATGATAAGGAAGAAACTAGAAATAGTCCATCAGCATTGGGCATCTAACAAGGATGAATCCTATACCAACTTTAGCAGAAATTAATTGTGGAGTGCTTGGTAAGACTTGAACAGAGCATTATTTCTATGAATTCCATTCAAATACTACACTGAACCAAACACGAATTAAGCATTCACAAAATGGATAAACAATGAAAGAAACACAAATTCACATGGGGAAGGAGATGAACAGATTGTGAGGAGAATGACACAGGACTTTCAGCCATTAAAACTAACTTCAATCACTGCAATTTATTCAAGAAAATGTTTCAAAACAGAGCAGAGCTCTCCCAAGGCCTCAGCCATTTGATTTTCCAACCTATTCTTCATCTATTACAATAAATTTATAGATCTATTTGGCCCTAGGTTCGAGCTATCTTAGTAAGAAGCTGTTACAACAACATTTGACACCTCTACAGAGAGATTCAACAACTTGAGAGTCAGTTTCAACAAAATCTTGAACAGTTTGGCCGCAGACTGCTGAAAAATGCCTCTCAATGCGAAGGTTGTATATCCCAAACGGTGATAGTTGTGTAAAACCTGAAATAGGTTTTTTTATATTGGTCCATGCTGAAGAAAAACTTCTTTTAGTTTCCTCATATTTTCCTCCAGCTTACTACGATCGGCTCCAGACAATGATGACTCACGTAGAAAATGTGAAAAATGGAAAATTACCCTCTGTAAAATCTTTTGATTCTCTTAAACCGTGACACCTGTGCATATTTTGAGAGAGGTTATTGGAGATTGGTCCGTCATGGAGATAAACCTCTCTTAGTTTCCAAAAATTATCTCTCGTTTGGCCGAAATAGTTGTTGCAAAATGATGACTAAAACAGTCATTTGCGGTGTAAAACCCCCATGCCTTCACATAAAATTGCATTTAGCTTTGATTTTTCCCCTTTTGTATGTTAAATTCGAATCTATATGGACCATAGATCTCCTTAGCTTGTTGATCTAGGCCATCCATCGCTATTGGAATATTATCTTTACTTCATCTTAGCTTTGGGGGCAAATGCTTGAAATTTGTTTGATTTTCACTTTTATTGGGCGTGTGGCTTATGGAAATTTGTTTGATCTTCACTTTTATGGTGCTAACAACTAGCTCCAACCGGGGATGCTATCCTCCCTGCGAGGTAGCAAAGAACCCGTAGACCAAGTGCCTGATCCAATGGGCGTCTTCCAATTCTGAACTGAAACCTACAATCCGACCTGCAATTGAACCCTACAACCTGCTAGCCCTTCTGCTTCTGCCACTAAACTCATACTGAAACCACCTACTTTACTGAAAACCAACCTGTTCTGCTGCTGCTAACATCTGATATTAGTCTGATCTCACTCCTCTCCTCTGCCTTCATCATCCACACACATTTGTGTCCCCAAAATATAACACTCCATGTTTAATGTAGTTTGAGATCCAATTGTGAGAGGAAATTATGCTCCTTTTGAACCAAAAAAACAATGACCAAAGACAAAATTTTATAGATATAGCATGGTTAACAATGCTACTCTAGCTGCTGTATCGAAATTCTAAGGTATCCTCTAACAAATATTTCCATATTAACAAGTATTGTAGCACCCCGTACCTCCTTTGGTATAGCTCAATCTTTACCACATGCAATAGAACTCTACATGGCAGAAAACCTGCTTTCATGCGATTTTAATTTTAGCCATTCGACCATATCTCTTTCGTTGCTGGAGAAAACGACCTTGAAGGAACAGAGTTTGGGATAAGCTAAAATGAGTCCAACGATCAGATCTTACCCAGTAGATATTCACATTCCCTTTGGTAGCTGGAGTACTACAAACGCTAATATAGTGTCTTTCTTTATTGCATAGAACAAATCCTTCAGCGATTTGGTAGTATGATTTCAAATTGACAGATTATAATAAACAATAATTGAACCAACGGTTTTTGAAACCAACTAGTTGCTGAAATATGACGAGAATGGATCCAATATTGAGCTTTTACCCTTTAAGATTGCAATGTAATGCAGCGTCCAGCAAGCAAATGATCCCCCGCAGAATCATACTGAATTTTGGTGCTCTTTTAACATTATTAACCATCGTGAATGTAACAAAACCCTTTTTAACCTTTGTTGCGATGTCATTCATCGATTGACACCTGACCCCCGATCAAATCCATCGCATTACTCACTACTTTATCTTCCGAGCATGTGGTGAGTGAGATATAACGAGAGCCGTCGATCTCTTCCCGTTACATCCATTGCGAGGCTCACTTAGCTTATATCTCGAGCATGTAGTGAACACGATAAGACAAGAGCCGTCGATCTAGTTCTCTTTGACGTGAAAACTTACATATGGAGCCAGATTAAGGGATGCCTAGCTATTTGTAAATTTATAAATCTGCTTTCCACTGTCCATTTTTACGACCTTCCCCAGCTTCATGACCGGTTCTCTCCAATTCTGATTGCAAATGTCATGCAGGCGAAATATGGATAGTCCTCATAGTCCGCTCCTCGAAATTACTACACGTTACTGCTACTAATTATCATGTGTATAATCACTGGCTTTTCTTCAGAAAAAGTTTCAAACCTGCATCTGGATGGAGAAGAGTCATGTGATCTTCCCCTGGGGGAAATTGAATCACCTGAGCCGCTTATGGATGGAAGAGAAACATGGGGCCTGCCCTTGGGTGGAAGTGAATCACGGGACCTGCTCCTGGATCTGTATTGGAGGAGAATCATGAGATTTGCGTCTGAAAGAAGCTGATTGTGAACGTGAGTAGGAAGGATGTCGTTGCCTTGGAGAACATGAAGGTGTTCGCCTCCGATAGCCACCTCCACCATATCCACTTCCTCGAGTTTTTATACGCATCTCTGAAGGGTTTTCCCTATTTTCTTTGGCAAAGACAATAGTAATCTCACGCCCATCAATTATTCGATAGTTCATCTGGTGTTTGGCTTTTGCAGCACAATCAGGATTTCCATATTTGACAAATCCAAAGCCTCTAGGCTCTCCTGTATAATAATTTCTTGGAAGATAGACATCCTTGACTGTTCCAAACCTTTCAAATGGAATGCAGAGGTCCTCAGGCTTGGTTCCATGAGATATGTTCCGAACAAGGAGACTAGTAGGAAGAATAGAGCGTCGATCTCGAAACCTGTCTTTGCTGCCATATCTGTTGCTTCGCCTCGACGGAGGAGGGGAAATTGAAAAGTTTGCTTAATGCCCTAATAAAATGTATCAATGTCTAGCAAATGTATTTCAATGACCTAATCTTTAGCGAAATCACCCTGGGGCAGAATGCTTATCGATGGTATTTCAAACAACGCTTGCATCGGATGCAGCCAGCCATATCCTGCTGGAACATATGGAGTATTCAAATGCTAGCCTCTTCTTCTCGTCCCGTTGCTGCTACTTTCTGATACTTCATGGATTGATGGAATGCGTGCATGCATCGAATAAACATTCAATGCTGAGTATTTAATTTTTACCTTTGGGGAATTATCCCACATGTAGAAAGGTGACAATCTTTATAGCACTTTATATACACTACTCTCCTCATTATATGTTAAGTGATACGAGGACAGTAATGTATCCTGTGCTTGGTGCGTGGAGTTTGGACCAGGTCGTTTTATTCTTTTGTTTCACATTTATTTAAAGCTTTTGCCTAGCCATAAGAACTTTAAAACATGTCTCATTAAACCTTTGAAACCTGGGCCTGTATAAAATTTCTAAAACCTTAGCTTCATAAAAATTTAAACTTTTGGCCGTATCTGAAATTTAGAACCTCTTTCTCAATCTTCATAAGAACTACAAACCTTAGCTCAAAGATAAGAAGCTAATACAGGTTTATAGAATTAGATTTTTTGCCAATATATGAAAACATTTTCCCCTTTTGGCTCAAAGTCTTCCTTTCCTCTTTTGTTCAAATTTGCAGACCTTTCTCTCCTTGTTTGAATTGCTGCAAAAATTCATGCATTGTCAAGAGTGCAAAGTTTTGATCTGCAACCATCTACCCGAAAAACATACTGAAACTTTGAAGCTGCAAACTTGACTGTACATGCTGCAAATTGAGAAACCCTTGGAGCTAAACAGGAAATAGAAACTGTACATTCTGAAAATTTCTGAAAGAGATGCTCAATTTGTGAGCTTATTCAAACTGCCTACCTACCCTAATCTATCAAACTCTCTGCTCAATTAAATAATGCAGAAATGCCAATGAAGCCAACTTATTAGATGCTCGAACAATCTAACTCTTCCACCATGCTTGAAATAATTCAATGACAGAGGATATAACAACATAGGACAGCAATGACTCTTTTCCTCTCCAACGTGGAAATATGGTTGTAAATTGACACTGAAAAATCTTCTCATGTATTCACTAACAGGGTCATAAAAACCACGGATGTTTGGCTGCCTACCGCAGCTAATCAGGACTTGGTCATCACACATTGACTCCTCATATGTCTCTTCTACTTGCATGTATTGTTGTGGATCATAAAATTCATCTCTAGACACAAAACTATTCCATGTACTGACATCTAGAGGCAGCTGCAAAGATCTTTCAAAAGACAAGTGAAGATCTTGGGATTGAATTTGACTTTCTAGGGATTCAAGCTCTCCATTGATTTTTTCAGCAAATTCTTTCAAGAAACTAGTCTTATCCTTGGAGGAACATCTACAAGACTTTCAATATATGGGTAGAAATACTGAGAAAGATTCTTTGATTTCATCATCATCATACATATCAAAATATTCTTTAAAACCATCAACAAAAGCAGGAATTTCCACATACCCTGCCATTTGATTTGATGAAGAAACTGAATCAACCCTTCAAACTTTGAAGTCGTTTAACCGGTGGAGTCACCATGAAACCTTCAACATTCTAATATGGAGTCACTGATCCTCCCAGTGGAGTCACCTTCATACTGGAATTTGATGAGTGGAGTCGCCAGGTGAATGATACAATCTTCTCAATGTCTGACTGTTGTTCACCATCAGCATTCAGAGATGAAACATTTTTCATTCTCCCAGGGATGATAAAACAATCTCTCCCCCGCAATGGTGCCAATTTGCTAACACCCAAAATGACCCCCTAGGTTGTGGGAGAGGGCAGACTGGGGTAACCACTAACCAATCTTTGGCTTATGCTTCTGATCAAACATAAACAAAGAGGGATCTCTCTATAAACTCATAGAATACTGGAAATCCTCAAAGGTGTCAACAATGAAAACATACACCAGCATTCAACATTAAAAATATTCAATCAAAATAGATGCAGAAGATCAGATTTCAGCTGGAAATGAAGATGATTTAAACATTGTTTGGAGATAAAATCATAAGACTAGTGGGAAATGGAGTCAAAACATGAAACTTAAAACAAATACAGTGCTGTTGCTATGGATGTCAAAACTGAGACAAGGTAGGCACCCATTCACAGTCAAAGACCTGTTAATTTGATGATAAGGAAGAAACTAGAAACAATCCATCAACATTGGGCATCTAACAAGGATGAATCCTATACCAACTTTAGCATAAATTAATTGTGGAGTGCTTGGTAAGACTTGAATAGAGCATTATTCTATGAATTCCATTCAAATACTACACTGAACCAAACACGAATTAAGCATTCACAAAATGGATAAACAATGAAAGAAATACAAATTCACACGGGGAAGGAGATGAACAGACTGTGAGGAGAATGACACGGTAATCTCAGCCATTAAAACTAGCTTCAATCATCGCAATTTATTCAAGAAAATGTTTCAGAACAGAGCAGAGCTCTCCCAAGGCCTCAACCATTTGATTTTCCAACCTATTCTTCATCTATTGAAATCAATTTATAGATCTATTTGGCCCTAGGGTTGAGCTATCTCAGTAAGAAGCTGTTACAACAACATTTGACACCTATATAGAGAGATTCAACAACTTAAGAGTCGGTTTCAACAAAATCTTGAATAGTTTGGCCGCGGACTACTGGAAAACGCCTCTTGGTGTGACGACTGTATATCCCAAACGGTGATAGCTGTGTAAAAACTGAAAGAGGTTATTGTAGATTGGTCTATGCTGAAGAAAAAACTCTTTTCGCTTTCTTTAGATTTGCGTCCAGCTGGCCAGGATCTACTTCGAAAAATGATGACTCATGCAGAAAACGTGAAAAATGGAAAATTACCCTCTGTAAAATATTTTGATTCTCTTAAACTGTGACACCTGTGCAGATTTTGAGAGCAGTTATTGGAGATTGGCCTGTGATGGAGATAAACCTCTCTCATTTTCCCTAAATTACTTCTTGTTTGGCTGAAATAGCTACTGCAGAATGATGAATAAACCAGTCATTTTCGGTGTAAAACCCTCATGCCTTCACATAAAATTGCATTTAGCTTTGATTTTACCCCTTTTGTATGTTAAAATTTGAATCTATATGGACCATAGATCTCCTTAGCTTGCTGATCTGGGCCGTCCATCTCTATTGCAATATTATCTTTATGTCATCTTAGCTTTGGGGGCAAATGCTTGAAATTTGTTTGATTTTCACTTTTATTGGGCATGTGGCTTATGGAAATTAGGCCTTGCTCCGTTCTCCATGGGTCTAGACCCCTTCAAATGCTTAGCACAAAATAGGTGCTAACAATTGTATTTCATTAAGTTTTTCGTTCCATTAATATTCTGTATTAAATTATATAATTCTATATCCTTCTTTTATCATTCATTCACTAGTCTAATGTTTTTAAAAATCCAATGTATTTCTTTCACCAGACTGTATTGAAAATAATAGCTGCAAAAACATTTATCTTCCTGTTACACAGTATTTAGGAAATCATAACAGTTGCGAATTTAATAGCATCAACAAGCATTATATTATTTTCCTATTCTAACAGTCATAGATTTAAATGAGGGTTTATTTCTTTCCATGTTACTCTTTTCAAATCTTGCAATAGTTTCTATTTTCTTTTCCTATAGAATAATTTATGCAATAATATTCTTAGCATTTAACATTTAAAAGAGGAAAACAAGAGTCGGTCAAACTCTTAAAACATATCAATAGAAAACTCATGAAATTAATTTATATGAGTTTCACCCAACTTTTCTAAACATTTGACTGAAACCCTAACACTCTAACATTTCTTTCCACAAACATTTTATACGAAAAAGCTAGTATTTATGTTTAAAAAATAGTATCAAGATTTGGAATCACTTTTATTTTACGGTCAATCGACCAAGGTTAAATACCCTCTCGGATAAAACCTTTGCACTTATCCACTTAAAAATTGATGTAAAAGCTAATCCCTCCATTAGGATGGAGCCATCGATTTGAAAACAAATCATTTAATATACAGCTGAAGAACCAGAAACAACCATCACAAACATTCATAACAACTACCAAGTCTGAACAGCTACCCTAACGAGTGGCCAAGCCATCTAGTTAATCTTTTGAACTATCTTTTGAAAATATTAAACTTTAAATAGCAGTTAACACAGAGTTTTAAAACCACAGACCAGTTCAACGCAACAGCCTATGGCCTTCGCTGTCTTTCTCTTTTAAATGCCATTGTATTAAGTCAATTCACATTGTTATTTTTTTTTAACAAAACTACACCTTTATTGTTCCCAAAACGTAACACTGTAGTATCATTTTCACATAAGAAGGGTTTCATCCCCTAGTTAGATACATTTAAGCAAATGTTAAAATAATACACGGCTGGGACAGTTAACATAACATGACGAGAGTTCATCCTCCGTCCTTAAAAACATTACATTCAAAATCACTACGTTTCTGGAAAAAATGATGCCAGAAACCAGCACCAGGTTTTGACGAGCAGCGATACTAACAAGCTATGCCAGGAGAACCTACAGGGAGTTGTACCATCAAGGCTTACCAGGTGGAGTGAGCTATTATCTTCCCACCAAGCATTCAACTCTACAAGTCCTTAACCCTGTCAATACCTGCCATAATAACATCAATAGGTTAAAACTCATTCAAATCAAAACAAGAAAATGCAAAAGTTTAACTTAAAACTTTATAATTAATTCTTCACCGAAGTTGAACTCATTACCTTGCTTTCAGAAATACGAAGTTTGAACGCCAATAGAAAAGAGATCATAATCGACCTAACAAGCTGTAACAGAGAAAGTTTCAGATGCCACGATTTCACCATTTGTTTTCATTCAAAGACCACTGGTTCAAAACTAAAACCCTAAACATAGCAGAGAACCCTGAGAACCCTGTATCACAGTGCACAACAAAAGCTACTAGTTGATTGACACACAAACTCCTTAAGAAAAACCTGAAACCATCTGTATTTTAACCAAAGATCTCACAATCAAACCCGAGGAAGGAGTCCTCAGACGTCCTAGTTTCCATCCCTACAACTACGCAGCCGGTCGGCCTATCCCCAAGCTTAGTCTCTCTAAATGAATGCAAAGGAGTAATACAAGCGAAAGTATAGTATGAGTAGTTAGGTCAAAACCCAAACCTGAGGACATAACCAAATCAACGGAGACAATCGAGCCAGTTGGGAATCACGAAGTTCAAAGCACTAGTACCTTCAAAGCTTCATTAATAACTCCATTAATGCAGAGTCCAACTCGGAGTAGATTCATCCAGTTATTACCACACAACTCGGAAAAATCATCGGTGTCTCGCATAAGACTTCACGTGGAATCTACCACCTAGATAGCCAATAGGACATTCCACCAAAGGAGTGGATGGGAGCATTAAAAGCTCAGTTCATACATGTTATCAATAACCCTCGAAGGACTGCAGAGCAGTAAAGACCCATCATTTCCATTAACGCTGCATTAGCGTGATTTTTTTTATAGAGTTAGTAATCCACATTACCAAAGGTTATTGCAGCTATTGCATAGTATTACATCTAAGGTTGTATTACATTATTTCATATCGTTCCAATGCGTAGATCACAATCATATAATTGTATCATACTATGCATAGGTCATAATTTACATATAACACATGGTAGATGCACTATAGGTAACATATGGTAGTGGCATTAGAAATAGAACCCAATAAATAAGCATCGTATAATTTTTTTATATTTCTAAACCCACACTATATCATTACACTATTATAATGACTAGTAGAGATATTAAATAAAGAAACATTTAGTTCATAGCTGCATAGTCAATATATATATGATGCATTTGGTTCTATTTGACAATAGGTCGCATTTATATAGTATTGTCTCAATATATAAGTTAGGGATCAGTACTTTTGCACATAAGTAGTGTTACATTATTACATTGTTACACCAAAGTCTTAAATAGTATGAATTTAAATCAAAGGATCATCCTAGTTTCTATGATTTATGCATTAGTAACCCCATTTTTATAGTGGATACAATATGTCAAACTTTATTTGCGATCGTAAGAAAATCACTATATATTGGTACTTGAATGAAAATTTATCTATCTCATGTAGGTATTACAATAGAAGGAAACTCATGTTTTATTTTTATATGGATCTTGTATGGTTGGATCGTTACATACCCTCAGTAACCTCCATGCACAGAAGTACTTCTAATTATCTTAATGCATTGACAGCTAGTTGAAACATATTTATTTGCTTGAATTACTTGAATTGTCGTAATACCTTACCTGCGAATCTGCGAAAAAGAAATTAGGTTCAATGCTTTAGCTATCAAAGCTAAGTAAACCTTAGGGAACCATGTAGGAACCCTTCATCAACATTCAAACATAACAGTCAGTATTTATTGAAAAAAAAAACTGTATTGCATGAGAATTTAAATACTGTTTGTAGATGTATATTTTATTACAAATGAACGATTGTCTTATTTTGTTTAAGAATTACAAAGTGTCACTTTGTTAAACTACTATCAGTTAAATGGTTAACAAACACCTTAATTCCACAGTCAACATTTTTAGTAATTAATGCTACTTCAAAAATTTTAAATTTTGAGTGATTTTTTCGGGATGTTACGCCCTAGGACCTCTATCGCTTTTGCATGTTGGAATCCAGCTCTGGGGGATCCATACAGAACCAAGAACGGTTGTAGGATAATGGTTGGGAGGAACATGGTAGTCCCAAAGTCATCCAGTTAAGGGGATCATTCTAACAGGTCAGCTAAGCACAACAGTTTTTCCCACTAATTATTGTTTGAGTGTGTAGGTTACTACAAGAGAGGAGCAAGCCACAAGTCAATCAGATATGAATTATTAAACCAACTATTTCTAGTTATGTTGGCAGCTAGGCATTTTAATTAGGTTTTGTTATTGCAGTATTGATTTCCCTAAATATTTACAACATTACTTCTCTCATGGAGCAAGGGCCTTTAGGGCATAGGCTCACGGGTTAAATCCATTTGAAAGATAGAACTGCATGCCCAGAAATGTTATTAATCTCAGAAAATTATAATTTAGAAACCAACAGAATGTCTAGCAGGTCTAGTCAAACTAGCCTGTGCTAGACATCCATGCAAATCTTAAAACCTAGAATCTTTGTCCTATCAATTCTAAACATCATATTATTTTCTTCTTCCTGGTAGTATTGTTTAAATAGAATGCTGCCAGTATTATATTCATGTTTTTCAGTTCTATTAGTTCTTTTAGAATAATTTAGGAAGATAAACGTAATCATGTTAGAGATCTATCATTTTTAAACAGAATTTACATTCCCATATTATTTCCTTAGAAATCGTATCATTCACTATTCTCAATAGTAAAAGCAGCTTATATGTTTTCCAATCTTTTCAAACATCAACAACACCCTTAGATACATTTTTCAACCATCAAGTCAAACCCTTTAGACTCAGCATAGTATTAACATGCAGAACCCTAATCTACTATTAACCAATATATATATGTTATCTTTTAGCATAAGTACAGCCGCTCATTAAAAACAGACGCAGAACAAGGATTGAAACCCATTATCCTTTCATTAGTACGCTTGCAAATCCAAAACGCATCATCCATAATTTTAAAAGCTACAAGATTCATCTTGTTACACAAACTAGAATTTGTAGAAAGGCTTCATCTTTATCATACAAATCTAGGAGGCCATTCCAAATACCCAATCAACCGTTTAAAGATTTAGGGAAACGACGCTACATGCAGAGGGCAAAACATGGACACCACATACATTTCCATAGAAAACAAAATGCAACATTAAATCAGACTGAGATTCGTATAGTGAATTACGGAGAGGCCCATTTGATCCTTATCTATTTTTCAACCACTAGAAAACGCAGCAATGAGAATCCTAGACAAATTATTCTAAGGAACATAGAGACACCAACTTAAGGGTTACGATTATTCCTACCAAAGCATCCTTAAATAAATAGTCAAACAATACGAAGAATAGCAGAACTAAGATGTTTCCTTCAGACATGGAAAACAATAACCACACAAAGGATTCATGCACTTTAAACACATAATCTCAAAAATCAAACATGCAAAGATTTAATATTTGCACATTCCATTTAAATACATATAAACAAAAAAATGTAGGTCACTATATGAGTGTCCAAAATCCCCAAATTTACACATGTGATAGTATCTCCTTCTACACAAGCATAGAAACCCCTTCACTACCAGTGAATTATGTTGATGTATATGTAACTTCGGAATGTATTTCATCTATGTATTTCATATATATTTATTGTACCCTTATTAGAGATGTGTTATTCCTTTATAAGGAAGTGTCGTCATGTGGATTGACAAGTGTCGCAAGTCTGTGTACTTGCCGATAGGTTATTAGACCACCATGTGTGGGGTCAGCCTTGAAATATATATTATATTGTGGATATATCTAGATAGACAAGTCGGCCCCATAGAGTAACTGGGGAAATAGGTTAAGTATAAATAGAGATCGAGGGATCTCTATTTGGATCATTCGGAAAGTCACACTTCTCTCACTCAGAAAGTGGCGCACTAGTGAGGAGGAGGATCATCTGCTACTAGGAGACTATCTCAGTGTATTTTGGTTGTACTTTGGTTGAGCCATTGCTCTCTCTATCTCTGAGGAAGTTGTGGGGTTTTTCACCTTAGGGTTTTCCCCACGAAAACTCTGTGTCTCTTGTCTCTCATGCTTTTGATTCTTGTGATGCTTTTCATGCTTATTGTGATTGTTATGCATTGATATATTGTACATTTTATTCTCTCAGTGAAGATCCTAGAGTATTGTGAATTAATGCTCAAAATTTAACATGGTATCAGAGCTAACCTGAGAAGAAGACATTTTGCAGTGACAGAAACTTGAGTTTCTTGTTTATTGGGTTTCTCTCCATAGTTTTTGGAAAAGCAGTATAGTAGCTTGACTCTACTCATCACGGAGAATCTATCTGTCCAATCAGAACTCAATTCTGAGCATTTTCAGATTTGGCCCTAAAAATTAGGGTTTCCACAAAAATAGGAATTGCTGAAATCTGAAGACATAGCTAGAAGCTCCTTGCAAAAATCGAAGTTTAGAGCTTTGGATCGAGATTTTTGGTAGGGTAGATCTCCGAGAAACTCAAACCCTAATTCAGGGCTCTCCCTAGTGAACCCGGGAGGACAAAAAGGAAAATCTGAAGGGTAAAGCTTTGCTGATCTCAAATTCTGAATACACCAAGCTGATCATCTCATCAAGGCGCATCTTTCTATCCTTTCAGAAAGTTGAAATTCACATTTTGAATTTTTAGGGTTTTTCTGACAAACCCTAATCCGGGATGAGATCCAGTTTTCAACATTTCAAGTGGTAAGACCTAAATATTTTCCATTTCCATTTGAAGTACTCTTTAAGATGTCTCACCACACCAAGCTTGAGGATAAGCTTGAAGGGGCTGATAAATTTCGAACTTGGAAGTAGAGGATTGGGTTAATCTTGGAAGAGAATGAGTTGGACTCATATATAAAAGAAGACATCCCTATCCCAAAGGATGAAGAGGCTAAAGTATTGCATAAGAAGAACTTGGTCAAGGCAAAGAGAATCATTGCTGATTCTATCAAAGACCATCTCATACCCCATGTGTCTTCTCTAAAGACACCCAAGGAGATGTTTGACTCTTTGACCAAGATATTTGAAGGGAAGAACATAAATTGGAAGATGACCCTGTGGAACCAATTGGAAGGAGTAAAGTTTCAGAATGGAGAAACCATTCAATCTTATTTTTCTAGGGTCTCCTAGATTAAGGAACAACCGGAAGCGGTAGATGAAATGGTGGAGAATGGTGAAGTTGTCATGACCACTCTAAATGGCCTACCGAGGTCATGGGATTCCTTTATTCAAGGAATTTGTGCAAGGAAGAAGTTGATCTCCTTCAACAAATTGTGGGAAGAATGCTCTCAAGAAGAAGCTAGACTTGTAGCTTGGAGGAAAAGATGGGAGGTGAAGATCAAGCTCTCGCAGTTCACACCAAAAGAAGCAAGCCCATGAAGGAGCACTCTCTCTACAAGAGATCCTATCAAAAGAATAAGAAGGATCTAAGATGCTTCACATGCAATGAGAAGGGTCACTTTGCCTTAGATTGTCCCAAGAACAAAAGGGATAATAACAACAACTCCAGCAAGAAGAAGAAGGGTAGCAAAAGAAAGTTCCATGCTCATGCTATCGAGGATGATGAACCTCCAAAGAAGAAGGTTAGAGCAGAAAGTGATGATAGTGATGATGACTCATCAAGTGAAGAAGAGTATGTTCTAATCTCTGCTCTCACAGGTACTATCTCCCATGGTTGTAATGATTGGTTGATTGATAGTGGGGCTTCCAAACACATGACTGGATTCAAGGAATCTTTTATAAACCTATCTGAACATGCATCACCTCGTAAGGTGAAACTTGGGGATGATTTCAATACCCAATCAAAGGAAGTGGTGAAGCCTCCTATAACCTAGATTCTGGAAAATCTTTGAAGATGAAAGAAGTCCTTTATGTACCTGGGCTCAAGAAGAATTTACTCTCCATCTCTGCATCGGATGAAAAAGTTATGAGGGTTGCATTTGTGGATGGCCAAGTCCTAATGTGGCCAAAGGGTAAAACAATCGATGATGCAGTAGTGATTGGAGAGCAAGAGGGAGGTTTGTATAAATTGAAGGGTCAACCTGAACATGCCATGGTACATGAATGAATCCATGGAGCCAAGTGAACTTTGGCATAGAATACTTGCTCATATGCATTACAGGGCACTTCCAATTGCAAGCAAGGCTGTAGAGGGTCTTCCTGAAATCAAGACCAAACATGAAGGTGTTTGAAAAGGATGTGCAAAAGGTATGAACATTAAGAAGGCTTTCCCAAGCAGTGAAAGCAAGGCAAAAGATATCCTGGAAATCATCCACTCAGATGTATGTGGTCCTATGTCATCCAGTTCTCTAAGTGGGTATGTCTACTATGTCTCTTTTATTGATGACTTCTCTAGGAAGCCTTGGGTATACTTCCTGAAGAACAAAGATGAGGTGCTTGATAAGTTCAAAGAATTCAAAACCTTGATGGAGAATCAAACTGACAAGAAGATCAAAACATTCAGATCCGACAATGGTGGAGAATTCACCTCAGGTGACTTCAAGGAGCTTTGCAGTGATTCAGGGATTAAGAGGTAGTTGACTGCTCCTTATAATCCTCAACAGAATGTAGTTGCAGAAAGGAAGAACAGAACAATCATGGAAGTAGCATGGGCAATGTTGCATGACCAGGATCTACCTATGCAACTATGGGAAGAAACAACTAGAACAACTGTATATGTGCAGAACAGAACACCCCACAAGATATTGGACAACAAGACACCAGAAGAGGTCTTTTCTGGTAAGAAACCTAAAGTCAGCCATCTCAGAATATTTGGTTGTCCAATTTACGCCCATGTCCCAAAGGAAAACAGGACCAAACTAGATCCTTCAGGAAAGAAGGGTATCTTTGTGGGTTACAGTGAAAGCTCGAAGGCTTACAGAATATACTTTCCAGGGTTCAAGAAGATTGATGTCAGCAGGGATGTAACATTTGATGAAAACTTAGCATTCATCAAATCAAGGAAGGCACCTATCGAAGTTTATGAAGAACCTAAGGAATCTAGATTTCAAGACACTACCATGACTGAAGCAATTCCAGAAGTTGTTCGTGAGTTTGAATATCCACAAGAACCTGTAGATCCACCCCGTGAGGATAACTCTCACAAGAGGAAACCTACATGGGATAGAGAGCTCATTCAAGATGTAGAAAGATTTGGCATTCCAGAAGAAGACCATAGAGCAAAGAAGAGAACCAAATCACATACCAGCTATGTTGCTTTACTCTGTGAAATTATGAAAAAAGAACCTTCTAGTTATGAAGAAGCAGTGGAAAAGAAAGAATGGAAGGATGCCATGGTTGAGGAATACCAATCAATAATGAAGAATGATGTTTGGGATGTTGTCCCAAGACCTAAAGAGAAGTCTGTTGTGACTTCCAAATGGATCTACAAAATCAAGCATGCTGTAGATGGCAGTGTAGATAAATACAAGGCAAGATTCGTAGCTCGTGGCTTCTCTCAGAAAGAGGAAGTTGATTATGAAGAAACTTTTGCACCTATAGCCAGGTATACTTCCATCAGAACAGTAATTGCCCTGGCTGCAACAATGAAATGGAAAATACACCAGATGGATTTCAAGACTGCTTTCTTGAATGGTGTAGTTGAAGAGGAAGTATATGTGGAGCAACCACTCGGTTTTGAAATACATGACAGGGAGTCATATGTGTGCATATTGAAGAAAGCCTTGTATGGCTTAAAGCAAGCTCCCAAAACCTGGTATGGTAGGATGGACAATTTCCTATCTAGTTTGGGCTTTACCAAGAGTAAAGCGGATTCCAACCTCCACGACAAGGTTGAGGAAGGGAATCCTATGATTCTACTCCTGTATGTGGATGACTTATTTGTAACAGGAGATGATAGATTGATTGCAGATACTAAGAGGAAGCTTGCTACCGAGTTCGATATGAAAGATTTGGGAATGATGCATTATTTCCTAGGTATGGAGGTGTGGCAGAGTGCAGATGGGATCTTCCTTGGTCAAGGGAAGTACACAGTAGATATCCTGAAAAGATTCAGGATGATGGATTTCAAGGCCATGGACACACCTATGGCATCGAATCTGAAGCTTCTATGTGATGCTTCATCTGAACCGATTGATGTCTCTATGTATCGTCAGATGATTGGGTCCTTGATGTACTTCATCAACACGAGACCAGATATTTGCTTTGTTGTGAACACATTGAGTCAGTTCCTGACTAATCTGAGGAGTGTTCACCTAGTTGCTATAAAGCATGTTTAGAGGTACTTGAAGGGTACAGTGGATTATGGGCTCAAGTATGAAGCGAATCAAAAGTTTAACCTACAGGGTTATGTTGATTCAGATTGGGATGGCAGTACTACAGATAGGAAGAGCACATCTGGGTGCTGCTTCAGTATACGATCAGGTGTGATCTCTTGGTTTAGTAGGAAGCAGTCCTACATAGCAATGAGTACAACTGAGGTAGAGTATGTTGTAGCCTGTTCAGCTAGTTGTGAGGCAGTATGGCTATAGAAGCTACTGTCTGAGTTATTTGATCTCCCGTTGGATGCTATTGGTATCTTTTGTGATAACCAGAGTTATGTGAAGTTGTTCGAGAACCCAGTGTTTCATGACAGGTCGAAACACATAGAGATCAAATATCACTATATCAAGGATATGGTGCAGAGAGGAGCTATGAAGCTCCTATACGTTGCGATGGACAAGCAGATTGCAGATGTGATGACGAAGCCACTAGCCAGGGTGAAGTTTGAGTACTTCAGGGAGAGGCTTGGTGTTCTTCAGATTGATGACACTTCAAGGAAGAAGTGATGGACACATTTGCTGAAGCCATTCCAAGCATGTTGGAAGGAGGATCCTTCACATGGCTGTGGATGTAAGCACTAGATGATGAGCATCATGATGATGTTCTGGTTTCTGCTTTGTATGATCAGTTGGATCATTTATATATGTATGTATGCATCGTGTTGAATGTTGGATATGATCAGTTGGATCATTATATATGTATATGTATGTACGCATCATGTTGGATGTTGGATATGATCAATTGGATCATTTATATGTATATGTATGTACGCATCATGTTGGATACTGGATATGATCAGTTGTATCATTTATATGTATGTACGCATCATGTTGGATCTTGGATATGATCAGTAGGATCATTCATATGTATTTTGTATATACATCATGTTGGATGCTTGGACCATGTATCTGTATATGTATCAGGTGGATACATTGTATGATCAGGTGGATCATGTATGGTGATATGTATCATGTATTTGTATTTGTATCAAGTGGATACACTGTATGATCAGGTGGATCATGTATGATGATATGTATCATGTAGATACTTGGTATGCATCAGGTAGATGCATTGTATGATTAGGATGATCATGGATAATGAGCTTCAGGATGTTGTTCCAGATGATATGCAGCAGGATGTTGCAGTGATGATGATCAGGATGATCATGTGTACATCAAGATGATGTATGGTGAGTATTAGGTTGATACTCTATGGCTGTGGATCAGGTTTTGCAGATGAGCATATAATTTGTCCCTGGGAGATTTGCAGATAGTCTTTTGAGGTTTTTCCTATGGCATGTAATTTGGCCCGGGGACATCTGGCAAATGCTCTTTCGAGGTTTTTCTCTGGGAGGACATATAATTTGGCCCTAGGAGATCTGCAGATAGTCTTTCGAGGTTTTTCCTATGGCATATAATTTGGCCCTGGGATATCTGGCAGATGCTCTTTTGAGGTTTTGTCCTATGGCATATAATATGTCCCTAGGAGATCCGATAGGTTGGGTTGTGTGACCATAATAAGTCCTGGGATGCTTTTGCGAGATTTTTCCATGACCACATATAATCTATCCCTGGGAGATCCTATAGGTAGAGCTGTGTGCTCGTAACAGCCTAGGATGCTCTTGCGAAGTTTTGTGGTGACCACATATAATCTATCCCTGGGAGATCCTATAGGTAGAGTTGTGTGCTCGTAACAGCCTGGGATGCTCTTGCGAGGTTTTGTGGTGAGGTCACATATAATATGGCCCTGGGAGATCCTATCGGTAGAGCCATGTGCTCGTAACAGCCTGGGATGATCTTTCGAGGTTTTGTGACACATGTAATAAGTCCTGAGGATTCCAGAGTATGGCCAGTGATGACGAAGACCTGCAGGTGGTGGGCCTACATCCAGTATGAAAAAGGACTGGCTCTGTAGAACTTCCTATGACGAGTAGAGTCAGAGATTGGTTGAGATAGCAACAGCAGTGACGATGACGATGATCCTGAGAAGAAGACTTGTCTAGCAGATCTGTGTCGGGAAATACCTTCCTAGTTAAGAGGGAGTGTTGATGTATATGTAACTTCAGAATGTATTTCATCTATGTATTTCATATATATTTATTGTACCCTTATTAGAGATGTGTTATTCCTCTATAAGGAAGTGTCGTCATGTGGATAGACAAGTGTCGCAAGTGTGTGTACTTGCCAATGGGTTATTAGACTGCCATGTGTGGCGTTAGCCCTAAAATATATATTTTATTGTGGATATATCTAGATAGACAAGTCGGCCCCATAGTGTAATTGGGAAAATAGGTTAAGTATAAATAGAGATCGGGAGATCTCTATTTGGATCATTCGGAAAGTCACACTTCTCTCACTCAGAAAGTGGCGCACTAGTGAGGAGGAGGATCATCTGCTACTAGGAGACTATCATAGTGTATTTTGGTTGTACTTTGGTTGAGCCATTGCTCTCTCTATCTCTGAGGAAGTTGTGGGGTTTTTCACCTTAGGGTTTTCCCCACGGAAACTCTATGTCTCTTGTCTCTCATGCTTTTGATTCTTGTGATGCTTGTCATGCTTATTGTGATTGTTATGCATTGATATACTGTACATGTTATTTTCTCAGTGAAGATCCTAGAGTATTGTGAATTAATGCTCAAAATTTAACAAATTAAAACGGCACATTATAGTCAAAATTCGACAGGGGTACCCCCGGCCATTACATTAGAATCATATATTAACAGGTCCAGCCAAAGGCAACCCTCTTGGGATTTCCCAAAACATTGCAGTAAGCCAATAAGAAAACACGAATCCCAAATAGCAAAACATTACACCATCTAGAGATACGAGAGGCAGGAGTAAGGGTTTGGGCCTGAACTTACCCTCTCCCAAGTCATTCAAACACCACGGTGGCTAGAAACCTGGTAGCATCCTAGGCATATCAGAACATTTCTAACCTGCCACGAAGACATCACAACGACGTTAAAAATTGAGGTAGATGTTGGTTAAAATCATTACTGAATGAGCTCGAATTCAAGACATGGGAATTTTACCTGTAGCATTCATTTTCATTCCCCTCTATGCCTTCAATCAAGCAACCAATGAGAGCTAATACCATGAGCAAAGCTCGAGTCTGAGCACAGGCTCCTCACACTCAACAAGCATTCGCCATAACCCAAGTGAAATGCGAAAATGCGAATTCTATGGTGTAAAACCCAAGGGAAAACCCCATGCATAGCTGGTAGCAGGACCATGTGACATCGTAGACCTGCATTTAATGTTACCACCAACCCCAACATATTTCAATACACGACCCTACTCCCTATAGTGGGAAGTCGTTGTTTGAACAAGGTGTTGTCCAATAAATGTTATCACATACCATCAAGTTTTGCAAAGTCCAACCATTGTTGTAAATTACCAACAAGTAATGCAAATGTGCCAACACTCCAACTATTATAATCTTTAGGCTTAATCAACTGTTAGGATTTCGAAGTAGACACTCGAAGTAGATGTCTTCATAGGTTCACCTGCAAATAGAGTACAAATAGAATGCATTAGCGAAACTTGCTAAGTAAGTCATATTTTTCCAATTGCTTACACCTTACCTCTCGGCAGCTCTGCCGGGGAACTTTTTCCATCGGAATACCAGTGTTCCATCATGGGCCTTAAACCTTCCTCATCAAGGGTCCATCTCGCCTGAAGATGACATTTAGCATTTTATAAATCATATACATGACTTCTTAAAAATAGTAAGAAAGTGTTCTTAATATAAGTGCGGCAAATTACCTTACTCTACCCATTGCTTCCACAGAACTAAGAGATCACCAAACCAGTGAGACTATTGATACTTAGGAATTATTGAAACTCTTAAATACCGCAAACAAATACCAATACGTTTCTTATTCTTTTATCAGTGCTGAAGTTAATTTTACAATCATCTTCTCTAATTCAGCTTTTATTGCCGTAGTGTAAAAATTTTAAATTTTTACTATTTTGGGACATTACATCTTTCATCAATTCAGAACTCAAGTTTTCTATACTGCAATATTATAGCCTTGAGATCCTGCTGGTACTGGTGTAAGAAATTCTTCTCTTCCTGAGAAGTGACTATATTCAATACCTCATTGAAAGAATTGGCACCCTCATAAATGAAATTATCAGGAGCATTTTGATTCACATAGGTACTTTTGACATGCTCCTGAGTGAAATGATTGGCCAAAAAGGACTTTGGATCATGCATCCTCCTAGGGGCTTCCCCAAGCTTCAAGGTTGTAGTTATTTTCCCAAGAATGGTTGCATGGGTAGATTTTTGAATTACTAATGGCCCAAGGTGAGGAGGAAACTTAGGCCACCCTCTTCCTTTATCCCTAGTTAACCTAGTGAATACACCATCAAACAATGCTCTTCTAGCACCATCCTCTCAGGTACAATTCTGGGTTAAAAATGAGTTGTGTTGCTACCCCAGACTCTGATATGGGAAAAGTATTCTCCCACATACCAATATCTCATTGTGGAAATTAAAGCCTTATCTTGCGTTGAAAAAGTGGGAGCATCTTCCTTGAAGATCTTCTGAAAAAGGGAGCCCAGGAAACGGTCACAGATGTCATAAATGAGAGGTATGAAGTTATCCTCCCACAATGCAGAAAAGTAAATATGGATTGGAGGTGATTCCTTTGTCCAATTCCATCCCATGGCAGGAAATGGAAATGCTGAACAAAACACATCCATAACATAGCCAGAGAGGTAAAATGTTGGATTTCTTGAGGTAGGAGTCTTCTTATATTTTTCAATAGCTTCCTTCAGCATGACTGATAAAATATGGGCCCAATTAAATGACTCTCCTGTGGTAAGAACATGATGGGCCATGGGTTCCCACTCCGCTTTGAAGACTGGACAGTTTGGCAATCCATATAGCCTCACAACACGGCTTCCAACAAAGAGAAAGTTTCCCTAAACTAGGAAATGGGATAAAATTTATCAGTTTTAGGGGCAAATATAGCTGGGTTTTCCATCCAGGACTTAATCATTTCATCAAATTTGAATCGGGCCATGGAAGACTCCAGGAACTGCTTAGTGAGAAGCTTCCTGGGACTTTTGAGAGCATAGGCCATAGCAAATACCTCAGGTCGGAATGATGCTAACTGGGATTCAGACGCACCATTAAATGAATGATATTGAGGATTGGCATGGTCATTAGCCCATTTTATGGCATCAGTATAGGGCATCAAGGATGGCCTGGCTGTTATAGCATGAAGCTGGGACTTACTGATGTTTACAAAGGTTTCTTCATCATGTTGGATTTCATAAAAATCATCATTGTCAAATATGGCATAAATCCACAACCAGTACAGGTAATAGGTTTCAGAAACCCTCTCATTGGTATCAAAGAAGATACCATTGTTTGGGTCCTTGTTTTTTAGTTTGTTAAAGGATGTTTTAGACCTAGTGTTCCTCGACATGGTTGAAAAATGGAATTTTCTGATAAAAATAATGAAAGTAAATTCGATTAAAATTAAGTTCAAATTCCAAATTTCACATAGATAATTGGTAAAATAACTATGAAACCTACCTGAAAATCGATGGAGGAAGCAAAGTCATGAACATGGTAAAAATATGCAGTAAAATTCACTCGCCAAAGGTGAAATTTGTAGTTTTACAAATTGTAAGAAGATAATAAAATTTCAAAAATTTAACCAAAAGATTATCATCGAAGTCAATCTAGATCGTAGATCTCAAAGACATTGATGGTCAAGATTAAAACAAGAAAAAGCAAAAAAGAGATTGTGGGAGTGCCTTTTCAAAATTTATGATTTATTCTTGCGCAATCAACAATCCACATTGTGGGTTGCGAAATTGCGAATGTGCGAATTTCAAACTGCGAAATTTATTGTTTCCTCAATCTGCAATCTACAGTTGAGAATGAGGAGCCGAGAATTTATGGGAAAAAACAATCTTCCTGCAATCCACATTATGGGTTGCGGGGATGCGAAATTTTGCTGCCCGCAATCCACAAAATATTTGCGGGTTCGGAAAAGACGATCCGAACTCAATTTTCAATTTGGTTTTCAATTTTTGCAATCCGCATTGCGGGTTGTGGAATTGCAGAACAAAAAATTGATTTTATTGGAAAAGCACTTTTCGACTTCTGCAAACCGCATTGTGGGTTGCAGAAATGCGGAAGTGAAAAAGTAATTTTATTGGGAAAAATGGTTTCTGACTTCTTCAATCCGCATTGTAGGTTGCGGAAATGTGGAAGTAAAAAAAAAAACAAAGTTCAAAAATTCAGGTTCCTGCAATCCGCATTGTGGATTGCGAGTTTGCAGAACCATTGTATTTTTAAGAAAAACAAGGTATTCCACAACTCACAAATGGTTGTTAGTAAGAGTTAGGGGGAAGAGGGGGGAGGAGAGAGAGAGAGAGAGAGAGAGAGAGAGAGAGAGAGGGAGGGGGGGGAGATAAAGAGGGTTAGGGTTTTGGGGAGGAGTAGGGTTATTAGAGAGAAAGGGGAGTATAGGTGAGGAGAGTGAGTGTTTGGGTTAGAGAGAGAGAGAGTGAGGGAGAGACATTGGGGGGTGGCAAGGGGTTAGAGGTATAGAGAGATGGGGGTGTTAAGGGGTTAGAGGTAGAGACATAGGGTTGTGTCAGGAGATTTGGGATAAGTGGAGAAGGACATAAACAAACTGATAGAAGTGGTTATTAAGGATTAGAGAGAGAGAGAAGAGGGGTGTTAGTGGTAGGGGGAGGGATATGGATGTCTGTATGTGTGTGTGTGTGTGTTTGTGTGCGCGCGTGAGAGAGAGAGAGAGAACCAATGGGGAGGTGGTGTGTTAGGATTAGAGAGAGAGAGAAGAGGGGTGTTAGTGGTAGGGGGAGGGATATGGATGTCTGTATGTGTGTGTGTGTGTGTTTGTGTGCGCGCATGAGAGAGAGAGAGAGAACCAATGGGGAGGTGGTGTGTTAGGGGGTCAGTGGAGAGAGAGGGGGGTGGGGTTTAGGTGTAGGTGGAGGACTATAGGAGTGAGGGAGAGTGAGAGAAAGAGAGATATTGAGAGAGAGTCAAGGTGTGATTGTGGAGTAGGTGGATGAGGGGGTTAGGTGCAGAGAGAGAGAGAGAGAGGTTATTTTGTATGGGATTGGGGGAAAAAGAGAATAGTGGTTGTATGAATAGGGGTGGGAGAATATGGGTTTAGGGATAATTAGGGAATTTAGAGAGACGAGGAAAGCGGCGGGAGAGAGAGAGTAGGGAGAGGGGATAATAGTGGTTAGGGAGAGATACATGACTAGGTGGAGGAGTATGGGGGAAAGAGAATGAGAGGGGGTTAGCAAGAGTTAGGGGGAGGATGGGTGTTAGAGGGAGAGGAGGGTGACAACTATAGAAAGCTTGACCACACGTCGTGCACACATGTGGCTCAATGTGGGTCTCATGGGATGTCAGTATATCCCCATGAATAGATGGTTTTATGCCACCGAAATGTTATGGTTGGGCCCTTCCTAGTCAATAGTTGAGCTATGGAAGATAATCACCTGAGCTAGATTCATAAATTCCTCTCATGTTTGGGGAATCATATGATGTGTAGGAGGGACATCTTGTCTAAGTATCTATATACCAGCATGAGGTATGGTCTGATTGGCATCTCGATGCCTAGCATTAGGCTACTTTTGGGGAAACCCCATACTAGCACCCTGTAACCCGAATATACAAAATAATTTACACGTTTACCCAACACAAACTCAACATACAACTTATGGAGGAAGTATAGTGGTAGTTCCCTATTGTTGTAAGGTGGAATATCAAAAATCATATACCATCTATCCATCCAATTATCTTGGAATGGTTGGTATGTGCATCACTCAATCGAGATATGTGCACCACTCAATCGAAATATGTGCTCTACTTGTGTTTCAAATTTGATCCATTCCATGCACTTTGAAATGTTCATATATTTGTTCTTTTGTGATTTTCAGCTTCTTGACTTCATTGTAGCTCAATCCATTTGCATATTCTTGTTGTTTTCTTCTCTGTATGATGTTATGTTGTACAACAAATCATTAGAGTGGATAATAGTGTCTATGATAGCATCCAATGACTCTGCAAGGGAGCAATAGAGTTCATGTCCACCCCTCCAAGTGTCACCAAGGTGTTATGAAACATCTCTAATGATTAAATATCTCTCAATATCTCTGCATTAATGATCCATAGTAGCCACTGCAATCATAAATACACAAAATAATATCATTATAAAAATACACATAGTATAATGACATCTCTAAGAAAAGAAAAATGCAAATATAGTGTACAACAAATAATGACGTTAACTATTTATAATTTAATATTTATAATTAAACAATTGCACAAACTACTAAACATTTAACATTTTTCCATCCTAAATATATGTCGTATATGTGTATTAATTTAAATTTTCAGATACATACATTAAATGTCCTATGCGTATATGTCATGGGAACCTTCTCTACCTTATTTTAAGGATTGGATTATGAAGTTTCATCAAAATTTTAGGGTGTTGACTAATTCCCTTATATGACCAACTTTGAGATTCTTAGTAGAGGTAATGGCTAGAGCCTAGAGGAGGGAGCATAGGGTGCTATTTTTTAATAAAACCCCAATATGAATTCCACTTGTCATTTTTTTAGTTTTATTTTGGGGAAGATATGAATTCCACTTGATATTTTTTTTAGTTGTATGCAACCTTGCTATATACATGATAAAATTTGCATATTTGTGAATAGTGGTTTGGATTCATAAGCATGGTCATGGATATATATGCATCTAGTGAAATTGATTTAATTTTTATGAGTAAATTGGGGTTTTAATTCGTTTGGGCATACAAATAACTAGAATTATGGTTTAAATGTTTTTAGGGCATACAAATTAATAAAATTATGGTTTAAATTAGTTTTACAGCATACAAATTAGTGAAAAATAGATTATTTAGAATGATGGATTTTGATTTAAATACCTTAGATGGAGGAGAATGATTCCCAAGGTGGAATATGGAGGCCCTTCTCATGCAAATCATGTTCACCAATACATTCTTTGGTCACCCGAAATCACTTCCTGTCAATGTTGTGGATAAAATGATGGGTGTGGCCTATTTTGGGGCATAAAACATGTTTTACAAAACGCATACACATTTTAGAGCTACATAACACTTACTCAATTTTTTTTAACTATCCTACTTGGCATTTGCAGGCTTGGGACTAGGTTTGGCAGGCTCGGGATTGCTTGGGATCAATTCTCTTTTATTGAACTTGAATTATTTTCTTGAATCTACCATTGCATCTAAATGGTCCCTCAACTTTGTGCACTCACCCAAATAGGATTTACGAATATGCTCATGTCACTTTTTAGGAAAAAATCATGTATGTTGGTGAAATATTCCAAGAATGTGTTGGGTTTAAAGAAAACATTGAAGGATATCTTGGGTATCACTATAGCTTAGAAATTATTTCTATACAAGGGTGAAAAATTCAAGGATCTATTTCATCTTTTTTTATTTTCATATTTACAAAGATTCAACTATTATCTTGGCATTGTGATTGCATAGAGTGGTGGGCACTCACATGTCTTTAAGGGATGAAGTAAAAAACAATTATGTCAATCCTAATGTTTCAAATCCTTCACCCATTTCTTGTTCCTATACTGTGAATAATTCTAAGGAGGTAATGACAGTGGAGATTGTAAAGCTAGACGTCAAGCATTTAAATTGCATATATGAAAAACATGCTTCCATTTGTAGATTTAATGGGTATTGGCTACTTTGATTTTATATCAGTGGATTCATTCATATTGGACAAAGTAATGTGAGATGTCTCTTTGTTCCAAATAATTTATATTGTTTGGTTCTTTGATTATACCAAACATCTCTTTAGTAGTGTTGTTGGAATTGTAGAAATAAGAGGAAGTTCTTCCTTAGGAATTCTAACCTTTGGTGGGAGAATCGACATGATAAAGAGATAATCCACGTGAAGAAATCGAATTGTTGAAGTCTGGGTGAGGAGAAACCACAAATTTCAGTAATTCCTATTGGAAGAACATTTGAAGGAGTACACATAAAGAACGAGAAGAAAAAGATGAAGAAGTGATTGGCACAATGTAATAAGAACTTGTATGTGAGTCGGTTTTAACAACAATGCAAATGGGCATATGGCTATAAGACCTTGTGAGGAATGAGTACCCCTTGTTGGTGGGTCACCTACATAGATTTAGGTAGATGGAAGAAGGGGTTATCTTGTAGTTCGATTCACGATAAAAACATTGAGGCAGGTTGGTTATTACCCCAAGTCGAGTTTAGAGGTGGGATTTTTAGGTAAACTTGACTCAGTTAAATATTCAAATGTATGTCTACAGTTCATCGTTTCTGGTCCCATGGTATTTGGTAGCCGATGGTATTCACCAATACTATTTCATGTGAAGAATCCTACTTAAAGTCTTAGAAAAATCCATTGTGAGGATCCTAAGGAGGTCAGTGTTGGCCTAAGTGTGGTTATTGATGGATGGATTTGCCATGCCCTAAACAAATTGGTTAGGAAGAATGGATATCAAAATATATATTAGGACTTGTTTTCTCGATTGGGTTTCCAATGTTGGAAACCCAATCAAGAAAACTAGTCATATAGATATATTGATATCCATTATTCCTAACAAATCTGGTCAAGGCATGGCCAATTCAACCATCACCAACCACACATAGGCCAACACCGGCCTTCTTAAAATGCCTATCCTTTTTCTTTGATAACACTATTATGATTAGTCAATAATCAATTTTTGCAGGTTTGCAATTCCTTTCTAACCCTTTTCTCTAATACCACTGTAATGATTATAAGAACATTAAAACAAAAACATACATAATGACAACAAAGGATTACCATGGAAACCCAATTGGGAAAACAAACAATAATAATAGATATATTCTTTCTAATATATATTCTTTCTTGCTAAGGGTATGTCTACTCTGGTGATCACCGATCATAGTCAGGATAACACCAACCTCATTAGGAACCTTACAATAGAGTTTTTCAAGCCTTTAGGTAGTATTCTTGACATGCGATACCATGGGACAATACCATCAGTTATCAAATACTATAGGATCGAAAACCATTAATTGTAGATGTACATTTGACTCTCTAACTAATTCAAGTTTACCTACCATCCTTTATATGTGATTATTTCGGATCATTTTCCAAATTAGACTATAATTTCCTTGGGAAAATGTGTTCATTCAACCCCTTGTTCATCCCCCTATTCAAAATTGAGGTTGAATGTATTTCATTAAGAGAAGGAATTTCATGCCCTTATTCAAAGAGAATGGAAACTTTTTCCTTTGTTAATTGGGGAATGGTTTTGGATTATTTGGTGGAACAATATTGTTTATCATATTGTTATTTTCATCAAAGGTTATTATAGGGTAGTATCTTAGAACTAGAACAAGGATTTCTAATGTTGTCTTGGTGACTTATTAAGGAACTTCCCACCTTTCTTCGACCTTTGAATTTTCTTCTACCTATTGATGGTATGAGTTTCTCAAGAATGTGATGATTAATTTTATTCCAAAGAATGAAATCAGGGATTGCACTAGTCATCCATGCCCTATCTTTTTGGCCGTGGATACATATAAAATTATGGCCAAGTATTTGACAATGTGAGTCCACTTAGTGGAAAACTATATGGTAGATCAATAACAAATGTCTTTTTTTCAAGCTAGATTAATTCTTGGCACTATGGTTTCTACATAGGATGCTAAGGAATGTGCAAAGTATACTAGATTCTAATGCTTAGAATTGATTTTGACAAAGCATATCACCAAATTGATTGGTTTTTTTTAGTTCTTAGATGTTTGTTTCTTTACGTTTTGGCCCTAAATGTGTTGTAATGGTGAAAATTGTGTTCATTAATGCTTCATCTTTTATTTATTTTCAACCATGGGGCCTTGGCTCCTCATATTTATTTCCATATCTCTATTTTCTAGTGGTGTCCTTTGGCTCCTTATTTATATTTCTTGACTAAATATGTTGTGGATTACTTTTTGGAGGCCACCTATATTTCTTCTTAGATTCATGGTATTCTTATCCTAAATGGTTTTCAGATAGTTAACAACCACTTTGTAGATTATTATCTTATCTCACTAAAAGAAGAAAATGAATTTATTAATGGAACCTTTTCTTGTTTAGATACATTTGGTGCTATCTCGAGTTCCATATTTAGTCTCAATAAAAATTAATTATTGTTAGGAGGTTTGAGTAACACCCCCATTAGATCCATGCAACTTCCTCTTATATTAAACATTGTATTGTTATACAATGTATTCCTTTTCGAGTTGGGTTGTCACCAATTGCCATGTGGGATTTCTATTTGAAAAGGTTGCATAGTAAGATTCATATATGAGATATAAGGTCCTTCCATTTGCATGGATTTTGAATTTCATCAATCATATTCTTCATGCATCTCATATTTATTATGTATACTATTTGTTTCAAGGCATGGATCAATTTTGGTGGTGGGAAATTTTTAAGGGCTTATCTATGCTCCAAATATGCTGGAGATCAATGGTTATCTTAGTGCTATGGGATGTTTTCACGTTGCCTCATGCAAAAGAGGGATCATGATTTGATTATGTTTCACACTCAGGGGAGGCTCATCTCAACCAATTGGGGGGTGTAGTGCATTGAGGGTTCAAATTCCTGGATGATAGTATTTTAACATCAGTTTCTTTAAGCATAGCATTTAGATAGAATTTGAGTGGATTTTGGACTTTTTTATATCATATCACCTACACATCTCTTTCAAATTCATTTTTCCCTCATATTGTATAGAATATAGGTTATAGATGATTTTTGTTGGTTTGGCTCATTAGCAGTGGCATGGAAACAATTGTGGTTGGGACATATATTGCTATTCCATTTGGTGTTGTAGATTTCATGATTAATGTGTGGTAGAGCCACCATGCATTTTGTCTGGGGATTAAGTATAAAAGGTATCTTTGTTTTGATTTATTTGTATGATTATATCTCTCATTCTTAGAAGGTATAGAGTGCTATTATTTAAGAGTATGAACTCCTTGTTTCTTTTATATCTCCCTTTGATCATGGAAATTTGAGGGTTTATGGTTGTATAAATTGAACATTGTAATTCATGGGTATTTTTAAAGATATTGCATAATGTTTGTTTATATAGAATTTCTTATAAGTTAATACTTGTTTTGGGCTCGCGATCTATGATCTATTTTTTTCCAAGGCTAGGATAGGTAAGAGTGGGATTTCTAATTCCCTATGTCATGAACTTCCATTATATATTTTTTTTTAGAAGTGTACTTAGATTTTTCATGTACTTATAGGGATTTGGAATTATTTTAGGATAAAATTTGTATTTATTCTATCAAAGATCAAGTGTAAACAAGTTCTTACTCTTGAGGTTATCTCATTGTCTGTCATTTGTTCTATGTGGCTAATTAAAGTTCACCATCAACTTCTATCCAGAGGGTATTTATTTATAAAAGATGTCAAGTGTTTAGACCCAACTAAGTATTCTAACATTCATTGAATCCTTGTTTTTAGAAAGAAGAGGACATGGCATCATCTTTATATACCCTCCCACCCTTTTTTGTAATTTTTTTAAATACTCTTTGATGTATTTTACAACAATAATAAAAGTGTAGTTTCTATTTTTACTCTTATAGGTGTCATTAGTATTTACACTTTTTCTTTGTATTGTTCCATGATCACTTGAAGATTGTGATTTCTTTCGTCAATGAATAGAATCTAAAGTTATTTTTCTCGAAGAAAAATGAATTTTAAATTCTATTATTTTTATACCTTAAGATATATTAAAAATATATGCCAACATTACTTATATTCACTTGTGACTATAAATCACATTTTCAGTTATAGAAAATTCCTCTTCAAACATTTAATCTAACCTTATGGGTTTAGGAACATAAAGTTCATGCAGTTGTGGCATTGTACCCTGTATTGGATTGTAAAAAGTGCCTATACGTGGATTGAAGATACCGTCATGTGTAAGATATTATTCATGGATAATAGCCCCAGAAACATATGATAAGTAGGATTTGAACTTAGGTGAAGAGGATAACATTTACCTTCCCTAGCATTCCAAATTAGTCATGATTAACAAATTGGATGAGTATTTATATAGGCACATAATGTCTAAATACAGTTGTAAAACCATAAAGGTTCAATATATCATTAAATGAACACACCTAGATTTAATGCAACTTCACATTTAACAAATTTTTATATTTACATGATAAGATTCCACCGTATAATAAAATTAAAACATTTATACAACATGCCCACTCACGCCTATGATGAAGAATGCATTTTACTTGTCTCCATGATAAAATAGATATAAGTATGGTCACCATGCTACAATTATGATATGGTAATAAGTAAGCATAGAGATTCTTTTGAATATTCAAGTCTAAAACAAATTTCACCTTTAACCATTTCATTATCAAATTGTATGTTATGCTTTTCCATATTCTATCTTAAAAAGAGGTTCCAAAGTAATACAAATTCAATAAGATATCTACCAAAAATATTTCCAAATACACAATTAATGGAACTTTAGATTTAATGAATTGTTATATCTACATGATAATATAACACACTTAAAACATATATACAACATTCCCTCTCACATATAGGTTGAAGAATGTACTCTACTTGTCTCAATGAAAAAATACATATGGTCACCATGTTACAGTTATGATATAGTACTAAGTAAGTATAGAGCTTCTTTTTGATATTCAAGTCTAACACAAATTTCACATTTAAGTATCTCATTATCAAGTTGTATATTGTGATTTCCCATATTCTATCTTAAAGAGAGGTTCCAAAGTAACAAAGATTCAATGAGACATCTACCAAAAATATTTATAAATGCACAATTTTGTGAAAAGTAGTATTTAAAAAAAATGACCACACTAAAAGGTGGGGATGTGCTACACATGAAATACTTTTGATTTACTCTTATATCTATTCACTCATTTTTTTAATACTCTATTTTTTATTTATTTTTCAATATGTATCCTAGTTGAATTTGACATTTTCTATGATTTTGAACAAACTCAAGAATGAAGAGGGAATTAGAACTTAAAAAGGAGAAAAGAAAACTAGAATAGCATATATTGATAAATTTAAATGGAAAAATAGGGAATTGGAACTTTAAACGAAGAAAAGAAAACTAGATTGACATATATTATGAAGTTAAATGGAAAAACATTTTAAATATTTTTAAATAGAATTACCATAAAAGAGTAGTATGAATAGTTAACCCTTAGACATCACAATAAATAAGAAATATACATCTCAACAAATAAGAAATAATATGTAAATAGTAGAATTATATATCGAATAAACAATGAAGCATTAATTAGTTTACTTCTATATATCCTAAGTTATAGTTATTTTTTAATTCTATATATTCTTTGCATCAAGTGAGTTTCTCTCTTACTCCTACTTTATATGTTTTTTTGATGCAGTCTTGTACTAAAATTGAACTAATTTTCGTGACTATTTAAAAGACAATGATAATCTATTCTTATTTTATATGAAATAAATGTACATATTAACTTACCAAAAAAATTGACAAGTACTCATTCAATTTATCAAGCACATAGGCCCTCACTTAGAATTTGCATGGTAAGTTTGTCCACATGGTGTCAATTACGGTAAGTATTCCCAAATAGTAGTAGGTAGTAGGGTGATATTGTACTATCATGGTATATGCCATTTTTAATTATGATTTTAAGTACCATGATATTTTTAATTATGATTTTACGTAGTAGTGTGATATTTTACTATCATGGTATATATTATATTTTTAATTATAATATTTTTAATGTATACCATTCAATACTTTTAACCAATTGAAAATGTAGTATGTTCTCAGAGATGTAATGAAATATTGGTATAAGTTTACAAGGTCTATATTGGTAATAATATTAATATATATATATATATCTTGTAATTAGGGAAAGTCTCGAAGATGTTAAACCCCTAAAGAGAGAACTACTCATTATAAATTTCAAGATAGACATCCTAAGTGTCCTGAGGCATTACCACAATGAGGAAACTACAAAGCACAACAATATATTATGTTGTGAGAATATGACTTAAATGTGCAAGATTGACCAATGCAATATTGACCAATGTAGGTGGGAAAGGGTGGTACCAAATTGATATGTAAATAAAGGAGATAGCTTCAAGTCCCTGCCAAAATTTGCTAACTTTCGGTCATTTGCTTTATAACCACAGTGGAAAAAGCGAAGAATGTGGGGTTGTTCAGCCAACTAACCCAGGAATCACTAGAGCACACCCCTTGGATCCAAACCATGAAGGCTCTTTATCCTAAAGTGATTGTTTTATATATCTTGGTACTCTCGTGACAAAGGTTTGACCAACTAAGGGAGACTAACTAATTAAATATTAAATTGCTCACTCAAGGGATTACCAACGATTGATAGCTCTTTATTGCCAATGATCAATAGCTATAAATACTATATATGATAGGGAACTAAAAACTAGACATATGATTTGGACCCATACATACCTATATGGCGCTAGCTTATCTATGTTCTCTTCTTAACCAGTGCCCAGTCGATCCTAGTCTCATTAGCCTCTCGAGCAACTGATTCTGGGTATCTATCTTTTGGATATACACCATCTCCCTTAGGTTAAGCAAAAAAAAATTGTTGCTATCATTGTTGTGTCTATTCTAGGACTTTTGGATATACACTATTTCCCTAAGGGCTTGAAACATACTATGCATTATGGAATTTTTTTCAAGTTAATGAATGAATATTTAAAATAAATAATTTAATATTATAATATTAATTGATTTGAATCTTTAATTGTTGAAGAAGGTTTTTTGGATCGATGAAAGTAAAATATTGCTAAAATCATATCCATGTTTTGAATAACATGTTTTTTCTTGTCATTAATGCAAAAATGTGGAGGTCATTTCAAACCAACAAAGTGAAATATAAACCAATTTTTTTTACTCTAAATTATGAATTTGGCGATACACATCTATGATTAAAACATTAATACAACAAAATACAAAACAAGAGCCATGAGGTGGCAATGTCCTCGACATTGCCACTACATTTTTTCGAGGATAGTTACTAGCAGAGGTTTCCTGCAAAAGCACTCTATGAATATCTACTAATTGGTTTTGAGAGTTTAAGCTAAACAATGATCTTGATATTTCAAACATGCATGCAATAATGGTAACCATTTGGCCAAAAGTATGATATGGGTTCATGTAAGTATGATATGCGTTCATCTAAGTGCTTGTGAGGTTCATGTAAACTCTATGTGACTTTATTTTATATTGACATTGATCATGTGGTAGAACTATAATGTTGAAATATTATGAAGAGACACTAATGTAATTCAACTTTGGTATAGCGGCTCGATATGAGTTGAATTTGGTGTGTAGTAATAATGGGCTTCCTTTCAATGTCATAGGGTTACTTTATGTCATAGGCATAATGTTTAACATTGATTGTAAACACTTAAAGAAAATGAAAGTTTATGCATTGAAGTAGGAATTCAAGATAATTATGGAGATAATGGGATTCCTTTCAATGTCATAGGGTTACTTTATGTCATAGGCATAATGTTTAACATTGATTGCAAACACTTAAATAAAATGAAAGTTTATGCGTCAAAGTAGGAATTCAAGATAATTATGGAGACAACATTCTTCCAATCACAAAATGCAAAAGATTAGAATGCCATGAAATTTGTAATCCAAACTAAAAGGTATGAAATGAGATATAACATTAAATTAATTATTACATTTAAAGAAAATAGTTAATTGTACACATAAAGTTGAGTCTTTTTTTTCCACTCGAGTTCTAGGTAACATGTCCAAGTTATTAGAACATGAAAACACATGTATTATCCAGAAGTATGGTCATGATTAGTCCCAAGCCTAGAACCTAAGATACAAGCGGGAGCCTTTAAGTAATGTGCATGAGTTATATAATGGAATGCAATATAAATAAAAATATTATATAAAAAACACAAAAAATAAAATAGAAAGGGTTGCAACACATGACCTATCTTCATTCTAGAAAAGATTAGAGACAAAAAAGAAGCATTTTCACAAACACTCACCCTTGGAAGAACACAATCACCTCATTGATGAATGCTGAAAAAATTCACTTTGAATGGAAAATCCTTTGAATCCTAAGGACTCTTGAAATTATGAGCCTTTAATTCAAAATTTGAACACTCCAAATCAAGAATTATAGAGGGAAAAATAAAATATAAATGCTAACCCTCCACCTTCAAATTATAACATTCAAATCATGATTGAAATTCTTTGGGATCATAGCATTCAAATCACGATTGAAATTGGTAATTTGATATATGTGAGTGTTTTTTTAGACAAGGAGACACTTTCCATTGCTTGCTTGGCGAAGTTCAATTAACTCTATCATTAACACTATTTGAAATGTGCATCGATCATTATATAACATCACTTTTTATAAGAAGTAAATAAAACAATAGTACACAATTCTACTTATTGGAAGGTGCATAAATTAATAATAATAAAATGCAATTTTTTGAGCTCTTCTTAGACCTTAACATTTGGTCATAATAAAATTTAAGGCCCTATATAAATTTTTTTATTGATGCCCATTAATAAAATTTGAGTCCCTATCTAAAAAAATTATTGGAAGGTGCATAAATTAATAATAATAAAATGCATTAATAAAATTTGAGGCCCTATCGAAAAAAATTATTGGAAGGTGCATAAATTAATAATAATAAAATGCAATTTTTTGAGCTCTTCCTAGACCTTAACATTTGGTCATAATAACATTTAAGGCCCTATCTACAAAAAATATTGATGCCCACTAATAAAATTTGAGGCCCTATCTAAAAAATATTATTGATTGCCATTAAGGTACTAAGGAAGTGACCTTTCTAAACTTTAATAAGAAAATTGTATTAAAAACCAACATAAATAGGAAAAGTTATTTGCTATTGTATGTTGTTCATCATTTGAAATTATTGATGCCCATTAAGGTACTAAGGAAGTGACCTTTCTAAACTTTAATAACAAAATTGTATTAAAAACCATTCCTAAACTTTAAAAAGAAAATTGTATTAAAAACCAGCATAAATAGGAAAATTTATTTGCTATTGTATGTTGTTCATCATTTGAAATTATTGCTGCCCATTAAGGTACTAAGGAAGCGACCTTTCTAAACTTTAATGAGAAAATTGTATTGAAAACCAACATAAATAGGAAAAGTTATTTGCTACTGTATGTTGCTCATCATTTGAAATTATTGATGCCCATTGAGGTACTAAGGAAGCGACCTTTCTAAACTTTAATAATAAAATTGTATTAAAAACTATTCCTAAACTTTAATAAGAAAATTGTATTAAAAACCAGCATAAATAGGAAAAGTTATTTGCTATTGTATGTTCATCATTTGAAATTATTGATGCCCATTAAGGTACTAAGGAAGCGACCTTTCTAAACTTTAATAAGAAAAATGTATTAAAAACCAACATAAATAAGAAAAGTTATTTGCTATTGTATGTTTATCATTTGAAGGAAACCCTTGTCAATTGTATGTTTATCATTTGAAGGAAACCCTTGTCCTTCATCATTTGAAGGAAACCCTTAACTATTATTGAAAAAACCATAAAAATAATGTCCTACATGCTCTCTCTCTTCCCTTTCATTGGTGTATGTATATGTTTTTTTGAAATTTATATTAAAAAATGATTATTTATTATAAAATTATACATGTATATTATTTTATTAAAAAGTTGTTTTAAAACAAAATGTTTAATTATTATCTATATGTCTTTTCCTTTTCTATGAAATAATATTTATATGTCTTTTCTTTTTCTATGATGTAATATATGTGATTGAAAACATCATTTCAAAATTTATTAATATTTTGTTTTATCTTAATTTAAATTAATATAAATTCTTTATAAAATAATATTATTAATAAATTTATAATTATCTTAATAAAAAATTTAAATTTCACCTTTAAACATTAAAGCTTTGTTGTTTTAAACATTGATCATCCACTTTTTACAATTATAAAAAGCTTTGTTGTTTATACTCATTTCTAACCATTGTTCTACATAGTGTTATAACCATCAAACTTTTTTTAAAATCCTTTTAACTTAATCAAATATTAATGTTTTTAAATTAAATTACATAATTTGGATTAACTTTATGCTTAAATAAAAGTTGCACAAATAAATTATGTTCGTAAATTTTTTAACAATCTTTGGCTTGTTTAGCTATGAATAACTCTATATTGCATATATGTTTATATATTCAAAGTGAGAACACTATACCAGAGGATAATGAAGCTAGAATCTCATTAAGGACAAAATTGTGAACATACAAAGAACAAAATGTGAACGACTAAGCAAAAATTTAAAATAAAAAAGTTGGATTGGGTAGAGTGCTACCAAAGAAGTTGGGTCTTTAATCAACAAGACTACTAAGGTAAAAGTTCTCAATTCTCCTAATTTCATCATCATACAAATCATACAAATGGATGTGGTTAGAATTCTTCAGTACTTAGGAAGTTGTTCATAATCATGATTTTTCAGTCAATGATTATCTTGGAATAATCATAAGGTTTATTCAATTTTTTCATATATAGTCATTGTTGTTTCCTGTGGAAATTACTTTTCCTTATATGATAAATTCTATTAAATCATTTCGTAAATGGTCATTGGTGTTACCTTCCCAGTCCTATCCTTTCCTTTATGTTCGATATTCTAAGCCATAGATCGAGTGCATAGAGAAAATAACCTCTTGATTGAACGAACTACTAACTGTGTATATACTGGCAAGCAGTTTGTGCTCACCACCCAAACAGCCTAGGCTTATCCATTATCAGAAATACAAGGGAGACATCATTTGTTTGGGCATGACCTCACAAAGATAGACAAGCAATTATATCTTGGGCAGGAACCCCAAGTACTAAGTGAGGAACAAGCTCAGCTGGATGCAAACCGTGACACTGATTCAAGCATGTCGGATCACACTGAAAAACTGGGGAAGGAAAATTACACTTTGATTAAACTGATCCAACAAGTCTAAGGTTGTAAAAGAGGTCTTTCCAAATAGGTCTTTCTTTATGTTATCACAATACTAGAGGGATCCGTCCCCACAGGGAACAACCTATACAAACTATTTCCTTACATGTATGAATGATTATTGCCTCTCATAATAAATCTTCTATTCCATATCTATATGTCCTCATTATGTTTGGCTCGATCATCGTTCCTACTATTTTCTAGGCACATCAACTTCAAAATAAATAACAAGAAAAATAACTGCAAAACAGCTAGTCCCTGCTTTAGAATTATAAAAATATTTTATCTAATTAATTAATAAATAAAATAAAAACATTTTAGTAAAAAAAATTGTCTACATTGTATTTTAAAAAAAATATTTATTATATATAAAAATTTGGAATAGCTATTTTATAAATTTTCAATATTATAATTTGGAATAGCTATTTTATAAATTTTCAATATTATATTGAATTTAAATTATTATTGTTACTTTGAAAATTAATGATGCTACAAGGTTATAAAGTTATAATACTAAACATTTTTAATATATTAAGCATTACCACTATACTAAATTATAAAGTTATAACATTAAACATTTTTAATACATTAAACATAGTTACTTTTTTCATATGTAAATTAAAAAAAATAAAAAAAAATTAAATATTTTTATGTATAAAATTTAAAAGGATTTTATGTATGAAGTTATAAAAATTGTAAGTGTATAAGATTAATGCATTAAATAGTTGTAATTAAATAATTTGACCATTAAATAAATCTAATTGTTTTAAAAGTTGTTTATCAAAGCGCGGAAATTAATCTCCACCAAATATTTTGATGTCTAAAATCAATTTAAAAAACATAGCAAAGGTGATGTGATGACACTAATTGTCCAAAATCAAAAGTATTTGCAGTCTACTAAAATTTTAGCTTTCTCTTTCACTCTTTGTGTCATGTGAACTACATTTGTACGCGTGTAGGTCGTAGAAAGTTATATATATATATATATAATTATTTCATAATAATAAAAAAAAAAATTTATTTTCGTATTATTTTTAGATTTGAGAATATTGTAGTAATAATTTTTAGATTGTGTAAGAATTTTTAGATTTTAGTGGATATTCTATTTATTATTTTATATTTAAATTTTTAATAAATATGAGCCATCTTCTCATGGAAATATGGACGGTTGTTCTATAGTGGAAATGAAAATGAAAGGTTTTAATTGAAGAGATAAGGCATCTTTATATATAATTTGACACATCTAAGTTGATAAAAAAATTTGTATTTTAAATGTTTTAAGAATTTGAAACAATTATATCATCCTCATGAATCAGTTTTTTAAATATATGAAATAGTTTTTTAGTAGTTATTATTGTGAAAGTTTGGCAATATAAATTTTATTATTGAATATATAGTTCTTATATATTTTTATTACATTTATATTATAAAATCTAATCATTAATATCTTGCAATTAAAAAAATATATACAATTTTTTATATTTTTTTCATAATTTTATAATTAAACCAATTAAAAAAAAAATCTAATACAAATTTAATCCAATCATCAAAGTGTGGATGATACAAATTTCAAAATCATTAAATCCATTGATAAAAGCTTTCACCATTTTCAAAGCGATAATCAAATGGTAACATGCTATACGAAATGAAATACGAGGTTCATTGACATTTTCTACATTCACACGGGTGGCCAACCAATCTTTACTACAACACGAAAAACAGGACACACAGTGAAGGTATCAAGCTTTTAGACTATGGCTATGTATTAATTTGAGGGAATTTTTTAAATAAAATATTTTTTAAATACTTTTTAAAAACTAAATGTCACCTCCAACCAGGGGTATTTAGTCAAATCAACCCTTACAATCAATAACAAAATAGTATTTTCTAATTTCAAAAATTAAAAATACATTTTATTATTAAAAAAAATTAAAATTAATAGTTATTTTTTACATAACATTAAATAAAACAACTATTGAATTGATAAAATTAAGAAAAGGTCAAATTAATTTTGACAATGAACCCATTGCTATAATCCCTGCCTTGGAAGGGACTAAAAAGTAAATAAAGGGAAGCCAATTGCCAATTGCTTAAAACTATTTTAATGATATACCACCCGTCCTATTTTGAAGACGCAATAGCCAGGGAAAATGTGTAACTTGCATCCCCTAGGCCACCGTATGGCACGTACAACAGACATGTATACCAAAATCACTTATGGAAATAGGTGGAGTTGCATGAAACAGTTAAGTACGAGTGCCATGCCATGGCCATGCATATACCTCACAACCCATAGCAGCGAAGAACAAATAGAGTTAATACGAAATTAAAAAATGAGATGGATAGAACGTGAACCAGTTAAGCGTGGCAAAGGAGGAGCAGACGGGCGTGGAGAACTCCACCTAGGTTCCATCCACATCATTTCTCTGGTGATTAGTAGTGAACAAATTCTCTGAATTCTCTTGCTAAAGACGATTTATAGTCCTTCATCTTAAGCAACTAATGTAGGGGGACGCCCCTTCTTTAATTTTGAAACAAATCGTTCTTTGTATTATTATCAAAGGGCTGGGCCTCATGATCAGAGGATGACCATCGAATAATGCCACTAATTGTGCATATTAAGGTAAGGCACACATCGATTTTCTATTATATCTATGTTTTTTTTGGTATCACTATTCTCTTGGTCAATCGGCTTCCTACATGAATTTTAGAATTTCAGAACCAAAGTCTGTGAATGGACAAGCAATGGAAGCGCCTCTCGGTGTTGGGAAAATAATTGGTGGAATCAGAGTCCAAATTTATTTTGTTAACTTCATGAATTTCAACCATGAGGCTGTTTAGTAAAATACTTTTTTCTAACAATTTCCTTAAGTTTGTTGTTTCACTAGATTGATTGTTGTCCAAATTAATTACACAAAATAATTGCATATCTTCTACAAAATGTTGAATTCCTAACAATGCTAGCTGGATGTCGACCCATCATCAATTTCAATCTATTGGCCTCTTGGCTACCAGATCGACAAAGACTGATATTTGACCTTAGATGGGTTCCATGCAAAATCAAGATTGGTGGTCGACTGTTAGAGATCCTGTTCATGTCTAAGGTTGGGAGCAAGATTTTAAAACCGTTTGAAGATAACTACAAATTGTATCCTTCAACATCAATTTTAATCCCTTGCTACAGTAAATGCCATTACATCACGATTCACAAGTCGTAAACTTGGATGAAATGAATGTTGTGCTCTATGGAGGCTATGAAGACTCGGGCTTGAACATGCTAACAAAGAGTTTTTTTATAACCTAGGTCTAAGACAAAAGAAAGAAGAAATACATCCAAGGTATATAAGTAATATAATATGGCGGATTGTAGATTCTCTTTAAATCTTACAAGAGCTTCCGAGAATAATTAAAAAATGATAACATTAAGCTAGCTATATATTCAACAAAAGCACGGTCGATGAGGAGTATGTAAATAAACCAAGTAGAACTGGTCATCGATATGGCTGGCAGAAGACTTGGTATCAAACAAAACTTCTGATAAGAATACAAAATACTGCATACAGTGGTCGGCATTACTACCAATGGTAACAATATTCATGAGAGTTACGCCATTTAGACCATAGTAAAAGAAAACTGCACATGTGGTAGAAAGATATATAGTACAAAGAAAGGCTTGTTAAACTCCAACTTCATAGTCAAAGGAGGCCGACAATAATCTCTCAGATTTCACCTGAGAATAACTCCGAGAGTTCATCTAAGAATATCAAACCTTAACACTTTAAAAGGGTCTTAACTACTATTTGAGGCTGCCACATTTGTATACCATCTCCCAAATCCTATCCTCGAAGCTCTGAGTCCAATGGTCGAGCAAACCACAAGCCAATATGTTGTGCATAATGCATCAACACTTTAAACAAGGTAAACCACTACAATAACTGCTCACTGATTAAGAGCCTCAAAACCCTGCTGTTTATTGGTATCAACACATGCAAGCCAACATCCAAAAATTTCAATTAATATAATAAGTATTTATCACATAGACTATCTCATTTTCGTTACATTTTATTCCAATTTCATTACACAACCATCAAATTCCCTTCCAATTTCATTATATAGTTATCAAATTGAGAAATGGAACCATATATGACTTCTTGATGGTTTGAACTGCAACAAAATAGAGGCATTTTAATCATATCCTAAACTTTTAATACTTGACATTTATGCAGATTGATATTAATGCATTATAATCGTATCCTAAATGTCGATCGAGTATGAGTCCCATTTAAATATTTAATGAATTACAGATTGAAAACAACATTCCTAGATTCATAAGTATCAAATATTTTTGGAATGTAAACTATTTCGCCAATTTCTAAAAGTTTGAGGGCGTTTCCAGGTTTCAATTTTTTTTTGCAGGCATGTTTGGCCCCTCTTAGTTTCTGTCTATTAGACGCAAATAAATCTCTTCTTAGAGGCAAAGAAATATATTCTTTCATCATTATGCCGTAAGGCGTCTTAATTCAACTCCTAGGGGTGGAGTAGGGGCAGTAGAATTTATAAAAAAGATATTGATTATACTGTGGATATTCTTCATTTAGCTCATGATCGGAGCATTGAGATTTAATGAAATAACTCATGGGCATGTTTAAATCCAATGGTCACTCATAATTTTATAAAAAAATAGGGTTATTACAGATGGTTGGCAGTTTCAAATAAATGTTGCCACTACACGGATGGTTGGTTATACTCTTCATCAACCACAGACTAGACAATAATGTAAAGGGTAAGTGCTGCTTGTAACGCTTCTCTGTTCAGCATCCACTTACCATTCAAATGATTCAAAGGCCTCTCCACTCTCAGTCGCTCCACTGCCCCTCTAACCATTTTTGATTCACCTAATTGTTTACATTTTATTTTTAGGCGGTGTTTTTCCATCTCATGTTCTACACAACTATTGAGGGATTTTCTTTGTCATCAAAGAAAGCGGAATGCAATTGTAATGCAAAAAGACTGTGAATTAAGAAACGGGTTACAGAAAGATTGATTTCACTGCTTACGAAAGGAGTTGTATTGTAAGGCCTCTCTCATATCCAGAGGAGGCATGGCGTCAAACGGATAGCCTCAGGTGTTCCCTCACGCCAGAAATGAAAAATAATGTCTTATTCTTGGCGGAGGGGAAGAAAAATCCAGGGGCACAGGATCAGTAGAAGATTTCACTGTCGAAGCTGAATTTGGGAGATGATCCAGAGCTGTCAACGACGCTTTCCCATCTGAGTTTGAAAGCAACCAAATCCTGGAAGCCAAAGTTGGATATGATTAACGAGCTCCGGTCAAAGCTTGGATGGTAGCATCAATATTTCCATTCAACGAAAAGAATTATTGATCACAGTGAGTCAGGTTTCCCTGGGAGAACAAAGATAAATCCTCTCTATTGATCTCTCAAAGAACCTGTAGCGGTCGTCTCAACAGATTCGGTCCACGCCAAATTTGTGAAGTGGTTTTTCAATTACAGAAAGCCTCTTATCTATTCAGCTAGGGGCATTTATTGATTCTTTCATTATTATTATAGATATGTATAATGGCCATGGTTGTGCGCTACAGTGTTCTTTCATTATTATTCCAATGTTTGTCGAAATCCGCACTCGACCTTCAGTATTTGTGCAATATTGGTGCTGGAATCGAGAAGATGTTTGAAGTTGTTAAATATCCCTAAGGATTTTCGAAATGTCATGGATATCTGGCTTGAATTTGCGATTTTCGTCTGAAGTTTGGTTTTCTGAACTCCTTGTACATGGCATTTGAGTTATTTATTTTTGTAGCATACTCTTTTTTTGAAGGACATTTTATGTTGGAAACATTATGTTAACTTTTATTGTAAAGTTTTAATGTTGGACGAGTGTCCAAAGATGACTGTAATTTGCACAATATTTTATTATTTAATAAATCAAATAGGAGACAAACACCTAAGGACACTGAAAGAGTGTTTACTCACCCACTAGGTAGAATGGAATCTAGGGTAGAAGGTAATGCACAAATGGCAGCATCATGATTCAACTAACTAGCTGTTGGTATGGGACAACTCCCTTGAAATGTGGTCATAGTGCCCTCGAAGGTGGGTGTGGAGCTTGAGGCTCATTTATTCTGAAATTGACCACTCAAGACCTAGGCAATCTATAAAAGAGCCGTTGAATTGTGAACTGAGGTTCATCACTTTTCCTAACGAGAAAATTTACCTTGGGGTTTTGCTGTGCTTGCACCCAAGAGATTCAATGAGGGGATATGCTGAGTTTTTGATCATGGAGTAAGTCTCCCTATTATATTGTTGAGTGCAGAGTTTTACTATTGAGTGCTGAAGATATTCTAACAAGTGCTGAAGTTGAATGCCTTGCTTCTACCTAGAATCTTCTACCTAGTGGTTCAGTGAACACGCTCGGGGGTCCAAAGGAGGCAAGTAGATTAGCTGATTCTTCTCGAGAAGGTTGAGAGAAATAGGCCACCTTGGGTGTTTGTCGACCCTATCTTCATTTACAGGTTCTACTTTTCTTTTCAAATTCTAAGCAGTTAAAGTTTCTATCTGCAAATTATCGATTTATTGATATCAAGGTTATTATTAAACAAATGCATCTATTTTAGTTTTTGACTTAAATAGGATTCTGTATAGTAATGATTATGTAAGATTAAATGAATAAAATATTTCTCTGTATTTTTCCCCATGCTAATGGTTCTGCATCGTACTCTAGTACATAGAAGAAATTAAGGTAGATAAATTGATAGGCAGATTGCCAAGCGAATGAGGAGATCAACCCTGTTATATTTCGTTAGTTTTTCCTACCATTAATATTCTGTATCAAATAACACAATTCTATGTCTTTCTCTTATCATTCTTTTTATTAGTTAAATGTTTCAGGTTCACTGTATTTCTTTCATTAGGAGGTATTGAATTTACCAGCTGCAAAAACATTTATTTTCTAAGTATACAGTACTGTTATCTCTTACTGTTAGTAAGTATATTTATCATGAAAATAAACAGTTTTCATATCTAAGTATAGAAATTATCTTTATGTTATACAGTATTTAGGAAATTATAATAGCCGTAAATTAGATAGCATCATCAAACATTTGATCTAATTTCTATTCTGACAGTAATAGATTAGTCTAGGGTTTACGGTATTTTCATGTCATCTTTCTAACTTTTGCAGCAGTTTCTATTTTCCATTCCTATTTAATATTTGGTGCAAAAATATCCGTAGTATCTAGTATTTTAGATTTGGAAGACAAGAATCGGCCAAACTCTTAACATATCATAAGAATCTCATAAACATAAATTATAACAGTTTTGTCAAACATTCTAAACACTCGGCATAAACCCTAAAAAACTTAACCATCGTTTTCACTATCATTTCTTTATGCAACGAAGCTATTAAGGAATTTTGTAAAACAATATCAAAGATGGTGAGATCACATTTATTTTTATGGTCAATTGACCAAGGGTAAATACCCTCTCGGCGAAAATCCTTGGCACATATTCAAATAAAAAAAGGCTCTGGTACTAATCCTTTAGTTAGGGTTGGAACCATCAAGTGCACAAGCATTGTTACGAATTTAAGTCTGGACATCTTCTTAACTAGTGGCCAAGCCACCTAGGTAATCTTTTATATATATTTTAAAAACACAGAACTGCACCATTAGTGTATGTAAAATCGTAACATTGTAATTTCAGTAATACATCCAAGGGTTCATCCCTTAAGTCCAATACATATAAGTAAATGCCAAAACCAAACACGGCTAGGCCGGTTTGCAGAACAAGATGAGGAATTCATCCTCTGTCCCAAAACATAAACATTATAAATTATTACATTATGGTTAAATGATGCCAGGACCAAGCATCAAACTCTTGACGAGCAATAGACATTGGAAAACCATGCCAAGGAACCTGCAGGGAGATTGCACCACTGAGGCTTACCAGGTGGAGCGAGCAAGTATATTCCCACCAAACATCTACCTCTACAATTCTTTAACTCTACCAATACCTTCCATAGCAATGTCAAGAGGTTAAAACTCTCTCAAAAAGAAGAAAACACACAGTTTTAACGTTAAATAATTACAAAATAACTCTCCATTGAGTTCAAACACTTTACCTTGCATTTCAGAAACACGAAGTTTGGATGCCAACATCAATGAAGTCACGATCATCTAGTAGTCGCAACAGAGGAAGGTTCAAATGCCAGGAACTCACCGATTTCTTTCATTCAAGACTTAATACCACTGGTTCAATTTTTGAACCCTAAACATAACAGAAAACCCCGAGAACTATCCCTATAAATGCACAGCGAATGCTGCTGGGTGAGTAACACTCAAACCTCATTTAAAAATAACCTGAACTCATCAAGATTCCGCGAGAGGTCTCACCATTGAACACGAGGAAGGAGTCCTCAAGCATTCAGTCATCAAAATCTACAACTAGGTAGATGGTCGGCCTCTTTCTCGGCCTTGTATTTTTCCAAATGAATGCAAAGGAGCAATACCAGCGAAGACATAGTAAGTGCAGTCAAGGTTTAAGACCTAAAACTGAGGTAGATCTAAATCAATGGTTGTGATCGAGCCAGCTTAACACCACAACTTATGATGTATTGGTACGATAAAAGTTCCATTGATAATGCTACCAACTCAGAGTCCAGCTCGGAGGTAAAATCACCGAGATATCTTCACACAGCTCGACATGCCAACAGTGTTCACACAAGATCTTCATGTAGCACCTATTACTTGGACAACCAGCGGGACATTCCACTGAAGATTTGGATGGAAGCTTTAATGATGAGTTCAGTCACGTTATCAACAACTAGTCCCGGACTGCAGAGAAGTTAAGATCTGTCAACCTCCATCTTTAACACATTGGCACGATTTACATAGTGTAAATGCTCACATTATAAAGGTTATTTTCGTTATTTGCATAGTATGGGATTTAGGGTTTTGTATGATACCAACGTTTCATAATATTTCCATTGTATAGTTACAATCACATAGTTAGTATATGCAATTTTTTGTTTAGCATAGGTCGTATTATTATAAGGCATGTGGTATTAGTTAACTAGGATTGAAATCAATACATGTGCATCGTAACTTTATGATATCACTACCCGAATCACATTGATACACTATGTTAGTATATAGTATGAATTTTTAACGTGGAAATGTTCCAATCCCTTAGTTTCACCATTATTACATTAGAACATAAGTTATAGTGAAGGTTACACTACATCAAACCTTGTCACAATGATAAATACCATCACTTACTTATTGAAATATAAAAAGCTATCATAGATATTTCGATGACTCTAGCTAATGCATGCATTTAAATATAAAAGGACAACCCATAATAATATGACATAGATCAACATATCATCAAAACTTTCACATAATAAATAATCATGATTTGATAGTATCGCAATGGGAATGATAGCAGGATATTCATTGCATTTATACATTGTAATTTAACCCGTAATTAATAGTTTGCGTAGTATGTATTCTTTTTCCATTTCAATGTTACAATAGAAGGTTGGTGTCGGGTTAATAACAATGACTTTTGCATTCTATAGAAATTATTAAGTTAGTAATGTTGAGCTAGAAATTGAAGACTCATACCATCAATAAACATTCATGTACAGAAATACTTCTTGTTATCTTAATGCATTTTGAAGGCTAGCTAAAACACTTTTAGAATTTCTCGAAGAATAGGCATTGTTGTAATAACTCTTACCTGTCATTCTGCGAAAAAAAGAAGGAAATAGGATTCAAATGCTTTAGCTACATAGCTAAGTAAACCTCAGGGAACCCCGTAGGAACCCCTTCATCAACATTCAAAAGAAAACTATCAGTGATTATCACGAAAACTATACTGCAAGAGAATTCAAATACTGTTTAGAGAATTACCTTTTAACATAGAGGAACTCTCGTCATAATTTGTTTAAGAGATTTGCGAAGCATCATTATCGTTAAGTTGTTTTAGTTAAGCGAGTGATCCATTGTTTTGTTTTTGCAATTTGCAATTCCATCATTTAATGTTAAAGTCAATTTTTTTTAATATTTGTGAAATTTTTGGGATGTTACATGTGGTATCAGAGCGCGAGTTCAAACTTTAGGCCTTAAATTGGCTCACTTACGCAAAACAGAAAATGAAAATAAGAAAGTTTATGTTACTAACTTTTATCTTGTAATTATGTTTCTGCACATAACATACTGACCTTTAAATTGCATGTATGGAAATATCGGAGGAGTCAACAGAGGACAGATCTGCCTGTAATGAACTTATTAATAATAATAATCATGAAGGAATTTATGTTGAATTAAATAATCAGTCTTTCGAACTTCTACGTACTGTATAGGCTTTAAAATCTGAGTTATGAACTGTTAAAGAAGAGAATGAATAGATTTTGAAAGTACAGGAGGAGTTAAAACAGAATTTGAGGGAGAACTGTCATAATGATGAAAGAGGCAGAAAATTAGAAATGAAGTCTGATTCTGAAACAATGTTCCACAAACATAAACATAAGAAAGCAAGAAATGAAAGAAGGAATAGTTACTTATCATCTAAATCTGATCAAAGTAATAGTAACTCTGGCCAGGATAGCAGTGACAGTGATTGCTTCTCTAAAAGGAGAAAACATAGCATCATGAACAGATTACTGGAGAATTTAAAAAGATTAAGCCACCAACTCTTAATGGCGAAGGTGAAAAGGGTGAGACAGTTGAAGCATGGTTGTCTGGGATGAAGAAGTATTTTAATATTTATGACTACTCTTCTCAGTTAAAAACCAAGATGGCTATTTATAATCTGACCGAAAAGGTAGATATTTGGTGGAAGGATCTTAAAAGGATAAAGAGCATAAAGGAAAGAGATGTAACCTAGAGTATGTTTAAAAATTTATTTAAGAAAAAGTTCTTATCTAAACAGTACTTTGAAGATAAGTCAAAAGAGTTTTATGATTTAAAATTGGGTACTATGAACATGAAGGAGTTGTGCAGCAAGTTCCTTAGCTTGCTGAGGTATGTACCTTACATGATCGAAGAGAAGCCTAAGGTACAAAGGTTTCTAAGTTGTCTACCTTTCAACAAAAAAGACAGGATTGAATATGATAACCCTTCCACTCTAGAAGAGGCTATGAGGAAAGCTAAATCCTGTTTTGATCAAAACAGAAAAAGAGAAGGAACAACTGGTTGGAAGAGTAATAAGCCTAATCATTTTGATCACAAAAAGAAGATTTTTAATCAAAATTCTGGAAGTTTTAAGAAAAGTTTTAATAACATAAGTTTTCCAAGTAATAATAGTTACAGGAGTAATGCACCATAGAATTTTACTACTACAAGAAATGTACCTAATAACAATAACAACACCAGGTATGCTGAACAGAAACGACCTATGAAGTGTCTTGATTACGGCGGACCACATAAGAGAGCAGATTGCCCATGCAACAAAAGTACAGTCAACAACATTCATAGCATGCAAGCAGAACCAACAGTTGGTGATGTGGCAAGAGAAATGCCAAGGATAAATGCAGTGCTGGAAAATCGGCAAGCAAACTATCAAACGTCCATGGTTGAAATTGAAGGTATGATACAAAACCGATCTATTTCTATTTTGATAGATCTAGGTGCAAGTTTGAACTACATTTCACCTGAATTAGTGAAAAATTGCAAGTTAAGAATAGAAAATTTTGATAATTCTTGGTTTGTTCAGCTAGCAACATGCACTAAAAGAAAGGTTATAGACTTTGTTAAAAATTGTGATGTATTTTTGAATGAGCTAAAAACCCAAGTTAATCTGAATTTTTTACCCTTAGGGTCATATGACTTATTGATTGGCATGGATTGGCTTGAACAACATAGAGTAGTGCTTGATTGTTATGAGAAATATTTTATTTGTCTGAATAATGAAGGTACAACTTAAATGGTAAAGGGAATTCATAGGAATATTTCAGTAAGACAAATTTCTACATTACAAGTTAAGAGAGCTGCCAGAAAGGGCTGTAAAATGTTTGCTATTAATGTTATTAATGATGAGTGTTCATCTAAAGGAGATAAGTTAAAACTAGAGGATATTCCCATCCTTAGGGACTTTTCTGATGTATTCCCAGAAGAAATTCTAGGATTACCTCCGAAAAGGGAACTTGATTTCACCATTGAGTTAGTACCAGGTGCAGTACCAAACTCAAAGGCTCCTTACAGGATGAATATTTAGGAGTTAAATGAGTTAAAATCGTAGCTGAAAGAATTAATAGATAAAAACTACATAAGGCCAAGTGTGTCTCCTTGGGGAGCACCAGTAATTTTCGTTAAAAAGAAGGATGGTACCATGCGATTGTGCATCGATTACCGTCAGCTTAATAAAATGACAATTAAGAACCGATATCCCTTACCCTGCAAAGATGATCTATTTGATCAAGTACGCGGAGCATAGATATTCACTAAAATTGATTTAAGGTCTCGGTATCATTAGGTTAGAATAAAAGATGAAGACATATTCAAAACTGCATTCAGAACGCGATATGGACACTACGAGTTCGTAGTTATGCCTTTTGGGCTAACCAACGCACAGACAGTGTTCATGTGTTTAATGAACAATATTTTGTATAAATATTTGGATAAGTTTGTAGTTGTATTCATTGATGATATTCTGATTTATTCAAAAACTAAACAAAAGCATGACGAACATTTAAGAATAATTCTGCAAGTTTTAAGAGAACATCAGCTTTACGCTAAGTTTAGTAAATGTGATTTTTATAAAGATAAAATACAGTACTTAGGTCACATAATTTCTAAAGACAGAATTTCTATTGACCCTCACAAGATAAAAGAAATTAACGAGTGGCATGTCCGTAAAAATGTAACTGATGTTCGATCATTTATGGGAATAACAGGTTACTATCGAAAGTTTATCGAAGGGTTTTCAAGAATTGCGAACCCCATTACTTCTTTACAGAAGAAAGGGAAGAAATTTGTATGGGATCAAAAGTGTCAAGAAAGCTTTAATAAGTTAAAAGAATTATTAACCACTGCACCAATTTTAAAAAAATTTGATCCTAACAAAGACTTCGTTGTATGCACTGATGTGTGCAACAATGGACTTGGTGGGGTCTTAACGCAAGAAGGTCATGCTATTGCTTTTGAGTCTAGAAAGTTAAAAATCCATGAAAAGAATTATGCAACTTATGATCTTGAGTTGGAAGCTGTGATATATGCATTAAAAATGTGGCACCATCACTTGATTGGAAGAAAGTTTATACTAATAACAGATAATAAGGGTTTATAGTATTTATTGGATCAAACAAATCTTAATGCAAGGAAAGCTAGATGGCTAGCTTTCCTTAGCGAGTATGATTTCAAGAGTCATCACATTAAAGGGAAAGAAAACAAAGTTGCTGATGCCTTGAGCCAAAACGCCAAATTAAGTTTTTTGGAAGCAATTAGGATGTTTAAGATAGATCTGGAAAATCAGATCGAAGAAGGATTTAAGCAACATGAAAATTATCAAAAATGCTTTGTAAAGTTTCTAAAAATGTATCTAAAAATTTAATAACAGATTACAGCATTAATAAAAAAGCCTTAATGACTTATAAAAACCGAATTTATGTACCAAATGTGTCAAAGGTTAAGTTGTTAATTTTGGATGAAGTTCATAAGAGTCCTTATTCAGGACATCTAGGTTATCAGAAAATGATAACTATGTTAAGGAAGGATTATTTTTTGGCCCAACATGAAGAATGAAGTGGCTGAATATATAGCTAGATGGTTTGAATATCAAACCATTAAGGCTAAACATCAACATCTGGCTGGACTATTGCAGCCATTGCCAATTCCAGAATGGAAATGGGAGATTATAAGTATTGATTTTATTACAGGTTTGCCTAAAAACCATAAATATAATGACTCCATAATGGTGGTTGTGGACAAGTTAAGTAAGGATGCTCATTTTATTCCTGTTAAAACCACTTTTAAAGCTTCTAACATTGCAGATGTATTTATGAAGCAAATCTTTCGCTTGCATGGAATTCCAAAGGTAATTATTTCTGACCGAGACTCTAAGTTCACTGAAAATTTTTGGACAACACTATTTAAAGGTTTAAATACTAAACTAAATTTCAGCACTTCTTTCCACCCACAAACTGATGGTCAAACAGAAAGGGTAAACCAGATTTTAGAAAACATGCTAAGAATGTATGTCAAACATCAACCATCTAAGTGGGAAGATTATCTACAGTTAGCAGAATTTGCATACAATAATCATTATCAAGCATCTGCTAGGTTAAGTCCATTTGAGATTTTGTATGGAAGAAAATGTTGTACTCCTATTTCTCAGGATAACCCTGTAGACAGATTAATACTAGGACTAGATTTATTGAAAGAAATGGAGCTAACCATGAAACAGGTTCAAGGTAACTTAAACGTTGCCCAAGATCAGCAGAAAAGTTATGTAGATTTGAAATGCACTGAAAGAGAATTTCAGGTGGGAGACCATGTTTTTATAAAGGTAAAACCCAAGAAAATTTCTTTGAAGCTTGGGAGTTGTGCTAAACTAGCACCAACGTATTGTGGACCATTCAAAATCTTATCAAGGATTGGATTTGTTGCATTTCAATTGGCATTGCCATATAATTTAAAAATCCACAATGTTTTTCACATTTCCTTTTTAAAGAAGTATGTGCACGATGCTACTCATGTACTGAATTGGAATGACATACAAGTGAAGCCCGAAGGAGATTTTTAGGTGGAACCGGACTGTATTCTCGACCGGAGGGAAATTATGTTTCGAAATCGCACCATAGAGCAGGTAAAGGTGCAATGGAAGCACCTTTGCTCTGATGAAGCTACTTGGGAACTGGAAGGTAATATGCGGGTAGCATATCCAGTTCTGTTCCATGAGGAATCTATTGAAGAATAAGAAACATCGAGGACGATGCTGAGCTTAAGTGGGGGTGTTTGTCACATACCCTTTTTGCTAAAGGACATTTTATGTTGGAAACATTATGTTAAATTTTATTGTAAAGTTGTTATGTTGGACAAGTGTCCTACTAACCTGTATTTATTTCATGTTGGTTCTAGGTTTCCAATAATCTATCCCTTAACAAAATAATCAATTTGAGAAAACATATAGTTGTACATGGATAGCAAGTCATCATAAATATTGAACAAATAAAACTACAACTATTACTCATTGTTTCCCACGTCTATCTTAGTAGAAATTACTGAAATAAGAGGTATATATAAAAGGTACTCATGCATTTTCATCATATGTATTAACTGATTAATATTCACATGTATACCTTTTTTTTTTTTTAAAGTAATTATAACCATTTTCCTTTTGTTGCAGTTATATGTAAGGGTACGAGCATGCTTCAATGTCACAAAAATCGTATTATAATTACTTATCCTATACAATTACATACTAGAATGAAATTGATTAGCAAGGAGACTATTAACACTTTTTCTCCTTTGTAATCTCACAATTTCCTAGTCATAGAAAACTTCACACCAATTAAAGTTAATTTCTTTGTTTAAAAGAAACCAGACATCTTAGTCTAGCCAAACTATACTTCTTATGGAATATTAATTTAGCATATGTAACTCACTTATAGTTGATACCTCAGTAAAACAACATCTTAACATCACATAATCATGCTTCCCTCATAACAAGAAATATTAAATTCACAATGGCTCCTCCTGCAGCATGCACCTTTACAGATTTTACTACTAAGGTCAACATCATTATAAATTAATAAAGTTTCTTATTTAAGATAAGTCATATGTAAATGGAACTTGATCTTTTCTTACGTAGTTCAAAACCCAAGACTGACCCAAACTATCAAATCTTTAATGGACCTTTTAACATATAGACTTACTTTTGATCTGAACTTAATGGATCTTTTAATAGATCTAAGTTGCTTACATTTCCCATCTAAATTTCATATTTGGAAATCTAGACTACTGGTCAATCAAGTTTACTTAGTTATCTAAGGTCAACCAAATTAGGAGACTTCCTTAGCCTATAAACTTCACTTTGAAATAGCTAGGATAACTTCTAGTACGTGCTTTTACTCTACTTACAACTACCCATTTCATAAGGACTTAACTCCCATAGTCTAACTTTTTAAAGTAAATTTTTGACCTTATAGAGTATGAAATACATTGTAGAGTATGTCGAGATATTCATCGTTTAGTATTTATTAATAGAAGATCATTCAATTACATAAAGAGACGTATGCGATGTATGTTTACAAATAGACACTACTAAGCCATTATAATGCTCCAGCGAAATGGAACATACTTACTTGCAATTTCCAAAATGTCATGTTGCTTACCTCTTGCCGATCCTTGGAAATGAAGTTTTATGTTTGCGTCTTATAGAATGGAGTTCCTTTCCTAGCTTGACAAACTTGTTTTTGTTTTCCCCTATTGAGCCCAATAAGCCCGATTGTTTGCAACCTGTGCTCTAATACCATATGTGACATCTCCAAATAAAATGAGTTAGTAAATTTGGTAAAATTTAAAAAATTTCTTCCATTATATAATTAACGAAATAAATGTATTGCCATAACGTCAATGGTCTCTGCAAAGAAATGTACTTGTGGGAGGAATAAAATTCCGACATGCTTCCATAAATAAAACGACAATACAAAATGATTATTATACCCCCATGTTACACAGCATACGCCAAACAATGATATATTTTAAATAGCAACCATAATCAATTACCAAGAATTTCATTTGACACAAAATAACCATATACATAACAACATCACCATTAAAATCATACATATGAATGAGACAAGATATACTGTTGTTCACCCCATCCTTGGGCTACGTCCACAAAACCATCATATCTTTATTCATCAATAAAGAAGGATTCTGCAAGGCAACTTTTACAATCTTTGCATTTTCACTTTCTCCAGCTTTTCTATCAACCAGATTTAAAAGTGATTTTAAAAGCAACTTGAACATAGATGAATTACCATATCCTTTTCCTCACTAAGAATTCTAGTCAGCATAACACTTTCTTTAGCAATACAATCATAATATAAGGGGCTTCAACCCTTATACTATCCCCTCCAATGCATACTATGTAAGTCAAGTTGAAGCTTTCTATAATAACAATAAAATTTATGACCCTTTATCGATTATAAAATTCATTTTAACATAAGGATTAGTATGAGGGTTTTAACCTCTTCACCCCTTTCACATAAAATACTTACAGGTCGAATCCTCTTAAATATTTCACCTATCGACCATAAATAACTTAACAAAAACTAATTACCATCAGAAGAAAAAATAGAGTTTTCCTACTTAACAACAGCACAAAACATTCCTTTCCAAAAATGCGAGCTCTAGCATCGATTCTCACTGGGGAGGGATCGCCCTGATCTATTCATATAAAAAATACAAAACCTCACATAGACATCTATGAATAACCGGGTTCAAGGTTCGATTCGTCAATTGATTTATAAGTTTATATATCAATTTATAAATGAAGGTACTGTCCAAATCACACAGGCAGAGTACATACTAATGTATCTACAATATTTACTGGGGTAGTTCCAGATCGCATCATTATGATCTCAACATATATATATATATAAGCCTATATATATAATTTAGTGTGCTGTCCAAATCGCATAGGCAGAATATATAAATATGTAACTAAAATATTTTAATGAATACTGGGGGTTTATCTCTAGACAATGATCTAGAGAAGAGACTTTGATATGAAAACAGAGCTATCGTTCCCTCCAGGTATAAGCAAATATAAGAGACCACAGTTTCACACAATAACAATCAATGGAAAGTTACAACTGCATTTTCATATATCTCTGAAGGTCTACGAATTCAGGAAGGAGAACATTTGTTTTCAGGCATAAGCAAGAAATGACATAGATCATGCTCTCAGTATGGCAATACATATCCGAAAATATATTATGATTTTCAAGCAGAACTATCCTCCACTATAAGCAAAGAAAAATGGTCTTGCTCAGCAAAGCAATACAGTAATGAACAGAGTTAAAATTTCGAGTCCAAACATGAATTAGCAGGGCAGGTTTGGACCCTTTGCGGCCGTCATAACTCCTTCCTGTGCACACAACATGCATCTATACATAATACATATATAAACTCAATATAAAAACCAAACACGAATTAGTAGGGCAGGTTCAGATGCTTTATGGCCATCCTAACTCCTTCGATCTACCTAACACCAAACATAAGAGTTATATAACCCAAAAAATGTTTCACGCCCTAACACAAACTTACCCAAAAGGAGATTGGCTCTAACTCAGAATAGGGAACTCACTCGTGCCCTTTATCGCACAACAAGCAATAATAACTTGCTAGACAACAACTAGAATCAGGCCCTTTCACTATGCTGTTGTTGCAGTAAATAATACATTCGCCAACCGGAAAAGGTAAACAATATACAAATCTCTGCTATCAGTCGAACAGTTCAATATCCGGCTCTATTTTAAACCAAAGGTCAGAAGACCTAGCAGTATCAGATCTTAAGAAGAGATCGGTATCCACATAGCTCTCTAATTAAAAATCACATGCAGAAATCCATGATGTGGATCCTTCTCCTCCGAGAGCGATCCCAATATTCAAACTCAGATTCAAAAAGAAAACAGTCAACAATCCGCATTGGGTTGATCCTTCTCCATCGAGAGCGATCCTCAATATTGAAGCATAGATTCAATAAAAGAAAATGCAGTTAATTCATGCCACTCAATACAGCCTACAGACATTAATCTATGAGAGGAAGCATTCTAATGATGATCCGTCCAGTCGATAACAAGGTCAGGGATTTCCTCGATTAGCTCTTCTAAAAACTAAAACTCCATAAAAGTCTCGATCATATATCGATCCCTACCCGCTTCCTCACGCATAGGTACCACGATACATAAATTAAATCTGGGATCAAGCTCCGTAGCTATCCCCTCCTTAGATGTTTTTCCAAAAATCCCCCCCTGCCCACCATGGTAACCCCCTTCTTATTTCCTTGGAATTCCCACCGCCCAAGTGCAAAAATGGATCCAAACAATCTACCTTGCATTAAGGAAACAAGTGTCAGCTTTGTTTAAGTTTTTGGTGTTCCATTAGAGAGGCAACTTCGCTTAAATATCTCCACAAGCTCCTCCATAACGCACACATAACCAGGAGTGACCCAAGTCGGCACTTATTGAAATCCCCTATTTTTATGGGGTGCTGTCGCAAGACATAACTCCTTCGTGTAAGTGGTCGATGATCACAACGTTAGATAACTCGAGAAGTAAAAGGATAAACATATGGGAGAAACCTCCTCGATTTGTTTTTTCCAAGATAAGGATCAATGAATAGGAAATTCAATCCTAACTAAGCTTCACTATCTTACCCACCCCATTCACCGGGGTTTCCTCGGTGGAAAACCTTAGTTAAAAGGTTCTATATCTTAGGAAAGTCCATGGATATTTATGGATATTTTATTCCATACCCTTTTCTTATTCCATACCCTATTGCTATAAATCTAATCAATACAAGTATGCGGTAATCTTAATATGATAGTTGTTCGTTGATATATATATATATATATCATACTAAGTCATGTTGGTGTCATGATACTTTTCTAGGAAAATATGCCTCTTTCACCTTCTTAGTTATGTCAATCATTTCTTGTTTATCTTTGGCTAGGTTATAACATCTATACCCTAACACATATAAGTGTATACTAAAATTTAGGCTCAAGGATATGTCATTTTAGATAATGCTCATCAATTTCATCTTTTCCCCTTTTCCACCTTTTCAAAGGTGGTTGTAACATAGCCCCCTTAGCTTCCTTTCTTTTCTTTCGATGTTCTTAGGTTAAGTTTCTGGCACCCTCTTAGTACTAATTATGGTTATCATAATAGTTAATATTTATATTAAGATATCACCTAAACTTCATGTTACTAGGTGATCATCCTTAGTTTAGTCCCATAGATTTATAATACCATTTTAAAACTTAGAAAAATATCATGATGATACTTTCAAGGTCCACTGGTGGAGCCTTGGCCTTGAGCTCCTCACCAGGCCTCATACTTAGTTTTACAATACTCATTTATAAATCTGATAGGGATAGAGAGGGGGATATTACATCCTCCTCCCCTTAAAATAACACCGTCCTCGATGTTCATATTTTTCAGTGCTTCATCCTCAGTGTTCATAATCAAAACAAGAAACCTAAAGAATGAGTCATTTATTGTAGCATATCATTTGCAATTCATGGAATATCTTTAGTTCCTTTTTCTGTGCTTTTATTATCACAAACACACTTAAATCCAATGCTCTAAGAATTGTATACTGTTTAATTTAATCAATACATCAATCATTTGATCCAGGAAATCCTTGCCTAACACCCCAGTGCTCACGCAGCAATCCTTTCGGGGTTTTCTTGCCTAACACCACAGTGCTCACGCAGCAATCCTTTCATAGATTTCTTGCCTAACACCACAGTGCTCACACAGCAATCCTTTCGGAGATTTCTTGCCTAACACCATAGTGCTCACACAGCAATCCTTTCGGAGATTTCTTGCCTAACACCACAGTGCTCACACAGCAATACTATCTCCCATGCATACTAAGCAGCGTCCTGCCTCCCGCATATGCATTTTATTATAGTTTGCCTAGGTCTTTACAGCCTGCTGATTAATTCGAGAATCCTAGCAGCTGTCAACTCCCTGATTTCTAGGGAGTGTTTTAGTGCCCTTAACGCACTCTTACATAATTCCCCTCAAGCCTTCTCGCTTGAGTCCTGGAATTTATTTTCCCTCAAGTCGCCTTGGTTGAGTCTAGAAAAATCTCTTTCACATTAATCGACTATTTCGTCATATTACATTTTGTAACCATATGATTACTCTTACCAGTTCGGGTTGAGTTTCCTAATTAAAAATATATCAAATTTAAAAGAATCTGTAACACTTGCGATGTGGATCTTAAATCCTCTCCCCCCCCCTTATTTTACCATGCATAATATTTATGCTCTTGCATTTTCACAAGCTTCACAGAAATTTCACCATCTGCCAAATTTCACTTGTTAGTATCACTTTATATACAAAATCAAATATTGTAAGAAGATCCCTTCCTTAAACAAAAACTCATCTTTCTTAATAAAATATCCATATGTGATCATCTAAGATGTCATTTCCTACTACACATAACTAGCTTATAAGATTACTTAATGCTTTGAACATGATATAACATTCTTTCTATGATGATCCGTGGACATTATGATCATTTAACCTCGAATGTTAGCTTTCACCATTTCAACACAATTCCTATTTTAGTTATACAATCCTTTTTGTATGCCCTAACATCATATAGAGATAACCAATTGTCTAAAACAAACTTACATACCTTATACAGATAACCATGTACCTTTGTAAAGGCGACCGCATAGTTCACCTTCATCTTCCGAGGTTCCAGTTTACTTGTATCATCACACATTAGTATTATACATGAATCGATATATATCCCACATTTACCCATTGATGGGTGTCATGCAGTGATGTGTGGGAAAATAACATTTGCTCGACCACAACATTCAAAGTGTTAGTCGTATAGAGGTAATTAAATCATAAAAACAATCATACATATAACATATGTTCAAACATCATTTTTACTTGTTTCATAAAAGCTTATACCTCGATTACTGTCTCAAAGATCACTTCCGATCTACCCTGCAAATTCCATGCCATCAATGTTTTCCTTAACACATCATAAATAAAAACAGTCATTCCTTGTGGCAACATAAGGACGTCATAAGATTACAACATCCTACTAACCTGTATTTATTTCATGTTGGTTCTAGGTTTCCAATAATCTATCCCTTAACAAAATAATCAATTTGAGAAAACATATAGTTGTACATGGATAGCAAGTCATCATAAATATTGAACAAATAAAACTATAACTATTACTCATTGTTTCCCACGTCTATCTTAGTAGAAATTACTGAAATAAGAGGTATATATAAAAGGTACTCATGCATTTTCATCATATGTATTAACTGATTAATATTCACATGTATACCCTTTTTTTTAAAATAATTATAACCATTTTCCTTTTGTTGCACTTATATGTAAGGGTACGAGCATGCTTCAATGTCACAAAAATCGTATTATAATTACTTATCCTATACAATTACATACTAAAATGAAATTGATTAGCAAGGAGACTATTAACAATTTTTCTCCTTTGTAATCTCACAATTTCCTAGTCATAGAAAACTTCACACCAATAAAAGTTAATTTCTTTGTTTAAAAGAAACCAGACATCTTAGTCAAGCCAAACTATACTTCTTATGGAATATTAATTTAGCATATGTAACTCACTTATAGTTGATACCTCAGTAAAACAACATCTTAACATCACATAATTATGATTCCCTCATAACTAGAAATATTAAATTCACAATGGCTCCTCCTGCAGCATGCACCTTTACAGATTTTACTACTAAGGTCAACAGCATTATAAATTAATAAACTTTCTTATTTAGGATAACTCATATGTAAATGGAACTTGATCGTTTCTTACGTAGTTCAAAACCCAAGACTGACCCAAACTATCAAATCTTTAATGGACCTTTTAACATATAGACTTACTTTTGATCTGAACTTAATGGATCTTTTAACAGATCTAAGTTGCTTACATTTCCCATCTAAATTTCATATTTGGAAATCTAGACTATTGGTCAATCAAGTTTACTTAGTTATTAAAGGTCAACCAAATTAGGAGACTTCCTTAGCCTATAAACTTCACTTTGAAATAGCTAGGATAACTTCCAATACGTGCTTTTACTCTACTTACAAGTACCCATTTCATAAGGACTTAACTCCCATAGTCTAACTTTTTAAAGTAAATTTTTGACGTTATAGAGTATGAAATACATTGTAGAGTATGTCGAGATATTCATCGTTTAGTATTTATTAGTAGAAGATCATTCAATTACATAAAGAGACGTATGCGATGTATGTTCACAAATAGACACTACTAAGCCATTATAATGCTCCAGCAAAATGGTACATACTTACTTGCAATTTCCAAAACGTCATGTTGCTTACCTCTTGCCGATCCTTGGAAATGAAGTTTTATGTTTGCGTCTTATAGAATGGATTTCCTTTCCTAGCTCAACAAACTTGTTTTTGTTTTCCCCTATTGAGCCCAATAAGCCCGAGTGTTTGCAACCTGTGCTCTGATACCATATGTGACATCCCCAAATAAAACGAGTTAGTAAATCTGGTAAAATTTAAAAAATTTCTTCCATTATATAATTAACGAAATAAATGTATTGCCATAACGTCAATGGTCTCTGCAAAGAAATGTACTTGTGGGAGGAATAAAAGTCCGACATGCTTCAGTAAATAAAATGACAATACAAAATGATTATTATACCCCCATGTTACACAGCATAGGCCGAACAATGATATATTTTAAATAGCAACCATAATCAATTACCAAGAATTTCATTTGATACAAAATAACCATATACATAACAACATCACCATTAAAATCATACATATGAACGAGATGAGATATACCGTGGTTCACCCCATCCTTGGGCTACGTCCACAAAACCGTCATATCTTTATTCATCAATAAAGAAGGATTCTGCAAGGCAACTTTTACAATCTTTGCATTTTCACTTTCTCCGGGTATTCTATCAACCAGATTTAAAAGTGATTTTAAAAGTAACTTGAACATAGATGAATTACCATATCCTTTTCCTCACTAAGCATTCTAGTTAACATAACACTTTCTTTAGCAATACAATCATAATATAAGGGGCTTCAACCCTTATACTATCCCCTCCAATGCATACTATGTAAGTCAAGTTGAAGCTTTCTATAATAACAATAAAATTTATGACCCTTTATCGATTATAAAATTCACTTTCACTTAAGGATTAGCATGAGGGTTTTAACCTCTTCACCCCTTTCACATAAAATACTTATAGGTCGAATCCTCTTAAATATTTCACCTATCGACCAGAAATAACTTAACAAAAACTGATTACCATCAGAAGAAAAAATAGAGTCTGCCTACTTAACAACAACACAAAACATTCCTTTCCAAAAATGCGAGCTCTAGGATCGATTCTCACTGGGGAGGGATCACCCTAATCTATTCATATAAAAAATACATAACCTCACATAGACATCTATGAATAACCGGGTTCAAGGTTCGATTCGTCAATTGATTTATAAGTTTATATATCAATTTATAAATGAAGGTACTGTCCAAATCGCACAGGCAGAGTACATACTAATGTATCTACAATATTTACTGGGGTAGTTCCAGATCGCATCATTATGATCTCAACATATATATATAAACCTATATATATAATTTAGTGTGCTATCCAAATCGCATAAGCAGAATGTATAAATATGTAACTAAAATATTTTAATGAATACTCGAGGTTTATCTCTAGACAATGATCTAGAGAAGAGACTTTGATACGAAAACAGAGCTATCGTTCCCTCCAGGTATAAGCAAATATAAGAGACCACAGTTTCACACAATAACAATCAATGGAAAGTTACAAATGCATTTTCATATATCTCTAAAGGTCTACGAATTCAGGAAGGAGAACATTTGTTTTCAGGCATAAGCAAGAAATGGCATAGATCACGCTCTCAGTATGGCAATACAGATCTGAAAATATATTATGATTTTCAAGCAGAACTATCCTCCACTATAAGCAAAGAAAAATGGTCTTGCTCAGAAAAGCAATACAGCAATGAACAGAGTTAAAATTTTGAGTCCAAACATGAATTAGCAGGGCAGGTTTGGACCCTTAGCGGCCGTCATAACTCCTTCCTCTGCACACAACATGCATCTATACATAATACATATATAAACTCAATATAAAAACCAAACACGAATTAGTAGGGCAGGTTCAGACGCTTTATGGCCATCCTAACTCCTTCGATCTACCTAACACCAAACATAAGAGTTATATAACCCAAAAAATGTTTCACGCCCTAACACAAACTTACCCAAAAGGAGATTGGCTCTAACTCAGAATAGGGAACTCACTCGTGCCCTTTCCCGCACAACAAGCAATAATAACTTGCTAGACAACAACTAGAATCAGGCTCTTTCTCTACGTTGTCGTTGCAGTAAATAATACATTCGTCGACCAGAAAAAGTAAACAATATACAAATCTCTGCTATCAGTCGAACAGTTCGATATCCGGCTCTATTTTAAACCAAAGGTCAGAAGACCTAGCAGTATCAAATCTTAAGTAGAGATCGGTATCCACATAGCTCTCTAATTAAAAATCACATTCAGAAATCCATGATGTGGATCCTTCTCCTCCGAGAGCGATCCCAATATTCAAACTCAGATTCAAAAAGAAAACAGTCAACAATCCGCATTGGGTTGATCCTTCTCCATTGAGAGAAATCCCCAATATTGAAGCATAGATTCAATAAAAGAAAATGCAGTTAATTCATCCCACTCAATACAGCCTACAGACATTAATCTATGAGAGGAAGCATTCTAATGATGATCCGTCCAGTCGATAACAAGGTAAGGGATTTCCCCGATTAGCACTTCTAAAAACTAAAACTCCATAAAATTCTCGATCATATATCGATCCCTACCCGCTTCCTCACGCATAGGTACCACGATACATAAATTAAATCTGGGATCAAGCTCCGCAGCTATCCCCTCCTCAGATGTTTTTCCAAAAATCCCCCCATGCCCGCCATGGTAACCCCCTTCTTATGTCCTTGGAATTCCCATCGCCCAAGTGCAAAAATGGATCCAAACAATCTACCTTGCATTAAGGAAACAAGTGTCATCTTTGTTTAAGTTTTTGGCGTTCCATTAGAGAGGCAACTTCGCTTAAATATCTCCACAAGCTCCTCCATAATGCACACATAACGAGGAGTGACCCAAGTCGGCACTTATTGAAATCCCCTATTTTTATGGGGTGTTGTCCCAAGACATAACTCCTTCGTGTAAGTGGTCGATGATCACAACGTTAGATAACTCGAGAAGTAAAAGGATAAACATATGGGAGAAGCCTCCTCAATTTGTTTTTTCCAATATAAGGATCAATGAATAGGAAATTCAATCCTAACTAAGCTTCACTATCTTACCCACCCCATTCACCGGGGTTTCCTTGGTGGAAAACCTTAGTTAAAAGGTTCTATATCTTAGGAAAGTCCATGGATATTTACGGATATTTTATTCCATACCCTTTTCTTATTCCATACCCTATTGTTATAAATCTAATCAATACAAGTATGCGGTAATCTTAATATGATAGTTGTTCCTTGATATATATATATATATATATATATATATATATATCATACTAAGTTATGTTGGTGTCATGATACTTTTCTAGGAAAATATCCCTCTTTCACCTTCTTAGTTAGGTCAATCATTTCTTGTTTATCTTTGGCTAGGTTATAACATCGATACCCTAACACATATAAGTGTATACTAAAATTTAAGCTCAAGGATAAGTCATTTTAAATAATTCTCATCAATTTCATCTTTTCCCCTTTTCCACCTTTTCAAAGGTGGTTGTAACATAGCCCTCTTAGCTTCCTTTCTTTTCTTTCGATGTTCTTAGGTTAAGTTTCTGGCACCCTCTTAGTACTAATTATGGTTATCATAATAGTTAATATTTATATTAAGATATCACCTAAACTTCATGTTACTAGGTGATCATCCTTAGTTTAGTCCCATAGATTTATAATACCATTTTAAAACTTAGAAAAATATCATGATGATACTTTCAAGGTCCACTGGTGGGGCCTTGGCCTTGAGCTCCTCACCAGGCCTCATACTTAGTTTTACGATACTCATTTATAAATCTGATAGGGATAGAGAGGGGGATATTACAGATTATGTAAGATGAAATGAATAAAATATTTCTATGTATTTTTTCCCATGCTAATGGATCTGGATCGTACTCAAGTACAAAGAAGAAATTAAGGTAGATAAATTGATAGGCAAATTGCCAAGTGAATGAGGAGATCAACCCTGTTATATTTTGTTAGTTTTTCCTACCATTAATATTTTGTATCAAATAACATAATTCTATGTCTTTCTCTTATCATTCTTTTTATTAGTTAGATATTTTAGGTTCACTGTATTTCTTTCATTAGGAGGTATTGAATTTAACAACTGCAAAAACATTTATTTTCTAAGTTATCCCTTAGTGTTAGCAAGTATATTTATCATAAAAATAAACAGTTTTCATATCTAAGTATAGAAATTATCTTTCTGTTATACAGTATTTAGGAAACTATAACAACTATAAATTAAATAGCATCATCAAACATTTGATCTCATTTCTCTTTCGACGGTAATAGATTAGTCTAGGGTTTATGCAATTTTCATGTCATCTTTCTAACTTTTGCAGCACTTTCTATTTTCATTTCCTATTTAATATTTGGTGCAAAAATATCTGTAGTATCTAGTATTTTAGATTTGGAAGACAAGATTCGGTCAAACTCTTAACATATCATAAGAATCCCATAAACATAAATTATAACAGTTTTGTCAAACATTCTAAACACAAGGCAGAAACCCTAAAACACTTAAACATCCTTTTCAGTATCATTTCTTTATGCAACGAAGCTATTAAGGACTTTTGTAAAACAGTATCAAAGATGGTGAAATCACATTTATTTTTATGGTCAATTGACCAAGGGTAAATACCCTCTCGGCGAAAATCCTTCTCACATATTCAAATAAAAATTGGCTCTGGTACTAATCCCTTAGTTAGGGTTGGAACCATGGAGTTCACAAGAATTCGTAAGTCTCGACATCTTCTTAACCAGTGGCCAAGCCACCTAGGTAATCTTTTAAATTTTTATATTTTAAAAACACAGAACTGCACCATTACTGTATGTAAAATCGTAACATTGTATTTTCATTAATACATCGAAGGGTTCATCCCTTAAGTCCAATACATATAAGTAAATGGTAAGGTGCATTAATGTATGTAAAATCGTAACATTGTATTTTCATAAATACATCCAAGGGTTCATCCTTTAAGTCCAATGCATATAAGTAAATGCTAAAACAAAACACGGCTAGGCCGGTTTGGAGAACAAGCTGAGATATTCATCCTTTGTCCTAAAACGTAGACATTATAAATTATTACATTATGACTAAACAATGCCACGACCAAGCATCAAACTCTTGACGAGCAGTAGACATCGGAAAACCATGCCAGGGAACCTTTAGGGAGATTGCACCACCGAAGCTTACCACGCCGAGCGAGCAAGTATCTTCCCACCAAACATCCATCTCTACAATTCTTTAACACACTTTCAACTTTAAATAATTACAAAATAACTCTCCATTGAGTTCAAACACTTTACCTTTCATTTCAGAAACACTAAATTTGGATGCCGACAGCAACGAAGTCACGATCATCTAGTAGTCGCAACAGAGGAAGGTTCATATGCCAGGAACTCACCGATTTCTTTCATTCAAGACTTAATACCACTAGTTCAATTTTCGAACCCTAAACATAACAGAAAACCCCGAGAACTATCCCTCTAAATGCACAGCAAATGCTGCTGGATGAGTAACACTCAAACCTCATTTAAAAAGAACCTGAACTCATCAAGATTTAGCCACAGGTCTCACCATCGACCTCGGAGGTAAACTTCGCACAGCTCGACATGCCAACAGTGTTCACACAAGATCTTCACATAGCACCTATTACTTGGACAGCTTCACGTAGTACCTATTACTTGGACAGCTAGCTGGACATTCCACTGAAGATTTGGATGGAAGCTTTAAGGATCAGTTCAGTCACGTTATCAACAACCAGTGCCGGACTGCAGAGAAGTTAAGATCTGTCAACCTCCGCCATTAACATATTGGCACAATTTACATAGTGTAAATGCTCACATTATAAAGGTTCAATTTTGTTATTTGCATAGTATGGGATCTAGGGTTTTGTATGATATCAATGTTTAGTAATCTTTCCATTGTATAGTTACAATCACATAGTTAGTATATGCAATTTTATGTTTAGCATAGGTCGTATTATTATAAGGCATGTGGTATTAGTTAACTAGGATTGAAATCAATACATGTGCATCTTAACTTTATGATATCACTACCCTAATCACATTGATACACTATGTTAGTATATAGTATGAATTTTTAACGTGGAAATGTTCCAATCCCTTAGTTTCACCATTATTACATTAGAACATCAGTTATAGTGAAGGTTACACTACATCAAACCTTGTCACAATGATAAATACCATCACTTACTTATTGAAATATAAAAAGCTATCGTAAATATTTCGATGACTCTAGCTAATGCATGCATTTAAATATAAAAAGACGGCCCATAATACTATGATATAGATCAACATATCATCAGAACTTTCACATAATAAATAATGATGATTTGATAGTATCCCAATGGGAATGATAGCGGAATATTAATTGCATTTATACATTGTAATTTAACCCGTAATTAATAGTTTGCGTAGTATGTATTCTTTTTCCATTTCAATGTTACAATAGAAGGCTGGTGTAGGGTTAACAACAACGACTTTTGCATTCTATAGAAATTATTAAGTTGGTAATGTTGAACCAGAAATTGAAGACTCATACCATCAATAAACATTCATGTACAGAAATACTTCTTGTTATCTTAATGCATTTTGAAGGCTAGCTGAAACACTTTTAGAATTTCTCGAAGAATAGGCATTGTTGTAATAACTCTTATTTGTCATTCTGCTAAAAAAGGAAACAGGATTTAAATGCTTTAGCTATATAGCTAAATAAACCTCGGGGCACCCTGTAGGAACCCCTTCATTAACATTCAAAAAAAACTGTAGATGATTAACACGAAAACTGTACTGCAAGAGAATTCAAATACTGTTTAGAGAATTACTTTTTAACATAGAGGAACTCTCGTCATAATTTGTTTAAGAGATTTGGAAAGCATCATTATCGTTAAGTTGTTTTAGTTAAGTGATTTATCCATTGCTTTGTTTCAGTAATTTGCAATTCCAGCATTTAATGTTAAAGTCAAAAAATTTTATTTTGGGGAAATTTTAGGGATGTTACAAGTTCCCCCTTTTTCACTGCCTTCTGGCTTTGAATAATTTCATTGTATGAAGGTGAAGGTTCTTGATTCGCAGTTGTTGACTTTCTTTTGTCTTTGGTTGAAGCTCAGATGCTCTTGACTGTAAGTTGCTAGGGTTTCATAAATTTTTGTTTTCAGTTTCAAAATTGTGTCCATGTACAAATTCTGTTTTTTTTCCTATGTGGACAGGGGTATCACTAAAAGAACTATGATAAATAGTTCATTTAAAGAGACGGCGTCCTGGAGAGAATATTTCATAACTCATATGTGTTGAGTGCAAAAATTCGAGACAGAATATCTTATTTATTTATATGATTATATTTCACATGTACTGTGCAAACAACAAGTGAATAACAATTAACTTATCATCCTGTTCTGATCGTTATGCAGAGAAAGTAAACAATAGAATTTAGTCTTACCTTCTTTTTTTTCCAAGACATTTAAAATAGGGTGCTATAAAAACTTAATTTTCGTAATTGAAAACTATCCCCTCAGCTATTGATTATGAAATTCTAGCTCCAATATATAACTGAAATCAATGTATAAATGGCATACATACACAACCGTACATTTATTGATTCTATAGGATAGACACTGAACTACACTACACACACAAATTCCCAGCTTGTGATTAAACGCCGATATATATAGTCAAATCAAATATTTAGACAGTGAGCATCCAACGTCCCCTTGACCGATAAAATAATAGGTCGTATCAGTCTACCACAAGTCAAAAGCTAGAAGTTAAACAAAACTAGAAGTTAAATAGAACCCGTGAAGGAGATGGATAAAAAAGTCAAAATACAAATCACTCAACTCTATACTCTATATTTAATTAGCACAATTACATTTTGAAAGATAATTAAGAATTTAAATTAACATATATATATTATTGAGAAATTATTCTATTGTAATGTAATATTACCAGGATAAATTTGATATCTAAATTTCCAAACTAAAAAGAAAATCTTTTAATATTTAATATTTAAGATTAAGAAACTCTTATTTAAATTATAAAACAATTTACCATAATATAATACAACAAAAAAGTATAACAAAATTATAAATAACCAAAATATTTTGGATACTATCTCCACCACAATGCAAAGCACTTAAATTACTTAATTATATATTAAAATTAAGTATGTTTAATTAAAAGTAAAATCCTTTAATTTTTAAGATTCTGAAGTGTATTTTAATCCTTTAATATTATGGAGTATTTAAATTATTGAATAAATTAGGGTTTAGCATTAAGAATAAAAATACATATTTTTGAGGTGTGTATCACATTTTTGTTTAATTGAATTGTATTTAGTTCCACATTTTACTTAAACACAATAAAATAATTTTACCTTTTTGTTATATTGGAAAGATTTCAACTTTTTTATTTTGTTTTTAGTAAAATAAATATTTTAAAGTTAACACAATTATATAATTTTTTGTTTTAAATTTAATTGTATCTCTTATATAGTAAAACAAATTGTTATAAAATTTAAAATAATTATATATTGAAATTATTTAAAGTATGTTTAATCATAAATATTTGTAAATGAAACAATTATATAAATATAATCTAACTATATTTATATAAATCATTATTAAATTATGTAATTAAAATGATGTAAATTATGTATTTTTAAAAATTCATATTAATGTAAATTATAGTAAAAGTAATTCAAATTTATATTGGAATATTTAATATAATATTTAAATTATAGTAAAAAGTATATAATGTCACATTTTAATATGGTTTATATGTGTGAAAGTATTTGAATTTGGAATAATTTAGTTTGTCAATATTAAAAATGAATTCTGATTTTTAATACAAAATTGATAACGTAATATGATTTACAAAATACTTTAGTATATAGATTTATAAAAAAATTAAACCAACACTGTAAGAAAAAATTACAATATACTAATTTATAAGAAAAATTATATAAAAAAAATTATATAAATCTTATAAAAAATATGTGTTTCCCAATTTACATTATATGACAAGTAATTCAAATTTACATTGCGACATCCACTCTAACATGTAAATTATATTAAAACTATACAATGTTACTTTTCAATATGGACTATATTTAGTGCTAAAGTATTTGAATTGATTTAATTTGAAAATATTAAAAGAAAATTTATATTTAATTCAAAGATAATATTTTATTAAACTATTTAAATTAATTAATTTGAAAATATTAAAAGAATTTATATTTTAATTCAAAGATAATATTTACTAATATGGATTTCTTGCTAATCCTTATTTTAACATGGTCTAGAAAATAATACACTATATACATTCATAAATAATAATTGTAAACATTATAAGAAATGTGTGTCTAGGTTTTTTTTGAAATCATATCATTTTCACTTTTCTTATCAATTTGAGTTGTAAACTAAGTCAATTAACTCAAGATCATTAATTATAAAAATATATGTAAACATAATAAAAATTGTATAAATGTGTGTCTTTTTAAATCCTATCAATTTAAATTATATTAAGAGTAATTCATATTTACATTGAAAAATGCCATATGACATTTAAAATTATAGTAAAGTATATTTACACATTTCAATTTGCCTATATGTGTTTGAACTAGGGATAATTTAATTTGATGGTACAAAAATCGATTTCAATTTTCAAATCAAAGCTAATATCCTAACATGGCTTAGAAAAAATATAGTATATATATTTGTATAAAAAATGATCTAAACATCATAATAAATGTGTGTTATTTTAAATCATATACGTAAGTAACATAAGTAAATATAAAACATTCAATATTTTGATCTATGATCATTTTAATACTAAATAATCTAATGAGACCTAAACATAATTATAGATGACCATGTGTAAATGTGAATACTAGTGATATATATAACAATTCAACCATACTCAAACATAGTAAACCCTTAACAACCATGCTCATCCATGAAAACATGTAATCAACCATAATCAGCCATGGAAAACCATGGTTAACCATGAAAAATCATCATTGACTATAGACATACATAGTCAATAATCAACCATGGTCAACCATGAATAACCATGGTCAAGCATAGTGAACCATGGTCAACCAAAGTCAACAATGGTCAACCACAGTCAACCATGGTCAACCAAGAGTCACTATGGTCAACCATGAATAACCATGGTCAAGCATAGTGAACCACGGTCAACCAAATTCAACAATTGTCAACCAAACTCAACCATGGCCAACCAAGAGTCACCAAAGTCAACCATGGAAAACCAAAGTCAACCACAAGTCTTTCATGGTCTACCATAGCAAACCAAAGTCAACTATGATCAACCAAAAGTCAACCATGGTTAGCCAAAGTTAAACATAGTTAGTCAAAGTCAACCATGGTCAACCGAACTAATCAATGATCAACCAGAGTAAACCAAAGTTAACCATAGTCAACCATGGTCAGCCAAAGTCAACAATGCTCACCCAAAGTCAACCATGAATAACCAAAGTCAACCATGGTTAACAAAAGTTAGCCAAAGTAAACCAAATTCATCCATAGTCGGTCATGGTCAACCAAAGTTAACCATTGTAAACAAAATTCAACCATCGTCAACCAAAAGTCAACCAAATTTAACCATGGTAAACCAAATTCAACCATGCTCACCCAAAATTCAACCAATGTTAACCATTGTATAATAAAGTCGACCATGGTTGGCCATGGTTGACTTTGGCCAACCATGGTCAACCAAATTTAACCATGGTAAGCCAATGTGAACCATTGTCAACTAAAGCCACCCATGGTCATCTGTAACTATAGTTGACTTTGGTAGACTTTAGTTGACCATGGTTGACCATTTGACTTTGGTTAAACATGGTTGAATTTGGTTGACTATGGTTGACTGTAACACCCCAAAAATCACAAAAATTTAAAATTTTTCTATGTGACAATAAATGCTATTTAATAGATGTAGAAATAGAACAATGCAAGAAATGTTATCTTTCTGTACTGAATTAAATTACTGGTTGTTAGGGATCATGTGCAACTATGTAATAGCATGCAAATATATTGTTATTCGAAACTTTATGGAATTACGATACATAACTCTACATGTGGGGTTGTGAGGAAGTGGGAAACCCTTGGTCGTAACATAGGCATATTAATGAAATGAATTGTGATCATAAATCACTAACCGAACTATGGAGGTATCCTAACCAACCATGTTGAACACACTATGCTAGGTGTGGTTTACAACTACCAAGGTGTGATTCTAAAGTATTAAATGTCGTAATGTGAATGTTATTAACATTGCAGGTTGGCAACTGTAACATGACCTGAGCATTGAATGTACACCACCATCGAGGTTAATGGAGTTCTGATGTGGAAAATTTGTAATGGGCTTCGTCCTAAGTTGACACCGTGATATAGCCCATTCTGTGGTGTGAAGTGTAGTCACGTAGTTCAGTTGCTGATGAGCTGGCTTTCCTTGGGTTCCAGAGTGGATCACCGTAACTTCTTGTGGCAGTTGCAATCTGTTCTCTTGTGTGGTCTGCCACATTCATAACATTTGATAGGTCCTTTTTGCTCAGCATATCTGTTATTATTGTTGTTGTGATTATAGTTGTTGGGTACATTCTTTGCAGTAGAAGAGTTCTGAGACGCATTACCCCTGTATGTATTATTGTTAGAAAAATTTATGTTAGGGAAATGTTTCTTGAAACTCCCAGAACTTTGATTAAAACTTTTCTTTTTATAATCAGGCTGGTTTGTTTTGATGCCCTTCCAGCCAGTTGTTCCTCCTCTTCTTCTGTTTTGATCAAAGCAGAAATTTGCCTTTCTCATAGCTTCCTCAAGTGTTGTAGGATTGTCATATTCTATTCTTTCTTTTATATGGAATGGTAAGCAGCTGAGAAACCTTTGTACCTTTGGCTTCTCTTCAACCATGTACGATACATATCTCAGTAGACTGAGGAATTTGCTACACAATTCCTTCATGCTCATGGTGCCCAACTTCAGATCATAAAATTCCTTCGATTTATCCTCATAATATTGTTCTGACAAAAACTTTTTCTTGAATAACTTCTTGCACATACTCCATCTTACATCTTTTTCTTTTAAACTTTTGATTCTTTTTAGATCCTGCCACCATATATCTGCCTTGCCTATCAGATTATAAATAGCCATCTTGGCTTTCAATTGAGAAGAGTAATCATATATATTAAAATATTTCTTCATTCCGGACAGCCAAGCTTCTGCTATTTCACCCTTCTCATTTTCGCCATTAAAAGTGGGTGGCTTAATTTTCCAGAAATATGTTCGTAATGCTTTTGCTTTCTCCTTCTTGAACAGAAATCACTATCACTGTTGTCCTCGTTAGAGTGATAATGACTTTGATGTGAATCAGAGGATGATCGGCTACCACTTTTATATTTTCTTGTCTTCTTATGCTTGTGTCTATGAGTCATTATGGCAGAATCAGATGGAATCTCTGATTTTCTACCACTTTCCCCATTTTGGTATTTGTCCATTAAAATCTGATTTAATGTATCCTGCACTTTCACAATGCGCTCATTTTCTTCTTTGACTGTTTTTATATCAGACTTCAGATCCTTTATGGTACGCATAAATTCAGAGGAATTGTTATTCAACTCAACATAGAAACCTTCTGGATTTTCATTAATACTAGGTTCACGATGAGATGATTTTTCCTCTGCTGATTCTTCCAGTAACAACATACATGTAACACAATTTTTCAAACTGTACAACACAATTAAATTTTAAAAAGTTAGTAAACATCTTTTTACATTCTATTTTATGTATTGTGCGCGTGAGCCTATTCAGGCCTAGTGTTTTAACCACGCTCTAATACCACATGTAACACCTCAAAAATCACAAAAATTTAAAAATTTTTTATGTGACAATAAATGCTATTTAATAGATGCGGAAATAGAACAATGCAAGAAATGTTATCTTTCTGTACTGAATTAAATTACTGGTTGATAAAATAAGAAGAATGTGTCTAAACAGAAATCAGCTTAAGTTTTGATGTTATCCAAAAGTATAGTTATGCTGCAGCAAGATCTATTGCTGTTGTTTATGAATAAGAAAATATCTGCTTGACTAATGTACTTTTATTGGATTGTTGAAGGGGTCCTACGGACGGCCGAGGCTTAGCATCCGTGCTAAAGCATGTGAAATTATTACTTGTGACAGATTATAGGTGAGGTTTTTAAATTACGACAAGTACTCTATAGTTTATCGAAGAAGATCTAATGTTCGTCAAGTAAAATTCTATGGTTTGTACATAGTGTTTACTGAAATTATCTAACACATGCACATAGAGTTGTTGCTAAATAACAAGTGTCACAATAAGTAGTATGAGTTGCGTGCATTGAAAACCTACGTAGAGCCTATACGAAACTATAAGTATATTACGATTTTCTATTTGATGCCAACATCTTTACGTCTTAATGACTAATTTCATTTTTAATCAAAGCTACCAGTAAACCCCAGCATCTATGTGCAGCAATCGAAAGGATGTGTAAACATTGTGACTTATAGTAAACAATATGGATTATGTGCATATGTTAGGGATCATGTGCAACTATGTAATAGCATGCAAATATATTTTTATTCGAAACTTTATGGAATTACGATACATAACTCTACATGTGGGGTTGTGAGGAAGTGGGAAACCCTTGGTCGTAACATAGGCATATTAATGAAATGAATTGTGATCATAAATCACTAACCGAACTATGGAGGTATCCTAACCAACCATGTCGAACACACTATGCTAGGTGTGGTTTACAACTACCAAGGTGCGATTCTAAAGTATTAAATGTCGTAATGTGAATGTTATTAACATTGCAGGTTGGCAGCTGTAACATGACCTGAGCATTGAATGTACACCACCGTCGAGGTTAATGGAGTTTTGACATGGAAAATTTGTAATGGGCTTCGTCCTAAGTTGACACCGTGATATAGCCCATTCTGTGGTGTGAAGTGTAGTCACATAGTTCACTTGCTGATGAGCTGGCTTTCCTTGGGTTCCAGAGTGGATCACCGTAACTTCTTGTGGCAGTTGCAATGATAACACATTTAATAGAGTAGATAATTTGGAAATTTGTGACTCCATCTGGTGATCTACACCGTCGATCTGTCTAGGGTTTTCAAAACAAGTTTTAATCTATCACCCTGCGTTATGGAGAGTTTAATGTGCACATTGCTGTTAGTAGTGGAGGCTCTGCTCAACCGACAGGCTGAGGGTTTTTAGCCTTGTCCGTTCTGCCTGTGTAGATGTTGAAGCTACGTTTCGAACTCGAAACCTCCTTAAAAGTTGTGTAGCTGAACTCTCTGACCTTCGTGTTTATAGTTTCACTAGTTTAGAATATTAGTGGATATTGGGTGAGGTTTGGTCTTTGAATTCAAATGGGGTTTTGAGAAAATGCCAGGGTGTGAAACCGACCCTTCTCACTGGTTGTTTCAGGTTTGTTTTGGCACTGCTGAGAGTTAAAGAATCGGGTAATGACTTCGGTTGGCTTCTGTTTTAAACGTAAGGTATCGAATTTCCTATACTGTGAATGCATACGCTGTTTTAAGCAGTCATCTACTTTGAAATACCATTATCTACAATCTTGGTTATTATTTTAACCTCGTTCTTTACATTGTTCTTGCAGGTACACAGGTAATGGCTCTTCAAAGCTCGCGTCTAAGGGTTGGAAATGCTACCCAACTGGTAAGCCTCGACATCTATCGTGAGACCCTAGAGTTGTGCAGCAGGTGTTTGACTGGTGTGATATCTTAATGTTTAACTGTTGAACTTTGAGGGTTTTGATAGGTTTTTGTAAACTTTTAAAAGAGATAGGGAGAAAATTTCTTCGACCTACGAGGTAGAAGCCGTGATGAAGTGAATGTACTATTTAGTCGACAAGGTTTTTTCCCTAAGACTTGGATATTATGATAATGTGATGTTTCAATACTTTGAGTTATAGTTTTTCTCTTGTAAGTGTTAAATGTCGAAATATGACCTACTGAGATAAAAAAGTATATGTCTGTGTGAACTAAAAGTCTCTGGCTATGGATAACAATTACATCTACAGCCAGAACATGGCTTGTCTATTTGGTAAACTTGCTAATGCATTTAGGGTTTTGTAAAAAAAAAGGGTTTGTGGAGAAAAATACTATGGCTATCTGTTGATTTCGTTTCTTCTGCATGTGAAAAATGGTAAAATCGTAAGGTTGAACTCGTTAGTCTCCCATACTTTAATATTCGTGTTCAATCTTTAAATTTCTATGCAGTAGGTTTTGAAGAAAACGTAGGGTTAACTCAGTCATTGTTGTGATGTCTAATCTACAACTCTGTCGAATTTATGAGGTTAGAAATTAAAATGTAAATCTATGTTTAATTGTTTGACTACAGTCTCATGGTTTGTCCAGCATTTGAAAAATATAAGATGATACTACTATTTTAATTAATATGATGTTGTCCCTATTGTTTTGAATGATTGTTGGAAGTATTTGCTTGCTTCGACTCAGCTCTTGAAATGTTCTTGGCATTAGAATTTGCTCTTTTGAGTACTCCTGTTTGGGTTTGTTCTGTCTTTTGTTAAAGTGTTGAGGTTCATATCTCTATTTTGAATTCAATTTAAACTACTCTATTTAGTTGGAAGAATTGCATGTGAAAAAAGATAAAGTTTAACTAGTTTTTAAAGTAAGATGGGAATGTTGACTATAGACTTAGTGATTGAAAACTTTGCTGTGAAACTCTAAGTTTCTAAGATAAAATAATTACTATTAGAACAGAAATGAAATTTTTTACAAACAGAGATATTTAAAATTTAGGAAAAACTATGTATAAAATTAGGAAAACAGCTAGCAATAAAATGAATAAAAACGAGGACACTATAATATATATATGCAGAAATTTAACATTTAGACAGTATCTTTTTAATCATCCAATCATTCCTTATTAAACTGTTTCTGTATTGGAGTACGATGCCGTTCTTTTTGGCATGGGGAAAAATACAGAAACTATTTATTTCAATCATTTCAATTCATACAGTATTATAAAATTTGAACAGGAAATTAAAACAAAAAGCTTATAAAAATAAATAGAGAAACTTATATACACAGTAGAAGTGTAACCATACAGAATCAGATGACAAAACTTAAAATAATTAAGATAAGACAATAGAACATACAACTGATGATAGGGCAACAAACACCCAAGGAGGCATGTTCCTCCCAACCTGTTTCAAGAGAAGTAGCTCAACTGCTGGCTTCTAATGAACCCCCGAGCCTGATTATTGATCTAGTCAGTGGGTGGAAAACTGTGTAGAAGCAAGGCACTCAAAATACCTTCTCCACTCAGCAACAAACTCCTGAACTCACTAAGAGTTTTGGAAGACTCACAACATGATCAACCCTAGCCTATCCCCTCTTCAAATCTGTTGAGTGCAAACAGCAAAACCTCAAGGTATGTCTCCTCGTTAGGAAAAGTGATGAACCTCAGTTCATAATCTGATGGATAATATATAGAATGCCTAGGTCTTTTAGTGGTCAGTTTAGAATAAATGAGCCTCAAGCTCCAGTCCCCTCTTTTAGGGAACTAAGACCACATTTTAAGGGAGTTGTCCCATACCAGCAGCTAGTTAGTTGCATCATGATGCTGCCACTTGTCCATTGCCTTCTACCCGAGATTCCATTCCACTTAGTGGATCAATAACCACTCTTTCAACAATCCCCTTAGGTGTTTGTCTCCTATTTTATTTATTAAATAATAAAATATTGTGCAAATTATAGTCATCCTTGGACACTTGTCCAAAATATAAAACTTTATAATAAAAGTTGACACAAGGTTTTTCAGCATAAATTGTTTTTCAGCAATTAGGGTACGTGACATTGACTTTAGTTGATTGTGGTTGATTTTGGTTAATCGTGGTTGATTTTGGTTGACCATGGTTAACTATGGTTCACTTTGGTTGACCAAGGTTTACTATGGTTGACTATGTTCACTATGGTTGACATTGGTTAACCATGGTTGACTCTTATTGAACATGGGGGACTATGGTTGACCATTGTTCACTATGGTTTTTCATGGTTGACCACAACCAAATTCAACCATGGTTATCCAAAGTCAATGATAGTCAACTATGGTTGACAAAAGTCAATCATGGTTAGCCAAAGTGAATGATAGTCGACTATGGTCGACCAAAGTCACCCATGCCCAACCAAAATTCAACCATGATCCAACAAAGTCAACAATTGTAAACTAATGTGAACAAAGGTGAACCCTGGTCAACCAAAGTCAAGAATTGTTAACCATGCTCTACCATAGTTAACCATGGTCAACCAAAGTCAACCATAGACAACCAAATTCAACCATAGTCAACCAAATTCAACCATGGTGAGCCAAAGTAAGCCATGGTTAACCAAACTCAACCATGGTCAACCAACGTCTACCATTGTGAACCAAAGTCACCCATGGTCAATCATTATCAATTAAGGTCAGTCATGGTTAACCAATAATAATTATAATTATTATTATTATAAAGAATAATAAAAAATAAGAATATGAATTATCATCATTATTAATATTATTCTTATTATAACTATAATTATAATCCCCAATCCTCATTATAAATTATTTTCATTTATTATTTTTCTCTTATTTGAATATAATTTTTTTTCTAATAAAAATAAAAATAACAAAAATATTCTTATTTTCTTCTATTTATAAAAAAATTATAATAATAATAATAATAATAATATTTTTATTTGCTTATTTATTATTTTCTTATATTTTTTTACATATATTATAGTAATTAAAATAATTATAAATTCAAAAATATAATTATAACAATAATAAATGTATAATTTATACTAAGAATTGGCAACTTTAATAATAATAATAATTTCTTTAATAATAATAATAATAATAATAATAATATATTAGTCTTATTCTTATTGTTAATAATTATATTATTATTAATATTATTATTATAAAAACATATATCACATTGGGATGTATTGTTTACAAGAATAATTTTTTTTAATTATTATTATTATAAGATATTTCAATAATTGTTATTTTATAATAATAATAATAATAATAATAATAATAGATGTTATTATTATTTTAATTAAACAATTTTTATTTCAAAATATTTAATTATTTATAATTTATCAAACATAACTATAAACTAACTATTTTTATAAAATACTTAAAATAATATTTGTTATTAAATAATTAATTAGTACTATAAATTATTTATAGTTTATTAATTAGAATTATAAAATAACTATTTTTATACATAAAAAATTATAATTTTAAAATAGTAATACTTCTTATTATTAATATTTTCACAGCCATAATATTAATATTAAAACTCATGAAATATTTCTGGTAGTCGACCATCAACTAGCAAGCCATATTAATAATTAATATGGCTTATATACGTCGATCGGCGTATATCAACCATGGCCACACATTTAAATGTGGTTGATATACGTCGATGTGTATATAAGCCATGTTAATTATATTACTCAATTGAATGTTTTGATCATTGTTCATCCAATGGATCATTCTTCTAGTGCATATTAAGAAAGTATTTAAATAAAACAATCCCAGACCTATAGAACTCTAATAGCAGACTTGAGACACTCAAGAGGAAACTTGTCACTTTGAAGGTGGACATGTTCCATCTTCGAGGAAATCTGCAACCATTGAGCGATAATGAATCAAGCAATAGAGATAGATTGACAAATATGGAAGAAGGTAAAACAAAATCTGGGAAAAGATAAAGTGAATATAAGGACTTTAATGGAAGTCCATAAGGCATTTTTGAGAAACTGCATGCCCCAAATTGGGACAAAGCACAACAGAATAAGATGAGAAAGGGAGAGTGAATTATATTATTGCCTAAAATGTAATTTGTAATTGCTATTTCCCAACTCCATGATAAGCCTTCTCTCTGTGCACTTTACGGGTAGAAAACCAATACAGCTATAAGTGCATAAACACTAGGATAATTTAATGAAAATATTTCGTGTATTTACAAAATTGGTATACAAATAGAATGAAAATATTGTAGCCGCGAAAGCCCAATTTATATGCTAAACCTATTACACAACCCTAAAGGTTTCATCCAAGCCAACAAAGAATTGGCTATCTACTATCACGCTATATATTCTAGGTTTTCTCGCTATGGGCGACTGTGGCACCACCGAAGGGGCATGTATGGTGAGTTCACTAAGAATACAACCTTGGAGAAGGCTATCAACATACCGAGAGGTTTTGTCCTTGTAAGGGAAAAGATAATGGACCTTTGTCACCTCTGTAAGAGGAACTATGACATGCAGAAAGGATTTACAAAGTTAATTAAACTATGAACCAAACTCTTACATATATGGAAGTAACAAAAAAAAATGGAAAGAGTAAGACCCTTACTTGAGAGTTTTCCAAGCGACTGAGAATGTAAGGGCCAGAGTGGCTTGAGGACGCAGCTCCTCCAATAAGCATTCCCGACATCAAAGAAGTAAGTACATATTAAAATCAAGTGTATTACTATGAATCCTACTAACATCATTCAATAAAAGGTCTTATGGCTAACAATTACCTGGGTAACCATATTTTTTCGTGAGTCTACCAGCCAGGCCGAGAATTCAAGGGGTGAAAAGGGTAAGTTTCAACTGTTGAATTATGTGTCCCGTGCAAGGAATGAGACCCCTCGAAGCCTGATTTGAAAGCTATCAAGTAAGTTTTCCTTTAAAACATCTTGTGCATCAAAACCCTAGTACACAACCATGGAAAAAACCTGCAATTCGAAAAAAAGTATTAAAGTAGAAACGTAACTATACTTTCAGGATGCTTTCAAATTGTAAGTTATTATCAGAAAACTAATACATGCACCTATTCGACGGGATGACTAAGACTCTCTGGATTGATAACTAGTGTAAACCTCTGAGCTAAACTACAATGAATACCCTCTTGGAATGCTTTAGGCGTTGGGTGAAAACCTGTCATCCACAGTTCATAGGAGAGGATGATTCCATGGCTGAAAATTTGGTTACAGTGTAAGTGGAATTGAAACCCTACCCATCCTAGTAAGGATGAAATTCTGACCAACACCGATATGTAAGCCACAAAGCTCTCAAAATTTTGACAACAATCTCCATATAACCTTGCAGTTTGCTCTGCTGCCAAGTGTCACTAATCTGGGAGCTCTGTTTTAATTCCTGCCAATTGTCCAGGACTTGGTAATGGCACCTTGCCGTCGGTCCTAGGGAACAATGTCCAAGGCTCTTGTCATCGTGCACAGAGCCAAGAAACACTGAAAAACACAAATATAAAAAAAATGAATAGTAAAAATAATCCAAACCAAGCGACTGCTATGGTGCTCATTGCTCCTATTATTTTCGATTATTCGATATCGCTTGTTTCTTCCTTTGTTAGTAGAATACTTAAGATCTTGTTTGGAAGATGTCACAATCACCATATCACAATCGTCATAACTATGGTAATGTCACGACAAAACTTCACCCTACTACTGATGATGTCAAGTGTATAGATGGAAAAAATAATCCCCTCGCTTTTCCGGGAGGATTACATCATCATTTTTCAATCAATGAAAAAACAAAAAAATAAAAAAATATATAAATTTAATTTAATTTACAAGGTTCAACTTTATCCTCAAAATAAAAATATCCAACAGAACCCAAACTAATGCCTCGATCGCGAGTAATATTTGTCGAGGACATAATAATTTATCATGCAAGTTAAATATTAAATTTGAATATTGAACCCATTTACGATATTTTACTGTAATGGATTACAAGAAAATGTGACTCTTGCACAGGTTCTTGTTACCCATCCCTACTTTTATCTTCCATTTGTTATCAATCCCATGGAGTCATATTAAATAAATTATGTGGGCCTTAGACTCCAATGCCACGGCTATCCCCTACTTCCAGTGCATCCAATACATGCTACAGGTGTATAGAGAATCATTGAAAAAACCAAAGGAATAAATGTAAATTTAATTCATGTCAGAGAATTTATAGCATTTCCAAGCCCATATGATTGGTATATGTGAAGAAGGAGAATAAAAGTTGAATTTTAATTTTCGTATGGCAAAACATAGGATATCTAAAGATTATTGTGGCCTCTGCTTTACCATTTTTTTGCATGCAAAACCTGCCGACGACTTAGATTATAATTTTTTTTCGTTTCTCATATATTTTTGATCTCGTTTCTCATTTTTGGTAGCTTGGTTTATAATTTTTTTTTCATTTCTTATATAGTTTTAATTTCGTTTATATTTTTTGGTGGCATAGAAATTTGGTGTGAAAGTCTGCTTTGAAGTGTAATTTGTCTATGCCATTGTTCCTGCAATGCTTGAAGGAAGGAAAAAAGTCCAATTCAACCACAAATGTCAATGTAGAAAAATAAATGAAGTGTAATCTGTCCATGGCATTGTTCCTGCAATGCTTTAAGGAAAGAAAATAGTCCAATTGAGCGACAAATGTGAAAGCAAAAAAAAAGTGTTCTTGAAATCTTCGAAGGAAGAAAAGAAAAATACCCAAATGTAGCCCAAATGTGAAAAGAGGAAAACAAAGGCCATTGTTCCTTCCATATTCAAAGGAACAAAATAAAATACTCAAATCCATCCCAAATGTGAAAAGAGGAAAACAAATGCCATTGGTCCTGACATCTTGGAAGGAAAACATAAACAAATTCATGAAAAAAACAAGCTCACCCGAACACAAGACAATATTGTAAAAAGGCTTACGTTATATAATCTTAGCTAGACTACAATATCATGCAAGAAAATAAAATCAATTTGACTGAAAAGTTAGCTTTTGATATTTATGATTAAACATGAAAGGAATTGACTGAAATGTGAATGATACCTACACTTTTTTTTTAATATACAATGGAAATTATTGAGTGTTTGTTATAGCTATCACAATTTACAACAAGTACTCTTAAATCAGAGAGATAAGAGTTCAACTATATATTACAAATCTATATAATGTTATAAGACAAACTATGGGAAAAAATTGGTATTTCTTGTGCAGCATTTGTCCACCTCCGTTATTCTGAGCATGTTTTTGACCTTCATAAAAAATCTCTCTGACCAAGATTAGTTATCTCAACCTTTCAAACTTTGGTTCGACATTTTCTCAAAGCCCGGGTTCAACATTCACAGCTCTTGGTAATGAAAAAAAAGGTGAAATCCATAGGGGGGATAACGATTTGGAATTTACTTATTTAAAAAATAAGGTATGGAAACTACTTTATTAATCAACTTAACTAGCCATTCTCTCAAGTTCGCATTCCCACACTCTGCTATGCATAACCAACACTTAAAACCACAATTTTTCAATCGATGGTAAATATGAAACATTAAACTATGGAAGAAAATTGAATTGCAAAAAAATTCTATTATTAGCTGGTCACAACATCAAAACCTGAAAAAAAAAGGAGTTTTCTAGGGTTAATTGAATAGAATAATTTTTATAATAAGAGGAATCAAATACAACACAAAAAATTTGTTGGAAAAATGTAATTAAGAGTGGATGGTGTATCTAACTCCGTGAGCTCTGTCAGTTTATTTGTCAATCTGTTATGTCACTGAATCAATGAGTTTGCAACCAATCCGGCTCATGTCTTCTTGTATTTATTTAAATGCGTCTATATTCCCCAAGTCAATAACTTCTTAGGTAGAAATTAATTGTAGTGATTAATGTAACCATGTAACTTCTAGGTGAAGCAAGACCAAGTTTATGTATAAAAGAAAATCAATCATAGAAAATCAAATAGAGATGTAGGAGTGAAAGGAGAAGAAGAAATTGGTTGTGAAATGTATTACAAGCCCAAGCTCTCTAAGAAGTGAAAGATCAAGTAAAATCTCATCTCTCTGTATTGCAACAATGTTGCTTTGTTTTATTGCGGTAATATATAAGTCATTAGTTTTATGTATTCATTCTCAAGAATGTTGGTTTTTTGCATGCCGCACATCTTCTTCATATTTATCTGTGTAAATGTTGTTTACATTTACGGTATGTAAATCAAATCAAGATTTCCACATATTTAATAGTGGTAAAAGTTCTATTTTAATGCGTAGTAACTTCGACATAAGTTTCACTTATATGTCTTAGGTTCTTATGTTTTAGCAAGAAATCTCTTAATATAAAGTTTGTTTAAGATTGGGTTATGTGAAGTTAAAAAAGTATGCGAAGTTAAAGAATTTGTGAAGCCTGTATTTTTGGAAAACAGCATAGAGAGAATTTTCCAGTCGGAAAGTCATATAGAGCTTGCAGAACACTTGAAATTGTGCACTCTGATTTCTATGGTCTAATAAAAACACCATCCATGGGAGGATGCAAGTTTACCTTCTCACATTTATTGATGATTTCACAAGAAAAACCTTGGCATATTTTCTAAAACACAAATATGATGCGTTTGGATGTTTTAAATAATTCAAGGCACTTGTGGAGAAGTAGAGTGGTTACAGCATCAAGATATTAAGAACATATAGAGGTGGTTAGTATGTTTCAAATGATTTCTTATTTTTTTGCAAAAATCATGGCATATAGAAGCAATTCGCTGCATGGTATACACCGCAGCAGAATGGTATCTTAGATAGGAAGAGTGGCAACTGTTGTTTACATCATGAATCAATGTCCGATGAAGAGTGTGAAGAAAAAAGTTCCATAGGACGCATGGACAGGTATGAAACATAGTGTTTTGCATTTAAATTTTTTTGGTTGTGTAGCATATGCACATGTTCCAGATGAACTAAGAAGGAAATTAGAAAATAAACGACAGAAATGCATTTTTATTCGGTATTCTGAAGACACAAAAGCATACAAGTTGTATGATCCTATTGCAAGAAAAGTTATTATCAGCTGAGATGTTTAGTTTGTAGAAAATGAAGCATGGGATGGGACTGTAGAGAAGAATGTTAAAATCATGTCACATGTTGAACATGATGACATCGCAAAAGATGTGGTTGAGACTCCGCATGTGTAACATACCCTTTTTGCTGAAAAACATTTTGTGTTAGAAAACATTATGATAACTTTTATTGTAAAGTTTTATGTTGGACAATTGTCCAAGGATGACTGCAATTTGCACAATATTTTATTATTTAATAAATAAAATAGAAGACAAACACCTGCTGTTGAAAGAGTGGTTACTGATCCACTATGTTGAATGGAATCTGGGGTAAAAGGAAATGGACAAGTGGCAGCATCATGATGCAACTAACTAGCTGTTAGTATGGGACAACTCCCTTGAAATGTAGTCATAGTGCCCTGAAAGATGGGACTGGAGCTTGAGGCTAATTTATTCGAAACTGACCACTAGAGACCTAGGCAGTCTATATAATAGCCATCAAATTATGAACTGAAGTTCATCATTTTTCCTGACGAGGAAATTTACCTTGGGGTTTTGTTGTGTTTGCACCCAAGAGATTTGATGAGGGGATATGCTAAGTTGTTGATCATGTTGTGAGTCTGCCAAACTCTATTGAGTTCAGGAGTTTGATGCTAAGTGCTGAAAGCATGTTTTTGCAGGAGTTTGATGCTTAGTGCTGAAGGCATTTTTGAGTGCCTTGCTTCTACACAGATTCCACCTACTTAGTGGTTCAGTAATTAGGCTAGGGGGTTCACAAGAAGCCAGCAGTTGGGCTGCTTCTTCTGGAATAGGTTGAGAGGAACATGCCTCCTTGAGTGTTTGTCGACCCTATCTTCATCTACAGGTTCCATTATCTTTTCTATTTTCATACATTTTAAAATTCTGTTGCATAGTAACTTTTACTGTTTTATTTTATAAATTTATTTCAGTTTTCTCAGTAAGTTAAGATTCTGTATAGGAATATTTTTGATTGAATAAAATAGTCTCTACATTTTTCCCCATGCAAATGGATCTGCATCATACTCTAGTACAAAGATAAATTAAGTCAGATAGATCAAAGATAGGCAAATAGCCAAGTGATTGAGAAGATGAAATTGTTATGTTTTCTTAAGTTTCTACTTACTATTAAATTTCTGTGTATACATGTATCAATGTCTTCTTTATCATTTTATTTACAGATAATTGTTTTCCTAAATGAACAATAATGTTTTCTTCATTCCATAAATATCTTTTGTCTCGAAAAAAATATTTTTCTTTTCTAATAGTATAAGAATTGTCTCTCTGTATTATAGTAGTTAAAATATATATGTTTATATCATAACAGTTGCATATTCAATCTCAACATACAGTATATTATTATTTTTTCCTTTTAAAAACAGTGCACAAAATTACCTATGACTATTGCTATTCTTTATTTCAATACATTCCAGACAGAACCGAGATATGGCTTCAACATCACAACAGGTTTCCAAACTTAAGATTTTGTTTCTCCTTCATAGTATCATCAATTCTCGGCTCTTGGCCAACATTTAAACAGTTCATAAAACATAACGTCAACCAAATATTTTATTGCTACAAATTTAAATATATAAATAGTATTTGTTTCCTATAGATCTCAACGAGGAGCAAAATTGAAATAATACATTGTAAACAGAGTCAAACCCTACCCTTGATTTTCTTATAGAATAAGAAACACAGTGTTTATAACATCGATGAACGAGACACAGGCCGAAGCCTTCCATAGATTTCAAACATCTACCCATTATTAATTGAAACTCATAAATTTTACATTACCCTAGTCTGTGGATAAGAACGATTTCCCCATGACTGTTACATATTGCAGTTCATTATTCTATGAAGGAAACGATAGCAAGGAAGTACCAAATCTTTGTTTGCAAAACCATAACCTTTTTATACATCAAAGCTTAAATGCAGAACCATTTTAAAACAAGTTTTTACACCTACATTTTTACACATTCAAATCACAGGATACATCCAAGGTTTGAAACCCCAAAAGATGAATGAGACAATTGTTACAGAACCAGCTTATTACAGTCTTTTTTAATAAAAATTCGACAACAGTAGTTGCATTGTCCATTGGACACAGAAATATAAAGAACTTGTTATTCTAACTAGGTAAGCCAAAAGGCATCCATACTACAAACATAAAATACAACACAATACTAGAATCTCATTCCAAAAACCATAAAATGGTTCAAACATCAACGATGGCCATTCTGACAGGAGAACCTACGAAGGGTTTTGCCACCGGGGCTTACCAATTGAGCGAGCCATCAACTGCCAGCAAGCTTTAACTATATAAATCCACGACAAAGGCAGCACCTGCCACATAAAATTACAATGAGGTTACAACATTTCCAAAATGAATACTATACACAAGTCCAAAACTGTAAATATAGCAAACAATATTCATATAAAACCCAAGCTCACCTTCGTAAGAACAAGCAGATGGAATGCTTCACGCTTCCAGTTTCCAAATCATCCAACTAGCGCAATAGGGACAACATGCAGCTACGAAAAATCTCAGGCTCTCAATATAATTTCAATGTAAACCCTAACCTGTTACACAACGAAAGCCACAGGGCTTCAAAACATATTCTCCATTCGAACCATATTAACTTATACAATAGGTTTCCACCATTAATTTTTGGAGATGGAAGTTGCAGAGCCACCCAAGAAACAATCCGAGGTCGAACCCTACTATTCAGCGGTCTGTCGGCCTTTTCTCCCAAAGCTAGGGTTCCAAATGAATGCGAAGGGAAAACAAACAACGGTATGGAAAATGCATTAGGGTTTTTAGTTCTTAAAAATTGAGATAGGAAGATCAACGGGTGAGATTTGGCCAGCCAAGCAAGGTCACTACCAAGATAGTGATACGATCAACCTACCCATTAATGGTTCATTTAATATCAAGCCCAGTTGGAGGCCATATCACCACGGTGTAGCATACAACTCGGCAGGTTCCCATGATTTTATACAAAGTCCATCACGTGGAGTTGTTACAGGTAATAGCCAACGGGGTAATCCACTAACAAGACACAGGCTTTTCATAATTGCTCGATCCTACGTATCACCTTGACAGAATATGCCTGCGATGGTATTAAATTCATGTTAGCATCGTATTAAGTGGCAGTAACACAACCCTGTATCATATAACCATGTTATATATAGTTTCAAACTTTGTTTAAATTTTCGCAATAGTATCCATGTTATATAACCATAACGATGTTATATATGTCCAAGGTTACGTCTTATTTCATATAGTATGCATGTAACATAATTCAAATGTTAATGTTTCAATTCGCATAATATGCCTGCATTACAATTATAATGTTAAGTTTTATTTCATATAGAATGCATGTAATATCATATCAATGCTAAGTTATATTTCGCATAGAGTCTATGCATTACCATTATTCCATTTAGAGCATAGGATATTGTGGCAAATGGATATATGTCACAATTACGTAACAAATCAATATCTTGTTTATACAATGATATAGTAGATTAGGATTGTAAAAGCATATAGTATTTTAGGATGCATGTGATATAGGCCATATAGTTTTGAAGGCCAACTTTCATTCATGCACCATAGTGTTGTAATAATACTAACATTATTATACAATTGCATTATCGAATTAAAAACGGTAGAATCCAAATTCTATGAAGTTCCACTAGAATCGATTGAAACATTATTTACTAAGGTCACATAATCTTCAGCCTCATCGTAATGGTAGATATCACCATATGCATATTGTTAATGAACTATGAAAACTCTTCGCTAAGTGATGTTGCCATTGTCGCATTATTCAGAATGTTAGAACTCTCAGAATATTCATATCAATTGTAATCCCAATGATTTCTATCAACGATTATAACAAAAGTTTAGTATAAAATATCTCTAGCTACACTTTCCCGTGATAGGATAAAAATAGTATAAGTGGATAAAAGAGAAACTGAAACTTCATACCATCGATACCTTCATGCACGGCAGTACACACATCTATCTTAAAACAAAGACAGCTAACTGAAGCGTATAACATTTCTTGAAGTACTTGAATTATTTTATTATCTTACCTGCAAATCTGTGAAAGAAAAGGTCCAATGCTTTAGCTATCAAGCTAAGTAAACCCAAGGGCACCCCGTAGGAACTCCTTCAGAAATATGCAAACAAGTCGTCAGTATTATTACTAGAACTATAACGCATGAGAAGATAAGCATTGTTTTATCGCATTTGATTTGTAATATGCTGTCTTTTATGTTTAGGAATAACAATGGTAATCATGTGAAGCTCCCATTAGTTAATTAGTTAAATATATTTCATTCCGCAGTTAGCATTTTCTTTATGATTTTTCTATATCAAAATTTTTAAATTTTTAGCGATTTTTGGGATGTTACACATGGTATTAGAGCACAAGTTCAAACTCTAGGCCTGATTTAGGCTCACGCGTGAAAAACGATAAAAAAAAATCAAAAAGTTTACGTTACTAACTTTTAATTCAATTTTATTTTTGCACAGAATAGATTGACCTTTAAATTGCAGGTATGGAAATACCAGAAGAATCATTAGAGGACAGATCTCCTCGTAATGAACGTATTAATAATAATAATTCTGAACGAATTTATGTTGAATTAAATAACCAATCTTCTGAAATTTTACGTATTGTACAAGATTTAAAATGTGAGTTAACAGTTGTTAAAGAAGAGAATGAATGGATCCTTAAGGTACATGAGGAGTTACAATAGAATTTGAGGGAGAATTGTCATATCGATGAAAGAGGCAGAAAATCAGAGATGAAGTCTGATTATGAAACAATGTCCCACAAACATAAGCATAAGAAAGCAAGAAATGATAAAAGGAACAGTTACTCATCCTCTAAATCTGATCCAAGTAATATTGACTTTAATTATGACAGCAGTAACAGTGAATGCTGCTCTAAAAAGAGAAAACATAAACATCATGAAAAGATTACTAGAGAATTTAAAAAAATTAAGCCACCCACCTTTAATGGTGAAAGTGAGAAGTGTGAGATAGCAGAAGCTTGGCTATCTAGAGTGAAGAAGTACTTTAATATTTACGACTACTCTTCTCAATTAAAAGCCAAGATGGCTATTTACAATATGAACGGAAAGGTAGATATTTGGTGGCAGGATCTTAAAAGGATTAAGAGTATAAAAGAAAAATAAGTAACTTGGAATATGTTTAAAATTTTGTTTAAAAAGAAGTTTTTGTCAGAACAATATTTTGAAGATAAATCAAAGGAGTTTTACGATTTGAAGCTAGGTACAATGAACATGAAAGAATTGTGCAGCAAATTCGTTAGTTTGCTGAGGTATGTGCCTTACATGGTTGAGGAAAATACTAAAGTGCAAAGGTTTCTCAGTTGTTTACCTTTAAATATAAAGGACCGTATCGAGTATGATAACCCTTCCACTTTGGAAGAGGCCATGAGAAAGGCTAATTTCTATTTTGATCAAAGCAGAAAAAGAAAAGTAACAACTGGCTGGAAGAATAGTAAGACTAATCAGTTTGACTATAAAAAGAAGAATTTTAATCATAAATCTTGAAGCTTTAAGAAACGTTTTAATAACATAAATTTTTCTAATCATAATAATTACAGAAATAATGCACCTCAGAACTTTACTGCTGCAAGAAACATACCTAACAATGATAATCGCAGCAATAACAATAATAACAACAACAAGTATGATAAACAGAAAGGACCCATGAAGTGCTATGACTGTGGCGGACCACATAAGAGAGCAGACTGCCCACGCAACAAGAGGACAACCAACAATATTCGCACTATGCAAGCAGAACTTACAGTTGGAGATATCGCAAGAGAAATGCCCAGGATAAATGCAGCATTGGAAAATCGTCAAGTTGACCATCAAACATCCATGGTCAAAATTGAAGGTATGATATGAAACGAGCCTATTTCTATTCTGATAGATCCCAGTGCAAATTTGAGTTATATTTCACCTACTTTAGTAAACCATTGGAAGTTAAAAGTAGAGAAATTTGATAATGCATGGTTAGTTTAGCTTGGAACAGGTACTAAAAGAAAAGTTACAGATTTTGTCAAGGATTGTGAAGTATTTATAAGTTAGTTGAAAACACAAATTAATTTGAATATTTTACCCTTAGGGTCATATGACTTGCTGATTGGTATGGACTGGCTTGAACAACATAAAGTTTTACTGAATTGTCATGACAAATATTTTACATGTGTAAATAATGAAGGTAATATAGAAACAGTAAAAGGAATTCATAGGAAGATTTTAGTAAGACATATTTCTTTTCTACAAGTAAAAAGAGTTGCCAGAAAAGGCTATAAAATGTTTGCTGTTAATGTTATTAATGACAAGTGTACATCTAAAGAAGACAAGTTAAAACTAGAGAATATTCCCATCCTCAAGGACTTTTCTAACGTATCCCCGGAAGAAATTCCAGGATTACCTCCAAAAAGGGAACTTGATTTCACCATTGAGTTAGTACCTGGTGCGGTACCAAACTCAAAGGCCCCCTACAGGATGAATATTCTAGAGTTAAATGAGTTAAAATATCAGCTGAAATAATTAATAGATAAAACTACATAAGGCCTAATGTGTCTCCTTGGGGAGCACCAATAATTTTTGTTAAAAAGAAAGACGGTACCATGCGATTGTGCATCGATTACCGTCAGCTTAATAAAATGACAATTAAGAACCGATATCCCTTACTCCGCATAGAAGATCTATTTGATCAAGTGCGCGGAGCGGAGATATTCACTAAAATTGATTTAAGGTCGGGGTATCATCAGGTCAGGATAAAAGACGAAGATATATTCAAAACTGCATTCAGAACGCGTTATGGACACTACGAGTTCGTAGTTATGCCTTTTGGGATAACCAACACACCGACAATGTTCATGTGTTTAATGAACAACGTCCTGCATAAATATTTGGATAAGTTTGTAGTGGTATTCATTGATGATATTCTGGTTTACTCAAAAACTAAAGAAGAGCATGATGAACATCTAAAAATAATTTTACAAGCACTAAGAGAACATCAGCTTTACGCTAAGTTCAGTATATGTGACTTTTATAAAGATAAAATACAATATTTAGGTCATATAATTTCTAAAGACGGAATTTGCGTTGACCCTGATAAGATAAAAACAATTAATGAATGGCCTATCCCTAAAGACGTAACTGATGTAGAGTCGTTCATGGGGATAACAGGTTATTATAGAAAGTTTATTGAATGGTTCTCTAGAATTGCTAACCCCATCACTTCTTTGCAGAAGAAAGGGAAGAAATTCATATGGGATCAAAAGTGTCAAGAAAGATTTAATAAGTTAAAAGAATTATTAACTACTACACCCATCTTAAAAACTATAGATCCCAATAAGGATTCCGTCGTATGCACGGATGCACGAAACGATGGACTTTGAGGGGTCTTAAGTCAGGAAAGTCATGCCATTGCTTTTGAGTCAAGGAAGTTAAAAGTGCATGAAAATAATTATGCGACTTATGATCTTGAGTTGGCAGCCATGATACATGCACTAAAAATGTGGCGCCATCACTTGATTGGAAGGAAATTTATTTTAATGACAGATATTAAAGGTCTAAAGTATTTATTGGATCAAATGAATCTTAACGCAAGGCAAGCTAGATGGCTAGATTTCCTTAGCGAGTATGATTTCGAGATTCAACACATCAAAGGAAAGGAAAACAAAGTTGTTGATGCCTTGAGCAGAAATGCCAAATTAAACTTTGTGGCAGCAATCAGCATGTTTAAGACAGATCTGGAAAATCAGATCGAAGAAGGAATTAAGTAAGACGAAAATGACCGAAAATTACATGATAAAGTGGTTGAAAACTTATCTAAAAATTTATTAACAGATTACAGTATTAATGAAAAAGGATTCTTAACTTATAAAAATAGAATTTATATACCTAATATGTCGAAAGTTAAGTTGTTGATTTTGGATGAAGTTCATAAGAGTCCTTATTCAGGACATCCTAGTTATCAGAAAATGATAACTATGTTAAGAAAAGATTATTTTTGGCCCAACATGAAGAATGAAGTTGCTGAATATATAGCTAGATGTTTTGAATGTCAGATTGTTAAAGCTGAACATCAACATCCAGCTAGACTATTGCAGCCGTTACCAATTCTAGAATGGAAATGGGAAATTGTAAGCATTGACTTTATTACAGGTTTGCCTAGAAATCAGAAGCAAAATGACTCAATCATAGTTGTTGTTGATAAACTTAGTGAAGCTACTCATTTTATTCCTGTTAAAACTACTTTCAAGGCTTCTAACATTGCAGATATTTTCATGAAGCAAATTTTTCGCTTGCACAGAATTCCAAAGGTAATTATTTCAGACTCGGACTCTAAGTTCACTGGAAATTTTTGGATAGCACTGTTTAAAGGATTAAATACTAAATTAAATTTCAACACTTCTTTCCACCCACAGATTAATGGTCAAACATAAAGGGTAAATCAGATTTTAGAAAACATGTTAAGATTGTATGTTAAATATCAGCCATCTAAGTGGGAAGATTTCTTACAATTATCAGAATTTTCCTACAATAATAATTACCAAGCATCTGCTAAGTTAAGTCCATTTGAGATTTTGTATGGAAGAAAATGTTGTACTCCTATTTCTTGGGATAACACTGTAGACATATTAATGTTAGGATTAGATTTATTGAAAGAAATGGAGCTAACCGTGAAATAGGTTCAAGGTAACTTAAAGGTTTCCCAAGATCGGCAGAAAAGCTATGCTGATTTGAAACGCACTGAAAAAGAATTTCAGGTAGGAGACCATGTTTTTATAAAGGAAAAACCCGAGAAAAGTTCTTTGAAGCTTGGGAGTTGTGCTAAACTAGCACTAAGGTATTGTGGACCATTAGAAATCCTATCAAGGATAGGAGCTGTTGCATATCAATCGGCATTGCCATACAATTTAAAAATCCATAATGTTTTTCACATTTCTATTTTAAAGAAATATGTGCATGATGATACTCCTGTGCTGAATTGGAATGACATATAGGTGGAACCCGAAGGATATTTTCAGGTAGAATTGAACTATATTCTCGATCGGAGGGAAATTATGCTTCGGAATAGCACCACGGAGCAAATAAAAGTGCAATGAAAGCACCTTAGCCTTGATGAAGCTACTTGGGAACTGGAAAGTAATATGTGGGCAGCATATCCAATTCTGTTCCATGAAGAACTTGATGATGAATAAGCAACATCGAGGATGATGTTGAGCTTAAGTGGGGTTGTTTCTAACATACCATTTTTGCTGGAAAACATTTTGTGTTAGAAAACATTATGATAACTTTTATTGTAAAGTTTTATGTTGGACAGGTGTCTAAGGATGACTGTAATTTGTGTTGATGTATATGTAACTTCGGAATGTATTTCATCTATGTATTTCATATATATTTATTTTACCCTTATTAGAGATGTGTTATTCCTCTATAAGGAAGTGTCGTCACGTGGATTGACAAGTGTCGCAAGTGTGTGTACTTGCCGATGGGTTATTAGACCACCATGTGTGGGGTCGGCCTTGAAATATATATTATATTGTGGATGTACCTAGCTAGACAAGTCGGCCCCATAAGGTCACTAGGAAAACATATTAATATAAATAGAGATCAAGTGATCTCTATTTAGATCACTCGGAAAAGTATCTCACTCTCACTCAGAAAGTGGTGCACTAGTGAGGAGGAGGATCATCTGCTACTAGGAGACTATCTCAGTGTATTTTGGTTGTACTTTGGTTGAGCCATTGCTCTCTCTATCTCTGAGGAAGTTCTGCGGTTTTTCACCTTAGGGTTTTCCCCCCGGAAACTCTTTGTCTCTTGTCTCTCATGCTTTTGATTCTTGTGATGCTTGTGATGCTTATTATGATTGTCATGCATTGATATATTGTATATGTTATTCTCTCAATAAAGATCCTAGAGTATTGTGAATTAATGCTTAAAATTTAATATGGTATCAGAGCTAACCTGAGAAGAAGACATTTGCAGTGACGAAAACTTGAGTTTCTTGTTTATTGGGTTTCTCTCCACAGATTTTGGAAAAGCAGTATAGTAGATTGACTCTACTCATCAAGGCGCATCTATTTGTCCAATCAGAATTCAATTTCGAGCATTTTTAGATTTGGCCCTACAAATTAGGGTTTCCACAAAAATAGGAATTTCTGCAATCTAAAGACATAGCTGGAAGCTCCTTGCAAAAATCGAAGTTTAGAGCTTTGTATCGAGATTTTTAGTTGGGTATATCTCCGGGAAACTCAAACCCTAATTCAGGGCTCTCCCTAGTGAACCTGGGAGGACAAAAAGTCAAATTTGAAGGGTAAAGCTTTGCTGATCTCAAATTCTGAATACACCAGGCTGATCATCTCATCAAGGCGCATCTTTCTATTCTTTCAGAAAATTGAAATTCACATTTGGAATTTTTAGGGTTTTTTCGCGAGACCCTAATCGAGGACGAGATCCAGTTTCTAACATTTCAAGTGGTAAGTCCTAAATCTTTTCTATTTCCATTTGAATTACTCTTTAAGATGTCTCACCACACCAAGCTTGAGGATAAGCTTGAAGGAGTTGATAACTTCTGAGCTTGGAAGTATAGGATTGGGTTAATCCTGGAAGAGAATGAGTTGAACTCATATGTAAAAGAAGACATCCCTATCCCAGAGGATGAAGAGGCCAAGGTATTGCATAAGAAGAACTTGGTCAAGGTAAAGAGAATCATTGTTGATTCCATTAAAGACCATCTCATACCCCATGTGTCTTCTCTAAAGACACCCAAGGAGATGTTTGACTCTTTGACCAAGCTATTTGAAGGGAAGAACATAAATCGGAAGATGACCCTGCGGAACCAATTGAAAGGAGTAAAGTTTCAGAATGGAGAAACCATTCAATATTATTTTTCAAGGGTCTCCCAGATCAAGGAACAACTAGAAGCAGTGGATGAAATGGTGGAGAATGGTGAAGTGGTGATGACCACTCTAAATGGCCTACCCAGGTCATGGGATTCCTTCATTCAAGGAATTTGTGCAAGGAAGAAGTTGATCTCCTTCAACAGATTGCGGGAAGAATGCTCTCAAGAAGAAGATAGGCTTGTGGCCCGAGAAGAAAAGATGGGAAATGAAGATCAAGCTCTCACAGCACATGCCAGGAAAGGCAAGTCCAAGAAGGAATCATCTCATAATAGAAGATCCTCACACCACCATTATCATTAAGATAAGAAATATCTCAGATGCTTCAATTGCAATGGGAAGGGACACTTTGCTTCAGATTGTCCCAAGAAGAAGAAAGACAACAATAACAACTTCAATAAGAAGAAGAAGAATAACAAAAGAAGATATCATGCTCATGCTGCCGAAGATGATGAATCCCCAAAGAAGAAGGTTTGGGTAGAAAGTGATAGAGATGATGGCTCATCAAGTGAAGAAGAATATGTTCTAATTTCTTCTCTCACAGGTACTATCTCCCATGGTTGTAATGATTGGTTGATTGATAGTGGATCTTCCAAACACATGACTGGGTTTAAGGAATCTTTTGTGAATCTATCTGAACACGAATCACCCCATAAGGTGAAACTTGGGGATGATTATCAATACCCAATCAAATAAAGTGGTGAAGCCTCCTACAACCTAGATTCTGGAAAATCTTTGAAGATGAAAGAAGTCCTTTATGTACCTGGGCTCAAGAAGAACTTACTCTCCATCTCTGCATTTGATGCAAAAGGTATGAGGGTTGCAATTATGGATGGCCAAGTCCTAATGTGGCCAAAGGGAAAGAACATAGATGATGCAGTAGTGATTAGAGAGCAAGAGCGAGGTTTGTATAAATTGAAGGGACAACCTAAAGATGCCATGGTACATGAATCCATCGAGCCAAGTGAACTTTGGCATAGAAGACTTTCTTGTAATATCCCTCCTTTACGCCCTCATTTTGTAAATGTAATCAATTATTGGTTTCTCATGAGGAGCTCAAGGCCAAGGCCCCATGAGAAAAAACGGACAAACATTTTATTTATTTCTTTAATTATGTTCGTAGACGAAGAAACCAAACATTGGACGCAACTAACCGATGACAGTCGAATCCACTAAAGGAGAGGAAAGGTTAAGCGAATCCTTGGGTTTCTAAAGAATGATGTCTAAGAGTTTTTAGGATGCTCTTAGGTGACCGAACTACTTTGGTTGAGGGTGTAGAAAATGTAAAAATGATTATTACTCTAAGGAATTTATGCGATGGCCTAAGCCGAACAGGTAACGTAAGGACATATCCATTAACATAACGCCATACGTCAAGGATGATTTTTGCTAGATTTATTATCATTAACCTACTCTAGCGAGAGAGGGATGGAGAACCTACTAAAGCAAAAAAAAAAAGAAGAAGAAGAAGGGGAGTTTAACTAATTAAGTAATAACATGACTTGGTACTCATCCTACATAAGGAGTAGGTATACTTAATAATAATATCATACATATAAAAATATGTATACAAAGCACACCATACATCTATGTTGATGCATACGATTTACCATATTATGTTTGTATATATATATATATATGTATATATTATTTATATATATATATATATATATATATACACTTCTCCTGGATAGGATGAAGCATGAACTCCAAAATGGAGATAGCACATACATGTATATTTATATACGAACCTTTTTGTTATGGCTTTCCTTATTGTAAAGGAGGGAACCATTGTTTATTTTTAATAGAAAACAATACCTATCCCGCTCATCGTTCTCGACGGGGTCGTTGAACCCACTTCAACTCACTAAGAGGATGGTCTCTCATTTAGAAAATGAAGCCCAGCACAACATCGATACGCTGGCACGTGGAGTTTTCTTGGCAAATGGCGCTATTTGCAAAGTGATACGCCGACACGTGGAGCCCTCTTGGCAAAAGGCGTTACTTCCAAAGTAGGTAGAATCCCCGCCTACTACTTCTCCACGTGGTGGCTGAATCGAGGGGGGGGGTTTTGTTTTTAAGGAGAGACGATCCTGGGGTGGAGGGGGGCGGTCAAAGGAACCTCGGTGATCACAATTGCTGCGTTTATATATCTGTAACTGGAACCTCTATGATGATGGGTTCTGTGTTCTCTAAAATTGTAACCTCTGAGATTACGATCTATGCATTGGGAGATTTCGGCGATTGGAACCTCAGTGACTACAATCCCTGCAATTGGGATCTCTGCGATGGGAAAAGATCTTTCTAGGAGGATCATCGAGTGATGAGATGTGAAACAGCGATAATAGAAAGGGAGATATGGGTTAAGTGTTTTCCCTCAGCGATTGAGATAAGTAAACCCTGTTCTTTTTACAAATAGATCAAGTTTGAATTACATTTATCACCAGCGATGACAGAGTCGAACTCTGTTTCACATCGAGAATATCGACTCACATTACATACCACTTATGTGTTTTCTTTGTAATATCCGCCCTGGCGTTTACCTCTGTATTTTAAAGTATGCACCAGATTTATGATTGAGTAATAGGAGTGGTGCTGACACGTGCTTTCTGGTAAATTAGGAAGACCTTTATACCGGATGGTAGATCTCTTCTAAGTTGTCAGATTTGAGGGGATCGACATTATTGGTTTGGTTAAGTTACTGGTTAGAGTAGCAGTCTTTATGGGAGGAGGCGAAACCCTCGTTGGTATTGCGAGGTTAGTGTACGAGTGCTACGAGGTATGAAAATTTCCTTTCACTACATCAAGAGTGATTTGATGCGTCAGGTATGGAGATAGTCGTGTTGAAGTTTGAATCTACTTTGAATTCTTTTGATAGATGCCTGTAGTGAAATCGTCATTCTTCGATTTGTTTCTGTGGAGTTACAGAGTTAACATTATGTCGTTGGTTGACTCTACCTATATTTCTGATCACAGTAGGAATGAACTAACACTAGCTCATTTAGATCTCTATGCGGACAGAGCTAGCTCCGTAGTGTTTTTAGCTTATTGACAGAGAACAGCTACTCTGAAGTAAACATCTGCATTTTTATCTATTGAATTGGTTAAGAAATCTCGGCAGAAGAGTAGCGCTTCACTTAGTTGGAGAGAAATCGATTTCTTTAGCTGTTGCGAATTAGTATATGAATCCCCATAGCTGTTGCGTTTTAGCTTCAACAAATAATATATAATTTATCTTTTGAGATCAGATCGATATCGTTGAGAAGGTGTAGATCTTGATTGTAAATGATTAAACTTTATCTCAGAGTATGCCAACTTAATGGTGTAGGTACTATAGTTTAAATACCTGCAATCTGATCTTCTTTCAGAATTTTTAACTCTTCGCTATAACAAAGTAAACCCTACCATATAACTTGTATTGATCGAGTCAAAGTGGGAAATAGCACTCCCTGTAGAGATTATACTAAGCAATCTGTAGGGTTAAACTGCCTCGGCATCATATCCTTGTATGATGAACAAATTGTTATTTTATGATGATTCGGGTAATGTCACTTTGATAACAGTCAGATTTGTGCCAACTAACAAAAGGATACTTTTAGACTTGGCTTATGTTGTACTAACAAATGTATACACCGTCGTCTTCTACATTGTTGATCTTGTCGCAAGATTTGCGAAATAACGTTTGGATACTTTTTGACCTCTACCTTATGCTAACAAACAACATTCGTTAATTAATAGAATCTGGATCTTTTGTCATTACACACAAATGTTGACATAGTAAGATTGATCTTATTAAAGTAGAAGTGCGGGTTGTGAACTTATGTTTGAATTTTAATATTAGAGTTAGACACCTTTACGCATTTCTCCATAAGAGAAGTTGTGGGGAAAGATAAGTTATGACAATAACTTGTCGCAAGATGTAACCTCTTTGAGGAAATGCTCTATAATAGAAACCCAAGCCTTTGTGGACGTAGCCCAAGTTAGGGTGAACCATGTTACATGTGATGTCTTATGTGATTTCTCTTGGCGCAACTTGTGTTGTATTGTGTGTGTATATGAGTTTCATGGTTTCTTACATTGGGTAATTATAATGACTTGGTTGATCAAATAGTCTTTTCATATGTGTTATAATAATATGTTAGAAGTTTTATTTCTTATGAACATGCATAATGTTTTAGAAAGTTTTGTTAATCCCATTATGTTGTGACAACTACATAGAAGTATGTATTGCATCAACAATGGTGCTTATTACCCCAGGTTAAGAAATCTCATGAGTATGGTTCAATGTAAAATTGATGATGGTTGATGAATGTTCCGATTTAACTACTCATAGGAAGTTTGGTCCTTTCCTACATGAAGTTTATTATGAAGCATCGTTAAGTTTATAAAATGTTTTCTGAATGCACTATATTTTTTTAAACTCACTTATCTGGAGATGTTACAAAAATGTTTCCTTTATGATTAGGTTAATGTTTTTATCTTTAGGTACAAATGGAATTATTGTTATTTAAATTTTGATGAAATGTGGGGCTGTGACAGATGGTATCAGAGCATAGGTTGCAAACACTCGGGCTAATTGGGCTCAATCGTGAAAAACAAATACAAGTTAGCCGAACAAGGAACGGAACTCCATTTTATAAGACGCAAAAATAGAATTTCATTCCAAGGCTTGGCAAGGCCAGAGGAAGCGAGATGTGTTGGGCGAACTAACAAGGGAACCAACTACTAAAGAGACAACAAAGAATTCCATTTCCAAGAAAACAACACCGGGTAACCGACACCGTCATTAAATTACAAGTAAGTATGTTTCATTTCGTGAAAGCATTTTATGGCATAAATTTGTCCATAATAAACACGGTGTATGTTTCCTTCTGAAGTTGAATGATCTGTTATTGGTAAATATTAGTTGATAAATATCTTCTCTTATTCTCCAAGTAGATCCATTAGACTGCGAGGAAATACTCTTTAGACTAGTAAGACTAAGAGAGTTAAGGTTTATGACTAAATCAGTTTTGACTATTTAGGATGAACTATTGTGCTGAGTATGCTTGGAACTGTCAAGTCCCTTTCCATATAGAAAATCACTCTTCCTAAAACAACAAAGTTATGTTGTTAACATAACTAGTAATTTCTGTAAAAATGCATAGTGCGAGAGGAGTTAACATGAAGGAATATCTAACCGGTGTATAAAAAAAAAAAAAAAAAAATTCCTTTAGTATTGAGGAAGCATAATCATGTTGATACTAATATGTTGTTCCTTAAACACAAATTCTATTTTCATCACAGAGATATCAACTAGAAATTAAGGGTGTGTTACACAAGTTAAACTAACCTTCCACCAGAAGTGTAAATTTGCTGGTCTAGGTTCTTTTAGCCAATAAGATTATAAGAGCTTAAATTTTTTTCCCCAGGTTTGCAGGGAAATATTATATGTTACAAATGCATGATCTCATTGATCCTTGCGATAGATACTAAGAGTGGTGGTAATAAAAGTTATACTTTTATGTGATGAAGATATATGATGATTTGTTGTTCATGTACAACTATATGTATTGTCGAAGTGATTATTATGTTAAAGGATAAAAAAAAATTTAAAAAAAAAAATAAATATTTCCCATAGACGTAATAAAGTCTTGTCTAATGGGTGTGTTTTGTGGTATGAATAAAGGTATTAGAAATTATTACCGACATAGAATGGAAATACAGGTTAGTAGGGTACTTTAAAATTCTGACGTCTTTATATTGTCGCAGGGAATACTGTATGATATTTGCATTATGAATTAAGAAAAACCTTCTATGTCAAGGAATTTCAATGGTAGATCAGAAGTAATTAAAGTATAAGATTTTATGAAACAGAATAAAGATGAGGATTGGACATATGTTATATGTATGATTCCCCTTATACAACTAACACTCGAAATGTTGTGGTCAAGCAAATGTTATTTCCCACACATCACTGTCATACAACTATAAATTGGTAAAGGTAAGATTCATGTGATATTTGATGATACCAATAAGTGATGATACAAGTAAATGGGTACCTGGATATATGAAGGTTTTACAATAAGGAGTTATACAGTCGCCCTTACAAAGTTATGCAGATATCTTTATAAGGTATGCAAGTATGTTTTTAGACAATTGGTTATTTCTATATGATGTTAGTGTATACAAGGAAAAGTTGTGTAACTAAAATAGGAATTTTGCTTGCTATGGTGAAAGCTACATTCGAGGTTAAAAATCATAATGTTCATGGATCATCACAAGGAAAGTGTTATTTCATGTTCAAGGCATTACGTAATCCTAATAGTAAGCTAGTTATGCTTAGTAAAAGAAGAATGTTTTAGATGATCACATATGGATACTGTAATATGGAGGAAGATTTTCTTATTTTATGCATAGAAGAAAAAAAAAAAAAAAACATTCTTACAATATTTGATTTTTTGACAGATGATCAAAACTCAATTGAATTTGTGGTAATAGTGTAGTATATTATGCGTGGATATGTCGTTTTGTTAGAGGACCCGATGCAAGTTATACGAATTCCATTGTTAAATTATATTGTTTCATTAATAACGCTATATGTAGATCACAACTGGAGTCCATACATATCTAGCTTACCACTCATGAACATTGTGTAAAGCTCAAATGATTTGTTTCTCTACTGATAGCCGATCAAGGATCGACAAGTAAAAGATGTTTTAGTGTTATTATTATCGAATAAATAGAAGATGTATAGTGGTTGTGTACTAACATTGTAGGATTTCATTATGAAAATAACTAATCACAATGAAAAGTGATTATTCACTGGGCTATATAGTTGAGTTAACCATTGAAGAATAAGTGATGATTCACTTTGTACATCTTATTATATTAGTCATATTCCGATTTTTAACAACCATGGATTAACAATGGATTATGTTATTTAGGTACTACCCTTTCGGGAGGTTATCATAATTACGACCGATGCCACGAACAAGGTGGAACGTTGATAATAAATCCATTTGTGTAGACAAGTTGCGCAGAATCGAAAAAATCGCTCAGGAGTGAGCGATTTATAGTTCGTTAAAGTATGGATTACCGCATGGCACAAACCTTGACTGGTGAGAAATGTGCGATATTTATCATGAATTATAAGCAATTAAGTAAATCTACTCACCGTTATTACATAACCTATTGCAAGAAATAATAAATGAATGTTATCAAACTAAAATTTCCACGACTCAAGCGAGAAGGCTTGAGGGGAATTAAGTAAGCGTGCATTAATGGAATTGAAACACTCCCTAGAAATGAGGGAGATGACAACCGCCAAGATTCGCGAAAGAATCGGCTGGTTGTAAAGACCTAGGCAAACTATAACCTAATGCATATGTGGGGGGCAGGACGCTGCTTAGTATGCATGAGAGACAGTATTGCTGTGTGAGCACTATGGTGTTAGGAAAGGGTCTCCAAAAGAATCGCTGTGTGAGCACTGAAGTGTTAGGCGATAAATTTCCAAAGGGATTGTTGTGTGAGCACTGGAGTGCTAGGCAATAATTCCCTGGATCAAGTGAATGATGTGTTTTAATTAATTGACAATCTACATTTTGGAAGCATTGGAATTATGTGTGCATGTGATGATAAAAGCACAAACAAACACTAAAGATATTCCATGGATTACAAATGATATGTTGTAATAAAAAGGGACACATTGTTTATGCTTCTAAGAGTTGATTATGGAATTAATGATGTGTTTTACTAAACAATATTTTCCAGTTTTGAAGATTGAAAATGCAGGTTACGAGCAATAATATCGTACAGAAATCAGGAAGTTCAAAGAAAGTCAAAACAAAATGATGAAGCAAGAAAAATGATGATGCTAGAAGAGGAGACTAATTGCAAAAAAGTAGGAACACCGAGGATGGTGTTAATTTTAAGGGGAGGAGGAGGTAATATCCCTCCTTTACGCCCTCATTTTGTAAATGTAATCGATTATTGGTTTCTCATGAGGAGCTCAAGGCCAAGGCCCCATGAGAAAAACCGGACAAACATTTTATTTATTTGTTTAATTATGTTCATAGACGAAGAAACCAAACGTTGGACGCAACTAATCGACGACAGTCGAATCCACTAAAGGAGAGGAAAGGTTAAGCGAATCCTTGGGTTTCTAAAGAATGATGTCTAAGAGTTTTTAGGATGCTCTTAGGTGACCGAACTACTTTGGTTGAGGGTGTAGAAAATGTAAAAATGATTATTACTCTAAGGCATTTATGCGATGGCCTAAGCCGAACAGGTAACGTAAGGACGTATCCATTAACATAACGCCATACGTCAAGGATGATTTTTGCTAGATTTATTATCATTAACCTACTCTAGCGAGAGACGGATGGAGAACCTATTAAAGTGCAAAAAAAAGAAAAAAAGAAGAAGGGGAGTTTAACTTATTAAGTAATAACATGACTTGGTACTCATCCTACATAAGGAGTAGGTATACTTAATAATAATATCATACATATAAAAATATGTATACAAAGCACACCATGCATCTATGTTGATGCATAGGATTTACCATATTATGTTTGTATATATTATATATATATATATATATATACACTTCTCCTGGATAGGATGAAGCATGAACTCCAAAATGGAGATAGCACATACATGTATATTTATATACGAACCTTTTTGTTATGGCTTTCCTTATTGTAAACGAGGGAACCATTGTTTATTTTTAATAGAAAACAATACCTATCCCGCTCATCGTTCTCGACGGGGTCATTGAACCCACTTCAACTCACTAAGAGGATGGTCTCTCATTTAGAAAACGAAGCCCAGCACAACATCGATACGCTGGCACGTGGAGTTTTCTTGGCAAATGGCGCTATTTCCAAAGTGATACGCCGGCACATGGAGCCCTCTTCGCAAAAGTCGTTACTTCCAAAGTAGGTAGAATCCCCACCTACTACTTCTCCACGTGGTGGCTGAATCGAGGGGGGGGGTCTTGTTTTTAAGGAGAGATGATCCTGGGGTGGAGGGGGGCGGTCAAAGGAACCTCGGTGATCACAATCACTGTGTTTATATCTCTGTAACTGGAACCTCTATGATGATGGGTTCTGCGTTCTCTAAAATTGTAACCTTTGAGATTACGATCTATGCATTGGGAGATTTCGGCGATTGGAACCTCAGTGACTACAATCCCTACGATTGGGATCTCTGCGATGGGAAAATATTTTTCCAGGAGGATCATCGACTGATGAGATGTGAAACAACGATAATAGAAAGGGAGATATGGGTTAAGTGCTTTCCCTTCGTGATTGAGATAAGCAAACCCTGTTCTTTTTACAAATAGATCAAGTTTGAATTACATTTATCACCAGCGATGACAGAGTCGAACTCTGTTTCACATTGAGAATATCGACTCGCATTACATACCACTTATGTGTTTTCTTTGTAATATCCGCCCTGGCGTTTACATCTGTATTTTAAAGTATGCACCAGATTTATGATTGAGTAATAAGAGTGGTGCTGACACGTGCTTTCTGGTAAATTAGGAAGACCTTTATACCAGATGGTAGATCTCTTCTAAGTTGTCAGATTCGAGGGGATCGACATTATTGGTTCGGTTAAGTTACTGGTTAGAGTAGCATTCTTTGTGGGAGGAGGAGAAACCCTCGTTGGTACTGCGAGGTTAGTGTATGAGTGCTACGAGGTATGAAAATTTCCTTTCACTACATCAAGAGCGATTTGATGCGTCAGGTATGGAGATAGTCGTGTTGAAGTTTGAATCTACTTTGAATTCTTTTGATAGATGCCTGTAGTGAAATCATCATTCTTCGATTTGTTTTTGTGGGGTTACAGAGTTAACATTATGTCGTTGGTTGACTCTACCTATATTTCTGATCACAGTAGGAATGAACTAACACTAGCCCATTTAGATCTCTATGCGGACAGAGCTAGCTCCGTAGTGTTTTTAGCTTATTGACAGAGAACAGCTACTCTGAAGTAAACATCTGCATTTTTATCTATTGAATTGGTTAAGAAATCTCGGCAGAAGAGTAGCGCTTCACTTAGTTGGAGAGAAATCGATTTCTTTAGCTGTTGCGAATTAGTATATGAATCCCCATAGCTGTTGCGTTTTAGCTTCAACAAATAATATATAATTTATCTTTTGAGATCAGATCGATATCGTTGAGAAGGTGTAGATCTTGATTGTAAATGATTAAACTTTATCTCAGAGTATGCCAACTTAATGGTGTAGGTACTGTAGTTTAAATACCCGCAATTTGATCTTGTTTCAGAATTTTTAACTCTTCACTGTAACAAAGTAAACCCTACCTTATAACTTGTATTGATCGAGTCAAAGTGGGAAATACCACTCCCTGTAGAGATTATACTAAGCAATCTGTAGGGTTAAACTGCCTCGGCATCATATCCTTGTATGATGAACAAATTGTTATTTTATGATGATTCGGGTAATGTCACTTTGATAACAGTCAGATTTGTGCCAACTAACAAAAGGATACTTTTAGACTTGGCTTATGTTGTACTAACAAATGTATACACTGTCGTCTTCTACATTGTTGATCTTGTCGCAAGATTTGCGAAATAACGTTTGGATACTATTTGACCTCTACCTTATGCTAACAAACAACATTCGTTAATTAATAGAATCTGGATCTTTTGTTCTTACAGACAGATGTTGAGATAGTAAGATTGATGTTATTAAAGTAGAAGTGCGGGTTGTGAACTTATGTTTGAATTTTAATATTAGAGTTAGACACCTTTACGCATTTCTCCATAAGAGAAGTTGTGGGGAAAGATGAGTTATGACAATAACTTGTCGCAAGATGTAACCTCTTTGAGGAAATGCTCTATAATAGAAACCCAAGCCTTTGTGGACGTAGCCCAAGTTGGGGTGAACCATGTTACATGTGATGTCTTATGTGATTTCTCTTGGCGCAACTTGTGTTGTATTGTGTGTGTATATGAGTTTCATTGTTTCTTACATTGGGTAATTATAATGACTTGGTTGATCAAATAGTCTTTTCATATGTGTTATAATAATATGTTAGGAGTTTTATTTCTTATGAACATGCATAATGTTTTAGAAAGTTTTGTTAATCGCATTATGTTGTGACAACTACATAGAAGTATGTATTGCATCAACAATGGTGCTTATTACCCCAGGTTAAGAAATCTCATGAGTATGGTTCAATGTAAAATTGATGATGGTTGATGAATGTTCCGATTTAACTACTCATAGGAAGTTTGGTCCTTTCCTACATGAAGTTTATTATGAAGCATCGTTAAGTTTATAAAATGTTTTCTGAATGCACTATATTTTTTTAAACTCACTTATCTGGAGATGTTACAAAAATGTTTCCTTTATGATTAGGTTAATGTTTTTATCTTTAGGTACAAATGGAATTATTGTTATTTAAATTTTGATGAAATGTGGGGGTGTGACATTTCTCATATGCACTATAGAGCACTTCCAATTGCAAGCAAGGATGTAGAGGGTCTTCCTGAAATCAAGACCAAACATGAAGGTGTTTGCAAAGGATGTGCAAAAGGTAAGAACATTAAGAAGGATTTCCCAAGCAGTGAAAGCAAGGCAAAATACATTCTGGAAATCATCCACTCAGATGTATGTGGTCCTATGTCATCCAGTTCTCTGAGTGGGTATGTTTACTATGTCTCATTTATTGATGACTTCTCCAGGAAGACTTGGGTATACTTCTTGAAGAACAAAGATGAGGTGTTTGATAATTTCAAGGAATTCAAAACCTTGATGGAGAATCAAACTGATAAGAAGATCAAAACATTCAGATCCAACAATGGTGGAGAATTCACCTCAGGTGACTTCAAGAATCTTTGTAGTGATTCAGGGATTAAGAGGGAGTTGACTGCTCCTTATAATCCTCAACAGAATGGAGTTGCAGAAAGGAAGAACAGAACTATCATGGAAGCAGCAAGGGCAATGCTGCATGACCAGGATCTACCTATGCATCTATGGGCAAAAGCAGCTAGAACAGTTGTATATGTGTAGAACAGAACACCCCACAAGATATTGGACAATAAGACACCAGAAGAGGTCTTTTATGGTAAGAAACCTGAAGTCAGTCATGTCATAATATTTGGTTGTCCAGTATACACTCATGTACCAAAGGAAAAGAGGACTAAACTAGATCCTTTAGGAAAAAATGGTATCTTTGTGGGTTACAGTGAAAGCTCGAAGGATTACAGAATATACTTTCCAGGGTTCAAGAAGATTGATGTCGGTAGGGATGTAACATTTGATGAAAACTTAGCATTCATCAAATCAAGGAAGGCACCTATCGAAGTTTATGAAGAACCTAAGGAAACTAGATTTCAAGACACTACCATGACTGAAGCAGTTCCAGAAGTTGTTCGTGAGTTTGAAGATCCACAAGAACCAGTGGATCCACCCTGTGAGGATAACTCTCACAAGAGGAAACCTGCATGGGCTAGAGAGCTCATTCAAGATGTAGAAAGATTTGGCATTCTAGAAGAAGAAAATAGAGCAAAGAAGAGAACCAGATCACATACCAGCTATGTTGCTTTACTCTGTGACATTATGAACAAAGAGCCTTCCAGTTATGAAGAAGCAGTGGAAAAGAAAGAATGGAAGGACGCCATGGTTGAGGAATACCAATCAAGAATGAAGAATGATGTTTGTGATGTTGTCCCAAGACCTAAAGAGAAGTCTGTTGTGACTTTCAAATGGATCTACAAAATCAAGCATGCTGCAGATGGCAATGTAGAGAAATACAAGGCAAGATTCGTAGCTCGTGGCTTCTCTTAGAAAGAGGGAATAAATGATGAAGAAACTTTTGCACCTGTATCCAGGTATACTTCCATCAGAATAGTACTTTCCCTAGCTGTAGCGATGAAATGGAAAATACACCAGATGGATGTCAAGACTGCTTTCTTGAATGGTGTAGTTGAAGAGGAAGTATATGTAGAGCAGCCACTCAGTTTTGAAATACATGACAGGGAGTCATATGTGTGCAGATTGAAGAAAGCCTTGTATGGATTGAAACAAGCTCCCAGAACTTGGTATGGTAAGATGGACAGTTTCCTATCTAGTTTGGGCTTTACCAAGAGTAAAGCGGATTCCAACCTTTATTACAAGGTTGAGGAATGGAATCCTATGATTCTACTCCTATATGTGGATGACTTATTTGTAACAGGAGATGACAGATTGATTGCAGATGTGAAGAGGAAGCTTGCTGCTGAGTTCGATATGAAAGATTTGGGAATGATGCATTATTTCCTAGGTATGGAGGTGTGGCAAAGTGTAGGTGGGATTTTCCTTGGTCAATGGAAGTACATAGTAGATATCCTGAAGAGATTCAGGATGATGGATTGCAAGGCCATGGCCACACCTATGGCATCGAATCTGAAGCTTCTATGTGATGATTCATCTAAGCCGATTGATGTCTCTATGTATCATCAGATGATTGGGTCCTTGATGTACCTGATGAACACAAGACTAGATATTTGCTTTGCAGTGAACACATTGAGTCAGTTCCTGACAAATCCGAGGAGTGTTCATCTGGTTGTTGTAAAGCATGTTCTGAGGTACCTGAAGGGTATAGTGGATTATGGACTCAAGTATGAGGTGAATCAAAAGTTTAACCTATAGGGTTATGTTGATTCAGATTGGGCTTGCAGTGCTACAGATAGGAAGAGCACATCTGGGTGTTGCTTCGGTATGGGATCAGGTGTGATCTCTTGGTTTAGCAGGAAGCAGTCCTGTGTAGCACTGAGTATAGCTGAGGCAGAGTATGTTGCAGCCTGTTCATCTAGTTGTGAGGCAGTATGGCTACGGAAGCTACTATCTGAGTTATTTGATCTCCCATTGGATGCTACTAGTATCTTCTGTGATAACCAGAGTTGTGTAAAGCTATCTGAGAATCCAGTGTTTCATGGCAGATCGAAACACATAGAGATCAAATATCACTATATCAGGGATATGGTACAAAGAGGAGCTGTGAATCTCCTGTATGTTGCAACGGATGAGTAGATTATAGATGTGTTGACGAAGCCACTAGCCAGGGTGAAGTTCGAGTACTTCAGAGAGAGGCTTGGTGTTCTTCATATTGATGACACTTCGAGAAAGAAGTGATGGACACATTTGCTGAAGCCATTACAAGCAGGTTGGAAGGAGGATCCTTCACATGGCTATGGATGTAAGCACTGGATGATGAGCATCAGGATGATGTTCTGGTTTCTGCTTTGTATGATCAGTTCGATCATTTTTTATATGTATGTATGCATCATGTTGGATGCTGGATATGCTCAGTTGGATCATTTATATGTATATGTATGTACGCATCATGTTGGATGCTGGATATGATTAGTTGGATCATTTATATGTATGTATGCATCATGTTGGATGCTGGATATGATCGGTTGGATCATGTGTATGTATTTTGTATATGCATCATGTTGGATGCTTGGACCATGTATATGTATATGTATAAGGTGGATACATTGTATGATCAGGTAGATCATGTATGTTGATATGTATCATGTATTTGTATTTGTATCCGGTGGATACACTGTATGATCAAGTGGATCATGTATGATGATATGTATCAGATAGATACTTGGTATGCATTAGGTAGATGCATTGTATGATAAGGATGATCATGGATGATGAGCTTCAGGATGTTGCTCCAGATGACATGCAGCAGGATGTTGAAGTGATGATGATCAGGATGATGATGTGTACATCAGGATGATGTATGATGAGTATCAAGTTGATACTCTGTGGCTATGGAACAGGTTGTGCAGATAAGCATGTAATTTGTGCCTTGGGATATTTGCAGATAGTCTTTCGAGGTTTTTCCTATGGCATGTAATTTGTACCCTGGGATATCTGGAAAATGCTCTTTCGAGGTTTTTCTTGGGAGGACATATAATTTGTGCCCTGGGAGATATGTAGATAGTCTTTTGAGGTTTTTCCTATGGCATGTAATTTGTGCCCTGAGATATATGGCAGATGCTCTTTTGAGTTTTTGTCCTATGGTATGTAATTTGTGCCCTAGGAGATCTGATAGGTTGAACCCTGTGCTCATAATCAGTCCTGGGATGCTCTTTCGAGGTTTTTCCATGACCACATGTAATTTATGCCCTGGGAGATCCGATAGGTTGATCCTTGTGCTCGTAATCAGTCCTGGGATTCTGTTTCGAGGTTTTGTGGTGACCACATGTAATTTGTGCCCTGGGAGATCCGATAGGTTGATCCTTGTGCTCGTAATCAGTCTTGGGATTCTCTTTCGAAGTTTTTTGGTGGGGTCACATGTAATAAGTCCTGGAGATCTGGACAGGATGAAAAAGGCCTCAGATGCTCTTTAGGGTTCTTGCTAGTCAAGAGACTCTTTTAAGGTTTTGTGATGCATGTAATAAGTCCTGAGATTTCCACAGTATGGCCAGTGATGATGAAGACCTGCAAGTGGTGGGCCTACATCCAGTATGAAAAAGGACTGGATCTATAGAACTTCCTTTGATGAGTAGAGTCAGAGATTGATTGAGATAGCAGCAGCATTAACGATGATGATGATGATGCATCGATGACGATGATCCCGAGAAAAAGACTTGTCTAGCAGATCTGTGTCAAGAAATACCTTCCTAGTTAAGAGGGAGTGTTGATGTATATGTAACTTCAGAATGTATTTCATCTATGTATTTCATATATATTTATTGTACCCTTATTAGAGATGTGTTATTCCTCTATAAGGAAGTGTCGTCATGTGGATTGACAAGTGTCGCAAGTGTGTGTACTTGCCGATGGGTTATTAGACCACCATGTGTGGGGTCGGCCCTGAAATATATATTATATTGTGGATGTACCTAGCTAGACAAGTCGGCCCCATAAGGTCACTGGGAAAACAGATTAGTATAAATAGAGATCAGGTGATCTCTATTTAGATCACTCAGAAAAGTATCTCACTCTCACTCAGAAAGTGGCGCACTAGTGAGGGGGAGGATCATCTGCTACTAGGAGACTAGCTCAGTGTATTTTGGTTGTTCTTTGGCTGAGCCATTGCTCTCTCTATCTTTGAGGAAGTTGTGGGGTTTTTCACCTTAGGGTTTTCCCCACGGAAATCTGTGTCTCTTGTCACTCATGCTTTTGATTCTTGTGATTCTTGTGATGCTTATTGTGATTGTCATGCATTGATATACTGTATATGTTATTCTCTCATTAAAGATCCTAGAGTATTGTGAATTAATGCTAAAAACTTAACAATTTACACAATATTTTATTATTTAATAAATAAAATAGGAGACAAACACCTAAGAGGATTGTTGAAAGAGTGGTTACTGATCCACTAGGTGGAATGGAATCTGGGGTAGAAGGCAATGGACAAGTGGCAGCATCATGATGCAACTAACTAGCTATTGGTATGGGACAACTCCCTTGAAATGTGGTCGTAGTGCCCTGAAAGATGGGATTGGAGCTCGAGGCTCATTTATTCCAAACTGACCACTAAAGAACTAGGTAGTCTATATAATAGCCATCAAATTATGAACTGAGGTTCATCACTTTTCCTCATGAGGAAATTTACCTTGGGGTTTTGCTGTGTTTGCACCCAAGAGATTTGATGAGGGGATATGCTAAGTTGTTTATCATGTTGTGAGTCTTCCAAACTCTATTGAGTTCAGGAGTTTTATGCTAAGTGCCGAAGGCATGTTTTTATAGGAGTTTGATGTTGAGTGATGAAGGACTTTTTGAGTGCCTTGCTTCTACATAGATTCCACCTACTTAGTGGTTCAGTAATCAAGCTCGGGGGTTCACAAGAAGCCAGTAGTTGGGATGCTTCTTTTGGAATAGGTTGGGAGGAACATGCCTCCTTGGGTTTTTTTTGGCCCTATATTCATCTACAGGTTCCATTATCTTTTCTATTTTCATACATTTTAAAATTCTGCTGCATAGTAACTTTTACTGTTTTATTTTATAAATTTATTTCAGTTTCCTGAGTAAGTTAAAATTCTGTATAGGAAAGTTTTTGATGGAATAAAATAGTCTCTGCATTTTTCCCCATGCAAATGGATCTCCATCGTACTCTAGTACAGAGATAAATTAAGTCAGATAGATCAAAGATAGGCAAATAGCCAGGTGATTGAGAAGATGAAATTGTTATGTTTTCTTAAGTTTCTGCTTACTATTAAATTTATGTGTATACATGTATCTATGTCTTCTTTATCATTTTATTTAGAGATAAATGTTTTCCTAAATGAACAATAATGTTTTCTTCATTCCATAAATATCTTTTGTCTCAAAACAAATATTTTTCTTTTCTAATAGTATAAGAATTGTCTCTTTGTATTATAGTAGTTAAAATGTATATGTTTATATCATAACAATTGCATATTCAATCTCAACATACAGTGTATTGTTATTTTTCCCTTTTAAAAACAGTGCACAGAATTACCTATGACTATTGCTATTCTTTATTTCAATACATTCCAGACAGAACCGAGATATGGCTTCAACATCACAACAGGTTTCCAAACTTAAGATTTTGTTTCTCCTTCATAGTATCATCAATTATTGGCTCTTGGCCAACATTTAAACAGTTCATAAAACATAACGTCAACCACATATTCTATTGCTACAAATTTAAATATATAAACAGTATTCGTTTCCTATAGATCTCAATGAGGAGCAAAATTGAAATAATACATTGTAAACAGAGTCAAACCATACCCTTGATTTTCTTATAGAATGAAAAACGCAGTGTTTATAACATCGATGAACTACACACAGGCCGAAGCCTTCCATAGATTTCAAACATCTACCCATTGTTCATCGAAAATCATAAATTTTACATTACCCTAGTCTATGGATAAGAACAATTTCCCCACGACTGTTACATATTGCAGTTCATTATTCGACAAAGGAAACGATAGCAAGGAATTACCAAATATTTGTTTGCAAAACCATAACCTTTTTATACATCAAAGCTTAAATGCAGAACCATTTTAAACAATTTTTTACTCCTACATTTTTACACATTCAAATCATAGGATACATCCAAGGTTCCAAACCCCAAAGGACGAACTAGACAATTGTTACAGAACCGACTTACTACAGTCTTTTTTAATAAAAATTTGATGACAGTAGTTACATTTTCCATTGGACACAAAAATCTAAAGAACCTGTTATTCTAACTAGGTAAGCCAAAAGGCATCCATACTACAAACATCAAATACAACACAGTACTGGAATCTCATTCCAAAAACCACAAAATGGTTCAAACATCAACGATGGCCATTCTGATAGGAGAACCTATGAAGGGTTTTTCCACTCGGGCTTACTAGTTGAGTGAGCCATCAACTGCCAGCAAGCTTTAACTCTATAACTCCCCGACGAAGGCAGCACCTGCCACATAAAACTACAATGAGGTTACAACATTTCCAAAACGAATACTATACACAAGTCCAAAATTGTAAATATAACAAACACTCTTCATATAAAAACAAAGCTCACCTTCGTAAGAACAGGAAGATGGAATGCTTCACGCATCTAGTTTCCAAATCATTCAAGCGGTGCAACAGGGACAACATGTAGCTACGAAAAATCTCAGGCTCTGAATATAATTTTAATGTAGACCCTAACCTGTTACATGACGAAAGCCACAAGGCTTCAAAACATATTCTCCATTCTAACCATAGTAACTTATACAACAGGTTTCCACCATTAATTTCTGGAGATGGAAGTTGCAAAGCCACCCAAGAAACAACCCGAGGTCGAACCCTACTATTCAGCGGCGTGTCGGCCTCTTCCCTCAAAGCCAGGGTTCCAAATGAATGTGAAGGGAAAACAAACAATGGTATGGAAAATGCATTAGGGTTTTTAGTTCTAAAAAATCGAGACAGGCAAGGTGAGATTGGGCCAGCCAAGCAATGCCACTACCAAGACAATGATACGATCAACCTACCCATTAATGGTTCATTTAATATCAATCCCAGTGGGAGGCCATATCACCACAGTGTAGCATACAACTCAGCAGGTTCCCACGATTTTATACAAAGTCCATCACGTGGAGCTGTTACAGGTAATAGCCAATGGGGCAATCCAGTAACAAGACACAGGGTTTTCATAATTGCTCGATCCTACGCATCACCTTGCCAGACTACGCCTGCGATGGTATTAAATTCATGTCAACCTCGTATTAAGTGGCAGTAACACAACCCTGTATCATATAACCATGTTATATATAGTTCAAAACTTTGTTTACAATTTTGCAATAGTATCCATGTTATATAACCATAACCATGTTATATATTTCCAAGGTTAAGTCTTATTTCATATAGTATGCATGTAACATAATTCAAATGTTAAAGTTTCAATTCGCATAGTATGCTTGCATTACAATTCTAATGTTATGTTTTATTTCATATAGAATGCATGTAATATAATATCAATGCTAAGTTATATTTCGCATAGAGTCTATGCATTACCATTATTCCATTTAGAGCATAGGATATTGTGACAAATGGATATATGTCACAATTACGTAACAGATCAATATCTTGTCTATACGGTGATATAGTAGATTAGGATTGTAAAAGCATATATTATTTTAGGATGCATGTGATATTGGCCATATAGTTTTGAAGGACAACCTTCATTCATGTACCATAGCATTGTAATAATGCTAAGATTATTATACAATTGCATTATCAAATTAAAAACGGTAGAATCCAAATTCTATGAAGTCCCACTAGAATCGATGGAAGCATTATTTACTAAGGTCACATAATGTTTAGCCTCGTTGTAATGGTAGATATCATCATATGCATATTGTTAATGAACTATGAAAACTCTTCGCTAAGCGATGTTGCCATTGTCGCATTATTCAAAATGTTAGAACTCTCATAATATTCATATCAATTGTAATCCCAATGTTTTCTATCAACGATTATAACAGAAGTTTAGTATAAAATATCTCTAGCTACACTTTCCCATGATAGGAAAAAAATAGTATAAGTGGATAAAAGAGAAACTGAAACTTCATACCATCAACACCATCATGCACGGCAGTACACACATCTATCTTAAAAAAAGAGATGGCTAGCTGAAGCGTATAACATTTCTTGAAGTACTTGAATTATTTTATTATCTTTCCTGCAGATCTGTGAAAGAAAAGGTCCAATGCTTTAGCTATCAAGCTAAGTAAACCCAAGGGAACCTTGTAGGAACCCCTTCAGAAATATGCAAACAAGTCGTCAGTATTATTACTAGAACCATAACACGTGAGAAAATAAACATTGTTTTATCGCATTTGATTTATAATCTGCTATCTTTTATGTTTAGGAATAACAATGGTAATCATGTGAAGCTGCCATTAGTTAATTAATTAAATATATTTCATTCCGCAGTTAGCATTTTCTTTATGATTTTTCTATATCAAAAATTTTAAATTTTTAGCGATTTTTCGGATGTTACAGCATGTGAATCAGAACTTTGCAGCTCTGCCTACTCCCAGGACAACACAACATGTTTCAGCACAAGGAACTCTGACACAAGTTGTAGTTCAAGTAACTCCGACAAGCAAACCAAGTGCGCAGCAAAATCCATCAGGTAGTTCGCGCCGCTCGACACTAGCAATTCGGAAAAAGACAAGAACTCTGCGTGAGATATATGAGACTGGTACACCTAATTCATTCTCAGTTTTTGCATTATTTTCTCAAGTTAATGATCCTCTAACATTTGAAGAAGCTGTTGAAGATAAAGTTTGGGCACAAGCCATGGATGAAGAAATAGAATGCATGGAGAAGAATCAAACATGGGAACTAGTTGATGTTCCTAAGGACAAGGATGTGATAAGCGTCAAATGGATTTATAAGAACAAGGAAGATGCTAATGGAAATGTGCAGAAGCACAAGGCAATATTGGTAGCAAGAGGATTCACACAGCAGCCTGGCATAGACTTCAATGAAACTTTTGTACTTGTAGCACGAATGGACACTATCAAAATAGTTTTGGCCATCGCAACACATAAGACATGGCCTGTTTACCAAATGGATGTTAAGTCTGCATTTTTAAATGGTTATTTGGAGGAATAAGTATGTGGAGCAACCACAAGGCTACAAAGTCCCAGGACAAGGATATAGAGTATACAGATTGAAAAAGGCTCTCTATGGTTTGAAATAAGCTCCTAGAGCTTGGTACAGTCGCATTGAATCTTACCTCATTCAAAATGGATTTCACAGAAGTGAATGTGAGCCAACGTTGTACACAAAGATCAACAAGCAAGGTAATAAGCTGATTATGTGTCTGTATGTAGATGATTTAATATTTACTAGTGATTTTGGCATAGAAGAATTTAGATCAGTCATGGAAAGTGAATTTGAAATGACTAATTTGGGGCTAATGAAGTATTTTATTGGCATTGAAGTCCAACATACTGAAAATGGTATACTTATATCTCAGTCGAAGTATCCAAGTGATATCTTCGACATATTTAAGATGTTAAACTGTAAGACAGCTCCAACACCAATAATAACAGGTTTGAAATTTAGCGAGGATGATGATGGATCCAATGTACATCCTACGTTGTTTAAAAGTCTTGTTGGAAGCCTTATGTATCTTACAACAACAAGTCCAGATATCATGTATGGAGTTAGCTTAATCTCAATATTCATGGAGTCACCAAAAGAATCTCATTGGCAAGCAGGTAAAATAATTTTGAGGTATGTAAGTGGAACAAAGGACTTTGGTATTTTTTATTCAACCTTGGAAAATTTCAAACTGATTGGATACAATGACAGCGATAATGGAGGCAGCATGGATGACAGAAAAAGCACATCTGGGAATACGTTTCATGTAGGAACAGGTGTTGTATCATGGGATTCAAAGAAACATCCCATAGTAACTCTTTCTTCATCATAAGCAGAGTATGTTCCAGCTACAAGCGTTGCATGTCAAGCCATTTGAATGTCAAGGATGTTAAGTAATCTGTCGCAGATCCAGCAAGAACCCAGTCATTTACTGTGACAGAAATTCAGCTATTGCACTATCAAAGAATCATGTGTTCCATAAGAGAACCAAGCACGTCGACACAAGGTATCATTTTATCAAAGAATTGCTAAACAACAAAGAAATTTGTTTAGAATTTTGCAGGTCTGAAGAATAGGTAGCAGACATATTTACAAAACCATTGGAAAGGGACTCATTCCAATATTTGCGAAGTTGTTTGGGAGTGACAAGTTCTGCACATTGAACTTTGTCATACACAGAGCATGTTTCAGCTCTGAAACATTTTGTAAAATTTTAATTTTGTTTAATGATCTCCATCCGCTCATAATTAAGGGGGAGTGTTGGAAAAATGTAATTAAGAGATGATGGCATATCTAACTCCGTCGGCTTTGTCATTCACTCTGTCAGTTTACTTGTTAGTCTGTTATGTCAGTGAGTCAGTCAGTTTGCAACCAATCCGGCTCACATCTTCTTGTATTTATTTAAACGCGTCTGTATTCCGCAAGTCAATAACTTCTTAGGTACAAATTAATTGTAGGGAGTAATGTAACCCTATAGCTTCCACGTGAAGCAAAACCAAGTTTATGTATAAATGAAAATCAATCACAGAAAATCAAATAGAGATATAGGAGTGAAAGGAGGAGAAGAAATTGGTTGTGAAATGTATTACGAGCCCAAGCTCTGTAAGAAATGAAAGATCAAATAAAATCTCATATTTATGTAGTGTGGCAAAGTTGCTTTGTTTTATTGCAGTAATATATAAGTCTTTAGTTTTATGTATTCGTTCTCAAGAATGTTGTTTTTTTGCATGCAGCACATCTTCTTCATATTTACATATGTAAATTTTTTTAACATTTACGGTCTATAAATAAAATCAAGGTTTCCAAATATTTCACAGTGGTAAAAGTTCTATTTGTAAATTTGTGTGAAATGCGAAGTTCATTTATGCGAAGTTCAATCTTTTGACTAGGCGGTGTGCTTTTCCCTTGAAAATTTAAGCAATAATTAGGATTCATTACAATAAGCAAATTCATGATAAGTTTGTGGCATATATCGCTTAAAGTTCCAAACCAGGATTTCAATGAATGACCTGAGAGTTCAGCTTCGTATGATGCAAGAAACTAGGCAAAGAAATTTCAAGGATTTGTTCTACACTTTTATTGATTTTTTGTTTTAAAAGCAACTCACCCCAACTGACACAAGTAATTGTCAACAACAAGTATGGACATCGTTTGCATAGATTTTGGAGATGTTTAAGAGATTAAACAAGGTATTCCCCTCCAAGTGTTTGACGTAGATGAGAGAAAAAGTGAAGTAGTAATTTGCTATAACGTGTTTTCAATGAGTGTATTTTCGAAGTAATTATCGGAACATTTAAAGTAAGGCGTGACAACATGGCCATGTTCCCATCTGAAGATATAGTCTGATTGCATATTTATGCAATAAGATATCCAGGAGAAGGTTGAAACGATCTCAACCATCAATTTCAATTAACTTCAACCATCCATCTTTTAAGCGTGTGTCATGTTCTCTATCCTTTTCAATGGTACCACGTGCCACGTGTTTCAACTCGCTTTGCATGGTTTTTAGGTGTTTAGCTTGGGATTGCAGGTGTTTCAATAGTTCCAAGCTTGTGTTTAAACATTTTATGGCCATAGCAGCAGATTTACATCCCATTTGCGATTGGAAAATTCATATGTAAAAAAATCTATGACTATTTTATTATCAATTTTTAGTCAAAATGTTTGGACAAAATAGGTAGGTTGCGGACAAAAAATAACAAGGCATGCCACTTCTTTTCTTCTTTGCTAGCCACTCATTCGATTGCATTTACATACCTACAATGTTCAAGAGTCATAGGATTATATTTTTTCATACTTGGATGCAAAGGAAATAAAGAAAGACAAAAAATAACAAGGCATGCCACTTCTTTTCTTCTTTGCTAGCCACTCATTCGATTGCATTTACATACCTACAATGTTCAAGAGTCATAGGATTATATTTTTTCATACTTGGATGCAAAGGAAATAAAGAAAGACCAGTTCTTCAAATACGGACCCTGTGTCAAAATTGAAATATTGCTATAGTGATCTTCATCCATAAGGACAAGTTCATGTATAAAATGAAATAAACAATTGTTGGTTCCTTAAACTAAAAATAGAAGTAGATTCTTGGTCAACAACTAAGGTTGGTGAACTTGTAGATTTTTTTGCTTCTTCCACATGATTTTTGGACAAAGGTGCCAGACAAATTATTGATCGGAAAATTTCATGGATCGATTGCTTACATTTTATGCATTTTTGGCATTCTTTTTGAAATATGTCAACTTTTGTTCACACATGTCTATGTCGAATTTCTGCATATTTCTTGAGGTTCTAGAAAAATTTCTATTAATGTTACTGTAACAAAAGAAGAGAAGCTATGCTCAACTACGAAGGCTCAAAATAACATTAGTTTTAGGTCCTAGTGCAGAAAATATTGAACTAAATTGGAAAATAAGGCTCAAAATAGTGTTAGATTATTTAACGTACAATAGATTTGTATGATCTAAACAATCGTTCTATGAAGTATTGATTACAGTAAAATAGAAATCTCAAAGCCAACCAACAATGCCAAATAGATTTTTTAATGCTTTCTCAACTATGAAATGTTTTTTTTTGAACTACCAAGAGTCTTGATAGAGGGAATGTTGTGCAAAAGATTGATCCATCAATAATTGAAACGTGTGATGAGAAGAAAGTGTAGGCGTTTAAGTCCTTTTAGGTTGCCTATCCCTCCTATCAGGCGACTGAGGTTCTTGTTAATGATCATAGCCTTTGTTTCTGACCTACTTTTGCCTACAACCATATCATGTTTACAACATTGAGGTAAAGAGGTAAAGTGTGGTGTTAAACAATCGGGTAATAACTTGAAAATTTAACATAGATAGAATTATGATCATCCAACCTTCATTAACATAGAAATTAACATAGATAGAATGCATTCTTTTAAGTTGGAAACTAGCTAAAGCCTCTACTTATCTGTTTCACTCATAGACTATCAAGTCAGCCTTGGAGGCAAGGATAATTTTAAGGATCCATACTTCTTTAAAAGTGTATAAACTTTGGCAAATCTTACCAATTCTTAAAATGTCAACTATAAAATATTTGGCGATATTTTCTAAAATTACTTCAATTTCTAAGGATTTTATATAGTTTATATAATAATTTTGCGAATTTTAGAGTGAAAAAAGTTTACCCCATCAATACTAGGCGAAATGGGGCTTCAAAAAATGCAAATTGGCGAATCTTTTTTTGGAAAAAAACATGGAAAAATAGCCCATGGGCTAAACTTTGTCCCTAAAATTATCCTTGCTTGGAGGATGAACATATCAAGTTGCCTCTGAAAATTGGGAGAGTGCCAAGTTGAAATAAGGTGTAGCCCAAGAATGAGGCTTTCAATCCGTCTTCACACGAACTTGCAGACATAACTCATTTGTGCAAAGGTAAGTAAATCTTATTAATATTTTCTATATTTATTAATCACCTATTAAAGAATAAAAAATTATTGAGTCTATAATAGGATACCGTTAACCAGACTGCAGACCAAGAAAAGATGAAAAAATATGTATATTACCACTATCTTGTATGAATTTATGCTATTGCAATGTTGCGCTTGACTTCGAATTTATGCACGTGTTACGATGCTTCCATTGATCTGAAATTTATGTAGGTTCTCGGGACATAATGATTTAGAAAAAATTATGATACAGAAAAAAGCAAAGCATAAGTGATATGTATGTCAAGTCGTTCCCAACAGAACAAACTGCAACTCGCGGTTATGTTAAGTAAGAACAGATGGAGCTTTGCAAGGGACATATGTAGCATTGAAAAGGACCACATGTCATTTTTCATGGAAGGTGGTGGGTGCATGGTATCTGGAAGCTTGGGACAAACACACAGCTACCACATAGCAACTGCAAGGTGGTGCATAATCGCAACTGCATCACATCACAGAACCCCAATAGCGCACTGGTATTGTATTATCTACGGCGGGGTCCGACACCATCTGTGGAAGCCAAACAAACAAGTATTATTAAATAATCATAAACAAAAACATCAAACGATATTGAGCATGGAAAGACTGTAAATATCACCACATATGGGGAAGCAAGGGTTCATGTCCCTTCGCATGAGAAACAAACTAACTCAAACCTTGAAACCTTTGGAGTGTAGGCTCCATCTAAAGCAAGGAAGCTATAACAATGAACAAATTACTACCATTAACAGATGCAGAAGGTGAAGAAGAAAATGAGGCAACACTACATACCATCCACTTTGTTACAATCGGGACAGGGTCATCAAATTCCCCAGTGAATAAAAGAGTGTCACTCAAACCAGTAGAGAAAAATAAGAAGGGTGCCAACCCATGCACATCCTGCAGCGTTCAATCTGACAAGTGTCATGAATTGATTCATGCAAATTGCAACATGGAAAAGGATAGCGGGAAGGGAGAGATAGTAGTAGAATGGGAAAGTAATGGGAAAGTAGCTTATAAGAGGTCAAATAAGGATCATAAATTATTGATTGGGAAGAAGGAAATATTACCTAAAAAAATTTGGATAAAACGTGGCTGACAATAATTACTAATAGAAGTAATAGTATATAACTGAATATTTATATTAACTCAAACTTAATTCAATATATAAGAAAAGTCTTCTTTTAAGGAACATTTAAAAAAGGCCATTTAACTTAAATGATTATGTCATTCGCTTTATTTTAATGATAATAACTAACTTCTTATTGACGCGGGAAAACTAATGTACTGTGAAATAAACATATATTCCAGTGTACTATGAAATAAAAATGTAACTAACTATTTTATAGTAATACTTGGCTTAGTAAATGAATAAATTATTCACTAATTCAAAGGATCCATTATTATATTCAAATCCATAACCTTATCAGTGTATCAAATTCATATATATATCTAAGAATGATGATATGATTAGATAGAATTTAAGTTTGTTGTGTCATGTGTTCCATTATTTATTTCATTATGTTAATAGAAAGCATCACTCATTTTCAAAAGCCTCCTGCTAATCATTTTCTAGTAGGTATGGACAACAAGGAACCTTTTATTATTTGAAGAAATTTCAGCAGGACCACTTTATTATGCAAGAATTGCAGCAGCTATCTTAAATAGGTAGAAAAAGTTTTAAAATTCAGAATTGTGGAGGTAGAAAAAATAAGGAAGGACACTCCTTGGTCCTATTTTGATGGCACAACACAACTTAATCCAAGCAGATAAAGCATTGGAGGAATGATCTACATTGATAAGAATACCATTCTATGATTCCAAGCAGGTTTAGGAGCCATAACAAACAATTATGTTGAACTCCGTGCATTAAAACTTCTTCTCAAATTCGATTTAAAGGAAATTTTAAAGCACTACAAGTTTTGGAGATGCTCAATTAGTAATAGAATGGTTATATGATAAAAAAATAGTGTCATAATCTAGCATTACAACCTATCCTAGAAGAGATAAGAAGGCTAAAGAAAGAGTTGGATGAATGCTTCTTCCAACAAATCTATAGGGAAAGAAATTTTGATGCATATATTCAATCAAAAGCAAGGCTGGAACTCAGAAGCAAGGAGCGGCATGTCCGAAAGGAACTAGAAGGAAATATGTTGGAAGATTACCAATCTTTTCTATGGGATCCACATTGATGGATTTCATTCCCAAGGGAAAAAGTTCATAAGAGATGTGATTTTTCTTTTTGAATATATGATACTATGCAAAGACTGTATGGAAGTTAAATGAATTGTAGAAGATTTTGGAAAGAACTATGAATGTTGTAGTTTTCTGATATGCACTTGGTTTTTACTTGAATGAAGTTCTTAGTTTTGACAAAGCTTTTAATGCTACACAAATACTCAGGATGCAAAAAATGTACAAGGATTTCATAAGAATACTCAATCTTTATTTAGTGATAAATGAACTTGAAGAATACAACTTTTTTTCTCAATAAAGTTATGATTTTTTTTCCGAAGAAAAAAACAAAGCATCACCCATTGTTATTTTCATTGAATCACATCTCTCAACCACAACCAATAAGGTTAAATTTTTATATACATTTTTATTTATATAATAGAAAAAGAGATACCAACATATCTCAATATATATTATTAAAATATAGCATTTGGCATTTCGGTGAAAAAGGCTAACAAGAATTTTGCGTCATACCATTAAAAATAATTGACATGTTGTGAGAGTATCCGTGCGATATCTCCTTCCTTTCTTTGGGAGGTGAGGTTGAACTTTCACCGGTGACGTATGATTGTATGAGTGGACTCATAGTCGATTGTGGGCACATTTTTATAGCATGAAATTTTATGGTAATAATAATGCAATTTTAATCTAAATACTAAATTGGTAGATTTTTTTCATTTGTGAGAGAAGATATAGATTCTTTTTATGTATGGATTTGAAATGTCAAAGTCTATAAAGAAAAGCATATCTTATTCCAATTCATGATCTCCTATAAAGAGATACATATTTTTAACAATTAAACCCATTATAAAAATAAAACATTTTAAATATTTACAATTTTAAAAACAAATTGCAAGAATTTCAATTTATTATAAAAGTGAAACATTTTAAGCATACAATTTGTCATAATTTCTACGTTATATACATGTCAGGATCATATGGTCATTAAATTAAGTAAGCATTATCATGAATTATGTTAGATGTTGTAACTTGTGATTTCCTATAAATGTAATCTCTCAAACTAATTTAGGATTTCTTTTAAATATATATTCATATAAAATTATATATAACAATATGCAATACAATAAAAGGAAAAACACATAGGTAATTAATAATCTTCTTCAAAGAAACTAAAACAATTGGAAAGTATATACAAAGGTAATGAAAAGAGAATACAACTTTCAAGGGCCAAAGGATACCTAAAAATCCACTGCCAATCATGCCAAAACTTTCCATTCATGTCTTTATTCATTTTGAATAGGTTCTATGTGGAATAAGTCCAACCAAATCAATAGTTTAATATGTAGATATATAGAAGATAGAGAAAACTCATGACAATTGGATTGTGAGTCCTTCTAAGAGAGAATAATAGTATCCCAAAAATCCCTTTGATTAGTTATATTTTTCTTTCTTTGTTGTCAGCCTTGAAAATGAGGAATGTCCATAAAACGCATTCCTTGCACCTTCCAAATCCAAATCATTTTTTTGTTAAAATTTCATCCTCCCTAGATACTTGACATCTACCAGCACACAAATCCATCCAATATTGTTTATGCTGCCTAAATACTTATGATTATAAAAGATTGCGTGACTATGAATGGAATATATGAGTAGACAAAATTATATAACAAAATCTAAATTATTCTGTAATTCTTTGAATATGTTTTGTTATGAGAAGACAATGCCTCAATAATACATGGGAAAGAGAGAAAATTTTCAAACATTAGACCACTCATTTGGTAGCCAAGGTGTTATCCTAGGTGAAAATATCAATCAGTCCTAGAACACTCTCATCCTTTAGCATAATGAGAACATCCAAGGTACCAAAGGGAGGCACTGCACTTGCCCAACAAGTACATAAATAGAATCTACTCCATTATGTGAAACTAAACCCTATCATGAAACCAACAAGATACATAATAAATAAGTGAGGCCTCAAGAATCTTATCCATAAGTTTCCTTCATCAAGAAAATGGAAGGTCTTTGTACTGCAAGAAAATGAGTTTATGCTACAAATGTTTCAAACACCAATCTTGCATAGTCATTGGAGAAAACACCACAGAAAAGGCGATTCCAACATATCTCACTATTACATATGGATGGATGAAGGTCCAAGTGAGAGGAATCCAATTAGGAGATTCATCAAGACCAACAAATCAATAATTCAACTTTTCATAAACATATGGAAATGAAATACCCTTAATCTTCCTCCACTAGTAGGAAATTCCCATCTAATAACTAAGCACATCAATAGTAAGAACATATAGATAAGATGTTAAGGGATTCTCTACCTATTCGATTGGCATAGAAGAATTAATTGAGAAAGTGTATTGTTGGTCGCAACAAAACTTGAAGCAGAAGAGAATATGATATTCACCACCCCTACATACATCAAACCAAAATCCAAATATAGGTGCATATATCTTCAATATGATCATAGGTGATCCAGGAGAATCAGGGCCTAGGCAAAGCAGTCGAATATGATCGACATAGGAAGGCCGACCAGAGGGAGTACCGATTACCACTGGTGTGGAAGAGCAGATTGGCTGTCGAAGTCAATAAGTCGCACAAGAGCAGTCGATATGTGATCGACAGAAGATGCGGAAGGTCGGAAGTCGACATGTCAGAGGTCAATGGACAAGAGAGTTGCAGTGGAGACGTCGAGGGTTGACATGTTGTCAAACCACGACTTTGACAGGTTTGGGTATGAGCCAAGCGAGGAGGAAGGGGTAGACTGGAAAAGACTGAAAGTGCGAAGGGAACTCGACAAGGTATGTTGAAGGTTAACGGAAGACAATATCGCTGAGGCAGTGATAAGAACGACTACTGTAGCAGTGTCAGAAGGATGTGTAGAATTCAAGGAGAGTACTTGATAGCCGTTCAGTCTTGTTAAGGAAGTTATTAGTAGTTATTGAAGGTAGTTGAGATCGTGACAGATGTCTCCATAGGTGAAGGTTGTGTAGCATGACAGAGGCACTAAAATTTGCAAGTCTATAGGATCTGGGGGATCAGTGGACAAAGGAAGAGTGTTTCGGGATACGGAGTAGAACTCGGGATGCGTAGCCACAGAGTAGAAGGCCAGGGAGTTTGGATCACTTGGATCAGTTGGCAGTTCGGTTAGCAGAGGATCGAGAGAACAAATCCATATGAGAAGTTTTCTAGATTGGATCGGAGAGTCACACATCTACAGATATTGAAGAAGATCGAACCATAGCTCAGAGTTCCGCAGTGAACTAGGAGAGGGTGAAGATTGACACATTGATATAGAACACAGTTACTTCTGTATTGTAATAGGATAAGGCCAACATTAGTTATTTGTCTACATTCCTTGCATTTCGCATTGTAACCATTTTTCGGTAGAAGTAATATAAGCCAGCTTCTGACTTCCTGTTTACATCTTGTTTATGTGAACGCGTGTGTTGTGTGTAATTGTTAAGCAAGAACCCTTGTCGGGGTGACCTTGCATTCAAGTGGTATCAGAGCGGAATAATCTTGTGAGCAGGAAGAGAATCCTATGAAGAGAAATGTGTTGATATCAACCTGACAAGGTCAAGTGGTATCAGAATTGGAAGTGAATCCAATGAGCAAGTGTGTTGAATAGATGCAACCGCGGTTGGGTAGAGTTGTGCATGACTTGTAGAAGTCCGGTTGAGATTGGATAAATGGGAGTTTCAGCCAAGGTTGAAAATGGCTCACAGAGGTGTTAATGTCCGAGGAGTTGGATGAAGAGCGTGTGGCGCAATAGTCATAGATGATCAAGAGATTTTCGACAAGTGCCTCTGAACAATACGAACTTTGAAAAATGAAGTCACATTGATTAAATAAAGACAAAGGTGTGGTTGTATTCTTGATGCATTAGACCACAACGATGAGGAGGTCGAAGAAGTGGAAGCACGAGAAGCAGCAGGAGAAGAATTGGAAGACAAACTCATCAAACTTCTGATGGATATGAGAGGCCAGACAAAGATAGATGTACGTACCTACTCAGGAAGTCTAGATCCAGAAGACTTGATCGACTGGTTCAGAGAAATGGATAAATTCTTCGACATAGAGCAGATCGAGGATACTAGATGGGTTAAGACTGCATTTTTAGGTTGAAGGGTCATGCCTCATTGTGGTGGGACAATGTGTAGGCTAACAGAGTCAAGAAAGATAAGGAGAAAATCAAGTCTTGGGACAGGATGTTTGCCAAGTTGATAAGGTTGGGACTAACCGATGAAGGAGAAGAAGCTGTCGTAAGATATGTCAACAGCCTGAAATATGCCATTCAAGACGAGTTGTGCATGTCAAGATTCAGAGCGGTTGGCGAAGCCTACCAATTAGCTCTAAAGGCAAAAGAGAAACTGTTGAGGGAATCCACATCGACCAAAGGTAGGATCATTGGTCGGGGTGTGAAGACTGTTTCCGTGAAAGGAAAAAGTTGTGGATACAAGAGAGAAGCCATTGAAGACAACCAACGTACGAAAGGGACATCGACAAGAGAGAAGGCGCATGAAAACCGATGTGATGATTGAGAGACATGTGATTGAGGTGCGTATTGTCAAAGTGGTCCATCCGACAAAAAATGAGCTGACAAAATAGCCATAATATGTTACAAGTGTCGAGGAATCAGACACTAGGCTTATGAATGCCTAGAGAACCTACATGCTACAGAAGAGTCGAAACCTAGATGTTGAAGAGATGAGGAAGTTGATGAGAGGGCAGAGTTGGCATCCGACAGCAGTGAGGATGGAAAAAAGAAAATTTGAAACCTGACGGTCAGGAAAACATTGGTTCAAGAAGACCAACGCGATGAGAAAGAGCCGACACAATGAAAGGCTTTATTTCAAACCAAAGTGTGAATCGGCGAATTGCGTTGCAAGACCATAGTTGATGGTGGAAGCACTAAGAATCTTGTGTCGACAGAGGTCATTGACAGAATAGATTTGAAGTGTCGGGAACTTCCACACCCATACAAGATCTCATGGTTGCAGAAGGGACATAATGTGAAGGTGACCATATAGTTCCTAATTAACTTCAAGGTTAGGAAACTTGAAGACAGTGTATTGTGTGACGTAATCCCAATGGAAGCGTGCCATCTATTGTTAGGAAGAGCATGGAAATATGATCAGAAGATGATCTATGATGGTCGAGCCAACACAGTCACAATATGAAAGAATGGTGTGCGAAGGATTTTGGAGCCAAAGCAGGAGGGGCCAACCGACTATAAGCAGGGTGAGAGCAACTTTTGGGACAATCGAATGCTGATGTGTTTAGCGAAAGAATTACTCATGGAGGAGGAAAAGCAATCAGGATGTTTTTCCATCATTCTGAAAGGGCCATGTGTTGAGAGGTCGACAATGGAGAAGATTCCAGTTGAAATCAGAAATATGCTTAATGTGTTTCGGAGCATAGTAGTCGATGAGGCATAGACGGGATTGCAACCGACAAGAAGCATATCCCATCAAATCAACTTTATTCTAGGGTCGAGTCTTCCAAACAAGGCACCGCATAGGATGATTCTGACAGAAGGTCGGGAACTCAATCGATAGGTCCACGAGTTGTTGGACAGGGGGTTCATCAGAGAAAGTCTGAGTCCGTGTGTGGTATCAATAGTATTAGCGCCAAAGAAAGGTGGATAATGGAGAATGTGTAAAAACTCCAGATCCATCAACAAGATCACGATAAAGTACCAGTTTCCATTTCCAAGGATGCACGACTTGACGGATTGCTTGAGTGGAGCGAAGTACTTCACGAAGACGGACCTGAAGAGAGGTTATAACCAAATTCAAGTTAGAGAAGGAGATGAATGGAAAACAACATTCAAGATGAAAGAAGGACTGTATGAGTGGTTAGTCATGCCATTCGGATTGACTAATGCACCCAGTACATTCATGCGGTTGATGAATGAGGTACTGAAGACATTCTTGGGTAAGTTCGTCGTAGCGTACCTAGACAACATTTTGATATTTAGTCGAACCAAGATAGAGAACTTGGGGCACATTCGACAAGTATTGCAGAAGTTGCAGGAAGAGAAGTTGATGGTGAACCTGCAAAAGTGTTTCTTCATGAAGGAAGAACTAGTGTACTTGGAATTTGTAATCTCGAGTAAAGGGTTAGTGATGGATGCAAAAAAGGTGAAGGCAATATTGGATTGGCCGAAACCGACAAGTACGACTGGAGTCAGGAGTTTTCGTGAACTTGCCAGTTTCTACAGGAATTTCATTCGGGGATTCAGCTGGATATGTGCACCTTTGACAGAGTGCATGAGCAAAAGGGGAGTTCAAGTGGACTGAAGCTTCCCAACGAGCTTTCGACAAGTTGAAGGAAAATGTCACTGAGTGTAATATCCCGAATTTTGGACTGACTATTTTATGATGTTATATTGGGCCACAGCCCCAGCACATGTGATTTATTCTGATTATTGGGCATGAGCCCTAGTACATATCATTTATTCTTTTGTAGACTGACATATTGGGCATGGACCCTGACTAAATTTCATTATTTGATTATATAATGGGAAAGGCATCCCCAATGTTCTAATTATGTTTTGAGTGGGTACAAAACCCTAATATACTGAGATGACATTTTCTTACATACTATGCAGTGATGTGAATGACATAATTGACTTATATGGTGTGTTAAGCATGGACTCAGAAACACACAAATTACCTACATACTAGGAAAAAGCCTTGATGTACCTAGAGGAAATATGATGTACTGGGAGTAAGCCCTGATGTACATTGAGTGTTGGGCATAAACCCTAGAGCACTCCAAGCTTGATAAACGAATACCAGATCCGAGGAAACTTAAATATTCTAGATGTGCCTCACAACCACATTCTAGCACTAGTGCTGAGCAAGGACTCTGGAATTGGACTAGAGTAACGCCCATGTGAGAGTGTTGAGTTAAATGGCTCTGAAGAGCACTCGGGGTTATGGAGTTTCAAAGTGTTGAGTTGGAAAGACTTTGAAGAGCACTTTTATCACATTTATTTAATTGAATAAATGATTCATCTTTTTCTATCCATCATCACCTACTACAGGAGCTACCATGTTAAACGAGGGAATCCAACATGCAAAGAGAGAGACTAGAGGCACCTAACCAAGCTGACCACGAATGTCCAAAAGAAGTGGACCATGTCCCTAAAAGTTAAAGAGAAAAGAGTGTTATGTGACGACACATAACTAAAGAAAATCTAATTATCAGTAGTCTCTTATGACTAACCCGATTAAAGGCCTCCAAGTTATTATTATTATTATTATTTATTATTAAGAGCTTTAAATAATATTAGGTGTTATTTTAATTATGGGATATAATTAGTATATCTGACTTATGCATTATTTAATATTTTAAATAATGTATTAATAAGTTAAGTGAAATATAGTTAATATAAGGATAAGTATTGTTATTATTAAGAGCATAAATAAAAAATGACTTATAGTCAAACAGTTAGAAAAGTCCTAGTTCAAGATGACAAAGTTATTTAATTAAATAATATCTTTTAAATTATTAAATATTGAATTTAAAGAAACTAACTACTTCAACGGTCCTAATACAAGATTTCCCTATTTGAAGAGGGCAGATCCCAAGTTTTGGGATCATCTACCATTCTTGGTTATTATCATTCTCTTATGGTAGTCCAAGAAAGACTGTTCTGCTCCAAGAAGCTGAAGCAGCCTTACCTAAATATTTTCAAATTGAACCAGAAGTGGATCTAGGACCTCTACCTTTCATTTCATGTTAAAACCAAGCTCGGGGGGATCCAGATAGAACTAGGAACTGTTAAGGGGTCAAGGTTGGGAGGAATGTGGTAGTCCCAAATTTATCCAGCTAGAACAATCTTCCTAACAGGTGAGCTAGATAAAATAGGTTCAACATTAATTATTATTGAGTGTGCAGGTATCAACAGGAAGGGATCAAGTGCCAAGCAGCTAGGATAGTACAAGAGAGGATCAAGTGCCCAAGCAGCCAGGTATGAATCAGTAATTATTTACATTCATTTTCCAGTCGTATTAAAACTAGGCTTCTATACAGAATTAATATTTCAGCATTGTCTCGTACAAATATTATCAACTTAGAGGTTCTTCCCATAACCCAGTGGAGGATATAGCAGGTCTAGCCAAGTTAGCCTGTGCTAGATAACAACTATTAAGGAAACTTAGAATCATTATATCATTTTTCTTTAAAAACACTCATGTTTGTCTGAATCGTCTTATTACTTGTTAGTACCGGAATCTCTTATGATCTTTGAAATCATTTATTATTATACTCAAGATGCCTAAAGAAACTTTATTATTTTTCTGTCATGCTGTACAGTTAGGTTGTTTAAGTTCCACATGATCCAACATCTAAACAAAAACCTCATACCCTAGCTAAGAAGATAGTCAACCCATTACAGAAGTGATGGAAATAACTTGGACTCAAGTTTTTGTTATTACTCCTGCATTATCATTTTCTTTTAAAATACACAAGTCAAACAATCAGATAGTTTCACCAAAAACAACCATGCTATTTTTATATATATTAAACCATATTCTAAACAATCTACAGGATCATTACTTCTCTATGTTTTTCTTTACCTCTTCAAACAACATTGTTATAGACATTGAAAGAGTCATGAGATCGAAACCCCTCAACGTTTTCAAGAAGACCCTGCTAGCTTTAAAATAATCAAAACAACGTAGTATTACTCACAGAGGCTTATTACATCCCACGAAAACATTTCACCATCATCTAGTAAAGGCAAAACCTGCAGCCAACATTTTAAACACATACACAGGGCATGGGATCGAATCCCACTACATCAAGCCTAGGCTTCTTTACAAAAAAAACAACTACCAGTAGGAAAACGTAGTAAGACGAATTCAATTAAAAACCCTAGACATGCAAGAGGACCAGTTAAGGATTTAGCTCTACCTTTAAATGCATCATTACTGACAATTTCTCTAATGCTAAATACTTGCAAGCCATTCAACAGATAGACACATAGAATGCTAAGACCCTTAACAATTTAGTTTTCTTATAGACAAAACGCAGAGAGTAGTTTCAAATTTAAAGACTCATAGAAGAGGCAGAGGTCAACCATTCTCTTTTATCAAATCATACATAGCCAAACCTCTGCTCATTTTAACACAAGTTTCGGAAGAGTCATGGTTTCTTTATGTAATGTCTCAACCGATGACTCACTGAGCAAAGGCACGATAGGAACAACACATAAATAAAAAATTACTCTTTTCCATAGAGAGCAATAACGCAGAGTGTAGAAAGTGTATACATCAGATATAAAATTGTTCAGAAGGCAATTCTTCCATCCACAGGTCCAGGTTTCTTTCAACCAAGTATTAAAAAAGACACGTAAACCCCAAAATTAGAAATTGGGTGTTATTACATTGAGTTTCAAAAGAATCAACATTCAGCCGAATGGACAACCTCCACACTAACACCCTCCAGGGCTATCAAAACCATTAAAATACTTTGCATAAGGGTCTAGCCAATGGCAACCACCAGGAAACCAAACCATAAATTGATGCAGTAAGCCAAACCAGAAGCATGAATCCCCGTAACTTATATCAACGACCTCAACCCACAAGGGCAAGAGGAAGAGTGAAGAGGTGGCGGATCTGAACTTACAATTTTTAAACGCCTCTAGGGTCGAGTATGTGACCAGCAATACAGGAGCCACGTAGAAGAGAGAACCCCCAATACCTTCCAAACAACAATTCACATGCAGTCAAAACTCAAGAGTATTGTTCCAAACTATAATGTATTGAACTAATAACAAGTGGAGCATGAGTTTTACCTTCGTAGCAGTCTTCACCTCAGCCTATTTAGTCATGAGGGTGCATAGGCCATGAGCAAGAGCTCAGTCCAAAGCACAAAAGGAACCCCAACTGTGCACACGACAAAGCAGGTGAAACAAATTTTTAAAGTGGATGTCGTGGGTGTAAAACCCCATGGAATAAACCCTCAGTACAACTAGTAGCGTGGCCATGTGCCAACGTAGAGCCTCATTAAATTAGACCACCAACCACCAATATTTCGATATCAACTCTATTCTTCATAGTGGTAGTGGCATATTTATAATCCATAAGGTTTTTAAAAGCACATGTATGATAAGTCCACTAGCATTATATGGAACCTATAAACACACCATTGTTGGAGCCAAGGCCGTAGCTACGGTAAAGCTGCGAATTTTGGGGAAAAAAGCACAAGTATGAAAGGAAAGTGCTAATTTTGGGACAAGCACTAAGTTTTGGGTAAGAAGGAGACGGTGCGCAGTACGGTGCCAGATGGACAAGCTCAGCGAAGATCACGGAGCTCGCGCGCACGTCATAGAAGAATGAAGGTGGCTCAGCTACCATAATAAATAAGGCGATGGAGTAGAGGGCTCAGCTACCCTCATTTAAAGGCTAAGTACAGAAGTTATGGTTGCTCGGATCAAGGAGGAGCAATGGACCAGAACATTGAAGGCGAAGGACAAGCGCCCATACCCACAATCTGCGCCGAAAGTCAAGGAGCCTGCAGGAGCCGGCGACATGACTACAAGCGGCGCCTACAGTACACCTAGCCATGTGCGTGGTTAGGGTTTTTGGGAATCACTGTTGGGAAAGGCCCACAGTTTTGTAAAGGTGTGACCGTCATGGCCACCTATATATATGAATAATTGTAATGGGTAAATGTTAGCGAGTAAGAGTTAGATAAGTTTTGGGATAGTAGATGGTTAGACTGTTCGATAGTCAGTCTCAAGGATAGATCATGTGTTGATTATCCTTTTCTATGTTTTCTACCGAGTGTGTAGAACTAGAGTAAGAATCGGATAGCCGAGGAGCTAATCCCTGAGTTGCCAGACAGTCTGAGTTGACGTCTGCGCCTTTGTAATCTCTGTAGAGAAGAGACTAGATTGAGAGAAGGGCTCCCAGCTGTGTGCATGGAGTTTCCTGTAAGAATCTAAGGCTGCAGCTGTGTGCGCAGCATGTTGTATAACTCTATCATTTTCTGGTTAATATAACGCTCCCGAGGACGTGGCTTCCCTCGAGGAGGTGAACTTTGCATATTTCTTCTTATTATAATGTTTGCGTGAATGATTAACTGTTTAAGTTCATTACCTGTGTATACAAGACTCTTGCATTATCTTTGTGACGGTGTAAGTGAGTTGGGAAGGTCCATTGATAGCTATAAGTGTTAAGTACTGAAGAAGTGGTGGAGCACTGTCGCGGCAGCGATCGAGGAATGCGATACTGCGCTGGGTGCGCAGGGCGAGGAGGTACTTAACGCGTCGACGCAAGGAATACTTGCCTTCTGCGCCAGAGAGGAGACTTGCGCAGTGGGCCTGCTGAGGAAGGAAGCCGAGCAGTTGCGCCGAGGGGCCTGCGGGAAAGTCGGACCTCCGACCTCTGAGGAACCAGAATAGGAAGAACAATCTCCGCGTCACCAAGCTTAAGGAAACCTGATTCCTTAGCCCCCCATAGCCACTTCGGGTGAGACCTCGAGCTGCTGCGCAGCTCGTTGCCGAGAGGGCCAGTGCGCCAAGGGGTTTGTTGCTGCGCTTCATTAAAACCCGGGTCTGCCCAAGAAAGCAGCCAACAACCATCAAGTTAACATATATTACAAGATAAATACTTTTTCCACCACCCTTCAAAGGCATAGGGAGCCTTTTCTCAAAACACTTCACACTTAGACTTAAGTATTTGTTGGCATGGTGATTTAAACATCAGATAAGAATATCGTCATAGGTACACCTGCAAAACCAAGAAGATAGTAAATGCATTAGAAAAATTCACTAAGTAAGTCAGATGTGCCAGTATTTCTTCACCCTACCTCTCGGCAGCTCTACCAGGTTACATTTTCTCCTTAAGGACCAAGCATCTCATCATGGGCCTCGACAGTCATCCACAGGAGTCCATCATACCTGAATTATCAGTTAATCTTTGTATAAATATGATCATAAATCCTTGAGACAATAAGAAGGAGATTTGCAATTATATTACTCTAAACATTGTATTGCAGCATCATAGTCTTAGCTCTACCCCTTTACATTGCTTCCGCCAAACTGTAGGATTATAAATCATTAAGACCTTATTAATTGAGACAATTAACTGAAACAACTTATTTCGAGAATAGTGAACATCTATCAGTGCTGAAGTTAATTTGATTATCATCCTATCTCATCTAGTTTATTACAGTATTAGAATTTTTTTATTTTATTTTATTGTTTTAGGGACATTACAAGTGGTATCAGAACCCAGTTACAAAACTAAGTGACCTATTGGGATCATTACAAACATCTGCTGCAGATACACAACAAACATAACCATACATTTACATTCGATTTTGTTTTATGAATAAACTAACATAATTTTCCGTTCTCTATACTTGTATAACATTTCCGGTACAAACATTGTCTGAAAAATGAATGCAGAACAAGGCAGCAGTATTCATGGGAATCCGGAATCACCACCTCGAGTTCAGGAGGTGGTGATCGAACTAAACTCAAATTGGAGACAGTCTATGCAAAACCTACAGGAAAAGTTCTGAAGCTTCCAAGATGAAAATATGCAGGAAAGAAGAGAACATCGGGCCATAAATGAGACACTCCTTCAGACCTTAACAAAGGCTAACCCTCTCGGATAGCCCTCACTCTCAGTTAACACCTCCAAAAAGGGAAATAGTCACACAAAAAGGACTGCCAGCCCTAAGGGAGAAGAGTAGGGAGAACACATAACTAAAACAATGGAAAGAGATTGTAAGAGCTCTTCCAATGATAAGGGTTCACCATCTCCTTGCAAGAAAAGGAGGGAGAGTGACAACAGTCTGCAAGGGGAGTTTAGGAAGATAAGAGCCCCAACTTATGATGGAGAAATCAACTCTGGGGATAAGGCTGAAGAGTGGCTGCTAGGAATGAACAAATACTTCAAAGTTCATAACTACTCTAGCGAAATGCAAGCCCAACTCGCCATATAAAACCTAAATGGTAAAGATCCCAGATGGTGGCAGGACTTGAAATACACCAAAGGACAAGAATTAAGAGACGTAACCTGGGATACTTCCAACAGAATATTGCAGGACAAGTATATGTCTGAAAGATTCTTCGACAAGAAAATAAAATAATTTCATGAATTAAAAATGGGCTCCCTAACTATGGAAACATTCATAAACTGATTCTTAGACTTGCTGCACTATGTTCCTTATATTAAAGACGAGAAGGTAAAGATTCAACAGTTCTCGAGAGGACTGCCCCCAAACTTTAGGGAGAAGATAGAGTTCGACATGCCCAAAACCCTTGATATAACCTTACATAAAGCAAGGTTATGTTATGAACATGGACAGCCAAGGAATGACAACATCAACAGAAATAGAGATAGGTTCAGAACCTTCTCAAACAACCGCAAACCTGGTTTTAAACCCCCACCCTTCCAAAAACACAACAACAGTTTTCCACCTAACAGAGGCTTCAACCGACCTCAAGCACGGCCAAGTGCACTCCCACCACCTGCCAATAGGCCAGCATTCAACAAAGGGACCAAATCTATCCCACCCACCGTTTCTTGCTGGAAATGGCAAGGGATCCACTACTACAGAGACTGCGCCAGCAAAACAGATGGAGTTTTACACAACATCCAAATAGAGACTACCATAGGAGACATGGGAAAGACACCAAGAATATATGCTGCTCTCGACGGTCGACATGCAGATCACTAAGCCACCATGGTGGAATTAGAGGGTAAGATCTCTAACACTACAGTTTCAGTTTTAATAGATCCCGACGCTTGCCGAAGTTATATCTCCCCTAAGTTAGTTGACACTTGCAAGTTGAACCGAGAATCTCATGAGAACCGTGGTTGGTACAACTAGCCATCGGTACCAAATGAAATATTTTTGAGTTAGTTAAAACTTGTGAGATAAACTTAAACGGTTTTCAAACTAGGTTAGATTTAAACATTCTACCCCTAGGGTCATACAACGTACTCATCGGTATGGATTGGTTGGAAAGACACCATGTCCTCCTAGACTGCTTAAACAAATAATTACTTTACAGGGATGACCAAGGGATTTAGAAGACAATTCAAGGCCTCCCTAAGAAAGTGTCAGTAAGACAAATCTTCGCCTTACAAGCAAAGAAATGTATTAGAAAGGGATGCAAACTCTTAGCCATCAACATCCAAAACATAGAAACTAATAGGGAACAGAAGATCGAAGACTTCCCAGTCCTCATAGAATTCAAGGATGTATTTCCCGAAGAAATACCAGGATTACCGCCTAAACAAGACTTAGACTTTTGTATCGAACTGACACTTGGGTCAATACCAGCTTCTAAAGCCCCGTACCACATAAGCACACTAGAATTGGTGGAGCTCAAACTTCAATTACAAGAACTAATTGACAAAGGGTACATCCGACCTAGTGTGTCCCCTTGGGGTGCACCGATACTCTTCATCAAGAAGAAAGACAACATGATGTGGATGTGCATCGATTACCGCCAACTCAACAAAATGACCATTAAGAACCACTATCCACTCCCTAGGATCGACGACTTGTTTGACCAAGTCGGAGGGGCAAAGATTTTCTCGAAGATTGACTTACGATCCAGATACCATCAAGTGAGGATCCTTGATGAGGATATCAACAAAACCACATTTCAAACCCGTTACGGCTACTACGAGTTCATAATGATGCCCTTTGGGTTGACGAATGCACCAGCCAACTTTATGTGCATGATGAACAATATATTTAGTAAATACCTCGACCAAATTGTTCTAGTCTTTATCGACAACATTCTAATCTACTACAAGGATGAGATAGAACATGAGGAGCACCTCTGAATTGTTTTACGGATACTAAGAGGACATGAGCTTTACGCCAATTTTAGTAAGTGCGATTTCTACAGACGTCAGATTCAATACTTGGGACATATCATTTCCGAGAAAGGAATAGCTATCGACCCCGAAAAGGTCAAAGCTATAAAAGAATGGCCCACACCTACTTGCATATTCGACATAAGGTTGTTCTTAGGATTAGCCGGCTACTACCGAAAGTTCATTGAGAAATTTTCACGGATTGCATGTCCCATGACCGCCTTACAGAAAAAGGCAAACAACTTTATCTAGACAGATAAGTGCGAAGAGAGATTTCGAAAGCTGAAACAACTACCTATTAGTGCACCGATTCTATGTATTGCGGATCCCAATGGGGACTTCGTCATTTGCACGGATGCAAGCAAGGAAGGACTCAGGGGAGTCCTTATGCAAGACAATTTTTCCATATGCTATGAATCGAGGAAACTAAAAGAACATGAACATAACTACCCTACTTATGACCTCGAACTAGCCGCCGTCATCCATGCTCTGAAGATGTGGAGACATTATCTCATGGGGAAGAAATTTCTCTTGGTGACTGATAACATGAGCTTGAAATACCTTTTCGACCAACCCGACCTAAATGCCAAGCAAGCCAAGTGGTTAGCCTTCCTTAGTGAGTACCATTTCGAACTAAAGTATATAAAAGGCAAGGAAAACAAGATTGTGGATGCCTTAAGATGTCGAGCACATATGCTTTACGAGGTCACGGTAAGCTAAACTGACTCCAACTTACATCACAGAATTCGAATAACATGTAAGAGTGACCGTTATTATATGGAAATCCTTGCAAAGATCCAGGAAGACAGACTTTTCCAACAACAGAAAGAATATAAGATAGACGAAACATGACTACTGTGGTCGAAAGACCGACTTTACATCCCAGAAAGTGGAGACATTAGATCAAACATTCTCACCGAGTTTCACCAGAAACCTTATTCAAGACACCCCGGATATCAAAAGATGATATCGGCTATAAAGAAACATTACTTCTGGCCTAAGCTGAAAGCTGACATTGTAATGTTCATCACGAAATGTCAGGAATGCCAATTGGTCAAAGCAGAACACCAACACCCCTCTGGATTACTGCAACCTTTACCCATTCCGGAATGGAAATGGGAGGTAATAAGTATGGACTTCATTACAAGCTTACCCAAAAGTAAGAAACTAAATGAATCCATCTATGTAGTGGTAGACAAGCTGTCTAAAGTAGCCCACTTTATATGGGTAAAATCTACTTACAAAGCACTTCACATCACGGAAATATTCTTGAAAGAAATATTTCGATTGCACGGGATACCCAAAGCAATCATTTCCGATCGAGACACGAAGTTCACTAGCAACTTCTGGAGAGCATTATCCTCCAGTCTGGAAACCTAGTTACAATTCAGTACTGCATACCACCCCCAGACCGATGGATAAACAGAACGAGTAAACCAGATCCTTGAGGACATGTTGAGGATGTATGTCATGAATAACCCCACCAAGTGGGAAGATTATTTGCACCTAGAAGAGTTCGCATACAACAACAGTTATCAAACCTCGGCCAAATGAGTCCTCTTGAAGTACTTTACGGCAGGAAATGTCAAACTCCCGTGACTTGGGACAATCCGGTAGACAGAGTTATGTTAGGACCCGACCTATTAAAAGACTTGGAACAACTAGTCTCCAAGGTGCAACTAAACTTAAAAGAAGCTCAAGACTGCCAAAAGAGTTATGTAGACAAGAAAAGAAAGGACAAGGACTATCAAGTCGGTGAACATGTGTTCCTAAAAATAAAAGCAAAGCGAAGCTCATTTAGCTTGGATGTTGCGGGAAACTAGCCCCAAGATTTTGTGGACCTTTCGAAATACTGGCCAAGAAAGGCCCAGTAGCGTACGAGTTGGCCTTACCAGCACATATAAAAGTTCATAATGTGTTTCTTGCTTCATTATTAAAGAAATATGTATACAATACTAAACATGTTATTGATTGGTCCTTATTACAGGTGGAGCCCAAAGGGGAGTTCACGCTAGAACCACTCTACATTCTGGACAATAGAGAGGTATAGCTTAGGAGGAGGACCATTACTTAGCTGAAAGTGCAATGGAGGCACTCTGGATTAGATGAGGCTACTTGGGAGAATGAGGCCACCATGAAAGAGGCATACCCCGCCTTGTTTCATGACCTCATTCCTAGTCCCTAGAAACACCAGGACGGTGTTTCTCTAAGTGGGGAGGGATGTAATATACCGAATTTCGGACTTACTATTTTATGATGTTATATTGGGCCACGGCCCTAACACATGTGATTTCTTCTGATTATTGGGCATGAGCCCTAGTACATATGATTTATTCTTTTGTAGACTGACATATTGGGCATGGACCCTAACTAAATTTAATAATTTGAATATATATTGGGCAAGGAAACCCCAATGTTCTGATTATGTTTTGATGTGGGTACAAAACCCTAATATACTGAGATGACCTTTTTATACATATTGTGTAGTGATGTGAATGACATAATTGACTTATATGGTGTGTTGAGTGTGGACTCAGAAACACACAAATTACCTACGTACTGGGAAAAAGCCCCGATGTACCTAGAGGTAATATGATGTACTAGGAGTAAGCCCTCATGTACATTGAGTGTTGGGCATAAGCCCTGGAGCACTCCAAGCTTGATAAACGAATACCGGATCCGAGGCAACCTAAATATTCTAGATGTGCTTCATAATCACATTCTAGCACTAGTGTTGAGTAGGGACTCTGGAATTGCACTAGAGTAATTCCCATGTGAGAGTGTTGAGTTAAATGGCTCTGAAGAGCACTTGAGGTTACAGAGTTTCAAAGTGTTGAGTCGGAAAGACTCTGAAGAGCACTTTTATCACATTTATTTAATTGACTAAATGATTCATCTTTTTCTATCCATCATCACCAACTATGGGAGATACCATGTTAAACGAGGGAATCCAACATGCAAAGAGAGAGACTAGAGGCACCTAACCAAGTTGACCATGACTGTCCAAAAGAAGTGGACTGTGTCCCTAAAAGTTAAATAGAAAAGAGTGTCACGTGACAACACATAACTAAAGAAAAGATAATTGTTAGTAGTCTCTTATGACTAACCTGATTAAACGTCTCGAAGTTATTATTATTATTACTATTATTATTTATTATTAAGAGCTTTAAATAATAATAGGTGTTATTTTGATTATGGGATATAATTAGTATATCTGACTTATGCATTATTTAATATTTTAAAGAATGTATTAATAAGTTAAGTGAAATATAGTTAATATAAGGATAATTATTGTTATTATTAAGAGCATAAATAAAAAATGACTTATAGTCAAATAGTTAGAAAAGTCCTAGTTCAAGAGGACAAAGTTATTTAATTATATAATATCTTTTAAATGATTAAATATTGAATTTAAAGAAACTAACTACTTCAACAGTCCTAATACAAGATTTCCCTATTTAAATAGGGCAGATCCCAATTTTTGGGATCATCTACCATTCTTGGTTATAATCATTCTCTTATGGTTGTCCAAGAAAGACTATTATGCTCCAAGAAGCTAAAGCAGCCTTACCTAAATATTTTCATACTGAACCAGAAGTGGATCTAGGGCCTCTACCTTTCATTGCATGTTGGAATCAAGCTCGGGGAAGACCCATATAGAACCAGGAATGGTTCAGGGGTCAAGGTTGGGAGGAACATGCTAGTCCCAAATTTATCCAGCTAGAACAATCTTCCTAACAGGTCAACTAGATAAAATAGGTTCAACATTAATTATTATTGATTGTGTAGGTATCAACAGGAAGGGATCAAGTGCCAAGTAGCTAGGATAGTATAGGAGAGGATCGAGTGCCCAAGCAACCAGGTATGAATTAGTAATTATTTACATTCATTTTCCAGTTGTATTAAAACTAGGCCTCTATACAGAATTAATATTTCAGCATTGTCTCATACAAATATTATCAACTTAGAGGTTCTGCCTAGAACCCAGTGGAGGATCTAGCAGGTCTAGCCAAGTTATCCTGTGCTAGATAACAACTATTAAGGAAACTTAGAATCATTATATCATTTTTCTTTAAAAGCATTAATGTTTGTCTGAATCGTCTTATTACTTGTTAGTACGGGAATCTCTTATGATCTTTGAAATCATTTATTATTATACTCACGATGCCTAAAGAAACTTTATTATTTATCTGCCGTACTACACAGTTAGGTTGTTTAAGCTCCACATGATCCAACATCTATAAAAAACCTCATACCCTAGCTAAGAAGACAATCAACCCATTACAGAAGTGGTGGAAATAACTTGGACTCAAGTTTCTGTTATTACTCCTGCATTATCATTTTCTTTTAAAATACACAAGTCAAACAATCAGATAGTTTCACCAAAAACAACCATGCAATTTTTTTATATATTAAACCATAGTCTAAACAATATACAGGATCATTACTTCTCTATGTCTTTCTTTACCTCATCAAACAACATTGTTATAACCATTGGAATAAGAGTCACGAGATCAAAACCCCTCAACATTTTCAAGAAGACCCTGCTAGCTTTAAAATAATCAAAACAGTGTAGTATTACTCACAGAGCCTTATTACATCCCATGAAAACATTTCACCATCATCTAGTAGAGGCGAAACCTACAGCCATCCTTTTAAACACATATGTAGGGCACAGGATCGAATCCCACTACATCAAGCATGGGCTTCTTTACAAACAAAACAACTACCAGGAGGAAAATGCAGTAAGACAAATTCAAGTAAAAACCCTAGACATGCGAGAGGACCAGTTAAGGATTTCACTCTACCTGTAAACGCATCATTACTGGAAATTGATCTAATGCTAAATACTTGCAAGCCATTCAATAGACAGACACATAGAATGCTAAGACCCTTAACCATTTAGTTTTCTATAGACAAAACGCAGAGAGTAGTTTCAAATTTAAAGACTCATAGAAGAGGTAGAGGTCAACCATTCTCTTTTATCAAATCATACAGAGCCAAACCTCTGCTCATTTTAATATGAGTTCCGAAAGAGTCATGGTTTCTTTATGTAATGTCTCAACCGACGACTCATAGAGCAAAGGCACGATAGCAACAACAGAGAAATACAAAACTACTCTTTGCCATAGAGAGAAATAACGCAAAGTGTAGAAAGTGTATACATCAGATATAAAATCATGTAGAAGTCAATTCTTCCATTCATAGGTCCAAGTTTCTTTCAACCAAGCATTAACAAAGACACGTAAACCACAGAATTAGAAATTGGGTGTTATTACATTGAATTTCAAAAGAATCAACATTTAGCCGAATGGACAACCTCCACACTAACACCCTCCAGGGCTATCAAAACCATTAAAATACTTTGCATAAGGATCTAGCCAACAACGACCACCAGGAAACCAAACCATAAATTGATTCAGTAAGCCAAACCAGAAGCACGAATCCCCATAACTTATATCAACGACCTCAACTCACAGGGGTGAGAGGAAGAGTGAAGAGGTGGCGGCTCTGAAATTACCATTTTTAAACACCTCTAGGGTCAAGTATGTGACCAGCAATACAAGAGCCATGCAGAAGAGAGAACCCCCAATACCTTCCAAACAACAATTCACATGCAGTCAAAACTCGAGAGTATTGTTCCAAAATGTAATGTATTGAACTAATAGAAAGTGTGACATGAGTTTTACCTTCATAGCAGTCTTCACCTTGACATATTGAGTCATGAGGGTGTGCAGACCATGAGCAAGAGCTCATGCCAGAGCACGAAAAGAACCCCAACTGTGCACAGGACGAAGCAGGTGAAACAAACTACGAAAGTGGATGTCGTGGGTGTAAAACCCCATGGAGTAAACCCTCGGTACAACTGGAAGCGTGACCATGTGCAAATGTAGAGCATCATTAAATTCGACCACCAACCACCAATATTTCAATATCAACTCTATTCTCCATAGTGGTAGTGGTATATTTTTAATCCACAAGGTTTTTAAAAGTGCATGTATGGTAAGTCCACTTGCATTATATGGAACCCATAAATACATCATCAAGTTAACATATATTACAAGATAAATACTTTTTCCACCACACTTCAAAGGCATAGGGAGCCTTTTCTCAAAACACTTCACACTTAGACTTAAGTATTTGCTAGCATGGTGATTTAAACATCAGATAAGAATATCGTCATAGGTACACCTGCAAAACCAAGAAGATAGTAAATGCATTAGTGAAATTCACTAAGTAAGTTATATGTGTCAATATTTCTTCACCCTACCTCTCGGCAACTCTGCCAGGTTACATTTTCTCCTTAAGGGCCGAGCATCTCATCATGGTCCTCAACGGTCATCCACAAGGGTCCATCATACCAGAATTATCAGTTAATCTTTGTATAAATATGATCATAAATCCTTGAGACAATAAGAAGGAGATTTGTAATTATATTACTCTAAACATTGTATTGCAGCATCATAGTCTTAGCTCTACCCCTTTACATCGCTTCCGCCAAACTGTAGGATTAAAAATCATTAAGACCTGGTTAATTGAGACAATTAACTAACACAACTTTTTTCGAGAATAGTGAACATCTATCAGTGCTGAAGTTAATTTGCTTATCATCCTATCTCATCTAGTTTATTACAGTATTCGAATTCTTTTTTTATTTTACTGTTTTAGGGACATTTCAGTGAGATCCCAAGAATTGAAGAAGCGGAGGCATTATTTGTTGCCTAAGCAATTTGTGTTATACACATCGCCAAGCACTGAGCTATTTGAATACTCAGTAGAAGTTGAATCAGTGTCACATGAAATGGGTCGAATTCCTGCAGGGATATACTTTCATGCTGCCACATAAGTCAGGAAATTCGAACAAGGTTGCCGACGCACTGAGTCGAAGAGTTGCATTGTTGAACATGATGACAGTTCAATAAATAGGAATAGAGTTGGTGAAGGGAGAGTATGCGACCAACGAGGATTTTGCGAAAGAATGGGAGGATTGTCGTGAACCGTGGAGTGTCGACATAACTCCATACTTGGATTATTTTATCCAAGAGGGATACCTATTCAAGGGACAATAGTTGTGTATTCCCATAGGATCCATAAGAGAGAACCTAGTCCTAGAATTGCATAGCGGCAGATTAGTAGGTCATTTTGGCATCAACAAGACCAAGGCATTGGTCGAAGAGAAGTATGATTGGCCACGAATGACGATAGATGTTGGGAAGTGGGTATGCCAGTGTCGAGTTTTCCAGTTGAAAAAAGGAAGAAGTCCGAATACGGGGTTGTATACACCATTACCTGTACTGGATACCCATGGGAGTAGTTGCGCATGGATTTTGTGCTAGGATTTTCGAAGACATAGCAGGGAAGCGACTCAATCTTTGTTGTAGTCGACAAATTTTCAAATATGGCACACTTTATTCCGTGTCGAAAGACAAGTGATTCCACGAGTGTTGTTGTACTATTCTTCAAGGAAGTAGTTAGATTGCATGGGTTGCCGAAGAGTATCACGTCGGATAGAGATACCAAGTTTATGGGACATTTTTGGAGAACCCTATTGAAGAAACTTGACACGAGGTTGTATTTTATCTCGGCATATCATCCGCGGACAGACGGAGAGACCGAGGTGGTGAATAGAAGTTTGGGAAACCTTCTAAGGTGTTTGACGGCCGACAGACCCAAACAATGGGAGAACGTGTTGGAACAAGCAGAGTTTGCATACAACAATTCTATGAATCGGTCGATAGGTTTGATCCCATTCTAGATTGTTCAGGGAACAATCCCACATGGAGTGGTGGATTTGGTTGAGTTACCAAGAGAAATTAGGAAAAGTGCGGATGCAGAATCATTCGGAGAGCACATGAAAGAAGTGCATGAAGATGTGCAGAAGCACATAGAAAAGAGTAACGTGGCATACAAGTTGAGAGCCAATAGAAAGAAGAGGCTACAATCGCCCAGTGAAGGAGACTTAGTCTATGCACATTTGCAGAAGGAGAGATTTCCAACAGGAACCTATAACAAGCTGAAGCTGAAGAAGATTGGACCATGTAAGATTCTGAAGAAGATTTCAGACAACGCTTATGTGTTGGAGCTACCAAAGGACTTGAGCATTTCACCAACGTTCAATGTCTTAGATCTATACAAGTGTGAAGAAGGTTCAAGAAGTGGAAGCCCAAAAGTGTCAAACATTGATTGGACACTGCATATTCTAGATCGATACAAAGAGGAAATCCTAGAAGTAATAAACGAACGCGAAGTCGGGCATACGTGCAGTTTGCGAAGGAGAAAAATACTTGGTGCAATGGAAAGATGATGAGTTGCACGAGGAGACATGGATTTTCGAAGAAGAGTTTAGGAGATTGACGGATCAATCAAGTTCCTTTTCACGTGGGGAGTCTGCTGCAAGAGCATCGGGGCCTAGGCAAAACAGTCGAAGATGATCGAAATAGGAAGGCCGACCAGAGGGAGTGCTGACGAGCACTGGTGCAGAAGAGCAGATTAGATGTCGAAGTCAATAAGTCATGCAGGAGTAGTTGATATGAGATCGACAAAAGATGCGGAAGGTCGGGAGTCAACATGTCATAGGTTGACAGACGAGAGAGTTTCAATAGAGATGTCGAGGGTCGACATGTTGTCGAACGACGACTCCGACTTGTTTGGGTATGAGCCAAGTGTGGAAGAAGGGACGGACTGAAAAAGCCTGAAAGTGTGAAGAGAAGCCGACAGGGTATGTAGAAGGTTGGCAGAAGACAATATGGTCGAGGGATTTATAAGACCGACTACTGTAGCAGTGTTAGAAGGATGCGTAGAAGTCAGGCAGAGTACCTGGTATCCGTTCGGGGATGCTAAGGAATTTATTAGCAGTTATTGCAGGTTGAAGGGATCGTGACAGATGTTGCCACAGGTGGAGATTGTGCAGCATGATAGAGGCGCTGATAGTTGCAAGTCTGCAGGATCAGGGAGATTTGTGGATAGAGGAAGAGTGTTTCAGGATTCGGAGTACACCTCGGGATGCGCAACCGCAGAGTAGAAGGCCAGGGAGTTTGGATCAGTTGGATCACTTGGCAGTTCGGTCAGCAAATGATCGAGAGAACAGAGCCTTGTGAGAAGTTTTGTAGATTGGATAGGAGAGTCACACATCTACAGAGCTTGAAGAAGATCGAGCCATAGCTCAGAGTTCTGCAGTGAACCGGGGAAAGGGTGAAGATCGACACACTGAGATAGCACATAGTTACTTCTGTATTGTAATAGGGTAAGGCTGACAATAGTTAGTTATTTACATTCCTTGCATTTCGCATTGTAACCATTTTTCCAGAGAAGTAATATAATCCATCTTATGGCATCCTGTTTACATCTTGTTTATGTGAACACGTGTGTTGTGTGTAATTGTTAAGCAAGAACCCTTGTCGGGGTGACCTTGCGTCAATAGGAATGATGAAAATCAATTTTAAGGAAATGATCTTGATGGCCATATTCCCTAGTTGACTCCACGGTTAGTCAAGAAGAAAGCATTGTGTTTAGAATAAAATACCCCTCAACATAAATTGTCTTTTCCCTACACACAATATTCCTAGCAACAACCGTGCATGCAACCCCACGACCTTAGCCATTATTTTTCAATAAATACTAAATATAAATTTATTGGTTTCCATCCTCCGAAGGTGTTCTTGGTAGTGTTCTATGGAATTATCTTGATCAATCTTTGGTTAATGGATTCTATCAAACATCCATAGGGAAGGACCTTCGAAGCCATGTGATTGAAGTCATGACTGGTTGGAGCTATACGATTGCGAACTTTTATAGGCTAACATAAGTTGGAAGAGGTTACTATCATTTATTGTTATTCCATTGAGAATATAATTATATCATTTGTTATTATTGCATTAAGAATATAATTATGAAATTCTAAGAGTATCGAGAAAATTAATTGTCTAGTATTAGAAATTGTGATGAAAGTTCTAATTTTTTTAAGAGGAGAAAGTTTAAAAAGTTGACAAATTTGGCTAGAATTTCCCCTCAAATCTTGAATAAATATGGTGAAAAACTATACTTGCATATGATTGATGAGAACTTAGATCATAGAATTTTGACTTTTAATTTTTCTACTTATTTTATTTTACAGCAACGATGTTGTGTATTTTTTCAAAATATAATTATATTAAAGTGCAACTTTATTTTTTTTTGTACTTGCCTCCATTTTTTAATTTTATTAAGAATTTCAAAAGAGAATAATTAAGCCGATAGATGTATTTCATGAGAGATAGGTGTCTCATTTCATGGACAAGACGGAGCACATCAATTCTTATATTAAGGAATGTAATTTTTATTTAACTAGAGGTTAATTGTTTGGGAATGTAATTTTTATTTAAGTAGAGGTTAATTATTTGGGAAGGGGCACTTCAATGTTTAATGGCATATTTTACACTTTGAAAAGGTTTTTGGGTTGCGAGGCTCTTGCGATTAGGGTTCTATATGTTTTAATAGGGTTTTGTAATAATATGGTTTTACTATTAATATAGTTTGTGTATTAATAAGGTTTTAGTAATATGTTTATGATTAAGTTTTAATAGTAATAAATTTTAATGTAAATATTAATTTTATTAACTATATATTATTAATAATTTACATTAATATAAATATTATAAATATTTATATTATTATTATTAATTGTTTTGTAAACTTAATCTTAATCTTAATATATATAATATTTAATATTAATATCAATGTAATGTATCTTTGTATGTATTAATATTAATGCTTAATAGTATTAATATCGTTATTAATTAACATAATATATTGTAATTTATTTGTGTATGTATTAAAATGAATGTTTAATAATATTAATATCGTTATTAATTAACATAATATATTGTAATTTATGTTAACATTATATAATACCATTATACACATTAATTAAAATACCATATTATTATAATTGTACACATTAATAATAATAATATTAATTATTAGTAACATTAATAATTATATTAAGATTAATATTAATCATTAATAATAATATATTTATATTATTATTAACATAATAGTAACATTGATATTAATTTTAATGTTTGTGAATACTAATATTAATATTAATGTAATATATGTTTATAGAGGTTGATATTAATGTTTAATAATACTAATATGGTGAGTAATTAACATAATAATAAAGTGTAAGGTATGCTAACATTATAATTAATTACTACATATTAATCAAAATATTATATAATATTAATACTAATAATAATATGATATTAAAAAATAATGATATTAATTATTAATAACATTAATTATATTGAGATTAATATTAATAATTAATAACAAAGTTAATGTGAATATTAATATTAACAATAATTTTAACATTGAAGTCAACATTGATTAGAGTCAACATGGATTAAACTTAAACAATGACAACCATGAAGCAACCATAGTCAACTAACTATGGATTGAATCGAGGAATGGATTAAAGTCATCATGATTGCTTATGGCCAAACATTTGATTTTAATTATTTTAAAATTAATACTAATAAATATGTATTAATAAGTTTAATCATATTAACATTAATAATATTAATGTGAATATAAATATTGATAATAATGTGTGTGTGTGTGTGGGTATGCATATAAAAAAATTTAATCATATTAATGTTAATAATATTATTGCAAAGGTTGACTTCAATCAAATGTTAAATTCAGTCATGGATTGAAGTCAATGATTGTTGATGTCAACTTTGGATTGTAGTCAACTTTGACATCAACCTTGGATTGAATTCAACCTTGATTTGAGGTCAACCTTGTATTGAAGTGCACCTTGAAGTCAACCTCGGATTGAAGTAAACTTTGAATTGAAGTCAATCTTTGATTGAAGTCAATATTGGATTGAAGTCAACATTCAAGTTGACCTTGGACTGAAGTCACCTATGGATTGAATTCAAGCTTGGATTAAATTCAATCTTAGATTGAAGTCAAACTTGGATTAAAGTCGACCATGGATTGGATTCAACCTCGGCTTTGAGTCAAACTTACAGTGAAGTCAAACTTACTAAAAAGTGAACTATGGATTGAATTCAACCATGGATTGAAGTCAACCTTGCATTGAATCCAAATATGGATTGATGTTAACCATGGATTGAAGTCAACATTTGATTAAAGTCAACTATGGATTGAAGTGAACCATGGATTAAATTCAACCTTGGATTGAAGTCAACCTTGGATTGAATTTAACTATGGATTGAAGAAAATCATGGATTGAAGTCAACCTTTGATTGCAATCAACCTTACTTAAAAGTCAACTAGAGATTGAATTCAAATATGGATTGAAGTCAACCTTGTATTAAAGTCAATGATGGATTAAGTGAGCTATGCCTTGAAGTCAAGTATGGATTGAAGTGAGCTATGGATTGAATTAAACCTTGATTCAAAGTCAACTATGGATTGAAGTTAGCCTTAGATTGTATCCAACCTTTGATTGAAGTCAACCTTGCTGAAAAGTCAACTATGGATTGAAGTTAACCTTGGATTGAAGGAAACTTGGATTGCATTCAAGCTTGGATTGAAGTCGACCTTGAAGTCAACACTGGATTTATGTGAACCTTGAAGTTAACTTTGGATTGAAGTCAACCTTGAATTAAAGTCAACCTTAGATTGAAATCAACCATGGATTTAATTCAACCTCATATTGTAGTCAACCTTGGAGTGAAGTCAACCTTGCTTAAAAGGAAACTATGGATTGAAGTGCACCTTGCATTAAATCCTATGGATTGAAGTCAACCACGGATTGAAAACAACCTTAGATTGAAGCCAACTATGGATTGAACTCAACCGTGGATTGAATTCAACCTTGGATTGAAGTCAACTATGGATTCAAGACAACCATGGATTGAAGTCAACCTTTGATTGCAATCAACCATGGATTGAAGTCAACCTTTGATTGCAATCAACCTTGGATTGAATTCAACCTTACGTAAAGAACAACTATGGATTAAATTCAAATATGGATTGAAGTCCACCTTCCTCCAAATTCAACTATGGATTGAAGTCAACTATGGTTTGAAGTCAACCTTGTAATGCAGCCAACCTTCAATTGAAGTCAACCTTTCTTAAAATTCAACTATGGATTGAAGTTAACCTTGGAGTCAACATTAGATTGAAGTCAACCTTGAAATCAACCTTGGATTGAAATCAACCTGGGATTGAAATCAACCTGGGATTGAAGTCAACCTTAGATTGAGTTCAACCTTGAATTAAAGTCAAACTTGGATTGAATTTAACTTTAAAGTCAACCTTGAATTAAAGTCAACTATGGATTGGCATAACCTTTGGATTATAGTGAACCTTGAATTCAACCTTGAAGTTAGCCTTGATGTCAACCTTGAAGTTAGTCTTTGACTAAATGTTCTTCAATCAACCATCAAGTTGACCTTGCATTGAATTCAACCTTGAATTGAATTCAACCTGGCATTTAAGTCAACCTTGAAAAAAATTCACCTTTGGATTGAATTCAACCTCGGATTGATGCTAACCTTGAATTGTAGTCAACCTTGAAATGAAGTCAACCTTGGATTTAAGTCAACCTTGAATTGAGGTCACCCTTGGATTGAAGTTAACTTTGAGTTGAAATCAGTGTTGGATTGAAGTAAACCTTGAATTGAAGGCACGCATGGATTGAATTCAACCTTAGATTAAAGTCAATATTGGATTGATATCAACCTTTGATTTAAGTCAACCTTGCATTAGAGTCAATAATGGATTAAAGTCAACCTTGACTTGGAGTCAACCTTGTAATGAATTCAAGATGGATTACAGTCAACTATGGATTGAATTGAACCTTGGATTACTGTCAACATTCAAGTCAACCTTGCATTGAATTCAACCTTGAGTTCAAGTTAACCTTGGATTGAAGTCAAACTTAAATTGAAGTCACCCTTGGATTACAGTTAACGTTGAAGTCACCCTTGGATTGTAGTTAACATTGAAGTCAACCTTGGATTGAAGGACACCTTAGATCCAAGTCAACCTTTGATTGATGTAAACCTTGGATTTTAGTCAACCTTGGGTTGAAGTGAAACTTAGATTGAAGTAAAACTTGGATTGACATCAACCTTAGGTTGAAGTCAACTATAGAGAAACCATAATCAATCCCTTAAAGTTCAACCTCTCTTAAAAGTCGACTATGGATTGAAGTCAACCATGGTTCAAATTATCCCTTACATTAAACTCAACCATTGATTGAAGTCAACTATGAATTGAATTAAACCATTTTGAATTCAACCTTGGAATGAAGTCAAACTTGGATTTAAGTCAATCTTGGACTGAAGTCATCGTTAGACTTAAATCAACCTTGGAATGAAGTCAACCTTGCTTAAAATTCAACTATGGATTGCAGTCAACCATGGCTTGAAGTCAACATGGGATTGAAGTCACGCTTTGATTGAAGTCAAACATGGATTAAATTCAAGCTTGGATTGAATTCCCCCTCCCTTAAAAGTTAACTATGGGTTGAAGTTAACCTCGTATTGAAGTCGACCTTGGATTGAAATCAACTTTGCTTAAAATTCAACTATGGATTAATGTCAGGAACCTGTGTCAACCCTTCTCTTTACTTGGTTAGTATATTGTTGTTGGATGCACATGCTTTGTAAGTCATCGTGTGAGTATATTGTATTATCCCACATTGTTAGTATATTTTTGTTGGATGCATATGCTTTGTGAGTCACCCCACGAGTATATTGTATTATACTACATTCATGGGGAGAAATAGTTGTTTAGCTTAGAATTAGTATATAAGTACGTGTTGAGGCCAATGAAGGAATCCGCGAGTTATTTATATTAAGCTTGGTCAAAGGAGGTTTCTCCATCGAAGTGGACTACAATCAATAAATCCCTTCCATGTTCTGTTATTTATAATATATCGTGCATTTTCGTCAATTGATTACTAGAAGTTCCTCACATCTGGTATTAGAGCACTTTCTTGGGCTCACTGGGTGGAATTTTTGCCAATTTGTTTTTTCCACAGTGGATTCTAGGCAATGTGATTATTGCAATAGTTATTTTTCTTTTCATCTGTATTGTTCCTTTCAATTGCAGGCTTGGATATGGTAATAATCCCTATTTTCCTAATTGTGGGAAGTGCTTGGGCATAGCCCTAAAACTCATTGTGAGGAGTACCATAGGAACCAAGAAGTAACTAGCCCATTGAGAGGACCTACGAGGAAAAAAAGGCAACAACCCCTACCTGTTTGACTAGTTCCCACCCATGAGGTAAACCAACAATTGTCATTTGTGGCAAAGAGGTTATCAGTTTTACCTAATCAGTGGAGTGAGTGGTATTGACCCAATACGTAAGTCATTAGATAGCATTGGTAGATGACTGAATCCCCTGAACCTTTAGGAATCCAAGCATACCTTGGGTCCTTATCTATTTCAAGATGATAAATATCATATTACATTTGTCTAGAGCCATTGCAGATCAATTTCGTTGCCATATATTCTTTGCTTTAGCTTCGTTTCCCTTGAAAATTCACCCGAATCCCTGCACTTCAATTATGCATATTTCCTTCCTGAGGACCCTATTGTAACATACCCCTTTGCTGAAAACATTATCTTAACTTTTATTGTAAAGTTTTATATTTGGACAAGTGTCCAAGGATGACTATAATTGCACAAAATTATTATTTAAATAAATAAAATATGAGACACTCACCCAAGGAGAACTGTTGAAAGAGTGTTTACTGACCCACTAGGTTGAATGGAATCTGGGGTAGAAGGAAATGGACAAGTGGCACCATCATGAATCAAGTAACTAGTTGTTGGTATGGTACAAATTCCTTGAAGTGTGGTCAAGTTCCTTGGATTGTGGAACTGGAGCTTGAGGCTCATTTATTGAAAATTGACCACCAAAAGACCTAGGTATCTTTTTAAGAGCCACCGAATTTGGACTGAGATTCAACACTTTTCTTGATGAGGAAATCTACCTTGTGGTTATGTTGTATGCACATAAGAGATTCGATGAGGGGAAAAACTAGGTTTTGATCATGCTGTAAGTCTGCCTTGTTTACTACTGAGTGCAGAGTTTTATTGCTGAGTGCAGAGATTGATGTGTATGGAAAGTCTCTATTGATTGCTATTTATACAACGTGAGTGCCTTGCTTCTACACAGAGTCTTCTACCTATTGGTTCAGTAAACAGGCTTGGGTGTCCAAAGGAGGCAAGTAGTTTGGTTGCTTCTTCTGGAGAAGGTTGGGAGGACCATGCCTCTTTGGGTGTTTGTCCACCCTATCTACAGTTGCAGGTTCTACTTGCTAATTCATTTCCTAAGTCGTTATAATTTATTTCTGTAGCTGTTAAGTTAGTATTTAGCAGCTAAATATTTATAATGCAGAAGTAAATGTTTTATTTTCTGATCTATTCATGATCTTGTAGATTGTTGAATAAATATATGAATTGATGAAATTAATGCCTTCCCTGTATTTTTCCACATATTGTTTTCTGTATCGTACTCTAGTATAGGGAAGGGAGATTAAAATAGATAAATGATATGCATGAGCATCATAAATGAATAGACTAATTATGTTATAATCCCCATATTTTTTTATTTGTTTACAAACTGTAAATTTGCATATCTCATATATAAGTTATGGAAGAATTCAATGTTTACTGTTTTATTTAAGTAATTTAATACAAAATAGTTGTAGCAAAAGAAGTAAAATTTCATAAACATTCCACTGTCTTGTACAAAACCTAAAGTTCTGTTTTAGGTTAATTTAGTCCTTGTGGAGAGACAAATGTTATACATTTACTTACTTTATTTCTATCGATTTCCTTATTCAAAAATATTTAAACATTCTGCAAAATTTAGATACTAGCAGAATCAAAATAATTACTATAACTTATTATTGTTATTCACAAATTTAAACAATTGTACAGAAGGTCAAATATCTACATATATAGCATATCATTATTGTTATAAATCATAAAAACATAGAATTAAGTTATATATATTCTAAACTTTGGCCCTAGACCTTAGCAATTCTCAATAACCATAGAAAAAGGTTTTTCTTCTCTTTTACTTTGAAAACAGCTGAACAAAGTAGGACCTTGAAATTTTACAAACACACTAACTTGTAGACGAAGGTTCCCAATTTTCATCCCTATCTAGACACAACATAACTTTAAAGATAAACCCTTCATCTTTAGAGTAAATCAAATAAACTTCTTGCGACAGAGATCGACTTTGCAGAGGCAGTTCATACATAACATTTTCGGGTTCGGAACCCTATGAGAACAAAAATAACCTTAGTATCAAGACAGGTTTGTAATCAGCCTTATGGTCAAACCTTTAAACATTTTAAACATCAAACTCACTATGACAGGGTTCCAAACCAGTTTCACTATACATACTCATCATTAAGGTATTACAGTCACATTTTTTTTATTTACCCTGTACACATAAAAAACGGAGGACTTTCTCAACAACAAAATAGTCGAATGGTTTAGGTCAAAGTACCATTCAATTGAATATTAGATATAATAGATTGAGTCTCAAAACTCAGTTTGACCTCTTAAACCCTTCGAAATTATTTCTTCAACGAAGACAAGTATAGAGTTTGAAGCTACAACAAGAGGCATTTAGACATTGGCTCTCGGCCACCAACAAAAAACAATATTTCATAAAACAAGCTCTGAATTAAGATAACATAGACATGACGCACCTAAACTATATTACGTACAATTAGCAGAACCATTCCCATATATCTAATAGCCGAAGGAGGAGCACTTTTAATAGTTACTAATACTTCTACCCATTACTGAAATAAACCATAATTGATCCTTACACAATGACAAAACAACATTGAAACTTACAGTCACAAAACATGGTTGAAACCCCAAAACAACATTTAGTTCAAAACCGTAAACACCTCTTTTTCATTAAACGACTGAGGGTTAAACTCTTCGACTGATGTTACATTTCAGCAAATAATTTTATAGTGAAACATTGCAAGTAGGTCGAGGATCCCATCCTCCCTACATTCATATTTTGACTCATAAAACATTACAATGACGACAACAGCTTTAGCCAAACAACAAAACCATAGTTTTGGCTAACTCCCAAACATTGGCCAACAGTTGCCAAGAGTAACCTACAGGAAAACCATCAAGGCTTACTGGCCATTAAGCAACACCACAACATAGCTTCAACACAGCACCCTATAGACGAGAAGTAGCTTCCAACAACACCTTGATGGTTAAAAGACATTTTATGAAGTTGAGATAATTTTACAGACAGTAATAACAATTGGAAATTTGAGACATTACCTTCATAGAGAAACTTTGGTTCGAAAGAGAGTATTTCTGAAACCAGGGTCAATCCTGAGCCACTCAAACATCCAAGACTAGCGCAGAACCCTCACTCCTGGATCGGCTCTTAAAAACGTAATCTAATCACTGAAATACTTCCTTTAGATCATGGTTCAAAACACATTACGTGCACTCAAAACCAGACAAACAAAACCCTAAAGACCCGTAGGCCTGTCGGTCTCTCTACCACACCACTCCAGAAAACTAAATGCAAATGGTTATGCCATCGAAGTGGTAAGCCCGAAAGAATTTAGGGTTGGCACCGAGTTCAAGGAGACCACATGAAGAGCTTCCATGGAGGTTCCAATAGAGCATCCACTCACAAGCACTTTAATACACTTTCATGTGCATATCTACCACCAGCACATCGACCTGCCAGCGAACCATGCAACAGGGTTTCATTCGGGCTAATCCTTGGCTTTACATTATAGTTTGTGTTACCTGTTATCAAACCGTCATGCCATTAGTCCAAGACGCGATACCTTTTCATGATGACTAAGTATAAGGTTCTGATCATCGCCTAGGGGACCTGCAACCATAGTATTACGGTTATATATATTAACAATCATACCTTTTATTTCATATTGCCAATCCTTTCTTTTAGGATTACATAGATGATTATATCGAAACCTTCGTATAGTGTAATAAGACCATAAAAACACATATCGCAACCAGGTTATAAAGTATTTTTATAATAGTAATACTATCTATAGTATCAACTTTAGAAGAATTACAAATAGTAATAGTATTAATGAAAAAAATACTATTACTAGTTAGCCATCGCATATCTTAGTAGTAAGATTAAAATGTATAATAACATCAATCCAGGGTTAAATATAAAATACATAGGATCAAATGACATACATAGAACTGCACTAATGATAATAAAAAACTTATGATATGATCCTCACGTCCTAGACACTTAATACTTGGTATAATTCCTTTAAATAGGTTTCTAATATTGTTTTCATGCTCAACATTAGTATTTTAAAATAATATAAATGCTAAGAGTAGAGTGTGTTACGATAAAGGTAGTTAGACCATTCTGATATAGTCATATAGCTGAAACAATGATCAAAGCAGATCTAACCCTAGAAATCTCCACAAGTTATTCTAATTCTCTTTTAAAAACATGAAAGCTATTTGAAGATATTGAGGATCTCCGTAGTTTTCACTTTCAAAACATTATTACTCTCTTACCTGTAATCTGCATCAAGAACGTTCAAATGCTTTAGCTAATAGCTAAGTAAGCCTAGAGGTACCCATAGGACCCCTTCATCATCAAACAAAGAACACACAATTAGCACATTTAAACCATAGCAAGTAATTTAAGTATAGACCATCGACATCCATTCATAAGTAATCTAGGTTGCACATATTTACCTTTAACATACATTGTAAATCAATACATATGCATGATAGTCAAAACATTCTATTACAGCATGTCGATGAAATGAACAAACAAGCATATAATATATTTTCACACAGCAAGTACAACATTTAATGCTACATTGAATTTTTTTTAATTTTGTGAATTTCAGGATGTTGCATGTGATATGAGAGTGCGAGTTCAAATTCTAGGCCTAAAATAGGCTCACGCGGGCAAAACAGAAAATGAAAACAGAAAAAACTTAGTTATTAACTTTTATTTAATTTTGTTTCTGTACAGAATAGTTTGACATTTAATTTGCACGTATGGATATACCAGAGTAATCAACAGAGGACAGATCTCCTCATAATGAACGTAATAATGGCAAACAAGAGAATAATAATGAAGAAATTTATGTAGAACTTAATGTTCAATCATCTGAATTATTACGTACTATTAAGGATTTAAAATCTGAAATAAAAAATGTTAAGGAAGAAAATGAAAGGATTTTATGAACTGAGGAGGAATTAAATCATATTTTATTGGATAACTACCATCAAGATGAAAAAGATAAAAGAACAGAAGTAAAAACTGAATCTGGAACAATGTCCTACAAACACAGAGATAAGAAAGAAAAATATTATAAAACTAAAGGTAACTCTTCTTCTTCTAAATCTGATCATAGAACTTATCGCAAAAAATATAATTCTGATTAGGACAGCAATGACAGTGATTGTGGTCCTAAGAAAAGATGTAAAAATTATGAACAAATTTCAGGAGAGTTTAAAAAGATAAAACCTCCAACTTTTAATGGCGAAAATGAAAGGGGGGAGGCAGCTGAAGCATGGTTGTCTGGAATGAAGAAGTATTTTTAGATTTATAAATACTCATCACAATTAAAAGCTAAGATGGCCATATACAATCTGATCGGAAGGGCAAACATTTTGTGGCAGGCTATTAAAAGAGTTTAAAATATTAAGGACGAAGACATAAAATGGAGTACATTTAAGAATATGTTTAAGAAAAAGTTTTTATCCGAACAGTACTACGAAGATAAGTCAAAAGAATTTTATGATTTAAAGATGGGTTCAATGACCATGAAGGAGTTATGCAGCAAATTTCTCAGCTTGTTAAGATATGTACCTTACCTAGATGAAGAAAAACCTAAGATACAAAGGTTTCTAAGATGTTTACCCTTCAACATAAAGGACAGAATTGAGTACGATAACCCTTCAACTTTTGAAGAAGCCATGAGGAAGGCTAATTTTTGTTTTGAACAAAAAAAGAAAAGAGAAGGTGTATCGAGTTGGAGAAGTAATAAGTCTAATAATTTTGAGCATAAAAATAAAAGTTCTAATCATAATTCTGGAAGTTTTAAGAAAATTTTAATAACAAAAATTTTCAGAATCATAATAATTATAGAAGTAATGCACCACAGAAATTTACTGCTACAAAGAATGTGCCTAAAAATAATAACAACACTAATAATAATAACAACACCAAAAATGCTGAACAGAGGCCACCTTTGAAGTGTTATGACTGCGGTGGACCCCATACTAGAGTTCAATGTCCACGCAACAGAAAGACAGTCAGCAACATTCACACCATACAAGTAGAACCGACAGTTGGTGATGTAGCAAGAGAAATGCCCAAGATAAATGCAGCATTGGAAAATCGACATGCAGACCATCAAACTTCTATGGTTGAGATCGAAGGTATGATACAAAACAAATCTGTTTCAATTTTAATAGATCCAGGTGCAAGTTTGAGTTACATTTGTAATATCTATATTTGAATATTCTCAATTAGTTAGGGTTGAACCCATAATTTCTAAAATAACCCACAAATCCGTAGATGTAAAATGATATATAAATTGATAAGATAAGACGATGAATTACAATTGAGGGTCCATTATTTATACTTTGGCGGAATACCCTTTCACTAATAGTCATGTCTTTTCGGAAAGACATTATTAATTATCATTATTATTATTATTATTATTATTATTATTATTATTATTTATTATTATATATATATATATATATATGTTGATTTTTATTATTATTATTATTTTATTCATAACATTGCCTCTCTCTTAGAAAGGCTTTGTCCTCAAAGTCTTATAATGTTGTTGCACCATTCCTTGTGACGTCGTAGTTGACGAAACATGTCGGTACGAACTTCTAAGTGTAGAACATAACTTCCGATATCTTGACGGATCAATCCAGCCAAAATTGATTTGTTTCCGGCTGTTGGGATTCTCTATTGATCTGTTGTCAGCAGCTTTGAGAACATTAGTACCATTATCTTTCGACAATTCCCACTTTTTAGGATACTGGTTTATATGGTTGGGGTGTCGATAGGGAGTTATTGTTGTTTGTTTTTTTACAAGATTGTCTTCTTTTTGAACTGTGTTGATGATTGAATTTGTTTCCTCTACTTGACTTTGTTTTCTAGAGGGTTTGGATGCTTCCTCCTGGATTTGCGCTAATTTGTTCTCTAATAGATTGTTATTACTCTGAATTTTCTTGAACCTTTCGTCTTGCGACTTTTTGTCCTCTTTTAACTTATTGACTTGTGCCTCTAGTTCTTGATTAAACTTTCTGAGGTTTTGGTTTTCTTCTTGCTTTTCTAGTATTCTTGCTTCAAGGTCTTCATTTGAATGTTCCGTCTTCTGACTATGTTTCAACTTCTTTATTTTCGTAAGTAATGTCTTGTTATGAATTCTTAGTCGAAATAGTTCTTCGGTATTGCTTGCTAATTCGTCTTTGGTTTTCTTAATTTCCAGCTTGTGAGTCTTTTTAGTAGCATCGTATGTCTGCTGGAGTTCTTTATTCCTTTGTTGTTGTTGACCTATGTCTGATTCTTGACTTTGTAGCTTCCTCTGAACTTGAGACAATTCATCATCTTTGTCCCTGACAAGCTGGTTTAAACGCTTTATTTCTTTTTCTAAATCATTCTTGCTTCCATCGGGTGACTTGTCGTCATTTTTTGACTTTCTAATCTAGTCTTCTAGGTTTTGATTGTGGATTTTTAAACATGATATTTCTTGATCATGATCAGATAACATTTTCTTGTTATCTCTTATGGTTCATTCTAGTTGTCGATTTCCATTCCATAAGCGATGAAACTCATCGTTTCTCCCCTCCTTTAAGAAATTATGTGTCTCAATCTCTACTTGTAGACGTTTACTGCTCGCTTTATATTGCTCTAATTCATCCAGTGCTGCTTGTAGCTTTGAATTCATTATTGAATATGTGTTTTCCACTATTCCTGACTTTTTCGATGATAGCTAGTTTCCTTCTACTTGATTTCTTTGATAATAACCGATCTTCAAATTTTATTTTATTTTTTTAACAATAATTGCTTTTCCCTTATAATAATTATTATTATTTAAATGTAATAATAATATCATTTTAATATTATATATTTCCCAAACAATTGTAATATTTTACAATTATGGACTAATATTAATTAATTTCCACATTGGTTAACCTTTTGCTTTAGATTAATTTCTTTGTGGATTGTGTGTAGATTAGGTGGTTGGGAAGAATGATTGTTACCTTCCCCACCCAAGTTCAAATCTCACTTTTGGTTTGTTGTTAGGGAATAAAACCAAACCCACTTCTCACAAAACCACGTGCACCTTAAAACCATGTGCGGTTTCACTTCTTACTTTTACTTTTTACTTCTACTAACTTCTAAACTTTACTTTTACTTCTTCTTTTTTTCCTTTTCACTCCTTCTCACTTCTTTTTTATTTATTTCTATGTTCTATTTTCTTCTTTTTTACTTGTGTTTATTTTCTTCTTTTTATTTTCTTTTACTTTTTCCTTTTTCTTTCTTTTTTTTTTCTTTTTTACTTCTTTGGGCGGTTTTGGACAAGGTCCTATCTTGGTGGCTACAAGTGGCTTGATACCAATGTAATATCCATAGTTGGATATTCTCAATTAGTTAGGGTTGAACCCATAATTTCTAAAATAACCCACAAATCCGTAGATGTAAAATGATATATAAATTGATAAGATAAGATGATGAATTACAATTGAGGGTCCTTGATTTATACTTTGGCGGAATACCCTTTCACTAATAGTCATGTCCTTTTGGAAAGACATTATAAATTATCATTATTATTATTATTATAATAATATATATGTTGATGTTTATTATTATTATTATTTTATTCACAACAACATTTCGCCTCATTTAGTGAAAAGTTGCAAGTTAAAGGTAGAAAATTTTGATAATTCATGGTTAGTTCAGCTAGCAACATGCACTAAAAGAAAAGTTACTAAATTTGCCAAAAGTTGTGATTTACTTATGAGTCAGCTGAAAATGCAAGTTAATTTAAATGTTTTTCCATTAGGGACATATGATGTGTTAATTGGCATGGACTGGCTTGAACAGCATACAGTAGTACTTAACTGTTATAAAAAATCTTTTACTTATTTGAAAAATGAAGGTAATACTGAAACAGTAAAAGGAATTCCTAGGAAAACATCTGTAAGACAAATTTCTTCTTTGCAAGTAGAGAGAGCTATAAGAAAGGGCTGTAAAATGTTTGATGTGAATGTTATTAATGACAAATGTTCATCTAAATAATATAAGATAAAACTGGAAGATATACCCTTCCTTAGGGACTTTTATGATGTATTCCCGCAAGAAATTCCGGGACTACCTCCGAAAAGGGAACTTGATTTCACCATTGAGTTAGTACCAGGTGCAGTACCAAACTCAAGGCTCCCTACAGAATGAATATTCTGGAGTTAAATGAACTAAAATCTCAACTAGTTATGCCTTTTGGGCTAACTAATGCAGCGACAGTCTTCATGTGTTTAATGAATAAGTTCTGCATAAGTACTTGGATAAGTTTGTAATTGTGTTCATTGATGATATTCTAATTTACTCAAAAACTAAAGAAGAGCATGACGAACACTTAAGAATAATTTTGCAGGATTTAAGGGAATATCAGCTTTATGCTAAGTTCAGTAAATGTGACTTTTATAAAGATAAAATACAGTACTTAGATCACATAATATCTAAAGATGGAATTTCTGTCGACCCAGATAAAATAAGAGCAATTAATGAGTGGCCTGTACCTAAAGACGTAATTGATGTACGGTCATTTATGGGAATAACAGGTTACTATAGAAATTTTATTGAAGGATTCTCTAGAATTGTGAATCCCATAACTTCTTTGCAGAATAAAGGGAAGAAATTCATCTGGGATAAAAAATGTGAAGAAATTTTAAAGAAGTTAAAAGAGTTATTAACAACAACACATATACTAAAAATTGTTGATCCTAATAAGCACTTCATTATATGCACCGATGCATGTAACGATGGACTTGGAGGGGTCTTAACTCAAGAAGGTCATGCTATTGCTTTTGAGTCTAGAAAGTTAAAAATACACGAAAAGAACTACGCAACTTATGATATAGAGCTGGAAGCCGTAATACATGCACTAAAAATGTGGTGCCATCAATCGATTGGAAGAAATTTTACACTAATTACAGATAATAAGGGTTTAAAATAATTGTTGGATCAAACAAATCTTAACGCAAGGTAAGCTATGTGGTTAGCTTTCCTTAGCGAATATGATTTCGAAATTCAACACATTAAGGGTAAAGAAAAAAAGTTGTTGATTCCTTGAGAATAAATGCCAAATTAAGTTTTGTGGCAACAATCAACACATTTAAGACATATCTGGAAAATCAAATCGAACAAGGAATTAAGCAAGATGAAAATTATCAAAAATTGCATGATAAGGTTGCTGCAAATTTATCTGAAAATTTAATAACATAATACATCATTAATGAAAAGGGCTTAATGACATATAAAAATAGAAATTATGTACCTAATGTGTCAAAGGTTAAACTACTGATTTTGGATGAAGTTCATAAGACTCCTTATTCAGGACATCTTGGTTATCATAAAATAATAACTATGTTAAGGAAAGATTATTTTTGGCCCAACATGAAGAATGAAGTGGCTGAGTACATAGCTAGGTGTTTTGAATGTCAAACCATTAGGGGTGAGCATCAACACCTAGCTGGCCTATTGCAGCCATTGCCAATTCCGGAATGGAAATGGGAAATTATAAGTATTGATTTTATTACAGGTTTACATAAGAATCAGAAAGAAAATGACTCAATAATGGTGGTTGTCGATAAACTTCGTAAATATGCTCATTTTATTCCTGTTATGACTACTTTCAAAGATGATAACATTGCAGATGTGTTTATGAAGCAAATATTCCGCTTACACGGAATTCCAAAGGTAATTATTTCTGATTGAGACTCCAAGTTTACTGAAAATTCATGGACAACATTGTTTAAGGGTTTAAATACTAAATTAAATTTCAATACTTCCTTCCATCCACAAACTGAAAGAGTTAATCAGATTTTAGAAGACATGTTAAGAATGTATGTTAAGGATCAGCCAACTAAGTGGGAAGACTATTTGCATTTCGCTGAATTTGCATCCAATAATCATTATCAAGCATCTGCTAGACTTAGTCCATTTGAGATTTTATATGGAATAAAATTTTGTACTCGTATTTCTTGGGATAACCTTGTTGAAAGATTAATGTTAGGACCATATTTGTTAAAAGAGATGGAGCTAACCGTGAAACAAGTACAAGGCAACTTAAAAGTTGCACAAGATAGACAAAAACATTATGTAGATCTAAAACGCACTGAAGGAGAATTTCAGGTTGTAGATCATGTTTTTGTAAAGGTAAAACCCAAGAAAAGTTCTTTTAAGCTTGAGAGTTGTGCTATACTAGCACCAAGGTACTACGGACCATTTGAAGTCCTATCAAGGATTGGACCTATTGCATAAAAGTTGGATTTGCCATCTAATTTAAGAATCCATAATTTTTTTCACATTTTTGTTTTAAAGACGTATGTGCATGATGCTACTCATGTCCTGAATTGGAATGACATATATGTGGAACCTGAAGCATATTTTTAGGTGGAACCAGATTGTATTCTCGACAAGAGGGAAATTATGCTCCGGAATCGTACCGTAGGGAAATTAAAAGTGCAATGGAAGCACCTTAGCCTTGATGAAGCTACCTGGGAACTAGAAAGTAACATGCAGGCAGCATATCCAGTTCTGTTCCAGGGAGGCTCTGATGAAGAATAAGAGACATCGTGGACGATGTTGATCTTAAGTGGAGGTGTTTGTAACATACCCCTTTGCTGAAAACATTTTATGTTTGAAGAAAAAATTATCTTAACTTTTACTGTAAAGTTTTATATTTGGACAAGTGTCCAAGGATGACTGTAATTACACAATATTATTATTTAAATAAATAAAATAGGAGACACTCACCCAAGGAGAACTATTGAAAGAGTGTTTACTGATTCACTAGGTGGAATGGAATCTGGGGTAGAAGTAAATGGACAAGTGGCAGCATCACGAATCAAGTAACTAGTGGTTGGTATGGGACAACTCCCTTGAAGTGTGGTAAAGTTCCTTAGATTGTGGAACTAGAGCTTGAGGCTAATTTATTGAAAACTAACCACCAAAAGACCTAGGAATCTTTTTAAGAGCTATCGAATTTGGACTAAGGTTCAACACTTTTCCTAACGAGGAAATTTACCTTATGGTTCTGCTCTATGCACACAAGAGATTCGATGAGGGGAAAAACCAGGTTTCTGATCATGGTGTAAGTTTGCCTTGTTTACTGCTTACTGTAGAGATTGAGGTGTATGGCAAGTCTCTATTGATGGTTGGTTATACAGCCTGAGTTCCTTGCTTCTACACAAATTCTTCTACCTAGTGGTTCAGTAAACAGGCTCGGGGGTCCAATGGAGCCAAGTAGTTTGGCTACTTCTTCTAGAGAAGGTTGGGAGGAACATGCCTCTTTGGGTGTTTGTCCTCCCTATCTATAGTTGCAGGTTATACTTGCTATTTCATTTCCTAAGTAGTTATAATTTATTTATGTAGCTCTTAAGTTAGTATTCAGTAGTTAAATATTTATAATGCAAAAGTAAATGTTTTTTTTTTCTTTTTTTCTGATCTAATCATGATCTTGTAGATTATTGAATAAATATATGAATTGATGAAATTAATGCATTCCCTATAGTTTTCCACATACTATTTTCTATATCGTAATCTAGTATAGGGAAGGGAGATTAAAATAGATAAATGATATGCATGAGAATCATAAATGAATAGACTAATTCTGTTACAATCCCCATATTTTCTTATTTTTTACAAACTATAAATTTGCATATCACATATATCAGCTATGGAAGAATTCAATGTTTACTGTTTTATTTAAGCAATTTAATACAAAACAGTCGCAACAATGGAAGTAAAATTTCATAAACATTCCACTGTCCTGTACAAAACCTAAAGTTCTATTTTAGGTTAATTTAGTCCTTGTAGAGACACGAATGTTATACATTTACTTACTTTATTTCTGTCGATTTCCTTATTAAAAAATATTTAAACATTTTGCAGAATTTAGATACTAGCAGAATCAAAATAATTAATATAACTGATCATTGTTATTCACAAATTTAAACAATTGTATAGAAGGTCAAATATCTACATATATAGCATATCATTAATGTTATAATCATAAAAACATAGAATTAAGTTATATATATTCTAAACTTTTTCCCTAGACCTTAGCAATTCTCAATAACCATAGAAAAAGGTTTTTCTTCCCTTTTACTTTGAAAACTGTCAAACAAAGTAGGACCTTGAAATTTTAGAAACACAAAAACTTTCCGAAAAAGGTTCCCAAGTCTCATCCCTATCTAGATACAACATAACTTTAAATATAAACCCTTCGTCTTTAGAGTAAATCTAATAGACTTCCCATGACACAGATTGACTTTGCAGAGGTGGTTCATACATAACATTTCTGGGTTCGGAACCCTAAGAGAACCAAAATAGCCTTAGTATCAAGACAGGTTCGTAATCAACCTTATGGTCAAATGTTTAAACATTTTAAACATCAAACTCATTATGACAGGGTTCCAAACCAGATTCACGATACATACTCAACAGTAAGGTATTATAGTCACATTTTTTTTATTTACCCTGTACACATAAAAAACGACCGACTTTCTCAACAACAAAAGAGTTTAATGGTTTAGGTTAAAGTACCATTCAACTAAATATTAGATATCATAGACTAAGTCTCAACACTCAGTTCGACCTCTTAAACCCTTCAAAATTATTTCTTCAATGAAGACAAGTACAGAGTTTGAAGCCACAACAAGAGGTATTTAGCCATTAGCTCTCAGCCACCAACAAAACACAATATTTCATAAAACAAGCTCTGAATTACGATAACACAGGCACGACACACCTAAACTATATTACGTACAATTACCAGAACCCTAGCCATATATCAAATAGTTGAAGGATGAACACTTTTAACAGTTACTAATACTTCTACCCATTATTGAAATAAACCGTAACTGATCCTTACACAATGACCAAACAACATTGAAACTTACAATCACAAAACAGGGTCAAAACCCCAAAACAACATTTAGTTCAGAACCTTAAACACCTCTTTTTCGTTAAACGACTGAGGGTTAAACCCTTCAACCGATGTTAGATTTCAACAAATAATTTTATAGTGAAACGTTGTAAGTAGGTCAAGGATCCTATCCTCCCTACATTCATCTTTTGACTCATAAAACATTACAACGATGACAACACCTTCAGCCAAACAACAAAACCATAGTTTCGACTGACTCCCAAACATTGGCCAACAGTTGCCAAGAGTATCCTAGAGGAAAACCACTGAGGCTTATCAGTCGTTAAGTAACACCACCACTTAGATTCAACGCAACACCATGTAGACGAGAAGTACCTACCAACAACACCTTGATAGTTAAAAGACATTTTATGAAGTTGAAATAATTTTACAGATAGTAATAACGATTGGAAATTTGATACATTACCTTCGTAGAGAAACTTTGGTTCGAGACTGAGTATTTCTGAAATCGGCGTCAATCCTGAGCCACTCAAATAGCCAAGACTACTGCAAAACCCTCACTCCTATATCGGCTCTTAAAATTGTAAGCTAATGAATGGAACCCTTCCATTGGATCACGATTCGAAACTCAGGAGGTGCACTCAAAAGCAATAGAAACGAAACCCTAAAGACCCACAGGCCTGTCAGCCTCCCTACCACACCACTCTGGAACACTGAATGCAAATGGTTATGCCATCGAAGTGGTAGGCCTGAGAGTAGTTAGGGTACGCATCAAGTTCAAGGAGACCACGTGAAGAGCTACCATGGAGGTTCCAATAGACCATCCACTCACAAGCACTTTAATACACTTTAATGTGCATATCTACCACCAGCACGTCGACCTGCCAGCAAACCATGCAACAGGGTTTCATTCAGGCTAATCCTTTGTTTTACATTATAGTTTGTGTTACCTGTTATCAAACCATCACACCATTAGTCCAAGATGTGATACCTTTTCACGATGACTAAGTATAAGGCTCCGACCATCGCCTAGGGAACCTGCAACCATAGTATTACGGTTATATATATTAACAATAATACCTTTTATTTCATATTGCCAATGCTTTTAGGCCATTACATAGATGATGATATCGAAACCTTCGTATTGGGATTGAGTGGATACTGCTCCAAGTTTGTCAAGGATTATAGAAAGATTGCATCTCCATTAAGCGTTCTATTGAAAAATGATGCTTTTACATGGACACATCCTACTAAGTGTGCATTTGACAAACTGAAATCAACTATGTGTATTACACATGTCCTAGCTATTCCTGATTTTTACAAGCCTTTCACTATTGAGAGTGATGCTTGCGACAATGGACTTGGTGTTGTTCTCCTTGAAGATGAACATCCAATTATGTTCACCAGCAAATCCCTTTCTGGTAAGAATTTAGCCGCCTCTACATATGAGAAGGAAATGATGGCTTTTTTTATGCAGTACAAAAGTGGCGGTTGCACTTATTAGGTAATCATTTTTGCATCAAGACCGATCACCAAAGTTTGAAATGTTTCCTGGAACAATGGGTCTCCTCCCTGCACAACAGAAATGGGTTAGAGAACTCATGGGTTATGACTATGAGATCACATATAGTAAGGGTAAGGACAATATTATGGTGGATTCTCTTTCTCGTACATTTGATGACCAACTTTATGTTTCAGTTATTTCTATGCATGTCCAAATTGGTTGCAATCTGTTCAGCAGGGCTATGTCAATGACTCCTCATTATCTGAAATCGTCGAACGGTTGTACAACGACCCTTCTATTGTATCACATTACTATTGGGATGGTGCTTCCCTAAGATATAAGGGTCGTTTGGTGCTTACCCAGAGCATATATATTTAACAGGTCTTGTTCTATGAACTTCATGCTTCTCCATCGGCAGGGCACTATGGGTTCCTCAAAACGTACGAGCGGGCACGATGTAACTTCTTTTGGAAGGGAATGAAAAGGAAAATTCAAAATATGGGGGTTGAATGTGATACCTCCCAGCTGTTGGTCACCCTATATGTCAATTAATTAAAGCTAACACACAAGATGGTCAATATAAATGATCAAACCCAGGAAGGTATTTTATTTCAATGGAAATAAGCATAATCTCTACATAAACATGTCAAGCAGTTGATTAACTAATGGAGATAATAACCCTACTAGTCTATCCAGGCAAAATCATCCCATAAAAAAACTAGCCTAATTCACACACCTAGGAATTCAATTGCAGCTACATTCCTACAAAGATCAACCTAGCAGTTATAAATTTAAGAATAGAAATAAACTAGATTACTTTTGTAAGAAGTTAAATCCTATAATTATCAAACTACAATATTCAATCTTTACCAAAATGATCCATCCAATAGCTACTATTACTCAATCACAATCTGACTATTCTAATAAACCAATTTAAGATACAACAACCAGAATCTAATCATAAGCTTGAACCATAACTGATAATTACTATAAATCCTAGAAAGCATAAACAACTAGAAGATATCAGAATTGAGCTTGGCTATTACATCTGATTCGAACACACATGCATTAAACTGAATTAACCTACATAGTCGACTGTCACGCCACTCTCTTGCAGCTATTCAAGATGCAATCGTGAACTACCAAAAAGAAAGCTAACCTCTGTTGCAACTAACAGTAACATCTACAATAATTCCACACCACACACAGAAAGAAAGCTAAATTAACCTACCTACTTAAACCGGCTATCTCTGTCAGAAGGTGGGCCTTGGCCTTCTAACAGAGATGTCAAGAATCACAACAAATTAAGACACATAGATGAAGAAATCTGCTCTCATATTAATGATCAAAATCGATAGTCTCAGTGCTCTATTACAGCTTATACAAAATGGAAATTGTCCAACCCTAGGCTATAGGAGCCTTCTCATATTTATAAATTTTAGAGTGCGGATCAGGATCCATTAAAATCGTGCAGCAATGAAGATCAATGATCTCCAAGCTGCGGAGTTACAGCTAACTATTACAACCATATTAAACAAGATTGTTACTCATGAAGGAGCTGTTACTCTAGTAATCAATGGATCAAGGGATTTAGCAAGCTAGAATGTGATCTATCTGTTGCAGCTGGGTTCTGTTTCAGTGGAGGCCTATTACAGATTCTTGTGGAGGAATGTGGTGTCCCTTGGAGTTATGAGGAATAGGGCTTTGAAGAGTAACAACTAGCGCCATTGAGCTGATACACCTACACTATAGATCTTGACTAAATGAAATTACACATATTAGCATAAATCAAGGACTAGGATCCAAAATCTTTAACAATCTTACGTAGAAAATGAATAAAGTAATAAAAAATTATACCTGTCAATATTATTGGTCGATCTAGAGAAAAGGCATGGATATAGCTTATGAAAATAGGATGTAATCAGGGAAAAATGATGTAATAAGGATGACCAAAAGGGGCATTTCCTAGATCCAACATCTACCCCCAACTATCCAATTGCATGTCCTCATGCAAGAACCTCCACTAGTCCGAATCTGAGTCTGAGTGGAATCTGTGGAGATTTCTAAGATTGTAGGAAAATTCTGATGTTTCCCCTTGAGGCACAAACCAAAAGCAAGCTATCCATTTCTCCCAAGACAGCTTCTCTTCTTCTTTAGTGAAAGCATAGATGTTTCTGTAAGGACTCACAGGAAGCCATATGAGAGGGAACCTGAATCTTAACCGAATCCATCAGGGTCCACATTTCTTCATGCACTGCACATATTTAGGAACCCTTGTCAAATCTTGTCTAAAATTTTCAAAGCAGTAGGGGTCCCCTTCCTTTAAAGACAAAGAAGGATAGAGCCATCTGTATTCACTGCGTTCTAGAGCATCCTGCTTCATATTGAGAATCATCGGGACACATGTGGTGAGGATTTTATCTCTCAAAATTTCAAAGTATTGGGAAATTGTAGAAACCCTGAAAGATCCAGCAAGGTTTTTTATGAGTCCTTTTGGGTCTTGAGGTTCACCCCTAATTCAGAGAGTAGAATTCTCCTCATTCTTGAGGATGGTCTGGAAAGCATCTCACCATCTTACATGGTTAATGACAAAAGAGGCAAATGCCCTCAGCTGAACATCCCCCAAACAAGGCAATGGATTGGCTGGAGAGTCAATATAAAAATCCCTATCATGCAAATACAATTTGAATAACAAATTATGATACTCAAAATCACTTTTAAGAAAAGTATCTAAAAACTAGGTAGTTGTTGCCAAATCAAATGATCTCCCTTCCTTCAGAGCCCTTAATTGAAATAATGTTGTATGTTCATGGACGAAGACAGGGTAAGAGGGGGATGGAGCCTTGCAACTCAACATTTCTAGGGAAAGAGTATACATTTTGTCTTTTTCTTGTTGCAGGGACTTCAGTTTCTTCAATCCTTCCAATTTTTCTTGAAGTTTCTCCCACCAGAGTTTTTTGGAAGAATAACTCCTCAACCCATTTTTCTCTCAATCCCCTAATGACATTTCTATGTTCTTGGAGAGAGATCATACATGTCCTGAATAGAGCCATCTGTATTCATTATGTTCCAGAGCATCCTGCTGCATATTGAGAATCATCGAGACACATGTGGTGAGGCGTTTATCTCTCAAATTTTCAAAGTATTGGGAAATTGTAGGAACCCTGAGAGATCCAGCATGGTTTTTTATGAGTCCTTTTGGGTCTTGAGGTTCACCCCTAATCCAAAGAGTAGAAATCTCCTCATTCTTGAGGATGGTCTGGAAAGCATCTCGCCATATTAAATGGTTAATGACAAAAGAGGCAAATTCCCTCAGCTAAACATCCCCCAAACAAGGAAATGGATTGGATAGAGAGTCAATATAACAAGCCCTATCATGCAAATACAATTCGCATAACAAATGCTGATACTCAAAATCACTTTTAAGAAAAGTATCTAAAAACTGGGTAGTTGTTGCCAAATCAAATGATCTCCCTTCCTTCAAAGCCTTTAATTGAAATAAAGTTGTCTATTCATGGAGTAAGACAGGGTAAGAGGGGGATGGAGCCCTGCAACTCAACAATTCTAGGGAAAGAGTATACATTTTGTCTTTTTCTTGTTGTAGGGACTTCAGTTTCTTCAATCCTTCCAATTTTTCTTGAAGTTTCTCCCACCGGAGTTTTTGGAAGAATAACTCCTCAACCCATTTTTCTCTCAACCCCCTAATGACATTTCTATGTTCTTGGAGAGAGATCATACCTATCCTAAACTGATCAATCCATTTGCCATTTATCCAACTCAAGATTTAGCCAGAGAATCTTCTTCTCTAACCATTGAAATCTTCTGTTCTTCACCTCCTTGTCATCATCAGAGTTCAGATAAATGACTTCCACATTTTTCTTTGGCACTGTTACAGTTTCATCCTCCATTGTAGTTGCAGTGGTTTGTGCCTGTGTCACCTACCCAAATTTCTGAACATTATTATTTATTTGCAAAAATACTTTATGTTAAAATTAATTACAAGTTTTGTAATTATGATCAGTTTTGATCATGGATGAATGTAATTACTGAATATTATTATTTAAATAAATTAATTAGGAGACAAACACTCAGGAGGACTGTTGAATGAGTGTTCACTAACCCACTAGGAGGAATGGAAGTTGTTGGAAGGAATCGGACACATAGCACTAGTTACATCACACCACTAAATGTTGGTTATGGGACAAATTCCCCTTAAATAGGGCATTATCCCCTAGGTGGAGGGAGTGAGCAGGCATCTCATTTAATGACCGAGTAACATCTGAAAAGGCCTAGGCAGCCTATAAAGGCAAATTCAAATTGGGCAGGCAGCCCTTAATCAACATTTCTGTAGAATGTTTTCCGCTTGCAAATTAGGTGATTTCAAGAGAGATTCGAATAAGGGAGATTAGTGGTGATTGAAAATTGATTTTTTACTTATTATTGAAGAGAAACAGAGTTGCAGGAGCAAGTATTTTGGACTGCTACCTATTCGAAATTCAGAAGAGTCTACAACAAGAAAAAGCCCATATTCATGAAGTTTCTTCCTCCTGGTGGTTCAATGAATAGGCTTGGGGGTCCTAAGACAATATTTGACTGTTTTCATTTTGGTTGGGTGGAACGGTCTTCCTGAGTTGTTTGTTTCCCTACAGGTTTAATCAGGTTCTACAAATTCTTCTTATTTAATTTTTGTTATGTTTTAATAGTATTTTCTGTGTTTCTATTTTTGAAAGCAAAATCTAATCCTAGAATTGTTCTAAGTCTAAATGTTTAAGTTTAATGGCGAAGATGAATTGATAAATCAATATCCCCATTTTTCCACATGCTATTTGGCAGCATCATACTCTAGTAGAGATATGCAAATTAAAATAGAATAGAATATAGGAAAATTGTGCCATTGAATTCGATAGCTAGATAATAATCTGGTATGCATCAGTATATGTTCTTAAGTTAACTAATTGTAGAGGGTCTATATAATATTTAATATATATCTAATATTTTCTCATTGTTATAATAATCAGTCAATTAAATAATTATTGCAATCATCCTACAAATGCATACATTATATCCATGAAAAGTAGATGAATTATACACTGTACATGTTTTAAGACTGTTAACATTGAATAAAATATTCTTGATAATAAGCTGGAAAACAATAGTTTTTCACACAAATATCATATGTATATTTTTCAATCACACACAGTTTCATTATAATTACTACACCAACATTTTATGTATAGGAAATTAATTTGTAGATAGAATTATATTTTACATAGTCTTCATGAATTTCTACACTATGTATTTATACTTCTTTCATTTTCTATAGTACTGTTGTAATATCTAGAAATGTATAAATGATAAGAATTTACTAAACATAATTATTATTACCATACATTTATTCTTTCCTTGGATTTGCTAACATTGGTTGCAATTATTGTAACTCTGAGATTTGTATCAAAAGGAAAACCCTAGCTATATTTATTTTGTTCATAACAAAACTCTACACTCTTTTCAACCTGAGATCGCAACCAAGCTAGTATCTTAAAACAAACGATCATATTATCACTTCAACAAAACACGAATTAGGGTTTAACCCTATTCATTTTCATTGCAAAATGTTACTGAGTTATCGATTCAATTTTCTACTCTATTGTTCAAACATCAACAATAAGATTACACATTACCAATCTATAGTTTTAAAACAGATCATAGACTTATACAAAGGGTTCAGCACACCTTTCTCATCTTAATGTTGAAATTTATTTACATAGAACCCTTATAATCCATGAATTATCCAAACCCTAAACTAGCTCGATAAACATTATAGTATCCCTTAGCATAAATATGATTTACAACAGTAGCTTACAGTTTCCAAGCTAACAAACCAGATAGCTTTACAACGTTTTAAACATACAATGTATTACAAAAGGAGTATTATTCTTACACACAGATTGAGCCCTCGGCGCTCTGTCTTATGGTCACAAACATTCGAAAGATAAGTCGAATCTCATAACAACCTCAACATTACCACAAAATAACTTCTAAAACAAAGATGAAGCTCGAGCAACATTTATATTCTACTTTTAACAAAGAAACGAAGTGTCACAGGGTTTATCCCAAAATTTCCAATAGGCAGGAGAGCCTGAACATTTAAATCGACGAGCTAAATCTCCAGTCGACAAACAACAAGTTTGCAAAATACAACACCGAAGTATCACTGTCAACAATCATATTTTGAAGACTTCCCAAACCACCTTCAATGAAAGAGACACGACATAGACGAATGGCACTACAAGGGTATGGAAGACCCAAAGCTTACCAGTGTAAGTGTAGGAGGTTTTCCTTTTGCCATACCCTCACCAGAAGTATTGTTTACATCCTACAACTGACATTAAACCAGAGATTAGACATCTGATACTTTTTATAAATAGATTTTTGAAAATGCAAATAGCTTTGCTAAAATGGAAAGCTTACCTCCATAGCTTGACGAGGACATTTTCACGAATGACACCAAGGAGCCACTATCCATGCCCAAACTCAGTACATTCTCACATTTCACTCTTCTTTATCTCAGAGGTGTTAAAACATAAAACTATAACCTTCGAACCAGAGAATCTATCTTTAAAACTACTTCACCATCATAGTAAAGAAACCTGCAATGTCAACTTAAGGAGGAGATTTCAGGTTCGAAACCCTTGCAGACTTCCTACCCAGACTTCGGCAGCCTGTCGGCCACCCCAGCCAAAACAATAGCACAATGAATCAATTTCTTCAAGTCTTAACTCTTTTTCCATGATAGATGTTAGGGTTTCATTCGACGGTCTACGTTCATCACCATCGACGGTCTCTATAGTGCCAGAAAACTAAGCTTTGGTATAAACAATGCCCGCAATAAATACCAAACCTACCTTACAGGTTGACAACACCACCATGGCATACAATGGAGTATGCACAACTAACACATGGTGTATTGATCCTACACATCGACGAGTTTGGAGACAAACATGTCTATCTGAACAATGGACATCCAACTTAGCAGAGACATGACACCGAGCCTTTAATACAGGATCAATACATGATCTCTACCACAGCTCGAGACCGAAGCCATTAAATGACTAGAAACTTGTCAAGTCTCATTTTAAATGCCTGTCAACATCCTCGACATGACTTCAAAACCCTGCATTTAATTCACCATGGTATTAGAAATACTATGCAAAGATTTCACTATATCATTGCAAAGAATTCACTATATCATTGCACTTATTATTATAGTTTCGATATAATACAATGTAATAATGAATTACAAATTATTTATATAGTTTAGGGATAATCAAATGTTTTCCCTTTATTACATTGAGTTTTGATATGAATCTCTAATGCGGATAATAAACCAAAAATCGATATAGTTACATAAATATGTACATAGGACTTGAATAGATCATAATATGAATCTATTATGTAAATGTTTATTATTTAATTGTTAGAAATGCATAGTCTTTGGGAAGGACTATTTTCTATTATTAAGACCTAAATAATTATAGTAGAGAATAGGAATGGTTAACCATAAGTCTTTAGAGTTAATAAAAAGTGTTGTATAAAACTCACATACAAATATGCTATCACATATAGTTTGGTATCTTGGAACAGTAAGTTCTCCGGATTCCTATCCACTTTTGGTATGGTGTTATCCTAGTACTACTAATACAATGATGACAACAAAGAAGTTAGCACAATGACGACAACCAAGCAGCTAGTACAATGACGACGACAAAGCAACTAGCACAATGACGATAACAGAACCAGCTAAGTATAATGACGGCTACAGTGACGATATTTATTAACTTGATAAAAGATGAACCTTGGAAAGTTGAAGAGCAAGCATGTAAACTGTACATGTAGGCTTATACATTTGCAACAGCCTCTATTGATTCTATTTTATTTTTATACGATGAAGTTGAACTCATGCTAACTGGATTTTATGGCAATCATGAAACTTCTTACCTGTTGTCTGCACAGAGAATAGATCCAATGTTTTAGCATTATAGATAAGTAAGCTTCGAGGTCCCTCATAGGACTCCCTTGAGAAGCAAAGAAGCAAACTGTTAGTATCGTCTCAAAGAAATAGTACTACATCACACTTCTAACCTAACATACCATTATTACATATTTCATACATTGCATTGCTTTAAAAAGTGTTGCATCAAAAGTCTAATCTAACCATGCATTTGACTATATTAATGATAGGGGATACGAATGTAATTAAGTTTTCACTGTCGTATTAGTTTCTTCAGAAATTATATTGGTGTTTAGTACAAACAGTTGTTAGTTAACATTGTTACAATCAGCAATTGTTATCTTCCACATTTATAAATTATTATAAATTAAGCTAATATTGCCGTTAATAAAAAATTTAAATTTTTATGAAAATATGGGATGTTACAGCCTGTAATGCAGTCTCAGCCATGGATTTTGGGGATTCTAGTTCTTGTGTAACAACATCCTTTATTTCCATATCAACCTCAGCCCCTTCAGTGTGTGTTACAATCTCAACAAATATTCTTAGGACTGCTGGTTCTTGTGTGACAACATCCTTCCTTTCCATTTCAACCTCAACCATCTCTGTTTGTGTTGTAACTTCAACAAATGATTTTGAAAACACTGGTTCTTGTGTAACAGTGTTCTCTTCTTGGTCCCCGATATCAAATGTTGTTGTCTGAGTTGCAACCTCACTATATATTTTCAAGGGTACTGGTTCTTGTGTAACAGTTCCCTGTTCTTCAATTTATTTGAACTGTTGAGATTGTTTCTAGGTTACATCAAATCCCTCTGACTAATGAGACTGCTCCTAAAGAATTTCAGTATCCCCTAATGGCTGGGACTAAAGAAGTTCAGTATCCCCTGATGGTTGGGACTGAAGAAGTTTAGTATCCCCTGATGGATGGGATTGCACTGTTTCATCTCCTAAATTCGAATCAGGAATCTCTTCAATTCTTGGCTCATTTTCCCCCATCAATTCTATTTCTGGCATTCTTTCTTCCACCTCCTCTATCTGCACATGCCTTTGTGATACAACTCCCAACACAACAATTCTGTGTCTTGCTGCAAAAAATATATCTCCACACTCTAGACAAACAGTCTCTCCTTGCTCCTCATTTTCAAATGCAAGAGATGAATTTTCTAATAAGTTTGCAACATTTATTAATGTGTTTAAATTCTTCTCTATTTGTTTTCCAACTACTCCCTTCCATCTTCCCAGCTCATTTCGCAATGTCTGCACATCCTCCTTTCATAATTCATTTTCATGCAGGATATTTTCGATTTGAGGTTCTTCTAAGGAAGGTTCCTGCATAGCAGCAGATGACTTGGGCTTCAAAATGGGGATTTCTATATCAACCCCTATTATAGGTGCTTTCTCTACCATAGGTGACTCACTATTTTCTCTGACTGCTCCTGTTGTCTCTGCTGAGGGTGCTTCACTATTAGCCCCAATTGCATCCACTATAATTGTTTCTTTTGCTGTCCCCACTGCTTGTGCTACTGTTGATGTTACAGCTGCTTCTGCTACTACAGTCGATCGAGTCCTTCTTTTCCTTACCATTCCCACTAGGTATTCTTCACTACTTACTGCTATTGGTGCTGTGACAGCTCTGGTTCTTCTTTTCTTTTCCATAGTGGATGTCTAACCCTTGTTTCCTGAGCTTCCTCTTCATTTCTTTGACACAAGGGTCTTTTCCTTAGTCTTCTCTTCTTCAATAATGGTCCCCCTTATCTCAGGGGAGGACACAACCTCCAAAATTTCCACAGTCCCTTCTACTATTCCTATCTGATATCCTTCCTCCCGAATTCCTACTTTTGTAGTTGCAGCTTCTACTGTCGCAACTTCAACAGCTGCTCCAGTTTCAACTTCATCCACCTCAGTATCTACTTCTGCAGTTACAGCTTCAGATATCACTACCTCCTGTACCATGGCTTCCATCATAATTTCCTCAGCGAATAGGGTTCTCTACTGATGTGGCTTCTCCCATATTTACCTCCTCACCGTCATTAGTCTTGTTCCCTAATGCTCCATCCTCCCCCCCAACTGGATTTGAGGAACGCCAGTCCTCATTATCTTTACCAACACCCTCCATTTCTAATACAGATTCTATAATTGGCCTATCTCCAACCAAAAATTGTTCGTAGGTTAAATTACAGTTTGCAATGGCTCTCAAGACTGGTAATTTGATTAGGACATGATTAGTAAGGAAGGAAACTGGGTGTTGGGTAGTTTTTCCATATCCAACCATGGCTTGTAGGGCTTTAAGCATATAAAATGGTATACTTACAAAATTGCCATGGCGTAAATGAGACAATAAGGGAAGTTCAGAGAAGGAAATGATTTGGTACCTACCTTCACAAGAGATGTATCTTTTCACAAAAATTGCCACTTGATTCCAGGGTGGTGGGAAAGATGCCAGTTCCAACCCACAGCACTTTGGATTAAGCTGCCCTCCAACTGCCAAAAATTCTCTCACATCATTTGCATTATGTGCCTTCCGTCCAAATAATTTCTTCCCAACCTGGGGTAAGCCAGTGATCTTTGCTATGATTTCTTCTGTAACATCCACACGCAGTCCCCTGACCTCAAAGTGAGTATTAGTCAGGTTGAGGGCAAATTGCAATGCGGTTTCTGTGTGGAAACCTTTAAACCGTTCAAAGTATTCCATCCAACCTGCTACTGTGAAAATGTTAAGAACTTCTGCATTGGCACATACAACTTCTGTATTTACTAGTTCATGCCAGACTAGGTTTCCCATATCGACCTTTCCTCACAATTCAAAATGAATACAGCAATTTACCAGTCTAGACATGGAAGTTGAAGTTTTACAAACATGCAAGGGATCGTTGGGGTTCAAAATTGGGTTTTTATGCAAGTCGACGTAAGTATGAACATTCCATTGGAACAAGGAAGTTGGCAGAATTCGGGTATCGGGTGCAAATCGGGTAAGGTGACAGGAAATAAATACAACCATGATCCTGACATATTCCCTGGAGGTTAATTAGTATGGGTTCGCTAATCGAGGGCTATAACAGTACATAATCGTTATTATCGTATTTAATTTTCTGCCAAATCATGTAAAAGATGTAATCCATACCTTTGCATTTATGAGTTCAGTCGTGAATCAATCATTACAGCTGGCCTTCGTCTGCACGAGTATGAATGCACATGTGCTGAAGTCATGTGGCCACCACCACCTAAGCTGACAGCTACTCAAGACACTCGAAATTTTCCTTCATGGCAAACCATGATTAGATGTTGTGGAGCAAGCAACAAAAGTGACGCCTAATTGAATCATTATTGGTATCATCATTCGGAGAGCAGGAAAACTAGAGGAGTCACAGCTACTAGATTTAGCAAAACAAGTAAGAATGGCGGAGTCGCAGTTGTACGGAAAGAGGGAAAATGAAGTGGAAATAGCGGAGTCGCAGCTACTAGATTTAGTAGAATGGTCAAAAATAGCGGAGTCGCAGCTGCTGGATTTAGCAAAATGGTCGAGAATAGCGAAGTCACAGCTGCTGGAAAAGAGAAAAAATGGAGTGAAAATAGTGGAGTTGCAGTTGCTGCATTTGGCAGATTGGTCAGGAATAGCGGAGTTGCAGCTATTACAAAGAGCGAAAATGGAGTGAAGATAGCAGAGTCGTAGCTGCTACATTTGGTGAAATAGTCAAGAATAGCGGAGTCACAGCTGCTAGCAAAGAGCGAAAATGGAGTGAAAATAGCGGAGTCGCAACTGCTACATTTGGCAGATTGGTCAGGAATAGCAGAGTCACAGCTGCTGAAATAGTAAGAATGAGCAAGGTAAGGAGTTGCAGCTGCGCAATAGTGAAGTAATAGGCAAATTTTCAGCTGACTGCTAAAAGGTAGCAAATCATCCATCTTCTTTAAAAGAGATTTATTAAATTAGGAACAATGCAAGGTGCCTGTAGTTTTCTGGCCCAATCACGACCGATGTTCCTGCAATTAATTCCTACACAAAATTCTTCAAAAAAACCCGATCAAATGCAAAATGAAAAATAGATAAAATACAGAATGAAGAATTATTTATGTACAAATCATGTGGATATTGCAGTTCTTAAAAATTGAGAAGGGTTGAGAAAAATCCCTATCCCAGTGTTAGCTGATAGTCTGGATCACCTGCAACATGCGAAACGAAAGCTTCCCTTGAGATCAGCTTGTGATACAGTCACATCCAATGACCATTTTCAAATAATGGTGTTTTATTTTCATCAATGGTGATCAACCGAACTATTCCATTATCAAATACCAATCTATCTGATAGGGGCCTAACCAACAGGTACACAATTTGCCTTTAAAGTCCCTCTTAAATTGTGAATCATATAATAGAGCCCAGTATCCTTCTTGGAAGACTTTCTTCCTTATAAATTGATCATGCCACTAAGAGTGTTGTTGTTGGATTAGAGCTGTATGATGTACTACAGTTGTGCACTTCTAATCCAACTCATTGAGTTGATTCAGTCGGTCCTTCTGTGCCTCTGATAAATCAAGGTTTGCTTCCACGACTGTTTTCAAAGTTTTGATTTCAAATTCGGTTGGGAAAAAAGCATTTTTACCATACACTAACTCATATGAGGAGAAACCAGTGGTGTTATGCCATGTAGTATGATAAGCCCATAGTGCCTCTAGAAGTCCTTCAGCCCAATCTTTACGATGGCTCTTCACTGTTTTTGTCAGAATAGCCTCAATAACCTTGTTTGTACTCTCCACTTAGCCATTGGCCTGTGGATGATATGGCGAGGTTATTATGTGTTGAATATGGAATTTCTGTAATAGTGCTTCCAGCTTGTGAGACAAAAACTGTGGTCCACCCTCTGTAATGATTTCCTTAGGTACTCCGAACCGAGTAAAAATTTCTTCATACAGGAAATCAATCACAGCAATCATTGGCTTTAACCAAGGCTACTGCTTCTACCCATTTGGTCATGTAGTATGTGCAAACCAAGATGTGAACTTTCTGTTTTGAGGGAGGGTTGATAGGCCCTACAAAATCTAGGGCCCACCTATCAAATGGTTCAACCACAAGCTATGGCTGCAAAGGCATTTCATCTAATTTGTTGGGTTGGCCCATCCTTTGGCAGCTATCACATGCCTAAACATACTTCTTTGCATCCCTAAACAATGTAGTCCAGAAATAGCCCATTCTCAAAACTTTATGACCTGTCCTTTTATCAGCAAAATGCCCCCCACAGGGCTCATCATGGCAAGCTTTAAGAATGCTAAAGATCTCATCTTCTCTAACACATCTCCTGATCTTTAAATCGAACCCTATGTAGAAAACATGACCATCAATCCAGCAGTACCTAGCACTCTGTTGTATGATCTTCTTTCTTTCCCTCTTCGACAGATGTACTGGGAGCTTACCTGCAGCCAAAAAGTTAGCAATATCTGCATACCATGGGGAATGAGCTGATAATGCAAACAAATGTTCATCAGGGAAGGAATCTTCGACTGGTAAATTGTCATCACTGTTGGTCAGTCGAGATAAAAAATCTGCAACAACATTTTCCTTCCTTGGTCTATCAATGATTGTGAGATCAAATTCCTGTAACAGTAACAGCCATCTAGTAACTCTAGCATTCGTGATTGGTTTATTCATTAAATACATGATAGCATAATTATCAGTGTCCACAAAAGTAGAATATCCAGTAATATAATGTCTAAATTTGTTGATGGCATAAACAATGGCAAGGAATTCCTTTTCTGTGACAGTATAGTTCAGTTCAACAGGAGATAAGTTCTTGCTAATGTAATAAATTGCATAAGGACCATTACCTTCCTGTTGTCCCAAAACTGCTCCAATGGCAGTGTTTGAAGCATCTGAAGAAATGTGAAAAGGCAGAGCCCAGTTGGGCCCTCGTAATATGGGTGTTGTAGATAACCTTTTCTTTAGCTCAGTAAATGCTATTTGGCTTGCATCATTCCATACAAATTGTGCATCCTTCATCAACAAAGTGAACAAAGGAGAAGCTAGTTTGGAAAAATTTTCTATGAACCTTCTGTAATAGCCAGCATGCCCCAAGAAGCTACATACATCCTTTTGTGTTCCAGGAGTTGGTATGTTTTCAATTACGTTGATTTTCGATGGATCTACCTAGATACCATCAAAAGACATGAAGTGGCCAAGCGCTATGCCCTCACTCATCATCAAGTGGCACTTTTCAGTGCTTAAAGAGAACTGGCTTTGTTCACAGCGTTTCAAGACCTTTTCTAAGTTTTTTAGTGCTTCTTCATAACTATCACCAAATGGAGTAAAGTCATCCATAAAAATTTCCATGCAATCATTCACCATTTCCGAAAAGATTCCAATCACTGCTCTCTGAAATGTAGCTGGTGTGTTGCACAACCCGAAAGGAATTACTCGGTATGAAAAAGTTCCCCAGGGGCAGGTGAAAGTGGTTTTGTCCTAGTCTTCTGGAGCAATCTGGATCTGGTTGTAGCCACTAAAGCCATCCAGAAAAGAGAAATATTTTTTCCTAGACAAGGTATCAAGGACCTGATCGATGAAAGGTAAGGCGAAATGGTCCTTCTACATTGCTTTGTTCCATTCTCTGTAATCCAAACAGACCCTCCATTTCCCATTCTTCTTTGGCACAATCACAAGTGGAGAAACCCACTTGACTATCTGGAATCGGGTATATGAATCATGCTTCCAAAAGTTTTTGGATCTCCTCTTTCACTATGTCTCTTAGGTTTGGGTTCGTCATTCATTGTGGTTGACACACAGGCTTGGAGTCACTCTTAATATAAATGTGATGCGTGCATAGATTGGAAGGAATCCCCTTCATGTCTGTGTACTCCCAAGCGAAAGATCCCCTACATTGTTTCAGCATAGTGACTAGCTGTTCCAGTTGGTTAGGCACAAGATTGGGATTGATATTTAATGTCTTCCCAGGCCCAATTTCTACTGGAACACTCTTCGAATTCTTGAGTACTGTAATTATATTGGCATCACCAATTAGAGTTTGTTCTGTAATATTTTCTTGTTCTGTTGCAGCTAGAGTACTGTCCAAGATTTGATAGACATTTTTATTGACTGATGTGGGCTCACTAATGAAGCTATTAATGGAATCATCCTCTGTTTCATCTTTAAACATTAAGGCTCTCCCTATTGTTAATAACGGTTGCACTCATTCTTCCTCCTCCAAATCTTCCCATAATGGAATTTCAGTTTCTGTGCTTGGTCGAGCTGGAGGGTATAGGGTTAGGCTCTTGATCTCAGTTCTGTCTGAAATGGTCATAGATCCTAACCGACAACTGATACATGCATCGGTTGTGGCCAACCAAGGTCTTCCTAGGATCAATGGGTGACCCCCCAACTGAGATTTCAGCTATAACACCAAGAAATCCACAAGGTATTCCCACAAGTCAACTGAGATCATGAGGTCATCTAGGATACCCTCAGTTTTGATCGTTGATCTATCAACAAGTTCCAAAACAGTAGGGGTCAGCCGAAGGTTAGTGAGTCCCAATTTCTTCACAGTCTCTATGGTCATAGCATTAATAGCTGTGCCTAAATCTACCAAGACATTGGGAATTTTTGTTTTCCCTATGTGAAGTGTAACAGTGGGGTTCCCAGGGTCATCGTATTTTTCCATAGGGACCTTCCCCATTATTAATTCTGAAAGTTTTCCCAATATTTGGACAGCGGGGGGTCCCTAGGCCTTCTTCCTAGTTTCTTGACACACAAATCTCTAACAATCTTAGCATAAATGGGCACATCATGGAGGGCCTGTAACAATGGAATTTTAACATACAAATTTTTCAATTCTCCCACAAGATCGAATTGGGGTTGTTCCACTGTTTTCTACAGGGCCAATCGTTCAGGTTATGGAAGTTCTCTCATAAACTCCGTAGGCTGTGATACTTTGTGTGTTACTATCTGAGTCCCAGCTATTGTCTCAGTAGGAGTACCAACATCCTCAATGATGGGGCTTGCTGAATTAACCATATTCTCATTGTGCTAATTCACTCCAATTTCAATCACTAGGGATGAAACATCCTCACTGATAATAGGTTCCACCACCCTTCCTGATCATAATTGTATATCATTGCAGGGAATCTGGATGATGGAATACGCAGGCATGTTGGCAATCTCAAATAGATGGACTGCTTTATTGTTTGGGTTCGGGTTAGGTTGTGCATGTAGCTGTGGTTGAAGTGGTGCATTCATAGGTGCGGCATTGTTTTGGAACGGGAGTTGCGATTGTTGATAATGTTGGTGCTGATACTGTTGAGGAGGGTACTGTTGATACTGAGTCTGGTGATGGGTGAAGTTATTTCCTTGGTAAGAATTTCTCCAGTTGGAATTCCAAGGAGCTTGATTGTTTGGTTGTTGTGGCCATGGTGTTCATGAGTTAGGATTTTGCATTGGGTTCTGAGATGGATGCCACTGATTTTAAGAATAATTTGAAGGGAATTGTGTATTCATATTATGCATATTGTTCATTCCATTCATATTATTCAGAAAAAATGATGGGTTAGGATTCATACCTTGATTTCGAGGCTGCCATGGTTTCTTATGTGCCATGAAGTAAGCTGGCTCCACATCCAGAATGGATGCCTACAGGACTTCTTTGACCTTAGGTAATGAAGGACATTCCTTGGTATCATGCTCCAGTTCACATATCCTACATACCTCTGCTTTGTCCAACGAGAATTCCTTCAGTGGGTGCTTTTTCCTACATTTAGGACATAATACACCAAGTGTAAGATCTTCGACTACTTGCTTCTGCTTTGCTCTCATGACATCTAACTCTGAGGAAATGGAGCTCATCATGTCTGTTTTAAAATTCTCCATTAAGTTACCTATCTCTGCTCGAGTGGCCCCTCCACTAGATGACTTCTGAGTCCTAGTGAAGACATCCTGCTCTCGATCTTTGTCTCATTTATTGGTTCTAGAGGATCCCTTGGAGTACCTTCAACATAATTCAACGATCTTTTCGAAAGGTTCCTTCGAGATGTCCCCTTTTCCAAGCAGATTCAACATATCAAGGCAATCTTCTCTAATTCCTCTTAGTAAAATGATCTTGAGCACATCCTTGCCAATCTCAGCATGACTAGATCTTTGTAAATTATACAACAACCTTTCCACAAATTCTTCCAAAATTTCATCATCCTTCTGGACCATTTTAAACAACTCCTCTTTCCTATCGCTAGTTCTGCAATATTCTTGGTACTTAGAAAGGAAGGTGTTTTTCATTTGGTCCCAAGTAGTAATGGTCTCCCGACCGAGACTCATGAACTAGCGCAGAGCATTTCCCTTCAAGGTGGCTAGGAATAGCTTCAGCTTCTAAGCATTAGAGGTGTAATCATAGCTACAATAGAGGATATCAAACTCAAAAAGAAACTCATCAGGATCCTCAGAGGACTTACCATGAAAATTTGGGAGAACTGATGGTGAGATATTTTTCATAGGAGCTGCTCCAGGTGTCTTGAGGATAGAGAATTCCAATGTAGCCATAGTATTACCAAGCTGATTATTTTCTCCTTCTTCCTCTCGGTTCTCCCCATGTTCATTCTCCCCTTCCTGTTCTCTACTAGCCATGGTTCTAGTCCAAAATTCAACAGCTTCCTTTATGTGTTCTTCCTCTGCTTTGGCTTCTTCTTCTCTTCTCCTCTCTTCTTCTCGCCTTCTCTCTTCCTCTACTGCTCGACGACTCTCCAACCACACTTCTTTAGTAACTCTGGGTCCGTTGATATGATAGATCTCCTCTCTATCTGGTTCACCTACAACACTTCCCTTATCTTTAGAAGGTTTATTTTCTGCAATAGGAGTTGAAGGTCCCATTGTATTCTCCACTGTCGATGTTGAATGTTCAAGATTGGGAGGAACATAATTTCCCCTGCATGTAGAGGTCCATGGTTGTCTAGTGGAATAATCGGCTTTAGCAATTATCTCATCAATGTATGTATGTCTTCCGTGACCTGCATTATGACCTCGGCCTCTTCCACCTGCAATGTTAGTATTCAAAGGGTGTTCCCGATTTGTTTTTCTTGTATTCATGCATGCTATAAATAATTAAACTAAAATGAAATCAAATAAAACCAACTACTAACTCTGTCTATCTATTACCATCCTCAGCAATGGCGCCAAAATTTTGGTCACCCTATATGTCAATTAATTAAAGCTAACTAACAGGATGGTCAATATAAATTGTCAAATCGAGGGAGGTCTTTTATTTCAATGGCAATAAGCATAATCTATGCATAAACATGTCAAGCAGTTGATTAACTAATGGAGATAATAATCCTACCAGTCTATCCATCCAAACTCATCCCATAAAAGAACTAACCTAATTCACACACCTAGGAATTTAATTGTAGCTACCTTCCTACAAAGATCAACGTAGCAGTTATAAATTTAAGAATAGATATAAACTAGATTACTTTTGCAAGAAGTTAAATCCTATAATTATCAAACTACAATATTCAATCTTTACCAAAATGATCCATCTAGTAGCTATTGTTACTCAATCACAATCTGCCTATTCTAATAAACCAATTGAAGATACAACAGCAACCAGAATCTAATCATAAGCTTGAACCCTAACTAATAATTACTGGAAATACTAGAAAGCATAAACAACTGGAAGATATCAAAATTGAGATTGGTTGTTACAGCTAATTCGCACACACATGCATTAAACTGAATTAACCTACACAGTTGACTGTCACACCACTCTGTACAGTTGTTCAAGATGCAATCATGAACTACCAAAAGAAAAGCTAACCTCTATTGCAACTAACAGTAACATCTACAATAATTACACACCACACACAGAAAGAAAGCTAAATTAACCTACCTACTTAAACCAGCTATCTCTTTGAAAAGGTGGGCCCTGGCCTTCTAACAGAGATGACGAGAACCACAAGAAATTAAGACACATAAATGAAGAACTATGCTCTCATATTAATGATGGAAATCTACAGTCTCAGTGCTCTGTTACAGCTTATACAAAATGGTAATTGTCCAACCCAAGGCTACAGGAGCCTTCTCATATTTATACATTTAAGAGTACGGATCACAATCCACTAAAATCGTTCAACAATGAAGATCAATGATCTCCAAGCTGTGGAGTTATAGCTAACTGTTACAACCATATTAAACAAGGTTTTTACTCATGAAGGAGCTGTTACACTAGTAATCAATGGATCAACAGATTTAACAAGCTGGAATGCGATCTGTCTATTACAGCTAGGTTCTGTTTTAGTGGAGGCCTGTGACAGATTCTCGTGGAGGAATGCATTGACCCTTGGAGTTATGAGGAATCGGGCTTTGAAGAGTAACAGCTGGCACCATTGGGTTTATACACCTACGCTATAGACCTTGACTAAATGAAATTACATAGATTAGCATAAATCAAGGACTAGGATCTAGAATCTTTAACAATCTTAGGCATAAAACGAATAAAGTAATAACAAATTATACCTGTCAATATTATTGGTCGATCTGGAGAAAAGGAATGGATATAGCTTATGATAATAAGACAGAATCATGGCAAAATGATGTAATAAGGATGGCCAAAAAGGGGCATTTCCTAGACCTAGCACCAGCACAACAAGGGTGAAACAACACTCCTTTCGGTATTTCTCGAACCCTTTCCCATCCCTACATGGATTTGGATAGATATTTATATGGATTTCATTAAAGGGATCCCTAAATATGGAGGGAAGAAAGTGATTTTGGTTGTGGTTAGTCGCCTCTCCAAATATATTCATTTTTGTACCCTCATCCATCCCTATACCGCCTCCTCAGTCGCAGATATTTTCCTAGACCATATCTTCTATCTTCATGGAATGCCTTCTTCCATTGTCTCAGATCGCGATGCAACTTTGACCAGTCATTTTTGGACAGAACTATTTCAGCACCAAATTGGCACCGAATTGAAGATGAGTTTAGGGTATCACCCACAAACAGATGGTCATACTGAATTTATCAACAAATGTTTGGAAACTTATCTTCATTGTTTCACCTCTGAACAACAACATCAGTGGGAAGTGTGGCTCCCTCTCACTGAATGGTGGTACAATACCTCCTACCACACTACATCTAAAATGACTCCATATGAAGCAATCTATGGTCAGGCACTGCTAGTGCTTCTTCCATACACCCCCAGCAATTCACCAGTACAGGAAGTTGACATGGTTCTTCGAACCTACGTTGAGATTCTTCGCATTTTGCAGGACAATCTTCACACGTCAAGAAATCAAATGAAACAACAAGCCGATCAGTACCATTTTGAGTGCACTTTCAAGTAGGTAATATGGTTTTTATTCATCGACAAAATTACAAGCAATCCTTCCTGAAACTCAAAGGGTGTCATAAGATGGCTCCAAATTTCTATGGGACATATAAGGTTCTTCAGAAGATTGGGTCTGTTGAGCACTTATAAATTGGAACTTCCTCCTTCCCACATTCATCTAGTATTTCATGTGTCTTATCTAAAGAAAGTTCTTGGTACCAACATCAGAGCACAAACTGTTTTACCAGAACTGGATACTGAAGGATCCATCATTTTGGAGATGGAGGCCATCCTCAATAGGCGCACTCATAAGATTCGCTCACGATCCATCACAGAGGCATGAATTCAGTGGCACAAAATGCAAACAAAGGATGCTACATGGGAACCACTCCTTCACTATTGAACAACAATTTCCACATCTAAATCTTTGAGGACAAATATTTTTCTACGGGGGGGGCGGGATGTTAGGAACCTGTGTCAACCCTTCTCTTTACTTGGTTAGTATATTGTTGTTAGACGCATATGCTTTGTAAGTCATCCTGTGAGTATATTGTATTATGCCACATTGTTAGTATATTGTTGTTGGACGCATATGCTTTGTAAGTCGTCCTGTGCGTATATTGTATTATACCACATTCATGGGGAGTAATAGTTGTTTAGCTTAGACTTAGTATATAAGTACATGTTGAGGCCAACAAAGGCATCCACGAGTTCTTTGTATTAATCTTGCTCAAAGGATGTTGGCCCCTCGAAGTAGCCTGGGATCAATAAATCCCTTCTGTGTTATGTTATTTCTGATATATCATGCATTTTCATCATTTAATTACTGGAGGTTCCTCACAATTAAATTCAAATATGGATTGATGTCAACCTTGGATTGAAGTCAACCTTACTTAAAACTCAACTATGGATTAAAGTCAAATATGGATTGAAGTCAACCATGGATTGAATTCAACCTTGGATTGAAGTCAACCTTGGTTAGAAGTCATCTATATATTGAAGTCAACCATGGTTCAAAGTCAATCAACCATTTTTAAAAATGTGGTTGTGGATTAAAGTCAAACATGGTTCCATGTTAATATTGGATTAAAGTAAACCTTACTTAAAAGTGAACTATGTATTGAAGTCACCCAAAGGATTCAAGTCAACCTTAGTTTAAATTCAACCTTGCCTAAAATTCAATGATGGATTGTTGTCAACCTAGCTTAAAAGATAACTATGGATTGAAGTTAACCATGGTTGAAAGTTAATCAACCACTTTTAAAAGTGTGGTTTTGGATTGAATTCAACCAAGGTTTAGATTCAACCCTAGGTTGAAGTCAACCATAGATTGAAGTCAATTATGGATTGAAGTCAACCATGGATGCAAGTTATTAATGGTAATATTATTAAGGGATTGAATTCAACCATTGGATTGAAGTCAACCATGGATTGAAGTCACCCCTGGATTGAATTCAACCATGGATTAAAGTTAATCTTAGATTGAAGTCAACCTTGCTTAAAAGTCAACTATGGATTGCAATTAACCTTAGATTGAAGTTGACCATGGATTGAAGTCAACCATGGTTTGATGTCAACCTTTCTTAAAAGTGAACCATGGATTGAAGTCAACTTTGGATTAAACCTTGGATTGAAGTCAACTTTGTATTAAACTCAATCATGCTTAAAACTCAACTATGAATTGAAGCCAACCTTGGACTATTATTATTTATGCATTGATGTCAAGCATGGTTCAAAGTCAACCTTGCTTAAAAATCAACTATGGTTTGAATTCAACCCTATAGAGACATGGTATAAATAATTGAAGTTATATTATTATTAATTTTTTATTTTTTATTAATTTTTATAATCTATTAATTTTTATTATTTTCTATGTTTTCATTTATATATACTTATTTTTATGATAATAATAATAATTCCCTAGATGGGGTGATAGGTGGTGAGCGATGAACACCATGTGGAATAGGGTCATCATGGGAGGGCATGTGCATTTAATTCATCTCGTCTCTTGTTTAATGAGCTTTTATTTGAATGTGCCTATGCACAGTTGCATCACATCCTCTAGTGGTTTAATGGGTTGTCCTTCCCAATGATTTTTCACTGGCTTGAGGTGGATGGATTTAATTTTGCAAAGGGTGGAGGCGATTTCTCATCCATATCTTATCATATGAGTTTTGGTGCACTCTAACCAGGATTTTAACAATGCAATTTTGGAAGGGGACGACTATTTCTTGTGGGCACCCTAATCGGCCTCTTGATTGCATTGTTGTGTTATCTGTAGATTTAAGGTCGATGGGATCTAGTTTTGGAACATGCCAATTATCAGGCTTAGAGGAAGTTCTCATCGTGGGTGTGGTGGTCATCCTTAGTCCTCGATTTCTCTGGATTCTCATCCCTTGCCTTCTGTCTCGAGTGAACAGTCCTCGTTGGGGGTCATGGATATTTGTGTGGGTGATGAAGCATCTTAGGTTGACCAAGATGACCAAAAGAAGAATGAATGGTCGTGCCTGGTTGAATGGTTTGATGATTTGGGGAATTCCATTGGATATGGTGACATTTTACCACTGCTCTGTCTCAACTTGATACTATGCCTCATTCTTCAAATTTAGGTAAGCCCTCACGTTATCGTTGCTCCGAGGCTCCACCCTTGAAGTTTGAGGATAATTTACCTTTGGTTCATGCCTTATGTGATTTTCACTTTGAACATTGTCTCCACATGGAAGATGTCACTTACATATTGGAATTAATGCATTAAAAAAATGTTATTCTCTCTATCCTCTCTAGTCATTGTCAATCATGACACTATCGCTGTGCAGGATGGGGTTTCAACTCAAGAACTGGGGTGTCAAAATACTTAGTTTTATTTCTTTTCTATTTTGGTCTATATCTATTCTATCTTAGTTTTTGTCTCACTATAGGCCCTAATTTAGTGGATTATGTATCATACTACTAGTTTTGTGTTCAGGCTCAGAGGACTTCTTTTTGTAAAATGTATAGGTATCAATCTCTTTTCATAATTGAGGGTATCAGTTGTCCAAGCCCTCAGACTTTGTTATGTACTTTTCGTTATTATATAATATAATGTCATTCTTAGTTACAATAATCATAATAATAATAATAACTCATCAATCCTTCCTGCACATCGATCATCAACTAACCACCCATATTAATTAGTAATATGGCTTATATAAGTTGATCCACATATACCAACCACTTTTAAATATATGACCATAATTAATATACATATATAAACCATATTATTCATAAATATGACTTGCTAATATTTAATTATAATTCTATAAAGGGTTTCAAAAAAGAAAATAGAATGATAATAACGCAATGCCATCCAATGCTATACGAAAAGATTAAGAACCTCCTTTGATTTGACAATAACCCAATGTACAATATAACATAAAATAGACACACTTATATTTTATCTTTGTAATCAAAGTAATACATTAAATATTTATGCGGTGTCTACTAGGCGTTGGAATATTTGAATCCAACAATTTAAACTTAAGAGTGGTGAGGTTAAATTTGAAAGTTAATTATATTTAATACACAAATAGAATGAAAAGGAAAAGTAGTGAAGAAAACAACTATTAAAAATTAACTACATAACAATTATGACAATAAAAATTAATTTCAACTAACTCAATTAATTTAAATCTACTATTTTTGGAATGTAAATCGAATTTAAAATGTAAAAACATATGAAAATCCTTATATTTAAAAGATTTCTCAAAATATGATAAATTCGAACATCTCAAAATAATTTCAATTTATTTAATAATTATTTTATTTTAATAAAATATAAATTATTTAACACCACATCTCTTCAAAATTTATGTAACTTTTCTTTCTGTGCAATATATCACCTATTTCTTAAGTGATAACAATTTTTTTTGTTTGCAAAGTCTTCACAACATTTTTATAGTGAAAGCATGTCTTGTACGAGAATATTATAAATGTGCATATAAATAAGTAATTTTGTGAGAGGACATTATAAAAACAAAAAGGGACTCTCGATTTGGTTCTGCGAGTGTGCATTGCCACATATATAAACAAAAACAGAGCATGGTTTCTCTAACTGTTTATAGGGAATGTCAACTTAGGAAAAAAGATAAGTCTAGAAGTTTTTTTTTCCAATTTGTAGGAAAAAGATTGGGAATTTTAATAATAGATTTTAAAAAAATATAAAAATAAAATAATTAAAAAGACATGAGAAGAGAAGAAAGATAGAGAAGAAAAGAAACATTAACACAAACCATATAAACTTAGCGTATTCTTTATATTATGATTGTAACTAAAACTTTTTAGCAAATGGAAATGGCAATAAAATCAAGATAACCTTAATTATATATTGTAAATTCTTTCTAAAGTGGCTACTTTTACAAGTTATAGTCCTGATATTTGTGGCTATATCTATAGAGTAAGTTTTTAGTTTTGTGTAAATTATGATTAAAATGTATTAGATTATTATATGTTTATGAGACATTCTATACTAGGATATTTCCAAAAATGTATAAATAATCAAATTTAAATTATTATAAAATACAAATCAATTTTTTTTATTTAAATATAATATATTAAATTAGTTTTAAAATATGATTTAAAATTTTTTCCAATTATTTAAAAATTTAGTTTTTTTATTCATAAAGTAACTAATAAAATATATATTTATTTACTTTCTTTTATTTAATATATAAAAAGTCAAAATAAATTTACATTTATTATTGATTAATAATAATTACGATTGAAAGTAGGGACAAGTGAATACTCTAGCACATACACTGATCGAAGATCTAAACTTCCAAAACAAGTTTCCTATGATTAAATCAGGAGTAGGAATGTTGTGTCCGAACTTCCAAAACGAATTTCCTAAAAGTCAGGAGTGGTTCCCGTGCCAAATAATTTTTCACATATAAGTGCGTTGTGACGTGGCTAGGTGTAACAGCCCATCCTTATTTCATTTTATGTTCCAATTAAATTATAAGAGTACGTATGCTTATATAAGTCTGATGCTCAAATGCCTCGTGGCAATAATTCAACATTGTAGGCCATTTGAGTTCGACGGGGACATAAGTGAATGGTTCGCCAGAATTTAAAGTAAAATTGAGCCTCATAACAACTAGTGTAAATAGGGTTATTGTTATGGGATATATATAACACGAACAAAGAGAACAACGTACAACGTGTATATATATTTTATATATATAACACGAACAAAGAGAACAACGTACACATAATTACAAAGCTCCAAATTTCCAATATTTCATTATGCTCTTTGCATTTTCAATTCATTTAATAGCTAAACATAGCAGGATTCTGTAAATGCACAATTGAGAGTGTGGTTACCTCGTTTGGTTGGGTGTTTAGGGGTTTGCAATAGAACTTTACAAGTTTGTATAACAAATAAAGAAGGAATTGTATAGATAATTACAAAAGTGCAAATTATATATATATATATATATATATATCTCGAAACATAGAAAGATTCAGCCCATAGTTATTTCATTTAATATCATTTTAAATTCCAATTAAATTATTAATAGGACAGAAGATCTGATAGTAAATGCCATGTTCATCGCCAGCATGACTAATAAATCGAAGAGGAACAACATTTCAACGTATTTATGCCATTTGAGTTGGATGGTGACGGCTGAACTGAATAGTTCGCAAGGATTTCAATTACTTAAATTGTGCCTCGTAACAATTAGGGTTAGGAGACTTGGATATAAAGAAAGTGTATATAACGAACAAAAAGTGAATCGTTTAATTTAATTGCTGACAATAATTAGGGTTTGACACTAGAACTTTACAAATTTATATAACGAATAAAGAACTCGGATTAGGATATAGAATTAGGAAAGTGCAATATTTCCTTCTGCTTTTTTACTTTTCCATTCTTTTAATGGTTGAGTAATGACGCAGAAAGAACGACCGAAAATTTAAAAATTAAAGAAATTCTCAAACGTAGATTAAAATGCTATGCAGTGGGATATTCGCACCAACTATTTTTTCCCTTAAAACATACACTAAAGTCAATGTTCCGCCGCGCCCGTACTAAATTTCAGGTGGTTAAGATTTTTTAATCATAGATTCAAAACATACAAATTAAAATAGTCAGCATTTGGCATTTTCGCAAAGGCTCAAAAGAATTTGGCAATCGTGAGTTCAAGTAACCAATAACCATACGTGAAATAATGGATATCTCCTTCACACGTCTAATAAAGATTAGGTTCATAGGGACGTCATATCATTAAAAATAGTTCACATGTTATTCTGTCGCTTCTTTGGCTGACGATTACACACGTCGAGGTGAGTTTAAACTTTCGTCGATAATGTACGATTTTATCAAGTGGATTGAAAGTGGGGACGTTCCGATAGTTTATAAAAGTGGACCGTGGACAGCGGAACGCTTGAACGATTCAATGTGTCATTATTTGGACGTTATATAGTACACGTCATGATCATGTGGAATTTATGGTCATATGGTCATTAAACTACGCCCAACAATATCGTGAAAGTTTTGCTTCATGTTGCAACCAGTGATTTCCTATAAATTCCTTTGATAATAACTGGGTCTAAATCTACAAAATATATTTAGAGATATTGCTAACTTGGTTCCAAATACATGGAAGTATAAATTTGACAAAATTTATACAGCGATGATTTAAAATAAAAATAAGAATTTAAAAATTAATTATACGATGGAAGCCGTTAAAAATCTGATACTCAAATGCCTCTCCATGGCCAGCATGGGAAATAAATCAAAGGCGACCAATAATTCAACATATTTACGCCATTTGAGTTGGATGGTGACGGCTGAACCGAACAACGAGGACAAAGTGTAGATAATTACACATGTGCAATATTTCATTATTTTCTTTTCATTTGCTTTATTTACGCCATTTGTCATTATATGGATAGGTGTTTAGATATTATTTGAGATTTTGGATTTCTTGAGTGGATGACAAGAAATCATTTAAATAAGATTCATTTTATGCTATCTTGTTATATTCAAATGCATCTTGATTAAGATTTAAATAAGTTAAGTTAAGTGGTGGTTAAAAAAATGGGTATGTTTATTAAATAGTATTTGTTTTATGTTTATATTAATTAATTTGATGTTTAGCTGTTGTTTAACAATCAACCATGTTCATAAAATTAAGTGGTTGGCTACCTATTTCTGTATTCACCAGTTACTTTACTTGTAGTTGTACTAGTATAAATATATATAAATAACAAACTAAAAATAACAAGATTCTCTAAATGCATAAAAGAAAGTATGTTGAGCTGGTTGGCTGTTACACCATTTCTTATAAAAATATGATACTCAAACGTCTGTGTAAGCCTTGTTCACACCGCTAGAAAATAAAACGAAGAGGGACAATAATTTAACATGTTTTCGTCATTTGAGACGTTGCACAATGACGGCTTAACCTAATCAGAATCTCATTTACTGAAATCGTTCATAATAATTAGGGTTTGACATTAGATTTTTACAATTTTTTATAACAATAAAGAGCGGGTGGTCTATACAATTACAAATGTGTAATATTTCATTCTGTGCCTTCCAAGTTTGCATCTTCCATTATTTTAACAGTCGAATAATGACATACGAAATAATACAGAAATTATAAAGTTAACATTAAATGCTATGCACTTGAATAAACGCAATAACTACTTTTTCCCTGAAAACATTTCTGTTTTTTTTCGCTGAAAAACATACATCGCCCCCTTACTAAATTGCAGGTGGTGAGATTGTTTTCAACATAACAAAGAAATTAAAATAGTCAGAGTTTTGTTTGTTGTTGCAACTTGTGATTTCCTATAAATTTAATCAATCTCCTAATTAAGTAATTTACGTCATTCATTTATCAATACCTTGTTTCCAAATCTATAAAAATAGATTTAGAGATATTTCTACGTTACTAACTTAGGTCCAAATTCTTGGAAATATTTAGCACGCAATGATCAGTGTAGAAGTTTGACAAAATCTATAAAGAGCGCAAATTTAGCACGCAAATATCACCTCAAGTTTAAGTTTAGTTTTGGATTGAAGTGTGTTTGTGGTATGCACGAAGCCATGTAAAGTTGTAGGACAAGATTATGGTATGGATCTAGGCTTGACGGTATAGCGACAAGTAAGATCTGATATACATTTGCACCAGCAGTCAATAATTTGTTGTGCTTTTGTTTCTTCAACAACTATGATGGGACTCAAAATGAAGTTATATGGTAGACTAGGTAGAGGTCTAGGGTAATGTGAAGGGTATAGGTCTGAATTGTGAGTGTTATAGCATTAAAAGTAGGTTGTAACAGTAGTGAGATGGTTTTTTTTAGGATGGAAGTGTGCCAAGTATACCAATGTTGTAGGGTAGGTAGATTTAGGAGATGAAATGGCAGGGTTATTTAGATGTAAGGAGAGAGTATTGTGGGTGAATGAGTGATTGATTTGTTGATTGTAGTATGAATGTGAATACCTTGTAACAGCAGTAATATAAATTGGATTAGAGCCCAAATATACTAAGTGAATTAACGTTGTGATATGAGGTAACTAGGAGAAAGATGGCAAGGTTTATTGGAGGTAGAATCCCATGTTCTTATTTTGTTGGTTTTATCCTTGACAAGTTTCCAAGGTATGTCTTGTTTAAACTCTGAATGTTCCATTGTTTTAATTTTGTTTTTCTTAAGAATATGGTCACAGTTAATTATTTTTCTTAAGTTTATCAATCATTTCTTCTATTCAAAAACTAGGTTACACCAACCTACAAATGACATAAGTGACTCAAGAATCCACACTAAAACACACAAAAATTAGAGCTTTAAATGAATCGCCACAATAACAACAACATAGATAAGCACATAGGGGAAATAAGTGTAGGGGGGCCTATCTTCAACCACAAAGTAAAACAAAAACTAGCCCTCACTTAGGGACTAGGAGCATAAATAGACAATCAAGAGTTCTGGCCTTGTATCAGAGAATGACCATTCTGAAGAATTTACAAATTAGGAATATTTTGATTTTTGGGGACTCTTCTCTCATCATTGGTCAAGTAAGAATGACATATTCTAGAAATTTCTCTACCATTTCTATAATCATTAGAGGTATTAATGGTATATCTACAAAGTTTTAATTTATTGAATATTTTCATATTCTTTGTTCATGTGATACCAAATTTACATAAACTATGGTGAATGTGATGGTCAAATTGGAAAAATGAGTGTTATAACTCACTTAATTCCTTCATGAAATACATTAGCAATAACACTTAGTGGCATTTATGTGATAAATGGAAATGGATGTGGTCTAGGAGATCACTTGTAAGTCCTTCTCCTTCAAGTAATGAATGCACACTTGAACTTGGATTATTCTCTAGTAGAAGTTTTAATTTGGTTCGGATGGAAAATCCTGGTGCGTGTAGGATATATCTCACTTGAACTCTTGTTTTTTAGGCTATCCTTTTTTGGTTGATTGTCTAGGTGATATCAATGGAGACTTAGGCAATTTCTTTGCAATTTAGGTTATTTCTCCAAGCACTCCTTCTCTTGTACTTTATGTTGGTACTATGGAATAAAACAACCAATATGATGAGTGTGTTCATTGTGGATTTAGAGAGGTTCACAAGGTCCTAAGGTGCTTATCATCATAGATGAAGACCTTATAAGAGGTAATTTTGCATATTAATCATAGTATACCTAGTCATCATGAAGCCCAATTGGATAGGCTTTTGGATATGAAAATGAGAATAGAAGCACGAAGTGAAAGGTTAGATAAGTTGGCTACAGATTTAGAAATGCATCATAACATTACACTAGATTTTGCTTAAAACTCTAAATATTCGATTGACCACCCTATAGTTTCCATAGGTTCAGTGAACCGTATTCCTCCAAAAGACTTTGCACTTCAACGAGATCTTTGTGATTATGAAGACATAGAATAAGCACAAGTTGCATCATAAATGAAAAAGTTGAAATGGAGAAACAAAGGATGCTTACAGTGAACATGAACACATGTCTAGGTTTCTTAAGTTTTCATGTTTCATAAGGTTTCATTTTTGTTTGGCTAGATTATATGAATTTATAGCTCTCAAGAATTTAGACAATACAATGAACACAACTATAAAATCTAGCGTAATAGACATGTTTTGTGAGAATTATTCATTTTGATTCTAGTTTTAAATGATGATAATAAAAAAAATGCTTACTCAATGCTAACTAATTGGGTTTCAATCTTTTATATATCAATATAAAAATACTTGTTTATGTTAAAAATAAAAGAACAACATAAACTCATAGATAAAATACACATAAAACACAACAAAACAAAACCCACCATACAACACATTATGCAAGTAATGTAGAATGAAACATTTATGTGAAACACAAAAAAACCACCATCAACCACCCTTAGGAGTTGATACATAAGGGTAGGGAAAGCCTAGTTATGTACTATGTATGACTGTTATAATACTAACCAACAGTATATAAACAGTGTTAGTAGGATGTTAGGGTTAAAATGATGGTTTAATATTAACGTTTAGTCTTAGAGATGACTTTGGAGAAGAGGTGAGGTATATAAGAGGTAGGGCGAGGGTAGATCAATTGTATTTTAGGTCTATTGTAAACATGGACCATGTGCAAAATACCCTTAGTAATGTCGTCAAGGTCATAGGGAAGGAGTTAGGGAAATGTTAGGGTATGTTAATGTTGTAGGGATTTAAGCGAGGTAGGTGAGGTAGGAAATGGAGCTAGAATATGAGGTAAAGTAGGGTTGTAGACTTGGAATTTGTGTGAGAAAGGAAGGAAAGATGCAAGAATAGGGATAGAGAGATTTAATTACTGAACACAAATTACTCATAAATGGATCTAATTATTCAAAGTAAAGAAGTTACCTACGTGTACGGTGCCATAATATCCTGTACTGCTGCCATGGTTCCATCTAGGCCAAAGGAACAAGTGTCCTCCTACCTGGAGGATGGAGACTCGAACCTGAATAAATATACATTAAAACAAATAAACTCAACAACATGTAATTCAAATTTAAATATATTAAAAAATATGATATTGAGTAACATACAATAAATACTTGAACATTAAATAAAACAATATCTAACCTAGTCCATGTAGCTCTCTGTGGCATGATGTTGCGCAAGACCATGGAAAGAATTCCCACAGTGAGAACAACGATTTATCATTGTTCCTTTCGAACTAGATGGCCCCGCTTGGGTTCCACCTATACCTAGTATGTCCCAACCACCACGCATAGATCGTGCAACAATGTGTGTCTCATCGTTGTCATCTCAGGTCTGTTGAGACATAGCCACAAATGTGGTATGTCTAAGAAGATGACGTGTGGCATGTCTAATAGAGTCATCGATATCATCTAGGCCCCTACCAAACCCAGGTGGCTGAGGAGGAGGGTTTGGCTCTCGCCTATGTGCATGTGGGCCTCTTAGTGGGTTGCGGTGGGCCTGAGGTCGATCTTGGACAAAGCCAGGACTGACACCCTAACACTCAATGATGTCAAAATAATTGACATTGTAGCCTAACTCAAACTCAACTCACAATTTCCTAAGAAAATATTGTGGGACCTCCAAATTATTGCATGGGGGATTTTCAAATACCATAAACCATGTCTTTCTCCAATTATGTCTCCATGGTTATTAATTACACCAGTCCATGCAAACCCATCTCTTCCTCACATATGGAGGTTGCCCTGTCCCAGGATGTATGAATTTGCTTTACAATTGTGATTTTGTGATGTTGAGGTCTTTAATTTGTTCTTTTGATATCTCGGTGGAATAGTGATCCCTCATTCGAGCCATATATTGGATCAAATTAGTGATCTCACTGTGAGAAATGTTAATAGATTCAATGATGTTTTTGAATGATGTACCGAGGGAAACCCGAGAGGGTTCCCTCATGCTCTTCAAATCATCGCTTAAGAACCTTAATTGGTTTAAATATTAATGTAATTTATCCAAGGAGTTTTCAAATGGTTTATCATCAAGTTCATCATTCATTCCAGTGTTAATGTTATCGTCTGACGGTTCGGTTTCATTGGTTTCCTATGATGGTTGTGGTGTGTTTCTCATTTTGTCAGGTGTAATTTATCTGAAATGAAAATTTGTTGGATTTTAATTGATTGTAATTTTTTTAAATTTAAAATTGTAATGAAAAAAACGCAAAAAACAAAACAAAAACAAAAAAATGAATGATTTAGCAGCTACCCGGAGGCACTAGCAGCAATGAAGGTTGGAGGTCAAGTTGGAGGTTGAATCAGAGGTGGTTGGATGTTCCAAGTACGCTCGCGTGCCTCCCAATTCCTCGCTCCTGGGTTTGTTACACAATAACAAACCCGCAAATTGTGTTTTTTTATATAAAAAACACAGGAGCATGCACACATTTTTTTGCATACGCATTAACAATGCGTGCCCACGTGTTTTTTCATATGGGTTAACAATGCATGCGTGCATCTGTTGACCTAGATATACAGACACGTGTGCATGCTTTTAAGAGTGCGTATGTGATTCTTCTATCCACGTCAACGCACTGACGTGGAGGCTTGACATGGCCGAAGTAGGAGCTCGTATGCGTGCTTAGAGGCACATGCACGTTGTTAGCACCTATTTTTTCACAGCGTTGGTATGGAGATGAAATGAAAGGATAGCCCTAAGAATTTTGATAACTAGGTGCTAAAGGGACAAAAAAGGATGAGAAAGGGGAGCATATTACTATGGTTTAAGGGAATATTGCACGAGGTATACCACAGGAAGGTCCACACCGTCGGATGGGGGCAAGAAAGATATTTGTGGCTATCATTGATCATTGCATAACTAAGTTGCGTAAGGAATAGAGCATGAGTGGTTGCAATGGGAAGTACCATTGGACAGATGGAAACTGGAGGAAACATCGCAAAGACTATAAGAAGTGAGTGGTATTGTTTGAATAGCATTGCGATGGCGCCAAGATGTAAAGGAAGGTGTTCGGCCATGTGGATGATCCAAAAAAGGCAGAGTGGTAGCTTATGGTCAAGGCTAAGGGTCCCGCAGTAATGGATGCAATGTGACTAACTAAACGGATGAGATTTACCCTAGGTAGATCGATGGTCCTAGATGATTGTCGCATCCAGAAGATGCACAATGAATAGCGACAGGGTAGATGCGATGGACCGGGTCCCACTGGATAGGTGTCAACTCCACAACTTGTCGCATAGAGAAAGGGTGATATAGGAGAAGCTTTTAAGGTGCATGCAATGCTACCCTGTAGATGCATGCAAATGAGATTAATGGCCCAGATAAGGACACATTGTGCACGGATGATGGCAGACAGACGGTAGTTGTCATATCAAGCGGTTAGATAGAGGCCAAATCTGACAGCAGAGATCAACACGTGTGAAACCAACGGCACAGAGCATTAGACAACTGACGTGAAAGATTAATGGATAAGGAAATGATCCTTGTATATATATATATTCATCGGTGGTTAAAGGTGATGTTTTTCCTAGAGCCTGTCTGGACCATGGGTTTCAGGTCGCAGGGCGACGAGATTTTCTGAAGTGGCCGGTGTAGGAAAGGACCTCAGCTGTCACTGATAGACCCTGTTGAGTTCACCCCTTTGGTGATATCAGCATGCGTACCACAAAATGACCATTCTGAGTTTCCCCCCAGGCACATCGGTCATTGCCTTGTGTCGCTAGATTTCCCTGAAAGTAGGAAAACCTCTCTAAAGGTTCCCTTGCTAACCCATATGGGTGTTCAAAGGAAATAATTATTCACCCAGAGACGACAGTGGAGTGATACCGGACTCCGAAGTGGGATAGTATCAGACCAAAGATATCCACCCACAAGCGATAGGCTCCTCTTGTACTAGTGACTTCAGGCCTCGGTCTGAGACAGGGGGCAAGGACTGAGACGAAGAAATAGTGAAGGCATCGACCCTAGCCATACAGGAGCGAGGGAATTATTCTAAAGGAAATATAAACATGCTAGTGAGGGATTAGACTTGTATATAGGTCTCTCGTTGATCATTTTCCCTTTATAGCTTCTGTCAAAGGTACGTTTCCCTCTGAGCTAGGAGGTTTTTCGAAGAGGCTCATCATTATTGATTAGATGGGAGTTTACTCAGTAGGAAACCACCAAGACCTCGAAAGGTAAAGGAATTCGACCGCCAAATTTGGAGGCGCAATGAGCACTAGGATGAGGCTAGCAGATGTGTTGGCCGCGGTTCAATCGACGATCAAGATATAGGCCTGAAGCAGTGGGTGATAAAAATACAAGCAGAAAGAGAATTACCCATGGAGACTATTGGGTAGCTTGAGTTGGCTGCGAGGATGATGCGACTCATGTCCTTCGGCATGTGGGAGAAAACGTGAGGCTAAGTATTGTGACGTAGGTGAGATCATAGGGATAGGTGACTTAAGGACACCTTTCTACCACTCCAAATGATTGTCGATGCGAGGGAAGCCACATCAACCTCCTTTTTTGCTGCGCCGTCTATCTAAAAAACTTTTCCAAATGTGTTGCATGTCAGCTTGGACCATGGGCATCATGGTTACTTGATTAAGGAATGCGATCGAGTTATCATGAGAATTATGGCCACACGTAACCACTATCATCATCATAGCAGTTATGGGTATGGTCTTCACGTCACTGGTCCGAAGTTGGTATATGGGAAAGATGGTACACCTGGCAGTTCGAGCATCTTTTCTGTTAGGATTGGATCATGGAGAAAGGGAAGGCCCGTCCGAAGTGGTGTTCATGCCAGAACAAACATGCGCTAAGGTGGAGGAAAAGCATACTCTTCCATCTCTTATGGTACTTGACCTCATAGAGTCCAGCTCTGCTAGCAAGGACGAGGAGCTTGATGGACGACAAGTGTCCAAAGAAGCTCGGGACCACAAAGGAAGGAGAAAAATCTTGGGACCAAGCGAGGCAGCCAACTAGACACAGAAATGGTTCGCGATTTTGTAATCTCCACTGAAGAAGTGACACCTATCCTTCCAGATGACGCATCACAGGCTGCCAGCTCATTGAAAGTGGAAGATTTCTTTGACTTGCAAGGTCATTTGCGAACCCAGGGTTAAGACAACCCTCTGTCTATGATATTCTGTAACTTGTCTTAAATCAGTTTGTTTGGAACATGACACATATGCAATATTCCTGGATTTTTGGGTCAATGAGGTGTCACTCAGATATTACTGTTTTGGTTTAGGAAAATTGAGCAAAGGGCTCCCAGCACCTATATATATGCGATGTAATAGAATGAAAAAGGGTTTAAAAATGTTGTTGAAAAGCTTTATGGCAATTTTGTGTATGGTTCTGTAAGACAATTTGAGCTATATTTGAATAACGATTTGCAGACCTAAGCAGATATTTTCAAGGATTCTTGTGTAACTAGTCTTGTAGTTTGTCCTTTCTTTTTCTATGTGAATTGTGTATCTCTCACTGTTAATTCCATTATGTAACATTCTTTCATACTTGGTGTAGTGTGATAGCTAAGTAGAATTCATAGAAATTATGCTCTACTTATCTTTTTCCAAGTATTCCACCATTACGTTTTTGCTAAAATTGATATAGGATTCATCATTGTATGCCTTATGTCAATGGGTTGTTTCTTTCTCTTCTGTTTCACCAATTAAAAATCACTTTGACTATGAGCTATTTACTACCTCGCCCCTGTGTTAATGCATTTGTGAATCATTTGTAAATGAATTTTCAGAGTTTTTTTGAATGTGACTCCATTGCCCAAATAAAGATTCATACGTTTCAACCAAGCTACATTTAAACCATTTTGTTTCCCATAGAAATATGATCTTCTGTATTGTTGTAATTGAATATCTTGAATGATAAATGCTGGTACATGTTTTCATTGTTGACAACTTTGATTATTCTAGTATTTCATAGATCTGTAGAGAGAGCCCTCTCAGACTAAGTTGGGTCAGTAGCTTAAGTCTAAATATTGGTTAGTGGTTACCCCATTTTTCCCTCTCCCACAACCTAGGGGGTCATTTTGGGTGTTAACACACGTGTTTGTTTTTTTGCACTCACGTGGTGCCATTGCAACATTTTTGGGTACTAGCTTCGTGCGGGTACCCGATTGTATGTTCATAACAAAGAAGGGTTGGATCTCTGTTAAATCATAGATTGGAATTGATCTCTGTAAATAATACAGAGAGTTAAATTTTTAACAGATTCCCTTTGATAAGGTTGTTCTTCATCGCAAACAAAAACAACCCTTTGTTATATGCAGAGTATATTTTTGGATTGGAGTCTACAACAAGGAATGAACTTTGAACTCTATTTTCGACTTAATGTTGATGGTTGTAGTATAATGCAACAAAATCATGAAATGGATTACCCAAAGGCTCGGTCAAATTCTGATGTCGAAGATCCTGATTTATCTTAACTTAATATCGAACCTAGTAAATGTTTGTAAGATTATGGTAGAATTCGTGAATGCAAGTAAATTCGTCTGTTAGTCTATGTTGGTTTTGATGGAGTAGGTTTCTCTTTGTTTAATTGAAAGACTTGTGTTAAAGTAGAGACATCCTCGTGGAAGGATTTTGTGATTTTTTTTAGTTAGAGATCAATTATGTATTGTGAATCCTAAACCATAGTTGCGTTGAGTAGAATACTTTTTGGTTGCATTACTATTCTCTCTTCATGTTTTTTTTTATATTATTTTGGTTATTGTGTTGGAGAAGTTCATGTTCTCCCTTGCATGGTTGAAATTTCATTTCATCTTTTCCCTTTAGATTAATTTTTTTGACATTTTGAAATTTTATCTTCCCCGTCACATAATGTTTTATTCAAAAAGTTACCTTCAATCATGAAATTAAAATTTTTTCATTAATAAAAAATTATTAAAGAATTTAACTACAAATAAAAATAAGTAGCTATGAAAACATTTAATGTATATTTTTTATCATATAATTTGAAAAATGGAAATCTAACAAAGTTTCCTACCAAGAATTACATAAAATATAATACAAACTACTAAAAATGACACCCACAAACATTATGCAAATACCACATTTTAGAGCATACAATATACCAAACACCAAATTTTACATGCAATATACCAAATTTTAGAATATACAATATACCAAACACCAAATTTTATAGTATGCAACACACCAAACACCAAAATTTGCAAATTTTACTTGCTATGTTGCTATATTTTAAAGTGTGAAATTAAATATTTATTTTATTTGATTTTTACATAGATATATAATATTTTAAATCATACAAATTAATATAAGATTTGAAAAGCCACTCTCTCTAATTACTATAAAGCATAATTAATTATATGTATTCATACATTTATGTGTACAGCGCATATCCAAAACAAAATTACTATAAAGCATAATGAATTATATTTATTCATACATTACATTTATGTGTACATGACATATCCAAAACAATATTCAAGTTTAATGACTTAAAAGTTCTATATAAACACAATAGGGAGATAAGTAAATATTTAATATTAGTTAATTTCAAAAAAAATGAAATTATCATTTCAAAAAGTATTTCAATTCAATTCAATAGATATTCCTTAGTTTCAAAAAAAATTACATCATAACCAGAGACTAATAAATTTAACAAAACTACCATTCAAAAATTACTTCAATTAAACTAAAAACTATGGAAGAAACGACCTTAAATTACTTCAATTAAACTAAAAACTAAGGAAGAAACGACTTACTACATGCAACGTTTCTGGACAAATAGTTTCCGGCCCCCAAACCGGTCGTAGAAAACGAGCCAACCCTGTATTATAGCCAAACATAAAGAAATATATGACGGCTTTAAAAAATAACTCAACATAAAAAATACGTGCATGTTATTTGTTTACCCATCGATGAGACGGGTTATGAAAATTTTTACCAGTATTTGTCAAAATTCCACCCTACTCCCATGTTTTATGTTTCCATACTCGACAACTCTTCTATGCATCTGTTCGAATTGTAGTCGCCATCTACCTCTTCACAATGAAATCTCTGAATTGGTGCTAGTATACTCATAAAGTCCTTGAGTTAGTTGACTCTGTAGTTATGTATCAAGCTAAGTTTAGTTATGTGTCGGTTTGTATTTGGAAGGGTTGGTAGGTTCGATTATATATAAATATCCTCTTATGAATTGATTAAGGTATGTGTAACACCTTTTAACTCTCCTTGTTAGGAATAAGTATAATGTTTTCAATGTTATGACAAGAGGGTAGGATGTTATATAATGTATAATTAGCATTAAATTATTTAATAAAAAGTTAAATATTATGAATTATATTGTGGGTGTAATGTATATATGTATATATATACGGTTAAACATTATGAATTATATTGTGGGTGTGACTATATATATATATACATCTTATATAATGTATAGTTAGCATTAACTTGTTTAATAAGAAGTTAAATATTATGAATTATATTGTGGTTGTGACGTATATATGCATATATATTGTTAAATACTATGAATTATATTGTGGGTGTGAATATATATATATGGCCTGGTGCAAGGTAATGATACCCAATTATGACACGTTAGTTGCAATGACATTTTGGAAAAACAAAAATATTATCATTAAAATCAATTATTAGAGGTACCTACAAAACTTTTTCCGATTAGGTGTAAAAAGATGAAACGTAGAAAAACGGATGACCTTCCGGAATATATAGCTTTTATTTATGGAAAAGTGGTATAACCAACCCAAAATGTCATTATTTGAAGATTGATATGTTATTTTTTTTTTCTAAAACATAATGCACATGTTTTTGTTGACCTACCTATTTGCTATGTAAATTTTTAATTTATGAGAAAAAACATATGTAGAGGCGTAGGCAACAGACAAATCTTTTGCGGAGCTATTTTTCCAAAATTTTAAAAGTTAATTTTATAATTTTTTTAAATTACCGAAGTCAGTGAAACCCTAAAAGGACATGGTCAAGTTTTAATCCACCATATCATGGTCTAAAAATAATCAAAATGCATTTTTTTTTTAGGTTGTAGGTAGTTTTGTGCTCTTATGTGGGTTCTTTTGCATTTTCGAAATAGGTAATCCAATCAAAAGTTATAGGACAAATAAACGACCTATGTTTTTTACGAATTTGATATGAGTGCAGTTTAAAATGAATTAAAAATAGAGAACAACAACAGATCTATTAAAAAATTAGATATTCGGAATCTACACACAGAGCTCGACAAGTGTGTGCAATTTCATCTGCAGTGCACTCGTGGAGCTTATGCATAACTAGCTGTGAAAAACAGGAAGTTGCAGCGTTTGATGTGTTTTGCCATAAATCATAGATAAATCAAACCGAGCCTAAAGGTGCAGTCTGAAGATAATTCCAAGCCTGCAAGGGCGCCAAAAACAATTTGAATTCATACACGCGTGCGCGCATGCGTAAGTACACACACGTGTCCATAGAAGGGCGCACGTGTGGTTAACAGCGCGCATGTGTAGGTGCGTGTACGCGTCGGTGCACGTACGCATTCATGTAATTTCCTTTGTCACGGGGATACATAAAGTTGATGAAGATGTGATGATGAAAAAGATGACGATGATGGAGATGTTGATGAGGAAGGGGGAGATGACAATGATGATGAAGATGTTGATGATCATGATGATGAGATGATGGTGACAATGGTGATGAAGATGATGATGATGATGATTATGATGAGATGATGGTGAAAATGGTGATGAAGATGATGATGATGTTGATGAAGAAGATGGTGATGAGGATGATGATGACAATGATGAAGATGATGATGATGATGATGAGATGAGGATGATGATCATGATGGTGATGAATATGATGATGATGATCATCATCATCATCACGATCATGATCGACATCATCGACATATTCATTATCATTATCATCTCCCCCTTCCTCATCAACATCTCCATCATCGTCATCTTCTTCATCATCACCATATTCTTCATCAACATCATCATCATCTTCATCACCATCGTCATCATCATCAACATCTTCATCTCCATCATCATCATATTCTTCATCACCATCACCATCACCATCATCATCATCTTCATCATCATCATCATCATCATCGTCATCATCAACACCATCATCATCATCGTCACCGCCCTCTTCTTCCTCATCATCATCAACATCTAGGTCATCATCTTGATCGTCAACATCATCATTATCATCCTCATCATCACCATTGATGTTGATGATGATGAAGATGATGTTGATGATGAGTACGATGACCATCAACATCATCATCATACTCATATTCATCATCGTCCACCACCACCATCATCATCATCGTCATATTTGTCATCACCCTCTTCCTCATCAACAACATCTTCGTCATCATCATCATCATCATCATCATCATGATCACGATAGGAAGATGATGACAAAGGTGGCGATGATGAGTATGATGAGGATGATGAAGATGATGATTATGATGACAAATACAATGATGATCGTGACCATGATCATATGATGATTATGATGATGGTGAGGATGACGAAGATGGCGATGATGATGACTAATGAAGATGATGATAATGAATATGATGATTTTGATGGACATGATGATGATGATGATCATATTCGTTGTACTCATATTCATCATCATCATACTCGTATTCATCATCCACCACCACCACCACCATCATCATCATCATCATCATCATATCATCATCATCTTCATCATCTTCATCATCATCTACATCATCACAATGACGATGATGATGATCATGATAAGGAAGTTGATGATGATGATCATGTTGTTGATGATGACAAAGATGATGATGATGTGCTGCATATTCCTCATCATCTTCATCATCATCATCATCATCTCCAAATTAGTCATCATCATCATCGTACTCATATTCATCATCATCTTCGTCAAGGACGATGATACGAAGATGTCAATGATGATGATGATGATGACGAAGATGTCGATGATGATGATGATTATGAGGAAGATGGCGATGACGAGTTTGATGAGGAAGATGAAGATGACTAAATTATGAAGATGAAGACATTGATTATCGTGACCACTATCATATGAGGACAATGATGATGATGAGGACAATGATGATGATGATGACGATGATGATGATGATGATGGTGATGATGATGACTAATGAAGATGATGATGGTGATGATGATGACTAATGAAGATGATGATGATGAATATGATGATTTTGATGATGATCATATTCATCATCATCATCATCATCATCATCATCTCCATCATCGTACTCATATTCATCATCATCCACCATCGTCATCATCATCATCGTCATCATCATCATCATCATCATCCTTGTCCTCACAATGATGATGATGATGTTGATGATGAAGTTGATGATCATGATCATGGTGTTGATGATGATGAAGATGATGATGAAGATGATGATGAATATGATCATGATGATGAGGATGATGTGTTGCATATTCGTCATAATCTTCATCATCAACATCATCATCATCTCCATAAGTCATCATCACCATCTTCATCGTCATTGTCATCATCATCATCATCATCCCCATCCCCACAATGATGATGATGATGAAGATGGTGATGATGATGACTAATGAAGATGAGTATGACGACGAATATGATGTTTTTGCTGCTGCTGATGATGATCATATTCATCATCAACATCATCATCTTCATCATCGTACTCATATTCATCATCATCCATAGTAATCATCATCATCATCATCATCATCATCATATCATCATCATCTTAATCATCCTCATCATCATCCGCATCCTCACAATGATGATGATGATGATGATGATGAGGAAGTTGATGATGATGATCATGGTGTTGATGATGAGGAAGATGATGATGATGTGCTGCATATTCCTCATCATATTCACCATCATCATCATCATCATCTCCAAATTAGTCATCATCATCATCATACTCATATTCATCATCATCATCATCTTCATCGATGATGGTGATACGAAGATGTCAATGATGATGATTATTATGATACGAAGATGTCAATGATGATGATGATGATACGAAAATGATGATGAAGATGTCAATGATGATGATGATTAGGAGGAAGATGTCGATGACGAATATGATGATGAGGATGAAGATGACTAAAGACAGTGATGACGAAGACAGTGATGATCATGACCATGATCATATGCTGACGATGGTGATGATGGTGACTAGTGAAGACGATGATGACAAGTATGATGATTTTGATGATGATCATATTGTTGATGATGATGATCATGTTGTTGATGATGATGAAGATGATGATGATGTGCTGCATATTCTTCATCATCATCATCTCAAAATTAGTCATCATCATCCACCACCACCACCATCATCATCATCTTCGTCGACGATGATGATACAAAGATGTCAATGATGATGATGATTATGAGACGAAGATGTCAATGATGATGATGATGATGATACGAAGATATCAATGATGATTATGATGATACAAAGATGATGATGAAGATGTCAATGATGATGATGATTAGGGGGAAGATGGCGATGACGAAGATGAAGATGACTAAAGACAGTGATGACGGAGACAGTGATGATCATGACCATGATCATATGATGACGATGGTGATGATGATGACTAGTGAAGATGATGATTTTGATGATGATCATATTCTTCATCATCATCATCATCTTCTTCATCATCGTACTCATACTCATCATCATCCACCATCATCGTCATCATCACCATCATCACCATCATCATCATCATCATCACCATCATCCTCATCATCATCACCATCATCCTCATCATCATCCGCGTCCTCACAATGATGATGATGACCATGATGATGATGAGGAAGTTGATGATGACGATCATGGTATTGATGATGATGAAGATGATCATGATGATGAGGATGATGTGCTGCATATTCGTCATCATATTCATCATCAACATCATCATCATCTCCATTAGTCATCATCACCATCTTCATATTCATTGTCATCATCATCATCATCATCATCATCCCCGTCCCCACAATGATGATGATGATGAAGATGGTGACGATGATGACTAATGAAGATGAGTATGACGACGAATATGATGTTTTTGTTGATGATGATGATGATCATATTCGTCATCAACATCATCGTCTTCATCATCATAATCATATTAATCATCATCCATCGTCATCATCATCATCATCATATCATCATCATCTTCATCATCCTCATCATCATCTGCGTCCTCACAATGACGACGATGATGATGATGACGAGGAATTTGATGATGATGATCATGGTGTTGATGATGAAGAAGATGATGATGATGTGCTGCATATTCCTCATCATCTTCACCATCATCATCATCGTCATCATCATCATCATCATCATCATCATCATCATCTCCAAATTAGTCATCATCATCATCATACTCATATTCGTCATCATCATCATCATCATCTTGGTCGATGATGGTGATACGAAGATGTCAATGATGATGATGATTATGATACGAAGATGTCAATGATGATGATGATGATACGAAGATGATGACAAAGATGTCAATGATGATGATGATTAGGAGGAAGATGCCGATGATGAGTATGATGATGAATATGAAGATGACTAAAGAAAGTGATGACGAAGACAATGATGATTGTGACCATGATCATAGGATGACGATGGTGATGATGATGACTAGTGAAGACAATGATGACGAGTATGATGATTTTGATGATGATCATATTGTTGATGATGATGATCATGTTGTTGATGATGATCATGTTGTTGATAATGATGATGATGTGCTGCATATTCCTCCTCATCATCATCTCGAAATTAGTCATCATCATCATCATCATCATCTCGAAATTAGTCATCATCATCATCGTACTCATATTCATCATCATCCACCATCATCATCATCATCTTCATCGACGATGATGATACAAAGATGTCAATGATGATGATGATGATGATGATTATGATACGAAGATGTCAACGATGATGATGATGATGATATGAAGATGTCAATGATGATGATGATGATACGAAGATGATGATGAAGATGTCAATGATGATGATGATTAGGGGGAAGATGGCGATGACAAAGATGAAGATGACTAAAGACAGTGATGATCGTGACCATGATCATATGATGACGATGGTGATGATGATGACTAGTGAAGATGATGATGACAAATATGATGATTTTGATGATGATCATATTCGTCGTCATCATCATCATCATCTTCTTCATTATCATACTCATACTCATCATCATCCACCATCGTCGTCATCATCACCATCATCACCATCATCTTCATCATCAACATCATCATCATCTCCATTAGTCATCATCACCATCTTCATCGTCATTGCCATCATCATCATCATCATCCTCGTCCCCACAATGATGATGATGATGACTAATGAAGATGAGTATGACGACGAATATGATGTTTTTGGTGATGATGATGATGATCATATTCATCATCAACATAATCATCTTCATCATCATACTCATATTCATCATCATCCATTGCCACCACCATCATCATCATCATCATCATATCATCATTATCCTCATAATCATCCACGTCCTCACAATGATGATGATGATGATGATGACGAGGAAGTTGATGATGATGATCATGGTGTTGATGATGATGATGTGCTACATATTCCTCATCATCATCATCATCATCATCATCATCATCTCCAAATTAGTCATCATCATCATCATCATCATCTTCGTCGATGATGGTGATACGAAGATGTCAATGATGATGATGATTATGATACGAAGATGTCAATGATGATGATGATGATGCGAAGATGATGATGAATATGTCAATGATGATGATGATTAGGAAGAAGATGGCGATGACGAAGATGAATATGACTAAATACAGTGATGATCGTGACCATGACCATATGATGACAATGGTGATGATGGTGATGATGATGACGAATATGATGATTTTGATGATGATCATATTCGTCATCATCATCATCATCTTCTTCATCATCATACTCATATTCATCATCATCCACCATCGTCGTCATCATCACCATCATCACCATCATCATCCTCGTCCTCACAATGATGATGATGATGACTATGAAGATGGTGATGATGAGCATGTTGTGGATGATGATGAAGATGATGTAATAGCATTATTGTTGACGTAATACACATGTTTATAATTCAAAATTAAATTACTGTTTTGAAATTAAAATACATATTTGTAAATATACCCCTAAACACCTAGAAGCACTTAAATGCACATAGGGATTATGGGTTAGAAGAGGTCCTAAAGGATTTTATGGGGGAGGGCCTCTTTATGGGGAGGGGCTCTAGGAATAACCCGACACATTTATATATCTTGGGTAATAAATGCACTAAACGTTACCCACCAAACAATACAACGTTCATAATGGACATGCACGTGCTAGATGCGCGTGCATGGTAGATGCACGTGCATGCTAGATGCATGTGGGCATCCCTCTTGAAGATAAAATTTAGAAAATCACCCGCATTCTTTCTGCTGCAATTTTTTCCTCATTTTTGCGTTCTCCTTGCTGGTTTCATGCACAGTCTGACAAGCATTTAAATGGTAGATTGAATTCATACACCATTTGGTGCTTCCTTGACCATTTGGATAGAATACACAACATTTTGGGCTCTATTTTGGCTCCTTCGATTGAATACACACCTATTGGGCTCTATTTGGATCAATCAAGTGAATACACAACAGTTGGACTCTATTTGGCACCTTGGATTGAATTCTCATGCTACTTGGACACACATGAAGTCTTCTTACATATAGTGGACACATCAAAAGAGCATTTGACATTTGAGGCAAAGAGAAATCATAATCCTTGAGGTATGGTGATAATTTTATCTTGTTAAATGTAGTTTAGTCTTCATTCACTTGTTTGAATGGCATCTATTTTGGGTTTTTCCTCATGAATTGTATCATAGATCTATTTTAGTTTTCTTAATCTTCAACATAGACAATAAAAACATCTTACCAAAAAAAAACTACAAAATGCACCAAGCAATGCTTTCAACCTTTCATAAAGATAATAAAAAAAAATTACTTGCATCACCACCAATAACATTTCATAATCACATTCCTCCATCTAGGAGACAAACATTTGTTGATTTCCTCATGGTTTCACTGCAACAACTCACACAAACACCTACAGAATTGAAAACTATTAGTATTTTGGGGCTATTTTCCCTCATAGGGAAGTTGCTCCTACTAACATCCCATACCACCATTCAATACCATCCAATACCATCCTACCGAGTTCCTAGAGGTGTCGTTGCAGTTATATGTAGGGCATTCCCAATAGCTTTTAAGAATATATGAAAACATTCTCACTAGATGTTGTTGTACATAATCAATTGCTACATCGAGCTTTAATAATCATGTGCACATCGAGTTTTAATATCTTATTTGTTGTTCATTCTTGCAGGGGTGATACTTTTGTTTTTTTTTACACGCATTGAAAATGGGAAACATACATAATAATAAAATAAAGTCTAGAAGGAACCCACTGCCCCGTGAAAAGGCTCATGAGATAAGAGAAAAAGCCAGGTTGTACATGCAAAACCGTAGAAATCAAAATGTTAGTGCCTTAGATCCATCAACAAGCAATGACGAAGTGTTTGAAGCCAATCAAATCTTGCCTGATGTCGAGTATGAAGGGATGGACGTTGAACAAGCTCTTAATTGGAAACCTCCCCAAGAAGAGCACACACATGCAGAACACACTCCCTTGCAGGATCAAGCTGTGAACAAAGGGCCACAAGAAGTCGTTAACGGGACTCATACTTCCTTGCCGACTCCCTTGCCTCGACTATCAAGCAGACGACGATGAACTCCCAGACGTATTCATGTGGATGAAAGTTCATTTTCAGGACTTGAAGGTAAGATGCCCAAACACACTATTGATTTCCATTGTAGCAAGATAACGAAAGAAGTTTTTGAATCCAAAACCGATGCAGCAAAATGTCAATTGTTTCTTGCTTTGTTAAAATCACATTGTCTAGTGGATGTTAGGAGAATTTTGAGCATAAAGGTAGTTAGAAGTTCAGATGTCAACAATCATGTTGTTAGAAATCTACAATCTGCATTTAATTTGATTGGAAATACTTCTCATACAAAATATTTTAATGCGGCCCGTCGTGTACTATCGGAATCGATTGTAGACAAATCCACAAGGCAACGTCACCTACTATCACACACATGTAAAATCTTTAAAGTAAACAGAAAGACTCTTCAAAATTATTCTTCCATTAGAGAAAAACTTGAGACCTTGAGCCAAAAAGATTGTTGGGCCTTTGTTGGTAGGTTAGCTCGTTCAGACATGAAGCTCATTGATGCTGTTAAAGAACTAGTGCAGAAGTTTTGGCATGATAATACTAGATCGTCATCGAATCAAAGAGATGTTTTAAAGTTGAGAAAAGGTGTTAGGGGGGGTGAACCCCATGTCAAGCACTTCCTTGACACGACACAAACAGAACTCTATGAGAGGTTCAAGAATGAGCACACACAATTGAACTTGGGCCAAAGGTCCTTTGAAAAATGCAAACCCTGGTATGTTAAAATTTGCAATGATCGCAATACATGTTGTTGTAGATACCATGTAGAATTTGAGTACTTTTATGATACATATAGACATATATTTTGTGATTTGCATACTAACATTGTGCAGGATTGCCCATCGTTACAACCACCGAATGCATCTAGAGAATTTACACATAGCATAATGTGTCCAAGACCTGAAGGACAAAAATATTATAAAAGATCATGTTTATATGGGACGTGTTCCAATTGCAGTGGATTTGCATTATTGAGCCCCTGCATCCATGCAACTGCGGAGCATGCATTTGGGAGGATGTCAATAGAAATGTAGAACTTCCGGTACATAACATATCAAGTAGATAGTTCGAAGGAAAGTAAAAAAATTGCATTGGTGAAGTCACAAGTAATCCAAGTTTGCATACTTTCATACTATACATGTTGAACTTGTACATACATATTCACATTGAAAATGTCACGTTGTATTAATGCCCTGGGTTTTGTGGCACCAGGTACAAATTTGCAATTTCATGAAGGAATTCTACCAAAAGACCGAGCAGTATGTACAGCATGTCCATGTATCGCGATGGTAGGATGAACAGTATAGATAGTGCAGGGACACCTTCCCCAATGGCACAATATTGTCGGTTGTGGACTTTGCTGAAAACTACACCCTGCAGCCACAGAATGAGATTCAAAGTCAATACTACCATTGAAACGAAGTTAGCATAATGGTCCGTATCACGTATAGGCATGTGCTAGAGAGAAGCAACGACAAGAGGATATTATTGAAAGAGACCAACTTCTACATCGGTGATGACAGGTGCGATGAACTTCATTACATGCAACATTGCTTCAAAATTTCCTATGATCAGCTGAAGGAGAGAGGTATACGGATAGATCGGCATTGGATATGGTCAGATGGTTGTGCAGGCTAGTTCAAAAATGCACGTGTATTCCAGTGGTTGAGTATTTTGCACAAGACTTGTGATGTGATGCATGTGTGGAACTATTTTGAGACCGATCATGGAAAGGGAGAGCACGAGAAAACCTCATATTCGGGATGCAAAAACCATAGTTCAATGGTGCTCTGCAAAAATGTCAGATCGAACCATGGAGCAACACATACCAACAGGTAGAGGACATGTTGTCAGAAATTTCTGGCATGTAGTTGATATAGACTGATCGCATTCTTATAGTAGCAGTACTATGCAAGGAACTCATCGATTTCATTCGGTTCGAAGCTCAAACAACCCCTTATTTGAAATATGGCCCCGAAAACTTGCTTGCTTTTGTGGGCCTTGCAGCAGTTGTGAATGGGATGAATGTGAATCAACGGATTGGGTTGATGAATGGGATCGCGTATCACTTGCAGTGGACCCACGTGCAGTTGTTGAAACAATCTAGTTAGAGGAAGGCCAGTCCTCTATTTCAAATGAATATGATCATATATGTGATCTAGTACAGCCAGGTAAACATTTCTGCATGCATATCCCGGTTCCCTCCTTGTTTATATGTAATTATCCAAGTTATCAAACCACTACTTGTTGGAATATGACCATAAAATGCATCTTTGTAGGACATATCTACGCAGTTGTCGCCTCGACAGACAGTGCAATTGGGACAAATTATTGGTTGGCACGATGCATCTAGGGGGAGCAAACCCTCCTTGCATCATTAACGGATAGTGAAGGCATTAACTTTCCCACTGGCTCGATGGTTGTTCAGGGGGGATATCTTACAATGGATGGAAAGGGACCAAAGAGCGATGGCTACACATACATGGATTATAGACCAAGGTCGCGAGTGTATCACTTTATGCACTTGATCGTTGGTACAAACATCCAACTACAGACAATGTCAACAAAGTCATCAAGCAAGGTACGCTACTTACTACCTCATGCAGAGCACGAGAGGTTGTTTAAGACAATAAAAAATCGAGAGGATCCAGAAGGCCTAATTGATTGAGGTACATAGTATAGTAATGATGTGATTGTTTATTCATGCATGTCCAAAGTCATTCATGTTAGATACTTTATTTGATATCGCTATCTTATATCGTTTATTTGATGTTTGAGTTATGATTAAGTTATGATTTATAGCTATGTCATTTTTTATTCATGCATGATCAATGTTATTCATGTTAGATAGGAATTTGATATCGTTATCTTATATTGTTTATTTGATGTACATGAGTTATGATTAAGTTATGATTTATGTGAATATGTATGTGGTTCATGTGATGCAACAACTTCCATATTGTCTTGAGCTACTTCATCATCTCCTTGAGCAAATTTGATGGTAGTACAATGATGAAATTTGATGAAATTTCATCCATGAATTTACCCTCCATTTTTATAGGAAAAAGTATATTCAATAAATTCCAACATTGCGAAGTCAACCTACGATTTTGTTTTGGTTGTACAATGATTTTTTTGCTCAATATTTTGGTTCTATCTACAATGACTAACTCCCAATAGTTCCCATCTTTTTTCCCTTTCACTCTTATTATTTTTACCCTCTCTTTTTCATAAACATTGTGCACTTTTGGACTTGTATCATTTTACACATTTTCAAATTATTTATTCACATCTCCTAGGTTCCTTGAAAATATCACTTCACATAGCCTTTCCCTATTTCACATTCCCATTATGTTGTGTTCATCATAATTACAAATGTATAGGGAAAAAGGAAAATTATGGCATTTATTATATAACACCATTAATCTTTAAAATATGATGTAGCTAGAATACTTAGTGAAGGAACATAACTGAATATGTTGTAATAACTTTCATAAAATGATGCCAATGATCCCTCTAGTCCTTTGACCTTATTTCCTCACTTGGATAAATCATTTGGACCTCTATTGAATTTTCTTTTCTCTTAAATATTGAGTAACTTTTTTCTTGCAATATTCAACACATTTTCAAAGAGGTTGTTTTGTTTGCTTGAGTTCCTTCAAAATATCACTTTGTGTTACCTTATCCCACTGCACTTCCCTCCATCTATGTTTTGTATTACTCTTGATTTCAACAAGGATGTCACTTTGCAACAACAAACAACCCAAGAAATGAAACAATCCTTTATCATTTAGTGAACTAGGTCTGGTAACAATCGGGAATCCCACAGTTCACTTGATTGTCAGTAGTTTCAAAATTATGTTTAATGTTTTGAGAAGTAGTAATTTTGCTAGGAGAGTATATTATGATTTATACTTGTAGGATAGATAGGTATAGAAATAAAATCTTGAAACCAACAACAACAAGGTGACACCAGGAGGATTTTGCAAAGTTGACCCCCGTGTGCAAAAATTACACTCCCTCATTGAGCAAAACCCTAGTTTCCAAGATGGACCTACAAGGTGACACCCGGGCCATAGGACCAGACGGGGGGTGCATCCCTAGCACTATCCCGATGCCCTGAATCCAATGGAGCTGACAGTTTGTCGATCAAAGCCACAGTCTTCATTCTATGGCTCGTTCCGTCTCGCATCCAAAAGGCCTTCAGGGACACCTGTTGGATACTTGACGGGGCATAGAGCTCCAACCGTGTAGCAAAACCTAGTTCTGGGGAGTCCTGGAAGTGTGTCTAGAGAGCTTTCGGCTAGAAATTCTAACCACAAAGTGCGTGGGGGAGGATTTTACAAAGTTGACCCCCGTGTGCAAAAATTGCACTCCCTCACTAAGCAAAACCCTAGTTTCCAAGATGGACCTACATGGTGACACCCAAGCCATGGGACCGAAGGGGAGGGGCACCCATAGAACTATCCCGACGTCCTAAATCCAATGGAGCTGACGGTTTGTCGATCGGAGCCACGGTCTTCATTCTATGGCTTGTTCCGTCTCACATCCAAAAGGCCTCCAGGGACACCCGCTGGATTTATACAATCTCTGTTTGACGAGAAACTGACCTTAGAACTTCTATTAGCAATGACAACGAATCCTTCATTGTTCACAGAAGCTCGGACAATACTCCCTACTTTTAAACGCATTATGGAGAGAGAAAGAGGACAAGTTCATCAAAGCGACTTCATTCATCTATATTCTCGTAATGTACACATAGTCCATCCTTATCTTGATAAACAAGAGTTTTATAATACCTTGAATGTTTTGGGAATGGTTATCTCCCTGTATTCGGTTGTCTGATTGGTTGACAAGGTTTCCTAAAAATCTGTACATTGAACTTCTTTGTTTTAATGTTGAAAAATGGAAGGGATTTTCAAGTCACCTACAAAACGCTCCTTTGTTGAAATATCTAAGTTCTTTCAACAACATAGATTTGGCTAGTGTATCAAATGTTGTCGTCCACACCAGAATTTATCTTTCATCAAAGGAGTTGCACATATTATGGCTAACGAAATGGTCTCGGGAGCTTGGAAGTGCCGGCAAATATTATTCCATGCCTGAATCTACCCAGAAGGCAATTATAAATTTAGATCCTCGAGAATGCCTGAATCTACCCAGAAGGAAATTATAAATTTAGATCCTCGAGAAGGTAAGAAACTGTATGAGTGGTTGAAGCAGTATCCTAAAATTACAGAGCTTTCTATCTCAAAGATTGCTGAGCAGCTCCTAGATGTAGTATCAAAATCAACAGACAGTAAACTTGTTATCACCACTAGAATGGCCGTAGGGTGCCTGACTAGAATGCCCGTAGCGCTTGAACCGTGTCTCAGTTCATGAATTCGTCGACTCCGATGGGTGTGGGACGCGGAGTTTCAACTTGGGGACACCCCACAGCGTGCCTCGAAGACCCGAAAGCGGTGCCAATGGGCCATCCCTAGAGCTAGGGTTTTGCTCAGTGAAGGCCATTCCAAATTCGCTCAATGGGGCCATTTCTTTTCCGGAGACCCCCGGGCATGTGTGGCCACCATGGACAGGTCCACTATGGACATGTGGACCTATGGGAGCTGATGAATCCAATCCCACTTGCTGGTTTGGGTTCTGTGGCCCCGGGGCAAATCCTCTAGGTGTCCCTGAACGACATTCTAGTCGGGCACCCCAGGGTCATTCAGGGACACCTGGAGGATTTGGCCTAGGGCCACGGAACCCAACCCGACAAGCGGACTCATATTTCGTCGGTTCCCACAAGTCCACGTGGCCATAGTTGACTTTTCCACGGTGGCCACGCATGCCCAGGGGCCTCCGGACGAGAAATGGCCCCCTTGAGTGAATTTGGAATGGCCTTCACTCAACAAAACCCTAGCTCCGGGGATGGCCCATTGGCACTACTTCTGGGTATTCGAAGCACATTGTGGGGCATCCTGTAGCTAAAACCCGGCGTCCCGGACCCACCAAAGTCGATGGATTCACGAACCAAGCCATAGTTCGGGCGCTATGGGAATTCTAGTCGGGCACCCCGGGGGCCATTCAAGGACACTTTGGGCATTTGCTCCGCGGCCACGGAACCCAAACCGGCGAGTGGACTTGGATTCTCTCGGCTCCCAAAGGTCCACATGGCCATAGTGGACCTGTCCATGGTGGCCAAGCATACCCGGGGGCCTCCAGATGAGAAATGGCCCCATTAAGCGAATTTGGAATGGCCTTCACTGAGCAAAACCCTAACTCCGGGAATGGCCCATTAGCACCGCTTTGGGGTCTTCAAGGAACATTGTGGGGGGACCCTAGTTTAAACTCGACATCCCGGACCCACCGAAGTCGACGTATTCACGAACCGAGCCACGGTTCGGGCGCTACAGGCATTCTAGTCGGGCACATCGGGGTCATTCAGGGACACTTGGAGGATTTGACTCGGGGCCACGGAACCCAAACCGGTGAGAGGACTTGGATTATGTCACCTCCCATAGGTCCACCTGGCCATTGTGGACCTATCCATGGTGGCCACGCATGCCTGGGGGCCTCCGGTCTAGAAATGGCCCCCTTTAGCGAATTTGGCATGACCTTCACACTGGGGTCAACTTTGGAAAATATTCCACCGAGCACTTAGGGCTAGCATTCCTGGCCAGAACCTACCTAGACACACCTGCAGGACTCCCCGAAACCCAGTTTTGTTGCAAGGTTGGAGTTCTATGCCCCCGGAAGGTATCTAACAAGTGTCCCTGAAGGCCTTTTGGATGCGAGACAGGACGAGCCATAGAATGAAGACCGTTGCTAGGATGCATGAACCGTCGACTTTGTTGGATTCAAGACATCGGGATAGTGCTAGGAGTGCTCCTCCCCTCCATCCTGGTGGCCCCACCCTCATCTTGTACATCCATCTTGGAAACTAGGGTTTTGATCAGTGAGGGAGTGTGCAATTTTTGCACACGGGGGTCAACTCTGGAAAATCATCCACTAGGAACTTGTGGCTAGCGTTCCTGGTCGGAACCTACCTAGACACACCTGGATGAATCCATGGAACCCAGTTTTGTTGCATGGTTGGAGTTCTACGCCCCCGGCAGGTATCCAGCAGGTGTCCCTGAAGGCCTTCTGGATGCGAGATGGGATGAGCCATAGAATGATGACCATGGCTTGGATAGATGAACCATCCACTCCGTTGGATTCAACATACTAGGATAGTGTTAGGGGTGCCCCTCCCCTACAACCCGATGGCCCCACCCTCATCTTGTACGTCCATCTTGGAAAGTAGGGTTTTTCTCAATGAGGGAGTGTGCAATTTTTCAAACGGGGGTCAACTTTGGAAAATCACCCACCGGGCACTTGTCGCTAGCGTTCCTACTTGGAACCTACCTGGACATACCTGTAGGAATCCCCGGAACCCGATTTTGTTGCATGGTTGGAGTTCTACGCCCCCGACAGGTATCCAGTAGGTGTTCCTGAAGGCCTTATGGATGCGAGACGGGACGAGCCATAGAATGAAGACTATGGCTCAGATCGATGAACCGTCAACTCCGTTAGATTTAACATGACGGGATAGTTTTAGGGGTGCCCCTCCCCTCTGGAACAGTGGCCCCTCCCTCATCTTGTACATCAATCTTGGAAACTAGGGTTTTGCTCAATGAGGGATTGTGCAATTTTTGCACACGGGGGTCAACTTTGGAAAATCACCCACCGGGAACTTGTGGCTAGCGTTCCCAGCTAGAACCTGCCTAGACACACTTGCAAGACTCCCCGAAACACATTTTTTTTGCATGGTTGGAGTTATACGCCCCCGACAGGTATCCAGCAGGTGTCCCTGAAGGCCTTTTAGATGCGAGACGGGATGAGCCATAGAATGAAGACCGTGGCTCGAATCGACGAACCGCCGACTCTGTTGGATTCAGCACAACATGATAGTGCTAAGGGTGCCCCTCCCCTCTGGCCTGATGGCCCCGCCCTCATCTTGTATGTTCATCTTGGAAACTAGGGATTTTCTCAGTGAGGGAGTGTGCAATTTTTGCACACGGGTGTCAACTCTGGAAAATCTTCTACTGGGCACTTAGGGCTAGCATTCCCAGTTGGAACCTACCTAGACACACCTACAGAACTCCCCAAAACATGATTTTGTTGCACAGTTGGAGTTCTATGCCCCCGCCAGGTATCCAGCAGGTGTCCCTGAAGGCCTTTTAGTTGCGAGACAGAACGAGCCATAGAATGGAGACTGTGGCTCAGATCGACGAACCATCAAATCCATTGGATTCAGTACATCGGGATAGTGCTAGGGGTGCCGCTCCCCTCCGGCTCGGTGGCCCTGCCCTCATCTTGTACATCCATCTTGGAAACTAGGGTTTTGCTCAGTGAGGGAGTGTGCAATTTTCGCACACGGGGGTCAACTCTGGAAAATCTTTCACCTAGCACATATGATGATGATGATGGTGATGATGATGAAGAGGTTGACGGTGATGGTGATGGCGATGGCGATGGTCATGAATATGATGATGATGGAGGCTTTGATGAGGAACCTGGAGTTAGAGTTAGAGTTGGAGTTAGAGTTAGGGTTAGAGGTAGAGTCAATGATGACGATGGAGATGGTGGTGATGATGAAGACGTTGATGGTGACGGTGATGGTGATGGTGAGGATGGAGAAGATGGCTTAGTGTTATGGTTTGGGTGAGGGTTAGGGCTAGAGTTATAGAAGGAAATTGAATTAGGGTTAGAGTTAGAATCAATGATGATGATGGAGATGGTGGTGATGATGAAGACATTGATGTGACGGTGATGGTGATGGTGAGGATGGAGAAGATGGCTTAGTGCTAGGGTTTGGGTGAGGGTTAGGGATAGGGTTATAGAAGGAAATTGAATTAGGGTTAGAGTTAGAGTCAATGATGATGATGGATATGGTGGTGATGATGAAGATGTTGATGGTGATGGTGATGATGATGGTGATGATGGAGAAGATGGCTTAGTGCTAGGGTTTGGGTGAGGCTTAGGGATAGGGTTTGGGTGAGGTTCATGGTGATGGTGATGGTGATGGTGATGGTGATGAGGTTGATGATGATGGTGATGGTTCCATCTCGCATCCAAAAGATGGATATGGTGATGATGACGAAGATGGTGATGATAATGAAGATGGTGATGGTGGTGATGATGGTGATGGTGGTGAGGTTGATGGTGATGGTGATGGTTCCGTCTCGCATCCAAAAGATGGAGATGGTGATGATGACGAGGATGGTGATGATGATGAAGATGGTGACGTTGATGATGATGGTGATGGTGGTGAGGTTGATGGGAATGGTGATGGTGATGATGAAGATGGTGATGGTTCCATCTTGCATCCAAGAGATGGAGATGGTGATGGCGATGAAGATGGTGATGATGATGAAGATGGTGACATTGATGATGATGGTGATGGTGGTGAGGTTGATGGTGATGGTGATGGTGATGGTTCCGTTTCACATCCAAAAGATGGAGATGGTGATGGTGATGAACATGGTGATGATGATGAAGATGGTGACGTTGATGATGATGGTGATTGTGGTGAGGTTGACGGTGATGGTGATGGTGATGATGAAGATGGTGATGATGAAGATGGTGATGGTTTCATCTCGCATCCAAAAGATGGAGATGGTGATGATGACGAAGATGGTGATGATGACGAAGATGGTGATGATGATGAAGATGGTGAAGTTGATGATGATTGTGTTGGTGGTGAAGTTGATGGTCATGGTGATGGTGATGATGATGAAGGCATTGATGATGATGGCGATGGTGATGAAGATGATGATGAAGATGATGAAGGCATTGGGGAATTTATTTATATCCAATTTATTTGACTCTAAGAACCTCTCATGTGTGATTATAAAAAATCAAGATTCCCTCAACCCCCAAACATGCCCTTTCAAAGAATTTTTTTATCTTTGAGTGTGGTATGGGTGCCAACATGAGGTTTTGTCTACTAAGGATGGATCTTGGTGTCTTGACCATGGTTGGGGTGATGACAATGAGGTTCGTATGACTCCAATGAATCTTCCATGGATCATGGGGTAAAATGATCTCTCAAGTATTATTGCATGTGAACTTGCACGTACCAAGCTACAAAAAATATTTCACAGGAGTGGATTTTCCTATGTGAATAGATAAGTGAAAAGATTTTAGCAACAAGACCTATCAATTTTAACTTGGAAGTATGGGAAATGTTCAAAGTGGGATTGAGAGGCTTGATGGTGATTGTAGTAGTGGGCACGGTATTGGTGAGAATGATGACATGATAGTGGAATTAAACATTAATATGGTGACCCTGGAGCTTGGATCCTAGACTAGAAACACAAGAGCCTAGCCTAAAAACCCTAGTTGGTAGCATAAACCCTAGTTTGTATTCTAATAACAATAAAACCCTATTGTGTATCCTAAGATCTAGCCCGAAATTATAATACATGTAAGATTAAATCATTTTCATTGTAGATATATATTCATTTGCACACATTTGAATCCAAACCACTATACACATATATGCATACATAAAATTAGATCGCTATCACATAATGATAAATTAAGGAAGTCCTAATTGTAAATGGTAGTGGATGTGATGGTAATCAAATCAAAGGTGGCTATATCTGTGAGTGAGAATTAATGAGCTAGCTATATATCATGCTCAAGGTTGTCCTATTTGTATGGTGACAATTGATTAAGAAATGATTCCATAACTTGTTTATTAATTTGTTGCATGATCTTAAGTGGACAAAATGGTCAAAATAAATACTAGTGACGACATTTCATTATGTAGAGTATGGCCTTTTTGGATCTCATTATGTAGAGCTATTAAAAATCATGTTGGATCTCATTTTAACATTTTGACGACAATGGACATTTTCTATTTTTAAGTGTTCTTTTCCTCATACTCAAGTTCCCAATATATATCTTATGTGCCATGAGGTATGATTTATCCACCCATTTATTCCGTTTGTTTTTAGATTAATTCTCACACATGATTTTGTTTGAGTTAGCCTATGTTTACAATGTTCTCTTAACATAGATACCATTAGAAGCTTTTACATGTGGAAAGATAAACCAAGCTGAACTACGATATCCAACTTCTCTTCTCAGATCTAGGTAAAACCCAAATTTACACAACATCACATCATGATACACACAACATGAGACAACCACATTAGACAATAAGATATATAAATCACATAACTGAAAATCCATGTACATCGAGGCTACAAAACTCATCCAAACATATACAATTTTCGGTGAATAGTGGAACATGGCTCCCAATGTACGTACAATGGCAACTCGTGCCCTACACAAAATGCGACAACTCATGCCGTAGATACAAAATACATGGCAACTCGCTGTAGATACAAAGTACATCAAAACGGGTGCACAAAAGTGCCACATCGTGGCTAATGTACATAACACGTGGCATGTCAAGCATTGTGACTACCGCCATCACTCCCATGTGCAGATCCAAAGTCGATCTTCCTACTCTTCGAGCTACCGGTGCCTCGGGTCTTGGTCCGTCTAGGAGTGGACCGTCTCTCTGGGATTTGGAACAAATGATATAAGATACTATCGTTTTCAAGCATTTGCAACATTTACCACATTTATAAAACAAATGTAGAATTCGAATCTTAAATAAATCACCTCTAACATGAGTGGGAAACGTTGGACAAGTGTCCTGGATTTGCGGAGCCTCTCAGGAATTCCATCCTACAACATTTAAAACAATCATTTCATTGAAAAGTGATAATTGCTTAAATTAATTTTTGTTAATGCATCAAAATATTTTCATAAATTAACTTGATTCTCACCGTTAACACCTCCAACGATGGATATGGATGGCCTTCTGGGTTAGCAGGTGTAGCAGATGGCCGGATAACCAACTCCGATGCAGTGATGGGGGGGGGGGGGGAGCAGATGTAGTGGCAACCACTACAGGTGCAACCACTGGAGATACTGATGAGGATATTGGAAGAGTAGATTCCACAATAGTGGCGGGAAGTGGGGATGATAGGGTGGGAGAAGACACGGTGGTATGGGGTGGACGAGGACCATGTGGACTATGAACCCTTGCCGGCTGTAGGATAGAGGGTATCGAACGGAAAGGGCTACGGACGGTGTTGAGGGATGGTGCATGGGAGGGCATTCCTACATGGAGGGAGGAGGATGGACAAATGGGAGGTTGTGGATGAAGAGGGGAAGGTGGACGGAAGGGGGGGCGTGGATGAATGGGGGAGGATGGATAGACATGGGGGCGTGGATAAATTGGGGGGGATGTATGGACGTAGAGGGTTGTGCGAGTGGGGGAGGATGGATGGAGGGGGGAGTATGGTTGGAGAGGGGGGGATGGATGGAATGGAGGGGGTGGACGTAGAGAGGGGTCTAGATGAAAGTGAGGGAGGGGACTCATGGGAGAGGGTTGATACATAGGACTAAAATGCGGAGACACAGCTGCTGGTGGAACCTACATATACATTTGCAATATCACAATTTAGTAAACAAACAATAAATTAAACCATAGTAAGTCGTAACAAATCAAATTAAAAGCATGCTTATAACTACACATTGTACATGTGTATATGGTGATGTGCCAATCCCTGGCAGGGGTGGATGATCACTGTAGTCACGAAACACCTGTGGACAACAAAATGCATGCATGTTATGAACATGTTAAACAAGTCATTATCTAGGAAATCAAGATATTCAAAAACATTATACAAACTAGCAACGTGTATGCCATAAATATAAATACTTGAGTAATCTAAATGACATAAGTAATAACAAAATTGTGTCAGCTACTGAAAATACCTCCGTGTGGGGTGTCGCAATTTAAGTTGCAACTGCCATTGCTGCATCCAGGTTGTGAGATTCTACGTTCTCCCATCTCGGTGTATCATCTCTAAATAACTGTACATTGAAATAATAGTTTAAGGCAAACAAAAAAACTTTCAAAATACTTTACAAGTTATAAAGTGATGATTGAAAACACATTAAAAAAATTGCTGACTTGATCCATATAACAACCCTCGATCAGGCCAGAGAAAGTGTGCCTTCAATGGGGACAAACATGTGGCATTGTCCCCGTCGAACTCGAATTCCTAGCATGGCTACCATCAGTCATGGGTCTTTCCTAGCCCTGTCGTGAAGGCCTTGCACCTGGATCTCTATCAAGGTCACCTGACCTCTCCACTGTAGTCGCTGCTATAAAGGAGGTGTAGTCGCATAGATCATTTCAAAAGAGAAAATTATATATCTATCAAGATTCAGCCGATCGTTATTTCATTTGTTTAATTTTATATTCCAATTAAAGTTATAGGAGGGAAGTTTATTAAAATCTATACCAAATGCCTTGTTCACGTGGCCAGTATGGCTAATTAATTAAAGAACAATAATGTTCATATGGCCAACATGGGGATTAAATAAAAGAGGAGCAATATTTCAACGTGTGTATGCCATTTGAGCTGGATCGTATTGATAATTAGCTCTTTGCATTCGAGAATATATATATATATATATATATATATATATGAAAAGAGGGACAATTATTCAACGAGTTTCCACCTGTTCGAGTTGGACAGTGACGACTGAAGCGAATGGTTAGTCAGAATTTCAAATACTTTAACGGTTCATGATAATTAGGGTTTGACAAAGAAATTTTAAAACGTACATAAAAAAGCTATTTCGCTGAAAACATACAAAAAAGTTAAATGTTCCACCGACCCCGTACTAAATTGCAGGTGGTGAATATTGTTTTAATGATAACATACAAATTAAAATAGTCAGCATTCGCATTTTTGTTTTAATTATAACAATTTCTGAGTTGAGCTCAACTAGTCATATCTGAAATAGTCGATATCTCCTTGACACGTCTGCAGAAAGAGTTCGAAAAGCTTACCGCTGAGCTATTCATATGGACGTCATATCATTAAAAATAGTTCACATGTTGTTAGAGTACCCCTGTCATCTTTTTCTGTCGATTCTTTGGCTGACGATGAAACACGTGGACATGAGATGAACTTTCATCGATAACAAATGAATTTATGGAGTAGACTGACAGTGGGGACGTTTATAAAAGTGGAACGTTTGAAGGGGTTCAATTGTCATAATTTCCACGTTATATACAGGTCACGATGATGTGGAATTTATGGGCATCGATAACGTGTGATTTTATGGAGTGGACTGGCAGGGAAGACGTTTCTATCGTAAGAAATGATGGTCATACACTCATACGAATGCAAGTTTACTAAAGTGGAACGTTTGAAGTGGTTCAAGGTCTCATAATTTCCACGTTATATACACGTCATGCTCGTGTGGAATTTATGGTCATAAGGTCATTAAACTACTCCCAACAATATATTGTGAAAGTATTCCTTTGATCATAACTCGGGTACAAATCTATAAAATAGGTTAGGTTTTGCTAGGTTAATAACTTCTATCCATTGGAAATTTTGCTATGTTAATAGCCATAGCTTCGTTCTATTGGATGTTAAATGTAGTTTAAGGGGTTGAGATGAATGATTATTAAATTAAAAAAATTGTTATGCTATATGATTTCTTATCACCATTGAAATGAACATAAGTTTCTCTCTCTCTCTCTCACACACATATATATATATATATATATATATATTCACTTAGCTTGTGGTTGGTCAATATTTATAGGTTACAAGTTAAGTGCCACTACCAAGTTATCTCGTACTTGTTGTCCATGCTTATCAGGTTGTTTATGCCTAAGCTATCTCTTACCTTCTTTAGTTGAATGAGTTGTGTGTCACTACCTATTATTCATGCATGAGCTACTAGTTATCCATGCATTAGGTACTAGTTATTTTTTATATTTCATTTTTTTATAATTGTAACTCCACCCCAAATTCTAAGATATAAACACCTATCAATATAATCATTAATTAAAGTTTGTTGTTTACATACAATATTTTAGTTTTTTTTTCTATTTGTTAAGTTGTGTTTCCCTTGCATGTGATAAGGTTATGTACATTGAGTCTTTGAATCTATATTTTTATTTGTTTATGATATATACTTTTTAACTTTCATTGTAGTAATCTTATTATCTAATTTAAGTTAGCGAGTAGAAATATTTACTATCTATAGACCATACTTAAGTGCATAAGATATTTTACTTATTCTCCATGTGTATTTGTAATCACCCATTGTCTATGCCTTAACTACATGCCATTATCCTTTTTCTAGTTAAACGAGTTGTCCATGCATTCAACTATTACCTAGGCAATGTGATTAAGTAGAGTGGTGGGAAATGATTGTAATTTGTGGAGCGTGATAAGGAGGTAAAGATGGAAAACATCATAAAGCTAGAGGTTATGAATCTATATTCCATATATGCAAAATATGCTTCCATTTAGAGATTTAATAGGTATGGAACTCATACTTCACCTTTATATCAATGGATTCATTTATCTTGGACACATTAATGTGAGATGTCTCTTTGATTTAAAGAAAATGTTTGGATTCCCGGGTTGGCAGGTGCGGGGGGAGTCATTATAGACTCCGATGGAAATAACCAGAATGACTATGCTTCGGGAATTGGAAAAAGAACTAACAATGATGCGGAGTGGTTAGCTTTGATAAAAGGGATGGGCATTGCAAGAATCATAGACATAAAGGACCTTGTAGTCTCTGGAGACTCAATGTTGGTCATTAGAGATTCTAGAGCTTTAACCAACCTTCGCAAGAAACCTACCACCATGATGCATCAACATCTAATTCTGTTGGCTAAAGATTTTCACTCTCATTTTTCCACATCCTAAGAAGAAACAACCACTCTGCTGACTCCATGACCAATGTCGGCACTGGTTTGAATTGTGGGCATATCCTTTTAAATGGAAAAATTGAGCTTGATGCTTGGGTTCCTTAATATCCTAAACCTCTTGTTCCTCACCACCTCCCCCCTCATGGCCATCCCATTGTTCTCATTAACTCTCCTAATCTATCCTAGATCCTCTCGCTCCTTTTCAACGATACCCCCCCTGAACCGACGGCTAATCCTCACAGAGACCATCTGGCTCGCATGCGCAAATTTATGGTGGACAACCTCCAAGGTTATACTCGGCTATAACATGCAGGGTGGCAAAGCCTCTAGCATCATCCGGAACCCTCTACACTTGTCTACTCAGTTTTCCTGTGTCTCTTGCCCTATTGTTGTCCCTAGTAGTCTGTTGTCCTCACGAGCCATGGAGAGACACAACCACTGCCCACCGTCTCAACATTGACGAAAATGCAAGAAAAAATTTCAGGGGTAGCCTGGGGGGACATGTAATGGCGGACATAAGCGTTGTCTTGCTGACCTCTTTCATGGCGCCGGTGGGAATGAACTTCCCAAGGGTAGTGTAACTAATATGGCTTGCCTTAATTAGCCTAAGATTGATGACTATGGCAGCAGAAAAAGGTGGACGCCCTTGGAATTTGGACTTGGATAGGGTAGTAGGTCGGCGCAACTCCCTGGCTATGGTTTCATTTCAAAAAGACCACGGACTCTAGCCTACCCTTGAATCCGATTGACTATAGTCACAGTGTGCAACATATTCACAGCAATCCCGGCGAAACTGGCAGTAAGAAATGGAAATACGGAAATGGCGAAACTGGAGGTTTGATAAGCCTGGATTCTCCACATGGACAGGGAAGTCCCTCCCCTGAACTTCAATCCCATCTCCAGGACCTGGATGCACAAGTCCGTTGGCTCAAAGGCGACTTCATGGACATGAAGAAGGCAATCTCCCATTTGGCCACCTTTGTACAAATCTCCAACTCAGAAGTTCACTCAAGCACTAGTAAGACTAAATATTGTTTTGATAAATTGATGAACAAGTACAATAATTTCTACAACTATCTTCGAATTGTAGAGGCAAAAGTGGATTGTGTTAGGACTAGCAGTGGGAACAGTCCCTCGGTCATCCTGAATTTAGATGATGGGGATGCAGGAACAGCCACAGGCAGTAAGGAAAAAATCTCCCGAAGCCATCATGAAAATTAGTTATTTGGGTCTGAAGCTGCTCTTTTTGGTCTAGCGTTTATAGTATTAGCCGTATGTTCTACTTCTGTTGCGTCGTGTTAGGGCAGTTTATTATTATCTATAGTTGTAATAGTTCTCCAATTTGCTTCAAATGTAAAAGACATAAGGTCATTCTTGAACATCAGAGGCTAGAACTTATTGAGACTGTCTGTACAACTCTAGTTTTTGGGAACAGCCTCCCCATATCTATGTATTGAGCTCCTATTTTTTTAATACAAAGCTTTAATCCGTTTGTGTAAAAAAAAGGAAATTGTTTGGATTCATTTATTTTGGACACATTAATGTGAGATGTCTCTTTGTTTTAAAGAAAATGTTTTGTTCTTTGATTATGGTTATTATTAGACATTTTTTTAGGAGTGTTTTTGGTTTTGTGGTACTTGTTTCCATGTTTGGTCTTATACTTCCATGAAAATATGGTTCAAAAAAATAAAAAAGTTGGAATTTTGGAGAAAATGATGATGATAATAAAAAATATTCCCCATTTTTTAATCCTTTCCAATATGGTTCACCCAAATTTTATAGGATTAAAAAATTTTATTCTAAAAACTCCAAAACTATCCAAAAATTATATAAAACCCTTAGAAATTTGAGTACTTTTAAAAAAATATTACCAAACATTTTTTGGTTGGAAAATTAATAATTAAAAAGATTAGCAAAGGTTTTCACACTTTAAGAAACTTATGGATCCTTAAAATGAATATTGGCTAGCCACAAGTATTAATATTTCTTTAAATGAATGTACAAAGCATAGCCATAATGAGTTTAGTGTATAAATATGGATATACCACATACTAATTTATAGCTAGTTTAAGTGATTTCTCATTGAAAGGGGTGAACAGAGGTAAAATTATGAAGGGAAAAATACAATATAGTTGAATTAAATATTTTTGTGAATTTTGTATTGATAATGGATAAAGTTGTGACAACTATGTGATTGTTATATAATTTGTCATAACATCATGTTTATAATTGTTGTATAGTTTGTCATAGTATTATGTTTATGTAATAATCTTATTTTATTTCTTGTTTTCATATTGTTCCCATATAATTTGTATGGTTATTTTAATTTATTGTAATTTTATTAGTAATGTAATAAAATTTGTTGTAATATTATACTTATATAATAATATCATTTTTAGAGCATTAGGAAATAATATATAATGATTTTCAATTATAAGAAAATTAAGTTTTCATATCTCTCTCTCTCTCTCTCTCACACACATTTATTCAAAGCATAAACATAAATGAATCATTTTTATAAGTGTAACCAAACATCATAACAAAAAATCAATTATTATCATGTAATATTATTATAATATATAAATATGAACATCATAGAAAAATCTAAATATGAACGTCAATATGACCTATCAATGTATAAAGATTTTACTTTTTTTACAATAACTCACTTAACAATGACAAATTATATCAAATATTTAATAGGAAGAAAATCACATAGTTAATTAAAAGAACACCATTTTCTTTGAATTAATATAAATCTAAAAAATGCATTCTCCAAACTTATTATTATTAATCATGAAGTTTATTTAGTAACCTTTTATGTATTAAAGATATATAGTTTTTCTTTCTATATTTCATTTAAAATTATCATGGACATAATTGAATGAAGGGGAAGACCCATGTTGCATTTGCAACTATTTCTTTATTATATTAGCATTCAAGTAGTCAAAAATCAATTTTTAAAGTAAATTTATATAAATTGGATTAACTATTAATATATATTAACCAAATTAATTATATATAAATGATTGTAAATTTATATTAATTCAATCAATTATTGACATTTTATTACTTTGTTAATATTATTATTTTTAAATGATTTTTTAATAACTTTGTTAATATTATTATTTTTTATTTTTTAATTAATAACATTAAAATATTTTTTTATTAAATAATAATTTCAAAACTGTTCAACATTTAAGATATAAAAAATTCAAGATTTAAGATATAAAAAATTCATGTTTGAGTTTGTCAATGAATATATCTAATTTATAAAATAGTATAGATTCATATTAGTTATATAAATTAGATTAACATAGGATTATGTTATTATAAACTTGCATTAATAAAATCTAAATCTAAGTCAAACATACAGCCTGTAATGCCCCTAATACTCTAAAATTTAAAAACAATTATGTATGGCTAACTTCGTCATTTGGATCAAATGTTTAGTAAATTAGCTTCAGCACTGGAAAATAAATAGAATACTTATCAGTGCAATGTATATGTAAAGTTTATATTGCTCTTCATAATACTATGCTTGGTTTGTTCATTGTGAATGGATTCATTTATATTCCGTGAAAGCGACGTTTTAGTGATGATTTTAATGATCCATATCGAGCTAATGGTTTATAATTATCTTTTGCTTAAAAGTATGGCTATGGCTATGCATGAATCTAATGGTTTATTTTCAATGTGTAATGAATGCCCTTTTAACTGTGTTCATGTAAATCTCTTTAAAAAATTGAAGGGTTGAAATTGGTGACCGTGGCTAGGATTACTTAGCTATATTGTAAAGTTTTAAATCTACCTTTGTTTACAGGTGCTTAATCTAATGTTATAAAGTTTATAAAAGAGCTTTGGTTAAAGATTGAAATGTGAATAAGGCTATGCTAAGGGAAATCAAAAATCGTAGAGTACTGTCACTCCTCCACTATAGGGAGCGGATAAACATTTCGTTGGTAGTGGAGTTTGGTGGCATTTAATGTAGCCATGTGCTTACCGTTGATCTTGCTATCCAGCTGGAGTATGGTAAGGCTTTAAGCGACTAGGGTGCCCTTTGTTGTAGTTCATTTTCGTTGTTTGTGTTAGAAGGAGAGCTCGTTAGGGTTTGCTAGCTTGGTGGTAAGAGAGCATAGCTGTTTGGTTTTGAAAGTGGCCATGAAGCCAGTGTTTTCCCAATCCTACGGTCAACTTAAATGAAAAAAATGGCATGGATCCAAAAGTTAAGGTAGCTCTGTTTCCTTTGGCCTTAATAAGTTTCTTTGATGTCTAGCTTTTGATTTGTTTACACGTTGTGACTAATGTTTCAATTGTCTTTTGATAGGGTCTACGAAGAAGGGAGTTCGCTTAGCAAGGTGGAGTGGTTGTTGCAGAGGGATGATTAAAGCTATGATAGTCACGGGTAAGCCTGTTCCATCGTGGCCATCTCTCCCTCATGCGAATGTTTGTTCATACTGGTTTCTTTGCTCACTATGTAAGAGGTTGGGAAAGGTTTAACTATTCAGGGTTTGGAACTGCAATGTAATGCTCAGTTTGGTGAACAAATCATGGAAAGACTTTGTTGTATGGGTGACTTGGATCTGTGAACGTATAAACCACAATCTCATTTTGAAATGTTTACAGGCATTTTTCAGGAACAAAGAATGTCCATTTGGATCCTGTCTGATGTATAATTTCACTTATGGCTTTGGTGGTTGAAATGTCTATTTATAAATAATATAAAGCCTTTTATTTTGGTGTCTGTCTAATTCGTAGATATATTTTATAATTGGTTTCAAGCTTCTGTGGAAAGCATTTGATCCTGTGTAGCTCTTTAAATGGTAAATCTGGAATGTTAGGGTATTCAGGACTTTGGTTATTAAGATTGATTGAACTTATGTTGGGGAAATGGGTGGAATAGACTCTTTAGCTAAATGTTGTCAGGAGTAAGCATTCGGTATTTAATCTTTTAGAACATCTACGTTTATTATTGACAAGCCCTAGGGTTTAACATTTCGATTGGAAAGTCTGAAAACTCTTAAGGTTTGTTTCTGAATGTAAATAAGAATCTCATTGATGAAAGCGATGCCTTTGTCTGTAATATAAAATGTGTGTTCCAGTTTTGCTCCTGAATATTTTAACTTGTGAATTTTAAACTGGGAACAGACATTTCTGTAGATGAATGATAGAGATGTTTGAAGGAAGGTAGCTAATTTATGTTTCTGGGAAAATCCCTAACCTGTTGCACATTTCATGTTTCTTTGTATGATGGATGGAGTCTGTAATAAGCTTTCATTTATAATGTATGCGTGTTGAACCTGAGCATAAAGCCTCAGTGTATTTTATCTCTGATGTGTTTTTCAGTTGGAGAGATAGCTCTGTGTAATTCATGTTTTAATGACTTTTAGTTGGGAGATGGTGTTTTTGTATAAATTATAGACTCGACATTTTAGTATGAAGATGGTGCTTGTGTAGGTGGATGCTAGAGTTTAACTAAATAATTTATGAGTGCTTGTATGTGAAAACTTATGGGAAGAGCCCTAACTTGTTTAAATCTGCTCTTTCGTTTTCAACGCTTTGTGGTTGTGGGGATTTGGGAAACAATTCCACGTTGTATCGTGATCATTTTTTTAAGTATTGACTGTGTTGTTTATCCTAGAGGACTCGATCCTCGGTCCCAATTTTAATTGGAAATTCAATGTTTAACAAGTTTGGAGCATGCCCTGAATGAGTCTATGGATTCGATTCTATTGTTGGCATGATTCGTCTATAGTTAATGATTATGTTGCGTTTGATTTTATTTAGGCTAGAAGAGACTCTACGAAAACTTTGTCAGAGGAGGATTAGTAAATTAATATTTAAATAAATATGACCCTAAAATATTTTAGGTGTGAGTAACTCTAAAGAGTTCGATCTCTTGTAAGAGATGACTCTATTTGTAGAACTTGAATCCTTATGGGTGCAGAGAGATTCACTTACGTTTTAGCCAGGGTCTGGGCATAATGAAAACTTGTTTAGAGTTTGGGGATCATTTACTAAGTAAATTGAAGGGTATGATATTTTAGGAAATACTTATGCATTGATTTAAATACTAAAGATGAATAAAGTTTGACCTAGGGAGCCAATGCAGTAGCCCTTGCTCCCAATGCATAAAGTTAACCAGACTTCTATGGGAAAAGAAAAATTACAGTAATTAAAATTTAAACCCTAAACTTTCAACTTATAATAAATTCTGAATATAAAAACAATTCATACCTGAACTTTGCATCTTGGATCTTGTTCTTAAAAGAACCAACACACCTCAAACACTGATTAATAAAAACAATATGCTCAGTTGACATGTAGGATGATAACTGAATAACTTTGGAACTACCACGTTCCTCCCAACCATGACCCGGGTACCGTTCCTGGTTCTAATCAGATCCCCTCGAACTGGCTCCAACATGCAAGAGGAAAACTAGAGAACCTAGGGTAGACAAATGATTGCAATTCAATATTGGAATAAATTACTCTTCCAGATCCCTGGGACAAATTTCTCTCTTGTTACCGTAAAAGAATGATAAAAAGATAGATAGCTCTCTCCTGAAAATTGCTCTTGTATATATCGGTGAAATTTGGAAAATGGAAGTTGAAACTATAATACTATTTTTAATATTATCTTTAGTTTGACTCTTAGTTAAAAATATAACATATAAATAAAAGTTTATTTAATTATAATCTTCAGTTTTTTTTTGTCTAAGACTCTTACTTGTCCTTTTGAACTAATTATAGTAACTTTTATAGTTTGCTTTATTTTTAATATAATTAAAGGTAAAATCCTTTCATATGGATATATGGACTTCACTTGTATAATTTGTGTGTCTTTATTATTCTTTTACTTTCTTTAGATATAATAAATTTATCTATAAAATTATATCTTTACTTATAATTAATATCTTTACTTATAAGTAATATCTTTTACTTATAATTAGTATCTCTTATATTCATACATATATTTATGTATACCATTTGTACATAAGTGAGGTTCTTTTATATTTACTCACTTTTATTAATTCAAGTATAGCATTGTAACTTTGATGCATCAATTAAATAGGGTAGACTCTTTTGATAAGGCCTTTGGTGGTATGGATGGTCGACTAGGTTAGGTAGCTCTAGGTCCCTTTTGCATGTTGGATTACCTCATATTTCGTGGTAGTTTCCTCAGTCCTTGATGAGATGATTAGTGATTCAATTATTAAATTAAAACAATTATGATGACGGGTGGTGCTGTTCAGAGCCTTCCTCAACTCAACACCTTTTTAATTAAAGTAACCCCTAGTGATATTCAGAGCTTAAGCTCAACACTTTTACATGGGCGTTACGCTAGTGCAATTCCAGAGCTCTTTGCTCAACACTAGTGCTAGGATATATTTGTAAGATACACCTAGGAATACAATGGCCAAAGATCTGATGCTCTAGAGCTTATGCTCAACATCAAGTTGGAGTGCTCTAGGGCTTATGAACAACACTCTATGTACATCGGGGCTTACACCCAACACAGAATAAAAGTCTTCTATGTACATTAGGGCTTATGCCCAGTACATAGGTCATCCATGTGCTCCAGAGTCCATGCTCAACACATCATAAAAGTCAGTCATGCATATGAGAACTCTGCACAGTATACAACAAAGATCATCTCAGTATATTAGGGTTTTGTACCCAATTTCATAATAAACATCAATCAAATACATCGAGGCTTTTTTCCCAGTATATAACAGTAATATGCATCTATTAGGGTCCATGCCCAAATATGTATATCTATAACTAAGGTAAGTCATGGGCATGAGAGCTTACACCCAACATATATAATAAAAGTAAAACATTTGCATTGGGGCTTACGCCCATAATATAAAAATAAATCATATGCATTGGGGATTACACCCAATATATATAACATCCACATAATCAACAAAATTTGGGATATTACATCCCTACCTGCTTAGAAAAAGATGATCCCGTTGTTCTAGGGACTAGAAATGAAGTCATGAAATAAGGCTGGGTAAGCCTCCTTCATGGTGGTTTCATTTTCCCAGGGGGCCTCATTAGGCCATAAGTGCTTCCAATGCACTTTCAATTGGACAATAGTTCATCTCCTAAGATGCACCTCCCTCCTTCCCAGTATGTGGAGGGGCTCTGGCATGAATTCGCCCTCAAGTTCTACCTGTAATAACGACCAATCAATCACATGCTTAGTATCATAGACATATTTATTTAATAGAGATGCATCAAAAACATTATGAACTTTTACATGAGCTGGTAAAGCTAACTCATATGCTATTGGCCCTTTCTTCGCAAGTATCTCAAAGGGTCCACATAATATGGGGGCTAAATTTCCGCATCGCCCCAAGCTCAAAGAGCTTCTCTTTGCCTTCACTTTTAAGAAGACATGTTCGCCAACTTGGTAATCTTTCTCCTTCCTTTTCTTATCTGCATCTCTTATGGTGTTCTTGTGCCTCTTTTAAGTTTTGTTGTACTTTGGTGACTAGTTGTTCCAAGTCTTTTAGTAAATCTGGACCTAGCATGAGTTTGTCTACTGGGCTATCCCATTTCACGGGTGTCCTACACTTTTTTCCATAGAGTACCTTGAAGGGGCTCATCTTGGCAGAGTTTTGGTACTTGTTGTTGTATGCAAACTCTGCGAGGTGTAAATAATCCTCCCATTTCATGGGTTTGTTCATAACATACATCCTAAGCATATCTTCTAAGATCTGGTTTACACGTTCTGTTTGTCTGTCAGTCTGCGGGTGGTATGCGGTACTAAATTTTAACTGTGTCTCCAATCCAGAGAACAAAGATCTCAAGATGTTACTGGTGAACTTCGTGTCTCTATCTGAAATGATTGCCTTGGGTATCCCATGCAATCGGAAGATCCCTTTCAGGAATATGTCCGCAATGTGGACAAATTTGTAAGTAGACTTTACTGGTATGAAGTGTGCTGCTTTAGATAACTTGTTTACTACTACAAAGATGGAATTATTCTGTTTCTTGCTCTTTGGTAGACCGGTAATGAACTCCATATTGATGACCTCCCATTTCCACTCTGGAATGGGTAGCGGTTCTAGTAATCATGAAGGGTGTTGGTGTTTTTCCTTGACCAGTTGGCATTCCTGACACTTAGCTGTAATATCCCAGCCAATAATTGGCCAGAATACTAACTCCAACTGTCAAAATTATCAGAGTATTTTTTACTAGTAAAATTTTAGACAATTTTTTGCATGGTGAGAAGGATGTAAGTGAGGTGTAGAGGGGCACTGATCAAGTATGGTAGGGGTGAATTTAGGTTATGTAATTTACATGGGAGAGTGTGCAGCAACAAGTTAGATAGAATGAAAAATTTTAGGATCCTTTGTACAAAGCATAGAGACCATTTATGCTTCAAACATCGGCATCGCCGAAGTCTACAACAAGGATTCCTCGGTACATCCACATATACAAAATATATTAGGGAGTTGGGAAGGATTAATAAATTGATATTTGTGTTCATGGAGGTACCACTGTAATTTACCAACTTATACAAGTGATACAAAAACTCTAGGCTTCTCAAATTTCATCAAAACAATGGCTAAGGAAGGTAGAATTATTGGAGATGGGAAAGTACAAAGGATATAGATGGATGGAAGGTTATGATTTGATTTTATATCTCTGCAAAACATACTGAGACCATTTATGTTTCAATAACATCTCGTCTGAACTCTACTACAATGCTCCTGGGATTCTTAGCATATGCAGACTAGTATGGGTGAGGTATTTAACTGGACACTGGAGATGGGTGTTTATGAGATTACAGAGGTTAAATATCATTTAATAACAGTCATTCAATGGTAATACATCATTCCATAAAGTTTCAAAGAGATATGAGAAAGTATTATAGCATAACTAGTAAAATGACAATTCAGGACATCTCAACTAGCTCGGCTTTTGGACTCCCGAAAAGTGCTCAAATGCAATCAAATTTCTGAAACATAGGTTGTATCATGTCATGTGATATATTATCTAAATACAAGAATATGAATGAATTCATTTGGACTTTTAGTCATTGAATTATGAATCATTCATTGAAAGCTAGTCAAATTCTAGCTAAATCTAGAAGGGGTGCATAAATTTGAGAAGAAATCAGAGTTCTGTAATTTGTATTGAAGTGAATGATATATGAACATTACATACTCTGTTATTACATCATAAATATGCCAATATGCCTCTCAGAAGATGACACAAGTGTCTCTCCTCTTGCACATAGGAAACTAGCTGTAGAATAGAAGAGAGAAGAAGGATTCAATCTCTAACTTTAGTGAAGATGATTCTGAACTTCCAATTCGACCTGGTCAGCTTCAGTACCTGTAAATACACTCAGTGATAATGGATGGATGTCGTCATCTTCTCATAGAAATTAGGGTCACATCTCCCATGCTTGAGTAGGGGCACACCTCCCAATCCTTGGATGCACAAATGCATTCATAAAATTTCTCACACTAACAAAATATGCAAAATGGAGTTGGAATCCTTCTTTTATAGAATTCATGTTGATCTGTTGAGAAATTTACTTGGCTTAGTGACCTGTGAGAATAGGTCACCCATGAGTGGACATACTTTCCTTAATTTGATTTTCTTTGGATTTCCTTCTTTTTCCTCTTTTTTTGACTTTCCTTCTTTTATGAACTTTCCTACTTTTCATACTTTTCCGCTTTCTGGATTTATGTTGTTTTTTCTGAAATATTCCTCTTTTCTCATTTTTGGCATTATTTTTGGACTCTAGTGCTTACTTGACTTCTACTCTAAGTAATTCCTCCAACCTTATCGACTAATTCGAATTGGTGGAATAATTTATGCATTTATTCAACATAACAAATAAAAATATTAATTGCATCAATAATATTAAATGCTCCATAATTATTTATTCGAAGTAGGTAGAAAACTATGGATAAATTTAAATGCACAATCCTAATTAATTAATTGTCTCATCTTAACCCCTCATTAATTAATTAATTCAATCTGTCACTAGGATCCATGGGGTTTGATCTTCTTCATGGTGCTGACAGAATGGGAACATGACAGTCCTCCCCTCCCAAGATTGCTTGTCCTCAAGAAAAATATCCCAAGAGGTCCATCATGATTTTTGTGCACTACTCTGATCATAATCATTTCTCCAAGAAAATATTCACTACATCTGTAACTGAACATACCTACTTCTATCCAAGTGAAGCAACTAGAAAGTGTGCCCAGATTCCATAAGAATATCAGAAATGCAAAGATACCATTACTATGTAAACTATAAGTCCATCCAAGGAGGTGTTCCCTATGTGGGAAACTAAAAACAAGTGCAACATAGATGAACTGGTGCAAAAGAGGGTTGTCTTGCTCCATCATGCCAACATGCAAAAAACTGCTCCAAGGACAAACAATGTCAGGATCCCATTGCTTGTATGGAACCGCCATGGATCGGAATATCATCCAAAAAAATATGTTAAGGAAAAGAGTGCCTGGTTCCCACTATTCATGCTGCATCTCCCAAAACATTAGTAACAAAAAAAATAAACATCATATGAAATGTTGGGAAAGATGGAAACATCATACAACAATATTGGAAAATCATCCTTTCCAAAACAACTCCGAAACTTTTAAGGCCCCTCAATCAAGATATGAAACTCTCCAATGTAGGGATGAATCAATGAAAGACTACACATCCCCAAATATTCCTCCAAAAAGTGAGGCCACAATTCCACCAGTCTTTCCATTCCAACTAAAAATTTCTCATGTGACCAATGCACACAAGGAACATGTGTGTTATCCATGAAAGTCAAGTGACAAGGGTGAGGATCCCATGTCCTAAAATGTTTCCCCAAAAGAGATTAAATTGTATCAAAATCATTCATGTTCATGTTTACCTCAAATAACGAGGTATCATGGTATCTATGGAACTCAATAGGTGCTCCCCTCTTGATCGAATGGCTCAACTCTCTCCCATTGATCCAAGGGTGCAAAACTCTATCAATTGACCCACAAATTGAAGGTAAGTGTAGATATGATGCATTCTTGTCAAAAGTAGCTGCACCCACATGCCTTTTATGCTGCTTGTAAATCATAGAAAAATCAGCAATATTAAAAACAATTTTCTTGCAACAAGACATAAAACTTTTACCAAACAAATTTTCCTTTTCAGTGATTCCTCTATCCAACCATCTAGTGGATGAATCAGAGATATTGCTTGTTGATTTATATGAGCTATAATCATCCATCTCTTCTGCAATAGGATATATCTCCCACGGGGACATATCATGATCCCTCTGTTGTACATGTGACACAAACCAGAAGAATTTCTTCTCCCACTGTTCATTCCCCATTGGTGTTGCCAAATCTAGGACATGTGGGAAAGAACTGTGAACCTTCTTTGCATGTCTACAACCTTTAGTAATCAGACTCATGGCTTCAACTTCTTCATTATTGGCTGGCCAAAATTGGGTGCTCTCATCCCACTCTTCTGTAATATCCTAGTCAAGATATGATCAAATTATCAACTCAATGTCACTTTTTTTATTAACTTTTACTCAGTAAATTTGCAATCTTTTTCCCAAGCAGAGCAGGAAGTAAGTGATGGGGAATGGAACTCGAGATGAGGACATTGGGATTAACTTTCAATTATGGAAAATGTATGGAATGAGGTACAGAAGAAAGTTAGGAAGACAAATCAGTGATGTCCTATTCACCATGTACCAAAACCATTCACTTTTCAACAACAATGTGCACTATTGTCTACTTCTAGGCTTCCTGGGTAGCTGACATATGCATACTAGACAGGTGGGGATCCTGGGAGTTAATTGTAGAGGTAATATCATTCAAATAAGTGTAGGTGATGTTCTGGAAAGTGTTTGAATAGAATTGGAAAATTTTGGGAAGAATTGGGGTTCAAGAGCTCTTAGGGGATTACAGAGCTAGTAATTTTCCAAGCTTTCTAAGAATGGGTTAAATGCTTCCAAATTCGTGAATTAGGGACTGATATGGATATTATGATGAGTTAATGACCTTCTGAAACTGAAAGAATGAAAAATGAATGCTTAGAATAGATTTGGCAGTAAAATTGGTCAAACTAGTCTAGAATTGACACCCAACTAGCTAGTCTTTCATTTCAACTCATCAAAATACTCTAATGAACCATAAAATCTATTATCATGTTAAATGCAACATTGATATAATATATTCAACACATATAAACCATAATATGACTTTAGAACACTCCTCCTTTTATTAAATGATTGATTCTCAAAGAACAGTGCCCCATAGGCTAGTTTTCTGTTACAATAGTGGGAGAATGGAGAAGAGAAGAAAGAAAAATTACTTTGGCTCTGTTTTGGAAGATATTATCAGTCCATCTATAGGTTAGATGGATGATCTTACTGCACTCTAATCGGTTGGTATTTAATTATTGATGTGTATGTAACTTCGGAATGTATTTCATATATATTTATTGTACCCTTATTAGAGATGTGTTATTCCTCTATAAGGAAGTGTCATCATGTGGATTGACAAGTGTTGCAAGTGTGTGTACTTGCCGATGGGTTATTAGACCACCATGTGTGGGATCAGCCCTAAAATATATATTATATCGTGGATGTATCTAGATAGACAAGTCGGCCCCATAGTGTAACTGGGCAAGCAGGTTAAGTAGAAATAGAGATCAGGAGATCTCTATTTGTATCATTCAGAAATTCATCTCTCTCTCACACAGAAAGTGGTGCACTAGTGACGAGGAGGATCATCTGCTACTAGGAGACGATCTCCATGTATTTTGGTTGTACTTTGGTTGAGCCATTGCTCTCTCTATCTTTGAGGAAGTTATGGGGTTTTTCACCTTAGGGTTTTCCCCATGGAAACTCTGTGTCTCTTGTCTCTCATGATTTTGATTCTTGTGATGCTTGTTATGCTTATTGTGATTGTTATGCATTGATATATTTTATATGTTATTCTCTCAGTGAAGATCCTAGAGTATTGTGAATTAATACTCAAAATTTAACATGGTATCAGAGCTAACCTGAGAAGAAGACATTTTGCAGTGACGAAAACTTGAGTTTCTTGTTTATTGGGTTTCTCTCCATAGATTTTGGAAAAGTAGCATAGTAGATTGACTCTACTCATCAAGGAGAATCTATCTGTCCAATCAGAATTCAATTCTGAGCATTTTCAGATTTGGCCCTAAACATTAAGGTTTCCACAAAAATAGGAATTTCTGGAATCTGAAGACACAGCTGGAAGCTCCTTGCAAAAATCGAAGTTTAGAGCTTTGGATCGAGATTTTTGGCTGGGTAGATCTCCAGGAAACTCAAACCCTAATTTAGGGCTCTCCTAGTGAACCCAGGAGAACAAAAAGACAAATTTGAAGGGTAAAGCTTTGCTGATCTCAAATTCTGAATGCACCAGGATGATCAACTCATCAAAGTGCATCTTTCTATATTTTCAGAAATTTGAAATTCACATTTTGAATTTTTAGTGTTTTTTCGACAAACCCTAATCCGGGACGAGATCCAGTTTTCAGCATTTCAAGTGGTAAGACTTAAATCTTTTCTATTTCCATTTGATGTACTCTTTAAAATGTCTCACCACACCAAGTTTGAGGATAAGCTTGAAGGGGATGATAACTTCTGAGCTTGGAAGTATAGGATTGGGTTAATCCTGGAAGAGAATGAGTTGGACTCATATATAAAAGAAGACATCCCTATCGTAGAGGATGAAGAGGCCAAGGTATTGCATAAGATGAACTTGGTCAAGGAAAAGAGAATCATTACCAATTCTATCAAATACCATCTCATACCCCATGTGTCTTCTCTAAAGACACCCAAGGAGATGTTTGACTCTTTGACCAAGCTATTTGAAAGGAAGAACATAAATCAGAAGATGACTCTGCGAAATCAATTGAAAGGGGTCAAGATGTTGAATGGAGAAACCATTCAATCTTACTTCTCCAAGGTATCTCAGATCAAGGAGAAACTTGAAGCTGTGGATGAAGTAGTGGACAATGGTGAAGTTGTTATGACCACTCTGAATGGCCTACCTAGGTCATGGGACTCCTTTATTCAAGAAATTTGTGCAAGAAAGAAATTGATCTCTTTCAGTAAACTATGGGAGGAATGCTCTCAAGAAGAAGCTAGACTTGTAGCTCGTGAGGAAAAGATGGGAGGTGAAGATCAAGCTCTCACAGCTCACACCAAAAGAAGCAAGCCCAAGAAGGAGCACTCTCGCTACAAAAGATCCTATCAAAAGAATAAGAAGGATCTAAGATGCTTCACATGCAATGAGAAGGGTCACTTTGCTTCAGATTGTCCCAAGAACAAAAGGGATAATAACAACAACTCCAGCAAGAAGAAGAAGGGCAGCAAAAGAAAGTTCCATGCTCATGCTGCCGAGGATGATGAACCTCCAAAGAAGAAGGCTAGGGTAGGAAGTGATGATAGTGACAATGACTTATCAAGTGAAGAAGAGTATGTTCTAATCTCTGCTCTCACACGTACTATCTCCCATGGTTGTAATGATTGGTTGATTGATAGTGGGGCTTCCAAACACATGACTGGGTTTAAGGAATCTTTTGTGAATCTATCTGAACATGAATCACCCCATAAGGTGAAACTTGGGTATGATTATCCATACCCAAACAAAGGAAGTGGTGAAGCCTCCTACAACCTAGATTCTAGAAAATATTTGAAGATGAAAGAAGTCCTTTATGAACCTGGGCTCAAGAAGAACTTACTGTCCATCTTTGCATTAGATGCAAAAGGTATGAGGGTTTCATTTGTGGATGGCCAAGTCCTAATGTGGCAAAAGGGAAAGACCATGGATGATGCAGTAGTGATTGGAGAGCAAGAGGGAGGATTGTATAAATTGAAGGGACAACCTGAACATGCCATGGTGCATGAATCCATGGAGCCAAGTGAACTTTGGCATAGAAGACTTGCTCATATGCACTATAGGGCACTTCCAATTGCAAGCAAGGTTGTAGAAGGTATTCCTGAAATCAATACCAAACATGAAGGTGTTTGCAGAGGATGTGCAAAAGGTAAGAACATTAAGAAGGATTTCCCAAGCAGTGAAAGCAAGGCCAAAGATATCCTGGAAATCATCCACTCAGATGTATGTGGTCCTATGTCATCCAGTTCTCTTAGTGGGTATGTTTACTATGTCTCATTTATTGATGACTTCTCCAGGAAGACTTGGGTATACTTCTTGAAGAACAAATATGAGGTGTTTGATAAGTTCAAGGAATTCAAAACCTTGATGGAGAATCAAATTGACAAGAAGATCAAAACATTCAGATCCAACAATGGTGGAGAATTCACCTCATGTGACTTCAAGAAGCTTTGTAGTGATTCAGGTATTAAGAGGGATTTGACTGCTCCTTATAATCCTCAACAGAATGGAGTTGCAGAAAGGAAGAACAGAACTATCATGGAAGTAGCAAGGGCAATGCTGCATGACCAGGATCTACCTATGTATCTATGGGAAGAAGCAGCTAGAATAGATGTATATGTGCAGAACAGAACACCCCGCAAGATATTGGACAACAAGACACCAGAAGAGGTCTTTTCTGGTAAGAAACCTAAAGTCAGCCATCTCAAAATATTTGGTTGTCCTATATACACTCATGTCCCAAAGGAAAAGAGGACTAAACTAGATCCTTCAGAAAAGAAAAGTATCTTTGTGGGTTACAGTGAAAGCTCGAAGGCTTATAGAATATACTTTCCAGGGTTCAAGAAGATTGATGTCAGCAGGGATGTAACATTTGATGAAAAATCAACATTCATCAAATCAAAAAAGGCACCTATCAAAGTTTATGAAGAACCTAAGGAAACTAGATTTCAAGACACTACCATGACTGAAGCAGTTCTAGAAGTTGATCATGAGTTTGAAGATCCACAAGAACCTGTAGATCCACCCCATGAGGATAACTCTCACAAGAGGAAACCTGCATGGGCTAGAGAGCTCATTCAAGATGTAGAAAGATTTGGCATTCCAGAAGAAGAACATAGAGCAAAGAAGAGAACCAGATCTCATACTAGCTATGTTGCTTTACTCTGTGACATTATGAACAAAGAGCCTTCCAGTTATGAAGAAGCAACAAAAAAGAAAGAATGGAAGGATGCCATGGTTGAGGAATACCAATCAATAATGAAGAATGATGTTTGGGATGTTGTCCCAAGACCTAAAGAGAAATCTGTTGTGACTTCCAAATGGATCTACAAAATCAAGCATGCTGCAGATGGCAGTGTAGAGAAATACAAAGCAAGATTCGTAGCTCGTGGCTTCTCTCAGAAAGAGGGAATAGATTATGAAGAAAATTTTGCACCTGTAACCAGGTATACTTCCATCAGAACAATACTTGCCTTGGCTACAACAATGAAATGGAAAATAAACCAGATGGATGTCAAGACTGCTTTCTTGAATGGTGTAGTTGAAGAGGAAGTATATGTGGAGAAACCACTCGGTTTTGAAATACATGACAGGGAGTCATATGTGTGCAGATTGAAGAAAGCCTTGTATGGCTTGAAACAAGCTCCCAGAACCTGGTATGGTAGGATGGACAGTTTCCTATCTAGTTTGGGCTTTACCAAGAGTAAAGCAGATTCCAACCTTTACTACAAGGTTGAGGAAGGGAATCCTGTGATTCTACTCTTGTATGTGGATGAATTATTTGTAACAGGAGATGACAGATTGATTACAGATACTAAGAGTAAGCTTGCCGCCGAGTTTGATATGAAATATTTGGGAATGATGCATTATTTCCTAGGTATGGAGGTGTGGCAGAGTGTAAGTGGGATCTTCCTTGGTCAAGGGAATTACACAGTAGATATCCTGAAGAGATTCGGGATGATGGATTGCAAGGCCATGGCCACACCTATGGCATCGAATCTAAAGCTTCTATTTGATGCTTCATCTGAGCCGGTTGATGTCTCTATGTATCGTCAGATGATTGGGTCCTTGATGTACCTTACGAACATGAGACCAGATATTTGCTTTGCTATGAACACATTGAGTCAGTTCCTGACAGATCTGAGGAGTGTCCACCTGGTTGCTGTAAAGCATGTTCTGAGGTACCTGAAGGGTACAGTGGATTATGGGCTCAAATATGAAGCAAATCAAAAGTTTAGCCTATAGGGTTATGTTGATTCAGATTGGGATGGCAGTGTTGCAGATAGGAAGAGCACATCTGGGTGTTGCTTCAGTATGGAATCAGGTGTGATCTCTTGGTTTAGTAGGAAGCAGTCCTACGTAGCATTGAGTACAGATGAGGCAGAGTATGTTGCAGCCTGTTCAGCTAGTTGTGAGGCAGTATGGCTACGGAAGCTACTGTCTGAGTTATTTGATCTCCCGTTGGATGCTATTGGTATCTTCTGTGATAACCAGAGTTGTGTGAAGTTGTTTGAGAACTCAGTGTTTCATGACAGGTCGAAACACATAGAGATCAAATATCACTTTATCAGGGATATGGTGAAGAGAGGATTTGTGAAGCTCCTGTATGTTGCGATAGATGAGCAGATTGCAGATGTGCTGACGAAGCCACTAGCTAGGGTGAAGTTCGAGTACTTCATAGAGAGGCTTGGTGTTCTTCGAATTGATGACACTTCGAGGAAGAAGTGATGGACACATTTGCTGAAGCCATTCCAAGCATGTTGGAAGGAGGATCCTTCACATGGTAGTGGATGTAAGTGTTAGATGATGAGCATCAGGATGATGTTCTGGTTTATGTTGGATATGATCAGTTGGATCATTTATATGTATATGTATGTACGCATCATGTTGGATGCTAGATATGATCAGTTGGATCATTTATATGTATATGTATGTACGCATCATGTTGGATGCTAGATATGATTAGTTGGATCATTTATATGTATGTACGCATCATGTTGGATGCTGGATATGATCAGCAGGATCATTTGTATGTATTTTGTATATGCATCATGTTGGATGCTGGGACCATGTACCTGTATATGTATCAAGTGGATACATTGTATGATCAGGTGGATCATGTATGGTGATATGTATCATGTATTTGTATTTGTATCAGGTGGATACATTGTATGATCAGGTGGATCATGTATGATGATATGTATCAGGTAGATACTTGGTATGCATCAGGTAGATGCATTGTATGATCAGGATGATCATGGATGACGAGCTTCAGGATGTTGCTCCAGATGACATGCATCAGGATGTTGCAGTGATGATGATCAGGATGATCATGTGTACATCAGGATGATGTATGGTGGGTATCAGGTTGATACTCTATGGCCGTGGATCAAGTTGTGCATATGAGCATATAATTTGGCCCTGGGAGATTTGCAGATAGTATTTCAAGGTTTTTCCTATGGCATATAATTTGGCCCTGGGATATCTAGCAAATGCTCTTTCGAGGTTTTGCTCTGAAAGGACATATAATTTGGCCCTGGGAGATCTTTAGATAGTCTTTCGAGGTTTTTGCTATGTCATATAATTTGGCCATGGGATATCTGGCAGATGCTCTTTCGAGGTTTTGTCCTATGGCATATAATATGTCCCTGGGAGATCCGATAGGTTGAGCTGTGTGCTCGTAATAAGTCCTGGGATGCTCTTGCGAGGTTTTTCCATGACCACATATAATCTTTCCCTGGGAGATCCTATAGGTAGAGCTGTTTGCTTGTAACAGCTTGGGATGCTCTTGTGAGGTTTTGTGGTGGCCACATATAATCTGTCCCTGGGAGATCCTATAGGTAGAGTAGTGTGCTCGTAACAGCCTGGGATGCTCTTGCAAGGGTTTATGGTGAGGTCACATATAATATGGCCCTAGGAGATCCTATAGGTAGAGCCGTGTGCTCGTAACAGCCTGGGATGCTCTTTCGAGGTTTTGTGATGCATGTAATAAGTCATGAGGATTCCACAGTATGGCCAGTGATGACGAAGACCTGCAGGTGGTGGGCCTACATCCAGTATGAAAAAGGACTGGCTCTATAGAACTTCTTATGATGAGTAGATTCAAAGATTGGTTGAGATAGCAGCAACAGTGACGATGACGATAACGATGCATCGATGACGATGATCCTGAGAAGAAGACTTGTCTAGTATATCTGTGTCAAGAAATACCTTCCTAGTTAAGAGGAAGTTGTTTATGTATATGTAACTTCGGAATGTATTTCATCTATGTATTTCATATATATTTTATTTTACCCTTATTAGATATGTGTTATTCCTCTATAAGGAAGTGTCTTCATGTGGATTGACAAGTGTCGCAAGTGTGTGTACTTGCCAATGGGTTATTATACCACCATGTGTGGGGTCGGCCCTGAAATATATATTATATCGTGGATGTATCTAGATAGACAAGTCGGCCCCATAGTGTAACTGGGAAAACAAGTTAAGTGTAAATAGAGATCAGGAGATCTCTATTTGCATCATTCGGAAAGTCATCTCTCTCTCACTCAGAAAGTGGTGCACTAGTGAGGAGGAGGATCATTTGCTACTAGGAGACTATCTTAGTGTATTTTGGTTGTACTTTGGTTGAGCCATTGCTCTCTCTATCTCTGAGGAAGTTGTGGGGTTTTTCACCTTAGGTTTTTCCCCACGGAAACTCTGTGTCTCTTGTCTCTCATGTTTTTGATTCTTGTGATGCTTATTGTGATTGTTATGCATTGATATACTATATATGTTATTCTCTCAATGAATATCTTAGAGTATTGTGAATTAATGCTCAAAATTTAACATCAATGGGGTGTAATCATCAAACTAGCTCTCTCCTTCAGGGAAATCACATCCAAACCTAGCTGTGGGATATGTAGAAGTAGAAGAAGAGTGGAGATCAGATATGATATTTGATATTTGGAATTTAGAACCCTCTGATATCTACAAATATCAGCTTATAGAGTTGACTGGATGTCCTGGGTTCATTTATCCATAAATCTCTTCATCTTCTAGTGTTCCTCCACCAAATCTAGCTGCAAATATTGTGTACTAGTGATCTCCTCTTCAAACTGGTTGTGTATCTTCAATGCTGGACTGATATGAATTTTACTGGCTGTAATAGCATATTCTAGACCTGAATATTAATCACTAGAAACTCATAGGGCCTTGGGGCACATCTCCCAAGAGAAACTTGTTGAGGCACATCACTCAACTAGAGGGATCAGATCTCTCATACACAAATTCTAACAATGATCAAAGGTGAGATATGGAGTTAGAAGCATGATTAAATATATGATATTACTTGCTACCCAACCTATCCCACACGTGTGGATTAGGAGGGCACATTCCTTGAGAGGAATGGAAACTTTTCTACTTTCTCCACTTTCCTGCTTTTGCCTTCCTCAACTGAAATTGGCAAGTGCGGCCTAGGGAGCTTTTCTGGATGTTGCTACTTTCCTCTTTGATTGCTTTTCTTGTTTTTTTCCATTTTTTTTACTTTCCTCTTTTATGCTTTTGTCTGATTTTGCCAACTTTTGTTAGTTTCCTTCTTGGTTCACCTTGCCAACTTTGCTCCATTAGATTCCTTAGCTTTTTTTAGACATTGCCACTTAATCAAGATTGGCCCACTTGACCAAATTTGAATTCCTAGCCAAATCATCAACCACTTGGCACATTTATTAGCAATAATCATTTAAATAAAAATAATACAACTCATAAATAATTCAACTTAGCAATTATTTAATTATCCACTAATTAATTAATTATTATGGTGTAATGCTTCAAAATTTCACTATTTAATTAATTTCTCATTTAATTATGAACTTAGACCCCTAGGTATAGGAGGATCCAAGTGGTGACCAAGGCCACTAGGAAGGGGACATGAGAGTCCTCCCTTCCCAAGACTGCTTGTCCTCAAGTAGTTTCAAACCAGGATGCTGCAGAATCTTTTCATCTTCCTAAGTGGCATCCTCACTAGGCAACCCCTTCCATTGTACCAGGTATTCTTTAATAATTTTGCTTCTCATCTTCCTCTCTCTAACCTGCAAAATGTATTCATGTTCTAGTACCAAATGTCCTTCATCATCAAAAGGAGGCAGTATTTCAAAACCTTCACTTGCTGGCCCACTCCTTTCTTCAAGCATGACACATGGAAGACATTGTGTATTTTGCACCCTGCTAGCAGATCCAACTCATAGGATAATTGACCCACTTTTCTTATTATTTTGTCGGGTCCATAGAACCATGGAAATAAATTTTCATCCCCCTTTGTCTTAAGAGTGGTTTTCCTGTATGGCTGCAATCTCAGATAAACCAAGTCTCCTTCTTGGAAAGTTCGATCTGTTCTATTCTTTTTTGCATTGATTTTATGTTGATTTTGTGCAACTTGCAAATTTTCTTTAAGTGATTTAAGGATATCTTGGCCTTCTTGCAGCCAATACTTTTCCTTTTGTGCTTTAAAATTCCCAAAAAATATATCTACAAAAGTGGAAGACTCATACCCATACAAGGATTTGAATGGGGACATTCCAATGGACATGTGGAATGTGGTGTTATAGCAGAACTCCCCCAGATGTAACCAGTTGACCCATGCCTTCTACTTCCCTGTAATATAGTTATTGAGATAAGCTTCCAGTCATTGGTTAACTTTCTTAGTTTTCCCATCTATCTGGGGGTGATAGCTTGTACTGAGGTTTAAACTAGTCTTCACTAATTCGAACAAAGATTTCCAAAAATAATTGGTAAACTTGATGTCACTGTCACTGATTATGATTTTGGGAAGACCATGCAATCTAAATACTTCCTTAAAAAATAGTGCAGCAACTTGACTGGAAAAAATAATATATGTGACAGCAAAAAAGTGAGCAAATTTGGTTAACCTGTCAACTACTACAAAAATACTGTCCTTACCCTGGGATTTGGGCAAACCTGTGATGAAGTCCATTGATATGCTTTACCATTTCTATCAAGGAATTTGAAATGGTTGAAGGAGACTAGCAGGATGAGTGTGCTCAACCTTATTCTGCTAACATGCAGTACACTCCCTCACATACCTTAGAACATCCTCCTTGAGGCCTTTCCAAGTGAGCCTCTCTCTTACCTTTTGGTAAGTTTTCAAAATTCTGGGATGGCCTGCTATTGGTGCATTGTGGGCAGCCATCAAAATATACTCTTTCAACTTGGATTTAGGAGTTAGAAAAATTATGTTCTTGTAATAAATAACATCATTGATAACTTTGTAAGAATCATCTTGATTTACTCTGTCTAGCAATTGACAAGCAAACTGATTTTTTGCATATTCCTTAACTAGTTGGGCCTTCCAATCAGTAGGCACTTGCAACAAAGAAAAAACAGGTTTTCTAGAGAGGGCATCAACAACTACATTCAACTTACCCTTCTTATATTCAATATCAAAATAATCAAACTGAATTTTGCTTACCTATTTCTGATGTCTATCATTCATCTCTTTTTGGGTCAAGAAATGCCTAAAGCTGTTGTGATCAGTCTTGACTATGAATTTGCCTCCCACTAGATATTGTTTGAATTTAGCCAATGCATGCATGATGGATAACATCTCTTTATCATAGATAGAATACATCTTCTCATGGGGCTGCAATTTTCTTCTCTCATAAGCAATAGGATGTATGTTCTGCAATAATACTGCTCCAATGCCTTCACTTGAGGCATCCCACTCCAATATAAAAGGTTGGATGAAATATGGAAGTGAAAGTGTTGATGTATATGTAACTTCGGAATGTATTTCACATATATGTATATTGTATTCCTATAGAGATGGTATTATTCCTCTATAAGGAAGTGTCGTCATTTATATTGTAAGTGTCGTAACTTATACTTGATGGGTTATTAGACCACCTTGTTTGGGGTCGGGCCTGTATAAGTCATGTGGGTCAAAGGGTTATTAGACCACCCTATTGGGGGTCGGCCCACTCAGCATTATTTTATGTGGTTAAGTTCGAGCCTACATGAGTTGGGTAAAAAGGCAAGTCAAGTCAAGTATAAATAGAGTGCGGGAGGCACTCTATTTGCTCACTCACTTCTCACACATGCACTCAAGGAGGAGTGGCGCACTTATGCAGGAGGAGGATCTGCTGCTAGGTTATGGCTATCTCTCTTGGTTGGTTGTATCATTGCTCTATCTATCTCTGAGGAAGTTATTGGGGTTTTTCACCTTTATGGTTTTCCCCAAGTAAATCTTTGTGTCTCTTGTGTGCTTGCATTATTGTCTCCATGATTGATATGCTGTAGATATGCTGTACATGTTGTTCTCTCAGTTAAGATCCTAGATCAGATTGAAGTAAATTCTGAAAATTTAACATGGTATCAGAGCTAGCCTGAAAGAAGGCATGATATGGCATGTATGACACTTGTTGCACTTACGATGCTAGGGCTTGATATAGCAAAAACCAGTCATCGTAGCACTTTTGCTATAAATATGTTTTGGCGAAGTTTTCGGATCTGAAATTATTACAGGACGAAGATTAAATCTCGAGGTACCTTGTGTCCAAAGGAAAACCTCTAATTCGTTGTACTTTGTGATTTATGATCTGTACAATATAGGGTTTCTGCCTCTTCCAGATCTGAGTCAAAATCAGGTGACCTTGGGAAAAAGGTCATATCCTGGGCTAGGAAGCTCCAAATGCAATTTCGTAAAAAGTTACAGGTAGTACACAGTCTGTACTATATCAGAAAACGTTTTCAGAGGTTGAAGTTGGACTAGTGACACGTGGCACGTCGTACAAGTTCACTCTCCTGTATTATCCCATAAACAGGTCATGTTGCGACACTTGGCATAACTCTCTCTTAGAGAGTCCAATTGAGGTCAGACCTATCAGGATGGAAAGATAACAGGCCGATCTATCTCAGAAAGTTTTTCAGAGGCCGAAGTTCAAACAGTGACACGTGGCATGCCGTACAAGTTCGCTCTTCTGTTTTATCCCAAAACAGGTCACGTTGCGACATTTGACATAACTCTCTATCAGAGAATCCAATTGAGGTCAGACCTGTTAGGATGGAAAGATAACAGGTCAGGATATCTTAAGAAAATTTTTCAGACCCTGTGGATTGAAAAGTTTGGAGTTACACCAGAAACAATCAGGTACATATTTCTGTCAAAACAAAATTATTTTTGAGTACCTTCATTCATGGCTTCCGAAATTTAGGGCTTTGGAGAAAGTTGGAATTTTTGTAATCGGAGACCATGGCTGAATGCTACTCATCAAGATAGAAATTTAGAGACCAAGATCAAAATTTTTGGTTGGGAAAAAGGTCGGGCTTGATCAAACCCTAGTTCGGGACTTTGATCAGAAAAGTGGAAAACTAGGGCTTCTGTAAAAATGGGAATTTTTGCAATCTGTGACCACGGCTGGAAGCTCCTCAGAAAAATAGAAGCTTAGAGCTTTGGATCAAACCTTTTGATGGGGAAAAAGAGTGGGCTTCATCAAACCCCAGTTCAGGGTCACGTCCAGTGAATCCAGAAGTTTCAAAGGCAAAATTGAGGAGTGAAACTTTGCAGTTTTCAAATTCTGAATATACCAGTTTGATCAGCTCATCTAGGCACATATTTCTATCCTTTCGGAAGTTTGAAATTCAAAGTTTGAATTTTTGGGGTTTCTCTGACAAACCCATATCCAGCTCCAGGTCCAGTTCTTGCAAATCAAGTGGATTGGGTTAATCCTAGAAGAAGATGGATTGGTCATCTGCATGAGTGAAGAAGTTCCTGTTTCAGAGGGAGATGAGGCTAAGGCCTTACATAAGAAGATTACAAGCGATCTTGACATGTATGACTCATCAAGGTATGTTTCGATATTTGTCCATGATTAAGTTTATGGTATGTTTGTCTTCATGTTATTACAGTTAGTACAATTTTGATTTTAGATTTGTCGTATCACCTTAACAAAATTATGAATGCATGATAGAAGATATTTATTGGTTAGGGTGTTGACACTTATGATTGTACTAATGCATTATGGTGTTGTATGAGGTTTATGTTGTCTACTAACATGAAAGGTACACCAAGAAAGAAAAATCATGTTCTGGTCCAAGAACATATGATCATGATAACATGAGGACAAAGATTCATCCATTGTCATGGATCTCATAGAAGATCCATTTACGAGGTATGTATAACTTGGTTTTGTAATAGTTAACCTATGAGATATACAGGTTACTAGCACAAGTCATTGAAGAAGAACAAGAAGACATCATGTGAGTATGTTAGACATAAATAGCTAGCATGCTAATCCAGGTATGTTTTTCCTATATCAAGATAGAATCCTACCTTGTGTTAGGATCTTATACTGTTGTTGATAATGATTATTCATGAAGTCATAAGTTTGAATAATCATGGTTGTATGCATATTATGTTTCTTACCTTAATTGATGATATGACTAACCAGAAGAATCATGATGGTATAGGTTTGAATAATAACAGGTTTTATGCATAATATATCTCTTATCTTGATTGATGATTCAACTAACCTGAAGAGTCATAGGTTTGAGTAATTACAGGTTTAGACATGCTATGTTTCTTATGATTTGACTAACCTTAAGAATCCTACATAAACCTTGAATGCTAATGCTTATTATTTTCTGTTTGGAATGATCATGACTATACATGCTTGAGATTATTGTGTTTTAATAGTATACTAATGAATGTATGATTTTATATGAGATCACAAGGATAACACAATCATGATACTAATAAGCATGCATAGGAACCAAGGATGAATGTAAGTTCAAGGACATGTAATCCAGGAAGCAAAGATCAAGAGGGAGTACACTCTAGTGGTTTATGCAAGGATGCAGATATTCAGAGGGAGTTGACCATCTCTCTACATTCCACAACAGAAAGGTGTAGAAGAAGCTACTTCAGATTAGGACTCCAGCAGCTCCTGCAAGGAAGTGAAGACTCAGAGGGAGTCCACCTAATGAACAAACAAAGATAAGTATTTGAATTGTCATTTCTTGCATATGTGTTTGTTTAAATAAAATTGTTCAATGATGTATATGCCCATGTTCCTAGACTTAGGATATGTATTGTGCATATTAGAATAGTTGCATTGATGAACAATATACTACTAATATACATGGGTAAGTGGCCTATGGCACTGTACAACATTCCATTGCTACTTATCTAGAATGAAACCTCTTTGCTGACATGTTGGGAGTTGTGCACACTCTTAACAATGTTCTGGTAGAGATTGGAAGGCATCTAGAAAGTTACAGGATATGGATAAATGTTGTATTGAAGCATTGGCTAAGATAATTGCATGACTGTATGGCATATTTCTTTATGTGTAAGAATTTGTTCTGAAAACTATGAGATGTTTTCTAATCATGCAATTTACCTTGTTGTGTAGGAAAGACCGTATATCTTCACCTACAAAAGGACCACAACATTTGTTCTAGCAACAAAGATATCTATTGAAGATATTGAAGTTCCCAGGATCTGGGATGAAGAAATGGAATGCCATGATCCGTCGATCATGAAGAATGATGTTTGGGATGCGATCACAAGAGCTAAAGGGAAGTCTGTTGTGACTTCCTAATAGAACTTTCAGATCAAGCATGTTGCAGATGGCAGCATAGAGAAATATAAAAGTGATGAAATAGAAGATACATCAAATGGATTCAAGACAGCTTTCTTGAATGGTGTAGTTGAAGAAGAAGCAGCCACTTGGTTCTGAGACACATGATAGGAAATCATATATGTGCAGAACTTGGTATGGTGAAGATAGATTGATTGCCAACACGCAGCGAAAGCTTACTACCGAGTTCGAGATGAAGAACTTGGGGATGATGCACTATTTTTTTTTGGCATGGAGGTGTGGCAGAGTGCAGAAGGAATCTTCCTTGGACAAGGGAAGTATGCAGTAGAGATCCTGAAGAGGTTCGGGATGATGGATTGCAAGGCCATGGCCACACCTATGGCATCAAATCTAAAGCTTCTATGTGATGCTTCATCTGAGCCGGTTGATGTCTCTTTGTATCGTCAGATGATTGGGTCCTTGATGTACCTGACGAACACGAGACCAGACATTTGCTTTGTTGTGAACACATTGAGCCAGTTCTTGATGGATCCGAGGAGTGTTCACCTGGTTGCTGTAAAGCATGTTCTGAGGTACCTGAAGGGTACAGTGGATTATGGACTCAGGTATCAGGCGGATCAAAAGTTTAACCTACAGGGTTATGTTGATTCAGATTGGGTTGGCAGTGCTGCCGATAGGAAGAGCACATCTGGGTGTTGCTTCAGTATGGGATCAAGTGTGATCTCTTGGTTTAGCAGGAAGCAATCCTGCGTAGCACTGAGTACAGCTGAGGCAGAGTATGTTGCAGCCTGTTCATCTAGTTGTGAAGCAGTATGGCTACGGAAGCTACTGTCTGAGTTATTTGATCTCCCGTTGGAGGCTACTGGTATCTTCTGTGATAACCAGAGTTGTGTGAAGCTATCTGAGAACCCAGTGTTTCATGACCTGTCGAAACACATAGAGATCAAATATCACTATATCAGGGATATGGTGTAGAGAGGAGCTGTGAAGCTCCTGTATGTTACGACGGACGAGCAGATTGTAGATGTGTTGACGAAGCCACTAGCCAGGGTGAAGTTTGAGTACTTCAGAGAGAGGCTTGGCGTTCTTCAGATCGAGGACACTTCGAGGAAGAAGTGATGGACACATTTGCTGAAGCCATTCTAAGCATGTTGGAAGGAGGATCCTTCACATGGCTGTGGATGTAAGCGCTGGATGATGAGCATCAGGATGATGTTCTGTTTTCTGCTTGGATATGATCAGTTGGATCATTTATGTATGTATGCATCATGTTGGATGCTGGATATGATCAGTTGGATCATTTATGTATGTATGCATCATGTTGGATGCTGGATATGATCAGTTGGATCATTTATGTATGTATGCATAATGTTGGATGCTGGATATGATTAGTTGGATCATGTGTATGTATTTTGTATATGCATCATGTTGGATGCTTGGACCATGTATCTGTATATCAGGTGGATACATTGTATGATCAGGTGGATCATGTATAGTGATATGTATCATGTATCAGGTGGATACATTGTATGATCAGGAGGATCATGTATGATGATATGTATCAGGTAGATACTTGGTATGCATCAGGTGGATGCATTGATGATCAGGTGGATCATGCAACAGGATGTTGCAGTGATGATCAGGATGATCATGGATGATGAGCTTCAGGATGTTGCTCCAGATGACATGCAGCAGGACGTTGCAGTGATGATGATCAGGATGATCATGGATGATGAGCTTCAGGATGTTGCTCCAGATGACATGCAGCAGGACGTTGCAGTGATGATGATCAGGATGATCATGGATGATGAGCTTCAGGATGTTGCTCCAGATGACATGCAGCAGGACGTTGCAGTGATGATGATCAGGACGATCATGAGTACATCAGGATGATGTATGGTGAGTATCAGGTTGATACTCTGTGGCCGTGGATCAGGTTGTGTAGATGAGCATGTCTGGGAGATCCTATAGGTCGGATTTGTGTACCCGTAACAGCCTAGGATGCTCTTTCGAGACATTGCTCTGGGAGGACATGTAATTTGTGCCCTGGGAGATTTCAGGTCGGAGTTGTGTACCCGTAACATCCTGAGATGCTCTTGCGAGGTTTTGTCCTATGGCATTTAATTTGGGCCCTGGGAGATTTCAGGTCGGAGCTGTGTACCCGTAACATCCTGAGATACTCTTTCGAGGTTTTTCCATGACCACATGTAATTTGTGCCCTGGGAGATTTCAGGTCGGAGTTGTGTACCCGTAACATCCTGAGATGCTCTTGCTAGGTTTTGTGGTGGACCACATGTAATTTGTGCCCTGGGAGATTTCAGGTCAGAGTTGTGTACCCGTAACATCCTGAGATGCTCTTTCGAGGTTTTGTGGTGGGGTCACATGTAATAGCGCCCTGGGAGATCCTACAGGTTGGAGTTGTGTACCCGTAACATCCTAGGATGCTCTTTCGAGGTTTTGTGACGCACGTAATAAGTCCTGAGGATTCCACAGTATGGCCAGTGATGATGAAGACCTGCAGGTGGTGGGCCTACATCCAGTATGAAAAAGGACTGGCTCTGTAGAACTTCCTATGATGAGTAGATTCAGAGATTGATTGAGATAGCAGTAGCAGTGACGATGATGATGACTCGATGATGATTATCCAGTGACGATGATCCAGAGAAGATGACTTGTGCTAGAAGAACTGTGCTGAGAAATACCTTCCTAGTTAAGAGGGAGTGTTGATGTATATGTAACTTCGAAATGTATTTCACATATATGTATATTGTATTCCTATAGAGATGGTATTATTCCTCTATAAGGAAGTGTCGTCATTTATATTGTAAGTGTCGTAACTTATACTTGATGGGTTATTAGACCACCTTGTTTGGGGTCAGCCCTGTATAAGTCATGTGGGTCAAAGGGTTATTAGACCACCCTATTGGGGGTCGGCCATGTGGGTCAAAGGGTTATTAGACCACCCTATTGGGGGTCGGCCCACTCAGCATTATGTTATGTGGTTAAGTTCGAGCCTACATGAGTTAAGTAAAAAGGAAAGTCAAGTCAAGTATAAATAGAGTGCGGGAGGCACTCTATTTTCTCACTCACTTCTCACACATGCACTCAAGGAGGAGTGGCGCACTTATGGAGGAGGAGGATCTGCTGCTAGGTTGTGTCTATCTCTTATGGTTGGTTGTATCATTGCTCTATCTATCTCTGAGGAAGTTATTGCGGTTTTTCACCTTTATGGTTTTCCCCAAGTAAATCTTTGTGTCTCTTGTGTGCTTGCATTATTGTCTCCATGATTGATATGCTGTACATGTTGTTCTCTCAGTTAAGATCCTATATTAGATTGAAGTAAATTCTGAAAATTTAACAGAAAGTACTGGGAATCTACTCATAACTTCTTTCATTCTGTTAAAATCTTTCTCAGCCTCCTCATTCTAGCAAAAAGCACCCTTCTTGGTAAGGTCTTTCAAGGGAGAAGTAAGTTTGGAAAATCCTTTCACAAATTTTTTGTAGTATGTGCATATGCCTATGAATCCTCTTAGAGCTGTTATGTTCTTTGGGCTTGGCCAATCAAAGATGGATTGGATCTTCTCCATGTGTACCTTGACTTCTTATTTCCCAATGATGCGGCCAAGAAAGAGGATCTCCTTCATACCAAACTCACATTTTGATAGTTTAGCATAAAAATATTGTTCGGCAAGTAGATTTAGTACACTGTCCAAATGCTGCAAATGCTCTTCCCATGTCCTACTATAAATTAGAATGTCATAAAAAAATACAAGTACAACTTACGGAGTTGTTTTCTGAAGATTTTGTTCATGCAAGACTGAAAATTTGCTAGTCCATTTGTCAAGCCAAAAGGCATGACCAGAAATTTAAAAAGCCCAAATGGCACCGAAAGGCAGTTTTCTGAATATCTTCACTTTTCATTATGATTTGGTGGTAACGAGAATGAAGATAAATCTTGGAAAAATATTTGGCTCCATGCAACTCATCTATCAGTTCATCAATCCTTGGAATATGATATCTGTTCTTGATGGTTTTCTTATTTAAAGCTCTGTAATCAATGCACATGTGCATTGTTCCATCTTTATTTTTTACCAAACCCAGCTATGAAGCAAAGGGACTTGAGCTTGGTCTTATGAACCCCATCTTAAGAAGCTGTTTGATGGTTTTCTCTATTTCATCCTTGAATCTCTTGGGATGTTTGTAAGGATGGATTTTTATGGGAAAAGTACCAGGTTCCAGCTCTATCCAATGCTTAGTACCCCTATCAGGAGGCCTTCCATGTGGCAGATATCCAAACACCTTTTTGTGTGCAAACTATCTACTAAGGAGTTCTTTAGTGTCTTGACCATTATGTGCCATAGTATGAGTTAAATTATCTATTCCTCTAATCATTTAATAAGTAGTTGTCTAAACTCATCATTAGATTCTTGATCAGACATGTCTCTAATCCCTTGTATTTCTCCTTTTGTAGAATCTACCTCTTCTTCCCTAGTGTCTCTAGGGTTCTTTCCTTTAGTTCTATGGGTTTTTCTTGAGCTCATCATCACAACAAGAGAAGTTTCAGAGGACCATGCTCTGATACCACTATAATATCCTGGCCAAGATATGACCAAAATATCAACTCAATGTCACTTTTTTTTATTAACCTTTACTCAGTAAATTTGCAATCTTTTTCCCAAGTAGAGCAGGAAGTAAGTGATGGGGAATGGGACTCAATATGAGGACAATGGGATTAAATTTCAATTCTCAAAAATTTATGGACTGAGGTGCAGCAGCAGGTCAGGAGGTCAGATCAGAGATGTCATGTGCACCATGTACCAAAACCATTCACTTTTCAACAACATTGTGCACTGTTGTCTACTTCGAGGGTTCCTAGGCAGCTGACATATGAATACTAGATAGGTGGGGATCTTGTAAATTAATGGAAGAGTTAATATCAGTCAAATAAGTGCAGGTGATGTTCTGGAAAGTGTTTGAACAGACTTGTGAAAGTTTGGGAAGAATTGGGGTTCAAGAGCTCTCCCGAAATTGTTGAGCTAGTAATTTTCCAAGCTTTCCAAAAAGGGGTTAAATGATTTGAAATTATTGAATTAGGGACTGATATGGATATTATAATGAGTCAATGACCTTCTCCAACTGACATAATGCAAAATGAATGCTTAAAATATATTTGGGAGTAAAATGTGTGAAACTAGTCTAGATTTGACACCCAACTAGCTAGTCTTGCATTTCAACTCATCAAACTGCTCTAATGAACCATAGAATCTGTTCTGATGTTAAATACAACTCTATTATAATATATTCAACACATATAAATTGAAATATGACTTCAGAATGCTCCTCCTTTTATTAAATGATTGATTCTCAAAGAAGAATGCCTCACAGACTAGTTTTATGTTATAATAGTGGGAGAATGGAGAAGAGAAGAAAGAAATTACTTTGGCTATGTTATGGAATATATTATCAGTCCATCTACAGGTTAGATGTATAATCTTTCTGCACTCTGATCTGCTGGTCTTAAATGGGGTGTAATCATCAAACTAGCTCTCTCCTTTAGGGAAATCACCTCCAAATCTAGTTGTGGGAGATGTAGAAGTAGAAGAAGAGTGGAGATCAGATCTGATATTTGATATCTATACTTTAGCAGCCTATGATCTTCAAAAATATCAGCTCATAGAGTTCACTAGATTTCCTAGGCGCATTTATCCATAACTGTCTTCATCTTCTAGTGTTTCCCCACCAAATCTAGTTGCAAATCTCCTGTACTAGTGATCTCCTCTTCAAACTGGATGTGCATCTTCAATGATGGACTGATATGAATGTGACTGGATGCAATAGCATATTTTGTATCTGAATATCACTCACTGGAAACTCATAGGGTCTTGGGGCACATCTCCCAAGAGAAACTTGTTGAGGCACATCACTCAACTAGAGGGCTCAGAGCTGTCATACACAAATTCTAACAATGATCAAAAGTGAGAGATGGAGTTAGAAGCATGCTTAAAAAGATGAGTTTAATTTCTACCCAAGCTATCCCACACGTGTGGATGAGGAGGGCGCATTCCTTGAGAGGAATGGAAACTTTTCTACTTTCTCCACTTTCCTGCTTTTGGCTTCCTCAACTGAAATTAGCAAGTGTGCCCTAGGGAGCTTTTCTGGATGTTGCTACTTTCCTCTCTGAATGCTTTTCTTGTTTTTTCCATTTTGTCTACTTTCCTCTTTTCTGCTTTTGTCTGATTTTTCCAACTTTTGTCAGTTTTCTTCTTGGTTCACCTTGCCAACTTTGCTCCATTAGATTCCTCAACGTTTCTGTGACTTTGCCACTTAGGCAATATTGGTTCACTTGACCAAATTCGAATTCGTAGCCAAGTCATCAACCACTTGGAACATTTATTTGAAATAATCATTTAAATAAAAATAATACAACTCAAAAATAACTCAACTTAGCAATTAATTAATTATCCAATAATTAATAAATTATTATGGTGTAATGCCTCAAAATTTCCCCGTTTAATTAATTTCTCATTTAATTATGAACTTAGACCCCTAGGGATAGGAGGATCCAAGTGGTGACCAAGGCCACTAGGGAGGGGACATGATGTAACATCCCAATAATTACAAAAAATTTAAAATTTTTAATTCGACAATAAATGCTAATAATTGTAAAAGCGAGATGCTAAATATACTCAATGTCAGCATGGAATTTCGAAAGTCAAAATTGCAGCCAATCATTTAATTTTCTTTTTGAGCTTCTTAGCTAAAGGTTTCTTAGTAGCGCTGACATGTTTGTACTATAATTAATTCTGCCTATGTTAACAGTACTGCGAGTTGTCCTAGAATGATACTGACAGATGTTTCTTTATGACGATGAAAGGGGCTCCTACGAGGCGCCTGAGGCTTACTTAGCTTTTTATGCTAAAGCATACGTACTTGTCCTTCTTGCGTAGATCCACAGGTAAGGTTAACGTGACATTTTCCAGAACTGTGATGGTAATTGTAATTTTCAGTAGCCATCTGATCGACACCAGTTTTAAGCTCTTCTCAGATTGGGTGGTTGGGACTAATGGCAGGTGTGACGCTTAAATTTTACCTTAGCAGTGGAAGTTATTAGCACTTACAAGGTAATTGTCCTTTTTTTTCTTTTTCAATGGACCAACATATATAATATTTGTTTAACATTGGGCTGATATATTTATATCTGGTTTGTTTAACATTGGACTAATATATTTATTTTGGTTTAAATGTTACGTGGAAGTGGTAAGGGTTTCATACCCTAAGATGCGCTCACCATAGGGGATCTATCATAATAGATTTTATATATATATTTTTTACCATGGGTAATGGAACATGCTATGCGTTAAATGATACGATAAGGTTTCTATAGTGCTAACGATGGGCTTACATGATAAAATTTATAGTGCAATGATGGAAGTCTTGCATGGCAGGTTGGTGCACGTAGGGAAAACGTGACCCAACCGTCGATTACATCCAGTAATTGTTTGAATGAACTACAATTGTAATGGCACTGCAAGGGAGTCGGTCTTAATGCTGGTTTATGTCGTGACAGGTGCTGGATTGCTACTAAATGCAAGTGTGAGGAGTTTGGTTCCATCGTCGTCTTAGGTACAAGAATTTAAAGCCCTCACCTGTGGTATTTAATGGTGCCGGAGTGTGTGCCACCCTGTCCTGATAGCACATGAACGAGGTTGCAAACAATGGCATGGAGTCCCTGATGTAACGAGCTATGCCTCCGGGTATGGTTGATTTGGAACCGTTGTGGAGGTGGTAATTAATGGGGGATATGAATGCAACTGGCACTTTCCTTTCCACGCAGACGATAAACGTGGCCCATTGTTGATTGTGAGAGTTTTTGGCCGTCGGATGAACCCTAACCTAAAGGTTACCAAAACTTACGTTGTGTGGCCTTTGGGCTTCATTCAGTCTTGGTGTCTTTGCAGCGTGAGGCCGACCAACCGTTACAGGGAAGTTGGGTGTTCTTAGATTGCTCCGGGCTTGAACCGTAGACCCGTGAGTTGTGTGCCTGGAACAGGAGTTGGTGAACTTTTCTGGCTACTTCGTCATTTTGACTTGTTCGTGGTTGAGGGTGCAACTGTCTAGGGTTTTGGTGAAACATTTTTGGCCAACCCTTCGAAGTGTTTGGGCCACAACTACCGCTCTCAGAACTGGTTGACTTTGTACTTCTATCAAGGTGACGAAAAGATCGCCGAGGGACGATAATTCATTGGTAAGGGATACCACCTGCAATAATCGCACATGGTTTGCACAAAAGGTTTGATTCTTCAAGTTTAAAATATGTCAACCTGTGACTAATAGCGTGTTTCCTTGTTTGTGTGGCAGGTGTGGAGTGACTTGGCTGGGAGTTTTACAACAAGGTAAAAATCCACCTTACTATTGTGATAATACATTAGTGTTCTAGTGTTGTTTTTGGTTCGGATTTCCAATCTAGTGTTAACTTCGGTCTCGTTGGGACCTGGCAGGTACCAAACTGTTTGCCTTCTTCCACGGTAACAAATTGGGAGAAAAAAGGGGGTTATGGCGTCAAATCGGGTAAGTCTCAGCAATGCTTACCCTCATAGGTCTCCTCCGAACGGGTCTTAGCTGTGTTAATAGTGTTGTGACGAGGGCCGAGATGGCCGTATTTGTAATTAATCAGACTATTGAGAGGGAAACCCTCGTTTTGTTAAAGTTTTCTATCGTCATGGTAAAACTGTCGGGATTGTTCTGCGTTGATTTTGTTATGAATAGACTCTTAAAGATTAGCCCTGCATTCCCAAGGTGACTCGACTGAAACTTGAAGACTGTAGATATATTTTTGCTGGCAAAGCCTTCGGGTTTGGGTACATGTTTCACCTGCCAGTTACTAGTTCGTCTTAGCTTCAATGTTTAAATGTGACAGTGATTGAACATGATTTGAGTATGGACGATGGGGATCAGTGCTATTTATCGAAAACCTAGCTTTTATTTCGTGACTGTGTGAAATGGGTAGTTTGTATAATTGGTCGAAATGATGTCAAGGCATCAACCGATAATGGTCGTAGCCTATTGACGTCGTGCTTATCTTGATAGATTAATGTTTGCAATGAAAGTTAGAGTAGAAAGAATCCCTAGGGTTTTTCCAGCTTATATGACTGTAAGAAGAACTTATATCTTAAACGAAAATAGTAGAAGAAATGGATCTTGTTTAATTACTGTATTGCACGAAGGGATTCAGAAGAGACGATCGGCCATAGTGGGTATTCAATGTACAACTTTGGAAATTTAAATGCATCATGTTTTTGGCTATTTTTCGAGGTTTTAAAAATGATAATGAGGGAAAGAAAACAAATCGAATCAGTTTAGAAGTAGTTCTATAAATGGGAAATGTATGTAGGCCATCGTGCCTATTGATGTTATTCTGTATGATTCTAGAGCTTTTAGATCCGTAAAGATAGATCAGGAATTTTTAACAGTGGTTTTTCTAGATTAAGAGATGCTTGAAAAACATGAATATGCTATCTAGAGATACTAGTATTGTTTTTTTCTTTGAAAAGATATGGTAATGAAATCTATGCAGAAATAAAAAGTATTTTCCCTGGAGTGATAAACAAATAAAGGTACTTATACCTGTGCATGCAATATTGTCTTATTTGGCTTCCTGCATCTTTCCTTGGAGCATTAGGCTTAGATAAAAAAACATCATAGTGTACAACATTCTATTGAAATCATACTTTCAGCCTATCAATTTGTTTACTTAATTATTTCTCTGCACTAGAGTACGATGCATGCATTTGCATGGGGAAAAATACAAAGAAAAATATTTATCCTATCAATTTGAATTCAACCAATCATCAGATCTTGAAATCACCATTAATTTTTCAGCATGCAGACAGAATAAACAATCATCAGATCCTAAAAATCATCATTACTTTTCCAGCATGCAGACAGAAAATCAGTAGAATAGGTAGAACTTGAACCAGTAGGTGAGTGGACAAACACCCCAGAAGCTTGTTCCTCCCAACCAACTCCTGAAGACAGTCTAGGTGTCTGCCTTAGGACCCCCAAGCCTGCTCACTGGACCACCAGGAGGAGGAAACCTGGAATCTTGGTATTCAATCTTGCAACAGCAAGTAGTTATCCAGTCTTACAAAACTTCAGAAGTCAAGGAGACCTGCACCAGCCTCTCTGGTCATTCCTCGTAGAATTGATCTACATCCTTACAATTGCACTCTCCTTAGCCTCCCCTATTCCATTCTCTCAATCATCACCTAATGCACATGAGGAAAACTTTTATGCAGAAAAGAATGTAAGAGCTCCCTGCTCCATTCGATTTTCCTTTATAGGCTACCTAGGTCTTTGTGATTAATTGGTCATTAGTGAGCTACCTACTCACCTCCCTCCACCTGGAGGGGGAAATGCCAAAAAAATAGGGGGGAGTTTTCCCATATCAACAGCTAGAGGTAGAGTGCAAATGCTGCCATCTGTCCCAAGCCTTCCAACAGCTTCCATTCCTCCTAGTGGGCTAGTGAGCATTCTTGTAACAACTTCTTGAGGGCGTGTCTCCTTTTTTTATTTATGAAATAATAATAATGAGTCATTACATTCCTTTTTGACCCAAATTGGTCATAATTCTATAAACTTTGAAATTGTAATTTAACACAAATATTTTTCAAAAAGGATAATAACATAAAAATAATTATTCCCAAAATTTGGGTAGGTGACACATGACATCTTCCATGGGAGAGTGACTATCTTCAAGGAACAACTCACGTTTCCTTGGAAAGAAATCAAGTGCTTGGTTCTCATCAAACTGTTCTACACACTCTTCAAGCACATGTAAAAATGAACAATCCTCATGATCCACCAACTCATGAGGTTCCTCCATATGATCAAGAATGCTTTCATCCAAATGAGGTTGACTGAATGGTGTGTAGGGGGGTAGGGGGGGTCTTTTCAACTTTTCATGAAGCTGCAATATCTCTGTCTTGGATTCTTGGAGGGCACTTCGAGTGATTCTCAAAGAATTTTGGGTGCCCATCAATTCATCATTGAGCTTGCTGATCTCTTAATCATCCCTCAAGGATGTACCATTAAACAATTCTACAAGCTCCAACAAACTATCTCTATTAGAAAGCAGGTTCAAGAATTTACCTTTTATGCTTGTCATGGCTTTCTAAAATTCTTCCATGTCTCTCATGGAAGACTACTCCCCCAAATTTTAACAAAGGTTATTCATTAAGGCATGTGTGTAATTGAGGGTTTGAAGGGATTCTTGGATCTTGTATTCATTCATCTTTAGTTTCCCTTCAAGGAAATGAGGTTCTGGAAGATGAACCTTCACTTCTTCTAGCTTCCTAGGATCAACTTCATCTTATTCTGTTGAAGTTATGAAAGCTGATCCATATTTTGGGGATGCAAGATACTCATATTTTAGATCATGAATATCTTGTATTTGGCTTCAACTTGGGTTCTCATTCATCTATGGTTCACTAGGAAGGATTTCTCTCCAATTTTCAGCACTCCCCAATTCAGGAGTCTCGACCCCTGGGGGTTCAACCAAGGCCATCTTCTCTTCAAAAGTGGATGCCCCATCAGAATGAAACATAGGCACATACGATCAGAATTTACAAAACTCCCATGTGTTATATTTTCCCCTCCTTGTGATGGTATGTTAGTGGTTTGGCCTTCCACCAATTTCTCATTTTCAGTTTCTGTTGTTGCAAGACCTTCTTCTTTCTCCATGGATATTGCACCCACAACACCTTCATCAATGGGGATCTCCATGTCTCCAAAATATATGTGAGAGTACACATCTTTAGATGCTTCCTCACACTTAAAACATTCCTCAGTAGGTTCTCTTCTGACCATGTAGGCATCTTGCAAACACCCTTCTAGTGATTCAACCTGGTCACTGCATTCACACTTATCACTAAGGATCTCAGAATCAACATCCAGGGAATACATTATGCAATAATTATCCTATGATATGGCTGCAACATTATCATGACAAAAATTAGTACATAAATCTGAAAGTGGTCCATACCTTTTCATCATGTTTCTCTCTTCAATAGGTGGGGTTATGGTGCCGTGTTTTACCACCGATTATGCTAGTTCACATCTAACTGATGTGTGGTCAAATTTTGCTTCCCTGTGAAGATCATGTGGTGACTTTCGATCTAATTTATGTTCTACTTTGGGATTTGATCCAAAATATGGCTCATCACCCCTAATAGTACCAATCTCTTCTGAGGTGATCTTGAGATCCTCAGCATAGAATCTTGCAGTAGATTCTTCTTCCATTATGTTGTTGGCTTAAATATTGATCTAGAGGTTTTCCAATAGAGACCCAGGTTCTTCGCGGCTTCACTTAACCAACAAAACCCCTTTTCACTGGCACTTTCGGCAACGACCTGCAAACAGGCTGAGGTCTCACCCGAGGAGAAGATATGGGGGTGCTACGGAATTAGGTTTCCACGGCGATGTGATGAGTTTTTCGGATGGACTACTGCGCAACGTGCTAACGAGCTCGCTTTGTGGACTGAAGACTACGTGATGATATACTACGTCGCGGTCCTTGCTACTACAAGTTGAGGTACTTGCACAACCAGCACATCTACGGACTATGCAATTCGAGAGAGTTCACTTGACAGGACAACACAACTGACTTATACGCTTCCTTCACAAACTTAACCAATATTGACGATTACACTTTACTGCTTATTTATTTAGCTACTTTAGGTAATCTTATTACTTATGCAATGGAACAAAATACACACTCTACGCACACCCAATGTTGTGCTTCAAGGGAGTCGCATGGCGCGAACTCTCCAACTTAACTGCTTATCCAAATGATTTATATGTTTATTAACTCAAAAATACCGTGCATTCAACATTCATCCATTCATGTACTACTTAACATATTATTCCCATCTCTTTCTCATGGAGACTACATACAAAAGAATTAACACGTCATCTGATAAATGAGAAGTTAAGCATAAACTATAAGCAAATAAGCAATTGCAAACACATAATCAATCACACTACACATGATTTAACGTGGTTCACCCCCTGTATGGAGGCTACGTCTACAAGAATTGTTGTTGTATTAGTCTTTGGGAAGGGTACAACAATTCTTGTCTACACACCCAGCTGTAGACCCTCTTCTCTCTCTCAACAGGCCTCTGCGCACACAGCTTGTAGAGCCTTTACAAAATTGTCTCTTACAAAAATTTGTCAATAACAATTAAGAAAATCAAGAGTAACAACAACCCAACAACCCTTTGCCATACAAAATATGCATTATTTATAGATCATGGCCGTAGGTCATGTCTTTACAATTCGAAGGCACAAACCCTTAGGTCTACAAAACTATCACGGTTTCCCCAAAACTGAACTTCTGGATTCTGGTAGTGAATCTTCCATTGTGGCCGTCATCCATGCATGCTTCATGTCGCTATCGGCCTTCCTGTCGCACGCTTGCCAACAGGTCACTTTCACCGAGCCATTCTTCCTCTAAAGGTCTCGTGCGATTGGTTTAGGTATTGGTTCTCTGCATGTGTTACCAATTGTTTTCTTCCACTTTGCTCCTACCCGTCGCTTGGTACTCATCGAGCATCTTTTCCAAAAATAGACCACCGATGGTCTAACCGAAATATGTGTTGTATTCCATCCAACACTCTGATTTTACTAGATCTCTGTAGACTGGACACATCGCAGCGCTGTCTCCTTACAGCACTAAACTTTGCAGCTCTGCTGACGCTGTGCTGCCCGCAACTTCGCAGCATACTAAAAACTTATACCAAAAATCATTCAACTGAATTGTGCTTAGTTCCACAGTTCCCAATTATGTTTTTCTCAAAATACCCCACTTGGACCAGGCCCAACAGGCCCGTAACACTTACATGTGGCTCATCCCCGAGCCACCTTCAAGTTCGAATTCTCCTAGTTGTTCCTCCTCCCGCGGAGCTAACATCGCAACCAACTCGTTGTATGTGACAATCAACTTGTCAACCGCTTTCTTAGTATCTTGATCAACTTGTTTAACTGTTTCCAGCATATCAGGTGTTATTTCATCATCGACTTGTCCTTCCACCTGCTCTTGGCCTTCGCGCAACTCCTTTAACTTATCCTCGATCTCCTACGAGATCATGTGGGATTTCTCCAGCAAGGGTTGCGATTTATTTCCCATTTTAGTCTCTTTTTCTCTTAAGGCCTGAACTTACTTCTTTAGTGCGCTGACTTCGCGATACCTCTGAAGTCTTTCTCTTGGTAGCAGGGCTTTAACTTCTACGTCCAACTGTTCTAATTCTACTTGATTACCTTTCACAACTTTCTTTACTTCCAACAGCTATTGATCCTCTTCGAGGGCAGTGAATGCTTTCGACGCTGCATCTAATAGAATTTGGCACTTAGACACCTCAGTGGCTATGCTCTCTACCGCGGCCTTCACCTCCTTCGCTCTTAACTATTGCTCATTTGGTGGAGTCTGTGGGTTAACCTGTGCCTCCAAGGCAGTAACCTTAGCCTCGTGGATGAGATCCATATCTCACATCTCCTCCTTAATATCGTTAACCAACTCGTCGATCTTAATGATAGTATCCACTGGGTCTATCTATACTTCAAATTTTGATATATCATTTGCGACAACAATGATTGTGGACTCTAGTATTTTTTGACGATCATGCTCATCCTACAGTTCCATAGCTCTCCGCAAGCTAGATTCCTCCAACTGCTTATTAGTTGTTTGCAGCTCATATTGTCCTTTCAGCGCGTCGGTAGTTCTCTCATGCATTTCTTCGACAACCTGCAGATGCAAATAATGTAGACCAGGCAGTGGTATCTTCGCAAGATCGAGCTCCACACGCTCTACATCCTTTATGTCCAACATTATTTGTTCTAGTAATGGTAGGATTACTGTTAATGGATCCAGATGGACAATGCGGGACTTCACGGGCATGGTCATAGCTAGCTATGGCATCTTTTGCTGCGAAGTTCCTCTTGACTTTCATTCATAATCTGAGTCCCACGGCAAGGGTAATCTTTTTTGTACTTCTTCAATTTTATATGTAATCCCTTGCGGCGTGGTCAAATTCATTTGCAAACTTTCCTGAATCGCCCTGTCCTTTTTCTCCTTTTAAGTCATCAGATCTTCCATCTGCTCTATGACCTTTGCCGCGATCATTTCATAATCGTCACTATGAAGTACTATTTCTAACTGGCCTTTATTAGCTTTATGCTTCTTCCTTGGACCCTTTTCCAGTGCAGGGCTCTCAGCTTCCTTCTTGTTGCTTGTCTCTTTTTCTTCTGTAATGGGACAAGGGACAAGGTGGTCTTTTGTAGAGTCACTTTGGATGTCCACAATTTCGACTCGAAACTTAGGTGGCCATTCCTTCATGATATTATCAATATCATCTTCATACATATGGTACGTTCCTGGGAACCATTTAGTGTTCTTCTTCTATGCTTTGGATGAAATGTAAATGCATCTCATGTCAGCATAAAAATCAACAGTGCGAATATACTTACTTGTTACCTGCTTTTTTATCCGCGGCATGAGCATGATGGCTGCACGCAACTGATCATAATAGGCATAGAAAACCTCAACTGTTGTGTGTTGTCTCTGTGAGTTCAAATTTGCCAAAAGGTTTGAATAGCGGGCTCCTCTGCAGTCATTATTGTCGATGATTACGCCAATGTAATCCTTTGGATCCTTCCACCCTATGAAGGCGATCAACACTATTAGCCATGTAAAATGGAAATTTCCTCCATTGATCTATGTGTCATTTAGTTCCTATAGGAACTCATTCAATAAGTATTGACACCAGTTGAATTGTTCACCCTCCGTGGTTGCGAAACCAAGTAGTCCTATGCTTGCAGGTACCTCCAAAGGCTTGCATTTTCTGAGAATCATTTCGGCTAACAATTGCGTGACAAACTTTGTTGCTTTATCCTCTATGTCATCTGTCTGAAAGCCTCTCTTTCCTTTGATGACAGTTTGCTTTTTCTTCATCTTCACGACTACTTCTTTATCTTTGCTTTTCCCTTGGAAAAAGTGCTTCGGATCTTTACCCCTTTTTCTCAACCTAGTGATCCGATGAATAATGTCAATCATCAGGTCGACATTGCGTTCAATCCACAAATATCCTTGGTGAATGTGTGCCATTAGAATTTGCACCAGCACATTCAACTCCAGTGATCTTTCAAAATGCAGGAGTCTGAGTAGATTGAGCAGTCCCAACTGGACTACTCCTGATAACCAGCTTTTCGGGACCAAGGTGAGGTCACCCTTCACATATTTCTTCCAGCACATGTAATGGTCGAGCTGGAACTGTGGGAACTTAGGTTCATTGGGCTCCCTCTACATCTGAAGCAGATCATAGTCTTCCCACTCACACTCTGGAATCTTAGCCAATAGCTTTTCGTCCACCTCAACATGCTTTGATATCTGTGAGAGTGGTATCTCGTATTTGTCATTCTTAATTAGCTTAAAGATTAGTGCATCCAGTGCATGCGATGAGATATAGTCCGGGTTCATCATCAATGGTATCTCCTTATCGTCTATCGGCAACTTCGGCACTGTCGTACTCATATTTGGTTGCTTTGTTCTTGGCCCTACTAGATCTTTTCCTTTGTCCTGCATTGCTGGATTGTGTCTCATTGATCTTCTGGATGCCTGACCTTCTTGGCTGGGGATCTCATTAATCCTTCAATCCCTCTGTATTTGAATACCTCCACAGTCTCCTGGACCATGAACTCTTCGTCAATACAAGACCTCTCAGTCATTCACTGGACAAATCTCAACAAAATTTCAGATAACTTGCTGAAAAAAACTCGCAAAGTAGTGTTCGCAAGAAAATTCTAAGTGTTTGGTAACGCCCACAAGTCTGAATGCAACATTATTTATAGGCCTAGCTAACCCCCTCCGCGCCCCTCAATGGCTAGATAAGCATTAAATACGGTATCCGTTGGCCAAATCCGGTGGATTCTTCGGTCAATTCCTTCATTAACTCGCTCAGAACGGCTATCTGTGCATTAAATGCCCAAGCAATTGCTCACAAAGTACTGTATAACGGATATATTTTCAACTGACACTGTAATGTCTACTTTTCTGGTGTGTTACATTGAATTGTGTGACAGGTCATCGTTACTCCTGCGCAGTTACTTCGTGGTGCCTGATTTCTTGCTTCTGAGCTTAGCCTCTTTCCTCAATCAACTTGATCTTCACAATTTCCTTTTGAACATCGCAACTGCACGAGTCTTTTGTTTTTTTGTTTTTTGCCGCAGCGACACATCTTAAAGTGCTGCATGGTATATACATGTTCCTCATCATACATTGCGTACATAATATTTCCTATTTCCAGTGCCCACTTTTAACTATACTTGGAACTTAGGAATTTCCTTCTCTTCGGATCATCAAAGGTTCTACGAAGCAGGATTATCCCGATAGGGCTTTAGTCTGCTTCCATTGACTGGGCCATGTAAATTATCTCCCGCTAATGTGTCTAACTGGATTGTTCCACCATTAGTAACATGTACAATAGTATATGGACCAAGACAATGCATTTTAAACATTCCAGGAAACTTCATGAACTTGCTATCATACAGGAGGACCAGATCACCTACCTAGAAAAACTTGTTTTTGATGTGGCGATCATGCCATGCTTTTTCTCTTTCTTTCTTTGCTTGTTGGTGAAAGCCTGCGATGAAGCGATCTTCTTCTAAAGAAACCAATTGTAGCAGTCCTTCTTCTAGTGCCTCCTGATCCTCCATGCCTGTAAACGCAACTGTCCTCAAGCTGGGAATGATGTATTCCATCGGCATAATTGCTTCCTACCCATAGGCCAGCCTAAAGTGTGTGTGTCCTGTCAGTTTCTTGCATGTAGTCTTGTATGCCCATAGTATAGCTGGAATGCGCAGGTCCCAGTCATCCCTATTCACATTGCATACCTTAGTGAGCACATTCTCCAGTATTTTATTGAACGCTTCCATAGTTCCATTCGCTTGCGGGTGATAAGACATACTCCACTGATGATGAATGTGAAATTCTTCAGTTAGTGCCTCAATAGTCCTGTTTAGAAAGTGAGTGCCTTGGTCACTCATCAAGATCTTCGGGCATCCAATCCTTGTAAGGATGTCTTCAAATATGAACTGCGTGGCTGTACTTGCACTACAGTCCTTCACTGGCTTCACTTTTGCCCATCTGGTGAGGTAGTCGGTTGCAGTAATAATGTACCTCACACCAGTTCTCTTCCCCGGTGGGTTTATAGGTCCTACAAAGTCAATTTCCCATTTCTTGAATGCATGTAATGTCAACTATGGGTTCAATGGCATTTCGTCCCTTCGCGACGGCTTCCCTGTTCTTTGGAAAACATCATAGCTCTGGCAATGTTTCTTTGAGTCCTTATGGATCGTAGGCCACCATAGCCCTACCCACAATATCTTCTTGCGTAGTGGCTCTTCCTGCGTAGTGGCCTCCCACAACACCTGAATGTGCATCGACCAATATGAATGGCTTTTCGTGTTCTAAAACACATATGCACAGTACTTCATCGGGCTTGAATTTGTATAACTGACCTATGATTATATTAAAGTCTGTTGCATGCACTACTGGCTACTTCCTTTGCTGCATAATGAACTCTATGGGTGTTATCCTAGTAGTCAAGAAATCTATGATGTCTTTATAATAATCGTCAACAATCTGAATAGAAAACAATTGCACATCAAGCAGATTGTCTTCAAGGTTCGTTGGCTCTTCTCCTGACTTGCTTCTTGATAGATGATCAGGTCCCAAATTCAATCTGCCTGGATTAACAACAATGATCTCAAAATCATACTATTGGAAGAGTAACAGTCATCTGCAGATTCGTCCCCCTAACACTGGCTTATTGACCAAGTATTTCAAAGTAGAATGGTTATTGAACATAAAGAAGTGCACACCAAGCAAATAGTTCCCAAACTTCTGCAGTGCATAGACCATAGCGAGGCCTTCTCTCTCAGTAGTGGTGTAATTATTTTCTGCAGATGAGAGCTTCCTACTTGAAAATGTGATGGGATGGCCAATACCTCCATCTCCTAGTTGAGCTAATACAACTCCCAGTACTATGCATGACACATCAACATGTACATGGAATGGCTTCTCCTAGTTTGGAAAAACTAGGATTCGTGCAGTAACCATCTTCTCCTTTAATTTATCAAAACCTTGTTCACATTCTGCGTTCCAGATGAACGACGCATCTTTCTTTAGCAGCTTCTCCATGGTTGTGGTTATCTATTCATAACCCTTTATAAATTTTCTATAATAGCTGGTATGTCCTAATGTAGTGCACAGCTGCTTTATTGAATTTGGTGTGGGCAAGTTTACGATGACTGCGATCTTCGCAGGGTCAACCATCAAACCCTATTTACAACAATGTGTCCCAGTAGAATCCCATAGGGAACACAGAAAACACAATTCTTCAAGTTCAATGTAACGTCCCCTTCTCCTTATTACATGCAGGGAAGGAAAAATTAACAATGCATCGGGCTTTTGGCAGACTTAGCCCCAATTCCTTTCATCTCATAAAATTCATAACAATTAAAAGCTTCTCCATACATATGCAACTTCAATAAAACACAACGGAATTGAACATAACATACACACAATTACTTCATGCGTTCAACATACCCCTATCAATCATACATGTAACAGTCATTAATTATCATATTGCATAAAACATGATGCCTTCATTTCCTTAACATGAATAATTAATCCTTTATATTGAGTGCATTGCAGAACACAGACTGTATATAAATTAAATCACAAGAATACTTATCTTGAATGTAAATGTCCAACGACTAGCTACATGAGAGCAACGTTCCACCCAACCATAGATCTCTGTCCAGCCTGTATTCTTCCAGCTGAGACATCACCCCTGAGCTGCACTGTGTATCCACTAAGGAGGAACTAGATGGCTCACTCACAGTCAGGATTTCACTCAGACAACCATGCTAAGCCAACACATAGTTGGGTTTTTCAAGCATGCAATGGGAAATGGAGGAGGATGCTAGTCCACTGAGCTCAATCCCAGAGCCACATACCCTTCCAGCTAGACTCAACAATCCCATCCTCTATTCATACATCCACAATCGGATTTCTCACAACTCTGTCACAAGTAACCCCAATCCGTCACTGATTTTCTGGGCAATTAAAACTGGGTTTTCCCATGGATTTTGGGGTAGCTATTGCTCCCAAATTCACCCCAAGGTTCCTACCAATGGATCTCCCATTGGATTTCACTGTCCAATACCAAATCGGGACGTTTTTGGCTTCACAAAACGTGGGTTCTCTCACAGTCATGATTTCTGGTTTTCTCATTGCTGGGAGCTCGTTTTTGGATCGAGAGTGAAGCTGGCCTCCTCCACCATGGGATAGGGATGAGAATTAAGCCCCCTCTCACGAGGTTGAGTGACTTCTTGTACAAGAAAACAAAACCCATACCTACCCATACAAATTTCAGGGCTGCCCATGCTCCATCAAAGTCATTGACTTAATTCTTCAACCACTCTCTTACAACAGGAATAAATGTCCTCTAGGGAAGTCAAAGGGTTCTCATAATGACATATGGCAGCCTAGGGTTTAGTCCCATAGCCCCCTCACCACTCCCTAGTGGATACACGTGGCCCCTTCTCATTCGTTTCCTCCATAGCCAGTCTTGGAATCTTATATTGCATGATGTTTATTTACATCCTATTACAATTTCCATGGCTTAAGAGCACATGGTATCAAAATATCAATGCTTGCCTTTTTAAATCAAAATTCAGGATTTCACTAGCGGGACCTTGGCCTTCAGCTCCACGCTAGGGAAACATACATCACATGTACACATTATTTACATTAAGGCTAATATATCCTAAGGGTCGAATTGGGGGTATTACATTCAAGGAGATCTGATGCTTTCTACACTTTTCCTACATCATTCTCAGGTTCGTTCAATGGTTCTTCAGCAATCCGAACACAGTCCAGTCATCAAAATAAGCTTCTTAAAAATTATGCATGAAATCTTTGAATGCTGCGATGAAAACTATGGAAAAGATGGCAGGCGGGTTCTTCAAACCAAATGGCATGACTGTGTATTGGAACGACCCCCATTCTGTAGCAAAACTAGTTTTTTGTCTATCTGCTGGATCAATTCTTGCTTTGATGATATCCAGAAAATCCATCAGTGAAAGATTATGCCTCATTTCCTTCAACGTTATCAAGTACCTCATCAGTGAAAGGGTAGGGAATGGGTCATGCATCGAAGCATCATTCAGTTTTCTGAGATCCACATAGATTCTGATCTCACCCTTTGTTTTCTTATCCTGGATAACCTTCGAGCTTATCCACTCAGATTCCTCAATGGTCTCAATGATCCCTGCATCAAGCATCTTGTCTAGTTCCTTTCCGTCTCTTTCCTTGTATCGTGGATTCAGTCGATATGGTATTTGCTTAATAGGCTTTGCGCCAGGCTTAAGAGGTATCTTCATCACCCGTAAGTCCCCAAAAATGCCCTTCATCTCTATAAAATTTGTTAGGAATAACTCCTGATATTCATGTAATGTATCTGCAATCTCCACAACCGTCTTATCATCCCAATAGTCTCCAATAGACGCAAACTTCGGCTCTTCGCTGGTGCCAATGTTCACTTTATTTATTTTTACAGGTCGACTCATGTCCGAGATTTCCAACGGAGGTCCCTCCACATCACGCGCTCCCTCTGACTCAGGTATGTTTATGTTGCACAAATCCTCCTCATCAGTTTCTTCTTTTCCTTCAACCTCTTCAACTAGGTTATAACATTCCATGGCATGCTCTACCTATTCCTTCCATTATGGCTGTAGCCTTGCAGGTACATTGTTAGCTCCAAAGAATTCCTCTAATGTCATATTTCTCTATGTGCAGTCTATTATGAATATTATTTCCTTAATAGTATGCAATGCTTCATTTATGGTCGGGATCTCATCTTCAGAACTGAAGTACATCTGGCAGTTCGCAGTCAGCATGGCCCAATCTATGGTTCCTCTGGGCAACTCCAGGTCTAGGTACCATTTATTCAGAATTTCTTCCTTCAACGTGTGCATAAATAGATGCAGCCATTCTGTTTGTGGCCTCTCCTCCCATGCTTGTGAATAGATTTCAATATGTTCTCTTGGATCTGTCTATCCAATATATTTTTCAAAGGGAAGTGTAACCTTGTCAGCAAACCTGATGTACATCTTGATTATGCACTGATCCCATGTGGTCAATGTCTGCTTATGCATAGCTCACCATTTGGCTGGTGTCTTGTGCAGTGCCATATCTAGTTCTTCTAAGTGATGGTCATATGAAATTGCTATAGTATATTCCTTGATAAATCAATAAACATTAGATAAACCATCATATGTGGGAATTGGGCTTACATCCTTTCCAATCCAACGCGGTGTTTTTGTAACTTGAGCGCACCTTCTTGCTGATACTTCATGCATACGACTTTGCCAATTCTCCAATCCTACATCCAAGTCTGATATGCAAGAGTTGTCGCATCTCCAGTTGAGTGTACCATCCATAGTCAAATTAATACAGTCTTCCTGGTTCGCAGTCATCTTGTAAAGGCAGTCCAAATCTTGAGCTCTAGATTCTTCCTGAATCAGCTTGCTATATCTCTCTCCGTCTGTAGGGTCCAGTGGTGTGATGACCCTGAGATGCTTTCCTTCAAAGATCATCTTCTTCGTTTTCAAATTTATAATAGCGAGGTTGTCCATAGCCTAGTCAATCCCCAGTAGCGCGGGATAAGGTTGACTATCGTTGACAATCTCGATCACCTCAAAGTTTACATGACTTTGCACTCCATCAATGTCAACAAGAACGTTGGATAACCTTCCGAAGGGTATTACTTTCTCCTGGTTGGCCATTCTCAACTGGATAGGTGACCATAGCAGCTTTGGTCTTCCCATATGTTTCCATGTCTGTTTGGTTAAGACATTTACTTCAAATACTTACCTCTGAATCCCTTGAAAAATTCTCGTCCTGCTGCACTGTAGGACTTTAGCATGTCCACAACGAACTCCGTCACAAAGATTTGTAGTGTACTGTCAACCCAGAAGTAAACTGCACGTACAAATGGACTATCTAATGCTTTGAGCCTTTCGATAAGCTCTAGTGTAAAATCCTTCCGTACGTCTCGCGGGATACAGTTTCTTCGTTCGACGATCCTTGACAACCACTCATGAAGCTCATTTCCAAAAGATGCTCAAAATATCTCGTGAACATTTTTCCAAAAGTATTTGTTCAACCACTGAATGTCAGAAAGATGTGTGTGTATGTTTTATTTCCTTGCGAAGTCTCTCTCTATCTTGTCACACCAAGCCCATATTTCTTTCTTGTCTGGATACCAAAAGTTGACACCCAACTCAACTTCTTCTACTTCGCACATTACGAATTCAAATCATCACGGATTCTTAGTGTGGCAATAGAACCATTTGTTGGCTTAAATACTGATCTAGAGGTTTTCCAATATAGACCCAGGTTCTTCGCAGTTTCACTTAACCAACAAAACCCCTTTTCACGGCCATTTTGGCAACAACCTGTGAACAGGATGAGGTCTCACCCGAGGCAAATCTATGGAGGTGCTACAGAATCAAGTTTCCATAGCGATGTGATGAGTTCTTTGGATGGATTATTGAATAGCGCGCTAACAAGCTCGTGCTGTAGACTGAAGACTGTGCGATGATAGACTGCGTCGCGGTCCTCGCTTCTACAAGCTGAGGTACTTGCACAGCCAGTGCATCTATGGACTGCACGGTTCGGTAGAGTTCACTTGACAGGAAAATGCAACTGACTTATACGCTTCCTTCATAGACTTAACCAATATTGGCGATTACACTTTAGTACTTATTCATTTAGGTACTTTAGGTAATCGTATGACTTATGCAATGGAACAAAATACACACTCTGCACACACCCAGTATTGTGCTTCAAGGAAATCGCACGACGCAAACTCTCCAACTTAACTGCTTATCCAAATGACATGCATTTATTAACTCAAAAATACTATGCATTCAACATTCATCCATTCATGTACTACTTAACATATTATTCCCATCTCATTGCTATGGCGAATACATACAAAAGCATTAACATATCATCTGATAAATGAGAATTCAAGCACAAACTGTAAGCAAATAAGCAATTGCAAACACATAATCAATCACACTACACATGATTTAATGTGGTTCACCCCCCGAATGGAGGATACGTCCACAAGAACTATTGTTGTATTAGTCTTTGGAAAGGGTACAACAATTCTTGTCTGGGCACTCAACTGCAAACCCTCTTCGCTCTCTCAGCAGGCCTCTGCACACACAGCTTGCAGAGCCTTTGCAAAATTGTCTCTTACAAAATATTTCTCAATAACAATTAACAAAATGAAGAGTAACAACAACCCAACAACCCTTTCCCATACAAAATCTGTCTTATTTATAGATCATGCCCGTAGGTCATGTATTTACAATTCGAAGGCACAAACTCTTAGGTTTACAAAACTGTCACAGTTTCCCCAAAACTAGACTTATGGATTCTGTTATTGGATCTTCCATCGTGGCTATCATCAACGCATGCTTCATGTCACTATCAGCCTTCCTGTCGCATGCCTGCCAATAGGTCGCTTTCACCGAGCCGTTCTTCCTCTAACGGTCTCGTGCGACTGGTTCAGGTAGTGGTTCTATGCATGTGCAACCAGTTGCTTTCTTTTACTTTTATCCTCCCCGCCACTTGGTACTCATGGACCATCTTTGCCAAAAATAGACCACCGATGGTCTAAACGGAATATGTGTCGTCTTCTGTCCAACGCTCTTCTTTGCCAGATCTTGGTAGACTGGAAACATCGTAGCACTGTCTCCTTGCAGCACTGAACTTCGCAGCTCTTTCGATGCTGCGTTGCATGCAACTTCGTAGCATACCAAAAACTTATACGAACAATCATTCAACTGAACTGAGCTTCGCTCTGCAGTTCCGAAATCTGTTTTGCTCAAAATGCCCCACTTGGGCCAGGCCCAACATTTGTCAACAATCACATGATTGGTTTTTGGGTCTTGCTTCTCCCTGGTTGTCTTAGGATGAATATTCTTGGAGGCTCTTCTTGAAGAGGATCCAAAAATTCTTGTGAGGTGTAGAACACATGCATCCAATGAAGCTCTTACTTCTTTTAGGAATTCTTTGGAAGTAGGTTGATCTTTGTCTGTGGAACATGCAACTTTTCCATCTGTATGGTTATAAGAAGAACCATAGTCTCTTCTTCCAACTATGATCTCATGGGAGATACTTGAGGAAGGTACTTGGAAATTCTCTTCCTGATAGTGTCTGCAATATTCTTCATATTGGTCATCATAATTATCATACTCTTCATAAAAATAATCTTCTTCCTCATACAACTCAAAGTCTAAATCTTCCATGACATGGAAGTAATTCCGCAACTAAAACTGGAAGATAGTGCTAAGCTACTTTTCCACTGAGAGTTACTTTCCATAGGCGGAGCCAAGGAAAGTGCTCTGATACCACTATAATATCCTAGCCAAGAATTGGCCAGAATACTAACTCCAACTGTCAAAATTATCAGAGCTTTTTTTACTAGTCAAATTTTAGATAATTTTATGTATGGTGAGGTGTACAGGGGAATTGATAAAGTATGGTAGGGGTGAATTTAGGTTATGGAATTTACATGGGAGAATGTGCAGCAACAATTTAGACAGAAGGAAAAAGTTTAGGATACTTTGTACAAAGCACAGAGACCATTTATGCTTCGAACATGGGCATCGTTGAAGTCTACAACAAGGCTTCCTCGGTACATCTGCATATACAAACTAGATCATGGAGTTGGGAAGGATTAATAAGCTGATATTTTTTTTCATGGAGGTACCACTGTAATGTACCAACTTATACAAGTGATACAAAAATGCTAGGCTTCTCAAATTTGATCAAAACAATGGCTAAGTAAGCTAGAATTGCTGGAGATGGGAAAGTACAAAGGCTATGGATGGGTGGAAGGTTATGATATGATTTTATACCTATGAAAAAAATACTGAGACCATTTATGTTTCAATAACAGCCCGGATGAACTCTACTCCAATGCTCCTGGGTTCTTAACATATGCAGACTAGTATGGGTGAGGTATTTAACTGGAGACTGGAAATGTTTTTTTTTTAGATTACAGAGATTAAATATCATTTAATAAAATTCATTCAATAGTAATACATAATTTCATAAAGTTTCAAAGAGATCTGAGCAAGTATTATAGCATAACTAGTAAAATGACAATTCAGGACATCTCCACTAGCTCAACTTTTGGACTCCCAAACAGTGTTCAAATGCAATCGGATTTCTGAAACAGAGGTTGTATCATGTCATGTGATATATTAGATAACTCCAGGAATAGTAATGAATTCATTTTTACTTTTACTCATTGAATTATGAATCGTTCATTGAAATCTAGTCAAATTCTAGCTAAATCTAGAAGGGGTGCATAAACTAGAGAAGAAATCCGAGTTCTGTAATTTGTATTGAAGTGAATGCTATATGAAAATTTAATAATCTGTTATTACATAATAAATAGGCCAATATTCATCTCAAAAGAGATATGAGTGTCTCTCCTCTTGCAACTAGGAAACTAGTTGTAGAATAGAATAGAGAAGAAGGATTCAATCTCTGACTTTGGTGAAGACGATTCTGAACTTCCAATTTGACCTGGTCAACTTTAGTACCTTCAAATACAATCATTTATAGTGGTTGGATGCCATCATCCTCTCACAGAAAGCTGGGGCACATCTCCCATGCTTGACTAGGGGAACACCTCGCAAGGCTTGGATGCACAAGTGCATTCATAAAATTTCTCACACTAGCAAAATATGTGAAATGGAGTTGGAATACTTCTTTTATAGAATTCATGTTGACCTATTGAGAAATTTACTTGGCTTACTGACTTGTGAGAATAGGTCACCCATGAGTGGACATGCTTTCCATGATTTGCTTTGCTTTGCTTTTCTTTGGTTTTCCTTCTTTTTGCTCTTTTTCTGACTTTCCTTCTTTTCTGAACTTTCCTGCTTTTCATACTTTCCTGCTTTCTAGTTTTATGCTGCTTTTCCTGAAATATTCCTACTTTCTCATTTTTGGCATCATTTTTGGACTCTAGTGCTTACTTGACTTCTACTCCAAGTAATTCCTCCAACCTTATCCACTAATTCGAATTGGTGGAACAATTTCTCCATTTATTCAGCATAACAAATAAAAATATTAATTGCACCAATAATATGAAATGCTCCATAATTGCTTATTCCAAGTAGGTAGCAAACTATGGATAAATTTAAATGCACACTCCTAATTAATTAATTGCCTCATCTTAACCCCTCATTAATTAATTAATTCAATTTGTCACTAGGATCCATGGGGTTCGATCTTCTTCATGGTGTTGACAAAATGGGAACATGACATTAGCGATAAATAATGCTATGTCGGCTTTCAACTTAGGCCAGAAAAAGTGTTTCTTTACTGTTGATATCATCTGTTGATATCCTTGATGTCCTGAGTAGGGTTTCTGATGGAAATATGTTAGAATGTTAGGTCTAATGTCTCCACTATCTGGGACATAAAGTCTCTCCTTCGACCATAACAATATCGACTCGTCTATCTTATATTCCTTTTGTTGTCAGAATAACCTATCCTCCTGAATCTTTTTAAGTATATAGACATAGAATCGGTCATTCCTACATGTCATCCTAATCCTATCGTGCAAGTTGGAGTCGGTCTGACTTAATGTTACCTCATATAACATATGAGCTTGTCAACTTAATGCATCGGCGATCTTATTCTCTTTTCCTTTTATGTGTTTTAATCCGAAGTTGTACTCACTAAGGAAAGCTAACCACCTATCCTGCCTAGCATTTAGGTCAGGTTGGTCAAATAAGTACTTCAAACTCATGTTGTTCGTCTTCAATAGGAATTTATTTCCCATAAGTTAATTCCTCCACATATTCAAGGCATGGATGATGGCGGCTAGTTCAAGATCGTGCGTGGCATAGTTATGTTCGTGTTCCTTTAACTTTCTTGACTCGTAGCAGATGGTGAAGTCATTATGCATAAGGAATCCTCCGATTCCTTCTTTGCTTTCATTTGTGCAAACAACGAAGTCCCCATTGGGATAAACAATCCGTAAAATGGGTACACTAGTCAAAAGTTGTTTTAGTTTCTACAAGCTTTCTTCACACTTAGTAGTCCAAAGGAATTTGTTTTCCTTTTTTTGCAAGGAAATCATAGGACAAGCAATCCGAGAGAAGTTCTCAATGAACTTTTGGTAGTATCCTGCTAATCCTAAGAGTGATCTTATGCCAGTAACACAAGTAGGTGTAGGCCATTCCTCTATGGCTCTAATCTTTTTGGGGTCGACTGCTATTCCCTTCTCTAAAATGATGTGACCTAGGTACTGTATCTGTGGTTTGTATAAGTCACACTTGCTAAAATTAGTGTAAATTTGGTGTTCTCGTAACACTCATAACATGATGAGAAGATGTTCTTCATGTGCTTCCTTACTTTTGGAGTAAATCAGTATGTCATCGGTGAAGACTAGTACGAAATTGTTTAGGTATAGACTAAAGATGTTGTTCATCATGCACATAAAATTTTCCGGTGCATTTGTCAATCCGAGAGGAATTACCACAAACTCGTAATGGCCGTATCAATTTCGAAAAGAGGTCTTACTGATGTCTTCGTTAGGGATTCTTACTTGGTGATATCCAGATCGCAGGTCGATCTTCATTCCTACGACTTGATCAAACAAGTCATCAATCCTAGGGAGTGGGTAATGTTCTTGATGGTTAGTTTGTTGAGTTGATGGTAATAGATGCACATACGCATCATCCCATCCTTTTTAATGACAAAGAGTATCGGTTTTCCCCAACGAGACACACTCAGTAGAATGTATCCTTTTTCGATCAACTCTTGTAACTGCAGCTTGAGCTCGAATAACTTTGGTGCGCTCATGCAGTAAGGATCTTTAGAAGCTGGTACTGACCTGGGTGTTAGTTCTATGGAGAATTCTAGGTCTCGTTTAGTTGGTAGCCCTGGTGTTTCCTCAAGAAATACATCCTTGAATTGTACAAGAACTGGGAAATCTTCGATCTTTTGTTCCCTATCAGCTTCTACGGTTTGAATGTTAACTGTGCAAAGAGTTTACAACTCTTTCTTATGCACTTCTTTTCCTGTAAGGCAAATATTTGTCTGATGAAAACTTTCTTAGGTATGCCTTGGATCTTCTTTTGATTCCCTTGGCTATCCGTGCATAGTAGACTTGTTCAAACAATCGAGCATGGCATGGTGTCGTTCCAACCAGTCCATGCTGATAAGTACGTCATACGATCCTAGTGGTAAGATATTTAAATCTACCTTAGTTGGAAACCCATTCAAATCTATCTTGCAAACTTTATCTAGTTCAGAGACCTTCCATTTGGTACCAGTGGCTAGTTGTACCAGCCATGGTTTCTCGTGTTTCTCTTGGTTTAGATTACAAGTTTCGACTATTTTTGGGGAAACATAGTTTCGACATGCACCAAAAACGATTAAAACTGAAATAGTTGTGTTTGAAACCTTACCTTCAATCTCGATCATAGTGGCTTGGTGATTTGCTTATCATCCATCAAGTGCGGCATAGATTCTTGGTGTTCTTTCCATGTCCCCTACCATTGGTTTTTCTTGTATATTGTGAAAAACTCCGTCTGTCTTGTTGGGAAAATATCTGAAATAGTGGGGCCATTGGAATTTCCAAAAAGCAATGAGTGGCGAGGCAATTTTTTCTCCTTTGTTAAAAGCTGGTATGTTGGTATGCGGTGCAGGTACATTTGGTCGTGCATGAGGTTGGTTGAAATTTCTGTTGGGCGGGAAACTATTGTTTTATTTCCGGTATGGTGGTGGCCTAAAACTTGGTCTTCAGTTGTCTAAAAAAGTTTTGAATCTATCTCTCTTTCTGTTTATGTTTTCATTTCTTGGTTTTCCATGTTCATAACAGAGTCTAGCTTTGTGTAATGTCACATCTAGAGTCTTAGGCATGTTGAACTCAATTTTCTCTCAAAAATTGGGAGGAAGACATCCTAAGAATTGTTGTAGCTTGACCGTCTCATCTTTTATGTATGGTACATAATGTAAAAGATCCATAAATATGTTGATGAAGACTTCCATAGTTACGGAGCCCATTTTTAGTTCATGAAATTCTTTGATATTTTTGTCAAAGAAGCATTCTGACATGTACTTGTCTTGGAACAACTTGTTGAAAGTGCTCCATATGATATCTTTTACATTATTTTTCTTGGTATGTTTTAGGACTGTCCACCACCGGGCTGGGTTTCTGTTTAAGTTGTAAATGGCTAGCCATGCTTTCATGTCACTGGAATAATTGTGCACTCTGAAATACTTATTCATTCCTAACAGCCACTATTCAACTTTCTCCCCAGTATTCATTTCTCTTTCATAAGTTGGGGCTTTAATTTTCTGGAACTCTCCCTGCAAACTGTCTCCATTTTTCTGCCTTTTCTTGCAAGGGGAGGGTGATTTATCAGCACTGGAAGAGCTCTTATAGTACCCTTCCATGAAATCAAGTGTGTTTTTTTCATGTCCCTCCTCTTTAGGACTGTTGGACCTCTTTGTATGAAAATAGTTTTCTTTCGATCTGTTTTCTAAGTAGGTGGACTGTCCATGGGGTTTTACCCCTCTTAAGCTCGAAAGTAGAGATTCATTGATTGTTTGTTGTTCCTGTCTTGTTAAGATTCAATATGATTAGATAGAAAATATCAACATTACATTTCATTTCATGACAATAGCATATACAGGATCACTGAAAGAACAATAAGCACAACATAAACACAAGAGACATAGATTTATCCTGGGAAACCCTGATGGGGTAGAAAACCCACCAAAGCTTGCTCAATATAGATGATCAACAATATAGAGATATATATTCCAAACATGAACTCCTTCTCCTCCATAGCAGATCTCTCTCTCTCACCTATGCGCCATTCACAACTGAGTGAATAATGTGTCAGTGTGATAAATGAGGAACACACCTCCTCTATTTATACACTACTCTGACTTGTCTTTTACATTAACTAGGTCGGCCCCAACTTAACCACTTAACATAATGTTATAGGGCCAACCCCACTAGCGTGGTCTAATAACCCTTTAACCCACATGACTCATACAGAGCCGACCCCACTAGGAATGTCTAATAACGCAAGTTACCACACTCTCTACAGAGGAATAAAACATCTTCGGATATACAATAAGGTCTTCAAGGAGGAATGAAACATATCTGGAATAATAAAGTACAAATATAATATTCTTAGAAGTTACAATATCTCAACACTCCCCCTTAATGAGAAGGATATTATAACAACATCTGCATGAGCAAGTAGTCATCAACTACATGATACATGATACATCTATAAATCATTGGAAGCTTTCTTTATACATCTTGAGTAACTCAAGCAGTTACTGGAACATATTCAATACTGGAACATCAACATCTTTAGTACTGAATCTTCATCTTCTGCAACACTTGAAAAGCTACAGCAACATCAGCATCTGGATTCTCACGATCAACAGCATTGTCATCTCACAATCGAAAACATCATCATCAGGATCAACAAAATCGTCATCTAGATCATCACGATCAACAACATCATCATCTAGATCATAATGATCAATAACATCGTCATCTAGATCATCACAATCAACAACATCGTCATCTAGATCATCACGATCAACAACATCGTCATCTAGATCATCAGGATCAACATCATCATCATCGAGATCATCCCGATCAACAACATCGTCATCTAGATCATCACGATCAACATCATCGTCATCTAGATCATCACGATCAATAGTATCATAGTAGCATACCCTACAACACACATGATCCTTTTAAGACACCATAGCATGTCTAGGGACGATGCAGTCCACTCGTCAACTTAGACAAAGTCCAAGGACCCTTTTTCGAAGACATATGTCTACGGATCAATTTAGGGACCGAAGTTTGGGGATGATACAATCCCCTCTCATCCACTAGGGACCACTTCTTGGAGACATCTGTCTATGGATCAATTCAGGGACCGATGTCTGGGGATGATACAATCCCCATCACATACATTTTGAGCTAGTGGTTCTAGGATGATTCAATCCCCATCATGTACATTTTGAACTAGTGGTTCTGGAATGATGCAATCCCCATCACATACATTTTGAAATAGTGATTTCGAGATGATGCAATCCCCATCATGTGCATTTTGAACTAGTGGTTATGGGATGATGCAATCCCCATCACGTACATTTTGAACTAGTGGTTCCGGGTTGATGCAATCCCCATCATGTACATTTTGAACTAGTGGTTCTGGGATGATGCAATCCCCATCACGTACATTTTGAACTTGTGTGTTAACATTGAAATTGACCCCCAAGGCTGAAAGAGGGTAATTCTGGGTAACTACTAACCAATCTTTGGCCTGTGCTACTGAACCAACATAGACAGAGAGGGATCTCTCTAAAGTCTCATGAAAAGAATGGAATAATCAAGATTGTCAATAATGAAAAAGAAACACCAGCATTCATGGCCAAGATATTCAATTACAACAATTATACAGAAGATCAGTTTTCTATTTGGAAACAAAATGATTCCAGCACTGTTCGGTTGAAAACATATGAATTTCATTTGGGCAATGGAGTCACATTTAACAAAATCTGAAACATCATTCACAAAGATTTTGCAAACACATTTACAAGGGCAAGGTAGCAAGCAACTAGTAGTCAAAGAGATTTAATTTGTGGAACAGAAGAGAAAAGAAACAGTCCATCAATGTAAGGCATACCAAAATGAATCCTACATCAACTTTAGTAGAATATGTTGGTGAAATGCTTGGAAAAGACTAAGCGGAGCATAACTTCTATGAATTCCACTTAATCATTACCCTAATCCAAGCATGAAAGAAATGACACAAAATGGGATAATGAAGAGAGAAGCACAATTTCACATGGGAAGAGAGAAAATACAAACTACCAGACCAATTACATAGGAATCCCTGTCAAAACGCAGGCTTCGGCTCTGCAAACTTTATTAAAACAGCTCAAAAATGTCTTACAAACTAATCCTCAAAATACCAAAAGCTTTCAAATAAGATTTTCAACCCTTGTGCCTTCGATTACAAACATATTTATAGATGTCTTTGAGCTCTAGGATCAACTCCTCTAAACCAAAAATGTTTACAACAGAATGACATCTCATCAAAATTTGTTTGTCATAACTGCTTTGAAACAGAAACGAGTAGAGCTGGCCTAACTATTTCTTAAAATTGTTGGTATTATCACTGAATGATATTAACCTTACAGTAAAAACAAACATATTAAAGACAAAAGTTCCAGCTGGCTATCCATTTAGCTGCCTCAAAGAATATTACAAATTATATCAAATATTAAAAATGTCTTATGTGTCTTCGGACCTTTCAAACAATGTTTGACAACTCATAAAAATTAGACAGTTACTGTAGCTAGCGGAGCATATATCTCATATTTGCATATCCATTTACAGTAGCCCAGTGCTCAGTTGAAGGGAGATCGTAATCTGTCATCTCTTTCACCATCACCCAGATTTCAATATGGTCAGAATAGGAGGCTGGCGGAAGCCTCTCTCCAATGGAAATCAATCTGTTCAGGCCTTCAAAGTCGTCTTCGATCTTTTCCATTAAATTTTTACATATGAGCAGTTGTTCCATATGTTTGAACTTCGAGTGATCCATTCTTATAGCCCAGATCTTCTTTTTGTAAGCGGTTTTGGAGATTAGCTCTAGATTATTATCCCAAAAGGACGGCAATCCCATTTCATTTAAATTACCAAATGAACTTCTAAAGTCAGCTACCTTCCTTCTCATATCTTCTACTTTGGCCTCCACACTCTCCACCTGAGCATACTTTCCCAAAACTCTCTGAGCTGTAGCGATTGTCACGATCTGGTTCCCAATGTTTAACCTGATCCTTTCTTCTTCTGACAAATCATTTAAAAAGGCCACAGCACTTAATGTTGTTTCTTTGGGTTTTTGGGCTAAAGTTTCTCTCGCGGCTACACATCCTGACAAAGCATCATTGATTGTCTTCTCCTTTACTCTTATGAACTCCAAGTATGGCCAAAAACTTTCAGCCTCTTTAAATATCCTATCCCACACCAAATGTCTACACCCTTGCATAGCAACCTGTCCTGCAACTTGGGGAGTGAGTTTTTTATTCTGCTCAATCGATTCCCTCTGCTTTTCCCGGAGGCCATTTATCTCCTCCTCCTACTTCTTATTTTCTTCTTCTAGTTTCCGCACTCTTTCCCTTAGCTCCCTGATATCACTTCCTTTCAGGCTGACATGTGACATAGCCTGTGCCAGATCATTGGTATTGTCTTCATCACCACCTTGACTCACATTTGTAGGCCGCATGTCCAGACTGGACAAGTTACTTCTTAGATCTTCAAGTTGCTTTTCCAGGCTTGTTTTCTCCTTTTTCCAATTATCTTTTTCTCCAGCAAGCTTCAGTATTTCCACTTTACAATCATCCAATTCCTTCGATAAAGCCTCCCTTCATATTTCAAATTGTGTTTCCTTGGGGGCCTGGATCAGCTTGATGTTAGGGACTTTTTCCTTTTTCTGCAGGTTTGAAATTAGCTTTTCTTTATCATCTAGCAGCTGCTTCATGGCTTTTCCTCCCCCGTCAACTCCAACAAGTTCAATTTGTAACCTTTTTATAAGTTGTTGAAGGGCTCGGTTTTCACTCTTTTCATGTTTTAGCTGATTCTCTAATTTCCCTATAGTAACTTCCAAGTTATCACCTCTCAATGCTGCTTTTACAAGATCAACATGGATAAGATCGCCAATCTGTTGGTGAAAATAGATCTTGTCGGGTACTGGTATCGTATCCCATCTGAGCTTCATCTCTGTTACCTCAGCTTCTGTCAATACTGCTATATTCAAAGTGTTATACTTCTCATCTCTACTGGTTACTAAGGAAGTCTTAGTTTTGGACAAATTACTGGCTCTCGGCATTAGGTCAAAAAGCTTCTGGGCTGAGGCCTGTCTATTCTGTATATATTGCTCGCACATATCAGCTTTAGACCGGAATCTACTACTGCTCTCACCTTCTTTAACATCCTGAAACTTGTATTCTCTTATTTGAACTTCATAGGCTGGAGACCCGTCATTATCTTCTTTCTCATTATCCATCCAGACAGTCAAATCTTCCTAGGGTATCCCACCAACCAATTCTTCATCAGTGAGGGAAATAAATGACTCAACCTGAGTATTTTCATCAAACACCTCAACTTGTGTTATTATACTAGGTCGTTTGTTGTCACCCCACATTTCAGTATCCATATCCTGAATTTCCTCCATATCTCTCTTCCGGCCCACTTCTCCAGTGTCTAACACCTATTCGATATTCATTACAGCATCAGACATTACAGGGTTTCTTTCCTGCAAACTTGGTACTTCTTCTACTTCGGGCTCCCATTGTAGCAGGTTCCATCCCCTGAGTGCCCTTTCTGTCTCCTTGTGTTCTAAAGCCCTTAGGTTACACTTCTTCCTTCTCCTAGAAATAATATGTACGGGGTCGTATTCAACAACTACGTCTTTTTTAAACCCTAGAAGTCTCATCAATTCCTCTATCTCCGGTAAAGCTTCCTTACTCTTCACAATGAAAGGGCCTACCTTCCAAGGGTATTTTATATCCGTGCCCCTTTTAAACTGCAGGAACAGTGCCTCTTCCAAGCTCAGTTTCTGCCTGATAAATTCCAGGGCAAAGATTCTTAATGTCATAAAGGAAGGAAAAACATAGGGTTCCTTCACAAAACCATACAGCCTGATGATTGTAGCATCTTTCAAAAGGAACTAATCTCTGACGGCCACTTCATCTTTTAATTGCATCATTGAATTCATCTCGGGTAGTACTCTTGGTAGTCCCTCCCCAAAAATGACTTTATACATAGGGGGTAAAACACAGTTGAAATAATCAAAAACATTGTCCAACAAAGCATTTGTCTCAAGCAAAGGGCAAAAATGCGGGCTTTTTGCGTTACTATACAAGATCATCTTCATAAGCTGCGTCTGGTATCTGAAAAATATAGTATTCGAGAATTTTCCCAACTGTACATGCATTTTTTCTGCTAAAAATTCATCAAACTTAAGAGGTGGGATGAGTCCAATGTCAGACCTTGCTAAACAAATACTAATGTAGACTCAGCCGGACCTCCGTTACCCATTGGTCAGTATCTAAACCTAAGAATTGAGCCAGCAGTGAGAAGACCAACTAGGAAACGCCATCAAAAAGGTTGATGTCCAAGGGGTATGGATTTTCTGTAACTTCAGACTGTGGTTTCAGACATGTGGCTAGGAAAGTTCGACGGGTTTCCGAGGTGATTTGACGGAATAGGGCAACCACAGACTCTTCTGAAAATATTTCCGACTCCTGGTACTACGACTCGGGGACAAAAAATGAATTCTTTATAACCGACGCATCTAAAACACAGACAACTTTAGACTTGGAGGCATCCATGATTATCCTTGTGGATTCGGAGTAATTCATGGAGCACCATGTTACAAACTCGAGGAAAGAGGGTACTTGGTCTAGGAAAAAGAAAATAAAAGATGACCTAAAGACCCCGTTTATGTCCAAACCCTGTTCATGCAGAGCATCTAACTTTGTTTTAATTTCAGGGACAGAGAGCCGAATGCATGGGTCAAACACATCCACGACCCTATCTTCCAGGGCCACCCTAGCTTTATGGCTGGTAGAAGCCTGTTCCTCTCCCATATTATGACTAAAGATTCAACTTTTAAGAGAAAATGACGGTTATAAGGCCCTACTTGTCGGTTTTGAAGCTCTGAGCAGGCTACTTGATGTTCTGTTTCCTTCACAGTCTACCACACGCCGATGGACCACCTATATTCAACAATCTTCGAGAACAAATGTCAACCCTTGCGGTTGTTTCTTATATATATAACCGTGCTAACATAACTCTTGCCCTTCTTCACATGCTCTCCTTTAATCTCCACCATCGGTTTTCTCACATGTCTATTCACTACCGTCAGATCGACTGCTTCTTTATCCCATGATTTGACAGCCGACTCTTCTTTACCGTCGGATCTGATTTAACTTTCCATCTACGCTATTCATCTTGTCCACATTTCTCCATAAGGTGGCCTCGCATGTACCCAAGTGGTCCCTACTACGATATTCTTCCTCTATGCAACGGTGATGCTGACATCTGGCAGGCGGGAAAGTTTCATCGCATTTACTATTTCTCTATCCAGCACGCTACTTCTTCATGCAATCAGCTACGAGAGCCATTGATGTACCTCCCTTTCGCCGTCCGAGCCATGGATCTTTCCACATGCTCACACCATTGCATGCGCCTGATCTTGTATATGGCCTTTTGTCATTTCTCCTTGAGACATCATTTGCTGCTGACACCTGGTCAGTGGGAAAGTCTCATTGCATCCGCCCTTTTCCTATCCTCCTTGCAACTTGGTTGTGCGGTATTCCATATAGGGCCATGGATCTGATCCTCGTTCCTATCTATGGCATAGATCGGTGTGATGTTTAATCTCCCATTATTTGACTAGTAGATTATAGGTTATAAAGGGTGATTCTCGCCTATTAATACCCACACTTCAACATTTTCCCATCTTTTGTACATTTGGTTCTTCTTAGATCCCTTAGCCTTTCCCATTAGAAACTAGCTCTAGAGCATGGAGTATATCTCGGGTTCTCTACCAGGTACATTTTGACCCTCCATCCCTTCCATTCAACTGTATATTGTAGAAAAATATATGGGTGTTAACATAGTGGTTCTGGGATGATGCAATCCCCTCGTCCACTGAGGACCACTTCTCGAAGACAACAGTCTACGCATCTATTCAGGGACCAACTATCTAAGGATGATACAATCCCTCAACTAAGGACCATTTCTTGAAGACAACAGTCTACGTGTCTATTCAACGACCAACCATACAGGGATGATACAATCCCTCCTCGTCCACTAAGGACCATGCATCGACCTCATCGTCGTAACTGGAAACCTCATCATCGACCTCATCGTCGGAACAAGTCACTTCATCATCAATACATGTATCCTCATCATCAATACAAGTATCCACATCATCAATACAAGTATTAGCGTCATCGATACAAGTATCCACATCATCAATACAAGTATCCTCGTCATTGATACAAGTATCCTCATCATCGATACAAGTATCCTCATCATCGATACAAGTATCCTCATCATCGATACAGTATCCTCATCATTGATACTATATCCTCATCATTGACCTTTTTGTCAATATAGGCAATCTCATTATCGATATAGGTATCCACATCGATACCAGTATCCAAATATCATCATCGACCACATAACTCCCCCTTTCGAGGAGGGTCCTTCTGAACTACACTAAGCTTGTCTCAGAAATACTCAAACTCTTCTCGAGACAGAGGTTTGGTCAATACATTACCAACTTGTTCGTCAGTGCTCACATACTCGAGCTTGATAGCTCCTTTCAGCACCATATCCCGTATATAGAAACACTGGATTCTCTATCATCTTGATACACCTCTGTTTGTCACATAGGAACACAGTGGAGTTCATCTCTAAGTCAAACAATCTTGATAACAACTTACGAAACCATACCGCTTCACAACTAGTAGACCGCTTTAGTTGTGTTGAGAGCCACACTAGACTGCTTCCTGCTAAAACATAAGATCATGGTAGATCCCAAACAATAACATCCACCCGATGTACTTTTCCAGTCTGATACACTTCCTTCCCAATCAGCATCTGTGTAGCCATACAATCTGAAGTCGTGATCTCCAAGACAACATAGACCAAAGTCTATCATATCCTTTAGGTACCTTATCACATGCTTTGCAGCTACCAGATGAACATGTCTAGATTCCACGAGATACTGAATCAAGGTGTTCACAACAAATCATATATCTGGCCTAGTATTCATTAGATACATCAATGATCTAATAATCTATTTGCACAGAGTCACATCCACTAACTCCGATGAGTCATCAGCTAACAGCTTCAAGTCGGAACCCATGCGAGTGGGCATGGTTGTACATTCCAACATATAAAATCTTATCAATATTTCCATAGGATACTTTCCCTGTCTGAGAAAGTTTCCTTCTAAGCCTTGCCATACACCCAAACCTAGGAAGTAATGCATTAATCTGAGATCTTTCATCTCTAATTTTGTAGCTAGCTTCTTCTTGCTTTCCATGATCTGTTTCTCATTCCCTATCAGAAACAGATCATCCACATACAATAATAGTATCATCCATAATCTTAAGGTAAAGGTTAGGATCAACTTTACTTTTGGTAAATCCCAAGCTTGTCAAGAAACTGTCAATTATTCCTCTGTGACTGAACATCATTCACACTTTGCATTGAGTGATCTTTTACATATCTATCCGTGTCATCTCTCGTCAGATGGGTATACTAATATGAGCCTCAAGATCATTCAAACTCTGTGGTGAGTTCATTCTTGCATCCATCTGAGAGAAGAATGTCATCTATATATAGACACCATCTTCAACCTTGTAGCAAAGGTTGAAATCCACATCACCCATTAATCTCATCAAATGACTATCGATCCTGGGTACCTGTACAGAGCTTTCTTTAATTGAATCCTGGGAGTTTTCTCGATTCGTACTTCTTCTTTAAGTACACCATTAAGAGAATAGTCTTATCTAGCCACTTGGAGCAAACATCTCGTCATGATCCTCTTTCTCTTTCTAAGAGAATCTTCTAGCCATGAGCCTTCTGTAGTATGTTTGATTTGTAAATCTTCTTGTTGAACATCCATCACTTGTTCATCATTCTTCATGATTTTTCCTACAAATCAAAGTTAATTGCATGATTAGTAATATTTCATAATCATCAAATCATGTTGACATTTCAATGATTACCTATTATGCACACTGATATGATTCACATGGTTATGCAACTATCTTGACCAATACTTTGGCACAACACTTTTCCATATCCTGTATGCATACAATGGTTATCTAGATGCCTTCCATCTCTACCAAAACATACTATCGAGAGCGTGCATAGCTCTCAGCATGCCAACAAAGAGGTTTCAATCTAGACAAGCAATAATGGAGTGTTTGTCTAACTTACCCATCATATGCATATTAGTAGTATATTGTTGAATTCTATATGAATGCTTACACTATGCATGATATATTCTAGGAATACAAATATGAATACAACTATTACAAGCAATATCATTTACTATTTCAGAGACTCAAATACTTATCTTTTATATTTGTGTGGTTGCCTCCCGCTTGATCTCTATATGTTTTGAACTTCTATTCATTCTGTACCACTATGCATGCTTAAGTGTGAACTAGTGTCATCCTCATGATCTCATACATAAACATACATTCATTAGTATAATCTCAATACTATCAAAACATTATAATTCTAAATAAACTTAAGTATGTATTGTCATGATCATTTCATACATAGGTATACTTACCTAAGATCCTAACAAAGTATGATTCTAACTTGATATAGGAAAACATACTTGGATTATCAAGCTTGGTTATGTCTTAACATACCCAAATGATATCTTCTTTGTTCTCTTCAATGATTTAGAGACCTTGTGCTAGAACTTGCATATCTCATAAGTTAAGCATAGTAGAACAAAGTCATACATACCTTGTAAGTAGATATTCTATATGGTCAAACATTATGGATGAGTCTTTGTCTTCATGTCATCATGGTCATAGAACTTGATTTGTCTGTCTTGATGTACCTGTATCTTGTTAGCAGACAACATCATCCTCATACAACACCACAGGTGCATTAGTACAATCATATAACCCTAATCAATGAATGTCTTCTATCATTCACATGCATTCATACTTTTACTAGGGTGATAAGACAATTCTAGGATAAATCAAGATTGTACTAACCTCAATAATATGAAGACAAACATATCATGAATAGATTTCAACACATACCTGTCGCAATTTCTTGTAGTCTTCTTATCTAAGGCCTTAGCCTCATCTCCCCCTGAAATTTGAACTTCTTCACTTATGTAGGTGTCCAATTCATTTTCTTCTAGGATTAACCCAATCCACTTTGACTTGCTGAGACTTGATCTGGAGCTGGATCAGGGTTTGTGAGAGAAACCCTAAAAATTCAAACTTTGAATTTCAAACTTATGAATGGATAGAAAGATGTGGCTTGCTGAGCTGAACAAGCTAGTATACTTCAATTTTGAAAACTGCAAAATTTGACCCCTCAAAATTGTCTTTGAAACTTCTGGATTCACTAGATAGGACCCTGAACTAGGGTTTGATAAATCCCACCCTTTTTCCCAACCAAAATGTTCGATCCAAAGCTCTAAGCTTTAATTTTTCTGAGGAGCTTCCAACCATGGTCATAGACTTAAAAAATTCCAACCTTCGCAGAAGCCCTACTTTTCCACCTTTCCGATCAAAATCTCGAACTAGGGTTTGATCAAGCCCATCCTTCTGCCCAACCAAAAAATTTGATCTTGGTCTCTAAATTTCAATTTTTATGAGTATCATTCAGCCGTGGTCTTTGATTCCAAGAATTTCAACTTTCTCTGAAACCCTAATTTCCCACAGTAGTGACGATTCAAGAATGAAGGTGCTCAAAATCCAAATTTGTTTTGATAGAAATATGTACCTGATTGTTTCTGGTGTAACTCCGAAATTATGAATCCACAGGGTCTGCAAATTCTTCCTATGGTAGCCTAACCTATCATCTTTCCAACCCCATAGTTCTAACCTCAATTGGATTCTCTGAGAGAGAGTTATGCCAAGTGTGGTAACGTGGCCTATTTATGGGATACAGCAGGAGAGAGAACTTGTATGGTGTGCCACGTGTCACTGGTTCAACTTCGGCCTCAGAAAAACTTACCTGAGAAACTACAATCTATTCTCTACCTGTCACTTTATAGGAAATTTTGTTTGGATCTTCCTGACCCAAGTTGTGACCTTTTTTCCTAGGTCACCTGTTTATGACTAAGATCTGGAAGAGGCAGAAACCCTATCTTGTACTGATCATAAATCACAAAGTACAATGAATTAGAGGTTGTACTTTGGAAATAAGGTACAGGGGGATGTTATCTATGACCTATAAAGGTTTCAGATCCCGAACCTTCACAAAAATGAATTTATAATGAAAGTTCCATGATGACTGGTTTTTTGTTTTGCTATATAAAACCCTAACCTTCAAATTATCGCAAGTGAAGCAAGTGTCGTAAGTGCCATACATTGCCTTCCTTCAAGTTAGCTCTGATACCATGTTAAGATTCAATATGCTTAGATAGAAAATATCAACATTACATTTCTTTTCACAACAATAGCATATACAGGATCACTGAAAGAACAACAAGCACAACATAAACACAAGAGACATAGACATATCCTGGGAAACCCTGATGGGGTAGAAAACCCACCAAAGCTTCCTCAATATAGATGATCAACAATATAAAGATGTATATCCCAAACATGAACTCCTTCTCCTCCATAGTAGATCTCTCTCTCTCACCTATGCTCCATTCACAAGTGAGTGAATAATGTGTGAGTGTGATAAATGAGGAACACACCTCCTCTATCTATACACTACTCCGACTTGTCTTTTACATTAAATAGGTCAACTCCAACTTAACCAATTAACATAATGTGACAGGGTTGACCCCACTAGGGTGGTCTAATAACCCTTTAACCCACATGACTCATATAGGGCCGACCCCCATTAGGGAAGTCTAATAACCCAAGTTACCACATTCCCTATGGAGGAATAAAACATCTCCGGATATACAATAAGGTCTTCATGGAGGAATTAAACATCTACGGAATAAGAAAGTACAAATATAATATTCTTAGAAGTTACAATATCTCAACATGTCTCTCATTCATGTTTTCATCTCTAAAACTCTGTAATTCTGCTTGCAAGCTCTGTATTGACTTCATTAAGTCTAAATTCAACTCCAGCATGAGTTCTTCTTCTCGGGGTGGGGAGTTCAGATTCCGATGTCTACTGTTGTTCTCTTCAGCATTCATAATTCAGATTGTATTTTTTACCTGAAAGGTTCAGTCAGTCAGAAAAATAAAATTCTTTTAGTTTGTAAAAATATCATAATTTATATTTCTGCAGTGGATTTTTTGCAGTGAGCCCAAAAGATCTCTTAGTGTTGTAACTGGGCTTTGATACCACTTGTAATGCCCTATAAAACTGTAAAATTTAAAAAATATTACGTATGGATAACTTCGTCATTTGGATCAAATGTTTAGTAAATTAACTTCGGGACTTGAAAATAATTAGAAGACTTATCATTGCAATGTATATGTAAAGTTTATACTGCTTTTCATAATACTATGATTCATTTGTTCGATGTGAATGGATTCATTTATATTCCACGGAAGCGACGTTTTAGTGGTGATTTTAATGATCCATATTGTGCTAATGGTTTCTAATTATGTTTTGCTGAAAAGGATGGGTGTGGCTATGCATGACTATAATGGTTTATTTTCAATGTGTAATGAATGTTCTTTTAAGTGTGTTCATGTAAATCTCTTTAAAGACTTGAAGGGTTGAAATCGGTGACCGTGGCTAGGATTACTTCGCTATATGCTAAAGTTTTAAATCTACCTTTGTTTACAGGTGCTTAAGCTAATGTTATAAAGTTTATAAAAGAGCTTTGATTAAAGAGTGAAATGTGAATAATGCTATTCTAAGGGAAATAAAAAATTGTAGAGGATTGACACTCCTCCACAATAGGGAGTGGAAAAAAATTTCATTGGTAGTGGAGTTTGGTGGAATTTAATGTATCCATGTGCTTACCATCGATCGTGCTATCCAACTGGAGTATGGTAAGGATCTAAGTGACTAGGGTGCCCTTTGTTGTAGTTACTTTTCGATGTTTGTGTTAGAAGAAGAGATCTTTAGGATTTGCTAGCTTGGTGGTAAGAGAGTAGAGCTCTCTGGTTTCGAAAGTGGCCATGAAGCCAGTGTTGGTCATGAGTGTTTTCCCATGCCTATGCTCCACTTAAATGGAAAAAATGGAGTGGATCCAAAAGTTAAGGTAACTATCTTTCCTTTGCTCTTAACAAGTTTCTTTGATGTCCAAATTTCGATTTGTTTCCAGGTTGTGAGTAATGTTTCACTTTTCTTTTAACAGGGTTTGCGACAAAGGGAGTTCGATTAGAAAGGTGGAGTGGTTGTAGGAGAGGGATGATTAAATCTATGATATTCATGGGTAAGCCTAGTCCATCGTGGCCATCTCTCCCTCATGCGAATGTTGGTTCATACTGGTTTCTTTTCTCACTATGTAAGAGGTTGGGAAAGGTGTTGGCTATGCAATGCTGAGCAGAGGTTTTATGAAGACCTAGGTTCTGTGCGGTTACCTTAAACCAACAAAACCCCTTCATACCGGCCCTTTAGGCAACAACCTGCGAATAGGCTGAGGTCTCACCCGAGGTGTTTCTAATGGGGAAGTGCAGAATTAGATGTCCACAGTGAGTGATGAGTTGATGACTGTGATGAAGTTCGCGGCAGTGCGTTGGCCGTGTGTTGCGAGGGTCGGACTATGCGGCGATGGTCAACACTGCGGTCTGCACCACTACCTTCTTCGTTACTGCGAGACTTAAGACTACGTTGCGAACACTACCACTTGACTTCATATACTTGGACTAAGTGCAAAATGCTTAAGGCAGTGAGCTGAATACCACTTATCCACTCAGTCATACACTTAACTAACTTACTACTTAATGCTCATAACACACACTTAGAATGTTACTATTTTAAGCATAACCCTCAGGTGTGAAATAATTGTTATACATTCATCGATTGCATCGATTCAAACACATAAATAAATTTCCCCATGCTCAAGAAGACGATAGATTCACTGTTCTTAGAAGCAAAGCTAATATTAACCATACATCCATTCATGCAGACCTAACATATGATTGCATAATCTCTTGATGGTGAATGCATATAAAAGCCTTCTCATAACAGACTGCAAGCCAATATTCAGACATCCAACTACAGAAACAGTTAAATATAAAGACACATCTAAACATTCAGTCACTCAACACACTATTTAACGTGGTTCACTCCCACGGATGGGAAGCTATGTCCACAAGAACTGTGTTTGATATTTCTTTCAAAGAAGGGTTCACAGTTCTTAGCCGTGCACTCAGCTGTGGCTCTCTTCTTGCTCAGATAGGTCTCTGTGCACTCAACTGTAGAGCCTTTACAATCTTTTCTTGACTCAAAAGATATTACAATATAATATGGTCACAAGACCATCCTTTCTTGTCTTGAGCAACTAACCAACTAACTAAAAAACCCAACAACAACCTTAACCAACCCTTCCTATACAAAATTGTCTTCTTAATATAGATCACGCCCGATGGTCGTGTCTTTACAACATTGAAGATCGAAACCCTTAGGGTTTCCAAACCACTACGGTCCCTCTGAACTGTCATGTAGGCTTCTGGTAGCGATTCTACTATCGTGGCAGTCCTCCACGCCTTAGATCAGTCACTTTCAGCCTTTCTGTTGTGTGCACACCAACAAGTCATCCACTTTGAGCCGCCGTTCCACTAACGGACTCGTGCGACTGGCTCAACTCCCAGTCGCTTTCCTTCTAGGCCATCCATCCTCTAACGGCCACATACAACTGGCTCAGCTCCAGTCATTTTCCATCCACCGTTTTCCTCTTAATGGTCACGTATTCTTCTACACGCCGAACTGTCACTTTCCCGAGCCATCCTCTGCTTAACAGACTCATACAGTCGGTTGCCTTCCTGATCTACTTATGCCCTCAACTTGGCATCTTTCCAGCAATTTACCAAAAGTACACCATCGCTGGTCTATCCACTATATCTGGCCATCCTCCATCGAGTACAAAACTTTACTGGCTCCACGTGGCCTACTACCTTCGCAGCATTGAACCTGCATAGCGCTGATCTTCGTAGCGTCATTCAAAACTCGGTACTACACACAGCTTTGCAGTACTCATAATACTTAGCCAAAATTTACTTCTTTTCTGAGCTGCGCTCAGCTCAGCTCCATCTAGCCTCAAAAATGTTATAAAAAATGGCCCTGTTGGGCCATGCCCAACATTCCCCTAACACTTACATGTGGTTCATCCCCAAGCCACTTGCTGCTTCAGTTGTCTCACTATGATCCATGACTGGTGGAACTAGCTTGGCCGTGAACTCATTATTTGCACCGAACAACTGCTCCACTGCTTCTCTGGTATCCTGTTCAACTTGCTGTACTATTTCAAGCAGTGCTGGAGTTATCTCTACTCCAATCTGTCCCTGAACCTGTTCCTGGTTGTCACACAGTTCCTTCAGCTTGTCCTCTATCTGCTGTGACACTGCTGTAGCATCGTCCATGAGTTGTTGTGATTGATTATCTATCTCAGTCTCTTTGTCTCTTAATGCCTAGACTTGCTTATTCAAGCCTAATACTTCCTTATACCTGTCCAGCCTCTCCCTAGGTGGAAGAACCTTGAGCTCTGTGTCCAACTTCTCTAGCGTGGTCTGCTTTTCTTTTACCGTAGTCTTTACCTGTAGTAGCCCTTGATCCTCTTCAAGGGAAGTGAATGCCTTTGAAACTTTTTCCAAGAGATCTTGGCACTGATCCATGTCACTCGTTATGTTCTGCGCAGCGGTACTGACGGCTTGTTCTCTTAGCCGCTGTTCAGTTAATTGTGTTTGCTTATTCAGTTTATCCTTCAATGCGGTAATATCGGCCTCATAATAAATTTCTTTATCTTGCATCTCTGACTACAAAGATCTCACGTTATCTTCGATTCTCAGAACTGTGTCTGCATGATCATCCTGGAGTTCTATACCTTCGATATCCTTCACAACATTAGATATGGTAGTCTCCAAGTTTTGTCGGCAGTTTTTTTCATTTCGTAGCTGCATGTCTACGCGCAACTCGAACTATCTATTTGCTGCGGTGAGCTCAGCTTGTGACTTCATTGACTCCACCATCCATTTATGCATCTCCTCAACGATCTACATGTGGATGAAGTGGAGTCCTGGTAAGGGGATTTTTTCCAAGTCAAGCTCTACCTGCTCGACTCCCTTTGTGTCCAAGACCAACTACTCTGTCATTGGCAGTGCAATAGCCAATGGGTCCACGTGGACAATTCTAGTCTTGGATGGCAGCATTATTGCTAGCTGTGGTGGTGCTTGCTACAAATCTAGGGCCTCTACCTCTCAGTTTGCATGTCAGAACCAACTCAGGGGGATTCATACTGAACTAGGAATGGTTGTAGAATCATGGTTGGGAGGAACGTGGTAGTCCCAAAGTTATCCTTTCCAGGATCAATTGTCAGGTCAGTTAAAAGTTTAGTGGTTTTCCACTAATCGTTTGACTGAGTGTGCAGGCCATTACAGGTAGGAGCAAGCTACATAAATAAGTAGGTATGCAAAACTTACAAGACCTTCAAACTAATTATTTTCAGAATGAAAATTTATATCAGTATTGTTCTCATTATCAGTATTAATTCAAGATTTTGCCCAGAATCTAGTGGCATTGCCTAGCAGGTCTAGCCAGCTAGCCTTTGCTAGCCAAACAAAATTTTAGTTTCTAAAGTTAGGGTGACCATTAAATATTGTTTGTTGTTTTTAATAAGCTACTCTATTTCTTCCTCACACCTGTTCATTAAATTCTTTTAGAAAACAAAAAGTATTATTTAGCTACTGCAAGTCAATATTTATTTTTTTGACCAGATATTGAAACTTCATCTAAACTATTATTTCATGTCCAAACGAATTACTTGTTCCAGATCATGTAAATGCCATACAGAAAATGAAACAGTAGTTGAAAAAGGGAACTTTAGACACTCATACGTATTCTTATTATTTACATTTATAAATCAAAACACAGGTCAATGGATCAAGCCCCATGGGCTTTCGTTGGCCAACCCATATCAATACGTAGCTATAGATAATGACCAACACCTTCGTAAGATGAATATTTGGGGATTAACCTCAAACAAATAAACCCTGGAACAACAATTGATCAAAGATTTAATACTAACAGACAGGCATGCAGGATGCCCACCTGGGCATTATCATTTCCTCTTTTGAAAAGTACTACAGTAGAACCAAGCATATTTTCTATCCAATGCAGACATTTACGAATGGAAATCACAAAGTCATTAAACCCTAGCTCCCTCTCAGAGATAGATTCGTATGAGACCAAAACACATCCATTGGAATTGCACAAACAAATTCATAAAATACATAGAGCTACATTAGAAATAGAAATCTATGTAAGCAACATAGGATCCATCGGAGAAGCCTTAATTTATGTTAATAATAGCTATTTAAATAGAAAACATCAAAGTCTTTATTTCTCATACTAAAAAATAAACGTAGACAAAGATAAATCCACAGGGTCCGTGACTATTGTCTACATCAAAGTATCATGGTAAAACCCTGACCTTCTAATCTCCTACATTCCACATCAAAAACTACCAATAGATAGAGCTACAATAAGAAAATGAGAAATCATTACAACAATATAAAAACCCCATAGGCTGAGCCCCATTTACATTCTCTGTACCAAAACGACATTGATAGAAAATATGGAAACACTATGGATCTTATCCATATTCAAAACATATTTTCAACCACCATATTTTCTACAGGGAAGTCTCCCCTACGTAAACCCCAAGTTCATGACTACAATGAATGTGCGAACAATGGCCATCAAAACCAGACTTCAATAGTCAAAATTACCAGGCAAGAATTGAAAAATATTCCATTATTACACTCCCAAACCCCATAGACATAGAGCATTCGATGGTTCAGCCAATAGGTCACACTTCCAAGACTTCCAAACAAAATCAGTGAGCCAAGGAATCACGAAAGCCTCCCGTGAAAGAAACGAAACATATAAACGCACCAACAAAGATGCAAGAGGCAAAATCATGTGGGTGGGTAACTGGACTTACCCTACCATTTCCCACACCTACAGAGTCCCTGGACACCAACAACAACCAAACGCTGAAACCATTCACAGAAATCACCTGCCACTTCAACATGGAACCATAAGTTAAAAGCTTGAGAGAGATAACAAAGGAAGAAATGGATTAGTCATAACAGTGTTGAGAGTTTCCATACCTGAGAGGAGTATGGCACTCTCTACGCCACTAGCTGAGCTTAAAAACACCAAGTGCAATGACCACGAGCGTAGCTCGGGTCAGGGCATGAAGATACCTCCATTGCAATAATGTGCAGAGCAAAGAAACCGGTGAAAACGCAGAAGACAAGACTAAGTAAAAACCCCAATCGTTACAAACCCTCACTGACAGCCTGTCATCCACTATGCCTTAAAGTGTAGTTAATATTACACCAAACCCTACTCTACTGGAGGCTCGATTTATTTGCGTAAAAACTATAATGTTGTTGTGTGACATTAGCAACGATTTTTGCTTAGTATACATAGGGTCTTTCTATCATAAATATTCACATTTGCAAACCCCTTGGGTAGTATAAACTTTTATAGTTTTGTTTATCCACTAAAGTACTTGACCATCATTCATGACATTATACTTGTAAAAATTAAACAATTGGTAGAGAATGGGCAGATTCTCTAGGGTAGATTTGTCATAGGAGAAATACCTGCAAAAACAAACATGAAAGTATGGTATTAGCAAAAATGATAAGTAAGTACAGAAACACCCAAGAGTGCTCTTACCTATCGGCAGCCCTAACGGGGTATTTATTCCTTCACCTCTTTTGCTACTAGTGACCCATCATAGCACTCAGACCCCTCATCAACAAAGTCCATATCACCTGAAGGTGCCATTCAGACATTTATAATACATTCATATGCATTCATTAAAATAGTATGAAAGAATTGTTATTTTAGTTACACCGGCTATTGTAAACTTATAACCAGGATACATTAGTATTTATTTCCACATTGCTTTCGCATAATTGAGAATGTAAAAGTTAGAGATATCATGAATTCTCAGGAATGGTAGAGCTTCTTTTGTTACAATCAGTATTTACATGTTTTTCTAGTATCAGAATTAATTTGTGACTATTTTAATTGCAAACAACATCTATTATAGGAACGGGCAAAATTTTTAAAATTTTGCTATTTTTTGGGACATTACAGGTGGTATCAAAGCAAGTTACAAAAACTAAGTGACCTATTGGGCACACTACCAAACACCGCTGCAGATACAAAAAAATTTGTTTAAAAGGTTGTATTATGTTTTCTATGAAGAATTAACCAACAATTTTTTTTTCCGTGAGCAGATACTTATATAACTTTCAAGTACATGCAGTATCAGAAAAATGAATGTAGAACAAGGTAGTAGTATACAGGGAAATCTAAATTCCCCACCACGAGAGCAAGAAATTGTGGTGGAACTCAACTCAAATCTGATGAGATCCGTGCAAAACCTACAAGCTGAATTTCAAAGTTTAAGGGATGAAAATATGCAAGAAAGAAAAGAACAACAAGCCATAAATGAGGCCTTACTCCAAAGCATAATTGGGGCCAAACCCCACGGAGAAACTACCCTCTCAGTTAAAACCCTTAAAATAGGGAGTTGTCACACAAGGGACTCAGCTGATTTCCAGAGGGGAAAACATGAAGAACAAAAACCAAAACCAATGGAAGGAGACTGTCAAAGTTCATCCAGCAATGAAGGTTCGCCACCTCCTTGCAAGAAAAGGACGAAAAGTGATGACAGTCTACAAGGGGAATTTCGAAAGATTAAGGCCCCAACTTATGACGGAGAAATCAACTCTGGGAGAAGGCTGAAGAGTGTCTACTAGGAATGAATAAGTATTTCAAAGTTCATAATTATTCCAGTGAAATGCAAGCCTGACTAGCCATCTACAATCTGAATGGTAAAGCAACCAGATGGTGGCGGGACATGAAACACACTGAGGGACAAGAGTTAAGAGACATCACATGGGATACTTTTAGCAGAATTGTTCAGGACAAATACATGTCTGAAATATTCTTCAACAAGAAAATCAAAGAATTCCATGAACTAAGAATGGGCTCCATGACAATGGAAGCTTTCATCAACAGATTTTTCGATCTGCTACATTATGTCCCTTACATACAAGATGAAATGTCAAGATACAACAATTTATGGGATGTCTACCCCCAAATTTCAGAGAAAAGATTGAATTTGACATGCCAAAAACTTTAGATGTGACCTTACATAAAGCTCGACTCTGTTATGAACATGGACAGCCAAGAAATGACAACATAAACAGAAACAGAGATAGATTCAGAACCTTTTCAAACAACTAAAGGCCCGGTTTTAGGCCACCTCCTTACCGAAAACAAAACAATAGTTTCCCACCTAACAGGGGTTTCAACCGGCCTCCTCCAAGGCCGAATGTGCCTGCACCTCAACCAAACAGGCCAGCCTTCAACAAAGGGGTAAAAAATACTCCACCCACTATCACTTGCTGGAAATGCCAAGGACCCCACTATTTTCGAGACTACCCCAACAAGTCGGATGGGGAACTACACAACATACAAGATGAACGGACAATAGGGGATGTAGCAAGAACACCAAGAATTTATGCTGCACTCGATTCTCAACAAGCAGATCACCAAGCCACTATGATAGAAATTGAGGGTAAGCTCTCAAGTACACTTGTTTCAATCTTAATAGACCCTGGTGCTTGCCGAAACTACATCACCCCTAGGATAGTAGAAACTTGCAAGTTAAACCAAGAAAGTCACAAGGTACCATGGCTAGTGCAACTAACTATGGGTACCAAGTGGAAGGTTTCCGAACTAGTTAACAGTTGTGAGTTTGATTTGAATGGTTTTCCGACTAGGGTAGATTTAAACATCTTACCGCTAGGGTCTGATGACATAATAATAGCCATCGATTTGTTAGAAGGACATCATGCCTTGCTAGATTGCTTAAATAAATCAATCCTATGCACAGATAGTCAAAGGAACCAAAGGACAATTCAAGGTATACCTAATGAAGTATCAGTGCGACAGATATATGGACTACAAGTAAAGAAATGCTTAATAAAGGGTTGTAAACTATTTGCAATCCACCTTCAAACCGTAGAAGGCGATAGAGAACAAAAGATCGAAGATTTTCCAATACTAGTAGAATTTAGAGATGTGTTTCCCGAGGAAATACCAGGGTTACCACCCAAATGGGACTTAAACTTTTCCATAGAGCTAACACCTGGATTGGTACCCATCTCTAGGACTCCATACCGTATGAGCACACTAGATTTGGTAGAGCTCAAGATACAGTTACAAGAACTAATAGACAAGGGATACATTCAACCGAGTGTGTCTCCCTCGGGAGCACCAATACTTCTTTTCAAGAAGAAGGACGGGACGATGCGTATGTGCATCGATTACCGTCAACTCAACAAGTTAACCATCAAGAACCGTTATCCACTCCTAGGATTGATGACTTGTTTGACCAAGTCGAAGGAGCAAATATTTTCTCAAAGATCGACCTACGATCCGGATATCACCAGGTGAGAATCCGTGATGAAGACATCCGTAAGACCGCGTTTCGCACTCGATATGGCCACTACGAGTTTGTAATAATGCCTTTTGGTTTGATGAATGCACCTGCCAACTTCATGTGCATGATGAACAACATTTTCAGTAAGTACCTTCTACAAGTTTGTTCTAGTCTTCATTGACGATATCCTGATCTATTCCAAGAATGAAGAAGAACATTGGGAACACCTCTGAAGAGTTCTACGGACACTACAAGAACATCAACTATATGCAAAGTTTAGTAAGTGTGATTTCTATAAACCTCAGATACAATACTTAGGACACATCATATCTGAGAAGGGAATAACAGTGGACCCCGAAAAGGTTGAAGCTATTAAGGATTGTCCCACACCTACTTTTGTTTTCGACATATGATCATTCCTAGGTTTAGCTGGATATTATCGAAAGTTCATTGAGAACTTCTCACGGATCGCTTGTCCCATGACTGCCTTACAAAAGAAAACAAGTAAGTTAATATGGACAGATAAGTGCGAAGAAATTTTTCAAAAGTTAAAACAACTTCTGATTAGTGCACCAATACTATGAATTGTTGACCCCAATGGGGGCTTCGTAGTTTGCACTGATGCCAGCAAGGAAGGACTCGGTGGAGTCCTTATGCAGGATGACTTTGCCATCTGCTACGAGTCAAGGAAGTTAAAAGAACATGAGAAGAACTATCCTACTCATGACCTCGAGTTGGCCACCATTATCCACGCTCTAAAGATGTAGAGGCATTACCTCATGGGAAAGAAATTTCTATTAAACATGGACAACATGATTCTAAAGTACCTATTTGATCAACTCGACCTGAACGCTAGACAGGCTAGGTGGTTAGCCTTCCTTAATGAATACCACTTCGAACTGAAACACATCAAGGGAAAGGAAAACAAGATCACCGATGCCTTACGTCGGTGAGCTCAAATGTTATCTGAGGTAACTAAAAGTCGAACTGACTCCGACTTACACGACAGAATTAGAACGACATGCCAAAATGACCGGTTCTATGTCGAGATCCTTAAAAAGAACTAGGAAGATAGGCTTTTTCAACAACAAAAAGAAAACAAGATAGATGAATCATGATTTTTATGGTCGAAGGAGAGACTTTACGTTCCCGAGAGTGGAGACATTAGACTTAACATACTCACTGAAGCCCATCGAAAACCATATTCAGGGCACCCCGGATATCAAAATATGATATCGACCGTAAAGAAACATTACTTTTGGCCTAAGTTGAAAGCTGACATCACTTTGTTCATCGCAAAATGTCAGGAATGGAAATCTTCCTAAACGAGATCTTCCGGTTACACGAAATACCCAAAGCAATTATCTCTGACCAAGACGCGAAGTTTACTAGCAACTTCTGGAGAGCACTGTTCTCCGGGTTAGAGACACAACTACAGTTCAGTACCGCATACCACCCCCAAACCGATGGATAGACGGAATGAGTAAACCAAATTCTTGAGGATATGCTAAGGATGTATGTCATGAACAATCCCACTAAGTGGGAAGACTATTTACACCTCGCAGAGTTTGCGTACAACAATAGTTATCAAACCTCGGCCAAAATGAGCCCTTTTGAGGTACTCTACGGTTGAAAGTGTTGGACCCTCGTAACTTGGGACAGCATAGTGGATAGACTTATGCTAGGGCCAGATTTACTAAAAGACTTGGAACAACTAGTCTCCAAGGTTCAACTGAACTTAAAGGAAGCACAAGACTGCCAAAAGGGTTAAGCGGACAGGAAAAGAAAGGACAAAGACTACCAAGTCGGTGAACATGTATTCCTAAGAATAAAGGTGAAACGAAGCTCATTGAGCTTGGGGCATCGCTGTAAACTAGCCCCAAGGTTTTGTGGACCTTTTGAAATATTGGCCAAGAAGGTTCCAGTAGCTTATGAGTTAGCCCTACCGGCACATACAAAAGTTCATAATGTTTTTCATCCTTCTTTATTAAAGAAATATGTATACAATACTAAACATGTTATTGATTGGTCCTTATTATAGGTGGAGCCAGAAGGGGAGTTCACACCAGAACCACTCCACATTCTAGACAAGAGAGAGGTCTAGCTTAGTAGGAGAACCATTACTCAGCTAAAAGTGCAATGGAGGAACTTTGGACCAGATGAGGCTACTTGGGAGAATGAAGCTACCATGAGAGAGGCATACCCCGCCTTGTTTCATGATTCCATTCCTAGTCCCTAGAAACATAGGGACGGTGTTGTTCTAAGCGGGGAGGGATGTAATATCCCAACTTTTTCACTGACTATGTTATGATGTTATATTGGGCCACGGCCCCAACATATGTGATTTATTATTTAGCATAAGCAATAGCATGTTTTTTATTTATTCTTTCATGAGTTGATATATTGGGCATGGACCCTGATTGTTTCATTATTGAATATATATATGGGGCAAGAAACCCCGAATGAATAGACTTATGTTTTATTATGTGAATCAGTTACAAAATATGATATACTGAGACTTTCCTCTTTTGTTACATTATACTGTGCAGAGCATGATTCATATGGATGATTATGTGGTACGTTGAGCGTGGACTCAGAAACACACGAATGGGCTATATACTGGGCCTAAGCCCCGATGTATCTAGAGGACTCTTGTTACATGTTGGGCCTAAGCCTCGATGTACGTTAAGTGTTGGGCATAAGCCCTGGAGCACTCCAAGGTCGAAAGAAAATGATTACCGGATCCAAGGCCAGTTAAATATTCTAGATGTGCCTCACAACCACATTCTAGCTCTAGTGTTGAGCAAAGGATTTGGAATTGCACTAGCGTAACGCCCATGTGAGAGTGTTGAGTTAAAAGGCTCTGAAGAGCACTCGAGGTTACTAGATCTCAAGTGTTGAGCCGGAAGAACTCTGAATAGCACTTATGTATCTTACCACAACTATTCGAATTGATTAACTAAATCTTATTATCATCAAGTACTGCACGAACTACCATGTTAAAATGAGGGAATCTGGCATGCAAAGGGAGAGACTAGAGGTGCCTATCCTAGCTTACCAAGACCGTCCAAATAAGTGGACCTTATCCTTAAAAGAGTTTAAAAAGAAGTATCTTGTGAAGTGACATAAAAGATAACATCACCACTTAAAGCATGAATTAACTACTAGTAGTCTTCTAAGGTTAACATGCATAAAAACCTGAAAACCATTATTATTCATAACGGTAATAATGATGTTATTATTTATTTATAAAATACATTTATTTTATATAGTTTATGCATTGCTTTAATAATTGGATCGGAATATTAATGTGCATCACAAGTGTAGAAAGGCTTAATAAAAAAACACTTTAGTTAAACAAACTTGAGAAGTCCTAGTTCCAAACGAACTAGTAGTTAATTAAACAAATATTCTTTATAAATTAATTTATTTAATTGAAAGAAACTAGTTAATTCCAACAGTCCTAATTCAAGATTTCCTACTTAAAGAGGACAGACCCCAAAGTTTGGGGGATCTTTTTTTTGAGTTATAATTCTCTTATGGAATCAAAGAGAAACTCTCTATTCCAAGAAGTGAACCCTTCCCACATCAATTTTCCAGATCTGAACCAGCTACGAATCTAGGGCCTCTACCTCTCAGTTTGCATGTTAGAACCAACTTGGGGGGATTCATACTGAACCAGGAACAGTCGTAGAATCATGGTTGGGAGGAATGTGGTAGTCCCAAAGTTATCCTTTCCAGGATCAATTGTCAGGTCAGTTAAAAGTTCAGCGGTTTTCCACTAATCGTTTGACTAAGTTTGCAGGCCATTACAGGAAGGAGCAAGCTACAGAAATAAGCAGGTATGCAAAACTTACAAGACCTTCAAACTAATTATTTTTAGAATGAAAATTTATATCAGTATTGTTCTCATTATATCAGTATTAATTCAAGATTTTGCCCAGAATCTAGTGGCGTTTCTTAGCAAGTCTAGCCAGCTAGCCTTTGCTAGCCAAACGAAATTTTAGTTTCTAAACGTAGGGTGACCATTAGATATTTTTTGTTGTTTTCAATAAGCTACTCTATTTCTTCCTCACACCTGTTCATTAAATTCTTTTAGAAAACGAAAAGTATTATTTACCTACTGCAAGTCAATATTTATTTTTTTGACCAGATATCGAAACTTCATCTAAACCATTATTTTAGGTCCAAACAAATTACTTGTTCTAGATCATGCAGACGCCATACAGAAAACAAAATAGTAGTTGAAAAAGGGAACTTTAGACACTCATATGTATTCTTATTATTTACATTTATAAATCAAAACACAAGTCAATGGATCGAGCCCCATGGGCTTTCTTTGGCCAACCCATATCAATACGTAGATGTAGCTATAGACCAACACCTTCGTAAGACGAAGATTTGGGGATTAACCCCAAACACATAAACCCTAGAACAACTATTGATCAAAGATTTAATACTAACAGACATGCATGCATGATGCTCACCTGGGTGTTATCATTTTCTCTTTTGCAAAGTACTAAGGTAGAACCAAGCATATTTTCTATCCAATGCAGACATTTATGAATGGAAATCACAAAGTCATTCAAAACCTAACTCCCTCTCAGAGATAGATTCGTATGAGACCAAAACACATCCATTGGAATTACACAAACAAATTCATAAAATACACAGAGCTACATTAGAAATAGAAATCTATGTAAGCAACACAGGATCCATCGGAGAAGCCTCAATTATTGTTAACAATAGCTATTTAAATAGAAAACATCAAAGTCTTTATTTCTCATACTAAAAAAAAAACATAGAAAAAGATAAATCCACAGGGTCTGTGACTGCTATCTACAACAAAGTATCATGGTAAAACCCTAACCTTCTTTCTCTCCTACATTCCACATCAAAAATTACCAATAGATAGAGCTACAATAAGAAAATGAGAATTCATTACAGCAATATAAAAACCCCATAGGCTAAGCCCCATTTACATTCTCTGTACCAAAATGACATTGATAGAAAATATGGAAACGCTGTGGTTCTTATCCATATTCAAAACATATTTTCAACCACCATATTTTCTATAGGGAAGTCTCCCCTACGTAAACCCCAAGTTCATGACTACAATGAATGTGCCAACAATGGCCATCAAAACCATACTTCAATAGTCAAAAGTACTAGGCAAGAATTGAAAAAGATCCCATTATTACATTTCAAAACCCCATAGACACAGAGCATTCGATGGTCCAGCCAAAAGGCGACACTTCCAAGACTTCCAAACAAAATAAGTGAGCCAAAGACTTACGAAAGCCTCCCATTAAAGAAATGAAACATATAAACGCACCAACAGAGATGCAAGAGGAAGAATCACGTGGGTGGGTAGCCGGACTTACCCTACCATTGCCCATGCCTACAGAGTCGTTTGACACCAACAACAACCAAACGCCGAAACCATTCGCAGAAATCACCTGCCACTTCAACATGGAACCATAAGTTAAAACCATTAGAGAGATAACAAAGGAAGAAAGGGATTAGTCATAACGGTGTTGAGAGTTTCCACACATGAGAGAAATATGACACTCTCTACGCCACCAGCTGAGCTTAAAAACGCCAAGTGCACTGACCATGAGCATAGCTCGGGTCGGGGCACGAAGATACCTCCACTGCAATAACGTCTAGAGCAAAGAAACCAGCGAAAACGCAGAAGACAAGACTAAGTAAAAACCCCAATCATTACAAACCCTCACTGACAGTCTGTCATCCACTATGCCTTAAAGTGTAGTTAATATTACACCAAACCCTACTCTAGTGGAGGCTCGATTTATTTTTGTAAAAGCTATAGTGTTGTCATGTGACATTAACAACGATTTTGGCTTAGTATGCATAGGGTCTTTCTATCATAAATATTCACATTTGCAAACCCCTTTGGTACTATAAACTTTTATAGTTTGGTTTATCCACTAAAGTACTTGACCATCATTCATGACATTATACTTGTAAAACTTAAACAATTGGTAGAGAATGGGAAGATTCTCTAGGGTGGATTTGTCATAGGAGAAATACGTGCAAAAACAAACATGAAAGTATGGTATTAGCAAAAATGCTAAGTAAGTCCAAAAACACCCAAGAGTACTCTTACCTCTCGGCAGCCCTGCCGGGGTATTTATTCCTTCGCCTCTTTTGCTACTAGTGACCCATCATAGCACTCAGACCCCTCATCAACAAAGGCCATATCACCTGAAGGTGCCATTCAGACATTTATAATACATTCATATGCATTCATTAAAACAGTATGAAAAAATTGTTATTTCAGTTACACGAGCTATTGTAAACTCATAAACAGGATACATCAGTATTTATTTCCACATTGCTTCTGCAGAATTGAGAATGTAAAAGTTAGAGAGATCATGAATTCTCAGGAATGGTAGACCTTCTTTTGTTGCAATCAGTATTTACATGTTTTTCTAGAATCAGAATTAACTTGTGACTATTTTAATTGCAAACAGCATCTATTATAAGGACGGGCAAAATTTTTAATTTTTGCTACTTTTTGGGATATTACAATTAACCTCCAAATGCCTCCATAGCTAGAATTCCCTCTAAGATCCTTCTCCCAATTCGATTTAGGGAGATATTCCCATGAATTCCACTCGTCCAACACTTTCTATCCTTCCGCTTCCATCAATTGGAATGGGGGGGATATTGGCTTCCATAACTCCCCCTGTGTGCCCTCTTGGAGGCTATTTTTATCCCTGACATGTCATATATGTCATATGTTATCAATCATGTCTGAACTTTGTCATAAGTGTCATAGAATCTTCATCATTGTTTTCATAGAAGTTAGGGAATCTAGATCCAAGTGTCACAATTCTTCTATGATGCCTATTCCTCTTCCATGAGAGTTACTCTTCCACTCTAATTAGACCCTCCTAGATTCGTGCCATGAATAATGCCTCTCCAAATCCCCCAAGAACATTAGACTTCACCTTGGATTCAAATGGGTGAGAATAGGATGCCAGGTGGCATGGAGTATCTTGCCTTGTGTGGGTCCCACACCACCTATGCACCCTCGTGACCAAAATTATTAGAAGAATCGGGTCATATTTAAACTACAAGAGGCGTTTCAAGAGAAGTGGTCAATGAAACCTATCGGAATTGCAATAGAAAAAACATAAAACAACAAAGCAAATCATTCAAAAAGTAATATTCCTAAACATAGTTATGTAGAATATGTATCTATAACTGATACGAAGCGTCATTCCTTTAATAAATTTAATTTTACTATCTTTTTTCATATCAACAGAAAAATAGTTTAATCCAGTCATTTTACATTTCCAGGAAGATTATGAAAATCCCAAAAGATGAACAAGGTGTTATGAAAAATGTGCCCATAGGGATGTCCAAAAAAGTGTACAAGGATATGGTTAAGGAAATGGACCTAATTGCATTGCACAAGGAGCCATCTCAACAACAACGTGATTGAAGTGTATGAAATGATTGATTTTTTGGATTATGTACATTTCATTAATTAATTCAACATTAAATATTAATTTTAAATAGTTTTGTTACAAAAAAAAAAAAAATTGCAAAGTTTGTGAGTAATGGTGATTTTATTATAACAAATTAATATTTCATATTGGTTGTGATTTTTAAATATTATTTTATTTTTACATTGACCATCCTTGGATGTCTTCATACAAGTGCTAACATACAGAGAAGAACCACTAGAAGAACTGTTTGATATTGGGTTAAACAAGGGTTGTGATTATATGTTGGCGTATCAAAAATTAATTGTTGATTTTGTAAGTATCAATGTAGTTTTAGCTCTCTCATTTTATAAGTAATAGAACAACAAAAATCATAAATATGTTAAATCTATGATTTCTTACATGGTATAAAACTTACAAGAAATAAAGTATGGAGTGAGGCCAATTGAACAAATGTTGATAGATGGAATGACACATGGTTCTGAAAGAATGTGTGAGAGTTAGGACACAATTATTGTTTTCGTACTTCGAATTTCAATTTACATTCATTTATATTATCTATTTTAATTTTCATTGTTCCCAACAATGTGGATACAGCCAGTACACTTTATTTTTATGTTTGCATATGGAAGCTGAATAAGAGGAAAACAATCGATCCAATCAACAAAACATTCATCCAAGTAACCCAACTTATGCAAGTGGCTTGAGCACTTATAATAGTTCTAGCGAAGAATGACGATCAATATTTATTTTTGATGTTAATGCAAGCAGTTGTATATTTTGAAATAATTGTATGTAAAAATCAGAAATTTTGTATAGTGTACTACACACAGTGTCCAAATTGAATAAAAACAAGTTTCCAAATAAGTGTAACAATTACATGCATGTTGACATTTTGATTATTGTTTTCTTTATGTTGTCCTATAATGTATGACAAAGGCCCTCTTATTGATATATAATAAAATAAACTTTTCTATTCTATTGCATTCTCCATCGTCATTGTCAAATGTTACATGTGAAATGGTACATTGTTAATTAAATGTATGGATGATTAAATATTACAATAGATGATAGAATCAATGATATAAGAAATTAATCCGAACAAATGCAATAATTAAAACTGAATTGAATAGTACTATAAAAAATATTTCAATTTATGATGAATAAAGGAATTTAAAAACTAAAAAAATATAATATAGATATTCTACTACAATTTCAGCAGTCACACATCAAAGAATCACATGTAGTGGTTTTGGTACTTTAGGTCGCACCATTGCATTTAAATGAATGAAATTGCCAATTCTCCAATGCAAACTAAACACATCGCTAAATTTAAAAAATAAAATAAATCTTAATGCCTCAGTCACATTTACCAATGCGTTTTTGTTTGTTAATCGCATTGGTGCTTTATAATTGTTTATATGGACCGATATTTTATAGATTTTATGCACCAGTGAATTTTTTGTATTTCATTGCACCGATGAATTTGATATCTCTAAACGCACGAGGCCATTTTAATAGTTTCTATGCACCAGATCCATGTTATCAATAGACGATAGAGTTAAAGTTTAAAATTATTAAAACTTTTCGTTGCATATAATGTTAAATATCGCTTATGTGTGTTTAGGTTATACGTAAGCACCTCTACATATTATATATATGTAACCAATGGTGTAGCATTGAAATTTGGTGCTCTCTGGTGCTAGATATATTTGAGTGCATTGGTGTAGATTATTTTCATAGTAGAGCATTGGTGCAAATTATTTTTATAGTTGAGAATTGCTGCAATTGAGTAATATACACACTGATGCGCCTATTTTCAACAAAGCGCATTGGTAACAAAAAACTCTCTAAAACCTTCAGTCGTCATGTTTTTTGAGGTATAAAATATATCTGTAATAACCTTCCTTAAAACATCTGCTATCATTGGTGGAGGTTGTAGAGGAGGATTTTTTGACATTTTTTTGTCAATTTTGTAACACTAAAAACCTCTATAATTTCCACTAAAGGGCCCTTTCTCTGATGTGGCCTCTGCAATTGGTTCCATGCTTATTTCTCGACTTACACTTAAACACATGGTGTTTTCTGTGTTGAAGTATCTCTTTCTTATTACAAATATTTTCTTATGAGTATTGAGTGATATCTTAGAATATTTTAATTATGAAATCAATGTCTAATGTATAGAAGCTAAGAGCCTTGGATAATCATTTTTTTATTTGTGTTTCAAGTTTTTTTTTTTTTATATATGCGTGTGTAGCTATAAGAAGTGATAACCTTGCTCTATATTAATCTAGCATGCAGTATGAAATCATTTAAACATTAACCTACTAATAAGAGGAATATAAAAATATAAAACTTCATTGTAACCCAAATAGCGAAATAACTTGAGATTATAACTTTTCCAAGACATATATTTATGAAATAGTTGATTTGCAATTCTTAAATACCTTAAATAGATATAAATAGTAGAATATGAATAGTTTCTCATATATTTATTTAAAATATTTAACTTGTAGATGTACATACCTAATTAAAAGAGATAAACATAAATGGAAATGAACAATTTCTCAATTGTAGTTTATAATACATATATGGATCGCAATAGTTTATAGGAAAAAAGAATTGGAACAACCATGTTCAACCCAACCATAGATCATTAAACAACCAATCCTCTTGCTTAGCAATGACCTCCTAGAATGAACCATGACAACATAGGGGCTAACATCCTTCTCTCTAGCTGCAACAACTCTTTTCCAAAAAATATCGTACTCCCTCAAAACTCTAACCAATTCTTTCTTAACTCAGCAAAGCTCACAACTTAGGAAAATTCCCAACACATCAAAGGCACTCCCGCAACAAGTTTCTCATGCATAACAAGCAGTGCCCCATCCTCACACATATTCATATAAATAATTTATTTCCCTCCCTGGGAGTTGGTTGGGCTTGGATGCTATAATATTTGAGCATTCATAGATCTAGGTGCAAAAGAAAACAAGATATGATGATTAAATCAAGCAAGAACAATTGTGAAATAATCAACATGAACCCTTACAGAGTAACCTTGAAGAGAAGAAAGACAATAATTGTATTATCACAGTACCTAAACGGATGAAGGAGGTTACAATTGATAGATGAATAATTTGAATTAGGTCATAGAGCTACTCCAATTGTCTTTTTCATGAGGAGAGGGATAATTAGCCTTAACTGAGAGAAGATAACCCTAATTATCAATGCATGCACTCATAAACTTAGCTTAACTAATTAAGGAACTTACTCATCACTTAGTTTAACATAATAATGCATGCATCTTCCTCAAATAAGTCAAATGGGGCAGATTTGACTAAACTAGGGTGCTAATGAGTTTTTGGGGCAATTAGGTGTTAGTTAGGACTTAGTTGGTGAAACAACTTTTAAGTCTAATTAATCCATACTTCCTTAAATAAGGGAGACAAACCTCCAAATCAAGGAATTCACCCCCAAACTAGGAAAGGCACCCCCAAAAATAGGTTTTGATCTCATGGGTGGTTCAAGAGGTTGATTTAGATGTGGTTTGGCCCATTAGATTCACCAGCACATGCTTTAGGAGGGAAACACATTAAAGGTGATCCTACAACAAGTTTCTCATGTATACTAGACAACATCCCATCCTCACACATATGCATATAAATAATTTATTGCCTAGGTATTACTTAAGGCCCAACTTTCCCTCCTCGCGAGTTGGTTGGATCCCCTCCTACACTTCAGGAGGTTGGTTCCATAAAATTGTCTTGAAATTTTTTATTCTTATCTCTTGATGAGCACATGTGTGTTCCCGAGGTTCATCAGGTTCTAACATAGTCATTCCAACTATCCAACATATTATTAATGTGTCAAAATTTGCCTTTTAAATCTCCCTTCTCATGAGGGAAAATGAGCACTTACACATTCTCAAAATAAATAATAAATTATTTTTCACTTAGTCTTCAATTTCTAATTTATACTTAGTCAAAATGAAAGTAGAGCATGGGGGACATTACATTCACAAGAATAAAGAGGATCTTTGAGAAGCAATAAATTTTTTGAAGAGGTTTTCTATACAATCCTAACCTCTATAACAACCCTTATAACTTCAATATTCATTAACTCCTTAGAACATAAACATTGCAATATCCCACATATAAATAACATATTATATTGATATATGGATAACACCATAACCTTACCTTAGTCATTATTAACCACCTGACCGAAAATATAATAACGTAAGAATAAATTATATAAGAATATTAACATAAGAAATATTAAGTAAAATTAACACTTCACCACAAATAATTGTTTTATAAATAATTCTAAATAATTTAAGAAAGATTTGTACACCTCTCAATTTGCATAAATAAAAAACATAATTAAATAAATAATTTTATATAGAAATTAACTCATTGAGAATATAATTATGAAACTTTAGGAGTATTGAGAAAATTAATTGTTAGTACTGGAAATTTTGATGAAAGTTTCAATTCTTTTTAAAGAAGAAAATTCAAAAAGTTGACAATCTAAGTTAAAATTTTCCTCTAAATCTGGTATAAATTTTGTGACAAGTTCTAATTTCACATGATTCATGGAAACTTTGACAATGAAATTTTAAAATTTACAAGTTTTTTCCTATTTTATGTTTACCATCATTATTATTTTCTTAAATATGATTGGATTAAGATGAAAAATTATTTCCCTTTTTTAATCAATTATCTCAAATTTTAAATTCTAATAAAAATTTATATCCTTTACCAAATTCTATTAAAAATTTATAATCCTTATCAAATTCTACTTTTAAATGTGAAGGGAAGGCCACTATATGGAATGCCAAAGACTTAAAATACACATATATTTATATTTTATCTTTGTAATCACATAACATTTATAGTCTTGGTTAATGTTTCGTGTTAGAAGTAGTAGTTAAAATATTACTTTCGTGTTTATTAAATGATAGAATATTTGAATAAAATAATGTTTTAAATTAATATATAATTGTTTAGTTTTGTAAATATTAATTAAATAATTAAATTGAAAATGAATAATATTTAATATACAAATGATAAAATATTTGAATAAAATAATGTTTTAAGTTAATGTATAAATGCTTAGTTTTGTAAATATTAATTAAAAAATAAAATTGAAAATTAATAATATTTAATATACAAATAAAATAACAAAGAAAAAAAAAATACTAAAAATTAATTACATAAAAAAACATTGTTACATTTAATATATTTTCTATAATTTAACTAGTTTATATCCATCTTCCTTGAAATTCAAATCTAATTTAAAATGCAATAAAAAGTATAGTTTATATCCATCTTGCTTGAAATTCAAATCTAATTTAAAATGCAAGAAAAAGTAGAAATACTTGCATTTAAAATATTTCATTATAAATTTGTAACTTAAATAAATTTATTAATTTATAATTAATTCATTGTTATTTTAAAAAATACTTTATAACGGTACCTATTCAGGATTTACTCAGGATCCTCCATGTTAATGGAACCATGATTACCTGACATCTGGTCAATAAACCCCATTTTTGTGGGTAATAAATCACATGCTGCTTACGTGGAATAAATTAATAACTATCTTTGAGGACATTATGAAAACAAAAAACTATCCGTTTGGTGCCGCCAGAGTAAAAATATATATATAAAAGAAAGATAGACAGAGCATGTTTTCTGTATGCACATATTTGCACAAATAAGTGTGTGGTGACGTGGCTAGGTGTAACAGCCCATCCTTATTTCATTTTATGCTCTAATTATATTATAGGATTGAACCTTATAAAAATCTGGTGCTCAAATGGATGGTGAGGGCCGAACTGAATGGTTCGCCAGAGTTTCAAGTCAAATTGAGCCTCATAACAGTTAGGGTTAGTGTTACCATTAGGGTTAGGGTAATTCCATTTATATATATGGATAGATATATATGAAATCAAAATGAAAAGAAAATGTATATAGCAAAATGAAATATTGCAACTTTGTAATTATCTATAGGTTTTTCTCTTTTTAATGAAATATTCCAAGCTGAACAGAGCAGGATTCTGCAAATGCACAGATGGGACTGTCGTCACGTAGTTGCGTGTATCAGTCCCCACTTCCTTATTCCATTTAATGTTCGGACTAAAACATACGATGGAATCTTATACAAACCTGATACCCAATTGCTGTGTAAGCCTTGTTCACACGGCTAGCATGGCAAATAAATTAAACAAGGACAATAATTCAACGTGTTTCTTTCATTTGAGTTGGACGGTGACGTTTGAACCTAATCAAATTTAATAAGTAGGGTTTTACAATAGAATTATACAAATATACATGGCATCGCATACTTAATTTCAAAAAGGAAATTATCTATCTATCTACATATATAAAAAGCTAAACAGAGCAGGATTCAGCCAATCTTTATTTCAGTTGTTTAATTTTATATCCCAATTAAAGTTATAGGACAGAAGTTTATTAAAATCTATACCAAATGCCTGGTTCACGTGGCCAGTATGGCTGATTAATTAAAGACGAACAATAATGTTCGCATGGTCAGCATGGGGATTAAATAAAAGACGAGCAATATTTCAACGTGTTTATGCCATTTGAGTTGGATCGTATAGATAATTAGCTCTTTTGCGTTCGAATGAATATATATATATATATATATAAATATAAAAATATATAAGAATGTAGATATATATCATTATGTAGATAATTTGATATTAAAAGGAAAAAAAATATAAGAATGTAGATATATATAATTATGTAGATAATTTGATATTAAAAAGATAAAAATATATAAGAATGTAGATATGAAAATGTCTGAGAATGTAGATAATCACGCGCCGCTAACCACTTTTTTATTTCATTTCTTGTTTCGATAATATAATCTAATCTGACACACCAATGACTGTGTAAGCCTTGTTCACATGGGTACCATGGGAAATAAATAAAAGAGGGACAATTATTCAACGAGTTTCCACCTGTTCGAGTTGGAAAGCTGTGACGACTGAGCCGAATGGTTCGTCAGAATTCCAAATACTTTAATGGTTCATGATAATTAGGGTTTGACACTAGAAGTTTACTAATTTATCTCAAATAAAATGGGATATATAATTACGAAAAGTGCAATATTTCATTATGTTCTTTCACTTTTCCATTGCTTTAACGATGCCATAATGACGCAGAAAGAACAACCTAAACTTCAAAACTCAATGAAATTTTAAAACGTACATAAAAAAAGCTATTTTTGCCGAAAACATACATAAAAGTCAAATGTTCCACCGCCCCTGTACTAAATTGCAGGTGGCAAATATTGTTTTAATGGTAACATACAAATTAAAATAGTCAGCATTCGGCATTTTGGTGAAGGGCTCAGAACGATTTCTGACTTGAGCTGAACTAGTCATATCTGAAATAGTGGATATCCTTGACACGTTTAAAAAAGAGTTGGAAAAGCTCACCGCTGAGCTATTCATACGCACATTATATCATTAAAAATAGTTAACATGTTAAACTAACCCTGTCATCTTTTTCTGTCGCTTCTTTGGCTGACGATTAAACACGTGGAGATGAGATGAACTTTCATCGATAACTTATGAATTTATGGAGTAGACTGACAGTGGGGACGTTCCTCATATGCATGCAAGTTTAAAAAAGTGGAACGTTTGAAGGGGTTCAAAATTTCAATTGTCATAATTTCCACGTTATATACACGTCATGGTCATGTGGAATGGTCATCCATAACGTATGATTTTATGGAGTGGAGTGACAGTGGAGACGTTTCTATCGTAAGAAATGATGGTCATACACTCATAGGTATGCAACTTTACTAAAGTGGAACGTTTGATGTGGTTCAATGTTTCATAATTTCCACGTTATATACACGTCATGGCCGTGTGGAATTTATGGTCACATGGTCATTAAACTCCTAACAATTTATTGTGAAAGTTTTGCTTGATGTTGCGAGCTGTGATTTTAGGGTATTTCCAAATCTATAAAGATTTTACTATATTAATATCTTCTCTCTATTATATTAATATCTTCAGTTTATAAAGATTTTACTATATTAATATCTTCTCTCTATTATATTAATATTTTCAGTTTATTAGATGTTATTTGTATGATTAAGAGAAATGATTGTTATTTTTTTAATCCAAATTTAATTCTTATAAATAACATAATGTTTTTATTGAACTTTATATAAATAATTGAGTAAATTTATCAATAATATTGATATATATATATTATATATATTCCATCAAGTCATTGAAATAAAGCATGGAAAGTGTTATAACATATCCAAATGTTGTTCAAGTCATGTTCTTAATGAAATGCCTATAAATCTTGATATAGAAATAAAATTTACTATTATGCTCAAGCGAGGAAAACTTTATATCTTTTCTTTATGAAAAGAGAAAATTATGAGTATTTAATTTAAATAGAATGTAATTAATTATACCATAAATAATATATATGGTTTGAAAGTTTATTTATCGCATTTATTCCAAATTGAAGTTATGTCTCATTTAAATGTTTATATGAAATTTCTTTGTAACAAAGCACTTCAAAAACATTCATTGTTTATTATATATATATATATAATAAAAAATATTAGAAAAGTATATTGCATTTTATAATTATATATATATAATAAAAAAATATTAAAAAAATATATTGTTTTTTAAAAAATCCAAAACCCACATGTTTTGACTCAAAACGAGACTAGTTAAATGTCAATTTAACAAAATGAAAATCTTTGAACTGATATTATTTATTGATTTATAAAAAAAATTATTTTTATATAGTTTTAATTAAACTTCACATAATTAATTACATTTTATTTAAATTGGATATTGATAATTTTTATAATTCTTTATTTCCATAAAGAAAAGATCAATTGTGAAATTATTCAACACAAAATTAAAAATATATAAAAATAACTTTTTTTATAAATCAATAAATAATAGCATAATTAAAAGATTCTCATTTTTGTTAAGTTGACATTTAATTAATTTTGTTTCAAATCAAAACATGTGGTCTTTGAATTTTTATAAATAAACAATATATTTTTCTAATAATTTTATTTTATATATATATATATATAAAACAATAAATGTTTTTCAAGTTCTTCCATACAAAGAAATTTCATATAAACATTTAAATGAAATATAAATTGAATTTAGAATAGATGTAATATTCATAATTTCTTATTTTCATAAAGAAAAGATCAACTATGAAGTTAGTCAACACAAACTTAAAAATATATAAAAACAACTTCTTTTATAAATCAATAAATAATATCACAATTCAAAGAGTCTCATGTTGAATTGTCAACACAAAATTAAAAATATATATAAACAAATTCTTTTATAAATTAATAAATAATATCACAGTTTAAAGATTCTCATTTTTGTTAAGTTGACATTTAACTAATCTTGTTTCAATGGAAAACATGTGGTTTTTGGATTTTTATAAAAAATAATATATTTTTTTAATTTTTTTATTATATATATATAAAACAATGAATGTTTTTGAAGTGCCTTAATTCAAAAAAATTTCATATAAACATTTAAATGAGACATAACTTCAATTTGGAATAGATGTGATAAAAAAACCTTCAAACCATATATATTATTTAGGATATATTTAATTACATTCTATTTAAATTAAATATTCATAATTTTCTATTTCTATACATAAAAGATCAACTCTGAAGTTAGTCAACATAAAATTAAAAATATATAAAAATAACTTATTTTATAAATCAATAAATAATATCACAATTCAAATATTCCCATTTTTGTCAAGTTGATATTTAACTAATCTTGTTTTTATTAAGTAGAAAACATGTGGTTTTTGGATTCATAGTTTGGCAAATCATGATATTGTGTCCATATAACTTCATGTAATGAATCTATAATAAAAAATTAATATAGTATATTATAATTAAACTTAAAAGTGATTAATGAAAATTGAATCTCTCACATTAAATGCATTTTCTCATATATAAGAGCATAGATCCATCTTAAACCTCGATCTAGTAATCACTTAGAGGAATCCAATTTCTTAATGTGTAAATTTTTTATCTTAAATTTTTTGCATACTAAGAAATTTGATCTCTAATGCTTGACATATCTAGGTTTAAGATGAAACTAATATAATTTATTTTTTTGTTTAAACCACATTATTTGCAATACTACATAATATTACAAAATGTTAAACATTACAACATCTCTCTCATACTAAACTCTTCAACACCTAAAAATTGATACAAAATATATATATATAAAATTACAAACACGAAAGTTTAACCTCACCCACTCCAACTGCAGGAACTTCCGCTGAGCTACTAAAATCCGTTGTAGTGATAGACATACCAATACCGTGAACGCGTCATCGACATAGCAGTATCGTAATGCTAAAAGACATACCATGTTGAAAGAGTATCCAAGGCTTACCTTTTCTCAGTGCTTTCACACATCTAAATGACATATTTGATGTCGAAGTTATTGAATTAATTCTATTCTTGAAAGTCAGTATGGTCCGTTCACTAGGTTCATTCAATATATCGCAATCGTTTTAATCTTTCCGGGTCATTATTCAAGACTTGAAAACGCAAATTGCTTCATGGAATTAAATTAAACTAAAGTTGTTAGAATATTTAGGAGGGTCTCCGATATTATAATTATATTAATTTGAGTTGTTAGAATACTTAGCGGGGTCTCTGATATTATATTTATGTTAATCTGAGGAATCATATTTCAGTTACGTTGTTACAGTCCAACTCTAAACATATAGGCACGTTCCAATGTTCTTCGTCTGCTGAACATGTTATTTCAATAGTTTGAATATGAGATTTTGAGTTGTACATTTTTTTAGAATTGAGTAGTTAAATGGTTGTTTAGAAGGGATCCCTTGAGCCCAAAATTTGTAGTTATTTACGTATAACAAGTACTAGTTGTTATGAGTTGGTTTCTAATATGAGACTTAATAAACAAAACAAGGGGTCTTAGATTGCATTTTATGATTTTATTCAAAATTTTATTAAAATATGAAATGAATTATTGAAATTGAATTATAGATATCATCTGTTAAAATTGCATTATGAAAATTTATTTAAAAATATCACTTTATTAAAAAAAATTACAATTTAAAAAAATTATGTCATTGAGAAAAATCATTTTAACTAACATTTAGATTAGTACTATTATATATGTTAGGCAACACATGTATTTCATCATGTAATATGTCAGATTTTCTCCTTTTTTCTATTTTTAGATATCATTTGATTTGTTTTATTTAATTTATTAATGATATATTTGTTACTAGTGATTTTAGATGTATCTAACTACTAACTATGCAATGACTATATCTACTTATTTTAAGTGTAATGTTACATTTTCACAAATTCATTTATTATAAAAAATAAAATAAATAAAGTTAATAAATAAAAATTTGACAATATTTTTTTTTTAAAGTTTTGAGAATAATTTTCTTTTATTTTCTATTTTTGAGAGAGCTAGATGTAAGAAGAAGAAAAATAAAGTAAGTTTTTGACATGAAAAACCAAATTTTTAAATCATTTATTGATTGTAGTGTAGCTCCTTAATTTGAATGATTTGATTGTGGATGGAGTAATGGAGCTGATAAAAGTTCTTTGATAGCATTTTTCAATCTAAAACTACAAACATCCCAGATGGTTGAATTACTTAAGATTATTGAGATTTAGTAAGCAAGGGTAACTTCTCTATCACTACATTTGGTATTATAATTTACTTTTCTTTTCAATAGTTTCGTGGAAGGGGATGTTGTTATTTTGGTTGGTTCATAATGTTTTGGGGTTTTGTGTATGGTATTGAAATCTAGGGATTCTTTTTATACAAGAATAGAATGGATAGAGGAAATCATTCTTTGGATATAGCATTCATTGGATTACTATGCAGTTTTGTATACTTTGTAAAACATGTTATCTGTAAGATTGGATCTTTCATGGAAAAAATTCCAAAGACCCTTGATTCAGAGGGTAGTTAATATATTTTGATTAAATGAAATGTTTACATTAATGGATCTTTCATATAAAATAGAATGAGTAGAAAGGGTAGATCTCGAGCTAGCATCGGGTGTACAAAAATACACCTTACTAAAGGAATAGCCCTAAGGATTAGTGAAATGGTTTGAATTCCATGTCAAAGTCATATATAATAATCTAGAAGATTACGAAGTTGAATCAACTTAGATCCTTTGTGGTTAGGTATACATGATTTTTTTGTTACTAATAATTTCCCCTAAATCATTGAGAAAATGTTATGACGTGTAAAGAGTTTTTTTCAAAGAGAATGTTATGAAGTGTAAGGAGTTTTTTCAAAGGAGTTTTCTACACAAAAGAAAACCTCATGGAGAATCTTCGGGGATAGTTTCTCACATTCTTAGATGATAATCCTAATAAAATAACCTAGAGGATTTGAACCATGAAAATGGTTATATGAAACTAACAAAGTTTTGAGCAAGATGTCTAAAATGGAGCAACTATATGGATTATGTTGGTGAGGTGTAAGATATCGTACTAATAGTATCTCTATCGTCCTATTATATTCGTCGCAGAGGGATGTTTTACCATCATCTAAACACATATAAAAACCTTAATCCTTAATACATGGATGAATTTTATATATTCAACTACTCTATATAGGTATGTGTTATAATGTTGTATAAGGAAATTTAATTATAAAAACTAAACTAATTATATACATATATAGACACATAAACATGAATTCTCAAGCTTATCGTAAAAGTATTTGAATATGTAACCTTTCAAATTAATATTAAAAGAAAATCCAAAGTGAGCTCTTCACTGCTATGATAATATTGTGTGCGATGTGAATTATTTTCAATAATACAAGCGACAATTTTAAATTATGCAAACCAAACTTTTGATGTAATATTAAAATTTTGCAGTGATCTATATATATATATATATAAATAAAATTTTAAATGTTATTGTTTTTAAAATATTATTATTTTTGTTTTTAAAATATAATCAATAAAAAAATCGCATCTAACTTATTTTTGGGGAATGCTTTTACACATCTAACTGAAGTATTCCTGTGGAAATTGAAATAATTCTGGCTTTTCAAAGAAATTACGGCTACTTTCGGTTCGTATCTAACGTAAATTGCGCTCAGATTCCGAACGCAGATAGTTGACATTTCTTACGCACGAAGACGGTGGAACTTTATATTATATTACGCACGAGTACGGTGGAACATTTTGACTTTCACAAAAAGTGTCTAGCAGATGCAATATTTCGGTTCAGTTGTTACCGTCCAACTCCAGTTGCATATATGTTCTAATTTTCTTCCTCTTTAATTGATTAAGGAAGGATTTATTTATTCTAAGTTAAAGTTGGTTTTCCTCCGAATTTGGAAATTATATTTTTTATAAAATCTAAATTTTTATAAATTGTATTTTTGAATTTATTAATAATACTTTCAAATATTTTTTGTGAAACCTAAATTATACAATTTTCATAATTGATATATATGATATTGAAATTTTTAATTAAATACAGAAAATATGTTTAGAAAATATTGAAAACTTATTTGATATCAACCTCCTGACTGAGACTCAGCCACCTCTTTTGTACTTCACCAAATCCTGATGTCTTTATTTAATTTTAATTTTGTTTTGGGATTCTTTTTATGTTTTGGTTGGAACTAATTGTCATTAATAATTTTAATAACCATTATTATATTCTACTTCATAAATGGAAAAAAATCGGTATAAGAACGATTATTTCTTAAAACGTTGAATAAATGGGCCATCCAATTTTAGCTTGGTTACATGAATCATCCATATTTTGGCAATGTAATCATAGAACTGATTTATTCTATATAATTATCTTGAATGCATCAAACAAGTTCTCTGCATGTTGCATTGGGATATGGAATTTAATTACAGGGAGCTTCACTTATAAAGTACAACATCTGAAAATAATTTCGAGTCTCACCAACATAGAGAATTTGCAAAAAAGAAACAAAAGACAGTAAATACAATTAATTAATTCTATGTTCTTTGCCATTATTGTCCGGTTCAACCTGCAGATTGGTTTTCCACATGAACTTCTAATTAGGTATGTTAAATCTTGCTTTGCACACTTTGTAAGAATAAATTGCACTAGGTTCTATTTTCACATACACTCAGAGAACGTCTCCCAACAGGATTGCAGTTTGCTTCCCTGCCGGGCAATTAATGAAATTTCCATCTGTCTGTTTTATTGTATTAATTGATCAAATAATTTAATCAAATTCAAAGTTTGACCACTCACTTTCTTTTCAAACAAATGGTGATAATTATTTTACTTAGAGCAATATCTACTATTTGATTCTTCCAAATAAAAAATAATTTTTAAAAAGAATGGTGATAATTATTTTCCTAAGAGCAATATCTAGTATTTGATTCTTCCAAATAAAAAATATTTAATGAAAAGAGAATGATTTTTTAATTTTCAATATTTATTTTTCAATTTAATATAAAAAACATTATTACAATATTGATTTCCTAAAATAAAATTTATTAAAACGATACTGAATATAAAAATAAGAAGTAAGAAGTGTTTAATTAATATAAGATAGGTTGTAAATATGAATCCTACACAAATGTAGAAGTAGTTAATTTTTTTACATCTTTTTTTTGGTATTCTTAACAACATTTAAAATCAGTTGAAGTAGTTAATTTTTTTACATCATTTTTTTTGTATTCTTAACAGCATTTAAAATCAGCTGATTTCATTTCCTTGTCGCTCCTATTAAGTAGTTTAATAGGATATTGCTCATAATAATGATCTAAATAGGTATCTTTACTTTAACATTAAAGACAAATAGTCACTTATTCTCATATATGATATAGTGTTTTTTATAGCTGTAGTCTAAATATTCTAAGTTTTCAACTTTTTCCAAGCTTACCCTAAAGTAGAAAACATAGAATAAATAGACTACTCATTTTTCATATTATGGTGTTTTCTAACACATATCCAAGAAAGAGATAACATAGATTTTTTTTGTATTTCATAAATTATATACTTGTTTTTTACATTTGTAGATCAATCATTAATAAACCTATTGGAGTAGGACATGTCCTTATTCAATATGTGTATGTATGTGTGTGTAATTTCACAAAAAAATTAGCGAAGATATCAAAGAAATTCTTGGACCTCACATTCATGAATGACATTTTTAGTAAACCGATTGAAGTAAAATATTGCATCATAGCTATGGCAATTTAGTCTATCCACTCATTGGAAAAACCTACCCAAATGCCTAAAAACATTGGTAACAACTGGTTGAGATAACCCTTTAACATGAAAACATTTGAAAACATATAGTCCCACCCTGAAGCACTTAGGTGAGAGTGAGACTATCACTACCTTGTAAACACCCATGAGGTATATACATGTCACAAGCTAAATGAACATGGATTGGGTGATAACAACTTCTCGTCTTAACCACCCAACTTAAATACAATAGACATACATTTATATCTAATTGCATCCACACACAAACTTAGGAAAAACCTCATAGGATACCTTCTCCTTCCTTGAAATATCTAAATAAAGGATAGATAAAACTCTAAACGACAATACCAAACACTAACTGAGTAAAAGTTAGCGAGACTCAAACATCAAGAAAACTTAATCCAAAGATTTGAATGCCGAGTCCCCTTGAAATAGTCTCTTTCCACTCATTGATTCCTTAATACATGGAAATGTGGAAGATGACTTAAATGAATTACTAAATTATAAATTAGTCTATGAGATATAAAGAGAATGAGTGCTACACAAAAACGTGAAAGATGAATTAAATAAATTACTAAATTATAGACAAGTCTCTGATATATAAAGAGTGAATGAATGCTACATATCATGGTAGTGAAAAAGAAATGAGTTCTACCTATCATGGTAGTGAAAAAGAAAAATGGAATATCAAGAATGTGTAGATTTTAGAAAATTAATTAAGGTAACAATGAATTAGAAAATTAACTGAGCTAAAATTTTAATACCCTTTTTATGAACCTTTTTTAAAAGCTACAACATAAGAAGTACATGAAGGTAAATCTACTCATTTTTAGTTGAGTACTTTGGTTATAACTAGCTTTCTATTAGAGAAATCAACTAGTTGTTGAAAAGATTTGATGCTCGCCTTTCATTTTTAATTTTGAAGGATGGTCATGAAAATGAAGAGTATAGGGTGGTGTACGTGCAATCAACATAGTCAAATATAAGTTGTTCCATCTAATATAGATATCAATGTAAGAAACAAAGAGAATTGGTATAACAGGGAGGATTCTAAGAAACTATGTAAGAGGTGTTGAAAGGAGAATGCCACCTAATAAAAGAAGGAGAACATTGAGAGTTAATTAATCTAGGATAAGCAAATAGATCTATAATAGTTTTGAATGTGCCTTCTCATATATATGTGTGTGTGTGTGTGTGTGTGTGTGTGTGTGTGGTGGGGGGATGTACATTTAAAACTCTCTCTCTCTCTCTCTCTGTGTATATATATATATATATATATATATATATTGTAAAGGCTTAGGCTTATATAGGACTAATGTTAATTGATGATTGTGATTATTGTGATGTCAAATGTAACATACCCTTTTTGCTGGAAAACATTTTGTGTTAGCAAACATTATTATAACTTTTATTGTAAAGTTTTATGTTGGACAGGTGTCCAAGGATGACTGTAATTTGCACATTATATTATTATTAAATAAATAAAATAGGAGACAAACACCTAAGAGGATTGTTGAAAGAGTAGTTACTGATCCACTAGTTGGAATGAAATCTGGTGTAGAAGGCAATGGATAAGTGGAAGTATCATGATGCAACTAACTAGCTGTTGGTATGGGACAACTCCCTTGAAATGTGTTCATAGTGTTCTGAAATATGGAACTGGAGCTTGAGGCTCAATTATTCCAAACTAACCACTAAAGACCTAGGCAGTCTATATAATAGCCATCAAATTGTGAACTGAGGTTCATCACTTTTCCTGGAAAGGAAATTTACCTTGGGGTTTTGCTGTGTTTGCACCCAATAGATTTGATGAGGGGATATGCTATGTTGTTGATCATGTTGTGAGTCTGCCAAACTCTTATTGAGTTCAGGAGGTTGATGCCGAGTGGATAAGGCATGCTATTTCAGGAGGTTGATGCTGAGTGCAGAAGGCATTTTTGAGTGCCTTGCTTCTACATAGATTCCACCCACTTATTGGATCAGTAATCAGGCTCGGGAGTTCACAAGAAGACAGCAGTTGAGTTTCTTCTTCTGGAACGGGTTGGGAGCAACAGGCTTCCTTAGGTGTTTGTCGGCCCTATCGTCATCTACAGGTTCTATTTGTTTATCTGCTGTTAAATAGTTAAATCTGTTTATTTACAAGTATTCAATTTTATTTACAGAATGTGTTCTAGTTTAGATATCCCTACTTTTATTTTCTCAATCAGTTTAAAAAATTATGAATAGAAATGCACAATGAAATAAATAATCTCTGCATTTTTCCCCATGCCATAGGTGTTGTTTTTTCAAGTTTTCCTTTATTACATTGACAACAGAACAAACAAGATAGAACCAGCAAGAAAGACAAGCTTGGTGACTTTCAACTGATCGCGGGAGAGTTGTATAAATTGGGTGCTCATGAGATATGGCGCAGATGTGTCTTGCCACATGAGCAAGCGTAGATATTGGCTGAGGCACATGGTGGAGTCGCAAGAGGACATTATGGCAGTCAGGCAACTGCCCAGAAGGTACTGCGTGCAGGGATTTGGTGGCTCACGTTACATAATGATGCGACAGACTATGCATGGTCTTGTGATGTTTGTTAGCGAACTGGCAAGCCGTTCAGACGTGATGAGATGCCACTGCTACCTCAAGTAACATTGCAACCATTTGAAAAATGGGCTGTGGATTTTGTTGGACCTATCCATCCACCAGGGAAACACACAGGTGTGCGGTATATTATCATGACGACAGAATACTTGACCCAATGGGCTAAGGCAGCACCTGTAGTTGATTGCTCCACCGCAACGGCTGCTCGATTTTTGTTTGATCACATTATCACTCAGTTCGGCTGCCCCAAGATATTGCTGAGTGATCAAGGCAGCCATTTTTTTAATCGCACTATCAACACATTGACTAAAGAATTGCAGATACAGCATAAGAAGAGTACACCCTATCACCCCCAGGATAATGGAATGGTGGAGGCATTTAACAACGTATTGGAGCATGCATTGACAAAGGTGTGTAATGCAAACCGTGACGACTGGGATTTGAAAGTCCCAATAGTATTGTGGGCCTATCGCACCACATGTAAAAGGTTGACTGATCAGACACATTTCAAACTGGTATATGGGAAGGAAGCAATTATGCCTATGGAGTACATTGTTCCAAGTCTATGAATTGCGGTTGTTACGAGCATGGATGATGTTGCAGCATTAGAGGAACGTCTAGCACAATTGGTAAAGCTGGAAGTGGATCGATTTATCGCTGGCTTTCACCAAGGGGTGGAGAAGGACTGCCAGAAGGCATGGCATGATCGCCACATCAAAAACAAATAGTTTCAGCAAGGTAACTTAGTGTTATTATATGATAGCAAGTTTATGAAACATCTAGAAAAGTTGTAGATGCATTGGCTGGGTCCCTATCGCGTCAATAGTATTACTTCAGGAGGAGTGGTTCAGTTGCAACGGTTGGATGGGGCGATGCTCCCCAAGCTGGTAAATGGTCACAGGTTGAAGTCCTATCGCTTGGGCTTGGAGCAGTGCGATGTCTAAAATCGCATCGAAAAACAAAACCACAGGTATGTGTTGTAGGTTGCTTGGTGGCAGATGGCGCACCAACAGAAGAAGGTATGCGGAAGTGGGAAGGCTTGTAGCAGTATTGGGACCAGGATCGACGACAGATTTTAAGGCTTTTTGTGATGATTACAGAGGGATTGGGGGATACGGGGCATTGTTGTCACCACTGACCATCATCACTATACATAATTGCATCTGACAGATTCGGCTAAATTACCACATGATGACGACATGTTTTGCACATGGCACGCTGGGCCGACACGATCAGCACAATGTGCGGAGATTGCTCACACGTTGGCACGTAGGACCTTCAGTGACAGTATGGTCACCCCCCGGGTTGTGTCAATTGATAGGTTCACACACACAGAGGAGAGGTAGTGGGACATCATTCCCACCGTCGTGACCCAGGAATGGTCTAGCTATAAGTAGCCGAGGCAGCTGGTAGGTTGTTACAATGAAGTTATTCTGAAACAGAGTGGTTATGTTGGTTGATCAGTTTGTGAGCTAAGTTGTGAGGAATTCCAAGGAGGCTATGGAAATACTTCACTTCGTTTCCCATGGCAGCACCCCAGGGGCCCTGCGAGCCCGACCGATGAGTGTCCCTGAGTTCCTTGAAATGGCAGGTGCACTTATACTGTGGTATGCCCGAGCCGAGGTCCGGTCCAACATCGTTAAGTATGCAGTAGTTGTTCGAAGGATTATGCTCTTCTCGACCCCTGAGCGGGTTGGGGCGGTAGCTCCCCGCCCACCATAGAAACCGGTTGCCGGTGTGAAACAGATGTACCAGAGTCATCTGTTGATTTCGCACCTTGGTACTATTCATCCTCTTTTTCTTCCCGATAGTACCAATTCAAGAGACTAGAGGATGAGTTTGCAAAGTGCATGACAGCAAGTCAGGCGATGACAATTTTGGGTTCAACATACAGACGACGATCAGTGTAGAAGAAGGAGTGGAACAACACCACATGGTCCAGATAGCAAGAATAGTTACCGAAATTTAGTTCAATTCAATGTGTACTCTGTTCAGCAGTTGACGTGGCTTGAGGGTGAGCCACAAGATTGTGTTGGGGGCCTGTTGGCAGGCAGTTTGATGGGAAAATGTTGTGGTACTGTACACGCTGCGATACACCAGAGGAGGCCGCGATAGGGGTGTTTTGTGCTAAAGAATACTACAGTTGGCGGGTTTTGGGTCACTTGGACCATATATTATGTAATAGTGAGTCAGTTGTACCACGGTATGTGGGTTTTTGAGGTCATTTGGACCGAGTCAGTTAGATATTGGGTCGATTGTCCACAATGTCGGTTAGGAAGTCGTTTGTAAGTGGACAAGTATTGTAATGGCGGAATCCTATAAATAGATGAGAGTTGTAAGTATTAGAGGACAGGACAGAGAGAAATAGAGATAGGAGAAAAAGGATAAGAAGCGAAGGAATAGGAGAACAATTGTGTATGAAGATCTATGTTTTGATCTCGTATATGATCGCGACAGTAATATAATGATGTTTTGGTACAATCTTTTGCATTGTTGCGATGAATGAATGTTGTTTGATGCAATGTCTATTTTCTGTTGCTATAATGATAAATGTTGCGATTAACTACTTTGTTCTATGTGGAATGTGATGTTAAATGTTGCGATGAAGTAATATGGTATAATTCCTTGCCGAATGTTTAAAGTTTCTATTTAAGTACCGCAATAGAGTCATTCCGTGTAGCCACAACATTCCTTCTCCCTTGACGAAAACATGGTTCTGTCTGCTATTCCTGGACGCCTTGGGTGAGACCTCATCCGCTCTACGGGTGTTGCTGGGTGGGCTCAAACCCGCCGGGGCCGGTGCCCAGGGAGACTACGGTATGTGTCGATAGTGAGGCGAACCCCTGTCAATTGAGGTCGTGTTGGTCAACAAAGGAACAGTTCCTGTTGGAAAAAGTTTCTATCATGCACAGTTCTTGTCAGGCACAGTTCCTGTCGTGCATAGTTCCTATCATGCACATTTCAAGCACAGTTCCTATTGGGCATAGTTTTTGTTGGGAAAATTTCCTATCAGGCATAGTTCCTGTTGGGAAAAGTTCCTAATAGGCATAGTTCTTGTCATGCACATTTCTGTTGGACGCAGTTCCTGTTGGGAAATGTTCCGAACAGGCATTGTTCTTGTTGGGAAAAGTTCCTGTCAAGCACAGTTCCTGTTGGGAAAAGTTCCTGTCAAGCACAGTTCCTGTTGGGAAAAGTTCCTGTGAGGAAAATTTTATTGGTCACAGTGAGACTCAAAGGTCTGCAAGGTCTTTATTCCAGAGTTGAGAAAGACAATTTTAAGCCAAGATGTAAAATTTTAAGGAATAATTTGCATCTATTAAATCTCATGAAACTCCCTTAAGTTTAACACCGAATCAAGAAACTCCCTTCTAAACTTATATTTGAAGGACGCTTTTACCGTGCTTCCCGTTATATATTAGGTCGATCAAAGTTCTTATGTAGGGCATATCTCAAAATTTCCTTTTACACTTTTATTATTCCCTTTCCTCTCTCTGTATGTGGGGAAATACTTGGACACAAATTACAGACAAAGATCATATGCAAGACAATGCTTAAAGTAGATATACCAAAACTTTGCTCAAGTTAAACTATTTCAAAGAGTAATAACCGAAATAAGGAAATAACTCAAGGAAATTACGAAATAAGAGATCAAGGACACAAATGTCCATGGAAGAAATCCCATGTGAATGGCTTAATTTAACAAAGGTGTGCAATGTCAAAAATAAAACTTTTTAAGTAGGGGAATAAAAAATATCAGTCTAAAAGCTTGCCAATTGTGTTTCTCAAAATAGGTATCAGCTCCAGCTCAGTCAAGCAAGCTGTGCCAGATTTTACTGCCCATATTTCATTGATTTTTAGAATCCATATTCATTTGGTATTTTACCACTCATATTCTATATAATCACTATCCAGTATAGTCCATATTGAACAAAAATTTGAGTTGTTTATTAAGTTGCAATAAAGGCATGTGCTTAGGTCTTAGACAAATTACTTGGAATTTGAAACCAATTTTTGCTTTGAAAGCACTCCAAACATACTAAGTTTCTTTTACTCTCTTCTCATACTCGTCTCACACATTTTTTTCAATAGTAGCATTTGTCTCACCAACTCCATTCTGACAAGCCCCAAACCATGCCTACAACAACCCCCTAATAAGCTATCAGCACTGTGTTCACATTATTCCAACTGTCTTTCTTAAGGCATAGAATAGATTTATTCCCTTCAGATTGATGTTTAGTTGAATTGACAAGCAAATCAAATAGCAACTCTCAAATTATGTTCCATTAATTGTAAATCAATCAATCAATTACTACTTTAAATTTTATCCGCTTATTCTCCTGTTGTTTCTAGTTAACACCCTCAAACAATGGTTTGTCCCCAGTCATTGAACTTCTATCTGGAATTACAACCAACAGTTTGCATATTGTCAAATTATATAATATCCTATATTTCTAATAATAATCTGCTTACAGCTGTTATTTTGAATGGCTTTTGGAAGCTATGTTTTACCTAAGACCATTATCCTCACTTATAACTGATCCATGGAAGCTTAGAATTGTCAATTAGTATAATGTCTTCCATTCATTCCTATACAACTACGTCCTTCTAAGTTCTAACTATAAAAAATGCAATAAGTCAACAGTGCTAAATATAGATATACATTTATTTGCTTGTTTCTATCATGTAATAATCATTTGACCTTCATTGATAGCAATAATATTAGGATAGTTACTCCGTTAAATAAAAAATAATTGAGAAGAAGGAACATTGATTATTCAGTGAAGATTAGACTCTATTTGCTTCCACCTTGTCATCCAAAACTTTTGGCCTTTAGGACACAATATTGAAGACTAAAGCATCAATATAAATCATTAATATTGTCTTGAACCTAAGATCACAAGTATTTGGGTGAATAAGGGTTCCAACAGAGTCCTTTAAATCCCAATCTTCACATCAAAAGCAATGGAGATTATGTAATTATTTTGATAATAGATGTAGATGACATTATCATCACATGTGGCGATGCAAGGGCAATATCACAAGTAAAATCTATTTTATGTTAAGCTTTTGACATGACTCACTTAAGCCTCCCACATTACTACTTAGGTGTAGAAGTTTGGCAAACAAATAAACATATTTGTGTTTCACAGAAAAAGTATGCCAAAAGGTTGTTAGACAAGCTCAGAATGGTAGATTGAAAAACAAAATTTACGCCTATGGAGAAAAGGATGAAACTTTCAGCCAAGACTAATTCTAAGGCAGTTAATGAAATAGTCTATAGGAAACTAGTGGGGAGCTTGATCTATCCTATGACCACTAGACCTTACTTGAGTTTTGTAGTCAACTACATCTCTCAATTCATAACCGCTAGAATGCTACAATATGTGAAAGAACATTAGATTTTGGCATTCTATATGGAAAACATAGAGAACCTCGATTCTATGGTTATACAGATTCAAATTGAGCATGATCGGTGGATGACAAGAAATCCACATTAGGCTATGTTTTCAATCCTGGCAATTGAACAGTTACATGGACCAGCAAGAAGCAACATGTTGTCTGCCTTTCTTCAGTTGAAGCAAAATATCAAGCAGCAGTGGAAGGAGCATGTGAAGCAGTTTGGCCAGCTACCTTGCTTGTAGATATGAAGATTCAACAAAACAAACCTACCCTATTGTACTGTGATAATCAGGGAGTTCTTAAGCTGGCAAAGAATCCAATCTTCCACAAGTGTACCAAACATATTGATGTTCATTGTCACTTCATTCAGCAACTTGTAAAGATGGAACAGTTGAGTTACAATTCTGTGCTACAAAGGATCAGACTGGAATACATTCTCACCAAGTCGTTGGGTCCAAAAAAAATTGTAAAATTTAAGGAAAAACTTAGTGTATTTTCTAGATTGACCATTAGGGAAGGATGTTCGAATATAAAGGTCATCTAGATTCTAAACTATAGACTTAGGCATATTAATAAAGTCACTTGGTGACTTTAGTTTACTTAATATTTAATTATTCTTTTAAAGTACACATAAGTCATTTTAGGGTTTCTATAATTAGGGTTAGCATCATCTCATTATTATAAAGAGAACATTGTTCTCTTCATTTGAGAATACAGAAGAACCATTTTCTCTCTTTCAATTCTCTCTTTGTGTTCTTGGTTTCTTTGTGCGTTCAGTTTTTGTAATAATATGTGCCAACTTCCTCTAAGTGGAAACTCTGCTTCATGGCCACGACACATCCACTACTATCTATAATCATATATTATTGATCAATGTAGCATTGATTCCCATGAGATATTTAAACCGTTGAGGCACATAATCCCTTGTTTTCCACTAAAACAATGAACAATGTTAAGATTGTGCATCTCCAAGGGTTTAAATACCTACACTGATCAAGGATATATGATCAAGGGTAGTTCTTTAAAAGTCAAATGTAATAAGTAAAATAACCTTTAAGGTTTAAAGAGCTTTGAAGTTAACAAAAAAAACTAACTACTAGAATTTTTTTTGTATTATCCCCTTCCTTTTAGGAGTAAAACAAATTAAAGAGTATCATACTTCGAAGGTCAGATGTAATAAGCAAAATTACTTTCAAAGAGCAACAAAGGATTTTAAATCAACACAAAAGACACCAATACAAGCTCATAATCACTTATATACACTCACCAACTCATGGTGATGGGTAGATATCTACATAGCTTTTCTCTTTTTAACCAAAATTGAATTGTTTCATGCATACTGCAAGGAACTATTTGAGATTGGTAAGGTAGTAACAGAAATTCATGTTTTTTATTTGTATTGCAATTGCAAAAAAAGGCATTCTCTAGGGATACTAAAAAGGCATTCCCTACAGCTCCCCCTCTGGATACTAACACTGAAATATTAAATTGCTATCTCCTTCCATGATCAATGCCCGGGTCTCTCATCACATCTAACTTTAAAAGGTCTGCAAGGAAGTAAAATAATAAATGGCTTTTAGTTAAAGCCTCGTCCAGAATGGCACACACAAGAAAACCCAATACAGATCTATTTCCTCAGCCAGATACTATGTTAAGACTAATTAATGGTATCCTTGCTCAAATTAGGACTCTTTCGAAAATACATTTTCTATGATGGAGACAGAGGAAAATCTTTTATTCTCCTTCCCAAAAAGAATTGTTGAATTAGATTTTAGTAATGGGTTCCTAGATAGGGTGTCCCTAGAATGGGAAGGTTCTCAGTTGATTCAACATTTAGTCTATGAAAACACTACATTTTTCTATTGTATATACCGAGAAACTATGCATTTATTGGTGACATGCCTTAAGAAAAATGGAGGTATGCTTACCTCCGAGAGACTTTGCTAAGGGGACTAAATCCAAGAAAATGAGGTCATTTGTGCTCCCACTGATGGTTTTCACTTGTTCAAAAGGAAAAGAAGAAGGTTTATATGGGGAGGTGTAGATAGTATCTCCAAAAAATCTCAAAGGAAAAGACAAGAATAGGCCCTTAAGAACATGAAAAAATCCCCCAAGTAAAGAAGATGTGTTGTCAATGGCAACGATCTCAGTTGAGACAAAATATTGATGATAGTATAGCAAGCCCCACCCCTTGAAACCATGGAACTAGAAACCCCCTCCCCAAGGTTAACCAACAAAAGCATTGGATAAATATGAAAAAACACAAAGAAAGCAACATCTCCCATAGAAAGTGGACAAATGAATTGGAATTGCCATATGAGTTATCTTCTAAAAAAAGCCCAAACTAATTGTAAATCAAACTAGACATTGTCGAAACTAACCAACAAAAAAGATCTACATAAAAATAGGCATAATTAAGGTTGGAAAATATATTTCTACTCCTTGGCATGTAGTGTTTCCACTCTCTTAAATAACTATCTCTCTAAGCTCTATTAATGTCTCGAATCTACTTCATCTTATCTTTGGAGGGGACACGATGTTAAATATGAAAACCTATCTTTTAAAGGTTTGTTTAACAAGAAAAGCTGCATCATTTTCCTTTAATACAAATGACAAAAGTCACCATGATTTGTTTTTTAGTCATTCAACTACACTTATTAAGCATTGTTAACATTGCATCTCTATAACAATGATGCACCAACGAGATGCAATGTGAGTCAAAGAATGCCTCCCACTACCATCATTCATTGTCTTTTGGGGATGCAATGTGCCCATATCTGAAAGAAATAGGCTTTACTATTGTGTTGGGTTGCCCAGACTCATCCTAGCTTTGGCCAGAATTGCTCCTTGAGCAATATGCACATGTCTGTCCTGAAACTCAGCCTAGATGAAAATTGACCATCATGCTTGCTATAACTTACTGTCACTCGCCAAAGGTACCCAACCCTGCATTAGGGCACCCCTTGCATGAATGAAGGTAACACACCTGATGGGCTCATTTTATCAACATTGATGGAGGCAAAGAGGAGAAGAATCTGATAGAGCTCGAGGAGATGAAGGGGAAAATGATGTTTCAGTTTTAAGAACTTAAAAATGATGTTTCGGATTTTTTTTTCAATTGGAAGAGGAATGACAACTAGGAACACAACCTAATCTCCCAAACACCCAATCTATTGTGTTCCTAATCTCCCAACCACCCAATCTATATCCACTTAGCAGTCATTAAATTTTATTATTTTAGGTTGGCAGCCACCAATAGTTATGTTTAACTCTATTTTATCAGGCCATATATATTCCGAATTCAATATATATATTCACTTAACAGTCATTTCAATTTTATTATTTCATGTTGGCAGCCACCAATAGTTCGGTTTAACTCTATTTTATCAGGCCAGATATATTCCTAATTCTATATATAGTCTCATCAGTTCTAGTAAATTTTTGTTTATGGAAAGCTCAAATATATGTATTTTTCCAAGATGGTGTTTTTAACCTTCTTTGGAAAACAGTTATTTAGTTGGAAGTCCAAAATTTTTCCTTGTGACTGTATTTTTAATTGAATTTTTCTGAGGCGATGTTTTTGAATATCCAAAACATTGATGGTACCGAACACAGCAATTAATCACAAAAAAAATAAAAAAAAATAAATACTGTTTTGCACTTGATGATTTCCTTATCATTCACTCACCTATTGCCAAGCATCAACGATCGTCGAAATTCTTGGTGGTTTCCCTTCTGATTAAACTCTGTGATGGAATGATGAACTTTGAAGAGTCGAAACTTCTAGTGGTTTCCCTTCTGATTAAGCTCTGTGATGGAATGATGAACTTTCAAGAGTGTAACATTAGTGATGAAATTTCTAGTGGTTTCTGCTTGTAACCTGTAACATTGAAACGTTGGGCAATCGTCGGTTCCTTTCCCAAAACAAAAGACATAAAAGTTGCATGGAATTTTAAGCGGAGCGATTTTCTGTCTATGCTACATACACCAACAAATAGCGCAAAACAGATTCTATGCTATTGGGTAAAGCTATTCAAATCTCATCTTCATTTGTGCTACATTGTTGATCTGTGAATAGATCCTAAATACTGTAACATACCCTTTTTGCTGGAAAACATTTCGTGTTAACAAACATTGTTATAACTTTTATTGTAAAGTTTTATGTTGGACAGGTGTCCAAGGATGACTGTAATTTGCACAATATATTATTATTAAATAAATAAAGTAGGAGACAAACACCTAAGAGGACTGTTGAAAGAGTGGTTACTGATCCACTATGTGGAATGGAATCTGGGGTAGAAGGAAATGGACAAGTGGAAACATCATGATGCAACTAACTAGCTATTGGTATGGGACAACTCCCTTGAAACGTGGTCATCATGCCCTGAAAGATGGGACTAGAGCTTGAGGCTCATTTATTCCAAACTGACCACTAAAGACCTAGGCAATCTATATAATAGCCATCAAATTGTGAACTGAGGTTCATCACTTTTCCTGACGAGGAAATTTACCTTGGGTTTTGCTGTGTTTGCACCCAAGAGATTTAATGAGGGGATATACTATGTTGTTGATCATGCTGTGAGTCTGCCAAAATCTTATTGATTTTAGGAGGTTGATGCTGAGTGGAGAAGGAATTTTATTTTAGGAGGTTGATGCTGAGTGGAGAAGGCATTTTTTAGTGCCTTGCTTCTACGCAGATTCCACCCACTTATTGGATTAGTAATCAGGCTCGAGGGTTCACTAGAAGCTAGCAGTTGAGCTGCTTCTTCTGAAGCAGGATGGGAGGAACAAGCCTCCTTGGGTGTTTGTCGGCCCCATCGTCTTTCACAGGTTCCATTGTCTTATCTATTTTTATTTTAAAGTTATGTTATCTATTTAACTTTATTGTTTAAGTTTTATTTCAGTTTTCCTGAATAATTTAATAATTATGTATAAATCAAACTGATTGAATAAAATAGTCTCTGCATTTTTCCCATGCAAAAATGAACAACATCATACTCTAGTACAGAGACAGATTAAGTAGAATAGATCAATATTGACAAATAGCCAAGTGAATGAGAAGATTAAATTATTATAAATTCCTCAAGTTTTCTACTTACTGTTTAATTCCTGTATACACATTTACAGTGCCCTCACTATCATTTATTTTTAAGTTAATTGTTTTCCTAATGTATATGTAATGTTTCCCTGCTTATGAATATCTCTGTTTCAAAATAAATAGATTTATGTTCTAACAGTAAAGAATTGTTTTCTGCATTCAATAGTTAAAATGTATATGTTATATTAGGATAAATATAGATTTACTTTCAATATACAACAGAATGATATTTCTTCTATAGACAACGAGAATTTCCAATTATTTCATGCACACATTTATACATTGTTTTATACCATAAACTACATAGTGGAAATTGAAATATTTATCATTTTATGCTCTAACCCTAAACAAAGTTATCAACTACTAGCATTTAGTCAACATTTCCATTTTTAAACAAGTTAAACTCTACTTTTCCTTATTACACGATTCCAAACATACAGTAGAAAAATCTTAAAACCCTAACAGTATGTTTTACAACCTTCATCACACAGAAACCATTCCTATACCTTAAACAGTTTACATTCTTGGTATCATTTCCAGGAATTCAAGTATCATGATATCAACAGGATATTTCTAAGCAAATATAGCAGACATAAGTTTAGTGGCGAGACCAATTCGAAGAGCAACATCATACTATCCATTTCAACGCTTGACAAACCATGTGACAATTGCCATAAAACTAAAACATAGATTATCATTTTATTTCCATAACTCGACAGAGTTGAAGACTCGACATCATAACGATGATCAAAATCAAGCCATACATTTCAGACAATTCAAACCCTAACTTATAGAATGACTTTGCCGAGAACTTCCCTCAACTGACGAACCATACACAACCAAACTCTTCTCTCAAAACAAAACACATCTCATACGATTTGTAGAAATCAAAAGATCATCACGATATCCAAGTCTGGAGAGACACATGATACAACTATACAATTTTCATAAATATTCTTTGCAGAAGAAATGATACCAAGAAGATTCCATTTCATTCCACAACTATAACTTTTATCCATCAACCATAAAACACATAACCATTTTGATAACGAGATGTATCACTATATTAAGTCTGAGAATATGAATCTCTGTTACAAAACAGTTGTATTCACAATCAACATGGCTATTGCCTTGTGGGTGGAGGTATTATCCTCCCCATACTTTTAAAAGTTTACAAACCCTATCTCTACAAATTTACAAAACTCTCTGAGTTAAAAACACAACACACAGAACATCACACAGTCGGCCATCATCTTCGCCTACACAGAGTTTCAAAGCAACTGCTGAGGCTTACCGGTTGGTATAGCTGCAGCCAACCTACGACGCCCAAACATGAGAACACCAACGAATCGTTGCCCTGTAAACAACAACATCAATGTTGTGGTCAAACATTTATCATATCAAGAAACGAGACTCAATATTAACAAACAAATAACTACTGTGTTAAATGTCAAATGTGAAAGATACAAGAGGAAGTTTCGAACACATTACCTTCAAAATAGTTGGCAATTAGCAGCAACAATCACTAGACAGGCGCAACAACAACTGAAACTACTCATACTATCAAATGCCGAGGCACAAGGAAACCCCACACAGAGCCATCAACTTTCAAGCAAGCTAAATAGTGCCGAGACCTGGAACAACCATGGCGAAGGGTTGGTCTCTCTTTTGAATCAAATTTCAAATTAAAAACCCTCAACAGGTCTGACGATCGAAACACACCAAAGACAAACACTAAGCTACAACCGAGACATTCACCACTGTACAAAGCACTGGAGAGCTCGGCTCTTTAATATTCACGAGTCACGGGTTCAAAACCCAGGCCTCACAACTCAAAAATGCACAATAGAAAGACCTACAAACCCTCGGCAAGTTGCAGAGCCATAACCACCGTTTGCCGAGTTCACAAGAAACACAATAATCAAAACCAAAGTAGGGTTTAACTCACACCCATCATTACACTGCCATATCAATGGTGGAGATCACCGGGTAGACTTACGAAGCATCAATGCCATCTACCACATTAAATGTGATATCATTACAAATGCCACAAAGGAGCCACTAAGGAGCGAGTTCATCAACCATTGAACCATTCTGTTTACACATCATCGCAAGGAGGATTAATACCACCGTATTGGCACGTGAACAAACCAACTATACCATCCATGATGGAATCCCACTATCCACAGTAGCTGTAAGAATTGAATGCATAAGTTACGGTTACACTTGCCAACCTATTACATCAACGTTCAAATCATATCACTTATTACATTGGAATTTGCATATGGTATAGTCGTGGTATACCACCTTGTCACAACATGTTTGTACAAGGTTAGATAGATAATGCAAGGGTTCATATAGTATCCTATGATTGCATAGCATCACATATCGCATAGTATTACATATTGCATAATACCAAATAGGTTAGTATAGTATTACATATTTGCATATAATCCATATTGTTTGCACATAGATCATATCGTTTGCATATAACTCGTATCGTTTGCATAACATCAATAAGGTTTATATGGTATAGTATCAAATAGGGTATCACAATGCACACAACTCACATTATATAAATGTGATATATATTTAACAATAGTGTGTTAATATTACCATAGACATTATTTTATAATGGGATCGATAGTGTTTCATAAACACCTTGCAATTTGATTATAACAATAATCTAAGAAAAATTACATATGTTCAAAGGATAGTGAAATAATGACAATGTTGATAAATCGATAAAGATATCACCATCATCGTAGGGTATAGACCCTAGACAAGTTAGCAAAACAGTCATACATAGAATTTCCACAAATTGCCACGGAGGAAGAAGATACATATTTACATATAGTTCGACATGAATGGAAACCAAAAATAATTATGAGTACAACATTGCGATACGATCATTACAAACCTTCTCTGAAAAACTGTTTGAATACTTGTTGCAACTTAAAACTCTTACCTGTAAGCTGTCACAAGTACGAAATCACATGCTTTAGCACAAATGCTAAGTAGGCCTCGGGGCATCCGTAGGACCCCTTCATCAATCAATAAAAGTATATTAGTCAAAATAATTGATTCATAAATCATAACATCAATAATAGAAGTTGCAGTAGTCCTAATAACATCAAGACATAAACATAATTCTGTTAGTCGCAATTTCTTATACGATAAACCAGCATGGTATTTATTACAGCAGGATAACCTTTTATGCTTTGTTCTATTCCGCACACATTAAATAAGTATTAAATGTCACGTAGAAAATTTTTAAATTTTTATGATTTTTCAGGGATGTTACAAATACAAAACCTAATTTTGGAAATAAATGCATACCTGTTCAAATCGGAGTTCAAATCTGCTACAAACCAGACTTGTGGCACCGATGGGATTCTCTCCTTCAATCTGATACCAGTTCCCTCGACGCGATCAGAGGGATTAGCTTGCCAGAATGCAGATATAGGGGCTGGAGGGAGGGTTGCTGGACAGGGGAGATGGGAAGAGAGGACCTGCAGTGGGAGCGAGGAGCGTGGAGTAGCTGGTTCGAAAAAAATCTACGCTGGGTTGGTCCATGCATTGAATGCATGGACGGGACGTCGAGGGTAGTAGGAGGATATCTGGACGAGGGATGGAGGCCTATTGCAGGCGTGGATCCTCCAGAATATTGTGTGGGACCACCGGAACGGACCATGGAAGGAGGGGTCGAACAGACCACCGGAACGGAGGACCGGGAGGAGGGGTCTGCCGGACGATGGCCGGAAAGGAGAGATTCCGGGTGAAATCATAGCGCAGTTAGACTACTCCAATATTCATGTGGATATGTTGCACTTTTAAATAAAGAGTAGTATAATTGGATTCTAGTATCTCTTTCCTTTTATGTTTGAGAGTCCTAGTGGGAAATAAAACTTTGGGAACAAATTATTGTTATTATAAATGTCAAACTATGTACGTTGGGTATCACGTGAGTGACATTTACCAAAAGAAGATGTCTTAACTTCATCGAGCTACCTGAGTTGTCATTACAACATTAAGACGTGGAAAAGCACTCGAAAAAGAGTCGGTACATTTTCTAAATTGTCAGTGTAACATTAAGACGTGTTAAAGCACTTTAAAAAAGTTAGCAGCAGTACATTTTCTAAAAGCGTAAAACATGGAATGATATTTTAAGAATATTTGTATCCTACTTTTGGAATGAAAAAAACATATATCCATGAGGACAATAAGAAGGCGTGTAAAAGCATCAAAGTTAGCAGCATTACTTTTTCTTCGAATAAAGTTTTCAGAAGTTTTGCATCCACTTTGGAATGAAAAGAGACACCATACATTAGTTGAGCTACTTTTCAAACTTCGAAGTGCGTTTATGTTATGGCCGGACATTTTCACTATTATTAAGTAGATGGCCATTGCTATGCAACGGATTGGAAAGGAGTAGCCGGAGTAGGTGGCATTAGATGAGTGGGGAGTTGTGGACATAGATTTGGTTATGAGTGTAATTCCATTTTGTGGGGTTCCTTGTGATTATATTACCAATTTGGACACAACATTATTATCAGATTTAAATTCAAGAAATCTATTTTAATGGGAGAGATTGAATTTGGGAGATAATTTGAATTTCCTACTCATTTAAAGTTTGTTTTATGTGGAAAAACCTTATATTTGAGTTTTATTGTCAGATCTTATTTTGTGCTTTCAAATATCTATTAGGAAGATAATCACAATACCTTTTTGCAATTTGAAAATTTCTCTTAAATTTTTTATTTATTTCGAATAAAAATATGAAAGAGAAAACCAAACACGTTATATATTTAAAATGAGTTGTCGGTGTAAAGTTCTGGTTTCAAAAAGACATGAACGCAAATCTTTATGTCAACGTTAACACCGTTTATGGGCGTCTTACTTTGTCAATTAACGACGTTAAACAATCTCGAAAAGTGACTGGTTGATCTTATAAAAGTCGACGAGTAACTACACGTTTCAGCTATATACAGTAATGAAATTGACACAAAAATACACGTTTCAACTATATAGACCGTAGTGAAATTCACTTGATCAATTTAACTTAGCTTTTCCATGTAGATTGTAGACGTTCAAAAGTTAGGTAGGCAATGTACGTTTCAACTACATACAGTAATGAAATCGACACAAAAATACACGTTTCAACTATAGAGGCAGTAATGAAATTCACTTTATCAATTTAACTTAGCTTTTCCTTGTAGATTGTAGACGTTAAAAAGTTATGGAGGCAATGTTATGTGATGTCAGTCTTTTTCCAGGACTCACGTTTCAACTATATACAGTAATGAAATCGACACAAAAGTACACATTTCAACTATATAGACAGCAGTGAAATTCACTTTATCAATTTAACTTAGCTTTTCCATGTATATTGTAGACGTTAAAAAGTTACATCATGTTAATCTTTTTTATATTCAATTTTTATATTTATAATTTTGAATTTGGATGGAATAGAAAGTATGTTTTTTAGTTAAGTGTCCTGAATAATTATTTTTTACTTGTTCTCTATACTTAGTTGTAATTAAGTGTTGTTTATGCTTGAGTTATCTGTTATTTTTTTTAATTAAATGGATTGTCTGTATCATCCATGCATAAAGCTAAGAGTTATCTATGAATCAACTACCAGTAATTTTTTACATTTCTTTTTTTATAATTGTTTATTTTGGATTTTCAACCTCTATTCCAAATTCTAATTTATAAACACCTATTAATATAATAATATTCGTGATAACCCAAAAAAACCAAAAAAACAAAAACCTAAGAGTCTGGCCATTTTTAGGTATTTTTAATCTTTGTTCTTTTACGTTGGTGACCATGATGAAGACTTTAGCCTTAGAGATATTAAGGTTGGTTTAAGAATATCTTCAGCTTTTAAGTAATGCTTCTGAGGACGTTAAGAGTATTTCCCTGAGATATTTCTTAAAAAAATATATCTACATTGGCTTTATTTTTCGAGGCGATTAGCTCCACTTATTTAGGGTACAAGATCCTTGCACTTATCGAGCCAAGTCGGGTACAAGATATTTGGTTCCGATATAGGATAATGATATGTTCGCTCCACTCTCCCTTATCTCTTGTTCCTGTGATTCCTTACGGACGATGATCTGACGAGATTGAAGTTGGATGGCTCATATTTCATCAGGTCCACTCATGTCAACTTTTTAAGAAAGCACAGCCATAGTGATGACAGAATACTATAAACTTTGACATGGATTGCGAGCACATTATAAAAAAGAAAAGGAAATATCGATTTCATTCCGTCGAGTGTGCATTGTATTTGCCTTGGAAAATGAAAAGATTAGGTTTGTGAGCTGGCATACAATAATAGTTACTAACACTATTGATGACAATGATTCACAACAAAAGACAGGATGATTTAGTTAAGTACAAGAGAAGTGTATGGCGGCCTGGTAATTACGTGCCATATCAATCCGTCTTTTCTTTGATTTCATGTGCATATTGTAGGGAAGCTTCGAAAAATATCATATTCGAATACCTCTATGAGCCTCGTTCGAAAGGTTTATACGGGAAATAAATTAAAGTGGAAGAATAATGGAACATGGTTATTTGCAGTTGGATTTCGATGGTCACAACTGAACCGAAATATGATTCCTCAGGATTTGAATTTAATATAACAAAATCACGGTCCCTCGCAATTACTCTTTCGACTGTAACATTCCAGTATCTTTGCGTTGTCAAGCCTTTGATAATGACCTAGAAAGAGAATAGAGAAAGAAACCGCCTGGAATGTCTACTGGTTCAAAAATAAATTATATTCTCGAAGTACATTGAAAATGGATGAACTAGTAGGACCAGGTCCACATATCACCTCCAACACTTTGTATGGAGTCAAAATGTTATACTTTTCCTATTTGAAGATATTTTTGTCCAGCTTGAGAAAGAAACAAATCCAAAGTGACATAGTTCGACGTAGGTTGATGGGATGACAAGAAATTTTTTCACTAGTAAGTATATTTAGATTGGATTAAACATTTTATATTGGATTTTTGTTCTTTGGTTCAATTCGTGAGCATGTGAGGTTCAGGGGTTTAGGGGTTCAATTCCTCAGCCTTAGTAGGGATAACTCATTCCTTCGGATAACTTCTTGTGGGCTCTGAACCATAATTCAAAATGTAGAATATTTAACATAAGAAGAATAAGAACTTTAAAAATCAAAATTTAATAAAAACTTTTGAATGGAAACTGTATATATAATATATATAGCTATATTTTATTTCATAGTTATTAATAATATTAAAATTTTATGTTTGATTTAAAATATTTAATATAATATATTTACACCTATAGGTGTGTAGAATTTGGGGTGGATTGTTTTTCCTTGATTGAAGGAGGATGGAACAAGTGGACTCTCCAAATTGATTTTATGAATGTTGTTCAAAATTTGAAATAAACAATTATATAAAAAAATATACTTGTTTTTATATTTTTAGCAAGGTTCCATGTCCTTCTTTTCAGTTGCATCTGCAATGTTTTTCTCTCTCTTTATCAACATCCATTGGATCTCTTTCCAATATTTGGCTGCTCCTACTAATCCTTTTCGGACAACCAAATTTCCATTGCATCCTTAAAATTCCTTCAAGTTCCTTGCATATAGCAATAGCTATAATCAAACAATGAGTCAATTCACATGTCAAATCGATTCTCATAGGATTCATCTCTTAACAAGAGTTTAAAAACCACAGCCAAATTATATACACATGTATATTCACATTTAATAAGCAAGAAGATGCAAGATAAACCAAATACTTATCTGCATAAGCATCTTCCTTTATCTCCACAAGTATCCCACTTTGAATTCATACAACTATGGCACCCACGAGACCTACCCCACCCAACAAAAGGATGGTACCTCTTCTATTCTATACATTCCCTCGAGCCTACCCACCCCTTCAGTGCTCTTCGAGGTGTGCATCGAAAGGTATCCAAGTTTCTGCAAACCTTGAATCACCTTTGCATCTATATCAAACAAATGTTATTCTAGCACAACAGCTGCACCAGATCATTTAAATAACCAATGCCAAGACATTTAAATAACCAATGCCAAGACAGTATGTCGATTGGGTTTATCAGGAATTCTGTTAACCAGTATGTTAAGCCATTTCTCCGAATGGTTTTATCAAGCATACAACAACCATGGCCAAGCCAACATCTCTACTAGGTTTCTTAGACAATAAAATAATAGAATACAATTACATGGCTCTTTCTCCTATGTAGACCAGTGGTTCCCTCCGGGAACTCCATAGGTAACTCACTTGACTGCAGGCTAGCACGGTCCCACAATACCCACTCACACAACACAAGGATGGTACCCCTTCTCTGTTACATAGTCCCTCAGACGCACCCATCCCTCTAGTGCTCTTCGGTGTGAGTGTAGAAAGGATACGAATTTCCATGCAAGCCTCTTGAGTATCCATGCTCTTACTAGGTTTGACAACATCACAGAGAGTCAAGCACACATACGAAATTTTGCAGGGTTTCTCAAACCCAAGCCACTCTTGGAATTTCCTTTTCATTTTTAGCTTTAGGAGCTCACATCTGCCCCAATGGTATATTTTTACCATCTCACCTGCATTACACACAAGCATGTAGTTCACATGAGATGTCATCATAATAATTTCAATTAGAATTTCTCAAATATGCTTCATACAGAAACTAGATTCGCAAAACATTAGGTCCTTCTCATGAGGTTTAGCTCTTGCAGGCCATAACACATGGTCTTCCTACATGGTTTCCTCCTGACACAATTCAAAAACAACCAACCAATCAATGACATTAATAATTGGATTCAAATTTGAATTTACATTTCCGTCTCCACATAATTTAGACTTGTTTAACCATGAAGCCATCCTCATATTGTTTGGATCATGTAAGTGGTAGAAATGTGTCCCTTATGGATTTACACTTTCTTCAATAACCTTGGACATTCACCTACGATGTCTTCTCTTGACACAATTATAGATAAGACAAACAATCATCAGTAATTATTAGCAAAATTTCAAATCTGAAATCTACAATATGTTCCGTACATAAGTTAAATTTCACAACCATGAGACCCTTCTCATAATTTTTGGCTTTTGTACATGGTAGATTCCAGTCTTTATTATGAACTTACCCACATTGTCATATGCAAGACAATTCTACTTGTAATCTGAAATTTTCAATTAGTCGAACACTTTGTGAGTATTTGTGCATATAATATTTTCATTGTTACAACAGTCATTAATGTGATCTCATAATTATAATACTCAATAGTTCAAACACTATCAACTATTATTATCTCAGACAATGAAATGCATTTACTTTATGTGCATCATTATCACAATAAAATTGCAACATACCATGACATTATCTATGCAATTTAAATAAAAATTTCAATGTTCATGATTACACAATTGTATCCATTCGAGCAACTCTATCCTCCCAACAGAGCACTCTTGCTATCCCATCGAACATGGCTACCTTCTTCATGCAATCATTTTCTTGGATCCATAGAAGCTCATGAAATGATCTCATAGTTACCAATAATTCTATCATTTCAGTTACTAATGAATTGCCATGAAATACATATCACAACCATGCATTCACACAATGCCTCTCAACATATGTACCCACACATATGCATAAACAATTACAAAGTTTACATAATCCTTTAATGTATATCCACTCAATGACGCATTGGATTGATTCATGAATACCATATTTCCATGTCATGCATTCCACCATGATGTGTCGGAAGGTCTAGCTAATGCCTTGACACATCACCCAACCATCTCCCCAATCACTTGGTTAACTTATCTGGGTGCCTTCCTTCTCCACCCGAACAACACATCAAGAGTTTACTCACTCCTTGGTTGTTGGCAAAGAGGTTTCATCCCAAATTAATACCAATATGGGGTTCATGGGATACTTGTGTAGCACTGAAGCATTACCATTCCAATAACATTATGGCCAAGTAACCATGACTATCTCATATGGCATGCACTACCACGAAAGGACCATAAGTTCCCACTTGATTTCACTATTAAACTCATAACCAACATACACACATGGCATCATATTATTTCATATGAATGCATTCAAAATTCTAAACAATTAGATAATATAAGGCTCATTGTCCACACTACCCTATACCTCACCATACCTAGTGGGTTATTAGTCACATAAAGGCATTCAACATCACATACATACCAATTTATGATTATTAAAAGTGGCTCAAGGGATTCTTACTCAATACCATTTTTGTACTTACAATCAACATAAATAAACCATTGCCTACATGGCTGCGATCAATGCTTTTGATGTTACCTGATCAGTTGGTATCCTACAAAGGATTACAACAACCTTCCAAAAACCTCTTGATCATAGATTTGTTACCTCTAACCTTTCTTCATAAGGTTGTTGGCCACATGCAACAACATCATCAACATCTTTATCCATGCTTCTTTTGTCTTTGGTCCTACAACCAATGCCAACACCACTAATTATTAACAACCACAATAATTATCTTAAGTGGCTCATTACATATGTAAAACGTCATTATCTTTATGCAACATAATATACATGCAAAATCATCTTCACATACACTATGCAATATTTATTAATATGCCAACTAGTGCATATTCACTTCATCTATCTAATCTCTTGCATTTTCAGCATTCCTATGCCATAATTTTTAGTATGTAAAACTCATAAAATACAAATATATCAAAAAGAGAAAATTTGGGGAATTATCCCTTCCCAATTTTTCATCATAGCATGAAATTTCTCTTCCACATCATAGATGATCCAATTTCATGGCCTCTCTAATCAAACTCACTAGAGGTCATTAGCTATGATTTTTTCACCAAGTAGCAATTCAATACATATACTCATGTATAACATTCCTACTTGCTACTTTCCAAGCATGAAATTATTATGTTATAAACATTAATAGTTCAAGGTGAGAGATTTCCCTCTTTATCGATGTTGTCTTACTGCTCCAATTGCTTTCATAAATTATGGCCAAGTTCAATTTGACCTTTCTTAACTTCCTAGAACTGCAATTCATTCAATATCAACTCCATAAGGAGTCTTTTACAGGTCCATTATATGCCCTTGCACCTTATTCAACTATGATACTTCATTTTCTTTCTCACAAAAATATTTACCACAATTCTGAACAACATACTTGATTCACACATGGGAATGCCTCATCCCTAGTTACCGGCCTTTGTATGGCCACCATGTCACTATCATAAGCCATATGACAATTCCACATATTGGGATGTATTATTCCTATGAGTGACAACTTTTGGGATAATGGAATTGCCTCACCCATTCTCATTACTTACTCATATCTTGCAACTTCTCTGATAATGCATACACTTTCCCACAAGGATGATTCTCCCATCATAGTTACAAGTTACATGTCCCTTACCTGCATGTATATCCCATAATTTGTTCATCATTCTCTTTTTGAATAAAATATCCATCTCCAATAATCAAGAGATCCCATGGCCCTTCCCTGCAATTCAGATTGCATACATTGCTAACAATAGTACATTGGATATGTTCTTATCCAAGGCACCAATATCCATTATTGGTCCCTTTCATCCTCCAATGATTAGACATAGCTATCACTCCTCTATAATTCATATTACAACCAATTACTCTTAATAAAGATTCCAAAAACCCTCTTTGCAATTCATATTGCACATTCTGAGCATAGAGAATGCATTTTATACATTATGTATAAGGAACATCACTTCCTTTTAGTTCCCTTATTCCATCTATACTTATAAAAAAAATATGCAAGAGTGTACTCTTATGCATTCAACATGTTTTTCCACATGTTAACGTGAATTACCATAATACTCTCAATTGAGTATCCTTGCTCATTAGTGGAACTACCTTGTCACCAAGCATCCAACCAGGCTTGAGAATGATGTAGAACCGGATGTGTTAGATACCATCAATTCTATCGAACAAGATGCCAAGGATACGATTGCTAAGTTGAGCGCAACCTATCAAGAATTCGCTGCTAAGTTAGCTCCATAGGACGACGAGCAACTAGGAGAACCAGAAGTTTAAAGTGGCTCAAGGACAAGCCACATGTAAGTGTTATGGGCTTGTTGGGCTTCGTCCAAGTAGGGCAATTTTGATACAAGTCAGTTTGGAGCTGCAGCACAGCTTAGGTGAAGACATTTTTTGTAAGCCAATTTTGGACGCTGCGAAGTTGAGCACAGCGCAATACCGGCAGGTAAGGAACCATGCAGCTGAGGCTCGGTTCTGCAAAGTGGTAGCACTCCAAGGTGCCAGTAGGGAATCTATTTTGGGTAAAGGATGAAGGGAAGGTCGAGCTGTGAAAGCGGCGTAATTCGGTTGAAGTACTCCATGATCCCAGTAGGCGGATAAGGAGTTGTGTGGAAGGAAAGCAATGGGTCACACGAGAAAGGGAAGCATGACGTGAACCGACCGCATAAGGCCATTAGAGAAGGAATGGTCAAGTGAAAGTGATAGTTGGCATGTGGTCGACAAGGCAGGCTGAAAGCGATGTGACCACGCATAGAGGATGGCCAAGATTGAGGAATCGCTACTAGAAGCCTAATAGTCCGGTTAAGTGAAAACTGCGACAGTTTTGGGAAACCTTAGGGACTTTTACTATGCATTGTAAAGACATGACCTACGGGCATGATCTATAAGAAAGCACATTTTCTAAGGGAAAGGGTTAATGTTGAAATGTATATGCTGAATCTGAGTGATACTGTGTTGTATTAATGAAATCCATTGTAAAGGCTCTGCAAGCTGTGTGCGCAGAGCCCTGTTGAGAGAGAAGAGAGTCTGCAGCTGAGTGCGCAGACTAGAACTGTTGTTCCCTTCCCAAATACTAATACAGCAATAGTTCCTGTGGACGTAGCTTCCATCCTGGGGGTGAACCACGTTAAATGCCGTGTTGTGTGATTGCTTAATGTGTTTGAATCTGTATATTTGCTTACTATGAATGCTTGAGATCTTGCTTATCAGTTTATGTGTTTTACTTTTATATGTATTCTCCATAAGAATGAAGATGGGAATAATATGTTAAGTATCACATATGTGGGTGGATGTTAAGATGCACAAGTCTTTCTAAGTCTGTGAATGCAATTTAGTAGATTGGGATAAGACTTAAGTAGTGGAGTTTGCGCCGTGTGATTCACTTGAAGCGTAGCACCGAAAGTGCGCAATATATTGTGTATTGACATATTGCCTAAGTCATAAGATAAATAACATAAGGCAAATGATGAATGGATATGAAATTCTAAGTGAATTCATCGAAATTGGTTAAGTTCGAACAAGAAGCGTAATTTTTAGTTGCGCTGTCTTGTTATTGAACATCCGTCGAATCGCGCAGTCCTTGCATGCGTGAGTTGTGCAAGCTCCCTAGCTTGTAGAAGTGTCAATCGCGAAGAAGTAGAACTTTTCCTAGACCGAAGTCCACAGCGTGAGCTCTACATCGCGTTGTTCATCAGATCTAGCTAGCACTCATCACATAGTTGTGGAAACCTGATGCCACAACTCCTCCATTACTTCGCCTCGGGTGAGACATCAGTCTATTCGCATATTGTTCCTGAAAGGGCCAGTGAAAAGGGGTTTTGTTGGTTCCTTGAACCACGAAGAACCTGGTTATTTATAGAAAACCTCTAGAAGAGTTATGTCAAGCCAACATTTTCACTTATCTATTCACATTTTTTTTTAAATGATTTATTTGATATATGTTAAAACTTAGTAACATTCTATTACATGCTCATAGTCTTAGTAATTGGTTGAAACAGTTACTTTGACTCATGGGAATTTTTTTTATAAACAGGTTTAAAGTTTAAAGTTGTTTCTTCTTATCTATGTATAGCCATGGGAAAGTGATTTGGCCACAGAAGAAAGAAGAAAGTAGGAACCATGAAGTGGTTGGTACAAATTTTGATCCTCTCTTGCAAAATGTTAAAACACATTGAGAATTAAATTGAACACTTTAGTTGTCAATTTGAATGGCAAAATGTATCACATCGCTTGCTCTATATTAGTAAAACATGTGCCCACAAAATAGTTTTTACGAGAAGAATTTTTATATATTCAAATTACTATGTCAAATCATATAATCTTACATTATTTTATTTTTATAAAATTCAGATAAAATGAATCACCTATATTAGAAAACTAAATACTTTCAGTTAAGAATGAAGCAAAACAAAACAAATTTATCTTATGAAATTCTCATCAAAGTACATCACGGATAATACATATACAACTCCACTTCCATGAAATATTTGCTTAATATAGTTGAGTGATAATATAGACAACTCCACTTCACCATGCAATAATAGTTGAGGAATCCAAAAGAGTCGATACCTTGGAAAAACATCCTTATTAAAAATGTTTTGACAAAGGAAGGAGAGAATATCATTGTACAATATTGATTGTAATGTGTTTCTGCAATGAATCGCCTCTACAAAAGGCATATTATATTTATTTGGCTTTTTAACTCAAGTCCTTTGGAATAATGCCACATTTTCAATTACATTGCCAATGCAACATGCTAACCTTGAAAATTTTGGCATGTTGCATTACATGTGGAGTGACATTAACCTCTAGAAGGGATTCTAAGTTCCACCGTTTGTTTGTCTCCTAAGTTTATCACTTCATGTGCTTCAAATGCATAATGCTGCCACATGTTACTTTTGAGTTGTTTGTGTTAGTGTTAGTAGGTTTTTTTGTTCTACCCTCTATTTTCAAAGCACATGATCAATTAAAAAAATGGGTAAATGAGTTTATTCTTATATTTTAATTGAAAATTAAAATCCTTAATAAAAACATATCTTTTTAATTGAAAATTAAATTATTTATTAAAAACATTATTATTAAGGATACTTTTTTAATACAAAGGTTATTTTCTCACTAAAACATTGTATGACAGATAAAATCAAACTTCAATTTAATAATAGAACTCATTGTTAAAGGGTTATTTTTTCCCTAAAACATTGTTTCACAAATAAAATAAAACTTCAAAACGTCAAAAAAAAATTTAGTTAGAATGACAGATATGAGATGAAATACCCACTAATTAAGAGTGAAATATCTACAAATACGCAACATGAACATCAAATGAAATTGCGGTTCTAAAATAATCATCAACAAGTTACAAATAAATAAAAAAACTACACGTTTTAACTATGTACAGTACTGAAAGGAACCAAAAATCTACACGTTTCAACTATGTACAGTAGTGAAATGCTACGCAGACAATCTTATGTGATGTCCTTCCGTTATCAGGAATCAATTTTGTAGGTAAAATCATGTACCGAGCTGCGCTGCTGCTCGCTGCTTATTGATTGTGAATTTTATATTCTAAGTTCTTTGCATCGAATGATAGTGCAAGTTATTTCAATAAAGTGTGAAGTAATAGCATATGCACAAAAATATGATATTGCAATGGTGATCATCAGCTCTTGTTTCTTTATGCCATTCTTTTAGGTCGGTGAGAGTGAAAGATACCTGGAGATGTCGCACTTTTAGGTAAAGAGTAGTATAATTGGATTCCAGTATCTCTTTCCTTTTATGTTTCAGAATCCTAGTGGGAAATAAAACTTTGGGAACACATTATTGTTATTATAAATGTCAAACTATGTACGTTGGGTATTACGTCTGTGACATTTACCAAAAGAAGATGTCTTAACTTCATCGAGCTACCTGAGTTGTAATTACAACATTAAGACGTGGAAAAGCACTCGAAAAACAGTCGGTACATTTTCTAAATTGTCAATCTAACATTAAGACGTGTAAAAGCATTTTAAAAAAGTTAGCAGCAGTACATTTTCTAAAAGCGTAAAACATGAAATGATATTTTAAGAATATTTGTATCCATCAAACTTAGCAGCGTTACTTTTTCTGAGAGCATAAGCAATCTTCGAATAAAGTTTTCAGAAGTTTTGCATCTACTTTGGAATGAATAAAGTTTATTAAATAAGTATTAAATGTCACGTAGAAAAATTTTAAATTTTTATGTTTTTTCCGGGATGTTACAATTACAAAACCTAATTTCTTGGAAATAAACGCATACCTGTTCAAATTGGAGTTCAAATCTGCTACAGACCAGACTTGTGGCACCGATGGGATTCTCTCCTTCAATCTGATACCAGTTCCCTTGACGCGATCGGAGGGATTAGCTTGCCGGAATGCAGAGCCGGGGGTGGAGGGAGGGTTGCTGGACAGGGGAGATGGGAACAGAGGACCTGCGGCGGGAGCAAGGAGCGTGGAGTAGCTGGTTTGAAAAAAATCTACGCTGGGTTGGTCCATGTATTGAATGCATAGACGGGACGTCGACAGTGGTAGGAGGATATCCGGACGAGGGACGGCGGCCTATTGCAGGCGAAGATCCTCCAAAATATTGTGTGGGACCACCGAAACGGACCATGGAAGGAGGGGTCGAACAGACCACCGGAACGGAGGACCGGGATGAGGGGTCTGCTAGACAATGACCGAAAAGGAGAGATTTCGAGCGAAATCGTAGTGCAGTTAGACTACTTCGATCCGATATTCATGTGGATATGTTGCACTTTTATTTTGGATTTTCAACCTTTACTCCAAATTCTAATTTATAAACACCTATTGATATAATAGTATTAGTGATAACGAAAAAAAACAAAAAACCAAAAACCTAAGAGTCTGGCCGTCTTTAGGTATTTTTAATCTTTGTTCTTTTACGTTGGTGACCATGATGAAGACTTTAGCTTTAGAGATACTGAGGTTAGTTTAAGAATATCTTCAGCTTTTAAGTAATGCTTCTGAGGACGTTAAGAGTATTTCCCTGAGATATTTCTTAAAAAAATATATCTACATTGGCTTTATTTTTCGAGGCGATTAGCTCCACTCATTTAGGGTACAAGATCCTTGCACTTATCGAGCCAAGTCAACATCGAACCAGTGAGAGATATTTGGTTTCGATATAGGATAATGATATGTTCGCTCCACTCTCCCTTATCTCTTGTTCCTGTGATTCCTTACGGACGATGATCTGACGAGATTGAAGTTATATGGCTCATATTTGATCAGGTCCACTCATGTCAACTTTTTAAGAACGCACAGCCATAGTGATGACAGAATACTATAAACTTTGACATGGATTCCGAGCACATTATAAAAAAGAAGAAGGAAATATCGATTTCATTCCGTCGAGTGTGCATTGTATTTGCCTTGGAAAATCAAAAGATTAGGTTTGTGAGCTGGCATACAATAATAGTTACTAACACTATTGATGACAATGATTCACAACGAAAGACAGCATGATTTAGTTAAGTACACGAGAAGTGTGTGGCGGCCTGGTAATTACGTGCCATATCAATCCGTCTTTTCTTTTATTTCATGTGCATATTGGAGGGAAGCTTCCAAAAATATCATATTCGAATACCTCTATGAGCCTCGTTCCAAAGGTTTATACGGGAAATAAATTAAAGTGGAAGAATAATGGAACATGGTTATTTGCAGTTGGATTTCGATGGTTACAACTGAACCGAAATATGATTCCTCAGGATTTGAATTTAATATAACAAAATCACGGTCCCTCGCAATTACTCTTTCGACTGTAACATTCCAGTATATTTGCCTTCTCAAGCCTTTAATAATGACCTAGAAAGAGAATAGAGAAAGAAACCGCCTGGAATGTCTACTGGTTCAAAAATAAATGATATTCTCGAAGTACATTGAAAATGGATGAACTAGTAGGACCAGGTCCACATATCACCTCCAACACTTTGTATGGAGTCAAAATGTTATACTTTTCCTATTTGAAGATTTTTTTGTCCTGCTTGAGAAAGAAACAAATCCAAAGTGACATAGTTCGACGTAGGTTGATGGGATGACAAGAAATTTTTTCACTAGTAAGTATATTTAGATTGGATTAAACATTTTATAATGGATTTTTGTTCTTTGGTTCAATTCGTGAGCATGTGAGGTTCAGGGGTTTAGGGGTTCAATTCCTCAGCCTTAGTAGGGGTAACTCATTCCTTCGGATAACTTCTTGTGGGCTCTGAACCATAGTTCAATTCCTCAGCCTTAGTAGGGGTAACTCATTCCTTCGGATAACTTCTTGTGGGCTCTGAACCATAATTCAAAATGTAGAATATTTAATTTAAGAAGAATAAAAACTATAGAAATAAAAATTTAATAAAAACTTTTGAATGGAAACTGTATATATAATATATATAGCTATATTTTATTTCATAGTTATTAATAATATTAAAATTTTATGTTTGATTTAAAATATTTAATATAATATATTTCCACCTATAGGTGTGTAGAATTTGGAGTGGACTGTTTTTCCTTGATTGAAGGAGGATGGAACAAGTGGACTCTCCAAATTGATTTTATGAATGTTGTTCAAAATTTGAAATAAACAATTATATAAAAAAAGAAATATAAAATAGTAATTGTAGTTGATGCAGGGATAACTCTCACCTCATGCATTGATGCATGGATAACTCTTAGCTCATGCATAGATAACAGGTACTGATAGAAAACTCATTTAACTATAAAAGGTAGCAAGTAGCTAAGGTATAAACAACATGTGATTATAACATGTGTTTTCCATTTTTGGATTTAAATTATGAGATTACATTCATCTAGTTTTCTGCAATATACTCTTCACTATTTCTATTACATCATAGTGTTTTCCATTTCTAGATTTAAAAAGGTTCTAAAAAACAAAAAAGTAAAATATTTTACTCCTGAAAATAGAGGGCAGCCTTCAAAATTTACGTTTGACACCCCCATTCTTATCCTTGCGATCATTATTGTCCCTATGATTATCTTGTGCCCTTCCATTGATAATATATCAACTTTTTCATTTAGTTCTAGATCTGAAATGAATTGAAAGCTCTTACCAACACTATAAGGTTTGAACTATTTCCTTACAAATTTAAATTCAAAATTTTATTTTTTCCACTCATGAAATCAGTTTCATTTAATTCTAGATCTGAAATGAATTGAAAGCTCCTGCCAACACTATAAGGTTTGAACTATTTCCTTACAAATTTAAATTCAAAATTTTCTTTTTCCCACTCATGAAATCAGTCCATAATACAGAGTCCCCATATACTTGTAGCTCCTAAATACCTTTTTCACCGGCCAGATAAAGAAGAATCCCCAAAGCCATCCATCCTTCTCTATTATTTGTCCCCTTACAAAAATTAGGTTTGAAATTTATAATATAATGTTCAAAGATTTTCAAAATTCCCTCCACTCCATAGATATTGTTTTTACATTCTCCATCAAATCATCCCCTACACCCATTTTCTTCCAATTCTAAATATTTTATTATTCTCACCTTTTTCCGATGCTCATTTTCTTTGAAAGATGACTGCATTGCCATTAGTCTTGTTGTTACTTGAAAAGCTAGTATTTGCTTATCGTAAAAAATATTGTAGTTTTGTACAATCCATATTCCCCATAGAGCTAGAAAAGGCACACATTTAATAGCTTTCAGCTTATCTTTCTTAAACCACTACTCCAAACAGCCAACTATTATCTCTGCTTCCCAAATATTTTCTAATTTGAGATCCTCATTAATACTCTTCCAAACTTGTCTTGAGTATGAACAACTCAGAAAAATATGGTTTATGTTTTCTTCCTCCCTCAAGCATAGAGTACAAATGCTAGGCCTAGATATCTTTCATTTATGATATTATCCCTTCTAAGTGTCTTCCTTCTCAAGGTCAACCACATGAAAATTTTACATTTCTTTGCGCAAAGCCTAGATATCTTTCATTTATGATATTATCCCTTCTAAGTGTCTTCCTTCTCAAGGTCAACCACATGAAAATTTTACATTTCTTTGCTACTATATCCTTCCAAACTACCTCCCACCAACAGGTTTATTTTTTCTCTGACTTTCGCAGAATAGTTTGTATGCCAACTCCATTGAGTGTCTTCCACCTTCCTTATTTCCTGTTCATATTAAAGTATTTGAATCTGTGTTTAACTTGATAAAACCTCTGTACATTTCTGCCATCCATTTATTCCATTCATTTGCCAAGTCCGCTTCGAATAGTAGAGAGTTCGTTGATCTCCATCCCTAGAAATAACCTCTGTTTGTCTCTGTAATTGTTGCCTCACTAATATAATATATACCTTATTCATTTAGCTTGTTTATTATCTCGTGTGAGAGGAGAATTTGATTACCGCATCCCATTATCCCATGAGCCCTAAGTAGTATCTTCGAGCCATTGCCCGGTTTCAAAGCTAATAAATCTCTAATCACCAGAAATGCAGATATTATGGCCTTCCAAAACATGGAACCACCTGTGAATATTTTATTTGGATTTCTACTCCAAGCTATAAATTCATCCCCATTAAGATACTTTCTGCGAATTACTGATTGCCATTTTTGTTCTTTTGTAATTAAAGACCAGACTGATTTTGCAGCTAAATATCTACCAAACTTGTTTAGCTCTTTCAACCCCCATCCTATTTCTTCTTTTGTCTTAGCTATAGGTTTCCATGCAACCGAGTCAATACCTATGTCATGTTACCCCCCCCCCACCAAAAAAAGTTAAAAAAATATTCCCTAACTTGTTAAGAACCCCTTTTGGGGTGTATGTTATTATCATCCAGTAAACTGGAGTAACATTCAATACTATCTCTATAAGTTTTACATTCCCATCTCTTGAAAGAAAACTATTACACCAAAAATAGATATGACTCTCCACTTTTGAAATCATCCATTTCGAGTCTAAATTGATATAATTATTTGGATTAAAAAAAAAACCCAAATATTTTCCACGTCCCCTCCCATCGATCCAACGCAAGGAAGGGAACATGATTAACATTTTGGGATCTTACATAAACTCAGCCCCATTCATCATTGACAATTCATAAAACAAATAAAATGCATATGTGTGCAGATGCACAATCAAATAAACACAACAAAAGTGAAATCTATATCCACACATATTTGACATGCATTCATTAGCATAATCAGAAAAATCAATAGTTAAAAAAATTGTAGATTTTAATGCACATAGATGATACTTATCTTGATGGTGAAGTTGTCTTGAGCAATTAGCTATGCACCTGCAAGATTCCACCCAGCCATAGGCCAATTGTGTTCATCAATATCTCAACACAATTGCCACCCCCGAGCTCGGCTGGGCATGATTTCCACAATGAATGGGAACACTCAAGCCCATGCACAACAAAATGAATGTATCAAATCTAAGCCAAGCGAGTCCATATGTGGGTTTATCAAGCCAAATGTGAACCCTCTTCTATTTTTGGATGCTTTCACTCAAGCTCGAGCCAAAACAATGGATACCCATAAACTAAACCACAACATTCTCTCTCACACACATCAAAACACATATGTTGGGAATAGGAAAAACGTTTTTAACTATGGGATTTTCAAAACAGGGTTCCCATTGGCTCTCCCAATTCATGGCACACCCAAAAATGACCTTTGAGAGGGGAAATCGCCCCTTAGGAAACAAAATCGAATTTCCCATAGGTGTATCGGAATTTAAATGGAAAAAAACAACCTCACAGGGACCCCAAATTGGATTCCTCTTCTTCCCCACTATTCTATATCCAAAAAACGCCCTTCTCCTATCTAAAAGTGAAGGAAAACACAGAAAATTCATGGAGGAAAATGCCTAGCAAGCTCCGAAATCGTGAGAGAGAAAAACTCATGCACGAAGGATGGCTTTGGGAGCAAATTTGTGGCTCTTTTCTTGCCCAAGAAGCCAAACAAGAATTTCTAAGATGGTGGCTTTCCCATACATGAAAAATTGGACAGCCATACCTCACCATTTCCTAAATAGTAACTATTTCGACCAAGTCTTGGGAGAAATAAATGATTGGGTACAAAAGTCAATATGGGTAGTTGAAGTTTCATGGGTTCTCTCATTGACACTTGGATTGACTCGATTAGTTCAAGGGTTTGAATATTTTCCTCCCAATTTCTTGTAAAAATCATGCCCCCATACTCTTGTTGCATTGCATTGCATAACTAGTTGTGAGTATTTTATTAAAATGTATATTTACATGATATTTACGATTTCTATTGTGCTTGGCTAGCACACAAACCATATGCATCAAGTTTAATACTAAATCGATGGGAGGGCCTTGGCCTTGAGCTCGTTATGGTGATTTTATAACAATAGAACATCATTTAAATTTTAATGCGATGGGGTCAAAATTGGGATATTAAAATCCCCTCCCCATTGGAATAACACTGTCCTCAGTGTTCTCTATATTTTAGCAAGGTTCCATGTCCTTCTTTTCAGTTGCATCTACAATGTTTTTCTCTCTCTTTATCAACATCCATTGGATCTTTTTCCAATATTTGGCTGCTCCTACTAATCCTTTTCGGACAACCAAATTTCCATTGCATCCTTAAAATTCCTTCAAGTTCCTTGCATCTAGCAATAGCTATAATCAAACAATGAGTCAATTCACATGTCAAATCGATTTTGATAGGGTTCATCTCTTAACAAGAGTTTAAAAACCATAGCCGAATTATATACACATGTATATTCACATTAAATAAGCAAGAAGATGCAAGATAAACCAAATACTTATCTACATGAGCATCTTCCTTTATCTCCACAAGTATCCCACTTTGAATTCATACAACTATGGCACCCACAAGACCTACCCCACCCAACAAAAGGATGGTACCTCTTCTATTCTATACATTCCCTCGAGCCTACCCACCCCTTCAGTGCTCTTCGAGGTGTGCATCGAAAGGTATCCAAGTTTCTGCAAGCCTCGAATCACCTTTGCATCTATATAAAACAAATGTTATTCTAGCACACCAACTGCACCACATCATTTAAATAACCAATGCCAAGACAGTATGTCGATTGGGTTTATCAGGCATTCCGTTAATGAGTATGTTAAGCCATTTCTCCGAATGGTTTTATCAAGCATACAACAACCATGGCCAAGCCAACATCTCTACTAGGTTTCTTAGATAATAAAACAATAGAATACAATTACATGGCTCCTTCTCCTATGTAGACCAGTGGTTCCCTCTAGGAACTCCATAGGTAACTCAATTGACTGCAGGCTAGCACGGCCCCACAATACCCACTCGCACAACACAAGGATGGTACCCCCTTCTCTACTACACAGCCCCTCAGATGTACCCATCCCTCTAGTGCTCTTCGGTGTGAGTGTAGAAAGGATACGAATTCCCATGCAAGCCTCTTGAGTATCCATGCTCTTACTAGGTTTGACAACATCACAGAGAGTCAAGCACACATACAAAATTTTGCAGCGTTTCTCAAACCGAAGCCACTCTTAAAATTTTCTTTTCATTTTTAGCTTTAGCAGCCGACATCTGCCCCAATCGTATATTTTGACCATCTCACCTGCATTACACACAAGCATGTAGCTCACATGAGATGTCATCATAATAATTTCAATTAGAATTTCTCAAATATGTTTCATACAGAAACTAGATTCTCAAAACATTAGGTCCTTCTCATGAGGTTTAGCTCTTACAGGCCATAACACATGGTCTTCCTACATGGTTTCCTCCTAACACAATTCACAAACAACCAACCAATCAATGACATTAATAATCAGATTCAAATTTGAATAAATAATTCTGTCTCCACATAATTTAGACTTGTTTAACCATGAAGCCATCCTCATATTGTTTGGATCATGTAAGTGGTAGAAATGTGTCCCTTATGGATTTACACTTTCTTCCATAACCCTGGACATTCAACTACGATGTGTTCTCTTGTCACAATTATAGATAAGACAAACAATCATTAGTAATTATTGGCAAAATTTCAAATCTAAAATCTACAATATGTTCCGTACATAAGTTAAATTTCACAACCATGAGACCCTTCTCATAATTTTTGGCTTTTGTAAATGGTAGATTCCAGTCTTTATTATGGACTTAACGACATTTCCATATGCAAGACAATTCTACTTGTAATCTAAAATTTTCAATCAGTCGAACACTTTGTGAGTATTTGTGCATATAATGTTTTCATTGTTACAACAGTCATTAACGTGATCTCATAATTATAATACTCAATAGTTCAAACACTATCAACTATTATTATCTCAGACAATGAAATACATTTACTTTATGTGCATCATTATCACAATAAAATTGCAAGATACCATCACATTATCTATGCAATTTAAATAAAAATTTCAATGTTCATGATTACACAATTGTATCCATTCGAGCAACTCTGTCCTCCCAACAAAGCACTCTTGGTATCCCATCAAACATGGCTACCTTCTTCATGCAATCATTTTCTTGCATCCATAGAAGCTCATGAAATGATCTCATAGTTGCCAATAATTCTATCATTTTAGTTACTAATGAATTGCAATGAAATACATATCACAACCATGCATTCACACAATGCCTCTCAACATATTTACCGACACATATGCATAAACAATTACAAAGATTACATAATCCTTTAATGTATATCTACTCATTGATGCATTGCATTGATTCATGAATACCATATTTCCATGTCATGCATTCCACCATGATGTGTCGGAAGTTCTAGCTAATGCCTTGACACATCACCCAACCATCTCCCCAATCACTTGGTTAACTTATCTGGGTGCCTTCCTTCTCCACCCGAACAACACATCAAGAGTTTACTCACTCCTTGGTTGTTGGCCAAGAGGTTTCATCCCAAATTAATACCAATATGGGGTTCATGGGATACTTGTGTAGCACTGAAGCATTACCATTCCAATAACATTATGGCCAAGTAACCATGACTATCTCATATGGCATGCAATACCACGAAAGGACCATAAGTTCCCACTTGATTTCACTATTAAACTCATAACCAACATACACACATGGCATCATATTATTTCATATGAATGCATTCAAAATTCTAAACAATTAGATAATATAAGGCTCCTTGTCCACACTACCCTATACCTCACCATACCTAGTGGGTTATTAGTCACATAAAGGCATTCAACATCACATACATACCAATTTCTGATTATTAAATATGGCTCTAGGGATTCTTACTCAATACCATTTTTGTACTTACAATCAACATAAATAAACAATTGCCTACATGGCTGCGATTAATGCTTTTGATGTTACCTGATCAGTTGGTATCCTACAAAGGATTACAATAACCTTCCAAAAACCTCTTGATCATAGATTTGTTACCTCTAACCTTTCTTCATAAGGTTGTTGGTCACATGCAACAACATCATCAACATCTTTATCCATGCTTCTTTTGTCTTTGGTCCTACAACCAATGCCAACACCACTAATTATTAACAACCACAATAATTATCTTAAGTGGCTCATTACATATGTAAAACGTCATTATCTTTATGCAACATAACATACATGCAAAAACATCTTCACCTACACTATGCAATGTTTATTAATATGCCAACTAGTGCATATTCACTTCATCTATCTAATCTCTTGCATTTTCAGCATTCCTATGCCATAATTTTCAGTATGTAAAACTCATAAAATATAAATATATCAAAAAGAGAAGATTAAGGGAATTATCCCTTTCCAATTTATCATCATAGCATGAAATTTCTCTTCCACATCATAGATGATCCAATTTCATGGCCTCTCTGATCAAACACACTAGGGGTCATTAGCTATGATTTTTCCACCAATTAGCAATTCAATACATATACTCATGTATAACATTCCTACTTGCTACTTTCCAAGCATGCAATTACTATGTTATAAACATTAATAGTTCAAGGTGAGAGATTTCCCTCTTTATCGATGTTGTCTTACTGCTGCAATTCCTTTCAGAAATTATGGCCAAGTTCAATTTGACCTTTCTTAACTTCCTAGAACTACAATTCATTCAATATCAACACCTTAAGGAATCTTTTACAGGTCCATTATATGCCCTTGCACCTTATTCAACTATGATACTTCCTTTTCTTTCTCATGGAAATATTTACCACAATTCTGAACAACATACTTGATTCACACATGGGAATGCCTCATCCCTAGTTACCAGCCTTTGTATGGCCACCATGTCACTATCATAAGCCATATGATAATTCCACATACTGGGATGTATTATTCCTATGAGTGACAATTTTTGGGATAATGGAATTGCCTTACCCATTCTCATTACTTACTCATATCTTGCAACATCTCTGATAATGCATGCACTTTCCCACAAGGATGATTCTCCCATCATAGTTACAAGTTACATGTCCCTTACCTGCATGTATATCCCATAATTTGTTCATCATTCTCTTTTTGAATACAATATCCATCTTCAATAATCAAGAGATCCCACGGCCCTTCCCTGCAATTAAGATTGCATACATTGCTAACAATAGTACATTGGAGGTTTTCTTATCCAAGGCCCCGATATCCATTATTGGTCCCTTTCATCCTCCCATGATTAGACACAGCTATCACTCCTCTATAATTCATATTACAACCAATTACTCTTAATAAGGATTCCAAAAACCCTCTATGCAATTCATATTGCACATTCTAAGCATAGAGAATGCATTTCATACATTATGTATAAGGAACATCACTTCCTTTTAGTTCCCTTATTCCATCTATGCTTATAAAAAACAATATGCAAGAGTGTACTCTTATGCATTCAACATGTTTTTCCACATGTTAACGTGAATTACCATAATACTCTCAATTGAGTATCCTTGCTCATTAGTGGAAATACCTTGTCACCAAGCATCCAACAAGGCTTGAGAATGACGTAGAATCAGATGTGTTAGATACCATCAATTCTATCGAACAAGATGCCAAGGATACGGTTGCTAAGTTGAGTGCAACCTATCAAGAATTCACTGCTAACTTAGCTCTGTAGGACGATGAGCAACTAGGAGAACTAGAAGTTGAAAGTGGCTTAGGGACGAGCCGCATGTAAGTGTTAGGGGCCTTTTGGGCTTCGCCCAAATAGGGAAATTTTGATACAAGTCAGTTTGGAGCTGCAGCGCAACTCAGGCGAAGACATTTTTTGTAAGCTAGTTTTGGACGCTGCAAAGTTGAGCACATCGCAACACTGGCAGGTAAGGAACCACGCAGCTGAGGTCCGGTTCTGCAAAGTGGTAGCACTCTGAGGTGCCAGTAGGGAATCTATTTTGGGTAAAGGATGAAGGGAAGGTCGAGCTATGAAAGCGTCCTAATTCGGTTGAAATAATCCATGATCCCAGCAGGCGGATAAGGAGTGGTGTGGAAGGAAAGCGATGGGTCACACGAGAAAGGGAAGCATGACGTGAACCGACCGCACAAGGCCGTTAGAGAAGGAATGGTCAAGTGAAAGCGACAGTTGGCATGCGGTCGACAAGGTAGGATGAAAGCGATGTGACCATGCACAGAGGATGGCCAAGATGGAGGAATCGCTACCAAAAGCCTAACAGTCCGGTTAAGTGAAAACCACGACAGTTTTGGGAAACCTTAGGGATTTTTCCTATGCATTGTAAAGACATGATCTACGAGTATGATCTATAAGAAAGCACATTTTGTAAGGGAAAGGGTTAATGTTGAAATGTAGATGCTGAATCTGAGTGATACTGTGTTGTATTACTGAAATCCATTGTAAAGGCTCTGCAAGCTGTGTGCGCAGAGCCCTGTTGAGAGAGAAGAGAGTCTGCAGCTGAGTGGGAAGACTAGAACTATTGTTCCCTTCCCAAATACTAATACAACAATAGTTCCTGTGGACGTAGCTCCCATCTTGGGGGTGAACCATGTTAAATGCCGTGTTTTGTGATTTTTTAATGTGTTTGAATCTGTATATTTGCTTACTATGAATGCTTGAGATCTTGCTTATCAATTTATGTGTTTTACTTTTATATGTATTCTCCATAAGAATGAAGATGGGAATAGTATGTTAAGTATCACATATGTGGGTGGATGTTAAGATGCACAAGTCTTTCTAAGTCTACGAATGCAATTTAGTAGATTGGAATAATACTTAAGTAGTGGAGTTCGCGCCGTGTGATTCACTGGAAGCACAGCACCGGAAGTGCGCAGTATATTGTGTGTTGTCATATTGCATAAGTCATAAGATAAATAACATAAGGCAAATGATGAATGGATATGAAATTCTAAGTGAAGTCATCTAAATTGGTTAATTTCGAACAAGAAGCGTAGTTTTTAGTTGCGTTGTCCTGTTATTGAACATCCGCTGAACCACACAGTCCTTGCATGCGTGAGTTGTGCAAGCTCCCTAGCTTGTAGAAGTGTCAGTCACGAAGAAGTAGAACTTTTCCTAGACCAATGTCCGCAGCATGAGCTCTACATCACGTTGTTCATCAGATCTAGCTAGCACTCATCACATAGTTGTGGAAACCTGATGCCGCAACTCCTCCATTACTTCGCCTCGGGTGAGACATCAGTCTGCTCGCAGATTGTTCCTGAAAGGGCCGGTGAAAAGGGGTTTTGTTGGTTCCTTGAGCCACGAAGAACCTAGGTATTTATAGAAAACCTCTAGAAGAGTTATGTAAAGCCAACATTTTCATGTATCTATTCACATTTTTTTAAAATGATTTATTTGATATATGTTAAAACTTAGTAACATTCTATTAAATGCTCGTAGTCTTAGTAATTGGTTGAAACAGTTACTTTTACTCATGGGAAAATTTTTTACAAACAAGTTTAAAGTTTAAAGTTGTTTCTTCTTATCTATGTATAGCCATGGGAAAGTGAATTGGCCACAAAAAAAAGAAGAAAGTAGTAACCATGAAGTGGTTGGTACAAATTTTGACCCTCTCTTGCAAAATGTTAAAACACATTGAGAATTAAATTAAACACTCTCATTGTTGATTTGAATGGCAAAATGTATCACATCGCTTGCTCTATATTAGTAAAACATGTGCCCACAAAATAGTTTTTACGAGAATAATTTTTATATATTCAAATTACTATGTCAAATCATATAAGTTTACATTATTTTATTTTTATAAAATTCAAATAAAATGAATCACCTATATTATAAAACTAAATGCTTTCACTTAGGAATGAAGCAAAACAAAACAAATTTATTTTAAGAAATTCTCATCAAAGTGCATCATGGATAATACATATACAACTCCACTTCCATGAAAGATTTGCTTAATATAGTTGAGTGATAATATAGACAACTCCACTTCACGATGCAATAATAGTTGAGGAATCCAAAAGAGTCCATACTTTGGAAAAACATCCTTATTAAAAATGTTTTGACAAAGGAGGGAGAGAACATCATCGTACAATATTGATTGTAATGTGTTTCTGCAATGAATCACCTCTACAAAAGGCATATTATATTTATTTGGATTTTTAATTCAAGTCCTTTGGAATAATGCCACAATTTCAATTGCATTGCCAATGTAACATGCTAACCTTGAAAATTTTGGCATGTTGCATTACATGTGGAGTGACATTAACCTCGAGAAAGGATTCTAAGTTCCACCGTTTGTTTTTCTCCTGAGTTTATCACTTAATGTGCTTCAAATGCATAATGCCACCACAAGTTACTTTTTAGTTGTTTGTGTTAGTGTTAGTAGATTTTTTTGTTCTACCCTCTATTTTCAAAGCACATGATCAATTAAAAAAATGGGTAAATGAGTCTATTGTTATATTTTAATTGAAAATTAAAATCTTTAATAAAAACTTATCTTTTTAATTGAAAATTAAATTATTTATTAAAAACATTATTATTGAAGGGTACTTTTTAATACAAGGGTTATTTTTTCACTAAAACATTGTATGATAGATAAGATCAAACTTCAAATTAATAATAGAACTTCATTGTTGAAGGGTTCTTTTTTCACTAACACTACTACAGGATGGGGATCTTTAAGACGTTTCTTAAAGACAGAATTTGCATTTTGTCTTAAAATTTTGCTTTGGATTGATTTTATATTTGTTAGAATTTTTAAGACGATTTTTAGGACAGATTTTTCTAATTTATATTGCTTTTATTTTTTTTAGTTATTAATTTCTATTTTTTTAACTAGAAACTTATTTCTGAAGGAGGGAAACAGAATTGGGGATTTGAAGGAAGCTTTTACAAGACAGTTCTCTTCCATTACGTCTCAGATGGCTAGATTTCCAGTGCTGCGAGCTGAAGATGAAGAAATTAAACGGTCAGAAGGATGAATGTTTACAGAGAATGATAGAGAGTGCGTGTTAGAGGAACCAGATCTCCCAATCTTGAACTATTTGAAGACGATCATGTAGAAATTATTTTGTTTTAGTTGAGGGTTTTGGGTTCAAAAAACAAATTTATTCATATCTCTGCCTTTCTCTGCAGTAATTTTGTTATTTTGTATGTACATGCATCGAGGATCCCAAGGATTTGTACTAAACAAGGTATTTATTTGTAATTTTTATCCATGTTTGTATTTAGTCTTTAGTGTTTGCAATCTCCTTTAGTTTCTTTACTTTTGTAGCATTGACGGTATTAATAAAAGCCGTTGATAACTACCATATTTTCTTGATACAAGTTGATAGTTACACAAAGCTATAAGACTGTTTCTCTCCTTGCTCCGATCTTTATATACGGGTTACTTTGCTGAGACTCTTTACAGAGGAAATATGACTAGTCTCCAAGAAATTATCTTTTAGGTCATAGTTTTTCGTCTCTCACCCACGGATTCCAAGGTACCCACATATTCCCCTAGACTCTTTATATTCAGAATTGATTTCTTTCATTTACTTAGATAAATGGAACTTCTTCTTTTTTAAGGACTAAAATGATTCCATGCGTTTTTATCATACAAATCTTATATTTATTCATTTTATATTTACCATTGCGTACTATAACTCCTAAGCCTGCCCCGTTGTTATTGCCATATCGATTCAAATGAATACACGTTTTGCATTATTTAAGGATCTATTTTCTACTCTGTTTCATTTTTCCTTTGCATTTTTTTCATATCACTTCTCTCATTTGAATTAAATTAGCATTGTAGATTCAGTTTTCAACACTCTTGAATTTTTAGTCTTTTCCCTAGAAGACAGAAAACAATTAAATTAGGTGTGTATGTTCAAGGCATTCTATTCTGCTTGTAAATGTTGAATCTCTACTTCCTGTATTCTACACCATTTTCAAGATTACTGATTCTTTGCCTTGATTTCATGTCAAATTTTGGTTTTAGATGCCAAAGTCTTCAATCCACGTGGAATAACAAAATGCAGTAGATCTAGACTCTTCAGCTTTATCTAATGGCGCGTCTGCTACTTTCTCGAATGGGAGCACACCATGCAAAGGCCCAACTGAGAGAAACATGAGTCTTTTACCCATTAAGCCTTCTTTCTTACTCTCGTCGCGTCAAGGTTTTTATTTTCTTATTTTTTTAACATTGTTCAGCTAACCTAAAACTTATAGTTACTGTGGGCATTCTCTTGGAAACCCCTCTAAGTCAGAATTGGTGTGTAGGCACCACAAACACGAGTTACAGGGGGATCAGTGTAGCTCCTTCCTTGTGAAGCACATCAGAGCCCCTGTACATCTAGTTAGTACTAGTGCTTACTATTCATTAATTGAACCCTTTTGGTTAGACGATGGTCTACTCATCTTTGCGGATCTATGGATAAAAGATCAAGTTGTTACTTACATAGATGGGGGTTCTTAGGTTTGTTATCCAATTCATATTCGCTTGATTTTCTTTTGTCTTGAACTGAGATTAGGGGATATTAGTATAGATCACATGGTGTATAATTAGTGTTATATATGTTGTTTTGCATATCTTGATGCGCCCAACTACACTGCTAGCGGGGGTAGCACTAACACAAACCCATCTAATCTTGAGTCTGATATTCACCTCAAGGTTGTAATGCTAGAGGTACCTCACTGTGATTCAATGGAATACCTGTGTGAACTCAAGATATATGCATTCTCAAGCGCATATTAAACTCGAGTTTAGATGGGTTTGAGCTAGTCTTCATATTCAATCACCTATGGCACCATTTAGATTAAATGCACTGTTTCACATTTAGAGTAACACATGAAGTGTTACACAGATCCCACCGCCTCCATCCGAGTTGTAGAGCACGTTTTAACTATCGATTTGAATAATTTTATGAGACATTTGAAGTATTTTATTGAATATTTGTAAAATTTAAGTTTGATTTCTGAGGTAAATAGACCATGGCGAACAATTGCAGCCCTGACTGGAAATACCATGATTCATTTGGTAATGGAAAATAATATAAGAGCTATTGATATTGCATGGGTGCAATATATATATTTTAAACTCACCTACCTTTTGTTTGTGATCACATTTTGCAGGTGAGCCAACAAAAAGTGGCTCATGTTTATTTAAAATCAGTTGAGATATCATAATTAAATAGTTCGAATAAGCATGTTTGTTTTATTGTGTATATTTTACTGCCTTTAATATTTTCTTCTTTTTGTAAGGTCTAACCTGATTTTATGTTACATGTAGGGAAAACCAACGTCTTAAATATTATAAGGATGCACGGTCTCAACGAATTGCCCTGCTTAAAGATATTGAAACATTTGTACAAGACAACCCTATAACCGACACCAAGTTGATGTTGCCAAGCATTAGACCTTTGAAGCTTCGAACCCTCATAAATCAAAGGTTTTTCCTCTCTCCTCTTTTATTCATTAAGATTTCTTCATTCACGTTCAGAACTTATCTAGAAGGTATTTATATCTTGTGATTCTTTTCAACAAACTAACAGCATGCTCGATTACTTAAATTTGCTGGATAAATTGTTCACAAGGATTGTCTACACATGCTGTCAAGTATTGCACTGCAATCAAACCTATTTCTGGATTTTATAATTTTTTCTTGAGATTTGGCAGGAATGTTTCACCTTGGACCTCTTATTAATATTAACAACAATCTGATGCATTTCTATGTCTACTGTGCTTTTCTTCAGTCTTAACTGGCAGCATATAACTTGCAAAACTCCTCAACCTAATCCTCATATGAGAGCATGTTTGTTGATCACACCTATGGGCTTTCAACTAGAGTTCTAACAACACCTCCAGTAAATAATCATCTTATGGGGTCGATTCAAATAGGGAGCTAGCTTCATCCCAGTGCTATGAACGCTGTGAGGCACCACTTTGACTAGTATCGTGAATATTTGTTTCATGTTCCTCTAACTTTTGAATAAGAATCAATGATCTATTGATCTCAGTCTATATTTGCCCTTGTTTTAATAAGATTTTAATCTGATTGGTCACACCAATTTCAACCTCCAATTGGTCCAATCGCTCGTAGTCTTCCGGAATGGATGGCGAACCCTAGCCATCCTCTACATCATGCTGCAATAATTTCTGGTGCATCTGCTTTTGTGCCACATCCAAATGCAAGTTAGGTGGTTGATATTCTGTAGAATCTGATAATCTATATCATATATGTTTGCTTCTAAAAAATCTCTATATGCTAAATTGTTGAGAATTGGAGCATAGATGTAGGAACAACTTAACATCTTAATAATTGAATCTGAATAGTAGATTTTTCTCCACTGGTGGGCTGAAAAGAAAATTAACTATAAACAATTCTAATTTTTTCTTCATAATAATCTTAGGTGCTTTGCTCCAACGACCTAGAACTCCACCAATAAGCAATAGTACAATTGTTTGTCAGTTAACTTTGGTCAGGTTGATGAGGCATGGGACATAATTACTCTTAAGCTTTATTTTCATTATTTCTTCTGGAGGTTTCTTAAGTTCAAAACTGTTCAAGTGCTATTTCTTGTGGAAATTATTTTCTTATTTCAATTTCTTGAATGTATATCATTGTTATGTTATTTTAGTTTCATATTTCATCTATTCTATTTTTTTTATAGAAAATAAATCCGTGACAACCTAGATTTAGTACATCTAACCCTTTGGGAATTGAACCAAGGGCATGTATAGCATGGTGGATTACTAGCATTGCTCTGGCTACAATAACACCAATGAATTAAGTAACACTAGGGGTTATTTTGTGTGATGAAAATTGGTCGAGGCACAATTATTGCTTCCTTGACTTCAACATGTTTGGTAAGGTCAATATTTTTCTATGTTGCATCGTACGCATTGAACACATAGATAAATATTTTACTGCCTAGCCTTTAGAGGACACCTACTTTAGCTTTCGCTGCATCTTCATAAATTCTAGTAAAGGCACTAGTGAGAACACTAATATAAGTCTGCTTCTTGTTTCTTCATTCAAAATAGATAAAAATATGTATTGACACTTTACTGCCTCTCTAATAGCCATGATAACATGCTACTACCTCCCCAGCAGCTATATCAACAGTGCAGACCAAAATATTAGTGTAAGCAGAGAAGACTGGTCAAATAATAGAGGCCTCTAATCTTAAGAGTCTGGGTAATATTGTAAACACCAGTTACTAGTTACTAGACCCTAGCACGAATATCAACCTCCATGTATGGGATGAGACCATCCATTTCAAACATCCATTCATGCTACAGCAAAACACACTACACTTACTCCCATTCAACTTTGTGGCTCTACATATTATTAGATAATCCTCTCTAACAACCATGGTGTGTATCAGTAGCTTTCCTTAAAAACTCTTCAACACTGGATGCTTGATTACTCAAATCAATACACTCATAGATTTCGTTTTGAATCCTCTTATTTTTTTTATTTAATAGCTTAATTTAAACCATAACCCTTTGTCTAAGGTTGCCCAAAACCTTAGATTATGAAATAATAAAATTATTTATTTAATAATATTCTTTTCTAGTATTATTAAGGCATAGGTATCCTCTAGGATTCGTGAAATTTACAAGGATGGGATATCACTCCTAATTAGGCTTAATGATACCTAATTATATGTTCTTAGTGATAATTATATGTTGTGGTATAACAATTGAATTGTGTTTTTTTTGGGTTTAATGTAATGTGCATAATTATAAGTCGAGTGAGTTTTTTTAGCAAGATGAGATACATGAAAAAGTTACTATCTACTCAAGAATGTTTTAAACTTTTTATTCTATTTAAATTGATCTTTTATTGCAGGTTGGGCAACTAGGACCAACTCATACTCATAACATATACCCAAAAAATGATCTTCCTAAAATAGTTGCGAGAAGCCTCAACCAAGGTTCAAATATTGTTAGCATGGATTTTCATCCTCGGGAACAGACAACTCTATTAGGTAATCCACAATTTCATTGGCCAGAATCCTATATTACAGTTGACTCCTAAAGTCAATATCTTCAAATATAGTTTTGTTTTAAATGCACTCTAAAAACTTAGTAAATTGGATGAATATTTTCAGTTGGAATTAATGTTGGTGATATTGGAATTTGGAAAGTGGCATCAAGGGAAAAGTTAACTAATAAGTCATTCAAAGATTGGGATTCCTCAAATTGCACAATGGACCTGAAGGTGTAAATATCACATTTTGTTTCAGTATTAAGTTATTTGGGTGAAGAAACATAATTTAAATTTTCACATTTTAAAGTTGAATGGTACTAGCTCAATGGTAGAGCATCTGCATTATAATGCAGAAGATTGGTGGTTCGATTCCACTATGCCCTATCATAAATATTTGCATTCTATCACTACTACACAGAGGAGGTATTAAGACAATATTTGTGTAAATTGTCTCAAGTTAAGACACAAAAAAATTGTGTATTGTCTTAAATATTGTCTTTAAGGGAGTATCTTAGACTATTGACTTAAATTTAAGACAATAGTTTAAGACAATAATTTAAGACAATAGTTTAAGACACTCGCTTAAAGACAATATTTAAGACAATACACAATTTTTTTTTTTATCTTAAGTTGAGACAATTTCTCAAATGTAGTAGTGTAAAACTTCAAAACTTCAAATAAATTTAGTTAGAATGACAGATATGAGATGAAATACCCGAGTGAAATATCTACAAATACGCAACATGAACATCAAATGAAATTGTGGTTCTAAAATAACGTCATGGAAAATCTTTATGTCAACGTTATCATTTTCGCCGTCTTCCTTTGTCACTTAACGACGTTAAACGATCACGAGGAGAGGGTCTGATTGATCTCATAATCATCAACAAGTTAAAAATAAATAAAAAACTACACGTTTTAACTATATACAGTACTGAAAGGAACCAAAAATCTACACGTTTCAACTGTTTACAGTAGTGAACTCAGTTTAGGATGTTAACTTTTCGATGTAAATTCTAGACGTTGAAATGCTACGCAGACAATCTTATGTGATGTCCTTCCGTTATCAGGAATCAATTTTGTAGGTAAAATCATGTACCGAGCTGCGCTGCTGCTCGCTGCTTATTGATTGTGAATTTTATATTCTAAGTACTTTGCATCGAATAATAGTGCAATTTATTTCAATAAAGTGTGAAGTAATAGCATATGCACAAAAATATGATATTGCAATGGTGATCATCAGCTCTTGTTTCTTTATGCCATTCTTTTAGGTCGGTGAGAGTGAAAGATACCTGGAGATGTTGCACTTTTAGGTAAAGAGTAGTATCTCTTTCCTTTTATGTTTCAGAATCCTAGTGGGAAATAAAACTTTGGGAACAAATTATTGTTATTATAAATGTCAAACTATGTACGTTGGGTATCACGTCAGTGACATTTACCAAAAGAAGATGTCTTAACTTCATCGAGCTACCTGAGTTGTAATTACAACATTAAGACGTGGAAAAGCACTCGAAAAACAGTCGGTACATTTTCTAAATTCTCAATGTAACATTAAGACGTGTAAAAGCATTTTAAAAAAGTTAGCAGCAGTACATTTTCTAAAAGCGTAAAACATGGAATGATATTTTAAGAATATTTATATCCATCAAAGTTAGCAGCGTTACTTTTTCTGAGAGCATAAGCAATCTTCGAATAAAGTTTTCAAAAGTTTTGCATCTACTTTGGAATAATAAAAGACACCATAAATTAGGTGAGATACTTTTCAAACTTCGAAGTGCGTTTATGTTCTGGCCTGAAATTTTCACTATTATTAAGTAGATGGCCATTGCTATGCAACGGATTGGAAAGGAGTAGCCGGAGTAGGTGGCACTAGATGAGTGGGGAGTTGTGGACATAGATTTGGTTATGAGAGTAATTCCATTTTGTGGGTTTCCTTGTGATTATATTTGCAATTTGGACACAAGATTATTATCAGATTTAAATTCAAGAAATCTATTTTAATGGGAGAGATTGAATTAGGGAGATAATTTGAATTTCCTACTCATTTAAAGTTTGTTTTATGTGGAAAAACCTTGTATTTGAGTTTTTTAGTCAGATCTTATTTTGCGCTTTCAAATATCTACGATGAAGATAATCACAATAACTTTTTGCAGTTTGAAAATTTCTCTTAAATTTTTTATTTATTTCGAATTAAAATATGAAAGAGAAAACCAAAACACGTTATATATTTAAAATGAGTTGTCCGTGTAAAGTTCTGGTTTCAAAAAGACGTGAACGCAAATCTTTATGTCAACGTTAACACCGTTTATGGACGTCTTCCTTTATCAATTAACGACGTTAAACAATCTCGAATAGTGACTGGTTGATCTTATAAAAGTCGACGAGTAACTACACGTTTCAGCTATATACAGTAATGAAATTGACACAAAAATACACGTTTCAACTATATAGACAGTAGTGAAATTCACTTTATCAATTTAACTTAGCTTTTCCATGTAGATTGTAGACGTTAAAAAGTTAGGTAGGCAATGTACGTTTCAACTATATACAGTAATGAAATCGACACAAAAATACACGTTTCAACTATATAGACAGTAGTGAAATTCACTTTATCAATTTACCTTAGCTTTTCCATGTAGATTGTAGACGTTAAAAAGTTATGGAGGCAATGCTATGCAATGCCAATCTTTTTTTTATTACTATTCAATTTTTATATTTTGAATTTTGAATTTGGAGAGTAGAAAGTATGTTTTTTTAGATTATATCAGGATGAGACAATGATAAGTGATCTATGAATAACTAATTGGCAATTGATGTATGGATAACTAATTTAACTAGAACTAGCATAGCCACTTAACTTGTGGCTATTAAGTCACAAGTTAAGTGCCATGAACAAGTTATTGTTACTCAGTCACCATGCTTAGTTGTAATCACGTGTTGTCTATGCCTTTGTCTATAAGTCAGCTATCTGTTACCTTTTTTAATTAAATGGGTTGCTTGTGTTATCCATGCATGAAGCTAAGAGTTATCCCTGAATGGACTATTACTTTTTATATTTCTTTGATTTATAATTGTTTATTTTAAAGTTTGAAAGTCCACCCTAAATTCTAAGATATAAAAACTTATTAATATAATAAGAGAGGTGATAACAGTAGTTGAAACCTAAAACCAACTACTCTATCAAAAACAAAACCTGAAAAAAAAACAAAAACAAAAACAAAAAATCAAAAACAAAAAATCAAAAACCTAATGTTCACGCCGCTTTTAGGTATTTTTAATCCTTTGTTCGTTTACGTTGGTGACCATGATGAAGACTTTAGCCTTAGAGATATTAAGGTTGGAGTAAGAATATCTTCAGCTTTTAAGTAATGATTCTGAGGACGTTAATAGTATTTCGCTCAAATATTTCTTAAAAAATATATCTACATTCGCTTTATTTTTCCGGGGGCATCAAGAAGGCGATTAGCTCGACTCGTTTAGGGTACAACGTACTTGCACTTATCGAGCCAAGTCAGCATCGAACCAGTGAGAGATATTTGGTTCCGATATAGGATAATGATATGTTCGCTCCACTCTCCCTTATCTCTTGTTCCTGTGATTCCTTACGGACGATGATCTGACGAGGTTGAAGTTGGATGGCTCATATTTTATCACGTCCACTCATGTCAACTTTTTAAGAACGCACAAGCAGAGTGATGACAGAATACTATAAACTTCGACATTCCCTCGAGTATGCATTGTATTTGTTTTGGAAAATGAAAAGATTAGGTTTGTGAGTTGGTATACAACCAGCATAGATCCAAATCTTAGGCTTTATCAAGAGTTGAGAGGGATCAAATCTTCTAAGGTGCAAACCTCTCCTTGAATAGTTCCTTGAGTGCAATAAGTAAGCCACCTAATCCTAAGCTCTAAAATCTCTAGTTAAAGTCTCATATTTACTTTTTACTTTGTATTATTTTTTTTTGCTTATGGCCTACATAATATTTATTACTTTTTACTTTGTAAATTATTTTTTTTGTTTACTTTGTATTATTTTGTTATTCGACAAACTCAACAAACACTCTAAAATCTCATATTTATTTTTTACTTTGTATTAAAAGTGAAAGGTAAAGTCTCTAGTTGAAATCTCATATTTACTTTTTACTTTGTAGTATTCTTTTTTATAAAAGACATAATATTTATCATAATATTTTACATAGAAAAGCATTTTAAAAATTAAATATTAAAGGATCTGATTTATAAAGACATGGGAATAATATAACGTAAGACTTAAAGATAAAGGAATCTCATATAATCTTAGGAATATTCATATAGAAAGGGTACATATAATATATTTGGGGAAGATAATGGGTATATCGTATAATTCGAAGTAAGAATTAAAGTATTGAGAAATCAGTACACAAAGTATTGAGAAATCTCTTTTATAACGGATTGCTTAAAATTAAGAATGCATCTTATTGGTCCAATATTCAAGAAAAATATAAAAATGAAAGGGTGTATAATGTTTGAGTTGAAAGCTAAAGAAATAATAATGGTATAAGCTCAAAAAACATATCACTTATTTTTCTATTAAATATAATATATTATTATATTTTTAGTTATAAATAATGTAAATTTTTTTATTTTTTCTAAATATTTATATTTAATATTAAATATAAAAAATATAAAAAAATTCCCAAATATAATATTTAAAAACTATAAATTATATTAAAATAAATTCATTTATAAAACACAATTACAAATTGTAAATTTTGATCTAATTAGTACCATAAATCCTAACATAAATTATTTCCAATCATCAAGAAATTTTAAATATATTCAATTTAATTTATTATTATTTTAAATATGTATTAAAACCTTCCTTCTTAACCTTATGATTTGCTAAAACTTTTAAGCTAAATTCTGAACTTAATTTTCTCGCTCCACCAAACAAGTATTTTTTCTAGTACAAAATTGCAAATAATCTTGGTCATACTATGGTACTTATAAATCAACATTCACTTAATTTAAAATCTTTATTTATAATTATTTGTATTGGATACAATTAAGTAAACATTGTATCTATAATTTTTTTATAATGTGTTAGAAATAACATTATTTTAAGATTTAAGCTTATAATTATTATAAATATTATTGCTTAAATTTATTAAACAAATATTAATTAATTTAAATTTGAATTATAATTAAAATTGATGTAAATTTTTTTTTAATTAATTATATTATATTGGTTAAATGCATTGCAATTTTTCTAGGTTGGTAGGTGAGGGAGGGGTCATCTTTGACGACTCCGGAGGAAGCAGAATGAAAAGCTATGCCTCGGGAATTGGAATAAAGACCAATAACGATGTTGAATGGCTCGCCTTACTTAAAGGTCTAGAAATCGCCATCAAGGTCGGGATAAAAGATCTGATAGCCATTGAGGATTCTCTTCTTATAATCTGAGAAGCCCGCAATCTCATCAGGAAACGCTCCACCCCTTCAAGCAAGTATCACCACATCCTCAATTTTGTCAGTACAGACTTCAACACTCTTAATTTCCTCCATGTACTACGCTCCAATAATCATCACGCTGATGAAATGGATAACAAAGGGGTGCTCCAATGTTTTGGTTTCCTATCCCACGATGATGATGACCCTTCTACTTGTCGGATTCCCTAACCATTATCTCCCTTGGGGTGCTCTCTTTCCACCCCGACCTCCTTCTTTCCTATCCCTCGTCACCTTAGATCGCGGCCACCCTTGCTCCTGCATGCAAAGACCTATCACATTGTTCGAGGGCCCATGGAGGCATTTAATGCCTTCACATGGCCTCTCCTCACCTAACTCCACTCTTTCGCACTCTCTGATTACCTCTTCATTCAGATGCTTCCAGAACTATTCATTGTTATCCTCTACCCTGAGAATGGAATCTCGCTCCATTGCTTGTTTTTCTCCTTCCCTGGGCGCAACCTCTGCCTTTTCTCCTCCTTCGCTCTCGTACTTGCTCTGTGATAAGCCCTTGCTCTCCTCCCCTAACATTTCTCCTCCTGAAGCAAATCTCCTGGAGCCTTTACACACTCTGCTCGTTGACCTCTCATCCCTCAGTCTGTGCGAAGATGAACTAGCAGCCCTCGAATCCTCGGCTCCTTCGACCCTACAAGGTTCAGTGGTTGAACCCATGGAAGCGCAGGTGAATAGGATAAGAATTGAGGTGGCAGACATAAAGAAGAACATGACAATAATTTTTACCCTCCTGCATTCTCTAAGCACCAAGGTTAGGCATAACAATGACCTTATGAATGGGCGAATTTCCTCCATGTCGGAAGCGGTGGACTACACAGCAAACCGTATATCAAATGTGGACTCTAAGGTGGACGATAATTATAGGAATATCTCAGACGTTGAAGGAAAGGTGGACATGCTCAAAGAAGATTTGGCCCACTGCATCCCAGGGTTCCAGGACACTACAGGCTCTAGCTCCAACCAGGACAACTCCATGGAAAGCCCAAAACCTCCTCGACCACGCTAGAAATGACTCAGCTTACTGGTTCTTCATTTTTGTGAGTTATATTTTATCTTTCTGCTATACTCTAGAAGAAACTTTGGTTTAGTTTTAATGGGTATTCTCAGCTTTAATGGATTCTATATCCAATTTTTGTAATGTATTGCTTTTGTAAGCTCATTTTTGGACACTTTGTTAAGTTTTATAGCACTAGCTTGAGACCTGTTAGAGTTAAGAGAAGAATTACCAAAACAGGAAAGGAAAACTTGAATGCTGGTCCCTTACAGAAAAAAACCAAAATCTCTTGGTCTGTATTTTTGAAGACATTTTTTTAATACAATATTTATAACCATTCTTGTTAAAAAAAATGCATTACAACTTTTATTATTCGTAATGTATTAACTTGTATCTCATTATATAATATTCTTATTGAAAATGTGTTTTGAATACTTAATTTTAATATTTTGAATGTTAGAATATAATTAAAAAACTTTTATTAAAAATATTGATAATTTAATATTTTAGTAAAATATATATTACAAATTTTATATTAAAATCTTAACATTAGTAATGCTTATTTTTTGTGTGTTTTGATGACTTAATCTTAATATTTTGAACATAACAAAATAATTATTATTTTTTTATTAAAAAGTTTATAATTAATTAATTGATATTTGTCTTTTTATAAAAAGTAAATTTAAAATATGTAAGAACCATTAATATTTTAATTAAAAAATTATAATCTATAACTTTTTTATAAACTCATAATTTACATTCCATAAATTCATATGGCTATAAACTTGATACCTTACTAATTTTTTCTAAACAATGATAAATATAGGAATAAGAGAATTACAAAGTAGAAAATGGATTAATTTGTTGTGATAATATATACCAACGCAGATTATACCTTATTATGAGTCGTTGATGTAAGGTATAAACTCAGTATCGAGTGTATCAAATGGATATCCCATTGTTTGTTTGTTTGTTATATTATATTATATTAGAATAATTTTAGTAGAAACAAAATTTATATAAAAAAAAATTTAAATGAAAAAAATTAGTATGTATAATATATCAAGTTGTTTATATATAATATTTTTAATCAAATATTTACAAATATATCATAAATGCATATAGACATTTTTATGAAAAAATCAATATTTTAAAAAATAATCTCAAGAACCTGCGATATGGTGAATGTATTCTTAAAAATAAAACATATCTAACATCTTAGTAACTGTCATACTATTTTAAAATTTGTTGAGGAAGCAAGAACCTTAATTTAACATAAAGGTAGCCCAAAATCAAACGAGACCTATGAGAAGAATATTGCTACTACTTGTTCATTTGAGATAGTCTTGATAAAATCGATAAAGGTAACCACATTGGAGAATCTATAGACCATAACAAAGAAGTAGTCATATTTTTCAAATGTATTGGAAGGCCGTTTAAAAAAAAGACTCCCAAGGACGAGACAAAATCGTTTGAAATAGGCGTCCCTACTTTCTATCTTCAAGTTTTATATGGATGTTGATAGCACTGTCTGAAAAAAAAAAAAATAAAAAAAAAAAAAAAAAAAAAAAAAAAAAAATCAATCCCACGTGGCAAGCTATCTATGGTCAAAATAAATTATGTTAGAGAGTTTTTTTCTTTCCAAAGTGTCTTCTATATGAGGAAGCATGGCATTCTAAAATAAGTTTGAGGTGGTAGGAAGGGTTGGTCATACATAGTTTGTTAGAGCTTGTACAACCAAATGTCTTGCTCTGCATAATTTAAGAAGGGCGTTGATTCACTTCAGTGCGATGATGTATTGCATATGAGATGTGACAAAAAAAGGTATGAAGCATAGAGTTGTTTTTCTAAGTCTTCACAAGCTCCACAACACGAATTCAAAATATGTAAAACCTAAGTTCCAAAATATGTAATACCTAAGTTGGAGAATGACTCAACAACCTTGTTTGAATTACTTTTCTTATATTTGATAACCAATGGAATTGTTTGGTGTATGAGGCTAATTTAAGAATGGTTGTTGATTTATTTTAGACAGAGAATTTCAAAATATCAATGGGTGATGGTTTATGTGTAAATCATTTCCTTCCACAATATATAGTAACAACACTATGCTTCAAAGCCGGGATGAGGGTGTAAATTCCTTATCATAAGTATTGTAGTTTAATTTTTCTCCAATCAAGGTCTTCGAATGATATGTCATGGAGGGAATTCCTTCTTAAAGTACTTCTCTTGTGGCATTGTAACAAGTGTTAGTTTTAATTTCAAAAGGATATTGTAGATCCATGAGTTGCAATATTAGATTTGAAGAGTAATTTAAGTTTTTGGAAAATCTCCTTAGTTACAATGGATTAGGTGAAAGTATGATCATGTGAAAGTTGATGCTAGGTTCACTCCATTTGGAATAAGTGTGGAATGCAATGTCTATAAAAACCGATACCACCATGGAAACTCTATAATTCCACTAATAAAGTTGGAATTGATTAAGAGGGGAGGACTTGCACTTTGGAAACACCCCTACAAGTTACATATCTCCATATCATAAAGCTAGGTTATTAATCAATTATTTGGCCAAAAATTATTCTTTTTCATTTGATCTATAGTTTTTAAAACCCGTGGAAAATCCATGACCATATAAATGTATTTCATATGTTCATCGTAGGTGTCACTCAATGTAGGAATATCATCCAAACATATCACAACAAGCTACTGAAAATATGAATGAAAAATATCATTGTTCAACCTCATAAAGGTGGCAAGGGCATTGGTGGTGTTGAAAGGTATGTACCAACTTTTAATTGTGGCCAAACATGGTTTTAATGACCATATTCTAGGTGTCCCACTAAATTTATGCACATCTAGTGACAACTTATAGTTATGTCCAACTTGGTGAAGAATTGACACCTTTTCGATGGTACCACAAATCATTAATCCAAGGTAAAGGGTAGCATTTTTGTACAATGATATTAGCTAGATCATGATAGTCAATTACTATCCCCCATTCCTCTCATCATTTGTTTGGATAATAAAGGAAGGTGATTTGCAAGTGGATGAGCTATGTTGGACTTGGCCATTTTCATAAAGAGTCAAAATATGGTGTTCCATCTATGTGGCTTCTTTGAGTAAAGGTGATATGCAAGGAAATTTAGGAGAGAGTCACCAAGTATCAACTAAATAGGGTGTTCAATGACACACTAAGCAGGGGATATATAATACCCATGGATGTCAAAACCCAAAATTTGGGTAAGTTATTTATCTATTTGACACAATAGCATTGTGATTTATAAGTACTATGTAATTGAACATATAATATGCTATGTTGGATACTCCCTTATGATTGGGTTGTGTTGGTAGACCATAGAAAAGAGAGGTCCTCATATTTATAGGGGTAAATAAAATTGAAAAAAAAAGAATAAAGGAAAGAAAACAAAAATACGCAATTCATAAAATTGGAAAGACACCCTCTAAAAACATAACTATTGTGATAGGTGTCACTCTCTAAAAGAATTGCTCAAAATAGAAAACACTTCCTATACAAAAACAAGAGAAATATAAGGGGATGTTTAGAGAAAAGAGTTTGAACAAAGAGAATTCAACCTCTAAACAACAAACAGAAAAGAAAAAAAGAAATACTGAACTGAAATTCAAGAGTAAAAAAAAAGCAAGAATGCATAGAATTGAAGGTGATATGATAGCAGCTTGACATATGGGTTCAGATGATTAAGGTTCAGATTTAGTCATGGTTCATAAATCTCTATGTCCATAGAGTGTGAGCACTGGGTGTGCTGAGCTAGGAGGACTTCCTCTATACGAGTTGGCAAGAGGTATCCCTAGGTATTGTTTGAAAGAAGTATTTCCTATTGGCATCGCAAGAGAGTTATCTATTGCTTTTGGTAGGAGTATTGGTTGGATGTTTTGGAATAAGGAATACTTGTATAAATGAACCATGAAGACTTGTAAAACAAACTTTGGATAGCTAGTGACTTGATAGATAAATCCATATGTAAATTGATGGACCGTGAATACTTGTACAATGTAAGGTGAAATCCAAATGGTCACGAGTCTTCTAGTTGGTGAACACTATATCTAAGAGTTAAATATATAACAATCCCTAGAAAGACTAAAACTGAGCCCTAGAGAGACCAAGACCTAGCTTGGAGGTGACTTTGTGAAAATAGAAAGATTAACTATTTTCCATCGTCTATGGATCCCACCAATGGTTGCAGAAGAGGATTGAAAGAGAGAACATATAAGTATAAAGACCTTGGTTCTGTTTATGTATTTTCAACTTACAAATATTCTAGTTTTGAATCTAGATAATGCATGCTAAGTACTATACTTTAAGCATATTCTTTTATACTGCATGTGAATTATTGCATAAAATATTGGCAACTGAAAGTGTGTAGGAACTAGCATGTTAATATCTTCATAGACCAAGGATTGTAATGAACATGGATGTGAATAGTATAATTTGTAGAGTTTATTACCGTGAAATATAGTATTGTGATCTTAATGCTATAGTAGCAATTCTAGTATTTGTTACATTGAATTACAATATTATGTTCTGAATGCTACAATAGTAATTACTATTTGTTACAATGAATTACAATATTGTGATCTTAATTTTATAGTATTAATTGTAGTATTTGTTACATTGAGTTATAGTATTGTGATCTTAATTTTATTGTAGTAATTGTAGTCTCTGTTACATTGAATTACAGTATTTTGATCATAATGTTACAATAGTCATTGTATTTTCTATCACATTGAAATAAAAATACCAATTGAAGAAATTTTGGATTGCCATCTGATAGGGTACAAAGTCTTTTGTAGTAAATGTATTGTTGTAATTCTACAACAAAATGCAAAAAAAGGGATCGAATCCCTATTACTTACTAATTGTTGTAGTAAGTTAGAATTTGTCATTCTATAAATTCTATTCTATGGGGTCATGCAGGGTTCTAGATCCTATGCCTCTATGTATAGTTGAATCTAATGAGAAAGTAAAAAGTTATATTATGTTTTAAGTAAATATGATTATGATTCCTTGTAAGTTCTGGTAGACCTAGTGTCAAGCAGTGAAAGCAAAGAATTTGTGAAAGCATCATGGTAATGCTAATTTATGTTAGATAGTGAGGTCGGAAAGAGACCCTCCCCTCCACCAAAGAAAAACCTACAATATATTTAATATTAAAGATTGAAGAAAATAACAACCATCCCTATCGAGGGAAAAATGATCTATAATAAGAAGAAATGACTATGGAAGAGTCTTAACAATGTTTTTAGCAGTCCATGTGTAGAGAATGGCAAATGTCTAAATCTAATTCTACAAGAACGATCGAGGGTCTTGGGGAAGATTGAACCCATCATCACAAGAATATTAATAAATGATCTTGGAAGGGGAAAGAAGGCCATATTTTCCACATACAAGACAACCAAGAAGATCCAAAGGTGGAATGTGTTAATGATTTGTGGACAGTAGTATTGAACGGTTTGAAGAACCAAAATCAAGGATCCTATGAGGCCATGTCAACAAATCAGAAAGAGACAAAATGAAGAATGCAACAACATTGTGTCTCATTCAACAAGCTATGGATGAGAATATTTTTCCTAAAATTGAAATAGCCAAACAAACCAAAGAGGTTTTGGATATTTTGAATATAAATTTTGGTGTAAGGGGGAGTATTCATGATGAGACATCGGTAGTTGTAGAAGATGATGATGTTGTTATGGAATCCGCAGAAACAAAGAGGATTGAAGAAATTGAAAAGTGTGATTCCCACAATATAGAGGAACATGAGGATTAAAATGACAAAGAAGTTGATAGCATCATTGCTGAAGTAGAGGCTTGTATAGTTGACAACCAGTAAATCCTAAGGAAGAAACTAAATACAAAGAAGAAGAGTTTGTGAAGACCAATCCCATCACGAAAAATGATGTTCATAACAATTCTATTGTTTGTGAATGTGCAAATACAAAAACAAATCATCCAAAAGATGAGAAGAAAAATGAAGATGATGAAGACTGTAGTTTTATTGCAGAATTTGAAAAAAAAATAGTTCAAGAAGAATGCATCCAAGATGATGCACAAGTTCAAGAAAATGATAGCATTTCTTTTTTTTTTTATGTTAAATTGAAGCTCATTGAAGAATAGCTTGAAAATCCAAACTATGTTGAAGTGGACTGCATTGTAGTTGCATGTGTTAGAAGTTTAGCATACGGTAGCACTAAATCTACAATAGTGATCATAAATATGAATAATGAAGCCATTGTTGATGATGGCCTTGATGCTGAAGCAAAGGATAAGACAAATCAAGTATTATGTATAGAACCTAACAAAGAGCTAGTAGAGAAAAATGAAAAAGATTTATTTAATAATCTAACAAATGTTTCTAAGTTTGCAAGTGGTGACAGTAACAATCAGCCAACAACAACTAAATAAAAGAAGGAAGAGCACTTAGACACAGTGCTAATAAATTATGATGATGAAATAAGGTTTCTTGAAAATTGGCTTGAAAATCCTAGGTATATCGTGGAAGAAAATATTGTAGCTGAAGTTGAAACATTTATGCTTGTTTCTAAGCAGGAAGAACATTTTGAGAAATTAATCCTTGAAGAAATGAGGAATTATTATCATCTCAGTGTTAACGGGCAATCTACCAAAGATAGATCTAAGGCGTGATCTCCCTAGCTTAATGCAAGTCTAGAACAAATAGTACAGAATATAAAACTCATTTCCTAGATCTAGTTACAGATTAAGTACTCAGATATCATACCTTTCAGATCGTGGATCTTTCTCCTTGTTGTTGCTCCAAGTCTTGCGATCGTCAGATCTCCAGCTGCAAGACATGTCAAGACAATATGGAAACGATACAAGCAGTATAAGATATCTAAACAATAACTAATCTAAACTAACAGTTGAGGAAGAAAGTTCTAAACATCATCAACGAGACAACATTTATGGAAAGACATTATATTAACTGTATAAAAAAGGTGGGAATACATAGAAAGGATGAAGCTACAACCAAATCCTCAACGTTGCATCCTCCATCCAACATGTCCAAGCCAAGTCTCCAAGATGGTACAATATTCCCAATCACCAATATGGATCCTATCAGCATAAGGGTACCATAGACCTTCCCCCCCTCTCTCATGGAGAGAGTGGGTGTTTATATAGGGCTAAACAGATAGGGTATGTTGAGGATTAGAGGGAGATGGTTAAGGGATCTTTCCATAAGGTTAGGAACTGAAATGCCACCTCACTTAGAGCCTAGGGATGGGCCTCCACATCACTCATCTTCGAGAATGGGCTCAAAGATACTCTTTTATCCAAATAACTGACATCGTCGCAGGTTGCATTAGGAAAACCTGCGACATCGCATGTTGCACAAGGGCAGACTACGATGACCTTGAAAAGTAGGTCAGTTAAGCCCTCCAGTCATAGGAAACTTCAGGGATGTGTTTTTTACTCTAAAATGGGTTTAGGTAAAATAGCAAAGAGTTTACACAATGGTCAAGATGACGAGATTATCACAACGGTCATGATGACAACACTTGGTCATAATGATGGTACTTGCAATGGTCATGATGACAACACTAGGTCATGATGATGACACTTGCAACACTTGCGACACTTGTGACACTTGCACAACGGTGATGACATTTTGGTGTAATAGAATGCCCCCCAAAGCATGAAGCTGACAGAATGAGACAGGTGAAATTATTTGTAGTAAGAAAAAATGGCAAGGACTTGCTGGTTGGAAGGAGTTGCTACAGAAATGACCTGAGATCCACAAGTCTCATACAACACAAAACATGGATGTCGACCAATACATTGCAGATCCATGATAGTAAAGACCGACTAAACACAATCATGGCTACTAGACACAATCGTAGATCCATGATGAGATGATAACACAGCCACAACCAATACAAAAGTGGATCTGTGTAACTCTGAACCGACAACACAGCCCCGACCAATACAAAGTGGATCTATGTGTCCCAAACAATCTCCATCGCAACCTGGGTAGGAAAGAACTTCCCCAGGGTCTTCAAGCTGAACCCGGAATGATACAAATCTATCCATGTGATTACAATGTTTTGGAGTCGAACATGGTAGAAACCACTTGATTACCGGTCATTAATGTATACCATTACGAGTGCGAGGAAAATCACTATTAATGTCAATGATCCCCAAGGTATCATAGTACATACCATCAAGTGTGAATCAATGAGCTAAAGTCGAACGCATAATGGAATCTTTCAATCAAGAGTCAATGAGGTAAACTCATGTTGAAAGCGAGGTAACCTTCCATTGAGGCATGCAGGGCCAAGGTACTTGGTTGGTTTCTAAGTTCAATCCTCGGATGATGATTTGAAGTTGACGAGGATGAACCTGTCGAAGGAGGACCATGATGAATCCCCCATCATCGACATGAAACTCGATAAAAGATGTGTAGGGTAGATCGGATGGTACAATAATGTGCAATACTGACTGAAGGTGGACCAACATGATTGAAGGTGTACTGATTGCAAATAATGAGGAACAAATGTCTCTTGAACATGGGCATGGCATGACTTGGCAGTATTGACATGACGAGAATGATACCAACCCCTAATGCAACTGATGGTGGAAGCATTCTTTGGCTGATCCAAAGGAGAGACACGACTCATGGAATTGACAAGACTCGAGGACAAATAGATTATCCAAGTACTGAATGCAAATGAAAACAAGTGCCATGTTCAAGAGTGACTATGTACTGCCATAATTAAGATGTAACAAAAAATCTTCCCTTTTTCCCCATCATGATTGATGAGTGCCTCATGGGTATTTTGACGAGCTTGATGAGGGTAACCAGATGCTCAGTATAGCTCATGTCATAGATGAGTCCAATCCCAAATGTTCCATGAACCTAAGAAAGGAGGGGTTCGTCCCATAATGGGCCCTTCAATGTTAAAATTTAACGAGTCCAGAGAAGGAAAACTCGGCATCATTTCATGTTTAGGGAGTCTGAAAAGAACTAAAGGAGACTCCAACAGTCCTTTTTCATAAAGTTAGTCCCTTCGCTTGGAAAAGGGTAAAACAACGCGACAGAGAACTCTTCCAACCATGGTTGGTTGGAGTATTCCTTTTTTGTAAATAGTGCTTCCTGGTTCGAAAAAAGGGGTAAACTATCACCAGAAAGACGATCATTCAAACGCTTTTACAAGCGTGAAAGCATCAAGTTTGCTTCGCAATCTTATCCTATTTAGGGAGTCTGAAAAGAGCTTAAAAAGGATTCCATGAACAACTTTTTCATGGTTGATGACCGAGTACGACAAAGGAAAAAGTAAACTCGGCACAGTTCATTTTCCGTAAATAGTCTAGTGAGGCCGGATAAAGTGATAAACCTATACTCGTTAGACACACCTTTTTAACTCAATTTTTAACAAGCATGAGAATGGTATCAAAAGCACTTGGAATATTTTTCATGTTTGAACCAGAGCACGAAAAAGTAAAAACTAAGCTCAAACCACTTTTCATGTTTCAACCAAAGCACGAAAAAAGTGAAAAAGTAAGCTCAAATACTATCTTACTATCTTTAACGAGCTCGAAGATAGGTTGGAAGAATGCTCATGATGTCTGCTTCATTTTTTAACATGCTTGTAACATAAAATGAACTTTGCTCGAGATAATTTTCATGGTTTAATGAGCTTGAAACCTAAAAAAGTAAAGTATGCTAGAAAATGTTCCCAATGGTGGATTTCTTCTCAACATGGAATCCAGAGGTCGGTGTGTGCCCCTAGCATGATTGCTGGAAGTAAGTGACTTAGCTCCAACGTGGTGTGGAGAGGTGATCGAGTTGACTTCAACATAACTTCCATAGGTTGAAGACATGCCCCCAAGCTTCATTTCATCCACCTAAGGAATAGGTGGGTGAAAAGAAGGTTTAGGTACTAAGTCTATGAGGAGTCTCGAATCAAAGGGAAAGGAGTTGTTTCATTTTTTGATGAGCTTGACACAAGATTAGAACTCTTCTCATGGGAACCTATTTCATTTTTTAACAAGATTGACATAGAAAGGGAACTATGTTCATAGGTTAAGGCCCATTGACGGGTTCCTTCCCAACATGATGCCCAGGGGTTGGAAAAAATGCCCCCAGCATGATTGCTAGCGGGTTAACATGATAGTGTTGCTTCAACATGATTGTTGATGGTACGACATGTGACATGCCCCCCAAGCTTCATTTCTTCTGAAAATGATGCTTGCTAACCCAACTACCAACCTGGCTACTAATATGAAAATGTTCACCAAGGGGGGGAAAACAAGAATCAAATGAAATGAAGGTTCAAATTCTAACTCTAGCGAGAGACTCGAACCAATGGGAGGGAGATCTATTTCATTTTTATACAATCTTGAAATAGACAATAACTATGCTTGAGAAGCCCCATCTTATTTTTTAACGAGCTTGAAATGGAATTAAACTATGCTCGAGGGGGGCCATCTTATTTTTTAACGAGCTTCAAATGGAATAAAACTATGCTCGAGTGGATTGGTTTCATTTTTATGCAAGCATGAAACCAAAGGTAAACTATGCTAGGGAGAGTCTATTTCATTTTTTAATGAGCTTAAAATAGGATAAAACTATGCTCCAATGGATGGTTTCATTTTTATGCAAGCTTGAAACCAAAGGGAAACTATGCTAGGGTGGTTGGTTTCATTTTTTAACGAGCTTGAAACATAACATAAACCATGCTCAGAGGAACCTATTTCATTTTTTAATGAGCTTGACATAGAACAGGAACTATGCTCATGTGAAATGGTTTCATTTTTATGCAAGCTTGAAATCAAAGAGAAACTTTGCTTGAAGGTTGGTTTCATTTTTTAAGGAGCTTGAAACATAACATAAACTGTCTCATCTTTTGGATGATTTGTTTTTGTATTTGCACATTCACAAACAATAGAATTGTTATGAACATCATTTTTCGTGATGGGATTGGTCTTCACAAACTCTTCTTCTTTGTATTTAGTTTCTTCCTTAGGATTTACTGGTTGTCAACTATACAAGCCTCTACTTCAGCAATGATGCTATCAACTTCTTTGTCATTTTAATCCTCATGTTCCTCTATATTGTGGGAATCACACTTTTCAATTTCTTCAATCCTCTTTGTTTCTGCGGATTCCATAACAACATCATCATCTTCTACAACTACCGATGTCTCATCATGAATACTCCCCCTTACACCAAAATTTATATTCAAAATATCCAAAACCTCTTTGGTTTGTTTGGCTATTTCAATTTTAGGAAAAATATTCTCATCCATAGCTTGTTGAATGAGACACAATGTTGTTGCATTCTTCATTTTGTCTCTTTCTGATTTGTTGACATGGCCTCATAGGATCCTTGATTTTGGTTCTTCAAACCGTTCAATACTACTGTCCACAAATCATTAACACATTCCACCTTTGGATCTTCTTGGTTGTCTTGTATGTGGAAAATATGGCCTTCTTTCCCCTTCCAAGATCATTTATTAATATTCTTGTGATGATGGGTTCAATCTTCCCCAAGACCCTCGATCGTTCTTGTAGAATTAGATTTAGACATTTGCCATTCTCTACACATGGACTGCTAAAAACATTGTTAAGACTCTTCCATAGTCATTTCTTCTTATTATAGATCATTTTTCCCTCGATAGGGATGGTTGTTATTTTCTTCAATCTTTAATATTAAATATATTGTAGGTTTTTCTTTGGTGGAGGGGAGGGTCTCTTTCCGACCTCACTATCTAACATAAATTAGCATTACCATGATGCTTTCACAAATTCTTTGCTTTCACTGCTTGACACTAGGTCTACCAGAACTTACAAGGAATCATAATCATATTTACTTAAAACATAATATAACTTTTTACTTTCTCATTAGATTCAACTATACATAGAGGCATAGGATCTAGAACCCTGCATGACCCCATAGAATAGAATTTATAGAATGACAAATTCTAACTTACTACAACAATTAGTAAGTAATAGGGATTCGATCCCTTTTTTTGCATTTTGTTGTAGAATTACAACAATACATTTACTACAAAAGACTTTGTACCCTATCAGATGGCAATCCAAAATTTCTTCAATTGGTATTTTTATTTCAATGTGATAGAAAATACAATGACTATTGTAACATTATGATCAAAATACTGTAATTCAATGTAACAGAGACTACAATTACTACAATAAAATTAAGATCACAATACTATAACTCAATGTAACAAATACTACAATTAATACTATAAAATTAAGATCACAATATTGTAATTCATTGTAACAAATAGTAATTACTATTGTAGCATTCAGAACATAATATTGTAATTCAATGTAACAAATACTAGAATTGCTACTATAGCATTAAGATCACAATACTATATTTCACGGTAATAAACTCTACAAATTATACTATTCACATCCATGTTCATTACAATCCTTGGTCTATGAAGATATTAACATGCTAGTTCCTACACACTTTCAGTTGCCAATATTTTATGCAATAATTCACATGCAGTATAAAAGAATATGCTTAAAGTATAGTACTTAGCATGCATTATCTAGATTCAAAACTAGAATATTTGTAAGTTGAAAATACATAAACAGAACCAAGGTCTTTATACTTATATGTTCTCTCTTTCAATCCTCTTCTGCAACCATTGGTGGGATCCATAGACGATGGAAAATAGTTAATCTTTCTATTTTCACAAAGTCACCTCCAAGCTAGGTCTTGGTCTCTCTAGGGCTCAGTTTTAGTCTTTCTAGGGATTGTTATATATTTAACTCTTAGATCTAGTGTTCACCAACTAGAAGACTCGTGACCATTTGGATTTCACCTTACATTGTACAAGTATTCACGGTCCATCAATTTACATATGGATTTATCTATCAAGTCACTAGCTATCCAAAGTTTGTTTTACAAGTCTTCATGGTTCATTTATACAAGTATTCCTTATTCCAAAACATCCAACCAATACTCCTACCAAAAGCAATAGATAACTCTCTTGCGATGCCAATAGGAAATACTTCTTTCAAACAATACCTAGGGATACCTCTTGCCAACTCGTATAGAGGAAGTCCTCCTAGCTCAGCACACCCAGTGCTCACACTCTATGGACATAGAGATTTATGAACCATGACTAAATCTGAACCTTAATCATCTGAACCCATATGTCAAGCTGCTATCATATCACCTTCAATTCTATGCATTCTTGCTTTTTTTTTACTCTTGAATTTCAGTTCAGTATTTCTTTTTTTCTTTTCTGTTTGTTGTTTAGAGGTTGAATTCTCTTTGTTCAAACTCTTTTCTCTAAACATCCCCTTATATTTCTCTTGTTTTTGTATAGGAAGTGTTTTCTATTTTGAGCAATTCTTTTAGAGAGTGACACCTATCACAATAGTTATGTTTTTAGAGGGTGTCTTTCCAATTTTATGAATTGAATATTTTTGTTTTCTTTCCTTTATTCTTTTTTTTTCAATTTTATTTACCCCTATAAATATGAGGACCTCTCTTTTCTATGGTCTACCAACACAACCCAATCATAAGGGAGTATCCAACATAGCATATTATATGTTCAATTACATAGTACTTATAAATCACAATGCTATTGTGTCAAATAGATAAATAACTTACCCAAATTTTGGGTTTTGACATCCATGGGTATTATATATCCCCTGCTTAGTGTGTCATTGAACACCCTATTTAGTTGATACTTGGTGACTCTCTCCTAAATTTCCTTGCATATCACCTTTACTCAAAGAAGCCACATAGATGGAACACCATATTTTGACTCTTTATGAAAATGGCCAAGTCCAACATAGCTCATCCACTTGCAAATCACCTTCCTTTATTATCCAAACAAATGATGAGAGGAATGGGGGATAGTAATTGACTATCATGATCTAGGTAATATCATTGTACAAAAATGCTACCCTTTACCTTGGATTAATGATTTGTGGTACCATCGAAAAGGTGTCAATTCTTCACCAAGTTGGACATAACTATAAGTTGTCACTAGATGTGCATAAATTTAGTGGGACACCTAGAATATGGTCATTAAAACCATGTTTGGCCACAATTAAAAGTTGGTACATACCTTTCAACACCACCAATGCCCTTGCCACCTTTATGAGGTTGAACAATGATATTTTTCATTCATATTTTCAGTAGCTTGTTGTGATATGTTTGGATGATATTCCTACATTGAGTGACACCTACGATGAACATATGAAATACATTTATATGGTCATGGATTTTCCACGGGTTTTAAAAACTATAGATCAAATGAAAAAGAATAATTTTTGGCCAAATAATTGATTAATAACCTAGCTTTATGATATGGAGATATGTAACTTGTAGGGGTGTTTCCAAAGTGCAAGTCCTCCCCTCTTAATCAATTCCAACTTTATTAGTGGAATTATAGAGTTTCCATGGTGGTATCGGTTTTTATAGACATTGCATTCCACACTTATTCCAAATGGAGTGAACCTAGCATCAACTTTCACATGATCATACTTTCACCTGATCCATTGTAACTAAGGAGATTTTCCAAAAACTTAAATTACTCTTCAAATCTAATATTGCAACTCATGGATCTACAATATCCTTTTGAAATTAAAACTAACACTTGTTACAATGCCACAAGAGAAGTACTTTAAGAAGGAATTCCCTCCATGACATATCATTCGAAGACCTTGATTGGAGAAAAATTAAACTACAATACTTATGATAAGGAATTTACACCCTCATCCCGGCTTTGAAGCATAGTGTTGTTACTATATATTGTGGAAGGAAATGACTTACACATAAACCATCACCCATTGATATTTTGAAATTCTCTGTCTAAAATAAATCAACAACCATTCTTAAATTAGCCTCATACACCAAACAATTCCATTGGTTATCAAATATAAGAAAAGTAATTCAAACAAGGTTGTTGAGTCATTCTCCAACTTAGGTATTACATATTTTGGAACTTAGGTTTTACATATTTTGAATTCGTGTTGTGGAGCTTGTGAAGACTTAGAAAAACAACTCTATGCTTCATACCTTTTTTTGTCACATCTCATATGCAATACATCATCGCACTGAAGTGAATCAACGCCCTTCTTAAATTATGCAGAGCAAGACATTTGGTTGTACAAGCTCTAACAAACTATGTATGACCAACCCTTCCTACCACCTATGATGAAGACTGTAGTTTTATTGCAGAATTTGAAAAAAAAATAGTTCAAGAAGAATGCATCCAAGATGATGGACAAGTTCAAGAAAATGATAGCATTTCTTTTTTTTTTTTATGTTAAATTGAAGCTCATTGAAGAATAGCTTGAAAATCCAAACTATGTTGAAGTGGACTGCATTGTAGTTGCATGTGTTAGAAGTTTAGCATACGGTAGCACTAAATCTACAATAGTGATCATAAATATGAATAATGAAGCCATTGTTGATGATGGCCTTGATGCTGAAGCAAAGGATAAGACAAATCAAGTATTATGTATAGAACCTAACAAAGAGCTAGTAGAGAAAAATGAAAAAGATTTATTTAATAATCTAACAAATGTTTCTAAGTTTGCAAGTGGTGACAGTAACAATCAGCCAACAACAACTAAATAAAAGAAGGAAGAGCACTTAGCCACAGTGCTAATAAATTATGATGATGAAATAAGGTTTCTTGAAAATTGGCTTGAAAATCCTAGGTATATCGTGGAAGAAAATATTGTAGCTGAAGTTGAAACATTTATGCTTGTTTCTAAGCAGGAAGAACATTTTGAGAAATTAATCCTTGAAGAAATGAGGAATTATTATCATCTCAGTGTTAACGGGCAATCTACCAAAGATAGATCTAAGGCGTGATCTCCCTAGCTTAATGCAAGTCTAGAACAAATAGTACAGAATATAAAACTCATTTCCTAGATCTAGTTACAGATTAAGTACTCAGATATCATACCTTTCAGATCGTGGATCTTTCTCCTTGTTGTTGCTCCAAGTCTTGCGATCGTCAGATCTCCAGCTGCAAGACATGTCAAGACAATATGGAAACGATACAAGCAGTATAATATATCTAAACAATAACTAATCTAAACTAACAGTTGAGGAAGAAAGTTCTAAACATCATCAACGAGACAACATTTATGGAAAGACATTATATTAACTGTATAAAAAAGGTGGGAATACATAGAAAGGATGAAGCTACAACCAAATCCTCAACGTTGCATCCTCCATCCAACATGTCCAAGCCAAGTCTCCAAGATGGTACAATATTCCCAATCACCAATATGGATCCTATCAGCATAAGGGTACCATAGACCTTCCCCCCCTCTCTCATGGAGAGAGTGGGTGTTTATATAGGGCTAAACAGATAGGGTATGTTGAGGATTAGAGGGAGATGGTTAAGGGATCTTTCCATAAGGTTAGGAACTGAAATGCCACCTCACTTAGAGCCTAGGGATGGGCCTCCACATCACTCATCTTCGAGAATGGGCTCAAAGATACTCTTTTATCCAAATAACTGACATCGTCGCAGGTTGCATTAGGAAAACCTGCGACATCGCATGTTGCACAAGGGCAGACTACGATGACCTTGAAAAGTAGGTCAGTTAAGCCCTCCAGTCATAGGAAACTTCAGGGATGTGTTTTTTACTCTAAAATGGGTTTAGGTAAAATAGTAAAGAGTTTACACAATGGTCAAGATGACGAGATTATCACAACGGTCATGATGACAACACTTGGTCATAATGATGGTACTTGCAATGGTCATGATGACAACACTAGGTCATGATGATGACACTTGCAACACTTGCGACACTTGTGACACTTGCACAACGGTGATGACATTTTGGTGTAATAGAATGCCCCCCAAAGCATGAAGCTGACAGAATGAGACAGGTGAAATTATTTGTAGTAAGAAAAAATGGCAAGGACTTGCTGGTTGGAAGGAGTTGCTACAGAAATGACCTGAGATCCACAAGTCTCATACAACACAAAACATGGATGTCGACCAATACATTGCAGATCCATGATAGTAAAGACCGACTGAACACAATCATGGCTACTAGACACAATCGTAGATCCATGATGAGATGATAACACAGCCACAACCAATACAAAAGTGGATCTGTGTAACTCTGAACCGACAACACAGCCCCGACCAATACAAAGTGGATCTATGTGTCCCAAACAATCTCCATCGCAACCTGGGTAGGAAAGAACTTCCCCAGGGTCTTCAAGCTGAACCCGGAATGATACAAATCTATCCATGTGATTACAATGTTTTGGATTCGAACATGGTAGAAACCACTTGATTACCGGTCATTAATGTATACCATTACGAGTGCGAGGAAAATCACTATTAATGTCAATGATCCCCAAGGTATCATAGTACATACCATCAAGTGTGAATCAATGAGCTAAAGTCGAACGCATAATGGAATCTTTCAATCAAGAGTCAATGAGGTAAACTCATGTTGAAAGCGAGGTAACCTTCCATTGAGGCATGCAGGGCCAAGGTACTTGGTTGGTTTCTAAGTTCAATCCTCGGATGATGATTTGAAGTTGACGAGGATGAACCTGTCGAAGGAGGACCATGATGAATCCCCCATCATCGACATGAAACTCGATAAAAGATGTGTAGGGTAGATCGGATGGTACAATAATGTGCAATACTGACTGAAGGTGGACCAACATGATTGAAGGTGTACTGATTGCAAATAATGAGGAACAAATGTCTCTTGAACATGGGCATGGCATGACTTGGCAGTATTGACATGACGAGAATGATACCAACCCCTAATGCAACTGATGGTGGAAGCATTCTTTGGCTGATCCAAAGGAGAGACACGACTCATGGAATTGACAAGACTCGAGGACAAATAGATTATCCAAGTACTGAATGCAAATGAAAACAAGTGCCATGTTCAAGAGTGACTATGTACTGCCATAATTAAGATGTAACAAAAAATCTTCCCTTTTTCCCCATCATGATTGATGAGTGCCTCATGGGTATTTTGACGAGCTTGATGAGGGTAACCAGATGCTCAGTATAGCTCATGTCATAGATGAGTCCAATCCCAAATGTTCCATGAACCTAAGAAAGGAGGGGTTCATCCCATAATGGGCCCTTCAATGTTAAAATTTAACGAGTCCAGAGAAGGAAAACTCGGCATCATTTCATGTTTAGGGAGTCTGAAAAGAACTAAAGGAGACTCCAACAGTCCTTTTTCATAAAGTTAGTCCCTTCGCTTGGAAAAGGGTAAAACAACGCGACAGAGAACTCTTCCAACCATGGTTGGTTGGAGTATTCCTTTTTTGTAAATAGTGCTTCCTGGTTCGAAAAAAGGGGTAAACTATCACCAGAAAGACGATCATTCAAACGCTTTTACAAGCGTGAAAGCATCAAGTTTGCTTCGCAATCTTATCCTATTTAGGGAGTCTGAAAAGAGCTTAAAAAGGATTCCATGAACAAATTTTTCATGGTTGATGACCGAGTACGACAAAGGAAAAAGTAAACTCGGCACAGTTCATTTTCCGTAAATAGTCTAGTGAGGCCGGATAAAGTGATAAACCTATACTCGTTAGACACACCTTTTTAACTCAATTTTTAACAAGCATGAGAATGGTATCAAAAGCACTTGGAATATTTTTCATGTTTGAACCAGAGCACGAAAAAGTAAAAACTAAGCTCAAACCACTTTTCATGTTTCAACCAAAGCACGAAAAAAGTGAAAAAGTAAGCTCAAATACTATCTTACTATCTTTAACGAGCTCGAAGATAGGTTGGAAGAATGCTCATGATGTCTGCTTCATTTTTTAACATGCTTGTAACATAAAATGAACTTTGCTCGAGATAATTTTCATGGTTTAATGAGCTTGAAACCTAAAAAAGTAAAGTATGCTAGAAAATGTTCCCAATGGTGGATTTCTTCTCAACATGGAATCCAGAGGTCGGTGTGTGCCCCTAGCATGATTGCTGGAAGTAAGTGACTTAGCTCCAACGTGGTGTGGAGAGGTGATCGAGTTGACTTCAACATAACTTCCATAGGTTGAAGACATGCCCCCAAGCTTCATTTCATCCACCTAAGGCATAGGTGGGTGAAAAGAAGGTTTAGGTACTAAGTCTATGAGGAGTCTCGACTCAAAGGGAAAGGAGTTGTTTCATTTTTTGATGAGCTTGACACAAGATTAGAACTCTTCTCATGGGAACCTATTTCATTTTTTAACAAGATTGACATAGAAAGGGAACTATGTTCATAGGTTAAGGCCCATTGACGGGTTCCTTCCCAACATGATGCCCAGGGGTTGGAAAAAATGCCCCCAGCATGATTGCTAGCGGGTTAACATGATAGTGTTGCTTCAACATGATTGTTGATGGTACGACATGTGACATGCCCCCCAAGCTTCATTTCTTCTGAAAATGATGCTTGCTAACCCAACTACCAACCTGGCTACTAATATGAAAATGTTCACCAAGGGGGGGAAAACAAGAATCAAATGAAATGAAGGTTCAAATTCTAACTCTAGCGAGAGACTCGAACCAATGGGAGGGAGATCTATTTCATTTTTATACAATCTTGAAATAGACAATAACTATGCTTGAGAAGCCCCATCTTATTTTTTAACGAGCTTGAAATGGAATTAAACTATGCTCGAGGGGGGCCATCTTATTTTTTAACGAGCTTCAAATGGAATAAAACTATGCTCGAGTGGATTGGTTTCATTTTTATGCAAGCATGAAACCAAAGGTAAACTATGCTAGGGAGAGTCTATTTCATTTTTTAATGAGCTTAAAATAGGATAAAACTATGCTCCAATGGATGGTTTCATTTTTATGCAAGCTTGAAACCAAAGGGAAACTATGCTAGGGTGGTTGGTTTCATTTTTTAACGAGCTTGAAACATAACATAAACCATGCTCAGAGGAACCTATTTCATTTTTTAATGAGCTTGACATAGAACAGGAACTATGCTCATGTGAAATGGTTTCATTTTTATGCAAGCTTGAAATCAAAGAGAAACTTTGCTTGAAGGTTGGTTTCATTTTTTAAGGAGCTTGAAACATAACATAAACTGTGCTCGTAGAAATGGTTTCATTTTTACTCAAGCTTGAAATCAAAGAGAAACTTTGCTTGAAGGTTGGTTTCATTTTTTAACAAACTTAAAACATAACATAAACCATGCTCATACCCCCATCCTTAGGGGGAAGAAACCACTAAAACATGTGGAACATTTAGGGAAGTCTGATGACTAGGAGTCATATGATGAGTGGGTGTCATGAAGGAAAGCTGATCAACAGTCACAATCCTCCCATCATAGGGAAAATACATCACTCAAAAGAGTGTGGACACTACAGCTTTCATAGCATAGACGTAATCATGTCCAAGGAGTAGATTGAAATCTAAAGGACCTTGGACCACCATGACATCAACATAAACAGTTTTACCTCTCAACGTGATAGGTAACTGTGGGAGAATCCCTAAAGGTCTGGTAGGCCTTCTATTAAAAGCTAAAATCTGGTCAGTGAATGGCACAAGCTGAGGCAAACCTATGGCTTGCAAAGAAGTTGAGGATAAAATACTAACAGAAGCTCTCTCATCAACTATCGTACGAAAGATTTCTTTATCGGAAACTCCTACAGATATTTGAAAAGGAATACTCGAAGGAAGACGAGATTCTGTTAGACCATTCCAATCAAAGGAAATGACCTCAGTACTCGGGGGGGAGGGTCCTGTAGGAATGGATAGGGTCTCCCCTTTCCTAGGGCATTCTGAACTAACTAGGAAAATACCAATGGTTTCCAATTCACTATCACTTGGAAGATAAGAATGAGAGGAAGATTGTGTCATGGTGACTGCTTTAGTCTAGACTTTCTCCAATGAAAGAGAGGGATCGAGTGGAGATGACAGTGACTCGATCACTTCACTCTCGGAAGGAAGAGTGGGATTAATTACAGATGAAACTGAATTGATCACTTGATCAACCAGCAGGGGGTCGAAGGGCAACTTACTATCACTTGTTGGAAGCACCTGTTGAGAACTAGTAATATCTTCCAACCACCGTGAAGCTTCATCCATGCTTGGACAAAGGTAAGTACGATGCATTCCCTTGCATATCAAACAGGGGTACAGGACTTTACCCTTCCGACCCTTCAACAATGGGTCATTGGTCGAGGGAGTATCATCAACATGATGGTCAGAGGTTGGTGATACAAGCGGTTTGGGGTTTTTAGACCACACTTCTGACACATGGGAAAGACCGGGACAATTCTTGAGAAGGTGATCACCCTTGCAAAGTTTGCAAGGGAACTTTGTCTTACGAGGTGTTCTCATAGAATGAGTTCCATTAGAGGCAGATGGTTAACGTGTGGTCTCTTTCTTAACCTTCTTCTTCTTAATATTCCCTTTCTTCTTCTTCACACCCGCCTTCTTTCTAACAACATAGTTTTTAGTAGGAGAAGAGGAAGAGATGGAAGCCGATTCAACTTTCGACGGAGAAGGAGAAGGGTCACCATGAGATCGATGCTCATGTGGTGAAGGACCTAGGTTCAACACAATTGGTGCACTTGCTGTAACCGGATTGGAGAATAACCATATTGGTAATCCTATCATCAATCCAGGAAGACTCAACGTAGCCATAAAGGGAGGACCAATAGCTCCACAAGGGGGATAACAAATGGCATACCTTGGAAAGGTGCCTCATGGTTGGTAGTCTCGGAAGAGTATCCCATATCTAGACTTCCTAAGAGTCTCTAAAGTACCATACAAGTCAAGCACTACTCAAGTCTAAAAGCGACAAGCAAATTGTGTGAATAGGAGTGGATTCAAAGTCTGGAACCTCACGGGATTATCAAGGCATCGCAAACCGCGATATACTGCAGGGTCCAACAATATGATGCGACAAGGAGGATTGGGACTGTACCCTTTCCTGCATACCCGATTACCTAGGCAGTGCGTGCGTGCTAATCTCCCCAAGTGTTCTTCTAGGTGTATTGCTTTGCCAAGACGGCCAAATGGTTAACTCGGTTGGTTTCAGGAATCCTAATGGTGTCTCCCGATATGCGCAAGGTACGTGGGAGCTCAAATCCGTAGTGGTGTTGTCTAATGCACAGCCGTTGGCACGAGACCTTCCGATATATGTGTTGAGTACGTGATACACCCTTCGATAAATGCCAAGTACGGATTATGGTACTTGGTGGGTACGTGAAGGAGCTTGATATACCGATGTACTTGGAAGACTACAATACCCCTAGGCTACCGTGCTGGCAAATAACGATAGCTTCCATGCTTAACGACGCCGGAACACATGTCTAACTTACACACAATTACTATATGATTTTAACCTAAGCTAGAGTTAATTTTATCTTGTACAGTTAGGTGGATGCATGAGGTGAGTACATAAATGTAAACATAATGCAATCCTCAACTATATGATAATGCACATTTTCCTTTCCTTTTCAATGAAAACTACTTAAGCTAGGGAGAGATTTTTCTTTCTTTCAAACCAAAAGTACTTAAGCAGTAGCGAAAAGAAGAATTCCTTCCTAGAGTGCAATAATTCTAACTTTCTGCAATAATCAGCTAAAAAGTGCAAAGAAAATGAAAGATGCAACTAATCTTAGCAATGTATAAGACAAAATAATGAAGCACTTTCAATTTTCAAATGCATGTATCAAAAATGGTATTTGATAACTAAATGCTTTTCATATCTATTTATAGAAAGCGAGAGAATATCTACAACACTCTTTAATTATTCAGAAATTCCCAAAGAAAATGGCAAGCACCCAACACAACTCAAAGGCACTTAAGAACAGCTCAAAATCTACCAAATGCAAGATTTTTAACTCATTTCCTATCTTTTTTACACTTGAAAAAGAGACATCTAAGCTATGGAAAAAAGGATTCCACTAACGTTTCCAATCAAATGCAAGACAAAGAAAAGCACTTACTAATCATGCCTAACTCCAATGTACACAAATCTGAAACAAGCCTTTCTTCTTCTTATGATGATAAGACCAAGAATATCAAATGATCAAATATAAAGTAAGAAGAATACTTATGTTTTCCAATTTCATGAATATAGCAAAAACTGACAAAATCAAGCTTTTCTTTGAACTAAAGTGGAGACAAAGAATCAATATTTCCCAAAAATGATTAAATAGCTCAGCATGTAAAGGAAACAAGATGCATAACCCAAGAGAAATAGAGGCTCAAAAAGACATGGATGTCCCACACTCTTCGAGTCTTTAAAACAATTCAATCTCACCAAACCAAAAAAGATCTCAAAACCTTGAGATGGGTCAAAACGACTGAAGGATGCATGATTCATGGCCCCCCTCGGCCATGAGGGGAATTTTTTTTTCAAAAATAGAACCCATTTCACTTAAAAACACAAGCAAAACACTAGTTTTGACTCAAAGGGCCAAATATGAATCCAAAACTCAAAAGACCCAAAAACCAATACAAACACCAAACAAAACACTATTGGACAAAAGCGGCTCTGCCTGGAAGGTACAGTGCAGAGGAGTCTGTACACAAACCAAAATTCAAATCAGAAATGGAGAAAAGGTGCATGTATGGCAAAAAATAGCAGATCGACGCACTCTGTGCTTATGAACAGTGCGACGTCACAGTTCACTAGTGCGGGAAGTGTGACGATGTCGCAGTATACCAATGGAAGGGCTACGACGGCAGACTAATAGGCAAAAAACGGAGATAAAAAGCAACACAGTGTCGCTCTGGGTACACTGACCAGGTGCGACAGGCGAGATCTAAGTCCAAAAATGAACCAATTCTCCAGATAATGAGCATAAAAAGGTCTGCCAATGAGAAGTACAAACTCAAAGGAAGGCAATCAGACTCTTCAAAGTGAAGATCTAATGGTGAAAGGGATTAAGAATCAATTGGCCAAAGAGATGGCTTGGAAAAGCAATCAACTAAAACTGACATTCAGATTGAAAACAACAATGTTCTTCCCCAATATGTTCGCTAGATTTGTTAATGGGCAGTCTACCAAAGACAGATCTAAGGTGTGATCTCCCTAGCTTAATGCAAGTCTAGAACAAATAGTACAGAATATAAAACTCATTTCCTAGATCTAGTTACAGATTAAGTACTCAGATATCATACCTTTCAGATCGTGGATCTTTCTCCTTCTTGTTGCTCCAAGACTCGCGGTCGTCAAATCTCGAGCTGCAAGACATGTCAAGACAATATGGAAACGATACAAGTAGTACAAGATATCTAAACAATAACTGATCTAAACTAACAGTTGAGGAAGAAAGTTCTAAACATCATCAACGAGACAACATTTATGGAAAGACATTATATTAACTGTATAAAAAAGGTGGGAATACATAGAAAGGATGAAGCTACAACCAAATCCTCAACGTTGCATCCTCCATCCAACATGTCCAAGCCAAGTCTCCAAGATGGTACAATATTCCCAACCACCAATATGGATCCTATCAGCATAAGGGTACCATAGACCTTCCCCCCCCTCTCTCATGGAGAGAGTGGGTGTTTATATACGGCTAAAGGGATAGGGTAGGCTGAGGATTAGAGGGAGATGGTTAAGGGATCTTTCCATAAGGTTAGGAACCGAAATGCCACCTCACCTAGATCCTAGGGATAGGCCTCCACATCACTCATATTCGAGAATGGGATCGAAGATATTCTTTTATCCAAATAACTGACATCATCGCAGGTTGCATTAGGACAACCTGCGACGTCGCATGTTGCACAAGGGAAAACTGCGATGACCTTGAAAAGTAGGTCAGTTAAGCCCTCCAGTCATAGGAAACTTCAGGGATGTGTTTTTTACTCTAAAATGGCTTTAGGTAAAATAGTAAAGAGCTTACACAATGGTCAAGATGATGACATTATCACAACGGTCATGATGACAACACTTGGTCATAGTGACGGTACTTGCAACGGTCATGATGAAAACACTAGGTCATGACAACGACACTTACAACACTTGCGACACTTGTGACACTTGCACAAGGGTGACGACATTTTGGTGCAACACTCAGGATATGGAAAAATTCTAGTGTGAAAATTGATGTTGAAATGTAAGAAAATTATGTTTATGGTTTATCTAACTCTGATTATGCAAGTATTGAAGTTAAAATTTATAAATCTAATGTTGAAGCATATCCATATGGCATGGAAATCAAGTCTAAAGAACTTGAGAAAATACAGAGGAGGAAGAAAAATGTGAAAATCAAGATAAAGAACTTTAGAAAAACCAACCAATATAATGTCTCGAGTAAAAGGAAAAAAAAAAAGTAATGCAAGGTGCAAAGGATAATCTGTGCTAATCTACAACAAATTTTGAAGTATTTTGTGATTGTAGGACTGATTGAGACTAAGACCAACATGCATCAAATTTATGAATTTTGTTGAGTCAAAATCCCATGGAATTTGGCTGAATAATGTAAGTAGGTGTTAGTCTTCGTGTAAAATTTGTAATTGTTATAGAATACTATGGTAAGAATTAAGGGGGAGTGTCAGAATATGTAATTCCTCTTGTCGTCAATGTCAAAATGGGTAGCTAAAGTGTTCATGTAGTATCTATAACCTTGTAAGGTCCGAGTAGAATGATTAGACGTAGTAGAAGCATCGAGAGGAGGCTCGACTTCTCAAGATGAGAAGTGTCTAGACATGATAGAGTAGTATTAATACATTTTCATGTAAAGCATTTCCATAGGCGATTGGAGTGAGGTTAATATAGAGAGATCTTTGGGATCATAATTCTGGTGTTTTGAAAGCTATAGCTCTGTGCATTAATATTTTCTTGAATGTTGTTTTTCTCCCCAATTCCAACAAATTCTCCTCTTCCTCCCTCATGGATTCCATCCCCTGCTAGGGTTGCTCCAATCAAGACCTGCATCATAATGTTAGAGTAAACGCTTTTAATAAAGAATCAATCTGATCACCTCAAGAAGTAAAGCCAAAATATTCAATTAAATATTTATTTAACTCCGAGTCAATGGAAAGAGATTTCCATGTATTGAAATATTTGACTAGCAGGAAGTTGAGGCAGAGAGAGTGAGAAAAAATCCCTTGTTGCCTCCTCCTTGGTAGCGTATCCATACATTGACCTCCCAAGTGACATGCATGACAAAAATATCATGTAATATTGGTTACATTTAAGCAAAATAAATGTAAATACATTTTGCAATGCAATGCAATTCAAAGACTTACATGTCATTATGATCTTATCAACACGCTTTGGTTAGAGTATGGATAACCCATGCATTGGTAGGAACGATTATGTACAATATATCTCATGAATTGAGTTGCTAAGAGTTGTGAAATTCATAGGTTTACCAAGAGCTTCAAGACTAATTCTACATGAGAGAAAACTAAATGATTTATTAATCTGAGATAACATTACATAAAGAAGTGCCTCCATGTATACTAATGGAGAGACCAGACCATTCGGTAAAAATAACCAAGTGATATGGTTTCAAATATGAGCTTAACTCAACTAAGTTTGGATGCATTGGAAATGAGATACAAGCACTAACAACCCCCCATAAGTGAAACATGGGGAGGAAACAAAAAGAACACAAAGATGGGTCATGGAAACTAGGCACGATGAGGTAGCCATGTACAAACTCCCATAATCAAAGAAAATGAGACAAACCCATAGGAAAAAAAAAGTCCTCCCAAAAAGAGAGAACACAACATAAACAAAATCGATGGTGGGAGGACTGAACATGATCCCAAAGCATTGATCGGAGTTGAAGAAACCAAGGTAAAGACAAAGGTTTAGTGAATATTAAACCCTTCTACATGATACAAAACTAAATGATCTATTGATATGAGATAATATTGCATAAAGAAGTGTCTCCATTTATACTAATGGAGAGACCAAGCCATTTACTAAAAATAACCAAGTGATATGGTTTCCAATGTGAGCTTAACTCACCCAAGCCTAGATTGATTGGATATGAAATGCACAGGCCCAAGCCTAGATTGATTGGATATGAAATGCACAGGCCCAAGCCTAGATTGATTGGATATGAAATGCACGTACTAACAAGAGTGAACAAACTCAGTTGGGGCCTAGATCATCTCTTCCCTTGGAGCAGAGATCGAAATAATAATGGGTGCACCAAGAAATAAATCACCTCCTACTTATTGCATGCATGGATAAAAGCTTGGGCTAACACCCAAAATTTTCTCCCTCTACCTTGAAATGTTGCAGTGGAAAAGCCATTGTTTCATGTAGGATTTAATGCCTGCATTTTTTCTCATCATGGTTGTTATTTTTCGTGTGGGAAAAAGTATGAGTGGAAACACAAATTTTCCTTCATTGTGACCTATTAGTACATCAGTTGTGGGAAACCCATTGGGATACTACATACATCCCTTTCTTTTTGCATTTTCAAAATGGAAATCCTGCATGCCTAGAATGCATCACAGGTCTAGTCTCATTGTCATCAAATTTGCAAGACCCTATTAGGGCTAAGTGATTTCCTTTATAATTTTAATTGTATTTTCTGTATAACATTGAAGGATTGGTTAATTCCCTGGTTCAAATTGTATGTTGTTTAAGTTCCATTGCATTGAATATAAATATATTCACACTGATTTTTGTTTAAGTGCCATTGCCTTGAATATAAATATATTCCCATTGAAATTATTGCTAATGGATTAGAGTAAAATCTTATGATATGATATTATTTTAGTGGTCAAGTTGCCACTTATAGAAAACAAAATGAGTTGTATAGAAGCAAGTCCCTTCCTTTTGTATTTGTTTTCTATTAGCTAAAGAAACAAGTCTTTGGAAAGAAGAGGTAGTTTCTCTCGGTGCACTATATTCGATTAGAATGGCATGTTTGGTAACTATGAAGCATAATAATCAAGAGACTATTATAGGTTTCCAACTTGCAGCATGTGAGTTGCTACTATTGTCTAGGTGTGCTATAGTAGGATCGTAGAGGAGTTAGGATTCAAGGAGTCCTCAATTTGAACAACAAAACTACATTTGAACCATGAAAATTACAACACCTATCTTCCGTTTACATATAATTGTAGTAAAGGCACTGAAGCAATTGGTGAGATTGAGGAAGGTTCTAGGAAATTAAGATTATGGGGATCTAAGAAAAAACATTAAAGTGTGACTCCTGAATTGGATTTATTGAATTTGGGTATGATTTAGGGTTGGACAACCAAGAATGACACTTCATTTTAGTGTATACATTTGTCAAAGTAAGTACTGTCAATAAAATCATTTTATTGTATACTTTTGGAAAACGAATTGAAGGGTCCCTTATCCATTTCGGTAAATTCTTCATTTTGTAGATGAGTCGAGAGTATCGAGTCCCTCATTGTGGCCAACTGGCGATGGCGAATGTGTTGTACTCTAAGTGACCAATTTGGGAAGATGAAAATATTTATATTAAACTCATGAGTCGATGGTAGGTATATGAGAAATAAAAGCATATACCAAATAAGGACCCCATTTTATTTGTTATTATAATACGATGAATGTATGGAGACTTGAGTATCTAGAATTTCAATTTCTCCATAACCGCTAATAGTGAAAGCATACGCAGTTGTTCAATCCATTTATTATTTTCTTTATTATGCTCTCAAAAGTATAATTTTTTGCTAAATAATTCGCATAGCCAAAGGTTTCCTAGCTGCAAATTTGATTTCAAGTTTGTACATAACCCATCATCATATAAACTAGTAGCATAAAGTGAGCAAGCTTATTTTTTGATGCGTTGAGTGGCTTGTTTGCTTGCCAATCTTGATTTATTGTATGTGAGATTATATTTTATTTTTAATCATTGACTTAGAAGCATTAGTGGAGTGGAGTCCAATTAAATTAGTTCATCAATATTGAAACTAAAATTCTGATTGAAAATTTTCGTTAACCACTCTGTTTTAAAAGAGATAAATAAATTATATTAAAAAACCGAGTAAAAGTATTTGTTAATTTTTATTATTTAAAAGTGATGACTAATTAAAAACATGGAACCAACCGAATACTTAATTCCCAACACTTAAAGTAATGCCTCAAACCAAATAGTCAACAATAGTTGTTTCTCAACAATTAAACTAAATCCTCAAGCTTTTGATAAGGTCACTATCATTTACTAATATGATTTATAACAATATGGACAACCTAATTACATGATGAAACTTCCAGAGAGGTCTAGTTAACTATAAAAAGAAAAGAATTCAAATAAAAAGGTTGTTAGAACAATATCACCATCATATTCATGCCATGGACCTTCATGTTGTTCTACCTAGTGTTATTTGGCTCATTAGTGCCTAATCTATTGTCTTGGACCATAGTTTGTCCACATTTGACCAACTTAGACTAGTGATATATCCATGAATCCCTATTTGTCCACTTATCCAATAATTTCCATCATTTTAGGAGCCAATCCACCCCACTACCTTGCATTTATGTGGGAGTTATTGCATTTCCCTGTTTTAAGGAGATGGAGTGTGCCCTCTTAATTATTTGGTCAACTTGTGTATTAATGGCCACTACTTAGCCAACTACTCACCCATGCATCCTCATAATGGTACCTTTCACACTGTTTGACTAGCCTAACCTCCTCATGGCCCATATATGCTCGTTGAACCTCATTATGGCCCAATCTATGAGTTACACATGGTATCATGTCATTGATGGGTGAATTGGTCCAATCTAAGACTCATTATTGTGAGCTACTCAACTTTCCACTAATCCTCTCGATTTTGTCTCTTCAGAGCATCTATATATTCTAATCATGTTGATGAATAATATCAGAGTGGAATTATTCCCAGTGGAGTGATTTTCCTCTAGTCTTCTATTCAATATTTTTTCTCTATTCTTGCTATTTATTTGTGCAAATAATTCTAAGTGAGATTGTTTTTGCTGTCTAGATCTAGGTTGGATTGTCACATGTATTAGAACCTAGTGTTGTGATTGTTGTGCAATCTAAATTCTAATATGGTATCAGAGCTAGTATGATGCAAAAAAATTTCCATAAGGAATTTCAAATTGTGTTGTTTGCAGGTACATGAAGAAATGGTAGAAGACTCAATAAATGATCCAGTTCAACTTTCTTCCTTTCTGGCTTCCTCTATTTTCGATGAAGTTGTTTTTCATGAAGATAATATATGATTTGTTTCCACCAATATTGTTGAAGAGAAGTCCTTCCATCTCTCATCATTGTTCTCCCATTCTACTCTTGATTCTGCTAGTGTACGAAAAAGTGATCCGAGCTTGGATGTTTAGGAAGAAGGATCAAATATTGGAGTTGTAGCATTCAACCTCCTTGGATCCATGCTTCTTATGTATTCCTATATGATTTCTAGCACCGATTTTCAGAGTTGAACAGAAGATGGAGAAGCCTTAGCCATCATATTGGAAAACTTGGGATTCTTGTTCCTCTTTCTTGGAGCTGATTACAACTCTCTTGATTCGACGTTGATGCTTCAGGAACCTTATGATTCGCTTGGGGTCACTTATTCTCAACCATATCAACCCAAAAACCCAAGACCCAAGACTTCTACAAGATCAACGACGTAGAGCTGGCCACGAAGGTAGCCTAGTCTACGATCCACCAAACTCTAATAAATACACATTTAAAACTACAGCTACGAGCCTGTACTCCTACCAACGCATTTTCCATTACATGTTAGTATCGTATTTCACGCCTCATAGTATGAAGTGCTTGTTAAGACTATAGTTCATACCATTCACATAGCTATAACATTGGAATCACATGCATATAGGTCGTATGCACATAAGTTAAACATATGGTTTAAATATCATGTAGTGTATACTTTGTAGCAATTAAATGTTATCAATATAGCGTTGGATGCAAATGTAAAGTATATGCATTTAGATTTACGTATAAAACATATAGACTATATTACTATTGCCTTGGATAAACAAGGTAAAGGATATAAAATGTATGCCTATGGTATAAATTCTTACATTTATAATATAATGAATAGTGTGGATAAGTAGATTTCCACCTTTGGATAATGCAAAAAAAGGATAGGTTAAGATAGTGGCATTTTCCTTTAAAAGGGTATGCATAGCAAACCATGGTTGGTTTAAAATCAAGCTATTAATACATAAAACTCACCTTTAATCAACATTTGAGAAAACAATGTTAAACCATAGTACAAGCTTGGTAAATGTATAGTGTTCCATTGAAACTAGATAATGAATGTAAGCAGAAAACCCACGCATATGACTGATATTCAATTAATTAAAATTTTGAGTATGATACTCTTAGCTAGGGTAGGTCTTACCATTGTACAAGTTAAAAGATCTCTACACTGTCATATTGTACAACCAGTTACAAATCGAAATATATCGAGGATGCATCAATTGAAATCTCATTCTTACCTATAAATATGCAAATAGAAGTGAATTGAAGAGGATTACCTATCAATATCTAAGTAAGCCTCAAGGCATACATAAGGACCCCCTTCATTACATTGAAGCAACCAGTTAGTTTCTAAAATCATTTATATCATAGAAAAATTAATTACGAATTCAATTCATGTTTCAACATTAAAAACACATTGTAATAATAAAGCATTATGACATACGAATGACATTTAAGGACTCTTCAACATTTAGGCTATCAAGGAGTTACAACAATCGTCGTTAGTTATGAGTGTCGTAAACTTTAATCACCGACGATCTGTATTGACGATGTCGTCATCGAAATTAATTATCAATGTTTAGACATATTAAAGTTAACACTAACAATACTTCTGCACAATAAATACAAGATTTTAATGCTACTTGAAAATTTTAAATTTTAGTGAAATTTTGGGATGTTACACTAGTGCATTTTGATTTTCCCATCATGTAGTTTCATTCGCAACTTTCAGTGACCTAGGTATATCACTTATATTTCCAACGTTTTAAGAAATAAATACCATTACACCAAATGTTTACTAGTGGGGCCTTGTCCTTGATCTCCTCACCAGAAACGATTACCTTAATTACTTACATTTATACAATTTATTAGGTCAAAAAGGAGGGATGTTACATACTCATCCCTTTAAGAATAACACCGTCCTCGGTGTTCATACTTCTTAGAAATTTGTCCACACTTCCGGACTCGTCATTCTCTAGTTCACTTGTCATCTCCCCTTTGTTATTCTTAATTATCTTTGAGCTCTCTCGCTTGCATATGTCTTTATGGTTCGTACCTCTTTCACAATGTACACATTTGTACAAATCATACCACATCTTCAAACATTTTCTAGTATACATAAGTATACAAAATTTCAATCAGTGAATGTTAATAATTTATCATTCATCCTCATCCATGAGAGCATATTTGCTTACTCTAGCATTCATAACATTCACACATAAAGACATATAGTAGTCCACAATATAAATCATTCAATATTGGTTATGTCATAACACAATATTTCAACAACACCTTGTTGATCATCAAACTCTCTCCTGGGTTTTTAGCAATCCTTTGCTAAACACACAACTCGTCCTCGAGTTAAAACTTGTAAATAAAACCTGCAAATAAAACTTGTAGTTAAGAAAATTTTATGTAAACTCATTAGTGATATTTTCTGTAACAGTAGTTTGAGTAATTACTTATTGTACTCAATAGTAATACTTCTGCTTTTATCAATATTGAACTTAGCAATGTGGCTAAACTAGTTCAGATCTCATACTACCTCTACCGTTTAGTCCATAGCCATTCCCCTCATCGAATCTCTTATGCATTCCTCCCCTTTCTAGTTTACAAATTACCACAAGGAAGAAATCATAATGAGCCACCTACTCAGTTCGATGGATATAAAGATCGCCTAGGTCTTACAGGTCAGTATAACATTCAATGAGCCACCTACTCTATTCCTCTTCTGTGGAGAACATGACCTCATAATTTTTTTAGGGACGTTGCCTCTTGCAACGGCTAGAAAATGAATGTAGGAACCAACTTTGTGCCATGTTTGAGTACATAATTTAAACCTTCTTGTTTGATTCTAAGAAATTTAAGTAATAACAATCATTCTATATGCTACATGCATCATAATAACAACAAATATATTTGCTTATCACATTCTATGCATTTCTTTTATGATTACACATCATTAATCATAAGTTTTTATCACCAATCGTGATTCATAAAATCTTCTAATCCAAAAGTAAATCATTACTTACTCTTGAGCAAATTTTTTCCAACTTATCTATATAAGTTTTGTAATCAGCGTTCCTCTTTGATCATGTCATCAGTCGTAGTTAAGATCACTTCCTGCAATGTTAGCATAAAAGAAAATTTATTTGCTTCAATTGCTCAACAATTGAACACATTTATCCCATAGCTTTACACACATGCTCATTCAATAACTTGTGCACCATTTTCCATTAATCCTGATGTATGAATGTAAGCTCGTCAATATCCTTATTATGAGTTCGAGATCAAATCTGCTCACAAACAATCATGTCAGTATCATACAATCATATTAGTATCATATTTGAAACAGTTAGTTGCATATGGATAAAAAGATCATTTTTCTATAAACTTTTGATGTTTTTAAAAGGTCCCTGATTTGATTAATCACAAGGGATTAGAATTCTTCTCTTCCTATAGCCAAACTCATGTTTTTTTAACATTTTTTCTTTCTTTCTTGATACACATCATTTTTATTTTAAAAGATTCAACAACCCTACGAGGGGTCTATCTAAGAAAATTGTATTAAAAAATAAGATCGTTTATACTCCTAGGAATTATTACATGCAATTTCTTACGGTAATGCACCTTTATACATACTACCATCTTAACTTTTAACAAAACAAAACAACCATTCAAATGTATGAGTCACCTTATCAAATGAATTTGTTTAAACATAACGTGTAGCCCATTCATGTGGCTATCAATTACTTATGAGCAATAATTCCATGAAATATAGTCTACAATATCTTTGCAATAAACTTAATACCAAACCTAAAAAATACGATATTCACTCTATCGTTTGATACTTTGAGGACCAACTTTTATTTTAAGCAATGCACGTAGCTATAACAAATATTTTACCTAGTTCATATTCTATAATATCTATGAAATGCAATAGTTGCCAATATAGTTTTACACAAATTCTGTCATAACAACTATGCAATGAATTTTCTAATTTAATCTGCATGTTTAGAACATTATTCATAACCTTTGTTTGGTCGAGCAAATAATACTTTTTGCCAAAGTAATTTATAAAAAGACTTAGAATTATGAGTCTATAATGTCCCAAAAATAGCAAAAAAATTTAAAAAATTTGCCCGTCCCTGTAATAGATGTTGTTTGCAAATAAAATAGTCGCAAGTTAATTCTAATACTAAAAAAATATGTAAATGCTTATCGTAGCAAAAGAAAGTCTACCATTCCTGAAAATTCATGATCTCTCTAGCTTTGTACACTTTCAATCCTGCGGAAGCAATGTGGAAATAAATAATGACGTATCCTAGTTACGAGTTTATAATAGCCGATGTAACTCAAATAACAAATTTTTGATAATGTTTTAATGAATGCATATGAATGTATTATGAAGTCTGAATGGCACCTTCAGGTGATCTGGCCTTTAATGATCAAGGGTCTTAGTGCTATGATGGGTCACTAGTAGAAAAAGATGTGAAGGAATAAATACCCCAGCAGGGCTGCCGAGAGGTAAGAGCACTCTTGGATGTTTCTGGACTTACTTAGCATTTTTGCTAAAACCATACTTTCATGTTTGTTTTTGCAGGTATTTCTCCTATGACAAATCCACCCTAGAATATGTCCATTCTCTACCAATTGTTTAAGTTTTACAATGTATAATTTCATGAGTGATGGTCAAGTACTTTAGTGGATAAACCAAACTACAAAAGTTTATAGTACCAAAGGGGTTCGCTAATGTAAATATTTATGGTATGAAAACCCTATGTATACTAAGCAAGTCGTGGATAATGTCACACGACTCCACTATGGTCTTTTCACAAATAAATCGAGCCTCCAATTGAGTAGGGTTTGGTGTAATATTAACTACACTTTAATGCATAGTGGATGATAGGCTGTCAGTGAGGGTTTGTAACGATTGGGGTTTCCCTTAGTCATGTCTTCTGCGTTTTCGCTGGTTTCTTTGCTCTACACTTCGTTGTAATGGAGATATCTTTGTGCCTTGACCCAAGCTACGCTCGTGGTCAGTGCACTTGACGTTTTTAAGCTTAGCTAATGGTGTAGACAGTGTCATACCCCTCTTAGGTATGGAAATTCTCAACGCTATTACAAATGATCCTTTCTTCCTTTGATAAAATCGCAGGGTCGTTGACTTGTGTTGTTTATTGTACTAGTAGGTGACAAAGGCTTTGGTGCGTGATGATATGGGTGTCCTGGGTTTCTTTTGGCATGGCCAGGGTATTGGTAAGTCCGTCTTACCCATCCATGTTGCTCTGCCTCTCGCATCTCTGGTGGTGCATTTATGTGTCTCGTTCTGTTTTAAGGGAGACTTCTGTAAGCCTTTGGCTTACTGATTCACCTCGAGAAGTCTGGTATGGTCGCCTATTGGTTGGGCCAAAGAATGTTTGGGTTTCGAAATGTATTTAAAGGGATTTAGTGAGAGATGGAAGTACGATGTAAATTTCTATGGTGGTCTGCTATGAAGTTGGGTTTTTCTCAGGAGTTTCCTTTCCCATACAATGCATAGTACTTGAATGTATGTTTGGTTTCTGATGTGGAAAGTAAATGAATGTATGTTTCATTTCTGATGTGGAAAATAAATGAATGCGTCAGGGTCTCATAACGCAGTTACTCCTGTGTTGTATCTATAAATAGAGGAGCCCTATGGTTTGATACCCTATCTAGCACTCTGCGTTTTATATCATTATGGGTTTTGTACTCCGTCGTGACACTATCTACTTTCTCTGTTTGGAATGGAACTTGTATTTAACTTCATGAATATTTCTCTATATTCAAGTTAATGATACTCTACTCTATTGTATTGTGTGTGAGGTTGCTTGATGTGCTGATGTAATGCTTCTGTGTTTTTAAATGGAAAAATTCATAACCCTGGCTGCTATCTAGTTTGTTCCTTTAGAAGGTATGGGATGGGATTCGATCTCACGATTTGTGAAATGCTATGTTAAGATAAATTGAATGCTGTGGGCTATGTTGATTTCTTGAAATGAAACGTAATGGGTCTTTGCAGTCGAAAGTCTGCGTTGTAGGATTGCAATGTTTGAGTCTAGGTGGTAAAGCATGAAACTTGTAAAGTACTTGATGTGTTTGAACCTTCACTAAGTTTTTTTGACCCAAAATCCGATGGCTAAAAAGTCGAATTTGCTACAACCTATGGTCGACTATCCGACAATTTCAGTCTTTTTTTATCATCAGTGGGATATCGGCTAAAATCCGACGTAGTTCAAGACGTCAGATATTCGACTAGAAAACACGTCGGTTAACCGACTTCCTCCAGCTTCACAGGTAGTCGGATTACCATCTTTCACCATCGATTATGCTTCGGTTTAGTTGTCGGTTAAGTGACGTATTTGCCATAAAAATGTCAGATTATGTCGTTGGTTAAGCAATGTGTATGCCATACAAAAAAAAGGAATCCGACGTTCTGAGTCGTCGATCGTATTGCAAAACCGTCGGATATTACCATACGGTCGTCGGATTGGGTCGTCGGTTAAGTGATGTGTATGCCATACAAAAAAAAGGAAACCGACATTCTGAGCCATCGGTAGTATTTCAAAACCGTCGGATATTACCATCCTTTCGTTGGATTAGAGCGTCGGTTAAGCGACTACCCATTACATTTATAAAAAAAAAATAACATTTTTCAAATAAAATTTTTCATACTGCAGGAAATCAATATATTCTATCTCTATTGTGGAAATATGTAGAATAATTACATATATATATAACTGAGAAACCCATTATGCTCTTCCCATTGTATTAGCAGCAGAGTAGCCTAAGGGAATAGAGCCATTGTAATAAAGCCATTGTATTAGAGTCATTGTATTAAGCAGCGGAGTCAATCATTATTCAAGTGGACCTACAGGCTAGTGGGTGCCTATTAAGGTGGCACAAAAGACTGTACTCTAAGCCTCAAGTGCTAGTGTCTATGGAACTTACTTTATGGACTACATGCTTTCCACGTAGCAGAATAAAAGGACTAGGAAGTTATGTAACATTGTGGCATATTCGTCACAAATTTATGGTAGTGTGCTTCCATTGTGTCAAGGTACTCTTACCTAAATTCTCTAATTTGGTATACGGAGGAGTTTGTATATTCATGTATGAGATCATATTCTTTGAATAAGGCTCATTAGATAGTTAATGGGTAGTTACTTAATGTAAAAGACTCATTTTTATTAAATAAGAACCAGTAGGTGGTTGGTAGTCATTAATTTTGAGATTCCATGTAGTTAGGGTTTTGGGTTGTAGAAATCCAACATCGTAGCCATTCATTGAGCTCCTCTCTATTTCGAGAATAATTTCATATTCTCTACTGAACAGGGCCAACCACGTGAAGGTGGAAGCTCTTATGGCCCCTCCCCCCCTCACATCACTCTCAATTCCCCATACCCAATGCATGTACTCGAAAAAAATAAATATGTGCAAATTCATCCATATTTTATCATTAACTTTTATCCATTATTCATTCAATAAATGCTAACATTCACTAAACCATTGTTTCTGTCGATACACACATTCATTCAATAAACCATTCATTAATCATTCAGTCGACACATTCATTCAATAAAAGCTGAAATTCAATAAAGGTAACAGTTTACTACACCGAATCATTAAAGCATTAGAAAATTCATTAAACCATTCAATGAATTTCCGCCATCCAATGAGTTTCCACGGTCTTCAGTTTCAGCCTGGCAACGGTTGACAATTCATGGTATTATGTTTCCCTTCGACTACAAATGACAAACTCATAGTTCACTATTAAGGTTTGTCTAACAAAGCTGACGATCAAAGAAATCTTGATAGTGAACTATGAGTTTTCCATATTGCAGCTTAAGGGAAACGTAAATATAGAATGAATCGTCACCGTTGTCAGAATATTCATTGAGCTCCTCTCTGTTTCGAGAATAATTTCATATTCTCTACTGAACAGGGCCAACCACGTGAAGGTGGAAGCTCTTATGCCCCCCCCCTCCTCACATCACTCTCAATTCTCCATACCCAATGCATGCACTCGAAAAAAACAAATATGTGCAAATTCATCCATATTTTATCATGAACTTTCATCCATTATTCATTCAATAAATTCTAACATTCACTAAACCATTGTTTCTATCAATACACACATTCATTCAATAAAAGATAACATTCAATAAACCATTCATTAATCATTCAGTCAACACATTCATTCAATAAAAGTTGAAATTCAATAAAGGTAACAGTTTACTACACCGAACCATTAAAACATTAGAAAATTCATTAAACCATTCAATGAATTTCTGTCATCCAATGAGTTTCCACGGTCTTCAGTTTCATCCTGGAAACGGTTGATGATTCATGGTATTACGTTTCCCTTCGACTGCAAATGACAAACTCATAGTTCACTATTAAGGTTTGTCTGACAAAGCTAATGGTCAAAGAAATCTTGATAGTGAACTATGAGTTTGCCATATTGAAGCTTAAGGGAAACGTAAATATAGAATGAATCGTCACCGTTGTCAGAATATTCATTGAGCTCCTCTCTGTTTTGAGAATAATTCATTCAATAAATGCTAACATTCACTAAACCATCGTTTCAGTCGATCAACACATTCATTCAATAAAACATAACATTCAATACACCATTCATTAATCATTCAGTCAACACATTCATTCAATAAAAGTTGAAATTCAATGAAGGTAATAGTTTACTACACTGAATCGTTAAAACATTAGAACATTCATTAAACCATTCATTCATTCATTAGACCAAAAATAGTGGACGATATATTGTTATCGAAATATTTAGACGTTGTTTTTCCCGTCCTTATTTTTATAAGTTTTTCTTCTTTTTAGTGGTATATAATCTATGAGAGGACCATCTACATCATCTGGACTTTTTCTTCCAGTTCTTGGTTCTTTAGCAGGCGCTTTTGGTGATGTTTGCAATATCCCAGCTAATTGTTGTTGATATAGACCTTGATTTTGCGGCAAGGGGTTCGGATTTGTTGCAACGATGTGAAAATGTTACATCGTTATATTTTTCTATTGTAATGACAAGTTTTTCATTTAAAACAATTCATTACGAATGTGTTATTTTACCAAGTGTGACCAAATCATGTTGTTGATGTTCTTGTCCAGTCTCAACCTGTACAGTTTCACCCTCTACATGCTCTGCAGTTGAAATATGGTGAACTACAATTAATGGTCACCATTTGCAATGCTATACATAAAATTGTAGCATATGAATAAATTCATTACCGGGATTTGAAGCTTGATCATCGATTTGTTGTTGTCCCTCTTCGACACTAATGGGATCATTACTTTCATGTTAAAAATAAATTCAATATTTTACATCAATTATTTGGAACGAAAATATTCCACAAGCGACAAATCTTCATTAAACTATATAGATTCTATATACCTGTGCACCGGATGGATTGGTACCACAAGACTGTGTCTGCCCAAATAAGCTTCTTCTACATTCAACAATAGCTCCGAAGCCTTCCTAGAAGCCAAGCTTCATGTCTTCCTCTATGGGTACTTCATTGAATCGATCGGCCTGCATATTTGCTTATCGTCGTTAATTAACATTTTATGGTGCAATAAAAAGAAAAATAATTTTTAATTTATTATTTGTATTCATTGTTGGTTTCTCGAAACTTACAAACCTTTCCGCCAAATTCGAATAACCACCAGGGCCAAGCTTGTGTTGACCTACTTTTTCTAGTCTTGCCTTTGTGGCCTTTGATGTGTCTCGTAGCCTATGCAAGTGTTGAAATACGTTAGATGTTCCAAGTTTGATATAGAAATCAAGGATAATAAGGTTTAGAATTACATTGCGGAAAGTATTGCATACCTCCCTGTGCCTGGTGTTAGCTTGCCTTCTCTTCTCAGAGCCTTCTCCTTTCCATCTTCCACTAGAGCTCTCCACTCCATTGCTGGAATCATTGGTGGGCGCTCATACCTATGGTTTCTTTCGAGGTGTGTCCTATATTGGTCTCGGACAACCTTCACATGTTGACAAGCCTTTTTCAAGACATTGGCATGACTGAAGGTTTTCTCCCCGAACAGGCCAACCAACCGATCAGTGAGTTCATCTTTTAAATGTTTCGGTTGTCTATCCCACCTTGATCGGATGGTGGGCCTGAAGATCTCCGAGCAAAATTCATTCATATGTTTATAGAAAACATTGTTTCCTACACAACGATCATGCCATGATCATAAATAGTTGATAAAAAATGTTTTATCGGTATATTACAATGAAATTATAAACAATAATTAACCTGATCAACTATGATTAATTACCTAGGATCATCAATATCTTTATTGGGACGAGATCTTCGTCCACCAAAAATGTTGTCTCCAGTGTTCCCGTGCTTTTGACACGGGAAGATCCTGGAAATGTAGCTTGTTCGACATCAAAATTGATAGGGGACTCGGTGTCGACCCCTTCTTGTGGAGGATCCATTGTGTGTTGGTCAGTAGTGGCTGTTGCGCTCATAGCGGGGGTCCGTGGTGTTTCGGAACGTGTTTCCGACTGTTCGGCTGACAACAATGGTGAAGGATTCGAACTACGTGGATTCATTTGGTCGTGATGCGAAGTCTCTCCACGAGCCTCACTGGGGCCAACACCACCTTCACCAATATTGTGTGGTCCCTTATAATTCTGTAAATACACACCGCGACTTATACGTTCAATACTATCATATAAAAGAGAACATTATAAAGATTTAAACGAATTATTCTATGATTCAAGATTCCTCAGCTTACTCGCAAGTTATTAGATCTATGTTCCAACAATGCAATGCTTTCTTTAATTGCGCTTGTCTACGGAACCTGGATTACTAGAGAAAGGATTTCCACAGTATATCTATTCAACAATTTCTCTGCCATCTTTAGCGGGTGTGCTGCTTCACCAATTTTTTTGCAATCATGAAGCACCTCTGCCACTTTAGGGTCTAATGTAAAATCTTGCAATGTTGATTCATACTGCGATTCACTAGTGGGATGCAACAAACATATATAAAGCACTACTGAGTTCTCTGCTGATAGATTCCAAATTTTATATTAATGTATATAACACATCTATCATGATAGATTCATAAAATTACAACACGGTTTACATTATCACAACGAAACCAGTATATCACACGAAAAATACATAACAAAATTAACATTATGCTACGTATTATATTGGTACAATTGAAATGAATTATACCTGTGACCTCGAGGATTGCGATCCACTCATTAGATCAATGGTCATAGGCGACTTGTCCCAATCTGCTAATATCTGGGAGCTGCCCCTAACAACACCCTAATAAAAAAACATAGTGAAAGTCACCTAAACGATTCCAAAAGTATTCATGAGAAAACACATCAAAAAAATTATTATTCATATTATATTTTTAATATTACAAAGATGTATACCCGTTGTGTGGACCCTCGTGTGGCTGACCTTATGGAACCAGCCTGCATAAAAAACATAGACTAAAAAATTACGTAAACAAAACCAAAATATTCATTGAAACATTAATATAATGCTAAAACATTTTGACATATTTTAAGTGTACAATTCAAATCAGGTCTACCTGTTGCCCTGAGGGTGTTGTCATCTGATCAACATTCGACGGGTGTATTTCCCAATCAACGTTTTGCATCAAATATAAATTTCATTATATAAAACAAACCAAGTTATTAATAATGGAAAAACAAAGCAAATAAAAACTATTTTCTCTTATTATATTTGTACTATTAGAAAGATGTATACCTGCTTCGTCGAGGAAGAAGTTGTCCTCCGACCATTTGTTGGCAGGGATTTATCCCGATCATTGGCCTGCAAAGTAAATATGGGAAATTTAAATGAAATAAACTAACAAAAAATACTTATGATGTTTAATTTATTACTAAAAGGTTGGGTAAAATGTTATATAGTAACCTTGTTTGTATCTACTCGGTTGATAGGGTAATTAATAAGCAACTCGTCCCCTACAGATATTGTTTTAATAGCAACTACAAAAACACAATTTCCTTCATGCCCCTCAAATTCGTAGTTTGGTTGCTTAATTGTAGACCCTGGTTGTGTACTGTTTATAAACCCCGCAATATTCCCTGTGGCCTTTGGCCTTCCGTCCATGTACAATGTTCCTCCTTTATTTTGATTTTTGTCTTTCAATTGTAAATAGTTTGTTGACAATCCATAGTTACGCATACTTTTTGTATATCGGACAAGGCGCATCCAATCGTTGTAGTTGTATATGGTTCCAACATACTCCATCAATTCTGTACATGTCCCATAACCGACCAAGATGCAATCCATGTAAAACAACCCGAAACCATGTATCGACGACGGTGTAGTTCGATATCTCCTCTCGTTCACACAAAAATTAGTGTTCGGTGGAGGAAGATCCTTCGGTACCCATTGTTTCACTAAATGTCTGTACCTCAATGGCACCTCTTCGTCGTCTTTTGTCTCATCACCATAGGAACATGCCCCCCCTTGACCGTGAAAAAATTCATTGCCTCTATGGAATCTTCTTTTGGTTTTTTGACATCTAGTTGATACAATTCTTCTAGACCTATTGGATGTCTCACTTTCCTCTATCCTTCCTAAACTCCCCTCGCTTGAGGAAGACAGATCAGACAAATACCTGTTTGGTTCTACCTGCACCATTGGAAAAAAGTTTAGATTCGAACGCAAGGCATAGTGCCTCTTAAAAGTTGATGTGTATCGCCTTTTATAATTTTACTTGATCCTCATTCCCTTTGTCAACATGTAGGCATTCAAGTGATGATAGAAACTTGACCTATTTATCTTTCTTAAGAGTAGAAAGTCATGCAATATTTATGAGTTGTTTTTTACTATTTGATTTAACGCTACATCACACACGTAACACACATGTAGCACACATGAAACACTACACATACACGTTACAAGATCTCCTCTAATGCTACAAGTCTTGGCTACTTAACAAAAACTATTTGCCACATATTTGATTACCTTAGTGTATACGTTTCCTTTAATATACTCAGAAGAGTTACTTTCAGAAATGACTGTGCCTCTTAGAGGCCAGTCAACTATAGGAACCAAGCGACGCTATGATAGGGCTAGTACAAACCAGAGAGAGAGAGATGACTGGGCTATGGTACGGTCAATCAAAGAAATATAGTGACAGTAAAAGGCTCAGTACAAAGACAAACCAGTAAGGTACAAGTAAAACAAAAAAGAATGGGTATAAAGACTCACAACCCTTGGGACTAAGGGGGTGTACACTACCTCAAACGTGGACAAACTACCATAGTTATAACCACAAGACCAAAAACATAAAATGCGGTCCAAATCAATATATGCAATATCTCAATGTAACTACCTCATATATGCAATATCTCCTTGTAACTACCTCATATATGCAATAGCTCCTTGTAACTACCTCTTGAAACTCAAATAATACCACCAAAAGGTATGATAGCATGTAATCTTCCAAAGTAAGGTCAGGAGGGTGGTATCTAGTAAGGTACAAGTAAAAAAAAAAAGAATGGGTATAAAGACTCACAACCCTTGGGACTAAGGGGGTGTACACTACCTCAAACGTGGAAAAACTACCATAGTTATAACCACAAGACCAAAAGCATAAAAGGCAGTCCAAATCAATATATGCAATATCTCCTTGTAACTACCTCATATATGCAATATCTCCTTGTAACTACCTCATATATGCAATATCTCCTTGTAACTACCTCATATATGCAATATCTCCTTGTAACTACCTCTTGAAACTCAAATAGTACCACCAAAAGGTATGATATCATGCAATCTTCCAAACTAAGGTCAGGAGGGTGGTACGAAGTGGGTATAACTTAGACACATAACAATTTGGAGAAGGTGGGTGTACCTCAAATGTGGACAAGCTACCATAGTACCCACAAGACCTAAAACATAAAAGGTGGTACAAATCAAATGATATCCCAATACTAGTAAAACACCCAAAAGGTAAAAGGCAAGGTACCACAAAAATATTATCGACAAAATGAAAGGACCATAAGACAATCAACCAAGGTGGGGTACAACCATTCATCTCTCTCTCAAATGTACCATTGTTCCATATAACTTGAAAGACCATCATCACAGTAAACGAAAAAGTCCACACGAGTGATGTGATCACGTGGTCCTCTAGACTACTCCTACAGTCAAGCATTAGTGGCTCCATGAAGGGGTGTTCAGTCCCTTTAGAAGACCATCTAACTCAACCATCTCGAAGACCTAGGAGAAGAGGACATCACACATTATCAAATAAGTATTGGTAACTACCATGTATGAACTCAAAAACCCTAAAGCAACCGAGCGCGCAGAAGGGGAGCTATGAAAAGACAAGGCTCGCAGGCCAAAAAAACAAGCTCAAAAAACTATACTGGGACCGATGTCACAGTAAGCGAGCTGAAACAAAACTGGCCAGAATGCCAACAAGTAGCACTAAAAATAAAAAGACCCTCTAAAAAGGTGAAAATGCAAGCAAGCTTCCTAACTAGGAACTAGAGACCTCGACAAATCGTATCCTTCGCAAGGTGATGAAATCCAAGTCGAACAATACGAAGTAAGAGACCGAATTTGAAGGATATCCCTCTACCGAAAGGGATCCTGGGTAAAAGAGCCATAGTAGAAAAGTCACTAAGCTACCACGTTCATGACACGTTGGAAAAGGTTTTCGACACTTCTGCCTTATCACCCTTGTATCACCAGTATGGTGGCCAGAGAATACAAGGAAGACAATGATCGATGTTGCCTTAGGGATAAGTGGAGTGCAGCATTCCACATAGTCCATCTGGTTCTCAATCTCGTGGTGGTTTAACCCCTGAAACAACAGGAGGCCCCTCCAAAAACTGGTGTATGACCGTGTCAACAAATACTAGAGGATTTTGGTTCCCTAGAGGACAACAACTATGTCTCAAATGATAATGACAAGGGGGAATTATTTGGATGCCTATCCCCGGTGTCCTACCTAACTACCAAATTCTTTTGATTTCCTCAATTGAGGTTATGGTGTTTTTAGTTAAGGGGTGTAAATTTTAGTGGTTGTATTACTCAATCGGGTGATGGAAGTGAAACTCATGGTGTGATGATTGACTCAAACCATGCAAATGAATATGAATAAAGTAAGCCTTTCCTTTCAATGAATGCTAGCTAAGGTAAGGAGAGAGTTCTTTCAAACTATAACTACTATTTCAAATTAAATGAATGCAACAAGTGTTCAAGTTCATTCATGGGACCTCAAGGAGAGATTCAGATATACTCAAGTCATGCAAATGAATTCATCACATAAAACAAAGTGATAAAAAATATAAGGAATTGTACATATCCATGTTCATAATTTTCTAGGAACACTTATAACATTCTTCAATAATTGCACAGGAGAAGGTCACAGTTGGAGCCAACTACATATTTTCCCCAGTTATACGTGGACTTTAAGTAGCATTTGTCAGTATGCTATGCATGTAGACAGCAGTTTAAATGATGAAATGACATACACACTACTTATACCAAGACTGAAACTTTAATTAGATTTGCTATCTGTGGTGGACACGTGTGCTAGTTTTAATTTCTAAATTAGCTTTCTGAAAGTATAAATGCATGTGACTTCTTGTTCTAGGTAGTTATGTGGAGTTCTTGATGTATGCATACTCAGGAAACAGTTGAACAAGGTGTATGAGGTGTGCCCTGGTCAATAAGTGTTAGTTGATTATTGGCAGAAAGGTATAAAAGAAAGCAACCGTTTCCATCTAAAAGACAGCAGTTTGAAGTCAAAACAATGAGTTCAATATCAATTCCTTACAAATATGACTTATATGTGCATGCACGTGAGTTATCATAGTGGTTAAGGCATAGCAATCAATGGTCAAGATATGGGGCACTTGCATGACATAAATGGCTCGGCAGTTACACCATAACGAACTGATGATTACAGAATTCTTTTGGAGAGAAGATCAGGATGTCTGTCTGAACTCATGGATAAACTCATACAAGAACAGGTGCATCCAGCTTATGAAGAATGATTAAGGCCTCAAGATTTAAATTGGAACATTAGTGAAACTACAAATAGGTTGTAATTACACGCCAAAATTATTATTATATACATGCAGTTTGGACAAAGGGAGTATTGACACTTCTATCTTGGTGCTATTTCCAAGATCAAGTGGAGTATTGGCAGTTTAGGTTTTATTCAGTGCTAGTAAAACACTAAACAGAAAGTGACCAGTAGTTGTGCTTGAGTTTACTAGGTTAAAAGAGCTTGCACATGCACTCAGAGAGGGCACATTGACTTCGGTCAATTGGAGCTTATAAAGTGATTTTCAAGGTTCATTGTAAAGGGGGAATCCTATAGATTGCCTATGGTAATTCCAGATTGACAGTTGAATAAAGCTAGTTTTTTTATCCACATATTTTTTCCTATTTTCCTATGTGCTTAATCTTTGGACAGTGCAATCTTGACTTATTTCTGGTGCATGTTGTTAGGGATAGTTTGCAGATTGGAAGATTACTTTCTCTGATTTGTACTAAGTATTGCAGGTTTTAGCTAGCAATCCCAACCCCTCGTGGCGTGTAGAGTGGGAAACCACTCTTTAGCTCCCTCGTGGTGACTAAGACAAAGTTGTCATCAGCCCAAACCCAATTATTCAAAGTTACACCCTGTTCGTGGCGAGATTCTTCCATCTTGGAAGCCTTGCCCCTATTCTTCATCTCCCTTTGGACAATTGTTCTATCCCACCTTTTGACCCTGTATAACTCAATTTAGCACCTAAATGGAAAATTCTCGATCCACTACTGCTATCAAGTGCAACTTCAGAAGAGAAGCACCACTGTCACCTTAGTGCTTGACTTTCCTCTTTTAGGCCAGCTCTCAAGGCCAAGAAAATCCTCCCTATGGGTTGATTGGATATTAGGTTTTGGGAGAGCTAAGGGAAAAGAGATCAACTTGCTTTAGATGTGAAGCATGAATTGTTAAGTTAATTTCCCAAAGTAATCATTCAATCACTTTGAACTTGTAATGACCAACAGATTAAACACTAAGATTGCTGACAGCCACTAGGGATCAACAACGTATGCCCCAGCAAGGCCCATAGGCTCAGAGTAGAGGCCAAAGACAGATTGGATAGTCCTATTCCTATGGATACTGATTCTGAAGATAAGCATAATGACGGGGTTGGAACTAGTGGATTGTCTCTTGAAAATATGAGTAATGAACGCTTTCTAAAATTAAGCATTTCACATGCCATGGTGTTTGTGCATCTGGCAATGGAAAATCCATAAACTTGTAGAATATTTGTTGAGAAAAAGGGAATTGAATCCCTTATGAGGTTCTTGACTCTTCCAAGTATTCCCCTATCTTCAAAAGGGATGTCTGTAGCTGTGCACATGGTTGCAGTTTGCAAAGCATTCACACAACAACACTCAGTTGCCCTTGCAAGGGTATTTTGTGCTCATCTGAAGGAACATCTCAAGACTACATTAAATGTTTTGGATCATGTTGCAGGGACTAATTTATTAGCTGCAAAAGATGGATTGAATCGGAAAGTATTTTGGTTCTTGTTTGTGGTACAATTTTTTGTCTTTCTAGCTGATGATACTAAAGAGAATCGATGGCTAGTAGCATTAACGACAGTTTGGAAATGATAGCAAGAATGTGCTTCTTGATATTGGGATGATACATCAAGAAATACTATGGCAAGTTGCACTTACTGAGGATTCAAAGGCACTGCTAAAGAAAGATGATGGCAATGTTTCCAGCAGTGTCACAACTGATTTGGATGCACATGCAAATGAAATTGATGATCACTTGCCAACTTTTGTTGGACACTATGTGGATCTTATTTTGAATCAACATAGGCAATCATCTGTTTGGAATGTTGAACCTCAACTTTTTTATCTAATACATCTATTTCATGATATTGGTCACATTGCTCGGCTTCAAAGAAGGTTGAACATTGATTCCTCTACCCGAGGACAACAAGCCTATGTTTGTCAAACACAGTATTCTCATTCCGATGAAGGCCCTTCCAGAATCAAAACGCAAGGCAATAAGAAAAAGTCACTACATTCTTTTTGCTAAGCAAAGGTCATTTTCAGTTCATATAAGTCATTTGTTTTCAGAACTAGGAAAAATGAATTGTCAGTCTTGCTTCCAAATTTGTAGCATCTACATTTTCAACCATCTTTCTGGATGATGAGAAGCATAATAGCTTCCATGGGAAATGACAAAGAGGTGAGGGTGCCTAATCTTGTGAGCTCTTTGGACCTTTCTCAAAGGGTAAGTTCTGCATTCAATGGAGGAGATCATAATAGAAGGGTACGACCACATAAGTGCCATCACAGGGGTTCTGATTCACACACAAGAAATGCCTTGAGTGGCAAATTTTTAGGCAGTGGTGTTCAAGTTTTCCCCAACTGGTATGAATTATGGCATCCCGAGGCTAGATATGTGGGTTGTATCTGGAGAGCCTCATCCGCAAGGTGTTCATGGATTTCCAGTGGCAGGGACTCCAATAGCTTGTAGCTTATGGCTTGCGTTTGAATAGCTTATATGGGTGAAGACAAACTTGCAATAACATTGTTTACCACAAGAAAAACAAAATTACAATACCAAATTAGAGATTTATACTCTGGATTGGACCCCATAAAAATTAGGGCATCGTACTCACCAATTTGGGAGGCGCCATTGCTTCTTCTCGGAGTTGCTCCACTCTGGCTCAGTCTCAAATGCACGGCCACAATCCCAATTTCCACATACAGGCTCAATATCCTCTGCTAACAGCTTAGTACCGGACTCAAATGCAAGGAACCACAATCCAAATTTGCATGTGCAGGGTGAACATCCTCTTCTCACAGCTCAACAAAGGTGATAGAAAGGTCACCGTGGGAGGTAACAGACATGGTCCGCAGAAGAACGGTCTCATGGGGAGGTAGTAGAAAG